>OZ004707.1:122474606-125097386 GCA_963924515.1 Vespertilio murinus | reverse complement strand
AAGGTGTTTTGATCACAAGACATCTATTATGTTCTAAGGACTAACCCTAAGTCCTGAAGATTAACTTTTGGGAGGCTATGGTCTAAAAAAAATTCAATTAAAGCCTAGAATTCCTTTTGCTAGCCCAAATTAAATTTAACATATTGTCATTTTTTGTTTTCTTAAAAATCCAAACATACTCACCTCTAGTTTTTATTGTTTAGTAACAATTAGGTTAAGAGCAATATTGTTGTTTCATATTTTCTTACCTTTGAGAGATTAAACTCCATGGAGTGCAAATCATGTGTTTATTCTGGGGTCTACTTTAAATTAATTGAATCTTCCAGCTCATATGCAAAGAGCTGCACTCTCCCAATGATTTAGCATTGCTCTACCTCAACTACCTTTTATGAGGGCAGGCCTCTCTTCTCTTTGCGCAGACTTAACAATATCCCACCAACTTGCTTCTCACTGCTATTTTTACCTTTCTCCAAATCATGCCATTCCAGAGTAATGGATTAAAATTAAAAAACAAAAAATACCAAGTCAAATTGCTCTCCTGCTTAAAATGCTTAAATTAATTTTCATTGTATTTAGGGGGAGGGAGGATTCTAAAATCTTTTTTTTTTTTTTTTGGCCTGCATGTTCATCAGACTGTGTCTCTTTCACATGTGATCCCAGAAACACAGACTGCCTTTTCTCAGTTACTCTAAATTCTGTCCATTTCCCAGGCTTCTATCCACTCTGCTTTGAAAGGTCTTTACCAAATTGTCTTGATGTTTTCAGACCTTCCCTCCTGATCAGATTGGCAAACTTCCAGACAAATATATTCTTCCTCCTCTTGGTGAGACACACTTCATCCTTAGCCAAGAGTTCTTCAGTGTGTAATCTTAAACCTCAGTCTAGGAAACTACATCCTATCTCACCACTATCTCAGTAAGCAGACCTTCACTTCTCCTATCGTCCCTTTTCTTCCAAAACACCAAAACACCAAATTAGATTGCTGAGGTCTTTTTCTAGATTCTTCCCTAAGACTTCATGGATATTAGCTATTTTCCAGGACCCTTGAAAAAACAGTATTAACCCTCATATAAATCAGTCAGTGTTGGTAGTAGTTGATTGGATTTTTGTCATGTTAGACTTTTGTCTATTTTAATGTGTGCTGACTAAAAGAATAGGACACAGGTCTGTGTGCACAGTGACCCAGGGAAAATGCCAGCAGCTATGAACAACAAAGGAATTGTACTCATCACAAACTGGGTATTTCCCTGGTCTTTTACCTTGGGCTTATAATAATTCTATTTTTTTAATTGACGAGAGAGAGAGAGAGAGAGAGAGAGAGAGAGAGAGAGAGAGATCTATTGCTTTAATAGGGATCAAAGCCAATACCCTAGTATGTACCTGACCCTCACCCTGAATCAAACCTATGACCTGGAATCAAATTTACCACCTTTTGGTGCAAGGGATGACACTCCAACCAATTGAGCCACACAGGCCAGAACTACAATATCTCTAAAGAGTAGTGCTCACTCTGTGGGCAATTTGGAGATGCCGAGAGAATGTATCTTTGAAAATATCGTGGTGCAAGTTAATTAATTGTTATCAGTTTCAGGTACTAGGGAAGCATTATAAGCATTAAAGGAACTTTCATAGGGAATAAAAAATAATTCTAAAAGTATCTTCCTCCCACCTCCCCCCAAAAGAGAAATTGACTTGTTATGTCAAGATTTCTGTTTTATGCAATGTGCCATTATTAGTTTCATAAGGGAAAGTACATTTAAAAATTATATTCATTCAAATGGTCTTGGCGGGGAGTGGGGTGGGAGGGGAGCTTTAAAATGGTAAATGGAATTCAATTATTAATCCCAGACTCCTTTCCTCTGGAAACAGTGTTAAATTGGATGTGTATTTGGTATGTTTTTCACATGCTCATAAATTCCCTCCCTCCCACACATTGTCTGAAATCTGCAGACAAACTTTTGAAATTTGAAAATTTGAAATTTTTAAAAAATATAAAGTGGAATGTAAAAATGAGTCATTGGCAACCAATCCGCAGAACTTAATGTCCCAAACTCCCTTCGAGGAGGTACAGGCAGCATAAGAAAAATTTTGAAAACAGAGGAAACAAAGATAGAAAATTATGGTCGAAATAGCTAGGACAGTTAGACTAGGTTAAAAACTACCATGCTTCCTATCTCATCTGAAAACTTAGCTTTCCTTTAAAAAGAAACATCTAACTATAAGAATTTGTAACCTTTAAAAAATTTTGCCAGGTTTTGGTTATACCTTTTTCCCCCCAATTGTCTTCTACTTGTTAAATATCCGGATAATTGGATAGTTTGTACTTACTTTGCTATAAAAATGATTCAATTTTTCTATTATAGCCAAGCTTTAAAAAACTGGTCCACCAACAGATTTTAGTAAGTAAAAAATAATAATAATAAAAAAAATTCTAGAGACAGATAACCTAAGTCGATATGCTATTTCTGATCATTCTGCTTACAAATTGGTTCTCCTTAAAGGTCTGATGTACATGCCCAACACCCCCCTGTGGCTAGACATAACGTAAAGGACTCCACGCTTTCTAACAATGTGCTTAGTTTGGAACGTGACCCTTACTTAGCTTATTGATTTTCGTAATTTTTTTTTCTTTGAAGTGTTTGGTGAATAACCATTTGAAAACTCTTAATTTCTCAATATCAGAGCCGGAAAAGCCCGAGAACCTGAGAGCCTTCAACGTCTCCGCGCATTCCTTCTCTCTGCGCTGGAGCCTGGCCTCGGGCCGCGCGGAAGGGTTTCGTGTGCACTTGGTCCCTGACCCTGGCTCTGCTGCCCTCAGGGATCTTGGAGGCGGAGAGTATCAGGTACAGTTTTCATCATCACACTTGCCGAGCCCACTTGCACTTGTATTTGGTCCTCGTGGGAAAGTTCTTTATGAAACTCACTCTGCGTGCCAACGTCCTCTCCTTGGAAAGCCTTTTCAAAAGAAGCGCACGCTGGAGACAGAAACACTGTTGGCGGATTGAGGGGTGTAAGTTTCAGCATCCGTGGACTGTTACCTTAGCAACGTCTATTACCCCTTCTCCCCCCCTTTTTTAAAAAGACTACCCTGAACCTGCAGCCAGCCATCCAAGGCTTCATGAATAGTTTAACAAAGAGAGGGCAGAGCTATTGAGTCATCCAGGCCCATGAATTGTGTACTTGCCAGGAGGATCTGCCTTTAAATCATTAATGCAGGCAACATTTCTCTCCGGAGCCATCAATGTGATTCCACTGCCTGAAAAATGTAATAGCGATGGATATTCTTATCCTATTTTCTTTAGTTTTTGTTGGAACTTCAGAGACACAGGTATTTTGTACAAGCTCATCAAAACGAGGGCTGAGCAATGGGCTATAGATTTATGACTCTTAATCAGTTTGTTTCTTGCGACAATGAACTAGCATAGGTGGGGATGCAGATTTAGTGTTCTATAATGCAGTGCGTTTTGTAAGTTTTTTTTTTTTGTGTGTGTGTGTGTGAATAGTTAGGTGATAGAACACACTTGTATTTTACAGAACTGTGAAACTTGTGATATTTTAAAAGGTGCAGAGTTATACAGCGAAGGTGCTTTATTTTTCTGACTGTGATAGATTCGTTATTTTAGCTTTCTTGCTTTTCAGGAAGACTTTTATTGCACTTGTTTGTTTTTTTTGGTGTTCTAGGTTGATGTTTCCAACGCTGTTCCTGGCACTAGGTATGATGTAACTATCTCTTCAATTTCTGCTACAACATACAGCTCACCTGTTAGCAGAACAGTGACAACGAATGTAACGAGTGTGTATGTGCTTCTATTTGGAGTCCCAATCTATTGGATGGGAACACTTATATTAGCAATATGGGCATTACATGCACGAAATCAGTCTGGTAATTAAAGCAAAATGCAAACTTAAGAAAGTGATCTGTTTGGAACCTTCATTTTACCGGTTCTTTCGTGTCCTTTTCTTTCAAAGACTAATGGTAACTATTCTATACCTGTTCATGAAATGGATCAGACACTGTTACTGGTAATATTTAAATAATGGAGAGCCTGAAAATAAACTCACTGTCCTTGCTAAAAAAGGATTATTAAGTTTGTAAGACTATTTCTCGTTCTCTTAGTTTTGTGTGTAAGACTGGCACAAGTAAGTTTCTTTTGGAAATAATCTGGCATCAAAAGTATATTTGTCATGTAGTATTTAGTAGCATTCCATTTTTTTTACATTCTTATAAAAGAATGTTTTTGGTATTTCCCAAAGCACTTAATCTTTTTATTTTTCTCTCGGTTCTAGGGAGGATACATTCACATCTAAGAGATCATTCGTCTTCATAAGTGTACATTTGCAAATACTTTTCTTACCTATGATGGTGAGCATACAATAATTTAACATGGTTTTGTTTTAATAGGACCAGGGCCTCCAGTCTTCCTAGCAGGAGAACGAGTCGGTTCTGCTGCGATTCTTCTATCTTGGAATACACCCCCTAATCCAAATGGAAGGATTACCTCTTATGTTGTGAAGTATAAGGAAGTTTGTCCATGGATGCAAGCAGCATATACACAAGTTAGAGCAAAGCCAGACAGTCTGGAAGTTCTTCTTACTAACCTTAATCCTGGAACAACATATGAAATCAAGGTAATAATTTTTTAAACAATAACTTAGTATTAAAATATTCTCTCTATTTTAAAGGTGAAGGAGCTTTTCCCATCTGGTCAAGCCTTTACAGCTGCACAGAAGTGTCTGAAGAATGATCATTTGAATCATGACCTCAGTGCCCATCAGGGCTTTTAAGACAAATAAATGTTATGATCCTCTTTCATTTTTATGTGCATTTATGTAATTGATCTATTTTTAAAAGCATTGGCTTAGTGATTTTTTTCAAAGAATAAATCAAGCTTAAATTAAATAATTCAGATTTATAAGGGAAAATGTTCTACTTTGTAATTAAAATCAAAGTTAGCTTTGTTATTTTTCTCTGAATCCTGTTGTGTTTGTATGTCTGTTATTGAAACTTTGGATAATGGAACGGAAGTAACTAACGAGCCAGTTTTTCAAAGAACCATAAATTCATATCAGCTCCATTCACTGATATTTCCTGATAATTTGCTGTGTATTTGTGCTAATAAAAATGTTTAATCCTTTACATTTAATATGCAACATATAACGTCTTATTTGAAAATGAAATGAAGAGTAACCTATGACAAATTTTCCTAGATTAGTTAGGCTGTATGAAAATGTTTACAATTTAGAGATATCTGTGATATTTCTAGAGAGGTGGTAAAGAGTACAGATGTTTTCTTCTTCTGTACTTTCAACATTACATCAAAATGTTCTTTGATCATTGTAGGTAATTGGATGTTGAGAAAAATATGTCAGAGCTGTATAAATATGTGATCAGACATAACTGGGATGACCTTCTCGATGATTAGAAATGATGGAGAGATTTTGCCTGGAGGGTTTTTCCTACTGGAACTATGCCTATTTGTGGAAATAAAAAAAATAATAACAAGAGCTGGAGAGCATATACCAAAATTTGGGATCTTACAAATAAGAAAAGTAAAAACAAACTTATTGATACAGAGGTCAAAAATCAAAAACTTGTGATGGCAATTTTAGTGCAGAAACGTGGGTTAAAGAATGGGAGACCTTTTCCTAACTGACATCTGAAAATGACACACTACAGATGTTTTCTATTAACAGGCACACACTCAGACTAATTTATGTGAAAATATCCTGGTGAAGGTGATAAGTAGAGATTATATTTTAATGTGATATGAGAAGCTACTGGCCAACTTAGCTTTGCTTAGATCTATTTTTATGGAGTTTGAATTTTTTATTCCTTTGAATTATCTTATTATTTTCATCCCACACTTTATAAATCATTGTTGAGTACTTTACTCAGGGGGGATAAATGTTAGCCATTGCAGAATTCCAAAAGGTATTTGGCATGGTACATTTGATATCTTCAAAATGTAGGTATCAAATCTATATGATAATGGTAAAATCCTGTTAAATATATCACTTGTGCTATTTCAGAACAATCCTAAGACATAGATACATTATCATCGCCATTTTAAAGAAAAGGGAAATGTGACTTAGAACAGTTAAGTTAATTGACCAAATCTACTCATCTGGGAATTGGTAGAGATGCAATTGAAACCAAGGTTGTCTGACTCTGGTATGGTATTTGGAAGACCTTGAGTCTTGCTCTCTTTTAATGACATTTTTTCTGCCTATTCTATTTGACTAGCAATCCAACTCAAAAAGAACTTTTTCTTCTCTTAAATTCTAGAATCCTTAGAGCAAATGATTAATTAGATCTGCTTATTTTATTTTTATTTTAAATATATATATTTTATTGCTTTTTTTACAGAGAGGAAGGGCAAGGTATAGAGAGTTAGAAACATCGATGAGAGAGAGAAACATCAATCGGCTGCCTCCTGCACACCACCTACTGGGGATGTGCCTGCAACCAAGGTACATGCCCTTGACCGGAATCGAACCTGGGACCTTTCAGTCTGCAGGCTGATGCTCTATCTACTGAGCCAAACCAGTTAGACCAAAGGTCTGCTTATTTTAAAAAGTGTTTTGCTGAGTGTTTATTTGCCTGATTAAATTGTAAACTCTAAAGCCAGATACCATAGCTATGGTTTTGTATTTGTTACAAAAATAATTGTAGATCTTGCATAGAGTGATTATAGTGGAAAGAGGTTGAACTTTAAAAATAAGGCAAATTTTAGCTGGATTTTGGTTCTGCTACTTATTCCTATATGACTTCAGGCAAATGATCTGACCTCTCTAGTTTTCTCATCTATAAATTGTTGACAGTAATGCCTCATGTCTTGATTATGTGGCTAAAATTAGATTTATAAAGTTGAATATTTCCTTGTACATAGAAGTTGCACTTTAAATGGTAATTGTTAGCATAGGCTATAAAACTTGATTATGGATTTTTCCATTAAGATTATGAGACCCGAAACCGGTTTGGCTCAGAGCGTCAGCCTGTGGACTGAAGGGTCGCTGGTTCGATTCCGGTCAAGGGCATGTACCTTGGTTGTGGGCACATCCTCGGTGGGGGGATCGCAGGAGGCAGCTGATGGATGACTCTCTCTCATTGATGTTTCTAACTCTCTATCTCTCTCCCTTCCTCTCTGTAAAATTCAATAAAATATAATAAAAAAAAAGAATATAAGAAATCTGTTGAATCAAACTGTGCTGCAAATACATCCTTAGGGGAAATGTAAATATGGACAAACTCTGTATATGCCTTATACTTTGGGTGTATTGTAAGGATGAGAGGAAAAGGATCTTTATCATTTGCCGAATAATAAGACAAGTCAAGGTTTTATTATTTCAGATTATGTTTAATTAGAGAGCAAAACTTTTGAACATAATTATTTTGATCTCCTCTAGGTGGCTGCTGAAAACAGTGCTGGCATTGGAGTGTTTAGTGACCCATTTCTCTTCCAAACTGCAGAAAGTGGTAATTTTCTTTTTTTTTTAATTATTTTTTTATTAAGGTATTATCTGTATACATAGCTTATCATTGCCCCCCCCATAGATGCCCTCCCTCCCCAGAGTTTTGTGTCCATTGGTTATTCTTATATGCAAGCATACCAGTCCTTTGGTTGATCTCTTATCTCCCCCAGATCTCCCTACCCCCCCCCCCCGCTGTCATTTGACAGACTGCCTGTTGTTTTACTGTCACTATATCAATCTTTCTGTTCATTCGTTTATAATGATCTTTAATATCCATAAATGAGTGAGGTCATGTAGTGTTTCTCTTTCATTGACTGGCTTGTTTCACTCAGCATGATGCTCTCCAATTCCATCCAGGTTACTGCAAATGATGAGAATTCCTTCCTTTTTATGGCAGCATAGTATTCCATGGTGTAGATGTACCATAGTTTTCTGATCCATTCATCTGCTGACGGGCACCTAGGCTGTTTCCACGTCCTAGCTATTGTAAATTGTGCTGCTATGAACATAGGGGTGCATATATCCTTTCTGATTGGTCTTTCTAGTTTCTTGGGGTATATTCCTAGTAGTGGGATTACTGGGTCAAATGGGAGTTCCATTTTCAGTTTTTTGAGGAAGCTCCATACTGTTCTCCACAGTGGTTGCACCACCCTGCAATCCCACCAGCAGTGCAGGAGGGTTCCTTTTTCTCCACAACCTCGCCAACATTTGTTGTTTGTTGTTTTGTTGATGTTGGCCATTCTGACAGGTGTGAGATGGTACCGCATTGTTGTTTTGACCTGCATCTCTTGGATAATTAGTGACTTGGAGCATGTTTTCATGTGCCTCTTGGCCTTCCTTCTGTCTTCTTTTGAGAGGATTCTATTTAGGTCCATTGCCCATTTTTTAATTGGCTCATTCATTTTCCTTTTATTGAGTTGTATAAGCTGTCTGTAGATGTTGGAGAATAAACCTTTATCAGTGATATCGTTTGCAAATATGTTCTCCCATACAGTGGGTTTTCTTGTTGTTTTGTTGATGGTTTCTTTTGATGTAAAAAAGCTTTTTATTTTGATGTAGTCCCATTTGTTTATTTTCTCCTTAGCTTCCATTGCCCTAGGGTTAGTATCAGTGAAGAAGTTCTTTAGGCATATGTCTGAGATTTTGCTGCCTGTGGATGCCTCTAGTATTTTTATGGTTTCCCGTCTTATGTTTAAGTCCTGTATCCATTTTGAGTTTAATTTGTGTATGGTGTAAGTTGGTGATCTAGTTTCATTCTTTTGCATGTCTCTGTCCAATTTTCCCAACACCATTTATTGAAAAGACTGTCTTGGCTCCATTGTATGATCGTGCCTCCTTTGTCAAATATTAATTGAGCATATTGATTTGGGTTGATGTCTGGATTCTCTAATCTATTCCATTGATCAATATGTCTGTTCTTGTGCCAGTACCAGGCTGTTTTGAGAACAGTTGCTTTGTAATACAGCTTGAAATCTGGTATTGAGATTCTTCCTACTTTACTCTTATTTCTTAAGATTGCTGAGGCTATTCGGGGTCTTTTATTGTTCCAAATGAATTTTTGGAGAGTTCTTTCTAGGTCTGTGAAGTATGTCCATGGTATTTTCATGGGGAGTGCATTGAACTTATATATTGCTTTGGGAAGTATGGACATTTTGATGATGTTGATTCTACCAATCCATGAACATGGTATGTTCTTCCATCTGTTTACATCTTTCTCTATTTCTTTTTTCAGTGTCCTGTAGTTTTCTGCATATAGGTCTTTTACCTCCTTGGTTAAGTTTATTCCTAGGTATCTTAATTTTTTTGGTGCGATGGTAAACGGGATTGCTTTTTTAGTCTCTGTTTCTGTAAGTTCACTATTGGTGTAGAGAAATGCCATTGATTTCTTGGCATTGATTTTGTATCCTGCTACATTGCCAAATTCGTTTATTAAGTCTATTAGCTTTTTGATGGAGTCTCTTGGGTTTTTTATGTACAATATCATGTCATCTGCAGATAGTGACAGCTTTACTTCTTCTTTTCCAATTTTGATGCCTTTTATTTCCTCTTCTTGTCTAATTGCGATGGCGAGTACTTCCAGTACTATGTCAAAGAGGAGTGGTGAGAGTGGGCATCCCTGTCTTGTTCCCGTTCTTAGAGGGAATGGTTTTAGTTTTTGCCCATTGAGCATGATGTTGGCTGTGGGTTTATCATATATAGCTTTTATTATGTTGAGGTATGATCCTTGTACTCCCACCTTGTTGAGAGTTTTTATCAGGAAAGGGTGTTGGATTTTATCAAATGCCTTTTCTGCATCGATAGACATGACCATATGATTTTTATCTCTCAATTTGTTTATGTGATGTATCACGTTTATTGATTTGCGAATATTGTACCATCCTTGCATTCCTGGAATAAAACCTACTTGGTCATGGTGTATGATCTTCCTGATGTACTGCTGGAGCCGATTTGCTAGAATTTTGTTGAGGATTTTGGCATCTATGTTCATGAGGGATATTGGCCTGTAATTCTCTTTCATTGAGTTGTCTTTATCTGGTTTTGGTATTAGGGTGATGCTGGCTTCATAAAAGGAGTTTGGCAGTGTTCCTTCCTCTTGAATTTTTTGGAATAGTCTGAGGAGGATAGGTTTTAGTTCTTCCTTGAATGTTTGGTAAAACTCTCCTGTGAAGCCATCTGGCCCTGGGCTTTTGTTTGCTGGAAGCTTTTTGATGACTGCTTCAATTTCTTCCCAAGTTACTGGTCTATTGAGATTTTTAGATTCTTCCTGATTGAGTTTTGGAAGGTTGTATTTTTCTAGGAATATGTCCATTTCCTCCAGGTTGTCCAGTTTGTTGGAATAGAGTTGTTCATAGTATTTTGTAACAATCCTTTGTATTTCGGCGGGGTCTGTTGTTATTTCACCTCTTTCATTTCTAATTTTGTTTATTTGGGTCCTCTCTCTTTGTTTCTTGGTTAGCCTGGCTAGAGGCTCATCAATCTTGTTAATCCTTTCAAAGAACCAGCTCTTGGTTTTGTTGATCTTATGTATTGTGTCTTTGGTCTCTATGTCGTTAATCTCCGCTCTGATTTTTATTATTTCCTTCCTTCTGCTTACAGTGGGCCTTTCTTGCTGTTCTTTTTCTAACTGTTTGAGTTGTAGGGTAAGATAATTTGTTACCATTCTTTCTTGTTTTTTGCAATAGGCTTGTAGGGATATGAACTTCCCTCTCAAAACAGCTTTTACTGTGTCCCATAGATTTTGGATTGTTGTGTTTTCATTGTCATTAGTTGCCATGATGTTTTTGATTTCTTCCTTGATTTCTCTGGTAACCCAGTCTTTGTTCAATAGCATGCTATTTAGTCTCCATGTGTTTAATTTCTTTGGCTTATTATTATTGTAGTTGATTTCCAATTTTATGGCACTGTGATCTGAGAAAATGCTTGATAAGATTTCTATCTTCTTGAATTTGAAGAGACTTTGCCTATGTCCCAATATGTGGTCTATCTTTGAGAATGACCCGTGTGCACTTGAGAAGAATGTATATTCTGTGGCTTTGGGATGAAATGTTCTGAAGATGTCAATTAATTCCATCTGGTCTAATACGTCATTTAGAATTGACGTTTCTTTACTGATTTTTTGTTTAGATGATTTGTCCAGAGGTGACAATGGAGTATTAAAATCTCCTACTATGATTGCATTGCTATTAATCTGTCCCTTAATGTCCTCCAGCAGTTTCTTTATGTATTTGGGTGCTCCCAAATTGGGTGCATATATGTTTACCAGGGTTATTTCTTCTTGTTGGATTACACCCTTTAGTATTATGAAGTGGCCTTCCTTATCTCTTGTTATGTCCTTCACTTTGAGATCTAGTTTGTCAGATATAAGTATTGCTACCCCAGCTTTTTTTTCGTTTCCGTTTGCCTGGAAAATCTTTTTCCATCCTTTCACCTTCAGTCTGTGGGCGTCTGTTTTTCTGAGGTGGGTTTCTTGTAGACAGCAGATGAATGGGTTTTGCTTTCTTATCCATTCTGTTACCCTATGTCTTTTAATTGGAGCATTTAAACCATTTACATTTAAAGTAATTATTGAAAGGTAGGTATTTGATGCCATTTTTATTCTATCTCCCTGTGTTCCTTCTTTGCTTCCTATTTCTTCATTTTTACAGTAGACCCTTTAGCATTTTTTGCATTGCTGGTTTGGTGGAGATAAATTCCTTTAGTCTGTTTTTGTCTGTGAAGCTCCTTATTTCTCCTTCAATTTTGATTGATAGCCTTTCTGGGTACAGTATTCTTGGGTTCAGACCCTTCCTTTGCACGACTTTGTATATTTCATCCCATTCTCTTCTGGCCTGATGTGTTTCTGTTGAGAAATCAGTTGCTAGTCTGATGGGGTTTCCTTTATATGTAACTTTCTGTCTCTCTCTGGCTGCTTTTAAGATTCTGGTTTTGTCGATGTTTTTTGCCAGTTTAATTATAATGTGTCTGGGTGTTGATCTTTGGGGGTTCATTTTGTTGGGGACCCTTCGAGCATCTTGGATTTGTGTGGATTTTTTCTTCTCTATCTCAGGAAAGTTTTCTGCCATTATTTCTTGAAATACATTTTCCATGTCTTCCTCAGTTTCCTTTCCTTCTGGAACCCCTATTATTCTAATATTGTTTTGTTTTGTATTGTCCCAAAGCTCCCATAGGCTTTCCTCCTGCTTTTTAATTTTTCTTCCTAGCAACTGCTGTAATTGGGTATTTTTTTTCCATCTTGTCTTCTAGCTCACTGATGCTGTCGTCTCCTTCTTCTAGTATACTCTTGATGCTTTCTATTCAGTTCTTCATAGTAGCGATGTCATTTTTCATTTCTTCTTGGGTCATCTTCATTTCTTCTTGGGTCTTCTTCATTTCCTCTTGGGTCTTACTCATATTGTCAAGTTTGTCTTCCATTCTTTTTAGCCATCTTATGATCATTACTCCGAATTCTTGCTCTGGTAGGTTGCTTGCCTCTAACTCGTTTACTTCCTTTTCTGGTGATGCCTGCTTTCCTTTCATTTGTGGGCTGGTTTTTGTTTTTTTTTTTTGTCTCCCCATAGTTTCTCTTTTCAGGATGTCTGGTTATGTAGTTCTCTTTCTCCTTTCTGTGGATGATGTAACTTCCTTGAATTCACGTCTTTGCACCGATTGGGGCATCACAACTGTTGGTGGGCTGCACTGTTGTGGGCTTTTCAGGCCTCAGGTAAGATCCTCTTTTCTTTGTAAGATGGCAAAGTTTTCCTTCTGAGCTCCTAGGTGTGGGAGAAGTTCCCACTGTAGAGCAGGCTGCCTGGTCAGAAAATCCTGTCCAGCAGACTTCCCCTATCTTCTCCTAGAGCTCTGCCACCGCTCAGCTTGCCAACTAACACTTCCAGATCGATTCTCAGGTGCTGCTTCTATCTACTCTGGGACTAGTTTCAGAACATGTCCATCTGATCCACTGCCATTTTGTCTCCTTCATCCTTGTTTTAATTGACTATATTTTTGAGTTGTTTTCTTGACAGAAAAGACACTTTCCTTAAAAGTGTGCATGGAAGTGAGTATCCTAAAACCTTGATTATAAGTTGGAAATCACTTTTAGAATTTTGAAATGTAATCCATTCTGATTTTTGACATTTTACATATGGCCTCCCCTGCAGAAATTTTTAGTTATTCTCTTTATCCCTAAGGTTGTGCGATTTTGTGAATATAAAGTTTTTTAAAAATTTTTATTGTGCTGGATATGGGTATTTCATGGGCCCTTTCAAGCTTTAAAAATCCCTTGGTATTGGAATAATGTTTATTTTTCTTTCTCTCAGAAATTCTGTGATTCAGATATTAGAGTTTCTGAAATAAGTGATTGAGTCCTTATTTTTCTTATTAATTTTTCCCTATTTTTCATCTTTTTGCTGTTTTTGGTTTAAATTTTGGCAGATTTATTTCCAACTCTTAGATATTTATCTTCTAATCATTCTATTTCAGTTACAGGTTTCTCTTGTAATATTGTCAATATACAATTATTATTTTTATTCTTTGAATTTCATTTTAACAGAATTTTATTCTTGTTTCATGAATTATATAACTCACTAACTCATTTTTTCCTCTGAAGATATTAGTTATGAATTTTTGGAAGTTTATTGAAAAATTTTTAATTCTTTTATATTTGGTTTATATATTTGTGTTTCATATTGCAGGCTTTTATCATAATCCATGAATGTTTACTCACATTTGTGGATTAGGGTCTAAAAGCTGATCAGAAATCTCTGAATATATGGATGGGGGCTTGCTTGCATGGTGGGAGACTGAGCAGGGAGCCTCTAGTTTCATTAGATATGCCCCAGATATCTATCTAATGTTTCCATTTAGTTTATCCAAAGAAAACTTCCCAGTGGGGCCAGGTGCATGGGTTCCTGAATACTGCCAGCATCTTAGTCATACCTCTTCAGGCTTTTGCACTTGCTATTCCTTTGCCTAGGATGGTCTTCTAAATATCCATATGAGTTGTTCTTATGCCTCCTTCATCTTTACTAGAATTTCCTCTTATTAGTGAGGCTTTCATTGGCTACTCAACCTAAAATGAACTCCCAACCCTTGACACACGCTCTTTATCCTCTTTTTCTGCTTAATGTTTCTTCTTCATGTTGTCTAGCATTATATATGCTTTAGTTATATTTAGTTATATTTTTTATTAACTGTTTTCTTCTAAATTAATAGAAGTTTCATGAAGGCAGGTGTTTTTGTCTGTTTTGTTGACTGTTACATCTCTAGAATCTAGAATAGTAACTGGTAGGTAATACGGGATCAATAAAATTTTCTGATTACTCATTTAAAAATATATATATTACATTTATTCAATATTAAACATTTATCTTATCATTGGTGATTTTTCTTATCACCTTTATGCTTAGAAAGTTGTTTTCTATCTATATAGTTATTTATATTTTCTTTCAGTTTTTTTATGTTTTCATCATTATATTCTACTTGGTGAACCTTTGGAAATTAATTTTGGAAGAGGGTGTTCTCCTTTCTTCTTTTCTTTTTTACTAATTTATTAATTTTCCCTATCCATTTCTTTTTTAAAAAACAATCTCTCTTCCTTAAAGTGTTGGGCGATTTTGATTTTAGTAAGGTTATAGTCACTACTGCAATCTTTACATAAAGCTTTATGTAGAGCTCTATTTGAAGCTTGATTTCATGATTTTCTAACAGGTAAAAAATATGGGCATAAAAATTACAAATGAGCTGACCAGGATGGCTCAATAGTTGAGCTTTACTCTATGAACCAGGAGATCATGGTTCGATTCTGGGGCAGGGCACAAGCCTGGGTTGCAGGCTTGATCCCCACTAGGGGATGTGCAGTAGGCAGTTGATCAGTGATTCTCTCATCATTGATGTTTCTCCCTCTTCCTTCCTCTCTGATATCAATCAATAAAAATATATTTTTATAATTACAAGTGTGTTTCTTTGCGGTGCTCTATAGTCTTGTCAGACTATTTTTTCTAATATACACAGTGTTAAAAATGCTGAATTAACTTGTATTTTATGAAGTTAATCCTGTTGTCCAATTTCTGAGATGAATATTGTTTTCTCTTAAAAATCTAAAAAGTAGTTATAATTTTGTATAGTGTCATAGGACTAATGATGCCATAGAAATGTAGACATACATTGTAGTTTTAGTAATTGAAATGAAGGCATATATTCCTATCCTTTCTTTTGCTTTTCTCTCTTTAAGGTTCATAATAGCCCTAAGTGCCTCGGTTCAGTATATTACTGTTACCGATCCATCAGCTTGTTCTTTTCAGACCAAGAGGAAATTCGAATTTATGGGCATGAAATAAAAAGGAATGGAATCAGGTAAGATGGAATAAACGATATAATGAAAATAATACCATGGACCAAGAGCCAAAGAGCACTTCCAAACATCTCACATTGGAAGTGAATTATGGAGCAGAAAGAGATCATTTCTTTTCAACAATAACCTTTAAGTTATATCATAGATACCAGAACTTAGGTAGGCTCCAAGGCCAGGCAGGTGGCCAGGAATCTAGCCATCATAATCTTCTTAATGCTTATGTAGGATACAAATATGTTTACATAGGTGGAGAAAAGATGATCATATCTTTTTTTAAGAGTCTCGAGAAATATCTTCATAGTTTATTCATTTTTGGCCTCTATATTTTCTCCTTTCTTTTTTTAATTTTTAAATCAGAAACTTTAAATAATAAAAAAATCTCTGCAAGTCCTTTCCAAATTTATGTGAATTGAGTTTTTCCACTAGTGTTCTGACAAAGATTCAGAGCCAGTATGTACCTGGCCTTTTTGAATAGCTCAGAGAGGGGAGCCACTATGGTTTTCTGTCTGCAAAAAAATAATATCTAAGGGTTTTAGGTAAGGAGACGTTTACTTATTGAATTGGTGGAAGGTTTTATACATTTTAAACTAGGAATGCTGTGGAATAATCTGCCTTCCAATCTAAATAATTATAAAGATATTCACTCTTAACTATCTCTTGGCTGAGTTATGGCAGGAAAAAAATATCACCAGATGGAACAATTCTATCCGTCCTTTAGAATTCACTAGCAAGTGTTTGAACCAGAGGGATTCCTTCCAGTGCCATGGCCTGACCAACCTCGGTGCTGTTTTTCTCAGCTCAGAGTCAGCAGATGGTACAGGAAGGGCTTTGGCTGAAGCACCAGGGCAGCCAGGCACTGACCAAGGCAGGCAACCAGAGTAGCCTGCCTCTCTGGGCTTATTTTGCTGATCAGTTGGGTTCTGTACTTCTAATTGTCTTACAAAAGAAACAGCCATTTGAATGGGAAGATAACACACTACATATGTATTTCCTGGAACTGAATTTAAATAGAAATCTAGAATTCCCTATATGAGATTTTAGATAACACAAATGACACTTTAACAATTATGTTCTATAAAGCAGAAAGGGCATTAAAGGAGATTTTCAAGAATACTAACCCTTTTTTAAATCAAAGAATAATATTTAAATTTTAACTCAGAGATGTTGTATGATAGAAAAAGGATGGCTTTGTTTTATTAACCAACTCACTTGCCATACTAACGCTCTATCTGGTCTAGGGCCTAACTCATAGCAGGGGTTAGAGAAATGTTTGCCAAAATGAAATCAAATACGTGAGGCTCTGCACGCCATGCCTTGCCTCTCTGGACTTCTGTTCTCTCACCTGTGAAGTGAAGGCGTCTTGTATGTATGAATCAGTAAATAGCTTCTAACAGCAATCAGTGCATTCATTTTAGTTTACATTGTTAATGTTTCTTGCCTAGATTGGAGTTTTTCTTAGATTTCTGGGAGATTATATAATTTTTCCTATTATCCCCCATCACTACTAGCATTTTTTTGTTATAGACATCAGAATGATCACATGCATCTTTTATTTTAAAAAACAGTTTATCTAATCAGTTTACTATGAACGAGATAAATGACAAATGATCTTACCAAAAAACTACCCACATCAAAACAACTATACCTCTATAAAATCAATATTCCATTGCTATAAAATATTTTTGTAAAACTTGATTCACTTTTTTTATGTATACCTTTTATAAACTTATTAACTTGGTATTATTCATACTGAATTTTACTATGCATTTAATATGAATTCCTCATGTCTATAATCTTAAATATTAACAGATTATGGAAGCCAATAGCTAAAGTCTTTTTGTTTATTCTCCAAAGTAAATTTTTAGTTATTTTCCTATTCTTATGACCAATTCTCTGTAAAATTTATATGCAGATATCTTTGGGCAAATGCTTAGATATTTTGAATTATTTCTTTGTGGGCTATCCCTTTGTTAATGAGCCTGTTTAGTTTTATAGTTTTTGTACCATGTAGCCATCCTTTTCCTGAAAAGGAACCGAGTAATTAGGAGTTTTGAGAGAAATGTGTCAATATACCTATTAGCCTCCTGCCTCCCTCACATTATAGTTCATAGGTTTTAGTTAGCATGGCTATCGTAATAACAATGACTTTTGACTTCCATGTCTTGAATTATTAGCACCTGCTCTCTTGTGCCATATATGTGAATGGGAGGGGAATAGTGCTCTTTCAAAAGTATCCTAGGCAACTTACTATGCTTTTAAAATATCCAATTGTTTAGTTTTCTTTAGTTCTGTTTCCCACTTCCTCTGTACGTGCACATGCTTGTGAAAAATGAAAAGACTAGAGGTTGGATCAGGAATTTAAATACTCAATGTGACCCTTATTTAAATAGCCCCAATTTTATGCTTTTGAAAAATTATGGGTATAACCTGTATGCAGTACTATAGAATAAAGTATTCTATATTCCTAATAATGTACTTTGTAGCATTAAAAATGTAAGTGATAATCATGCCTTGACATTTTTCTTTTGGAAAACAATGACTTATGCCAAGGTGACCCTTTGGGGATAGAAGTGCCTTTTTCCTTTCAGCCAAGTTTAAAATAACATTAAACAGAATCAGAAGTTGTGCAGCCTGTTTACATATTTTGACAATGTTTGTACTTCAAAATTTTGAGCAACACTTTTTTAAAAAATCTTGAACAATCTAGATAAAAATAAATACATTAAGCTCATTATTCAAAGTAGACATGGTTATTTTCCAGATTACAAAAATCACTGATATTTAGCAGAAGTGTGCTTTTGGTTGGTTGAAAGAACCATCCAGTTATAAGTATGATCATGGAGAAACAGCATGGAGAAACATATAATTTTTGTTGTCTTTTTATTTCAATATTGAATTTTTCAAAAAAAACCACAAGATTTTCTATAGGATGGTTGCTTGGCAAACCTAATTGCATAGTTTATTCATTAGTTTTGAATAATAACTATGCTTTACTTAATTGTCTGTTACTATAAAAAGAATGACCTATAATTGATCCTTCATAATAATTAACCTGCTTTTTTTTTTCAAGTTTAACATTGCCTCAGACAATTGGACAGGTTTCTGTTGAGAAACTAGCTGACTACATTCTGGTGAAAACAACCTTTGGTTTTTCATTGGCGTGGGATGGAATATCTGGAATTTACCTCAAAATATCTGAGGAGCTTAAAGGGAAATCATGTGGCCTATGTGGAAACTACAATGGCATTCAATCTGATGATTTCATCATCTATCAAGGTAAGGGGAGCAGAAGAAATGTGCGGATACTTCTGAGGTATTTTTCCTTCACCAGTCCAACTGTTTGTACCCAGAAGAACACAAGTTGTCCTAGGTTGGGTAAATTGGTAGCTATAACTTGCCTGTTTTAGAGATTTTAAGTGAAGTTTGAATAGAAAAAAATATTTTTGTGTCATGCTTGAAAACCATTAGTTATTTTATATTTTCAAAATTAAGATACAGGAATTTCTCATGTAACAAATACGAATTGAGCATTTACTTCATGTTAGGCACTGTTGTAAGAGCTCAGAAGGCATCAGTGAATAAAGCAAAGACTCCTTCCTTTTTGGGACTTACATTTTAGTGATTCAAATCCATTGGGGAAAAATTATTCACTTTTGGACAAAAGCTATTTTGCATCCAGTCTTGATAGGAATAGAGCTTATGACTGCCAAATAATAGTTTCGCAAATGTATTTAAATGTGAACAGTATTGTAAAAGTTGAGTCACTTGGAAATGTTTTATTATGAATAATCATATCTCTATCATCATTTATTTACTTATTCAAAGTCAAGAAACTAATTTCAGTGAGCCGTTAAAAATGTGTTCTCATACTTTGGTTACTAGTATGTACTGGCAATGGAGTAAGAGAGTCACAGGACGCACTCATGATTTAGGTCCACTTGGAGCGGTATAATAAAAAAGAGGACTGTTCGTAGGACCAGCAGACATGGCTGTGAATCTTGTTTCTAGTCTTAAAAGTTTTGTTGTTTGGGGCAACCATTTAATCTCTCTAATGCTGTTTATTCAGCTGAAAAATAGGAATATGATAAGTCTGAACCTTAATAGTTATCAGGAATAATAAGAACATATCTTGATATTATTTATAATAACAGTTAATATAAGCACATAACTATATTATTCTCAACCCTTACAACATTCTTTAAGGTGGGTGGTATTGCCTTAATTTTTTAAACAATATATATATATATATATATATATATATATATATATATATATATTATTATTGGTTTCAGAGAGGAAGGGAGTGGGCGAGAAACATCAATGATGTGAGAGAATCATTGATTGGCTGCCTCTTGGATGCCCCCACTGGGAATTGAGCCCACAACCCAGGCATGTGCCCTTGGCCAGAATTGAACCTGGGGCCAAACCAGCTAGGGCTCCTTAATTTTTTAATGACATAAGGTGGTCTGCCCAGTGTAACACAGCTTGTAAAGTGCTGTCAGGGTTGTATTACAGATCTGAATGTCTCCCAGTCCTATCCTTAGGTAAATGTGTGAGAAATAGTTTTTAAATCTGTAAAGTACTATCTATATAATACTTTAAAAATGTTTTTATCAATTTTAGAGAGAGAGGAAGGGAGAGAGAGAGAGAGAGAGAGAGAGAGAGAGAGAGAGAGAGAAATATGGATGAGAGAGAAACATCAACATTAATCGGCTGCCTCCTGTATGTCCCCTACTGGGGATTGAGTCCACAACCTGAACATGTGTCCTGACTGGGAATCGATCCTGTGACCTCCTGTTGCATGGATCGATGCTCAACTGACAACAATGGCTGGGCTATAATACTTTTTTAATATTATAAAGTTAATAGAGAAGTGTTGCCCACATGTTGTGTTTCAAGGCACAGTGAAAATCCTACTTAGAGTCTGGGTTCTGGACTCAAATGCTAATATTCAAATCTTGCTTTGCCACTTATTACATTTTCTAAGATTAGTGATATAGTAATAGTATATACTTCATAGAGTTGCAAGGATTAAAAGAGACAACCCATGCAAAACATTTGGTACAGCGTGCAGCACATAGCAATGTATTAGTTAAATACATTTTAATTAATTTATAATGGTTTTCACGTGGTCTCAATAAAACTATAACGAAGCTGAAGTAAAAATGTTCCATTAAAGACATTTAAGTGACCTTCTTAAATGCACACATTTACCCCAAATGCATAATGCATCATCGGGATTGGATCACTGGTGGCTGGGGTAAAGAGCAAGCCTTCATGGAGCCAATTTCCTCATATGTACAATGGAGATAATAATAATGACCCTGAGACCTTCCAGCCTGTGAGGATGAAATGGGAAAATGTAACTGAAAATGTTCAAATTCTGTGAGCACAATGCAAGTACACTTACAGTACTGAGATCCCCATGAAATGGTGTTTTGCATCTAATTGGAGATTTAGAGTGAATTTTGCGAGTAGGGATTTAGACTCAAGCAGAGTCAATCAAAATGTGATTATTAATTTCTTCTATATGAAAGCGTCACACACACAAAATAATAACACTCAATTCAGTTCTCTGTATTAGAGTTAGAAAAGACTGCTGTAGGTGGCTCTCCTAGGACATCCGGGAACATTGTATGAAAGACTAGGTCTAGACAGAAAACAGCATGTATTCTTGTTAGGATTTGAGTTAAAAGTCAGACAGACTTTGATAACCTGGACTGTAAAATGGTTGCTCACAGGGAGATAACTGGGCAGCAAAGGGGCATTAAGAGATTATAAGTGGAAGAAGACTGGCAGGAAGCAATTGGACTGAAATACTGAGGCCTGGCAGTAGGCAAGAAAGACCCCAGAGAGTATGTGGGAAGAGCCTAAAGAGAGAGTTCAGCTTTTTCACAATTTTATTTATAAAGTATATAGCAGAGTAATTGCCGAAACCAGTTTGGCTCAGTGGATAGAGCGTCAGCCTGTGGACTGAAAGGTCCCAGGTTCGATTCTGGTCAGGGCATGTACCTTAGTGGCAGGCATATCCCCAGTGGGGGGTGTGCAAGAGGCAGCTGATGTGCAGGAGGCAGCTGATTGATGTTTCTCTCTTATTGATGTTTCTAGCTCTCTATCTCTCTCCCTTTCTCTCTGTAAAAAATCAATAAAATATATTTAATAAAAAATAAAGCACAGTAATTAAGAAAATAACTTACAATAATTTATAGGGATGTGACAAGAACCTGAAGTTCACTTTTCTTTCATGTGCTAGCAATGCAAGAAATTTTCTACAGGTGAGCTGTGTTACCTTTAGCTTTAAGACCCTAAAGCTAAAATAACTCAGCCTGTACTTTGAGAGTCAGTTGTACTTTGCTGATTAGAGAACTCTTTAGAATCAGTGAGTTTAACTGAATGCCATTGAATGCATAATTTATTAAAAGTGATTAAAATTGTATTTCTTTCTGCATTCCTACTTTTTTCTTCAGGAATGACTTCACAAAGAAATTAGGCTTTTCAGAATTTCTGTGAATATAGAAAGAATTTAATTTGTTGCTAGTTGAGCTTCTTTTCCATAATTCTCGTTTGTAGCTAGCTGCACATTAACATAGAAACCCAGGTTTACCCTTCACTTTCTCAACATAGTTGATAGTGCCTCACTAGCATTCTTAGAAATGTCACAATATGGACAATATCATTCTATTGTAGCACCTTCTATATAAAACATTTAAATTTTAGTTGTTAAGACTCTTTTGTGACTCTTTTATTAATACAATGTAGTAAAAATAGGTAAATATGTGTTTGAAAAGCTGGAATTTAAGTGAACTTTAAGGGATTTCCCTGGTTATTTAGTTACATTAAAATTTATACATAAATATTAAAATAAGTGAGACTTTAGGAAATGTTTTTAGTTCTTCAGACTTTTAAAAAATGATGATGTTTTAAAATGAAATGTGATTACAAATTTTCTTTAAAAGTACACCCATTTTTCCTTTTCTAAAATCAATATATTAGACTGGGCCCGTGCTTAGTTCAGTGTGCAACATTAAAGTAATATTAGAGATAATGAAGTGGGCCAAACTGGAAAGCAGTAGGATTCTAATAATCTTTTAACTAAATATTACAAATCCCCTTGTATTTATTCATTCACTTATCTAGCAAATGTGTTTGAGCAGCTATTATATACCAGTTACTAACCTCCAGAGATACAGCAGAAGGACAGCTTATGGAAGCTCTCTCCCTTCCCATCATAGGTATCACAGTGAAAGACAAAATACATGAAGAGAAAAATTAAAATATAACTTTAGTGAAAAATATCAACCATGGGGGAAAAAAATGAGGAGAGGAAGGAGGTTAAGAGCCATAAGACAGTGTGTGTTTGGTGGTAGTTCAGGTCAATTGACAGAGAATGCTCCTGAGGAGGTCCTATTAAATAATGTCCCTTATGACCAACGCCTGTGACTCTTTTATTAACACAATGTAGTAAAAATAGCTCCGAGACCAAATAAGGGAGAGAGAGCAGGGGTAAGAGAGATTCTGAAGGAGGAGGGCCAAGAGCAAGAGGCAGTTGGGAATGAGTTTGAGTGAGGACTGGAGTAGGTTGAGCACGAATAGGAGAAGGTGTAGGAGGGGCTGGACCAGGGTGGGGTGAGGTAAGTGGAGGAGGTTGGGAGGTGAAGGAATAAAGGGGCAAAAAAGTCTTCAAGGTCAAAGTAAAGTTTGGGATTTTACATTCAGAAAGAAAAGCATTTTTATAGGTGAACTCCCACAATCTTCTCAAACACTGGTACCCGTGTTTCCTCGAAAATAAGACCTACTTAATGGAAACATAATACATCCCCTGAAAATAAGACCTAGCGCATCTTTGGGAGCAAAAATTAATGTAAGACACTGTCTTATTTTTGGAGAAACAGAGTAGTAGCACATGTCTTTCTATCTTGAAGACAGAGAGAGAGAGAGAGAGGAGTCGTCGTCAAACATTTGGCTTGAGATTTTTGAATCTACTGATGTGGTACTGGTGTTTCCCCGAAAATAAGACATCCTCCGAAAATAAGACCTACTTACAGGTTTCGTTCTGAGTGAAATATAAGGCACCCTCACCCCCGAAAATAAGGCCCCCAGGATTCACAGTTTGTCTGGTTTGTGTTGACAACTACCATACTACCGTACTGTATACAGGTAATAAATTTCCTTTATTTTCATTTAACAATAAATGTGTACCGTATTCTTCTTCATGGAAAAATAAGACATCCCCTGAAAATAAGACCTAGCGCATCTTTGGGAGCAAAAATTAATATAAAACACTATCTTATTTTCAGGGAAACAGGGTAGATATTCTTCAAAGGTAGACGTGTGGCTGTGTAAATTCCCCTGGCAGAGAACCTAAAGCCCAAACCCAAGGGTAATTGTCTTAGGTGGAACTGTGTCATCCTGTTCGTCTGAGTGTGGGGCAGGGTTAATGTTCCTTAATTGTCAAACTGGTTCTCGGGCCAGGTGCTGAGGCGATGTAAACTTTATCTGAGCAGAGAGGCCAGAGCGCTCACGGTCCGCTGTCCGTTGCTGTGTGCACATTAGCTCCGGAATCTCACCTCTGAATTGCCGAGACAGTGTCAGGATTCTTAACAATCTGTCCTGAACGTGTTTAGAAACACTTCTTATCACATTCCATGGAAATTAGCTCACTCCTTAGTCTCCTGTTCACCAGGTGTCTTTTTCAGTCTTTTTCAGTCTTTTTCTGTATGTATGTCCTCTGAAATTTCAAGGGCTAGACACAGTTTTTTTAATTGGTGTTTGGATTAGGGTTAGGGATAGGGTTAGGGCTAGGGTTAGCAAAGCCAAGAGGCTAACTAGTACTTTACTGAAGTGCATGTTGTGTCACTCACTCTCAGTGAAGTTTTTCCTCTCCAATGATATTAATTTTTATTTGGTACTAACACTGTGTTCAATTTATTTTTATCACTCTACATGAATGTTACAGGGTGGGCAAAAGGAGGCTTACAGTTGTGAGTACGCTAAACACAATTTATTCTTGGATTATTATTTATTATTGTATTATTTTCCATCAGGACAATCGTAAATCTACTTTACCCAACCCCTGTATAGTCTCATACCACTGATAATTATCAAGTTATTGAATTTAACTTTTTGACCAGGAGTTCATGTTGATGAAATGTGTGCTTATGGAAAGTGATCCTATTACACCTTTGTGTGTGTGTGTGTGTTTGTGTGTTTGTGTGAAACAGAGGACTATACAGAAGACATTGCTATGTTTGCAAATAGTTGGTTGGTGCAAACTCCAGATGACATCAAATGCGTACCCACACCCTCAGATTTTCCAAATCCATGTTCCAGCGGAATGCCAGCATTCGAGGTAAATTTGGTGTGAAAACTATGGGCATGTTGGAGATAACAACCACATATCGTATTTGCATATTTAATATTAAGAATTTTAAGTGCAAACATTACATACTTAAGCACTACTAAATTCAGGAAATGTAACTGCAATAGGAATAACTTTACAATTATTTCAGAAATAATGAATGTGATGTTTTGTAAAAGTAGCACTCATTACAACGCCATGTAATTGTTAAAATATTGGTTAAAATTTACAAGCAGAAATGACTTTATGTTTCCTAGTAAGAACAGAATCTTGCAATTAGATCAGTAGGAAAAAAATGAGAGTACATGCATATCATTAAATACGCTGTGGTGACCCCCACCTTTTTCTGCACAGGCGATCTTCTTCAAGTGTCAGATACTGTTGCAGTTCCCTTTTCTGAGCTGCCATGAATATATTGACCCATATTTATATATTGCCAGCTGTGTGAATGATCTTTGCAAGTAAGTGAACTGATTAGTATTTGTAATAAACTTTTCTTTATCCCAAAAGAAAAGCAGAAACCACTTTTATAACAGTCGTCTCACTGATTCACAGAATATAATGGGAAATATAAAGCATAAATTATACTAGCAGCTTTTAAGAGGTCACTGCATAACAGGTACAGTCCATTTTATATAAGCAGCATGAAGAGAATACAGCAATTCTTAAGTATTTTTTATGCCACTGACCCATTTTGGGAATCAAGAGATGTCCGTAGACTCGTTTTAAAAACAATCTTTAAATGCACAACATAAGTTTACAATGAAAACTATATTGAAATGAGTTATCAATATAGTAAGCGAGATTATTTTTGATATCAGGACTTTTCTACATGTATGTATTTCAGGTCCAATAACTATTGTAATTTGATCTGGTGATGAGTGTAAATAATATTTTGAGATAGCTGCAACAATTATAATGAGAAATTAAAACATGAAAAAATGTCATATGAGATATATTGGTGAAAAAGTCAGAGATACTACTAAGAACACTGTGATATGTTCCCTACATCTATAATTGAAGGAAATGCTAAATTTTATTTGGAGATTAGTGAAAATAAGCACATAATATTTTTCCCAGCCAAGGTCATAGACTCCCACTTTCTCTCCCAGGTTAAGGGCATCTTGACTGAGCGGTTTCTAGGGAACAAACTCAGTGAGACTTCAAGAATATCTCAACGCATTTTAATAAATCTGCATTTTTAAAAATAATAAATGCAAAAGGTATATAGGAACTTTGTTTTAAAAGACCAGTCTAATTTTTGGTTGAGTCAAACTACTTAAATGGCATTTTGGATGGCTTGTTAAGGGGTTGAAGTTAATTAAAGGTAAGAAAAAAGAGGGAAGGTGAGGTAGTATAAAACTGCCTTATTTATAATTACTCTGCTCAGAATATGTCCACACCTCAAAGCAAGGGCTGCTGAGAAATGCTCTCTTTGGCTGGGTGCCCATGCGCCCAGCAAAAACTTAGAGGGCCTAATACTGAGAAGGAGAAAGGAAACTGGGGACCCAAAAAATTCTCTGGGACACTCACTTTGTCTGATATGTCATCATTGAGACATTGACATGATGTTTTGGTAGACTTAGGCTTTGGATTTTGAAACCAAATTGCTTTCCCTGGGGTAAATAAAAATAGAAGTCTAGAGAAGGGTCTTTTACTGGTTGAAATCGTCTGATATGCTTGAGGTGGAGAGGCCAGGTCTGGGGCCACAGCAGACATAGACTACCAGTAGAAGGGCATTGCAAATCAAGCCAGTGGTCACGGGTGGAATTCTCTTTCACGGGCCTTTCATTCTCTCCGTATACCACCTAGGACCAGACCCCCTACATTCTATCTCCCCTAAAGGAGATTCTCTTCATCTCTTATGTAGCAGAGGACTGCATCACATGGACCCTAGAGCATGAGAATAGCATTGTCAATCTGCTGAACTCAAATTAATTTCCTGTCTGAATTGATATGATAGCATATTAAATTTGATTCAACACATTTTCTGGGCCTCTGGTCTGAGCTGAGCATTTGTGTCACACCTTGGAGAAGCAGAAACAATTTAGACAGACCTTGTCCTGGAAACTCAGATTCTGGGGGTGGGGTAAGGGGTGGAGCAGGGCAGAGAAATAGGCCTCTAGCACAGACACAAACTCAGAAGGCAAGCACTGCAATGTGGAGGAGAGATCGCTGACTTTATCAGGGAGTGCCCCACAGAGGAGATTAACATCTCAGCTGAAATTTGAAGAATGATACAATTCCAGCCCTTGAACGGAAGCCCAGTTGCTACTTCTAAGAATGATAAACTTACCATCAAGGAAATGGTTCTGCCACACCAAAGTCAATTGATTTAAAGACAGCTACTTCTTAATGCTAATTTTCTTACTAAAGTTTACATTTTAAAAAATAGAACAAAACCCCTAATTTTTCCTCAGTAAATTGAGATGATAATTTCTTTCCTGCCTGATTGTTGTGAGTTTTCGTGTGGAACCATGTGTAACATGGTTAGCATGGATCCTAGGGTAGCTATTTTAATAATAGTTTCATTGGATTGGAAAACCAATATTGAGCTAACTTTCACAGGCTCTATTAATTGTAGGAAACCATGCACATATTGTAAGGGAAATCATACACTTCATGTTTTTCTAGCAATCGAATCATTTTAGCTTTCCCTGTCTTTCAAAGAATGTTCTTGTCTGGAGGTTTAGAATATTTTCTCAGTTTCTGGAGTTTATGCTCAGTCCCCTTTTCCTTTTAAAGCTCAGTTAATTGGACCAGATAAGCTGCATGACTCCAATTACAGTAGCTCAGGATAAGCGCAATTTGAGATGGCTGACTTCTACAATAGAGATACTGAAAAGGCTAAGGTTCACAAAGTACAACATTCTTAAGGTCATTATCCTGTAAGATAGTTAGCTATTCAATTTTGAGTTGGAATTGGGTTGAAAAACAAGGCCACTACCTTACAATAAACCCTGCTCATTTTATAGGTGCCTTGTGTATCTGCTTTGGGAATTGGCTGGCCTCTTCTATTTGTTTGGGGGAGCTTCTAGAGTGATTATAAGAAAATAATTAGAGATAATTTACTCTTGGCAATATTATAAAAGTAACTAGCTTTAAGAATTTAAACTTAAAAGAATTTTAAAAAGTAAAATCTTAGTTGAATGTTTTTTATTCAGTATTTCAAAACTGCTGCAGGTTATTAGTATTGGCTTTTATTCCTTCATGTAGACTATCAAGATCATGATATCTTTGAAATAATTTTCATATTTGGAGCTTTTGTTGTGATGGACTTGTATCTGTCCTAATAGGATTTATTAAATTCTACAAGGTTTGTGATGCTTTGTGAGGGAGCCGAAAAATACATACAAGGATTCTGGGGGAAATGTCAGAATTAAAATAGAAATCTTTTTCAGTATAGGGACACCCTTGAATAAAAAGAAAAGTGGTCAAATATTTTAAGAGTCATGAAGACAATTTACTTAGGTCCTTTTAGATGGGATCCCATGTTTATTTGTTTTCTGCATTATTATACATGGTATGTCTTATACATGCTTACATTAGTTAGTTAGTGCTGGAATATTCACCAGACATTAAACATTTCTAGAGATCAGGAGCTCAAAGATGCGGATCCTGCCAGTATCCTGGGTGTGACTCTGGCTCTGTCTTCTCACTTCCCAGAACCGACGATGATGATACCTATTGTCGAGCAGCCACGGAGTATGCTAGAGCCTGTTCCCACGCTGGCTACCCCATTCAGGACTGGAGAGATGACTTCCCAGCATGCAGTATGGTTTCTTATTTCCTAAGCCCTGTCTATTTTTGTTAATGTTAGGCTTATTCTAATATTCAAAACTTCCCCGAATACTCAAAACTGATGAATGGCAAGGATTTGTTACTGTGCAGAAACATTGGTAAACTTGCAAACTCTTTGAAATACCAATCTTCTCTAGGTGAATAAAATTGACTTACAGCATTCCCATTTGCCCATTTCAGCTGATAAATGTGACGATAGCTTTGTCCACCGGGATTGTATCAGTTGTTGCCCAACCACCTGCACATTTGAGAAACAATGTCTTGGGAGCAATCTCCACTGTCTTGATGGATGTTACTGTCCAGACGGTAAGTGTTCCTTGAGAGAATACATGTCTCCACTCATGGAAAATAGCATCGTGTGAGCTGAGAATCAAGTTGCAGCATTCTCTTCCAGGACACCAGGGCTGTTGCAATGTTCAGCCCTTGTAGGATCTGGTCCTTGAAGTGATAGGAGAAAAGTCTGCTTTTCTTTAATAAAAAGGCTTATTGCGTTGCAAATTTCCCAGGAAATTTGGAATCTAGAGTCCTGGCAATTCTTTTGTTCTCTTGAATATTTAATATATATTTAACAATTTATGAAAGCAATACTAGAAAAACAAATTGGCAGAACAAGATTTTAGTTGTGATGCTGCTTTAACATTTGAAATCAGAAGTAACATAGCAAGTGGTACAGGCGGGATTTAAATTTAGGAATGACTCCTATGCCAATAGATCTTTTTAAAGAACACTGAGAATTCACACAAATTCTTATATTTTTACAGATAAAAAGATAGAATACCAGATATTGAGGTACTTACATGATTTTTAGCACTGTCACACAGTTAATACGAAGGAGGACTACTTGGAACCAGAGCTGTTGACCTCAGTCCATTGTTCTGATAGTGCTACTCAGGGGTAGCACGTTGGATCAGTGCCAGGCATCAACTGGTTCTTACCATTCACTGATGAGATAAGGAGTTTGTACCAGAATATAAATTAAGGAGCTAAATATACAAGTCAATGCTTCTTCCTCTAGAAAGTCTTTCTCAGACAAAAGGTCAGCGAACAAAACAGTGTGCTTAGCAGCACAGTTCATTTACATTCTGGCTCAACTGTCTTTGCTCATTAGAGAGAAGTAACAAATGCATTTCCACTGCACTTGCCCTTTGAGTAGCACCATCTGGCTATTTATCATACATGTGATGATGGTGTAAGTACCTCAATGGCAAATGAACAGAGATTCAACCAAGAATAAACTTCCTTAGTTGCCTTTATTCTATATGGTGAACCTTGAGCTTTTTATGGTAAGTCATAGGTTAAAAAAAGTTGAAAACCACTGAAGTAGAGATTTGTAAGGTAGCTACCAATTGAGATAGAGCAAGGATGCTGGAAACCTCCTTGGAAGTAAAGAAATTTCTATTTTGCTGCGTAGTTTAAGCAGGTATTTAATAAAAGTTGGTTAAATTATTGTGTTCAAAGAATAAATATTTATTATTTCTTTTGAGAATTTGATATATATTTTTCTTCAATAGGCCTCATCATGGAAAATGGGACTTGCATCTCCTTGGAAAGTTGCCCATGTAGTTTTCATGGATTAGCTTATTCAGTTGGTTCCAAAATTGAACAAGAATGTACTGAATGGTACGTGATCAATGCACAGCCAATTATTTCTGGGGACCTGGCTGGGTGACAACTTTATACTAGTATAACATATGGTTAAAAGAATATACCTTTTACTGGTTTTCTTCCAAAAATTACAGGATGTATTTTATTTAAAGTTGGTACAGGGGTGGGGAATATTTGCACATTCTTTTATAATACAACTAGCGGCCCTTTGCATGAAATCATAGGGTCCCTAGGGCTGGTGATTAGGGCTGATCAGGGCCTTCTGGCTGCAGGCCACCCCCTTGTGGTCAATGCACATCATAGTTAGCGATCGAACTCCCTATCACCTGTTCAAACTCCTGCGGGGACACTTTGCATATTAGGCTTTTATATACATAGATTCTTCTCACTTACCTTGGCAGTTTCACAAAATCTTTATGTTTTATTTTCTTTTTAAAAAAATACATTTTATTGATTTTCCACAGAGAGGAAGGGAGAGGGATAGAAAGCTAGAAACATCGATGAGAAAGGAACATCGACCAGCTGCCTCCTGCACACCCCCTACTGGGGATGTGCGCACAACCAATGTACATGCCCTTGACCAGAATCGAACCTGGGACCTTTCAGTCCGCAGGCTGATGCTCTATCCACTGAGCCAAACCGGTTTCGGCTATGATTTATTTTCTTATTTTTTATCACTAAATTGCACATACTTTTACTCTTAGAATTGATGTTGAGTACTTTTTTAAAAAATATGTTTTTTTTTTATTGATTTCAGAGAGAAAGGTAGAAGGAGAGAGAGAGAGAGAGTAAGAGAAATATTAATGATGAGAAAGAATCATTGATTGGTTTCCTCCTGCACACTCCACACTGGGGATGGAACCTGCAACCTGTGTAGGTGCCCTGACCAGGAATTGAACCTTGACCTCCAGGTTCATAGGTTAATGCTCAGCCACTGAGGCATGCTGGCCAGGCTCTATTGAGTACTTTAAAAAGTTTCTCCATATTGCCAGTTTTGGGCAATGATTAGAGACATTTAGAATTTCTTATTAAATTAGCTAAGTCTATTATAGGCAAGGATTGCTCCCTCCAGTGCAGTCCTATAAAGGAGCAGAAATCTAAATATCATCAGGTTCCTTTCCCTTTGGTATAAGTGTATACAATGGAATTGCAAATGGATAACTCTACTCTTAAATACCGACTTGAGTTTCTGCCTTTCAGAGACTGCTTCTATCCTCCCAAACTAATATTGTCTTGAAGGTAGAAGGTAGAATTTATCTTATATAAAAATATATCTTTTCTCTCTTTAATGTCTAATGATCCTCAGAACCAATTTTCTTAATTTGTAATACAGAAGATAATTTATAAATTTGAACTCTTTATTTGTATTTCTCTAATGATAAAGGCAAATACTTCTCTGAGTGTAAGTTCTTTTAGTTTAAGCAAGGAGAGGAGGACCAAAGCAGAGGCTCTCTGTTTGATTAGTATTCACTTTGTGTCATCTTTAGTGACTTTTAAGTCTGGCACACAATCCTGTATAATAAAGAGGTAACATGCAAATTGATCCTCACGCCATCACACCATCACAAGATGGCTGCACCCACAGCAGAGGCAGGGTTCCTGTAATGAGCCATAATGAGCAATCAGCAGAGATATGAGGCTGCACCCCCCAACCTGGTGGGGCTTGACTGGGGACCTCAGGTTGCATCCACTGCCCTGGTGCTGGGCTAGGGGACTAGAAGCCTCATTCCCTCACCGGCCCTGGGGGACCTGAGGCCATGCCCCCACTCGAAGTACCGTATTTGCCGGCGTATAAGACGACCCGTTGGCCCTGAAAAAAATGCCTCCAAGTGGGGGGGTAGTCTTATACGGCGAGTATATAACAAACTCTGTATTTTTAGTGGAAATGTTAGGGGGTCTTCTTATACGCCCAGTCGTCGTCTTATACGCCGGCAAATACGTATTTTTCAGGGCCAAAAAATCGTCTTATACACCGGCAAATACGGTAGCTTGATGGAGACCTCAGGCTGTGCCTTCGGCTCCAGCACCCGGCCAGGGGACCTGAGACTGCGCCCCCTGCACAGCGGAGCTTGACAGCAGACCTCAGGCTGCAACCCCCATCCCCGGCCGGGGGATCTCAGACTGCTCCCCCTGCTCCATTACTGCGCTAGAGGACTTGAGGGTGTGCTGGGGGACCTCAGGTTGTGCCCCCCCCCACCTAGTAGGGCTTGAAAGGGGATCTGAGGCTGTGCCCCCACCTGGTGGGGCTTGATGGGGGACCTAAAATGCATCCTATTCCCGATGGGGCTTGATGTGGGTGGGGCCGGCCAGGTCTGGGTCTTGCACAATTTTGAGGTGCACGTGTGATTTCAAGGCACACAGGAGTGGATGGAGACTTGACTCTGGGTCCTGTGGTGTGCCCAGACTCTGACAGGAGGAAGATTTTCATATACATTTTACTAATTTTCTTTTGTCTCTGACACTTCTATTATAGAGAAAGGGCAAATAACAACATTAAATTATTTCCTCTAATTAATTCCCCTTTAATGTGCATGAATTTCATGCTCTGGGCCACTAATAAATAATAATTTAGATGCTGGCTAGCATAAATTTAGCAGTTAATTGAACTTGTGTGGAGAGGTTTTTCAAGTCAGATTATTCTGAGCCTATAAACATTATATATTTTGGTACATTGATGCAAACAGTACAGTTTCTCTATACCAGTAGATTAATATTTTATCATTTTATTTAGTGTATGTGTTGGTGGCGTTTGGAACTGCACTGAGCATGACTGTCCAGGTAATCTTTTATCTTGTTTTGTTGTTTTTTAAATGCCTCAGTTCTTTTTTTAAAATTAAGGAGCAAGGTTGCACTGATTTTTAATGATGTTATCTCATATATAGTGAGAGATGGAATCATCTATAAATCCAGGTAGGCAGAGGATAAATGGAAAATTGAATAAATGATAGCTTTGAACAGGCAATTTTGGTATAAACTTATTAAAATAGTAAAAATATTACAAAACTTAAAACATGTGAAATAGCCATCATTTAGTAAACTTTAAATTAAATTGAATAACATAATTTAGTAAGTTTGTCAAACTAATTTTAAACACTTAGCTATTCTTTTTGATGCATGATTATTTACCCTAAGTTGACCTGCTTTTTTTTTAGAATAAATAATTTATTTTCCTTCTCCTTCTCCTTCTCTCTCTCCCTCCCTCTCTCCCCCTTCCTCTCTCTCTCTCTCTCTCTCTCTCTCTCTCTCTCTCTCTCTCTCTCCCTCTCTCTCTTTTTCTATCTCTCTCTTCCTATAGTTCAATGTTCTGTTGTAGGTGATTCTCATTTTACAACTTTTGATGGTCGACATTATTCTTTTATTGGAATGTGTCAATATATCCTTGTGAAAGCAACTGGAAAGGAGAAATTCACAATTACCTTACAGAAAGCTCACTGTGAGCAGGTAAGAATATCTCAAAATGACCAGATAAATGTTCATTTTTTAATTCAAATTTTATATCCAGGTTAAGAATAGTAACCTGAGTAGGCATAGTTATTTTCTTCAAAAATAAAACACCATTGATTGCTAAGATGCATCATTCTATGTACTACAAAGAAAGAAAAAATGTTGATAATCTGTTATACTATTGATCATCTGATGTGTCCTGATTTCAGACATATTAAAATATGAGAACAAATATGTCTTATATTAAATATTATATATTTCACTGCATTTTCTTTCTTTTAAAAATGATACTTGTATGTATAGTTTTTTGAGCATTTTATGCATAATGACACAGTGGACCTAATTTTCTGGTTATTCCACAACTACTATTTTAAATAAATGATTTTTATAGGATTGGCCAAGTTTCATATCATTCTAAATAAATATAATAAATTTCTTTGCATATGGAAACATTTATTTTCTTCAAATAAACACATTAATAATTTGTAAATAAAGACACCTGGATCTTCCCTCTCTCTAACTCAGGTAGTCAAAATTTTGCAGAAATAATTAATTTTCTAGTTTTACTATAATATAAAATGGTTATTTACAGTGAAAAGTTTCAACTACTTTATTTGCTTTTTTCTCCCCATTTGATTTTTTCCTTTGCAATATGTCAGTCTAAATAAGCTTTTTATATAGAATCATAACTTTCTGTTTTTTCTTTATTGATTTTTATGTCTAATAAGCCACTTAAATGAATATAGAGAGGTACTTTATAGCTATGAAAAACATAACTATTGGAACTAAATCAAAACTATTACTTAATGTTCATATAAAATATATGTATATATGATATATTTAATATACTATACAAAGACATATTTTATATAGTAATGGGGATACATAAAATGGATTATATAGTAACTACTTTATTATATAATTAATATGTAATATTAATATATAATAATTCTCAAGCCTTTTACATACTAGAAATTCTTATCTACGCGCATTCTTTTTTTCCTTTCCTCTTCTTTCACTCCCTAACTTTCTCCCACATTTTTCTTCTATTGTCTCTGTCTCTTTCCATGTCTCTATCTCTCCCATCTCTTTAATTGGTTATTCAATTTTTATGCAGAATCTTGGCTTGGTCTGCCTTCAGTCTATAACTCTAATTCTGGATGATGATTTTGATAAACAAGTGACCCTTAGTCGGGGAGGACAAATCCTCACCAGTCCTAACCAAGGCTTCAATCTGAATGGTAAGAAGCAATGCTAATACTTTCCTTCCAACAAAACAACAAACAACCTAAATGGAGACTCCTTCCATTGGCTGCCTATCCTAAAATTTGAGTGTCCATGTGTCGTCAGATCCTCAATCGGGCACAGTAAAGCTGACCATGTTATGGGATCTGTTGTTGACCTAATGCTGAGCGGAGTTTGGAAGGGGAGCTATACACGCAAACATCCACTTATGTAACATACGGTAAACTCAAAGATAGGCATAGGGACTTGGGGGGAGGGGGTCTAAGTGAGTGTAACTCTCCCAGTCTTGGGGTGGGGTATGCAGATGTGGTCAGGAAAATTTCCTGAAGGAGGTGATGCATCATTGAGCATTTAAAACTGAGGATTGCTGGGATGAAAGAGATGGTGAAAGTGTTATGGAAAGAGCTATGGAACTCTACAGTATATTTAAGGGGAACTATAGCTACTGTGGCATTGCTAAAGCCTGAAGAGGGTAAATGGAGGCTACCCAGAGATGAAAATAGGGAAATAGGGGGGGATGAGGCTCCCAGAAATGTCCCAATTTGTAGAAATTACATGACCATTCTACTGACGGTCATGCTAAGGATTGAACTTGATATAAAATTGAATATGAGATTATCATTATTTTACCAATTCTAATGCATATAAATGACAATCTTATGTGGTTCAACCAAATTAAATAGCCAGTTTTAATGAGGAGACTGATGTCATCTTTTTTTGGGGGGAGGAGGAGTGGGTAAAACACTAAAACAATGTCAGACATTCCTAACATGGAGAACAGGTAGAATGCTATTAAATTGGGGCACGCAAAGAATGGAGAACTGATCTAAGGCAGTAACAATAGAGATAGAAAAAAGAAGATTGCTTAAAAAATTATTTAAGAAAAAAATGGTCTGATTTTCGTGATGGATTGGATTGGAGTTGGTTGGAGGAGCGCGAAAAAAAGGATGATGTGATCAAAGAATGATTCTGAGATTCTGGGTTTGGTGATCAGAGATGGCAGAAACCATTAGAGATGCAGGAGCAGCTCTTCTGGTGGCAAAAGTCCTCAGTTCGGTCTTGAACACAAGTTTCTTATCTTTAAAGATATTTCATAAAATTCGTTTCTCAAATGCTGTGCTCCTCCTTTGCTGACAGGCTCAAGGGAATGGGGAATTTTGGGGGAAAGTGCTACTTCTTATTGGATCATAAAGAGTTTGGGGAAACACACACACACACACACACACACACACACACACACACACACACGTTGAGGAAGAGAGATCAGATGTCAAATGTCTAAGGATTGTCCAGATGTCTGAAACTGAAACTACATGTTCACCTAACAATCTATTAAGCATATCAACTTAGGATCCATAAAGGAGGGACAGAAAGGAAATGGGAGAAAAGAAAGCAGGCACAAGGTGGCAAAAAAAGGGGTGGGAACTGGGAACCTGCCTCCCCATGTCCCAGCCTCTTGGAAGGAGAGTCCTGATGTTGTATGCTAGCATTTCAGAACACTGCCTATAAATCTCAAGGCTGACTTACGTATGTTATTTTCCTGCAGGAATTGTTGAAATTCAAACTGTGTCATCCTTATTTATCCTTCTAAAAACCACATTTGGCTTGAAGATTCTGTTTGCTATAGATGGGGAAAGAATTTATATTCAGCTCACCAGTACCTGGAAAAGAAGAACACTAGGTCTATGTGGCACTTTTAATGGGAACATAAGGGATGATTTTCTGTAAGTATGATTTCTATAGAGCTAACATGGTTTAGTGACTAGTGATGCAGAGAATATAACTATTTTTCATTAAAAATTTTTGACCATAATATAGCTTAGTCACCAATGTTCCAAGAGCTTCAAATTAATCATCTTATTTAAATTTTATAGCCACCTACAGATTTGCATCAGTTGGTTTTAGAGAGAAGAAAACCAAAGGAGGCCAAACAGTGGCAAATAAATAGCTCAGAGTTAGCTCAAGCAGAGTAGAGCTGGGCTTCGAATTTGAATAGAGTGACTCAGAGATTGTGCGATAGCCCACAGGATAACTACCTGCTATACTCTCCCCTGCCACCTATCAACATTAACAGTATTTTTTAAAATATATTTTTATTGATATTTTACAGAGAGGAAGGGAGCAAGATAGAGAGCTAGAAACATCGATGAGAGAGAAACATCGACCAGCTGCCTCTTGCACACCCCCTACCGGGGATGTGCCTACAACCAATGTACATGCCCTTGACTGGAATCAAACCCGGGACCTTTCAGTCCGCAGACCGACGCTCTACCACCGAGCCAAACCGGTTTCGGCAACAGTATTTTTTTTTTAATCTTAATATCAGTTGGTACCAAAAATAGTAAATTATACTTTAAAAATATTGATATCGTTTAGTATAAATGACACCTCTAAAGCAATACTTGGGCATCTCAACTGGCTGGATTTTGTGATAGTTGGTGTTTACTCAGAAGAAAAGCAATAAAATCCACTTGTACTCCTTGCAATGACAAACCACTTCCACCTACATGTGAAGAGACACAGTGTGATAGTGCAAATTCATGCAAGTGATCTGAGCATTTGTGCAGAGCATGGTGGGCAGGTGAAGCAGCTTGATAGGCTCTCGTCCTCAAGGAGCCGGTTGCAGATTGGGAGGAGATAACAACCTTTAAGAATATTTAGTGCCAGGTCAGGTGTTAGTCAACAATACGTACCTAAAGACGGAGACAATTTTGAAGAGTTAAGCTGTGTAGTCAGGGCTAGAAGCACAGCAGGAGTTTTGAAGTAGGCGAGTGTGAGCTGGGTAGGCAGGAATGTTTTTGGAGAAGCCATTCTCCAAATACTATTTTAAAAACCTTTCTGTGTATTCCTCCTGCTTAGGGCTATTTCCACCTCCTAATCTTTCTCATGAGCTCCTATTTTACCATTCAACCCAACTCAGGCATTATTTGCTTCAAAAAGCCAAGTTCATATCACACCAGACAAAATTAATTTTGACTCTGTTACTATGAAAATCTGTCATTTACGAGCCTGGTTTTCACTTAAAACTCTGAGGGTTTTGAGAAGAAGAATCACATCCTCGATCCTTGTATTCTTAGGAACTAGCATAGACTACTAGATGCAGTAGATTATAGAACTGCACAGAGGTAGGACTTCTGACGGAGGACCAAGAAGAGAATTAGAATGAGCAAGGAGAACTGGCTTTTAAAAGTTTAAATTTCAAAAGAAATTTTCTATCTTGTCTCCAGTGTGATTAAATTATTTTTAGTTTTTTGTTTGTTTGTTTGTTTCAGTTATTTGCAGGTCAGAATATAAATATCTTTATATATATCTTCTGTTTCACAAGTGATAATTTAGTGGCTTGGCTAAGATGTGCAGAAGAGACCTTCAGCCTCTTTCTCTTCCTTGTTTAACAGAATGGGTTAGCAGCCATTGTTTAACAGATGGCAAATCTGTCTCCCTCCTCCTCCGGCACCAGTCTCCTCAATGTATAAACACTGAGGCGTGATAACAGTGCAGGAGAATATTTCAGAGTTAGAGATAACTTTCTAACATTGTTTGGCTTTCCAAACATAAGCAGTTAAAATTTTTTTACTTCACAGAAGCAAATGAGAATCTGCAAATATAGTGGAATGGGAAATATTAATTACTTAACATTTTATTTACTTGCCTTGTTATGGTGAGCCAAAGGTTCTTTTCTAAAATAAAATGCAGTAAATAAATGGGTCTACATCTTCACTCCTGATTATTGTGTTTATTGTTTTACGTGAACTAAATGAGGTAAGAGAGCCAAGCTCTGAGTCATTTCCTCATGGGAACCCTGACTACACCCATCACCTTGACCTATTTTATTGTCTTTTGTAGGAATGAAAGGGAAGGAAAGGAAAAAATGAGAAGAGCTAGTGCACGTCACACAGTTTCTTTGAGTTTCAAAGTTCTCTTTGAACAAAATGAGATTTTAGATTAGGTGTTTGTTGTAACGTCTTACAATTTCAGAATGGTTGGATTTTGAGGAATAGGAAAGGGGGAGAGGGTAGGGACGAGTCTGGCCGTTGTGGAATGGCTTGTGCAGCTCCTTCTTTTCTCTTTGCTCAGTCACTGTGGTGAGAAGCTCCATATGGTTAGTGGTGTCTGATCTTAATAATAACCAAAGCACTTCATTTATTAGGGCATTAGAGAGAGCCAAGATAAAGCCCACCCTACCATTTAGCCATGTTTTAGCAATTAACACAATTAGGGCTTGTGTTAGTAAAGTTTTACTTAGTCAAAGCTTCTTACAGGAGACATGGTCCAACCTGACTCTTCTTTTTTAAAAAAAATATATTTTATTGATTTTACACAGAAAGGAATTGAGAGGAACAAAGAGTTAGAAATGTCAATGAGAGAAACATCGACCAGCTGCCTCTTGTACACCCCCCACTGGGGATGTGCCCACAACCAAGGTACATGCCCTTGACTGGAATCAAACCCAGGACCTTTCAGTCCACAGGACAACACTCTATCCACTGAGCCAAACCAGTTTCGGCCAACCTGACTCTTCAAGTAGTTTTGACAGTAGATGGCATAGCGTCCAAGAGGGATTGTCACTTACAGAATATTGGCTGATGAGTTAATAAATCCCAATGGCTTCTGGAGGGGGCATTTTAGTGTTTTGGCTATTGAACATTGTTGTGATTTATATGCCTGACTTGAGAAAGGTAGATGTTTCTCTTCTTTTATGATTTGCTGGGGGGAATTGAAGAAATTCAAAAGTTTGGGTGGAGGGTGCCTTTTATACCATTTTTTTTCCTCAATTTGCTTTTGGTTTGTTTATTCAACTTCATGATAGAACCTCAGTATTTCAGGCACTTCAGATCTCCTAATGAAAATTGAAATACTGAACCAGAATTATAGACTATTTGTTCTTTTTAAAAATATATATTTTATTGATTTCAGAGAGGAAGGGAGAGGGAAAGAGAAATAAAACATCGATGATGTTCCTGCACAATCCCTACTGAGGCCTGAGCATGTGCCCTGACCAGTAATCGAACCATGACCTCCTCGTTCAAAAGTTGATACTGAACCACACTGGCAGGCTAGACTGTTTATTTTTTGGGACATTTGTCCCTGCTCTGAAAGGAATCATGTGAGCTACCTACCTTTATGTATGTTTTTTCATACATTTTAATCCACACACACATTATTATTTTCGTTGTGTGACGTTTCATTTAATCAGTGCAAACTGGATTTGAATCTTGGCTACTTGGCTATGACACTTACCAGCTGAGTGCACATTAATAGTTATCTGAGCTTCTGCTTTGCTTTCTTTCTGAAGGGAGAAAAAGACATTTTTACCTTATTTAATTATTTTATTCTTTCATGAAGCTGTTTATCAAACGAAACTATGGTTATCCACAATTTGACATGTTGTAAAGTCTTAACAATAGAAAATTAATACTATGTATATATATTTAAAATAATAGAACATTTTAACTTCTAAAATTTATTAGTAAATTAAAAATAGCATCTCCCCCCCTCCCCCAATATTTAAAGATATGAACAAATGAAAGGAATAGGAGAGACGAAGGTGAATGTTATCTTTGCTTTCTAGTTCTCCATCAGGCATGATAGAAGGCACACCACAACTTCATGCAAACGCCTGGCGAGTCTCCTCCACTTGCTTTGCTCCTGTTCATGTTCCTGTGGTGGATCCCTGTAACATTAATCAACAGAACAGTGAGTCCTTCTTTCTACTTGTAAACTTAGGGGAATAAATAGTGATTTAAAATTCTGATTCTCTTTATTCAGATAATATCAGTGCCATTCTTTATGTATGTTTGTTTGATACTATGCCTTTACGTACCCCTGTTTATGCAATGCGCATTATTTTTAATAAAGAGCCCCAGAAAATGACTCTTTTATTTACTACTTTGCATTCATACATTTACTTATTTTAGGCACGTGAGCTAGCATTTTTGTGTGTTCAGATTATTTAAATGCTTAAGGAAAACCTCAGGAAAAATCTCTAATAGTGCTGTTAGTCTTGGGATGTTTGACTTTAGTTCCATAATGTGACAGCTCATGCAGGTTCTCTTGTTTATTACTATCACATTATGAGCTCCTACTCACAGAATATATTATGGTTTCCCAAGTAGGAAGCCAGTGACCCAAGGAAGCTTCGTGCCATCAAGCGTGAGACAATTTGAGATGGTCATGCTCTAGGTTTGCAATTTGCAATGACGGTGCAACTCACACGCCAAGAATTTTTGGCTGTATTTTTTTTAACTAAAGCCACAACAAACCATGTGAACGGCTATTTCACTGCTCACTAAAAAAGGCACATTATTATTATTTTTATAAAATAATTTTGTGAAAAAGTGTGCATGCTTAAGTAAATTTTAAATGTTTTAATTTGTTTCTTTAATTATTTTGGCTAGTTTATTATTTTGTGTGTAGTTTTTAAAAATTCACTATTAATATTGGTTGAGTACCTATGTAAAACAGTATGATTTCTGGCTGTTGTAGTAGTTGTTTGGTAGGATTCTGTTGATTGTCATATGGTTCTTGTTACTAACTTATAGTTTTGGTGTACTGGAAAAAAACAACAATAAAATAATGCTGCTTTTAGTGCTGTCTTTTATCCTCTCCATTTTCTAAACTTGAAGACTATTAATCTCTTTGGTAATTTTTCCTACCTATAATAATAGGACTAGACTATATATAGTCTTTTGTCTCTATAGATTGATTACTTTCATCTCACTATCATTTAACAACACTTTCCCCATTTTATGCTTAACTTTCTATTAATAGATCTACTCCTTCTCCTTCAATTAGTTTTATGCAGCTTGTTTCTAACTTTCTCAGTTCCATCCTTGATATTGCAGCAAGTTTATTTTTAATTATCTTGATAACATGTAAATGTTGGATTGTAATTGATAAATTCAGTTTTCCTTTTCCTTAATTACCTCCTTTATTACATTCTATTTTGTTCTATACTTTTATCATGTCTATCCCCAGAGCTCATGTTTCCTCTGATATATATTTTACCTTTGCCATGAACTTTAAAAAAAATCAAATTGGAGATAACATTGGCAAATATGTTCTCCCATGCAGTGGGATTTCTTGTTGTTTTGTTGATGGGTTTTTTTTGCTGGGCAGAAGCTTTTTATCTTGATATAGTCTCATTTATTTATTTTCTCCTTAGTTTCCATTGTCCTAGGAGCTGTATCAGTAAAGATATTGCTACAACAAATGTCTGATATTTTTCTGCCTATGGTTTATTCTAAGATTTCTATGGTTTCCTGTCTTACGTTTGTCCTTTATCCATTTTGAGATCTAAGCATAACCAATGGACACAGACAGTAGGGGGTTGAGGGCATGTGCTGAGAGGTCGGAGGGTTTGGGGAGAGGTCAATGGGGAGTGGGGGAAGGAGACTCATGTAATACTTTAAACAATAAAGAATTTAAATTAAAAAAAAATAAAATTGGTCAAGTCAGAAAAATTCCCAAAGAAAGGAAAGTAAATAGGTAAAAGTCAATAACTCTAATGTGGATTCTGAAAGATATATTTTTTTCACAAGGATATGTTGAGTCACCCTTTTACTTAATGTCAGTAGGAATATTTTTAAATCTACAAATCCTTAGGGAACACAACAGAAGTCCCCTTGACGCACTGCTTTGTTTTGGAGCTCCTGGGGCTGGGGAGTATGCATGCCAACAGCATGCTGTTAGAGTCTAAGTCATTTGTTTTTACATGGATGGTCATAACAATGCAAAAATACGACACCAAGATAATTATTGTGTGTTTTGTTTTCTGTTTTTGTTTTGTTTTGTTTTTTACCAATAATATGTTCTTTTAAATACTCAACAAAATAAGTTTAGTATATTTAATTAGTTCAAAAACATTCTGATCTCTGGAAAGCTCATCTGCTCTCTTAAAGACAATGGCAATTCAAAGATTGATTAATTTTAGCTGTGGGGAATCAATGCCACCTGGGTTCACTACATCAAGGAATCACTTTTTTTTTTCTTCCGGAAAGGTGGGATCTAGATTGTTTGGTCAAACTTGGTTACACCCAAAAAGAATTATATTTGATCAGTCAGTTGTTCTCAAGGGAAAAGTCAACAAATTTTAAGAGCTAATTACACAAACTCCCCCCGTCTCCCGCCACCCAAAAGGCCTGGTATCTCATAGCCTTCAGTATATGTTTCAGTCCCTAATTTCTATTCATTACTCATTTATTCATGAATTCATAGATTCACTTATCAGACGCTTTGCTTTGTGCCTTGTGCAGATATTATGTGCAATGGCTTTATGGGCATCTGCCACATTACCTTTCACTTCAGAGACTTCATTGGAATGAGATGATTCCCAAACTTGCCCAGACAATTGTGTATTCCAGCGAGTTGTCATAACATCCACAACATGCTGTGTATGGATGTCTGGAGATAAACTTCCCACTACTCACCAATTCTTTTTTTTTAAAATATATTTTATTGATGTTCCACAGAGAGGAAGGGAGAGAGTTAGAGAGCTAGAAACGTCGATAAGAGAGAACATCTACCAGCCGCCTCTTGCACACCCCCTATCAGGGATGTGCCCGCAACAAATGTACATCCCCTTGACCGGAATTGAATCCGGGACCCTTCAGTCCGCAGGCCGATGCTCTACCACTGAGCCAAACCGGTTTTGGCACTCACCAATTCTTTAGAGTAGATTTGGGGTGATTTCCTAAGATGATTCTCAGGTCATGGGGTGATTGAGGCTATCAGCCCTTCTGTTACTCCTGTTATTGAGGTAAAACAACTTTTCTCCTCTAAAATATTATTGAATATAGTGCTGTCACCAATATTACCAAAAGTCAAACTGAACAATAACAACAACAAAAATCCCACAAAACAGTGTAAGCTGAAAATATTGGCTCTTCTTAAGTGCAAAACAGTGCATTTCTAGGAAAGCAAGAATCTTGGCTGGTTCTGGAACCTGATCCTTAAGGTTAAGGATCCCAACTGGTAAATGAGGTGCTAATGGGGTTCTTTGTCTGTTAGTTGGCTATGCAGCGCACTGTGATGTCATCCACCAGGAGCTCTTTGCTCCTTGCCACTTCTACATCAGCCCCGGGCTGTACTACCAGCTGTGCCGCCACGATGCATGCAAGTGTGGGAGCACCTGCCTATGCAATGCTCTCGCCCACTATGCCTACCTCTGTGGCCAGCGGGGTGTCACCATTGATTTCAGAGCTCAAGTTTCCTTCTGTGGTGAGTATATGGCAACAGCACAGATAAAGACAATCAGGTAACCCCTTAGAGATTTTCACATTTATAATTAATTACTGCTTTCATTTTTTAAGTGGAGAGTTAATATTGCTTAGGCTATTTGAAATATTACAATGTACAAATGTAAAAATGAAAGAAGTACTTTGTTTCTTAAAATTGAAGCTATGTTGGATAAGATCAATAACTTTTGACTATTTTTTGTTATAAGCAGAACATAACTATGGTTTGAAATACGTATCAGAAATAACTGAAAACACTTGAAAGAAAGGTCTTATAAAATGTCATATCTAAATGTGGAAAAATATTATGTGTTATACCAACACAGCTGATTTGTAGTTAAATAGGCAAGCTATTTAACAGCCATGTATTATCTCCAGTTCTGGGGGTCTAGTCCTCATGGTTATGGTGTCTGCTATTCTCATTCATGGTAGGTTGCTTCCTTTTCTGTTTGATCTATAATTTTTTATGAGCTAATCTTTGTTAGGGCTCTGCTTCTCCCCATTAGAATCCCCTGAGACCTGGATTTCAGGAGCATCACTTACTCTACTTCTCCACCCCTCTGTGGGTTCACACAGCCTTTTTCTATCACTCCAAAGGACTTCTGGGCCAGTTTTTTTTTAAATAAACAAAACATGATTTTGAGAGAGAGAGAGGGAGGGAGATGTAGAGAGAGAGAAGCACCTATGTGAGAATGCAACATTGATCGGCTCTCTCCTGCATGCCCCCTACTGGGGACTGAACCCAAAACAGGGGCATGTGCCCTTGACAGAGAATCAAAACCCATCCATGTAAGTAAGCCCAGCCAACAGAGACACACCAGCCAGGTCTATTGGCCAGTTTTGATGTTATTTTTTCTAGCTTGGGCTTTCTAAGAACAATAACGTAAATATGAAAGTAATGTAAGTTTATATAACAAACCTGTTCAGGATATATATCTGGGATTTATATTTTTTAGAGGAGACTTTATTTCATCACAGATCCCCAGAATTACAGCTGCTTTCCTAGCATCTTCCTTTATTAAGAGCCAATTTCAAGTTCAGAAGTTGGCAAACCACACCATTGGTTGGTCCTCCTGTGTTTTTGTAAAGAGCTACAAAGCCACAGCTGAGTAGTTGTGAGGAGACTGTGTGTCCTGCAAAGCTGAACTATTTACTGTTTGGCCCTTTACAGAAAGTTTGCTGGCCTCTGCTGTAGGGCATCCTTGCGACCGAGGACAGAGTAATTTTGAGGGTCCAAGTGAAAGGTCTCCCAATTCTTTGTCTCATAAAGACTAGTTTTATTTTCTACTAGAGGCCCCGTACACAGATTGATGCACCAGTGGGCTCTCTCAGCCTGGCCTGCGCCCTCTCTCAATCCAGGACCCCTAAAGAGGATGTCAGACTGCCAGCTTCGGCCTGATCCCTGCAGGGCTCAATCCCCCTCAACTGGGCTCCACTGCACCAGCCATGGGAGCACACTGACCACTAGAGGGAAGCTCCTACATTGAGCGTCTGCCCCCTGGTAGTCAGTGTGCATCATAGCGACTGGTCGTTCTGTCGTTCAGTCGATTTGCATATTAGGGTTTTATTATACAAGATTCCACATGAGTTCAGACCAATAGATTGATCCTCCTCTCTTCTATTCAAGTTTTTGGATACTGTTTCCCTCTTCATTTCTGGCATAGGGGGATGTTATTTACTCCCCACCCCCATGTTTTTCTTACAAGATCACTTATATATTTTACATAATTTCAATTATGTTTTATATAAAATTTTCTGAGTGTTTTTTAAGATTATTTTACGTTGCCTATTGTAATCAATTCAGTTTGGTCTAGAGAGAAATTGGGAGGTTTTTAGGAAAAAGTCTGAACATGATTAAGAAAGCAAAAGTTAAGAGCTATGAACATTGATCAATAAAGTCAAGTTTTGTCTTATTTGTAGAAGACTAAAAGTTTGCTTAATATATAAAGAATATGATGTCAACATAGCAATAAATAGATTTGAAGTTTAAGGACAGGAAGTTTATTTAGACTTAGAAAATGCCTTAAATAATTAAAAAAAAAAAAAAGCCCAACAACTATGGTACAAGCTATTAAAGAATGTTATAGAATATCTCACTTACAAATATTTCAGCCCTGGCCTGGTGGCTCAGTTGATGGAATGTTGTCCTGTACACCAAGAGGTTGGGAGTTCAATTCTCAGTGAGGGCACTTACCGAGGTTGGAACTGATTGATGTTTCTCACATTGATGTTTCTCTCTCTCCCTCCCTCCCTCCTTTCCTCTCTCTCTCAAATTAATAACATATCCTTGGGTGAAGACAAAACAAATTTCAAAATAGAAATTTAATTTTTCTCTTCAACTTCCATTGAGGCAAAGATTGTAACTAATGATTAATTTTTGTTACAGGATTCTATAGTGTTTTGGGTTTGTTGGTGTCTGATATTTCTTTTTCATGATTTACATCTGTCATAGACTAGTAGTTCAGCACAAAACGCTTCTGTCTCTGTGGAGGTCTCTCTCTCAGCTGACGCTGATCTGTCCTCAGGACTGGTGTGCCAGGAAGGCATGCTGTACCATCACTGCTCCTCCTTCTGCCGCCGCTCCTGTGTCGCTCTCTCCTCCCCGGAGCAGTGCAGCGATGACTGTGCTGAAGGCTGCAACTGTCCTGAGGGCAAATACTATGAAGACACCCTTCACTTTTGTGTGCCCATGTAAGTCACAGAAATGGTCATGGCATCCAGCTTTCCATCTCTTTTTCTTTTACACCTGCAATGAGCTTTCATGCTTATCCATTTTCTTTCTTAATCTGACCTAATACCATTTAATGGGGGGAAAAAGAATTTTCTCTGCTATTGAACAATCATTTTTTCCAAGAAACGAGTGTGCATATATGCAAAGATCTGCTTGCATGTCATTTCTTTAATATTTCCTAATGTCGTTACCTTATTTATTTTTAACCCTGCGCTTGTTCACAAGCAGCTGTAGGAAGAGCCAAGGAATCTGATGGCTAATGCTGGGGTATATTTCTACTTGTCTTTATCATATCAAATTTAATGAGAAGGCGAGTGTGTCATGGTCAGGTGGCAAGTTTCAGTGGCAGCATTGCAATGAATGTTAGCACTCAGAAGTTTCTCTAATCTCGTCTGCGATAGGACTTCTGTCTTATATGAGGGTTAAATGGCATGCCTAAGTCCTGGACTCATCGCTGCAGAAAAGAGTGGAATTGATGTCTGGGTTATGTTTTTTTGAGGTGCTTTTTTGATGACTAACGCAACACAGTTTGTATTGTGACTAAAATAATACAGACTTTATTTTAGAAAACAAAATCTGACGCTACACAAGACTTCTCATTTAGATGGTTTCTGCCATTTGTAGTCTCATAAAATGAAGCGATCTTTAGAGTGTGCCTTCAAATGACCAATACAGTGCATGGGGTCTACTTGAATTTTACTGGGTTCTAAAATCTATACCTTATATCCTATTTCATTAATTTAACTTTTTATTTTTTTCTTATAGATTTCACTGTCGGTGTCATTATAGGGGCAGCGTTTACCAACCTGGAGAGCTTATCCCAACACCCTCCGGCTTATGGTAGATTTCAGTGATGATGATTGTAGTTGATAAATAACACATGCTGATCTAATTTCTTAACCCAAACCATAAATTGAAATATGACTTCTGTAACTTAAAAATGCAGCTAACCCTAACATAATCCTTAAAACCAAATATCTATTCCATTGCAACATGGGATGTCTAAGTCTTGTAGTCAGAGCTGCAGAAAAGGATGGCACTGAAGTGCCAGGCAGCAGGATGGAAGCCTTCTGATCAGTGTGGGCTTTTATATAAAAGTTAGGAGTGAGGTGGGTGTTCAAACAATGCAAGTTACTGGGGGGAGGGTTCATTTTTGTTTTATCCAATTGCTTAAACAAAGCAATTTTAACATGGATTGAACCAGGTCACATGCTGGAATCAGTGTACCCGCCTCCCTAGGAACATTGATGGGAACATTGGTGAGATAATACTCATCAGGAGGATAACACTCACTCCGGCTGGAACCTGGCTGTTACAAATGCAGACAAATCCATGCAGCAGTTTAAACTGACCTACATCCAACTCTTGACCTTCTTTTTTCAGTTGCACCATAGGTGTCAATAGATGATAACAGACCCTAGGTAATAGGAAAATAATATCTCATTACTACGTACATTCTGTAGTCCTGGCAGCATTCTAAGTGTTCCATATCTATATTAAAACTCTCATCCCTGTGACCCTAAAAGATAAATACTGCTGCTGTGCCCCCAGTTTACAGGTGATAAAATGAGGCCCGGGCAGGCAAGCAACTTGGGAACAAAGCCAAAATTCACGCCCAGGCGATGTGGCTCTGAGTGATTTTCCCCGTTTCCTGCTTTGCTCAGCAGCTTATTTCATATTCATGGCAGTATCCTGTTTATGCTCAATTTACCTTTGGTGTTACCTCCATCTTTCTTTCTTCCATCCCTCAATCAAGCTACAAAGGCAATAAGTTCTTAGATCTTTCTCTAGTAGGTTGTACTAGTAACCAGTTTCCCAGGCCAGGAATCTGGGAGCCATGTATTGACTGCTACCTCCTGCTCAGTATCCCTAGTCAACAAACCCCTAATGACTGTGGAGTTTACTTTCTGCAAATAGTAGGAATCCCCCCCCCCCCTTTTCCATTGCCATTGGCATTGCCTCACCAGTGTCTCTTCCTGGTCTTCTTGCCTCTAGTCTTGTCCCCTTCATTTTGCCCAGGTGGTATATCTCTCCTGAATTTAACATAATTGAGTTTATTTTAGTAAATTGGCAAAAAAAAATGAAGGACTCATTTGTCCTCAATGAGAAAAGAAAATCCCATTGTAGTGCAGTGACCTCATTTGCCACTCCTCTAAAAGATGTCCCAGAATGAGTATGATATGGAAAAGCTGGCTCTGTGATCTGAGATCTGTCTGTTTCAGTTCCTCTCTGCCATTCACAGTGTGAGCAAGTCATGCCTCTGAGTGTCATCCTGGTGTTAGATGACATATAAGCATATTGTTCATGTGGCATGGCTCTTATATACTAGTCAGCTTCTTCTTGTGGGTTCAAACATAGAACACATGATCTGGTCCAAAGCTGGTGGAAAAACTGTTGATGTTGGAGTTACTGAGAGCTGATTTGTTGTTCCCTATCATGATAGCTTTTTGAAGGAGCTTTAGAATTAACTTGGCCTGTATTAGGTTCTTGTCTTAGGCCCTGACTTTAGAACTTAAGTTGCAAGGAAGCTGTAACTTCATTCTGTCATCAGTGCTACTGCCAGAATGATTTTTCTAGAATTCAGACCAACCATATCACTTCTCTGGTTAAGGTCAATGGTATACCTTGGGGACAAAGTCTGAGTGTCTGAATAAGAGCTGGCCTTTGCCTCTTTGTCATCTGCATCTCCTGCCACTTCCTGTGGTCTACTTTTTTACATAGAACACTGCTCTACCCCTGTGTGGCTTTGTACTACATTCCAACTGAGTATTATGGCCATCCTAGTTGAGGAAAAATTATGAATTTTGGTTTTTGTTTTTTCCATGCCTGTCCCAGTGACTTATATATGTGTTTGATAAAAATGTTAATTGAAATAACTCTCTTCAAATTGGCCAATAACTTATTTGTAGAAAAATTTAAATGGAAAAGAATAACATTTATATATATATATATATTTTCCCCAATCAATTCTTGACCATTATATTGTTTGTGAAATACAGAAAAAAGAACAGATTCGGATTTATAACATTTGTTTACTTTTACTAGCCAATGTTCAAATGGGACTGTGAAATGTGATGAGCCAGCACCGCCCTCTACTGGTAAGATATAAATAACGTATTTTCCCTGAGGAGAATGTAGCTCTAGTACTGCCCCAGCTTTTCTGGCAGAAGTCTTTACCGCATCACACCCGTCCTTGGCCAATTTTCATGAATATAGCCTTGGGAACGTTTCTCAACATGGTGCTTCAGTGCTTCTGAACTTTTTTTCACACTAGAATTTATAATATATGTAGGAAAGTCTGGGTTGAACATACAAGGTTTAGAGGCAAAGGTCATCAACCCAGGGATTCTGCCTACCCCAGAACTAGAGCAGGTGCCCAAAAGGATATAGGAATATGTGTCTTGATACCTGTTGTAGCCTACTTGTGCAATAGAAGCTGTGAAACTACTATAGACCAGCATTTCTCAGATACTAATGTGTACACAATTACTCCGGGATCTTGTTAAAGTGCCTATTCGGATTCAGCAGGTCAAGGATGATGCCTGAGATTCTACTTTTCTGGGAAAAGTGGATGTCATGCCATTGCCACAGGCTCCTGGGCTACATTATAAATAACAAGGCTCTAGGACTAGTAGCTATCCCTTTAAAATGGCATGTGAAATGATATCTACTCTTATGTCTCATTAGAATGCCATTTTACAATTGTATATCATTCCTGAAGATCCTATAAGGTTAGAGGATACCATAAAAAAGGCATAACATTTTTAATAACTGTGGGGAAATTCTAGGCAAATAATAAAAAAAACACTACTTTCACTGATTTTAGTGGACATAAAGAGTGCAGTCTGTGAGCTATTCCTTTGTTATTTATTTCCATGGTCATGTATATCTCTCTCTATATATGGACCTAATATGCAATGTGTCCCCTTGGGAGTTTGACCAGGAGTTCAATTCCTTGCTATGATGTGCACTGACCATTAGGGGGTGGTGCAGAATGAAGGAAGGCCCCGGCTGGCAGCTGGCAGCTAGGGAAGGGAGGCCCCAACCAGCAGCCGCTAGGGACCCTACCTGTGCACAAATTTCGTGCACTGGGCATCTAGTATTATTATGACTTAGCTTTTAATTATATGCCCTGCATTTACGATCCAAGCTACCTAGGGCTTCTTCTAGGATTTGCTCATAGACCACACATATGTTCCATAGCTTCTGGGCCACCCCTGCCTTGCCCCTTTGCTTCAAGGGACTCAGAGTTAAAGAAGGGGACATCCAGGCCAGATGTCTTATGGTGAAATCAACAAGATGTGATCCTTTTGGCCCCTAATAAGGGACCTTTTTTAATCCCTCTGACCCCAAATGCTTTTTGTAGGAATTTGTAGTTCCTAGTCTACCCATAATTATATCCACTTCTGTACTTCCACTATATAGTGAGGACTGATATCAGTAAGGACTCGGAGATGAAGCAAGACCTAAAAGAATCATGTGTTGTTAACACAGAGATTTGTAAAGTTTAACTATAATAATTGCTATTCCTCAAAAGTTGAGGACATATGTTTGGATTAATCAAAATGCCCTGCTTCTTGACATCATAATATTATATACTAGCCATTTAGTTATCACATTTTGGAAGGAAGCTATGGTTTTGAAACTCAAAAAAGGTTTTGGAAATTTAGATGTTTATAAAGGGAATTTGGCTAGAGAATGTTTGTAAACTCACCAACCAAACTTCACAGAGTAAGAGAATGATGTAATAGCAACTGGTAAAATATTCTATGGACACTTGTGTTTTGATACAATGCACTTCAATACGATTATCTGTCTATGGAGTGAATACAAACTTAAGGGTATTTTGTCTGTGCCTTATCCCTGAAGTTCATGCCTGCCCCGAGGGAAAAGTGTATTTCAACTGCAGGTTTCCTGATCCTGAATTGCCAGCCGGTGGTGTAAATTGTGAGATTACATGTGCAAACCTGGCCATGAACTTCACTTGTGCCCCATCCTCACCCTGCATAAGTGGCTGTGTTTGTGCTCCAGGGTAAGTCTCTTTTTCTTGACAATTCAGAACATTCAAGATTTAATTAAAAAAAAAAAACATAAGAACACTTAAAATCATAATTTACAAAAATAGCTAAAATTGTTGTTCTGGTTGACTGGTGGTTAACTAGTTGGTAACTAGAAGACTATTGTAATCGGGATTTTACATTCATGTAACATATCACATATGTTACCTGTGAGATAATACATATTACACATTAATATAACATATCTTACATAATAAAAGCATAATATGCACATCCATCAAATGGCCTGACAGCAGATCTTTTGGGACCACGCTGTGACACCCCCCTGGCACCAGGTCAGCCAAGGCAGGTGCCATGAGATTGTTTAGGGGCCTGACCATTGCCCCCATGATTGCCTGCAGAGAGAGGCCCATGCAACTGGCCAGTGGGGTGATCAATTGGGGGGCTCCATGATCACCCCAAAGAGGAAGGTTCAGGCCACTGACCAGTGGGCTGCAGCGGGTGGGCAGGGCCTCTCTCTATGAGGGAAGCCCAGGTCTCGGATGCGGGAGGGAAGTCAGTGCCAGCAGCTGGGGGAAGGAAGGCCTACTCTTGCATGAATTTTGTGCATTGGGCTTCTAGTGACTAAATAATGTCACACATGTTAGGTGTACAATATTGTTAAAGAAATAGAGTGTGTACAGTATTATTTAAGAACTGAAATATTGATACAGCATTAATCAATTGACATAGTATTAAATAATTCAATGTCATTAAAGTAATACAGTGAATTGATGAGAGAATTAATTTTAGGATGGACTTAACATTTATTCCCTGATTCACCTGCAATTTTGGGAAATTGATAGTGAACCACTCTTCATTGACTACATTTTAGTATATATCTTTTGTATATTCTTTGGTGCTATTACTGTTGATATTAAGTTATAATGGTGATGTCAACTGCTTTATCTAATGGATGTTACAGAAAATAGGGCAGTGGGTAACAATGGGAACTCTGGCTCAGTTACACTGGAGTTCAAATCCCAGCCCTGCTGATGTGGGCTGAGTGGTTTTCTGCAAATTTCCTTAAAATCTCAATTAGACATTGTGACATGTGCCTTTGTGTGCCTGTGTGTGCCTGCTTGTGTATGTGTGTGTGTTTGTGTGTATGTCTGTACACTCAATAAATAGGGCTCACAATTTTATGGCAGCATAATCTACTCTTATCATTGTAAATTTTCTTCAATAGCAGGAATGCATAACACTTGTGAATTCAGGGGCTATTTGCTTTCTGGCAGTTGCATTTACAATATGGCCTCCCTGGCCTTTCTCTTCTCCTAATGAATAGAGGCAGTGCCCAGACAGAGGAACACCAAAGCCAAATAAGTCACTCATTCTTCCCCGATGAGCATGTTCACACAAAGGATCCCTGGGCCCAGTTCTTAGAAACTGGGAGCAAAGAAGAGAGAGGTTTTGTGGTCAGCTTCCCAGGAGAGTCTCATTTGTATAAATGGTCCCTATCTAGACTAGGTTGAAGAGCGACATAACCTGGGACCGTGCCAAGCTCTTTAGAAGGAAGGACACACATGGAGGCTGAAATAAAGGCAGGTAGAAACCAGGCCATGGAGCAGCTGAATAAGGAAGACATTTCAGTAAAAAGAACAAGGAAAATAAAACCTTTATTATGATAAAATAATTGAGGCCTACATCACTGCTTACTTACTTGATTTGATTATGACCATTGCAGATACATGGCTGGTTAGATAAAGCTACCTCCTAATTTTGTTTCATATGCTTGTGGTTGATGCTATCATTTTAAAAGTATCTATTTGCTGTCACTTTTGACTTTCAGTTCAACAATGACTTATATACTTGCCGGTCAAATCTCATTACAAAATCTTAAAGAAATGTATTGAATAAATGTAGTTGATATTGACTAAGAGGCCTCTGACTGATTTGGAAATAATTTTGCTATTCAGGACTTTCTATTACAAAGTTGTTCATGGTAATATGATTTGGATTGTCTTCCATATGACCCTGGTTGCCTTATTTTAGGACAATAAGTCTAACTTGTTTTCACGAGGTTCCTGATAGTGCCAGTGACTCATCCTATATAATAAAAGCCTAATATGCTAAGTGTCCAGTCATCCGGTTGTCCATTAAGCCAATCAAAGCATAATATGCTAATGGTATGCTAAGGCCACTCAACTGCTTGCTAACATGCACAGACCAGAAGGAGGCAGACAGTTGACCAGTTGACCAGTTGCTATGATGTGCACTGACCACCAGGGGGCAGATGCTCAATGCAGGAGTATCTTCCACCTCTACAGCAGCACTAAGGATGTCCAACTGATGGCTTAGGCCTGCTCCCCATGAGCCTAAAAGTTTATAGAACTCTAGTTGACTATAAAAGGACTTAGTTTAGAAGTCACCATGGATTAAAGAAATGCAAAATAATATAGAGGAAAGAATTATATAGAATTGAGGTTCAAATGCTGGTCCTCGTCTGAAGTATGTCAGAACAAATTACTTAACCGCTTACAGCTTCAACTTCCTCTTTTAAAAATGGGTGTGATAATATTTACTTCATAGATATAGCACACCAGTTTTGATTAGTTATAAAAAAAAAAACTCATCAGTTATCAGCATAATCACTTGAAGCCAATCACAAAAGAAGCTCTTGATTACTTCCTCTGTTTCATAACAAAAAAAAAATGTTATATATCTTATAAATCACTATTTTATCAAATTTGTTATACCTACAGACTCTTTCTCTTAAGCAGTAAATATTGAAGGGCCCTCACTATCTCTTTAAATTTTTTTTCCAGAATAACTCATTTTACCTATGAATTTTGGTTTTTGTCTCCCTTTTATTATATTAAATGATAGCAAAAGGTCAAAATTACTGCATCCAATCATTTGCCTGGCATTTACTTCCTACTGTGATATGCACGATACTGTGTGGAAAGAAGAGGAGGGAGATAAGGACTGGGTTCAACCTTTCAAGAGGCCAGCTAGATCATGCCTATGACAGATGTAATGAATAGAGATGGTTTTGAATGTGATGAGATTACTGATTATTTTGAAAACTGAAATTAGTAGTTTAAACTACATAGCATTTACTCTTATTTTGGAAGAATGGCGGAGCACAGAGGGAAGTGTTATGTTCCTGAAAGCTGTCCGTGCATCTGGAAAGACTGGGAGTACCTCTCGGGAGAAGTGATTGCTACACCATGTTATACCTGGTAATCAGGTTCATTTATTTGACAAAAAACATCCTAAGCAATTGTATTAGTTTCGACCATCTTATACTTACTTAAGGTGACTGACTTCGACAAAAACAAATCAAGCCTGAGTAAATAAGATTTTAAAGTCATTCATGCATTAATAGAGAGCTACTGTCTCTAGGAAATCATACCATTATTTTATGCATATTTGTTTCACACATTAGAAAAGTGTCAAATATGACAATTTGAAAATGTAATGAGAAAAAGATATCTCAAGGTTATAAGAAAGTGATAAAAATTCCAAAAAGAAGTTCACATTTAATAGAAGGTTTTATTTTTGGAAACAAGCCTAAAGAAAACCATGAAATTGAAATATAATTTTCTTAAAACGCAGATAAAGATTCTAAACTCATGAACAAAATGACACTTAATGTATTTAAATAGACTCAAGTATCAAAGATGGCATTGGGGTCTTTTGGTTGCCAGCATGCCTATGTTCAATTTTTCATTCCAACATCTGTTTTCAGTATAACCCAGGCACAAATTCTGGGATTGGTTGTGGTGTCTGATATTTTATTTAAATAAAGTGGTAAATATATGCCTACTCAGAGTAATGTTATCAGAACAAATGGGCAATATTTATAAGAGCTATTGGCTCAGTGATTGCTCTTGAATGCAAACCCTCAAATGTTTATGTCACTTGAAATAATTAATTAGAGTCATGTTTCTTACAATGGGGACTTCTGCTATTTTCTAATAGTGTTTGTCGACGAGGAATGTTCAATTGCACATACTATCCATGTCCAGCAGTGTGTACAATATATGGGGATCGACATTATCATTCTTTTGATGGACTGGAATATGACTATATTGGTGATTGTCAGGTATTTTTGATAAAGGTATGTCACAATTACTTATACTTTTATTTGCAATTATGTAAAGGCAATGTAAAAAAACAAGTATGCTGGGCCATGGTATATCAAATCCATACATTATTAATATAATTTATAAAATTAAGCAATTTAAATCTAATTTCCTTGTCTCATTCTAAAGTTTTACTATTTACCAGAGGCCCAGTGCACAGAATTCATGCACTGGGGGAGTCCCCTCAACCCAGCCTGCACCCTCTCCAATCTGGGACCCTTGGGGGATATCCCCAGGATAGGGCCTAAACCAGCAGTTGGACAACCCTCTCAACAATCCGGAACCACTGGCTCCTAAATGCTCACCTGCTTGCCTGCCTAAATGCCCCTAATTGCCCCCCCCCGCGCCTGCCTAGTTACTTCATCTACCCCTTCTGCAGGCCTGTTCACCCCTTACTTCCCCCCTGTGCTGGCCTGGTCATCCCCAGCTGTCCCCATCTGCCAGCCTAGTTGCCCCTAACTTTCCCCTTCCAGCCTGGTCACCCCTTACTGCCCCTCCCACTTTCAGCCTGGTTGCCTCCAACTACCCTCCCCCCCGCTGGCCTGTTCAACCCCCAAAGCCCCCACCTCCCAGCCTGGTCGCCCCATGCAGCCCGCTGTTCAGTTACTTAGTCATCCCTAACTAACTCCCCTGCCAGCCTGGTCACCCCACGCAGCCTGCTGTTTGGTCATTACTGTTACTGTGACAGCATCCTGGACACTTTGCATATTCCTCTATTATTAGTATAGATAAATGATGAGCTAATTCTGAAATTTTCTGTTCCTCTGTTTTCTAGACCTATTCCCAGGGGTAGTTCTTAGAATTAACTGAACTATGCAATGCTCTCAGATAGTGCTTGATATAAAGTTACTATACAATAAATGTAAACTGCTTTATTTTTATTGACTTAATTGGGTGAATACAAACATAAGACATTAAATCATGTATTGGACTATGATTTGTTAATGGTTGTAGCAATCAAAAGGCTATTTTGATAAGTTTTGGTAATCCCTAGGCTTTGTATATCTGAAAAATCCTTCAAATTTCTCATATGTTTAATGCATTTGGATTTTCTATATACCTAAATTTTATTTAGATATCATTGATCAAAGAATTAAACTTCTAAATCCAAAAACTAAGCTTTAGAAAACAATTGCACAAAAATAAACAATATAACAGTTTTCTTCAGCAAAGTTACCTTTGAATGCATGATTTCCCCCCAGACTTTCCTGTTATTAGTGGTTTGTGTGTGATACTGCTCTTTAAGCATATGTCAAGAAAGTAGACACATTCCAATTTTGTATTAATTCAATTAAATAAGGAAACAAATTAAAATCCATAGCCTTCCAAACTTGAACAAAGCTCCTGCTTGTGGTTTAAGCCACTGAATTTCTCTCTTGGTAAAATTCTTGGCTTCCTTTGTGAACAATTTTATGTTTCTTAAAGAGTTAGGCCCTGGGAATGAATTTGGCAGAAAATCATAGATGATGACAACTTGCTTAAAGGAGTTTTGTGTTGTTTTGATTGTTTTTGGAGTATAAGGAAGACTCCATGATGCATATACATCAATACGTATTTGTCCTCTTAGTGAACAATTTCATTCAAATTTTTTCATCCCCTGCCAGAACCTTGGGGTTCTAGATAACAATTTAGAAATTGTTATACATAAATGGATACCTCTTTTTCAAAATCAGCCAGACTCATTTGGTAGCAAACCCTCATTTCCCTTGCTACTTAGGTGCCTCTGACATTCCTTTAAGTGTCTTCTTCCTTTGACCTTCTGGATATTATGCAGTTTGAGCTTTGTGATGGCTCTTTTGGTTTCTTCATTGTGTCTTTGTTGTCTTTTCTTCTTCCTGACCCTACATGACTGACTTGGGTCCTTCAGGGAAAGAACCAAGTCTTAGTCATCAATTCAACAGCACAGACCACCATGTTGGGAGCATAGTTGTTCAATGAATGTTGACCGAACTGGGCATCTTTTTCTTTTTGGCAATCTGATGCTTTTGTGTTTTCTCCTAATGCTTGGTATGTTCACCCACAATCTTAACCATCCTATCGGCTGAAGAGTTCCAAATCAACATGTACAACTCTAACCCTCAACTTCTAGGCTGGCTTTCTGAATCCATTTCATCCCCACAATAACATTTTTCTTTTTTTCATTCTGGGGATTGACCACCCAGACCTGACCAGGAATAAAATCCGTGACCTTTTGGTGAACGGGATGACACTCCAACCAACTGAAGCACATTGGCCAGGGCTATATTGCACTTCTTTTGGGTTCTTCATAGGAGCTAACACGATTATGGTGGCATTGTAAAAGCTAAATAATTATCTGATCATTTTTTAAAGTCTCTACAAGAGGGAGAAACCACAAGCTTATATTTAATTAGTAATCTAATATTTGCTGTAAATGGATAGACATGCGTTCAATATGAAGGATGTAGAGCAGTGCTTTTTAAACTTCAGAATCCATGCATATCATCTGAAGATTCTGTAAAAATACGGATCCTGAGTCCATGGGTTTGGAGCAGGATCTTGGATCTTACAATTTTTAGCAAGCTACCACAATGTCCCATGTCCAAGGTCTACTCTTTGAGTAGCAAGGATGTAGAGCACTTTCTTCTTTAAGAAACAGATTTTAGTGACTTTGAAATTTTCTTTGTATTCTGAATAGTAAAATTTGTCACATTTTGGAAAAAGGAAGTATTATTAACAATATCATGTCAACCATTGGACATTTCATTAATGGTAGTTAAAAGTGTCTTTTAAAATATTTTAAGTATTAAAACAAAAATGTTGCCAAACTTCATTTTCACTTATATGCAGAAAAATTTGTTTTAAAGTATTTACTAAAACTATTTAAAACTGTATTCTCATATCGCTGTGTTTGCAAACATTTTTCATTTTGTGACAACGATCCATGCTTATTTATTATCATTTCATTCAGGTAACAAATGTTATGGCCTATTTAATGCTAACAAAGATATGCCTATTCTATATACTCCACCTTTGAACAGATTTCTCCAAGAAAATTCTAAAGTTTTGAAGACAGAAACCATGCCTTACATTTATTTTTTTCTCCCCTAATAATTTAGCAAAATGCTGGGTGTTTGGTGAACTCTTAATAACTACTTATTTGATCTGTATGTTCTGCCTGGCTTTTTCTTAATCCCTCATTTGCCTTCACAATAATCATAGTATTTACCACTATTATTTTCAAATAGTGATTGTTCATAAAGTCCTTTAAAATATTTGTCTCAACTCTCCTGGAAAAATGAAAGTGTATTTTTATTTGTGATGCTACCTGATTACAGCAATCTCTTTTTATCAATGCTGTAATAGAACAATACCATTCCATTTAGCAGGCAAGATATACTAAGATTTGGCTTTTTAGGCTTTGGAAACTTGACTTCCTATCATCACTTTAACTTGCCGTTATATTCTTCTATTAAAATGAATAGATCATGTTCAACTTCAAATTTAAATAAGGTTTGACTGCCTATATATGAGAAGATATGTCACAGGAAATATTCTTCTAATCTTCCAGTAAGCAATGAAATTTGAATCTTTAATTTCTGAATTAAAATTTTTGTAGTAAATTTAGGGTTCATGCAGTAAGATTAAGATATGAAAAATATTAAAATTACCTTTTCAGTTTCTAGAATCATATGTGCCTTTCTGCTTGTCAAGCAGAAGTGTTCTTTTCTCTTTTTTAAAAATAACATTCTTTAAGAAAGAAAGTATGAAAAGAAATAAAAAATAAAAATAAGCAAAAAAAGAAAGTATGATTACAAACAACAGACTTCAGAACTTAACTTTTAATTTAATTTGGTAATAAAAACTTACTATTAATAATTAATTAGAATTATACAAGTGAATTATTATGTTATGCATAACCCACGGACACAGACAACAGTGTGGTAAAGGCCTGGGGAGGGAGGCAGGGGTGGACTAGAAAAGGTCAATGGGGGAAAAGGGGGCACATATAATACTTTCAACAATAAAGATTTAATTAAAAAACAACACAAACACTAATCCTTTGGATGGGGATTCACTGTGCTCTTTCTCCCAGGAACATGCCTGTGTCTTTTCCTTTCTTTCCCTTTCCTCTTACGCTCTTTCAGTGGCAAGAGTCATTTCTGTGAATAGCAGATTTAATTATTTCTTACCAACCATCTCTCTCTCCTACTTGTCATGATTACAGATTCCAGGCTTTATCTTTGTTGTTTGTAAGACATTTTTATCTGGTGAAACTCATCATTTATTTCTTTGGACCCTGTGGACAGTTGGACTTTTAAAAATTAATGCTTTCTCATTCCTCCTGGTGTGGCTCAGAGGTTGATCATTGACCCATGAACCCAGAGGTCAGGGTTTGATTCCCAGTTAGGGTATATAGGGTTGTGGGCTTGATCCCCAATAGGGGATATGCAGGAGGCAGCCGATCCATGATTCTCTCTCATGATCAATGTTTCTATCTCCCTTTCCTTTCCCTTCCTCTCTCTGAAATCAATAAAAACATATTTAAATTAAAAATTAACACTTTTCAACTTTATTTTATAAGTATAATATTATTTTACCCTCACATTTAAAGATATTAAAGTAATTTAAAAAAAAACCTTACAACTCTGCCGTTTTAAATGTAACCTAGTTCTAGGTACAGAATAAGGGCTTATTATATCTTGGTTGGTGGTGCCTGATAATCCTTAAAAATAATTAGGTTCTCTGATATTTTATTCATTTTGGAGGCTGTTTACCCGTACTATAAATAGCATAGGAAATATAGCACATTATTTTTTAAAATACATATTTTATTGATTTTTTTACAGAGAGGAAGAGAGAGGGATACAGAGTTAGAAACACCGATGAAAGAGAGTCATTGATCAGCTGCCTCCTGCACACCCCCTACTGGGTATGTGCCTGCAACCAAGGTACATGCCCCTGACTGGAATTGAACCTGGGACCCTTGAGTTCCCAGGCTCATGCACTGAGCCAAACCAGCCAGGGTGCATATTATTTTTTAAGTGTGTTTTCCTAAATTTCCTAATTTAGGAAAAAGGTTGTAATTGTGCTTCCCGAGTTAAGCCTTGTTTAAGAGGAGGAAAAGAGATATGAAACCAAACAGCACCCTGAGTTGTGCTAAAACCTTGAGAGGGAACACTGATGATTTTCAACAAAATTGAGAAATATAGTATTCAACTCCTAAGTTCAGAGCCAAAGTCGACTTCCTTTAGTCTGTGGCAAGCCCCCATTCCTGATAGGGTTTTTCTTATCATTTGTTCTAGGTTAGGTTTTTCAAAGTTCTCTTCAGGTGGCATCTCAAAAGTTCAGTGCTTTCTTTACGCCTCTGAAAACCCCCTCGTTTCATTGCTCTCAACCCTTTGCATCATTTTCACATCAATATTTCTTACGTGATTTATATGTGTCAGACTCTATAATGAGAAGTGCGTGTACCATGATCAGCCAAAAAAAAAAATATATATATATATGGGTCTTTCCTACTGTAAATCTTAAGCTTATGGGGGAGAGTTATTGATAACATAATCGCAAAATTGATTTTAAAAATGCAACTGTAAAAGTCAACAATGACCTAAATGCAAATCCAATGAAACCTTATTTAATGTTTATCTTCTTTGTCCCTAAGATGATTCTTGAAGTGGTTTGTTTTCCAGGTGCATGCTTGTTTGCAAATTTGGGAGTTTTCCCGATGAAATCTTAAACTGGCCCCTGTACTCCGAGGGTCGGAAGAGACTGAAGAAAGAGGCAGGATACTCCAGACGGGCAGGAGGCGGAGGCAGTGTTAGTGACAATGGAACTTGCATAGGTGGCTTGCATTGGGCAGCAGTGAGACTAGGCGCTCTCCACACTTGCCTGTCAGAATCTTAGTTCACGGAGAGGCCTTCCTTACCTTCAGTCCCTTATGCAATCGAAGGTCTCCCCAGCACGTTGATCTCTCAAGTCTGTGTCCTTGAAAATGGCCCCCACTGTGGGAATGGTGGGCAGAACTTAATTCCCAAAACAGGGAGGGTTAAGGAGACTCTAGTTGTCTGGATTCAGCTCATGGGTAAGCTGCTCATCCAATCCTCTCAATGACCCTCTTTAACAGTGCAGTTTTTACTTAAATTGTTTGCATGGCAACCTGTGATGACAAAGAGGCAGACAATAACTTGGGCCTTAGTGATCATCTGCATAGCAGTTGATATTTTCAACCCAGATCAGTTCTCTGTAGTTTTCTAGGCATTTTTATATCAGGAAAATCAGAAAAAAAAATAAATATATTTTATTGATTTTTTTTTCAGAGAGGAAGGGAGGACAGAAAGTCAGAAACATCGATGAGAGAGAAACATCAACCAGCTGCCTCCTGCACACCTCCCACTGGGGATGTGCCTGCAACCAAGGTACATGCCCTTGACGATTCAAAGCTGGGACCTTTCAGTCCGCAGGCCGACACTCTATCCACTGAGCCAAACCGGTTCTGGCGAAAATCAGAAATTTTTTTTAAAACTGAATATTTAATATATTCTGTAGGAATAGAAGGAATGCAACAAAAATTAGAATTTTATAATATACATTAGACGTTTATGTAAAAACTGTTCCATTTTTCCCCAAAGAAATTTCCCCAATTTTTTGTCTTTTCTATTTTCCTCAGAGCAATAATTTCCACTCTCGCAGATAAGGGACTCCATTGTGTTGGGCAGTAATTACAACTTTATGTTTCAAGTCATCACCCCCAAACACTCTCTTTCATTTCCCTGCACAGTCTCCCTCTGCTGTTTCACAGTGAAAATACACTCCACTCAAATTCAAAGAGCCTGAACAGAAGCTAGGAGCCCAAGGATGTTTAGGTACTGACTTAGCAACAATGGCTACAGGTTCAATCCTCCTATTTATTCATACTATTAAAACTATGGTAATGAAAAAGAAACACGGGAATGAGATCATTAACTATAATTAAATACACTCTAAATATAAATACCATGTATTTCCTGGTCAGTATCAGGCCAACACCTACACCATCCACCCTGAGACCAGTCTAAGAGAAAAAGGTCGGAGACAATTATAAAGAAGGTGCTTCACATTATTCGGTCCATTTTGAAAACAAGGAGGTCCTGGGTCAATGCCTTTACTCTTTTTATCAGAGATTTCTGTCGATCCTTATGTTGGAAATCCATTTATGTTTGGACCCTTATAGTCTAGTTTGCCTTTGCTTGCATCATTTGATTCTTGCACAGCTTTTCTAGGCCATATGTGACTGACAAAAGGGGGAAATCAGAGGGTAAATGTATGGCTCCAGGAACTTTTTGTAGATCCAGAGCAGAACTGGAATGACGATACAAGGAATGAACACCATGGTTCCTGGTGGGAGCTCCTGAACTGACAGACGCAAAGAAAAAACAACTTAGTTCCTCACAGATTAATTGAAAATTCAGAAATTTTAAAAAGTAAATTAAATTGGATGATACAATCTAAAATACTAGTATATTATCTCTCACCCTCTCCCCCAATGAATGGAAATGGATCTTAAATTTTATTTAATTTTTAGAATTATATGAACACTACTTTGTAGAAAGCTTTTGCTTATTTTAAAAATCTATTTGAGTAAGAAGATGAAAATCTTGGAGTGTATTGAATTAATTCTTTAAGTGCCCTTTCAGGAAATCAGTGTTTAAATAATTTTCTACTTTGCTCATATAAGTTAACTCTTAAATATTATATCCTTATTGGAACTTTCAGGCTAGGCAGTTGTGATCTTTTATTCATAGGATTCACCTCCATTATTAGTCTTAAATATTAAGGTTCAGTATTTACTTTGCATTGTAGTAATTTACAGACTTTGCTAATAGATTCCATGTATCAAAACTTCCTAAAACATTTCAATAGTAATTTAGCATAGGTTTTCTAGTAATTTTAAGAAACTTTTTATAATAATTAATTACATATTAGAGTCTACATTCTATGCCTTTATGCTAGGAGCCATTAAGGGTACAATTATGAAGATACTAGTAGCCCTGCACACGAATCCCTGCGCCAGTAGGTTGCTGCCACCCTCCTGTAGCTCTCAGCCTGCTGCCCTGCCTTCCTATAGCTCCCTCCACAACCCTTATGGCTTGCTTACCTGCCCCCTCCTGTAAAACTCCACTGCCTGCTTATAGTTCTCTGCCCCATCCTCCTGCAGATCCGTGATCAAGTCGTTATGTGGTTGGTCGTTACACATTAGGGTATAACGAATAATTAGCATATTCATCTCTTATTGTATAGGATTAGCCTTACCCTCAATTGTTTTACATTTGGGGAGTCATCATTAAACAAGAAGCTAGAAGGCTGGGACAAAGGAAAGCTCTGTTGTGGAGAGGTATCAGATTTTGACTAGAGAATCAGTTAATAGGAAAGTTTCATGGAAGCAGAAGGCTTAGTACCTGGTGTATGTCACCCAATCCTAACACTTCTTTATCAGTGATTTTCAAGTAGATTTCCTTCTGGGAAGTGACATTGAGTTAAGCATTTGCTATTTCAGGAAGCAAACAGTAGGGAGTGGGTGCTCTGGTGATTCGGGTGTAAAACCCAGAGGAAAATAACATCCTTGAACAGGGCCCAGCGCCTCACAGAGGTGCCAACTGCAGGGTGGTTATGCCTTCTGGCAGTAGGCGTTCAGGGATGCTCTGGTGTCATTGCTGCAGCTTGGACCATCTCTCTGTGAATGCTCTGCTTTCCACTTGCTCAGGCTTGCTTGTGTAACTCTTCTATATTTTATTTCCATCTTTTTTTTTTAATATGTTGTTACTGACTTCAGGGTGAGGGAGAAAGAGATAGAAACATCATTGATGAAAGAGAATCATTAATCAGCTGCATCCTGCACACCCCCTACTGGGGATTGAGCTCGCCATCCAAACAGGTGCCCTTGACTGGAATAGAACCTGGGACCCTTCAGTCACAGGCTTACGCTCTATCCACTGAGCTAAACCGGCTAGGGCTTGTCTCCATCTTTGCTTCAGTTCAATCAGCATTTTGTTTCCTTCATGTCCTAAGCTTGCTCTCACCTGTTAAGCTCCCACTCCACCTTTATTCCCCCTCTCTATTCCCCCTCAGATCTTACTATACAAAACTTTTCTAAGTCACTATTTTCTGGTTCAAATGGGAGAGAGAGGATCTAATTGGGTAGGACTGTGTTTTTTCTTGTCAGGATTGAAGTCCATTGGCCCATGAGTGAATGGCTTTGGGTCCAAGTAGCTGTGGGACATAAACATGGCTGCCTGTGCCAAAACTGGTTTGGCTCAGTGGTAGAGCGTCGGTCTGCGGACTGAAGGGTCCCGGGTTCGATTCTGGTCAAGGGCATGTACCTTGGTTGCGGGCACATCCCTGGTAGGGGGTGTGCAAGAGGCAGCTGGTTGATGTTTCTCTCTCATCGACGTTTCTAGCTCTCTGTCTCTCTCTCTTCCTCTCTGTAAAATATCAATAAAATATATATTTTTTTAAAAAAAAACATGGCTGCCTGTGGCTACTGTATCCACAGGGACTTTGTGTGGGATACTCCCTTAAAAATATTTTTACTGATTTTTAGAGAGAGAGTAATATCGATGCAAGAACAAGGCATCCATAAGCTGCCTCCTGCATGCCCCCACCGGTGAGAGAGCCTGCCGCCCAGGTACAATGCCCACAGTGTGAGGTCGTTACTCTTAAAAGGTTAAGACTGATATGTCAAGTAAAATAATACACTACCTTGAGAAGTGCTGACATTTTATGTTTTGGAATCACCTGGGAGAATATTCTCTATAATGTTTTCAGTACCGGAGCATAAAGAGTTTAAGGAATCCATGTGGCACATTGATGTTGACTTCCCCCTCCCCCCCCAGCTTTGTAATCACACTCACTATGTTGCTTAGCAACTCTGCAGCATTATCTTCCAACCGAATGTAACTTGAAATACATGAGAAATGGAAACTGGAGAAATGTGATTCATAGTAATTGGTATTATTTCAAGTTACTGTCAATGTAACATGCTATTATTACAAGACCATACAATACAGAATGGTTCTTGGCTTTTTTGAGTTAATATCAAAAGCACAGTGAACATTGAGTCACTTTAATTATCAGTAATAGAAATGTGATGGCCAGAGACAGCCTTCCAGCCAGCTTTTCACATCCTTTATCTAAGTCTTCCCAAGAAGAAGAACAAAACAAAAGCCTAAATTACATATGATTATTTTTGTTCTTTGAAAATTGTTCATAAAGGCAAAAAAGTGCAGCATTATTATTAATGTTTTTTAGCAGTACAATGTCAAAATCATTTTATTCCCCTTTTCAAAATGTAGGCCCTGCTTTGCAAAAGGATCACTAGGAAGCAAGAGCTCTCAGTGCTGTGATGGAAGGAAAAGTGGGGCGCAGAGGGAAACATCAGTTACTCTGTCAGCAACAGTGATTGGAAGCCGGTCCTCTGGGCACGATGCTACAGTAATTACTAGTGAGACAGGGAGAATTTAGAAAAGCCGAGGGATGAATTGAGCTAATGTTCATATTGCTGGCGATATGAAAAACTAAGTGTAAAGAATTCTCATCAAGACCTATGTGATTTCCATACATTTAAAGACTTTTCTCACTTTGAAAATAAACACTGACCCAAATGTCTAAACATGACAAGGATTCATGTGTGTGAGTTCTTGAAAAGTGGATATTGAGTCCAGAGAAATATTACTTTTTTTTTTCCTGATGAAATTTCCACTGTTCCTAAGTTAAAGCGGTGTGGCTTTTAACTTTTGGGGGGGATAACTACAACTTCAAAAATTTGATTGAAACCAAGGCTTTTCTTCCTAGAAAAGTACAGATATTTAAAAACAACATTTTTGTAATGAGTTTTCAGGGTCTGTAAAAATATAGGAGTTATCCACGAAGCTGAGATACAAAATTAGAAACCCTGATTCTAGAGAGCATGTTCTTAGGGATGGAGTGGGAAGTGGCCAAAAAAGGTGAGGGTGAAGTGAGAGGGGGTTAAATTCAGAGTGTCTGGGCTAAATACTCTTTCAAGCTAAGGATTTCCTATCACTTACCATTGACTTTTCTCTTTTCTCTTTAACCACTATTAGACTCTTGCCAATTTCTTTACAAGTGCCATAAAAAAAAAATTAGAACCCTGGCTGGTGTGGCTCAATTGGTTGGAGCATCATCCTGTACACCAAAAGGTTGTGGGTTTCATTCTGGGTCAGGGCACATATCTATGTTGTGGGTTCAATCCCCAGGAGGGTGCCTACAGGAGGCAGCTGATAGATCTCTCTCTCTCTCTCTCTCTCTCTCTCTCTCTCTCTCTCTCTCTCTCTCTCAAAATCAATTAAAATAATTAAAACTTTGTATCTGTCCTTACTTAGCTTATTAACCTCTGTTTCCTAATCTGTAAAATGGAGATAATACTTAATTCAAAAAGTACCATAAAATTAAGTGAGATGACATATATAAAGCTCAGAGGTATCCCTAAAATGATATGCATTATCTCATTTACTAACATGTTCCAAGGTTTTGTATCTATTTCAGTGTTCACTTGTAGGCATATATTTATTTAGTCAGAACATTCCTAAAGATAAGACAAAAGTGTTGTCTAAAATGAATTTTTGTAAAAATTCCCCCAAACAACATGTGTTTTGGCTTATTTATTGGAAATAAACTGGTTAATACATTTGAGTTAATCCTATCTAATAAAGAGGAAATATGCAAATTGATCACCACACCATCACAAAGATGGTGGTGCCCATAGCCACAAGATGACAGCTCCCAGTCCCCTTCAGCCCTGCCAGAGTCCCCAGTCCTTTCAGCTCCGCCGGGGTAGGGGGATGGCAGGTGCGTGGTGCGGCCAGATCCACCCTCATCGCCTAGTCTCCCATGGCTGGCTCGGATGGCGACTGCCTTGACAACGCCTAAGGCACAAGCAAGCCTCGGATGGTGGCTGCACAGCCGCCTGAGGCTCAGGTAACCAGGGCCGGCCAGGCTTGCACTGCGGGCAGTGGAAGCAGCAGAGGTATGATGGGGCCATCACCTTTCCCTGATCGCCGGGTTGCCTCCCGCCCCTGAGGGCTCCCAGACTGTGCATGAATTTTCATGCACCAGGCCTCTAGCATTATTATAAGATGGAAAACAAATTTTCTAGAAAAAAATTAACAAGAATATATTAGGGATAAATGTTTAAATATTAAGCTATCTTGGTATATTTTTCATATTATTAGATCAAAATGAACTTTATTTTAGAGTTAGGTTGTATTTCAGTTTTTAATGCTCACTATTGTACATCTTGGCATTCTTTAAGATTGTCAATGAAAATCGCTAAAAATTTATGTATAATATACAATTGTATTGATATATTATTATTGACATTGCAGAGTGCAGAAGAAGCAGATATATCTGTCATTGCCCAGAACAAGAAATGCTTTGACAATGACATTGTTTGTTCTAAAAGTGTTTTGATTTCCATTGGGGACACTGAAATTTACCTGAATGATACTCCTGACAAAGAGGTTAGTGAATTATTTCTTTTAGGATCATTATAACTTGTACTAAGGATACTGAAAATAAAATATAAATAATTGGGGTACTTTTTCCCTGTAAATGATTACTAGCTTTTCATCTTTTCTTGGCTATTTTTATGTGGCTACAGTGAGTCATACTTAACATGTCTCTTTTGGTTACACTCTAGTTCTCCATATTCTAATTATTTTATCATTTCTTCATCCCCATGGCTATCACTCTGGCTTTGGCAACAGTCACCTATTTCCTAGAGTACTTGAACGTGCTCCCAACTGGACTCCTGACTTTCTCTAATTGATCCTGCCACACTCCAGTCAGGGTGGTTTTCCTAAAATGGAAATATAAGCTGTCACTCCAGTGCTTCAGACCTTTAAGTGACTTCCATTTCCTCACAAGGCCTCACCAATCTGACCATTGCTACCTCTCCTCACCTACTTCTCATCACTTTCTGCTTCTGACCCAGGTCCCAGAAGGTGAGGCTTTTTATCAGTTCTTCAAGGGCTCTGGATTCTTCTCTCACTTTAGTTTCTTCCTAATTATCATTGCTCATACCTGGAACAACCTTCAACCTTTCCATTATCTTATTCTTATGTGAGAGGTCGCATTTTATCTCTTTCAGGATCTCCTCTTCATATTTCCTACTTTAGTGAAATTAGGAGAATGGTTGTCTTCTCTATTTGTCCATGAGTTATGTGAGAATTGGAACCACTGCCACCCTGTTTATTTTTGCATTCTGGAGCCTGCCCAGTTTGAAAGAATGAATAAATTTCATTCATTCATTCATGCGTATGTCTACTATATATCAAAATCTGTGTTAATTATTGAGATTGAAACAGTGAAAAGTCACTGTGCTTTCACTGTTAAGGATATTTTCAGAGGTGAGAAATATATTCAAGTACCGTATTTGCCGGCGTATAAGACAATTTTTGGCCCTGAAAAATATGCCTCCAAGTGGGGGGTAGTCTTATACGGTGAGTATATAACAAACTCTGTATTTTTAGTGGAAATGTTAGGGGGTCGTCTTATACGCCCAGTCGTCTTATATGCTGGCAAACACGTATTTTTCGGGCCAAAAAATCGTCTTATATGCCGGCAAATACGGTAAGTAGGGGTGTGTAGTGTGAGGTGTTATGCATGGCATGAATAGTACAGATAGTATGGGAAGTCCTAGGAAAAAGACCTACACCAACCTTGGGTGTTTAGGGTAGGTGTTAAGAGCATAGACTCTGAAGTTAGTCAGTACTCAATTTGGAATCCCTATTCTATCGCCTGCTAGCTGTGTCACTCTGGAAAAACTGTAGCTTTTCCATTTGTAATTTTGGGGTGATTTCTACTTCTTATGTTCATATGAAGATTAAACTAAATAATGAATTTTAAGAAATGGTTCCTCTCCTCTTCTTTACCCTTCTTATTTTTAAAGACTCAGAGACATGTTCTGGATGTAATGATTTGTATGGAGTCTTAAAGGATGAGCAGATATTAGCCAATTAAAGAGAGAAAGTAGGAAGGCAAATCAATACAGAGGAAAGAACCAGAGTTGAATGATAAAATGGCATGTTTGAAGAACTCCAAGTGGTTAAGTTTAGTTGAAGTGTTATGGGAATACAAAATGCGAAGGGAAGGTATGGCAAAGGGTCTCGGGAAGAAGTGTCCAGATTGACTTAAATACAGGGGCCATAAGAGCAGGAGCAGTAGACAAGGAGGCTGGTTTCAAATCATGAAAGGTCTCGATTGTATAAAACATTTGAACTTATTTTACAAATAAGAAATTTTGGAGTAGAGAAATTACATTATTGGACTTATGGCCCTTAAAAAGTGTCCTCTGAGATATTAAAACAGTGTTTCCCAAAGTTTGGCCTGCAAAATTTCTGCATCTGAAATATCTACATATATAAAAACCTAAGTGACCAAATGACTGTTTGACTGTTCGACCAGTAGCTATGACACAAAATGACCATCAGGGGGCAGACGCTCAATGCACAGGCACAGAAACATGGGACAAACAGTTGAATCTTGGAGAAAAGTGGGGGAGGAGGGAAGGCAGGAAGAGATTAGCCAAAGATCTTACTTGCATAATAGAGGCCTGGTGCATGGATTCATGCACTGGTGGGATCCCTTGGCTTGGTCTGTGGGGATCAGGCTGAATCCATGCACCGGGCCTCTGACATCTCCCAAAGGCTCCTGGATTGTGAGAGGGCACAGGCCAGGCTGAGGGACCCCACTGGTATACCAATCTGTGCACTGGGCCTCTAGTTTATTATAATGGGGGTTCCTAGGTTCACCTCTGTAATGAGAATGGTTGAGGTTGAGAATGGAAATTTATTTCTAATGGTACCCCAAATTTTTTTGCATATTTAAGTTTGAGACCCGGTGCCCTAGAACAGGGATGGGGAACATCTGGCTTGTGGACCATAAAGGCCCTCAAAATCATTTGGTCTGGCTTTGCCAAGGCATTAGGAGTAAGTTATTTAAAAATTTGACCAAATATAGCAGGCTAATTTTAAGTTGATAATTTTGTATGGCCCATGAGTGATATTATAAATATCCTAATGACCCTTGGCAGAAAAAGGTTTCCCACCCCTTCCCTAGAACATAGCTTACATTTCAGTCAGAAACATTGAGACATTGAAACCAGCCAGGCAGCATTCAAACTTTGGACAAAACAGAGTTTCTATAATCATGTTGACATCCTTTTAAAGTAATTACTACAGTTTGGTATAACCATCAACTGATTATTCATTTATAGATGAATGTTCTCCCTAAGAACAAGGATGTATTAAAAAAAAAAAACACTTGAAGAGAAAATAATGCACTTATAAAGACAGTTTAACACATTCTCGAAGTGGTAATTACAGCTCTGTGTAATTTTCAAATCCAATTTTCACCCATAGGCAGGTGACGAGGAAAGGTCATAAAGACAACATGACCATAAAAATGCCCTCATAAACATTGTTCTTCAACATCAAAAGTAAAAATAAGTATGATTTACTTTATGACAAATGAATTGCTCATATAGCCAAAGAAAATAAACCTCTTCTCCCCGCCCCCCACCCCCCAATAAATGTCACTTTGACTTTTATTAACAACTAGAGGCCTGATGCATGAAATTGGTGGAGGAGTGGGCCTTCTTTCCCCTGGCTGCCCGCACCAGTTTCCTCTGGCACCCAAGATCTGGGCTGGCTTCCCTCCGGTTGCCCACAGGCACTGGGGACCCGGGCTGGCTTCCCTATGGCCTTGGCTTTGTCCTGAAGGACGCCTGGCCTAATTAGCATATTACCCTTCTATTTATAGATGTAAGATATAAACTTTTTATGAATTTAACCTGTACTTTAAATGTTGTAATTCTTCACATTCATTTTTATTTTTATTTTTGCTTTCTAATTGATCTTAGAGAGAGCGTGAGAAAGAGAGAGAGGAAGAGAGACACATCAATCAGTTGTTTCTCATACTTACCTTGACTAAGGATAGAACCTGGCATACAGGACAATGCTCCAACCAACTGAGCCACACCACCAAGGGTTACATCTTTACATTTATAACACCACTAGAGTTTGTGTAAAGTGCTGTAATTCTCACCTAAAGTGGATTTCTCTGTTTTGGGCAATTCATAATACCATGCTCTCTGAGAAGCATTCTTCCTTCCGAATCTGAAACAAAAGGAATATGCATCTCCTTTTGATCAAAGATAATAAAGCTGCAAACAAATCAGATAGCAGAAAGATACTGAAAGGTGTAATCAAAACAATAGAAATAGATTTATGACAGAGAGTGACTTGGGACCAAGTCAGGCTACACATTTTATAGACCTAATGAAAAATCAAAATACGGGCCCATGGTCAAAACAGGAAAATGTTTTTCTTTCTTTTGGAGTTTCTCTTGACCTATCATGGTATTTTTTTCTTTATTAGTCAACTAGAGGCCCAGTGCATGAATTTGTGCACTGGCAGGTTCCCTCAGCCTGGCCTGCACCCTCTTGCAATCTGGGACTCCTCAGGGGATATGGGGATCAGGCTGAAACTGGCAGTCCAACATCCACCAAGGGGTGTAGTAGTGCAGAAGTGGCAGGTGGCCTGGAGGAGCCTGAGCCTGTGCTGGGTGCTGAGCTGCTCCCACTCATCCAGGCCCTGCTAGGTAGTGCTGCCTAGTGGTGAGAGAGCCTTGCACCTCTGCAGCTGCATTTGCCATCCATGTGTTCCACATCTGGAGTCTTTAAGTCAATTGAGTGGTGCTCCTGCTGTGGGAGCACACTGACCGTCAGTGGGCAGCTTCTACATTGAATGTATACCCCCTGGTGGTCAGTGTGCATCATAGCAATCAGTCAACCAATTGTTCAGTCATTTGGTCGCTTAGGCTTTTATATATATATATATATATATATATATATATATATATATATATATACATACAGAGGTCTGATGCATAAAATTTGTGCATGGAGGAATGTCCCTCAGCCTGGCCTGCACCCTCTCCAATCTGGGACATCCCTCTCACAATCTGGGACTGCTGGCTCCTAACTGCTTGCCTACCTGCTGGCCTGATTGCCCCTAACCACTTCACTGCTAACCTGATTGATGCCTAACTGCTCTCCTGCTGGCTCAATCACTCCCAACTGCCCTCCCCTGATGGCCTGATTGCCACTAACTACCATCGCCTGCTGGCCATATTGTGGTAGCCATCTTTTGGTGGCCATCTTGTGATGACATGAGGGCAGCCATCTTGAGGTGGCCATGTTGTGGTGGCATCTTGTGATGATGTCATGCAAGGGCGTGACACCACCTAGGCTTTTATTATATAGGATGCCTTTCTCATGTAAGTCAGTGGTCAGCAAACTCATTAGTCAACAGAGCCAAATATCAACAGTACAACAATTGAGATTTCTTTTGAGAGCCAAATATTTTAAACTTAAACTTTTTCTAATGTCACTTCTTCAAAAGTAGACTCGCCCTGGCCGCGGTATTTTGTGGAAGAGCCATACTCAAGGGGCCAAAGAGCCACATGTGGCTGGAGAGCCGCAGTTTGCCAACCACAGACTTAAACACAAGGATGCTTACAGGTTGAGTTCAGACTCTCAGAAGTACCCAGGACCTTTCCCTTAACTTCAGCTTGGCATTTGGGAGTAGTGGAAATGAGGTTAGGTAAAAGCCATTAACAATATGTAGGTTACATAATATGTATTGTGAGAACTTATAAGTATGAAATTTGTCTAAGAGAGTGAAAACTCTTATGGATATGATTAAGTTTATTTAATCTGTCCTGTGGAATAGTTATAAGTGTTTACCATAGTGTAATATTTCTAAAGTATGGTTTTGTTATTATTTGGGGTTGAGAATAATAAATAACCAAAAGATTGCATATCTCCTTCATAATTTTTATTTTGTTTCTGGAAATACTTGTTTTACTTAATGTCACCATATAATTTTGAAATTATTATATGAGTTAATTTCAGTGTCAGATTCAATGTAGTCTTTTATAGGGAGTAGACCCTGTTCATAAAGATCACTGTATATTCTCACTTTAGGCCAATGACACTAAATTTTCCAAGTGTGTTCTATTTCTAGTTTCTTTCTACCGTTATCCTTCCTAACATAAATCTTACTTTCTTTTAATATACAAATATGACCTGTCACTTTCCTATTCAAAAGCCTCTTTTCAGTACAATTTGTCCATGGAATAACAGCCCTTGTCCTTATAGGTAATGAGGTTGCAAAGGGTCTCAGGCTACACTTGTCCTAGAAGCCATGCTCTAATCCTGTGGTGCTCTCCTTAGTCCTGAACAAACCTTGAACTTTCCTGGCTCTAAGCCCCTATTCAAGTGATTTTTGCTTAGAATAATTTCTTTCTGCATTCTCATTTCTGGCCTTCTATACTTTCTATGTATGGCTTCTTACAGATCAGTTTGTAATGCACCCCTTGCAAGAAACCTTCCTCAGTACCCATTTTTTCTTTCTCACTCTTTCATATTTGTGTGTATCAAAATTTATGCTTTTATTTTCCAATTATGTATGTTTGTAGGTAAAGTAATACACCATCAATGTTGAATTTCTGAGTCAATTGGTATATTGTCTTGATTTATTCCATGTCCATGCTCTTGTTCATGTTTTTTTCTATAACTGAAATTCCTTTTCCTTTTGGCTCATTAATCCATATTGAGCCTGTTCAGCAGCTTGTGTCTCATAAATCCCATTTTATGTGTTTCCTATTTTATGCATTTGTTTTTTCATTTACTATAGAATTCAGAAAGAAGGACTGAGCAAAAATACTAGTATATAAATACTTCTTAGTAAATAGTAATTTAATGTTTACATTTTGAGAACAATGAATTTACTTTTTAAAAAAATAATTATTATTATTTCTAAAGAAACAATCAGGTTTTTTTCTGGAAAATGAACCTACATACCAGCTTTGGAAGGCAGGGTACTACATGATGGTATACTTCCCAGAGAAAGATATCACTATTCTTTGGGATAAAAAGACAACCATTCATATCAAAATTGGACCACAGTGGAAGGTAGGTCAACCTATTTGGTAGGTTAATCCAAGTGAGATGCAAAATATGAAATTACATGTGCCTTCTAATGTTTTGTGGAAATAAAATGATTAATGTCTTTTTTAAAGAAATGGGTTATATTTTCAGAATTACTAATTCATATTTCAGTGAATAACCACTTTACCAACTAAAGTACATCATTGTATACAGTTCTTTTTGTTTTAACCTTACAGTAACCAGTTTTCCAAACCTACTTAGGTCAGCATCTTTCTTCCCACCTCCTTCAGCGTGGTTTTGTGATATGTTTGTAATACAGATTGATTCAATAGTTACAATCTGCACTTCATCTTTCCCTCCATATTCTGGATCTATTTTAAAATTTTTATATAGTTAAATTATTTTTAAAATGTAAAAACAATAATCTTATGATTTACAATTGTACAGATTTTAACAAACACATGGGGTTATATATCTACCACCACAGTCTTATATAAAGTAAATCCATCAACTCCAAAATTTCTCCCAGGTTGGCTCTTTACTGCCAACCCCTACCTCTGTTCCCTAAGCTTTGGAAACCACTGGTCTATTTTCCATTCCTAGAGTTTTGCTTTTTTTGGATATGATATAAATGAAATCATACAATCTGTAGTCTTTTGGGTCTGCTTTCTTTGATTTGGCAAAATACATTCAAGATTCATTCATATTGTTGAATGAATTAATAGTTTGTTCCTTTATACTGCTGAGTAGTATTCTGTTGTATATATGTACTAATTGTTTTATTCATTCATGATTTAATATTCCATCTTGGATGCTTACCATTTTGATAATTATATTTTAAGTTGTTTTAAACATTGTCTTCTACTAAATATTTTGTTAAACATTATTAAATATGTTTATTATTTTAAATATTTAAAATTTTATTTAAGTAGGTAGTTTAAATTTATATATTGTTATTTTTTGACATATTGATGTATTTATAAGAATTCAGTTTATCTGAAATTGAAACTGAGATATGGATATAATTTGTGGTAAATTAAAAGGAAAAAATTGTAACAATATATCCTCATAAATTATGAAAAATATATATTTAAAGATATTTTAACATATTTTAAATTTAAGATATGATTGTATATTGAGGTCATTTTATTTTTCCTAGGTGAGAGAATTTCCCCAAATCTATTCCTTTGTCTTTGCTGGTTTCTTGTATTTCTTTCATGAAGTTGATATAATTTTGTAATGGTCATATGTCTTTAACTATTTTCCTCTGCCATTTTTCTTTTTAAAAAAATATTTTATTGATTTTTTTACAGAGAAGAAGTGAAGGGATAGAGAGTTAGAAACATCAATGAGAGAGAAACACCAATCAGCTGCCTCCTACACACCCCCTACTGGGGATGTGCCTGCAACCAATGTACATACCCTTGACCAGAACCGAATCTGGGACTCTTGAGTCCGCAGGCCAATGCTATCCACTGAGCCAAACCGGTTAGGGCTTCTCTACCATTTTTCATCATGTATTCTCCTTTCTCTACTTTTGTAACCATTTATTTAGTTTTCTGCACCCCCCTCCCCCGCCCTGCCCCCAATGGTGGATTGTCCAGTCTTTGGATAAGCGGAGTGGCTTCTAAGAGCAGAGACACTGAGGTCAGCAGTGGCCTGGCAGCTGTAATCCCAGGGTTGTTGTCAGCCTTGATGAAGACACAGGCAGTCTGCTTCATCGTTAATGAAGGGCTACAGTGCACCCTTCAGCACACCAAGAAAGTTTAGTTTGCTTCGTTTTAAAATTTTAAGGAGGATTTCCATGGTTTATGAAAAATTCTTCCCTGTATTCTTAGTCCATCTCCTTTCACTCAGAGTAAAATTTTACACATTATTTGAGAAAATGCAGTGGGTATTGTTGATGTAAATAGTCCATATGGTACTTTCAATAATAATTTCACAACCCATAATGATTTTTATGAAATTAAGTAAAATTTAGATCTTATTTATTCTATATCATGATGGCATGATACAGAAATATTAAAGTTAATTTTTTGTTATATTTTTAATGTTTTGGCTTTTCAGTCTAATAAGGAGGAAAAGAAATTCGTTTATTGTTTCAACATTTATAGTGTTACAAAACCTTAAACATATCAAGAGGTGGGGCTTTCATCAATAAAACTTTATGTATATGTGAATACACACAAGTGTAATGTTTGTATTATTATTTTTCAAGTTTCTTATGCTATTGGTTGCATCAATGCTAAGACATTGGTAGATGTGGAAAGATAAAATTTGGGTATATATTTAACGATTATTTTTAAATTCTTTTAAATTTGTGAGAATTTAAAAATAATTGTTAAATATAATTAGCTAAGTGTGAAACTACCTTTTTTAAACAAATTGTAAATGGTAATTGAAGAAATTCTTAAAATGTGTATCTTAAATATTTAAAATATTTTAGTTATGTGTCCTTAAATGTTAAAGTGAATATAGAATATTTCTTAGTAATTTTCTCTTACTTTAGAACAAAATATCAGGATTATGTGGAAACTTTGACAAATGTACTTCAAATGACATGACCACATCGAATAACTTAGAAGTGAGAAACGCCCAGGTGTTTGGGGATAGCTGGGCATTAGGACAGGTAAGTTGAACATATATCTCAGGATTAATTTTATTCTTATGGGAATATTTATTTAGGTCATACTATTCTTATGTAATATTTGTATAGCGATTTACATTGGACGAACCGCTTTCACATTTACCTTTTCATATAATTCTTGTGACAACCATGCAATGTAACAGATGTCTTCATGTTATCAATGGAGAAACTGAGGCTGCAGGAGGTTAAATTATTTGTGAATGAGACAAATATTACGAAAGATTATATTAGGAAGGATGGGTCTGGAGAATTCAAGGAAGTCTTTTGCCTTCGTGGCTTGTTGGATAGATGCTGGCGCTCTTCCCCGAGGCAGGACAAAGCGGAGAGTGGGTGGCAGGGGACAGTGGAGCAGGACAGGGGTGCAGAGATAAGTAGGCTCGAATATGGTGAGAGGGAAGTGACAGAGATATCTTTTGTGAAGATGCCCAGGTTTTAGATCCAATGAAGAGATCCGGGCTGGAAATAGATTTGGCAGATACAAGTGTATTCAGGGTGTTGAGGCCATGAGAAGGGAATAGAATGTGGAAAAGAGAAGGTCAAGGTTTTCAGAGAAGGAAGGGTGAAGGAGAAAGAACGGGGACTAGCAGCCAATGAGGACGCCCCGCCCCCCATTCCCGGAAAATGGTGCCACCAAAATCAAATGAGGAGAGACCTTTAAAAAGAACAAAGTAATAAACAGAAAAAAGGTAGCAATAAAGGTCAAGTGAGATGAAGACCGCAAAACTGCCTTTATACTTAGCAATGGAGAGACCAAGATGACCTTTCCCAGGGCGGTGTCAGGGTGTAGATTAGAAGAGGCTGAGACCACATTGCTGAGTACATGGGCGGTGAATCACCGCCTGCTGACACGAGTGTGCAGAGCTCAGAGGATGGCACGGGACAGAAATGAAAGAGGTGAAAATTAAAGGAAAGAGAATCCTTTGCTCAGGTAATGAATGACCTTAATCATTTAAGTGCCGCATCTAAGGCAATTGGGAGATTATTTACATCTACTGTCTCTAAGAGCCCTATGATTTTTAACAGTATGTGTGGTTGCTTTCAAAAATAATGCATGCTATGAAGATTGAGCTGGCTGAGCACTGTGCTTTAGGCAAAGCCTGTCTGGAAGAAGGAGGATGTATGGAATTAGCTGTGTTTGTCATGGATACAGTCGGCATTGGTTACTCTGGTTTCTGCCTCACAGATCACCCCTAAAACTTGCTTTTCTCCCTTAACATTTTCCGCAGTGTGAAAACGCACATGAATTATTTAAACCCTGTGAGGCACATCAGAACAAATTTCCTTATGCCAAGAAAGAATGCTCCATTTTGTACAGCGATGTTTTTGCTCCTTGTCGCAATGTGGTAAATGAATACTTTACTAATCTTTCACCTTTAAATGGATATTGTTACGTTTATAACATTGAGACAAATAATTCAGCTACCCATGATTAGGAAGACAAATTTGGTAGTTTGTTTTTTCTGTAAAAGTGATGCATTTATTTGATTTCCTCTCTCCCCACACTATCTTTTTTTTTTTTTTTTAACAGCATCCATTTGCAGGAATCTCTATTAGTTTATGAAGCATTTCTTTGCATACATCATCAAAGCCATGAAAGATTGATAAAGATGCATTTGTTTTTCTGCAGAGAATATTGCAAATAGGCATGCTCTTCCTCAACCCCCAATATAGTTTAAAAGTATTTCTAATAGCACATTTAAAATAGTTTTAGAAGCGTATCACAAGATGGATGTAACTTATTTAGAAATGTAATTGATTAAGATATCTATAGACGTCAAGTAAAAGTACCACCGGTGACAGAACTTTTTTAATGCCAGTGTGAATATTCCACAGATGAAACAAATTATAAATCTTTTATATTGCATATGTTGAAATTATATTGGTATGTTAATTACATTACATATTTTGCTAGTTCTTTGATCTTACATTTGCTTAATCAATTTCTTTCTCCTGTGAGCACTATAGAGATGTCAGTGATAACCTGATAATATCAAATTTTATAAATCTACGTTAGTTTTTCCTTAGAATTTTTTTCAATTATAGTTAGTAGTTACTGAAATTGATTGATTATTTTTTTACCTAAATTTTTAGATTGATGTTACTTCTTTTGCCAAAAATTGCCATGAAGACGCTTGTAACTGTAATCTCGGTGGGGATTGTGAATGCTTATGCACAAGTGTAGCAGCGTATGCGCATAAGTGTTGTCAGGAAGGAGTAACGGTTCACTGGAGATCCTCTACTGTTTGTTGTAAGTATCCCTCTTAGGACATCATCATCAGGTGGGAATGCCATAAGGAGATCCTATTAATTGTCTTCTCATAGAACTCATGCCATAAAACTCATGGAAATAAAATTACTTTAAGATGACTAAATTGTATATTCCTGTGACAATGCAGATACATTTTAGTATAGCTAAAGGACTTATAAACAGAAAAATTTGAGATAATGTTTTCTGTTCTGTGTTTGACTGTTGTCACTTCAACATGTGAACTATAATTTGTTTATATGCTATCCTAAGATAAGGTGTTTAGTCCACTATTCCTCTTATGGCTATGAAGTTTCTCTGTTGTGATTATAAGAAACATATTTTTTAAAACATCATTTTGAATTGATTTTAAATTTGATTCTAAACTTATTATGTACTTGTGTAGATGGTTAGTCTGCTGAAGACTTTATAATTATGTCACTTCAGTGTTCTTTTGCTTGGTCATTGATAAACACATGGCAATGTCTTACATTTAGGTAAGTGGTATTATATATGTTAATATTTCTTCTCTTTTTTCTTTTAGCACATGATTGTGATTCTTACAATGAAGGTATGTGACAGTTAAAGAATATCACTTTAATATTCTATTAAATGTATCTTCAGATTAAAAGTTTTTGGACAACTTTGCTGGGAACAAAGTATGAATAGTTAATAATTTGGTTTGCAATTCAATAAAAGCCTTTGCCTTCTAAACTGTATCTAAATTTCTAAGTATTTGTGTTAAAATTTATTCCCTGGGAAATAAAAGGATAGTATGACCATCGTCTCAGCACATAGGAGGCCATCAATAGTTTTTGTATGATATGAAAATATGAATGAGTAAACTTAGCTAATTTTTTTTGTAAAATGAGAGACGTAGACCAAATGTATACCTTTTACCATTATGTATAAAAATGAACATTATGCAAAATTTTATTATGTTGTAGAAAAGGGAAACAAGTTATAGATGTAATAATAACAGAAGGAATTTATATAGTCATAAGTTAGGGCACAATTATTTAAATTTTATAAGAACGACAACATATTAATTTCATAATAAATAATGAAAATCTCCTAGCTCCAAAAAGTATACAAATTTGAAGTAAGCAGTCTATCAGATGGTGCTGGCTGTTACTAAGTTATAGAAGCTATGAGACAAAATTATGTTCTCAATGAAAGCATCATAAGTTGGCAGATTGGAGCTTGCTTCTTGTCAAACCTGTTCAATGAGGAAGGCGTAGCCACTTAACACTAATTTCATAAAAGTAAGATGATCCAGGAGGTGTCTTTTTTGTCAGTGACTGGACAAAATATGAACCCATGATGGAAATAATAGAGTAATAGTTGTAGGAAACCCTAATCCCGTGGTCAGCAACCTGTTGCTCGTGAGCTACATGCGGCTCTTTGGTGTCTCTTCCACAAAATACCATGGCCTGGATGAGTCTATTTTGAAGAAGTGGCATTAGAAGAAGTTAAGTTTAAAAAATTTGGCTCTCAAAAGAAATTTCAATTGTTGTACTGTTGATATTTGGCTCTGTTGACTAATGAGTTTGCTGACCACTGTCCTCAGCCATTCAAAAACACCCATAACCAAGCAACCAATCAAAGGCATTTTTGGTGCTTTATTGAGTCAGAGAGTTTGTCAACTACAGTACAAAGGAGGCCAGAAAATTTTAGAGAAATAGAGATGCTAAATTAAAAAGAAAGTAAATATTTTAGTTTTTCATTGTTTTCATACAGGTATGGAAGTTTGATAAAGGAAACAAACATTAAAAATATTCTGTGACACCAAAACCGGTTTGGCTCAGGGGTAGAGCGTCGGTCTGTGGAATGAAAGGTCCCGGGTTCGACTCTGGTCAAGGGCATGTACCTTGGTTACGGGCACATCCCCGGTGGGGGGTGTGCAAGAGGCGGCTAGTCGATGATTCTCTCTCATCGATGTTTCTAACTCTCTGTCCCTCTCTTTCTCTCTGTAAAAAATCAATAAAATATTTTTTTAAAAATTCTGTGATAGTTTAAAAAAATGTCCTGTTCAGGATTTAAAACACACCCATAATCCACATCAGTCATTTGGAATTCATGTTTAAAATGAGATGGATTGCCTAATATATATAACAGTAATAATAACAATAGTTTTTATTGTATTAGCAACTTTATAATTTAAGCTTCAAAATATGCTTGTACTATATGCATTATTATTAACACTTTATAGAGGAGGTAATTGAAGGACAGAGGGGTAAATAATTTGGACAAAGTCACTTAGCCAAAATGTTGTTAGCTGGGATCTATATGCAATCTGAGTTCAGAACCAAGGAGCTTGACCTCCATGCTACACTGCCTAGTGTCTGATTAATACAGTGGTCAGAAAACTGTTGCTCGTAAGCCACATGCGGCTCATTGGCCCCTTGAGTATGTCTCTTCCACACAATACCATGACCTGGGCGAGTCTATTTTGAATAAGTGGCATTAGAAGAAATTTAAGTTTAAAAAATTTGGCTCTCAAAAGAAATTTCAGTTTGCCGACCACATGTGTTAACCATTAACACATCCTCGTCTAAGAATGATCAGCACACGTTGTTATAATACACTCTGCACAATGCACACAGATACTGATTCAAGAAAACACTCCACAGACAACAGTATGATGGTTACCAGAGGGAAGAGGGTGGGGTAAAGGGTAAAGGGGGCCAAATATACAGTATATGTGGTGATGGAAGATGATTTGACTTTGGGTGGTGGGCACACAATGCAATATGAATATCATGTACCATGGAAATCTGCACCTGAAACCTATATAATCTTATTAAGCAGTGTTACCCCAATTAAAAAAACAAAACCAAAACAAAAGACAGACAAAAAAACACCCACTCCAATCACTTCTTTACTTAGGAATTCCTGCCTCATGCAGTTCTGCTGTGAAAGCCTCCACCTGTGCCCTGTACTTTCTCATGTTCCTTCTGGAGGCTGTTGGATCCAGAAGCAGGATTTTCTGAGAATTGACTTTCTGCCTCTTCTTATTTCCTATATTTTCCTTTCTGGCAACAAGTCTGTGCACTTCTACTGGTGGTTCTTTCCTCTAATGTGTTAGAGTATTCTTCAAACCAGTTCTTTTAGTTTCATATTTAATTGGTCATATTCAGAGGGTGAACATGAGGCATTTGGCCTTCATGAGACACCAATGGACTCAGTGAAGTGACAGGGAAATCTATTCTCTATGACTAAACTAACGGGGAAAAGAACCAATCTGCACAGGAGAGTAAGAGCTTGTGAAAATAGCCCTAGCTGGTTTGGCTCAGTGGATAGAATGTCGGCCTGTGAACTGAAGGGTCCCGGGTTCAATTCTGGTCAAGGGTGTGTACCTTGGTTGCAGGCACATCTCCAGTAGGGGGCGTGCAGAAGGCAGCTGATGGATGTTTCTCTTTAATTGATGTTTCTAACTCTCTATCCCTTTCCCTTCCTCTCTGTAAAAAAAATCAATAAAACATATTTTTTAAAAGAGTTTGTGAAAATAATGCAATAAAATGGGTGATTGACAGGAATAAATATTTTTATAGTAGTACAGAAAAATATTTTTAAATGATTATTCTTAATGTTTTTCATCCCAAATTATTTCAGAGCTATTGTAAATTTGCCTACTCTTCTTTGACATACTTCTCTGTTTACTTACCACATAATGGACACTATCTTTTAAAAAAATACACCTTAACACACAAAGCCACCCTACCAACTCAGAGAAGCAGCAAAAATGCCGAGACAAGGAAACAGATCACAAACGAAAGAAATGGAAGACAAAAAGCGACTGAATATAGAGTTCAAAACCACACTTAAAAGGTTTTTCAAGAATTTCCTAGAAAAGGCCAATAAAATAAATGAGATTTATGAGGATATGAAAAGGGATCAACTAGAAATAAAAAGGGATCTACTAGAAATAATAAAGGATCAACTGGAAATAAAGAATATATTGTCTGAAATAAAAAAAAAATTATACAGAGTCCTAAAATCAGAATGGAAGATTGCAAGAACAAAGTCAAAGATTTGGAACACAAAGAGCCAAAGGACACTCCTCCGCAGAAGCAAGAAGATAAGAGAATCCAGAAAGTTGAAGATAGTGTAAGAAACCTCTGGGACAACTTCAAGCGAACCAAAATAGAATTATGGGAGTCCCAGAAGATGAGAGAGAGCAAGATACTGAAAACATACTGAAATAGTGACAGAAAACTTCCCCCACCTGATGAAAGAAATAGACTTATAAGTCCAGGAAGCACAGAGAACCCCAAATAAAAGAAATCCAAAGAGGACCACACCAAGACACATATAATTAAAATCCCAAGAGCAAAAGACAAAGAGAGAATATTAAAAGCAGCAAGAGAAAAGTAGATAGTTACCTATAAAGGAGCACCCATACGACTGTCAGCTGATTTCTCAACAGAAACCATGTAGGCCAGACGGGAATGGCAAAAAATATTCAAGGTGATGAATAACAAGAACCTACAGCCAAAAATACTCTACCCAGCAAAGCTATCACTCAGAATCGAAGGCCAGATAAAGAGCTTCACAAATAAACTTAAGCTAAAGGAGTTCATCACTGCCAAAACAGAATTATATGAATTGCTGAAAGGGGTTCTTTAGGAAGAGGAAGAAAATAAAGATAAAAATTATGAACAACAAATATGTAACAATCAACAAGTGAATCTAAAAACCAAGGGAAGTAAAAAACATGATGAACAATATTAACTGTTGAATATAATAGAATCAGAGGAACGGAAGGGGAGTGGACTGATGATTCTTGGGGAAAAGGGGAGTGGGGGGTGCGGGAAGAGACTGAATATAAACTGTGCACCTATGGATGAGGACACGGGGGGATGGGGAAAGGGCAGAGGGTGGGATGGGAACCTAATGGAGGGGAGCAATGGAGGGGGAAAATGAGGAACATTTGTAATAATATGAACAATAAATATTTATTTAAAAAGTAATAAATCAAATAATAAAAATAACAACATAAATTATTAAAAATTATATATAAGAAAAAAATATATATATTGTTGAGTTTTTACAGAGAAGAAGAGAGAGGGATAGAAAGCTAGAAACATCGATGAGAGAGAAACATTATCAGCTGCCTCTTGCACATCCCCTACTGGGGATGTGCCCACAACCAAGGTACATGCCCTTAACCGGAATCAAACCTGGGACCTTTCAGTCCACAGGCCGACGCTCTATCCACTGAGCCAAACCAGTTTCGCCAATGGACACTATCTTTTTAAAATTCTCACTTATTATTTAAGAAATTCAGAAATAAATAACTGTAATTCTGTTAGAGGAAAAAAAATTTTAAAGGCAGATGAATTCAGAGCTTACAGCTGAGATTCTCTCAATAACCTTCAATACAAAGACTGTATATATTATTTTCATGTTCATTTTATGGCATTTACAACAATATAAATATTTTATTGTTATTGCCATAAATGAGTAAGGACTTCACAATCCCTCTAAAAACTGTTGTATACATTTTATGTTCAGTGTTTTCTTATAGGATATGCTTAATACTATGTTTAAAAAAATCACTGCAGGAAATAATTGCTTTTGGTAGGTGGTAAAATTATTCTTCTCCCTGCAGAAAATTAATGATAAAGTCAATGACTTGTGTCTCTCAATTGTTGGTGAAAATGTATGAAAACAATCCAGACGCAAGATATCAATCAAATTGGAGTCAACTCAGGAGTGTTTGATTTTTATACAAATGGATTTCTCAGGTGGCAGTTATCTCTTCAGACGGCTGTAGCAAGGGACTTGTGCAGTAGGGCAGATATTTTGTTCATTTATCTATTTCCTTTTCCATATATATATATATATATATATATATATATATATATATATATTGATTTCAGAGAAGGAGGGAGAGAGAAAGAAAGAGATAGAAACATAAATGATGAGAGAATCATCCATCGGCTGCTTCCTGCACACCCCCTACTGGGGATAGAGCCTGCAACCTGGGTATGTGCCCTGATGGAGAATTGAACTGTGACCTTCTGGTTCATGGGTCGGTGCTCAACCATTGAGTCATACTGAATGAGTCATACTGAAGGCCAGTCATACTTTTTCCTATTCTTATGTTGAATATCCATGAGGTTATTCAAACCCTTAAGTTATATTTGTATATATGCCTTCTTTATTTTGAATTGTATCTAATTATAATATACATATTTATCTACTCATTTGTACATTATTTACATAGAGGGATGGGAAGAAGTAGGTTTGCAGTTGTGAGCACTTGAAACACAGAACTTGTTCTTATATTATCTATCTATCTAAAATTTATTATTGCTAACTTTCTTTTGCTTACCCTGTATTTATACAAATTTACATATTTGTAAATTGAAGGATATCACATGTTGGAATTTTATGTTGTACTCGTCTTTTCTAGAAAACAATTAAGTAGGTGGTGTAGACTAATGATAGAGTTTTCTTTGGTTTTCATTGACTTGGGCTCACAGAGAAACACTGTACATTGTAACTGCAGTGGGGTGTGCACTGCTTAGAAATTCTCCACTGTCCCTGCTCAGCTTTGTCTTGGTGTGGGGCAAAGTTCTTTCAAGTCTCCTCTCCACCCAATGTGTCAAGTCCCTTAGAAAGCTCTTTTCCTCGTGGCTTATAAGTGTCCAGAGCAGTTGAAAGGCAAGGTGTCCGAGCTGATGAATCAGTGGAGAGGACAACGCTTGAAGATAACGTATTCTCTCTTCTCCTGGTCCTAATGGTGAACATTTTGGTTCTTGCTCTCCTTTCTACTTAAAATATGTTTGGCCCTCCAATCCAATGATTTTCTTTTCTACTCTCAGGCCTGGTCTTCATTCTGAAAGGGAAAGAACCTTGTCCTTGGATTTCTTTAAATATTTTCTTAACTCCAATCTTAACAATAAGCTGGGAAAGGAAATTGTCCTTAAGATTAAAAATTAGAGAATAGAAGGAAAGTGAAATGTGATGAGAGTAAACAGATTAATCTTTTTTAAAATTTTTTTATTTTTATATATTTTATTGATATTTTTTACAGAGAGGAAGGGAGAGAGATAGAGAGCCAGAAACGCCGATGAGAGAGAAACATCGACCAGCTGCCTCCTGCACACCCCCTACCGGGGATATGCCCGCAACCAACTTACATGCCCTTGGCCGGAATCGAACCTGGGACCTTTCAGTCCGCAGACTGACGCTCTACCACTGAGCCAAACCGGTTTCAGCAGATTAATCTTTTTTGATACCACATGCTACATATATATTAGCATTTTACATAACTTATAACAAAATATACATGTCTGTAAAAGGTATACTGCTGATAATTTTTAACTTAATTTTGATGATTAAGAATAAACTTCACATAGGATTGGGTTGAAGTTAATTTGATCTTATTATCATAAAACCTAACTCATATAATTTAAATATTAGCAAATTTATTTACAATATATATTCTTCTGTTTATAAGATTATATTTGCAGAAAATATCAGATTGAGCAAATATTTTCTACTTTATATGGAACTATTTAAGTGTGTGGGAAATGACAGTATTAAATAAAAAGATCTTTGATTTCTCTGTTAAGCTTCATTTTCATTTTTTAAAAATTTATCTTTATTATTGAAAGTATTACAGATGTCCCATTTTTCTCTTCCCACTGATCCCCTCCACAAGACTCCCTTCCCCCAAGGCCTACTGCCATATAGTCTATGTCCATGGGTTATGCATATACACATATAATCTCTCTATCACAGTCCTCCGAGATTTGTCAATCTGTTCTATGCTTCCATGTCTCTAGATCTATTTTGTTCATTATTGTCTTTTTTATAGATATGCCTCACTGGTGAAATTCAATCATTCCTAGAACAGCAAAATATTGTATATCAAGTCTGTGAATTCTGTTTTCATGAATGTAACCTATTAGGGAGAAATTATTTTTAGAAGACTATCAGAATATCTGGCCATTGATGGATAAATAAACTTATGCTTATTGAGAGTAGATTGGAATCTTGGAATATTACAGTGGAAGGTTAAATAGACAAAGTTCTTCATAAAGGTGGGAAAATTTGAGGTGCAGAAAGCTTATGTCAACTTCATATCCAGCACATGTATACATATACACATCCATGTGTATATATATTCTAAATTACATAGTCCAAAAATTATAGTACATATTTTTGTAAAGAGTTCAGCAATTTTATTAGTGACTAATGTTTAAATGCTTAGTACATTTTGGAGTAGCTTTGGTTATTAAAATTTATCCCATTGAAATGACAGCTTGAAATGTAAAAATTCTATGCCAATTTATAATTCTCTTATTTGTATTTAAATAGGGCTTGGAGAAGGTCCATATATGCTGGCAAGTTATGGGCAGAGTGGCCTTGTTTTGGGGGCCAATATAACCAGTAGAAGCATTTTCCCTCTGTCAAGAGTTGGTACTCAAGGTGATTTATTTTTCATTTTTATGATCACTCCAGGTCTTTTCAAAGAAAAGGCATCATGTAAGTATAATTTCCAATTGAAAATAAGATTTTACTTTTCTATTTACATTTTTTTCAATTATTTATTCACTATATATTAATTTGGGATCTAATATGTTTATGGCATTTTTTCTAGGTGTCCCAGAGAATATAAAATAAGATGCTGGCACATGAACTATCTGTCTCTTTTGTACATAAAGTAATTGCTTTTCTTTATCTGTTGCAATGTATATGTTAGGATTGCAATTTTTTGAGTATTTTGTGTCCTAAATAAAGCACAGCTTAAAATTTTTATAGTATCAATCACTGAACTTAATTTGAAAGTTTTGAAAAGCAGTCCACTAATAGCTAATATCTGAAAGTTTTTAATGTTAAAGGAAAAGAAAAAAATGTGATTTGATATAAAAGTTGTTAAATAGTAAGAACATAACTTAGAGAAGAGAGAGCCATTGGGACCATTTGTTACCCTCACGTGCCCTTGTGTGTCTCGGTGCCTGCCCCTCATTTACTGACCTACATGGGTTGTATCTGCTTGGAACCTGTCTGATCTGTGAGGCCTGGGCTACGTTGTTATTATACCAGCCATGCCTTATGTACTTATGTATAAGCTTAGGAAATGTTTATTGAATGAATAAATCCAATTTAAATTTCACCTGTTCTGAGAAATCTGACTCTCCAATTAGAATAAGTTGCATTTTTCTTATAAAAAGAGCTCCTTGTTTTTTTTTAAAAAACTTTGAGAACACCTAAGTTCTAATTTATATATTTGTCTCTTTAAAATATTTATTTTATTATTATTTGCATGTTTCAGGCTCAACAAAGGGACTTGCAAGTTTTAGGACACAACAAAAGTCTTTGGAAAGATATATTGACTCATAGAGAGAACTTTGCATTACATGATTTACAATAACAGGTTTTTAATAGAAAAATCCTAATGGGTTTAAATTAAGACCTCTTATCAAATATATAACTTGCAAATATCTTCTCTTTTTCAGCAAGTTGCTTAAAATATTAAGGTCTAAAAATTAAACCTAAAAACTTAATTTAAAAGCATGTTTATATTATAGGTTTTGCAAATATAAGGGAAACTTTTAAAGCCTATATGAAAAAAAGGATTATACTTCTCAAATGCTTTGTAGTTGTTGATTAGCAATTTGATCCTCTACTGGGAGTAGACCATAATGTTGATCTAATTTTTTTCTTAATGCAGTAATATAACTTGAAAGAACATTTGCTCATTAAAAACCCAGTGACACTGAAACACAGTGACATGCCTAAATTGATCTGTTTCTCTATTCTCTTATTCTTTTCTGTTATCCAACGAAGCCATATGTAGATTTCATGCATATGAAAATGTCAAAGCTTACTAGTACAAATACGTGTGCAATTAATAATTTAATTGCTTGTATGATATTTTATATCCAAATGGATATATCTCTCCGCCCACCCCAAGATATGATGAATTATTTTAAAAAATAGCACTCATCAAATACTCTTAAAAGTTGTCACTGTTATCCAATGCATTAAAATACTGTTTTTTTCTTTAGAGATCTTATAATTCATTTCTGAAATATGTAAGAATTGCATTAATAATGCAGGGCAACTTTGCAGTTTTGTTTTTGTAAACTTTATAGGCATGTTTTGTAATGCCGGCGGTGGTTCTCTGCTTTCTCCAGAGAATCGGGGGGCTTGTCACACACACTGCTCTCTGTCTTTCAGCAATGGCACTCGTGTCCTTGGAATCAGCTGAAAGGCCAAACTACTTTCTCTATGTCCACAAGGATGACACGCTTAGTTTGAAACTGTGGCAGGTGAATTCGGCGTTTCATCGGAGAGCCACCTTTTTCCACCACCAAGGCCTGTGGATTCCTGGTTACAGTGCCTTTGAGTTATACAGCAAGAAAGGCTTTTTCATCACCCTCACGGATTTTACTGTCAAAGCATCAAAATATGATGATTCGGAAGAATTTAAACATGCAAGTAGCTTCAGCGTTGAAGGTGTGTTTCCTGAGGTCTTCAAAAGAAGAATAAATAGATAATTTACCTAATGACAGGTTTTAATTTCAAATCATTCTTAATGGAGTATATGTATATGGCAATAATGATGCCTACTTCACAGGGTTGTTGTATGGTATAAGTTAATTGGTAAATTGCCTACAACAGCCTTGAACAATGTAATTTTTAGTTATTGGCCCAATGATTACTTTCAGTGCTGTCTGGGCTTTGGAAATAGAGCTCATCCATATCTCATGGAGGTCTAGTGTTTGTATCTACTTTTAAAAATATATATATATATTGCCGAAACCGGTTTGGCTCAGTCTGCGGACTGAAGGGTCCCGGGTTCGATTCCGGCCAAGGGCATGTACATTGGTTGTGGGCACATCCCCAGTAGGGGGTGTGCAGGAGGCAGCTGGTCGATGTTTCTCTCTCATCGACGTTTCTAGCTCTCTGTCTCTCTCCCTTCCTCTCTGTAAAATATCAATAATATATATCAATAATATATATATATATATATATATATATATATATATATATAATTGATTTTTTACAGAGAGAAGGGAGAGGAGAGAGAATAGAGAGCTAGAAACATCAATGAGAAAGAGACATCGATCAGCTGCCTCCTGCACACCCCATACCAGGGATGTGCCTGCAACCAACGCACGTGCCCCTGACCGGAATCGAACCTGGGACCTTTTAGTCTGCAGACCGATGCTCTATCCACTGAGCCAAACCGGTTTCAGCTGTATCTACTTTTTGTTCCCTAGAAGACAACTTCTCAATAACCTGAATCTGAATGATAAAGACAAATGCTTATCTCTGCCCTGGGAGTACTGGAGTGTCTAGTTCCACTGGCCTCTGGAAGGCTCCCCTGGCTCAGCTGGAACCTGATCTTATTTCTAGAGATCCTTCGAGTGGCATAGCCATTGCATTTTCTGACTTTCAGAGAGCAATCCTCACTGCCTCATTCCATGTTTAAATCTCACCCTTTATTTTCAAACCTAACAGCTTACTATCTGTCTTGGTTCTCCCACACAAGCCCTTACAGTCTAACCTACCCTTGTCAGCCTGAGAAAACTAATCATTTGCCTTTTCTGTTGTGGATAAATTTCTGTATCCTGGATAGTCTTTGAATTTTAGATAATTCAAGTTGAGCTTCAAAAAAGGTTTCTGCATTTATGAGAAAAAGAACCACAGACATGCCTATATAGCATTCAATAGGGAGGATGTGATATTTTTTTTACATGAATTTACTTCAAGGTCAACATTTTACAAACCTATATATCCCTTCCAATCTAGAATATGGTCCCTTAGAACTAGACCCAGAAGTTCTACCTACCTGTGAACAACTATAGCCAATGGCATCATCAAAATCTCAGAAATGGATCTTTGTGGACTTCTTAAACCTAATAAATGCTAGGGATCTACTCTAATCTTTGAACCAATACTCTCCCAGACCCATGATCCCAGCATGTCTAACACCACGCTAAACTTTATATGCATAGAAGTCTTCCAAAAAGTATTACTTTCCTTCCCATTCCATGGAATTGAATTCTGTATTCAGAGTCCAAGAAACAATCTGTTTCCTGAATGCTCTCTCTCATGGAGCTCTGCAGAGATAATTTTGGACTGCTGCAGAAGGAGCGGTCTGTGGTGTGGGGAAGGGAGAGTATTAGTAGAATTGACAGGAGAAAAATCTTTAATCAAGGGAGGTTTTATAACTGTAAGCATGTATTATTAAAATCCATTCTTTTTTGTGTGTCTCAGATAATAATTATCATGTACAAGGTACTATGCTAAGTTCTGGGAGAAGAATAAACATGGAGTGTTCTCCCTAGGTTTGATGGCAGGCGACTGGTTTTTGGTCTTGCCATTTTCTAATTGTTTGACCTTGGCAAGTTACTTGGCACCTCTGTGCCTCAACTTCTTTTTAAAAAAAATATATTTTATTGATTTTTTTACAGAGAGGAAGAGAGAGGGATAGAGAATTAGAAACATCAACGAGAGAGAATCATCGATCAGCTGCCTCTGGCACACCCCCCACTGGGGATGTGCCTGCAATCAAGGTACATGCCCTTGACTGGAATCGAACCTGAGACCTTTCAATCCACAGGTCTATGCTCTATCCACTGAGCCAAACCGGTTTCGGCTCAACTTCTTATTAATACAATGGAAATACTACCTACCCACCACGGTTGTTATAAGGATAAAATATAATGATAAAAAAATTACTTGGTAAAAAATAAAATCTGAGCAAGTGTTTAATATGTCATCAAATGTGGATTAATAGGAACCCAATACACATAAAGAAAGGAAGAAGATTTAAAAATTTCCTAGGCCTCTTCCCACCTTGCTTTTTAAAATATTTGAAAGAGAGACTAACATTTAGATATGCAACCTGCCTATGAGATGCTTTCATCATCAACCAATTACAATGCTTTACCTTTTCCCTGCTTGTTCCACAGCATTAGTGGTCAAAGAGGGAGAGGGGGATCAATCCCTGGAAGAATTACTATCACAAATCATTATTTTTCAAGCTAAACATAAAAAATATACATAATCTATGCTTTATTTTTTCCACTAGAAATCCAGGCAGTAGTGCCTTATAGGAGGATGTGTGAATGGAGATATGAACCTTGTGCCATTCCCTGTTTTAAAACGTGTAGTGATCCTGAAGGATTGGCATGTAAATTTCTTCCACCGTAAGTCATGTTTAAATATTCCATAAACTTGTTTTATTTTATACAAGTGATAGTAGTCAAGGATTGGTTATGTGCCAGGAATTCTAGCTGCGTCTGATATAGCAGTGAACAAAATAGATGAAGTGTCTATCCCTATATAGCTTAAATTTCGTTGGGGTAAGGCAGAGAATACTATATAATAAAAGAGTAATATGCAAATTAACCATCACTCCAACATATAATATGGCTGCCTCCATGTGGTCAAAGATGACTACTTCCATTTAGACACAAGATGGCTGCCTCAAGATGGTCAGCAGGGGAGGGCAGTTTGCAGGGACCAGGCCTACAAGGGAGGGCAGATAGGGGTGACCAGGCGGTAGAGAAGGGAAGTTGGGGGCAACTGGGCCTGCAGGGAAGGGAAGTTGGGGCAGACCCAGGCTGCAGGGGAGAGCATTTGGGGGGGGGGTGCAGACCAGGTCTGCAGGGGAGGGCAGTTAGGGGTGACCAGACCTGCAGGGGAGGGTAGTTAAGGGCAAACAGGCTGGCAGGCAGAGGCGGTTAGAGGCAGTCAGGAAGGCAGGCAGGCAAGTAGTTGTGAACCAGCAGTCCTGGATTGTGAGAGGGATGTCCGACTCCCTTTTTAGGTCCAATCCCACCAGGCAGTCGGGCATTCCTCGAGGGGTCCCAAATTGGAAAGGGTGCAGGCTGGGCTGAGGAACACCTCCCACCTGCACAAATTTTGTGCACTGGGCCTCTAATAATCAAATAAAAATGTAAATATATAATGCAATAGGTCATTAGGTGGCAGTATGTGTTACAGGAAAAAAATGAAGGTGAGGTAGACAGGGTGCATAAGGCATGTGTATATTAGGCACAATATGGTCAGGGAAGAACACGCTCACAGGGTGGCATCTGCTCAGAGATCTGAAGCAGGGGGGACCTTTCAATATGAGAACAGAACAAAGGTCCTGTACTAGGAATGTGTGAGGATTAATAAGGATCCCGGCTAGTTGGAGCAAAGTGAATGAAAGTGAGAGAGGAAGGAAATGAGAGCAGAGAATCTGGTGGAAAAGTAACTTAGGGCCTCATAGCCTGTTGTGATGATATTGTCTTTCTGCTATATTTGGGGCAGAGGAGTGACATGATCTGACTTACTTATTTTATTTTTTCTTTTATTATTATTATTTGTTTTTAAAAAATTATTGTTATTGATTTCAGAAAGGAAGGGAGAGGGAGAGAGAGATAGAAATCTCAATGATGAAAGAGAATCATTGATGGGCTGCCTCCTGCACATCTCTTACTGGGGATCGAGTGTGAAACCCAGGCAAGTGCCCTTAACCAGAATTGAACCTGGTACCCTCCAGTCTACAGGCCAATGCTCTATCCACTGAGCAAAACCAGTGAGGGCTCATTTTATTTTTTTCCATCAGCTCTTATTCCTTCTATGCCCCCTTCCACCTCCACACTCTCCCCTGTTCCCTGCAATCACTACACTCTTGCCCATGTCCATGAGCTCACAGAAAGTTTGCTGAGGCTGTTATGGTGAGAATAGACTATTGGGCAATGGGAAAGACAGGAGCAGAACTGATCAGTAATACAAACAAGACATGAAAGGAAGCTGGTTGGTAGTCCTGGAGGTTCTGAGAAGTAGACATATTCTGTATATATTTTTAATTTAGAGTTACAGAGTTTGCTGATGGATTTAATGTCAATTATGAGAGAAGGAGAAATTAAGGACTGAAGTTTTCATCTCAGCAATTTTTCGGTGGAACAATATGAAACTGTCATTTTTGTAATTACGACTAATCAAATATCAACAAATTTGAATGATTCAATTTAATGAAAGGGCTGAATTGCCATTGACTGAAGTAAGGCTAAGTGAGGAAGAACAATGTGGAAGAAAAGTCAGGACTTTGATTCTGAGGATTTAATTTAATATTTAAAAAATATTTTTATTGATTTCAGAGAGAAAGGGAGAGAGAGATAGAAACTTCAGTGATGAGAGAGAATCACTGATCATCCACCCCCTGCACACAATTTGGGCATATGACCTGACTGGGAAATGAACCATGACCTCTTAGTTCATAGGTTGATGCTCAAACACTGAACCATGCCAGCTGGGCTGGCTCTGGGGATATTAAAAATGAACTGAAAATTGTTCATTGAATTGGGCAACCCAGAGAATAGGAAGAGTCAAAATGGAGACAGAGTGCCAATGGTTTTTGTGTTTGTTTTTAATATATTTGTTATAAAGGAGAATCGAGAAATAGAACAATGGTAGGAGGGAATATTTTTAAAAGAATCAGTTTACATTAGACATTAATGGGCTGTAAGACACTAGCCAAATGCCACTTCAAAATATAATGGGCTTTTAATCTGTGACAAATATTGGCACTTGAAAAGTTCCTGGACATAATGCCTGAGTCAGAGCCGCTCTCTAAATGAGCTCAGTCTTTTGGAAGGAGCAAATCATGGAAGGGGTCTAGAAGGACAACTGGCATATTAGATTACTGACAACATAATGCACTGTGGTGAATGCCGTAAATGGGTAATCTCGTTGTTCCCATTTTCAGAGGAGATAATCAACTGAGACAAAGAAGTTAAATAGTGTGTGTGGTCTAGGTCACATTTTGTAGGCAGTGGAGCCAGTTGGGTATCTAGGTTTAGGTGAGACAGAGAGAAAATAATATATTTTGCTTATTTTCTTAAACAAACAAACAAACAAACAAACAACCAAACAAAACACACCAAAATAAAACTTCTCCAAACAAGTTTTTCTGAAAAGGAGAAGTCTTCAATCACTGGGACCCCTCACAATCACAGACCTATGTCCTTGTAGCTATTAGGGTCTTGATAAAAACAGGGCCCCATAGTGAGGAGTGCACTTGGAGAAGGAAGGAAAGAAGGAAGGAAGGAAGGAAGGAAGGAAGGAAGGAAGGAAGGAAGGGAGGGAGGGAGGGAGGGAGGGAGGGAGGGAGGGAGGGAGGGAGGGAGGGAGGGAGGGAGGGAGGAAGGAAGGGAGGGAGGAAGGAAGAGAGGGAGGAAGGGAGAGAGGGAGGGAGGGAACACAGGCAGGGTTGGCCCTGGCACTGGGGAGGAAATGGAGCTATATTTTGAAGTGGCATTTGGCTAGTGTCTTACTTCTTATGCCATATAACCTATCTCTGAGGTGTTTGAACCCAAATTCTCAATGCTCCCATTGTTTGGTAGATAGCTATCCCAGAATTTCTCTTTTAGTATGGATAGGATGCAGAAAGAGTCTCAGAATGAAATTTCATCCCTGTTGAGCTGTCTCTCATCTCTGCCTTCTTTTCTATCTCTCCATCTCCCCCTTCCCATGCTATGGAGCCAAATTATTGCTCCTCCTAATACTCCCCTGAGGGGAGACTCAAGTACTGAGCTGGGCTTCAACATGGCTTTGTACCTCTCCTCCAAGTCTCTGACAGAATCACCACCTTTGTTCTTGGTGATTGCAATTTCTGGCACATATCAAGTGTTAAAAATATCCGGTGGAGATTATAACTTTTATGAGATAAGATACCAACTAGCATACCATATAGGCCACATATATATATAGTTATTCCTATGATGTAATATACCCATTAAAAGAACTGTTATGCATCAGAGATATTCTATTTATGTCAGAAGTTGAGTAGATTGCCAGTTGTATGACAAGATAAATAGGCATTTATCTTGAAGGCATTTTAAAATAATAAGTTACTGGTTTGGGGAAAATATTTTAAGAGGATGTCTGTGGTTTTGACTTGCATAAAACAATCGCAAAATAATCGAGTTGCATAAAAAATGGTATTTATTTAATTTAACGAGAAGCAACTGACCCTTATCTTTTTAGCAATCTAGTAACTTTAATTTTTTTCCCCAAAGTGTAGAGTTGACTAGGAATATCATATACTGGGTAAAATTGAGTTATTCACATTTTTAAATTTTATTTTATGAAATAAACAGCTAACCTGTTTATGTTTAAAAAAATCATTTGTGAAGGAGGCATCCAAGAGATAGCTGCATATGTCTTGTGTAAAAAGAGACATGGGCTGTTCTTGGTTTTCACTGTTGTCTGAATTTCCTTCCAAGAACAAGTGCCCTCTGGTGGCAACACTAACCCCTAGTTTCAAGTTAGTGCATTTCCCTCCTGAATTTTAAAGAGGCCTTGAGTATTTTTGATTCAAATTTCTTTGCCTTCCATATGAGGCAATTAGAAATATTTTAAAATACTAAAATATTATTACAACCTCCTGGTGTATTTGATCGGCAGATAAGCAAGACTTTTAATAACAATTTTTGCATTTATTCTCTCAAGTGTGGTTGAATCCAATGATTGGTTGTACACAAAGAATTGTATTTATTTCATTTGTATCAGAATGAATTGGATTATGAGCCCCAGCAACATGAGAAGAACTATGAAATCTCAGTTATCATCTTGGCTTTATTCCCTTAGAAAAAAGCATTCCAGGTGGTTCCTCCTGTCTCTGGCCCAGGCTGCTCAAGCCCATAACTTCTTGAAGTCTGGGGTCACTTGCTTCTATGCCATGCACAAAAACTGGGGAGCCTTATGAAGACCAATCAGCCTGGGGCTCGAAATCAAGTGTTAAAAATAAAGAGACTCAGTGAAAATTATAATTCTTATGAGAAAAGATACCAACTAATATAACATAGAGGCCATATGTAAATACAGTTATTCCTATTTTATAATATACTCATTAAAAGAACGGTTATGCATCAGAGATATTCTGTTTATCTGTCAGAAGTTGAGTTTGATTCCCGGTCTCCCGTAGGCTCATTTAAAATCATCTCCTCCCTGGCCACACTGCTAAAAATCTGGGCACAAGCCCTGATGCCCTTGAGACCTGTAGCCTCTACTCTACCCCACCCTGTTTTCAAAGAACTGCAACCAGGTCCCACCTCCATGCCTTTCACCCAGGGATTCCTAATGTCTTTTCAGTCAGTTTAGGCAAGTCAAGCCACTGAGATTCTGTTTTTTGTTCTACCAACATCGTTAAGGCAGGGATGGTTCAAAGACTATGTCTACCTGCTTGGATGAGGGGTTTGCCTAGGAATGGAAAGTACAATGAACAGCCCTGGCTTGTGTGTATGGTCTCATGCACCGAAAGGTTGCCGGTTCCATTCCTGGTGGGGACACATGTTTGGGGGACAGGGGGCAACCAATTGATGTGTTTCTCTCATACATGGATGTTTCTTTCTCCCCCTTACCCTCTCTCTTAAATCAGTAAAAAGAAGAGAAAGTGCAATGAATGTAGTTTGAAATCACAAAGATTCTTCTGCATTTCTAATGATTTATAGAATATGGCCTTAATGTGTCCCAAACATAAGTGTATGCTGAATGTTCTGGGTTCAAATTATGTTTTAATCATGAGTAATACCTCTTATGATCCACTTCCTTGTGATTGTGTAAAATGAGGAACGATGGAGTGGTAGCAAATAGAGCACTCCTTACTGCTTGCCAAGAAGAATGGGAGAATTTTAGAAAAAAATATATCTTGATTGTATGGTATATTAACTGCAGCATAATTTATATGATATACTTCTTTTCATTTTGATTTTTCTTTAATGTAAAGGGTCGAAGGATGCTTGCCCTACTGTCCTAAAAATATGATCCTTGATGAGATCACCCTCAAATGTGTTTATCCAGGAGACTGTAAGTGTGAACCCTACTTGCTTTATTCTGGAAAAGTAAAACACTTGAGCATATTTTTCTCTATGATGACAAGTGGTTGTGAACAGAAGTTTTATTTTATTTTAACTTTTTCCCCCCATTGACTCCCTCCAGCCCACCCCTATCTCCCACCCCAGGCCTTCACCACCCTATTGTCTCTCCATGGGTTATGCATATATACTTACAAGGTCTTTGGTTGATTACCTCCCTACCCGCCCCCAACCCCACCCCACCTTCCCTCCGAGATTCCACACTTGTGAACAGAAGTCTTAGCTGGACAATATACTTTCGTAAGATTCTTCTTCAGTAGCCTTCGCATTGTCTTTTTCATTTCTAATTACTTTCCAAAGCATGCAAATCTTCCCTCTAACACTTCTCCTGTGTTCTCTCTCCTCAAACATTTTCCTTGAAGCTAAAGATCCCTCTATGAACTATGTGGGCCTCACTTGAAACAAAACTGATTAAGGAAAGTCTTTTTGTTTCTTTGTAGGCATACCTCTGATTCCCATGTCACCAGGTAAGCTATTTCTGCCCATATGTACTGGCATTGGTACAATTGTAGACACTGGAATAGCATTGTGTAATTTAAGTCTTGGCACACTTATGACAATGGCTGGTGTTAGTACTCTCCCATTCCCCGCAAAACCCAGCTGTCAGTTGTTTTGTTAAGTAGATGTTCACTGGGTCCGCATAACACCATTTCTAAATGGTTTCTGCATTTGGTCCACCTCTTTTTCGCTTTCAGTGAGGATAGATAACAAAGATTCCTGGCACTTTTTTTTTTTTTTGCCTAGAATTTGGGTTTTACCAAATCCTACTTAAAATTTCACAGTGATTAGGTCCACTTTAAAAATATGTTAATGCAAAGACATCATCCTTTAATCACTTCCATTCCTGTTCCTGTGCTCTGGCCCAGCCTCCGGAGGGGGCATTCTGGGCCCACACCCCGGCTTCTCTCTCTCACTATGAAACCTGCCTCAGAAAAGGATTGGATAAATCTACTCATAGTGAGGCCTGACAAACTTAATTTAGAGAAGCTCATATACCGTATTTGCCGGCGTATAAGACGATTTTTTGGCCCTGAAAAATATGCCTCCAAGTGGGGGGGTAGTCTTATACGGCGAGTATATAACAAACTCTGTATTTTTAGTGGAAATGTTAGGGGGTCGTCTTATACGCCGGCAAATACGTATTTTTCAGGGCCAAAAAATCGTCTTATACGCTGGCAAATACGGTATTTATTCTTCAACTTATTTGATAAGATTTAATCGAGTGTCAACTCTACTAGGAGTGTCCTGGCACGGGGGGAGGACAGGAGAAAGGTGATGAAGACACAGCCTCTACTCTAAAACCACTACTAGTCCATGGGTCGTTGTGATATTACCTTGGGGTAATACAAGCAGTAGGCAGGAGGCGTCTTGTACCAATGTTGAGGTATGGCCTCAGAAGGTAACAGAAGATAGGGGTTGGATAGACTAGGAGGAAGAGGAAGTGTATGCTCCAGCTAGAAGGGGAAGCCTGTGCAAAGGCCTGTCACAGAGGGAGACCAGGGAACACAGAGGGACTTTCTATCCTAACAACAGGCCTTTCAAAGTGAGAGGCAACAAGAAATGTATTGAGATCAATAAGAATAGCCATTCGGGATGCACTGACTCAGGCAGGAGCCCAAATAGTGTTCTCATTTGGAGACAAAGGCAATGGGGATTTATGAGAAAGGGCAGGGAAACAACTACACCAATAGAAGGAAGGCATTTCTTTCGGTGCAGACAACAGCATAGTGATGTTAATTCTAAACAATGTTTTTAATTTTCAGTCCTGTAGTCATCAGTCCAGGAGTCACCTTTGCTTTCTTGTTATCTTTGCAAACAGTTTTTTTGGAACATAATGTTGCCCTAGGTTCAATCCAAAGGTTATTTGCCCGGTTGCAACAATCTGAAGGTATGAGATGTAAGATGTGCAAGGCAGTACCTCTGGCCTGGCCGCTTCCGCTCCGGTTTTAAAGTGCCTCCGTGTATATTATTGTCTACAAACTTCAAGCAGATCAATGCATCTTGAGCATGTGGTGCGAGGGGAATTGAGCCCAGGGATGGGATGGCACAGATGATCAGGGCCAGATCACAGAGGCCCTGGTCAGAAACTTGGATCTTTTTCTTTTCTAAAGACAATGGCAAGACATTGGAAAAAACATTTTTTTAATATATTTTATTGATTTTTTTAACAGAGAGGATGAGAGAGGGATAGAGAGTTAGAAACATCAGTGAGAGAGAATCATCGATCAGCTGCCTCTTGCATACCCCCCACTGAGGATGTGCCCGCAACCAAGGTACACACCCTTGACCGGAATTGAACCTGGGACCTTTCAGTCCATAGGCCGACGCTCTATCCACTGAGCCAAACGGGTTTTGGCAAGACATTGAAAATTTTAATGAGTCCTGTGACATCTTCAAAATAATAATCACAGTACTACGATCACTACTATTCTCATTAGCTACCATTTATTGAGTACTTATTATGTACCAGGCATTGGACTAAGATCTTTGTATACATTTAATCCTTACAAGAACTCTATAAGGGAGGTATTGTTATTATTATATAAAATGCCAGTTTAAAGCCAAGGCTCTGTAATAAAAATAACTGAGTTTGAATTCTGTCTCCAACATTTACCAGCTTATCTTGTTGCACCTCATTTTCCCTCTCTGTAAAATGACAAGAGTATTGTTATCTGTGTCACAGGGTTCTTGTGGGAATAAATGAAATAATATATATACTTTAGCAGAGTTTCTATCACATATGAATTCCATACATAATGGCTATCATTCCACTAACGGAGAGGACATCTTCATTTCCAACAGGTCCAGAAACGGTTTCTCCACCGGAAGTCCCTGTGTCCGACATGCCCACACCCACCCCAGGTCTGCAGTGTGAGGTAAGACAGAGCAATCTCTTCACCTATTGTGTCCTTTTCTTGTAGCATCTGTTCATGTGTCTGTATCACTATCCAAATGCTATTAAACTTTTCAGTGTGATCGCTAGTCTTTCTTTGCTAAAAGAAAATAAGAAATATGCATCACCATTTTAACAATTATATTTTTTAAATGGACCCAGATATATCTTATTAATTAGGTTCTGGTCACACTAAAAAAAATGTAAAATTCAAATGGGGACTTAAGTGTGATTCTTTAGCAAATAGCTATCTAGTGTGGGCTTCTCTGTAAGTCAAGCATTCAACAAATATTTATTAAGTAGCTACTATGTGCCAGGCATTGTGTAAGATGACAGAGATACAATGATAAGCAAAGCAAGATCAGGTTATTGAACCTCAGAGCTTGTAATTTTCTGGGTTGAGACATGAGCACGTATATCTTTACTCCAAATATGCCATTTGTTCCAATAAAGTAATTACTTATTCAACCATTATTATTTCTGGCCACTCTCTATTAAGGTACCTTGGACACAACAATACAAAAGCAGGCAAACATTTTTGTGTTTATAAAATTTACATTTTATTGGAGGTTTGGAGATAATCAATAAGCAAAATACATTCCTGAGTCATAAAAAATTTTAGAGGGTGCTGCTCAGGGAAAAATAAAGCTATTTTTAGTGATATGGTCATAAGTTCTCACTGATGAGGTCATATATATATATATGGCTAAGTGTCCATCCTTCCTTCTTACTCGTAGCTATGATGCACATTGACCACCAGAGGGCAGATGCTCAACACAGGAGCGGCCAAGCTGCACTGACTTGGCATCTGTAGTTCTCAGGTGACACACAGGGAATCAGAGAGGAGGAAGCCCGATTCCACAGTGCCTCTCCTGAGAATTGTCCTCTCGCAATCTGGGACCCCTCAGGGGGTGTTGGAGAGCCAGTTTACACCCGATCCCCACAGGCCCGGCCAAGGCACCCCACCAGTGCACAAATCCATGCCTGGGACCTCTAGTTTCATAATAAAAGATTTGATGAAGTTGAGACAGTGAGCCATGTAGAGAACCAGATAGTGTTCCAGGCAAGTGCAAAGGCCCTGAGGTGAGGGAGCACCTGAAATATATATTAAAAAAACAAACAAACAAAACACACACACACACACACACACAAAGAAAACCCAACAACAAGGCTATTGAGTAAGGAAGGAATACAATAGCAGTAAGTAAATTAGATTATGTTATTTACTTGTAGATGATTATAAAGACCATGGCTTTTTTTTCTAAATGACAGTATATCACACTGGATATTTTTGAGCAGGGGAATTACGTGAGATAATTTGTTTCAGGATTAGTTTAGCTGCTGTGTTGAGAGCAGGGTGAAAAGAGACAATAGAACAAGTTAGGAAGTTATTGCAGGAATTTAGGCAAAAGACAACGGTGGCCTAGACCAGGTGACAGCAGTGGAGATGATGGGAAATGCCTGGATTCTGGATATATTTTGAAAATAGAAGCTACAGAATTTGCTGAAGGATTAGATGTGAAGTGTGAGTGAAAGAGAAGTATCTACAATTTTTGCGTTGAGCAACTGAAAGGTAAAGTTGACATTAATTAGGATGGTGAAATTGTGGGAAGTGAAGGTCATGATTGGTTATAACCAAGAGTTCACTTTTGCCATATAAAGATTGAGATTCCTTTTAGGTATCAAAAATCTGTGGATTTACAGATAGGCTAAACTTAGAGTTTACAAACTCAGAGGGTTGTTGTTGTGGAAATGAGATGGGTTAATTTGAACAATGGGGAGCATAATAAGTGCTATGTTATCATTGCTATAATTATTACCATGATTTAAATAGAATGTAATTTACAAACTGAAAAATCCACCACTTACTTAACTGTTGTTTGTCTAGAAGTCTGTGAGCTATATATAAAAGTTAATTTATAATGATTCTATCTAACAGTCAATTGACATCACATATGCATTTTAATGAAATATTAAGATATAATTAAATTATAATTTTAAAAAATAGACACTAACAGAGATTAGATTCAATACTAACTTTACACATTATAACATGACAAGTTGAGAGCCACTGTATAAGTCTGCATGCAAAACACTAAGCTACATAAATTAGGATAAGACTTCAATTTTCTCAGATTTCTGAGTACATGGCCAATTCTGATATCAAGTCAATATTGAGATAAAGATGAAATAAAATGTTCATACTAAATAATTTAGAAAGGTTACATCAACAAAAAATTGTAGTAAAATTTTAACTGTTCATCTTTCAAAGGCTGTCATATGTAGGGAATATACACTATAAGCAATGTTAATGGAAAATTTAAAAAATATATGCAATGAAATATTACTCAGCAATAAAAAAGAAATGAAATCTTGACTTTTGTGACAACATGAATGGACCAGAAGAGTATTATGCCAAGTGAAATAAGTCAAACAAAGAAATAAAAATACCATATGATCATACTTATATGTGGAATATAAAAATACAAAATAAAAAAGCAACTGAATAACAAAACAAAACAGAATCGAACCATAGATACAGAGAACAAACTGAGGGTTGCCTAAAGGGGATAAAGACAAAAAAATCTATACTAGTGAAAGAGTAATATGCTGATTAGACTGGGTCAACCAGCCATCTTCCAGATGTCCAACTTCCTTCTGGACAAAGCCATAGTGGTGGGGGTCGAGGCAGAGGCAGTTAGGGGTGATAAGGCCAGCAGGGAAGAGCAGTTAGGGGCGAGATCAGGCTAGCAGGAGGTTAGGGGCGATCAGGCGGCAGGGGAGGGCAGTTGAGGGCAATCAGGCCCACAGGGAAGGGCAGTTGGGGGTGACCATGCCCACAGGGGAGGTTAGGTGGGAGTGACCAGGCAGGCAGGAAAGAGCAGTTGGGTATGATCAGGCTGGCAGGGAAGGAAAGTTGGGGGTGACTTGGCTGGCAGGGAAGCATGGTTGGTGGTGACCAGGCCAGCAGAAGAGGCCTGTTGGGGGCATTAGATAGGCATGCGGGTGAGTGATTAGGAGCCAATGGCCCTGGATTGCCAAGGGGATGTTCTACTGCCGATTGAGGCCCAATCCCTGTGGACATGCCCCAAGGGGTTCCGGATTGGAGAGGGTGCAGGCCAGGATGAGGGACAACTCCCCTTCCCATGCACAAATTTCATGCACAGGGCCTCTAGTTTAAAAATAATTGAAAACATAAGTTGAAAATAGGGAGAAAATCACCAATTTTCTTTCTTTCTTTCTTTCTTTCTTTCTTTCTTTCTTTCTTTCTTTCTTTCTTTCTTTTTTTTACAACAGCCTCAACAATTTGATCCTGTTTATAATTGTAGCCAATATATATGCCTTAATATGGAATGGCAGTTGTACAACTGGTCTCTCAATTGTCCAAAGGACTTGGAAATGCCTGACTGTGGTTTCCGGGGAAGGCCTGTTCAAGTGAACACTGACATCTGCTGCCCTGAATGGGAATGTCCTTGTGGGTTTGCATTTCTTACATGATTATCAATTTTTAATCAGGGGGAGGTTGTAATTTTTTGAGCCAATCAACCCATCAAGCCAAAGTTATTGTTTAGCATTGTTCATTTGATTTATGATTTTGGTTCCCAGTATATAACCTTTAGATTTGCTTTTTGTCAAACATGATAAGACAAATTAAAAGCAATTGTCACTACAAATACAAATAATTAGTAAATAAAGGAAATCCAATATTTATTTTTTAGGTCGGTGTTCCATGTTGTCAGAATTGAGCATTATTACATTTGATGGAAACAATGCAGCATTATATAGTATGGCTTCTTATATCTTAGTACGAATTCCTGGGGAAATTATAGTTGCTCATATTGAAAAATGCTCCATGAATCAAGTGAGTTCCAATATTTTTTTCTTCCCACATAGATTTTATTATTAAATAATGAACTTTCAATAGTTCTCATAACCAATACTAAGTGAGAAGTACAAAGGTAATACTGAGCAGATGGAATTATTAACATGACAATAATAACTTAGGAAAATTTGTTAATCTATATTGAAAAGAAAAATAATCAAATGAGATCATTGCACATTTATATATTCTAGCTCTTAAGATCTGAATAAAATTTCCTTTTAAATTATTATTTAAAATATTACATATATTTCCTTTTCCCCCATTGACTTATCCCTTAAATTCCATTCTTTCCTCCTTTCTTCATAAATCTACAGCTGGAATATGTTGCAACAGTATTCTTACTCTAAGGTATATTCTTAGAGTAAAGAGGGGGACAAGAACTCACTGACATTTATCTTCTGGTACTTAAAACAAAAAGTGTTTCATGTTAATGTATTTAGAGGCATATAATAGTAATCTAAAAATGTTTTTAAAAGTCAAGTAGTATTTTTCTTTTAAAAATGTTTTCTCTTTATGTTTTTTTCTTTTCAGATGGAGGACTCCTTTCAAAAGGTAGTATCCTGAAGTGTTTAGTAAATTCCTTCTGTTTATTGCTAAAATATGTTTAGCAACTTCACAAAGTTTTTTTTTTCTTCTTTTTTCCCCAAATTAAGACTTCTTCTGAAAGAATCTCTGGACTTTGCTTTAAAATGTTAAATTTGACAACATCTATACACAAAATACTTGTCAATCGGGCAGCAAGAAAGGTAAGAATACAAAGCTTAAAAATATCTTGCCTTAGATAAAATTAAGAAATCATATAAATACAATTATTTCCAAAAAGAGGAAAATTAAACATATCAGTGGAGTTTTATTGCTATTATGTCTAATCATTCTTTTCACAGGCAAGCTAAAAGTGTTTTTAAAAATATATATTTTATTGATTTTTTACAGAGAGGAAGGTAGAGGGATAGAGAGTTAGAAACATCAATGAGAGAGACATTGATCAGCCACCTCCTGCACACCCCCCACTGGGGATGTGCCCGAGTCCACAGCCCGATGCTCTATCCACTGAGCCAAACTGGTTTTGGCTAAAATTGTTTCTTAGTATTATATTCCTCTTTCCTTAATGTGCCAAATGTTGCAAATATTTCTCTCCTTGTGAGGTTAGCTGCAACAGCCATGTGAAATATGCTAAAGCCGCCTTGGGTAAGGTAAGTGGCCACTCTTCTTAGTGTCAGAGTTAACCTTAGTGTTCCAAATTAAACACAATGAAAATGTGTGAAGAGGAGGGATCTTAAGGTTGAAAAGAGTAGTAGCCATGAATACCAGCATGAAGACCACCAAAAGAATAAATGGAAGCAGTAGTTTTGAAATGTTGATGCCAAGACTTTGTCAGTGAATTAAGTGATAACTAAAATAAGAAAAAAATAAAGGGATAGTTAACTTTATTGAAATATACTGAAGGAGGGCAAGATATATAAAAGTTGGAAAAGATCTACTTGTTTTTAGAGGAAAAAAAGTTTAAAAAGGCTTTATAATTTAAAAAAGGAATAAATTTACCAGATAGGAGTGAGTTATAAGCCAGATGTCTCACTCAGATATAAATGGTTCTCTCAAAAATATAAGAAAATAATGTGTAAAATATGTTTTTGCTTGAAATAGCTGAGGCTTTATAGGCTTTCTGAAAAACAGTTCCATTAACATAGGACCACAGACTCTAGACTAGAAACAATAGTAAAATAACCGTCCAAAGAACTTACATTCTTATATGCATAGCCCATGGTCGTGGGCAAGAGGATAGTGAAGACCTGGGGTGGGTGGGTGGGGAGGGGGTCGGAGAAGAAGGGACAAAGGGGGAGGGAATGGGAGATATCTGTAATACTAAATATATTAAAACAAATCAAATAATCCTAACATAGCAATGTGTTAAATTTTAAGTAAAATTTTAAAATTACATGAATGCGGTCCTTTTGAATGATTGTATTTATATATACCTTTGATTTTTATGGGGCTGATATATTTACAGAAAGTGAATGAGAAGTGAACTCAAACCTGGTGTGCTATTATTGTAAGCATTTGGGCAGATGGTTTTTTTTGTTTTTTTGGCCTCAGCTGAACTTGTCACTGGTCATATATTTAGTGAAAAACTAATGAATTTAAAAAATTCATTTAGTGAGCATTTACATGATAAAAACAACACAGGTCCTGATCTCAAGTTACTTGTCTTTGTGTGTGGGAGGCATGGATGTAATTATCTGCCAATTATAAAGTAGTAGGAGGTATAATGAGAGTTATGACCAAGACATTATGGAAACAAAAAGAAGGGTCATTTAGTGCAGTTTGTAGGAGTGACAAGTAAGTAATTTTGGAAATGACACCTAAAATAAATCTTAAAGAATGAGTAGCAATTAACAGGCAGGTGGAGAGATGTTTTAGCTCAAGGGTGACAGTATGAGGAAGATAGGAAGATGAGTAATTAGGTTGTTGGTCAGGTATAAACTTCGCCAAATTTACTGCTGGCTGCAGTTCATGCTTCCATGTCATTGCCGTTATTTAAAGCACAGTTTTTCAGAGTATTATCCTCAGAGTGCCTACATTTGTATTACCAGGAGTACATGATAAAAATTCAGTCAGGAATCCCACCCAAACCTAGGAACCAGAATCCCTGGGAATTCCAAACTTTGCTAACCATGGCAGGTGACTGTTATAAATATTATAGTTAAACACTAATTTAGAAAGACCATAAGAAGAACCAGCTTAAAGAAAATATCCTGAAAGTAACTTTATTAGCTTATATTCCTATTTGTAGGTAATAGTGTAATCAACATATATTGAGGGAAATAGACAGAAAGCCTACATAACAGGGGGAAAATTAAGTTGTTTTTGGTTTTTTTTTTTGCGTGTTGTTTCTGAGAGAAACACATAGATTGTTGCCTCCTGCATGAACCTTGACCAGGGCCCTGGCCGAGGAGGAGCCTGCAACAAAGGTATGTGCCCTTGACCAGAATCAAAACCGGGACACTTTGGTACACAGGTTGATGCTCTATCCACTGAGCCAAACTGGCTAGGGAAAAGGTTAAGTTTTGAAGAAAATAAAGGGCAATGAGGCTAAAGCAAATACGGAATACAGCAAGACATAGCAAAGAAACAATAAAAGAGTTTTGAAGTTATGCGACACTATGGCAGCACCAGGGGAATAAATTCTTTTAAAAATTAAAATATAGTTGATATTAAATAGGAAGAAATGGGATAATCTGAATTGTCTTAATTTTAATAAATATGTATATTTATATATTTTTATATTTTTTATTGATTTTTGAGAGAGACACACACACATGTTGATGTGAGAGCAAAACATCAATCGGCTACCTCCTGTACACCCACTGTTGGGGTTTGAGCCACAACCTGAGCATGTGCCCTGCCCACAGATCAAACCAGCAACATTTGGTGCATGGGACAATAGCAAACCAACTTAGCCACACTGACCATGGCTAATTGATGTGTATTTAAACATAAAAATTTTACTAACAGCTGTAAACGCATTATGTAATTGCAGGTAGAAGTGGATTCTATTGTTGTGCCTTTGCCCTTTTCAAATCAAGAACTGTTGATAGAGGATTCTGGTACTATGTATGTGATTACTACTCCAGCTGGACTAATCATAAAATGGGCTCATCTTACAGGAATCTTAGACATTCATTTTGGCTTTCAATTTAACTTGTCATCCTCAACAGAAGGGCTTTGTGGTGAGTATTGATCTTCAAAACCCAGTTTCTTCTAACTTTTCTTTCCTGTTCACTTTACACTGTCTTGGCACCTATTGCCAGATCTTTTTGATTCCAGATGTGATATTAACTTTCAGTGACCTATGTGAATATTGAAGGAAGTAATGGTTTCCAATGAATGGATTAAGAAGCGAAGGATAACAGTTCAATGTGGGTATTTTATGGAGCTATAAGCTCACTAATAATATATTATTGCTTATATTTCTACTAGCTCATCTTTATTAAGCATTAATGAAGTATCAGTCATTATTTTACTTATTTCAACTAATTTAAGCCCTATGAATAGGCACTAGCATTAATTTGTGACCAAAAGGTTATATTAAAGCCTAGATGTACCTTTACAGCTCAATTTAATATCATAATAGAGGGAGGGACAAAAGTAGGCTTATATTTGTTCTCATGAAATATAATACAATGAATAATAAAGAATACTACAAGAATGTTATTTCATGTACTTACAACTATAAACCTACTTTTGCCCACGTTGTATATTACATAGATACAAAGAGTTTCAAGGCAAAGAAAGCAAATTAGAAATATAAAAAGAATAATACTGGTTCTGGTGTCTGCTTTACAGGTCTGCTCAAGATCAGTTTCCTCACATTTATTTTTTAAAATATATTTTATTGATTTATTTTACAGAGAAGAAGCGAGAGGGAGAGAAATATCAATCTGCTGCCTCTTGCACACCCCCTACTGGGGATGTGCCCACAACCAAGGTACATGCCTTTTACTGGAACCGAACCTGGGACCCTTGAGTCCCCAGGCTGATGCTTTATCCACTGAGCCAAACCTGTTAGGGCAGTTTCCTCACCTTTAAAATAAGAATAGTAATATCTACCTTCAAGATTGTTGCTAGAATTGTATATGAAAGTGATTGTAAAAACACAACGCACAGTCAACAAATGTTAGTACAAATATATCTACTTTAATCTCACTAAATGTAAATTGAATAAAAGCTTATGAACTACCTTCTGAGTTTCTGACACTATGCTTGGTGTTGACCACTTGAAATAAATAGACTGAATCTTGCCCACACAAATTACACAAAATACCCACATTTCTTCTTTTAAAATGTAAAGCATTTAGTGGAAAGATTGGCTAAATGGTTTACATATTTCCTTGCCTATTTAGAGTACGTTATACATAGCATAAACTTCTATGATGACTAAAAGATTTTATTGTGGAAATAATTATTAATGAGTATATAGTATTGATTACGAACAATTCAATAGCTATTACCGAGTAATAACTCAGAGACTTTGAATATGTACACTTTCTACTAGGATTGATAATTTCTGTGTGCTATGATTCCTGTTTGATTTCCGAGATCCCCCCCCCCTACCGTCAGTTCATGCATTTGTGGAGACAACCTCTCTAACTGGATTCTTAACTAATCACTACAGAGAAAAGGCTAAGATCCCATGTTTGCTACCTAGGATCAGTCCATAAGCTTCCTGACCTCCACAATGGGGTTGGGTTGAAGGGAAATGTGTGCTCTTGGGATCCCTAGGTTGGGTGCTGGCTGATAAAGTTGCAGTGACCAAGAGTATGGCCCAAGTTGAGCATGGGCACTAGGATGGGAGGTCTATATTGACACCTCGTTTTACATAACACTGTAAAGTCTGTGGGGGTGCCAGTTGAAGTTGCAATGGAAACTATTTTTACTAGGAATTATCTTTAGAAGAGTTTAGGTTTTAGAATAGAAGCTGCTTTATGGTATAGTTCACTTGAGGGTTTTTTTTGTTGTTGTTGTTTTGTTTTGTTTTTTGCGCTGTACTCAGTTCTCTGCTTATTTACAAGGGTCAGGGCAACCATGGTAACAGTAACCTTTATTGATAATGATAGAAGATTTGATCATGGGAAAAATGTTTAACTCATTTTTTTTATAGCTGGGAGCCTTAGGAATTAAGAAAAAATAATAGTATGGTTTCAAATAGGGTGGGATACAGGTAAGTTATGATCAGGGTTACAGATCCATTTCTCTGTACTTCCCTTGTCTCTGCACTCCACTGGGTGAAGAGTAAGCTCCATCCTCAGTCTGGCCTTCCTCAGGGAAGGTAGGCTGTAGCAAGTTAATGCGTGATAGCCATGTAAGGCCACGTCATCCCAAGGAAGGGAGATTGTCTATGTCCTACAACAGTGGTTGGCAAACTCATTAGTCAACAGAGCCAAATATCAACAGTACAATGATTGACATTTCTTTTGAGAGCCAAATTTTTTAAACTTAAACTTCTTCTGACACCACTTCTTTAAAATAGACTCGCCCAGGCCGTGGTATTTTGTGGAAGAGCCACACTCAAAGGGCCAAAAAACCGCATGTGGCTGGCGAGCTGTACTTTGCCGACCACTGTCCTAGAATGTCTAGGTCAAATTCTTAGCTTGGCAATGGTTGTCCTAATGTTGAACAAATCTCCGTGTCTGGTGACTGCCACGAGCTGACTAGTTTATGCCTGGATTGCTGGTAACAGTTTTTAATAAAAGGTGTGTAATTCAGGCCCCTCTCCTGGACGGTGTCATGCACTAGGTGATGAGGCAGGGATGATTTCTGAAAGGGATAATTTAATGTTTTCAGGCAGGGTTTTCTTGGGGGAGTGGATGCCTGGAGTCAATCACCATATAACCACGATTTATGGGAGATATATGACAGATTTAAGAACTTGTTCTTAAATTAGGAGATAGTGCTATAATGGAAGAACATAAGGACAGAACCATTTTCCTCTTCCTTTACTTTCTACGATCCTTTCATATATCTTGACTTCTAGGATCATTAACCTTCATCAACTGTTAAGATGATTTAATTCTGCTGCCTACATTCGGTTTAACTGAAAAAATTCTCCTTCTAAATGTCACATATCTTCCTAGGGATTTGCAATGATGATCCAGATGATGATCTAAGGATGCAAAATGGCACAATTATTACAAATATGGAAGACATAGAATTATTTATTGAGAGCTGGGAAATTGAGAAGTCATTTAAAGTAATAACAAGAAGACCTGTTAGAAATTGCACTGAGTATGATTGCAGCCACTGCATTGAATTGTTAAATAGAAAAGTTTTTGTTCCATGCCACCATAAAGTAAGTTGAAAGTGACCATCGGTAAGAGCTGTCATGTTAGACATGTGGAAAGGAAACCCAACAAAGTCCTATTGTCACCATGATGTCCTTCTACTAAGAATAGTTTATCCCCAAACCTTCTGTCAGTTTGCTCTGAAATTCAGAATCATTTTCTGGTTATAGATTTATCGAGAGGAAGGGTAATTACAGTTTTTTCTCCCTATTTTTATTTCAGACCTGTATCAACGGCTTTCCAGAAAAATGAAATTCCATCTTATGAATAAATGCCTCTAAGAGAAAGAGATCAATGTTGCTTGATAACCCAGTATAGAAACCACGGCAGTGAGGGTTTAATCAATTCCGTATGAACTTGGCCTCTCAGGGGTATACTTATAATAGAACCTGTCACATAGTTAATTTTCTTTATTAGTATCTAACTTTCTGACTTTAGGTGAATAGCAGATATTTTAATATAACCTGTGTATTTTAAAAGATCCATTATTAGAAACAAAGAACAGATACATGTAGCATTTCATGAATGATTTAAAGAAAAGTCAGTGAACGTCTCAGCCTTAGTAGGCTTTGTGTTAAACTCCTGTGATCCAAAGATGAATGAGACTTTCTCCTCGTCCTCAAATAACCTAATGGGATAGAAAGCCTGTGAATAGATATGTTGCAAGATACACTACGGAGGCACATGGAAGCCCCGGGTTGAAGAAAACTCCCTCCAGTTTAAGACATTTGAATCATGCTGTATAGAAGAATACATTTTCCAGGAGAGAGAAGGGAGGCAGGGAGACTTAGGCAGATAAAACAATAAGTGTAAGAACAATCTTGGTGTAAAAGTGCTAGGAGAACAGTGAAGTGTTAGGAGAACAGAAAAGTGTTAGGAGAACAGTGAAGGTTTAGTGCCAGTCGCGTGGCTGGGAAGTGCCTGGAGGAGGAGTGAGGGAGCTGTTGAAGCAGGAACTCACTGGGAAGCACCTTCCCTGCTGAACGGAGTGCAGATGTCATGTCCTCAACCTGCCTCGAACCTCCCTGGGGAGAAAGGCAAAGGGTGTGAAGTCAAGGACAAAAAATTACACATTTCTGGAGCTTCTCTTCTACTTAGAGATTTGGATACAAATAAGTTTTAAAAGTTCACCTTTTGCAGTGCATGCACACAAAAATGAAAACATAGCAAATACTTTGAAACTGATTTCAGTGTCATTTTCGTGTCGTTTAAAAGCAGAATGGTTTTCGAAAATCGGATTTTTACCTGGGAGCTTGGAGGGTTGATTAAATCAGGAGACTCTGCAGCTGACCTCCAGGGCATAGTGAGGTGACACAGGGTGCCCTTTAGTCTGGGATAGCCTCCGCTTTCCCCTTAGGACCTTCCCCGGGAGTTTGAAGGCAAAAGAAAGGAATGTTCATAATTTGGTTTCCCTACTTCTAATCTTCATCCTTTTTTTTTTTTATTTGCAAATTACCATGTAAGGAGGCAGATGGTCTTTTAAAAATGGAAATGGGATTGTATCGTTTTTCCACCTAAAGCCCCTCAATGTCTTTTGCTGACACATCCCAAACTTCCTATCAGGGCTTCCCCGGTCCTCCACGCCCTGCCAGCCCATCTCCGGCCTCCTCCTCGACTACAGTCTCCTTGTCTGCTAAACGCCTTTCTCCTTTCAACACTTTGAATCTTTCAGGGTGTTTTCTGTCCATAGGTTTTTATGCTTTCCTCTTTCAGTCTATTTTATAGTGACTCCTCTTGCTCACTAAAAGGTTTTCTTAAATTGAGACCCGCAAGGCAGAGAAGAGATTCATTTTATTCAACCTTTATATTCCTCATGCATAGCATAGTGTCTGACAAGTAATCAGGTGCTCAATAAGTTATGGAAGTATGCATAGATGAATAAATGAATGGAGGCTACAAGAGAAACAGCTTTTGGGGGGGAGATTAAATGGAGAAGGGTATCATTTTTAATTTTGAGTAAGTTAAGTCATGTGGGACTTTAAAGCAAAAATAGCCACAAAACAACTTAGAAACATAATTCTGGAGTTCAGAGGAGATAAGCTGAGGCCAGAGATCAGGTTTGGGAAGTTATTAATACAGACATTTTTTTAAAAAATCATAATTACTGATATACCAGAGTCTGTTCTATAAACTTCACATAGATGAACTCACAGCAATCTTAAGCAGCAGTAAGCTTGTTATTGACTACTTGACTTACAAATAAATCAATGCAAAGACTTTAACGCCCAGAGAGTGGTAGAAACTGAAAATGGGTGAGCCCAAGAAGAGCAGTTGCAATGAGTAAGATGACCAGTGGAGATGGAATTTAGAGAAACACTCCAAATGAGAGGCGGCAGAGAGAACAATGAGCAGGTGCAAGGCAATAAGAGTTCTGTACCCTCGAGGGAAACAGAGGGTTCTAAGAATCAGGAATGGTTCGTGGCATCATAGGCCTCTGAGAGGTTGGGGAAGGTTCAGAATATTAGTGTTCCTGGTATTTGACAATTAGGAGGCACTGATGACGATTACAAGAATTCTGTGCAAAGTAAAGTAGTTGGAAACTGAGGGGAGGCAACATAGGAGATTCAAGAGGAAGTGGAATCTTGCTTTGTGTAGATATGAACCGTGAAGAAGAAATGATGGGGTATGAAAAATATTAAGCATTTTATCTGAAACTTTGACCTATGTCCGAATTTAGCATCTGAATGCAGATGCTTGAGGGTGAGGGTGGGGGTCCAGATAAGATGGCGGCAGAGTAGGTGAAAGTTACACTCACCTCCTGCCAGGTCCAAACTGCATTTACAACTAAATTATAGAACAGCCTACCTGAATGTCTATGCTTAGTATATTTGCTGAATGAATGGAGTTGGAATAAGGATCATAAAAGTTAAATTATTTAGATGTCAGGCATCTCTAGTTCAAAATGAAACAATCTGTAGGGGGGAAAAATGGGTCCATAATTACACTGCGGTATGAAAAAATAAATAAATTATTTGAGCATCATATAATATTAATATATGTTTTTAAATGCTCACTGAGGACATGTTATTCATTGATTTTAGAGAGAGGAAGGGAGAGAGAAAGAGAGGAAAGACAGTGAGAAAGAGAGAATTGTGAGAAACAGATCAGTTAACTCCCAAATGGACCTTGGCTAGGGATTGAACCTGCAACCTGGGATGTGCCCTGCCAGAGAATGGAACCCGCCACCTTTCAGTGGTGTATAGGAGGAAGTTCCTACTATTGAGCCACACTGGCCAGGGCTGGTGCATGTTTTCTTAAGCATTTATAACCTTATTTAATAAGCAGTGTCATATGTCATTACGGAAAGCTTCAGGAACTTTAATTTTACTTATAATAGATCAAAGTCTTACTCAATACACAGGAAAGACAATTGTAACCTAAACTGTGATATCAGAAATGGCTTTGGCTAGAGCCACATACTCTGCTTCTTTTCAATCCCGCTTTTAGAAATTGATTTTCATTACAGTTGACATGCAATATTATACTAGTCTCAGGTGTACAACATAGTGATTAGACATTTATATACCTTGCAAAGTGTTCACCCCTATAAACCTTAGGATAAATACCCCAAAGTGGGATTCTTTTCCATCTTATAAGATTAGATTTATGTGGATTAGAGCAGACAGTACTTACATTATCTAAGATGTTGTAAATTCAGAGGTGACATCTCATACCGTGAAGTTCTGAGAATCTAAGGTCAAAGAAGAACCGTAAAGCACATTAACTTGCTACTCTTTGATTTTCCAAATAGTTTCAGTCTAGCTTAGGGCATTTAGAGAAATAAAATAATATAACTTATCCTAAGGCAAAATGTATTTCTAGGTTTCACCGCAGAACTTTTGTGAAAAGATGTGGATCAATTACACCAACCATTGGAACCACGAATGTGATGCACCGTCTGCGTATGTGGCTCTGTGCAACAATTTTGACATCTGTATTCAGTGGAGGACACCTGAGTACTGCTGTAAGTAGTACACTGCAAGTCGTATTTTAACAGCCACGTGGCTTTTCCTTTTTATTTTGCATTTGTTTCTTTTTCTTTTTCATCACCAAATAATTTCATAAGACTAGCTGCCTATCAATCTAACCTAGATCAGGAGGCAAGCTTTCCTACATAGGCAACTTCTATTTTTATCCTGATCTAAATTTAAAGTAAACCTCAATTACCATTAAAAAAAAGCAACACCCTAGTCCAGCAAAGTAAACTGAAGAGTTAAAGAAATCATAGAGGAATGAAGAGGTTCTTTAATTCTGTATTTTACAACCCATTTTGTCCATCCCATTTAACCTACTTCATTCCCCCCAGCTTGTTCATATTCACTTATTATGTGGAGAGGATGGGGATTTTTGCCCCCTTTTTCTCCTTTCCTGACATAATATCCACTTCCAAGAAATCATCATTTCTGGCTTTCTTTGATATCTACATTCAATATTCTCCCAATCACATGGTAGTATTTCCTTTTTACTCTCTATGCATTCTTTGTCCATTTTTATCTATAAGGTTCATGCTTTCCCATCAAGTAGTAATGCTTTCCATAGAACATTTATAAAACATTTCACCAACTCTGAGCCCATCTTACAGAAATATCAATTTAATTTAAGAAAAAGGATTAAATGGTAAAATATTTTCAAAATGAATGTCACTCAAATGCTCCAAAATAAAGGTGTTTTCCTCAGGGGAAAGGAATAAAATGCATAGAGAATGAATAATATATCACAAACACCACCTACATGACTCCACATCAGAAACGAAGTGGCTCCCCCTGTGCCCCTCTATCTCCTCCGTCTCCCTGCCCTCCCAGATGTCATCACTACTCGAGAGTGGGAGGCCTGGTTCACAGGGAATGTATGACCTCACCAATTTTACAAGCTACTGCCAAATTTTTCTCCACTGAGATTTTACCAGGCTGCACACCCACTAGCTCTGTGCACATTTTCTTCTTCCTTTTTAGAGAGAGAGGAAGGGAGAGGGATAGAAACATTAATGAGACAGGAACATCATTGATCGGCTGCCTCCTGCACACCCCACACTAGGATAGAAGCCCAAACCTGCGACCTCATGGTTCCAGGGTCGACACTCAACCAATGAGCCACACTGGCAAGGGTGTGTTCATTTTTAAAAATATATATTTTATTGATATTTTACAGAGAGGAAGGGAGAGAGATAGAGAGCTAAAAATGTCAATGACAGAGAAACATCGACCAGCTGCCTCTTGCACACCCCCTATTGGGGATGTGCCCGCAACCAATGTACATGCCCTTGACTGGAATCGAACTTGGGACCTTTCAGTCCGCAGACCGATGCTCTACCACTGAGCCAAACCAGTTTCGGCAAGGTGTGTTCATTTTTTAACGGCATGGCCTTATAACATCACTGAAAATAAACAAGAATTTTTCTAAAACATAGATTAGAAATTGCTCAACAATGATAGCGTCTTTTGACAGTGAAGGATTGAACTTAAATATGCAGCATTTGTTGTCTTTATGGCATGGTTGCGTTGCATATTTAAAGTGTATTTCTTTGCTTTTTCTGTAGAACAGAACAGGAATTTCATAACAGTTGACCCTATATTTATGCCAGTGATATTTGGGCTGCTTATTGGTGAGATTCATTTACTATAAATCAGGTGAACTTTTCTTATCATAACATAAAACTATCTGGCCACCAGAAAGATACTAAAAAATACCCACCTATTTTTAAATTTTCTGATTTGTGATTACATGATAAATGAAAAAACAGACTTTGAAGAAACTGAAATATGAAAAATGACTTTTAAAAAGAAATTGACATTTCTTCCTTTTATAGAATTCAAATAGATTACTTTTATCATTAACAAACTCTGTCCTCTATTCCTCTTAGCACTGAGTTGCCCAGAGGGTAAGGAGTATCAACCCTGTGTGCGACCCTGTGAAGCAAGAACATGTCTGAACAGATGGTTCTATGGACACTCTTCATGTCTGAATGTAAGAGAAGATTGTGTGTGCAAAAATGGAACCATTCTTCACAGGCCATATTCAACTCAGTGCATTCCAGAGGAGGAATGTGGTAAGCAGCAAAGTACAAAATGACCTCTTAAGGGTCCAGCAAACAAATGTCATTGTCAGATCTTGAAGAGATGTACTGAGAAAGATTGATCACAAGTAACCTAGCTATTGGAAAGGAAATGAGTTTGTTAGTTTGTAGTTGGGTTTTAGAGGATTTCAATTAAAGTTACCAAAACAGGAGCTTTGGTGGTAATATCTTTTAATCTCCACCTGTGCCTTTAATAACTGGGCAAGAGTATGGAAAACTAAGAATGAAGAGGGTAGTGTGTGAATTAATTCAAATTCCAATTATTTCAAGTTCTCAGCTTTGCCTCTGAAAACCTGAGTCATGCATCTGTAAAATGGGTAAAAAATAACCATAAGGTTAGTGTGAGAGTGTACAAAATAATACAAACCATTTCACAGTGCCTTGATAAAAAATAGCGCTTAAAACTTTCAAATACTATTATTATCTGAGAGAAAAGAGTTAATATTTCTACTTTTATTTTCAAACCATTTTACTCTGACACATTATCTTCATGGTGGTTTCAGGTGAAAAACTGAGAAAATTTCAGTCTAGCAGTGATAGGGCTCATCATCACAGTCAGAAGAAAAGACATTTAGATAAAATCAAAGAAAAATTATTTAGGCATATACAAGTGAAATGCATATGTAGTTTCAGAAACAATTTTGTCTTTGCCATTGGGGAAACTATTTGTGGAGACTTTGAGAATATATAAGCATGCTTATGTTTGTTTTCAGGAACCAATGAATTTGGTTTTCTAGTAAAAAGTTTAACAAGACTTAAAATAAAAGTAATTAACCAATTATGCTATTTATAAAATAGAGTTCACAAATTTAAAGAGACTTTTAGAAGGGAGATATATTTTCTTTGGAGTACATCAAGTACTTCATTAAAGGAAAATACAAGCTAGTATCTGATGAATGAAAAGGCAAGTGTGAGAAAGGATAGTTGTGTGATATGTTATTGGTGCCGCTGGGCCAACTCACAATCTGAAATCAAACTACAGCAGCTTGATTGATGGTAGTGCCCAGGTTTTGAATGATGAGACATTGTCCGTCTTTCTAAGCATGCACTGACAGTGAAGACCAGCCCCGCACTGCTGGGGAGATTTGGAATGGGGGTGTGGACGAATGTGCCCTCTACAAATGTCTGGGGAATGGAAGCATCATTCCTATAGAGCCTGACTGTGAGGAAGAACCCTCGCCCGTTTGTGACCGAGAGGCTGAGCTCATCATGGGCATCGTTGACAAGGAGTCCTGCTGCTCAAGGGAGGTTTGTGGTATGTATCCAGCTGACGCTGTATGGTCAGTTCATGCCACAAAACATGTGTGTTTACAACCATTGTGAAAAAGTGGGTGTGCATGATGCTGGTATTTAAAAAATGCAAGTTTTATAACCATAACCAATGGACGAAAAACAGTGGGGGTGAGGACATGTCTAGGAGTAGGGTGGGGGTTAGGCAATGGTAAGATAAGTACACATAAAATACCTTAATAAAAAGAAAAAGAAAAAGAAAAAAAATGCAAGTTTGAGGTAACAACGGAAGTTTTTCCATAAATTTCACTTGCACGTCCTCAAAGCAAGTTTTGCCTCATTATGGTTTTGCTGATTTTGCAAAAACACACACAAAACTCTGGCTATTAGTAGTTAATAATATTCAGTAATGCATAACAGAAATGTGAGAAAGGATAGGGGTGTGACATGTTATCTGTGCTGCGGGGCCATGTCACAGTCTTAGGATCTGGGAATCTTTGATTTATGGCAATCAAGGGTGAAAAATTAAGTAAACCTTACATCTGCTGCCTTTTCACCTGTAACCAATTTTGCAAACAGAATGGGTTGAACTGCAGTGTGAAAACATGCATAATGAAAATCATTTCCCTGCTTTGAATTGGAATCACTAGGTTTTGGTTATGTTCATTAATACTTTAATGCTTCTGTGTCTTATATGCAGGATGTGACATGACCTTGTGTGATACTACCATTCCGACATGCACAGATAGCCAAAAATTGTACATTGGCCATAGCCCTCTTTCTTGCTGTCCACAGTACCAATGTGGTGAGTAATTGATTAGAAAAAACAATAATGAGAGTCATTGTTCATTCAGAATAGTGTATTAGATTCTCATTCTTTGTGCATGCAAAGAAATAATGTATTTTTAAGATTGTGGCCTAACCAGTTTAGCTCAGTGGATAGAGCATCAGCCTGAAGACTGAAAGGTCCCAGGTTTGATTCCAGTCAAAGGCATGTACCTTGGTTGTGGGCACATTCCCAATAGGGGGTGTGCAGGAGGCAGCTGATTAATGTCTCTCTCTCTCTCTCCCCCTCTGTCTCTAAAATCAATAAACATATCCTCATATAATTTATATTATTATAAATTAAACTCATTTTAAAGATTTTGATATTTTGGAAATATTATATATATATATATATATATATATATATATATATGCCTAAGCGACTGTTACAGTCAGTCAACAGAAAGACCAGTTGACCAGTCACTATGACGTGCACTAACCACCAAGGGGCAGACACTCAATGTAGAAGCTGCCCCCTAGTGGTCAATGCAATCTCACAGCGAACCTCCTGAGTCCTGCCACCCTCCCACAGATGCTCCTCCTGGCAGGTTGGCCCCCATCAGCCCCTATCAGGACTGGACTAACTGGCCCCTATTAGCCCTAATCGCTGGCCAGACCAAGGGATCCCACCCATGCACAAATTCGTGCACTGGACCTCCAGTAAATATATATTCAAAGATAACTTAAAACACACTATTTCACTTATTTTATCCCACAATATGCAGTTTTTAGTGTGTGTGTTTTTTAATACTATGCAGTATTTAAAATAACTTTGTGTTTCTGCAGAATGTGACCCATTGAAATGCCCTAGTTTTTCAATACCAGAATGCAGAGAAGACCAATTCATGATTCAAGTACAACATGACGAGCCTTGCTGTTTTGCTCCTCTCTGTGGTGAGTATTATATGAGATAATTTCTTGGAAGAAGGAGGATACAGGGAAAATCTCTTATTTGATGTGATTTTCATGGTACTGATAGAAACCAGTATTCTTCTTTTAGAGAAATTCAACTGAATGAGAACAATAAATAAGAAATTCTAGCATTTTAAATGACTTATAATTATTAGTTAGTACTACTTTTCCCTATCCATAAATAATACATATATCAGTCAAAACATGATCAAGATAATACAATCAAAGTGTTTTTTTCTTTTCTTTAGTAAGGCCAGCATCCAGTTGTTTTTGGAGAAAAATTAAGCCTTGGGTTTCCTTGAAGAGCCAAGTAGAATAATGGATTCTGTTAAGACATTATGTGACCTCTTTAAAACTTTATTTCCTGTATGATCTTGAAAGAGAATGGTAGAAATGAAGGTTGTTTGGAAAATGCTGTATACGGAGCTATATATTTGTCTGATAAATTGAACACTGAAAAATAAAGAATTATCTATTTTCCATTATAAATGAATCCTATATAATAAAATGGTAATATGCAAATTGAACCTAATGGCAGAATGACTGGAAATGACCAGTTGCTATGATGTGCACTGACCACCAGGGGGCAGATGCTTAATGCAGGAGCTGTCGTCCCTGGTGGTCAGTGCACTCCCACAGGGGAAGCTCCTCTCAGCCATAAGCAGAGCTGATGGCTGCGAGTGCAGCAGCGGTGGCCGGAGCCTCTCCTGCCTCCTCAGCAGTGCTAAGGATGTCCGACTGTGGTTTAAGCACACTCCTTGTGGGGATCAGGCCTAAGCTGTCAGTTGGACATCCCCCAAGGACTCCGAGGCTGCCAGGGTGATGTCTGACTGCCAGCATAGGCTGGGTCCCCTGGGAGCAGGCCTATGTCTGACCCATAGTACGAGGGGTCCTAGACTATGAGAGAGCGCAGACTGGGCTGGGAATCTCCCTCCCTACCCTATTGCATGACTTTTCATGCACTGGGCCTCTAGTTATCATATAAAACAGTGTTTCCCAAACTTCTCTCATGATGAGAATCACCTGGTGGAGTTGTTAAAATACAGATTCCTGACTCCCAACTAAGAAGAGCTAAACTAGAATTTTTGGGAGCATATAGGTAAAATTGTACACTTAACTAGTGCTCTAGGATTAGGTGATTCTCATCATGAGAGAAGTTTGGGAAACACTGATATAAAAGATTGCTGACTAATATAGGTTTTATATATACTTAAATCAAAACACATTATTTGTACCAGTTAAGACTCTTTGACTACTATAAGTAGAAGTAGTCAAAATTGGTTGATCTAGCTTAAGCACAACCAATTATTGGAAGGATTTGGGGGTCAACATTTTGAAGGATTAAGATGAAACAGATTAGACTCTGGGAAAGAGAGACACCAGCTAGCTGTTCTGTCAATTATTAAGTATTGAGTCAGCAACATTTGTTTCCTGTCCTGGTGTGCTTCCATGTATGATTTAAATGCAGTAGAAAGAGATTCTGGTTCAACCAACGTGGATTGTTCCCTCAGAAGCCTTATGAGAATGAGGTGACTTTAAAACAGTCATACCAAGTCTGGAGCATTCCCTCCAGGTCTTTACAGAGTTTTTATCAAAATTTGGATAGGAATTCTGAACAGCTCAAAAGGACAAGTTCTGCCTGGTCGACATGACTGAGTGGTTGAACGCCAACCTATGAGCTAGGAGGTCACAGTTTGATTCCTGGTCAGGGCACATGCCTAGGTTGCAGGCTCGATCCCTGGTGTGGGGAGTGTGGGAGTGCAGGAGGCAACCAATCAGTGATTCTCTCTCATCACTGATGTTTCTCTCTGTCTCTCCTTTCCTATCCTCTCTGAAATAAAAAATGTATATATCTACAATAATAAAAGCGTAATATGCTAATTAGACCAGACAGCTGAACAACCTTCTGGACATCCTTCCAGATGACTTTCTGGACAAAGCTGGGGATGCGAGGGTCGAGGCAGCCATGGTGGCTGCAAGGGCTGAGCCCCTTGCACAAATTTTGTGCATGAAGCCTCTAGTGTTTTTATTAAAAAGGACAAGTCCCTATTATATTGTTTACTCATAAATTAGAGTAATCAGGAATAGTGAATTAAGAAAACTTAAATAAACCAATCAACAATATTTCAATCCTAACAAGAACAAATTATTCCAGAAATCTTAATGCCCTATGTTTTTGGTAAAATGGTATTCTATGTCACTCTGCTTGGAAAGCACAAAGCAATATACTCAGGCAATAAAATTGTTTTTTATGACAAAATACGATCTATTAAAGCTTTATTTTTGTTTATGTTGATTTTCTATACATACATTAATCTGAACTAATGTTATACATATATATATACATATATATACATATATACATATATACATATATACATATATATTGATGAACAAATTCATCAATGTATATATATAGCTCAGCTGTAACTTCTGGCTTTTTGTTTTACCTGTAGTGTGTGAATCTTGCACTGAACCTATTCCACTATGTACTGATGGGGAATTTCTCACTGTGGACCTTAATACCACACAGTTCTGTTGTCCTCAGTATTACTGTGGTAAGTATACCTTAACTAATTTGAAATATTTACAAGTGTCCAAAGTTTTAAGAAGCTCAGGGCATCTTAGTGCTACTGTCATGTCAGACCATAGTTGAATTGTAGCATACAAAATACATATTAATCATAAATAATGGTTTCATATTACTCTAAGAACTCTTCTTGGATAATACCATTACCTACCAAAAATAGATCAGCTATGACAAAAGCTCAGCTATGACTTGTCTCATTATCCTAGAATTTCTACTCATCTAGTTGACTCCATACCCTTTTCACTTCCTTTCTCTTCTTGTACTCCTGCCATTTCTCATGCTCTTTACTTTGGTGCGATGTCCTACTGTTGTTGTATGTGCTATGAATCATTTGTTTGTCCTCACCAGCACAGGGTGATTGGATGGTGGGGGAGGAGGCACCGGGGAGAAAGGAGTTCAGGCACTACAGCAGTGGCAGTGAATTAAATGGTAGAGAGTGAGACTCCTGGTTCCATGAAGTTAATTTTTACCCATGTAATTTTTCTATCTAGTCTGTGAGCCAAATCTTTGTCCTGTGCCACTACTTAACTGTGCAGAAGATATGAAACTTGTGAAAGAGAATGTTTCTGGTCAATGTTGTCCAATATGGCATTGCGGTAATTAATTTTAATATTTTAAAGTTTTATTACAATACACTAATGTATTCTGGTCATTATAAATGTTGATTTTTGCCTTTTAGAATGTAGCTGTGAGAACCTTGTTATACCAACTTGTGAAGTGGTAAGAACACATATTTTAATTAACTTGTCGTCTAATTTAAATCATTTTTTTTCTTTTTTTACCTCTCTTTTTTTTATGAATTCTTAAAGTTAATGGAATTACCCTCCTTAAGCTGACTGTAGTAGATGAAAACAATGTGCTCTGATATTAGAGAGCTGTCAATGTTTTATGTTCTACTTCAGACAGGAACTTATTTTTTTCACTGGTGACTGAATCTACTAATCTCGTTACTAATTAAATTCACTAGTCTTAAAAACAAGCAAACTCTTAAAATAATACTATCTTACTATTGGTATAGATAGTGGTGATGACTGACAAGGCCCAGAGGGAGAAGCAGGGTCTGATCTGCAGCCTCCGAGGCAGTTGCTGATCAGCCATTGTCTCTCTCTCTCTCTCCAGGCCTCGCCAGCAGCTATGCCTCTCTCTCTCTCTCTCTCTTTCTCTCTCTCTCTCTCTCTCTCTCTCTCTCAGAAGTCAGCAGTTCAGCTTACTCACCAGCAACCACTGCTAAGTATACACACATGAGAACTGAAAGCACATATCCATACAAAAGCTCACATGAATGTTCATAGCAGCACTATTCATCAAGCCAAAAAATGAAAACAGATTATGGTGATTTTGCTACAGGCTTTAAAGGAGTAAACAAAAAAGCCAATATGTTCGTATTGGTAGAACAATTAAGGAGATATTTCCTCTTGGTGAAATTGGGTACTTAGAAAATAAAAGTGTAACCAAATATGTGGATAAGATCCAAAGGAAATATAAGCAGAAGGAAAGCACAGAAGATTTAAGTCTAAACTTGCAAGGGCACATTGGGCATTGTGGGTTTAATTATTTAAAAAAGTGATTAAGTGACTTACACAAGGTAGTATGTATCAAAAACCTCCTTATCGAGTCTTCTGGAGTAGCTAATACAGTGAGATAATTTAATTTGTTATTTTAGCTGCATATTTCTAACATTTTATTTTCAATCTCATCGGAATTATGTAATGACTGAAAGTCATAAAACCTCATTTGAGTTAACATCTATGTAACTACTTTACAACTTGTAAAAAAAAAACTATGAAAAGTAGGATATTATTAGCTTATGGGGGAAAGTTATTTTTATATGTGAATTTATTTGAATCTTGACATCTTAAATTGATGTCAAGAATCAATTCCTTTTATTACCGATCTTATGAAAATTAAATGTATCCAGGAAAAGTTGATGCTTGAAATGTAATTCTTAAAACTTGAAGCCTGGTCCTACACTTGAAAGGAAAGGAATCTAGACCCTTCCTAATAGGGAAAAATTTGAGTAATGGGCACAACAACAACTTACTACAGTGAAAGGTTACACAACACCTTCTATGTGTCTTCCCTATTATAAGCTCTGTACATATACTGACCCATTTATTTCAACAATCCTAAAGGTCAGGCAGTATTGTTATCCCCACTGTACAAATGGAGTGAGAAGCAGACTGGCTAAGTAACCTGCTCTCCATTTATCAACATCTAATAAGAAGTAGAGCAAGATCAGCACACAGGCAGTCTTGCTCTTGAGTCTGTGTCATTAGACACTATATTATACTCTGCACCTGCTTTATATAACGGCAGCCTTGCTCAACGCAGACATCAGAGCCTGGACAACTCCTACAGGACAGATCAAGATAATTTCCTTCAAGCAAAGTTTCCAGGATTGGCAAATATCTTCTTTTTTTTCTTTCTTTTTTTCATTAAAAATATATATATATATATTTTTGTTGACTTCAGAGGAGAAAGGATATGGAGAGAGAAATAGAAACATCAATGATGAGCGAGAATCATTGATGGGTTGCCTCTTGCATGCTCTCTACTGGGGGGTGACCCCACAACCCGGGCATGTGCCCTTGACAGAAATCAAACCTGGGACCCTTCGATCTGCAGGCCGACGCCCTATTCACTGAGCCAAACCGGCTAGGGCAACAAACATTTTCTTATGTCTGGTTATCCACTAGAAGCTTAGAATAAAGCAAGATTTTATAGCTAGGACAGATCATAAAGATCATCTTATCTGCCTTCACTCACTAGATAAGCAAATTAAAGTTTCTGAAGATGAAGTGATCCATGCTCACATTGTTTATTGTGACTCCCCCCCTGAGCTATTAATTAAAGGACCACCAGGTTAATCCAAGACTGTTCACCATCAAATATTTATTATACACCTGCTATGTGTCTGACTGTATGGTAGGCAACTTATTAAATATTATATTGTCTGTTTTTTACAGTTCTCAAAAAAAGCCATATAATGTTATATAATAATACAAATGTCTTTCTAATAGGGAGAATTTATTTCAATAGACCATAACTTTCAGAGTGACTGTGGATGTGTGCAGTATCTCTGTGGTAACTATGTTTTTTTATAACTTTTAAATGCCAGTGAATATTATTGGTATATGTTGTTCACTATTCATAAATTAAAAATCATTTTATATGAAATGGATTACACATTTTAAGCCATTTGCCAAGTTTTGAGTATAAAAATATTATAAATACTATTATATTTGTTTCCTCTTTTGTAGTATTTCAAAATGTTCTGAGAAGTTTGATAATTGGACAGAAAAGTGATTAGTACTTTTCAGAAGCATCACAGTATGTAAAGTTGATGCTAGGGTTCATTTATACTTACTTTTTTTTTTAAATAGGCATATATAAGTGACAGATTTTTTTTTTGCTCACTGTTTTATTATTATTGACTAGATGCCTGGTGCATGGGATTCATGCACTGGTAGGGGGAATATTCTTCAGGGGTTGGCCCTCTGAGCAGCTGCTCCCACTGTGGGAGTGCACTGACCAGCAGGAGGCAGCTCCAGCGTTGAGCATCTGCTCCCTGGTGGTCAACCCGTTGTCTGGTCATTCTGCCATTCAGTCACTGGACTTTTATTTATTTATTTTTGATTTTTAAAAATATATATTTTATTGATATTTTATAGAGAGGAAGGGAGAGAGATAGAGAGCTAGAAACGTCGATGAGAGAGAAACATCGACCAGCTGCCTCTTGCACACCCCCTACTGGGGATGTGCCCGCAACCAATGTACATGCCCTTGACCGGAATCGAACCCGGGACCTTTCAGTCCGCAGACCGATGCTCTATCACTGAGCCAAACCGGTTTCGGCTGGACTTTTATTATAAAGGATTTTAACACTGCAAAGCAGAGAGTTGTTTTTTCTATAAATAACAAAACTTCATATTAAGTATTAATAAGTTAATGTAAAATATAATTTCTGTCCAAGAGCTTGAAACTTGTATTTTATATGAGAGAAGGCTTAATTTTGTGCTGTTGAGGCACAAAGGTTTTCTGAACTGATTTCTTCATCACTATCGAGCTTATCCTAACATGCCACTCTTAATGATATGATACCACATTATATCAGTTGCCTTCATCATGAAGTATGATTTAAATGACTATTTATTTTGCAACACAATAAAATTAAAAATTAATTCTCAAAACAACAATTTAAAAAACATTAAATGTTACTGAATCCCATCAGGAAGAGATCTACTATTATTAATTTATATTTTGCCTCCATCTATATCCACTCCCAAAAATTGTCATGTTATGTTTCTGGAAGAGGGTACAATGAGTAATTTGACAATCTCTTAGGTCTAAAATCCTGGCATGTACTATAAAATATAGTTCTGGAGGAAGTGCAATCAGTGGATAGCAGTTGAATTTATAGATCAATTTATTGTTGTATGAGAAGGAATAAATGTGCTACATTATTGAGTAAACTCTTGAGCTATTAAACAACATGTAAAGGTGAAGGTCTATTTTGGTTTTGGAAAAATTGCACATCATAATGAAAACATAGATTAATTCCATTAAATGATTCATTAAAATATTGTTCTTTTTGATGACTGTTTTTCTTTTCCTAGAAAAAGATGATGTGTGTGTATTTCAAGAAGTATCAGTATTGAATCCTGGTCAATCTATGATAAAGTATTTGGAAGGGGACTTTTGTCATACAATAGAGTGTCTGGAAGAAAAAGATAACATTACAGGCTTTCACACTCTGAATTTTACAATGGTGAATTGTTCAAAAGAATGTGACATTGTAAGTATTCTTTATAAGTCATTCTGGTGAGAATTAATCAATCTGAAAAGGGCAGCTATAAAATTTGAGCTAGGGAATACTGCATAAGTTAAAAATGTATTCTTGAATAGCTCTCCAATAATCTATTAACTTGTAATATATCTACCTATCACAGATTTTTCTTTTCTTGAGCTTCAGAAGTCTTATTATCTACAGCTTACTTAACCTGAAGTAGTTATACGTGCTTGATGAGTCTTGGCTGGTAGATGTGAAGATTATAGTGATGTAAAGTCAATTCTTCTATGAAGTACTTTGAATTCAACCTTAGAAATGCTTATAGATGTTCCGAGAGAGCATATATTTATGTTGGGAAGCACTTTCAGAACTAATTAATTACATATTGGTGTTGTTGTGGGGCTTATTTAATGTGTTATCATCATACACAGCACCAGGTATATATTCCATCTCCAAGTGATTATGATTGCTGCGGTACCTGCAAAAATGTATCCTGCAAATTTCAAATGGAAAATGGAACATCAGTTATATATGAGGTATGAATTCCTTATTTTCTAAAAATATGTTCATTGGAGGATAATCTTTATGCTACTACTTTCTGATGAAGACATTCTTAAATCAAATGACTTTTCAAAATTCCACAAACACAGAAATACACCCAGGAAGTTCTACATACAATAAGTATACCCATATTCAACATGCTTTTAGTGGAAAAGATAGAGTTACACTGTGAACTATCTGATACTTTCTGTTGTAAAGAACCATGTTTAACTCATTTCTCAAACTTATTTTATAATCTTCACTTTTAAAAATATGTCTTTATGGACTTTAGAGAGAGGAAGGGAGAGGGACAGAGACATAGAAATATCGATGAGAGAGAAGCATCAATTCTGCTGCCTCCTGCACGCCGCCCCCTCACCCCGACCCCCAGGGATGGGGCCCATAACTGGGGCAGGTGCCCTGACTAGGAATTGAACCCACCGTGACCTCTTGGTTCATGATGCTCAACCATTGAGTCATACCAGCTGGGCTTCATTTTTATTTTTAAAATATATATATTTTTTATTGATTTCAGAGAGGAAAGGAGAGGAATTAAGAGATAGAAACATCAATGATGAGACAGAATTATCTATTGGCTGTCCCCTGCATGCCCCACACTGGAGAATGAGCCCACAACCTGGGCATATGCCCTGACTGGGAATGGAACCGTGACCTCCTGGTTCATAGGTTGATGCTCACCCACTGACACTTTATTTTTATTTGTTTTAGAAGTGAGGAACGGGCTTAGAGAAATGCTGATTTCTAATCATTACAAAGAAAAAGAACAATGATATTTTATTTACTCATTTGAATTAAACACTTTAATAGAAATCTGAAATTCAAGATGCTAGCACTTTATTTCAGCTTTTTATAGTTCCAGTGGATATATAAGAATAAAGATTTAGGTCATTTGAAAAATTTCATTTTTTTAATTATAGTTTTTAAAATAATTTTAATCCTCACTGGGGAATAGTTTTTATTGATTTTAGAGAGAGGGAGGGAGCAAGGGAGGGAGGGAGGAAGAGGAGAGAGAGAGAGAGAGAGAGAGAGAGAGATCAATGTGAGGAGAAACATCCATTAGTTGCCTACAGAAAATTGAACCTGCAATTTAGGTATATGCCCTCACCTGGAAACGAACTGGCAACCTTTTTGGTGCATGGTTTGATGCTCTAACCAATGGAGCCACCAGACACCAGACCAAGGCAACAAATATGCTATATTACATCTTTATACAAAAAATAATAATTATTCAGAATTCTCCCTTTATCTAATAATAACTCTATAAAGGTATGCTCCGATTTAGGAAAGTCACAAATTGTGTTTATAATTTATCTGAAGGTAATTCCAATTTATGATTGCTATCATTACATTTCTTCTATTAATAGTTTAATTATTTCTAGATATTATTTCTGCTGTTCTTAATTACATGAGATTACTGAAATATCCAAAAATAAAAAGATTGTTTCTATCCTGTACATTTTATTAAATAAGAAAAATGGACAATTATGTTTTCATACCTTAGCCTATTGTTTTATAATTATATACAAAATAGTATTATTTATTTGTTATCTTATTGTTATTGTTTACCTGTTTATCTTAGCAGTATTATTTCTTTCTAATATACTTTTTTAAAAGAGGGAGTCTTAAAATAGGGAGCTTACAAAATGAGTAGGAAACATAGATGACAGTGAGAGAAAAGGAATCAGAGAATACTGAAAAAATACAGTAATTGGGGGATTTTAGTAAAAGAGCAACATAAACTCGATAGATATTGGTAATCCAGGAAGCATTGGTGTATGTAATTAATATTCATGGTGGTATCCCTGAAATGTAAATAAAAGATTAAACTATGTTCAGAATATTTTTTTGGTTTTTTTTGTTTTTATTTAATTAATTTTTTTAATTAAATTATTATCTGTGTACATATATTACCATTGCCCCCCCTAAAAAAAAACATTCCCTCCCTCCCCAGAGTTTTGTGTCCATTGGTTATACTTATATGCATGTGTACAAGTCCTTCAGTTGATCTCTTATTTCCCTCATATTTCTCTCCCCTCCCGGTTATAATTAGACAGTCTGCTTGTTGCTTTACTGTCGCTATATTTAACTTATGGTTCATCAGTTTATAATGTTCTTTATTATTCATAAATGAGTGAAGTCATATGGTGTTTCTCTTTCATTGACTGGCTTATTTCACTCAGCATGATATTCTCCAGTTCCATCCAGGTTGCTGCAAATGATGAGAATTCCTTCTTTTTTATGGCAGCATAGTATTCCATTGTGTAGATGTACCATAGTTTTTTGATCCAATCATCTGCTGACGGGCACCTAGGCTGTTTCCAAATCCTAGCTATTGTAAATTGTGCTGCTATGAATAAAGGGGTGCATATATCCTTTCTGATTGGTGCTCCTATTTTCTTGGGATATATTCCTAGTAGTGGGATTACTGGGTCAAATGGGAGTTCCATTTTCAGTTTTTTGAGGAAACTCCATACTGTTCTCCACAGTGGTTGTACCAGTCTGCATTCCCACCAGCAGTGCGCGAGAGTTCCTTTTTCTCCACAACCTCGCCAACACTTGTCGTTTGTTGATTTGTTAATGTTGGCCATTCTGACAGGTGTGAGATGATATCGCATTGTTGTTTTGATTTGCATCTCTCGGATAAGTAGTGACTTTGAGCAGTTTTTCATGTGCCTCTTGGCTTTCCTTCTGTCTTCTTTTGAGAAGATTCTATTTAGTTCCATTGCCCATTTTTTAATTGGCTCATTTATTTTCCTTTTACTGAGTTGAATAAGCTGTTTGTAGATATTGGAGATTAAACCTTTATCAGTAATATCGTTTGCAAATATGTTCTCCCATGCAGTGGGCTTTCTTGTTGTTTTGTTGATGGTTTCTTTTGCTGTGAAAAAACTTTTTATTTTGATATAGTCCCATTTGTTTATTTTCTCTTTAGCTTCCATTGCCCAAGGGGCAGTATCAGTGAAGAAGTTCTTTTGGCATATATCTGAGATTTTGCTGCCTGTGGATGCCTCTAGTATTTTTATGGTTTCCCGTCTTATGTTTAAGTCCTGTAACCATTTCGAATTTATTTTTGTGTATGGAGTAAGTTGGTGCTCTAGTTTCATTCTTTTGCAAGTATCTGTCCAATTTTCCCAACACCATTTACTGAAGAGACTGTCTTGACTCCATTGTATGCTCGTGCCTCCTTTGTCAAATATTAATTGAGCATATTGATTTGGGTTGATATCTGGATTCTCTATTCTATTCCATTGATCTATATGTCTGTTCTTGTGCCAGTACCAGGCTGTTTTGAGCACAGTGGCTTTGTAATACAGTTTGAAATCTGGTATGGAGATCCCTCCTACTTTACTCTTCTTTCTCAGGATTGCTGATGCTATTCGAGGTCTTTTATTGTTCCAAATGAATTTTTGGAGAGTTCTTTCTAGGTCAGTGAAATATGCTGTTGGTATTTTGATGGGGAGTGCATTGAACCTATAGATTGCTTTGGGAAGTATGGACATTTTGATGATGTTGATTCTACCAATCCATGAACATGGTATGTTCTTCCATCTGTTTACATCTTCCTCTATTGCTTTTTTCAGTGTTGTGTAGTTTTCTGTATATAGGTCTTTTACCTCCTTAGTTAAATTTATTCCCAGGTATCTTAATTTTCTTGGTGCGATGGTAAATGGGATTGCTTTTTTGGTCTCTGTTTCTGTAAATTCATTGTTGGTGTACAGGAATGCCATCGATTTCCTGGCGTTAATTTTGTATCCAGCTACATTGCCAAATTCATTTATTAAGTCTATTAGTTTTTTGATGGAGTCTTTTGGGTTTTTTATGTACAATATCATGTCATCTGCAAATAAGGATAACTTTACTTCTTCTTTTCCGATTTGGATGCCTTTTATTTCCTCTTCTTGTCTAATTGCAATGGTAAGTACTTCCAGTACAATGTCAAACAGGAGTGGTGAGAGTGGGCATCCCTGTCTTGTTCCTGTTTTAAGAGGGAATGGCTTTAGTTTTTGCACATTGAGTATGATGCTGGCTGTGGGTTTATCATATATAGCTTTTATTATGTTGAGGTATGATCCTTGTACTCCCACCTTGTTGAGAGTTTTTATCAGGAAAGGGTGTTGGATTTTATCAAATGCTTTTTCTGCATCAATTGATATGACCATATGATTTTTATCTTTCAATTTGTTTATGTGATGTATCACGTTTATTGATTTGCAGATATTGTACCATCCTTGCATTCCTGGAATAAAACCTACTTGGTCATGGTGTATGATCTTCCTGATGTACTGCTGGAGCCGATTTGCTAGGATTTTGTTGAGTATTTTGGCATCTATGTTCATGAGGGATATTGGCCTGTAATTCTCTTTCATTGAGTTGTCTTTATCTGGTTTTGGTATTAGGGTGATGCTGGCTTCATAAAAGGAGTTAGGAAGTGTTCCTTCCTCTTGAATTTTTTGGAATAGTCTGAGGAGGATAGGTTTTAGTTCTTCCTTGAATGTTTGGTAAAACTCTCCTGTGAAGCCATCTGGCCCTGGGCTTTTGTTTGCTGGCAGCTTTTTGATGACTGTTTCAATTTCTTCCCAAGTAACTGGTCTGTTGAGATTTTTAGATTCTTCCTGATTGAGTTTTGGAAGGTTGTATTTTTCTAGGAATATGTCCATTTCTTCCAGGTTGTGCAATTTGTTGGAATAGAGTTGCTCATAGTATTTTGTAACAATCCTTTGTATTTCGGTGGGGTCTGTTGTTATTTCACCTCTTTCATTTCTGATTTTGTTTATTTGGGTCCTCTCTCTTTGTTTCTTGGTTAGCCTGGCTAGAGGTTTATCAATCTTGTTTATCCGTTCAAAGAACCAGCTCTTGGTTTTGTTGATCTTGTGTATTGTTTCTTTGGTCTCTATGTCGTTTATCTCTGCTCTGATTTTTATTATTTCTTTCCTTCTGCTTACAGTGGGCTTTTCTTGTTGCTCTTTTTTTCTAACTCTTTGAGTTTTAGAGTTAGATAATCTGTTACCTTTTTTCCTAGTTTTTTGCAATAGGCTTGTAGAGATATGAACTTCCCTCTCAAGACTGCTTTTGCTGTGTCCCATAGATTTTGGATTGTTGTGTCTTCATTGTCATTTGTTGCCAGGATGTTTTTAATTTCTTCCTTGATTTCTTTGGTAATCCAGTCCTCGTTTAATAGCATGCTGTTTAGTCTCCATGTGTTTGATTTCTTTGGATTATTTTTATTGTATTAATTTCCAGTTTTATGCCACTATGATCTGAAAAGATGCTTGATATGATTTCTATCTTCTTGAATTTGAAGAGACTTTGCCTATGTCCCAACATGTGGTCTATCTTTGAAAATGTCCCATGTGCACTTGAGAAGAATGTGTATTCTGTGGCTTTGGGGTGGAATGTTCTGAAGATGTCGATTAATTCCATCTGGTCTAGTGAGTCATTTAGGATTGATATTTCTTTGCTGATTTTTTGTTTGGGTTTTTTGTCCAAATGTGACAGTGGGGTATTAAAATCTCCTACTATGATTGTATTACAATCAATCTCTCCCTTCATGTCCTCCAGCAGTTTTTTTATGTATTTGGGTGCTCCCACATTGGGTGCATATATGTTTACCAGGGTTATTTCTTCTTGTTGGATTGCTCCCTTTAGTATAATGAAGTGGCCTTCATTATCTCTTTTTATGTCCTTCACTTTGAAATCTAATTTGTCTGATATAAGTATTGCTACCCCAGCCTTTTTTTCATTTCCGTTCGCCTGGAAAATCTTTTTTCATCCCTTCACCCTCAGCCTGTGTGCATCTTTTTTTCTTAAGTGTGTTTCTTGTAGACAGCAGATGTATGAGTTTTGCTTTCTTATCCAATCTGTTACCCTATGTCTTTTGATTGGAGCATTTAAACCATTTACATTTAAAGTAATTATTGATAGGTAGGTATTTGATGCCATTTTTATTCTATCCCCCTGTGTTCCTTCTTTGCTTCCTATTTCTTTATTTTTACAGTAGACCCTTTAGCATATCTTGCATTGCTGGTTTGTTGGAGATAAATTCCTTTAGTCTGTTTTTGTCAGTGAAGCTCCTGATTACACCTTCAATTTTGATTGACAGCCTTGCAGGGTACAGTATTCTTGGGTTCATACCCTTCCTTTGCATGACTTTGTATATGTCATCCCATTCCCTTCTGGCCTGATGAGTTTCTGTTGAGAAATCAGTTGCTAGTCTGATGGGGGTTCCTTTATATGTAATTTTTTGTCTCTCTCTGGCTGCTTTTAAGATTCTGGTTTTGTCAATGTTTTTTGCCAGCTTAATTATAATGTGTCTGGGTGTTGATCTTTGGGGGTTCATTTTGTTGGGAACTCTTCGAGCATCTTGGATTTGTGTCGGTTTTTTCTTCTCTATCTCAGGAAAGTTTTCTGTCATTATTTCTTGAAATACTTTTTCCATATCTTGCTCAGTTTCCTTTCCTTCTGGGACCCCTATTATTCTAATATTGTTTTGTTTTGTATTGTCCCAAAGCTCCCGTAGGCTCTCCTCCTGTTTTTTGATTTTTTTTTTTCTAGCAGCTTCTCTAATTGGGTATTTTTTTCCATCTTGTCTTCTAGCTCACTGATGCGGTCCTCTGCTTCTTCTAGTCTACTCTTGATGCTTTCTATTGAGTTCTTCATAGAAGTGATGTCATTTTTCATTTCTTCTTGGGTCGCCTTCATTTCCTCTTGGTTCTTCTTCAGATCCTCTTGGTTCTTCTTCAGATCCTCTTGGTTTTTCTTCATTTTCTCTTGGGTCTTACTCATATTGTCAAATTTGTCTTCCATTCTTTTTAGCCATCCCATGATCATTACTCTGAATTCTTGCTCTGGTAGGTTGCTTGCCTCAAAATCATTTACTTCCTTTTCTGGTGATGGCTGATTTTCTTTCATAGGTGGGGTGTTTCTTAGCCTCCCCATGATCTTTTTATTTTAAGATGCCTGTATATCTCTCCTGCTTAGATTTAAAGGTACAAAATACAACACAACCAGGTACAACACACAAGGCACTGAACAGAAAAGCGTTTGCAATATTAATATCCTTCAATAAAGATGACTAGAACCCAGCTAACAAAATCATACAATCAAATACAAAGAATAAGCGAACCAATCTTACAAAAAAGCATACAACTTTGATATAGTTAGCATTTAACATACAACTACAAAGGGGTGGAGAGAAGGATTTTTTGTTGTTGTGTTTTTTTTTTTTTGTTTTTTTTTTGGATAGCGACAAGGTAGGTGTGAGTTGGCTTGGAGTAGGGGGTTGGGAGCCAGATATACACAGGAAGGGTGAAATTTTAGGAGAGGGCAAATAGAAAAAAATAGGGAAAATCTAGAGCAATAAAGAGTTAAGATAAGCAGGACATCAAAGGGAAAAGGTTAGGAAGAGAGTGATGGCCTAAAGGTAGGGATGAGTTAGAATAGAGTGTTGGAGAAGGAAAGGTATAAATAGTCTATTGAATAGTAATCCCAAAGGGGAAAAAAAGAGAAAAGAAAAAAAATTTTTTTTTAAAGTATATAATATGGCACTTAAAAGATAAAAATAAACAAAAGAAAATAAGATAAAAAAGATAAAACGAGCAAACTACTAGTAGTAATAATATTGATTACATATAAAAGTGAGTTAATTAAAAAGGTAAAATCAAGTGAGGAAAGATGAAAAAAAATATCTTCTTAAGTAAACTTTGCAACTAATGTAGCTTAAAAAAAACAGAAAAAAATTAAACAATTAGAAAATCAAAATCAAAAATTAAACAAAGTTTGCAGTAATGAAGGTCATTCACTTCCTCTGTTGCTCCGTCTAGCTCACCAGTTCCCAGTCTGGGCGTTAATTACAATTCCCAGTGTTTCTTCCGTGTTGTAATCGGGTCTTGTTTTTTGAAGCAGTTCTAGAGTCCATATGCACTGCAGCCTCTAGGTGGCGGTGCCTCCTGGTGGCAGAGAGCCAGGGCTCCTCGGCCCCTCCTGTGTTTTTTTTTTTTTTCCCTGTGTCCCCGATCTATGGAGGGGTGGGGGTTGGGCAAGAGGAGCCGACCACGCTCGCCTGCAACTCCCTCTGAGTCAGATTCAGACGTACTGCTCCTTAGGGGCCCCGACTGCAGTCAGGGGTGGCTCCAGCCCAGTTCTTGGTTTCCTACAAACACAGACCCCTCTGCGAGCGCGCGCAAGCTGCGGGCGCGAGCTGCGGCTTGGGGGAGATGCGTGCGCGCTGCTGGGGATGTGCGAGCCGTGGTAGAAACTCACCCGATCTCTGCAAAGTCCGATTCTTCACCCTGGGGTAGAGCACTCCCTCCAATCCAAGCGTTCGCGCTGACTGTGGTCGGCGTCCAGGGGCGAACAGCCACTTGGTGGTCTTTACAGCCTGGCTATTCTGACCTCTAATCCAAATCTCCTCCCGTCAAGATGGCGCGATTTCCCCGTCTTCCAGAATATTTTTTTTTGAGAACACAAGCAATGCAGTATAGGTAAATATACATAATTCTTGGCTTTTTCCAAGGTAAACTTTAGTTCTCTAGAAATCTAATTTGCGTGGGACAACGAATTTTTTTTCAGACAAAAAAGATATTACTGTGTTTCTTGGATTTTAATATTTTCTTTTCTTTTACACCTAGACTTCTGGATTATTTTCCAATTAATATTCATAGAAGATCCAAAGTCATTCATAAACTAGAATAAAATTTAGGAAAAGGAAGTTAGTTAAAATTATTTACTGGTCCACAAGAAATCTTCAAGCCAGAGTTTGACTAACATTTTAAAATCCAGACTATAAAAATATACATCAACAATTATAGTGCAACTAGAGGCCCAGTGCACAAAATTCATGCACACGTAGGGTTGCTAGCGGCTAGTGGCTAGGGGCTGCCAGCCGGAGCCTCGCTTCCCTGGCCACTGGCTGCCAGCTGGGGCATCCCTTCCCTAGCAGCCAGCTCCTGGACAGGGCCTTACTTCATTCCACACCACCACCTGGTGGTCAGCGCTCCATAGCAAGTGACTGAATTCCAGGATGGTCGAACTCCTGAGGGGATACTTTGCATATTAGGCTTTTATATAGAGAGATAATTGTGTAATAAATATGTTTAGCAGACTTTCTTTTTTGTTGTTTGTTAATCCTCATGGCCTGGTGCACAAAATTTGTGCATAGGTAGGGTCCTCAGGCCTGGCTGACAATCAGGGCCGATCTGTGGGGTGACCAGCAGGGCAATAAGGGAGGCCAACCCCTTCCACTTGCTGGCCAGCCCCACCCCCCACCCCCAGCTGCCAGTCACCTCCCTCTGCAGGGCAACCAGTGGGGCAATTGGTGTGACCAACTAGAACCCACTTCGACTGGCTTAGAGCAGCCCACTTGCCAACACACTCCCCCCCCCACTCCCTGCTACAGTTTTCCTTCCTCTGCTGGAGACTGGTGGGGCAATCAAGGACCCATTGGCACCTGCCTTAGCCAGCCTGGGGCTTGCGAGTTGGGATAACTCCTGCGTTGAGCATCTGCCCCCTGTCGCCCAGTGCACATCTAGCAACCAGTCATTCTGTCAGTTGTTCAGCCATTCAGTTTATTTGCATATTAGGCTTTTATTATATAGAATAATTATGTAATAAACTAGAGACCCGGTGCATGAAATTCATGCATGGGGGGTGTGTCTCTCAGCCCAGCCTATACCCTCTCCAATCTAGGACCCCTCAAGAGATGTCCAACTGCCCTTTTAGGCCCAATTATGGTGGGATTAGGCCTAAAGGGGTAATTGGACATCCCTCTCACATGCCAGGACTGCTGGCTCCCAACCACTCACCTGCCTGCCTGCCTGATTGCACCTAACTACTTCTGCTTGCCAGGTTCATTACTTCATAACCACTCCCCTGCCAGCCTGATTGCCTGATCAAGGTCTAACTACTCCCCTGCCAGCCTGATTGCCCCTAACTGCCCTCCCATGCTGGCCTGGTTGCCCCTAACTGCCATACCCTACCACCCCTAACTTACAATCCCTACTAGCCTGGTCAACCCTAACTGCCCTCCCCAGTTGGCCTGGTCCCCTCCCAACTGCCCTCCCCTGTCAGCCCGATTGCCCTTTACTGCCCTCCCCTACTGGCCTGGTCACCCCTCACTGTCCCTCCTGCAGATGTGGTCCCCCTCAACTGCCCTCCCCTGCAGGGCCAGTCACCTCTAATTGCCTTCCCCTGCAGGCCTGGTTGCCCCTAACCGTCCTTCCCTGCAGGCCTGGTCCCCCCAACTGCTCTCTTCTGCAGGCCTTGTTGCTCCCACCTGCCCACCCCTGCAGGCTTGGTCTCCCTCCCCGCTCACCCCCCTGCCAACTGCCCTCCCCTACAGGCCTGATCTCCCCTAACTGCCCTCCCTTTCAGGCCTTTTTCCTCCCAATTGTGCTCCCTGCTGGCCTGATTGCTCACAACTGCTCTCCCCTGCTGGCCATCTTGTGATAGCCATCTTATGTCCACATGGGGTCAGCCATCTTTGACCACATGAGGTGGCCATCTTGTGTTGGAGTGATGGTCAATTTGCATAATACCTCTTTATTATATAAGATATGTTTAGCAGGCTTTCTTTTTGTTTTTTAATCCTTACCTGAAGATATTTTTTTCATTGATTTTTAGAGAGAGTAGAAGGGAAGGAGAGAGAAATACATTGATGTGTGAGAGAGAGACCTGACCAGGGCTTGGGATGAAGCCTGCAACTGATTCAGTATTGAACCTGGGATCCTTCAGTCCCTGGGCCGACACTGTATCTACTGAACAAAATCAGCTAAGGGCTAGCAGTCTTTATTTCTAAATAGGAATTCTGACATCAGGAATGAAATAAAGTTATTATGTTTAAAAGTTAAAAGACTAGGAATATATTTTAACATAGCCATAAGGTATACAAAAGTAGAACCATAAGTCAATAATTACTATCATTTGAAGATTATTTTAGTATTTTGCTGACAAGGGAGTTAAAGGAAGAATAAACAAATCTGAAGAAAGGAGGTGTATTACATAATATGATTTGTTTTGTTATAATTAGTGAGGGAAATGGGAGAGCAAGACATTTGACCTTGATCAAATTAGATAATTTTGTAGTATAAACAAATACCCTTTGCTTCCTTACTCCCTATTGCTTTACTTCACATTTACATCTCAGTTATAGTATTAAACCAAACACACACACAATCACACACAATCACACACACACACACACACACACACACACACACACACACGCACACTCTATTCATGCATTTTAATAATTTAAGTTACATTTGTGGACTTTTCCATAAGGATGTTTTAGGACTCAAAAAACTTTCTGCACCGTGCCTTGTGATTCAGTAGGATAGGAAATACTTCAGAAATTTAGCAGATTTCAATAGTATAACAGTTACTTTCTCTTTTATTTTTAGGAAGGGAGTATGTGGCACTATAACTGTACCACATATGAATGTGTCAAAACTGATGAAGGAACAATGATTCTGAACTACAGTATGGTCTGTCCCCCTTTTAATGAGACTGAATGCAAAATGGTTTGTACTTTGTTATATTTAAGAAAATTTAGTACTAATTAGAATTTAGAAAATAGTGTGTTTTCCAAGGCCATAGATACATTGTAGCTTGTTTATTTTGGTAAATGTTTTATTCTCATGTGTACATAAAAGCTCTATTATATTTCCTCAGTTTTCCATTTTGAATTATATATGGTATTCCAAATAATTTTCACTCTCCCTGAATAAACATTATGCTATTTCTGGGTTTTTAATATGTAGATAAAGGGTTATTGAAAAATCATTTGATCACCTAGCCTCTTTCTCAATATGGATCAATAAACAAGCTTGAATGATTTTCTCTTTCTTAAACACACAGCCAGATTTATGATGTAATTCACTTTTTAATGCATGCTGGCCTAAGTGAAACTTGTCTTAGCTTCTCTGAGCACAGCCAGCTGTGGAACTGAGCACATGCCATGGATGGTCCTTCAGTTTTGTTCTCCCAATTCCTTATTCTCTCAGATTTTTAAAAGTGATACAATCCCCCCCCTTTTATTACTAACTTTGAAGGTTGCTGGGACAACTTTCTATTCCTTGTGAAAGTAATACAATTTTTAAAAATTACAGTAGCTTTAATTAGTAGGTAATAATCCCTAATGAAAGGTAAGCTTTGCTCTGTTGTGTGAGGCAATATTTTCTAGGTGTAGATAAATAGCAGTGTCATTGATATTTTTCAAAAGGTCCTCTGTTGGTAATGATGGATAACTCACTAGCTGGCTAGGTAGATAACATATGTACTAAAGTGATAGAATTTCAGGTCTGGAAAGAATCTTAAGACACCATCTTAATTCACAGTTTTTAAAATTTGAATTGTAATTATCAAGTTACTAAAAGCAACCAGAAACTTACCGTAATAACTCAAAAAGATAATAAATTTTTCTTAATTTATCCTTAGTCAGAAGCCATTCTGAAGTAGAGATTTTTTTAAAATAATAAAATATTACAGAAAAAGATACACCATTTTAACATTCTATTATATTCAGAAATTCAGTCTATTCTTATAGAATAGCTTAAATTATTTTAAAGAGTTGAAAAATATAATGGCCTCTACTGGTAAGACATTTTTTTTGTATTTAAAAATTCTGCTAGCAGATGTAATAATAAATTTATAGTCTTAAAAAATAAAGTTTTGTACTGTTCTTTTAAGGAAGTTAATCTTTTTACACTCTGATATTATGAATAAGGAAATAACATTTTAAACATATGCTCCTAAATTTTTTTACAAAAGGAATTCTTATTAGTAGTTAAATTCCATTCATTTTCCTATAAAGTACTTTGCGATACTTAATAAAATATCAATTTAGTTTTCTATTTCTAGTCCAAGAATAAATAAACAAACCCTGTGAATTTTTACTTTTCTCCTCTTTTCCTAGAATGAAGGAGTTGTAAAGCTTTATAATGAAGGCTGTTGCAAGATCTGTAAGTGAAGACATATTACATTGATTAATTTGCTAGATTAGCTTTAATTGTCCTATGATTTTTCTTGTAAATTTCAGTCCCTATGACATGTGGAGGGAAACAAATTATATAATGCATATTAAATGTTTTTGTGTCATGGCTGATTATTTTGTAATTTAGTTTTCATTGAGTAACATGTTTCTTTAGATAAATTTTAATTTAAACATTAGAAATTTCTTTATTGTTACATTTCCCCAAAGGTATCGTGTGGGACTCTAATGGGTTTAAGTTTAAAAGTGCTCTGTGGTCAGATTTACTTGGAACATGTGGAACTATGCAAGAGAAAGTAGGCTACGATGAGAAGGTCATTATGACACCAATAAGGGCAAAGTGCAGTATTTTCCAAACCTATTGGGACAAGTCTTATGATACATTTGAGAAATACTAATTTAATGAGTACATGTAAATTCTATATGTAAAACTGCCCAATAATTATTTTGATAAAGTTATGTACACACTAGTGTGTACATAACTTTATCAAAATAATACATATATGTGACATATATATGACATATATATGTCATATTAGTTCAAATGATAAGATTTATTTCATAGTAACTTTTTAAAATATATTTTTATTGATTTCAGATAGGAAGGGAGATATAGAGATAGAAACATCAATGATAAAGAGAGAATCATTGATCAGCTGCCTCCTATACACCTCACCTTGGGGATCAAGTTGCAAACAGAGCATGCGCCCTGACTGGAATTGAATCATGACCTCAAGCTCCATAGGTCAATGCTCAACCACTGAGCCACACCAGCCAGGGCTCATAATAATTTTTAATGATGTTAAGAACTGAAATAGAATGGAGAGGTATTAATGCAGCCATCTTTTTTTCCTTTTTAAAGTGTTTATGACTTTCTCAAGATAAAAATAGGAGTTTTAGGCTAGAATGGCAGTTTTTATTTGCATAGTATGTAAATCTGACACACACAAACTTACCACAACAAACAAAAGAGTTCAACATAAGATGGCCTGACATCTAATGTGACATTGTATTCGTTTGCTAACACCGCCATTATAACAGTGCCACAGGCTAGGTGACCTAGACATGTATCATCTCACAGTTCAGGATGTTAGAGTCCAAAATAAAGAGGGCCATGTGGTTGGTTCCTTCTGAGGACTTGCTGGAAAGATCGGCTGCAGGCCTCACTCCTTGGCTGGGTTTTTCTTGTATGTGTATCTGTCTCCAAATTCCCCCTTTTTATATGAGTCAGATTGGATTGGGGCCTGCCCTAATGACCCCATTTTCACTCGATTATCTCTTTAAAGACTCCATCTCCAAATAAGGTGATTTCTGAGGCTCATAGGAATATTTCAACCCGTAACAGTTTTTATTGCTGGGACTTTTGTAAATAGGATAATGCCACTTACACCTCTTTAATTACTGGGGCTCTTAGACACACACAAATTAAAAAAAAAATTCTGGTAGAAAATAATTAGTTTTTAATTCAGTATTTTATGAATTATATGTAAACTAATGTATATCCAATAGTCATTGTATCGGGAAACAAAGGAATGAAATTAGACTCCAGAATCTTAGGAAGTTTATATTTTTATGACTTCTTTTTCCTCTGCTTCTTCTAGACTCTTCTTTAGGTATGAGATATAAAAGTAGAATTGTATAGCAAATGTGAGAACTTAGATTCTGTAACTCCATGTTAATTATTAGAGAAGTGAGTTCACTTATGTTATCTGAGGATAGACAAGAGATCTGTGTGACTGATTATATCAGTACTATTTATTGCCCGTCACACATAGACACTCTATTAAGCCCACTGCAGACCAGTACTACAACCAATCTTCATAAATTCCAAGAGCTAGATGGGAAGATAGGGATTACTCTCCCTATAGAAAAGAAAATAAATATTCAGAAAAGTTGATCACACTTAATAGATTAAGGGCTGGTCCCAGGGCCTTTCAATCCTGCTAAGTCCTTTGAAGCTGCAGAATAGTAAAAAAAAAAAAAAAAAAAAAAAAAAAGTCATCTCAGTTTTTCCTATCTGATGAGTAAGGACTTGTAAGGAAGTTTCAACTTTGGTATCGGAGAACCCTTGTCTGCAGTCTTAGCTTTTGTGTGACCAGGCTATACCAGAGAGACTGTGGGTATTGAATATGATCACAGGTGCTGTGCTAAACGAAATGTGTTACAATAAACTCTCTGAGAATGAATAGGAATGCTTCTTGGTACAAACAAATTTATGCCGTCTAAGTAAATTGATGGTGTCCCAATTTCATTCATCAAATGAATTGACTTATCAAACCAATTTTTATTGAGTGCCTACCACACACCAGATAGTCTTGTAGCACTGGGACTGTGTTAGTGGATGAAACAATATCTGTATGCATAGTGTATATTATCAAGAAGATAATGGAAGAAACAATGAACACATAAATATAAATTATTATGTCAGGTAGTGGAGAGTGATGAGTGATGTAAAGAAAAATAGTGCAAAATAAAAGGGATGGAGAGTGAAGGGACTGGTTGCTAACTTAAGTGAATGGTTAGAGAAGGCCTCTGTAATGAAGGGACATTTGGACGGAGACGGAATGTCCGCCAGAAGAATAAAGAGTTGAAAGCGAAGGAAACAGCAGCTGTGGCTACAGCACAGGGATGAAAGTGTACCTCACAGGGGATGTTAAAAATGTTCTCTTTCTAAACAATTATTCTTAAACTTGCATGAAGTAACAACTGAGTGAAAGCACTATAAGGTACAAACAGCCTGCCCTCTGTCACCAACACTGAGCATTGGGCCACACTATATAGGTGGGAGATCAGGGAGAGGAGAAAGAACAAGCATGAGAGAGAGAGGAGGAGCCACAGTGAGATGAGAGGAAAACCAAGTGGCTGTTCTAGAAGCCAAGTGTAGAGAGTGTATCAAGAACAGAGTAATGGACTTAGTCAGATACTACTGCAAAGTCAAATAGAATGAGAATTGAGATGTGACCTTGAACTTAGAAATTTAAAGGTCAACTGTTGAGGATGACAGTTTAATTTAATGTAATTGAACCAACAGAGCTTAGCTTTGACATACTTTACATGTTGGGATTTCACAGAATTATTTAATTAAAAAATAATGTTATGAACTAAATGTCCCAATAATTCCTTAAGGGACGTATGCACAGGTGACCTAGGGTGCCTCGGCCAGAAATCTGACACTTAAGACCCTAGGTACTTAACTAATAATCTACCTAGTGTAAATTACACAGGAGACAAACATGCAATCCACAAATCACTCACGGTTTATTTACCAGAGTCCTGGTGGGTTCCAGACCTCAGCAGGCCACCTGGGGATCCGCACTGACACACACACACACACACACACACACACACACACACACACACAAACACACGGTTCATGGAGGACTTTGCAGCTGCAGCACGGCTTGAGTTGAGGCCTCTCGCTAGGCTCACAGTCCGTGGCTCAGGGTTCAGGGCTTGTGGCTAGGGCAGAGCTTTGACTGGTGCAGGCAGGGGAAATGGAGAGCGACCCTCTGTGGAGGAGCAGAAGGAACGTCTCTGATCTTCTGTGGAGCTTGCTCTTTTTATGTGTCTTCAGTACTCAGATGTGTCTTCAGTGTATCTTATCAGCTGGTCCCAGGAGCCTTGCTATCTGGTCTTACATATGGGGTACAGATCACTTTATCTATTTCCTACATACAGGTCACTCAAGGTGCTTATCAGTTTATTTACATTCCATTCCATACTTTCAGATATCACACTTCAATTCCACACTTTAATACTTATTTAATAATGTATTTTCCTTATTACTATTACTATAACTCTAAAATCATTTGAAAACTGGAGATCTAAACCCAGCCTTTTGCAAACAAGGTAAATCAGCAGAATGACAAAACAAGTTAGTATCAGAGGAAAAACACCTTGAACTTTTGCAGCCTGATTCAGAGTTATATCTGCTACATACAGTGTGAAATGAATATTCCTGGTGTATTGCCAAGTAATAATCCATCACCCACACAGAGGCATATTAATATGCCATTAATTAATAGAAAGTGTTTTCATTTGAACTCCTAAAAGATCATTTGAGAACCATTAAGTCAAATTAACATCACTAACCCATTACATTTAAACATGGTTGATAAATAGTTCAATTATATTCATGCTTGATATTTTATTAATATTCATTAGGATAATGTGGTTTTAAATCTATTCGTTTTTAATTTCAAAATAAGCTTATGTATATTAGTATATGTATAAATGCCTTAATTATTTGTGTATATATTTACTTTTATATACTATGTAATAATCATTTTATCTATCTGTCTATATACCACGCAGAGATTGGTACATACTATACAGTTAGCATTACTATATGTGTAGAATATTTTTGATTTGTGATTATGGTAATTATCCTGACAATAAGATAAAGAGAAGTATGAAGCTAGAAAATATAGGAGATAATCTACTTAGATAGTGAAAATAAATATTGAACATAAAATATGAGGGAAATCTTGAATATCTCTTAATATAGGAATATATTTTATGTATACTTATCAATTTTCGATATATTCATATGTTAATTGAATTGAGAAACAATTTGGCATGAGCCTTTTAATTAATAAATACGTTCTATATTTTATCAGGTAAACGAGAAGAAAGAATATGCCAGAAAGTGATTATCAAATCAGTTATAAGGAAACAGGACTGTATAAGTCAAAGCTCTGTAAGTGGAAAAATATCATTTGTTACATAAAGGGCACGTGTCTTTCCAAAGTATATGTATCACAGCACTAATAAGCCAACAAAATGCTAACACAATATTTAGCTTTGAGATTATTCTTAAATTCTAATATTAAAATATTCTGTGAAGAAGTGTGACTTATTCTTAGCATAAGTAGTCAAAAGTCCTAAAGTGGTAACTGCAATCCAGAGAGATGGAAATTAAATATAAATATATTTGACTATGTATTTTCTTAACTATACAATTTTACTCAGCAAAAATAGTCCTGGTTCTAACTTTACCTCTTTTACTATGACCCATACAATTCTACAGTCTACTTGAGCCATGTTATAATATGGGTTACAATAGACTCATTAATTATGATTAATATATTGCAGGCACCTGTCTAGTTATGTGAGCACATTTCAAAATTTCTGTCAGCATCGCTATCCTAGGCATCACCATGGAACTCAGTTACTAAATCTCAACCTGGTATGCTATACCATCTTTTAACACAGAGAAGTTTGAGAGTTAAAGTGATAAGAAAGTCTTGCTTTCCTTTGACTTAGTAAAATCAAGTAACCAGATTTTTAAATTTTAAGAGGTGTTTTTTTTTTTCTCATCATCTCTCCTTACAGATAAATGTTGCATCTTGTGATGGAAAATGCCCATCTGCTACCATATATAACATCAACATTGAGAGCCATCTGAGATTCTGTAAGTGTTGCCGTGAGAATGGAGTGCGGAATCTGACGGTGCCCCTGTACTGTTCGGGGAACGGCACAGAGATCATGTACACTCTCCAGGAACCTATAGACTGCACGTGCCAGTGGAATTAGACCTGTGGATTCCAAGAACTCTATGCAACATCACCAACCAAATGGAGTTAACTTTCAGCACTGTTATTCAGGCGCTGGGCGGGTTCATCCTGTTCACTGATCATGTATGTACTCTCCGTACTGTTGGGATATGGCAGTGAATAAAGACACACAGAGTCTCCATGAGAAATCAGATGCACTCACTCACCGTGTTTCAGGAAAGTGAATTCTTTTAAGTTGTCCAGCTGAAATACCGTACATATAATCGCAACATGCTAAAAGCCCGAGATACGCTCACTAAGCAGCTTACTTTGCAGAATTCTTGAAGTCTCATTCATTCGGTAGTCATTCTTTGATATGCCGGTAAACGTAATCAGTTAAAATTGGTATCTGGACAGTCATAAAGGGTGGTGTGCCTAGAGACAGATCATAGAACTATAGGATTTTAGGCTTTTAAAAACTTGAATAGATGTTAGGGATTTTTTTTATTACTGCAAATTCCCCTCGTTTTGCAGGTCTAGCAGATTAACCAGAGAAGCTGGTGACTTGTACAAATTAATCCAGTATAACAATGTATTGAAGTCATGTTCATAGTTGGGTTAAGTCTAGATCTTTCACATTCCAGTCCTATATCCTTTTCTTTGGGGTGGTACAGTAAGGTGTCTACCATGGAATCTTTTATTCTTAAAGAGGCAACCTTGCATAGAATTAAGTATTTTAGATTCAATGCTTTTACAAAAAGAAAAAAAAAGAAAAAAGGAAACACAATGCCACACATGCATATGTATATACATTCATTTAATAGTTGTCCCAATAAAGAGTAATGGGGAAATGTAGCATCAGTTCCTAAATAGAGGAGGCATATCTTGGGCTTTTATTTTTTTATATCATTAAAACTATTACTAAATATGTTGTTACTACTTAACATTTAGTTAGCTATGTACTTTCTCATGCACATCTGATTTTTGAGATGTATTTGCATACTACTGACGTTGCATGCTTTTTGCTTCTCGTGCTGCTGCTTTGCCAATGAAGAATGAGATAAAATTATTTGAATGTATTAATAATTCTATAACAGAATGCTGCACCTTTTACATACAGATTACTGACACATGAAAGGAATATACCCTGAGATCTTTGCAAATGTCCAACTTCTTTGACATTTATAGTACATAATTATCTGAGTTTCCTTGTATGTAAAAAGGAGCGAATGCCCTACTTGGTATTATTATCATGAGGATGTAATGAAGTCAAACAGCAACAAGAGAACAGGAATGTTGCATTGAAAAGCAAATGCGGGGCCTGATCATGTAGGCTCAGATATGAGCTGGGTGATTTCTTTGGTTTTGAGACCTTGCTTTCCCTCAGAATTGCAACTTATTAGATATTTTGGATCTCCAGGTTTACTTAGAAATAGGTGAAAGAATGAAATGAACATCTACAAAATTCCATTGTCTACTGTATATAAAAATTGATTTTTTCTTTTTTGTACTTAATACAAGTGTTTCATCTAGATGTTAACATTTCAATATTCTTTGACCCCTATTAATATAGAGACAGAATTAAATGCTTTTGGTTAAAATAAATTAACATTTTGCTTAAGAAAAACTGTTATGTACCTCAAATGAGCACATTATACTGTATACTGTCTACCACACATTTTTTTAAATTTTCATGTTCTATAAAATATTTATTAAAATAAAACAAGAAGTCATATTTAAACTTATTTGTGAGAAAAAGAGCAACATTCTCCTAGAACTTCTTAAACATTATCAAATGCAGGAAAAATATATTGAACACCTCCTACCAGTATATGCCAGACACATTCTAAGCTCCGAGGACATAGGCAAAACAAAAAACACACAGTTCTCATACTCACACAACTTACGTTCTAGTAAGAAAGTAGGTATTTGATAGATAAACAGCTATAAGAAAGTGCAGAAAGACAGACCAAACCTTTTTGGAATGTAGTATATGATGAAGGTGGCCCTCAAATCAGCAGAGGAATACAAATGAACTTGCCATAAATGGTGTTGAACCAACTGGATTGTAACTTGGACAGAGAGAAATTAGGATTTATACATCCATTGACATCAGGCTAAATTCTAAACACATCAGAGGTTTAAATGTAAAAGAGAAACAGGAAAAAGAGAGAAGTTCTAAAAAAATTGGAGTTATTCATTATGACCTTAGAGTGGGGAGAGCCATTCTAATTCTGACTCACTATCCAGAAGCCCAGGTCACTGGTAGTGAAATAAAAATGGGTATTATGGTGCTTTTTATGAAAGATGGAAACCAATTTTAAGTACAGACAAACCAAGAAATGGAAACAATTAGAGCAACCAAAGACACTTATGGAAAAACCAGAGAAGTGTATTGGGTGGAATATAAGAGCACAGGAGTCTGAGTCCATGTCTCAGGTCCATTGCTTACTAGATGGGGAACCAATGCAACCTAATTACCGGTAATAGCTAATCTGCCCGTGTTTCTCTAATCTGAAAACAAAGGGAATAAGAGAACCCAGTCTAAGTATTTGAGAAGATTAAAGACGAAATATTTTTAAATACTTAGAAGACAACTGGAGCACAATACTCACTAATATTGTCATTGCCATATTTCATCACATTGAAGACACCTTTCCTCATCAAATGATCTATTATTTTCTGTATTGCCTTGATAGGAAAAATGCCTACTATCCATGGATAACACCATCAAGTTAGATATGCATTGTGGTGTCAGAGATACTGAAATATAAAATGAATGTATGTCTTGGAATTAATGAAATATTAGATACCATTTAGAAAAAGTCCATTTGGGGGAATGAAATGTTTGATTACATTAATATTTTCAATCATTTTTCAATTCTATTTTCCACTTTCTCACTATTGTTTCAGATATTTTGTGCCTGATCATCACCTTTTGGTATCATTGTTCTGAGAATACTACTCATATTTAGATTTAAAAGGTAATTGTGGTACTTATTCCTCAGAAACAACAAATAGCATGTATGAAAGAAAGGCAAAAGTGTATGATGGTGAGTGTGTGAGGGGAAGAGAGCTGAAGAATGTGTGGATAGTTTATTTAAAATTACTTGACAAGTATGAGAATCGGAAAAATGCAAGGAGCTAAAATATTAAATCAGATGTTAAAAAGTGTTGCCAAACTTAAGGCAAATCAGTTTTTTAGTCAACAAATATAAAGTTAACCAATGTGAACTCAATGTGCTACATGTGATATGTGAAGAATATACACTGAGTGGCCAGGTTATTATGATCTCTGAATGCATAATAATCTGGCCACTAAATACACACACACACACACACACACACACACACACACACACACACATATGTATATGAGTCCCAGTGCATTAATTCATGCATGGGTGGGGTCCAGCCAGCCTGGCCGGAAGGAGGGGACATAGGTGGTTGGCTGGCCTGCCTGCTGGTTGAAATCCTGGTTGAAGGGAAAATTTGCATATTAGCATTTTATTATATAGGGTGTATTAATTTGCATGGGTGTACGTTGAGTGGCCAGATTATTATGCCTTCAAAGATCATAATAATCTTGTCACCCAGGTATTAAAAAAAAGAGTAAGACATCAATTACAGGAAGAAAAAATATATAAAAGAAAACTGGAGTTAAAAATATGTTAGAAAGTGGCATGGTTAACTGTGACTAGTTTTCCCACTGCTAGCATAATGTTTTCCTGATTAATACCACATAATTATTGTTATTATTATTATTATTATTCTGAACATGACCATAAGTAGCCTGTACTCATCAAACAGAAATTTGGTATCTACTCAGGAGAGGCTGATTCGGTACTGAAATTAAGTTAAATACCTTCATGAGACTGAAATCAGCCCCAGAGTTTGCACCAGAGATTGTGAGAATTTAGAGGAGGCAACATTAGTGTGGGGTAGTGGAATAGTTAATAATTGAATTCAAAGCCAGCTTTGTAACAGAGTAGCTGGATTGTATTGTGCAAATTACCTTATCATTCTGGGCTTCTGTGTCCTTGCTCATTCAAAGCACAGACTGAATTTAGGACTTTATGTTTCCTTCCACCTTCCATCCTTTAATTTTCTGATATTATGTTTAACATGATGAGTGAGGCAAGAAAAAAGTACTGTCAGATGCTGGCCTTCAAGTACGTGCTTGATGATTCATGGATACAATCTTTTCCAAAGAAGTCTTTGTGGGTCCTCATGGAATATGATCTTTGTAAATCTCTACTCTGTGCCCCTGATAATCATTATGACTACCTACCACTCAGGATCAGGATACCTTCACACTTCTCATGTATTCCTAAACATACCCCTCTGAGGTGTGTGTTATGACTTTCATCTTGTAGAGGAAGAACAGGACCACCAAAATTGATTATTAACAATGCTAGTAACAATTATCTGTGCTTACTGTCCACAATTACTGTGCCAAGGGATCTTCATGTGTGAATTCACTGAGTCCTCACATCCACCTTCTGAAGAAGGTTCTGCTATGATTCCCAGATTCAGAGCTGAAACATCCAATGACTAAATAACCTGGTCATGTCACATGGCTGGTGGTGGAGAAACAGCATTCAAACCAAAGTGATCCAGCTGCGGGATCCAATACTAGCCATTGTACATTCTGGTTAAGAATATGCAGAAGGTCACACACCTAATAAGGGAAATAGGAACCCAGAGTTGGTTTCAAAACACAGACTTTTAATTACTAAGCAAACTCAAATTTCTTCTGGGGCCCGAAATGTAAAACAATGACTTACGATAGGGCCTAAGGCACACTGAAGAGTACATACTCTCTACCCAAAATCTTCCAAATTCTAAGTGCTCTTCCAAACACTGGGAAATCAAACAAACAAATCTGTTGAGTTTAGCTTGGTATAGGAAAACATGGGCTAAGAAAATTCTTACATGAATGATACAATAATCTTCTAATTCCCTTTGCAGAATTAAAGAATTTTACTTTATCTTTTTCGTTAAAAAAAAAAAAAATGTTGTGCCTGGCTGATGTGGCTTAATGGTTGAGCATTGACCCACGAACCAGGAGGTCATGGTTCAATTCCCAGTCAGAGTACATGCCCAAGTTGTGGGCTTGATCCCCAGTAGGGGGCATGCAGGAGGCAGCCAATCGATTATATTTCTCTCATTGATGTTTCTATCGCTCTATCCCTCTCCTTCCTCTCTCTAAAAATCAGTAATAACATATTTAAAAATTTTGTAATGTTTGTTTTATCTCCAGGAAGATGGCACAATAAAAACAACAAATTCGTGAGTGAGGTTTAGACAAACAGCCAAGAGCAATAATGGTTATGTGGGGTCCAGAAAAGGGCTCATTGGTGTCCATAACCAGAGCTGGCAGACCCAGCCTCATCTAGGGCAGCTGGGAAAGCAGTGGAGGAAAAGCACTTGGGAAATGCGGGAACTGCTACAACATCCATGGTCATGGCAGGCAACCTCAGGCCACGCAAAGCAATGCAGGAATGCAAACAGGGCGAGGGAGCGACTACCCACCCACACAGTTCTACTGCTCTGTGGATGGAAACCGCCAAGGAGGCAGCCGAAGTGGAGAGCAGGAACATGAGTTCAGTAGCCAGATGTCCTAGATTCATTCCAACCCTAGCTCCAGTTCCAGCTCCAGGACCTATGTGCCTTGAGCAAGCCTCAGAGCCTCTCAGAGCCTCTCTTGTACAGTAAAAGGTAGTCATTTAGTCCTGACTATTATCATCGAGATACTCTGAATAGGAATAACTGTTACATACTGTGTGGATATGAATATAGATGTGTTTTTCCTAAGAGGCTTTCAGGCCAAATTCCATTTTAACAACAAGAAGCACTGCATATGAAAGAAAGCCTTCATATTACATGTCTTGAGACTCCCCACGCCCTCCTTATCCTGAAAATATTTGATACAATGGAAACTCTTACAGATATTTTGAGACTATCTTCTGAAGTTGCTTGTACTTCAGGGAATAGAGAAAAGTTTTCATTCATTGCCTACACCACTTTCCACTCCCCAATATTTTTTCTCCTGTATCTCTTCAGACAACTTTAAAAGAATTTTGGAGAGGACATGCCAACTTAACATTTTTTTTTTTAATTTTACTTTCAAGACTCAATTCTCTTAACACATTCTTATTATGTGCTTATTCTAATACAAATGTTGCCAGGCACATAAATGTCCGGGATCTGGGTATATATCGATTAAAAGATAACGTCTGCATCTAATCAGTGTGATTCGGTGGGACGGCGGCTGGGGGGTTGGGGGAGAGACAGACCTGCCAACAATTACAGGACAATGGTAATGGCTACAGTGAAAGTACACGGAATAAATAAGAGGAGCACCGAGAAAGGGCACCTCACCCATCTTGGATGTGAGCAATGAGGAGCCATTTTCCAGGTTGGCAGCTGCAGCTGCATATACACAGGCCGATGAGAAGGAACATGTGAATTCTCCCACATGAGCAGTTTAGTTCAACTAGAGCATAGAGAACATAAGTAAGCTAGAAAGGATGGAACTGGATGTTCTTGTCATCAGCATACTTATCTAGCTAATATCAATAGAGAGCAAAGGGGAGGCCAGACATGATAAGTATGGTCATCTGGGCAGCTTCACCAGGAAGCTACAGCTTCACACAGCATTGTTCCTCAGAGGAAATCAACACCCTTCTTATCTTCTCTCCCCCCCCCCCCCCCAGTACTGGGCTGTTCAGGGAGAAGGGGTGGTAGGTGCATGCACAGTGAAATTGGGGTGATGAAGGGAAGGTGCTTGCTCATTGCATCTAACCTGGGGAAAATATCATTGGACAAGGAAGGGGTGGGGCACTTCAAGTGCATGAGCTTAGAAAGTTACAATCCCCAAAGATTTCCCTTGCGTGTGCCCCTTGTTTCCTGTCACTCTCTCGCTCCGTGACTCACCTGTGCACTAACCTGCCGTGTAGCCTTAAGCAGCTGCATGGCTCATGGCATGTGGACCCCACACGCAATGGGCTGCAGCTGGAAACACAAGCCAAGCTATCCAGATGCTAGGCTGGACTTTCCTATGGAACAGAAACTCTGGACACTGGTCCTTATTCTGGTGCTACTGAAGACAAGATAGGTCTTCTTCCATGATGGGACAGACAGAGATAGGACCTAGGAAGAGAGCCCTGCTGAGTTTACATCAGTAAAGCTTTTAATGAAAGCCTCCCCTCCCAGGGGGGCCCAGGAAGTTCTTTTCATTGTGGAACCCTGCCCTGGCCCACAGGGCAACAACGAGGGCACGCAGGAACCACCTAAGAGAATGGAACAAACAAGGGGTGCGAAGAATGAAGGCAAGACAAAATTCTGATCAAGCCTTGTTTCTTTATTGAAGCATTGCGGTTTTTAAAGGCTCAGGAGGGGAGGAGTAGGATAAGGAGTTGTCATGGGATGATTGGTTGGGGACTGGGTATCTGTCCTTAGCTGATTGGTTATTCTGATGTGGGAGGTTCTTCTGGCCTTTGGCGCGCGCAGGCTTTCTTGGAGCATGAGGAATTTCTATGCTACTGCTCAATCAGGATGTAGGGCTGACCAGGAAGTGAGACTGAACTCTGTTTTTATGGCTCCCTGCATCTCCTCCCTTTCTGTTTTTAAGCAGGAGTGGGCTTTAACTGAGCGAGGGAGTAGTGACCTGGCTCCTCCCGTGGACTTCCCAAGCCCACTAGCAATGGCTCTCGGTATCTTTTGGGGAGGAGAGGTAGAGCCTGGAATTAATGCCAGAGAGCCTTCCCTGCGGCGGCTGCACCTGTCTTAGGTCGGGAGACTCGGGATACCTGGTTTAAGCCTGCATTACCCGTCATCGGCCTAACTGAATCACTCTGATCTTAGGTTTCAGGTAGGGCCTATAGAAGAGCCCCTCAGCGTATGCCGTCTCCTCTTACCCGTCATTGGCTGCCTGCCAAGCTCACCAGGGGCTGTATGGGCATCTCTGTTGGCCATCTAAGAGAAAAAAATTTGATAGATACCAACCTCTATGTAAGCCAGGTATATTCTCAGGGAAAACCAGAGGGGGTCGAATCTTTCTTAGACCAAGCCTTGGGAAGAGGGGGTCAAAAGATTATGGGACCTTCCTCTGCAGTGCTTTGCTCTGCACTCAGCTCGGTGCCCATACCTTTCTCCTGGTGGGGAGTAGGTAAGCATTCCTCTGGTCATCATGCTGTCCCCGTAGGGAGGGAGCGCTGGTAGAGGTCATAGTCCAGTTCATGGTCAGCCTCAGCTAGGCGGTGGTAATGTATTTGTATGGGTTTAGCCAGGATGCTATTAACCTGTCGCTTTATGAAATCAGTTAGCCTCCGAAAAGCCCAGGAGCCAAAGGATAGAACTAGTAAGAGGGTTATAAGGGGGCCCAGGATGGGGAGGAGGTAGGGGAGAAGTCCGTTCAGTCCGCTCCAGAGAGGGTTCTCGAACAATTCTTTCCACCGCTTTACCAGGTCCTCCTGTAGTTTCTTGATCTTGTCTCGGACGATTCCGGACTTGTTGGCGTAGAAATAGCAGCGTTCCTGTAGGGCTAAGCATATCCCTCCCTGTTTTGCCGTGAGTAAGTCTAGGCCTCTTCTGTTTTGTAATACTACTTCTGCCAAGGAGTCTATCTGATCCTGGAGGTCATTAATGGTACTAGAGAGAGCCTGATATAATTTACATATAGGATATTTCTTACAGGATACTATTCTACTAACCTCCTTTTTTAATTTTATTCATTAGGAGGCTTTTGGAAAATTTTTATAATGCAGTTTTGATAACTTTACATTTTAATTTTTTCACAAAAATATGATTACTTTAGGGTTAATTGCATGTTAAGCAATTTTACCATGAAATGAACTATCAATAGAAATTTTGGTTAATACTTTAGGAATAGCTTTTTGTACAATTAGGTTTTCTTGAATATTCACTTATTTCATTTAGCCAATTTAAATTAATCTGAAAACTTGATTATTGTCAAGTTTAATACTTTAACAACAATCTTAGTTAACCCTGTAAATATTAATGGAAAGGATTATATACATCCTTGAGAAAGTTCCAAGCATTCCTGGTATTAGAATAGATTTAGATATAGGGCAGCTGCCATCAAGCACTTCTCTGTTGCCTGGGTCTCAATATGAGCTGTGCCAAGTCTCTTTGTTGCCTGGGTCCCAATATGAGCTGGGTATGGGAAGCGCGAAGCAGCCATGGGCAAGAGACCTCCCTCAGAAGGGGCGAGTGTTCAAGCCCCTGTAATGTTGGGGGGGGGGTGAGGATCTGTGCCCCACCTCTGTTGACCCCCAAGTTCCTTCCTGATGGCCCCTATGCGACTGTGCCTATTTTAGGTTGCCCCTCCCTTGAGGAGTCTTACCTATCATTGACTAACCAGCCATCCTCTGGGGCCAAGCAGGGTGATGCTAGGTTCAGTTCTGTCTCCTCGGTAGCCTATGCCCCTATGGCCTCCATGCCCAGCACCTGCCTTGGGGTTCCCCTGCTGGTGGGGGCCCCCAGCATTGATCATATATCTTGGGGAACCCAGGTTTCTTCTCCAGGGAGGGTCCAGTCACACCATTGTGTGAGAGACAGATCTATGGTACCATCCACCATGAGGCTACAACCTCAGCATGAACTGAAAATTCAAGCAACAGCTGTGGTTAATTGCAAAGAAGGGCCAATATAGAATGCTCAAGTACCTTCCCAAAGGACCTTCCAGAGTGGAAGGAATTAAATCCTTTCATGTTCTTTTTAAATTGCTGTCAAACATTCAAAGAATTAGTATTTTAAGTTTGTTTGGGATAAATGCACAATATGCTATTGTGAAATATCAAAATTTATAATGACATTGTAGAATAATATCATGTAAGGATATTCTTTGAATTTCCAGGCTATAAAGTTTAATTTAAGAATCGTTGTCTTCCTTTTTTACAACAAGCAACCTATAAGGCTGCTGCCTAATTTTAGTTTGTATATATATATACAAATGGTCTGTCATAAGAAATCTCATTACTGTTAATTGATTACTTATTTGCTATCAGGTTTAATACTTTGACAAAAATCTTATTTTACACTGTAAATATTAGTAAAAGAGAATTCCAAATTTTTAAAAAATTTCTCTTTTTATTAAAATTGTAATTATATTTCAAAGTATCCTCTTAAGCTTATACAGAGGGATGATGGGAAGTCAACTTTCATAGGAAACTTATTTAAATTGCTCATAAAGACATTGGCTTATTCAAAGGAAGAGGGTCGGTCTTTGTTATTTTAAGATGATGGCTGCAGGCCACGTGGGCAATAAGATGTGTGGCCGTCATGGCAGCTGCTCAATTTATTCTTTTAAAAGAAAGTCAAAATCACATTGCAGACAATCACTAGCTGTTTCTGGTCTTTATTAAAATTTTTTATAAATATATTGGCTTTTCATTTAGCTGAAAACCTTGGTCATAATTTAAAAATCTAATTTAAGTAATTAAAGTAGGTATCTTCATTTTAAAATAAAGCAAATTTACATTTGAATTCACAAGCCACAAATGTTGCCCCACCTCTAGCTTAATTAAGAATGCAGGCAGGATTCAATTATAAAAACATTGGCTTCTCATGAAATTTAACTTATGAGATATTGATTATATTTTAAAAGCTAAGTATGTATCTTTATTTTAAAAATGATAAAGAAATTTATTCAGTAAAACTTATACATCTGATATTTTATTGGTCTGATCTAAAAGTATATTATCACATCTCTAGCAAATTAAAAAAAGAAAAGGTGAGGCTTTTCTTTCTTGAAATTCTACTGCTGTTGAAAATTTTTTCTATATTTAAGAAATATATTGTTTTTGCCTTTCTTACAGGCAAAAAACTTTCATAACATTTAATATACAGCATGTAATTTTGATTTGATAAAGCTTTCCATGTGATTTCAAGTATCAATAAAAAAACTTGAAACACTCTTGGAAAGATCAAATATACAATACACAATATATTTATATATATATGATTTAAAGGTTATATACTTAAATTACTTTAAAGAAATATCAACTACATTCAAACTGGATCAATGAGTTAATTCTCCTTCTTTTAAATCAGACCAAGAAGTAAAATACTTTGGATTCCTAATTATTTAAGAGAAAGCACAATTTATTTTTGTAAGGACCCCAAGATTGAGGAATTGGCCTCCCCCACTGCCTGTTCCAGGATGTGACCTTTAAGGTTAAAGATTAGACAGGAATGAGGTCAGTTCTTTATGGTTGAAGATTAGGCAAGAATGAAGCCAGTCCCCAGAAACTCCCTACCCTGAAATGCAAAAAGCTAGAATGCAATATTTTATGACAAAACAATAAAAGCAGGGCTAGGAAGGTTTCATCCTGTTGACCGCTGTGGAATTCTCCCCCTGGGAACTGAGCTGACCACCTCGGAATGCACCTGTCAGGAAGAGACCATCCAGCCTCCTTAACCGCAGGGCTATCGGTACTTTATCTGTTTCTGGAATCGGCCTGCTAAAACAGACCATCCGGCCTCCTTGGGAAATGAGTCAACTGTCAGCTATTATGAGCCAAATATTATCTGTTAACATAGTTCTCTGATTTACAGACCACCTGCGTGTGGTTTTAACCTATTTAAACTCAGGTCCTGTAATTACTCGGTGCTCTCAGCCAGCCAGCACTGATGCTGGCTGCTTGAGAAGCCCCTGCGCTGCGCTTGTACTAATAAAACCTCATGCTTTTTGCATCAAGTTTCGGTCTCGGCGTTTGACATGGGGTCGTCGCCCCCTCCGTCGGACTCACCGGGGGTCTTGGGACCTTACATTTAGGGGCTCGTCCGGGATTTGGGGCGACCACCCCTCAAGCGCCAAGAACGGTCTTGGAGGTAAGCAGACTCCGGAGTCGCTCAGTGTTTGTCTTGTCCTCTGTTCGTTTTTTTTTTGTGTTCTCTGGAATCTGGGAGGGATAGCATCCCTCGTCTGGGACAGGGTGTCGGTACCGTAAGGAATCGGCACCTCTGGTTGAAGGGTCTTCGACCAGAAAAGCTGTCACCCTGGGGGACGCCCCAGGGACGGGTGGTGACCGTGAGGTCACTTCTGGTAGCTGGTCGGCGACGGGCACTTGCGTGTCCGGCCGGGCTAGCGTCTGGGAGGGATTTCATCCCTCGTCTGGTATCTGGGAGGGATAGCATCCCTCATCTGGTATTCTGTATCTGTGTAAGTTCGTGTGGGCCCGGTGTCTTGTTGCATCGCTTTTTGTTCTTTGTCTCTGTCTTATATTAGTGCTTTTGATTTAACCACACTTTTCCCCAGGTCAATGCCGGTCTGTAAGATAACTTTCCCCTCATGGTTCCTAGAGTGTTGGTCTTGGTTTCTTAGTCCAACATGAGTGCCATTTCTGTTTTGCTAAAACACTATAATGTTACTTGTTATTGAAAGGGTATAAGTACAGATGTTTGTTTGATATTTTGTTTGTCTGCTTGGGTATAATTATTTGTTCATGTAAGTGTGAAAATCTGTGAGAGAAGAAGGAGAAAGAAAGAAACTTTTAATTTGTTTAAAACTGAGTGCTCTGACAGCTAGCAAACCGCCCCAAGTGGCCACGGGGAACTCTTTCCCCAGGGGTGCTTGCTTTCTGCCAGAGGGAAAACGGCCGGCCTAACAAAAGTTCTATGTATGTTTATTAATTTGAAGGTATGAAGTTGTAGCAATTATGGTACAAAAAGTTAAAAGCAGATTCTTAAGTTAACTGAAGGAAGCTTGTACTGGCAAAGTCACCAAGTCTGCCCAGCAAGATCAATAACTAAATGAATCTTATTTCAGATACCTGCCGCCACCCAGTTATCATCAGTGGTGGAGGAATGGTTTCAGAACTGTTTGTCTCAATTGGTCATTTAAATTTGATGTGATTAATGATTACAGTACTTTGTAAAATCTTTAGAAAGAAAAGAAAATATTTTGAGGACAACTAGGTCCTGGTGTGTGTATGTCGACTCTTAAGTTATGGTGTTAAATCAATAATATTAATGGAAACACAGTCGAGCAGAAGAACTTTTCAGAACATTCAGGGACTCTGATTTCAGTGTAAGGGTCACCGGTTCCCCTGCGCCACCTTTATCAGCAGGAGGCAAGTGAAAATGCCTCTGTGGAAGCAGCGCCTTCGCCACCTGGGACCTGCGCCGCTCCCTGTCTCCACCCTCCCAGGGTTGTTTAGAGTAGCTGGAGGGGGTGGCTGACTAGGAGGGAAATTCTTTTGTGACCCCCCTGTACCCCAATGAGACCCCCAAACTCCCGTGACTGCTTGGACACTTTTCACCGTGTTCTGTTAGGGGGCTTCAGGAGCTTAAAAGTGCAGTTAGAAACTCCCCATTCCTCTTTTCAGGCTTATCAGAAACTGAGATCCTTATCTGTAGGAAAAATGTGTCACTTTAAATTTGAAGCGGCTGGAGGCCTGGGAACAGGGGGCTGAGCCTGCTCTCTCTTCCCTCTCCTTTTCTAAGTATTTTTTTTTTAATAATAGAAGGTTTAAGGCATGGTTTTGCATTTTTGAAAGACACAGAGAGAAAGTTTGAAGGCTAATTTAGAATAGTAAAGATTTTTGTGAAGGTTGTGCATGTGATGAGAAGGGGAACAGAGAAAGGTTGAAAGGAAAAAAAGGCCAGCAGTAAATAAGAAGGAATTAGTGTGCCTATTGTAGGAAACAAAGGCACTATAAGGGAGGATGTCCTAGCAGATTAGCTAGAGAGGCAAGAAAGGGAGACTTAGACTTCAGGAGTTTTTTTTTAACATAGAGGAAAAGGACTAACAGGACTGGGGCTCCTTTCCATTAAGCCCCCACGGGTAACCTTACAAGTGAGAGGCAAACCTATTAACTTACTGGTGAACACTGGGGCAGTTTATTCAGTCTTGACAGAGCCAATGGGACCTCTAAGAAGATATCAGTCCAGAGAGCCACCAGACAAACTGCCTGTTTTCCTGGGACATCGAGAAGGACCATAGACCTGGGAAGGAACACGCACTGGGGGAATGCAGCCGCTGAACTGGACCAAAGTGAAACAACTGGCCTTTGAGGAGCTAAAGAAGGCTCTCATTTCAGCACCTGCCCTAGCCTTGCCAGATGTCACCAAGGGACTGAGGTAAGGGGCATTACAAAAGGGGTTCTCACTCAGACTCTAGGTCCCTGGAAGAGACCTGATGCCTATCTGTCTAAGAAGCTAGACCCTGTGGCAGCAGAGTGGCCAGTGTGCCCTGGGCAGTGGCCACTACAGCATTGCTGGTGAAGGAGGCAGATAAGCAGACTCTGGGCCAGGAGCTAGCCCAGACAACACCCCATGCCATTGAGGCCCTCTTTGAGTGATCCAGAGAGATGGATGTCAAACACCAGAATCACCCAGTGCCGAGCTCTTCTCCTGGACCAGCCCTGTGTCCGGTTCCATAAGACACTGGCCATCAACCCTGCCAGCCTGCTCCAAGATGATCCAGAGGAATCCATTCATGACTGCATAGAGGTAACAGACGCAGTACTGACAGATGTCCTGCCATCATCACCAGACGAGGTACTGTTCACGGATGGGAGCAGTTATGTACAGGATGGGATCTGATATGCCGAGGCAGCAGTAGTCACCATGGACCACACAGTTTGGGCACAGTTCCTGAACTTTTGGCCTTAATCCAGGCCCTTTGATGGGGACACAGTGCCATCCCCCGGGAAAGAGGGTTGCCAACTCCAGCCAGAAAGGACATTATTTTAGCCTTATTTGAGGCCATCTGACTCCCAAAGGCAGCTGCAATAGTGCACTGCAAAAAACATCAGAAAGGGGAGACAATTAAAGCCAGAGGAAATAGAGCTGCAGACCAAACCACTAAGGAAGATGCCCAAAAACCTGTGGGGCCTTTATAAGTCTTAGTAACCCTGCCGGACCCCGACCTGCACCAAGCAAAAAGAGGAATTGGCTGAACAGAAGCAAGTCATCAAAGGACCAGATGGTTGGTGGACTCTACCAGATGACAGACTGTTGGTCCCAGAGGCTTCAGGTCAGACATTAGTTGCCCAGTTACACCAGGTTACCCACTTAGGTGTCACCATGTCTTCTGAACTTCTGTAAGGCAGATGCTACCAGCTTAGATAAGGTAATTAAAAGCATAGTCACTAGAAGTACTGTCTGTGCACAGGTAAATACTAAGCAAGGTAAGAGGGTTCCCCTGGGAATTCGGGCCCCAAGGAGATTCCCCAGGAGAGCATTGGGAGGTGGATTTCGCAGAGATTAAGCCACCAACATTAAGGTATAAATACATGTTAATTCTTTTGTTTTTGTTTTTGTTTTTTATAAATACCTCAGATCAGGTTGAAGCATACCCCACTAGAACAGAAACTGCCTCTAGGTTTAGGCTGCCAGTAATCATAGGATCAGATAACAGCCCAGCCTTTGTAGCAAGGTATCTCAAGCCTTAAGACAAGCATAAGCAGGACTCTAAAAAGTTTAATTAAATTTGTCCTAGAAACCGGTGAAAATTGGACCAACCCCCTGCCCTTCTCCCTCTTATGGACCAGATGTGCCCTCTACTGGGATGGGTTCCCCATTTTTTGAGATCATGTATGGTAAACTTCCTCTCCACCCTTCCCAGGGTCAGGGAGAAACTGAAAGCTAAAATTTGTAACCGTTCCCTTGCTCAAGTCCTTACAGGCTCTGCAGTTTACCCAGAGAGCCACCCATAAGCTTATTCCAGATGCACTGCCAGTGCCCACCTTGGACCCTGTACACCCCTTCCGGCCTGGAGACTCTGTGTGGGTAAAGAAATTCACTGCCCAAGGACTAACCCCAACCTGAGAAGGACGCTACACTGTTACCCTGACGCCCACGCCCATGGCTGTTGAAGTAGACGGCTCCCAGACCTGACTACACCACTCCGCGCTCCTGCACAGAAGACGGCCTGGATCCTGGCAACCAGCGGCCTCACCCGTGAGATCCCTAGGCTGGGCTCCACACGGGCCAGGAGGAGACTTGATGCCGGCAGGAGGGGAATTGGACTTCAATGGGAATTTTGGTATTGTGGTAAAAACATTTTTGCTAGCCAGTGAAAAAGTCTGAAGCTTAGTAAAGCTAAATATGCGAGCAAGAATTAAGTCAACAAATAGACCAGGATTTAAGTACCCTAGAGAAATCTATAGGCGAATTAGAAAAATCGGTCCGGTCCCTAGCAGAGGTAGTCTTACAAAATAGACGGGGGCTTGACCTCCTATTTCTAAAAGAAGGAGGACTATGTGCAGCCCTCAGAGAGCAGTGCTGTTTCTATGCTGATCATTCAGGGGTTATGAAAGACTCCATATCCAAACTGAGAGAGAGGCTTGAAACCCGGAAGAGAGAACGGGAGACCAATCAGGGATGGTACCTATAGTTCCAGGATTGAAACTTCCCTGAAAAGAAAAGGGGGGAATGTAAGGACCCCAAGATTGAGGAATTGGCCTCCCCCACTGCCTGTTCCAGGATGTGACCTTTAAGGTTAAAGATTAGACAGGAATGAGGTCAGTTCTTTATGGTTGAAGATTAGGCAAGAATGAAGCCAGTCCCCAGAAACTCCCTACCCTGAAATGCAAAAAGCTAGAATGCAATATTTTATGACAAAACAATAAAAGCAGGGCTAGGAAGGTTTCATCCTGTTGACCGCTGTGGAATTCTCCCCCTGGGAACTGAGCTGACCACCTCGGAATGCACCTGTCAGGAAGAGACCATCCAGCCTCCTTAACCGCAGGGCTATAAGTACTTTATCTGTTTCTGGAATCGGCCTGCTAAAACAGACCATCCGGCCTCCTTGGGAAATGAGTCAACTGTCAGCTATTATGAGCCAAATATTATCTGTTAACATAGTTCTCTGATTTACAGACCACCTGCGTGTGGTTTTAACCTATTTAAACTCAGGTCCTGTAATTACTCGGTGCTCTCAGCCAGCCAGCACTGATGCTGGCTGCTTGAGAAGCCCCTGCGCTGCACTTGTACTAATAAAACCTCATGCTTTTTGCATCAAGTTTCGGTCTCAGCGTTTGACATGGGGTCGTCGCCCCCTCCGTCGGACTCACCGGGGGTCTTGGGACCTTACAATTTTCTCAAAAATAAGTTATAGTTTAGGCATTTAGTTACCACAGTTATAGCACCTCTCTCAATTCAATCTGAATCTTAAAATTTCAGAGCTTGCATTGCAAGTCAAATACTTAGTAGTTCTTTATTAATAAACATATTTTTAAGAATAAATTTTAAAATCTAATAATTCATTTTAAACCACATTTGTTCTGCCAGGGGAAACTGGGAAGGGAATTGTTCACAGGTAAACTTGTCCTTGGGCTAGCCATTCATATTCTTTAAAGATAGCTGCTGGCTGGAATCGGATTACCTGTTCTGGGTGGGAAGGGCATGTCCTCCCCTTCCTCCATTAAAATTAAGGTGTAGCTTTAAAACCTCTTTTATGGCAAGAGACCTTAAACTTTCATAACTTTAAATTTTTCAGGTAGCAAATCAAATACTTAGCATTTTCTAAATCAATAATACTTTTACATTTCAAAAGCAATTCTCTAGACTTCATGTGCTGGAAACCAATCGTTGTATCACCAATGGTAAGAGGCTGTTCAACCTTCAAGCTCTGAAAGGTCAGAGCCAGACACTCCCTATCTAATTGAGACAAAGGTAGCTGAGGCAACTTCCCCATCTTGTAATCATGTAAATCCTTACTGGTTAGCTGGACTCCCAGCCATTCATATGTAAACTTGCTACCTACAATCTCTGGTTACCTACCTCAGGGTGGGAATTTCAAAAAGGGCTCCTTAAAATGCCTTGGGAAACTAGCCTGTATTTCTTTCCCAGTTCATCTCTGCCATCTTTAAATGTAAAAAAATTTAGGGTTTTTAATCCTTGAAAAGATTCAAGTCTAGCTCAAAAACTATGCGCACTCGTTTTGTAAGGTCCCAAGACCCCCAGTGAGTCCGACGGAGTGGGTGATGACCCCAAGTCAAATGCCGAGACCGAAACTTGATGCAAAAAGCAACAGGTTTTATTACAAGCGCAGCGCAGGGGCTCTCAGGCAGGCAGACAGCAACCCGAGGGAAGTGCTGGCTGACTGGAGCGCCGAGCAATTGCAGAACATGAGTTTATAAAGGCAAAAACCACACGCAGGTGGGGTTACACATGGAGGGGGAGGAAGGGAACAAAGAAATTCCAAGAAGGGGAGCTGGGCTCGTTAATTACATGTTTTATTACAGGGTCTATGCTTAGTCAACAGTCTCATCTGGTAATCTTGCAAGCCCCTTTGCCTCCCCCCTTCCCATTCCTCTGGGTAAGTCCTTAGGCTAGGGAGTTTCTGGGGACTGATTTCATTCTTGCCTAATCTTCAACCGTAAAGAACTGACTTCATTCCTGTCTAATCTTTAACCATAAAGGTCACATCCTAGAACAGGCAGTGGGGGAGGCCAATTCCTCAATCTTGGGGCCCTTACAGTTTTTAAACTGGCCTTTTCACTTTACATGAGCACAGAAATCCTGGATGCATCATGAATTTGTAAATGCTTTAAGTCACTAGCTGGAAAAAGGAAAATGGCGAATATGAGGCCTCTTATGGTGGCTTTCTTGGAGAGTGGCATCCATATTGGATTGCCATGTGGCTTCATTCCCCCACATCCTGCTTACTTTGAGGGTTAGGTGATCCGAGTGATCTCTTTTAAAGGTAAGCGAGGGATATTGGGGATTTTTTCTAGTGGTTTTTCTGGCTCTTTTTTAATATTTAAAGGTTCTTGGTCTTTAGGGGTCTCTGGGGGTTCTCCTGGGAGATCTATAATGACTGAGGGGCATGTTGAGGGGGGACGGGAGTTTTCCTTAAGAATCTCCTCTCCCGTTTTGATGACTTCTTTAATATCGGGGTCCTGAGAATGGATTTTTAGAATATCATGAATTAAGTTCCAATAAAAGGCAGTAATGAGAATCTTCTCGGAGCCAAAAGTCTGAAAAAATCCTGTAGGGCATCTCCTACTCATTCCCACTGTTTCTGGTTAATAGTTCCTTCTAGGGGGAACCAAGGGCAGGTATCATGAACAAACTCAAAGAACTGCTTAAGGTCTTTTCTTTTAACCCTTACTCCTCGAGCTCTGAGGGACATCTTGACACCGTCAAGGAACATTTCATGCGTACTCAAAGAATTCCCCATTATTGGTCGACTGAATGGCTCTCCAAGTGATTTTCTCCCCCACATAAGCCTCCGGGACGTATAAACCCCGTCCAGGTCAGCCTGAATTTTCCCGTCAACCCAGGAATTCAGGCGGAATTACTCTCTTTTCGACTCTGCCCTTTACTCCCTTGCTTGCGTGAAACGGTCGGTAGGTATAATCCGCCTACTCGGATTCTCACAGAGGAGAAGCCCCCATTTGCCCTCCTTCAGGCTAGCAGGACTTCCCGTGGTTGAGTCTGTGAGATGAACGACCTTTGTTCAAAGCAAGCTCAAGGTTTTAAGAGCAGATCTAATGAGAGAGAATTCGAGACAAGAAAGCCTGGCGACGATACTAATTCAAGTGATTCAGAGTTCTCACAGCCGGAGATGGGTACCCTTCACTCTTTCCCAAATTGGCAAGTGAGTGCTTATTAGTGGGCAGGAGGAATTGACCAAGAGAGCCAATAATAACAGTCGAGCAAAAGGGGTGAAATGTTATGAAATCTTGTTTGAAAAATCGTCTACCTACCTTACTCCGATCTGTCTCATGGTGGGTGGGACCGTGACTATCTAAATGCCGAGTCTTCACTCGCGGATCCTCGAGGCGACTCTGGGGGGTGCCTGGCCAGGGCTTCTCCGGTAGACTTTCTCGCCGGGGGTCCCGCGTTGGGCGCCAATTTGCCCCAGCCCACGGGGCAACAACGAGGGCACGCAGGAACCACCTAAGAGAATGGGACAAACAAGGGGCGCGAAGAATGAAGGCAAGACAAAATTCTGATCAAGCCTCGTTTCTTTATTAAAGCGTTGTGGTTTTTAAAGGCTCAGGAGGGGAGGAGTAGGATAAGTAGTTGTCATAGGGTGATTGGTTGGGAACTGGGTATCTGTCCTTAGCTGATTGGTTATTCTGATGTGGGAGGTTCTTCTGGCCTTTGGTGTGCACGGGCTTTCTTGGAGTGCGCAGGCTTTCTATGCTATTGCTCAATCAGGATGTAGGGCTGACCAGGAAGTGAGACTGAACTCTGTTTTATGGCTCCCAGCAGAACCCCAGGGACTCCACTTCCACAGATAACACTTTCACAGGCACAATGGTGGAGGGCTGTGTGTAGGATGGTAAGCAATACTTGATGGTGAATCATTGAAAGCTTTTAAGTAATCTCTAAATATAAAAGCGAACGCCCATTGTCCTATGGAAGGGTACCTATGATGCACACTGACCACCAGGGGGCAGACGCCCAACACAGGAGCTGCTGAGATGTGGTGACTTGGCAGCAGGGGTTCTCTAGTGATGCACCCCAAAACCAGAGAGGAGGGAGCCTGATTTCTCACAGGGCTGTGCAATTCCACATTCAGCTGTGGGTTTTGTTGTTCCTGGGGCACTATTGGCTGCAAATCTGGTTTACTGCACACTTGTGTTTGTGTTCCACACCCTGTATTACAGAAACTTTGCAGAATGCCCTCTCATACTCTGGGACTCCTTGGGGGATGTTGGAGAGACGGTTGCAGCCCTATTCCCTCAGGCCAGGCCAAGGGACCCCACTGGCCAGAGGGACCCTGCTCATTCTGCAGAAGCTCTTTTAGCTGAGGTGCCTCCCCAGGTGCGGCTGGCTAGGCAGGGATTGTGGGAGGGAGGTTGGGTCCAGGACATGTCTGGCCTATCTCACCCAGTCCCACCCCACTGGCCACCACCCAGGACCACCTGCATTAGTCCCTGTCCCAGAGTCAGCGCCACAAGCTTAAAAACCTGAGCATGAGTTTTCTTTCTTTTTCTTCGATTTTTCCCCCCTCTCCACTCTGCAGACACCCTTTGAGCTGCAGCACCGCCACAGGAAATCTAGTTAATTTCCTTTCAAAGTGCATGGATCTGTGCACCTGGCCACTAGTAAAAACAGATTTGCCAGTAAGAATAACCTCAGAGACAACAGAAATTTCACCTGACGTCTGGAATGCCACATTGCAGGTTACTATTCTAAACAAGGCAGAAAATTATAAGTCCCTAATCATTGCAATTCCAGTTGTGATGGTAAGAGGGTATAAATTATAATTATTTAGGGTTGTTTTTTTCACTTGACTCACTAAGTGAGGTGAGAGAAGGAAGAGAAAGAAAAGAGAGAGAGAGAGAGAGAGAGAGAGAGAGAGAGAGAGAGAGAGGAGAGAGAGAGAGAGAGAAAGAATTTAGTGTCACTCTAGTTCTGTTTTGGGCAAATGGATGAATATATTTACCAATATAGGGAATTGCAGGTGGTAAGAAGAGAAAATTATGTATAATTTGATTTTAAAAGTTACATTTGAGTTACCTATGTAACATTCAAAGGGAGATATCTAGGAAGAGATTGAATGATCAATAACTCTTAATGCTGGTTAGTTCTAGAGCTCCAGAGAGAAACCTATTCTAGAGACATAGATTTGGCAAGACATTAGCAAATTGAGTGAGAATGAGATTGACGGAGAGAATAATAGAGTAGAAAGAAAGGACTTGGAATAGACCATTGGAGAACACAGGCATTTAAAGGGTGATTAGGAGGCTGATAAAAAATAGATCAAGAAGCAGTAGAGAGAGAAAAAAAGTGTCATGAATAAAAGAATAATCAAGAATATAAAAATCTCTAGTCACACAAGAGTTAACAGTTATTGATTGGTCATTTATGTCATTGGGACAATTATAAGACTGTTCATTGGAGTGGTGAAGATAGATTCATACTGAGGTGTGTTAATGGAAACTGAGAGGAGAGAGACAGGGAGAGAGAGAGAGAGAGAGAGAAAGAGAGAGAGAGAGAGAATTGTTCTTTCAACATGCTACTGTTAACATATTTTGGAAGTGGATGTTGACAGTGATTGAAGAAGAATAAAGTGCTCAAAAAATAAATTTGTTAAATTTTTGAAATCTATAAACAATGAATATTATTAGCAACTTGTGAAACTGTCTGTGAATGTGGGATAGGAGTTTGGGAACACATAAAAGCCTAATTAAAGTGACAAGATTTATCACAGGGAGACAAGAGAAGTATCTATGCAGAACGTAGACAGCAAGAACATAACTCAATTATATTGTTTCTTTCTCTTTTAAGAAAATTATATATATTTTATTGATTTTTTACAGAGAAAGGGAGAGGGATAGAGAGAGAAACATCGATCAGCTGCCTCTTGTACACACCCTACTGGGGATGTGCCCACAACCATGGTACATGCCCTTGACCAGAATTGAACCCGGGACCCTTTATCCACTGAGCCATCGGGGCTCTCTATCCACTGAGACAAACAGGTCTCAGTTCAATTATATTGTTTCTTGACAATAGACTGAAATATGTAGTCAGCCTTGTGGGGACAGAAGAGAAACCAGGAAGAGCCAGAAGTTAGAGGCACTTAACTAGGGGTGTGGCAACCTTGAAGGTGAGCTGCTCAGGTCTCCCTAAAAGGGGGAAGCTGTTGCTATGATCTCCAGGTGCAGATCCACCACAGTTTCATATGGAGTTTATACTGTTCTCACCACCCCAGCCACAGACTGAGCACAATAGGGGCACTAGAGCCAGGCCATTCCTTCCCAACGAGGAACTCTAGTGAAACTTTGATCTTCGGTTCCCCATCAGCATGGCTAAGGCTCTTCTTAGCCAATTCTTCTTTATGTCCCACCCTCATTTCACAAGAATGGTCCTACAAACTGCCATGTGCTTATATGCAAATAGACCTAAAGGTGGAACAACTGAAAAACTGAACTGGTCAGGATGACATGCGGTGACCACCAGGGGGCGTGTGTGGAACATGGAGGGTGTGGGCCTCAGCAGGATGGTGGAGCAGGTGAGTAGGGGCCCCAGAACAAGGTGGGGCGCCAGTGGCTGTCATTGGGATGAGTCTCTGGTGGTCACTGAAAATTCTTTGCTCCCACATGCTGCAGTCCTGCGTGACACTCACACCTCTTGGCAGCGCTGGACTTGCTCACCCCACAGCTGGCACTGGAGTGGGCCCTTGCTCTCGGCTGCAGGCCCTGATCAACCCTGAGGGCTTTTCCACCTCCCCCTGCTCCTGAGGGGCGATTGGGGCTGCAGCCGCCGCTCACACCCCCTACTGGTGCCAGCCCAATCACTCTGCTCCACGCTATGAGAGGGTTTGTGTGAACAGGGTTGGGCCGGCACTATCAGCACGTGGAAGGAGCAGCATAAGGAAGGGGCTGCTGGCAGGAGGGGGGCTGCCACAGAAAGGGGACCAGGGGCTGTGGTGGGAGGGGTCGGGCTGGGGTGGGAGAATGGACTGAGACCCACTTAGGGACCTACTGCAACCTTGTGGCCCACAGTTCCTTCCATGGTGCACACATTTGTGCACTGGGCCCCTACTAGGTAATTATTATATTATTAATTATAATAATTATTATATTTATCATATTTATTATTAATTATAATTATTATTATAATTCACTATTATATTTATGAATGCTTTGAAATATAATAGATGTAGTTCTAGTAGGTTGAATGTTAAGGGAAGAGGAGAAATATAATTATGTAGGTCAACATTTTAAAACTCTGGTTATGCATTAAAATCAGCAAAGTAGTTTTTTGTTGTTTTTAAATATATTTCATTGATTTTTTTACAGAGAGGAAGAGAGAGGGATAGTTAGAAACATAGATGAGAAAGAAACATTGAGCAGCTGCCTCTTGCACAATGCCTACTGGGGATGTGCCTGCAACCAGGGTACATCCCCTTGACCGGAATAAAACCTGGGACCTTTTAGTCCGCAGGCTGACACTCTATCCACTGAGCCAAACCGATTTCAGCACAGCAAAGTAGTTTTTTAAAATACCAATACTTGGTCCCTGGCTGATGTGGCTCAGTTGGTTGAGCTTCGTCCTGTGAGCCAACCAGTTCAATTACCAGTCGGAGCGTGTGGGAAGCAGCTGATTGATGCCTCTCTCCCTTCATCTCTTTCTAAAATTGATAAAAACTTAAAATATTGTTTTAAAATACCAATGCTTGGACCACCCTACTTAAGGATTTTATTGCCTTGACCTGAGTTGGACCAGAGGTGTCAGGATTTTCCTTTTCAGAGATCTTAGGGAATTCAGTATACCCAGGGTAGACATCAGCTGACATAAGATCAAGGGAGAAGTTTTTTGTTATGTTATCATTGTTCTATTTTGTTTTGTGATGTGAGCATAAGCTCATGTAGTGAGAGGAAAACTGTAGTGAAGAGGGAGGTTGAAGATTCTGGGGGAGGGTGTATGGAACAAGTGCCTGCCAGTGGAAGGGCATGATTTTGGGGCACAGCATTTACCTTGGATAGAAAAATCATCTTTTCTCTGGGATCTGAGGAAAGGAGCTGGAGATATATGGATCCTGAGATGTTTATAGACATGAGCAGCGGGTAGGAAGTATAGGAAATTCCTTTGTGATGACTTTTTTCCCCCTTGAGAAATAGGAAACAAGTTTATTAGCTGAGAGTGATGCTGAAAACTCTTTACAACAAAATCTTGGCAGTGGGTGAGCACGGACTTGTATGCAAGTCTTCTCTCCCAAATGGTTTATCATCTTCTTAGCGACAGAGGAACTCTTCATGTATCTCCTTTTGTCAATCACCTGTTAGAGGGAAAACCACAAGGCAAGTGCTCCAGAAACATTCTGGTGTATCTCAACTCCATTTATTTTCTCTTTTCTTTCCAGCTATTGTAATAATAATTCTGGTTCTTATTTTCTTCCTCATTCTGAAAACATTACTTGCCCAGTCCAAGTAATTGCTCTTTTTTGAAACTTCATAGTTTCTGTTCAAACTCACTTTCATAAAGTTTTTGTAGATCTTGTCTTTCATAAAATCCAAACTGGGACAGTTTCTGAGAAAAGACAGTGACTAGGATACTTTCTGGAAAAAGACAAAGTGGACATTGGGGATGTTTCTGAAAAAATGACACAGTGAAACTTTTCAGGGCTGTGAAAGCACCTCTTAAAACGTATCCCATCTTTCAAGAGATATTTCAGTATTTGTCAACTGTGTTCATTTAAATGCAAAATAAATTGAAAGCAATTATTTCTTTTAATGCATTGGTCCTGACACAAAAAGTTAAGTTTGGCACAGTTGAGGATTGGCATGAAGGCTAGTGTGGTGAGAGCTTACTTGGTAAGGGAGGGGGAAAAAAATCTATATTTATTTAAGGAAAATATTTTGTCAACATGTCTTATTTCTGTACTTACTGTATGAAATTTCAAACACTGATAGAAAAATCAATCTTAACATTCCAAGGAGCTCTCAATTATTCAGTAAGCACTCAGTGAGCACCACTGTATGCCAGGCTCAGATTGTGGGGCCGCTGCAGGAGATGCAAAGGAAAGGCCGCCTGGAGAGCAAGAAACAGACAGTGGCGTGGAGCTGCCACAGGGTTGAATTACCCGCCGGGGTGTGTACAAGCGAGTGGGAAAGACGGCAAAGCTTTCCCTGGGAAATGTACAGAGTTTGCAAAACAGACAAACAAGAGAGTGACGCGTTTCTGCCTCAGAGAAATAAACAATTCATGCTGCCTGGAGGAAGACAAGTGGAAATTAATGCCAGAAACGAGGTTAATTTTCTCTCAAATTAAAAAAATAAAAAGGAATTTAATGTTCATGAAAAACATTTGTCTCGCACTGTGAAGACTGAGCCAATTATTCGTTTATTCATAGTTTCGTGTGCCTGGCCCCAGGCACAAGGGGGTATGGTGCACAGCAGTAGAGGATAAAGCAGGAGAAGCCAGGTTCTGCCTGCAGTCAGAGGGCGAGCTCAGGAGCCTCTTCCCTCCGGGTGCGCATGTGTACACATGGCTCCTCCTACCTTCCTGACACCCTCTGAATGGAGGCAGAGGATGGAAGGTAAATGACTCTCTCCATGAAGATCAATTTTGTGAGTGCATGTTTTATCCTTGAGTATAATACCTTTCCCCTAAAGCCCAATTAAAAAAAAAATCAAGTAAAAATGTTTTGGGTTCACATTTATCCTAATTTTCTTTCTATTTGCCTTTTCTCCTGCAATGCAAAACACACACACACACACACACACACACACACACACACACACACACGGCTTTGTTTTAAAAAATAAAGTAACTGGAATGTAGGATTATCCAGAGGTTTAAGACTATCTTTCTGTGAAGCTAGAAAGAGAATGTAACAGCAGAGGTATTGTTGCAATTGCATACATGAAGTTATACCAATGAAAGAAATGGAGGGTGAGTTGCTGTAGCACATTCTAAAATTGACCCACAAACAGGGCAAAAAACTCAACTTCCTGAAAACCTGGATACTGCTGTTAATACTCTTTCAAGTTATAGTATCCGGCCTCCCTGACCATTGTTTCTCTTGGAAACTAGAGAAAGTGATTCGCAGAAAAACTGTCCTGGACCTTGCTCTGACCCAGCGGCAGCATTTTCAGCTCCTTTCCCCTATTCCCACAGAGCCGTGTTTTTACTTTATGTCAGCATTACTATTTTACACCTCACACTTATTGTACACCCCTCCTAACTCTCTTTGCAACCTTGAAGCTTCATCGCCTTCCTTACAGGCCCCACAGTGGGAGGCAGCAGGGGCAGACTGCACTGCCCAGGAGAGAGCAGGGCTGAGCCCAGCCCGGGAGAGGAAGCTGCCTGAGCGGGGCCAGGGGCTTGCCTGGGAGAGGTGAGACCACACGGAGGGCTCAGGGGCCAGAAGGCAAGGCCAGCAGCTGCCAGAGGACCGAGGAGGGCAGGACCAGTCAGGAAGGGGCTGCCCTTGCTGTTTTAGGACTTGGTTGTGGTATTCAGTGTATGGGGCTGTAGTTCAACTGTCTAAGTGGCCAAGTTGGTGGAGAGCTGGGCTCTGTCTGGAGACAAAGTCCATCTGACCCAGTGATCCCACTTCTAGGAATATATCCCAAGAAACCCAAAACACCAATCAGAAAAAAATACATGGATCCCTATTTTCAAAGCAGCACAATTTACAATAGCTAAGATCTGGAAACAGTCCAAGTGCCAAAGAGGAGGTGAGTGGATAAAAAACCTGTGGTACATTTACACCATAGAATAATACCCTGCTGTAAAAAAAGAAGGAACTATTATCCTTTGCAAACAACATCGATGGACCTGGAGAGTATTATAAGCAAAGCAAGTCAGAGGAAGATAAGTATCACATGATTTCACTCATATGTGGAATCCAATGAACAAAAAAGGCTGAAGAACAAAACAGATCCAGAGACGTAGAACCATGAAAACACCGATGAATTTCACAGGGAAGGAGGGGGTTGGGGTTGGGGTTGGGTTGGGAGGGGAGAGATTAACTGGAGAACTTATATGCATAGATGCATAGCCCATGGACTCAGACAATGGTGTGGTGAACGCTGAGGAGGGGTGAAGGTGAAGAGGAGGGGGTCAATGGGAAAAACAAACATGCAAACAAAAGAAAGTAAAAAAAAAAAACATAAAAAAAACTGTATGCTCATTTGGGCACAATTAGACACATATAATTGATGTAGCATATTGAAAAAAAGGATTGCCTGTTTCTGTTTTTGAGCTTGACTTTTCCCTTGACAGTTTTACATTAAATGTCTCATCTTTGAGTCTGTATTTGCCTTGCTGAAAGAGATTATGCTAAGAAAATATTATATTCTATTGGTATTATGTCTTAGGTAATTATTAATACAATTTTTACAAATAGATATAGTTAACTCTTACATTGGCAACTTTCTTTGAAAGTTTCTCTCTTTTCCTTCCTGAGTTTATTGTAATCTCTGACTGTAACTTGTAAACATCTGCTTAGAATTGAGGAAAAGTCCCCCATTTGGGTCCCAATCAGCTCAGCAGCAAAGACTATGATGTTTAGGAGCCAAGTAGCACAGCAGTAAGGTAAAAGTGAGCAAACAAAGGTGTTCTAGAGGGAGAAGCTCACAGGCTAATCCCTCTAAAGATTCCCTTCACACAAAGTTGAGACTTTGGGAACTATTAAAGGAAAATGATGACTAGAATAACATACGTGTGATTAAAACACTCAGTCTACTGAAAGGAGGGATTTTTCTTAGATTAGTTTGAAATAGAGTATGCCAGAGGCTCCCCCAAAGTGTCCTCAAGCCTGCCTGCTCCCTCTCTGACTCCATAAAGGGTAGGACTTGCCCCAACATATTACCCCACCCTTTGTACCTCTGTAGACATTCTTTCATCCCGAGAAGTCTTTTGTGTCACCTGGAAATGGGTATTCAAAATGTAAACATACCTTGCAGCCTTACTGAAGGTCCAAATTTATTTCGTCCTTAGCAAGTCCCAGTGGAAGGACCAATCACCTTCTTTAACCTTTACAGCCAGGCTCCTACCAGCTGGCTTTTCCTCAGCCTCACTGAGCAACCACGTACCTAGACACGTAGACCTCAGCCCTCCCCCGTCCAAACTTATCTGCCCCAAAAGCTGCGTGAAGACAGAACATGACTATTTTTTAAGACATTTTATGAATCACTTTAATTAAGTAGTTGGCCATATTTTGTTACCACAAACTCTTCTGTTAATCCAGTGAACAAAGATTTATTAGACACTTTGTTGCCACTCACTGTGCTAGACTCAGGGAACACTATAGCCATGCTCCTTCCTTCCTGGGAAAGACAGACAGTAAACAAGAATCAGCCCCACTGTGGTCGGTGCTATGAAGATGACAAATGTGATGGCCTGAGTGAGGTAGGTAGGAATGGATGGATGGATCAGGGGTATCTGAACTGAGAACTAAGCAGGAGATATTTGAACTGAGAACTGGAGCATGAGAATAAGTCAGACTTTTCTTTTGTGTGTGTGTGTATGAGCCCCTACATAATTTTTATTTCTAGTAAAATAAATAACAACATAATATCCCAAATAAAAGCGTGTGTCTTTTTGTATTTCACAGAGTTTAAGGGCCATGAGACCAAAAAGTGAGAAAAACCACTATGGTTCATCCCCAGCCGGGATTGGTGCACTTGTAGCTCTGACCTCATAAAGTGCCAGTGTGATGGAATTGCAAACCACTCCTATAAATAAGGATTAGAATTTTTTTGGCTTTAACCATGGCACAGGCGTCTGCTAGCAGGCCCACCATGGAGGAGCAGGAGCGCTGTATAGGAGACTACATACTGGGAAAATCAATAGGGGAGGGAGCCTGCGCCAAGGTCCGCTTGGCGCACCATATTCTCACGGGCATGGAGGTGGTGGTAAAAAGTATCAATCGAAGTGGAGGTCGAAAATGTTTTAGGGAGGTGCACTGTGTGCGCACCCTGCGCCACCCCAACGTGACCCGCCTCCTGGAGGTCATCCTGACCCAGCACCATATACATCTCGTGCTGGAGTACGTGCGGGGCGGGGACCTCCAGGCGCACCTAGACAGGCGCGGGCGCCTCACCGAGCGGCAGGCCCGCGAGGTGTTCCGCCAGGTGGTCTCGGCCCTTCAGTATTGCCACATGCGGGGCTTCGCACACCGGGACGTGAAGCCTGCGAACATTCTGTTAGAGGCCGATTTCACGGCCAAGCTGGCCGACTTCGGATTTAGCCACGAAACAGAGGACGAGAAGCTGAACACCTTCTGTGGGACCCTGTACTACATGGCGCCCGAGGTCCTGCGGCGGGAGCCCTACGATGGGTGCAAGGCAGACGTGTGGGCGTTGGGAGCATCGCTCTACAAGTGTGTGACCGGGTGCGTGCCCTTCCCGGGGGACACCTATGGGCGCGTCCGGGACCTCATTCTGGCCGGGCGGTACGAGCCCCCCCTCTTTATGAGCGGGCCCGGCCGGAGCTTCCTCCAGAAGCTGCTCACGGTGGACCCGGAGCAGCGGCCCACCCTGGAGGAAGCCATGAGGATGCCGTGGCTGAACCCGGGAGACCAGGAGGGCCTGCAGCCCTACAGCGAGCCGCCCTGGGGGGACCTGGACCCCGAGCTGGTGGACCAGATGGAGGGCCTGGGCTTCTCCGAGGCGACGGTGCGGGACTCGGTGTCCCAAAGGCTCTTCGACCGCGCCATGGGCACCTACGGCATCCTCAGGCTGGCGGCCGAGAGGATGGCCGTAGGTAGGATGCCTGGCCGCACCGTCCGGGTGAGGCCCTACCGGCCCCCGGACACCGGGGCCGACACGTCCTCCAGCGGAGAGGAGTCCCAGCGCTCGGAGGGGGGTTCTTCGGGGCCCTCGATGCCATCGCTCTGCCGGGGGGTGGGCATGACCAATGCGCCCCCACCCAGCCTGGAGACGGTGCCCTCCTCCGGGCCCTCCCTGGAGTCCCTGTGCCCGCCAGCGCCCCGCGGCCCCGACCTGCTGCCCCCGGGGGGCGGCCCCGCTCCCCGCACGAGCGGCGGCGGCGGAGGCGGAGGCGTTGGCGGCGGAGGCGGAGGCGGCGGAGGCGGAGGCGTTGGCGGCGGCGGCGGAGGCGGAGGCGTTGGCGGCGGAGGCGGAGGCGTTGGCGGCGGAGGCGGTCGCGTGGGCGTCTCACCGGCCGCGCAGTCGGCGGGGGCGGCCCCTGCCAGGCCCCCCCAAGACGGCAGCTCCGCAGCCCCTCCCGCGGCCACCACCCGGGGGCGGCCGGGCCTGGCCAGACGGGCCTTGCACGCCCTCCTGCGGCTCCTCTGCTGCGGCTACACCCCCCCGTGCAGCACAGGAGCAGGACGAGTCCACCCCAGCGACCACTGAGAGGTGAGGCCCTGGGGAGGTGTGGACATTGAATGACTTGGGAAAGCGGCTAACGGAGAACTGGACGTCGTTCCCTCTGTCACAGGCCAGGCGGAGCCGCGGGCTCCCGAGTCCCGGGCGGGGGACGGAGCCCCGCGGGCTGGCGGAGCTGGCCTGCAGGCGGTGGAGGTCTCTTGGGCTCCGGCTCTCACAGGTAGGCATCCAGCAGCGCCTTGGAAAGCATCTTTTTTTTTTTTTTAATTTTGTTTTTATCCATTTATTTTGGTTCTCTTTTAGTTTTAGTTTTTTATTTTATTTAATTTTTATTTGTTTTTTGGGATTAGCCATGCCTCATGACTGGGGAAGACTGCGTGGCGGCCCCTGGAGGTCAAGGTGAGAGTCTGCCCTCGTTGTGGGCCCATTTGTTTGGCAAGGTAAGATGTATGAAGGAAAGCAGTCTACACACCATCTTCAAGTTAGCTGATTACTAAATTAGCTATTTAACATTACTTTTAGAAATTGATTACTAATAGGTTATAAATATATCTATGGAAAAGCCTACTTTCATAATTATAAATAAAATTAAGCTTAAAATTTTTACATGTGAATTTCAACATCATATGCTAGTCTGGCCATTATAAGTGAAGAGTTTGAATAGTCTATAAATCAGCCGCAAAACTGAACTAAAAAAAAGGAGGGGAGCATTTTAGCATGAACTTTGATAATGAAAATATTAAATTTAATTAGATCTAAAACCAGGAATAGTTTAGTTTTGAAAATCATCTTTCTTGAATGAGGCATTAACATGTTTTCTTAATATCAAAAGTCTACTGATTTCTCACTTTGTTATTAATTCTTAAGTTGATGCAATACAAGTTTACTATAGTATTGTTACTGTTAACGAAAAAAACCATTGAAACCTGTAAAGGAATTTTTGTGAGTTTATTTGAGCCAAACTGTCAACAATTGCCGGGAAGCAGAACCTCAACGGATTGAGATAATGCTCCGAAGAATGGCGGGTTACATTTCTGTATTTATACATAGAAATCAAAGGAGGGACATAGGTGGGTGACATGAATATTCATTGGTGATGGAGTAAGGAGGCAGGAGAAAGCAAGCCTGTGGGAAAGCCCTGGGATTGGATAAAGAGTAAAACTATGGAGGCTTACTTAGGTGAGTGCAGGAACAATTAACATGATAACGAAGGAATTGGAGGCATCTATTCTGGCGCCCACCACATCGGGTTACACCCCAGGGGCTCCAGAGAAAAGGGAAGTTACAAGTTACTCAGACATCTCACAGATAGGTTATCTTAGAGGCAGGAAGGCAGATGGGCTCAGTAAAGAACAAAGCTGATCTTTGTCTGTGAAACATTGGCCTAGAAAATGACTGCCCACTATAACCTGTTGGAAGTAAGATATTTAATTTTCAAACCATCCTTTGTGGTTACTTCAGGTCTCTCAGTCTGCAAGACTGCCACGCAGGCCTTCCCTGAGCTCATCAGGTCAGCAAGTGGCTGTTTTCGGAGGCGTTGGCGGCGGAGGCTTTGGCGGCGATGGCGGTCGCTTGGGCGTCTCTCCGGCCGCGCAGTAGGCGGGGGCGGCCCCTGCCAGGCCCCCCCAGATGGCAGCTCCGCAGCCCCTCCCGCGGCCACCACCCGGGGGCGGCCGGGCCTGGCCAGACGGGCCTTTCACGCCCTCCTGCGGCTCCTCTGCTGCGGCCTCACCCCCCGTGCAGCGCAGGAGCAGGACGAGTCCACCCGGGCGACCACTGAGAGGTGAGGCCCTGGGGAGGTGTGGACATTGAATGACTTGGGAAAGCGGCAACGGAGAACTGGACATCGTTCCCTCTGTCACAGGCCAGGCGGAGCCGCGGGCTCCAGAGTCCCGGGCGGGGGACGGAGCCCCGCGGGCTGGCGGAGCCGGCCTGCAGGCGGTGGAGGTCTCTTGGGCTCCGGCTCTCACAGGTAGGCATCCAGCAGCGCCTTGGAAAGCATCTTTTTTTTTTTTTTAATTTTGTTTTTATCCATTTATTTTGGTTCTCTTTTAGTTTTAGTTTTTTATTTTATTTAATTTTTATTTGTTTTTTGGGATTAGCCATGCCTCATGACTGGGGAAGACTGCGTGGCGGCCCCTGGAGGTCAAGATGAGAGTCTGCCCTCGTTGTGGGCCCATTTGTTTGGCAAGGTAAGATGTATGAAGGAAAGCAGTCTACACACCATCTTCAAGTTAGCTGATTACTAAATTAGCTATTTAACATTACTTTTAGAAATTGATTACTGATAGGTTATAAATATATCTATGGAAAAGCCTACTTTCATAATTATAAATAAAATTAAGCTTAAAATTTTTACATGTGAATTTCAACATCATATGCTAGTCTGGCCATTATAAGTGAAGAGTTTGAATAGTCTATAAATCAGCCGCAAAACTGAACTAAAAAAAAAGGAGGGGAGCATTTTAGCATGAACTTTGATAATGAAAATATTAAATTTAATTAGATCTAAAACCAGGAATAGTTTAGTTTTGAAAACCATCTTTCTTGAATGAGGCATTAACATGTTTTCTTAATATCAAAAGTCTACTGATTTCTCACTTTATGTTATTAATTCTTAAGTTGATGCAATACAAGTTTACTATAGTATTGTTACTGTTAACGAAAAAAACCATTGAAACCTGTAAAGGAATTTTTGTGAGTTTATTTGAGCCAAACTGTCAACAATTGCCGGGAAGCAGAACCTCAACGGATTGAGATAATGCTCCGAAGAATGGCGGGTTACATTTCTGTATTTATACATAGAAATCAAAGGAGGGACATAGGTGGGTGACATGAATATTCACTGGTGATGGAGTAAGGAGGCAGGAGAAAGCAAGCCTGTGGGAAAGCCCTGGGATTGGATAAAGAGTAAAACTATGGAGGCTTACTTAGGTGAGTGCAGGAACAATTAACATGATAACGAAGGAATTGGAGGCATCTATTCTGGTGCCCACCACATGGGGTTACACCCCAGGGGCTCCAGAGAAAAGGGAAGTTACAAGTTACTCAGACATCTCACAGATAGGTTATCTTAGAGGCGGGAAGGCAGATGGGCTCAGTAAAGAACAAAGCTGATCTTTGTCTGTGAAACATTGGCCTAGAAAATGACTGCCCACTATAACCTGTTGGAAGTAAGATATTTAATTTTCAAACCATCCTTTGTGGTTACTTCAGGTCTCTCAGTCTGCAAGACTGCCACGCAGGCCTTCCCTGAGCTCATCAGGTCAGCAAGTGGCTGTTTTCGGAGGCGTTGGCGGCGGAGGCTTTGGCGGCGATGGCGGTCGCTTGGGCGTCTCTCTGGCCGCGCAGTAGGCGGGGGCGGCCCCTGCCAGGCCCCCCCAGATGGCAGCTCCGCAGCCCCTCCCGCGGCCACCACCCGGGGGCGGCCGGGCCTGGCCAGACGGGCCTTTCACGCCCTCCTGCGGCTCCTCTGCTGCGGCCTCACCCCCCGTGCAGCGCAGGAGCAGGACGAGTCCACCCGGGCGACCACTGAGAGGTGAGGCCCTGGGGAGGTGTGGACATTGAATGACTTGGGAAAGCGGCAACGGAGAACTGGACATCGTTCCCTCTGTCACAGGCCAGGCGGAGCCGCGGGCTCCAGAGTCCCGGGCGGGGGACGGAGCCCCGCGGGCTGGCGGAGCTGGCCTGCAGGCGGTGGAGGTCTCTTGGGCTCCGGCTCTCACAGGTAGGCATCCAGCAGCGCCTTGGAAAGCATCTTTTTTTTTTTTTAATTTTGTTTTTATCCATTTATTTTGGTTCTCTTTTAGTTTTAGTTTTTTATTTTATTTAATTTTTATTTGTTTTTTGTGATTAACCATGCGTCATGAGTGGGGAAGACTGCGTGGCGGCCCCTGGAGGTCAAGGTGAGAGTCTGCCCTCGTTGTGGGCCCATTTGTTTGGCAAGGTAAGATGTATGAAGGAAAGCAGTCTACACACCATCTTCAAGTTAGCTGATTACTAAATTAGCTATTTAACATTACTTTTAGAAATTGATTACTGATAGGTTATAAATATATCTATGGAAAAGCCTACTTTCATAATTATAAATAAAATTAAGCTTAAAATTTTTACATGTGAATTTCAACATCATATGCTAGTCTGGCCATTATAAGTGAAGAGTTTGAATAGTCTATAAATCAGCCGCAAAACTGAACTAAAAAAAAAGGAGGGGAGCATTTTAGCATGAACTTTGATAATGAAAATATTAAATTTAATTAGATCTAAAACCAGGAATAGTTTAGTTTTGAAAACCATCTTTCTTGAATGAGGCATTAACATGTTTTCTTAATATCAAAAGTCTACTGATTTCTCACTTTATGTTATTAATTCTTAAGTTGATGCAATACAAGTTTACTATAGTATTGTTACTGTTAACGAAAAAAACCATTGAAACCTGTAAAGGAATTTTTGTGAGTTTATTTGAGCCAAACTGTCAACAATTGCCGGGAAGCAGAACCTCAACGGATTGAGATAATGCTCCGAAGAATGGCGGGTTACATTTCTGTATTTATACATAGAAATCAAAGGAGGGACATAGGTGGGTGACATGAATATTCACTGGTGATGGAGTAAGGAGGCAGGAGAAAGCAAGCCTGTGGGAAAGCCCTGGGATTGGATAAAGAGTAAAACTATGGAGGCTTACTTAGGTGAGTGCAGGAACAATTAACATGATAACGAAGGAATTGGAGGCATCTATTCTGGCGCCCACCACATGGGGTTACACCCCAGGGGCTCCAGAGAAAAGGGAAGTTACAAGTTACTCAGACATCTCACAGATAGGTTATCTTAGAGGCGGGAAGGCAGATGGGCTCAGTAAAGAACAAAGCTGATCTTTGTCTGTGAAACATTGGCCTAGAAAATGACTGCCCACTATAACCTGTTGGAAGTAAGATATTTAATTTTCAAACCATCCTTTGTGGTTACTTCAGGTCTCTCAGTCTGCAAGACTGCCACGCAGGCCTTCCCTGAGCTCATCAGGTCAGCAAGTGGCTGTTTTCGGAGGCGTTGGCGGCAGAGGCATTGGTGGCGATGGCGGTCGCGTGGGCGTCTCTCCGGCCGCGCAGTAGGCGGGGGCGGCCCCTGCCAGGCCCCCCCAAGATGGCAGCTCCGCAGCCCCTCCCGCGGCCACCACCCGGGGGCGGCCGGCCTGGCCAGACGGGCCTTTCACGCCATCCTGCGGCTCCTCTGCTGCGGCCTCACCCCCCGTGCAGCGCAGGAGCAGGACGAGTCCACCCGGGCGACCACTGAGAGGTGAGGCCCTGGGGAGGTGTGGACATTGAATGACTTGGGAAAGCGGCAACGGAGAACTGGACATCGTTCCCTCTGTCACAGGCCAGGCGGAGCCGCGGGCTCCAGAGTCCCGGGCGGGGGACGGAGCCCCGCGGGCTGGCGGAGCCGGCCTGCAGGCGGTGGAGGTCTCTTGGGCTCCGGCTCTCACAGGTAGGCATCCAGCAGCGCCTTGGAAAGCATCTTTTTTTTTTTTTTTAATTTTGTTTTTATCCATTTATTTTGGTTCTCTTTTAGTTTTAGTTTTTTATTTTATTTAATTTTTATTTGTTTTTTGGGATTAGCCATGCCTCATGACTGGGGAAGACTGCGTGGCGGCCCCTGGAGGTCAAGATGAGAGTCTGCCCTCGTTGTGGGCCCATTTGTTTGGCAAGGTAAGATGTATGAAGGAAAGCAGTCTACACACCATCTTCAAGTTAGCTGATTACTAAATTAGCTATTTAACATTACTTTTAGAAATTGATTACTGATAGGTTATAAATATATCTATGGAAAAGCCTACTTTCATAATTATAAATAAAATTAAGCTTAAAATTTTTACATGTGAATTTCAACATCATATGCTAGTCTGGCCATTATAAGTGAAGAGTTTGAATAGTCTATAAATCAGCCGCAAAACTGAACTAAAAAAAAAGGAGGGGAGCATTTTAGCATGAACTTTGATAATGAAAATATTAAATTTAATTAGATCTAAAACCAGGAATAGTTTAGTTTTGAAAACCATCTTTCTTGAATGAGGCATTAACATGTTTTCTTAATATAAAAAGTCTACTGATTTCTCACTTTATGTTATTAATTCTTAAGTTGATGCAATACAAGTTTACTATAGTATTGTTACTGTTAACGAAAAAAACCATTGAAACCTGTAAAGGAATTTTTGTGAGTTTATTTGAGCCAAACTGTCAACAATTGCCGGGAAGCAGAACCTCAACGGATTGAGATAATGCTCCGAAGAATGGCGGGTTACATTTCTGTATTTATACATAGAAATCAAAGGAGGGACATAGGTGGGTGACATGAATATTCACTGGTGATGGAGTAAGGAGGCAGGAGAAAGCAAGCCTGTGGGAAAGCCCTGGGATTGGATAAAGAGTAAAACTATGGAGGCTTACTTAGGTGAGTGCAGGAACAATTAACATGATAACGAAGGAATTGGAGGCATCTATTCTGGTGCCCACCACATGGGGTTACACCCCAGGGGCTCCAGAGAAAAGGGAAGTTACAAGTTACTCAGACATCTCACAGATAGGTTATCTTAGAGGCGGGAAGGCAGATGGGCTCAGTAAAGAACAAAGCTGATCTTTGTCTGTGAAACATTGGCCTAGAAAATGACTGCCCACTATAACCTGTTGGAAGTAAGATATTTAATTTTCAAACCATCCTTTGTGGTTACTTCAGGTCTCTCAGTCTGCAAGACTGCCACGCAGGCCTTCCCTGAGCTCATCAGGTCAGCAAGTGGCTGTTTTCGGAGGCGTTGGCGGCAGAGGCATTGGTGGCGATGGCGGTCGCGTGGGCGTCTCTCCGGCCGCGCAGTAGGCGGGGGCGGCCCCTGCCAGGCCCCCCCAAGATGGCAGCTCCGCAGCCCCTCCCGCGGCCACCACCCGGGGGCGGCCGGCCTGGCCAGACGGGCCTTTCACGCCCTCCTGCGGCTCCTCTGCTGCGGCCTCACCCCCCGTGCAGCGCAGGAGCAGGACGAGTCCACCCGGGCGACCACTGAGAGGTGAGGCCCTGGGGAGGTGTGGACATTGAATGACTTGGGAAAGCGGCAACGGAGAACTGGACATCGTTCCCTCTGTCACAGGCCAGGCGGAGCCGCGGGCTCCAGAGTCCCGGGCGGGGGACGGAGCCCCGCGGGCTGGCGGAGCTGGCCTGCAGGCGGTGGAGGTCTCTTGGGCTCCGGCTCTCACAGGTAGGCATCCAGCAGCGCCTTGGAAAGCATCTTTTTTTTTTTTTAATTTTGTTTTTATCCATTTATTTTGGTTCTCTTTTAGTTTTAGTTTTTTATTTTATTTAATTTTTATTTGTTTTTTGGGATTAGCCATGCCTCATGACTGGGGAAGACTGCGTGGCGGCCCCTGGAGGTCAAGATGAGAGTCTGCCCTCGTTGTGGGCCCATTTGTTTGGCAAGGTAAGATGTATGAAGGAAAGCAGTCTACACACCATCTTCAAGTTAGCTGATTACTAAATTAGCTATTTAACATTACTTTTAGAAATTGATTACTGATAGGTTATAAATATATCTATGGAAAAGCCTACTTTCATAATTATAAATAAAATTAAGCTTAAAATTTTTACATGTGAATTTCAACATCATATGCTAGTCTGGCCATTATAAGTGAAGAGTTTGAATAGTCTATAAATCAGCCGCAAAACTGAACTAAAAAAAAAGGAGGGGAGCATTTTAGCATGAACTTTGATAATGAAAATATTAAATTTAATTAGATCTAAAACCAGGAATAGTTTAGTTTTGAAAACCATCTTTCTTGAATGAGGCATTAACATGTTTTCTTAATATCAAAAGTCTACTGATTTCTCACTTTATGTTATTAATTCTTAAGTTGATGCAATACAAGTTTACTATAGTATTGTTACTGTTAACGAAAAAAACCATTGAAACCTGTAAAGGAATTTTTGTGAGTTTATTTGAGCCAAACTGTCAACAATTGCCGGGAAGCAGAACCTCAACGGATTGAGATAATGCTCCGAAGAATGGCGGGTTACATTTCTGTATTTATACATAGAAATCAAAGGAGGGACATAGGTGGGTGACATGAATATTCACTGGTGATGGAGTAAGGAGGCAGGAGAAAGCAAGCCTGTGGGAAAGCCCTGGGATTGGATAAAGAGTAAAACTATGGAGGCTTACTTAGGTGAGTGCAGGAACAATTAACATGATAACGAAGGAATTGGAGGCATCTATTCTGGCGCCCACCACATCGGGTTACACCCCAGGGGCTCCAGAGAAAAGGGAAGTTACAAGTTACTCAGACATCTCACAGATAGGTTATCTTAGAGGCGGGAAGGCAGATGGGCTCAGTAAAGAACAAAGCTGATCTTTGTCTGTGAAACATTGGCCTAGAAAATGACTGCCCACTATAACCTGTTGGAAGTAAGATATTTAATTTTCAAACCATCCTTTGTGGTTACTTCAGGTCTCTCAGTCTGCAAGACTGCCACGCAGGCCTTCCCTGAGCTCATCAGGTCAGCAAGTGGCTGTTTTCGGAGGCGTTGGCGGCAGAGGCATTGGTGGCGATGGCGGTCGCGTGGGCGTCTCTCCGGCCGCGCAGTAGGCGGGGGCGGCCCCTGCCAGGCCCCCCCAAGATGGCAGCTCCGCAGCCCCTCCCGCGGCCACCACCCGGGGGCGGCCGGCCTGGCCAGACGGGCCTTTCACGCCCTCCTGCGGCTCCTCTGCTGCGGCCTCACCCCCCGTGCAGCGCAGGAGCAGGACGAGTCCACCCGGGCGACCACTGAGAGGTGAGGCCCTGGGGAGGTGTGGACATTGAATGACTTGGGAAAGCGGCAACAGAGAACTGGACATCGTTCCCTCTGTCACAGGCCAGGCGGAGCCGCGGGCTCCAGAGTCCCGGGCGGGGGACGGAGCCCCGCGGGCTGGCGGAGCTGGCCTGCTGGCGGTGGAGGTCTCTAGGGCTCAGGCTCTCACAGGTAGGCATCCAGCAGCGCCTTGGAAAGCATCTTTTTTTTTTTTAATTTTGCTTTCATCCATTTTTTTTTGGTTCTCTTTTAGTTTTAGTTTTTTATTTTATTCAATTTTTATTTGTTTTTTTGGGATTAACCATGCGTCATGACTGGGGAAGACTGCGTGGCGGCCCCTGGAGGTCAAGATGAGAGTCTGCCCTCGTTGTGGGCCCATTTGTTTGGCAAGGTAAGATGTATGAAGGAAAGCAGTCTACACACCATCTTCAAGTTAGCTGATTACTAAATTAGCTATTTAACATTACTTTTAGAAATTGATTACTAATAGGTTATAAATATATCTATGGAAAAGCCTACTTTCATAATTATAAATAAAATTAAGCTTAAAATTTTTACATGTGAATTTCAACATCATATGCTAGTCTGGCCATTATAAGTGAAGAGTTTGAATAATCTATAAATCAGCCGCAAAACTGAACTAAAAAAAAAGGAGGGGAGCATTTTAGCATGCACTTTGATAATGAAAATATTAAATTTAATTAGATCTAAAACCAGGAATAGTTTAGTTTTGAAAATCATCTTTCTTGAATGAGGCATTAACATGTTTTCTTAATATCAAAAGTCTACTGATTTCTCACTTTATGTTATTAATTCTTAAGTTGATGCAATACAAGTTTACTATAGTATTGTTACCAAGCAATAGAGTCTATTTCCTATCAAAGAATCAATTAAGTGTTTGCCCTTAGCTTACTGTATGTCAGATATCTTTTGCAATTATGCATAGCCACTTCCTTTTGGAATTTAATTCTTCGTTTGCAAACTTAAAAACAATAAAAATTAGAAATACGTTACTAACTAAAATTAACTTTCACATTTGTATTCTATGTATTTGTTCCACACAAAAATCTTTGATTAATTTTAAGTAAAAATTAAATCACATAGTTTACACATAAAATTAAAATTTAATATTAAAACAGTGAGAGTCATGTCAATATTTTACAGTAAAACATAATTAGAAAATAAGTTTCCTAATTTCTCACTCTACTAACTCATTCATTTAGACGATTTTTGATAGACATTGAGTGATAATTTACTCTTTAAAAAAAAAAAAAGAAACTGCCGTCATGGAAGGCAAGCAATGTATTGGCTTCCCTTTCATTTTTCTGACCCCATAAGTCACTATTCAGGATTAAGTTTTTGTGGAATGAACAAAGGCAATTTAACATTGACTAGATGCAAGTAATAAGTATAGATAGACCACAAATGATTTAAAGTTCTTTGTTAACTACTTTACAAAATTACTTAAATATTAACATCTACCCAAGTTCCTCACCCAGCAGCTCCTGAGATGCAGCCTTCATGCCAATTGCAGAAGGAGATAGTTTGTCCTGCTGGAGCACCTGTAGGACAGGCGGCTCACCTGCCTGGGGATTGACTGTTGCCTTGGTTACAGTTTGTTTGGTTTCTCCAGGCCCTGAATTCCATCTAGGCAGAGGGATTTAGCTGCTGGGGTCCCTCACACCGGGACCCCTCAAAGGCGGCCTCCCTTGCAAGGTCGCCCCCCGCCAAGGCTGCCCCCTCAGCCCCCCAAGGTCGCCTCGTGGGTGGGAAGGAGGTAGTGCCCCGGGAGCGCAGAGGAGCCAGAGCCTCTGGGTCCAGACCGGCTTTAGGGGAGAGCAGGAGGGGCCGCGGGCCCCTGCGCTGGGCTCCAGGCTCCAGGCTCCCTTCACTTTGGGGCATTCCGGTGGCTTAGTCAAACTTGGTCTGCTCTGACTGTCCCTCAGTGATGGTTCCCTCCCTCTTTCCTTTCCTCCCTCCCTTCTCTATTCTTTCTTTCTCTTACTTTATTGTTTCATGCATAATGTTGGTTACTTTTTAAAAGTATATATTGCTCCCCTTTTATTATAGTTGAACTATGGTTGAAAGGTAGAGTTACTTCAGATTTACCACGTTTAGTGACTTTAGCCAACTCTAAGTCATTCATTATAAACTTTAAATGTTTGCTGTAGCCATGTCACAATCAGTCTTGGGCTGCACTCACCTGCCAGCACATCGGATGTTGACTACTTAGTTTGCTAACAAGAATGTAGCCCTTTTACGTTGAACTTCATAACAGTTTTTAACTGATTACATGTTGAAATAATATTTTGGATAAAATAAGTTCTATAAAATATATTATTGAAGTTTACTTCACCTGTTTCTCTTTATTTTTTAAAACGTTGCTACTAAGTAGAAAATTTAAGATTACAAATGTGCTCACATATGTAATTGGACAGGGCTGATCTAAAGATCAACGGATGAGCACATAGGGGCATATAGTGGAAGTGACTCTTACCTTTCCCCTAGTCTCCTGTATTTCTTCCTACATAAAGTTTTGTATGCCTGTGTATTCTGCGTTATATTAGGTTAAAAAAAAGTTTCACCTAACCTTTGAATTGCACTTTAAGTTGGTTTGATTACAGAATCACATTTTGCGCCAGTGGTGGTGTCTTGTTTTCCTTCAGGTGAGAAAGGTTGTGGACAAAACTGAATATTTTTAAACTAGCTTTTAAAATTATGAAAATACTGCATATTTATCATTTTAAAAATCACTCAACATAAAGGTATGAAATGAAAATTAAAAGTTCCTCAATGCCTTCCAGCATGTTTCTGTCTAAAAATAAAGGGTGTGTGTGGTTACATAAGAGTGATATTACTCTGCCTATCTTTCTGATACGTGCCCTTTTTACATTATTTCTCTGTGGCTATATTTCCTGAGGAGTACAGTAAGTGTGCTTATTTTTATTGAAAATCTAGTATACTATTCCATTCCCTGGCTGCATTATATTTTATTTAACTGTTTACCTATTGAGTACATAGGATATTTATACATTTTAGTGGTGTAATTGTAGACTCACATGCAACCTTAAAAAATAATACTTGAACACAAATGCAGCCTTGTATACTCTGTCCAGTGACTCTCAGTGATAATATTTTGTAAACTATATTGTAATATCAGGACCAGGATATTTATATTGATGCAATCTGCTTTAGTTGTACTTGTTTGTATGTGTATATGTCCTATATAGTTTTTATTATCTGAATAGACTCACTTATCTACTACCACAATCAAGATAATGAACAGTTACAACATTATAAGGATCTCTCATGTTGGCCTTTTATCATCATAACCATCTTCTTACAACACAATCAACTCCCAACTCTTATCAACCACTTATATAAGGTCTCCATCGATAACATTGTGGCATGTGAAAATGTTATAGAAATGGAATCCTAACGGATCTCATGCTTTGGTTTCTCAGCATAATTCCATCTTGAATCCACCAAAAAAGTTGATTTTGAGATGGATGAGTAAAATAAGGGAAAAAAGAGGAAGGGAGGGAAGGCAAAGGAGGGAGAAAGGGAGGCAGGCAAATCCAAGAAGACAGAGTTCAGAGGTGGAAAGGCCAGGGACTTGAGGGAAGAACGAAAGTTTGGAATAGTCTCTAAAATAAAATAATAGCTGACTAGTACAGTTATTTCCAAAATTATTTTTACCAAGAGCCACAATAGAACAAACAACACAAAATAGGTTACATTGTAATTGGAGCACATGTACATACTTTAGAAGCATGTTTGTTTTTTAAACGATTCTTATCTTGAGCATATATAGTGTAATTATAGTTTCTTTTCTGGCCGATTCTAATATTGTCTATCCTATCCTGTCAATAAAACTTGATAATGAAGAGCCACTAAATTAACCTTTTGATCTGCTAATGGGTTATGATAAACAATTTGAAGATCATTAGACAGGAGCTGTTCAGAAGGATTGCTGGGCAGATGAATAGCTGGAGCTTGGGGACCATTCGGTGGAGAAGGACAGGATTTGGATTCAGGATGTCTGAATTATGATCCTGCCCCGTTACTTATTCATGTAATGGCTATGGACAGTTAAGTAACCTCTTCAACCCTGAGTGTTCTCATCTATACAATGACTCCCATGACCTTTAACCTTTTAAGTGACTCTGAAGATTATCCATTATACAAATGTCTTCTAGTGCCTGCCTTGTCATAGCTACTTAATACTTGGAAGCTAATGGTAGTGATGATGATGATGATGATGATGATGACATGAAGATATACTGAAATATATTGATTAATGCATATCTATCACAAGTATTAAAAATTGAAATGGCCCATCCGGCATGGTTCAGTGATTGAGCATTGACCTATGAACCAGGAGATCATGGTTTGATTCCAGGTCAGGGCACGTGGCTCAATCCCCAGTCGGGAGCGTGCAGGAGGCAGCCAACTAGTGATTTCCTTTCATCATTGATTTTCTGTTTCTTTTTCCCTCTCCCTTCCTCTCTGAAATCCATAAAATATATTTTAAAAAATTAAATTTTGATTATACATGCCATAATTATCCAGTATTACATGTTATTATTGCAAAACATGGTTCTCTCTGCTTAAATTAACAACTCTGTGTTGATGAATAGAAACCAGCCTTATGTTTCCCCCATATATAGACTTAGGCTGTTCTCTTGTATTTTAATCTCTAAATATTCAAGCTGATCATATGCATTTTTCCATTAATCATTTCTATTACGATGAGTTTTTCTGTGAAGTTTTGTATTAGCATATTAGCCTCTGTAATTTTCTTTTATTAATTCTGTGATTTATTGTGAAGGATGATGGAAGATGATGATGATGCAAAGATCAATTAAAAAATAGAAGCTGAATTGGACAAAATCAGCATTTCTTCTTTGGAAAAAGATGATATTGATACTGATTCACTCTCAGAAACCCAGAGTGATGACAGTAATGCCGTAAGTGTTAAGTTTTGGACTTTTGAGCCCTGTAACTGGAGGGAACTTTTCAGGGGATATTTTACTTTCTCAATGTGTTTTGTGTATTCATCTCATGTTTAACCTTAGGATCATCTTTAAGCAGTTTAAATTGATAGATATTTAAATATAAAAGTTTATTGAAGATAAAAATTACCTTATTAAAGATAAAAGTTTATTGAAGATAAAAATCATGCACATTCTATAGGTGTATTTTTTGGGTAAAATTGGGATTATACCACATTATATATATTCTAGAAGCCCGATGCATGAAATTGGTGCAAGAGTACGCCTTCCCACCAGCTGCCTGGATCCCTCCCTCGCAGCAGTGACAGCTGCAACCCCAGCTTTGTCCTGGAAGGATGTCCAATCTAATTAGAATATTACCCTTTTATTATTATAAATATTTGTATCCTGCTTGTTAACATTAATCATGAACATTCTAATATGAATATATATGGATCGAAGCAAACTTGATGTCAAAACTTTAGATCTATAGAGGTAATGCCTTTTTTTAAAAAAATCAAACATGCTTTCTTTGCACTTGTATATTTCTTCCAATGTTCATATGCTTTAAAAATCTGTTTATGATTTTTTTTACCTCAAAACTCTTAATCCAATGGAAATTGATGTTATAAAATGAAGATCTAATTTGAAATTTTCTTGACCATACTTAACTAATGTTTCTAGTGTCACTTGTTGATTAATCCAACTTTTCTCAATTGATTTATTTTATCTCTTTATACATTTAGTGTTTTACATATGATCTATCCAAGATTATCTTATATTTTCTATTACTGTTAATGTTTACTGTAGTATAGTTTTATATTTTTTAATTTCAAATGAGTCCAATGTTCTGTTTTGCAATTTCAAAATTTTCTCAATTAAGTTTAAAAACAACAACAACACAAAACTCACTTGCCAAGTTTCAAAAAATAACTGTATTCTCAGTTTTAATTAGGATTTCAATAACCTACATATAATATTTGAGAAAATTTAAAATTTTTACATTTTTATTTCTTTTAAAGCACACTTAATTTAAATGAAGCTAAATGTTCTGATATTATTCATGTGGTTATGAAATTCAATAGATATAATTCATAACACCTGAAAATGGAAAGCAAATTTTCACCATATATATTTGTTTGAAATATGCCATTTTTTTGCAGTTTTTATTTTATTTATTAAAACATTTTAATGTTTGCGGGTGTTCCCTTTCCCCTCCCTCTCCCCCATTTCCTGCTCCCTTGGGCTTCACCACAATATTGTCAGTGTCCACAGGGTAAGTACACATGTTCTTCAGCTAAAGCTTCCACCTTCTTTATCCAGTCACCCTCCTCCCGTACCCTTGGACACCATCCAGTCTGTCCAAGTATCCAAGCTTCTGGTTCCAATTTGTACATCAGTTTATTTTATTCATTAGAGTGCACATATTAGTGAGATGACATGGTATTTGTCTTTCTCTGACTGGATTATATTGCTTAGCATATTACTCTTCAGGTCCATCCATTCTGTCACAAAGGGTAAAAGTTCCTCCTTTTTTTTAGAGCAACATAGTATTTCATTGTATGAATGTACCACAGATTTTTATCTGCTCATCTTGGCTATTGTAAATAATGCTACTGTAAACAGGGATGCATATATCCTTTCTGATTGGTGTTTTGGGATTCTTAGGATATATTCCCAGAAGTGGGATCACTGGGTCAAACAGCAGTACCATTTTTAATTTTTTGAGGAAACTCCATACTGTTGTCCACAATGGCTGCACCAGTCTGCATTCCCACCACCAGTGCGCGATGGTTTCCTTTCCTCCACATCCTCACCAGCACTTGTCATTTGTTGGTTTCTTGATGATAGCTATTCTGACAGGTGTGAGATGAATTATGCTCTTTATAGCCTTTTACCTCATCTATGCATCTTCTCACATTTTTTAAGTGGAACGAAGGAGGGGATATTTGATACATAGTTTTTTTTGTTTGTTTGTTTTTAATATATTTTATTGATTTCCCACAGAGAGGATGGGAGAGGTATAGAGAGCTAGAAACGTCAATGAGAGAGAAACATCGACCAGTTGCCTCCTGCACCCTCTCCCCTCCCCCCCCACTGGGGATGTGCCCGCAACCAATGTACATGCCCTTGACTGGAATCGAACCTGGGACCTCTCAGTCCGCAGGTCGACACTCTATCCACTGAGCCAAACCGGTTTCGGCTGATACATGGTTTTAATGGAAAATTTTATATTTCCTTTCATTATTGAATTTTCAGGACTTAGTTGAATTACCAGAGTCAGTTCTTCACTGTATTAACATCATAAAGAATAAGAGTAAAACTGCTGAAGAGCTCATTCTTCAGGACTTAGAAGATTCTGATGTTTTAAGTAAGTACAGTTTTTATCTGCTTGAAAGATACATTTTTTTGTGTGTGAGAATAATTAACCTGAAATGTAGAAAACTAAACTGTTTAAAGTGTGTATCTATGCTTTCATGGATATATTTAGTCTACAATATAATATATATAGTATATTGGACTGTTCAATTTAGTTCATTTGTTTTTCTTACTAACCTTTCTTATATTTCCAATAAATAAAAAAAAATCACCAATATTGGTTTAACCAGCCTTAATTATAACCATTCTATTACTTTACATTAAAGAAAACTAATCATGGGACTATTTTAAAAGTATCAGTTTACATATCTTTTTGGAGAAAAGAATAATTTATATATAAAGCCTAATAATGTTTATTTTCTTCAACTGATCAAATTTACTCCTGGGAATTATTCTACCAAATAAAAGATTAATATGCAAATTAACCATCACTCTGCCTCACCCATCAGCCATGCCCACCACCCACGAACACCAGACAATCAGAGCGAGTATGCAAATAAACCCAGCCAGGATGGCTACAGCCACAGAGAGCAGGAGGGAGGCTTGAGTTTCCCAGGCAATGGAAGAAACCAAGCTTTCCGCCTGCCCTTGCCAGCCTGAGCCTCCACTGAAGGCTACAAAGTTTCAATTATAGAAGGTAAACAAATCCAAACAGAAATGGCTGCTGGCCATGGAGTGAGTAGGAGGCTTGGCTCTTCTCCAGGCTACAAAGTTTCAGTTGTAGAAGGTAAATAAATTCCAGATACCAGGGCTTCCACTTGGGTCACCAGGGGGTGGCTGGACTGCAAACCACCACAGGCCTCTTGCCCAGGACGCCCCTCGTCCCAAGGGAACCCCCATCCTGATCTGGGACACCATTCAGGGCAAACCATCTGGTCTTCACCTGTACACCAGGCCTCTATCCTATTTCATAAAAGAGTAATACGTAGATTGACCATCGCTCCAACACGCAAGCTGGCTGCCCCCATGTGGTCAAAGATCCTGCCCCTATGTGGACACAAGATGGCCACCACAAGATGGCCAGCATGGGAGGGCAATTGGGGGGCACCAGGCCAGCAAGGGAGGGCAGTTGAGAGGTAGCAAGTCTGCAAGGGAGGGCAGTTAGAGGTTATCAGCCCTGCAGGGGAGCACAATTAGGGGTGACCAGGCCAGCAGAGCAGGGACGTTGGGGGCAAACAGGCTGGCAGGGGAGCAGTTACACATCAATCAGGCTGGCATGGGAGTGGTTAGGGGGTTATCAGGCTGGCAGGCAGAAGTGGTTAGCAGCAATCAGGAAGGCAGGCAGGTGGGCAGTTGGGAGCCAGCAGTCCTGGATTGGGAGAGGGATGTCAGACTGCGCTTTTAGACCCAATTCCAGTGGGACAGTCCGACATCCCTCAAGAGGTCCCAGATTGGAGAGGGTGCGGGCTGGGCTGAGGGACACTCCCCCCCTGCCCCTGGCCTCGTTCACAAATTTTGTACCGGGCCTCTAGTTCTAAGAATAATTAAATAATAAAAAATTTCATTAGAATTTATCATGGCTTCATTTATAATGAACAATTGCAACCATCTAAATGTTCAACAGGAGGTTGGTATGTTCAATAATATACCCATTAAAAAGGTATTAGACAAATATTTAATGACATAAATATTTATGATATATTATTTATATTGTTATAAAACTTAATGTAACTTATGCAAATAATAGCATAAGTCATAATGTGAATATTCCCAGGTACTCATCAATAAATATTACTGTGTGAAAATATCTCTTGTAGCCACTGAGAATACAGCAGAGAACAGAATAGGCAAAGCTTCTACTCTACTTTTCTAATGTTCCAGTGTGGATAGATAGATAAACAAACAAATAAATTAATATGTAATGTTCCAGTACAGATAAATGCTATGACAGAAAAACAAATTCAAAACAAAGGGACAGAGTTTGGAAGCTGCTATTTTAGATAGGGTAGTTAGGGAAGGCCCCTAGGGGGAGGTGCTATTTAAGCAATGACTGAGGAGGTAGCCACATGAATGTGTTAATGAAAGAGAAGATGAACCATGGGGATATCTAGAGAGCCAATGTTCCAGAAAGAAGGAATTGTGAATGCCAAGACACATTGAGTGGGCTTAATATATTTGAAGAACAGTAAGCCTTTGTGACTATAATACTAGTGTCTGATCATACAGGGCTCTTAAAAATCATGGTGGATTATTACAATAGTTAGAGACGAGAGTAATCCTATATAATAAAAGTGTAATATGCAAATCGACTGATCAGCAGAATGACCAGTAGGCAGGGGCCCGCATGCATGTGGTGCCAGGCCAGCCAAAGCATGTGCCAGCGGGCAGAGGGAGGGAAGGGTGATGGTGGAGGGGGCGGCGACCAGCAGCCACGGGGGGGCGATGGGGTGGGGAGGTCGCACCATCCCCTGATCAACCTGTCAGGTCACCTCCCCCAGATGTCAGTAGGACATCCCTGAGGACGCCTGGACTGTGGGAGGGCACAGGACAGGCTGAGGGACCCCCCAATCCCGCAGTATATGAATTTTCATGCACCGGGTTTTACTCCTAAATAATAAAAGGCTAATATGCAAATCGACCAAACACTGGAACAAGTAGTTAGTATGGCATGCACTGATCACCAGGGGGAAGACCCTCACACAGGAGCCCCCTTGGTGGTCAGTGTGCTCCACTCAGCCAGAATCCAGGCTCCTTGATGGCAAGTGCAGTGGCGGTTGTGGGAGTCCCTCCTGCCTCTGCTGCAAGTGGAAAATAAGCAGCAATGGGACCCAGACTGCTAGAGCCATGGACTCTGAGGGGGATGTCTGACTGTCGGCTTAGGGATCGGGCCTAAGCTGGGAGGCATACATCCCTTGTGGAGTCCTAGACTGTGAGAAGGTCTAGTGTACGAATGTCGCGTGCTGGGCCTCTAGTTTGAGTATAAATGATGAAAACGGTCAAATTCTAGAAACCAAAATGATGTATTGATAGATTGGTGGGAAAGAAAGAAAAAATGGCTCCAAGATTTTTGTCCTGAGCATCTGTATGAATGGATATGTAAAGACTTATTATATACTATAGATGCTTCAAATTTTGGCAGTGATTATTTATACTTGAGTTATGAGAGATTTTAATGGTATGATAATTTATTTTTACTAAGGTTTATACAATGAAAATAAAAATATATTGCCAATTATATAGCTTAATTATGAAAAGAAAAAAAAAAGCCAAAGGGAACAATTATAGAAAAGTAGAGACCCATTGCATGAAAAGATGTGTGCAACAGGCCTTCCTTCCCTTGGCTTCCAGCACTGGTTTTCCTCTGGCACCTGGGACCCAGGCCTTTACTCCAGCTGGAGTCTGTCACCTTTGCTGCCGACTCTGGCCAGAGTCTGCCTTTTTTGTCTTTGTTGCAGGCTCTGGCTAGAGCAGGGATGGACACATTTTTGACTCGAGGACCACAATGGGTTCTTAAACTGGACCCGATGGCCGGAACAAAAGCAACCTGACCATGCTGGCACTCTCATCTTGGGCTGCTGGTGAAGGAGCGGAGTGGAGATCAAGAGAACCCTCCACTCTTTCGTCTCCGCAGGCGGATACAACAGCCAAACGGGCTAGATCCGGCCCACAGGCCTTAGTTTGCCCATGGCTGGGATAGAGTCTGCTGTCTTCATCTTGGCTATAGACTCTGGCTGGAGTCTGCTATCTTTGTCTTCACTGAGAGTCTGCAGTCTTCATCTTTACTGTGGCCAGCTGCTCCTGTAGATCTCTTCTCCCCTTGCCCTCCCTCTCATAGAAGGCAACCTGACCCACTGGCCAGCCTGTGTCTGGAGCAGCTTGGCAGCTGCCATCTTTCTGCTCCTAATTTCCATATTCCCTCCTGATTGTGTGGTGGGCATAGTGAAGTGATGATTAATTTGCATGTTTCTCTTTTATTGGTTTAGATTACTTATATGAAAGTTTATATAACTACAATTATGGCAATGGTCTAGAAAATTATGAGAGGATCTCCTATACAACTCTAGTCAAATAGGTTTAATACTTTTAATGAATAATTTTCCAAGAAAATTAAAATTATCAATATTTATTGATAAAAAATAGAAATATTTTTACATCAGTCTGGCAAGATGGTGGAAATGGATTTATTTTCAAATGTCTTTAGAAACTAGAAATAATTTTGCAATGCAATTATTACAAACTACTCAGGAGCGAAAATCTGTAGGCTATATACTAATTTAGTTATAAAAAGGTACATATTTAAAAAATACAATTGTGTAGTCATAACACATACAATAGAAGCCAGACTCTAACTCAATTCATGAAGATAAATGTATTGATTAGGGCTCCCAGTAGTAGACATCAGAAGCCATTGAGGGTTTTTGTATATGTGTTTGTTTTTATGGGTTAGAGTAAATGTTCTGGTTATTACTACAAAACAAACTTGATGATTTAAAATAACAATTTGTTATTATCTTTTATGATTCTGTCGGTTGACTGGGGTTAGCCAAGCACTTCTTGCTTGGGTATCTTATGCATTTGGCATCAGGTGTTGAGTAAGACTGCAGTCACCTGAAATCTTTACTGGATTGTAGTTCCAAGATGGCTCACTCATATCTGGCAGTTTAATTATTGGCTGGGTGTTCAGTGGGTGCTATCAGCAGGAGGCACCTGCATGTGGTTGGTCCCTATGGCCTGCATGGCACCTGCAAGGTGAGAAGTATCATATCTGAAACAAAATACCAAGAGACTAAGGTGGGGGACCTTGTAAGGTTTCTTTATGACCTATTCTCAGATCACGCAACATCATTCCTACCAGTCCTGATGGTTACACAGGGTTAGTCTAGCTTCTGTGCAAGAGGATCTATGCAGAGTGTGCATACCAAGAAATGTGGGAGAAGAGTCTTTGGAGATTTGTTAGGACAGTAAGTAACAGATTGCTAACAGATCTTAAGAAACACTGTAGACTGAATATCCAACATGTACAAAATACACACACACACACACACACACACACACACACACACACACACCGCAGAACCTGCCTGCTATCTGATATAATTAAAATAAGAGACATTTATTATCTACTATGCTCTCCCTGTCTCCAAACCAAAGCTCCCTCTGTCTATCATGGTTGGGCCAAAAAATGTTAAAATATGGCACCCTGCCTCTCTTCACACATAATATTTTGTGAAAATAAATAACTATGCATAGTCAATTGATAGAACATAAGTCACCCTTAGAAACCTAGTGTAAATAGGATCTGGAGACTGTTACATTTTGCTCTACAGCCCCTCACACAGGAAAGCATGCCAGAAAGATTGTGCATAGTTGTTGAAGACAAAAATCTGTATCTGACAAAATAGTTGTGAATGGAAATTTAACCAGCAGAATGATTGACTTAAAAAATAGTTTTCTGTCAGGAAACATTACCATGATCTAACACATTAAATGAATAAGGAGAAGAAACAAGTACATCTGCACAGATAATACACAGACTTGATAAAATAAAACAAAAACTCACAAACTCAAAGTTTACATCATTTACGTTAGTAATTATAATTTTTCAAACTAATACTTTTATTAAAGTGGTTTCAATATCTTGTGTGAAATTATATTGCTATTTGTAGCAGGTAGAGTTAAACTTTTCTTGATTTCTATTCAAGATAACTTTGCAATATCAAACCAAACATTATTATGTGTATGTACAGAGTAAACTTTAGTCTAGAATATAAAAAAGAATACCAAGTTCATGACATAAAAATTTGTTACATTTTAGAGTAAAAATTTCAGATTTCCTCTATTCTTTATTCTTCATTGCTTTCCTGTGGTTTTGAGTTACTGATCAATAATATGCTATGATAGAGTTTGAGATTACAGGATGTTGGAAGGTTTGAAATTTTAATGTGTTGTTCCTTACTCTAATATTTAAAATCATATGCGCTTAATGGTATAATTATCACCTGAACATAAAGACAACTCAGATCAATTAATAAAGGTATATGTTCAACATTTAACTAACATTACTCATTATTATGTTCCCTCTTATGCCAGATGATATTCACTGGTTTCACTGATTTAAAAATTAAATAGTATTTAAGCAAATCATTTTTAGTTTTATATTTTCTTTGACATATAAAATAACTCCAATTTCAATATTTAAAAATATAAGAAATAGAAATTTGGCAGGAAAAATGAAACATCACTACTTGGGAATTTTATGTTTATGTAGATTAAAGAGTAGAAAGATACTGATTCCCCCTCCCAATACTCTGACCCCCCAAAATGGATATACTCTAGTCTTCATTGCCTTGCTTAGGAATGTAAGGTATTCCAGCAGAGATTTTAAATATGTATAGCAAATTTCAACTTAGAACATCTTATGTTAGTTTTTCTTTTTTTAAAAAAAAATGTATTTTATTGATTTTTTACAGAGAGGAAGGGAGAGGGATAGAGAGTTAGAAACATCGATGAGAGAGAATCATCGATCAGCTGCCTCTTGCACCACCCCCACTGGGGATGTGCCCGCAACCAAAGTACATGCCCTTGACCAGATGGAACCTGGGAACTTTCAGTCCACAGGCCGACACTTTATTCACTGAGCCAAACCGGTTTCGCCTATGTTAGTTTTTCTTTAAAGATATAATTGAATCCTAAAATATAAGAGTAAAGGAGAGTTAGAATTTTGGGTTAAAACTCCCACAAATTCATTCTACAGTTTCATTATCTTGGATTCAGTTTTGTTTTGTTTTTAACTAATTTTATCTAACTATATTCTCCAGAAGATGTTTAAAGTAATATGAAAATTATATATATTTTCTTACTTGCTGTTTTGATAACACTAAAGCTGGAAATATTAACTTAGAATTATCATACTGGTATTTCATTGGAATAATCTTTTTTTCCATCTAGAGTCTGATGGAATCTAATTATAGAAAAGTATTCATCAGAATTACATATAATTCATATTAAAGTAGGTAATAGTCCTAGTTTTTAAACATACTGAGTAGATCAGAAATTTCTATATGTGAAAAATCACTACAGGTAAGAAAGATAGAAATGTATTAGGAGGGAAACAAATATTAGTAAAAATATTTTTAAATGACTATCAAGCAGTTTAGGTAATTGCTGTGGATTAATATTATAGTGACTAGAGTTCTGAAAACGAAAAGGTTAAAATAGAGTCAGCTTGCATGGGAAAAACATTATTCACCACGAAGATAATGATTATGAATATGCTTTAGAATTGTATTTGAGAAGGGTTAAAGTAAATAAAGTTATAGCTACAAATCAACAAATAACAAGTGCTGGTGAGGATGCGGAAAAAAGGGAACCCTAGATCCCTGCTGGTGGAATGCAGACTGGTGCAGTCACTGGAAAACAGTGAGGATTTTCCTCAAAAAATTAAAAATGGAACTCTCATTTGATCCAGTGATCTCATTTCTAGGAATATATTCTAAGAATCCCAAAACACCAATCAGAAAGAATGTATGCACCCTTATGTTCATAGCAGCATAATTTACAAGAGGTAAGACCTAGAAACAGCCCAAGTGCTCATCAGGAGATGAATGGATAAAAAGGCTGTGGTACAATTACACCACTGAACACTATGCAGCAGTACAAAAGAAGAATCTCTCACCCTTTGAGGCAACCTGGAGGGATCTGGAGAGTAATATACTAAAGCGAAATAAGTGAGTCAGAGAAAGACAAATATCACATAACCTCACTTATATGTAGAATCAAGTGAAGAAAATACACTGATGAATAAAACAGATCCAGAGACATTGAAACATGCAACAGACTGACATATTTCAGAAGGGCGGGGGAAGGGAGATGGGAAGAGATTAAACAAAGAATTTATATGTATATATGCATAGCTGATGGGCAAAAAATGCTGTGGGGACTGTCTGGGGAGCGGGCACGAGTGGGATGGAGAGGATCAGTGGGCAGGGCAGGGGAGGGAAAGGGGATATTTGTAATACTTTCAAAAATAATGTTTATAAAAAAACTTGTAGCTATGTGTATAGACATATTTTCTATATTATTAAACTGATAGCTTGAGGCTCTACTTTGGTTCTCTTTAATCACTGGTATTCTTTTAACCTCTTAGATATTATCTGAAATAGAAAAAGAAGAATTTCTGAGAAGTAAAACCCATCATGACCGTCCTAATTCTGTTCCAGAGCCTGGTCCTTATGAACATGTGGATGAACATATTTTGCTAGGTGGACAAAACACAACAATATTTTTCATAATTTTTATCTGATTATAGTTATCTTAGGAAATGTAGTTTTTTCTTTTGGCAGTTAGGAAAATACAATCCTATATAATGCTGTGCTTATTTAATTACATACTCTAATAGCTTTTTTTATGCTTCCTAAAGTACCTTGATTGAAATATATTTATAATTTTTCTACATATATAGCTAACTGCAATAAACACACCCAGCCTTGAATTTCTTCAGAATACAATAACTACCCAGGAGCACACACACACACACTATAATTTTAGATTGTTTAGTTGAGTAGTTTAAAGTAAGTTATGTGTTTTCTTTGTTGATCGCAGTGGAATTTCCATGTATATTTAAGACTATGTGTTTTTACTAGAGGCCCAGTGTATGAAATTCCTGCACTCAGGGGATTCCCTCCACTGGGCCTGCATCCTCTTGCAGTCCAGGAGCCCTCGGGGGATGTCTGACTGATGACTTTGGCCCGCTCCTCATGGGAGTGGACCTGAGCTGGTAGTCGGACATCCTTAGCGCTGCTGCAGAGGCAGGAGAGGATTCTGCCACCACCACTGCACTCGCCAGCCACGAGCCCGGCTTCTGGCTGAGCTGTGCTCCGCCTGTGGGAGCACACTGACCAGTAGTGGGCAGATCTTGCAGTCACCAGTCATTCTGCAGTTCAGTCCATTTGTATATTAGCCTTTTATTATACAGGATTTTTATTTTATCACTTTTTCTTTGGTAACATGTTGAAATTATTTTTTTTTCAAAATTACTTTTATATTTCACAATAGATCACTGTTGAGAGTTTTAATCTTAAACATATTTTTCTTTATGACTGCAGATGTTGGTGAAATAAATTTTGGATACTGTGAAGTGGAAGAAAGATGTAAACAATCATTTGAAGCTTGGCAAGATAAGCAAAGAACTAGAAAACCAAGAGAAAGGAACTCTCAAATCTCAGAGGAATAGAGAAGAAAAGCAGTCTCAAGAAGAAAAAAAGAGACATTACTGGATGAAAAAGATTGAGGCTGAAAAGAATAAGTTAGAGAATATTCAAAAGATGTGCGCTTTTTATATTTCTTTTTAAATTAGCAGCTACTTTTGAAGAGTTCTGTAGTGTAGTGTGGATTTACTTTTAATTACTCCTGATAATAAAGGCAATTGACTTGTTAATAATATTTAATATGGTTTCCTTAGTTAGTTTTTATTGAAATTTATTGGAATTTCAGATACTGCTTTGGATGATGGGAGCCACTAAAGTCTTTGAAGTTTCAAAGATAGTCCTCTGAAGGATAACATTTATAGGACAAACTCTTGCTTTTTTATACCCTTCTGATTATATGAAAATATAACAGAATTTTGTTGATCATATAGTGCTCTTGCTATAGCAAGTAAGTAAAACATATTTGGTTGAAGAGGTTCAACCAAGTAAATGATGGTTTGTACTTCATCTCTATAATTGAACTAATTTCTTGGACTAGACTTTTTTTGGTATGGAAGACTTTTGTGTGTAATTATTTCAGTTTTCTCCAACCCCACCTCAGGAGGTCTATACCCTGAGGCCACTGTAGTGGCATATTGAGAAACTGGTGGATTTTCAGGACCCTGCTTGTGGGTTATCATGATCCTTAGAATCTCTAGATATCAGGCTGGACAGACTTCTCTGCCTAACATCACTATAGTTGATTTACATGTTACCTAGAAATTGCTAGATTTGAATGTTTCAAATAGAGAAATTACCATGTGGTCGTCTAGACAGTTCAGGGTATTCTGGCCTTCCATGTTGAGTACACTAAATTTCCTGCTTATCCTACCTAATAAAAGAAGAATATGCAAATTAACCATCACTCCACTACATCAATGAGCCACAACCACCAGCCATGCCCACCAGCCAATCAGAGCGAGTATGCAAATTAACCCAATCAAGATGGCTACTAGAAGGGAGTCTTGGGTTTCCATGGCAATGAAGGAAGCAAAGCTTTCCACACACACTGGGGGGGCCCAGGCCTCCACTCAAGGATACGAAGTTTCAATTATAGAAATGGCGGTAGCCAGAATGGAGCAGGAGGCTTGGCTCCATTCCAGTCTACAAAGTTTCAATTGTAGAAGGTAAATAAATTCCAGATACCAGGGCCTCTGCTTGGGTCGCCAGGGGGCATGGCTGGCCTGAAAACCACCACAGACCCCTCACCCCAGCTGTCCCAAGCCCCAAGGGAACCCCACCCTGGTCCAGGACACCCTTCAGGGCAAACCAGCTGGCCTCCACCCATGCACCAGGCCTCTCCTATCTAATAAAAGTAATATGCAGGTTGACCATCACTCCAACAAACAAGATCAAGATAGCTGCCCCCATGTGGTCAAAAATCCTGCCCCATGTGGACACAAGATGGCCACCACAAGATGGCCAGCAGGGGAGGGCAGTTGGGAGGTACCAGGCCTGCAAGGGAGGGCAGTTGGAGGTGACAAACCCTGCAGTTAGGGGTGACCAGGCCTGCAAAGGAAGGAAGTTGTGGGGCAAACAGGCTGGCAGGGGAGCAGTTAGACATCAATCAGGCTGGCATAGAAATTGTTAGAGGGTGATCAGGCTGCAGGAAGAAGTGGTTAGGGGCAATCAGGAAGGCAGGCAGGCGAGCATTTGTGAGCCAGCACTCCTGGATTGTGAGAGGGATGTCTGAATGCCCGTTTAGGCCCAATCGGGCCTTAAACGGGCATTTGGGCATCCCTGAAGGGGTCCCAGATTGGAGAGGGTGCAAACTGGGCTGAGGGAAACCCCCTCCTCCCCCCCGTCCCCCCGCCCCTGTGCACAGATTTTGTGCACGGGGCCTCCAGTCCTATCTAATAAAGAGAGAATATGCTAACTTACCATTATGCTCACTCCATCACAAAGATAGCTGCACCCACAGCTGAGGCCAAGTTCCCATAAGGAGCCTTAATGAGGGGACCTGAGGCTATACCCTTCCCCACCCCCACGGGGCCTCACAGGGGACCTCAGGCCATGTCCCCCACCTGGCAGGGCTTGACAGGGGACCTCAAGGTGCACATCCCATCCTGGTGCTGGGCTAGGGCACCTCAGGCTGCTCCCCCCACCCCAGTGCCAGGCTGGGGGACCTCAGGTCGGGCCCTCCCACCTCAGGCCATGCCCTCCACCCAGTGGGGCTTGATGGGGGACCTCAAGGTGCACACCCAGTGCTGGGTCGGGGGAACTCAGGCCTTTATGGGGGACCTGAGGCTACGTCCCCAGCCTGGCAGGGCTCGATAAGGGTGGGACTGGCCGGGTCTGCATCTAGCCCAATGGTGGGGGGGAGGGCGGCTGGGTCTGGCTCTCACACAATTTTGAGGTGCATGTGGGTGGGTGGGGACTTGAATCTGGGTCCCATGGTGAGCCCCAGACTCTGACAGGAGGAAAGTTTTCATATACATTTTACTAATTTTCTTTTATCTCTGACACTTCTATTATAGAGAAAGGGCAAATAGCAATATTAAATTATTTCCTCTAATTAATCCCCTTTTAATGTGCATGAAATGTGTGCATTGGGTCACTAGTATAGAAAATAATCAAGTTAAAGTAATTGTAATATTATAGAACCACTTTGGTCAGATTTTTATTTCTAACAAACTCTAAATTTTTTAGCTTTCCTTTAGTTATATTTTCTTTCGACAAATCAGATAAATATGATTATTTCCATGATAAAATTAATGATTTTAAAAATGACATTTGGTTTAGTGAATTCCTAAATATGTGCTTTGTTATACCTTGAGGCTTAACATTCCCGTGGGGCCTTTCCATAATTTTATGATGGGTTTTTAAATATGTGATTTACTTCCTTTTAGTAGTTCTTTTCTGTACCCATTGTTAGTGTGCTCTTCTCCTCAAAACTGCTATTGTAAACCTCTTTCCATGAGTTCCACCCCATTGCTCTCTCATTATTAGCATCTGATCACATAACATGTTTGCATTAATTACAAGCTTCCTCTTCTTTCTAATCGCATATCTATTTAGTATCAATCTCTACTCACCTTTTCTTTTGCCTTTGCTTCTGTATCAGTATCTCAGTAACAAGTATTTCCTCTTCTACTAAAGGTTAGCTTTTTCTTCTCTGCTTTTTCACTTTCCAGTTTACCCCTGCTTTTTGTTATATTCAAAACACCCCTTTCAACTTCCTCCTTTCTTATTCTTTATAAACATGTTCAGTTTTCTCCCATCCTAGAAACAAAACAAAGGGAAAACCATGAGATTGCCTTTGTTTATAATATCTCATTTTATCAAGCTCTTTAGCTATACCTATCATAATTAGCTGATATATATATATATATATATATATATATATATATATATATATATATATGATGGTTTTATTGACTTTTAGGAGAGAGGAAGGAAGAGGAAGGGAGGGAGGGAGGGAGGGAGAGAGAAACATCTATGTGAGGAAGGAACATGGATGGGTTGATTCATCCCCCCCTCCCCCCCCAAAAAAAAGAAAGAAAAAATTGCAACCTGGGCAGGTGTCCTGACTGGGAATTGAACATGGGATGACACTCAACCAACTGATCCACACAGGCTGGGCCACAGTCCAGCTTCTTGTTTTTGCTGCATCCATTTCCTTGTCTTGTTCAATTGTAAACCTGCTAGTTACTTACCACCATCCCACTGAGTGAGGCTGTTCTTGACAAAACTAACCAATGACTTCTAAGGTACCATACTCACAGGCTCATTTTCAGTTTTTATTTTGGCCTCGATCATATTTTATGCCGGCAAAAGTTTCATTGTTGGCCATTACTCTTTCCCATGACTTCTGTGGGACCACACTGCCTTGATTCTCTTCCTTATATGTTTGGAATTTCCTCCTTGATATCCATTGTAAGCTTCTTTTTTCTTTCTCCTTGAATATGACGCTACCAAAGCTTTCCCTCTCTCTCTCTCTCTCTCTCTCTCTCTCTCTCTCTCTCTCTCTCTCTGTGTGTGTGTGTGTGTGTGTGTGTGTGTGTGTCTGTCTGTCGGTCTCCTTCTCTTAAATTCTTTATTGTTGAAAGCATTACATATGCTCCCCCCCCCCCCACCATTGTCCTCTCCCAGCCTGCTCCTGCACCCCAGCCCAGGCCTTTCCCCCCACCTTTCCCTTGTCCTTCTTTTCTTATTAATCTCATTCATAGCCTTAGCTGTTTATAACCAAATCTATATTTATAACAAAAACTAAACTAATGACATAAATGTCCCACAGATAATTCACACCTAGAACTTGGTGTATCTAAAACTGAGTGCATTGTCCTTCTTTCTGAATCATGTTCCTCCCATGGTGTTCTTTATTTTGATGAACTTCACTACCATCATTGCCCAAACTGGAAAGATGAGGACCATTTTAAACTCTTCCTTCTCTCTTATTATCCTCTTCTTTTAAAAAATAGTTGTATTGTCTATCCTTTCACCCGTATATCTACTGCTACTCCATAGTTCAGGGTGTGCTAATGTCTAGCTTTGGATGTGTATTACATTCTCTAATTGATCTCCCTACTTTTTATCTTCCACAGACTCATCCACCATAGTACTGTGAGGAGGATATATTTTTTTACATTCTTAAATCCTACCTAAAGTTCCCATAGCTCACATAAGACAATTTTCAAAGAAATTTTCCTTTACCTTTATATCCAATGAGTTGGCCATTTGTGGCAATTTCATGTTCACATTATATTTGTATCTGTTCTTGCTCCTGCCACGCTATCCAGAGGCCCTCATTAATTCTCACGTGGACTTTGCTAATATCTATTTTGCTGATCATATTGGTGTCTCCTGGGTTTTCTGTCTTGGGATACCCTGTCATGTTGATCCCATAAGCACACTTGAGCCTTTCAATTCATGTGCTCGGACTTTTGGTTAGAAAATAAACTGATAATAGGAATGCTCAGGGAAGTGAATGATTCCAAAACACATTTAGTTCATTGGTTCTTTGCTCCAGGTTATGTCAATCCTCTCCCTGGAACTTTCATTGCATCCAGAAGAAAACCCAAAATCCTTGCCATACTCCTCAAGCCCCTACAGAATCTGACCCTTACCTCCTCTCCCCTTCATTCACACCTTCCAGTCCTATTGGCCCTCTTTCTTTTCCGTGAACATGCTGAGTTTATTCCTGCATCATGGCCTTTGCCTTTGCCCTTCCCCCTGTTCAGAACGTTCTTTTACATCAAGTTTTCATGAGCTTCTTCTGGTTCAGATCTTGATTAAAATTCCCATCTTCTCAGGATGTCACCCACAACAGTCCAGCCTAAATTAGCACTACCCCCAACTCCAATACCTTCTTGGGCATGGCCCTCTTAAATCACCTTCATGGCATTTACTATCCTATATAATGAAAGCCTAATATACTAAGTGTGCAGTCATCCATTCAACCAATCAAAGTGTAATTTGCTAATGATATGCTAAGCCACCCCTCCACCCCCCAATTACATGCACTGATTACCATGGGGCAGACAGTGGACCACTTAACCAGTTGCTATGACATCCATTGACCATCAGGGGTCAGACGCTCTGACCAATAGGCTAGCTTACTGCTGGGGTCTGGCTGATTGGGACTGAGTGAGACAGGCCAGACATGCCCGGGAGCTTCCCTACAGTTCCTCTCTAGCTGGCCAACATCCTGTGTCCTTCCCTATCCCCAATCATGTACCTGGTGGGGTCCCTCGGCCTGGCCTGCACCATCTCGCAATCCAGGACCCTTCAGGAGATGTTGAAGAGCTGGTTTTGGCCAGATCCCACAGGCATAAAAGGCTAATATGCAAATGGACTGAACACTGGAACACTTGGTCACTATAACGTGCACTGACCAAAAGGGGGCCAGAAGCCAGATTCACGATTGGTGAGCGGTGAGCATAGTGGCAGTGGCCAGAGCTTCTCCTGCCTCCGCGGCAGTGCTAAGGATGCCTGACTGCAGGCTTAGGCCCGCTCCCCCTGGGCCAGCATTTGGAAATCCCCTGAGGGCTCCTGGACTGCGATTAGGTGCAGGCCAGGCTGAGGGACCCCCCAGAGTGAAGAATTTTGTGTATTGGGTCTCTATGATCTATAAGCATCTTATTAATATATTTGATTATCTGTCCCTCCCCCCCATTAGAATGTAAGCTATAGGAGGCTGGGTCTGTGTCTGCCTCACTCCTACAAAAGTACCTAGCATAAGTAGATACCCAACAAACAGTAGGTATCCAATAAATATTTGTATATTACATGACTAAAGAAAGCTATGTCTCATCTCCTTTGTAGTTGAACACAGTGTAAGGTACACCACATGCCTTAGAAATGGGGAGGAGTACCGGTCACCGAGACCGTGAATACACTAACAAGCCTGGCCGGCCCTCTCTCCACACCCTGACCCCTTCTCCTCTTGACCTTTTAGTTCCCCAACCTCTGAACTAGCAGTGTCTTTGGGGAAAACATTTCTCACTCCATAGGTAGTCTACTATCCACACTGCTGCAATATTCAACTAGTAGGTCTATTGGACCTTCTCATGGAAAGGGGATGAGTAGAAGAAAATACCTTCAAAGGGAGAATCCTATGCACTTTGGTTTCATTTTCTCTCTGCTCATTCCAGTTTCCCTTTGAACATTTTCCTCTACACACACAGAAACTACAGGCTGCTCCTGCAGCAGGCAGGTTGCCCATTCCCACGCTCAGCCCTGGCCATGTTGGGATTATTTCTTGGTAGGCAGTGCTTCCTAACACATACTCTGTGCAAAGCACTTCCAGCAGTTTTATATTCGCTAGAAGAGCGCGGTTACTTTTCTGCATTTATTCAAACCCTGATCATCATCAAGTCTCTCAACAACTGCAGAGCAGCACCTAAAGAAAGCTACATTATAAGTCTGGTTATAAGTTTTCACAAAATGAACCAGTTAATAGCTGCCATCAGTAGTGGGGTGTGACTAATTCTTTACTTTTCACATTTTTGGGGGGAGAATTAAATAGGAAAGCCTGAAGATACAAAGTCTAATGCGACACTTTTCTTCCTATCTTCCAGGATCTTGTAGTCTCAGCCTATGAATATTGTACACTGAGACTAGGATAGAGATTCAGGCAGGGACCTGTGGAAACAGAACATCATGGAAGCTCCTTGCAGGCAGTGACTTATCTATTCTGTATCACACTGTCCAGAACACGTAGTCACTTGATAAATACTCGATAAAGGAATGAATGAATGAGTGAATACATCTAAACCAGACTGTGCTGTCAAGTAAGATTTCCTGGAAGGAAGACTGAGAAGGAGTATACTTGAGAAAGAATGACAGGGAAGAACATTCCAACCGTCCCTGCCCTTACTTGGTTCTCAGTCTTGTAGAGCTAGGGGAACCCTCAGGATATTACTAATCATTTGGTGTGATGATGAAGCATTTGTAAGAACAACTTGGGATAAACACAGTTATTTCTGTATTCTTCCAATTAGAACTCAGTGTGTATAGATGGTTGGGTCTAAGCTCTTGTCCCTGAGACACTAATATTATTTGGCATAAGAAAATGTGGCCATTGAAAAATTAAAAAAATATATACATTGTCAAGTCTCTTCCTTCTGAATGGCACTTGGGATAGAGAAGTGTTTTTTTGTATATGGACATACCAGCTAAAGACCTTGACCTCTCCCAGACAAACCAACATTGTGAGGAGCGCTGACTCTTGCGGTCATGTCTGTCAGGTAGTGGGTGGTTTGGGCTGAGAGTTTCACAGGTTTAGGGTCAGCCCTGCCTATGAGTTCTTAAGAACTCAGTTATTTTCTACATTAGTGTTAAACTTCATAAGAACAAGCATGGGGTATATTGAGTAGATTATATGATATTACTCCTCTTTTTGCAAAAATAAATAAGTGAATAAATAAATAAAACCAAGGCTCAGATTGATGAGTTCATTTGATGAAGATCACACAGTTAGTTGGGGGGAGAAGAGAAGGAGGACCTTGATCTCAGGGTTTGGCTCCAGGTCTGTGCTCATTCTCCTGCTCTGCATTCCCTCCAAAGGAACAGCAAGACTGGAAGCATCAATGGAGCCGCTGGAGACATTAAACAAACAAAAAAGGAGGGGGGGGGCAGCATCATGTCCTGAGGTTGAAAGATCAGTGCAGCAGGGTTTGCTGGCCATTGCAGCAACCAGACAAAGGACCCACACTCGCAGTGACTGTAACAGTAAAGAACCACTGTCACCCGTGCACTCTGTGTGCAAAGGACGCCCTGCGCAGTGTGGTCTCCCAGAGACCCAGGCTGTGGGGGTGGTGGGGTGGGGGTGGGGCTTCACCTTGACATGCTTCCATCACCTGGGAGGCAGGGAAAAGAGTGAACTATACACTGTCTTTCCAAGCTTCTGCCTGGCGGTGACAAATGCCACTCTGCTCCCATTTTATTGATTAAAGCAAGTCACCTGGCCAAGCGTGCCATCAATACTCTCCCAGGGAAGGGCAACGACTCTCCTGAACAACAGCACAGTCTGCCACAGTTGCTCAAGCAGCTTTTGTTATCTTTTAAAGCCTTAACAGCTATGGGCAGCACCATTGTCAAAACAGCAGCTCTGGATCTAAAGGACAGTCACCGATCTCTCACCTGATCAGACTGTCACACTTGGTGCTTCTGCCGGAGGGTATCTTTGTGCAGGGATATGATCTCTTAGCCATCAGAGGCCCTGAGTTCTCTTTGTGTATCCAAATGTGCCGCCTGGACTGGCTAGAGTCCAAGTAGCTGTGCAATAGTTCACACTTTCATAGCCAGCCACTAAGCTCCAGGAAAGCTCTATTGTTCATCAAGGGATATTCAGTACCTTGCGCAGCGTCTGACATACACAGTGCTGAAAATAAATCACACGCGAGCTAGCTGCTCTTTAAATCCTCACAAGCCTAAGAAGAAGGTACGGTTACTATGCCCATTTTACAGATGAGGAAAATGTGGCACAGAGGTTCAATGACTTCCTCGAGTTCCCTTAGCTAATGGTTACTAATTGGAAGCAAGGGAGTCCACATTTTAAAGCTTACTGTGTAAAAGTGTAAACAATAAATGTCAGACATATTGCCGAATCACTCACTTCAGTTTGTGAATTTGGGGGTAGCATTGGGGTTAAAGGCATTTAATTGGCAATTCCCTAGAAGGCACTATTTCACTATTGTGTACCGAGAGTATTAACATACCACTAGTCATAATCATCAATTGATAGCCTAGGATAAAGGCCCACATTAAATGCTCTCAAAAACCATTTTGGGCCCTAGTCGGTTTGGCTCAGTGGATAGAGTATCAGCTTACTGACTGAAGGGCTCCGGGTTCAATTCTGGTCAGGGGTACATGCCCGGGTTGCAGGCTAGATCTCCAGTGGTGGGTGTGCAGAAGGCACAATCAATTATTCTCAACATCGATGTTTCTTTCTTTCTCTCCCTCTCCCTTTCCCTCTGAAATCAATAAAAATATATTTTAAAGATACCATTTTGGCATTTTATAGAAACAAGGCGAGAGGCCATTGAGAAAAGTGGAAGGTGATTCTTTGGGCCTGCACATGAAGACCAGGAAATCAGGGCTCCTCCCTATCCAAGCTGCTGTGGGATGCTCTGGCCTCGTTCGGTGTGAAGTGTTCTGTTGTCAAAATGCTACAACACGGAGCAACCCATGCAAGTGTTACCATTTTTGTTTTGGCTGGTGCTCCGAGGAGTTAGCGCAGGAAGGACAGATGGCAGGCTGTCATCAGAGGCCTGACTTTTGGCTCACGGGCATTCAGCCACATGGAACGTTCTACTTCCGAAGAAAGCAGGTCCTACCTCCAGTCATGTTTACAGCCTCCGACACCTCCCTGCTCCTCCTTAAAGATCTCTTAACCATGTCAGTCACAGGGGACCGACACTATACTCTCCGTCCGGAAGACAAAACAGACTGGGCGCTTAACGTATTAAAGCCTTTCTTCCCCTCAGGAAGTCTTCCATCCTAGCTCTGACCACCTACACCTGAGCTGAAAGGCTCTTATAGTAGCACCTGTTAATGTAAACACCCAGCGCTGCTGATTCTTGCCCACCGGTTTTGTTTTCATGTTTACTTTCTGAAACAGAATCTTTCCTTGCCAGCTCTAGTGTTCCCTCCAAGACCTAAAGAAATAGAACGTTACCTTGCCAAATTTGTTACGCCCCAAACCTAGAAAAGAACCACAGGGCAGAATTTCTTGCTCACTGAAGCAACACTATTCATTTGAGTCACAGTGTTCCAACCTCCCCATATGCCGGAAGCTCCATGATTCATTGATAAACGCTTCCATAGCTCTTGCATTTCTGTAGGTCCGGGGTTGCACATTCAAATGCCAATAGTGACCACCACGTAATTGTGAGTGAGTAAAACAAGCAGCGCTGGAGAGGGCTGTGGCACACAGTCAGGTTCTGTCTGCAGGAGCCACTGCCTCAAGCAATGGTGCCCATCTGTGGGTTTTTTTTTTTTTTCCCAAGAGAAGTTCAAAATTCAGATGCTTTAAAAGGTAAAAACTTCTGATTTTTCAATGTCATCTTAAATTTTAAAATATACTGGAGAAAGGGCACTCCAGACAGAGAAAACTTGAGCGAATGAGGTACATTTGCAGAAATTCAAGTCACTGGATGTGCTAGGATGGAGTGCGCAGTGGGGCGTACTGGGAACCGGGGCTGGGAAGTCACTGGGGTTTGTGTGTGGGGGCGATGAGATTCTGTTTAAGGCGAGTAGCCCTTATATAGCATGGCGAGATTCACCTTTGAGTGGCGAAGAGGACGGGTCCAGGAGGAAACATGGATTGGGACAGGGGTCCTTGGGTGCCACCGCAGTCAGAGGAACACGCTGAGGGTCCACCATTGGCCAGAACGCAGAGGACAGATGGACTAAAGTGCTCAGAGGAGGAGGATGAGCAGGATGTGGGGATGGATAGTGAGGAAAAGGGAAGTAGAAGATGCCACTCAGATTTCTAGTTTGGGAAAGGGAGTGGTGAGTGAATCTTGTCATTCACAGGGGCTGGGGACAGGGGCAGGAGCAGGCAGGCTGGGCTAGTGAGTGGGGGAAGGGTGGAAGTGATGCCTTCAGTGTTTGGTTTGTACTGTCTGATGCGCTTGTGAGACTAGAGGTGGGCTGAAGACAGATTATTGGGAGACCTCATGCAAAGGTAGTACGTAAGCCTTGGGAATGGAGAGTGAGACAAGAAACAGGCTGGCCCAGGAGCTGGAGAACAACCACCTTTAGGGTGAAAATATAAAATGACGACTTGTGGGGGTGAATGAAGACCAAGTACTCTTGATCCCATGTAGCCTCAGAGACCTGACCCCGCAGAAAGCCTCAGTGGGGGCATGGGGCAGAAGCGATGCTTCCCTACACATTGCACTGATTTATCTATCTAAGATGACAAGCTACAGGCTCACCTTGCACCTGGAAATCTGATGAAAAAACCCCTGGTACAACTCAATGTGACATCGACAACGGCCCCTGAAAAGGCATAGATTGAATACAACAAAGAGGCGTTCCTGGGGTTGCCCACCCCCTCCCACGCAACTCCTCAAACAGCAGCCAGGGCTAGGCATTTCACCACACTCGGGAAAGGGTGCACCGTGACTTGGGCTTTGACTCCATCAGCAGGCTTTCTAGAGATCCAGGCAGCTATGGGCTTTTGAATCTGCGCGGGCATACCTTGGGGGACAGGAACCAGACACCAGCCTCATGGGGCTTGGGCTAAAGTTAGCCGTAGATCACCACCTGGCGCTGGGCACCAGACACCCTCACTGTCACTGTGGCACTCCAGTTGCTCCATAGCTTAGCACCGCAGGAGCCTTCGGAACGTGGTACCATTTGCCATGGCCTGTGGCTCAGTTGGTTAGAGTGTCACCCAGTGTAGCTAGACTGCAGGTTCGATCCATGATCAGGGTGAGTACAAGAGGCAACCAATCAATGTTTCTCTCCCCCCCCCCCCTTCCTCTCCTGTTCTCTAAAAAAATAAGACAAAAACAGCGAACATATTCTTGGGTGAGGATAAAAAAGGAATACGATAACCATTTTTGAAACATTTCTAAAGATAAATACATTTATACCATGTAACCCATTTTTAAAATTTATTACATTTTTAAATTCAAAATATGTTGAAAGCAATTATTTCTTTTAATGCATTGGTCCTGACACAAAAAGTTAAGTTTGGCACAGTTGAGGATTGGCATGAAGGTTAGTGCCGTGAGAGCTTACTTGGTAAGGGAGGGGGGGAAAAAATCTATATTTATTTAAGGAAAATCTTTTGTCAACATGTCTTATTTCTGTGCTTACTGTATGAAATTTCAAACACTGATAGAAAAATCAATCTTAACATTCCAAGGAGCTCTCAATTATTCAGTAAGCACTCAGTGAGCACCACTGTATGCCAGGCTCGGATTGTGGGGGGCGCTGCAGGAGATGCAAAGGAAAGGCCACCTGGAGAGCAAGAAACAGACAGTGGCGTGGAGCTGCCACAGGGTTGAATTACCCGCCGGGGTGTGTACAAGCGAGTGGGAAAGACGGCAAAGCTTTCCCTGGGAAATGTACAGAGTTTGCAAAACAGACAAACAAGAGAGTGACGCGTTTCTGCCTCAGAGAAATAAACAATTCATGCTGCCTGGAGGAAGACAAGTGAAAATTAATGCCAGAAATGAGGTTAATTTTCTCTCAAATTAAATAATAATAATAATAATAATAATAATAATAAATAAAAAGGAATTTAATGTTCATGAAAAACATTTGTCTCGCACTGTGAAGACTGAGCCAATTATTCGTTTATTCATAGTTTCGTGTGCCTGGCCCCAGGCACAAGGGGGTATGGTGCACAGCAGTAGAGGATAAAGCAGGAGAAGCCAGGTTCTGCCTGCAGTCAGAGGGCGAGCTCAGGAGCCTCTTCCCTCCGGGTGCGCATGTGTACACATGGCTCCTCCTACCTTCCTGACACCCTCTGAATGGAGGCAGAGGATGGAAGGTAAATGACTCCCTCCACTGGCGCCAAGGCAGGTGGCCGAGAAGCAGTCTGGAAGAAAGCATTTTAAGATGCTCTCTGGCCTTTAGAAAGCTGCCACTTCGGACAAAGGCATTGGCTTCACTGTGACCACAATTGATGGAAATGGCCTCTCATCTCTTAATTCATTGGTTGATTAGAGCATAATGCCAATAAATTGGAATAAGAGAATAAATTATATGAATCTGCACAATGTAATACTATGCAACTATAAAAAAAGAATGAAAAAAGAAATGTCCATATTGCTGTGGACTTATCTCTAGAATATATTTTTTTCCCTTCACTTATTTCTTCTTTTTTTAAATTTTTTTTATTTTTTAAATTTATTAAGGTATTATATGTGTACATAGCTTACCATTGCCCCCCCTCCCATGCATGCCCTCCCTCCCCAGAGTTCTGTGTTCGTTGGTTGTACTTATATGCATGCATACCAGACCTTTGGCTGTTCTCTTATCTCCCCCCCACCCCCCCACCCAGGTCTCCTTCCCTTCCCCGCAGTCATTTGGCAGTCTGCTTGTTTTACTGTTTTATGGTGACTATCGCAGGACCACACGAATAGAATCTGCTCCTCCTCTGGTTCACACCGCCCCTCCCCCCGGGTCCCATTGCTTCCCTGGGGCACACAGCTCTCCCAGGGCACATGTCTCCCCCGGGGCACACGGCCCCCTGGGACACACGGCCCCTCTGGGGTGATGGGGTCGCGAACTGGAGGCACCGCGCTAGCTCCTTGCTAGCACCGCAGGTAGGCTGGGACGGCTACGGGCGGGCTGAGATGACTGCGGGCGGGGAGACAGTGCTCAAAGGTGTCTCGTTCGGGGTGGAAGGGGAGCAGCTGCGGACTCGAAGGCCAAGTTCCGAAGCTGCCCACTCCCTGAGCCCGGGGCAGAGTGAGCTCTGTTCTGGGTGGGCTTCCCTCATTCGCGCCGGAGGTGAGTGAGGCAGCGATGGTCACTCCCGAGGCTCAATTTCCACTGTAGTTTTAAAATCCACATGGCAGCAGTGGCAGAAGCTTTGGCCTGGCCATGCGGCGGTGGGGGGAGGACTCGCCGGGGCCTCGAATGGAAGGCGCCACACCAGCTCCTCACCAGCATGGCGTGCACGGAGGCTGGGCTGAGATGGTTGTGGGCGGGGAGATGCTGTGCCTTCTCCTCACCTGCACAGCGGGTGGGCTGAGATGGCTGCGGGCTGAGATGGTTGCGGGCGGGGAGACCGAGCTCAAAGGCGTCTCGTTCCGGGCAGGAGCTGAAGGCGCGGCGGAGGCCCGGCATCAGCTCCCTCGCTCCCACAGCGGGCGGGCCGGGATGGCCCACTCTCTGGGCCCGGGGCGGAGCGAGGTCTGGCTTCCCTCATTCCCGGTGGCAGCGGCTTTGCCGGGTCCGGTTCCCCCCGTAGTTTTAAACTCCACATGGCAGCAGCGGCGCCTTGCTTTGTGCCTAGTTGTAGCCATCCCATTCCACCAGCTTTCCTGTGGGTCTGGTGTGATCCCTTTCGATTTTAGCTGTTGTTTTTTTTTTTCCAAATTGTTGATGAGGTGGCAGCTTAGGAGACTACCTAGGCCGCCATCTTGTTTCGGTCTCCTCTAGAATATAATTTTAATGAAATAATATGTAGAATGCTCAGTCTTGTAATAAATGGACCAAAATAAGAAAATATAATCATACTAAAGCCCCAGTGCACGGATTCGTGCATGGGTGGGGTCCCACGGGGTGGCCTGCAAGGATCAGGTGGAAGCCGACAGCCCAAAGCCACCTGCCACTCCTTCTCATTCCTGCCCCATTGCACCTGGTGGGGGCTCCCACCCAGTCATTCCCAATCAGGAAAGGCCGGTGCTGCCACAGTGGCACATGTCAGCCATGAGCCCTGTCTCTCACACCTGTCCTGAAGGGGCTGGGGGTGGGGCCAGGATGTGTTAGGACTTCTAGGCAGGTGGTGGGATGCCTTTGCTGGCCTGGTATCTGGATCCATCCTGCTGATGTTCATGCCGGTTGTTGGGAGCCACCGGGAGGCAGCTTTCATATCATTTCTTCTTTGCTGAGCATCTAGGGAGGGGAAGCGGCCGCAGTGCCCAGGGTGGACTTCCAGGAGGCCAGCAGCACTGTCAGGATCATGCTGGTGGCGCAGGTCCGTCGGTGCCTGGCCTGTTCTCTGGAGATTGGACCTGCAAGGCTACTGAGGGAGTGAGTGGCTGCTGCCCAGCTGGTGGGCCACCAGGATGGGTTGGCCAGCTGAGTGGCACTCCTGCTGTGGGAGCACACTGACCACAAGCAGGCAGCATCTGCCCCCTCGTAGTCAGTGTGTGTCATAGTGACTGGTTGTTCGGTAGCTTAGGCTTTTATACATAAAGACTAGAAGCCTGGTGCACTAAGTCGTGCACCAGTGGGGTCCCTCAGCCTGGCCTGCAGGATCGAGCTGAAACTGGCTCTACAACATCTCCTGAGGGTCCCGATTGCTAGAGGGCGCAGGCCAGTCCAAGGGACCCACTGGTGCATGGTTAAGGTCATGGAAGGATGCGGGAGTTTGGCTAGCCAGGGAGGGACCGAGGGAGGGCTCCAGGGTGTGTCTGGCACATCGCATTCAGGCACAATCAACTAGAACCCAGCAGAAAGCTTACCTACCATTCAGAGCATGTGTCCTCCTGGTGGTCAGTGCATGTCATAGCAACTGGTCAAATGGTCGACTGTTTGCCCCCAAGTGGTCAGTGTACATCATAAGGAGCATTGAGCAGCCTTAGCATATCATTAGTATCAGAGGTACATTGTAAGCAACCAAGAGTCAGCATAAAGCGTTCAAGTAAGCACCCCGGTCTGGATCATGTATTTTAGAAACATCACATTAGCTAACTATGGTAGGAGAAACTGGGATATCACACAAGAATATACAGTCCACATGTGAGTTTACTGGCAGTAATTGCATGCAATGAATTAATACCAGTTGCCACTCTATTTGGTATTTATACTCTACTAGAGGCCCAGTGCATGAAATTGGTGTAGGGGGTGTGTGTCACTCAGCCCAGCCTGCACCCTCTCCAATCTGGGACCCCTCCAGGGATGTCCACTGGGATCTGGCCGAAACGGGCAGTTGGATATCCCTCTCACAATCCAGCACTGCTGGCTCCCGACCACTCCCCTGCCAGCCTGATCAATGCCTAACTGCTCCCCTGCCAGCCTGATTGCCCCCAACTACCCGCCCCTGCAGGCCTGGATCCCTCCGCCCCCCCCCCCCCCCAAACTGTCCTCTCCTGCAGGCCCTGTCACCCCTAACTGCCCTCCCCTGCTGGCCATGTGTGGCGGCCATCTTGTGTCCACACAGGGGCAGCCATTTTGACCACATGGGGGCGGCCATCTTGTGTGTTGGAGTGATGGTCATTTTGCTTATTACCTCTTTCTTACATAGGACTCAGCACTCTAAGACTTTATCCTTGGCAACAGTAAACTTTTTTTAGATAGATGCTCAGCTGGTAAATGGAACCACAGGATCTAAACTGAGGTTCCAACTCTTAAAAATGGCTTGTACTTTTTGGAGAGAGACAATTAAAATTTCCAAGTAAGGGCAAGGCTGTGAAAACAGAGTGGAAGCAATCACCCTAAGAGACGTTTCAGGACTGGAATGGAGGAGATGTGCGGGGATAGGTGGGCTTTGTGTAGAACTGGTCTGCGTTTTGTCTGCTTGTGTGTCTGGCTGGCTGGCTGGCTCTCAGCTCAGAAGGGCCAGCAGAGGGGAGGGCATACAGTGAGCTGTGGAAAGGCGGCTTTGCATTGCCTGTGGAAGGTGGCCAGTGCGGAGCCACAAATGCAGCTCCGCAGCCCTGGAAAGAAATGAGACTCAAGAGGAAGTGATGGAGGGGGGCTCGTTGTTGTGCCCCTGTACCTGAACCCCAAAGACCATCAGGGAGCCGCATCCGATGTAACTGCAGTAAACCTGGATTGATTTCGGACCAGTCCGAGCTCAGTCCCACCAACGCCGGCAACATCGAGGTGAGAAAGAGCGCGAAAGTCCCATTTCCATGGGTTTTATACCTGGGGGCATATCACCCTGATTGGTTGGGTTAGGGATGGGGATAAGGGATTGGTTGGGCTAGGGATGGGGGATGGTTGGTTGGGTTAGGGATAGGGAATAGGGGATATGGACCCCTGATTGGTTGGGTTAGGGATAGGGGATAGGGTTGTCGGGGGCTGGCTCTCCCCTCCCCCCGCAGGGAAGGAGCACACAGAGGTGTCCCTTGGGGCCTGGCACATGTGCGCTGGTCCCGGCTGTTCACTCGTGACTATGACTGAAATCACAAAAGTGAATACAAGAACCCAGACTCAAGGAAGGTACCACGTGCCAAGTCAATATTTTCACTGGACACGTCAGAGGAGGTAAGAAGATGGATGGAAGGACCAGATGAGGGCAGTCACGTCAGGGGGGCTGAGAAGAGACCTCAGGAGGGAGAAAAGGCCAAGGAAGACAGTCCAATGCTGCAGGAAACCCGACCAGCCACACCACAACTTTTTAACCAGGAAAGAAGGCGGCGCCCCGCAGAGCCACGCGGGGGAGCTCAGACCGGCCCCCGCCTGGGCGGTTCCCTCATCGCCTTCCCTCCCCTCCCCACGGGAGCACGGTTCTCCTCCGCACACCAAGGCTTTGCCACCGGCCCCCCGGGTCTCCTCCTCCCGCTGCTCACCGTCGCCATGGAGACGTCACTGAGTTAGCCCGCCGCGGGGAGGGCGCCGCGGGCGGGAGGGAAACTCGCTGGAGGAGCGAGCGGGGGAGCGGGGGAGCGGGGGAGCGGGGGAGCGGGGGAGCGGGGGAGCGGGGGGGCGGGGGAGCGGGGGGGCGGGGGGGCGGGGGAGCGGGGGAGCGGGGGAGCGGGGGAGCGGGGGAGCGGGGGAGCGGGGGAGCGGGGGAGCGGGGGGGCGGGGGAGCGGGGGGGCGGGGGAGCGGGGGGGCGGGGGAGCGGGGGGGCGGGGGAGCGGGGGAGCGGGGGAGCGGGGGAGCGGGGGAGCGGGGGGGCGGGGGAGCGGGGGAGCGGGGGAGCGGGGGGGCGGGGGGGCGGGGGGGCGGGGGGGCGGGGGGGCGGGGGGGCGGGGGGGCGGGGGAGCGGGGGAGCGGGGGAGCGGGGGAGCGGGGGAGCGGGGGAGCGGAGCGGGGGCTCGAGAGCTGCTGGGGCGGGGAGGCCGCCGGGGGCTGGGCCGCCAGGTGGACTGCGCCCCCCGCTCCCCGCCCCGCGCCCCCCGCGTCCTGGCGGCCCCGCCCCGCACCGCCTCTGGTCCCGGACCCGCCGCCGGCGCCGCACTCCCGCACTCGGAGCCAAACCTGCAAAGCGCGGGGGGCGCGGCCGCGCGCTCCGCACCCGCAGGCTCCCCCGCCGGGCGCTCCTGGCTCTCGGACGTGCAAGGTCGGGGCTCTTTCCTCCTCCTCCTCCTCACCCCGCAGGTCTAACCGTCCTCACCCCCAGCCAGCTCTCGGCGCCGTCCTCCTCCTCTCGGCGGTTAAGCGTGGCTCCTTCGGGCTCTTTCCGAAACGGCGCGCCCCGGGGCAGCCGCTCCCCGGCTCTTCTCCGCTCCGGGAGCCGGTCCTGTGCCTCAAACCCGGAGCTGAGCGGGGGCTCTGGGGCGCGAACCCGCGGAGCGGGAGCGACCTTTCTTGCCGCTCGGGTCTTCTGGCCGCGCACGGACGGGGACGCGCCACCTTAGGCTTAGGTGTGGGGCGGGCGTGGGCTGGGAACACACTGCACTTGTGCTGAGAAAAGCCGTACACGGTTACGGCTCGGCAGTGTAGGGATCGGATGGCTGGGGGTTTCTTCTTCACCGGGGGCGTTTTACCCGAGGTGAACACCTGCCTGCTCCGTAGCGGACGGAAGAGGATTTTGTAGGCAGAAACCTGCTTTAGAGTGGGCCTGAGAGAGCCTGGGAATTGAAATCCCTGTACCTGTTTACTATTAAAAGGACATTTTTCAGTTTTAGAAATATATATTTTAATAGATTGTGGTTTTTCCCCCCTCCTTCTTAAGTCCAGAGGGGCGCTTAAGTTTCTCTAAAAAGTTACACAAGCTTTTTAGATGCATACATTTAAAAAAGTAAGTGGAATTGAAACGGGTTTTAAATGTTTTTTTCCCCTTTGAAGTTACAGTTTCATCAATAGCATGTTGAATTTTTTTTTCATGGCGATAAAATGTGAGGAATTACTTCCGACGAAGTAGCAATGTGTAGGTGTTCTATATTTACATAAATTAAGATTAGTTTCACACATTACAATGTAATTTTGTGTAATTGCCTCATATCTCATCTTATTTTTAACACCTTTATATTTTATCACAGCAGCTTCTAGAAGCAAATTATCTTTGTGTTTGTGGGAAAACACTTGTTTCCAACTTTATGAGGTAGAGAATATCATGCAGCACCTACTTACCAATGCCTTAACGTTCAGTCGGATGAATAGTCATGTCATTAAAAATCATGACATTAAAGTGACACACACACACACACACACACACACACACACAAAGAATGTCCAGCCGAAACCAGTTTGACTCAGTGGATAGAGCTTCGGCCTCCAGACTGAAGGGTCCCAGGATCAATTCTGGTCAAGGGCATGTACATTGGTTGTGGACACATCCCCAGTGGGGAGTGTGCAAGAGGCAGCTGATGGATGGATGTTTCTCTCTCACTGATGTTTCTAACTCTCTATCCCTCTCTCTTCCTCTTTGTAAAAAAATCAATAAAATATGTTTAACAAAAGGAATGTCCAATAGTTTAGTATTGAATCTAAATATGTTCATGGTTTAATTGAACTAAGTGTGCCTTATTTTCCAGATGGAGAAGTCAATCATTGTACTGTTCTGGATACAATCTATTGTTAAGGTAAGACATTTTTGAATGCGCCCTTCTCAGAAAAATTAGTTAATTGGTAGGATGCTATTGCATTGAGTCTATTAATTTTGGAACATAAAGGGCATGTTGGAGAAAAATAATATCAAATGTTAGGTTTATAACCTAAGGAAAGTGTCTTAGAGAGGTGCCGCCCAGATTTGTGCATATGGATGGCATCTGTCTTCACTGCTTACAATTTTATTGGGGATTATCAGTGGAGAGAAAGATAAGAAAAAAAAGACAAGGAATGGTGATTCATCTTAAGGTTATTCTTGGTTGGATTTTTGATAAATATAAAATATATTGTTCTCCTAAGAGATGAACTATTTATTTATTTATTGTGACCTAGGGAACATAAAAGGTTTCTTGTTACGTGGTCTAACATTTTTCTCTCAATTAGTGACATTTTCTTTACCTGTAAATGAACCAAGGCTCTAAGATGACTCAGAGTCAAATGTTTTGTACTCAAACTTATTTTCATTGTGAATGTATTATCAAGAATGCCTGTGAAGTATTTAATTTTGTAGCCGTTGCCATCAAGGTACATAGTTGGCATGCATGGGGTTATACTGTGTTTTTCCTGTGACTCTGAGTTTCTCCCAACTCTCTTGAGCCTGGGAAGATGGTATTTCCTTGTTCACATTTTACCTGCCTTTCTTAAGTTGTTCTCAAAATTATGTTTACAAATAGAGTATCCAGTGGATATTATTTAACTTATGTGTAGAAATCAATATTGCTAAAATAGTTTTCAATTATAATTTGGCGTATTTTAGGTTTCGTGTTAGTAAAATTGTTTATAAAATATTAACCAAGAATGCATTTTTTTATTATTTTTCACCATTACTTTCCTATTTCAGATCTCAAAAAGTTTTCATTATATACCAATAAGTAAACAAACAACAACAATTTTTGTTGACTGGGAAGAATTTCCTGAGGGAGGAAGTCCTGAGTTTTATTTTTTAAAATACCAGCTTATTAATAATTTGGCTCAAAAAGTAAGGAATCATTTTTTTTTTTGCTCTGATGAAAAGTAAGCATAATGTAGGCGTGTTGTCACTAAAAACCTCATCAGAAGTAGGAACTGAATAGTTATTTTGATTTCTAATTTTATTTTATGAATACATAACATGTTAGCATTTTATGAAGTATCCTCAATAAGTAGTCAAAATAATATTTAACTTTTACATATAAATGATTATGTATTTTCCTTTTTAGAATTTGTATATTATACACAGAGTAATTATTTAAAAAGTAACATGTAAAAATAAATATTCCATATTGGAAAAACATTTTTATGAAGGAGATATAAAAAAGTCAAACTTTTTTTTCTATTGTTTTTTCTTTTTACTTTAAAAATTATTTTTATTGCCTAAAGTTTTACGTATGTCTCCTTTTCCCCAAAACTTTTCATCTATTTGATATAGAAAATATTTCATAAGCAGATGTATCTCATTATTCACAGAATGTCAAAAGCATTCCTGCAGATTCACAAAAACCTCCAAAATCAACTATAACAATAGAAGAAAATGAAGACTACCACATCATTATACAGTCCATAAAATATGGACAAATTTTAAGTGAAAAGTCATTTCAAATGCGTAAGTAAATATGTATATGTTGTTCAGCTTTATTACATAATTATAAAAGAGAAAATACCAGATAATTTGAATTTTACACTGATTAACAGGTATGAGACTGCCAAACCTCAGAGGGAAGGTAGGGGAGGGTGGGAGTAAAGGGGAGAGATCAACCAAAGGACTTGTGTGCATGTTTATAAGCCTAACCAGTGGTCATGGACAACAGGGTGTGGGCATATGTGGGGAGGGGTTTGGGATGGGAATGGGGGGATGAGGACACTTATGTGATACCATAATCAATAAAGAAATTAAAAATAAATAAAAAAACAGGTATGTGATGGCAGTTGAAAATTACATGAGAGTAAATATTCTGTTCTTTAAATATGTAAATTTCAACATTTAAAGAAATAATAAGCTAAGGTAAGAATAAAATTTTCCATTTTGACATTTAATGTGTGATATTATATAGGTAAGTATTATGGAAATGTTACACGTAATGCAGATTATTCTAAAAAAAATGTAGGTTTGTAACCTAATTTATTCATTCTAAAGAGGATACAAGGAACTCCCATATAACCTAGAAAATATTTTATAGTTAGATATTTTCCACCATGGCTGATCTTTTGTAATTCAATAGTCTTTGTGTTTCATTCAGTTTTATTTGAAACCATACTAATTACCCTTTCTGTTTTTTTTAGGTGGAATCTCAACTAAAAATATTAAAACAATAGCAACAAGTACGAGTGTTTCTTTTAACTGGAGTATGATATCTTCCAAGGACATTTCAGTGTCAATATCTCTTAATAATTCTTCACAAATTATGCAAACTAATATCATAGCTTATGAGTGGGATCAGTTGAAACCTGCCACCTTGTATGCTTTTACTTTTGAATTTAAACAGTTGCATTTGGATTTTGTACGTATACTTCAGAGACTGGATGTTCAAGTTGAAACAGGTGTATAGATATTTGGCTCATTGTTAAACAATATATTTAATATTTTTTTTGGTAGATAACTTGGCAGTTATATTGTTCTTTAAAAAAGTGATCCAGGCTAGTATTAACCACTATGAGCTACTTGTAAGTGAATTAACATAGTCTCCCTTTCCTAATTATATCATTCAGTATTTAACTGACATAGTGAACAAGCTGGATTTAACCGTGTAAAGGTAGGAACCAACTTAATTTTCCTGCTACACTTCTTTTAAACTGAATCAAGGGGCTCTCTCTCTCTCTCCCTCTCTCTCTCTCTCTCACCCCCACACACACCTTAGTAATGGTTCAAAAACAATTTCATAGATTTTTTTTAGATGACTTAAAATACCAATGAGCAGTCACATTTTCAGGTCTTTAAAGGTTCATTAAAGTCTGACTTAAACTTCTCTATTACTCATTTCTGATAGAATGCAATCACACTTTAGCATATTGATAGAGAAAGGGAATGTGTTCATTTTTTTTGTGTGCCTTGCTGGTTCCACTTCCTTCCCCGACATGGTGGGAAATGACATAAGAGAAGAAGACAAGTTGTAAATAGCTAATGGGAGCAATACCCTCACTGTGATGGACTGAGAGTCCCATTTTAATACTCTCCCTATTAAACGTGCACATAAACCACCGTGCATGTTTACAGGTTAAGAGGAAGAACACTTGAATAGTAAGAAAAAGACAGTAAGGTAATTAAAGCATTCTCTCTCCCCATCCTACTTGCCCTCTGCAAAATGAAGACTGCAGGCTCTTTAGATGATGCTTCTCACATCTTCCTAATATCGTGGGCTGAGGCCCTTGATGAAGCATCAACAATTATCAAAGTACAATACGTACTCTGAGCAGGCCAACATTTCCTCAATCTTTCTATGGCATGCACTCTTGGAGAAAAAGGCTAAGCAACCATTTCATTTTTTTTTTTTTCTTTCTGGAAGGTGAACCCATTTGAAGTGGCAGAGAACAGAATTCTTAGCAAGCATTATGCCTGGTTCTCAAAAATAAAAAGGAGCATGAAATATCCTTAGTTTTGTTTGTTTGTTTGTTTTTTACCAGTGTTCAGAGTAAGGGGTAGGAAGTCAACCTAAAGTAATTTAGAAGAAGGTAAAAACACTGTGGTTTTGTTTTAATTAAGTTATAATTGAACAGTAATTATGCAAAATTAACTTTTACAGCTACTTAAAAACTATTTTAATTAGTAGTAATTCATTTTCTACTTGAATAACAGCTTTAGCATTTTTATTGGTTTGGGAGAAATATAGGGCAAGTGCACTATGAATACTGTGAAGCTTTCACAATTCATTTCTTCATATTTTAAAAAATATAAGTTTGAAATGTTATATTGCTAAATTCATCTTTAATAAAGCATTTTTCTTTTGGTAGGTTCATGTGCAAAAGGATGGGTAGCATTAAAAAATAGCTGTTACAGAATTAGCAAAGAAAGTAAACCATGGACTATAGCCCAGCAACATTGTAAGTTATCCTTAAATTCTGCACACCTTGTGGATATAAAAAATGAAGAGGAAAAAAAATTTATATTTTCGCATCTCAGGTCAAAGAACCAAATAATATTATGGACTGGTCTTAATGATTTGAAGGTTAGTAAATATAAAAATGTGCAAATACCATGATGAACAGAACTGTTAGCCCCATGTACTTTTATTCATTTACTAGAGGCATGGTGCACGAAATTTGTGCAAGGAGGTGTGTGTCCCTCAGCCCAGCCTACACCCCTCTCCAATGTGGGACATCCCTCTCAATTCAGTACTGCTGGCTCCCAAATGCTCGCCTGCCTGCCTTCCTGATTGCCCCTAACTGCTTCTGCCTGCTAGCCTGATCACACCCTTATCACTCCCCTGACAGCCTGATTGACACCTAACTGCTCCTCTGCTGGCCCGATAGTCCCTACCGCCCTCCCCTGCTGGCCTGGTCACCCCTAACTACCCTCTCCTTCCAGCGTGGTTTACCCTAACTGCCCTCCCCTGCAGGCCTGTTCCTTCCCAACCGCCCTCCCTTACTGGCTTGGTCTCTTCCAACTGCCCTCCTCTGCCGTCTGGTCACCCCCAACTGCCCTCTCTTGCTGGCCTGATTGATAACAACTGCCCTCCCCTGCTGGCCATCTTGTGGCGGCCATCTTGTGTCCAAATGGGGACAGCCATCTTTAACCACATGGGAGTGGCCATCTTGTGTGTTGGAGTGATGGTCAATTTGCATATTACTATCTTATCAGATCGGATTCCTTTATTCAGTAAATATTGAGTATTTATTATAAGTTAGACACTGTTTCTCTCTCTGTTTTTTTTCCTTCAATATCTCTGTCTCTGTTTCTCTGTTTTAGAGCAGTTACAGTTTCACAGCAAAATTGAGGGGAAGGTATAAAGATTACCCATGCTTCCCACTGTCTCCACATATGCATAGCCTCCCCATTATCAACTCCAAAGTGGTACATTTGTTACAACTGAATCAGCTACATGGACCCATCATTATCACACAAAGTTCATAATTGGACAGTTATTATAGTTTACATATGCTTTATTCTTGGTATTGTACTTTCTATAGATTTGGACAAATAAGTAATGACATGTATCCATCATTTTGGTGTCATGCAAAGTATTTTCACTGCCCTAAATATCCTCTGTACTCTGAATATTCATCCCTCCCTCACCTCCTTCAGTATCTTTTGTAGGCATCTATTCTTTACCTAATTTTGCTTTAATTTTAGTCTTCCCCAGAACCCTCTAAGTTTATATGAATGACGTCATCCATTTCTTTACCCAATTTATACCTAAACCAATGATTCTCAAACATTTATCTAGTCTGCTTTCTTCTTATGAGCTCCAGACATTGAATTTTCTTCTGATTATGCCTTTTGAAATTCTCTACAGACGCATCAACATTGCCCAGACTGACTTGTCATCTTCCCACCAAACCTGCTTCACTTCTTTTACTTCTTTTTTGGTTGTTATTAAATTAAATTAAAATTTATTTTTCCATAATCTCTTTCACCTCTACCCACAATCCTCTATTTCTCACCTTGGTGAGCAATACAGTAATACGAATTAAAAAACATGAATGTCTTTTCCATTTTATTTATTTCACTCCACATATCCTGGTTTATGAGGTTTAATTTTACTAAAAGAGATACAGAAATATCTGAAGATTTTTTCAATACTGGTGAAAAAGATTGTGGGACATTTTTCTCCAACATCCTTTTTCATTGTTTTGTTTTTTACCTAAGAGTAGAATATTCATGGTTTTTTAAAAAGTATTTTTATTGATTTCAGAGCAGAATGGAAAAGGAGAGAGAGATAGAAACATCAGTGATGAATCATTGATCAGCTGCCTCCCGCATGCCCCCCACTGGGAATCGAGCCCACAACCTAGGCATGTACCCTTGCCTGGAATCAAACCTGGCACCCCTCAGTCCGCAGGCTGACTCTCTGTCCACTGAGCCGAACTGGCCAGGGCTTTTCTCGAACTTTCTTAACACAATGGGACGTCTTGTGAAATTTCATTTCGGTCAGCATTTTGTAGGAAAAAACCAAGACCTAAAACAATGATTTCTGTTTAGTTTTTTTTTCTTCCTGATGATTTATTTAATTTTATATCTTGTTACTCGAATATAAATCTGTTCTCCATGAGATATCCTAATCTGTATTGCTAGGCACCATTCGATGCATGTGACATGTAAGGAAATTGGGGAACAGATAGATTAACTTGTCCACATCGATACGCACCAGAGTTTGCTCTTAACAACTGTCCTCTGTGACCTCTCCACTAAGCTGCCCTCTTGAGGTTGACATCAAAGCCACCTGCTGAGCTATAGTTCCTGAAAGTATGAAAAACTAATCATCTCTTCCACCCAGGCTGAAGAAGGGCGAGTTTGCTACTGATCTTCAAGAAATGACGTCTTATTCATCATTGCAGTTCCTAGCTTCATGGGGTCTGACACTTATCAGGAACGTGGGGAATGACAGGGTACTAGTCTCTCTAATCTACTTTGTGAGGGCTAGATAGGTGACCCTCATTCAGTTCTCACAACCTCCTTATGAGGTAGGCACTAGCATGGTTCTCACTGTGTAGGTGAGGAAAGTGGAGCTCAGAAGGCTTCTGGGTCACATAGGTAATACATGGCCACGCCAGGCTTCAGCCTGTGTCTGTCTGACCAGTGCTCACGCCTTAACCACTGGAAATATTCCCCTCGAGCCTCTGTGAAGTTTCTGAAACTGCAGCGCCACGTATGCAATAAAGCAGACTCCCTGAGGAAACAATACTCCTCCATTGTGTGGGTGGAACTGGAATGTACTTAAAAACAAATAAGTCTTCAGAATGTCTAGGGGGAGTAGTTCTCTTCAGTCCTATCTGGGCAACCAGCTTGGAGCTGTACGTGATGCGGGGATGCCATCATAATCATGACATAGACATAGTCTCTGTTTCCACAGAGCTAATTATCTCTAAGAAGTATGTTTATTTTATGAGGACCTATTTTGTGCCCGGGTTTTGTATACACAGTCTCTAAACATGCTGACATCCATTGTGCAGGTGGAACAGTCTAGTTTCTAAGACGTGGGCAGTTGTCCAAGAATAAATAGTGACGGAAATTTTGGTTAGAATACAGATGCATCTCTGTCAAAACTTGTACTTTTCCTACTACCCCTTTCAAGGAGGGTAGCCACGAGGTACATTCATTGCTTGTGAAAACTGGGGTTGGTGATATCCGTCAGTGGTATCCCTTAATGGAAAGGTATCAGAAAACACTCCTGATGCATATGATTTATTTTATGACTTTAAATAAAATAACAACTAGTGAATAATGGGTCTTTGCCTGGCATTGTGTTGAGCCCCTCGCATGCACTGCCTCTTTAATCCTCACAACAACTTCATGTGTAGATTCTGTTATTATACCCATTTTACAGATGAGAAAATAGAGGCTTACTGTGAGATTCCGCAATTTGTCTGAATACATATGGCTAAGGAGTGAATGAAAGTGAACTCTGTCCCCAGCTCAGAATCTTCATAATAAAGGAAATCTGCATAAATATATATCAGACTGGTTTATGATTTAATAATCTTAGAACATTTTATATATTACAGGTGTAAATAATAAATATCTTAAAGTATACTTATTTGGAGATATGACACTTCTTTACATTGGCTTAATTTGTACATTTCATTACAGAAAGAAGGTCATCTCACATGGACAGATGGGTCACCGTTTGGCCTTAAGAAAACGGAAATCTTTTCTTTCCCACTGCTACCCAAGAATGAAACAGATTGCTACATTTTACAACAAAATGCAACTGGATCGAACTATTTTTTTGCAAGATTTTTCTGTTACGTTCCATTGCCATTTATTTGCAAATATGAATGTAATTATTAGTATTATATATGTGCATCTCACCATTTTATTAATTTTTAAAATAGAATTAAAATTTGTAATTAAAATGATTCTTTTTTATATTTCTTTCAGCCCCTCTGCAGGAAAATCTTTTGATCTATATAAAGAATGTTGGAACAACTGAAGTTGTATTTAGTTGGGATAATTTGAATGGTTGGAATAATTTGAATAAATGGCTAAAATTAGGATACAAAGTTATTATAAAATATTATTTAGATTATGCAGAACAATATTTTGAGAGCATACCCCCAAATACTACAGAAAAAGCAATTACCCATCTGTCTCCTGGGCATATGTACAGATTTTTACTCTTTGCAATAAATGAATGGGAGGCAAAAACTACGCTAAGTCCAATATTCATTGTTGAAACACGTAAGTTACAAGACATTTGAAGTTATAATTCTTCAAGTGTTTAATGTCATCATTTGTAAATATTTCCTGAAGAATTCTACCAGTATTTTCTCTTAACACTTTAGGTACACATGCAACTTTACCAATTTTAAATTGTAATTAACATTTTTATATGTTTGGCTTTCCTGTCAAACTATTAACCTATAAGGAACTATATTTTATGGCACCAACTAGACTGGAGTCCAGTCCATAGTAGATAGTAAATTTCTGTGGAAATGGATTTTTGATATGTGCTGACAGCAAAAAAATAAACAGATCTGTGTCTGGACTGTGAGAGGATTACAATGGAGAGAGAAATAAAGGGAAATGCTGTATAGCAAAACTATAATAACAAAACCTAACTTAAATCCCCACTCAGTGGTGCATATTTAATAAATGCTTTTTAGAATTCAGAGGTGGTTGATAGCGGCAGACTTGTGAAAGGAGAGGCTTGGGCTCAAACTTGAGGGGGAAAAAACTATAAGAGAACATTTATGGAGATAAGAGTTTGTAGGAGAAGAGTAATGTAGACAGAAGATTTCCTTGAGCATGAGGGTCAAATAAGTTTGAGAGGTAGGTTGTGAAAGAATTGGGAGTGCTAGATGTCTCTGTCTCAGATAGTTAGACTTGACCTTAGGAAGCGATGGTTATCAGATTAAGTCTGTAGTATTTTAAGGCTCACTTTACCTCCCACAAAGCACTCTTTAATGCATTATTTTATCAGTCCTTACCTCAATTCAGGGAGTAGCTATATAGAAATGAGAAAACTGAGCTTCTGAAAGGTTAAGTAAATTGACTAGAGTAACATAACATGCTTAGTAGATCCAAACAGGAAACCAGATGGTTTAATTTTAACTCTTGAGATGTTGCTTCTAAAGAAAGAATCAAGAAGAATGTATGTTGAGAGGGCATAGAACGGATATGGGTTTATGACTGGTACATGTAAGGTGCTGTTTTAAGAACATTAATCTGTAGGGATTAACTAGGAAAGTCATTGGCACTGGATGAAATGGTTTGTGATGGGGAAATATTTCTGTAAGAGGATGAGGGCCTGAGTTCCGGTGATGATGGGACGCAACAGTGAATAATATGAAGTCCCTGCCCTCTAGTTTGACAAGACAGAAGAGGGAAAAGAGATACAAAACGAGGTCACTGAATGCTGCCTTAGTGTCCTTTCAGTGTTGCTTGCATTAAAAATAACGACTGAACAATAATGTGTGTCAAATGCTTTACGTACCTTATCTCATTTAATCTTCACAATAATTTTATGAGGCAGCTACTACTATAATTTCCATTTTATAGTCAAGAGAAGTGAGGTTCAAAGTTGGCAAGTTACTCAGGGAGTGGAGCTAGAAAGTCTAAGAGCCAGGACTCAAACCTAGTTTTGCTTTCTCTTTAAACTAAAGTGTTACAGAAGTATTGAGAAGTGAGAGGTTATTCTGGCAACCCATATAACTAATAGCGTGTATATTTTTATCTTCTAGGCCCAATATCAGTCCAAAATGTCACAGTGACTCATGTGACCCCCACAGAAATATTTTTACATTGGGATCCTCCAGACCCTGAGTCTTTTCACCATTACCTTGTAACTACTTTGGATGTTCAAAATAATAAATCAGAAGAGGTGTTTGTTGAAAAACTCAACATATCAACAGCAATTAGAGGTCTCAAATCTTTCCACCATTATCTGATATATCTATTCAGTGTAGCAGAAGGAGGAACCTTCAGCTGCTTTGAGCAACCTATTTCAGCCATTACAGGTAAGTGTGGGCATGCTTTGCCTTTTAATAAAACGTACATAAACTGAATATATTGGAATATGATTTTGATGAAATTTGATTGTGCTGATCCTTTATAGGTAGAAATACTTACAGTTGAATATTCATTTGAATGTTCTACTACAATTTTAAGCATGGATTCCAAATAACTAAATTAATTTAGATTTAAACATCAGCTTTGTTTCAACTAGAATTCCTAGAAGACACCTTCCTTATCACAGCTGTGGCCAGAGAAATAAATTATTATAAAATATAGTTCACCAAATTCTCTTTAATAATACTAGATCCAACAAATACGAAGGTCTGCACATTTAATGTTTTACTTTATTCATCTTCTTAGTGTGATTACTTCACCGCTAGGGGGCAGTTTCATCCCAGGATTTTTGGCCAATGCATTTCTAATCTCTACTCTCCTCCACCTCACAGTTTTTTGAATCCTTGTCTAGAACATAATAATTTATCTTATTTAAGTATTCTGTTGACCTCCTTAAGTATAAGTCACTTCTTTTTTAAAAGATAAAATACTATTGTATGAAACTGCACAGCTAAACAACTATCCTTTGTGTGTAATATATGTATTGTTCGTGTCGTGTGTATTTAACATGCCTTCATGCAAAGTACTTTGCAATTTCACCAGTTAAAATTTAAACTATTTGAGTGGAGGTGGGAAACCTACATGTTCACAGCCATAGACGAATTAGCCTTCTCAGACTTGTCGAAATCCTTGGTAGTCTTTGAAAATAATAATAATAAGAAGAAGAAAATGTATTATTTAATGTTTATGAAATTGCAAATGCTTACCATACATGTCTTCAGTGTTAGAAATCCTAACCAAGAGAATTTTTCTAATGAATGTTTTTCTTCTCTGAGCTTAGACAAAGCATCCTTCATTTGATAACTGCTTAGCTGAGTTCCTTATACTTTAAGAAGATAGTTTCATTTTTAACTGACAGGCAGACTTGGAGGATTTCTCATAGATACATTAATTCTGAAGTCATATTAAAATCTCCTGTGGTATGTACCTATTTATTTCATAAAGGGATGGGAGAAAGGTGCATGTGAATCTGCATGTTTATTTATTTGTTTTTAAATATATATTTATTATAAAATATTAATTATAAAATTATTAATTATTATAAAATATTTATTTATTTATTTATTTATTTATTTATTTATTTTGGAGGGGGAGAGAGATATAGAAACATTAATGATGAGAGAGAATCATTGATCATCTGCCTCCTGCAAGCTCCACACTGGGAATCAAGACTGCAACCCGGGCATGTGCCTGACCAGGAATCAAACAGTGACCTCCTGGTCCATAGGTCAGTCCCCAACCACTGAGCCACACTTGCTGGGCCTGCATGCTTAATTTTGGGCCATTTGCTATATATATTAACTGAAAGCTGACACAGCAGCCCATGCTCAGTGCTTTTCTACTCCCCTGATGTTAAAGGCCATATTCTTTTATTATTTACTCAACAAATTATTTTTTAGTATCCGGAGCTGCAATAGCGACTAGAGATGCAAACATGAATTAGACCTGGTCTCTGCCTTCCACTAATGGAGCAAGACTAATACATTTTTAAAAAGTGATAATTCTGAGTTATAATTGCTCTTATAGCGGAATGCTTTGGATATTGTGGAAGCGCAGAGAGGGACCAGTTAGCCTAGACGTGGGGAGCAGGAATGGTTACAGAAGTCTCTCTGTGGAGGACTGGTGCTCCGAGTCATAAAGGAGCAGAAGGAGCGTACCAGGTGGGGTGAGGGAGGAGGCAGAAGAATGTTGCAAGTAGACCAAATAGATGTACATAACAGGGAGGGCCAAAGAAGAGGCATCTTTCTAGCCATACCTGGGAAAGCCAGTGGAGGCTTTAAAAATTATTTTAAATTAATTTCAGAGAGAGGAAGGGAGAGGGAGATAGAGATAGAAACATCAATGATGAGAGAGAATTATCGAGCCACCGCAGCCTGGCCAGAGAAGGATTTTTGAAGAGCCCAACATTTGAACTCCGAACACTGGAAGTAGACTGGCACGGCTGGAGTACACAGGGTCATGTAGAGAGAGTCTAGAAAATGTAAGTAAACTAGACACAGAGCATGAAGAGCCTAGATACGCAAGAAGGAGTATCTTTTTATTCAGTAAAATTTGACTTCTTTGGGGCATGGAGCCTTTTGAGAACGTGAAAAAATGAATGGACCTTCTCCCATGAACACGCACAGGCATACGCAGAGAATTCTGTGCTTACAGGGCTGCCACAGCCTTACCCAGGTGTTGTTTCCTCTGTCTCTGACTGTGTGTGGCATTCAGCAGATTTCATCTCAGGAGTAAATGTTTATAATAGCTATCAGCTTTGCAAGTACATACGAACAAAGATCTGAAGTTGTTGGACCCCGGAATCCCATGAACAGTTTTTCTAACGGGATCATGCTGCTACTTTCCGGTAATTTTACATAAATGATCAGTTCCAGCACCAAGTCAGTCCAACTATAATTTTGTGGAATTAAAGTATGGGGTGAACAGACTGGGTCTGGCTGAGAATGATACCTTCCTGAAAAATTCAAAAGGGTGTTTAATTATGTTGATAATAGAGTAAACTTCATAACAGATTAAAAATCAAATTATAGTTTCTTCAAATAAAATAATTATGAAAATCATAATAAGTTCTTAAAGATTATTTGAAGTAAAACTACTAAACAATTTAATATTCTGTAATCATCTTTATTATAATGAACTAATGATTGTGCTTGGGAACTATTAAAAGTTCAGGGGAAGCATATAACACAGGACAAATAATTAAGACTAAAAGGAAGGCATTGCAAATTCCAGAGTGTTATACAGTAGTAAAAACCACAGGCTTGATATTCAAATAAATTGTGTTAGGAGAAGTATTTTCTTTGGTTATTACAATAGAGTATCAAGGAAATTTTCTCCAATTATGTTCTGAATGAATTATAAACACAATGATTTTCTCTTTATTTTTAAATGGTCATACCTTTCAAAAATTAGAAAGTTAATATAAAGTTGCAGCTATATTTATGATAAATACTAGTCCCAATGTTCTAAAAACCATCTACATGTTAATATGTCTAAATTTATATATCTTGCTCAAACCATTCTCCTGAACTTTAGAATTAAATATCTAACTGCCTACTCAATATATCTCATTCAGCAATCTAAGAAACATCTAAAATGGAATATGTCCAAAGCTGAACTGCAGATGTACCTACCCAAATCTGCTTTACCCATAACCCTTTCCACATAGATTCACAGCCATTTCACTCATCCAGTTTTTTAGATCAAAACCTTGAAGGCATTGTTAACTCTTGCATTTTTTTTCCCACAGCCTACACCCAATCTGTCAGGAAATCCTGCTGGTTCTCTCTTTAAAATTTTTTTTTTTAAATTGATTTCAGAGAATAAGGAAGAGGTAGAGAGAGATAGAAACATCAATGATGAGACAGAATCACAGATGGCTGTCTCCTTCCCTCCCCCCACTGGGGATTGAGCCTGCAACCTGGACACGTGTCCTTGACTAGAATCAAACCTGGAACCCTTCAGTCCTCAGGCTGATTCTCTGTCCACAGAGCCAAACCAGCCAGAGCTGGTTCTCTCTTTAAAGAAACCTAGAATCCCACCACTTGTCTCCACTTAGGGCTATGGTCAACCAGGCCTCCACTCTCTCACATAGATGACTGGCCTTGCTCCCCTGTGTCTACCGTTGGCTCTCTCCATAGTCTGTTATTGATATAAACAGCCAATGATTCTTGATCATTTAGGAAAGGCTATGCCTCTGCATTTAACCCTGTAGTTGCTCCTGTTTTATCCAAAATGAAAGCCTGTGTGGCCTTGCAGGGCTGGCTCTTGGAAGATGCCTGGTAAACGCCTATCATGGCTTTTACATTAGCGGTTTCTTTCTGCCTGGAATTCTCTTCTTCCAGAAATCTGTATCTCTAACTCCTTCAAGTGTTTTGCTAAAAAATCTCTTCAAAGACAACTGCCTTGAATTCCCTATGTAATATCTCGGTTTCTTTCCATAAGCACCACACCCCTGATCTTCCTAACTGGGGTTTACTTTTCTTTTTTTATTTAGCACTTATCACATCTAAAGTACTATATAATGTATATGTTTATTATACACAGACACACACACACACACACACACACACACACACACACACACACACACACATTACAGGCCCGGTGCACAAAATTCGCGCATGGGAGGGGTCCCCTCAGCTGGGCCTGCACCCTCTCCAATCCGGGACCCCCTTGGGGAATGTCTGACTGCTGGTTTAGGCCTGATCCCCTTAGATTGGAATCAGGCCTAAACCTGCAAGTCGACATCCCTCTCACAATCTAGGTCTGCAGGCTCCTAACCACACACCTGCCTGCATGCCTGATCACCCCTAACCATTCTCCCTGCCTGCCTGATCTCCCCAAACTGCCTCTGCCTCTGCCCCTGTGACCATGGATTTGTCTGGAAGGATGTCTGGAAGACGACTAGTCTATCTGGTCTAATTAGCATATTACCCTTTTGTGTGTGTGTGTGTATGTGTGCATGTATTATGAATATGTATTATGATCTCTGAATGCATAATAATCTGGCCACTCAGTGTTTATCCTATATGATAAAAGGCTAATATGCAAATTGTCCCCCTTGACCAGGAGTTTGACTAGCAGGCAGACTGGCCAACCACCCATGTCCCATCCCCCTGTCCAGGCTGGCTGGACCCTATCCATGCATAAATTCATGCACTGGGCCTCATATATACATATCCTATGTAATAAAAGGCTAAGCAACCATTACAGCAGAAATACTGGAGTGACCAGTTGCTATAATGCCCACTGAGTAGGCAAGTAGGCGAGTGGTTAGGGGCAATCAGGCAGGCAGAGTGGTTAGGGGTGATTAAGCAGGCAGGCAGAGGGATGAGGGCCAGTCAGGAAGGCAGGTGGGTGGTTAGGGGTGATCAGGCAGGCAGGCAGACAGGTGAGCAGTTAGGAACCAGCGGTCCTGGATTGTAAGAAGGATGTCCAACTACTGGTTTAGGCCCGATCCCTGGCAGTTGGACTTCCCCCAAGGGGTCCTGGATTTCAAGAGTTCACAGACCAGGCTAAGTGACATCCCCTCACCCCACACAAGACTTTTGTGCACCAGGCCTCTAGTTTATATATACTAGAAGCCCAGCACATGAAAATTCAGGGGCAGGAGGCAACCTGGCATTTAGGAGAAGGCAACACCCCATTACACCTCTGCTGCTACCACTGCAGGCAGCACAAGCCTCAGCCGGCCCTGGTTACCTGAGCCTCGGTGGCCCTAAGCAGCTAAACAGCTGCCATCTGAGGCTTGCCTGTCCTCAGGTTGGCCCTGGGTGGCTGGGTAGCTGCCATCGCAGGCTTGCCTGCACCTCGGGCCTGCCCTGGGAAGTTGAGGGGGCTGAGGGGACTTGGGGACTCCAGAGGCAGGAGTGTGGAGTAGCTGGGCCCGCCTAGGGCTGAGGGAACCGGGCACCACCATTTTGTGGCTGTGGGTGCTGACATCTTCGAGGGTGGGACAGTCAGCATATTTCCTCCTTATTGGCTATAGGCGCCACCATGTTTGTGATGGCATGAGGGTCAATTAGCATATTCCCCTCTTTATTAGATAGGGTTATTATTGACCATTTTCACCCACTAGAATATGAACTCTATAAGGCAGTGACCCTGATTATTTTTTATTAGTGTGCTCTACATGCTAAGAGAATTCTTGGTACATAGTAGGTGCCTATGTATATTTGATAAAAGACTGAATAATTTCAATAAAACTTAAAAAATCTGAAAAATTTCCAAAATACTGTCTATTTTCCCATAGTGTGTAATGTTTGAGCTTAAAACTAGTAAATCTTACATAGTAATAACAAATACATTTTTCTCCAAAACGAGTTATTTTTTAAGATAATGGTGACAAAGTATTTGTTTAAATTACTTTAAATACTAATTAATATTGAACTGAGATATTTTTACTCAATAGAATGAGTGCTGCTAACAATAAACAATGTGTATCTATTTCTGTTTCTCTAAGGTATAAATCCACCACAGAAAGTTTATGCTAAACCTGATGATGTGGGAGAGGAGAGTATAATTCTTCAGTGGGAATCCCCACAAGATGGCCATGAGGTCTACATTCAAATCAATCCCATATCAGATACAAAAGAAGTTATGACTCTTTTTGTAAGGGATGCCAATAGATTCAAGATTGATAATTTAATCCCTGGAATGACTTATGACATTGGAATGGCAACAGTGATGAATGGGAATTTGAGTGAGCTGGTAACTATTCAACAAACTCTAAGTGAGAACCAAATACTTTTCATTTATTCTTTTTTTTATTGCACATGGAGGCAGGTAGTTTTATTTAGGGTATGCTACTTTACTTAAGGTAAAGCCTGTTATATACACACAAAGCCTGATCTATAGAAGACCTTGATTATTGCTTATTGTCTAAAGTTTTACAGATGTCTCCTTTTTCCCTGCTTGACCCCCCCCACCCCCCCAACCATTCACACTCCAGGCAAGCCCCCACCGCCCCAGTGTCTGTGTCCATTGGTTATGCTAATATGCACAAATACAAGTCCTTTGGTAGCTCTCTAACCCTCCTTTCCCCCTGCCATTTGTCTCTGGATCTATTCTTGTTCATCAAATTATGTTGATCATTATATCCTTAATATATATTTGCAGATCTTAGGGTACTATAAATTATTCCATATAGACCTCTCTGGTAGTAGGTTTTAAGTAGATAGTTATTGCGTTTTGTCCAATGGTAGACTCAGGACTAGAGTAATTTTTATTCCCTTTATCCTGACAATCTCCCCTGCTTGTATAAGGCAGCGTTGTTTACAATTGTTTATAATTAGGAATCTGGTCCTAATGCCATACTATCTAGGCTTGAATCTAGGTTCAACTCTTTAAATAACCCTGGGCAAGTATAGAAATTGAGGCATTTACTCAGCCTGCAAATGCCTCAATTTCTATACTTACCAAACAGGAAAAAATAATGGGATTTCCTAAGAATAGCTGATATAGTAAATGTAAGGGCTTAGAACAGTGCCTGACACAAAGCTATGTAAGTATTTACAATTATTATCAACAAAGGTATACAGTAGCACACTGGAAGGAAAGAGTGAGAGTATATAAAAGGTTTAGGATCAAACCAACGATAATTTTTATGTCCTTTCTTAAATAATTCTATTTTACTCAATTAGTAATCATTGAAAAATCTATTAAGGAAAGACAGTTAAAAAGAAGATACATGATTAAAATAATATTTATACATATTTATGTTATGATAAACACTGGGAGAGGAAAATGCAAAGTGTTGTAATGGCGAGTAATTGAAGAGGGATGGAGGGTTCTATTGTAAACAGGCTGTAATAGCAGGGGTTACATTGGAATGGATATGTAAAGGAGGAGCCAGAGTGGGATTAGATGGAGGAAGGGCACTGTAGGTACACACAGCTAACACAAAGGACGTAAAACAGGAAGAAGTTTGTTATATCTAAAAACAGCGAGGCCAGAAGGTGTGGTGTCTAATGGATGGGGAGAAAGGTGTTGGGAAATTACAATGGAGAGGTATTTAGAGGTCAGGTCACATAGTATATGCTTTTGAGTTACTTCTGAGGTGATGGGAAGCCATTGAGGCTTTTGCAGGAGAGTGACAGCGTGGCCTATGGTACAAACCTTCACCGTGGCTGTGTGCAAAGAATGGTACGTAAAAGGGCAAGGAAACTGTAAGAGGCTGTAGAGTGTAGACAAAAGATTATTGTGGACAAGTTGGGGAAGGACAGGAACGTTTCATATTATGGAGGTAGGTGGTCCAGGCTTTGATGCTGGAGTGCTTGTGGTAAATAAAGGGTTTTGACGTGAGTAATTTGGGTGGATAGTGGTGACTCTGAGGAAGGGAAGATTATGGGACCTCAGAGGCCTTTTGGCTATCTGTAAGGGCAGCCTGGTGGAAAAGTGCATTGGCTCAAAAAATTATATACAGCAGTGTCTACACTCAACCAACATGGAACCTTTCTGTTTTATCCTCCAAAGACTAAAACTAAATTCATGTATGTCTCTTCTTTAAATTTTTGAGAAAACCTACCTAAAGTTAATTATCATAGAAAAGTTATGATAAAGAATACTAAGAAAGAGATATTATTGAACACAATTATTTCATACCTAGGATTTATCGGCAGAATGGAAGTATTAAAATTAAAATGCACAGATGGGAAATGAACTCTAGTCTTAGATCTACCATTATTAGAGGTATAAGGATAGAGTGTTTTCATATTGTCTCACTGCCTAAGTTTTCATACTAAAAAAATTAGGTCATTGAATACATTTTAAAATTAGCTTCCAGCTCTAAAGTCATATTCTTCTTTGATTCTAGGGAACTTAGAATATTTTAACCAACTTTCCATCTAAAATATAATATTTTTGCCATCTTTTCTGTACAGTGATCTATTTTTGAAAAGTTTTCAGCTTTGTAGCTTCAGGCATCAGCACAGTTCTTGATTTTGTTTAATTTGAGCATTATTTGTAAAACTGCTATCTGACATGGAAGCTGAAACATGGATTAACATTTATAAATTTTAGGAAGAATAATAGAATGTTGGTGTTTGAAGGTAAACAGATGTCTTCTTGCCAATCTGATATGCAATTCCCAGCCTGATCATTTTGTAATCATGACTATAATTGTCCTGAATTGTGGGGTCACATCTGTTCTTCAGGACATCACAGAGCAAATCTACTCCCAGATTCACATGAAAGATCATCAAATGCTTGGAAACAGCTGTTATGTGCTCCTGGTTTCTTTCCTTCTGGTGAATTATTTTTAGTTCTTTTGAGCATTCTACTATTTCTTACATCCCTATTGGCCTATTTATTCAGTTCTCAAGTTTCATAATCATTAGATTATTTATCATGCATCATTTGTACTTATTTCAAGAAGATAAAAGAAAATTAACCTATTCCAAGGCACATAGGCATAGGTAGAATTAATGCTTTCCATGCATTCATTCAACAAATATTAGTTGATAAGTATTATTTACTATGTCCTATTTTACTTTCTTTTATACACTTTGAGACGATCAAGCATAGAGGGGTATTTGAAACATAAACGTTCCCTTTGGGAAAAGGCAGTCTTACCAGCACAGACTTGGGACTGGATTGCCTGGGTTAGAAATCCAGCTCCATAATTACCAGTTTATACCCTTGGGGAAGTAATTTAAACTTTCTGGTCCTCAGTGTCCTCCTCTCTAAAATGAGAAAGATAAGAATCGTATTTAATTTATGAAGTTAGTATAATTTAAGTGCTCAGACATGAAGCAAGCACTTTGAGAGTATTTTTGTGGTGGGTTGTATTTTTCAGTGGGAGTGGAGTGTGGCATTGAGGAGCTGTGGCCCTCCTTGGTAGGGAGAAAAGCTGTTCTAGCTTTTCTTGTAGTCCCTCACTCCTTGTTGGAGGAATGAACTATTCCCAGTTTTCTGGAGGCATCGAGAGCTATAGGATACTTTGTGTTCTCTTTTTACCTCTTGGTATAGAAAAATAAATTTTCAGATAGTTGGGTATCCCTGAGACCTAATTCTACCGTGTCTGTAATAATAACCTTTGAATTTGGCCTAGTTCATTTCCTCTCATACTGGAAAAACCTCACCCAGCCCTCAGTGCTAGCCATTCTTCTGAAAGAGCCTTTGAAGCAAAATGAGTAAGGATAGAGGTCACAGTAATAGTGGTAGAGACCCATCACAAATTCCCAGGTTATGTCAATACCTTTCTTTCTTTTTTTTTTTTTTAAATGAAATCTTATCCAACTTGAGCTTGCAGAGGTTCAGGATAGAATTCTGAAGAGAAGGAAGAACTTTGTCCTATTCTACACATTTCCAGCCTTGGTGAGCCCTCAGGTTTAATGTGTTGCTCAATAAGGCCATTGGCTCCATTTCCCTGGGCAACTGAAATTGATGGAAAATCCCACATTTTCACACTGGAGGGAATGTCACTGACTCTATATACCTTTATTTTATTATTTTTTGTTTAAAATATTTTCTTAAATTGATTTCCGTGAGATGATGGGAGAGGGAGACAGGAATAGTAACATCAATGATGACAGAGGATTGATTGGCTGCCTCCTGTAGACCCCCATAACTTGGGCATGTGCCCTGATCAGGAATCCTGGTTCATGGGTCAATGCTCAACCACTGAGAAATGCTGGCCAGGTTCTATATATTTTTAGAACTTAAACTAGACCATGCCTATTTAAAGTCACGTCTCTCCTTAGAAAATGGCGTTGGCACCCAGGAACATGAAAATGAATTGTTTCCATGACTATGCTGGTCACTCATTTCTCATCCCAGATCGTTAATTCCTGCTCACGGGCCATTAGGAGCTTTAGCAGATCATTGCCCACAGACTCAGAGAGATTGGGTACTTGTGGGATGTCATCCGCCATATTTACTGTAGGAGCTTTGTAACTGGGGAGAACTGGAAGGAATTTAAAGAGGAAATCTACCAAAAAAATTAGTTATGGACCAAAAGAGAGAAGTTATGATAATATAATTGGAAAAGAAAAAATATGTATAAAAGTTCCATGAAACCCAGTAGTATATCTTATGGACATTTTTTTTGTTTAGTTTATTGAATATTTTCTCATAACCCCAAGAATAGAAGAGGCAAAACATTTATATGTTCCAGCTGAATAAGTTGATGGATATTGCACAGATTTTAATGCCCTGGAATGCTAATTATAAGTATACGCCTAAATCCTTTTACACAGTACTGGTTCTATACGAGGTAGCAGAATCTCATTATCTAATATTTAACAGTGACTTAGAACAAGTTCCATTGCCTGAAACCATATGTCACCGGTAGAACTGAAAAGGCCATCTAATTATTCTGTGAAGGAAAAAGGACTTTCTGCAGTATAGGTATTTTATTTTTTTTTAAATTTTTCCTATAAGCTATTTTTTTAATTGATTATGGTATCACATAATTGTCCTTATCCCCCCATTCCCATCCCAAACCTCTCCCCACATATGCCCCGACCCCCCTGTTGTCCATGGCCACTGGCTAGGTCCATAAGCATGCACACAAGTCCTTTGATTGATCTCTTCCCCTTGCCCCCACCCTCCCCTACTTTCCCTCTGAGGTTTGAGGGTCTGATCTCTGCTCCTCTTTTCTGGGTCTGCAGTATAGGTATTTTAGAAGAAGATATCTACTTGGGGGAAAAGACAAATCTAGGACTATACCAGATGGTATCCCAATAATCCACAGATAGAATTGAGATTAAAATTGACTTGAGGAAAAATAATGTGAATAGAATTTGTGTGAAATTTCAAATCTGCTCTAAATAACACAGTGGGAGGCTGAGGCCAAATAAAGCTATTTAATAGAGGTCAGGGCGAGTGTAAAATTTCTTCCAGGCAGGTGCCAGAGCTGTGTTCCTAAAAATGAAATGAAATGTCTGCTCAAATCCCTGTGCCTTTAGGATACTGTCTGACATCTGTGGCCTGGTATGCGAAGCCTCTCACAGACAGTGTCCGGGCCAGAAGGGGCCCTTCCATGCCTTGTGCCCTCTCCTCACACACACTGCATGCTTTCAGCAGCCTAAGCGTGTGCCTGCACAGCTCTAAGCACTTTATCTGTAAATACAGCCACTCATTTAATCATCACAATGACCCTGCAAAGTAGATGCTAGTCTCCTTCCCATTTTAGGGATGAGGAAACGAAAACTGCAGAGGGACTAAGTAACTTGCCAAGATGCTCTGCTGATCAAGAGCAGAAAGAACTGGACACTCTCAGCACAAGATGATGCCTTTTGGGTTTCCACACAGGGCTCATCTATTCTCTTTGCCTGGAATTTCCTTCTTCCTACTTCTGCCCCCTCACACGCACTCTTTTCTGGTAAACTTGTACTATCCTTTTAGGCTCAGAAAACACTTCACTGACTCCCACACTCTTTTTTTAAAAAATATGTATATTTTATTGATATTTTACAGAGAGGAAGGGAGAGAGATAGAGAGCTAGAAATGTCGATGAGAGAGAAACATCGACCAGCTGCCTCTTGCACACCCCCTACCGGGGATGTGCCCGCAACCAATGTACATGCCCTTGACCAGAATCGAACCTGGGACCTTTCAGTCCGCAGACCGACGCTCTACCACTGAGCCAAACCGGTTTCGGCATGACTCCCACACTCTTTTCTGGTAAACTTGTACTATCCTTTTAGGCTCAGATAACACTTCACTGACTCTGGAAAGCCGTCCCCAATTATCTCTGCTACAGTTGATATTTCTTCCTCTCCTCTCAACAGCTTTTTGTTCACATCATCAGCTCAGCTCCTGACACAGGATAGGGACTGGGGCCCAGGAGAGGGAGAATATGGGTGATCAGGAAGCCAAGCCTAGACCAGAGATGGCCAGAAGGAATGCCAGATAAACTGACCTCAAGAAAGTTAGCACCACTCCACTCCCTACTCAAAAACAGAGGCAGTTGATTTCGTCTCCCTTCTGACTGCCCTTGTGGGAACTATGGACCCACATGCGTTGTTGGTTAACGTTTGACTGCTACCGGGCCTCTCTGAGGTGGTGGTGATGAGTAGTCCATCACCTTGCCCTCAGGGCATGGTGAGAACATAGTTAGGAGGCATCACAGCTGCAAAGGGAAGTCGCCTGACCCTAACATGGAAAATTCCGCAAGCCTGCTTTTGTCAAAAAAGCCAATTTTTTTTTCCCTCCACACAAGCCTGCCTTGTCCCTAGCTTATAAAAGCAGCCGAGCAGAGCCAGCCCCCAGCCAGCTCACAGCACTTTCCTTTCCTCTGGGCTGCCTCCCTTGTGCTCAAGCATAAGCTTAATAAAACATGTCCGGACATTTCCCTGAAGTTCCCTCTCTATTTCCACCCAATGTCAGTAACGCTTGGACCATTTGGGCTTCTAAGTAGTGATATGTGCATCTACTTCTGAGGTTGGGAGCTCTTTGAATGCATAAACTTGGCCTTATTTATTTTATTTGAGTATTCATTGTAGTATATAGGTTCTCAGACGTATTTATCTAATAAATAGAAAATATATATAACCACTTGCAAAATCTCTAATTTATGTTTTTGACACTATTACTGCCAATCAAAAAGTAAAAGTTAATTATGTACTTCCAGTATACTTGTATATATGGTCTAGCAAAAGATCCACCTTGTTTCTCTGACTAATGCTGGCATCGGAAGCATAAGTTTGATGCAGAGACATTTAATATTTTCACATATTCTAGGACATGCCAGACAAAATACAGAGAAATATATTTGAAAATTTGAAAAAAAACCTACTAATTATAAATCTGTCTTTTTTATCTTTCAGAGCCCAAACCAGTCCAAATTGTTATTCCTTATGAAAGTTACAGTACCTCTGTAATCTTATTTGTTCAAACACCTGATATTGGAGTGTTTGATGGCATACATGTTGTAGCTGAAGGAGGGCTAAATGTAACCAGGCCTTTAAAACGTGACAATAAAATAACGGTTGACAGCTTAACCCCAGGCACAGAATATAATTTCTTTGTTTCCGTCATCAGTGGGACTAAATTAAGTAATGCATATTATGTGCCTGCAGTAAAAACATGTAAGTATTTTAGGACTTGCTTAAGCTTTATCTTGATTTTGGTTTATGTACCATTTCCAATTAGTAGGCTATGCTCACAGTAATGCCATAGTTTTTAAAGATCTTTTAAAATAATTGCAGATACCTCATTACTGAGCCCAATCTTTTATTGCCTAGAGTTAACCTTGCATAAAATTGAGGTCATAAAAATTTTAATCTACCCATTATCAAAAATGTGCCTGTAAACAGAACTTTCAATGTCTGAATCCAAAAGTGAGGGATCTGAGTAATTTAGGCAGATTGTGAGGACCAGGTTACATTTTTTTAAAGTGTCTTTGGAAGTGTAACGTCACGTGTGTTTGCTCTTCCTGTGCTGCCATTCATCTGGAATGAACCAGTGGCTTATTTTCTCCACCTCCGAATAGTTACAACGAAAACATGTTACATTTGTTCATACCAATACTTATGAGATTCATATTGATTTAGACTCATCCTTTTTAAAAATATATATATTTTATTGATTTTTTACAGAGATAAAGAGAGAGGGATAGAGAGTTAGAAACATTGATGAGAGAGAATCATCGATCAGCTGCCTCTTGCACACCCTGTGCCTGCAACCAAGGTACATGCCCCTGACCGGAATCGAACCCGGGACCTTTCAGTCCACAGGCTGATGCTCTATCCACTGAGCCAAACTGCTGTCGGCTAGACTCATCCTTTTTTAAGTCACTCAAAAATTCTACAAATCTTGATTTTGAACATTTGGGATATATGTAATTTACCTAAGATATTAATTTAGTATATGCAGGAATAAATGGTACAGAGTAATAAATGCCATGCAAATATCACATGGAGTCTTAAAAACATTACAATTTTGACTATACCATGTCCAGGTGTTTTATGCTTTGCTCTTTCTGTTTATATACATTTTCACATACATCATTATACTACCAAGTGTCTTCTTTCTCCCAAATTATAATCCTCCCACTATTGTTTAAACTTAAATTTTCCATAAAATGCTCCCAAACTGATGTCACAAGACACATAATTTTTATATACTTTTCATATATGTATTCTATGCCTCTCCCCCTTGTATTACAAATCTCATGAGTATCATTCTCTTTGACAATTCTTGTCTTTGAAAATCTTTAGTGCTTGATTATCTAAAAATGTCAATATTGTGATATCAAGCAGTAAAACATATCAATATATAAGATAGTCTAGAACTGTCAGTTTTTCAGTTTGTCTGCAATAATTTTGCCTTTATGTTAAATAGGATCTTTAAAATTAGAAAAATAACCATTAAAAACTCTGCAGATAAAAATTTTGTTTCTAGCTTCAGCCAATATTTGCTACAAAGAGAGTTATTTTACTTTGTCTAGACTTCATTTTCTCTCTGTTGTCTTTTCAGCTTATGCTAATAGTTTTAGAAAACTTTAATCTCCCTTTTCTCTTTTGAACATTGTGTATTTGTTCCTGTGAATTTGCTCTGATGTAGTTTTTGCTGCAGCATGAATGTTAGCTGCCTGTAAAGAGATTTACAATGACTCTGAGTATCACAACTGATTATCATATTTTATAAACTGTCATTGTTTGTGTAAATTAGTATATAGAGATAGTTGATTAATAAACTTGACTCTTATTTTTTCATATTGTGCTTCCCTATATCCCCCCCCCCCTCGAGCCCCTTCCTAAAGGGGTAAATCAAAAGAAAACCCCAGTTAGAAAACTTCCAAGAAGAATTTAAGTGTGTCTGTGTATTTGGTAGGTTTGGAGGCACCATCAATTATCCATGAGGGCAAAGTTACAGACTCTTCCATAGAAATTCTCTGGAATCGAGCTGATGGGAATTTTCAGCATTATGAAATCACATGCATAAACTGTGCTGACATTTTCATGGTATGTTATAAAAGGCTCTTGGAGGAATTAAACTTAAATCTTTCATGCTGAATTCAATATTACTGCATTCTTATGCTAGATAGTTGTGAAATTAAATAACCCCAAGCTTTTTGCTTATAGAGCACTTTTTACATGAAAACTTGCGAATGTATTGTTTTGGGTTGCTAGGTTCAGAAGGTAGTGCAAGAAGCAGCAACGTTCTCTAACCTGGAGCCTGCTACAGTGTACACTTTTTCAATTCGGACAGAGAAAGAAGGTTTTAAAGACAGCACTCCTAACATAAAAGAAATACAGACAGGTACAGCGGTGTAAGCACTTTTGGTCTTATTCAGTGTTCAATTATTTATTTGTGGGTTTTTTGTTTGTTTGTTTGCTTGCTTTTAGGGAAGATTTAGTAAATAGTACATTTTTCCTAGGTTTTCTTTATGGCCCAGAAGTTTTTTCTCTTATCTCTTTTTCTCTTTCCTCTTATAAGGATTAGCACAACCTTTTGTGTGTGTGTGTGTGTGTGTGTGTGTGTGTGTGTGTGTATGTATTGCTAAGCAATAGGGTGGCTAATTGCCTGGGCGTGGTCAAATTTTCCATTATGACTTAATTTCTTCATTGTCCAGTTAGGTAGACAATGAAGTGCCATTTCCCCAGTATTAGTAACTTACTCCCAGTGGCAGATGGTAACTTATTCCGTGGTTGGCATATGAAATAAAGGTTGATTGGGAAGCATATATGGGAAATGTATATTTTCACAACTAGGCAAAGTAAAATTGTCAACTAGTCTTCTGGAATAACTATTTTAATTATTCTTGACACTGATGCTATATATAAATATTTATATATTTAGAAGCTGGTCATGTATAATATTCTTTTACTATAATAACAAGGAATCTAATGGAGAAGAATATCTTGACATTTTGTTCTTATAAGTGGAAGAATTTTATAGAAGAAAGAAAATATATATTATATATTATTTAATTTAACTCTCTTTCCCCTCAGGAAAGAAGAGAAGCATTTCATACTTAGATTGCAATTTACATTCCTGATGGTTAATCTTGTCACTATTTGGCATTTAATTAGAATGAGTCCCAAAAATCATTAAATATTTTTGAGGATCATGGTTGTACAAGACCAAGATATAATCCCTTCATACATTTTAGAGGCAATGGAAATATTAAGTACAATGCTATTGGGATACACATCGGCTTTATTTTAAAAATTAAAATTATTCTTGCTGGCTTGTTTCCTCTTTTGACTTTTATCTGTTCATGTCTACTCAGAAGAATAAGAGAAATGTCTTGGATACCCTCAGAGTCTGAAGAATATCAAAGCAGTGCTGGGAGTGTTTCAGGGTTGTTTTAAAGCAGGTGCTTAGTATGTTAGAAAATGTTATCTTATGTCTATGCTTTAAATGATACAGCCCCAAGGGCAGTTGAATTTCTGAACCATAGCAGAAACACAAGTGCAGTAACTGTTAGCTGGCCTTTACCCAGAAGTCTTCTGGATGGGTACATTATTTCAATATCCAGTGAAAGGTTAATGAAAGAAGAAATTCTGCCTTCCACAAAAAGGTATGATAATATTGAAAGAAATTATGTCAAGTTACATGGAACACAAAGTTGACATTATATATGCGTGTGTGTTTGTTTCATAAACTAAATGGTTTAATATAAATAGATATTAGAAAACTTTACAAGAAAAATTTTTGGATTATAATGTAATTAGAATACTGATATGTAGAGTCAAATTTACCTCTGCAAGTAGATAATAATGAGTTATTTCAGGATAATGTCTTTCTTGTATGTGTAATGTACACTCTGATTTATATGAAATTTCTCTATGTGAGAAGATCTGATTTCTAATTAACCATTTGTGCTTAAGCATGGCACATTGTTTCCATGTGAGGCAATAAAAACCAAACATATATTACATTATTTCTTCAAGTAGTGTGAGATAATAGAGTTTTTCAAATGTTTCTGAGTTAAATATCTTAATATGTGACTTTATTTATTTCTTTTTTTTACTGTGTAGGACATTCACATTTGATAACCTTTCTCCAGGGACTGACTTTTCAGTTAGCGTTATAACTACCAAGGGATTAAAGAGAAGCTATCCTATTGTCCTAATGGTTAGCACTTGTGAGTTCACTTTATATTTGATTAACTTTTCATGGGTAAAAATAAGGGGAATAGTTTTGTTTAAAGCCGATATCTAGCTTAAATGAATGAATTTGGAACCAGTTTGTGACGTGTTTGAGAAGGAGCACTGCACTAATGTGGAGAAAGCCGGGGTTATATTCCTGCCTCTATCACTCACTTTGTCATGTGACCATAGGGAAAACTACTGTGTCCACACTTAGAAAGTGAGAATAGTTATCCCTGCCTAGGTATAAAACCTTGTTACTAAAGTGAAACTCAAAGTTCTTAGTGGAAGTTCAAAGTGCCCTAAATCCCAGGGCACTATCATTATGAAATACTTGATACCTTTCTAACATTTTGACTGTACCTATAGAATGTTATGAAAGCCAAACAAACACCTTGGACTATGATAAAAATAGGTGGCACCATGTGTTCAATTGTATTATTTGGGTTAAATCGGCCTCTTCTGACCTTATTAGCATCACTTACATGTATGAACATATTCAGACGTCTTAAAGAGCCCTGAGATCTGTAGGTAGTTGCATGAATGTGCATGCAAGTACCAGTGTCCTAAGAGGATGAGAGGAGGCTTAATTTTAGAATTTTCCAAGTGGAAGAAGGGAAAGTTCTGGCAAATGCAGAAGCAGTCAAATCAATTCCAGGGAAATAAACTAAAGAATTTGAGCACTTATATATCAACATGGTACTATGTGCTTAAGTTACCACATCGACTCTCCCAAGATTACCAAAAATGTAGGTTAAGGCTCAGAGGCATTCATAATTCATTATTTAAGGTGAGATTTAACCCAGGTATCTAAGCTAACTGATATGATACTGCTGCCTCTCAAGAAGATCATCCTAAACACACACACACACACACACACACACACACACACATCATCATCATCATCATTGTTGTTATCATTGTATCGAATGATTGTTCATTGTCAAGCACATTGCCAAAAATATTTATGATTTGTATCACTTAATTTTCAATGACAACCTTTATTCTACCAATCATAATGAGGTACTTTTTTTCAAATGAGGAAAGTGGGGATAAGAGAATTTCAGTAGCTTATACATGATGACAGGGATTTGAACTCCATTTCCATGACATTAAATTCTGTCCTTATATCCACTGTGTTTCAGTAGAAGAGTCACTGGTTATTAGAAGGCCTGCCTCTACCCATTCTTGGCTCTGTGACATTATAGAAATCATTATTCTATTTGGACCTCAAGTTCCTCATTTCTACCCTATGTTTAATAATATGTTTTTAGAGGTTATTGTTTTGGCTTTGTTTTCCCAGACAATTTCACTTGTGTCTTTAATGATATGTAATTTTTTGTACCACTCTTTCTTTGAAAACCACCTCAAGTCCATTTAGAAGTAGATGGGATATTAAAAATTTACAAAACAGAGCTAAAATATATTATGGTAATATGGGGGGATAAATTAATTCCAGTAGGAAGGCAATGTGCATTACAAAAAATAAAATAAAAATAATTGTGAATCAGTAATACAGGTTTAATTTTGAGTGGAATTCTAATAAACTAGATCAGTATGTAAGTAGGGACAAAAATATCATGCAAAATTTTAATTTAGAGATGAAATAATTCAATTCTGATAAAACGTTAATATTACATTTCTCCCAATTAAGGAAAGCAATGCAACATTTAAATTTGAAATATAATTTAGAAGTACAGACATGTTACTGATTAGAAAAATAAGTTTCTAGAACCTTCTCAGATACAATGTTTAAAAGAAAAAGGAATTTGTGAACTTAAGGAAGGGGAAAAGATGCATCTTTTACTTCATGCAGTGCCACAAAATTTTAAGTTAAAAATCCCAATTGTAATAACACTGAACTCTGCTGTTAGAGAAATATTTTTTGAAAATCGTAGTTCATCTAATTATATTATGGAAAAAGGCTTTCTAGAAAATTCTTTTTTTCTTTCCAGGGTAAAGATGAGACTGGGACTCAGAGTAAACAGCTTGCATGAGATCAGATAGTGCTAAAACTGACTAGAAAAGCCTAGGTATCTTGTTCTCTCTTTCATAGCGTGATAGTCCGAGGTCATCAGTCCAGTATAGATAAGATAATGGCAGAATCTTTAAAAAATATCATTTCTGTATCTTATTTTATTGCCCTAGGTCCTGAACCACCATCAGACTTGCTAATTTTTGGGCAGGAAGAAAACACAATATATTTGTCTTGGAAACTCCCACAAGGAGGCTTCGAAAAGTTTCAGGTAAAGAAGAGTGCTGCTGTCATAAAACCTTTCTGTTTACGGAGGTCTTTATTTTACTCCTTCTTTTTGTCCTTCATTTTCCATTGATGGTTTTAGACATTAGAGTAGCATCCCTTTAATGTAAAATTCTTCTCCAAAGCAATTCTATGTACTGCTTTGAAAGTACAAAGTTGTCCTGGGAGGCATTCAACTTTAAGTAAAAGCTGATACTTGACTTTAAATGAGCTTGGAATTTCAGTGGAGCTGCACATGCACATACACAGTACAAAAGTAAAGAAGGGAATGATGGCTCTGGAGGATAATGCTTCTGTGGCAGCACTGGTCAGAATAACAATTCTAGGAGTTAAAGCTGGGTGATGTGCCACAGGCTCCCTTTCAGGGGTTTTAAGGATATAAAGAAGAAACCATGTTGAGATTGATAAGAGGGGCAGAGACCCAGAATGGTTTGGTCCCACATCCACATGGGATGGTTAAAAATTCACAGGAATATCCTGGTTTCATAGGTCCCCTCTGAGGAGCAAGGGGTTCCAGCCCCAAACCAGGCTCCCCATCTCAGGGTTGCAGTGCTGAGAAGGACCCCAAACTTCTGGCTGTGAAAACCAGTGGGTATTGTGGCTGAGTGAGATGGAAGGCGCCTGGAGTCCTAGGTGTTCCTCTTAAAGGGCCCACATGGACTTACTCAGACTCATTCCTCTGATCTCCAGTACTGGGGTATCGGTGACAAAAGGGGAGGAACTGAGTTGTCTGTCTTTAAAATGAGGGCTTGCGGGGGCAGCTTTCTCCCAGAGACCATTGTTCCTAACCTCCTCCAACCCCAGGACCAAGAGACAGGTGCTGTATCTGATCTGAGTCTCCATCAATCTGGCTCACACTGTTCACGTTCACTCCACCCTGGTGATTCTGAGACCCTGCTCCAATCAACTTCAGGCCCACTTGAGCTCTTTCCAGTAGCTTTTCTATATAGATGGTCAGCCTTGGTTCATGCTGTAGACTTTCCTAAAACATCTCAAAGGTTTACAAACCCAAAACAAGCAGCATCTGGCCTCAGTGATCTCCATATCTCTTGCTAAGAGGCCCAGTGCCTGGCAGTAGTGGCATCTGGCTTTTGTTTGTTAGTGTGGCCTCTCCCATTATCTCCAAGCCCAGCACAAGTAGCATCCATCTGCAAATCACTTTGTAGCTCATGCTTGGTAGCCCTAGGCAGGGCATAGGTTGTAGCTGATCCTTGCATACACCTTCTGTGAAGTGCCAGAGCCAGCACATCCAGTGGGACAGCTTCAGACTATGTTGAAACAAAAACACCCAATTACCTCCACAAGTGACACACTCAAGGGGTGCACTCAGTGGACACTAGAACCCCATTGAGATAAGTTCTGCTCTGTGGGGTTAGCCTCTTTGCAGTAGATCCTCTACTGTAGTTACTGCAAGTCCTTACAGCAGATCAGTCTGTGGGTAAAACACCCTCCATTGACAGCAAACAAGGCTCAACTACAATAAAAAGATCCACACAGGTCACAGGGTGGGAAAAGAGAGTGCACCCGGACTCCCCAGTTTAAGTGACCTAAGAGACTGGGCCACCATAAAGCTACTCTACCATATCTGGGAGACATAGCAGCTCTACCTAATACATAGAAACAAACACAAGGAGTTGGCCAAAATGAGGAGACAAAGAGACATGTCCCAAATGAGAGAACAGAACAAAACTACAGACAAAGAACCAAACAAAACGGAAACAAGCTATCTACAGATGCAGAGTTCAAAACACTGGTTATAAAGATGCTCAATGAACTTAAGATTAAACGAACTTTGGGAAAAGTTCAACAAAGAGATAGTAAACATTAAAATAAAGTTAAAAACATAAGAAAACCCAGTCAGAAATGAAGAATGCACTAACTGAAATGAAGAATGCATTACAGGAAATCAACTGTGGAGTAGATGAAGCAGAGGATTAAGCTGGCATTTTGAAAGATAAGGAAGCAGAAAACATCCAAATAGAACAGCAAAAAGTAAAAAAAAAATTTTTAAATGAGGATAGTTTAAGGAGCCTGAGGATAACTTCAAGTGTACTAACATTTGCATCATGGGGATGCCAGAAGGAGAAGAGAGAGAGAGAGGGAGAGGGAAAGAGGGAGAGGGAGAGAGAGAGAGAGGGAGAGAGAGAGAGAGAGAGAGAGAGCGCAAGGAATTTAAAACCTATTTGAAAAAGTAAATATTGTGAACTTCCCTAAGCTGGTGAAGGAAATAGACATGCAAGTCCAGGAAGAGAGTCCCAAACAAGATGAACCCAAAGAGGCCCACACCAAGACACATCATAATTAAAATGCCAATGGTCAAATACAAAGAGAGAATCTTAAAAGTATCAAGAGAAAGCAGTTAATTACCTACAAGGGAACTCCCATAAGACTGTCAGCTGATATCTCAACAGAAATTTTGGAGGCCAGAAGAAATTGGTACAAAATATTCAAAGTGATGAAAAGCAAGGACCTATAATCCAGATTACTAAGCAAAGCTAGAATTGGAGTACATAGAGAGTTTTCCACACAATAAAAAGGAGCTCATCACCATCAAACACAGTATTATAAGACATATTAACAGGTCTTATTAAGGGAGAAGAACAAAAGAGGAAGAGGAGGAGGTAGGCAAAAGGAGAAAAAGAAGAAGAAAAGTAAAAAGAATGATTAAAAATGATTGTTATATATGATTGTTATTTATATGTTCATTGTAGCATAATTTAAAAGAGCCAAGATATGGAAGCAATCTAAGTGTCCATCAACAAATGAATGGATTTAGTAGTGTTACATATATACAGTGGAACATGACTTAGCCATAAAAAAGAATGAAGACTTGCCATCTGCAAACAACATGAAAAGACCTAAAGGGTATTGTGCTGAGGGAAAATAAGTCAGAAAGAGAAAGACAAATGCCATATGATTTCACTTAAATGTGGATCTAAAAAACAAAATAAATAAGTAAGCACACCAGAAACAGATACATAGCAAACAGAGAACAATTTGACAATTGTCAGATGGGAAAGGGGTTGGGGGGATAGGTGAAAAAGTTGGGGGGATTAAGAAGTACAAATAGGTAGTTACAGAATAGTCAGGGGCTTGTAAAGTATAGCATAGGATATATAGTCAACAATATTATGTATGTATGGTGTCAGATGGGTACTAAATTTATCAAGGCAATAATTTCATAGGTTATATAAATGTATAATCACTAGGTATACATCTGAAGCTAATATAATATTGTACACTAACTATAAATAAAAATTCCAAAAATTTTTATATTGTCCTTTTCAACCAATACTTTAAAGGTATTACTAGTTAACTTAATTTTAAAATATTTAAAATAATATATAAAATATTAGTTATTAAATAACTAGAGGCCTGGTGCACAGATTCATGCATCAGTGAGTTCCCTTGGCTTGGCCTGCGGGGATTGGGTCAAAACCAGCCCAGTGCATGGATTTGTACAGGATGTGTCTGGCCTGTCTGGCCCAGGCCAATCAAGGTTGATCAGGGCTGGCCAATGGGGCTCCAGGATGCGTCTGGCCCATCTCAACCAGTCCCAATCGGCCAGACCCCAGTAGCAAGCTAACCTACCAGTTGGAGCGTCTGCCTTCTGGTGTCAGTGTGCATGATAGTGACTGGTCGAATGGTTAAACCAACAAGTCGAACACTTAGCATATTAGGCTTTTATTATATAGGTTAGTTTATATGTAGGAAGATACTATTATAGATCTAACTGTAAGACATATAAAGTATAAAGCCTTCTGTGGCTCTCTACTATCTACCTAATATTATATATATATATATATATATATATATATATATATATATATATATTGCTTATTCTGATCTTTGGTTCCAATGAGTGACTCTAACAGCCTTTCTAATCTTCTATTTTCCATACATCTCATATTTCTACTGAATTGTATTGCCTACCATTATTATTATACTTTATGTGTTCCTGACTGTATTCTTTGGTTATATTGTCCTTTTCAACCAGAATACATTCTTTTCTATGTTTTTCTTTCGCAGTTCTTCAAGACCCTACTCAAATATCATTTTTTTAATATAAAAGTTCCCTTTAACATCATTTATCAGTCTTCCATACTAGAAATTTTAGTGTCATCTTTTAACTGCTCTCTTTCATGTCTCTATGTACTTGTTCATGGAATTGTAGTGATTCTAACTTAGAATTATTGTAAAAATATTTCCCTTCCTTTCCATCTCCATTTTATATGCCTCATTTGAGGCCTTTACCATTGTTGTTGGCTCCCTCTTACCCTCAGGACCAAGCCAACTTTCAGAACAATTCTAAATCTGTTGAACCATCATCTCATTACCTTGTCCTACATTTATTCTAAATTCCAGATTCATATTGTAAATGCATTAGACTTCTTAATTTTTCTTTGATGGTACACATGTGTTTGAGATATATCTGTGCAGTTCTTTTTCCTCCCTTAAATGATCACTTATATATTCTTCACTCTCACCATTTTTTGAAGAGGGCAGGTGGTGGCTTCCCAAGCTATTTCTAAAAATTGTTACTTACCTTCTTCTCTGACTCACAGAACTTTATTTTTGTCTTTGTCATAGCATTTATATAATATACTTGTTTTGATGTCTACTCAGAAGCAGACATGATTGCCCATCAGAAATGTTTTAGATGTCAGGGCAGTTGACACAACACACTCATCTATGACTAGGAATCAAGTCACATACACTGAGGGTTCTTCAGAGGGGACAGGCTCGTGTAGGGGTGCAGCAAGAAGGGAAGAAAATGCAAGGCCAGTAGGGTTAGTTTCTGGATTTTATTGTAGATAGAGGGTGTAGGGGCTTCCTGTAAGGACTAGAGGCTGTGAGGCTGTGTTGTTTGAAATTTTCCCTAAGCTTAAAAGGTAAGAGAGCTATGGCCTTCTTACCTTGATTATCTGGATATGGAGTAGGCTGGAAAGAGGAGCAGGGATCTAAAAGTTGTCAATAGTCAAACATAAAAAATAGTTAGTTTTTTATTATTAAAATTAATTTACAGTTTAAATTATAAGAAATAAAATGAACGGGAGGTTTTCCTTTGATTTCAAAAAGACGAATCACAGAGGAAGGGGAAGGGAGGCGGGGGGAAGAGATTAACTAAAGAACTTATATGCGTAACCCATCAACAATACTGTAGTGAAGGCCTGGGGGTGGGTGGAGGTAGGATGGAAGGGGTATGTGGGGGGAAAAAGGGGATGCCAGTAATACTATCAACAATAAAGATTAATTTTAAATTAAAAAAAGATGTAGGTATTATGTATGCCTTCAGGCTAAATCGAAAGATTCCTAGAACAGAACCAATTTCATTGTCAACAAATTCAGTGTTCAAAATTAAAAAATGCTAATCCTTCAACAACAAATTCTTGTCTCCTTGATGCTTACTTGCAGTCTAGAAGATCAACATCTCAATAAAGAGTGGAGGAGATAAGATCAAGTCCCCAAACCTTGTAAAACAAAAGGGACAAAGCTACTATGCATTAAGGTCTGGTTGATTAACCAAGGCAAGTTTACAAAGGAACTGCTTTGAATAAAATCATAAGTCACCATGTATTGTCAGTTCCACTACTGAAATATAAATTCCATTTGGTTCTTAAAGGGTGGAAAACCAAATTATTTAAAAGTTCTCTACCAGTGTGAAATGATGGAATCTGTGTGGCATGCAAGGCCATTAAAGTCTATGTCATAGAGAACATAAGAACACAAGTATCATATTTCTTATGAGATTAGGATATCAACTTCAGTTTTATATTTTTGCAGAAGAATTAATCTCTGAGTGATATTCTTATACAAAATATTCTGGTAATAAATTTTATATTAGGTGTTTTTTTTTAAACAATAGAATTCCTCCTTTGGTTTTACCCAGCATTCTGAGTTCAAAATATAAGAAACATTTATTAGTATGGACAAACTGTGAAATTCATTTAAACACTGAATATTTGTTCTAGTTAGTAATCCTCTGAAAGTATTTACTTCCTTTTTCATGGGTACTGTGAGTGCAAAAATATTTATATCTTCAAATAGAATCTCAGAAGTGTAATGGAACTGAAAGTCTAATCTATTCTAAGCATAAAAATAAATATTAGATTGCATATTTAAGACCTAAGATAATTCATTGTGAACTTAGAAAATAAATCAATAGTTGACATAGAACATTTATGAAAGTTTGCCATTTCCTTTCGCACACATTTTAACTTTTTTTTTTTATGAACTCAGTGATGTAACATCAACACTATCCAGTAGAAACATAATGTGATCCACACATGAATAATATGTGTAATTTAAAATTTTCTAGTAGAATCAGTACAAAGGTAAAAAGAATCAAGGGAAATTAATTTTAGTAATATATGTTATTTACCCAAACATATCCAAAATATTAACATGTAAATAATATATAAATCATTATTATTATTATTATTTAAAAATATATTTTATTGATTTTTTACAGAGAGGAAGAGAGAGGGATAGAGAGCTAGAAACATCGATGAGAGAGTAACATCGACCAGCTGCCTCTTGCACACCCCCTACCGGGGATGTGCCCGCAACCAATGTACATGCCCCTAACCGGAATCGAACCTGGGACCTTTCAGTCCGCAGACCGACACTCTACCACTGAGCCAAACCGGTTTCAGCAACAATATGTAAATTATTAATGATATATTTTACATTAGTTTATACTAACTCTTCAAAATTAAGTGTCCATTTTATACTTAAAAAGAATCTCAGCTCTGACTAGACACTTAACAACCACATTGACAAGGGGTTATGATAGTAGACTATGCAGTTGCAGAGTGACTGTTGTTATCTGGATTTAATGATAAGGCGGAAGCTGGCAAAAATTGGCCTATCAGTGCCCATCTCAAATCCTACTTCTTTCTTAAAACCTTCTATGATCCCATTATCAGAGAGTGATATTTCCTTGCACAGAGGAAACTTCAGTTTCCTTTTATGAAACTTTAGTTTAACCTTTTCTGTGTTACTTTTGTCATGCTATCTTGTATTGCTATTATAGATGTGCATGTGCTAACATCACCATTTCCTTAGGGGTAGAGTTCCAAAGTTACTATATACTTGTCCATAATATCTATCTTCCAGACCGCATGTGCTAGTCTTCTAATACCATGCAACTTGGATATATCTGCCTGTGTTCAGTTATCCTGTGCTCTAACAAGGCTTAGAAGGCAGTGTGCTGGAACAGGAGGATCAAAGCCCTGGAATTTCTTGCTTTGAATCCTAACTTCACCTCAACTATGAGACCTTGGGCAAGTTTTTATATTATTTGCTCCTATTTTTGCTGTCAGTGAACATTATTATTATTCCATAGAATTGTTGTGGGAATTAAATGAGATAATGTATTTGGCAACTGCTCTGTCATGTAAATTTTGTGAGGGAAGACCTTTTGTCTACTAATCACCTTTTGGCTCCATTATATCAGATTAGTATCTGATATATAACAGGAGTCAATAAATATTTTGATGAGTGAATGATTAAATTATTTTTCTTTTATAAGTTTTCACTGTTTACATTGCACAAAGAAGCTCACTTTTTAAAAAGGTTATGTAAGCATTTATCATTTTAAATATGTTTTTATTGATTTTTTTTAGAGAGAGAAGAAGGGAGAGGGAGAGATACAAACAATGATGAGAAAAAACAAAATGCCCCCTACTGGGGATTGAGTCTGGAACACAGGCATGTGCCCTGACTGGAATCAAACCAGTGACCTCCTGATTCATGGCTTGATGCTCAACCATTGAGCCACACTGGCTGGTCAAAGAAGCTCACTTTTAATGCAAATTTCTCTTTATCCTTTCCTTTGCCATATAGCAATCATCATTCTCTTTCTTCTTAAGCAAAATAAAATGTATCATTTTGCATTTCAGAGACTCCTTACCATGTCTTACAAGACTGTCCCTTGTGACCCTGCCCTGCTCTTTCCAGTATCTCTCATCTCAGGAAAGGATAGGGTCCTGCAATCACTTTTTTTGTTATCCTATTCTCTCATCCCTCAATTCATCAGCTAGTTAGTTCTGCCACTGCCACCTCTAAAACCCTTAATGGGTACACTTCCCTCCATCCCCATTGCACCGCTCCTGTCCTAGGCACTATCATTTCTTACTGCGACCCGCAGCCGAGGTGACAGACAATAGCCTCTCACCTCCTAAATTATCTGTTTCCGATCTTGAGTACCTTATAATCCACTTTCCAGATCACAGCCAGAGAGAATTATTCAAAATAGTGTCTCTTGTTTGTTCGATACCCTCCATAGATTTCCATTGCTCTTCAATGAAATCTAAGCTCATTGCAATGGTTTCCAACACTTCATTTGAGTGGACTTTCATCTACATATCCTGACTACTTAGTTATTATGTTGAGATCATATTTGGCTTTTTCTGTTTCTCAAACACATCCCCATTATAAGGTTTTTGTGCTTGACATTCATTATGCATGAATATTTTGCCTCCAGTTTTGGTTAATTTTTTCTTATCATTGAGTTTATAGTTCAAATAACATCTCCTTACATTTCCCCCTGATTACGAAGTCTAAATAAAACAGCTCTTTCTATTCACTCAGGGTATGGATGATTTATCTCATTCATTTATTTATTGAGTTCCTTATTGTTAGGTGCCACCACTAGAAATATAATTTCCTATAATCAGAATCCTTTTTTGTCTTATCCTATATAATAAGAGGCAGTATGCAAATTGACCTGCATGTCATAATGCATCACAAGATGGCAGTGTGCACAGTTGAGGTGGGGCAGTGGGGGCGGTCCTGGCATCCAATTTGCATGGCTTCTGCTGGGGTTTCCTGGCCCCATGTGCACACCGTGGGAGGCGGGGCCCAGCAGCTGCTCCATGTGGCCCAGAGGCTGAGCATCGGGCGGCACTCCTGGACTCAGGGCGGTTCCCTGGTGCTCAGGCCATTCTGGTGGGACTCTGGGACTTGGGAGGGTCCCATGGCCTGGGGGAGAGGAGTTGGCGGGCGGGGGAGGGGGCCAGGTCTCCTGCAATTTCTCGTGACGGATCACTAGTTTACTATAATATCTCTAGTACGTAGAATAATGCTTGCTCTAAAATAGGTGCTGTATAAATATTTCCTGAATGTAGTTATCAGGAAAAGTTGGAACTTGAGATGAACTTTCAGTAATGGGTGGGATTCAGATGCATGGGGAAGAGGAGAGGATTTCCTACATTAGCGAGTTCACAAAGTCAAGAGTGAGCATTCTATCTGTTATTTGTAAATGTCATTCAATGATAGGGGCATCTTGAATAATAAATCATTCATGAAAAATTCTATCCTTTTAGAATGATTCAAACCATTCTTATATTCAGTGTTGGTATTCTCTAGTAAAAAAAAATCTGCCTTTTAAATGTTAATTGTAAAAGATCCACATTTTTTTTTTTTACCCTTGTCTTTCTGCTCTGATTCATTCTTTCAAAGCAAATGCCCAAAGAAATGATCTTTCTCTGGGGTTAACTGAGCCCATAAAATTATTTGTTGCTGGATAAAATATATAACCATAGGGTTATTTTTTTACTATACCGATGAACACGTTTCTTTCAGAGACTCTAAATTATTATCTGTTATTAAGCGAAACTTATATTAAGAGATCATGTTAATCTTTGGGATTCAGATTATTTTTATTAACTATATTATATTACTAATGGTTATCCTAGTCTTAGGCAACCAATGAGATTATTTGTTAAATTTTAATGAATTAAGCAACAGTATCCTGGTTGCTTAGCAAAGTGTACTTGCATAATTGGGATCATTTTCCTCATCATTTAAAATTAATCATCCCAGGTCTTCAAACTATGCTTTGAAGTAAACATAAAGCATGAATTCAGTTTTCTTCTATTAGGCATGTGTAGCCCACATACAACGGGAACAAACCTCTATTTTTCAAATTTCACTTTTAAAAATTTAAATATTTTCATCATTAGATCACTACAGACAATTTCTTTTCCTTCTACCCCTTTCATTTGTATCTTAATATGATACTTCCTATGTTTGAACTTAGTACTTTATTAAGAAAATTTCTTCTATTATTAATAGTACTTTCTCCTATCATCCTTTTCCACACCAGAAGTACTCAGCATTCTGTTCACTCCTTCTATTTTTTCCTATGCCAGACAATCAACGTAATTGTCAGTGACACTTTTTAAGTCAATAAGCAATGATATGCTTCTGGACCTAATGATTATCTTCCTCCAGTAACAAAACACTCTTCCCACAAAACAGTGATAAACATGTCTGCTTAGAAAATTTGTTTCACTCTTACCACATAACAATGTTCTTTAAAGCATACTAAAGTTGAAGTAATATATAAAATTAATGTGACTACTCTCATTGAGAAATATGTTTCTGTTTTACAAACATGAAGTAAGGAGTGAAGAAGAGTAAAGACCATTTAATGAATTTAAACAAAATCTCCAAAGTATTGGAACGATCAGATTTCTCCACTGAACTTTTCTAAAGGCAATGCCAATTCGCAACGCTTAGTGAATATTGGCTCAGGTTATGATAAAAGATGGGCTGGTATGGAATATGACATTTATGATTGATTCATTTATCAAAAAATTGAAGCGCCTTCTTCATTCTAGGTGTCTATTTTTTGTTCTCTCTCTTGCTGATTTCGTCTACCCCCCTAACACTGACTGACTTCCAATGGCAGAAGAGCGGTTAGGGGGATATCAGTTTAACAGTCCTGCAAACACTGGCTCTCTCCCAGTCACATGCATGAGTTGTCCGTGGCCCCTGGGGGTTACCTCCACTGCCCACTTCATTGACATGACAGACCAGCTCTGGCTCAATCATTTTTAACTCCTCTCAGCTCCTCCCCGTAGCACATGTCCTGCTGCTTCTGCTGTGAGGGTCTGTCTGCGGGGAGGCCCACCTTCGTGGGTGAGGTCCTGGAAAGATAGTTCAAGCCTGACCACTCTGTGGTCCATACTTCACCCACGGAGGCTCTGGCATCTTTACCAGGGCACAGGTGGGTGTACAAATTGCTCCACGGCTGGCTTTTTTTTCTTTTCTTTTCCTTGTTCTCTTTTTCCAGTTTCCTTTTTCTGTGATCAACTAGACATATGAACAAAATGCCTGCTGCCTAAGTACATGACCTACTGGGAGGCGCTACTTTCTCTAGCAGGTGATGGTGGTGATACTAGTACACGTGGGGGCCTCCTCATTTAGCTGGAGGTGTGGGCAAAAGCCCTACTTCCCACCTCTTGGGCAGCCAGGAAAACGTCATGGCATTCTTCCCTAAGCCATAAGCCAGACTTCAGTAGGTCCTGCTTTCTCTTCCCGCCTTCTGCTTGCATGGAATTTGGAAAGCAGTTATGCAACTTTACTCTCAGGCAACCAAAAGGGAAAGTATTAATCATTATGTGCATACTAGAGGCTTTGTGCACAAAAGGGAGTATACACTAGCTAACTGCTAGGTGGTAGCTAAAAAATGAGCATTCAGGAGACACAAGAGGATGTGCATGGGGAATGTCCCTCAGCTCAGCCTGCACCCTCTCCAATCTGAAATCCCTTGAGGGATGTCTACCCATTTAGGCCCTATTCCTCTCGAACGGGAAGTCAGACATCCCTCTCACAATCCAGGACTACTGGCTCCCAACTGCTCACCTGCCTGCCTTCCTGATTGCCCCTAACCTCTTCTGCCTGCCAGCCTGATCACCCCCTAACCGCTCTTCTGCCAGCCTGATCGACACCTAACTGTTCCACTGCTGGCCCGGTCACCCTTTACTGCCCTCCCCTGCATGCCTGGTCACCCCCAACTGCCCTCTCTTGCAGGCCTGCCCTCCTCAAAATGCCCTCCCCTGAAGTCCTGGTTTTCCCCAACTGCCCTCCCCTACAAGCCTGGTCCCCCAACTGCCCTCCCTTGCTGTCCTGGTCACCCTTAACTGCCCTCCCCTTCCGGCCTGGTGGCCCCAACTTCCCTCCCCTGCAGGTCTGGTCCCTCTCAACTGCCCTCCCCTGCTGGCCATCTTATGGTGGCCATCCTGTGTCCACATGGGGGTGGCCATCTTGTGTGTTGGAGTGATGGTCAATTTGCATATTGCTCTTTTATTAGACAGGATACACATATAAGTCAGAGCATATGTAAATGAAAATGTAAAAACACTTTGAGACTATTGGTCTTTTAGTGAATTACTTCTAATTCAGTCCTATTTGCTTAGTGCTTTGGGCAGTTGACTGCTATTTAGTCTCCACTGGACTCAAATTACTTCTTGGCAAATATAGGAAGGATCATAGCCCTGACCTTGCAGTAGCAGTTTATGGGAATGTGACTAGTACAACGTTGGTGCTAAGTAAATACTTCTTAAACCGTGAAAAACATAAATTTATCTCTCCTTCTTCTAGGTATCTTATTTTATGACCTCTAGAAAGGAAAAGCTATTTAAAGTAATTGTTTATGGAAACAAAGTCAAAGTAAAGAATTTGACTTCAGGTGCGGACTATGTGTTTCACGTGAAGACAGTTAGAGGCAAAGACTACAGTGTACCCGTGGTGAAAAAAGGAACTACAAGTAAGGATATAGCTAAGTGAAATGTTTGTTCTATACTTTAAAAAAATTGAAAGTAGTTTGGCTCAGCACAAATAAAGCTATTTTAAAACACAAAGCCTGATAATAAAGGAATAATAAAAGCTTGATGATCAAAAATGTTAAGAGAACTCTCAAAAATATATGAATTGAAAATTTGTATGTGTAAATGAATTGGGAACTACATAGAGTTTTTTAAAAATTTGAAGTCAACATGTATGTATTTATATCAGGCATGCCACATATATGGGACACATGTGTGCATGTGTATATATACACATAATAATATAAGCACAATTTATTTTCTTCTGAGGTAGGGTTTGGATAAACAGAGAACTCTATCTTCTTTTTCCCAAAGTTTGTAAGTCAATTGTAAACCTGTCTCATAATGTTTTAGGGCTGGGAAGAGTTATAGTATTTGTTATACTGTAGTATAACTTTAACATTCTTGTGAGAAATTGTAAGGCCTGTAGGATCCTCTCCATTGGAGACCAATATTGTAAGAAACAACATGACTTCCATCGATGAGTGGATTGAAGTGCAGTGATACAGAACTACTAAAAAAACTGATATAACCAGATCACATCTGAAAATGCCCTCACTTCTGGTCCTCATTGCTTCTCTAATTTTTTTGTTTTGCCTCATCTTCATTTAACACTAGCTAACTGCTAGATGGTAGCTAAAAAATGAGCATTCAGGAGACACAAGACTACAAGAATGACTATCAGAAGTGATTTATGGTTGACTGAGGAAACTAGCTGGGAACAAGGGAGGATGTTAAATATGGCTCTTAAATAAAAACATACATAATGTTCAGCATAGCTGAACATGTAGGACATTATACTAGTACTTGAATAAATTTAAGGATTACTAAATAAGTGTCCACATTATATTACTCATGTTTGCTATATCATTATATAGATGTAATTTTATTTACAATGTAATTTACCTTTTCAATAGAACCATCTAAGATATGTGGCTTAATATTAAAAGCTGTGAATACTTCTTCTGCAAATTTAATGTGGAATCCAACAGAGACCAACTTCACTCATTACAAGATTTATATATCAAACAGAACATTTGCAAGAGAATATCTCGTTTGGGGCAGGGTGACTGAGTACACAGTTACAGATCTGACTCCTGGTGGAATATATAATATCACAGTACACAGAGTAAGAGGCAATGTTGAAGGATCTGGAACATTTATCAGCGTTGTTGCAGGTATACAAATTCTTTTTTTTGGTATTTTTAAAGTTCACATTTATATTGCATATTGTATTGTTCAAGATAAAATGTCAATATATATTTTAAAATTTGAAAACTTATAGTCCACAGAATATTTAAGAGGGTAAAAATACACATTTTGCTGGAATATTCTGAGGATTTTTGAGATGATAAATGTAAAATGTAAATTGAGTAAAACAATATCTGGTACATAGTCAGTACTCAGTAAATGCAGCCAATATTATACTTAGTTTCACATTAAATTAGAGGTGCAGCTAGTGAAATTAGATGCTGGTTTGGGGATCACCCATTCTCCTAAAAACTTTGTCTTTGATGCCCTACTATGTGCATTACACATAAAAAAAAGCCAAACAAAACACCACAGTCTTAGGATGTGCAGAGAGTAGTAAAGAATAGAAGCAAGAAAACACATAGTATAAATCAAATTAATAGGTGAAGTAATGGGAGTATGTTCAAACAATGTGGTTGTACAGAAAAAGGAAAGACTAGCTCCATAGCATGGGAGGAGAAAGTTCTTTGAGCCTGGTAGTATCTTTAAAAGGATAAGGGCATTTTTAAAATTTATATATTTTTATTTATTTCAGAGAGGAAGGGAGAAGGAGAGAGAGAGAGATAGAAACATCAATGATGAGAGTCATTGATCAGCTGCCTCCTGCACGGCCCCCACCGGGAAATGAGCCTGCAACCCAGGCATGTGCCCTAACTGGGAATTGAATCCTCAGTCTTTTGGTGCATGGAACAGTGGCCAACCAACAGAGTCACACTGGCCAGGGCCTTCTCTTCCACTTTAAAGGGCCTGTGTGCTTACATTGGGCCTACCTTGGTAATCAAGGTTCATCTCCATTTTAAGGTTCACAACCTTAGATAAGCTCGAGCTCTGAAGCTATTGCTCCCGTGACTCAGTCCTGCTCTACCATTCTTCACTTGTTAGCTTGGAGGCCTTGGAGAAGTTGCCTAAACTCGTTCTCAATTTTCTCATTTAAAAATGGCAATAATAATAATGGTATCTGTGAATTGTTATGACTGTTACATAAAACAATGCGTGAAAGTGCTTAGCACAGTGCATAGTATATAATAAACTTGGTAAGAGTTCTTACTTTTTATATCTATGCATGAGTATCCCATGGATCATAGTATATATTATGTGCAACATATAATTTAGTCATGGAAAGGCTTACTAGTAAATGTGATAGCTTATCATTACAGTTGTGATACATGGGAAGTACTAAAAGCAATAATGCAATGAAACTTTGTAGAGTCTTTATGTTGTATGTTTAAAAAGCTGTGCATTGTAGGGTTTTTGCTTTCTTGGAACTGTTTTGACACATTTGTGCAACTGTTTTGTGAATATTCTGGGATATGTAACATTTTGGCCTCACTTTCTATTCTTTTAGGAGTCAGAATATACTGAGGAGCTCTGGGTGTGCTGTTTTCTTCCATTTCAGATCTATTTTTACTTTATTTCTCAGAGGTTAATATGTGATAGTTTGTATCACAATTTTGTTTTTGAGATTCCCCCAACTCTTTTGGGCTGTTTCCCTTATAGATATTGATTATGGTGTATTTCTGTTTTTTTTTTCTCAGCTTCTCAAAATTCAGCTTAGGTAAATTTACTGAAATGCCAAGGGGAAAGTTGGAGATGCATTAGAGTGCACTAATATGTAGTGATTAGCAACATGTGACTATTGAGCCTTGACATTCAGCTAGTCCAAATTCAGATGTGCTGTAAGTGTGAAAAACACATGGGATTTCAAAGATAGTTTGAAAAATAATTAACAATATTATTAATAGTTTTATATTGATTACATGTGAAATGATATTTTTGATAAATTGGTTTAAATAACATATATTGTTAAAATTAATTTTACATGTTTCTCCTCACTTTTTTAGTGTGGCTGACATTAATATATATTTTAAAATTTTTATTGATTTTTAGAGAAAGGGGAAGAGAGAGGAAAGAGAGAGAAAAACGTTGATGTGAGAGTGAAACATCAATGGGCTGCCTCCTGCATGCCCTCTGCTGGGGTTGAGCCTGCAACCAAGGCAATGTGCCCTGAGCAGGAATACAACCTACAACCTTTGGTTTATGAATGACACCCAACCAACTGAGCTACACCGGCCAGGGCTCACGTTATATTTTTATTGGACAGTATTGCTCTAGAGAATCATATGAGATATATTTAAGCATATTTAAAGCTCTGAGAATCCTGCAATAAAGAAAACTAACAGAAAAATATAAATTATTTGACAAGGTGTTTTGATCACAAGACATCTATTATGTTCTAAGGACTAACCCTAAGTCCTGAAGATTAACTTTTGGGAGGCTATGGTCTAAAAAAAATTCAATTAAAGCCTAGAATTCCTTTTGCTAGCCCAAATTAAATTTAACATATTGTCATTTTTTGTTTTCTAAAAATCCAAACATACTCACCTCTAGTTTTTATTGTTTAGTAACAATTAGGTTAAGAGCAATATGTTGTTTCATATTTTCTTACCTTTGAGAGATTAAACTCCATGGAGTGCAAATCATGTGTTTATTCTGGGGTCTACTTTAAATTAATTGAATCTTCCAGCTCATATGCAAAGAGCTGCACTCTCCCAATGATTTAGCATTGCTCTACCTCAACTACCTTTTATGAGGGCAGGCCTCTCTTCTCTTTGCGCAGACTTAACAATATCCCACCAACTTGCTTCTCACTGCTATTTTTACCTTTCTCCAAATCATGCCATTCCAGAGTAATGGATTAAAATTAAAAAACAAAAAATACCAAGTCAAATTGCTCTCCTGCTTAAAATGCTTAAATTAATTTTCATTGTATTTAGGGGGAGGGAGGATTCTAAAATCTTTTTTTTTTTTTTTTTGGCCTGCATGTTCATCAGACTGTGTCTCTTTCACATGTGATCCCAGAAACACAGACTGCCTTTTCTCAGTTACTCTAAATTCTGTCCATTTCCCAGGCTTCTATCCACTCTGCTTTGAAAGGTCTTTACCAAATTGTCTTGATGTTTTCAGACCTTCCCTCCTGATCAGATTGGCAAACTTCCAGACAAATATATTCTTCCTCCTCTTGGTGAGACACGCTTCATCCTTAGCCAAGAGTTCTTCAGTGTGTAATCTTAAACCTCAGTCTAGGAAACTACATCCTATCTCACCACTATCTCAGTAAGCAGACCTTCACTTCTCCTATCGTCCTTTTTCTTCCAAAACACCAAAACACCAAATTAGATTGCTGAGGTCTTTTTCTAGATTCTTCCCTAAGACTTCATGGATATTAGCTATTTTCCAGGACCCTTGAAAAAACAGTATTAACCCTCATATAAATCAGTCAGTGTTGGTAGTAGTTGATTGGATTTTTGTCATGTTAGACTTTTGTCTATTTTAATGTGTGCTGACTAAAAGAATACAAAGGACACAGGTCTGTGTGCACAGTGACCCAGGGAAAATGCCAGCAGCTATGAACAACAAAGGAATTGTACTCATCACAAACTGGGTATTTCCCTGGTCTTTTACCTTGGGCTTATAATAATTCTATTTTTTTAATTGACGAGAGAGAGAGAGAGAGAGAGAGAGAGAGAGAGAGAGAGATCTATTGCTTTAATAGGGATCAAAGCCAATACCCTAGTATGTACCTGACCCTCACCCTGAATCAAACCTATGACCTGGAATCAAATTTACCACCTTTTGGTGCAAGGGATGACACTCCAACCAATTGAGCCACACAGGCCAGAACTACAATATCTCTAAAGAGTAGTGCTCACTCTGTGGGCAATTTGGAGATGCCGAGAGAATGTATCTTTGAAAATATCGTGGTGCAAGTTAATTAATTGTTATCAGTTTCAGGTACTAGGGAAGCATTATAAGCATTAAAGGAACTTTCATAGGGAATAAAAAATAATTCTAAAAGTATCTTCCTCCCACCTCCCCCCAAAAGAGAAATTGACTTGTTATGTCAAGATTTCTGTTTTATGCAATGTGCCATTATTAGTTTCATAAGGGAAAGTACATTTAAAAATTATATTCATTCAAATGGTCTTGGCGGGGAGTGGGGTGGGAGGGGAGCTTTAAAATGGTAAATGGAATTCAATTATTAATCCCAGACTCCTTTCCTCTGGAAACAGTGTTAAATTGGATGTGTATTTGGTATGTTTTTCACATGCTCATAAATTCCCTCCCTCCCACACATTGTCTGAAATCTGCAGACAAACTTTTGAAATTTGAAAATTTGAAATTTTTAAAAAATATAAAGTGGAATGTAAAAATGAGTCATTGGCAACCAATCCGCAGAACTTAATGTCCCAAACTCCCTTCGAGGAGGTACAGGCAGCATAAGAAAAATTTTGAAAACAGAGGAAACAAAGATAGAAAATTATGGTCGAAATAGCTAGGACAGTTAGACTAGGTTAAAAACTACCATGCTTCCTATCTCATCTGAAAACTTAGCTTTCCTTTAAAAAGAAACATCTAACTATAAGAATTTGTAACCTTTAAAAAATTTTGCCAGGTTTTGGTTATACCTTTTTCCCCCCAATTGTCTTCTACTTGTTAAATATCCGGATAATTGGATAGTTTGTACTTACTTTGCTATAAAAATGATTCAATTTTTCTATTATAGCCAAGCTTTAAAAAACTGGTCCACCAACAGATTTTAGTAAGTAAAAAATAATAATAATAAAAAAAATTCTAGAGACAGATAACCTAAGTCGATATGCTATTTCTGATCATTCTGCTTACAAATTGGTTCTCGTTAAAGGTCTGATGTACATGCCCAACACCCCCCTGTGGCTAGACATAACGTAAAGGACTCCACGCTTTCTAACAATGTGCTTAGTTTGGAACGTGAACCTTACTTAGCTTATTGATTTTCGTAATTTTTTTTTCCTTTGAAGCGTTTGGTGACTAACCATTTGAAAACTCTTTAATTTCTCAATATCAGAGCCGGAAAAGCCCGAGAACCTGAGAGCCTTCAACGTCTCGGCGCATTCCTTCTCTCTGCGCTGGAGCCTGGCCTCGGGCCGCGCGGAAGGGTTTCGTGTGCACCTGCTTCCTGACCCTGGCTCTGCTGCCCTCAGGGATCTTGGAGGCGGAGAGTATCAGGTACAGTTTTCATCATCACACTTGCCGAGCCCACTTGCACTTCTAGTTGGTCCTCGTGGGAAAGTTCTTAATGAAACTCACTCTGTGTGCAAACGTCCTCTCCTTGGAAAGCCTTTTCAAAAGAAGCGCACGCTGGAGACAGAAACACTGTTGGCGGATTGAGGGGTGTAAGTTTCAGCATCCGTGGACTGTTACCTTAGCAACGTCTATTACCCCTTCTCCCCCCCCTTTTTTTAAAAGACTACCCTGAACCTGCAGCCAGCCATCCAAGGCTTCATGAATAGTTTAACAAAGAGAGGGCAGAGCTATTGAGTCATCCAGGCTCATGAATTGTGTACTTGCCAGGAGGATCTGCCTTTAAATCATTAATGCAGGCAACATTTCTCTCCGGAGCCATCAATGTGATTCCACTGCCTGAAAAATGTAATAGCGATGGATATTCTTATCCTATTTTCTTTAGTTTTTGTTGGAACTTCAGAGACACAGGTATTTCGTAATCAAAACGAGGGCTGAGCAATGGGCTATAGATTTATGACTCTTAATTTGTTTGTTTCTCGTGACAATGAGCTAGCATAGGTGGAGATGCAGATTTAGTGTTCTATAATGCAGTGTGTTTTGTAAGTTTTTTTTTTTTTGTGTGTGTGTGTTTGTGAATAGTTAGGTGATAGAACACACTTGTATTTTACAGAACTGTGAAACTTGTGATATTTTAAACAGTGCAGTTATACAGCGAAGGTGCTTTATTTTTCTGACTGTGATAGATTTCGTTATTTTAGCTTTCTTGCTTTTCAGGAAGACTTTTATTGCACTTGTTTGCTTTTTTGGTGTTCTAGGTTGATGTTTCCAACGCTGTTCCTGGCACTAGGTATGATGTAACTATCTCTTCAATTTCTGCTACAACATACAGCTCACCTGTTAGCAGAACAGTGACAACAAATGTAACAAGTGAGTATGTGCTTCTATTTGGAGTCGGTATAAATCTATTGTATAGAAACACTTATATTAGCAATATGGGCATTACATGCACGAAAGCAGTCTGGTAATTAAAGCAAAATGCAAACGTAAGAAAGTGATCTGTTTGGAACCTTCATTTTACCGGTTCTTTCGTGTCCTTTTCTTTCAAAGACTAATGGTAACTATTCTATACCTGTTCATGAAATGGATCAGACACTGTTACTGGTAATATTTAAATAATGGAGAGCCTGAAAATAAACTCACTGTCCTTGCTAAGAAAGGATTATTAAGTTTGTAAGACTATTTCTAGTTCTCTTAGTTTTGTGTGTAAGACTGGCACAAGTAAGTTTCTTTTGGAAATAATCTGGCATCAAAAGTATATTTGTCATGTAGTATTTAGTAGCATTCCATTTTTTTTTTTTTACATTCTTATAAAAGAATGTTTTTGGTATTTCCCAAAGCACTTGATCTTTTTATTTTTCTCTTGGTTCTAGGGAGGATACATTCACATCTAAGAGACCATTCGTCTTCATAAGTGTACATTAGCAAATACTTTTCTTACCTATGATGGTGAGCATACAATAATTTAACATGGTTTTGTTTTAATAGGACCAGGGCCTCCAGTCTTCCTAGCAGGAGAACGAGTCGGTTCTGCTGCGATTCTTCTATCTTGGAATACACCCCCTCATCCAAATGGGAGGATTACCTCTTATGTTGTGAAGTATAAGGAAGTTTGTCCATGGATGCAAGCAGCATATACACAAGTTAGAGCAAAGCCAGACAGTCTGGAAGTTCTTCTTACTAATCTTAATCCTGGAACAACATATGAAATCAAGGTAATAATTTTTTTTAATAATAACAACTTAGTATTAAAATATTCTCTCTATTTTAAAGGTGAAGGAGCTTTTCCATCTGGTCAAGCCTTTACAGCTGCACAGAAGTGCCTGAGGAATGATCATTTGAATCATGATTTCAGTGCCCATCAGGGCTTTTAAGACAAATAAATGTTATGATCCTCTTTTATTTTTATGTGCATTTATGTAATTGATCTATTTTTAAAAGCATTGGCTTAGTGACTTTTTCAAAGAATAAATCAAGCTTAAATTAAATAATTTAGATTTATAAGTGAAAATGTTCTACTTTGTAATTAAAATCAAAATTAGCTTTGTTATTTTTCTCTGAATCCTGTTGTGTTTGTATGTCTGTTATCGAAACTTTGGATAATGGAACAGAAGTAACTAGCGAGCCAGTTTTTCAAAGAACTGTAAATTCATATCAGCTCCATTCACCGATATTTCCTGATAATTTGCTGTGTATTTGTGCTAATAAAAATGTTTAATCCTTTACATTTAATATGCAACATATAATGTCTTATTTGAAAATGAAATAAAGAGTAACCTATGAAAAATTATCCTAAATTAGTTAGGCTGTATGAAAATGTTTACAATTTAGAGATATCTGTGATATTTCTAGGGAGGTGGTAAAGAGTACAGATGTTTTCTTGTTCTTCTGTACTTTCAACATTACATCAAAATGTTCTTTGATCATTGTAGGTAATTGGATGTTGAGAAAAATATGTTAGAGCTGTATAAATATGTGATCAGACATAACTGGGATGACCTTCTCGATGATTAGAAATGATGGAGAGATTTTGCCTGGAGGGTTTTTCCTACTGGAACTATGCCTATTTGTGGAAATAAAAAAAATAATAACAAGAACTGGAGAGCATATACCAAAATTTGGGATCTTACAAATAAGAAAAGTAAAAACAAACTTACTGATACAGAGGTCAAAAATCAAAAACTTGTGATGGCAATTTTAGTGCAGAAACGTGGGTTAAAGAATGGGAGACCTTTTCCTAACTGACATCTGAAAATGACACACTACAGATGTTTTCTATTAACAGGCACACACTCAGACTAATTTATGTGAAAATATCCTGGTGAAGGTGATAAGTAGAGATTATATTTTAATGTGATATGAGAAGCTACTAGCCAACTTAGCTTTGCTTAGATCTATTTTTATGGAGTTTGAATTTTTTATTCCTTTGAATTATCTTATTCTTTTCATCCCACACTTTATAAATCATTGTTGAGTACTTTACTCAGGGGGGATAAATGTTAGCCATTGCAGAATTCCAAAAGGTATTTGGCATGTTACACTTGATATCTTCAAAATGTAGGTATCAAATCTATATGATAATGGTAAAATCCTGTTAAGTATATCACTTGTGCTATTTCAGAACAATCCTAAGACATAAATACATTATCATTGCCATTTTAAAGAAAAGGGAAATGTGACTTAGAACAGTTAAGTTAATTGACCAAATCTACTCATCTGGGAATTGGTAGAGATGCAATTGAAACCAAGGTTGTCTGACTCTGGTATGGTATTTGGAAGACCTTGAGTCTTGCTTTCTTTTAATGACATTTTTTCTGCCTATTCTATTTGACTAGCAATCCAACTCAAAAAGAACTTTTTCTTCTCTTAAATTCTAGAATCCTTAGAGTAAATGATTAATTAGATCTGCTTATTTTATTTTTATTAAAAAAAATATATTTTATTGCTTTTTTTACAGAGAGGAAGGGAAAGGTATGGAGAGTTAGAAACATCGATCAGAGAGAGAAACATCAATTGGCTGCCTCCTGCACACCACCTACTGGGGATGTGCCTGCAACCAAGGTACATGCCCTTGACCGGAATTGAACCTGGGACCTTTCAGTCTGCAGGCTGATGCTCTATCCACTGAGCCAAACCAGTTAGAGCAAAGGTCTGCTTATTTTAAAAAGTGTTTTGCTGAGTGTTTATTTACCTGATTAAATTGTAAACTCTAAAGCCAGATACCATAGCTATGGTTTTGTATTTGTTACAAAAATAATTGTAGATCTTGCATAGAGTGATTATAGTGGAAAGAGGTTGAACTTTAAAAATAAGGCAAATTTTAGCTGGATTTTGGTTCTGCTACTTATTCCTGTATGAGTTCAGGCAAATGATCTGACTTCTCTAGTTTTCTCATCTATAAATTGTTGACAGTAATGACTCATGTCTTGATTATGTGGCTAAAATTAGATTTATAAAGTTGAATATTTCCTTGTACATAGAAGTTGCACTTTAAATGGTAATTGTTAGCATAGGCTATAAAACTTGATTATGAATTTTTCCATTAAGATTATGAGAGCCGAAACCGGTTTGGCTCAGTGGATAGAGCGTCAGCCTGTGGACTGAAGGGTCGCTGGTTCGATTCCGGTCAAGGGCATGTACCTTGGTTGTGGGCACATCCCCCGGTGGGGGGCATGCAGGAGGCAGCTGATGGATGACTCTCTCTCATTGATGTTTCTAACTCTCTATCTCTCTCCCTTCCTCTCTGTAAAAAAAATCAATAAAATATATTTTTAAAAAAAGAATATGAGAAATCTGTTGAATCCAACTGTGCTGCAAATACATCCTTAGGGGAAATGTAAATATGGACAAACTCTGTATATGCCTTACACTTTGGGTGTATTGTAAGGATGAGAGGAAAAGGATCTTTATCATTTGCTGAATAATAAGACAAGTCAAAGTTTTATTATTTCAGATTTTGTTTAATTAGAGAGCAAAACTTTTGAACATAATTATTTTGATCTCCTCTAGGTGGCTGCTGAAAACAGTGCTGGCATTGGAGTGTTTAGTGACCCATTTCTCTTCCAAACTGCAGAAAGTGGTAATTTTCTTAAGGCATTCTCTACATTAACTTATTTATAAGTTTTTTTTACTTAATTTGTTGCTGAAATGAATAAAATATTTAATAGCATGACCATTTAATTATTTTAGAGCCTTCTTAGATAATTTATTCATTAAAGTATATATTGTCATTTCTGATTATATAAGCAAGTGTTATCTTAAAAAACTAAAAAAAAAAAAGAGCACAAAATGAAAATTATTCATTGTCCTGTTTTACAAAATATCCTATTCTCATTTTGGTACATTTCTGGCTGGTTATATATATATTTCTATATAACTGCATATAATAAAGGTAGGCTTGTGCCATTTATGTACATTTATATCCTGCATGTACCAGTTAACATCACCATATGCATTTATATGACATTACATTTTTGGAAATATGGATTTTAACAATTATAATATTATCCATAACATGTAGTCATTACCAAACCAATTTGAAGACACCTCTATTGTTCTAGTGGCTGTGAGGGAAAAAAAAAACTTATTTATTTATTTATTTATTTATTTATTTATTTATTTATTTATTTTAAATCTTTATTGTCAAAAGTATTATATATATATATATATATATATATATATATATATATATCCTCTTTCCTCCCCTATTGACCATTTCTAACCTGCCCATACCCTCTACCCCAGGCCTTCAAACTCTTTTTCTTTTATTAATTTTTTCTTTATTGATTAAGTTATTACATATGTGTCCTTATCCCCCCTTTGTCCCTTTCCACCCCCATGCATGCCCTCACCCTCCTGGTGTCCGTGTCCTTTGGTTGATCTCTCCTCCTTACCCCCACTCTTCCCCATCTTTCCTCTGAGGTTTGACAGTCTGATCTATGCTTCCCTGTCTCTGGATCGGTTTTTGTTTATCAGTTTATGTTGTTCATTATATTCCACAAATGAGTGAGAGCATGTGATAGTTTTCTTTCTCCAACTGGCTTACTTTGCTTAGCATAATGCTCTCCATTTCCATCCATGCTGTTGCAAATGGTAAGAATTCCTTCTTTTTTACTGTAGCATAGCATTCCATTGTGTAGATGTACCACAGTTTTTTAATCCACTCATCTGCTGATGGGCACTTAGGCTGTTTCCAAATCTTAGCTATGCTAAATTGTGCTGCTATGAACATAAGGGTGCATATATCCTTCCTGATTGATATTTGTAGTTTCTTGGTATATATTCCTAGACTTGGGATCCCTGGGTCAAATGGGAGTTCCATTTTTAGTTTTTTTAGGAAACTCCATACTGATCTCCACAGTGGCTGCACCAGTCTGCACTCCCACCAGCAGTGCACGACGGTTCCTTTTTTCCTGCATCCTCACCAGCACTTGTCATTTGGTGATTTGTTGTTGATGATAGCCATTCTGACAGGTCTGAGATGGTATCTCATTATAGCTGTCCTTAAATTTCTTAGTTTGTACTGTTTATCATATCATTTACATATAGCCCCTCTCCCAAGGCCAAACTTTTATAATTTATGTGGTTTTCATTTATAAATCATATTTTGTTGTTCTTTTCTACAACATGCACCTAAATTCAGTTATTTGGTATCTTAATACTAGGCAACTGTATCACTTATAATGTTTTACCCCAAGTGTCTTATTTTGTTTTTATTTCTTTCAGTAGTGTCTTATCATGTTTGTTCAATATTCTGAAGGATCTTGATTATTTACTCTACTGTGTCAGTTTTGTATAATTTTCTTTGAAATTAATGGGCATACATTTCTTTCATTCTGCTCTTACATTTGTCTCATTCCAATTAAAATAACATACAGATTATTATTATTGCAGATTGTGAATAATTAAAACCAAAGTACCATGAATTCTGATGAAAATTAGTTTTGAGGGTGTGTAAAACTCAAAATGTAACAATCACAACCAATTGGGTGCTATCCACTTTATGTTAGACACTAGGTATTTAGACATTCTAGAAATGCTCTTTGGTGTAATTGGTGGATATTTGTTTTAATTTGCCATTTCTTCATTACCTAGGGAATCTATATAATTCCAAAAGGTTTTGAGGAGGGATTCATATTTTAGTTATTTTTTTGTATATTCACAAACAACTAATAGTGGAATTTTTCAGATATATTTGAAGTAGTTTATCATTAGACTAGAGGCCCGATGCACTAAAATTCATGCAAGAGTAGGCCTTCCTTCCCCTGGCTGCTGTCACCGGCTTCCCTCCGGCACCTGGGACCTGGGCTTCCCTCTTCCAGCCGCCCACAGGCACCTGGGACCAGGCTGGCTTCCCTCAGGCCCTGGCTTTGTCAGGAACAATCTCCAGGAAGATGCCTGGTCATATTACCCTTTTATTATTATAGATGTGTTGATCAAATAGTCTTGAAGTTAAACTTATCTACCCATAAACAAAGCACTATGGGCCCAATTTCTAGTTCTTTATTTTAGGAAGAAGTTATTTAAATTTATTTTAAAACATCTCACCCAAGTAGATTCCCCCTTCCCCAATGTATTATATATTTAGTTTCATATAACATGGAAATGTAATATCCCAAAATTATATAACTGGCATTCTAAGTCTTATAACATTATTTTTACCTCCCTTATAATCTCTCTCACTTCCCCAGCCCCAGGAAAAGTGGTAAATCTGACGGTGGAAGCCTTTAACTATTCAGCGGTAAACCTGATTTGGTACTTACCTCGTCAACCAAATGGCAAAATTACCAGTTTCAAGATTAGTGTCAAACACGCGAGAAGTGGGATAGTGGTGAAAGATGTCTCCATCAAAGTAGAGGACATTTTGACCGGGAAATTGCCAGAATGCAATGTAAGTATTATGGAACACGTTCTATGTCTCAAGAATTTTAAATAAATGTATATCTTGAAGTTTCCTGCATCTAGATACTATATATTTTTGCCAAAGTATAGCGATTTGATTACTTACAGTGTTCGGTCATAGTATCATGTTACACACAGTTGGCTATATTCAAAGTAGAATAAGAGAAGGGTTTGCGAATTCAAGAGTAAATGCCAGAATTGCTTAGGGAAGTCAGGAAAGACTCCTGATAGAACTAGCATTTGTGAGAGGCCTTGGAGAAAGGATAGGCGGAGGTTGTCTGAGAGACACATTTTGTGTGAATTATACTTTATAAAGCTCTGAAGTAAGAAAGTATAGGCTATCACTAGTAACAAGATGTGATAGGGAGTGAGAGGATGGGCATTGTCAAGGTTAAGTTTGTGAAAGAAGATTTTTGTTGTGCATATCTTTGGTGAAAAATTTGTTATTATTCTAATCACCAATGGGAAATCCCTAGAAGTACTGTAATAGTGCTCTTCTAAAAATAATCTTGTTGATCTATGTGATAATATTGATGGAGAAACAGCAAAACAAAATTTTTTTTAAATGCTCAAATTTTTACAAATTTCAAAATCTTCTTTGTGGAATCTGGATATAATCTAATATGTACACACACACACACACACACACACACACACATGAACATGCGCTCACATATGCAACACATGCTTTATCTTTTGAGTCCTTATGAGAAAAAAATTATAGTAACAGTAAGAAAGAAACATATTTGAAATTTCACAAACTGGAAAAACTTCAACTCTTTGGCTATTGTACTGTTAACATGAATTTCAGAAATTCTTACTAATGATTTTGTTATAGTTTTACCTATCTTTTAAGCCACTTGAAATCCTACTCACAAGAAAGATTAAGGTATAATGAATACAATATGTATATTATGCTCTAAAACTGTAGGCATAAATGGGTGTAATTCTAGGGTATAATCTAGAAGATTTTTCCATAAAGTGTATAGGCTAATTTGTTAAAATCTTGTATTATTACCACTAAATTCTGTGATCATACACATATGACAAATTTAATAATAATATTTATAGTATAAAGGAAAAGGAAATAAATTTCTCATGTCTGTGAAGAGACAACACATTTTCCCATTGATATTTATTTTATCCACTAGGAGAATAATGAGTCTTTTTTATGGAGTACAACCAGCCCTTCTCCATCCGTTAGCAGAGGCACGCCTCCAACGCGGACCACATATTCATCGAACACATGGGCACGGAGTAAGATGAGCTCCGTGTGGAAAGAACCTATCAGTTTTGTAGTGACACATTTGAGACCTTATACCACATACCTTTTTGAAGTTTCTGCTGTTACAACGGAAGCAGGTTATATTGATAGTACAATTGTCAGAACACCAGAATCAGGTATGGTTTTTATTTATTTCATGTGTGTGTGTGTGTGTGTGGGGGGGTTAAATTATGTATAGAAAGGCCTTTCATTTTTTTATACAGATCTTTTTGTTAAAAATATTTCTTCCTTTTCAATACTTACCCCCACCCTCTAATGACAGATAATAGAAATCTTACCTGGAGAATCTTCAATTTCACTTCTCTTTTATAACATAAGCATCTAGAAGCTGAAATATTTGAAAGGATTCTTGAACTAATGACCATGATTCTAAGATCAGCTTTTATTCTGTGATCTCAGCACTTATTAATAATCATCCCTTCCCTTCTGCATCTTCTATCATCAACTATACCCTTCTCTTTTTACATATTGCTATCACCAAATGTAAAGCTGTCACCTGCAGTAGCATAAATATCATGCAATTAAGATTTTAGTATTAAATGAAAACAGTAGTTAAAAATACACATATTAGTATCCTATTTGCCCTGCAGTTTCCTCATGTGAAAAAAGGAGACATAATAGTATGTGTTTTATGGCAGTGATGTTAGGATTCAATGAGTATAATTAGATATTCTTACCACTAAATTCAGAAAACACATACTATTTCTAGATCTGAAAATATCTATTTAATTATGGTAGTATGGATATATATGTAAATTTATGTAGATACATAATTCCATACTAAATATATAGTATCAAATATTCAGTTGTGATTGGTAATATTTGAAGTTACTGGAAATTATTGCTGGTAGAGTAATTTCATGAAAGCATAGTATTTTCTTTTCTGGTAACATAGCTGTTAGTTTTTATCATTTCATTACATGTAAGTTTCAGTTTTTTTTTTAAATTTTAATAACCATCTTTGAATCATAGCATTTTCTCCTTTCATATCCCTTACTTCTTCTTATACAATAAAAACAAATTCATGAGGGTTACCCAAGGTGAGATTTAGGAGGCACAAAATTTGTTTTGAAAAAAAAATTGAAATGTTTCATTTTAATGTAAAGAAAGGGTAAAATGTAGAAACATATATGAAAAATAGACTAAGTTGTCATTATTAATTTTACATGTTAACAGTGTTACATTAGAATATTCTAATTATAGGCTGTAAATATTTTCTCAGAAATAAGTACAAATATTGATACAAAAGGTAAAGATCATTGCCAATAGATTCTGAAGGTTGTTATTTCCTTGACGCTTTTACTTGTATCTAACAGGAGTTGAGTGTATATAAAGCCAGATACAGTCCTGTTGAATGTACATATACATGTTTCAGGATAGCATAACTCTACACTGAACTATAAAGAAATGAAACATAGATGCAGCATTAAATAAGACTGGTAGTTGTTGCAAATAAGTTGATCTTATGATCGAGCATGTCTTAGTCAAATTCAATTTATTCCATTTTTACTTTTCTTAAGTTAAGAAAACACTTTGCTGTTATTATACATTTTATTTTGTTTTTTACTTTATATTTTATTATGTATATTTAATCAGGTAATTTTAATATTAAATATATATAACTATTCTGTTATTTATTCATTTTCCCCTGTGATTATTTTAGTACCTGAAGGACCACCACAAAACTGTGTAACAGGCAACATTACAGGAAAGTCCTTTTCAATTTCATGTGACCCACCAATGACAGTAACAGGGAAATTTAGTTATAGAGTTGAATTATATGGGCCATCAGGTAAGTGTTCTTTGATTTTGTGTTTACCTTTCAGAATAAGAATTATATAAAATATGTTACTGGTATCATTTTTTAAAAAGTATCAGACTCCTTTTAAAAAGACTCTGTAATTGAAGCAAATAATTGAAAAGTAATAAGGAAGGTGAGGCTCTTTGAAATTTTTCTTAAAACTATAAATAAGTATAAAGAAGGCAAAACACTATCCATGTTCCGTATTTGTTGAGGATGAGCTGAACTAAAGATAACTCCTCAAGAAGAAAAGTGTTAGAGGAGATATACAGAGAACTCCCCCCCCAAAAAAACCCCACAAATGCATATATACTTTAACAGCTGATAGCTCAAATTTGAAAATGAAATATATTTTAATAAATGCTGCCTTTATAATTTTTCAAAGTGTTTGTATACATTTTTTGGATGCCCTACATGTCATCATATTTGAACAAGAGGACCTTGAGTTATTCTGATTACAGATATATTTATGAAGAACAATATTCTTAGATTATACTAACTCAGATTTCTGCTTAGAATAAAGACTCCATTTCTAAAAGTTAGAGCTCTTTGAAAATAATATGAGCAACTTTATGAGGTGTCAAGTTCTCCATCTCTGTGAACAAGGAGAACTTTGGCAGCCTTTTGTCATAGATATTTTGAGGGGTTCAAATACTATATTATTGGTAGTTAATTAAGTAAAATCTAAAATTGTTTCTATGGTTATATAGAGAAGTTAAATTCAAATAACAATGAAATAACATAAACACATATTATTTATTTGGAAGAATGAAAAAAGTAGAGTTCCAAATTATTCATTGTGAAACTTTTATGAATCTCATGAATCATATGAGTAACCTTTATTTTGCATTCCTAAGTACACATGCTCCTAAAATTCTGAAATAATTGTAGTTTTTTTTTAATGGTAGTCCTTTTTTCTCCTCCCAACCCTTTCTTCTTTCTGAAACACAGAGATGAACACAATACAGAGACATACTTTTTCTGTATATTTTGGTATTAGTTTGCAAAATATTGACAAGGTAATCTTTCATCTGTAAAACTGACAAATCAAGTAAGATGCATTTAGTAACTATTGCATTTAACAACATGGTGGTCATTAACAATCTTAGCAAGAACAGCTATGAAGTGTGGGGGTAAATGACTGAGTGGGATGATTCAAGAGGATGGGAGAACATTGTGTAGTAGGTAACAACAGACAATTCTTGAGTTTTCTGCAAAGTGAAGCGATGAAAGAAGCAGAGAGTGGGGATGGGGTAAGCAGAGCTAACAGGGTTTTCCCCCAGAAAGAACAAATAATTCTTCTCTGTTGTCTGATATGAATGAAGAAAGAAACTAAAACTTAATGATATAATAAAGGGAAGAATTATTGGGAAGATGTTTTGTGTAGGCAGAAGTTGAGATCTTTTGCTTAAATGTAAGGATTGATTTGAGATAAGAATACAGATGGTTTGTCCATAGTGACAGACTGTAAGGCAGAACATTTGAGTACAGAGGCTGGCAAATAGGTAATTTTGTTGATGGGAGTCTGTGGCAGATCTTTTCTGATTGATTTAATTTTTTAATGGAATGAGGAGCTAGACTATCAACTGTGAGTGATAATGGAGCAGACAGACTTTTGAACTCGGAGAAGGGAATAAAAAGTATAAAATAATCATGTAGAAGAACAGAGTGAGTGATAGGACTAGGAATTAAGAAAGGTGCTAGGCACCATTACGATCTCATTTGAAATGTGGTAATGACTAAAGTAATACCAGTCAGAGTGGTTTGTGTTTTTCTCCAGCTCCCTTCAACAAGAGAAGGGCAGGGAATTGAAGACTTATGTCAGGCAGTGGTTATAACTGACAATGACATTGAGGAAATCAAGTGGTGAAGGACCAAACAAAATAAAATAGAAGAGGTGGTAATATAAATGGATTGGAGGTCTCAGTGGACTCAAAGAATTATTGTTTCAGGGTTCTAGAGTAAGTGAATAGGAGATAAGAAAGAGTGATCGGAGAATTGAATGAAATTGATATTATGGAGGATTTGCAGTCATTGGTAATAGCGATAACCAAATTATGACCATAAGAGAATGACTGAGATAGAGTGAAGGACTAGATTATTTAAAAAGAGCTCAAGGTAGTTTAAGGATGATCTCTAGGAATATTGAAATAACCAAACAGTAAGAAGGTGACGTTGAAGTAGTAGGCACACTATCCAGAATGAGGGTGACTGGCCCTGGGGTGAGAAGATCACTACAGCAGTGAGGGCCAGTGGACATCACTGTAACATCACATTTAAAACTGTAGGCTTTTATAAGGAGGGAGCTAGACTGGCCTGTGACAGGGTAATGAGGAACAGGGAAAACACTTACCACACCTGAAGGGCTAATCATGTCGTAAGGGCTCTGGGGAAAAACAGACTACCACTATTGGGAAGGCTGAAGGGAACAGAAGTGGTCACTTGAGGGGAGTGTCAGGTTTCAACCACAGCAAGAAGGTGAAATAACTATTTAGTGAAAAAGTTCAGGATTTAAGGAATTTTGATGCTGGACTACTTAAGGAATTTTTCTCAGAAGCTAAATTAGAAATGTTTTCTAAATAAAATTTTCTATAGATGAAAATGAGAATATTTAGCATTTTAATTGAATACATTTGAATATAAAATGTTGTCACTAATTTTTAAAAATAAATCTTAATTGTTGAAAATATTACATATGTCCCCCTTGTTTCCCCCATTGCCCTCTCTCATCCCAAGCCTTCACCACCCACTGTCTGTGTCCTTGGGTTATGCATATAAGCATATGAGTCCATTGGTTGATCTGTTTCTGCCTTCTACCCTCCCCTATTTTCGTTCTGAGATTTGAGTGTGTTCAATGTTTCTATGTCTCTGGGTCTATTTTTGTTTATCAGTTTATGTTGGTTATTAGATTCCACACATGAATGAGATCATGTGATATTTAAATTTCTCTGATTGGCTTATTTTGCTAACCATAAGGCTCTCTAGGTCCAAATGGTAGGAGTTCCTTCTTTTTTATAGCTGCATAGTATTCCATTGTGTAGATGTACCATAGCTTTTAATCCACTCATCTACTGATGGGCACTTAGGTTGTTTCCATATCTTAGCTATTGTAAATTGTGCCGCTATGAGCATAGGGGTGCATATATCCTTTCTGATGGGTGTTTATGAATTCTTGGGATATATTCCTAGAATTGGAATCATTGGGTCAAATTGGAGTTCCATTTTTAATTTCTCAAGGAAACTCAGTACTGTTTTCCACAGGGGCTGCACCAGTCTGCATTTCCACCAGCAGTACACTAGGGTTCCTTTTTCTCCACATCCTTGCCAGCAATTGTAGTTTGTTGATTTGTTAATGATAGCTATTCTGACAGGAGGTATTTGCATCTCTCGGATGATCAGTGACATTGAGCACTTTTTCATATGCCTTTTGGCCTTCTGTATGTCCATTTTGGAGAACTATCTATTGAGGTCCTTTGCCTATTTTTTTAATTGGGTCATCTTCCTTTGGTTAAGTTGAATGAGTTTCCTGTTTTGTAGGTTAACCCTTTATGTATCATTGGCAAATATGTTCTCCCATGGAGTGGACACTCTTGTTATTTTATTAATTTTTTTTTCTGTGGAGAAGCTCTTTATTTTGATGTAGTTCCATTTGCTTATTTTCTCCCTAATTACCGTTGTCTTAGGAGCTGTATCAGTAAACATATTGTTATAAAAGAAGTCTGAGGTTTTGCTGCCAATGGTTTCTTCTAGGATTTTTATAGTTTCATATCTTACATTTAAGTCTTTTATTCATTTTAAGTTTATTTTTGTGTATGGTGGTCTAATTCCTTTTCTTTTTATATATCTGCTCAACTTTTCCAACACCATTTATTGAAGAGAGAAGAGAGACTGTCTTGGCTCCATTGTATGTTCTTGCTTCCTTTGTCAAATATTAATTGAGCATAATGACTTAGGTTGATTTCTGGGTTCTCTGTTCTGTTCCTTTGGCCAATTTGCCTGTTTTTGTGCTAGTACCAGGTTGTTTTAAATACAATGGCTTTACAGTACAACTTGAAATCTGGTATTGTGACTCTTCCAACTTTGTTTTTTCTTTCTCAAGATTGCTGAAACTATTTGGTGTCTTTTTTAAAAATTTTTTATTCCATATAAATTTTTGGAGAATTTATTCTAGCTCTGTGAAATATGTTGTTGGTATTTTAGTAGGGATTGCAATGAATTTGTAGACTGCCTTGTGTAGTATTAACATTTTAATGATGTTCATCCTATCAATCCATGAGCATGATATATTTCTCCACTTACATATATCTTCCTCTATTTCTTTTTTCAGTGTCTTATAGTTTTCCAAATACAGGTCTTTTACCTCCTTGATTAAGTTTATTCCTAAGTCTCTACATTTTTTGTTGCAATGGTAAATTGGGTTGTTTGTTTGTTTTCCCTTTCATTTTTGGTGTATAACTGTGCCATAAATTTCTTATTAATTTTATATTTTGCTACATGGCCAAATTCATTTATTAAATCTAATAGTTCTAATGTGTTCCTTTAAAATATATACAAAAATAACATGAGAATTGAACAAAACTTAATAAAAGTCGCTTTAAACACTGGATGATTTTCATGTTATTTTAGTTATTTTAATTAAATCGATATCAATGCACTCATCTGCTGATTTTAAACCCAATATTTAAAATATATCTAAACGTTATAGTGCCCTGGCCAGTATGCTCGGTGTTTAGAGTGTTGCCCATGCCTGGGAAAGGCACGGGTTTGATTCCCGGTCTAGGACATGTAGCTGGGCTGCAGATCTGATCCAGGCCACACTCTGGGCTCCTGTGGGAGGCAACCAATTGATGTGTCTCTCTCACATCATGTTTCTCTCTTTCTCTCTAACCCACCCCCCAGCCCTGCCCCTGCTTTCCTCCCTCTCTTCCACTCTCTCTAAAAAACCAATGGGAAAAATCCTCTGGTGAGGATTAACAACAAAAAATTAATTGTGTTAAAAAACAATGCACAAGTTAGCACTTTAAATGCCGTTCTTGACTGTATCCTTATATGTGAGAATGATTACGTATTTTATGAGAAAATAATCCACAGGCTTAAATTTTTTTTTGCTTTATTTTAGGTCGGATTTGGGATAACAGCACAAAAGACCTTAAGTTTGCATTCACTAACCTAACACCATTTACAATGTATGATGTATATGTTGCTGCAGAAACCAGTGCAGGGATTGGACCCAAATCAAATATTTCAATATTCACTCCCCCAGAAGGTAAGAACACCTCCTTTAGTGTATTCACTTGATGTTTTTTGCTCTGCTCGTGAATTTTATTGCATTGGTTAAATATTATATTAGAAGCTATTTGGCTTATATAGGGTTTCCCAAGGAATGTACACCCACACTTTGAATAATTATAAAATCGGTGTTTATTAAAATACATTTCATTTTCAAAATTGATCTATCAGCTGTTGAAGTGTGTATACATTGTTTGGAGACCCCATATGTACTTAATTCATGTTATTTCCTTAGCAGATTACTACCTAGTACATTCTAAACATACATAACTCAGAACATTAAACCCACAACTTACTTCATAATAGGAGGTTAGATCATTAAACCCACAACTTACTTCATAATAAAACTACATGCAGTAACAGACCTGCTAGAAGTTCACAGTTAATATTGGCAAAACCTCAAGAAATCTTAAACAAATACATTTAAAAGTGTTTAACTCACATTATTTGTTGTAGAATATATATTTCTTCACAGATTAATGTTCAGAGGAATCTGTATCTCCAACAGCTATAACAAATATGTTTATAATGAAGAGGATATTTTTAAGCAAGTAAGGAATCCTAGAGGGTGCATACTTAATACTAATTTACAAGCATGTACTGAAATTATTAAAACAATATTTCTCCTCCTAAAGAAACACTTTTATTTGCATCTCGTAAACATCACAGTTTTAGGTGAAATATAGTGTTAAAATATTTTTTTACCATACTCTTTTATAGCATTTTTTTGGCCTACACCAAACTTGCTAAATGTCATTATTTCTATTTAGGGATTGTATAACTGAAAAGAACACAATAATTTTTTCACAATCACATTAGCACTTTAAAAGTTTCACTTATTTTCTTTGTGTGAACGATAAGATATAGTAACATAAATTAAATACATTCATGTGTGAACATACATGGGCATGCATACACCACACACACACACACACACACACACACACACACACACATACACAGGATTGGGCATGAATTCATCAGAAATATATCCATTCAAGTATTTGACCATTAGAGGGCAGCAACAATTAGGGAATTTTGTACTTCCCTTCAAAAAACAGTAAAGCGATGATATTTTATTTAAAGAATATACAAATTAGGTTTTATATCCCTTTCAAATGAAAATGCTAATGCATATATGGTTTCAATACACAGATTAAGAAAGAGATGCATACACATAAGCAAAATGTTCTCATTATTTTTTATTAATTTTTTTCCTTTGTGTTTCTATTAGAAGTGTTTTGGCTTTATATGTCTTCTCCACTAAACCTTAATTTTTCCTGGTCTCCACCTAAAAACTGCTCTTAAGCATTTCCAAGAAAACGGGACAGATTTATGAACTGCTGTCAAGCACAGCAGAGCTCCCTGACCCTCATCACACCAGAGTGCTTGAGTTTGATTGCAGTAGCATTTTCTCAACCAAGCTAATTGACCAGCTCATTTCTCTTCTTATATTATACAGTTAAATAAATTAAAAACTTTTGTCTTCTTTCAAGTCAAACCAATTTTGGTGCTTCTGAATCCACAATTTAAGATTGTTTTATTGTCATCATTTTTGGCCTACAGTATTTGACAAAAAACAAACAAAAATAAAACAGAGATATAGAAAATATTGCCACATACAATCCCGTGTTTTTTATTTTGAATATCATGTAAACATTAATTTACCTGTTTATTTCTGCATTTTTTTTTCTTTTCTTTTCTTTTTTTTTTTATAAATCTTTATTGTTCATATTATTACAAATGTTCCTCATTCCCCCCCCCCCATTGCTCCCCTACACCAAGTTTCCATTCAATTCTCTGCCCTTTCCCCATCCCCCATTGTCCTCATCCATAGGTGCAGTTTATGTTCAGTCTCTTCCCGCCCCGCCCCACTCCCCATTTCCCTGAGAATCATCAGTCCACTCCCCTTCCATACCTCTGATTCTATTATATTCACCAGTTAATATTGTTCATCATGATTTTTACTTCCCTTGGTTTTTAGACTCACTTGTTGATAGTTACGTGTTTGTTTATAATTTTTATCTTTATTTTCTTCCTCTTCCTAAAGAACCCCTTTTAGCAATTCATATAATTCTGGCTTGGCAGTGATGAATTCCTTTAGCTTAAATTTATTTGTGAAGCTCTTTATCTGGCCTTCAATTCTGAGTGATAACTTTGCTGGGTAGAGTATTTTTGGATGTAGGTTCTTGTTGTTCAGCACCTTGAATATTTCTTGCCATTCCCGTCTGGCCTGCATGGTTTCTGTTGAGAAATCAGCTGACAGTCGTATGGGTGCCCCTTTATAGGTAACTACCTGCTTTTGTCTTGCTGCTTTTAATATTCTCTCTTTGTCTTTAGCTCTTGGAATTTTAATTATGATGTGTCTTGGTGTGGTTCTTTTTGGATTCCTTTTGTTTGGGGTTCTGTGTGCTTCCTGGACGTGTAAGTCTATTTCTCTCACCAGGTGGGGGAAGTTTTCTGTCACTATTTCTTTCAATATGTTTTCGGTATCTTGCTTTCTGTCATCTTCTGGGATGCCCATAATTCTGATGTTGGTTCGCTTGAAGTTGTCCCAGAGGTTTCTTACATTATCTTCAACTTTCTGGATTCTCTTGTCTTCTTGCTTCTGTGGAGGAGTGTCCTCTGGCTCTTTGTGTTCCAAATCTTGGACTTGATCCTTGCAATCTTCCAATCTGTTTTTAGGACTCTGTATAATATTATTTATTTCAGAGATTGTATTCTTTATTTCTAGTTGACCCTTCATTATTTCTTGTTGATCCCTTATCATATCCTCATAGGTCTCATTTATTTTATCGGCCTTTCCTAAGAGATTGTTGAACAACCTAATAAGCGTGGCTTTGAATTCTATATCCAGTAGCTTTTTGTCCTCCATTTCTTTCGTTTGTGATCTGTTTCCTCGTTTCGGCATTTTCGCTGCTTCCCTGAGTTGGTAGGTTGGGAGGATCAGCTGTGTCTATGCCAGGAGACAACCTTATTCCACTAGACTTGGAAACCTGAAAAAGCCTCTCTGAGTTGAGCTTGGATGGGGCAGAGTTTCAGGGTGGAGCCTACAGCCTTGGCTTCCGGTTAGCCCCGCCCTCGGAGGTTCCTGAGTCTCAGTGTTCCTCAGTGTCCTTTGGTACTCGCTGCAAGCACCTCTGAGAGAAAGGCGCCCTAGAGCTTCGCCCGCTACCAGACAGTGTAGTCTCTCCCCCAACAAGCCCACAACTGGGGTTCAGAGCAGTTGGAAGTGGGGTTAAGAACAGTCCGGAGCTTATGTCTCCTTCCTGCTAGGGCAATCTCCCGGCCCAAACAACAGTCTGTCCTCTGCGCACAATGTGCGCGACTCAGGGGCTCTGCTTTTCGCCGTTCCCCCTGAGCTTCTGTCTTACAGCCCAGATTCCCTCTGTATAAGGCTGGAGCCCGAGGGTCTTGCCCAGGACTGGGGTTCAGTGCAGTCAGAACTGGGGCTCAGCACAGTCCTGAGCTTTTGTCTCCTTCCCGCTGGGGCAATTCAGCAGCTCAGCGAACAGTCCCTCCTCTGCGCGCAATGTGCGCGACTCCGGTGCTCTGCCTTTCTAGCTGCTTGGCTGAGCTTCTGCCTTACAGCCCAGGTTCCCTCTGTATGAGCCTGGGACCCCCGGGGTCTCGCCCAGAACTGGGGTTCAGTGCAGTAGGAGTTGGGGTTCAGCACAGTCCGGAGCTTTTATGTCCTTCCCGAAGGGAACGCCAGCCAGGCACTCAGCCGCCCCTCCTCTCTGGCTCCGTCCTCTCCCCGTGCGCGCACCGTGTCTCCGTACCTCAGGCTTTTACAGCTCCTCTGGTTTTCCTTCTGGTTTTCTCTTTCCTTCTAGTTGTAGAATTTCCAGTCAGTCAACTTTCCTGTAGTTCTGGATAGTGTCCACTCTATATTTTAGTTGTATTTTTTTAAATTGTTGAGTGCGGCTGCAGTTAGGCTTTTACCTCTGCCGCCATCTTGTTGTCATCCTTCTGCATTTTTATTCACAAAATAATAAGCATAATTTTAGAGACATTGTTCAATATGTTTCACATGAGTTATTTTTCAGACCAAATTATTTTCAATAGATGACTCTATCTGCCCTGTGTAGCAAGCAGTTTACTCTGAGTTTCATCTTACTATCTTCTTGGGCTACTCACTATATAGACCACATCCGTTTGGATCTCAGGAGGGACCATTGACAACAGGTGAACTCCAGCAAGGGCAGGAACGACATGGTTCTTAACATCTGCATGCCAGCCTTCCTCCACGGAGGTCTTGGGGATAGTTCAACCTTAGGAAGGGCTTCACTGGAATACTCGGTCTAATGCGGTGAATGTAGCCTTCTACTTGTGACAACACTAATGAATCATGGTCCCACTAATTAAACCTTGTAATATAGGAATCTTTAAGCTATATGAAAATATTCTAATAACTCATAAGAACTATATTTTTTTCGATTAAACTCTATGTCTCAGTTTTAGATGATTTTTTAAAAAAATTATTGACACAAGAAAGAATAGATTTTAAAGTTCCTCATTTTATTTTCTTTATTAAGGTTACTCTGTTTTCTTTTCCATCTTTAAAAGTAGGTTATAGTCTATTTAAAAATTCATTAGGACAAACTTTAAAAATAATCTTTTGTTGAAAGTATTACAGATACCCTCCTTTCTCTCCCCTTCCCGCCACATTGATCCCTTCTAGCCTGCCTCCTGCCCCCTTCCCCAGGCCTCCAGCACCCTATGGTCTGTGTCCATGGATTATGTATATATGTATGCTAGTCCTCTGGTTGACCACTTCCCACCCTCCACCCTCTCAAGACTTTCCTATCAGTCTGTTCATTAGGACAAATTTTTAAAGCCACTGGGGCTTTAACAAATCTCCAGATACTCATAGAAAGTGTTGAATTTACCCCTACAGAAAATAATATCTGCAATTACATTGTAATGGGGCTGATTTCATTAACACTGAGAATATTATGGTCTATAGTATGCATTGATTATCAAAGAAAAATCAGCCCTAACAGGCTTGGCTCAGTGGATAGAGCGACAGCCTAAGGACTGAAAGGTTCCAGGTTCGATTCTGGTCAAGGGCATGTACCTTGGTTGTGAGCACATCACCAGTAGGAGGTGTGCAGGAGGCAGCTGATGGATATTTCTCTCTTATCGATGCTTCTAACTCTGTCTCCCTTCCTCTCTGTAAAAAAATCAATAAAATATATACATATTTTTAAATATATTTCATTGATTTTTCACAGAAAGGAAGAGAGAGGGATAGATAATTAGAAACATCGATGAGAGAGAAACATCGATCAGCTGCCTCCTGCACACCCCCCACTGGGGATATGCCCGCAACCAATGTACATGCCCTTGACCAGAATCGAACCTGGGACCTTTCAGTACGCAGACCAACGCTCTATCCATTGAGCCAAACCGGTTTCGGCCAATAAAATATATTTTAAAAATCAATGTTATGTTGTTATAGCAGTGATACTATATATTTAATTCGATTCCTATATTTGCTTAATATTTTACTAAACAAATTTTTACATAAGAATGAAAAAAGATGATTTGGGGGGAATATTGGTAATTTAATAATCTCCAGTGCTACAAAATCATGAGTCATGAGTTACTCAACTAAAAGACAGCAAAATGAGACGGTACTCCTGAATATAGACAACAGCATTTTCTTATTATTTGTATGGGGCTGAATAAACCTTAAGTGCCTTGGCATGTGTTTCTAAATGGTTAGAACCTCTGTCTGCTCTTCAGGTTTGATTCCTGGTCAAGGGCACGTATCTGGGTTTGCAGGTCAGGTGGCATGTGTAAGGCAACCAATCAGTGTATCTCTTTCACATCAATGTTTCTCTTTCTCTCCCTCTCCCTCCCTTCTATTCTCTCTAAGATAAACAAACAAACAAACAAACAAACAAACAAATAAATGAATGGAAACTTATCCTCGAGCAAGGATTAAAAACAAAAACAAATCTTAAGTAAACTTTGTTGGTTCAATATCACCTAATAAATTTTGTATCACTAGTGAGTGTCACATGATTTGTAATGAGTTTAACATCATATAAAGCAAAGTATTGGAAGCCATATTTACTTCCCCATAAGTAGCTGTAGAAGTGAAGATTTTTTGTTTTCAGTGATTTTAACTTGCTACTTTCTGAAAATGGTAATACATTTTTTAGTTAGGGAAATCAATGAGAGACTGTCAACTTTGTTTTTCAGGATTTCCAGTGACATTTATTTTTCAACAGCTTTCCCCCCACAATGTATTTGTAATAGAAATTTAATTTGCTCCATAATGGTAGAGATTATTTTAATGCATTTTCTTTACCCAGTGCCATTTGTCTCCATTTTGTTTTTTCTAAAAGTTTTTTTATTTGAAAACTTAAAATCATTTGGAATATTTTTTACCAACCATAGATCAACTCTGTTTTTCATTTATTAAAAAAAAATTATAGAGGTATTGACTTGAGTTTTATATAGTCCCTGCAGACAATATAATAACGAATTGCCTTGTGTGTTTGATTTTCTTTAGTTAATTTTGCATCAATATTAAAGGAGCTTGATCTAATCCACACTTCTCTGGTTTCCCTATAAGAATTTGTGGTAAAAGAGATCAAATATCTTTCTGAAGATAAGATACAATGTTGTCTACTTCATTTCCTTTATCCCTTAAGCTTTTTCTTCTTTTATAAGATAAAAAGAAAGATGGGTATGCAGTCATTCTTATACAAGTTTGGGGTACATTTTTAAGGCAATATAGAAGCATTTAATTTTTACTTGAATCATAATATATGCAGCCATTCTTATACAAGTTTGGGGTTCATTTTAAGGTAATACAGAAGCATTTAATTTTTTCTTGAATCATAATGTTAGGCATTAGTATCAAGGGGCAATACTTATTAAGTTATATTAAACATCTTCTAAATTAGAAAATGAAAAAATTACATGCTATTATTCTAAGTTGGCTAACTAAGAAACAGCAACTATGCACTGAGTAGTTTGTGGTATCCTACTACATTAATGTGTTACATCAAATGGAACCAAACGTTACATCAAATTTAACTTATTTTCTAGGAGGCAGGGTTTAGCTGTCTGATTATTCTGATTAATGCAATCATTAAATTGGCTTCTTAAATAGAGATTCCACTATGTGAGTTCAAATTTAATAGAGAAATGAATTTTCTCTTCTATGAATATGTTATATCATACTGGCTAAGGTTGTATCTACATAGTGATGCCAAAATACAATATAGAAAAAAGATGATATGGGAGCATTGCTAATTAAATGGCCGCATTGTTTCCACACTACTCAGTTCATTGGAACGTTTCTCCACCCTTAAAACACCCTTAAAACATATGTGTTGGTAAATATAGTAATAGAAACATAAGCTCTGAATATGTGTTGGTAAATATGGTAATAGAAACATAAGCTCTAAATATCTGCTAATGAAATAATAAAACCTGTACAAAATGTTTTATCTATCTTATTTCTCCCTCTGTCTTCAGGTGCTTAGAACAGTGTGACTATATGAGTGTTCTGTTGGGTGATGAATGAATGAATCAGTGATTGTGGGATCCTAGAACTCTTCCTCCATCCTTCAAAGGAGAGCTTTCTCTTGAGATTAGAATTTACGATGTGAAGTTACTTATGATTACTTACATCCTAAGTAATCATAAGTAACTTATGATTACTTATGATGTAATCTAAAGAGTTATCCTTATATTTAGAGATTTACCAAAATGTTTTTAGCATAGAAGATTCAAAGAATTAGCAAATTACAGACAGTTAGCCATGTTACTTTTATCTCCCAGTTTTGATTTTACACTTGCTGGATACTAGAATCTTGTCTGCAATAATCAAGTAATATGCTCTTGGGCCAGAATGACCTACTCATCCATCTAGCCATTAACTATCAAAAAAAGTTTAGAAATGCTTATGTTATTATAATATCTAGAGAGCTTTTTAAATGGTGATGTCATAGAGATAAAGAAAACACTCTTTATTACTGGATGAAAACTCCATACAGTTTCTTTCATGATTAATTGAAGCATGATTCTATTCACTAATTATGGATAATATGAATGGAAGTTGTGATATTAATTTTTAATTTATTTATGTTATCTTAAAAGGTAACAGAGTAATTTTCCATTTATATTATACCCTTCCCCCCCCTCCACCCCAGGGCCTTTAAGGTGTCTCTTCTAAGTGAAATTTGCTAAATCTTTACTAATGTGAAATACCTCATCTTAGGAAAATCAATATGTTACCGCATCCTGATTATAAAGGACATTATTTTTCTGACATATTTTTTCTTTCTTGAACCAACATTTTATAAATTCTCTTGAATCATTTGTTCCTTCCAGAATCCTTACATAGTAGTAGGAATGACATAATTACACTAATTTTATAGGTAAGGAAACTGGGGATGGAGGGGTGAATTGGCTCTTTGTAACCACACATTGAGCTATATGAAAAATGTGGACAAAAGCCCAGGGCAGTTTGTCCTTGATCCATTACTCGTTTGCACAGGAGGTTCCCTCGATGTCACTTTTTGGTGACTTTATATCTAGAACTTGTTTAAGCATTTGGTGCTTTGTCTTAAACCAATTAGTTTGTCCCCGTTTTTCTTTACTGAAATATGTAAGGGTGCCTGAAATTTGAGACTCAGGTAATTAATTTATGAAATCAGCAGATAAAAATCAATCAACTCTTCAAACATTCTTATGGTAAGAATAATAAATAATAGCCTAATTGAATTTACCACCTACATTTCATTGTATTCCAAGTCTTCTAGATATTGTTTTTTGATATGTTCTTATCCTATATAATAAGAGACTAATATGCAAATAGACCAAACGACTGGTTGCTGTGATGTGCACTGACCACCAGGGGGCAGCTCCCGCATTGAGTGTCTGCCCCCTGGTGGTCAGTGCGTTCCCATAGCCAGAAACCAGGCTCCAGGCTGAGGAGCTCAGCACTGGACCTCTCCCACCTCCATGGCAGTCAGGCATCCCTTGAGGGCTCCCAGACTGTGAGAGGGCACAGGCTGGGCTGAGGGACCCGCCCCCCACCCCCAAGTACATGAAGTTCCCGCATTGGGCTACTAGTAATTTGTATACAGCCTTCAAGGTTTCTACTGTGCATTAATCATCCAGAAATAGCTTCTTCTGGGAAGTTATTTTTATTAATGTAATTATTGGAACAAATATTACAACAGTTTGATTTGGGAAAATTATTCCATGTTATTTTATTTCTTATTTTCATTTTTTAGAATAATATGTAAAAATTTAACTTTAAATACTCATGTATTTAAAGATTTTTATACATATTTAATTATTGATTAATAATTGTTTTAGCCTGTTTTCTAGAAGAATTTCTTAAGAATTTGGAAAATTTAAAAAAAAAATTTAATTTCCACCTCCTTATTTTTGTTTATATTTTTAGTTCCAGGTGCAGTATTTGATTTACAGCTTGCAGAAGTAGAAGCTACACAAATAAGAATTACTTGGAAGAAACCACGACAGCCAAATGGAATCATTAACCAATACCGAGTGAAAGTGCTAGTTTCAGAGACTGGAGTCATTTTGGAAAACACTTTGCTCACGGGAAAAGATGAGGTATTGCCTTTTATTTTACACCTTGGTGAGCACTTTCTACTTGGTCCTGGCACATGATAACTTGGAAGGCTTTCAATCACTCAAACAAAATACCTGACAAGCTTTATAGAAGAATGTGAAGTAAATTTGGGCCTTGTTGATAATCTAGTTGGATCATATTTCATTTTAAGACAGATATTATTAGTGAAATGTTATTATTCTCTTTCAGCATAGGAAAAATGTTGATTGAGCAATTAAGTAGGCAAAAGGTCCTTTCATATGTGAATATTATTATGGTAATTCAGTTAATGAATTGTTTCAAAACTCCTATTATAAATTAAATAATCCTACCAAGGTTGTGCTTGCCATGGGAACAAAAGGCACTGTCATTTTAGCAGCTATTGACAAATGATTATGTCTGTTTAGCCTCAGGAGAGTATATTTCTCAGAGCTGCCTTCTATTGAGAAAGTACATTTTATTAAAGAAATCAAATCTTACCAAATAATAAATACGTAAATCGACCAGACCTCCATTACGCCCACAGCAAATCAGAGTGAGTATGTAAATTAACCCAACAAAGATGGCAATTGATTTGCATACACACCTGGGTCCCAGGAACCTCCTCACCAACCAAGTCACTCCCAGCCGGCCATCGGAGGGACCGGGGGGGCCTCTTTCCCAAATCTAAAGCCTCTTGGGGTGACATTGGTTTGCAAAACCATACAGGTTTCAAGTGTACAACTCAGTCAAATATCACATGCACACTGCTTGCTGGGCACACATAAAAGAAACAGACTGAGGACCAGTGAGTTCACCTGGAGGACTAGCTTGGAGGCACTGCCCAGTGGGTATTCAGCAATTGACTTCTACTATTTTGGTTCAAAATCACTGCTTCTTCCAGCTGTTATTTTTCTCACACTTAGTCCCTCTGTTTCTAACCCTAGCCTTCCTCTGTTTCTGGCATCTATTTGAAAGTTTACTCTTCTAGGTGCTCAATGCACTTTGGCTGCCCAGTATAATTACTCTGGAGTTGTTCACCATCTCCAGACTAGTGTTCAGTTTTAATCCTGTGTTGACTCCTTTCTTCTGTGAGAAGATGTTGAGTTCTACTTTCTCTGATACTCAGGTAAAGGGTTAAAAACTCAACCCTTTACTCCTGCCAAGAAGGTCTTCAATGAGATATATAGTTCTTTTGGGACTTAGGTGACAGGTCTCTCACACTTGCTTTTCTCTTGAAATGAAGAGGTTCTAGAGAGACTTCTTGTAATTTTGCTTCTGTCTATATGACTGGAATCCCTGTGACACAGTAGGGAGAACATGAGCTTTGGAATCATACAATTCTGGGTTTGGTCACTTACTGGGCTGTACTGGGCAGAGAGGTTAAGAGCATGGTCCTAAGAGACAGAATACTTGGCTTTGCCATTATGGACAATTTAACTTTGGGCAAGCTGGCCTGGAATCTCTGAATTTCAGTTTCCTTTTCTCTAAGATAGGGATTATAAGAGTCCCTAAAACAAAAGGTTGGCAATAAGGATGGAAAAAACTTAGAACTGTAAGTTGGCAGGTAGTAAGTACTGTGCTAAATAATTGTGACATATTGTGATTATTTTTTAGCATAGATTTTTCTTTAAATTTTTTTAAAATTTAAATTACAGTTAACATACAACATTATATTAGTTTCAGGTGTACAGCACGTGATTAGGTATTTATATAATTCATGAAGTGATCACCCAGATAAGTCCAGTATCCATCTAACACACTATACATGGTTACTACAAAGTTATTGGCTATATTCTCTTTGGTGTACTTTACATCCCTATGACTATTTTTATAACTGGCAGTTTCTGTTGTGATTATTAATCATGGCATTGGACCATTCGCCTTGGTTGGGACTCAATATTAGTTCCCTTACCATCTCTCAATACAGGAGACACTATAATTTATTTTTGTGACAGTATCTTCTTCATTAGATGAGGCCTATTATTGGTGTTTGGGTTCATCTTGCTGGGGAAAGATATGGCTAAGGCTCTAAATTTAAATGGTCCAGGATCTTAGCACTGGCTCTGCCCTGTTCTATGTCAAAAACTTGTACAAATCCACTTTTGGAGACTTGGTGCCCTTCTTATAAAAGCCCCTAACTGCCATCCTCTGGCAGCCCAATTGCCCCTAACTGCCCTTTCTTGCTAGTCCTTTTAACCCTTAACTGCCCTCCCCTGCTGGCCTGGTCACCCCTAACTGCTGTCCCCTGCCAGCCTGGTCACCCCCAACTGCCCTCCGCTGCCAGCCTGGTCATCCCTAACTGCCCTCCCGTGCAGGCCTAGTTCCCCCCCAAAGGCCCTCTCCTGGTGATGTGGTTGCCCCTAATTGCTCTCCTCTGCTGGCCTGATCACCCACAACTTGGTGATAGCCATCTTGTGATAGCCATATTTGACCACAAAGGGGTGGCCATCATGTGCAAGGGTGTGAAGGTCAATTTGCATATTACCTCTGTATTATATAGGATTATTAACTATATTTCCTACATTACACTTTACATCCCCATGACAATTCTGTAACTGCCAATTTGTACTTCTGAATCCCCTCTCCTTTTATTATTTATTTATTTATTTATTTTTCTTTTTTTTATGCTTATAAAAAATCTTTATTGTTCAGATTATTACAGGTGTTCCTCTTTCTCTCCTCCTCCCCATAGCTCCCCTTCACCTGATTCCCAACTCCACCCGGTGCCCTTACCCCACCCCTGTCTTCATCCATAGGTGTAAGATTTATGTCCAATCTCTTCCCGCACCCCTCAGACCCCCTTCCCCCTGAGAATTGTTAGTACAATCCCCTTCTCTGTCCCTGATTCTATTATATTTACCAGTCCATTTTTTTCATCAGATTTTTTTATTCACTTGATTTTTAGATTCACTTGTTGGTAGGTATGTATTTGATGTCTTTTTGTTGTTCATAATTTTTATCTTTACCTTTTTCTTCTTCCTTTTCTTAATGGATACCTTTCAGTATTTCATGTAATATTTGTTTGGTGGTGATGAATTCCTTCAGCTTTTTCTTGTCTGTGAAGCTCTTTATCTGACCTTCAATTCTGAATGTTAGCTTTGCTGGATAGAGTAGTCTTGGTTGTAGGTTCTTGTTCACAATTTTGAATATTTCTTGTCACTCCTGTCTGGCCTACATAGTTACTGTTGAAAAATCAGCTGACAGTCGTATGGGTACTCCTGTGTAGGTAACTAGCTGTTTTTCTCTTGCTGCTTGTAAGATTTTCTCTTTGTCCATTGCCCTTGGTATCTTTAATATGATGTTTCTTGGTGTGTTCCTCTTTGGAGTCCTCTTGTTTGGGGTTCTGTGTGCTTCCTGTACTTGTAAGTCTATTTCTTTTACCAGGTAGGGAAAGTTTTCTTTCATTATTTCTTTCAGTAGGCCTTCAATATCCTGGTCTCTCTCTTCTGGCACCCCAAAAATCTGGATGTAGGTGCGCTTCAAGCTGTCCCGGAGGTTCCTTTGGTTATCCTCACACTTCTGGATTCTTTTTTCTTTCTGCTTCTCTGGTTGGGTGATTTATCCTCCTTATATTCCAGATCTTTGGTTTGATTCTTGGGGTATGTTGATCTATAGTTGAGTTTCTGTATATTCTTTATTTCAGATATTGTATGCTTAATTTCTGACTGGTCCTTTTCCATTTCTTTAATGTTCTCTTTAAGGTCCTTGAAGGTCTCACCAAGCTTCTTGGAGGTCTCATCAAGTTTCTCAAAGGTTTTTAGAAGATTCTTGAGTGATCTTATAAATGTGATTTTGAACTCTGTGTCATCCAGTAGTTTACTTTCCTCCCTCTCTCCCATTTGTGACCTGTTTCTGTGATTCCTCATTTTAGAGGAAGAACTGCTGCACTGGAGACACGCTTTGTTTCAGTGGGGCTCTGGTGCTCTCTGAGACCGTCTCCTGGATGTGTCACTTATGAGTGTGAGGGGTTAAAACTGACCACTGGGAACACTGGCTTCTGGGTCACCAATGGGGTACAATTCATTTGCTTGGGACTTGGCTGTTTTGTTGCTGGAGCTGCAGTTTATTTCTTTAAGCTGCTGCAAAAGCAGCTGTGTGGTGCCTAGGAGGGTCTGTATAATGTGCTGGCGGGGCCTCAGGGCGGGGCGGGATCTTAGGACATCACTAGGCTGGGGCATGGCTAACAGAGATGGCTGCCATCAGCTGTCCCTGCCCTTCCACGTTTCCAATTCCCTTGCTTATCCCTGGGATCCAGCACAGTAAACAGTGATTGTTGCGTGGACCTCTGCAAGAGAGTTCCTCACTCTCCGACCTGATGGCCAACAGATTAGCTTCTCCCTGTAGGCGTCTGGATCCCCCACGTGACCCAAGAAACTGGATTTCAAAGTGAAAATGATCTGCACTGTTTCTTCCCTTCTGGTAGTCGCCCCCCACCAGCCGGATTCTCGATCTCCGCACCTCGTCTCCTCAGCTTTTCAGCAGTTGCGCTCCTTTCTCTTTCAGCCAGCCTTCCCGTAGTTTTGGGTGATGTTAGTTTTAATTCCTCTAAATTGTTGTATGTGGCGGCGGACCAGCCATTCATCTACGCCACCATCTTGGTTCTCCTCCCCTCTCCTTTCAAAATTATTCCCCCAACCTCCTCTAGCAACCATTAAAATGTTCTCTGTATCTATGAGTCTGCTTCTGGTCTACTTGTTAATTTATTTTGTTCATTATGTTTCTCATGTAAGTAAGTTCATATGGTGTTTTTCTTCCTCTGTTTGACCTATTTCACACAGTACAATACCTTTTAAGTCCATTCATGTTGTCACAGATGGCAAGATCTCACTCTTATGGCTGAGTCATATTGTATTGTACATATGCACCAAATACATTCATTAATTTTTAAAATATTTTAATAAATTAATTTTAATAATATTTATTGTTGAGAGTATTACAGAAGTCCTCCTTCCTCCCCTCATTGTCCCCCTTTACTGAGTTCTCATCCCACCTTTACCACCCCACTGGTCTGTGTTCATTGGTAATGCATATATGCAGATGATAAAAGGCTAATATGCAAATAGACCAAATGACAGAATGACTGGTCACTATGACACACATGGACCACCAGGGAGCAGACACTCAAGACAGGAGCTGTCCCCTGGTGGTCAGTGTGCTCCCACAGGGGAAGCGCCATTCAGCCAGAGGCTGGTCTCATGGTTGCAAGCACAGTGGTGGTGATGGGAGCCTCTCCCACTTCTGCAGCAGCACTAAGGGTGTCCAATTGATGGCTTAGGGAGCGAGCCTAAGCCATCAGTTGGATATCTCCTAAGGGCTCCCGGACTGTGAGAGGGCACAGGTGGGGCTGAGCCCCCCCCCCCCCAGTACACAAATTTTGTGCACTGGGCCTCTAATATGCATATAAGATCCTTGGTTAATCTCTTCCCACCCCCTCCCCACTCCCCTCTGAGATTCCTTAGTCCATTCATGTTTCTATGCCTCTGGTTCTATTTTATTCATTAGATTGCTTGTTTGTTTATACTGAAGCATAATATTTAGTGATTTTAGAAATAAACACCATAAGAACTGAAAACAAGTGCTTAATATTATTGCTCAGGAGTAAGACTGAAAGTTAGGAAGATATGGACAGGCATTTTGGATGCAAAGGGAGGTGAAGAGAGAGAGACAGAGGGAGAGAGGTGAAGAGAGAGAGAGGGAGAGAGGTGAAGAGAGAGAGGGGGAGAGAGGTGAAGAGAAAGAGAGAGAAGAGAGACTACTATTTTTAGTACCTTTAACAATAAAATTAAAAAAAATAAAAAAATGGACAGGCATTTTCATAGTAAATTCTTCATCATCTCTTTGTGTAGCCATGTATATATATATATCATGATAATTAAACTTTAAAAAACATATTATATTATCATCATGCTAGGCTTAATCTGATATTATCTACATTTTGGAAAAATATTTCCCAGTGATCCCCCTAGATATTTATTTGTTTCTATTTTTCTATTTTTAATTGATTTTTAGAGAGAGAGGAAGGGAGAGAGAGACATTGATGCAAGAGCAAAGCATCAATATGCTGTCTCCTGCATGCCCCCACCAGGGATTGAGCCCACAATCTGGGCATATACCTTGACCAGGAATCCAATTGGCATACTATCAGTACACAGGTATATGCCTAACCAACTGAGCCAAACTAGACAGGGCAATTTATTTTTTTTCTTAATGAATAGGAGTTATTTAAGCAAGCCTAAATATGTATAAGATTTTACTTTCACTATTCAAACATACTTGAAAAAATGCATTAGAAACTTGATTCTCAGGGTTTGAGGACTTTTATTTCAACTTCCAACTTATGTAAATCTCATCTATGACATTCTTACTAAATGACTGAGAATCCAGCCTCTGATAAAACATTTAGTCAACTCTGAAAATAGGGCATTCACTACATTATAACTTTAAAACATTCTTCTCCTGATCAATAACTTAAAACATTCTTCTTTATGGTCTCACAGATGTTTATTAAGTAACTCTAAAGCTTCATATATTCTGGTAGGTCCAGAAAATACATAGGTGGATAAGTGACTATCCTGCTCTTTAACTATTTTGAACTGAAATATGTATGGCCCCAATACTTACTAACCTGTCTTGTTTGTCCTCTCTAGACCCAAACAGTAGATTATCGTAGTCTTGTGTTTGGGATTTGTAACCAGGAAAATGTGTTCCTAATCTTCCTTTGCTATCATTAGTAAAGTGCACATGAACAGATGACTATGAAATGGAAGGGTGAATACTTATCTCCTTGTGCTATAATGAAGTGACAGTTCATGGGCAAACGTGTTTAGTATTGTATTTGACACACAATAACTTTAAATATTAGTCTGTGAAGTAGTAGTCATTTGAAGACTGATGAGAAACATCTTTAGTTATGGTTTCTAGGTCCTTTCTATTATTGATTATACTCCTTTATATATTTCCTGTTTGTCAATAAGCCTCTTATTTGGCTGAACACAATATTCCATATATAGTGTTACTATAACCAACTTGAACATAATTTATCCTTCAGTGTAGATTTTCTACTTATATCAATGCAGTGAACAAAATTAATTTCTTTGGGGGATTCATCTACTGAGATTGAAGTCTGAAGTAACCTAAATTTGTCTGTCCTTGAACTTTCTTTAGTTGACTATCACACTCAGGTCTCTTCTTGTACTTATTCTTATGCTAGAACTCTGGAACATTTTCTTCCAGAAGATACCATCTTGCTACCTAGTATTACAATTTCTGAGGTTCATACAAGTGCATATTTTTCATACAACATATTTTCAAGTGTATCAATGTTTGCCAGCTAAATACTGGCCAGTCGCTATGGAATGAGGCTGAGGACAGGACTCAGTATCTGTTTAGGATTGCTTGAGGTGAGTTTACTTTATTGAGCAATAGGAACATAACAGAATCAAGCCTTAAGGATTTTTTTCACCCAAATAATGTACAGAATGATATGGTATCTGTTAGGAGATGTCACACGTACACTAATTGTAAACTTTTCTTTTTACTATTGCTTCATAATAGATAATATAAGTCATGTTATAGTCTATTATAAAATATAGAAGCATTTTTTTAGGAATAAGTTGTTATTAATTAATTCAGCATAACTTCCAGTGAGCCTAAATCGGTAGATATAATTCAGGCTATATAGATACATATATACTTAGGGTTTGTTTTAAATAAAATTGCGTTAACTGTAATGAAGAATATTACATGTAGAATCAAGTTGGTTTATTCAGGTGGGTTTGGAATTTAACTCTAAGGACTCCTAATTCTTTCACAAAAATTCCAAAGATTCCTGGGTAGCTTATAAGAGGTCTTTCATGTTGATGAATTGTGACATTCCCTGACTCGGTGGTTCTCAGCTGGGGGTGATTTTGCTCTCCAGGAGGCACTTGGCAATCTCTGAAGACATTTTTTATTGTCACAGTTAGGAAGATGCTTCTAGTGCATAGGGACCAGGGATGCTGCTAAACCGCCCACAGTGCACACAACAGCTCCTTAGAAAAAGAATCATCTGGCCTGGAATGTCAGTAGTGCTGAGGGTGAGAACATTAGGCCAATTCAGTGAGACCCAAACTTTTGGAAGTTGCAATGGATTTCCCTCTGCCTCTTATTTCCTTTATTTCTACTTCTGCATTTCTCTACCTTTTCCAATTACTCCTTAAGTTCTTATTCTTTCCCATCGTTTTTCGCTCTTCTTTTTTTTCTTTTTCATCTATTAAAAACAGATAGAATCTAGTTGTTTTTTTAAAAGAGGCAAATATCAGCAATATCACAAATGGCACACTTCATGATGATTAGGAACCTTCTAGGTTATGACGAACCCAATGCTCATATCATTGCCCAAGTTAAGGAGGGCCTTTCTAACGAGTACCAGCATTTTGGAGAATTTCAGATAGAGTATTCAGGTCAACTCTTACCTTGAAGTGGCAGTATATCAAGAGAGCTGCTTAGCCTATTTAATTGATGGGATGCTAGGGTTTAATTTCAATAATTTATCTGACATGGGTATAAATATTGAGAGATTTAATGCAAAATCATTGTTCAGGGGGAAATTCTTTGTACTACCTCATGGTACCTTCTGTAGTGGTTTTTACACAGTAGATTTTCAGAGGGGCTGATTGATAGTGGGAACAGCTGTGTAGTTGGGCATAAACTATCGACTGAAATACCAGAGCATCTCTGAGTTATGTGTTTGTGCTTCATGCCCTCCCTGAGGCAGAGCTGAAGTGAATCGTTGGGAGACAGAAGACCTTTCACTTGTCCCCTATAAGGTTCCCTCTCCAGAGTGTTTTAATCACACATTTTTGGAATGGATCATATAGGTGTCCCCCTGCTCTTTGTCAGGATACTTTTGTGGATAAAGGTGTAACAAGATTTAGATAACTTTATCTCAAAAATATTATTTGGAGAACTGAAAATTTTCTTAAATCTTTTGTCTCTCAGAGAAGTTAATATTTAAATGACCCACCTTTGTCGATAATTAAATTAACTGCCTTAAAATGTCTAGCTTTCCTGAGATTTTTCTTTCTTGAGCATCTATTTTTTGAAAAGACTAAGTGCTTTATATTAATAAGGAATTAAAAACTTGGTTTTGCTTCTGTGAGTAAAGACAACCCCTAATATATAAGATAATTAAAAGACAACTACCAAAACTTATAAGTAAATAAAACCTCTATTATGAATTAATTATAAATCCTGAGAAATTTATATTTGAGAATAAATAGGGTAATTTTATTTTCTTAAAATAAAATGTTTTAGCAGTGGATTTTGAAGTAAAACTTGAAAAGAAATAGACAAAAACTTTAAAAAAAATCCCACCATTTTATTTTGGAAAATTTTGGGCAGACATAAAAGGAGAGAAAAGAGAATGATGAACTCCCAATTCCCCTTCACCAGGAATGAGTAATTGTCGACATTCTGCCATTCTTGCCTCAGCTCTCTAGTATTATTGTTGCTACTTTTGTGAACATATTTTAAAATAAATTTTGTTCCTACACGTCTAATTGCATATCTCTAAAAAAACATGGATGTGTTAATTAATTCAATGATCCCATTACCACAACTAACAAAATTGCTAACATTGTTTTGGTATCATCTAATACCTAGACCATATTCATATTTTCCTGATTACCTTCAAAATCTGTATTGGTAGATATGTTGTAATTAGAATCCAAAGTGCAAGCATTGCATTTGGTTATTGAGTCTCTAAAGGCAACATTTTCTTTGAATGATATTTAACCTTATTTCCAAGGTTGACAACCCATGAAAAATAGCTAATGCTATTTGGCCAAAACAGTCTTTTCTTCATTCTGTTGCAATCAGCTATGCTGTGTGGGGAGGGAAAAGTCATCTTGTTATCCCAACAAAAACTTCTAAATATTCGTAACCTGCTCCTGATGTTTTTACTTCAATATCTGCCACTTTGGTGAACGTGATGTGTATGAAGAACATTATGGCTCTAGGAACAATCACAGTTACTTAAAATATTCCTTAGGGACAGAGCCTTGGATAGGTAGGTCTACTGTGAACCTGTTTGAAAATCACTGCCATGCAGTTTTGTTCATGTCTGCAGCTTCAATCCGTCATAGATAAACTCCTATTTCTAATGTGTATTAAGCAGTCAGGCAGGACTCTCACGCCTGGTATAAGGCAGTATTCCTAGACTACTTATCTTTTTTTGGGGGGGGAGGCAATAGTTAAAAGATTTTAGTCCTCGAGTCTTTTCATGAGGATTTTGAATTTTACAATAACTGAAGTCAGAAACAAATATCTGCTGCTTCCCAAAACCAGTATTAGTCTCTTAAGACACAGGAGTGATCAGTGTGCAACATCATGCAGGACTTTAGTAGCTTCAGAATAAAATTTTGGAATATAAATGATATAGGAGTCAAGGAAATAATATCTTTTTCAAAAAGGGTAATTCTAAAGTTACTGGTTTCTTAAATTAATACTTGAGTGAAGTCATTGTTAATATAATGCTTATAAGCTGTTTTTGTAAATACCTATTTTTAATTACAGTATATAAAAAACCCGCTCACTCCAGAAACTGTGAACGTAGTAGAGTCAATGGCAGAATTATTTGAGGGTTCAGCAGAGATATCGTCTGACCTGTATGCGATTGCTTCAGTTATGTATAACAGTCATCCACATAATAACTTTCCTGCGAGGAATAGAGCTGAAGACCAGCATTTAACACTTGGTAGGTACAGTTTTCATGTTCTATCAAATGCATCTAAACCACCAGTGCTAGCTAGCACAGATATGAACTTCAGCTTGGAATTCAGCCGAATTATTAATGGTTCATGGGCTGGAGTCAGAGTTTTTTCTTCTTTAACTGTTGGATCACCTCATGCAGCAAATGGAAATGCCACACAGGCAGGAGCTGGCCCCTCCTAACCCGTTTGACCTTCCTCCCAGAGAAAGTAGCACCCTAGAGTCTTTGGCCAAGCTGCATAGACAATCAGTTATTACAGTTGCCAAAGCAGGTGTGATGGGGAGGGATTAACATATCTTCAAATCATTTACAGGCCTCACACTCTCTGCAGCTTTTGACTAATAGGTTTTCAAATGTCACTAAAGGTAAATAGGTCAGAAAGTTACAACTCTAGTGCATGCAGGGGATAAACAGGTGTAGGTGCCCCAGCGACGTGGTGATGTCATTAGTGTGTACACTTGCTCTTCAGGGTCAGTGGATCTTATTGTTTCTAAAAGGAGAATACCGTATAGAGCAAATTAAAAGTACTTGGTTAGAGAACATCCATTTACACTCTCTCTCTGTTGTTTTTTTTTTCTGAAATGCTAAGTGAGAACAACATTTTCTCCAATTTGATATTTGTCCTCTTGCAAATTAAAAGTGTTACTTTATTGATGGTATACTCAGTCAGAATATCGCATTACTTCAGTATACGTTTGCTTCACTTACTGATTTATTCTTTTTTTTTCTGTGCAAAGATGACTGGGGGCAACACTAGAAATTAACAGGCCCACAGCTTCTGATACAGATGTTTCCTTAAATACTTCAAGTTTGGCCTAATTGGTAATTAAGATAATTAGAACCATAAGTTCTAAATCAATAAAAAAAATATAACACTATTTGAAATCCTTGTTCAGACAGATTTAAATATCAGTTATCAAAACATGCTTGCTTTAAAATACTACTGGTTTTAGTGAAGGTATAGTGAATTTTGAGTTCAAATAAAAGGCTTAATTTGATATCATTGCTTAGTCTGTCTTTTCAGAAAAAAAAAATCCTAGCCAGTCCCTTTTAGCAAGTTATATATTTTCCAAAATACTAATCTCATATTCCAGGATATCATAATAACTAGCAAAGCTGTATTATGAGAATAAAATGTTTATAGATATTGTTGGAGAGAACTCAGCATATTTATTATTAATTGTATATCTCCCTTACATATAAAGGAGTAAATGGGGGAGATTAATGAAGTATGTGAACTCTGGTTTAAGATTTCACTGTGTGAGCAAACATAATTTTGATCGTGAACCCAAACACGTTTTAGAAAACATTTTATTTTAAATAGGACCTACATGGAATCAGTATATCACTGACATTGCTGCCGAACAGCTGTCTTACGTTATCAGGAGACTCGTACCTTTCACTGAGCACATGATTAGTGTATCTGCTTTCACCATCATGGGGGAAGGACCACCAACGGTTCTCCATGTTAGGACACTTGAACAAGGTAAGGATGTATTTCCTTTGAAATAAATACCTGCAAGTGTTGCTCTTGCACATTGTAATCCTCTTTCTTTTCTTGCGTATTAATTGTTCATTCTTCTTTTCAAGTGCCAAGCTCCATTCAGATTATAAACTATAAAAATATTAGTTCCTCATCCATTTTGTTATATTGGGATCCTCCAGAATTTCCCAATGGAAAAATAACTCATTATACAATTTATGCAGTGGAACTGGATACAAACAGAGCATTCCAGATGTCTACTCTAGATAACAGCTTTCTCATAACAGGTAGAACAAAGTTTTGCTTTTTGAAAACCATTTCTATCCTGATGGAACATCTGCATCTCTCTCTGCCTTAAGCCCTGCAGGACGCATGTTTCATCATTCCAGATTTAGCTGTGCTGTGCTGCCCTGGGGATCTTTCAAGATATGTGAAGAAGTGCCTTGATTAAATGTGTTCTCCTTTGTATTTATCTACAAAGAAGTAAAACCATCAGATCACAAATATCTTAGGCATATACTTAACCCAGGAAAGTTTGTCTGTATATTGAAATAGCTCAGGATTATTGAAGGAATGGATGTGAAGTAAATCAGCGGACCCAGTGTTTGTGCCAAGTCAACTATACTCCTTGCAGTGTGCCAAAATTATATTTCATCCACAAATCATTCCTTGGTATTTTAGGAAAGAACTAAAACATCACCAACATGGGAAGATCCTCAAGCCCAAGGACTTTGGGAAGATTGGGATTATAGGGAAAGTGACTGGAGGATTCAGTCTCCAAAATAAATTATTTTCACTATTCCTATGTCAAATGGCACTAGTCTAAGTGTTATTTAAAGAAATTTAAAACAAATTGCCTGTTGGTTTTATAGGGTTAAAGAAATACACCAAATATAAGATGAGGGTGGCCGCCTCAACTCATGTTGGAGAAAGTTCTTTGTCTGAAGAAAATGACATCTTTGTGAGAACTCTGGAAGATGGTAAGACTATTAGGTGCAATTTTAATTTGCTTAGTGTCATCTACCTTATGCTGCCTTCAGTAGCTGAACCAATAAACCTAAAAAAAATACATTTAAAGTTTTCTTTTCTTCCCCCAGAACCAGAATCATCACCTCAAGTAGTGGAAGTTACTGATGTTACTGCACATGAAATAAGTCTGAAGTGGTTACCACCTGAGAAACCCAATGGGATTATTGTTGCTTATGAAGTTCTCTATAAAAATATGGATTCCTTATTTATGAAGAACACCTCAACAACACACATAATTTTAAGGGACTTAAAACCTTATACCCTCTATAACATTTCTGTGAGGTCATACACCAGATTGGGTCATGGTAATCAGTTATCTTCCTCACTCTCTGTAAGGACTTCTGAGACTGGTAAGTTTTTTATTTATTTGTTTAATAATGCATAGTATCCCTAACTGGTTTGGCTCAGTGATAGAGCGTTGGCCTGTGGACTGAAGAGTCCCTTGGTTGCAGTCACATCCCCAGTAAGGAGTGTGCAGGAAGCAGCTGATAGATGTCTCTCTCTCATCAATGTTTCTAACTCTCTATTCCTCTCCCTCTCCTTCTCCCTTCCTCTCTGTAAAAAAATCAGTAATATATATATATATATATATATATATATATATATATATATATATATTAAAATGCATAGTAATGAATGTGGCTAACAATTGTTATGCTATTTTTATTTTACTTAACTAAAACCCCTCATTATTCAATTTTGTATAATCCAGGAATTTTTTTGCCTTTCTAAAATTTTTAAAAATTTATTTTAGAGAGGAAGAGAGAGGGAGAGAGATATAGAAGCATCCTGCAATCCCTGACTTGGGATCAAGCTCTGACCGGAATCAAACCATGACCTCCTGGTTCATAGGTTGATGCTTAACCACTGAGAAAAACTGGCCAGGCTGTTTTTGTTTTGTTTGGTAAATGAGTATGAAAAGGCTTGCCATGCAAATTAAAAAAAAATATGATTTGCATACAAGGGACTGCAAAATAAAAATCAGCAAATTTGCCAAAACCTGTTTGGCTCAGTGGATGGAGTGTTGGCCTGTGGACTGAAAGGTCCCAGGTTCGATTCCGGTCAAGGGCATGTACCTTGGTTGCGGGCACATCCCTAGTAAGGGGGGTGTAAGAGGCAGCTGATCGATGATTCTCTCTCATCAATGTTTCTAATTCTCTATCTCTCTCTCTTCCTCTCTGTAAAGAAATCAATAAAATATATTTTTTAAAAATCAGCAAATTTTACAAATGAAGGCTTAAAAAACTAAAGATGTTTTTCAATGTGCCTGTAAATTTATGAATTAATAACTACTTGCTTTCAAAATAGGTAAAAACAGAGACATATTCATAAGAATAGATTCCTATCTCTAATGAGGTATGCCTGTAGAGTGGGATCACAGAAAGGGCATGTGATGATGTTGTTGTTTATGGTTATAATCATACATTGGAGCATCACTCTTAAGTCAGCTTTATAGTGTGTGCTAAGAATTAAGAACTGAATTTAAAGTTACTGTTTTATCCCTACTTGTAAAAAATAAATATTTATTGACTAGCAACTGGCTGACTATATGGATTTGCTATTCCTATAGGTTCAGTGGTCAGCAAACTCATTAGTCAACAGAGCTGCAGTTTGCCAACCACTGCTATAGGTCATAATGCCCAAATGTCAGCAGCTTCATATGGCATGTCAGACCCTGTGACAGTGTGACCCTGTCACTGACCTTGAGGATCAAGGAATCTAGTAAAGCAGCTTACCTTGGAAGGAAGCTGGTCACAGAAATTAATTATATAAGATGACACAATGTCCATAGAGAATGGCATTGCTTATAATTTCAGAAAAAGGAGAGTGATGAAAAGAGCATTTTTAAAAAATCATCAAGAATTCCTCTAAAGTGAAACCTAATTGATATTAAATACATATCATCGTGTTTCATTGCTTTTATAGATGTGGTGCTTAAATACTAGTATTTGCTCTTTACCAGGCCCATTTTAATTTTATTTCACACTGGGTCAAGGAAAGAAAAGTATATCAAGCACCTGGAAAGTACCATGGGCTTTTCTATTGGATTTCATAATAATTGCCTCTTATTCTGGAATAGAGCATGAAGGTATTATTATCTTCATTGCCTAATGAAGAATGGAGATCTGAGAGGTTCATCCTTTCAATAAATATTTACAGTATGCCAGGCCCTATAGAGAATATACCACTGTAGAATAAAGTGAATTCTACTCACCTAAAGTTAATGTTAATTGGTGGGTATTTAATTGCTTAAGGTTATGTAGCTGGTAAGTGATGAAGCGGGAATTGGAACCCAAATCCCCCTCAGTGTAAAGCCTATTCCCTTTCACAATTATGCTGGTTTAGAAACCATTAGTAGAGCTCCCAAGTGATAAATATATCTTGATCTTCCTGTTCATTTTTACAGTATATTTCACTGTTTGGGGCACTGAACAGCACTAGAAAGGAAACCAAGAACTTAAAAAATCCTCTTGTGATATTAAACAATAGCCATAGTCATGACCATTTATTAAATGTTTCACTATTTAATTGGTCATAGCATCAAGTACACCTTATTTTTATGACTATATAAAAATCATTTTTGTTTTCTAATTATTACATGCTTACAGTTTTTTTAACTTAATATTAAGTAAATTTGATTTTTATTTCATTATTTGTTGTATGATTTTAATTCTCAGGTAGGGATAGTAATAAGCCATAAGTGAATTTAATTTGAAATGTAATTTAAAATGTGAATTTTAGTGTTGGAAGGTGTCTTAGAAAATACACAGAATCCTTTATTTTATGGATGAGGAGACATAGGAATCTATATATATGAAAGGCTAAGTGATTGACCATCCATTTGTCCAACCATCCGACTGACCAGCTGGCCAGTATATATGACATGCACTGGCAATTTAAAAATAAATGTTGACTGGCACATGTGGAATATTTGTCCCCGTCTGACACTGGCCTCCCACGTAAATTAATTCGAAGACAGTTTCCTGTGATGCCAGCATTTGCGATGACTATTAATAAATTAAAAGGACAAACTAGACAGAGTAGGAATATTCCTACCTAAACCCATTTCAGACATGGCCAGTTATATGTTGCTTTCTCTTGAGTTTGAAGAGAGTGTGACATTAAAGTTAAAGTTAAAGTTATAGCTGTAACTGGTTTGGCTCAGTGGATAGAGCGTTGACCTGCGGACTCAAGGGTCCTGTGTTCAATTCCTGTCAAGGGCATGAACCTTGGTTGCACACACATCCCCAGTAGGGGGTGTGCAGGAGGCAGCTGATTGACGTTTCTCTGTCATCAATGTTTCTAACTCTCTCTCCATCTCCCTTCCCCTCTGTAAAAAATCAATAAAATATATTTAAAAATAAATAAATAAATAAAGTTGGAAATACTTCATCATAAGGGAAATTGGTCAAGCACTCTGAAAGTGTTTTACCCTTAATGTGGTATGTAGGAGATATTAGAATTAGTTTAATCAATTTATCAGTCATTGTTTTTATCAATATTTTATATAATATTTTTGTTGTTTTTATATCATGTCTTTGTTGTTATATAATGTTATTTTTTATTATTAATCAATTTATATATTATTTTCATATACATTTTACTAATTTTCTTTCAACTCTGACATATTATAGAGAAAGGGCGAATACAGACATTAAAATATTTCTTCTAATTAATTTCCTTTCAATGTGCATGAAGCGTGCAAGTGCCACTTGCATTTTAATAGAATTTCTAAAAAATCATAGTAGATGAGAAATAATGTTTTGACTCAAAGCTAAGCCTCCTTGACAGCCACTCAAGGCTCCTGGTCTAGTGAGAAAAATAGATAAGCGAGAAACAATTATGACAGGGTTCACTAGCTCACCCACTTGGGTGAGTACAAATTGGTCATCTTAAACTAGAAGCAAAAGAGACCTAAAGATAGGGCCTAGAGCTCAGTGTCCATGCTCCTAATTCCTACTTCTCTGTCCTAAATTAGGGTACTCTCACGGTCTCTGTATTCTCCATCTAGATGGAAATGGTGGACAATGGAATCTATGTTAATGATTTTTCCTGGATCATGTTTACTACTTTTGAGCCACCAGTTTAGCTCTTTTTGCAAAAGAGGAAATTAGAATTTTAAATAGTTTTCAGGTGTTATTTGAAGCAGGATGTGCTCAAGAACAACCATCTATTTGTTCCCAGAGCTCAGGATACTGGTTAGATACAATAATTTTACCTTTACTCATATAAAAAAGAGCCCACATTTTATTATTGTTTCATGAGAAATGGAGGAATGTGGTACTCAGTAATGTGTTAATTCTGCTAATTACAAATAGGAGTAAATTATTTGTTTAAACATTTTATCTTAGTTGGGTAATCAGGTTTTACTGATGCTTGGAAGTAAAATACTGTACTCCTATATTCAATCAGGGAAGTGCAATATATGACTAATTCGTGTGTTTGTGTGTGTGTGTTTATATCTGTGCTTAAAGTATAGAATGTACAGTTGACAAGCAAACTTGAGATTAGTTTGTATTTTCTCATATGTAGTGTGCAGTAATTACATAAAGAACTTTAAGTTCCCATACAGATTACTCTATGATGATCCATATATTCTGTATCCTTTTTAATACATAACTATTTTTTTAAAATTCTCACCTGAGGATATGTCTTCATTGATTTTAGAAAGAGAGAGAGAGAGAAACACTGATGTGAATGAGAAACACTAAACTGTGGCCTCCCATATGCACCCTGACTGGTGATCAAACCCACAACCCAGGTATGTGCCCTGATCAGGGATTAAACCCAGTAGAGGAGAAGATGCTCCAACCTACCAAACCACCCATCCAGAGCAAGACCTAACTTCCTTTACAGTAGGCCTTTAGCCAAATGCCTTGAATGTATCTGATTCTGAGCAGCAACCACTGTCGATAGTAAATTAGATGTTGACCAAAATTTGGTGTGGTGGGACTCTATAATTTTATATTAATTAATATCATTAAAAATATCTTTATTGTTGAAAGTATTACAAATGTCCTCCTTTTCCCCTTACTGACCCACTTCACCCCTGTCCAGTCCCTCCCTAGGCTTTCCCACTATTGTCTGTCCATGGGCTATGCATATCTTAATTTATCTACATAACATTAGAACTATACCAGTATATGCCAAACAACAATCTTTTGGCACACACAAGGTAAATTTCCACTTCCTATTTTAGTATAATCATGAACTACATTATTTTTAATTTTTATAAAGATTTAGCTTCTTTCAACTAACTATAATAATTACTTTTTATTCTTGAATTATCTGTTTTGCACACTACAATTGGAAACACTATGTTATTTCAGAAAACTGAAGAGTGCCTCATCAAATTATGAAATAGTAATTTATCAAGTTGGTCTTGCTTTATTTACCCCGAAGATCCAGGACCAGGACTGGCCTGCAGCAGGTCTGACTCGGGCAGTCCAGCCTGCAGTATGTGAGTTCTTGACTTTGTGTAGGAACGATTGCACAGTATGGAGTTTAGATGATTTTGAGTATACATTTATTAAAGCTGGGGGCAGTGAAACAAAGGAAGGACTTAGGGTAGACGAAGCAACAGGAGAAGGCCTAGGCAGGGCTCTGCTTTGCTCTCTAGAAATGCTACAGGAGAGAAGGGAACCAGGGTGGAACTGCTTTAGCTCACTGGGAAGCCAGAGAAAAGGGGCCTTGGAGACAGGCCCAGGCGGTAAGCCTGGGCTGAGCTGATAGAGTCCACTGCTTCCCTGGTTGTAAGTCTCTTAGGGACCCTAAGAATTTAGGAACAAATAAAAAGTGCATGCCTGGGAAGAGGCATGGGTGTGTTCTAGAGTGAGCCTACACTGAGTCTTTGTTCTGAGGGATTTTTCTCTCTTTTCCCCTCCCCGCTTTCCAGGTGAGAATCATAGGGGGGCAGAGTATTTCAGCAGAAAATTCATCAACTTTCTAGATGTATTTTTAATATGCTGATGTATTAAAATGAGTGTATAAGGGAGTGTGGGATTATTCTTTGGTCTGTTATACTGTTTTACTTTTTAACTTGGACCTGTCTGGCTTTAATGAGTTTTTGTTATTCGTTCCCCTGATTTCATCTGTCCTTGGGTTTAGCTCAAGGGTCAGTAAGCTGGCACAAATGGCATTAATTGTGTCTTTGGTCTCTATTTTCCCAGGCCATGATGATTTAAGTTATCTATTCTCTGGTTAGAGGGGGGAGGTATAAGCCATTTGCTCTAAATGTCCTTGGTTAGAGAAGATAAGGTCTTATGGTTTGCCAGCTGCCTGATGTAGTTCAAATAGTTTGGCCTTGTTTAATTTTATTGCCTTAGTTTCCCTATTCCACTTGCTCAGAAGGTTTCCTAGCTTCTCACTTTTCTGCAACTGGTATCCTCTCAGGATTAATCAGTAAAAATGCAAAGAATATCAGCCTGGGTCAGAGAAGCATATTTATAGCCTAACTACTGGTAGAAGGCAGGAAACTCCAGAGGGACAACTTAGAAAGTGCCAATGATAATTTTTCAAAATCAGAAGTTATACTGAGCTATAAAATTCAAGCATAGCATTACTAATTCCCCCTTTCTTGCTATTAAAAAACTATTCAATTTTACTTATTTTCCTTAGCTGTGAATTTCAATCTGGTATATAGTGAAAACTATTTTATTTGAGATTTGAGATTATAAATTTACATGAGACTAGTCACTATGAAATTATGTTTTATTCAGACATTTTCAACTGTTAAATAGCTGACATGAAACTAGCACTGAGTTTGGTTTAAACCAAATTGGAATTTTGGCAGGAAAGTAAGATAGAAAAAGCAGGAGTTGAGGGAGATTGCTAGAGAATGATTTTAGAGACACTGATCTGAGTAAGTAGGAAGGTGGAAGAGAAGATTTGATGAGGATAAAATAATTGCTCGATTGGCAGAACAAGAGTCAGTAAGCCGGAAAGATAGGAAGGGGTTGCCAAGTGCTGGTAGTTACTGGGAATGACAAGGTTTTAGGTGTTGCTATGAAAGGTGAAGTAGAGGAAAAGATTGTTGGCATTATGGAGATCAAGGAATGAAGGCACTGGATAGATCAATTGTATCAATATTTTTGTCTCTGTGAGTGGTAGAGAAGAAATCAGTCAACCAGGTGGCAAAATTTTTAAGATGTTTGGAGAAGTGGCCGAGTGTCACTAGATAACTGTCTTAAGAAAGTGTAGCTCATAAAGTTTTTTAGGAGGAAGGAAGGAGAAAAGGTCTGGATATGGCAAAGAGGAGCAATGAATTCAACTATTCAACTCCCAGGCCCTATGGTTATAGAAATTACGCAGAAAAACAAATGGCTACCTGTTACCCACCCGGGCTAAGATGTAGTGTTCTCAGCAGGTCTGAGATTTCACTGAAGGCCAGAAAGTTAACAAAGCATTCTCAGTAGATGTTGGCTGTTTGGGAAGGGATAAGAGGGTTATATTGCTATATGTTGTTACATCAAATTATGTTCTGATATAGAAATTTTCCCAAAATGTTAGAACTGTCAAGATTCTTAGGTAATTTTTTTCTATGAATTCTTACTTAGATACAATACACTTCATAGCAGGCAATAATTGGCATTGGGGGTACTGTATATATATTTTCAAGCCTTCAGAATTTTATTTCTCTATTTTATTAAAATTAATAGTACTGTTCTTTATGTACATGGTATTTAGGATACTAATAAAAGGTTCATTTTTTTTCTTTTGAAAGGAAATAATTTAATAGCAGGAGTCTATAATGAAAATAATATTTACATATTTAGTTTATATTGTTTATTTCCAAAATTAGCCATTATTGATATTGTTCTGTGCAGACGATGTTTAAACATTATCTTTGCAACTGCAGTTTTTCATCTCTAGGAATTTCTTTTTCTCGAGAGTACATTATTTAAAATTTCATTTATTGAGGTTGTATTGATGGCATTCTTTGTTCTTGATTGTCTTAAAATCTTACTAATTTTGCTGGCTATAGATTTCCAGTTGTTTTTCAATTAATTTCAATTGTCAGTCTAATTTTCATTCCTATACAGAAGATATGTCTTTTTTTGGTGCTATTAAAACTATCTCTCTTTTTTGTATACCCTACTTTCACAATGAAATGACTAAATATGATTTTTTAAAATCTCTGCTTGAGATTTATTGGAATTCCTTGATCCAAAGTTTCATATCTTTTAATTATTTTGAAAAGTCTTAGCCATGCCCAGCTGGCATGGCTCAGTAGTTGAGTGTTGACCTATGAACCAGTAGGTCACGGTTCAATTCCTGGTCAGGGCACATGCCCGGGGTGGGACATGCAAGAGGCAACCAATCAATGATTCTCATCATTGATGTGTCTCCCTTCCTCTCTGAAATATATATATATATATATATATATATATATATATATATATAATCCTCAGCCACTATCCTTTTTAAGTAACTCTTCTCATTCTATTATCTTAGACCTTCTTAGTATATCCTCTATATCTAACTGCCTTTTATATATTGTATTTTCTTTCTCTAAGCTTTATTTTGATAATTTCTCCAACACTATCAAATTTCTCACTAAATTTAATCTCTATTCTATCTAATCTGCTTTTATATACCAAGAGAATTTAAAATGCAATTAGTTTGTTTTTCTGTTTTAGAAAGCCTATCTGGTTTTTCATCAACCCTGCTTGCTTATTTAATTATTTATTATTATTATTTGAAGAATTATCTGTTTATATTTTAAAAATGTTTTATTCCTTTAAATATAAACATCCATATTTTTATTCTATAGCAAGTTCAGTAGCTGAAGTCTTGTATGTTTGTGTGAGTGTGTGTGAGTATGCGTAATATTTTTCCCCTCTCTTTTTGCCAGCATTAACTTGGTGCCTAATTTGCTTAGGTATTTAGTGATTTTATTAGTGAACTCATATTCCTTGAAACCTTATGTGTGGGAAATTTATGTGGCCTGAGTTGAGTTTCTTCAGAAATTTATGTTTACTTTTGTTATTTGCTTTTGAATGATAGCAACTCAGAGTTATAGATTTGTTTTAATTTAAATTCTAAAATAGAGGTTTGTCATGGTATATAGGCAGCAGGATTTGGGTCACATAAATTCCTCGGAACAGGCTTGCAGTTCTACAACTGCATAATTTCTCTTTCTTTTCCACCTCTTTATCAAGAAGAGGGGCAAGAGAAAAAGTTGCTTTTCTGTCCTCTTTTGCACAGTGGGTTTTCTCTCCACTCTCTAGTCTCTGAGAGTGAATAGACCACATTGCACTAGTCCAAGAGTGACCACTCCTGGTGAGTTTTATGGCATTCTGCAGAAGAATTCAAGGTGCCCCCTAGAGTTGTCCCATCTAATGGTTCTGGTTGAAATTACATTCTTATGGGTTCTAGCTCTTTATGCAGGGATATCCCTTCCCCTTCTGGTCCAGGTCTTTCTCTGGCACAGCTATTAATTCAGAAGCTCAAAGTCACTCAAAGACCAATACCCTCCAAGGCAAAGCTGCCTTTAGTACTAGCTTCCTTCTGCGGATACTGATTTTACTGTGTTGTTTGTTTGTTTACTTTATTTATTTTTGTTTTTGTTTTTTGGTCACCACTCTTTTCTTACTTTCCTGTCAATTTGGCAAGTAATTAAAAGAAAAATATGCTTTTATTTTATGCAGTGTTTAATTATTTTAAGTAAGATAGCCATTCGGTTTAGAATATATATTTTGCCAGAATTTGAATCCCACATACAGTTAGTTATTTGAACATATATAGAGAACCATTTATGACCACTGCATTTAACAGAATGAAAACATTAGCCGACCCAAAAAGAACTAGTGCTTTTAAGACTGTTTTCTTTGCCAGGCAATAATATACAGCATTATGTCTAGAGAAATTAATTGCCTTGTCATGGGTATTATTTTAGAGTAAAGCTAATTATTAACTACATATATTTAATTAAAAACAGAATCATTTAAAAGTGTTTTTCAATCCTCTTTCTTTTGTCTGTGTGTTCTGCAATGCAAGGTAACTTAATACAGTTACAAGTATTTTAATAAAAATATCATCCTATAAGCATTATTATATAAAATAATAGTATGGATTTTCTTTTTTGATGAACTTTTTCTTTTTAGTGTATAATTTACCTACACCTTACTTCATTTAAAATGCTTATTACAATCACATTGTAGTGCTCATGAATGAGAAGTTCAACAGAATCGATTTTTAGGATGGAATTATTTTATGCATTTCTTTTCTTTTTCTTTCCTTTTAGTACCTGATAGTGCACCAGAAAATATTACTTACAAAAATATTTCCTCTGGAGAGATTGAAATATCATTCCATCCCCCACGTAGTAACGGAATAATACAAAAATATACAATTTATCTCAAGGGAAGTAATGGAAATGAGGAAAGAACTATAGATACAACCTCTTTGATCCAAAACATTAAAGGTAAAAAATATATATACACATATACACATACACATTATATAACACACACACACACATACATATATAGATATATACATACACATTATATATATATATATGTATATAATGTTAAATATTTACTTGTATATTGACAGGATGGCCACAAAATATTAACTTGTTCTATTATAAATATTAAGTGTGAGTGCGAGCAGTTTTATACAGGCTTTGGCAATCTGGCTTTTTGGTTAGATAAGCTAGGAGTTTATTTCAGGTCACATGAAAGAGTATTCTAGATCAATCATTGTCCACATTAGCCTGTATCTTTTTGTCTTCATAACAGGAATTATTATTTCAAAGATCTATATTTCCATTTAGCTTTTACTTTTGATGATTCTTAAGAGACATTTCATAGTTTGCTTCATGCATATTATTAAAGGATATTTGGTAAGTCTCAACTTGTCAATTTTGTTTCTATTTAGGACTGAAAAAATATACCCAATATATAATTGAAGTGTCTGCTAGTACACTCAAAGGTGAAGGAGTTCGGAGTGCACCAATTAGTGTACTGACAGAAGAAGATGGTAAGTGCCGTAGTGGATAGTGATGTATTTAGAATGCATCACTTTTCAGAAAAAAAGTATGAAGATAAAGATAGAATGAAAACAACAACAACAACAACAACCATATCCTTGGGTATCAGTTGTGTGCCATTCCAGCATTACACAGATTTTATTGTCATGGTGTAAAAATAGTTAGTATAGTCAAATTTATGTTCAACAAAATCAAGTGTAATATGCTTTTTTAATTATTCTGGTGTCATCCGTGCCCTGTAAAAAAAAAATCACTAATTCTTTTTCCATTGGAATTTTTAAGGTTAATATTTTGGTTTGAATAGTTTGAACACCAACTAATGCATTAGTTATGACTGTTCATGAGTTCATTAGTTCAACTTTTATGTTCATAAGAATAGACATTTATATAAGTTTTGTAGTAGATTCTGTTATGTGAACCTGCAACAGTTTCTTTTCTTATTTCATTGAGGTTAGATTGTTAATGAGCTCAGGCTGTTTTCCAGGTTGACTATTTAAACCTACCTTTTCTTAACCTCAATAAAATCAGGTTGACTACCAAGACCACTTTACACCAGTATCTCACCAAGTTAGAGGCATATATCATGCTAAGAAAATTAACTTTGAGGAATATACTTGTGTTTTGATTTGCATTTATGTTTTATATTTTGGGACTGTTAATTTTTACTAAAAAAGGATGCTCTATTCTAACGGGGGGGTGCTGTTGTATCATAAGCATTTGTAAGGTTTTTGTTTTTTCACTTCCGTTTCAAGTTTCCCAGTCTTCAAGCTAGTTTGTATCCTGTGTATGTTCAGATTCTAGTCATTCACCAGGACGAAATGTGCATTGCACGCTTATAAAAGGAAGGCTTTTCTCTGCATTGCTCTTATTTTACTCAATAAAATAAAGTCTTTGGAGCCCCCTCCTCCCATTCCAGGTCCCCATGGTTTCCCCTCCACCAAATTACTTCACTAGAGCATGGTCATAGGGTGCTCTGAGTTGCCCCAGTTTCTAAGTCTTCTTAGAAGTTAATCTTCCGCTTAAACCAGCAGTGGTAGAGCATCAGTCTGCGGACTGAAAGGTCCCAGGTTCGATTCCAGTCAGGGGCATGTACATGGGTTGCGGGCACATCTCCGGTCTGGGGTGTGCAAGAGGCAGCTGGTTGATGTTTCTCTCTCATCGATGTTTCTAGCTCTCTCTCTCCCTTCCTCTCTGTAAAATATCAATAAAACATATTTAAAAAAAAAAAGAAGTTAGTCTTCCTTAGTCATTGCCTCTACTTGCTTTGCTTATTTCTCCATCAACCTTTACCTGTCCAAAATTGTATTTTTAAAATTATTTTTTTTCAATTACAATTTATACTCAATATTATTTTGTGTTAGTTTCAGGTGTACAGTATAGTGGTTAGGCAATCATATACTTTACAAAGGGTTATCCTCAATAGTATTTCCGGTGCCCACCTGGAAATTATAATATTATTGACTATATTTTTATTACAATATTATTGACCATATTTCCTATGCTGTATTTTACATCCCTAGGACTATTTTTTGACTACCAATCTGTACTTTTTAATGCCTTCATCTTTTTCATCCAGTCCTCTACTACCTTCTTTCTGGCATACATCAGTCTGTTTTCTATATCTATGAGTCTGTTTCGGTTTTGTTTGTTAATTTATATTCTTTAGATTCCACATGAAAGTGAAATCATGTGTTTGCCTTTCTGTGATTGACTTATTTCACTTAGGTCAATCTATGCTGCTGCAAATTGTTAGAATGCATTATTTTTTATGGCTGAGTAATATTGCACTCATCTATTGATTGGCACTTGGGTTGCTTTAATGGGTTGGCTATTGAAAATGAGGCTGCAATGAACATAGGGGTGCATATATTCTTTTGAATTAGTGTTTTGAGTTTCTTTGGATATAACCTCAAAAGTAGAATCACTGGGTCATAAAGCAGTTCCATTTTGAGAAACCTATATAATCTTTTTCATAGTGGCTGCACCAATCTGCATCCCCTCAATAGTGTTCAAGGGTTTTATTTTCTTCACAAACTTGCCAACACTTGTTTGTCGATTTATTGTTAATAGCCATTCTGACACAACAACCCCTAATCTGTGGGACACGATTATATATCCACCTCAAGAAATAAGAAAAGTCACAAATAAAAAATCTTAATGTAATCCTAAAGGAACTAGAAAAAGAAGAAAAACTGAAGCCCAAGGTGAAGAGAAGGAATAATAAATATCAGTATGGAAAGAAATGAAATAAAATCTTTAAAAAATGCAGATAATCAATGAAACAAGAGCTGTTTTTTTGAAAAGATAAACAAGATTTATAAACTTTAACCAGGCTCATCAAGAAAAAAAGAAAACACCCAAATGAATAAAATCAGAACTGAAAGAGGAGAAGTAACACGTGACACTACAGGAATAAAGAGGATTATAAGAAAACTAGAGGCCCGATGCATGAAATTTGGGCCTAAATGGACAGTTAGACATCCCTCTCCTCTCACAATCCAGGACTGCTGGCTCCTAACTGCTCGCCTGCCTGCCTTCCTGATTGCCACTAACTGCTTCTGCCTGCCAGCCTGATCACCCCCTAACCACTCCTCTGGCAGCCTGATTGATGCCTAACTGCTCTCCTGCCAGCCTGTTTGCTCCCAACTGCCCTTCCCTATAGGCCTGGTCACCCCAAACTTTCATCTGCAGACCTGGTCACTCTTAACTGTACTCCCTTGCTGGCCACCTTGTAGCAGCCATCTTTTGTCCACATAGGGTCAGCCATCTCTGACCACACATCTTTGTGTGTTGGAGTGATGGTCAATTTGCATATTGCTCTTTTACTTGATAGGATAGAGGCCTGGTACATGGGTGGGCGTATGTTGATTTGCCCTGAAGGGTGTCCTGGATCAGGGTTGGGGTTCCTTTGGTGCATGAATCAGCCTGAGTGAGGGGCCTGTGATGGTTTGCAGGTCAATCACGTCCCCCAGCAACCCAAGTGGAGGCCATGGGATCTGGGATTTATTTATCTTCTATAATTGAAACTTTGTATCCTTCAGTGGAGATCTGGGCTTGCCAGGGCAGACAAAAAGCTTAACTTCCTCCATTGCTGGGGCAATCCAAGCCTCCTGCTCTCTCTGTGACCACAGCCATCTTTGTTGGGTTAATTTGCATACTTACTCCTGATTGGCTGGTTGACATGGCTTGTGGGTGTGCATGGTCAATTTGCATATTACTCTTTTAGATGGGATTGTACTGTAAATCCTAGCTACAGCAATCAGGCAAGAAAAAGAAATAAGCTGAGACCCGGTTGGCTCAGTGGATGGAGCGTCGGTCTGCGGACTGGGGGGGGGGGGTTCCTGGGTTCGATTACGGTCAAGGACATGTGCCTTGATTGTGGGCACATGCCCGGTGGGGTGTGCAGGAGGCATCTGTTCGATGTCTCTCTCTCTCATTGATGTTTCTGACTTTCTGTCCCTCTCTCTTCCTCTCTATGGAAAATCAATAAAATATATTTTTTTAAAAAGAAAAAGAAATAAAATACATCCAACTTGGAAAAGAATTAAAACTGTTATAATTTATTTGCCCAGTTCTTTATTTCTATTCTAATTAAATTATTCTGAGAATTTGAGTTCTTATATGAAAGAGCCTAGGATAGTAGTGAACATATAGCTCAAACAGTCAGAGTTTGTTACCTCTCAAGGCAATAGTTTTAGTGCATTGACTATGCATCCAAATACCTGGCTCGCTAAAAATCCATCCATCCAAATCTTTGGCCTAGTCATTGATACAATTTCTAAGTGTAAAGAAGACCCCCTTATCAAAGTACTGCAAGGAAATTGAGAAGGGATAAAATCCTGATGAAGTTTGATTTTTTTGGATATTAGGAGTTCCTTGCCCTCATGGAGCTTTCAGTTCAGTAGAAGAGATACAAATTTAATAAATGTATATACAAATAATACTTATAATTCTAATTATTGGTATAAGTGTTCCCAAAAGTATTCACAGCGAAAAAAAGGGACTCTAGCTATTCTGAGACATCTAGGAAAGTGCAGCTGAGAAAGTGAATGTATAAACTGTGACTTGAAGGAGATGCCTAAAGAAGGAGGGTGAGAGATAGGAAAAATCATGCCATGCACAGAGAGTAGGAGCCTTATGAAGACCCTTCTCATGTGTTCTCATATACTCCGTCATGATGAAGTGAGTAAAATGCAAAAGACGTTGCATTTATTTTTTTTAATTTTAATACAAATGCCAAAATGATTATAACAGTCAGAGCTTGTTACTTGTCAAGTCAGTAGTTTCAGTGCATTGACTGTGCATCTGAATACCTGGCTATGATAGATGTGCCTATTTTGTTTAGATAAGCATTTAATTACATTTATTAAGCAATGCAAAGTTTTACATAAAAATGTGATATCCAAGGATATAGGAAGATTGAGTATAAAACACCAAGAATTAATGCATATTCCATATAAGTATATTAAAGAATAATATGGAATAGAAATGCCCGATTACAACATATGTTTAAATCAGTTATTTTTTATTGAAATATATTTCCCCCAATAATAAAAATGTTAAGTTTTGCAGAGATATTAGGGAAAATAGCATAAGCTTTTGTTTTGACAAATGAGAGCTCTCAGACAGAAGTAATGCATGCCTTGGGAAACAGGCGTCTCCAAATGATATGTGGATTCTTGTGATAATCAGTATTTGATAGCACTTTTATTGTGCTGCCAGTGGGGATACCAAATGAAAATACAAATACAGCTGTCATCATTAGTTCTTAGAACTCATCTCATAAACCTATTCTCTGTTCAATAAACCTTTCCTTTTGAAACGTTGTTGTTACCAAAATAATGAGAAAACACTCAGACACATGTATCTACACAACTATAACTAAGGTTATTCAGAAAATAAAAATAATAATAATTCAGGTCGTATTTTATCTAAATTATTTGAAAAAGTGATGTGCACATGTACAGATTAATAAATAAACATTGTTTGAGGATCTTGAAACATTCCCAGGATTTCTGTGAACTTCCTACTTGTTCATTTTCCATGTAAAACTGTAACAATGGTCAGATTAATACCATTTTATATGTAAAAGTTGCATATAATAGTCTAAAACATTACTATACTGTAATACAGACACTGAGAAATGCCATTCTAAATGTTTTATCTAACTAGTTTACAGATATTTTTTTTAGTGCTTATTCAATTAGAATGGCTAAAGTATTTGATTCCTTACATAATTATAGCAGAATGAGATGTAGACCCTAAGCTGTATTTTCCTGTTTATGTGCTGCATTGGTGTTTCCTTTGTAAACTTTCAATTTTAAAGACTAGGTGAACAGATATCAATATTATTTTATATTAACACAACTGAAATTGAGGTGTGTAGTTTTTATTTGTGAGGTCAGTCATTTTTAACTGCTCTCCCAATGTTATGCTTATCACTTTAAGTTTTTAAATGTGGATTTTTCCCCCCACCTTCTATTTTTATTTTGAAGGGAGCTTTTTTTTTTACCATATATTATATTTATTCACCACAGTTTCATTTTTATTAGAGAATTATTATTTACCAAGATGTACTTGAGCAATAGGTGAATCACTGTGAAATACTCCTTGCTCTTTTTTCTCATGAAATGTTTTTTTCCATTGAATCACAGAAACAGATGTTCTAACACCACCATGCAAAATCTTCTTTTATCATCTCATTTTGAAAGTCAACATCAGTTTCTCAGGCCCAGGGAGAAAAACACTGTACCTGATTCATTTACCAGAAAGTTTATAATAAAAATGTTGTTCACCTTCATTTTGACCTTTTTAATATACGTCTAATAAAATGCATCATCTTTAACTTTTCAGCTCCTGATTCTCCCCCCCGTGACTTCTCTGTGAAACAGTTGTCTGGTGTCAGGGTGAAGTTGTCATGGAAACCACCCGTGGAGCCAAATGGAATTATCCTCTATTACACAGTTTATGTCTGGTAAGAATTTTTTTTTTCTGTTTTGGAAATAGTTCTGAGAACAAGTATTAATCTGTAACATAATAGGAATGTGGTTTATTTATTTTTTTAATTTCAAAATGTGATACTGCATTAGGAACCTGATTATTCACAGGCTAGTTAATATGCTTTTATTAAAAAGCAAGTTTTTCCATATTATGTGGAAATCCAAGTAGAGCCAAACAATATAGTTTTTGTAACTAAAACAAAGACAATTATGTATTATGCATAATTATACTACATTTCTGCTCATTAAAATTAGTGATCCACCAATTTAAGTGAATAGAGAATATAATTTTAAATTCTCCCCGAGTTTTACTCAACTATTTTCTATATTACTGTTTTTTTTAAATTTTTCTTTGAATACAATCATTTTAACTAAAATTTAAAAGATATGTCTTCAGAAATCTGTTACTTAAGGTCAATTTTCTATTGAAATGTAAACAGTGGATTTATTGTTTTCTAATAACTTTTACCTGATTGCCTATTTATGCATCAATTGTGAAAAAGTTAAAATCTTTTAGTGTGTCTCCTGTCAATAACATGGCAGTACTACTTCATGAAACTCAATAGATAAAATTCCTAATTTTCATCAACATTAATGCTCTTAAATTTATACATCAGTTTTGTAATATATATCCTAGTGCATTTTAAATATCTGAACTCAGAAAATACATTTTATACAGTATTTTATGGAGCATAGGCATTTCTTACATTTAGATTCCTGACTTGGAAGATCCAGCATTGAGAGGCTACAATATTTCAAAGAAATTTACTTTTATTCTCCTAAATTAAAATTTTTCCTTCCCGATTCTCTCTTTGCATACTGCTGAGTAGGACTACATCTCCTATGTTCTTCATGAACTTATTCCTAGTCATTGTTCCCAGTCATGGTGAAATTAGGAGTGACATGAATGATGTTAGTGGGAAGAGAAGCAGTGGGAAGAAGTTAACTGTTTTCTTCTTGTTACCATATTCATTCATTTATTTATTCATTTTTAAATCCCTTCGATTAACAATACTGAATAAAACACACATAACTCCTCTACCCTCAAGGGATTTATATCTAAAGGGATAACTGCATTATATATCCACAAACTAATGAGGGAAAATCAAGAGAAAGAAGGCTACTGTACTATTGCTCGGGTGCTTGGGAAAACCCTCTTTAAAGAGGCATTGAGTTGTAATCTGAGGAGGACAACAACCTCCCTGTCATGGGAAGATCTTCAGGGTGGAGTTGTCCAGGAAGAAGGAACACCAACTGTATAGGCTCTGCAGGGAAACACAACTTAACCATTTTGAAGACACGAAAGGAGGTCAGTGTTTCTGGGGTAAGAGAGACAGAGGAGAGTAGGACTGGGGGCAGACAGAGGTCAGGTAGCCAAACCACAGTAAGGATTCAGTCTTCATTTTAACAATGATGGAAGATACTGGAGAATTTCAAGCACTGTGGATACTTTACAGAGAATGAATTGTAGGGAGCCAAAGGTGCAGCGGGAACCTCGTAGGGGTGCTATTTCAGTAGTCTGCAATAGATGATGTTGGCCATGGAAAAGACAAATGGGCCACTTTGAGCTCCACTTCTGAAGAGCTGACAGGACTTGGTGATGGATTTTTGCAGGGGTAAAAAAAGATAAATCAATGATAACATCCAGATTTTGACATCATTTTAATGAGTCAGAATAAACTGAAAGGGAAATAAGTTAATGAAAGTGAGAGTCAAGATTTTTCTGGCTGGGGTTCCCAGTCCCTTCTCTATGCAGTGATTATGCTTGTCTTACTGAAGCATCAGGGTGTTGTTAGCATCATGTGTGCAGCACACACAGAGACACATGAGGTTAGATAGCATTCTGTGGGGTGTTGTCTACCTGCTTGTTTTCTCTCTGGTTATGAACTCTTACAGTCCATCAGACCCACTTAACTCCAGAAATTCAGCTATATTTCTAAGTTACCTATTTTATAAAATTCTGAACTTTATAAAAAGATAGTAGGATGTATTGCAAAGGCATTTATTCATATTATACTACCTTTCCAGAATATAGCAAGACTATATAATTTTGTATGGTTTATATGAATACAGATGTTATATAAAATGACCCCGGGTTCTGTGTCTGGCTCTTCTTGTTTTCTGTAATGTTGGTGTGGGAAGTGATCACACTGATGAAGGGTAACTCATTCTTTTCTCAACCCCTCTGGGTTTAGTTCAATTTCTTTTTGGTAAATAATTTAAAGCTCACCTCCCCAACAGTGCTTTTCCCCTCCTGTTTCTGTGAGTATTTCTTTTTTTTTAAATAGATTTTATTGATTTTTTACAGAGAGGAAGAGAGAGGGATAGAGAGTTAGAAACATCGATGAGAGAGAATCATCGATCAGCTGCCTCTTGCACACCTGCTACTGGGGATGTGCTCAAAACCAAGGTACATGCCCTTGACTGGAATCGAACCCGGGACCCTTCAGTCCCCAGGTCAACGCTCTCTCCACTGAGCCAAACCGGTGTCGGCTCTATGAGTATTTTCTGTTTCACTTCCTAAGATGGATTCTAGGTACAGGGAAAGTCCAATGAAACTGGAGTGAGGGAATTTCAAGTCTGCGAGACTGTGATTTCTCTGACCTGGCTTCTGGGGAATCATTCAGGTATTGACCTGCAGTCATAGCATCTAGTTTCAATGTTCTTACTTTCTGTTTTGTCCTTGATCCAACCCCAGGCTTATTCTTGTACCCTGGGTCTCAGCATGTCTGCTCCAACCTCCAGAGGCACTTGGCTGTTCCTGCCCGCATCAGCAGTGTGCAGGCTGCGGAGTGACTTCCACACCCTTCCCTAGCTCTTCAGTGTCCACCAGAGGAGCCCTTAGGTCTTGCTGGCCTTGGCACTATATAGAAGACAAAGATTTTCTGAGAGGCATGTCATTTCTCTTCATTCTGAGAAGAAACAAGTCCTTTACAATGGGATTTCTTTCACAAATCTATTTGATCACTCTACCGTTACCCTAAAATCCAAGGACACCCTCATTATACTGCTTTGCCCTTTTCTTCCTCTCACCGTTTTTTAGTAGTGCAAAGCTTTTTGATTTTTAAAAAATATATGTTAATATTGATTTTTCACAGAGAGGAAGAGAGAGGGATAGAGAGTTAGAAACACCGATGAGAGAGAATCATCGATCAGCTGCCTCTTGTACACCTCCTATAGGGGATGTGCCTGCAACCAAGGTACATGCCCTTGACCGGAATTGAACCCCGGGACCTTTCAATCCACAGGCCAACGCTCTATACACTGAGCCAAACCGGTTTTGGCTTGATTTTTTTTACTAGTAGCTCTGTGCAGGAATATGTGCGCCAGTAGCTTGCCAGTAGCTCACTGCTGCCTTTCAGTAGCTCTCTCCTTGCTGTTCCCCTCCCCCTGACCTCCTCATAGCTTGTTGCCCTGCCCCCTCCTTAGCTCTCTGTCCCCTGTTCCCTGCTTGTAGCTAATACCTCACTGCCATCCTCCTATAGCTCCCTCCACCGCCGCCCCCCCGCCCCCAAAGCTTGCTGCCCTGCTCCCTCCTGTAGTTCTCTGTCACCCACTTGCAGCTTGCTTCCCCAAGCTGACCTGTGATCTGGTCATTACAGAGTGGGTTGTTGCACTTCATGGCATAATGACCATTTACATATTATGTCTTTGTTATATGGGATTTTTATTCTTTTTTTTTAAATATATTTTATTGATATTTTACAGAGAGGAAGGGAGAGAGATAAGAGAGCTAGAAACGTCGATGAGAGAGAAACATCGACCAGCTGCCTCTTGCACACCCCCTGCCGGGGATGTGCCCGCAACCAATGTACATGCCCTTGACCGGAATCGAACCCGGGACCTTCTAGTCCACAGACCGACGCTCTACCACTGAGCCAAACCGGTTTCGGCGGGATTTTTATTCTTAATTAATAAAAACTTTATTATTTTTTATATATTCCTTCCTCTTTATATCATCATTACTTGTCAAACTCTATGGTCTCAAATCATATAGGATTGACTCTTGATGTATAAAGAGAATGTAGAAAAAAAATTTTCCCTCTACAAAACTTGGTTTCATTTTAATACACACACACTCACACACCACACAGCTTGAGAGTGAGGGGGCAGGGAAAGGAAGGAGAGAGAGAGAGAGAGAGAGCGAGAGAGAGCGCCCTTTGTGTTTCAAGATTTACTTCTTTGTTCATTGCTGTATGAATTGGAGAGAATCATTGATCAGTATCACTTACTAGCTGCCTCCTGCATGCCCTACACTGGTGATCAAACCCACAGCCTTGGGCACGTGCCCTTGGCCGGAGTTGAACCTGGGACCAGTCAGTCCACAGGCCAATGCTGTATCCACTGAGCCAGACTGTCTAGGGCTGCAGACTTAGTATTACACTTATTATATTGGATGACTTCCCTCTTTGTCATGAGCATTTCTCTACAAAAAATTCATGAAGAATAATGCACAATCATTTTATATCCATTACTGTGTGAGTCATGTATGGTTTGTAGAGGGTGTTATCAGAAATCTGTTTTCATCCATCGCATTCTAAATTAACTTTTTCTCCTAAAGTTTGCTTTGTAAAATAACTTATCATCTAGCAATATGGTTAAGTAGTATTTTTCCTCAGTTATACTGATAAATTATACTTTTATGTTTTCAAATGATATATAACCCTTGTATTTTTAGAACAACTACTATTAAACAAATAAATTTCTATTAGAGACAGTAAGCTTATTCTTCTAATACACTATGGATTAAGTAGACTGATTTAAAGCTTATTTATTTATTTTATGTTTGAATTGAACTTGGATTTATTTATCCATTTTACTTCTATATTGTCAGTCAATTTTAATAGTAGTTTTCTCCTTTGTGCATAAAACTTCTGAATGAATGCTCTATAAGGCTTAGCCAAAATACTGTGAAATAAAAGTGATGCTGAAAATGCTAGCTTATGTAGAGATCTTGGCTTTGAAATGTTTCTCACTTTTCTTAGCAGTAATTATGAAAAGCAATTCTGAATCAGCTTGACAGATGTTTATTATACTATGTGGGGAGATATAAAATATATAGAAACCTAAAAAGATTGTAGACTAATTAGAGATAAAATGTACTATGTAAAATAATTTAAAGACACTTTCTAAGCAATATGTTAGGCAGTCAAACAATTCTGAACAACATTTTTTAAATCAAATGTCACTAATCTAATAATTTCCCCTGTAACATGAAATTGTACCTTAGAAAATGGCCTTTCATATGCTAAAAAGTATGGTTAGTCCTATTTCTTCCAGTTTTCTAAAAGATTTTCATCCTTTTACAAATACCTAATCGTTTGAGCAGATGATACGGATTAACAGTCAGGATGGTAAGAGGGCCATTTCAAATTTCATGAGTTTACTCCTATTTTAGAATGAAGGAGGTAAAGATGGAGTCATAAGTCAGGAGAACATCTCAGTGGAAACAGTATATGAAGGCTCTGAGGCAGCATGAATTTACTGGATCAATAAGTTGATGAACAGCATTATAGACCTGGAAGATTGGAGCCAAATTGGGATTATGAGTGTTAAACCAATAGAGAGAATGGTTGAATAAAAGGGTGCTCTTGATCTTTTAACTTGAGGTTTCCAGTGAGATGGTAAAAGTTCTCTGACTTTGCTCTTTCTTGCTAGTCATTTTGTTCAAGGGTACACAAGTTTTATTGTTTCATGCTTTCACATGTATTTATAGACCCACATAGAAAACTTATTCTTGAGCAGAAAGATTTATATACCTGAATGCTCATCACATTCACAACAAAATCTAACTTACCAACCATAGTAGGTTAATTAATAACAAATGAGGAATATTCATTGAATGGGCTAGTATAGAGTAGTTAAAATGGATAAACTTGAACTATAGGTATCAAACTTGACAAATATCATGACATACTTATAAACAAAAAAGGCAAGTTACAAAATAGGTGAACAAAACACATCTATCTATACTATCTAATAAAATAGTGATATGCAAATTGACCATACCTCCGATTTACCCACCAGCCATACCCACCAGCCAATTAGGAACAAATTCGCAAATAAACCCAACCAAGATGGCTAGGGCCACAGAAAGCAGGAGGGAGGCTTGGGTTTCCCCAGCAATGGAGGAAGCTTTCTGCCTACCCTTGCTGGCCTTGGCCGGGGGCGGAGCCAGGTGATCGGAGCCAGCTGGGGGTTCCCTGCCCAGGGCTCGAGGCTTTAGGCCTTGGCAGGGGTAGAGCTGGTGATTGGAAGGAACTGGGGGGCCATGTCCAGTCCCTGAGGCTTTAGGCTTTAGGCTTTGGCAGGGGTGGAGCTGGAGATCGGAGGAGATAGGTGTGAATTATGGAGGAAACACCTTTTCTGACCATTCATTGGCTAAGCTTCCTGTATGCCACTGGTAATATTCTTAGTAACTTGAGTATAAGAATCCAATAAGGTGATCTAGGGCTTTTCCACCACACTTCTGGAGAAAAAAATGAAGGTCTACTCCTGGTGGGCTAAGAAATGTCATATCCTGCCCTAGGTGGTTTGACTCAATGCCTAGGTTTGCCAACTGCAGGGTCTGGGTTAGATTTTGATCAAGGGCATGTACCTAAGTTTCAGGCTCCTCCCTAGTTGGGGCCCAGGTCAGGGCTCATACAGGAGGCAACCAATCAAAGTGTTCCTCTCACTTTGATGTTTCTGTCTTTCCCTCTTTCTTCCACATTCTCTAAAAATCAATGGAAACATATCTTCAGGTGAGGAAGAAAGGAAAGAAAGAAGGAAGGAAGGAGGTAGGGAGGGAGGAAGGGAGGAAGGAAGGAAGGAAGGAAGGAAGGAAGGAAGGAAGGAAGGAAGAAAGGAAGGAAGGAAGGAAGGAAGGTCATATCCTATGAAATATACATCTTGAAAGTACCTAAAGAAAGGTGTCATTTTTTCATGGTGAAAGGATTGGAGTCCGTGTTCATGAAAACACCTTGGTGGCTATGGTGACTGGCAGTGGCTGCAGCAGCAGGATGATGAGGCTGGTGTCTTTCCCTGATCAACCCAGTTGTCTCTCACAAAGAGAGGCCAGACTGAGGTTTAGCCCCACTCCCCACGCATCAGGCCCCTAGTATGTGTATATATGTATATATACATATATATATGTATATATATAAAGCCAGCGACCATAACATCATAATGACCAGTGCAACTGCTCAGTGAACCGCCGGGTTAGGGAGTGAGGCCAGCTAGCCAACTTCCCACAGCCCCTAAACCTGGCCAGCCCCACCCCTGATTGCACCACGACCCCAATAGGGGGTGGGGCCAGTTGGTAGCCAACCTTCTGCGCCCCCTGCCCCCAGCCAGCTCCACCCCTGACCATCCCTCATTCCTATCAGGGGCAGGGGCAGCTGGCCAACCACCCACAGTCCCTCCCCATAACCAGCCCCACCCTTAATCAGGCCCTGCCATCTCATCAGCCTGAAGCCCATCTCCCTAGCCACCCCCGCCCCTGATCAGCACCCCCCACACCAATTGGGGGTGGGACTGGCCTGCCAACCTTTCACAGCCCCTCCTCATATCTGGCCCCTCTCCCAATTACCCCCCTCCCAATTGGGGGAGGGCCCACCTGCCAATTGCCTACAAGCCTTCCCTGCAGCAGGCCCAACCCTGATTGGACCCTGATCAGGGGCAGGCCTGTCAGCCAAACTCCCATCATCTCCTCTTCCGGACAGACCCAGCCCCAATCCATCCCAATTGCGGCTGGGCTGACCAGACCCCACCTGTGCATGAATCCGTGCACTGGGCCTCTAGTATATATAAACATAAATAATATAAAGTCACGCTATACCTTTTGTGTGTTTTTTTAATTAAAAATTTTTAAATTCTTGCTAGTCATTTTAAAATATGAATTACTTGGATAAGCTTGAATGTCAAGGTGCACATAAAGGCTACTCAGGCTTTGCTGGACCTGTAAACTATCAAAAATTCTGACTAGGCTGAAACCGGTTTGGCTCAGTGGTAGAGCGTCGGTCTGTGGATTGCAAGGTCCCGGGTTCGATTCTGGTCAAGGGCGTGTACATTGGTTGTGGGCACATCCCCGGTAGGGGGTGTGCAAGAGGCAGCTGGTCGATGTTTCTCTCTCATTGATGTTTCTAGCTCTCTATCTCTCTCCCTTCTTCTCTGTAAAATATCAATAAAATATATTTTAAAATAATTCTGACTAGAAATTTAGGAGCATTTAAAAATGAGTGGGTATCTGGTAAAACTTCGGGTTTCTTTGTTTCTTACTAAAATTAGAATACTTCTGCCATGTTCACCATGATAGAATCACCTGACATTGAATGGCGGCTGTCTTTAGATGGAACATTTGCCCTGTGATTTACCATAGTTCCCTCTACAACTTGTTTTAAGGCCAATATTTTTAGTTGTTTATTTTGTCTGTCTGGATCTTAAATGTTTAAACCCTAAATTTAGGTGATATTTTCATTTTATTTGTGAAATACACAGAGCTGGGGAGATTGTGATTTCTTTTCATTACTGCTTTAGGGAACAGAACGTCTTGGAGAGCTAAAGAAAAGAGCTCAAGCGGGATAGTAGTTACCATTTTGGGGAAGATGTTATTAGTAAAGATTCTTTCAGGTTCTAGTGACTGAACCCAACCTAATGCAAAAGTGGAACGTATTGACAAATGAAGCTGAAAAGTCCAGGGGAATTCTAACCAGATGTAAGAGCCCAAATAATTTAATTAGACAATTAACAGCAAGAAACTCTTTTTATTTTTAAAGAAAATATATTTTATTGATTTTTTTACAGAGAGGAAGAGAGGGGAATAGAGAGTTAGAAACATCAATGAGAGATAATCATCTATCAGCTGCCTTTTGCACACCCCCTACTGCGGATGTGCCCACAACCAAGGTATATGCTCTTGACAGGAATTGAACCTGGGACCTTTTAGTCCGCAGGCTGACGCTCTATCTACTGAGCCAAACCAGTTTCGGCAGCAGCAAGAAACTTGACAAGGGCAACAGCATGATAGTTATGTCTGGAGTATGATGGCATGACAGAGAGGAGAAGGGGGAATAGAGAGACAGGAAAATAATCTTAGTATTGCATGGGATATTTAATTTAACCATATACCCAAATTTCACACCCATGCAGAAAACATCTCAAGAACATTCCATTATTCTTAGAATAAAATCCAAATTTCTCATTTAGCCTGAGGGAATCTATCCACTCTCAGGGAATAAGAATGTTTCTCCTTCAATTCAAACACAATTATTGCTTCTGTCTTCTGGACCCTAATTCCTTATCTTCTCCAAGGCCCTGGTTTATATGTGCATGCTTAGCTTCAAACACATTCTCTTTAGTGGATTTTTCCTCTAATCTTATAAATATTTTTTTTCTGCTAAAGGCAAACAAGCAAACAAAATTGAACCAAATCAACCAGCTAACCAAATGATGACAATAAAGCAGAGGCAGCAATCTCACCACCAGGATCAGGCCTAAATGGGCAGATGGACATTTCTTGAGGGGTCCCAGATTAGAAAGGTTGTAGGCTAGGATAAGGGACATACACTCCCCCTCTGTGCATGAATTTTGTGCACCGGGCCTCTAGTATAATAAAAGCTAATATGCAAATGGTCCCATCCATCAGGAGTTTACCTGGTGTTCAACCAGGGGGCAGGGCCGACTGGCCAACCGCTCGTGGCCTCTCCCTCCTGCCAGCCTGGCCCAATCAGCCCTGATCAGGGCAGGTTGGCCAGACCCCACCTATGCACAAATTCGTGCACCAGGCCTCTAGTATTTATTTATTTTAAATATATTTTATTGATTTTTTACAGAAAGAAAAGGAGAGGGATAGAGAGTTAGAAACATTGATGAGAGAGAAACATTGACCAGCTGCCTCCTGCACACCCCCTACTGGGGATGTGCCTGCCACAAAGGTACATGCCCTTGACCGGAATCAAATCTGGTACCTTTCAGTCTGCAGGCCGACACTCTATCCACTGAGCAAAACCAGTTTCGGTGCAGACCTCTAGTATTTAGATAACAGCAGATTAAAGTTTTGAAAATGAATTCATATAAATGAATGTATTATCAGATTAGGTTGCCTACAGGAAACAAAATATAATATAAAATCATGTAGTTTAGAATGAAGACCTTGACCTTTCATAGGGCTTCAAGCCTATATAGAAAACCATTCGGGTTCACACTGAGGGAAATGGGGAAAAAATCTTTAAGTCTTCCCATGGGGTGTTTGTATTCATGATTACTTTAGGCCATTGCTGCCTGGCATGGTCTCAATGAGATAAAAATTGGTAATGCAAAGAAATGCTTTTATGCTTTAGCATTCCTTTTATGTCCTAAAAATTATATTTTACTAGAGACCCAGTGCACGAATTCATGCTTGGGTGGGGTCCCTTGGCCTAACTGGAGATGAGGGCTGATTGGGGTCTGTCTCACCCAGTCCCAATCAGGCCTATCAGGGGGGCCACCTGGCCTGAGAGGGACCACAGGAAGGCTCCAGGACATGTCCGGCCCTCTTGCCCAATGCCTATTGGCTGGAACCCAGCAGCAAGCTAACCTACCAGTCAGTGCATCTGCCCCCTGGCAGTCAGTGCACATCATAGTAACTGGTTGGGCACTTAGCTTATTATGCTTTTATTACATAGGATATTTTTTTCTGGATAACTAAAGAATCACTTGAATAGTTTTGATTTATCAAGTTTCAAATAGCTTTAAAAATGTTGTAATAAGTTCCTAGAAGTAAATCATTAAAACGATTTCACTGAAGATCCCCCTCAAGTGTTTTTCCCCAGTTTGAAAATTTATACTAATCAGGAGCTTTGGCTGATTTTGGAAGTCATGTATTTTAGAGGCTAAGTATTGTGTGGCGTTTATATTTCTTCTGTTTCTAGGCTGTTTGTGACTGTGGCTTTGTGAGTGAGATCTGTTGTGTCAGGCAGGCTTCCTTTCTTGCTTTTCCCACCTCACTCAACCTTCTCTTCTACTCTCCATCCTTACAAGCTAGCTCTGTGGTACACAGCTTCCTGCACCTTTAGGGCTATTGTTTTATTTTCCTTTTCTACTCATTAGTCACAACTCATTTTTTGTTCATTCCTTTTTATTATTCTTCACTTTTAGGCACTTGCTGGGGTAGGATTTATTATTCTCACCTTTAAGGAGATCACATGGTTGTTAATGAATAGTTTTATACTTATTTACTGTGTTTTCTTTCTGTATCTTACTTGCGTTTATGTCCAACAGAGCTTCTAACATAAAGTGGATACTCAGTAAGTTTTATTGAATTTTACTGAATATTGATTGCATGCATGTCACCTCTAGAGAGGGTGGAGAATATATATTCATTTGTGTTTTTGGAGCACTGTCTAAAAGAACAATAATCCCTAAATCCAACATATATTTTTCTCTACTCAAAAGACTCAAATAAAATAAAGAAAATGCATGAACAAGTTATTAAAAAATGACCAATAAAATTATAAGAAGACATTGTATCTCACTCACCATCAGAGAAGTGCAAATTTATTTTTTGTCAATCAAACTTGCCAAAATTAAGAAGATTAATATTTTGTTCTTTGACTTATTTCCATTCTCCTGAGTTTTAACACTTACTATAAGAATATTTATTTTATTTTCTGGATTGACAATTTAAATACAATTGAGTGAGAGATATGAACTCTATTTTTTCCTGTATGTTATATGTACATTATTTTCAATCTGTTTCTAATTAAATACATATTTGCTACTTTAGATACTACTATTTAGATATTTACTATTTATTTGAATTTGTCTGAAGTAGATATTACTTTTGTAAAATGTATGAAAATGAGTTTGTTGATAAATGTGTAGTACAAATAAGATTTTGTCAACACTTAATTAATCCAAGCAAACTCTAATATGAACACATTAGACTCTGAATATATTTGAAAACAAAAGAAATTTATTTATTGAATTCTGAAGTTCTCTCTAGCATTTCAGGATAAGTGGTATCATTATCTTATTACTCTGGATTAATAAATTTCTGTGCACATGTTCATTTTTAATGTAATCTCAATATATATATATATATATATATATATATATATATAATTTACTTTAAAAGTCAATTCTACAAATAATCTCTTTTTATTTCTCTTTCAGGGATAGGTCATCATTAAGAACTATTAATGTAACTGAAATATCATTAGAGCTTTCAGATTTGGACTATAATGTTGAATATAATGCATATGTAACAGCTAGCACCAGATTTGGTGATGGGGGAAAAAGAAGCAATATTGTTAACTTTCGAACACCTGAGGGAGGTGAGTTCTTATCCTTGTAGACCATGTAAAAGAATGCCCTACTTAGACAAAATAAGTGTTAAATATAAATATATATTATTAAGCCTAATATCTATCAATGGTTAGATGCAAAATTGCTTTTTGTCACTTTCTAGCTGTGTGATAATGGTAAAGTTAGCTGATCTCTCTGTGCCTCAATTTCCTATCTGCGTTATGGAAACAATATAGTAACTACTTCACAAGGTTCTATGAGGATTTATTGAATTTATATTTGTAAATGCACTCAGAACAGAACTGGATACTTAGTAAACATTTTATATACTTGTTAAATTAGACAAAATAAAATGCACAAAGCTCTCTGCCGTTGTTCTCTATTATTCGATTTAAATATTCTAAATTAGAATTTCATATTACGTATTCTATATTGGAAACACATTTTAATGTTGTTTTTAAATCCAGGGCAATATGCATACTTCAGAGCTAAGATATTAATCATAAGACAACCTTATGATTAAGAATCGGTCTTACCGAGACCGGTTTGGCTCAGTGGATAGAGGGTCGGCTTGTGGACAGAAAGGTCCCAGGTTTGATTCCAGTCAAGGGCATGTACCTTGGTTGCTGGCACATCCCCAGTGGGGGGTATTCAGGAGGCAGCTGATTGATGACTCTCATTGATGTTTCTAACTCTCTATCTCTCTCCCTTCCTCGCTGTAAAAAAATCAATAAAATATTTTTTTTAAAAAAGAATCAGTCTTTCCTCTGCTTGAATATTGCTATAGTGTTAGAGGGATTGCCCAGTGAGCCTACGGATTTAATTTCTAACTTGTAATTAGATGGTATTCCAATTTAAGGGTTTTGTTTGTTTTTTTAAACAGTTATATCATTTATCATAGGCAGGTAAAATTTAGAACATTTCAAACATTATTTGGAGCCACTAGTTCAGTTTTCTGTTCAATTGCTTTTTTTATAGCACCGAGTGATCCCCCAAAAGATGTTCATTATGCTAATATCAGTTCTTCATCAATAATTCTCTTTTGGACACCACCTTCAAAACCTAATGGGGTTATACAATATTATTCTGTTTATTACAGAAATACTTCAGGTACTTTTGTGCAGGTAAGACCCAAGTTCTCTCCTAGTTCTTTATTTACATCCTTCAGTTGATGATGCTGTTGTTTGGGCATGGTAGAAAGAATAATTTATTTTATGTTGATAATTATCTGTAGTCATTTTATAAAGCTCCCATTGACAGAAACACGTGGAGAAATGTCAGATATATTTTAATCTCTCTATGTATGTGTACACACACACATTTCTATATCAGCTTCAAAGGTGTTGTCAACAATGAAGCTGCCACCTGTTTAAAATTATGTATAAAAATATGGCCCTTAATTCCACTCCTCTAAGAAGTGTTCTCTAAAGAGTTGATGGTTTCATTTACCCTCAATTATTTCTCAATTTTTCTTTTGTTTGTATACAATATAAATACCTTTCATGTTTGTATACAAACATAAATACCTTTCATGTTTGGATATGTTTGTGTGCTTTTTTATTTTTAAAAACTATTTTTAATTGTTATAACTGGAGTAGTTATAACTTTTATTACTAATATCAGATATAATGAAAACTAGAAATGTGGTTAACTTGAAGTATGCAATGTACTAGGCTCACACACTTTGCATATGGACACTTTCTAAGACATGAATGATAATATTAAATAGCTAAAATGCATTTCGTTTAAAAATATTTTTATTTTTCCAGCAGAACTTATATTTCTAAACTAAATATTTTACAGAACTGCTATGTATTAAAATAATAAAATTGGACTTGTGACTGAATCAGGATTGAAGAAAGATGGGCTACGATATGTAAAATACTAATTTAGAAAACATCCTGCTCTTTACAGATAGACACTATGGATTGTATGTTGGTTGTGACTATGGCCATTCTTATTTCTCTGCATCATTTTGAGCAGGAGAAGAGAGCGAAGTCTTAGACATTCCAGGTTGCCTGATCCTATTTGTGACTGACAACCTAGGTTTAGTTAACAGAGTGAGTCCTGTGAGCAGCAATCTCTGGGCCTAGAGCATGACTTGCTGCAGTGCATCTGCAGTCAAGTTTATGCTAATGAACGGGGTCTGAGCAGAACTTGGCAAGTTGTCTCAGCACTAACCCAGCAGTGAGTAAAACAAAGTCCAGAGGTTGGTTTGGTTTTACATTCCGTTCTAGGCCTCCTGAGGAAGAAGTAAGAGGGAGGATCCTTCCCACCCCCTACTCTGGATGTTAAGCAAATTTTTGCTGTTCTGCTGTATTTGAGGAAGAGATATGGGGATTAGCATATAATTTATTAATATTTGCAAACTATAATGTTGTTTATACATTTAGCAATGTCATTATGTCACAGAGGTTATTGGAATTGCAGATTTTCCTTCTTTCACAAATTTAGCAAAAAATTTGCAAAGTGGTAATTCTGAATCTTATCAAAGCTTTTGCTTCTGTACAATTACTTGATGGCTTTTTCATGATTCTATTTTGCTTCTCTTTCTCCGTGTCTAAATAATCAAGTGTAAACATCTAATTGTGGTTTCAACATGATCTCAGGAGCCTCCTTATTCAAACCTGAGTATATAAAACAATCTCGTTTGCAATTTATCTATCTTAGACAACGTAACATTTTATTAAATAATCTTGCAAATGCTTTTCACTTTGACAGCTGCCAGAGGGCAAAAGCTAATGATGTTAAACATTTCTCATATTGTTTGAAGTTCATCTGTGCTTTAATTTATTCCTACAGTTAATGTTAAATATAGTATCAAAATCTTCACTCCCTACTTTTCTTTTATGGATTGGCAGAAGAAATCTTCAAAATCAAAGTTATGTAATGGAATAATTGTATAACTTATCCCCCCCCCATATTTTTCCTTTTTCTTTCCACCAAGATTTATAGAATTATCTCACGCTTGGCACATCATATTCTGCTTCCCAGTCCTGGTATCTCATACTTGTCTTATGGTCCCTTATGCCATAACAAACAACCTAAAGAAAAGGGTCTTGTGACACTTAACTTTCCACCTCCTGAAGTCCTCTGCACTGTATCATGTATAGGTTTAGTACTCAATGAATAGTTTAATTGAGTCTGGCTGGTATGGATCAGTAGTTGAACTCTACAGAGGAACCAAGAGGTCGTAGGATGGATTCCCAGTCAGGGCACATGCCCAGGTTTCAGCCTGGATCACCAATTAGGGGGCGTGCAGGAAGCAGCTGATGGATGATGTTCCTCTCTCATTGATGTTTCTATATCTCTATCCATCTCCCTTCCTCTTTCTCTAAAAATAAATAAAAACATATTTATAAAAACTAGCATCTTCTATCCCTGTCTATCCCCTTACAAAATATATTTTTAATTGAAAGGACATAAATTATTTTAACAGACCAACTTTATTTTCAGTACTTACTGATAATTTGGAGCACTTGAGTTTGTAGTGAACTTTCCTTCTTATTCTAGGGAAATTAATCTCTCTACTATTACTTGGAAATCCCCATTCTGCTCTCAATTGTTGCAAATTGTGTTTTATAAAGTGTATTAATGCTTCTGCATTTTAATTTCTACCCCCTCATGTCATATGCTTGACATTGTCTTAGTATATTATAAAGTGCAAAATAAATACTGGGTGATTAATCAGATTTCTGACTACATTTTTATACACAAAAGAGTAAACCTTAATTAGATCATTTGAACCAGAAGATTTCCCCCCAAAAAATAAATAAAGGAATAAAATAATCTAGATAATTGATTTAATTCTAAATTTGTTATGTCTTTACATGTCTATGCACACTCAGTATAAATAACTTCTGGCTGATTAAAAATAATTTGTGACTTAATTGTCATCAAGGTCATATAATAGGTAAACAGAATAATTCTATAATAAATAAAAATTAAAAGTTATACCAAAAAACTGTTAATATTTTATATGGTATTTTATACAAGTTTATGGTACTTTATATAAGTTTATTCTATGTGTTAAGTAGATGTGTTAGATGATATTGAAGTTAAAAAATCATATTTTGTGTTAGTTTTTTTGTCTGCTCCTAAATAAATCACCTCAAAATTAAAATAGATGTTATCACACTCATTTTTCTCTTCTCCCTCAAATATTGGCAAAGGAACCTCAAAATCTTGATGAATTTAATTTGTTGATACAGTGTAAAATCATTCTAACTATAAATTTTAGTCAAATTGATTACTCAATGTTATTAAATTAAATGACCTAATTGCCATTTGTTGATTTTTGTTATGTACAGACATGGTTTTTATTGCTTAATGTGCTTCATATCATCTAATCCCCAAAGTTCTCTGTGAAGTAGAAATGGTTATTCCCATTTTATAGTTGAGGATGAAGAAGCTGTGAGATTAGATGATTTTCCCAGAGCAATCCTGTCAGAATGAAGGAAGGTTTATAAAACTCTAAGTAAAGGCTTTGCGAATATGGGAATGATTTAGATTTCTCTCTATATATGAACATATTACAGATTTATTCATACTAATTGCCAAATGTTTTTTGTTAAATGTCTGTTTTCCTTTATTTTAAAATTTATTTTCTTTGTGTGTTTTGTGTTTAATATTTGCTCAAGAGACATCGATCGCATAAATTTTCCAATAATTTAAACAGTGCATTGGGACCAATATAACTAGGAGTCAGGCCCGAAATTTATAAAATTTCTCTTACTTTGCATATAAAAGAGTGTATCTAACCCTTCCTCTCCTCCCCAGGATTATAGAAAACAAGAAGACTCATTAAAGATGAATAATTATATCTAGTTAGTTAATAGAGGTGAATACTTTCATAATTCCTTCTTCTTTAATAGGAAGGAAAAATTAAAAAATTCATTGCACTCTCAAATTTTAAAATATATTGTGAAATACTTGAATGTTTCATATGAAAACTAACACTCTCCGAAAAGGTGTAGCATTTTCAGTCGGTCATTGGACCTTCATTTCTAAGAGGTTTTTTTTTTCTCTCTTTGCTGTTCTATATATTGATTTTGTAAAAAAAACTGCTACCATGGATTCCTATTTTAGTACAAACATATTTCCAGTTTAATTATTGCAATAAAATGTCCTATGTTGATTATCCTCAAAGATTAACATATTAAAACAATGAGGCAACCAATTCATAAAAAAATATTTTTGAAATGTTCATGTATACTAAAACTATATGCTGAGCAATTAAAACAATATGTTTATTTTTCAGAATTTTACACTCCATGAAGTCACCAATGACTTTGACAATATGACCGTATCTGCAATAATAGATAAATTGGCAATATTCAGCCTCTATGCATTTTGGGTAACAGCAAGTACTTCAGTTGGAAATGGGAGTAAAAGCAGTGACATAGTTCAAGTATACACAGATCAAGACAGTATGTAAATAAACAGTACTTATTAATATTTAATGAGATTAACGTAAAGCTTTATAATTATTTTACAACCTTCTATTTGAATGTATTCATAGTAAGATCTACATTCTACTTAGGCACATTTAACTAGTCATCATAGAAGTTTGAAAAGGTATTTAACATAGCTATAAAACTATTACAATAATAATAGCCTTTCTCTTCATATAAACTGCAACCATTTATTCCTGAAAATTGTGTTGCTGTTATTGCTTCAAAGGATGCCACAGCCGTCCGGTTTGGCCATGAAGAACCATTGTACACATGGATGGGTTTTCTAATAGCTACTATGTTTGTCCATTTGCTTTAGAAATACATTTTTTTTCCCTCTAGCTGCTTATTTCATTTCAGTCTTTTAATCCACATAGGACTCTGTGCAGTTTCTTCGTTTGTATTGTGCTTTTGACTGATATACCCAGAATATATTTTTTAACCCCATAAGTTTCTTGTATGCAGCTTCTGCAGAATCTTGTTTGTGCTGAGTATTCAGAAAACTATAATGACTGGAATTCTCAATGTTTTTTAGGTTTCAGCTTTGAGACTACAATGATACATAGACCATTGCTTATTTCTTCTTATAGTTGTAACTTTTATTCATTTTAATACTATTTTGCATTAGTTTCAGGTTTGCAGCTTATTGGTTAGACAATTATGTACTCTACAAAGTGTTCTTCCTGATACTTCCAGGACCCGTCTGGCACTGTACATAGTGATTATAGAATCATTGACTCCATTCCCTATGTTATACTTTACATCCCTGTGACTGTTTTGTAACTACCAACTTGTATTCGCTCATCCCTTCAACTGGTCCCCAACCCCACCTTGTCCACTTTTATTGAAGACTAGTCTCATATTCAGAAATGGTATTGACCTCTACTGCTGAGAGTAAAACTCCATGTTTATCATCTGAAGGTTATAAGTTGACAAGACTATATATAGGAGAAGTGAACGCTTTCCTTGACAGAACAATATTTATAAAGTCCACAAATTAACCAGCAGAATAAGATATGATAAATATATGGATATATTTGTTTATGTAGACTTTAACAAAAATGTTTTAATTCAATATGTGGTCAATATCATTTCAGGAATTTTTTTAAACGCAGATTTCTTCTAAGATTTTTACCTAATAACTTTTTATCAGTTATTATAGCACCATGGATGATAAACGTCTTGTGTGCACTATTTGAGGCAAGAGGTTCTAGATAACTTCATATACAAGAAGGATAATATTTGGAAGATAGAAACAAAAACATTTTATAGCTAATTACATTATTGCAATACTTAAATATATGTATACATACACATGCTTACATGCATATCTATACACTCATAATCTCCATATTGTAAGAAAGAAAAGCCAAAAGAATATTATAGAAAAACAACTCTCACCTTAATAGATGTGTGAGATGTCAGGACTTATTTAGAGGATATTTTATTAATAATATTAATAATATCAGTAGATGATATTTACTGTATCTGCATTTAAACAATTTAAGTACTGATGATGCAATAGATGCTGTTTTAACAATTACCCTCAGTTTGTGAACTTACTTAAAATTATTTAGGGTGACTGATAATTTTTATATTTTGCACACTACCTGTCATAGTACCCGAAGGGCCTGTTGGAAACCTGACTTACGAGTCCATTTCGTCAACTGCAATAAATGTAAGCTGGGGCCCGCCACCTCAACCCAACGGGCTAGTCTTCTACTATGTCTCTCTGAGCTTACAGCAGACTCCTCGCCACGTAAGACCACCTCTAGTTACATATGAGACAAGCATGTATTTTGATAATCTGGAAAAATACACTGATTATATATTAAAAATCACTCCATCAACCGAAAAGGGATTTTCTGATACCAATACTGCCCAGCTACACATCAAAACTGAAGAAGATGGTAGGCTGGATCCTTTTATTGTCTATTAAGCAGATTGTGTGTGTGTGTTTTTTAATATATATTTCTTTCTGACAGAAAACATTTTGTAATTGTATAGATTATTCTCAACTAACGAGCCTTTCAATAAACACAATAAGCTCTAAGTTTCTTAAAGTTTAAATAATTAGATGCAAATAAAATGAAGTCCCATTATCATTAAAACCTTTTTTTGAATGGTAATTCACTTTTGTTTCATTTAATATTCTTTTTTTCTTTTATAGTCCCAGAAACTTCACCAATAATCAACACTTTTAAAAACCTTTCCTCTACCTCAGTTCTCTTATCATGGGATCCCCCAGTAAAACCAAATGGTGCAATAATAAGTTATGATCTAAGTTTACAAGGACCAAATGAAAGCTATTCTTTCATTACTTCTGATAACTATATAATATTGGAAGAGCTCTCACCATTTACACTATATAGTATTTTTGCTGCTGCGAGAACTATAAAGGGACTCGGTCCTTCCAGTGTCCTTTTCTTTTACACAGACGAGTCAGGTAAGCCGGAATTCATATTTCTTCCAATGCTCCGCTGTTGCGGCCCTTGCTCTCTCTTTTGAAAGGAACCCGCATGGAAAATGAGAGGATATTTGATTATCTATTTGTAACAGGTTTACAACTGTTAATCTACTTTGCGTAACTTTTATTCTTTTTCTTAATCAATTCGGGCTTCAGAACCAAGTGTTCTGCTTAAAGCTACTCTGGAACTACTGAGTTCCGAAAACCTCATTATTTATGCTATTGGTTTCTGCAGTTAAAATATAATCATTTTGTACGTCTTTCTTAACTGGTGACTTCGGGAAGCTATGGTCACAATGATATTTTTATGTGAAAAATCACGAATATAAGTTTTACAATGTCTTTTCCTACAGTGCCTTTAGCACCTCCTCAAAATTTGACCTTAATCAACTACACTTCAGATTCTGTGTGGCTGCAATGGAGCCCGAGCCCTGTTCCAGGCGGTATTGTTAAAGTATATAGTTTTAAAATTCATGAACATGACACTGGTACTATATTTTATAAGGTAGGTTGATTATGACAGTATATTTTTATTTTAAAAAATTCAGAACATGACTGAAACTTTTGGCATGCAGGGAGAAAATGGATTGCTTTACATGAAACGAGGGCCATCTTTGAAGAAACCTTTTGAGTTTCCTGCAGTTGAAAGATGCTTCCAGAAAACACAGAAAATACTTGCCAGATCATGGAAGCTGAAGAGTTCATACAATGATTAACTTAGAATTTCTAATTTCCACATCTCTACATTTTAAGAAATAATTACACCTTGTTGTGAATGCTGGAAAGTACATAGTAAAAAAATTTTCCAGACTAAAACCTGTTATTGCCTTAAATGTAATATATTTCTATATTACATGTGTTGCTAGAACGACGTGCCAAGTTAATGGTTTTAACCTTTTCTGAAAACTGTTTTTACTGGACTTCTGGTAATCTTCCCTGATAGCATATAATTCCACACTAATTGGTATTTTAAGATGTATAATTATCTTTTACTTGAAACACTAATTAGTTTGCAACACTAAACACCCATTCCCTCCTTCATTTATAGGTTTCAGAATCAATGAAAACTAGCCAAAGAACTGATGTAGCAAAGGGACTGAAATACACTTCTATGATTTCTAGCATTTAATTGCCAAAATATGTTATAATACATGACATTTATTTTTTTAAGTGTTCTTTTTTTCCCCCCGAAGGCACATTGAAGCACTGGTATGTTCTTATTTAGTTATAGCAAGAAGAGTATAAAAAATCTGCAGTAAACATTGTTGTTATATGTATTTCGATTTATTGCTGATGGTAAATCATTTTTATAGTGTTTGTAGCTTACAAAGGGGATAGTCAAAATCAAAATTTGTGGTTAAGATTGTATCATAAGAAACAAATAACTTCCTTTCTGGAAATCAGTGTATTACTTAAAAATCTGAAAAGCTGAGTAGAATTTGAATTATATTTGTCCACTCCATAAATGTGGACTCTCTTTCCCCAAAAGTGTGAAATTATATTAATGACCCCAAATCTCTAGCCCTCTAATATCTATCTTTTTCCTAATCTTAACATTTTCCAACTTTTAATTTGCTTTGGCTATAGGTGTCACTGGCAAATAGGTATCCGCAGGGGAATGAGCCATTTTCTTAATGTTATCTTGTTTGTAGGATAACGTGTATGTGTGTTGGAGCATGGGTGTCTATGTGCGATCTTTTCTTCTCAGAACAGCGATCTCCAGCATCGACGCCACGACCTTTAAGAGTTACTGTTCTGCGTTAGACAAGTTGCTTAACCTCTTATGACTCAGTTTCTTTCTTTTTTATTTTATTGATTTTTTACAGAGGGGAAGAGAGAGGGATAGTTAGAAACATCAATGAGAGAGAATCATTGATCAGCTGTCTCTTGCACAGCCCCTACTGGGGATGTGCCCACAACCAAGGTACATGCCCTTGACCGGAATCGAACCTGGGACCTTTCAGTCCGCAGGCCGAAGCTCTGTCCACTGAGCCAAACCGGTTTCAGCCATGATTCAGTTTCTTTAAGTGCCAAATGGGAGTTATAAAGATGCATACCTTTAAAAGTGAGAATTAGAAGGGAGAATCTATATTAAAAAAACAACACTTAGGACTATCCCTGGCATATGATAAACGTGTTAGCTATTGTTATGATGCATAGTTATAAAAAGTACAAAATATCCATTGGACAATGTAATAGCCCTAAGTATAAAATGATATTATGTCATTACCTGACTATAAAAATAAGTTGCATTCTAAGATTTTTAGACATTCTGTTCTCTCAATATGAATACTACCATTAAAATTCCACTAACAGCAAAATATAATCTTTATACTGTAAAGTATTGATTATATAGTTTTGGGGTGGAGAACATAATTTTTCTTGATAATCTACTACTTTTAGTTCCACTTCTTGCATCTGTTTCCTCTTCCATCAATTCTCATGATCTTGTTTTCGTTCAAATTCCATTAAATGTCCTCTTGTGCCACCCTTTTCCTGTCTTGACATCTAGTTTACTTTATCTAGTTCCCTCCCACGGTTTTGTTTTCCCTATAAGTATATTTTTCTATTTTCTTTTCTATGTTTTCACCCACCCCTGTGCCACAGCAGTATCAGTTTCTACTAGTTTTTATTATTATTTAGAGTTATATGTGGGCTCTTGGAAGCAGAATAGATGCAGAGCCACTCCACGTGTCTTTGCCCTGCTAGGCACTCCGGTGTGGTTCCCATGGAGATCAAGAGGATGCAGGTCTGCAGCTAACTCAGGCCAGTCCTGCACCCTGAAGTCCTTCATTCAGTGCAATGTTCTTTTAAAAGATCTTTGGAAATACTCCTCACTTATGTGTCCTTTTTACTGTTCTTCTTGTGTCCACCTGTTTTCTATCCACTCTCACACTTTCACTGTAAACTCTTGAGTTCAGTCACTTCTCTAGGTCCCAGCCCTTTCTAACCAAAATCAAAATTTGCCTACACTCTGTTTAAGTTTTTCTTAGTAGTAACTGTTTGTAGACTTCCCTAATTAATGTTAAAATTCCTTCATGACAGGGGCCATGCCTTATATATTCTTCCATATGCTGGTTATCTGACAGTGTGCTTTTAAAATAGTAAATGCAAAAAAACGAAAGGAAATGGTGTAATGTAGTGAGTTCAAGGACTTGCCAGAGATTAATTTGAAATATGATTCTAAGTACCCAAGAGTTAGTAATCTTGCTGAATTTCTGTTACTGAAATATTTAACAAATAAGTCCAAGTGTTTTATATTTGGGGTCAGATATAATGCAGTATTTTTAAAATTACACCACACAGGATATTATCTTTTCCATTACATAAATGATTAATCTTAACTGCCCTCTTGGTTAGGATAATTATCTTTGAATGAAAATTTCATACTCAATGGTAAAATTTTCTATGAGAAAACATATTCATTCTTGGGAGCCTGTGCTGTTTTCTTCCTTACTGCTTTTACCTAAGGTTCTGTCAAATAGGAAATGTAGAAGTTGTCTAGGAAAACTCATCATTAAAGCTTCATAGGAGCAGAGATTTTTTTAATTCACTGCTGTATTCCCTTTGCTTAGAATATAGTAGATGATGAATTAATTTATTTAATTACACAGAATATTATTGGGTATTTAAAATGAATTTAGATGAATTCAAGAAAAATCAAGTATCTATGACCACCTGTAAGCTGGATTTAAATTGAGGACTTTAATTTTGCTATATTTAAAGAAAATAATTAGGATGTAATTCTAAGTAAGAGTCTGGGATGCAAAATGAAAACAAAATAACCTACTTTTTAAAGAAATGGCATTAATGAGATCCTTCTTGCTGAATGTCCAGTTTATCCTTGCATTATCAGCTGTGCACTGCCTGCGCCACAAAAAGACTTAATATTTTATTTTTTAATTAAAATATCCAAACTTATTAAATCACTAGAGGCCTGGTACACAAAATTTATGCAAGGGGGAATGGTTCTCAGCCCATCCTGCACCCTCTCCAATCTGGGACCCCTTCGAGGATGTCTGACTGCACATTTAGGCCCAATCCTACTCAGATCAGGCCTAAATGGGCAGTCAGACATTCCTCTCACAATCCAGGACTGCTGACTCCCAACTGCTCACCTGCCTTCCCGATTGCCCCTAACCGCTTCTGCCTGCCAGCCTGATCACCCCCTAACCACTCCTCTGCCAGCCTGTTTGCCCCTAACTGCCCTCCCATACAGGCCTAGTCACCCCTAACTGCCCTCTCCTGCAGACCTGATCCCTCCCAACTATTCTCACCTGCAGTCCTGAGTCTCCCCACAATTGCCCTTCCCTGAAGGCCCAGTCACCCCCAACTTCCCTTGTCTGCTGGCCTGGTCACCCCCAACTGTCCTCTCTTGCAGGCCTGGTTCCTCCCAACTACCCTCCCATGCAGGCCTGATCGCCCACAACTTCCCTCCCCTGCTGGCTATCTTGTGGCAGCCATCTTGTGTCCACACGGAGGCAACCATCTTGTGTGTTGGAGTGATGGTCAATCTGCATATTACTCTTTTATTAGATAGGATAGAGACCTGGTACACGGGTGGGGGCCAGCTGGTTTGCCCTGAAGGGTGTCCCAGATCAGGGTGGAGTTCCCTTGGGGCATGTTGTGGCCTGGGAGAGGGGCCTGTGGTGGTTTGCAAACTGGCCACATCCCCCGGTGACCTAAGTGTAGGCCCTGATAGCTGGGATTTATTTATCTTCTATAAGTGAAACTTTGTAGCCTTGAGCGGAGGCCTGGGCCTGCCAAAGCAGGTGGAAAGCTTGGCTTCCTCCATTGCCAGGGGCCACCCAAGCCTCTTGCTCTTTCAGTGGCTGCAGTCATCTTGGATGGGTTAATTTTTATACTCGCTCCTGATTGGCTGGTGGTTGTGGCTTGTGGGTATAGGGGAGGTACAGTCAATTTGCATATTATTCTTTTATTAGATATGATAAGTTAAACATGGTGTAACTTTGATGTGTTAAAATATTCCTTCCAGTTACAAACACATTTTCGATGATGCATTGTGATTAATTTTTTTTCCTGCTTTTCAGAATATTTCTGGTTTTCAAACTGAAGCCAAGCTTGTTGGACTGGAGCCAGTCAGCACCTATTCTATCAGCATCTCTGCCTTTACCAAAGTGGGAAATGGCAATCAATTTAGTAATGTACTAAAATTCACAACCCAAGAATCAGGTTAGACACAGCGTCTTGAATCACCTAAGATGTTTTTTAACCCCTTTCTCTTCCCTTTTTCAGTTTCTGTGATAAAGTATTATTTAATAGTTCACTCAAAGGGAAGTTGAATTTTTATTCTTTAAAGCTAGGCTGGGTCTTGTCTGCTATCAAATACATGTGTTCATATGCATATATTCACACTTGTTTTCTTTTTGGAAATTGTAATGAAAGACTAGTTTGGGAGCAAAGTAGAATCTGTATATCTGCAAAAATTACTTAATTCCTAAGACCACACAACATTCTGTACCCTGATTGGTAAAATAATAGAACATTTTCAACTTTAAGAGTTGTAATACCAGCTGGTTAGTTCATAGTTTTTAGTTTCAATCAGTGAAATAGATGTTCACAAAACTCAGTTTTGTATATTAACTTTAAGCAAGTTATCAAGTGCCTTGTTAACATGTTTTATGAAAATATTGTGATATGTTTTTTTTTTAAAGAAAGAAGTAAATAATTAATTATATATAATTTCCAGAGCCCTGGATCAGATGTGAAATTGTCTTTTCTTTAACTTTAAATTTCACTCATTCTATAAGTATTCTCCTATAGTTCTAATGCCCACATCTTTGAGAGGAAGACAAACAGGTTTATAAAAACATAATTTTGGATCAGGGGAGATAACTTTAAACAAGTCAAACTTACTTGACTATTATTTCAATAACTATGATTTACATAATGACAGCTAGTGTTCCTTTCACTACTTATTTGCAATCTATGAACTAGCTGTATTCTAGTTTTCCTTATAGCATCCTCTTTTTACTGTAACAGGATAAGCTATGCTGACATTAGAGGTCACCAGGTGATTCAACATTTCCATGGGAAGTAACCAGTCTCTCCAGTCTGCAGACTTTGTGGTGGGCTGGGTATTTATGGCTCTTTAATGAGGTCTACCATAAATAGAGCACTTCTGAAAAACAGGGTCACTTCCAAGTGAATTCAGGGAAGTTATAGGGAAATGTGGACGTAATTAAAAACTAGGACTGATTTAAATCTTCCCTTCAACAATTTTTATAAAGGTGGTACAGAATCAGGTCTTCACAATTCTTCCAAGGAGGCCATCTTAGTATAAACGCACCTCCCTTCTCCCGCCTACATTGCTTATTGCTTACATGTTTGCTGGGACTGTGAGACCCAGATGTGCCATATCAGGGAGGCACCCTATATCTTTGTTTTGCACAAAAAAGTTTTCATAATAAAGTATTTCTAAGGCTTCTCCTTCCTGATTAGGAAATAAAGGAGCAGGTTTCAGTCACTGCCTGAACTTGAAACTATGCAGTTGCCTCTGACTATGCAGTTTTAAGGATGTGATTGTGGCTTTGACCTAGGAAAATATTAAGGGAATGCTTTAGTATTGTAAGGATTAACATGATTGCAGGGAAATAGGCCAACTGCCATTTGATTCAGCTAAAAAGGGGTCATATGTAATACTTTCAACAATAAAGATTTTAAAAAAGGGAACTTTTTGAGCACAAATTGAAAGGCTGATGTGTTAAATTTTTATTCTGTGTCTACTAGGTATGATTTTATTTAGCAATCACAAAATTAAATTATTTATCTGCTACATGTGTATAAATATTAACTTTAGGTATTTATCTCTTAAGTTCCAGATGTTGTACAGAACATACAGTGTGTGGCAACTAGCTGGCAGTCCGCTTTAGTGAGGTGGGATCCACCCCAAAAGGCAAATGGAGTGATTACACATTATATGATAACAGTTGAAAGGAATTCTACAAAAGTCTCACCCCAAGATAACATGTATATGTTCATGAAACTTCTTGCCAATACCTCATATGTCTTTAAAATAAGAGCTTCAACCTCAGCTGGTGAAGGTGATGAAAGTACTTGCAATATCAGCACGCTACCTGAAACAGGTAACTAATCTAAAACAGGTAATTTACCTGAAAGAGATAACTAATCTGAAACAGGTAACTATTCATAGATAATGTCTTATATTTGTCAATATCATTGTCATTTTAATAACACGTTTATCTAAAGATATAAAAGAAATATTGAAAAGTGCAAAACATACTTTTTTTATTACGTGTGTTACCAGAGTACCAGATATGTAGTATATTGACTCCTCTTTACAATACTGGGAGATCAAAACAGGAAAAAAGAGAGAAAATCTGTTTTACTTTGTTCCCACAAATATCTGTTTCTTACTAAACTCCAAACTTACTGAATCTTGTTTTATTATAATTTAAAATAGGGAATGAATTTGTAAACTTTTGTATTTCTTAATTTATTTTATGGAATTCTAGCTGCTTCTCTGAATTCTATGGCTGCAGTGTCAGACTCACTTTCACATGTTTCCTTCCCTATATGCCAGGCTTTATTCTTTATATTATTTGACTAAAAATATCCAGGTCACAAAGGACCGGTCCACAAAGAAAACTCTCATTCTTTCTAACAGTGGTCCATAGCATGTCATGATCTCCTTCATCCTCCAAGTTCTCCAACATGGATCAGACTCATAAAGATGAAAACCTGGTTGGTTTCTTCTTGGTAACACCACTTCCTTGGAGGTCTTCCCTAGTGGAGACTGTGGGTATTGGTATAATTATTTAGCTTTGGCACATCCAGACCCTTCATCTTGGAAACATCTGTTAACCCTTTCCTTTTTTTTTTTTTTTTGTTTAATCAGTGTCACCCAGTTTTTCTTCACTTTTCAACCCTTGAGGCTATGAACTGCAGAACTTCAGGGTATGGAGTACCTACTCCCTGACTTCAGCATCCAATCAGCATTCTTTCTTTCTCATCCTTCACATGCGACATCTCTTCAGACACTTTTGTTTTCCCTGTTCAGCTACAACAGATGCATTTCAACACCTTTTTCTTGATCCTTAGATTTGAAGCCATGTAATTGGGACTCATTTTCCAGGAGTTTCCCAAATCTGAGAGGACCTCCCTGTTTGTTTTTATCTGATCCTGGCTGATGAGTAATGCCAGAAAAAAATAAAAATAGTTCTACCTTGTTCAGCTATTAACTCACCTCTTGAAGTCTCCCAGAGACTTCACAGTCTTCTCTGCATCCCATGTGTACACTCCATCAATTTTCCATAGGCACTTTCTGCTCCCGTTCTGAATATATACTCACACCATTGTCCATATATGATATTATCACTCATTTTACTAGAAATATCAAAGATACTGATTGTTTTCCTTAAAGTTTTACCCATATCTTCATTTATACTCTCCTGATATTCTCTCAGCAATGCCATTGCCTTCTTCTTTTCAAGAATTTAGCTGCTCAATTTTGTTTCAATCTCATGTCTTTCCTAGAACATTATTTAATCAATTTAGTCTCTTCTACTTTTTATCCCTTCTTCTCTCTTGTACATGCCTGCACATCACATCTCCTCTCTCTCTCTCTCTCTCTCTCTCTCTCTCTCTCTCTCTCTCACACACACACACACACACACACACACACACACATGCACACAGAGTTAGAAAATTTCAACTGAGGACTAGGTTGATATATCACCACCAAGCATATTAAAATGGAATTTATGTTGGATGAATTCTCTTTCTTAGTTTGCTAGGCCTGTTATTTGTAATTATTTGGACACCATACCTCATATTTTTATGTTATTTTTTTCTCTCCTATCTCTTCTATATAAAATCAGATCTTATCACTCTAATCTCTGCCATAGTTATGCAATTTTGCCCCTCTTCAACTTGACTATTCCAATATTATACTAGACCTCTGTTCTTCCTGTGTCGATACTCTACACTGGCCTTATCACCCATATTTATCTAGATTGCCCATCAGTTTCATTCCCCCCCCCCTACACTTACTTTGATAAATTGGCTCCAGTATACAATTTTGAGGATTTGTGTGTTGACAGTTGAAGTTTATTATCTGAAGGGTAGAAATTAAATGTGTTGACTTGGTTATCTGAAGTATAGAGGTGATAATGAAAACAACCTGTGTAGGAGATGTCCCAGAACACTCCCAATGTTTTATTTATTCCCAGAACTCATCACCAGTTGGAATCTGGCTTCTGTCCATTGCATCTCTTCATAAAGTTGATGCCTTTAGCCAAACTTTATGGACTAAACATTGCTTATATTCTCTTCTTTAAACATGCTCAACATTTTTTACCATCAGATTGCTTTGCTATCTTATATTGTCCTTCTGCCTTTCTATGTCACAAAAATTGTATTCATTCTTAAAAGTCCAGCTTAAATGTGTTTCTAAGTCTTCAGTTACATGTGAAGCTTTAAGGCTGCGTATTTATGGACTTCACCTCAGACTTGCTAAATAATAGCCTCCAAAGATAAAGCTCAAGAATTTATACGTTTAAGCATCTCTCCAGGTGAGCTGATGTTCTGCACATTTTGGAAACTACTGGAGCAGATTTCCAAGGCACTTGATGGTAGGTGATATGTAGCAGTGAGAACAGGCAAACAGTGTCAGAGAAGTCCAGAAAGGGGTGACAGGTGTTTCCCTGTGGGTGGGAGGCAGATCATTGCTATGCGCAGTCCGGGAAAAGAAAATATGTTCAAATCCAGGCAGGTGGTCTGCATCGGGGTGGTCCAGCAGCAGGTGAAATAGTCTTGATCATTGGACATGGGCTGAGTTTTAGAAAATGGTGAAAAAATAGTATTTCTGAGATAAATGAGAAGCTCAGGACTCCAAAAACAAAGTAGATGACTCGTTATAGCTGAGTCCCCTGGAGCACAAGGTGACTGCTTAGTCTCAGGGACGAAACAGAAGTTCAGTTAGTAACACTGATACACATAAGCAAATTGCAATATGCTCTTGATGTAGAGACGTCTGAACTTAAGGTTCAGGTCTTTTCAAAAAATAATTTTAATTAAAGATCTGAATTGGATCTTAACTCAGGATTAAAAGGCCTCAGGAGTGGAGGTTGCAGGAATTCTTAAATTAATTAGGCAAATACTAGACATATTGTACAATGTACTATGTTGTTCCTTGCTACCAAAGACATATGGCTCTCAGAATTTGGACTTCTGACGCCCTGCATCAGAATATATATCTCTGAGGGCCTCCTCCAGACCTATGGAATCAGAATTTGGAAATTAAGACTTATGGATCTTCATTTAAGCAAGATATGTGGGTAAAACAGTGCTGAAGTTTGAGAACCTCTCTATTTCACTGTTACTCTTTATATCTGGGGACTATGCCTTATTTGTCTTCATTTTACTCACAGCTCCTGAGAACCTTGGGCATAATAAGGCACTCATGTTTGTAGTAGAAAGAAATTATTTTTCATATGAAATTCATAATTTTTTCATAAGGTTTTTACTCCAGAGCAATATATTATTTCCAAATAACCATGAGGCAAAATTGCATTTTCTCCCAGGCAAATACAATATCTATTTTTTAATTAAGCAGAGTCATTCATATGAAACAAGAATTAATTGCTGCTTCAAAAATATTTATTTTTTCATCTTTAAAATGAGGATTTTGGTCTAGTTTGTAATTATAATTATTAGGGAAATAATTTGCTTTTATCTGGATTCACGTGAATTGTTTGTTAATGAGAGAGATGTTAGTAAAACTGGAGATTCATTGTTCAGAATGGAAACAGTTTTATAGCTGTTACAAACTTGTAATTTATGGTGGTCTAAGATTAGTCACAGTGTATAGTCAGCTCTGAGTCACCGGCTCTGTGCTTATTTTTGACATAAAGTAAAGTCAAATTTGACTCACTCTCTCACTGCCTACTGTTTGACCTTAGCATTCCTTTCAGGGATTTTGGGGCATTTTCCTCAGTCTAAACTTGCTCATATCTGAGCACAGTTATACATGCATCATGACCATTGAATTTATGAGGAGATTAGCATTTGGGGTCTAAACTGGTTCCATTGTCACAGTCAGACATGTTGGAATAGGGCAGGTAAAAATGAAGGCCCCTAAACTTAGTACTTTTAACAAAATTTTATGTCACAATATATCAGATGTACCAATAAAAATATTATAGCAAGTACATGTGTCTATAAGACTTAACTTTCAGAATCTCAAATTAGTTAAAAATGCATGCACTAATCCATATCATGTTCAAATCTTAGTAAATATCATGATTTAATACTTAAAAACCTTTTTCCCCCTGGAAGGCAATTTTAGAGTTGGATTTATTCAAAATGCTTCCAAGATCAGTAATTGAGAGAAAAATAAGCTATATCATTCAGATGCCCAAAATTTAATTGAGGAAAAGTAAAGTATGCAGGTTAGTGTTTAAGAGTATTCTTTTCTGTGTTGATTTATTAGCTTTTTGTCCAATAGGAGATATCATATACTTATAGAAACTCATTGGAAATCTGTTGAGCTTGCAGTTATATTAATGGTACACTATATATAAAAAAAGAAAAAAGCTCATATAGCCCATTGTTATCCTTCAAAAAGTATATTTGTTCTGTACTTAATTTGGAGTCCTATTTTGTGGATTTTTCTGAGCATTGCAGAGTCTACTGGAAAAACTGTAATTATAACTAAATCTGATCTCCATTTAGAAGATTTAAAAAAATATGTCATTTATAAGAATTCATACCATTCTTAAGTACTCTTTAATAGATTGCGTGTAGGTGGTAAAAAAGCCTCTCAGAGAATTGCAAATCATTATACTAATTCAAAAGTTCACTTTTCCCTTTGTCTGCCTCCCCCTGACTTGCTCTTCTCACCTATTTCCTTGGTTGAGATGAGAAGTCAAACATGGAGGAAAATTGCATGATCCTGTTTGTTCTTAAGCAAATGAATTGACACATTCTACTTACCAGTCATTAATTGCTAAAAGCACAAAAGCCATTAGAGTGCCTGTCACAGAAACAGCTATTAGCATTGCTGCTGTAATTGAAATTCAAAGGTTTTACAAAGTATATTTCACACAGATTTAATTTTTAAACATAATACTTTTCTTAAGAATGAACATCAGATGAGAAGTATATTTTCCCCTTTTATGCCTTTTCCATTATCATTTATCCCCTTATACTCTTTTTCCATCTCCACTTCTCCCTCCCCCCACAGTCACTATACTATTGTCCATGCCTATGAGTTCTTTCTCTCTTTTTTTTCTGTTTTGCTTAATCTCATGATTCTACCCCCCACCACCAGAGCTATCTGTTTTCTATCTATGTGTTTGTCTCTATTTTACTTGTTAGTTCACTTTGTTCATTAGATTCCACATGCGAGTCAAATCATATGGTACTTGTCTTTCTCTGACTGGTTTATTTAATTTAGCATAATGTTCTCCAGGTCCATTCATGCAGTCCCAAAGGGCATAATTTTCTTCCTTTTTCTGTCTGCATAGTATCCTTTGGTGTAAATATGCTATAGCTGTTTTATTCACTCACCTACTGATCAATACTTGGGCTACTTCAAAATCTTGACTAGCCTATTATATAAAAAGCCAGGGGCCATCATGACCGAAACAACCAAACAGCAGGCTGTGTCATGGGCTGAAAAGGCAGGCAGGGGGGTTAGTGAGAGACAACCAAACGACTGAATAGCAGGCTGCATGCGGTGACCAGGCTGGCAGGGGGGTAGTTACAAGTGACCAAACCGTGGGGGGTGGGCAGTTAGGGGTGATCAGGTAGGTGAGCAATTAGTAGCCAGTGGTCCCAGATTATGTGAGGGATGTCTGGGATCGGGCCTACACTGGCAGTTGGATATTCCCCCATGGGCCCCAGATTGAAGAGGGTGCAGGTGGGGCTGAGGGAACCCATGAATTTCATGCATGAATTTCATGCACCAGGCTTCTAGTTGTAAGGAATGCCACAATGAACATAGGGGTGTATATATTCTTTTGAATGAGTATTTTAGGTTTCTTTGGATAAATTCCCAGAAGTGGAAGTGCTCAGTCATAAGGCATTTCCATTTTCAATATTTTGATGTAACTCCATACTGCTACACCAATCTGCATTCCCACCAATAGTACACAAGGGTTCCCTTTTATCCACATCCTCACCAGCATTTGTTGTTTATGGACTTATTGATGGTAACCATTCTGACATGTATGAGGAGATATCTCATTGGGCTTTTAATTTGCATTTCTCAGGATTAGTGAGGTTGAGCATTTTTTCATATGTCTGTTGGCCATCTCTATGTCCTCTTTGGAGAAGTATCATTTACACTTGTAGTGTGGTGGACATTTGCCATATATACCGTATTTGCTGGCGTATAAGACGACTGGACGTATAAGACGACCCCCTAACATTTCCACTCAAAATACAGAGTTTGTTATATACTCGCCATATAAGACTACCCCCTCTTCCGCACACCTTCCACACACCAAATAAAAGGTAAAACAATATCAGATTTGATTTCAACATTTTAATTTATATTCAAATGCTTATGACATGCAGGAAAACTGTCACAAGGCTGTATGTAATCAAACATATACATAAAACTGTGCAAGTTTATTATTTAATCGCGAATCTTCAATGCATATGTAAAGAAATATACGGTAACCCGAATTTACCACACTCGCAAAATCGCATAACAGCAAAATTGCATAACAGCCGAGCATACACCCAGCAGCGATGCTGATGCCTGAACGGTATGTGGAATGAAGTGGGCGGGCATCGCGAGGCCACTATAGCACGGGGCAAGCACTATGGGCAGTCTATCTGAAGTGTACCTGGCGTATAAGATGACCCCCCACTTGGAGGCATATTTTTCAGGGCCAAAAAATCGTCTTATACGCCGGCAAATACGGTACTCACTGCTTATTATGTGCAGGCTCTATTGAGTCTTGAATGTCACTGGTGATTTCTGTGCTGCATGACCAAACAACTCCACCGTTATTATGAAGACATGTACAATAAATATAAAGCAGTCAAATACAAAACTATATACATATGTTAGTTGTGTAGATTAGAGATCGAGCCAAATAGGAATTCAGCAGGAACAGATTTTATTGAAGAAAGTAATGAAGTGAAATAAGAATTGGATGGTGCTCTTTGGTAGCTTCAGAATTGCTTTATAGGAGAAACTTAGACTCAGCAACTTAATTAGAAGATAATATGTTCTTGAACCTTGAATTTCATAGGCAGTTATGCTTCGTGTTTAGATCCTCTGATATCCATTAATAAAATAGCCATGTGTTCTAAATTTTTTTTTGTTCTTTAACATGCTGTGAAATGTCAACTACCATATTTGCCGGCGTATAAGACGACTTTTTGGCCCTGAAAAATATGCCTCCAAGTGGGGGGTAGTCTTATACGGCGAGTATATAACAAACTCTGTATTTTTTAGTGGAAATGTTAGGGGGTCGTCTTATACGCCCAGTCTCTTATACGCTGGCAAATACGTATTTTTCAGGGCCAAAAATCGTCTTATACGCTGGCAAATACGGTATGCATCTCAAAGAACATTCTTATTTTTATTTGAGCTCTTTTAGATGGTGGGGTTAGGGAGATCTGAAGATTATTGGTATGCTAATGCACTCATAGTGAACCACCCTGTGCCACCATCATTATTGATGAAAACAGTGAGATTAATAGGTAGAGGAGAGTAAATAGGAATCCCAAGATACAGAAAAAGGCAACGCTAGAATAAAGGAATGTAATATCTAGGGTCGAGCTGAGTTGGAATTCATACTGTAGTAAAGGGCATTGTATTGGGAAGAATGTAAGAAGGGAGGCAGGCCTTACTATGGTCTTAGTTTTATATAATTGCAGCAGAAGTTTGAATATAATATCATTGGAAATTGGACTTTCTACTAAATTTAAAGTAAGAAATAATATAAGTAACTCAAAAAATAGTGATTCTTTTTAAAATATATATATTTTATTGATATTTTACAGAGAGGAAGGGAGAGAGATAGAGAGCCAGAAACGTCAATGAGAGAGAAACATCGACCAGCTGCCTCTTGCACACCCTCTACTGAGGATGTGCCAGCAACAAATGTACATGCCCTTGACCGGAATCGAACCCGGGACCTTTCAGTCCGCAGACTGACACTCTACCACTGAGCCAAACTGGTTTCGGCTAGTGATTCTTTTTTATCATTTCCCTCAAACACTGTAGTAACTTCTTTAGATGGAAAATGATTTGTCATTTCATATTTACTGAGCCTCTCAAGTCACAAAAATTAAATTCCACAGTCATTTCCGTGGCCCATAAAACTCTTTACAACTCAACATTCTCTTTGCTAGTTAAACATATGTCTTCTTCTTCATCTTTTGAAATTTATCCTCACATGCCATGTCTTCAAAAAGGATCTGACTTACTTATGATTGAACTTCCTTCTAGCTAGAAGTTTCTATCCCTTTTCCTGCTCTATTTTTCTGTACATGTGCCATGTGTGTGGATGTGCACTCATTACAGTGCACACTCAAGAGGATAGGACTTCTTTGTGTAGTTCACACTTATTCTTAATATCTATAAAAGTGTTTGGCATACAGTGGTGCTCAATAAATATTTTATGAATCAATCAATGAATATACAGGTCTCAAAGAATGATCAGTACAATATGTATACTTTGGATACTTTAAGTAGAAACTTTCAGCCACAAAATGTTTTTTATACAATTATGTGATAAAATATCTAAGAAAGGCTTGTCTTATGGGGTACTTTTTTAACTGAATGTCTTATTTTGAGATAGTTGTAGATTCGCATGCAGTTATAAGAAACAATACAGAGAAATCTTGTGTTCTCTTTATCCAGTTTCTTTCAATAGTAATATCTTACAAAGCTCTAATACAATATCACAAACATAATTTTCATATTGATGCAATAAAAATAGAGGACAGACTCATGAGAATAATTCCTCATGTTGCCTGCCTTTGTATGACCACACATAATTAATTCATGCCCACCCTCCTAGTAATTCCTCTAATCATAACCCTCTGACAACCAGTGATTTGTTCTCCACTTTCCATAATTTTGTCATTTCAAAAATGTTATATAATAATAAGCCAAAATCGGTTTGGCTCAGTGAATAGAGCAATGGCCTAAGGACTGAAAGGTCCCAGGTTCGATTCCGGTCAAGGGCATATATCTTGTTTGCAGGCACATCCCCAGTAGGGGGCATGCAAGAGGCAGCTGATCAATGATTCTCTCTCATCGATGTTTCTAACTCTATATCCTTCTCCCTTCCTCTCTGTAAAAAATCAATAAAATGTATTAAAAATAAATAAAAATATTAATAAGAATGTAAAGTACATCATAAGGAATATAGTCAATAATATTATTATAACAATGTATAGAGCCAGGTGGGTATGTGAATATTGGAGGGACACTTTGTACAGTATATGATGGTCTAACCACTATGCTGTGCACCTGATACAAAATAATATTGAGTGTAATCTGTTATTGAAAAATTAAATTAAAAATTAAATAATAAATAGTACTTTAGACACAGTGATTACTACTGTGAAGAGGATTTAAGAGAAATTAGGATTTTATAGTTTTGTGTTGCTGGATTTTTTTTAGAGTAAATTTCTATGGTTTCCCAATAAAAATAATTAGCAATTGGTAGATCTTAGCAGTTACACAAAAGGTTGTGAGGAAGAGATTCCATGCCAACCAGATATTTCAATTCTCTCAATTTCAGTTTTCCCAGATACTATTCCTCAGATAGGGATAATGGTACTTTCCTTATAAGGGTCTCATAAGGTTTTATTTTTTTCTCCTGTGTTTGATTTAGTACCCATCAATTTAAAAAACCAATTTTATGTCAATATTTTTGCATTGATTTACATGTTCATATGATTTTCTTCTCTAATTTGTTAGCATCATGGATTATAGTGATTGATTTTTAATACTGAACAGCCTTTGTCTCTGGAATCAACCACACTTGACCATGGTGTGCTTGTTTTTATATATTACTGATTTCTACTTGCTAATATTTTGTCCAGGGTTTTTAAGTCTGTATTCATGCGGAATATTAGTCTGCAGTTCTGTGGGTTTATTTTTCACTATCTTTGTCTAGTTTGGATAAAGTAACACTAGCTTCATAATATGATTCTCTTCTAATTTCTGGAAGAGATTGTGCATGGTTGGTGTTAATTAATTCTTCTCTAACATTAGGTAGAGTTCTCCAGCGGCACTGTCTGGCCAGGGGATCTCTATTTTGTGGGGTTTTAAAATTCTGTTTAATTGTTCTCAGGAGACAAAATTGGCTGAAATGTAATGTTAAACCAGTTGCAGAAAGTGGTATTTTTAAATAATCCATTTGTTAAAAAGGAAGTCTCAAGAGAAATATAGTAAACTAAAATGTATTGAATTGATATAAAATGAAAATATATAAAAATGTGTGAAATATAGTTAACAGATTAAATAAAGGAAAACTATAGCACTCAATGCATAAATTAGAAAAGAAGAAATACCTCAGATCAATAATTTGTTCTCCCACTCATCCATAAGAGTCTAGGAAAAGAAAAGGAAGATAAGTCCAAAGTATGCTGAAGGAACAGAATAATAAAAATACAGAAACAAATGAAATTGAAAACAGAAAACAATAAGAAAAATCAGTGAAATAAAGAGCTGGTTCTTGAAATAAATAAAATTGACAAAACTCTAACAAGTCTGGCCAAAACACTCTCTCTCTCTCTCTCTCTCTCTCTCTCTCTCTCTCTGTCTCTCTCTCTCTCTCTCTCTCTCTCTCTCTCTCTCTCTCTCTCTCACACACACACACACACACACACACACACACACACACAAATTATCAACATTTAGGAATAACCACCACAGACATCAAATTTATAACAAGGGAATCATGCCAACAACTTACATACATAAATTTTATTCCTTGAATAAAAGGAACTCATATCTCAAAAAAGCATACCTACCACAGCTTACCTAATATGAAACGGGTAATTTGAATAGCCTTATAACTATTAAGGGCATTACATTTGTAATGCTTTCCTTTGTTACCACTCTGGTAGGGAAAGGGCGGTCACCTCTTCGTTACTGACCTATGGAGGTCGAAATCCAAGTTCCTCACTCAGCCTCCTGACATGCAGGGGAGGAGGCTGGGTAGGCATGGGAAAGCGGCTGGCCTGGAGGTCTCCATTCAGGAGGCCTCCCAACCCTGGCTTCCTTACTGCTCCCACATGCTCTCCACTGCCAGGATGGAGGGGTCTGGCGACACCTGGAATGGGTAAAAGCCCCAGCTCCCTGTTTTCCATTCTCCGCCCTCATCCTGTCAAAGATGGCTGGGGTGCTTCATTACTGCCTGCGGATGGCAGGACACTACATTCCCCTTTTGACTTTTGTTGTCATGGCAGGAAATGGGATCACAGCTTTTCTCTGTGGTGCTGGGATAGAGCCGTTACTGTCTACAGGCTTTACTCTTTCATTTTGATTTTGCTTTTTCGCTAGAAAAGAGAGGTATTTATTTGGGGCTCTTTCAGCAGCTGAGGTGGTTGCCATTTCCAGACTGCTGTCTTCTGGGATAGATGAGTCCAAAAGAAAACCCAGGTAACTCACCACTCTGTTGTTCCTTGGGTCCTGAGTGTACTCATTGCTCTGCCTTCTTCTCATCACCTTTAAGAGTCCTCTTATGTTTGTTTCATATTTAATGCCCGAAGTTGTAAGTCAAGGGAGGAATAGGGAGGATGCATCTACTCCATCTTCCTCAAAGCAGAGGTCCGTTCATGGGAATATATTTCCTCTCTATGTATAGAACCCTTTTTTATCCATATATTCAAGATCAAGTTATTTAATACATAACTATTTATGAGCTACTAATGGGAAGAATATTATGAAACAAATTATTTGTTGTGCTTTAAAATTTGTAATTATATAATTTTAGATCTTCATTAGATCTCTGTGATAATGTCATTGAGGCATTTATTTTACATACATGGGAAATGAAGCAAAGAGGTTAAATGTCTGCTAATTGTATCATAACTATTAGCAGAAATCTTACTAATCCAGAACTATTTCTACTATATTGCAATGCATCTCTTACCTTAGAAATGTAACAACTAATTTTAGTTTATTATCATTCGAGTAGTTTTATTCTATTATTATACAATATCTAAATAGAGTAATTATAGAGTGGGGGGGATTTGGGGTCCATTATACAGATTACCTCATGAAAGTATATACTTACATTATAAATTACCCAAATATGTATTTAAAATTCAAGAAAACTAAATTTCTATTCTCAAATATATGCTTAACCTATGCTATTAAAAACACTATTAGTTAACATGATAAGATCTGTAAAATACTGAAGCAAAATATATCCTGGGAAAATGTTAAAGGTCCTGGACATATCTCACATTTTTTAGCCTGGATCAGTCCCAAAGGTGTAATGTCTGCTATTATGAAATTGTCTTAGGTATCAAATTCTAAATTATAAATTTTAAATCCTTTTAAATGTAATTCCTTTTGCAAGAAAAATGAATTTGAGTTACTCTGCATAATTCTTCTTGACCCCACTGATGCTCTAATACCTTTCATTAAGTCCACTCTGGGCACCGACTCTTTTCTTCATCCCAGCTCCAGATAAAGCCAGCTGTTCTTCCAGCAGCATTTTTATTAACTTATTTAGGAACTGGGGCATATCTTATTACACTATTTTCCATTCCTGCCCTATGCAGCTGTAGCTGATACTTTTCATAACAGCCCTTACATATCAACCTCCTCCCATTCACCCCATTTTTTTTCTTATTCTCCTTTACTTTCCTTTTAAAGTAAATTAAGCATGTGCGTGTGCATGCAAAACCCCCCTTCCTCCTTCCTTCTTTCCTTTCTCTCTTCCTCCCTCTCTCCCTTCTTCCATCCCTCCCTTCCTTTTTTCCTTTCTTCTTTTCTGGTAATATTACTTGCATGCTTCAAGAATGTGACTATTGTTACTATGAGATTATAAACTTCAGGGGAAAATGTTTACTAATGGTATAAAAACTCTCAACTATAGAATAAATGAATTGTAATGATAGCAAAATTTTATTAATACTAATTTAACTTCGTTTAAAAATCAGAACAGTTTCAATGTAAAAAAAGGCTTTGACTGTAAGGGAGTGCACATTATTGTTAACCTCAAAACAATGAATTTTAAATATGTTTCATGGTCTACAAAAACAACTTTGGTGGAGGAACCTATTTTATAAATATAAAACATGCATAAACAGCAGCCACCATGTTATTAAAAAATCCAAAATTCAAATAAAAAGTAACATTTCTTCATATATTTTAAAAAAATCTATTTTATTGATTTTCCACAGAGATGAAGGAAGAGGGATAGAGAGCTAGAAACGTCCATGAGAGAGAAACATCTACCAGCTGCCTCCTGCACACCCCTTGCCGGGTATGTGCCCGCAACCAATGTACATGCCCTTGACCAGAATCGAACCTGGGACCTTTCAGTCCGCAGACCGATGCTCTATCCACTGAGCCAAACTGGTTTCGGCCATTTCTTCATATATTAATATCATCATTATAACTTGAATTTTCACGGCGTAATTATTTACTGCAAACTTGAAAACAATCACTTATTCTTTGCTTGGATGCCTTATTATGAATAATTATTATTTTAAAACAAATTGCAGTGTTAGAAAGATAGTAAATACTATTCCAGATAGAGCATAACAATGAAAACTATATCAATTAAATCAAATATTAAAAACCAGTAGCCTCCAAAAGTCTGTTATTAATTAAATTAGTTTACTTTTATTAGGATTTTTAAAAATTATAATTTTATATACAAATTTTTATTAGTTTGTTATGTATGAGAGGTCTGACATTTTAAAATGATAGACTTGACATTTTTCATTTAAGTTATTGTTGTAGAGAAATGGCTAACTTTGTATAGGACATACTCCCTAAAATCTGGATAGAATGCTATTCTCAGAAGTACTAGGAAGAACTCCACCTCAGATTAAAGTAACCAAAAGGTAGTTGAAAACAGTTGACATGTTTGACTAACTTGTAAGGCTTCATTTCTAGTACAGATATATGAGAAGTACATTATTGCATCATTATCATTTTTTTCTATAAGCTAGAAAGTATTTTAAATTTATATATAAGTATATTTTATGGGAAAGCTTTATTTATGTTTTTTCTAATTTCTTTTTATGTTTTTTAATTATGGGAAATTGTTTTTTGTATAGTGAAATGAAAAGAACTTAGTATATGATTCGGTGAATTTTTACAATGTATAAACCCATGTAATCACCACTCAGCAACATGTAGAACATTTCTGTCTCCCACAGAAACTTCCATTGGGAGTTGCAACCACTGCCTTCATTTTAATCAACATAGATCAATATCAATTGTTCTTGAGCTATATGTGTTCTTTTCTTTCTTTTTAAAAAAAATGGTATATTTTATTTTATTATATTTATTCGGGTGACATTGGTTACTAGTGTCATATAGTTTTCAAGTGTACAGTCCTATGATACATGGCTCATATGTTGCATGTGTGTCCACTACCCAAGTCAAGTCATCTTCTGTCGCTGTATATTTGATCGCTTTATTTTTTTACTATCTCTCCACTCCCTTCCCTCTAGTTTCAGTTTTATACCCCACATATGAGTGCAATAATGATTCTTAGCTTTTTCTTGTTGACTTATTTAGCTTAGCATAATATTCCCAAGGCCCATCCATGTTAACACAAATGGGAATATTTCATCTTTTCTCGTGGCTGAGTAGTATTTCATAGAATATATGTACCACATCTTCTTTATCCAATCCTCTGTTGAAGGAAAATTTGGTTACCTCTATGTTTTGGCCACTGTGAATAATGCTGCAATGAACATAAGAGTGCATGTGTTTTTGCAAATAATTTTTTTCAGGTAGATACCCATAAGAAGGATTGCTAGGTCATATGGCAACTCAGTTCTTAGCTATTTTTTTTAGCAATGTCATACTGCTTTCCATAGTGGTTGTCCCAGTTTATATTCCTACCAGCAGTGAAAGAGGGTTCCTTTCTCTTTACAACCTCTAATATTTTTTTTATTACAAATTTTGTTAATAATAGCCGTTCTAACAGGTATGAAGTGGTATCTTATTGTAGTTTTGATTTACATTTCCCTAATAGCTAGTGAATTATGACACATTTCATATATCTGAGGGTTGTATGTATGTATGTATGTCTTCTTGGGGGAGGCATCTGTTCAGGTATTTTGCCCATTTATTAATTAGATTATTTGTTTGTTTGGTGTTGAATTGTATCAGTTTTTTATATATTTTGGATATTAACTACTTGTTGGAACTGTTGTTTGCAAATATCATCTCCCATTTGGTTGGTTGTCTTTTTGTTTTGTTGTGATTTCTTATGCTGTGCAGAAACTTTTTAGTGTGATATAGTCACTTTCATTTATTTTTGTCTTTGCTTCTCTTGCCTTTAGGCTCAAATTCATACAATGTTCTCTATGACCAAGGTCCATTAGTTTAGTACCTATGTTTTCTTCCATGTAATTTATTGTTTCAGATCTTATATTTAGGTCTTAGATCCATTTTTTAGTTAATTTTTGTACAAGGGGCAAACTAATATAGTTTCACTAAGAGGCCCAGTGCATGAACTTCATACCCCTCAGCCTAGCCCAGGGGTGGGCAAACTTTTTGACTCGTGGGCCACAATGGGTTCTTAAACTGGACGGGAGGGCCGGAACAAAAGCATGGATGGAATGTTTGTGTGAACTAATATAAATTCAGAGTGAGCCTTGCTCCGGCTGAGCGGTATTCACCTTGTGAGAGTGCACTCACCACCAAGGGGCAGCTCCTTCATTGGTGCATCATAGCAACCAGTCATTCCACCATTTGGTCAATTTGCATATTAGCTTTTTATTATATAGGATTCTTTTTGTGTGGCTTTCAAATTCTCCCAGCACCATTTATTTGAGTCTCTTCTCTCTCTTTTTTCCCAATTGTATGTTTTTTGGCTTCTGTGGTTTTATTTCCGGGCTCTCAATTCTGATCCATTGTTCTGTGTAGTTATTTCTCTGCTAATACCATGTTCAGTTGATTACTGTCACTTTGTATTATAATTTTAAGTCAGGGAGTTTGATACATCTGGCTTCATTCTTTTTTTCCCTCAGGATTGCTTTGACTTTTTTTGTGGTTCCATATAATACTGATGATTTTTGTTCTATTTCTTTTTTAAAATGACATTGGGATTTTGATGAGGATTGTAAGAAATCTGTATATTGCTTTGGGTAATATGGTCATTTTAAATATGTTGATTCTTCGCACTCGTGAATAAGAAATACCTTTTAATTTAATTGTTTTTCAATCTCTTTTTCCCCCCTAGATCCTAGCATTTTTAAAAATTGTTTAAAGTATTACAATTAGTAGAAAATATGTCTCCTTTTTCCCCTAGTGACTTCCCCTGCCCTCCCTCACCTCCCCCCCCCCCCCCGCACATGCCTTCACCCCTCTAGAGTCTATGTCCATTGGATATGCTTTTATGGATGCATACAAGTCCTTTGGTTGATCTTTTACCCTCTGCTAACCCTCTCCTGCCTTCCCACTGAAGCTTGACAGTCTGTTTGATACTTCTTTGTTTCTGTATCTATTTTTGTTCATTAGTTTATGATGTTCATTTTGTTCCACAAATGAGTGAGATCATGTAATGTTTATCTTTCTCTGACAGCCTCATTTTGCTTAGCATAATGTTTTCCAGGTCCATACATGCTTTTGTGAACTGTCAATGAAGTTTTACAGTTCCTTCCTTCTTACAGCAGTGTAGTATTGTGTGTTGATATACCACAGTTTTCTAATCCACTCATCTGCTGATGGGCACTTAGGCTGTTTCCAAATCTTAGCTATTGTAAATTGTGCTGCTATGAACATAGGGGTGCATATATCCTTTCTGATGGGTGTTTCTGGTTTCTTGGGATATAGTCCTAGAAATGGGATCACTGGGTCAAATGGGAATTCCATTTTTAACTTTTTGTGGAAACTCCATACTGTTCTCCACAGTGGCTGCACCATTCTACATTCCCACCAGCAGTGCATGATGGTTCCCTTTTCTCCACATCCTCTCCAGCACTTGTTTGTTGATTTGTTAATGTTAGCCATTCTGACAGTTGTGAGATGTTACCTCATTTTTGGTTTGATTTGCATCTCTCGGATGATTAGTGACTTTAAGCATGTTTTCATATATCTCTTAGCCTTCTGTATGTCCTCTTTTGAAAATTGTCTATTTAGGTCCTTTGCCCATTTTTTTTTATTGGATTGTTTATCTTCCTTTTGTTAAGTTGTAGGAGTTCCCTATAAATTTCGGAGATTAAACCCTTATCAGAGATAACATTGGCAAATATGTTCTCCCTCGAAGTGGACTTTTGTTGTTTTTGTTTGTGGTTTCTTTCATTGTGCAGAAGATTTTTATTTTGATGTAGTCCCATTTGTTTATTTTCTCCTTAGTTTCCATTATTCTAAGAGCTGTATCTATAAATATATTGCTATGACATATGTCTGCTATTTTGCTGCCAATGTATTCTTGTAGGATTTTTATGGTTTTCTGTTTTACATTTAAGTCCTTCTTAATAATGCTTTGTAGTTTTCAGTATATAGGTCCTTTACATCATTTGTTAAGTTTATTCCTAGGTATTATTTTTTTGAATGCAATTTAAAAGGAGTTGATTTTTTCATTTATTTTCCCTAAGTTTCAATGTTAGTATATAGGAAAGCAGTGGATTTTTTGTGTGTATTGATTTTATATTCTTCAACTTTACTGTATTTGTTTATTATCACCTTTAGTATTTTGGTACAATCTTCAGGGTTTTCTCTAGACAGAATCATGTTATCTGCAAAAAAAGAGACAGTGACACTTTTATTTCTTCCTTCTCAATTTGGATGCCTTCTATTTCTTTCTCTTGCCTGACTGCTTTGGCTAGGAATTCCAGAACTATGTGAATTAAGAGTGTTGAGAGTGGGAATGATTGTCTTGTTCTTAACTTTAAAGGAAAAGCTTTCAGTTTTCACCATTGGGTATGATATTGGCTGGGGGTTTGTCATATATGGCCTTCATTATGTTGAAGCTCTTTCCTTCCTACCTATTTTATTGAGTATTTTAATTGTAAATGGATGCTGTATCTTGTCAAATAGTTTTTCTGCATCTATTGGTAAGATTATTTGATTTTTTATCCCTTGTTTTGTCAATGGGGTTTATTACATTCCTCTATTTGCATATGTTGAATCATCCTTGTGCCCCTAGTATCAACCCTACTTAAACATGCTATATTATTTTTTCAATGTATTATTGTATTCAATCTGCTAGTATTTTGTTTTGTATTTTTGCATGCGTATTCATTAGGAATATTGGTCTGCAGTTTTTTGCCAGGTTTTGGTATCAGAGTTAGGTAGTCTTTTTGTTCTCTATTTCATTCAATTCTGCTCTGATTATTACTGTTTCCTACTGTTGCCTGTAGGTTGCTTTTGTTCTTCCTTTTGTAGTTCTTTAAGACTTAATGTTAGGTTGTTTACTTGGGGCTTCTCTTATTTCTTTAGATCCGCCTATAATGATATAAATAGCCCTCTTATTATTCCTTTTGCTGCATGCCAGAGTTTTGATATGTTGTATTCTCATTTGTCTCTATATCTTTTGATCTCATCTTTCATTTCTTCTTTGACCCAGTCATTTTTTTTAGTAGTATGTTGTTTAATCTCCACATATTTGTGGGTTTCTTTGCTTCCTATTTGCAGTTGGTTTAAAATTTCAATGTATTATGGCCAGAGAATATGCTTGGTGTAATTTCAACATTTTTGAATTTGTCGAGGCTAGTTTTGTGACTCAACATATTGTCTATAGTTGAGAATGTTCCAGGTGCACTGGAGAAGAATGTATAATCTGATGTTCTAGGATGGAAGGCTCTGTAAATGTCATCTATGTCCATTTGGTTGAACGTGTTTTTTAAGGTCTATATCTCTTTGTTGAATTTCTGTTTGTGTGATCTATCTGTAGCTATAAATGAAGTTTTACAGTCCCCAACTATGATTGTGTTTTTGTCTGTTTCTCTCTTCAGTTTTGTCATTAGTTGATTTATATATTTTGGTATTCCCTGATTTGGTGCATGTATATTAAAAAGTGTTGACCTGGCAGGTGTGGCTCAGTTGATTGAGCATCATCCCATGCACCATAAGAAAACTGGTTCAATTCTCATTTAGGGCACATGCTCTGGTTGCAGGTTTGATCTGTGATAGGAGGCTTGCAGGAGGCAACTGATCAATGTTGCTCTCTCACATCAATGTTTTTCTCTTCATCTCTAAAATTAAAACATACAATATAAAAGAAATATGTATTTTTATGTATTATCCCATTTATTATTATGAAATTTCCATTTTGTCTCTTGTTACCTTGAAATATATTTTTTTCAGATATAAATATGGCTATACCTGCTTTGCTAAGGATATTATTTGCTTGGAGAATAATTTTCTACCCTTTACTTTGAATCCACCTTTGTCTGCAGCTTAGATGTGTCTCCTGAAGGCAGCACATTGTTGTTGTTTTTTCTTTTTATTTATTGATTAAGGAATTACTTATGTGTACTTGTTCCCCCCTAACCCCCCACCCCCCACTGTGTTTTTTTTAATCCAATCTGCTCCTCTGTGCCTTTATTGGTGAATTCAGTCCATTTACATTTAGGTTAATTACTGATGTACTAGAGGCCCGGTGCACGAAATTCGTGCATGGGAAGGAGGGGTCCCTCAGCCTGGCCTGCACAATCTTACAATCTGGGACCTCTCGGGGGATGTCTGACTGTCCTTTGGGATTGAGCTTAAACCAGCAATCAGACATCCCTCTAGCAATCCAGAACACTGGCTCTTAACCGCTCACCTGTCTACTGCCTGATTTCCCCTAACCCCTCTGCCTGCCAGCCTGATCACCCATAATCACTCACCTTCCTGATTGCCCCTAACTGCTCTGCCTGCCTTTCTGATCATCCCTAACCACTTCCCTGCCTGCCTAATCTCCCCTAACTGCTCTCCTGTTGCCCAATTGCACCTAGCCACTCTATCTGTCAGCCTGATCACTCCTAACTTCCTCTACCTTGGCCCCTGCCATGGCGGCTTCATCTGGAAGGACATCCAGAATGATGTCCAGAAGGTAGTTCAGCTGTCAGGTCTAATTAGCATAGTACAATTTTATTATTATAGATGAAGATTTCCTATAGGTATCTTATCTTTTGTTTTCTGGAAGTAGCTCTTTTATGTATGCTCTATTTCTTTGAACATAATTGGGAAAGTCATCCTTGAGGATTTGGGTTAATTCATTCTTTTATTGTTGCCATTTCCCATTATATGAGTACCCCAATATTTGTATATCTGTTTCCTTTTGATTGTTCAAAAATATGTATTATTAGTGAAACTGCTATAGATATTTTTGAATAACTCTTTTTTTGTGTGTGGAATTGCTGGGATATAGTCTAGATGCATGTTTAACTGTTCAAGAAACTGACAGGTTTATAAAGTGTACTCTTTTAAATACATACCCAACAGCAATGTGTGAGAGTCCTAATTACTTCTTAGTTATCAATAGAATTTTGTGTTATTTTTCATTTTAAACATTCTAATTAGTAAAAAGAATTTCAATCTTATTGTAAGTTTAATTTTCATTTCAGTGATGATTAATGGTATTAAATTCTTTATCATGGTTATTGACTATATATGGGCCTATTTCATTTTTACATGGTAGTGTGATACCATAAACTGTACAGCTGAATCTATGCAAAACAATCTTCATAGTCAATGGGGGATATTATTATTGTTCCATGATCTTCAAAATATTTTGTCACCATATTAAATATGTTTTACTGTCAGTTATAAGTATATAAAAATAAAAGTAATAAAACCAATATTTATTTACTGTACTGTAATATAAAACATTAGAAATATTGAGAATTAAAGTCAGATTAATTTGTAAGACAGAAACTTATCAAGAATGGTTGCTTTATTTTTCTTATTATTTAGGTTACAATACAGAGAGAGCATCTTTCCTATGACATGGCAAATTTTTATAAACCCTTCAAAATTTGGATTACATTCCAACACTTCCAATACATAATAATGTTATTAAGTATAACATTATGTCTTCATAATGTTCTTCAAGAGTTCCATTAGTGTGAAGTTTTTTTGTTAGTATTATTTCTTCTGAGATATCATTCTACATCCTTTCATCACAACCACTTTTCTTATGTCCATAAAGTTTGTTTTTACTTACTAGTTCCTCTGGCTGCATAGCTAACGCTTCTTAAATGGAAGCAATTTCCATGATTAGCTATTTGTTCTAAAACTCCCTTTACGTTTGATTGAATTTTCGCTTCTAGCATGGGATGCTGCCATCTTTGTTGTTCAACATGTCACATGCACATGGGGGACAAGTAGACACTAAAACTACACACTTGGCTGATTGTTCATGAACTAAGTAACAGACGCAAGTAACCAGTTAATGATAGGCATTAAAAGAAGTTACATGATTGGTCAGTTTATATTGCACATCTGTTACTTATGTAGCAATTTTTGTGGACAAAAGAGATAGCAGCAAAGTTCACTTTATTCAAATACTCATTAATATACAATGGCAACAAACTTGAACCCCTGTTTTGGAGAGACAGATGTAATTTAATTAAACCACAGAAATAGAAAGTTAAGACAGTGGAATATGTAAAGTGAGGGTTGTCCTATCTCCTTTTGGGAAGTTTCTGTTCAAGTCTTAGCCCATTTTTTTTATTGAGTTGTTTTCTTTTTAGAATTCAATTATAGGAATTATTTATATATTTATATATTTTTATATACAAGTCCTTTATTGGATATACACACAATAAGTATTATTGTACTCAATGACTTGAATTTCTAATGTATCTTTGGATGAGCAAATGATTTTAATTTTGAAAAAATCCAAATTAGCATTTTTAAATTTCACCTTAGTACATTTTGGGTACTGTGTAAGAAATATTTTCTACTTCAAGAACACTTTAGCTTTTAAATTTAAATCCATGATTTATCTCTATATTTTTATATGTATGTGTATGTATATAGTATGAGATATGATCTAAAAAAATTTCCAAACATTTATTTAGTGTTTCCAGAATAATTTCTTTATTGAATTATTTTGGTAGCTTTGTCAAAAATCAGTTTACCTATGCACTTGAATATATTTCTAAAATATATTCTATTTCATTGATTTATTTGCTGACCTTTATGCCAATATCATGTTGTGCTGATAACTATAGCTTTATAAAAGAATATTAAAATCAGGTAATGTAAGTTCTAAGAAAAGTGTTAATTTTCAAGATTATTTTGGTTATTTTCATTTTCAAATATTTTTCAGCACTTCTGGAAACCCAATAACATACCTTTTGAAGTCATTCCTTAAAGCTTTATTAAACTTTTTTTCTCTGTTATTCAGATTGGAGTTATTGATGTATTATCAAGTTGATTGACTATATTCTACCACTTTCAAATTTGGTGTTAAAAAAAACTCCAATGAATATTTCATTTATTGTACTTTAAATTCTAGAATTTTCACTTAGTTCTGTTTCATTATTTCCACTTTCTCTGCTGAAATTGCCTACTTGCTTTCCAATGATAACTTTTTCATTGTCAAATAAAATATTTATAATAGCTTTTTAAAATTCATTTTATTCTCATTTCTTATCCTATAATCTTCCTATTGAACACCTTTTCTTCTTGACTATTAGTCACATTTCTGTTACTAATAATTTCTCTATCTGTCTAGTAAATTTTAAGCTCATATTGAATATTATTAGCGATCCTTTAAAAAAAACTCTGGATTTTGTTGTCTTCTTTTTGGAGAGTGTGGCTTTTATTCTGAAATATAATTAAATTATTTTTTTTCTTCTCCCTCTCCCTCTCTCTCATTCTGAATTCCTGAGAAATCCAAATTCGTTTTTCTTTCTTATAGAATTTTCCCCAAACATTAGGCCCAGGATCTTTTGAGTATTTTAACTTATTAAGGTTTTTAGTTAGTTATTTGTACAAGCATAGTCCTTAAAAACAGGAATGATTTCAAGTAGGATTTGATTGCAGTCAGCATTGGTGACCCTTCATGGAATTTTTGCATGAATCCATGGATATATGCATTTATTTGTTATTTTTTTAACTTTATTGTTTACTCGTTAAACAAATATTTCTTAAATATAAATGTGTGCTAGATATTATTGGCATACTTGCAATTTTTATTATCTTTTCCTATTTTACTTCACTATTAACTACTGAGTTCATCATCTGATGTTCTGACACTATAAAACTCCTTTTAAATGTTCTTTCACTCTCATGATTTCAAAGCTTTATATATATATATATATATATATATATATATATATATATATATATTTAATTAAATTGTTTTCCTGACTTCTTATGTTAACCTAAGCCTCTCCTCCTAAGACATCTCTATCTATGCTAACAAGATATGAAGCACATTTTACTTACTCATTTCTATCCTCAAGTGAAACCCTACAAACCAGTATGTCTTTCTCATTTCATCATCAATATTAATGGCTCGATTTTAGTCTCCAGATGTTAATGCAATGGTCTTAATAGAAAATTAACTCTACTATATAATTGCTCCCCTAAGAACTACTTCATATGAACTATTTTAAATCAAAGTTGTCATTTATTATATTCTCATGAGATAATTTGCTATATACACTCGTCAAACTAGTTACTCTGTAAAATAAATTAACTCATTTATCCTCCAAATAGGATATGTATAACCCATTTTCCTTGTAGTGTTCTCAATAAAAGATTTTTCCCACCAGAAATTTTACTGAGGTACTTTATAAATAAGTTCTGTGTTCACTAATACTTAGTTTAAAACTAATATTGTTGCCCTGGTCGATGTAATTTGGTGGGGCATCATCCTGTGCACCAGAGTTGCCGGTTCGATTCCCAGTTAGGGCACATGCCCAGGTTGTGGGCTCAGTCCCAGGTAGGAGGCATGCAGGAAGCAGCTGATCAATGTTTCACTGCTATCACATTGATGTTTCTCTTTCCCCTGCCTTCCTTTCCCTCTAAAAAATCAATTTTAAAAATCTTAAAAATAAACAAACAATATTATTATAGCTTTTCTTCATAGAATTTTGGGTCCCTAATGGTCTTGTCTACATATATTAGGACAGGCCTGTTGGCTTCTTTTTTAGGAAATCACAGTCCTCCTTATAGTAGACATGTTCTCAATTGCTTTTAATGCAAATTGATATGTTAATATGGTTTAATTTGTCATACTAATTGGTGTGCCAGTCCACATCTCAGCTTTGTTGTATTATCTAAAATAATGTTTATGTAGCATATTTTAGTAAATACTATTCCAGCTACTCCAAAAATTCATCTCTGGACTAAGCCAGAGTACCTGAGAGAAGTATACCTGAATTCAATAATTAAAATTTCTTAAGAAACAGTTTAACAAAAATGTATCTGGTAATGCCCACCCACACTAAGAGCTGTTATGTGAAAGAGCTAAGTTAAAACTTATTTACCATGTAAGGATGCTGTTGAAGACATTGTTCAGTAAGTTACATGATACCTTATTTATGTGATTTGGGGAGGAGAAATATATCTTTGTTCTCAGTACCAGAGATGGTTGCATTTTTCTTGACTATTTAATTTGTCTTTATTGCCACAGAGATCTATGTTGGTTTTGAAATATTATTTGCTGGAACACTCAGATAAACCATAAAATACTTCTAGAATGTGTACGGCATATCTATTTTACCTATTGACTAAATTCTTGGGTTCATTCCATCTGTTGTATTCCTATTTCATCTATGTAAATAAATCATCACATTCTGCCAATATTCTTTTGCTTATTCCTAATTATTCTTTGTCATCATTGTAACCTGCATGATGCTGCATATATATATAATATATATATATATATATATATATATATATATATATTATATACACACACACACACACACACACACACACACACACACACACAAAATACCTAAGCAGTTTATATCAAGCTTACTTTTTTCTTATAAATAGCTATATGGAGACTCAGTCTTTCCTTTAAGTTTGTATTTTACCTTTTAATTAGTCATCTAAACTTATTTCTCAAAATGTCAGTGCCTTTCAATAATACCATACTTGATGGCCTGCCTTTTCTTTTTACTTCCTTAGACTTTCTTTCTCCAGTCTATGACAAACATTTGTTTCCCTTTATATATCTCTTGTCATATCCAATCTACTTAAACATCTTTTCTCTCACATCTCTACTAATCTTCAATTATTCTTTCAAAATATAGCTGCTATATTTTCTCCTTCTATTGAGCCTTTCCTCTTGGCATCACCTATTTGAACTGGTTTCTATCAGCTAGATTTACTTTTAATATATGTATAAAAAGGATATGATACACTAAGACACAACTTGCACATACCACTCAATGTGAATGTCCAATAAATGCTGATAATAAAATTTAAGTTAATGCAAAATTTATATGTAGTATAGTGAAATTTTCTTTGCACTCAACCTTGTAGGAGTTTATATTTTCATATTTATCCATACTATGTTAGTGTTAGTAAACTGTACTTTTATTTGTGTATGCTTAAATTACATAAAAGAGTTGTAAATTATTTAAAATTTTTAGGGACAAAAAATATTCTTAATAAGCTAAGAAATATTATGTTGATACTTTTATAAGTTTTATAAATTTCCAGACACATGTTTTACTTAAAAGAGAGTATATCTGTGCTGGAAGATAAAAATATGTAGTCATAAATAAAGAATTAAGGAAACTTGGTTTCTCATGTTAGTATACTTAACAAATTCAGCAAGAAGTCAATAAAGCTATCACCAGAAAGGTTGACAACTTCTAATAGTTGACATTTAGAAGTTTAGAGAATAATTACTTTTTACATACATTTTTATATGCTGAGTTGAATCTATCAAGTAGTCACTAAAGCGGACATGCATTTAGACCTGTAACAAATTGTATTTATACAGATATACGTACTTTTATTTTAATCAGGATGAAAGAATTTCACCGATAAGAATAATTTATGAATAAAAATATAATTTACGGAATACCTTGGCAGTGAATGTTGATCGCTTCATCACAGTTCAGTCATGTTTAGAAAATCTAAGCAAGCTGCGTGATTACCCCAGGAAGCATGGCATGATGTGTTCAAATTAGTACCATCTGTGGGTAGAAAAAGTTTGAGGTTTTTAGTCATTCTTAAAGAATGGAAATCTGATTCTCCATGCTAAAATGGGTGTAATCCTTTTTGTATCTGTAATTCAATAGGGCAGTTGCTTTGAAATAGACTAGTTCAATACACAGTTCATCAAAAGAGAAGATACTGGATATAAATGAGGGTTACTGCTGATCATTTATGAGTGCCTGTATGGTAGCCTTGTTACAAAGAATTGTGCATGAGTTATACTATATATTTGGCCTCAGATTAGATTCCATTTCTTATCATTCTTTTAAATACATTTGATTGGAAAATGTGGACAAAATTTCTTATATGAAAACCAAAGGGCTATTTCAGTGAAGCATAATCTAATCACACAGTCGACACTTACTGAGTGCCCATGTGTCAGACACTTGGGCTCTGTTCAAGGTTCATCACTGTACCTGTCACATGGACGACAACTTCAATTGTTGTTACTCTTTCGTAACCAGATAAAAAATTAACAGTTCTTGCACAGACCCTGTTTCTTTGTCAAGTTAAAATACTATCCTATTTAGACCATGACTTCTATTTAACACTTTTTTTGGAAAATGCTAGAGTCTATGGGTTAATATTAACCTGCTGAAAATCTTTTTACTGTGCAAGAAAGTTTAAGATCTTTTTTTTAAAAAAAAAAATCTGAACATTTAAGGGGGAAGTTCCTCATAGAATCATGGGCATCTAGCCCTCGCTCCTGATGAAATGGGGAAAGGGTAGCCCTCTCACTTATCTAGTTTATTGGATAGCTAATGCACCCCTCTTCCTTCCCACTCTTATCTGCCCAGTAAATACTAGGCCATGAAAACTGAGACATAGAATGGGTACTTGGTGGTGTCTAGACCATACTCCCTGGCTTTCCTGGGGAAAGAGCAGAGTCTATGGTTTTAATGCAAATGAAGAGTCAATCTAAAACTCCTCAATTATCCCACTGCACTTAGAATAAAACTAAAACTCTTGAATATAGTCTAGAAGGCTCAACATTTTCTGATTTTTGGCCTACTTCTCCAACTTCCTGTTTTCCTATCTACATCCTTATGGGTCCAATAGCATTATTAAAAAAAAAATGTTTCCAAAGTGCCACACTCTTTTCTTCCTCAGAGTCTTAACACATCCTGTTGTTTTTCTCCTGGGAAGCTACATCTGATCTATCAGGTCTCTGGTCAACTAATAATTCATCATAATTTTTTTCTGACCATCTGTCTAAATCAAATCCCTGTTATACCCTCTTACTCATTTGTTCATACATTAAAAAATATTTATTAAATGCCTTAATTGTTGCAAGTATTAATATAGACTTTTAGGGACAAAATCTAATAGGTAGATGGGCATGTGTGTGTGTGTACATATAGTTGCTCAATATTTTTTATGGAACTTAATGTGGAATCAAAAGCTTTTTATATCTTTGATATAAATGGAGTAAAGCAGAGATGACAATACGATTATGCCCATTTGAGGTGGGTTTTCAGGGTTGATCTAGGATTTATAGGAAAATAGATATCAGTTCAAAATAATGGAGGGTGAACAAATTAATAGATCTATCTGGAAATAAATTTTAAAATAAAGCCCTTTAAGATTTTAAACAAAGGCTAGATAAATGTAGATTGGTCGTTTTGTGGAGGGAAGTTGAATTGGTTTTCTATTATACGTCACAAATCATCACAAAATTGGAAACTTAAAACTACATGGATTTACTCACACACAGTTCTTTAGGTCAGGTATCTGGGCACGCTTTGCTTGGATTCCCTACTCAGGGTCTCACAGCTGAAACCAAGGTGTAGTCAGCTGTACTCAGGCCCTCTTTTAAGCTCATGTGGCTGTGGCAGAATTCAGTTCCTTAGAGCTGCCGGACAGAGGTCACCATTTCTGGGCTAGCTCTTAGCCAAAGGCTGCTCTCAGTGACTAGAGATGTCCTCACCTCTGTAGTAAGTGGTCACCTCCTTCTATAAAGACAGCAGTGGAGAAATTTTTGTGCACTGACTCTATCTTTTGCTTAATATATCTTACTTCTGTCTCTCATAACTAGCCAAATAAAACTCTGTGCTTTTATAGGATTCATGTTATAAAATCAGGCCCACTGGATAATCTCTCCCAATTTGAAGTAGTAAACTTATTTGAATTTTTAATTACAACAGCAAGATTTCATCATATCAGTGCCTACGTCAGTGTTTGGTAGAAGCACTGAAGAAGCTATGTGTATAATAGGCCAATAATCTTAGGGGATATCTGCCTACATAAAGGTCAGACATAGAAAGACAAATTGACCAAGATCACCTCTAAACTTCTTTCAAATTCTGATTCTCTGATCTTCCAATTCATTTGCCTATTCTATGGATTCAACCACCAAAATAGATCTAAAACTTGACTTTCTCCCCGTTGCTACCATAGTGTTTCTTCTTTCCTGAACAAATCAAATGGTCTATGTATTTGTTCCTTTTTCCTCTTGTGCAATTGCCAAACTCGACTTCGTAAAATGGACTTCTGAACATCTTATTCTGACAACTTGCTGGTTTTCCATTGCCTGACAAGCTATCTGCAAGTCCCACAGAAAAAAGTATGTCCTCAGACCATTGTGCAGTTTTTCTTATTCTAATTGCCAACATGAATTACGAACTATGGTCTCACTTGGCTTAGATCACATTATTCCCTAGAATCTCTGCCTTTATAATCTATGGAATCCCATCTCCCCTGCTACCTTTTCTCTTAAAACGTATCCAGAATCCCCAAGCCAATCATGTTTCTCTGCTTTGTGTTAAATATCTTGAAAATGTGTCTTTTATTCAAATAGTTGAGTTCAAACTTAGTGGCTGAAGAATTTGCCTGAATTATGAGAATTCTACTTTTTAGCCAATTCAAAATATCTTCTATAAAGGTAATTTTTCTTAAAAATAGCTTTTCTCTAATTGTTTTTCACATAACTAAAGATAGAAGAGGGAGGGTGTTATAAGTAATGCATCAGTGTTCTGTTTGCAATGCTCCTTTAAACATTGTTTGCTTAAATGCAGTGATATTTGATAATAAATATTAATACTTGAAAACAGAGTAATTAAATCTAATCATTTTAATCCAATGGATGTAGTAAACTCTTACTTTTTTCCCATTGCTTTAGACTTTCTCATCTTTTCCAGATTTAGGCAAATATACAAGCCATCTGTCTGTAGATAATTCAGTAAAAATTTAAGAAGAAATCTAAAATTTCAACTCAAGTTTAGACCTCTCTTCAGAACAACATACTCATGCAACTATATACTATTTCACATCTTCTGGATATCTAATAGGCCTCTCAAAGTAAACATACTCAAAATCAATTCTCAATCTTTCTTCCCAAAGTTTAATCCTGCCACAGTTATCCCCCTCTTGGTTAATGGCGACTTCATATTTCTTTTGCTCAGACTAAAGACCTTAGCATTTCCCTCTACTCCTCTCTCTCACACACCACATGTCACACATCAGCAAATCCCATTAATGCTCCTTTAAATTATATTTAGAGTCTCAATACTTCCTGTCATTTTGCCACTACATTACTGGTCTAGGCCATCATGATCTCCTATGTTGACTTTACAATAGCCTCCTACTTATTCTCCCTCTTCTCACCTTTGTGTCCTTTAGTCTGTTCACAACACAGTAGCTTGAGTGATTCAGTGAAAACATATGTTAGAGCCTGTCACTTTTCTATTCAGATAAAAGTAATAATGACTTACAACATTGTACATAATCTGGTTTTCGGTGTTTTTTTCCCCTTAGACTTCGACTCCTGGTAGACACACTGTCCTCTATGTTATTCTTCAAATATACCAAGCATGGTTCCAACTTAGGGTCCTTAATAATGTATTTTCTCCTGCTGGGATGATCTTTCCCCAAATTTTCACATTTACTTTCCCCACCTTTATCAGCAATATCATGTTTTCTAATCAGTGAGGCCTTCTCTAACTACTCAATTAAAATTTCAGTATCCTTGTAGTTCTTCCTTCTTTTTTGCTTCCTTATTTTCCTCCACAGCACAAATCATCATCCAAAGTACTATGTTTAATACTTATTTATACTTTTATTGTATACCAGAGGCACGGTGCATGAAATTCAAGGTAGGGTTCCTAGGCCTGGCCAGCGATCAGGGCCAATTGGGCCTTTCTTCCCCAGCTGCTGGCTGCTGGCTGCTGGTTGCCAGCTGTCAGCCAGGGCCTTCTTTCATTCTGCACCAGCCCCTGGTGGTCAGTGCATGTCATAGCGAGTAATCAAATTCCCAGTCTCCTGATCAAACTTCCGGGGGACACTTTGCGTGTGTGTACACACACACACACACACACACACACACACACACACACACACACTTTAGAGGCCCAGCGTGTGAGGAAACACCCTGCCACCCTGCCTCCTGCCATGCGAGGAGGCACCCCGCCGGCCACCGTGAGAGTTAGGTCAGACTACCACGGTGGGTGGCCGGGACCTGCACCTGACTTCCACCCCAGGTCCCCACTACACCCCTACCTGAGTCCCTGTGTCCGCTCCAGGCCCCTGTCTCTGTCTCCGCCTCCGCTCCTGGCCTCACCTGAGCACGTAATCTCCTCTGGTCTGGTCATGACCATTACTAAGCCCTGTTCTAATTTGCATATTTCCTCTTTAGATAGATAGATAGATAGATAGATAGATAGATAGATAAACCTCCTTAATGTAAATTACACAATGGTAAGGACTTTATTTTCTTCATTGTATTCCCTGAACCTACAATATCACTTAGAATAAATTGCTCATTTGTATTTATTAAATGTTGAATTCATATGATATGTTTAGAAATGAGTGAGTTTTCTCTTTATTAATTGTCCTATTTTCAAGTTTGCATATAGTTTTCATGAATTATGCCATTCCCATACAAGTCATTGTTATCATTCATCCTATATCAGCCTTCTGAGCGAAAGTCCTTGCATATAGGCATGGGTTGAAGGAAGTACCCATACAACCTAGCATATTGCTCTTTCATATTTCTAACTATAATGTGCATATATTTCTTATCCAATAAATGGCTATTTTTTAAAAGACATAAACCTTATGTAACTTTAATCTTAAAGCAGGCTCTGAGCCTGACCCATGGTATGCATATAGCAAACCAGTAGTAAATATGAAACCTAATAAGTGAGTTCAAGTAGGAGCATGTATTGTAGGTGATACACAGGTGCCTTAGTCTGAGCACTAATATCAGTGTGCTGGATGGTATTCTAGAAAGATTTTTGTTAATTCTAAATTGTGCAAGATAAAATAATTATTAATCCATTTAATAATCTTGTTTATTTTAAATTATTTTATAATCAACATTTACTATATATAAGATGCCCTTGTGTCTGTCTAGACATTTAAATATAGAATATCTTTCTTAGGAACTGAATAATTAAAAACTCAGAACATACCTAGTGAAGGAAATAGGACTATATGAGCATGCAAGTTTTTTTTTTTTTTTTTTTTTTTGTACCAGTGCTTGTATATATGAAGCAAAAGTTTATATTGGCCGAAACTGGTTTGGCTCAGTGGATAGAGCGTCAGCCTGCGGACTGAAGGGTCCCAGGTTCGATTCCAGTCAAGGGCATGTGCCTTAGTTGCAGGCTCATCCCCGGTGGGAGATGTGTAGAAGGCAGCTTGTCTATGTTTCTCTCTCATTGATGTTTCTAGCTCTCTATCCCTCTCCCTTCCTCTCTGTAAAAAATGTGTTTTTTTTTCTTTTTTTAAAAAAAGATTATATTGTAAATAAATTATGGAGCAAAACTAGAAATAAAAATAATCACAATTATTTTGTTTTCTACCTCTTTGAACCTGTGGTCTCTGAAGCATCAACTTAATATTAATCTAAGGGCAATTGTAATAAGACACTCTATTATGCCACTAGTTACATTATAAGTAGTATTTTTAAATATCATCTTTTACTTCTGTTTACAAAATGTTTGCTAATTCCAATGACTTTGTATTTTTTCTCTTTAATTTTTAGTTCCCAGTGTTCCCACAAATATTTCTTTTTCTGATGTTCAGTCAACTAGTGCAACATTGACATGGATGAGACCTGACACTATCTTTGGTTACTTCCAAAATTACAAGATTACTACTCAACTTCGGGCTCAAAATTGCAGAGAATGGGATTCTGAAGAATGTATCGAATATCAAAAAATTCAATACCTCTATGAAGCTGACCTAACTGAAGAGACAGTATATGGCTTAAAGAAATTTAGATGGTACAGGTTCCAAGTGGCTGCCAGCACCAATGCTGGCTATGGCAATGCTTCCAGTTGGATATCTGCACAAACGCTGCCTGGCCGTAAGTTTTGCCCTGTATATGTACATATATTTTTGCATTCGAGAAAAAGTTCTTTAGTTGATTTTCCATAGGAAGTACTCAAAGTGTAGGTAAAGATTGCTCTTACAACCTAAATTTTATATTTTAAAACTAACTTCCTTACTTGCTATGACAACATCATTAATGTTAAGTAAATGATGGTTTTCATACAAAGTGTATAGGTGTGTGTGTGTGTGTGTGTGTGTGTGTGTGTGTGTGTATACAGAATAATCTGCAGATGTAAATACCCACACCCCATGTGGTTCAGGGTTCAAGCTCTGGAAGAGGGTCCACACGCAAATGAAAGAGACAAGACAAGAAATAATTTGGAAATACTGGGGGATTTGAGGGGAGCCCAATTCAAGAGGAAAGACTCCACTTGGACTCCTGGCTTGCCATCCTTTTATTTAGTTTGAGATACACCTATACCCCTTATGCAGGCAATTTCCAGTAACAGGCAGACTACTTTATCAATAAGGATTTACATGACTGTCTGGTAGGGAAGTTGCTTCAACTACCATTGTCTGGACTAAACAGTGGTTGTAAAGCCCTGACCTTTGCCAGAGCTCAAGGGTCACCAGCATTCCACGATCCTGGTCCATACTTTTCTGCTAGTGAAGACAATAAACAGTTTCCCACATGCAGGAAGGACTAATTTCTTTTGTCAGTGTCTATTTTCAAACTGATGACAATTCTTGTCTAGGCATTGCTGACAATCCAAAGCAATGCAATCACAAACATCAATAATAATTTCACTTGATATTTTTGTGCCCTCAATTTGTCAACTGTTCCTGGTTTTGTACAGTAAACTTTATCTTTATGTATCCCCATAAAAAAATCTAGTGGCACTTTAGGACATATTTTCTTTAAACAAAGCTTAGGCAGGCTTCACCCATTATTTCAAACCTGAAAAGGAGTGAAAATTAAGTGAGTGATGTTAAGGTGTGGATTCATGTTTGGTAACTATATATATATATGAGTATATATTATATACATATATATGTATCTATGCATATGCTATATATTATATGTCACACACACTGATTTCTGTTGTAGTTTATATCTAAGAGTTGATTTCTACTTAATTAAATAGTGCAAAAATCAATGAACATAAAAATTACTGAGTTAGTACACAAACTAACTCAAGTAATAACACATTTCTTTTAACTCAATTGAATAGCAATGAGAAATTTATTTCTGTCAGGGTTTTCTCAGAATTTCGGAGTTGTGTCATAGAGTCTTATATTACAACAAAACATTACTGCTTTCTCTTGTGGTCTGTGATTAGACTATAGTAATTGATATCAAGAACCCTTTGTCCATGACTACGTTTTCCCTTCATATCTGGATGATATGAAACTAGGTTTTACTGTCTCCCTCCCCTTCCTTCTTCCTCTCCTCTTCCTCTCCACTCACCCTCTTCCTCTCCCTCTCCCTTAGGCAGATCTGTCTTCTAAAATCTATTTTAGTGTATGCTTTTCACCTGAACAAATTTCTGACACAAAGAACTACCCAGGGTCTGACTCCCAACTTGAGATGGGGAAAAGGGACAAATACAGAGAAGAAACACAAAATAATCTCTCAAATTTGTTCTGCCATCTACACATATTTCAGGATTTCGGCATTCAAGTAAACACTCTTTAAACGTTTTTCCAGAGAAATCACTAAGGGTGGGTAAAGGTGGTTTACTTGCAACTTTAGTTTAATATTAAAAAAAAAACTAACTTGTTTATGTATTAACCATAATTAAGTATATGTTTCTATTACTTATCAAGAACACTTTCCACACTAATAAAAGAGTAAGATGCAAATTAACTGTACTGTCACGACGCCCACCAGCCACTCAGGAGTGAGTATGCAAATTAACCCAGCAAAGGTGGTGGGTCAATTTGCATATGCAGGTGCTGAGCAGCTGGGGACAGGGTGGGACACTTGCGTCATTGCCATGATGATGATGATGCAGGTGTTCCGCAGCTCCCCAGCTGTTCTGGGTCTTTGGGCAGCTTGGGAAGGCTGAAATATGGCTCCAGGCCAGAGCAAAAATGTGGCTCTGGCCGGAGTGCCAGCAGCCAGGGGAAGGAAGGCCCATTCTTGCATGAATCTTCATGCATTGGGTCTTTAATCTATATATAATTATGGTGGCTACCGTGGAAAACAAATAAATTGTAAATCAAGTTCTGCTCTGAGAGAAGATTACACTGTCTTTGAAATGCCTTTCCTACTCCAAGGCCTCCAGAGCAAATTTTAGGTTGCCAATCACTCATCCCAATACCATCTCACACAAACCCTCCATAATATGGGGACCTTATGTTACCATTCTTCTATATTAACTAAGACTTTTACTAGGTGATTACTTTGAAATCAAAATCACATTTTTCTTTAAAAAAAGAGTACCTATTAGTAGAGTAACACACACAGATTTTCAGTGATAAATGGATGCTGTTATAGTCATTTATTGATAGTGAAATAAGCTTTGATTTAGAGTAGCTGTGGGCAAACTATGGCCTGTGGGCCGGATCCGGTCCGTTCGGCTGTTCTATCCGGGCCCGCGGAGCCGAAAGAGCGGAGGGTTCTCTTGCTCTCCCCTCCGCTCCTTCACCAGCAGCCCAAGATGAGAGTGCCAGCATGGTCAGGTTGCTTTTGTTCCAGCCCTCCGGTCCAGTTTAAGAACCCATTGTGGCCCTTGAGTCAAAAAGTTTAACCACCCCTGATCTAGAGGCTTTATTTTCTAGGGCACTAAGTGCATCTTGGGTTTTTATTTCCCAAAGTACCTGGCATAATGTTTGTATAATAAGTGTCCAATAAATGTTTGTTAATGCAGTTCAACATTTGAGATAGAATCTAGACAAGTTAGCCTTCAACACGATTGTCCACACTCTCCTATTTGTAGAACTTTGACTTTTGGTTTCTGTGAAATACACCCTTCTAGTTTATTTCCTATCTCTCTGGAAGCTCTTTCTAAGTCTCTTTTTCTTTGATTCTAAGTTTTGGAGTGCCAAGAGATCTATGCTTGGCTCCTTGCTTTTTGCCTTTATTCCATTGTGATTAAGAGAAAATGAAAAGATTTATATACAGGGTGGGGGAAAGCAGGTTTACGGTTATTCCTATGGAAAATAATATAATAATTAGTAAACAATAATACAAGAAAAAAACTGTTTGTATACTCATGACTGGAAACCTACTTTTGCCCCACCCTGTATTTCAGAATTTATAACAATAAATATATTTTTTCTTAATGTTTTCAAAATTACTAGCTTTTCTTCTGAGTATCCATATGTGGGTGAAAATAGTACATTATTTTAATTGTATAAGTCAGGAAAATGACTTGGTTATTCTTTTAGTTTCAAGAATTGAGGGGACATTTTTTCCAATGATAATATTTGAATTTCATAATAGTGCAGTAAAAAAGTTGTGTTTGTTATATTAAGCCAAGTAGAGATCACCTAAGATTATATTTGATATAAAAGACAAAAAGACACTACATATATTATTGCAAGATAATGTACATGGTAAAGTAACATGTAGTATAAGAATAAAAATATTATGACAGTCAAGCAACAAAAATCTTGAAAGAAGTGATGCTTTTAAAATTAAATGTAAGAAATGCTTAGATGTTGATTGCAGACTAAACAAGGAAAGTATAGACATTTGTAAACATTAGAAATAATCTGGATGAAGATAATTAGTAAGTTTTGTATTACTTTTCTTTGTTTTTTTTTAAAAAATAGTTGTTTCATAATATACCAGAGGCCCAGTGCACAAAATTCTTGCACTCAGGGGGTGAGAGTAGGGGGTTGGTCAGGTCTCTCAGCCAGGCCTGCACCCTCTCACAATCTGGGAGCCAATTCGGTTCTAAGCCAACAGTTGGACATCCTTATTGCAACCATTGAGGCAGGAGAAACTCCCACCACCATCTTGCACTTGCCAGCTGGTGAGCCCAGCTTCTGGCTGAGTGGTGCTCCCCCTGTGGGAGTGCACTGACCACCAGGGGGCAGCTCCTGCATTGAGAGTCTGCCTCCTAGAGGTCAGTGCACCTCATAGTGACCAGCCATTTGCCATTTGGTCGATTTGCATATTAGCCTTTTATTATATAAGATGAGAAGATAAAATTATGAAAGTGAACAACTTATCTGAATAATAGAAAAGACAAAACAATAATATAAGTTGATATAAAACTACTATTTATGATATATGCATTTTATTATAATAGCATCAAATTATGTCCAAGCTCTTAGCAAAATAGAACCTCATATCAAAACCTACAACTTCCGGATAAGGAGAGAGCAATTGATGGGTATTTTGAACTCGAATTATTAACTTTGAAAAACTCAAATAAAGGACAACCTAGTTTGGGTAATAGATGTTATTTTAAAATGTTCTGAAATGGTTTGTAAAATTAGAAAATATGTGGTATATACTCTCTCTGAGATAGTAAAAAAGAAAATTCAAATTAAAGATCCAGGGAGCAGAGTTGGATTGCAAGCTGAGGATTAAATTGGGTTATTTGCTGCTGAATCTGAATCTATCACTGTGCACTAGAGTGAATAAAGAAACTGTATTCAGCCAACACAAGCTAACATTTCTTTCTCCCACACACTCTGATCTAGATCATTGAAGCCAAATTGCTATTCTCCTTAAGTCATCTGTGTAATAAGCATAACTCTCTACTTCATGCTGAGTGCATATAGATACAAACAAGCAGAGAAATTATAAATGGCAGAAATGTTTAACTTGCAACATTAAAATCTTGCAGATCATTTTACTAATCTATTATTTTTTTTATTACCCCTATACTCAAAAGCAATTTGAGTTGAGTAGAGGGAGGAATATAGACTGGAAAACTGCTAAGTATCCCTGTGGTGCACAATAGGTACTTAAGATGTTGAGGAAATGTGTAACTTTAAAAGAGTATGGGTGTGAAATTAGAATGGAATGAATTGAGACTCTTCATAATGTGCATCTCCTATGGACCACCAGGACTGGGAAGACAGCAAGAAAGGAAAATTCCTGGGGTAGCACTTAGGTTGTGAAAACCACAGGATACCGTACTCATGAGGAATTTTAACTACCCAAACATCTGTTAGGTTAAAAAAATTCAACAAAACATGCCTCATCAAAGAAGTTTCCAAGGAATGCAACTTTATGATCTAAAAAGAAGAAAAACCAAATAGAGGACAAAGTATGGCATAGCATTTTTTTAAAATAAGCAATTTTTAATGAGTTATTCAATGAATGTGATGAATGTTATCATAATAGAAGTAGATATTAACCTTTCTGAAAAGAAACAATTATATGATGGTTAGCCATAAATAAATAAGAAGCCATAGTCTAAGACTTAGAGAAACCTATTTGATTTACCAGTAGTTCATTTTTATAATAGACTTTATCCTGCTGCTACTAGAGGGAATGAATATTATTTATTCTACACATGAGGAAATTAGTTAGGTGCTGTGGAAAGTCGTCTCAGTTAATTTTCTGAGATTTACAAATGTGTAATTCAGACAACACGTCCTGGATGATAACCCAGTTAGTTAGAGCATCATCATGATGTGCCAAGGTTGAGGATTGGATCTCCCCCAGTCAGAGTATCTATAAGTATCAACCAATGAATGCATGGAATGACAGATGACAAATTGATGTCTGTCTGTCTCTCGTCAACTTTTTAAAAAAGACAATATTTCTCTCTCCTAGACTCGTATTTTAAAGTTACTAGTATTATTACTTAGGTTTCCACAGACATCTCAGACCCCACTATAAATCTTTTCCTATCTCAGTGCATTGTACCATTATTCATCTAAGTGTTGAAATGAGCAATCTAAGAATAATTTTTAATTCTTTCTAGCAATCCTCACCTCCAAGTCCATATCTGAGTCCTTAACTTACTAATACTTCTCAAATTTATTTTTTTCTGTTAAGAGTCTCTAAATCCAGACCTTTAAAATGCATATCCTAGATTATTACAACAGATATCTAAATGGTCTTTCTGTTCCCATTTTATCTATCCTGATCTGAACTCAGCTTTTAATACACCTATATGACATACTATTCCTCTGTTTAAAAGCTTTGATAGTTTTATACTTTCTTGTTGTATAAAAATATACTTTTTAGTATGCTGCACAGTGGCCTCCTTTATGACTTTGCTTTTATTCCCTATATTTGCCTTGTTTTTTCTTCTTTGTACTTCAGAATCCTCAATTTTTTTTCTTACTGTCCTTTTTGAGAGCAGCCTTTTCTATAAATTCCCCTCTCCATTCCATCTCCCAAAACTTGCTTGTGAAATACTGATCATGTATTGTCATAATTGCTTATTTCTCTCTCTTTTCTGTGGAATTCTGAGCTCCTTACAGGCAGAAGTAATCAGGTGATCATGTTATATATATATTTCTAACATCTCGACCTACTCAATGTTAAAGACTAAATTTACATGGCATTTAGATTTAAAGAAGGCATTTGACTTTAATGTGAAAGTATTTAAATGTCAGAATTCTCCATTTGCAAAATTGATCATACTAAATTTTCATCGTTTTTTCCTCTAACTTATTTTTCAAATAATTGCATGGTTATTGCAAAAATTAAAAATTTCTATATTTGACATATTCAGCTTCCTTTATTTCACAAAATCAGTATATGATATGTATTTAAATATTTTACCTTTTAATTAACAGAAGAAGTATGAATTACTGCATATGGAAATGAAATAAGCATGTAGTAAATAGATAGATATTTTAAGCAATATGTGAAAATAATAATTTCCTCCTTTAATAGGTTGCAGTATTCGTTGTATTATTTAAACGATTAACTGAGATAATAAACTCTTAATGAATTTGTATAGGAAACTGCATCATAAAAGGTTGATAGTCTATGAAGAAAACAAAGAACAATGTCTAAATTTAGGCTGCTAAGTATGATTGCAAAGAGAAGCTATTTGGATTAAACCATAATTTATAGGACATAATGCTAAGCACATAAAATTAAACTTTTAATAAATCATTCAACTATACATTTAATTCAAAAGAGCTATTGCCAGGTAATTAAATGAGTTTTTCAGAATTTAAATAAAAAACATTTGAAAGGCCATTACATAAGCTCATAGAATGTGCTTTTCAGTAAAATCATTAAAAAATAAAAGTAAATTATACGGATTATCACTATATTATATTTTAAAATCAATATTATAGGAAACCTGGTTAACCTAACAAAGCAAAACAAAAGAAAAAAGAAAAAAGCTCTCCCTTTATAGCTAGCAGCATTTTATCATGTTTAAAAAAAGTAATTCTTTCACTTTCTCATCTCAAACTTCAAATCTCATGTTGAATTGAATTTATTTTTAGTCTTCTGAGAATCTTCTTTCTCTTGGTTATGAGAGAAGTGTGCAATAGGCTTAAATCTTTGTGCTTTTGGTCATTGACCTCAGTTCAGGTCTGCCTCTGTACGAAGCCTAGGTCTACAAAAATTCAGCTTCATTTTCTCCAACATTTACTAAGGAAGTGGAGAGAATTCTGAGTTGACTATGCAAAACTCCCAATTCTGTAGATTCTATAGGATTACTATGCCTGGTGGTTTAGGTTACTTTCTGATTTGACCCAATAACTGCATTGAGAGACCTTGCCTGGATGGTTAAAAACAATAACAATACCTATGCTTATTATAAGATGCTAGTGCTATTTATTCTAAGAACTTTACACATTTTGATTCATTCATGAACCTCATTCATTTCTAGGGAAGAGCCTGAGATCTTAGAATGTGACTAGAACTTGGGCAAAGCCTCATGGTATGAAAGTAGTGAGAGGTGGAGGGGTGCTAAGTAGGATTACAAAGAGGCCATAATCAAGTGAAATCATAATGCAGAGGAAATAATAGTAAGCATATAAAATTAAACTATTTAATAAAGCATTTGACTCTATATTAATGTCAATAAAGCTTTTGTAAGGTTGTTAAGCAAGTTTTCTAGAACATCAATAAAATATTTTGAAATCCAATTTGCATAAGCAAATGGAATATTTTTATCAGCAAAAGCACTAAAAACTAATCAGTAAAGGAAATTTTTAAGGATTATCACTATGTGATATTATTAGCTTTGGAAACTGGGACTAAGAACTGGAGAGCCCTAACCGGTTTGGCTCAGTGGATAGAGCATTGGCCTGTGGATTGAAAGGTCCCAGGTTTGATTCCGGACAAGGGTATTGTACCTTGGTTGTAGGCACAACCCCAATAGGAGGGTGCAGGAGGCAGCTGCTTATAATGTTTCTTTCATCAATGTTTCTAACTCTCTATCCTTCTCTCTTCCTCTCTGTAAAAAATCAATCATATATATATATATATATATATATATATATATATATATATATAATTTTTTTAAAAAAAGACCTGGAAATATTATATAAGTAAGTAACACAAACATCTCCATTCCTAAACAAATTGGATGGGATTTTCCCTTTCACACATATAACCCTAATCTACACTTTTGGTTTCTTTTCTCTTTTTTATTTTACCCTTAATTCATTGCACCTGCGTACAATGAATGGGTGGACAAAATAACAACATTTACCCTGGCCCTAACACTCCATATGTGATAGTCTTATCTGAATTATTTCAGGTTGTTCCTTCAGAGAGCTTCCAGGTGGAGCTAATAATGTTTTCCTATGTTCTTATGAAGCATGTTGATCTGTTATCACTCTAGGAACTTTGTGAATGGGAGGGAGTGATGGGAGGAAGAAAACTCTTTTAGTTTATCCAGAATTAAAATAAATGAGAGGTAGGAAGAGTCTAATCTGTGGTGTGTCTGTTGGCTGGATTCATGTTCCCATGTTTGGCACCAGCTGCCAAGCCCTCCACCACTACTTCCCCAGCCTTCAGAGAGCAGTCAGTTAATCCCCTTTTCCAGCCTTTTTATAAGAGTTGTAATCACCAGTCAACTGATCTGAAGAGCAACACCACTACTTTTTCAAATGGTATGTTGATATTATAGAGCAATGGTTCTTATACCAAAGGCATTAGAATCATCGGGTGGGGGTGGGGGGTTGTTAAAACAGTGCTAGAGCCTCCCCAGGGCTTCTGATTCAGGAAGCCTGGGGTAAGGCCTCACAATTTGCTTTTCTAATAACTTCCTAGGTGTTGCTGCTGGACTGGAGGTCACAGTTTGAGAACCACTGTTGTAGAATGTTGTTTTGTAAACTTGATGCAATTCCAAAAATGATGTTATCGGATTCTAAAAATAATGGTAATAACAGAAAATGTTCAGTCTTACCTGGCATAGCTAGTATTGGAAATGGCAGAGGTTTTATTTACTTATTTTTTATTTGTTGTTGTTGTTTTTTTTTGTTTTTTTTTTAACCTTAAGCCAGTCTGAAATGAATTAGAAAACTACTAATTAAACATCAAAGAAGAAAGTCATACAAGGAAGTCTAATGTTGGGATGTTCACAAATCATCCTCGGGACTTATCAAATAGACTAACGGACAGTTTTTTTTTAGGCTTGTAATATTTGCTCTTTGTGATATCATCTTGCTGTTGGGAAATGTAACTATAAAACTAAATTAAAGTCTTGTAAAGCAGTAGGATATTTGATACAACAACAGTAGTCTCCTATACAGGGCAATGAAATCACTGGGCTCTAGGGAAACATCTAACACCAAGGAAGGTCAGTGGACTAAAACAGGGTTTAATCAGTGGGGTATGCCCCAAGATGTTCTGGGCCTGCATAAATATGGTCAGTCTAATTGCTGAACTTCTTCGGGACCCTTGGTGCCCAGGATTATATAAGACTACCCAGCTGCATCTTTAGTCCTGAGAGACTTCTAAAACTCAAAACAATTTTTTCCAGGTGAATCAAAGCCAACTCACAATTTTAGAGGTCACTAAGATTTGTATAGTTGAAAAACAACTGAGTCCATGTAGTGGTGACCAGAGCTGGGAATCTGGTGGCCCAGTGTACCAAATTCTGGAACTAAAACACCCTGAAGGGCAGGCCCTTTAAATAAGCTTTAAACTGAACTTGAACAAATGTGCAGATAATTTAAATCATTAGTGCACAGAGCTTAGAGTTTCTGTCCTTCAAGTAGCTGTCAAATCATTTATTTATTTGTATTTATTCTTGTAGGAAAGTCATTTTAGTATGGTGCACTAAAAACCATAGAGTGTTTTCTACAACATTTTCCATCATTAAATTAAATTTACAGGGATCGGCAGAAGGTAAAGTTGCTAATAAGTCTTTGAATGTGCTTATTCTGAAAGTGTAGTATTAGACACACCAAAATTTGATGGTTCTTAATCAAAGTGGCACAGACTTGGGGGCATTCAAACTTTTATATGGACTAGGCAAAATGATGGTCTATCCAGACTCACCATTCAGCTAACACACTTAGCATGAGGACACAGATGGATGGGAAAGATGACCCTGACCCACATAAGACCCACATTCCTGTGCAAGGATAGAAGCATGATAATCAGGAAATGATGGTTGTTAGTTACAGAAAATGCATTATTGTGAAAACCAGGGTGAAAGTGCTTATGAGAGGAAGTGATTGGATTATGGGGAATGAGAGAATAAGGATAGATCATTCTTACTGAGTAAATTGCTGTGATTTATAAGAGAAAGGGTATAGTGATATCTTGGCCCATTACTGACTAGATTCATTTCACAAACAATCCTAAATCAGAATGTGACAGTTTATGGGGAGACAAACAAAGTCTCCCAAAGATGCTTATGTGTTACTAAGCTTTTAAACTGGCATATTTCAGCTCTCATACCTTTACTGCCATTAGCTTCTTTTATTTTGATTATTGATATCCATAACTGTAATTTTGTATTCCCATTATTTGAATCTAATACTAATTTACTGTACACTGAGATTAAAAATATGACATTGGAATTATTTTATCATGTATTTTGGAATTTTGATAAATTTCAAGAGAAAATTACTTAAAAGAAACTTGAAATATTATATACTTATAAGTACACTGTAATATTTAAATAATTTAAAAATAATTAGATATTACTTTATAATAGATTTGAACATATGGTGTTCTAAATATTTCTCTCAAATTATATATGAATTAATCAAATTATCATTTTCATTGCAATATACAGATAAAATATATAGTATATGCAAATAACATATTCACATATCATTTAAGTTATGTATATGTTTGCCTTTGCTTTTTAGTTCAGATTTAAGAGTTCTTATTCCATCATAATCGAATCCTTCAAGTATACAAATTGTATAATATATTTGAAGAGAAAGTTTTCACAAAGGATTCAACAAAGGAAACACTTTTGTAACAAAATAGGCAATTTCATTGAATTTACTGAAAATGCAAATGTTTAAAGTAATTGTTTCTTAAAAATAAAGGAAGAGAGAAACTGGGAAAAAGTTCAAGAACTGGCATTAAAGCACATCTCAGCAAGGAGCTAAATACTTTGCCTTTTCATAATGATTGATTACTGTATAAAATATTTAGTACTATTAACGGTAACTATGTGCCATGAATTTTTTTGAATGTTATTTTTCTCTCTGCTTTGCATGGGTAGCAGATGCTCCCTGATGAGGGCTTTGATTGCTAGTATTTAAGGAATGATTACAGGCTTGACATTTTACTATGAAAGATTAGAAGTTGAATAAGGCATCATACTGCTTTCTGAGCTGGTCTATAGACATATTTGCAAAACGAGTCAAGGTTTTCCTTGGGAAATGATTTTGGATCTCTCCTTAGTTAAAACCCAAAGGGCCCAGATTATGGAGCAGAGAAGGGATGGACATATTTCCCTGGAAATATTTACAACCACAAGCTACCATCAACATAGTCACAGAAAAATCCTGTCAACTTTCTTAGCCACAGAACATTCTCAGTAAACTGTCTGTGATGTCTGGGCAACAAATTGTACAGATAGATTCTAGACATAGTCTTCCCTCTTTTGATCTAATTTATTTTGACTCATCTTTCCAATATGAGGTTGATATCAAAATCTACAGAGGCCGGCCAAAACTGGTTTGGCTCAGTGGATAGAGCATCGGCCTGCGGACTGGAAGGTCCCAGGTTCGATTCCGGTCAAGGGCATGTACCTTGGTTGCAGGCACATCCCCAGTGGAGGGTGTGCAAGAGGCAACTGATCGATGATTCTCTCTCATCGATGTTTCTAACTCTCTATCCCTCTCTCTTTCTCTATGTAAAAAAAATCAATAAAATATATATTTTTTAAAAATCTACAGAGGCCCCTTCTGGTTCTTTTTTAAAGACTCACGCAGTGGCATCAAAGGCCCTACATGACTTGGCCCCCATTTTGTTTCCAGCTCTTGTTTGACTTACACAACTCCAGACTCACCAAACACCTTGTTATTCATATAACACACCAGGTGTACTCCTGTCTTAGGGTCTTTGCAGGATCCACTTCCCTCCCTGTGACACTGTTTCTCCCTTACCTCCTTCAGGTCTTTGTTTAAATGTCATCCGCATGGAAAGGCATACCCTGGCCACCAAATTTAACATGGCAACTTCCATCAGCCTCGCCATTCCCAGTATCCTGCTTCATTGTTTGCCATAGTACATATCACTTCTTAACATGGGATATTTCTACTTGTATATTGATTCAAATTTTTATACTATACTTAGATGTTATTTGTCTCCTTCCACTAGCATAGAAGTTTCATGCTTCTCATCTCTATCTCAGCACCTCAAAAGTGCCTGGCATATAGTATATGTTCACTAAACAGTTGTGGAGTGAAGTAGAGTGATTAAATACTAGAAGGTCCATATGATAGGTCCACACCTATCTTGATCACTTCCATGGGCTTTGTGTTTGTTAGTGCTGGGAATATAGATGGCGCTCAATAAACACCTGTTGGTTGGATGAATACATGCATTTCATCTAAAAGCCAGCAGAACATTTGGGTAGAGGCCCATCCACTCATTCAACACATTTAATAAAGAGATTCAGAGCTGCTGTTTGTTAAGGAGAAGGTGGGCACACTGCTAAGGAATATCCTGTTTGAAAAAGAAGAGGGTTGCCACTCTTACAAATGGAGAGTGCGTTATCTGTGAGGCCACCCAAAAGCAATTAATTATGCTGGTGGCGGGAGACCTCTCATTATGCTCACTTGCTAGGCATGGTAACCTGAACAAACTATGCTAAAATTTGAGTCAGTTTTCATAAAGCCAGAAGTAATAAGACTGAACATGTCAGAATATGCAGATTCCATGATCTCTTCACCAGACCCAATTCTGTCATCATTATTAGCACCTCTCAGCTCATCACACCTCTGAATCCTGGGAAGTCCCCTCCCCACCCCCTCCCCTGGGTGCTTCACTGGGCCATTTGGACTGGGTCTCTGAGTCAGTGTTCTGAGGATTGCCCAACAGTCAGAAGAGATACAAGAGCCCCCGACAGGGACTGGGAGAGTGAGGTGATTGGGGAGGTGGCAGGATACTGGTACGTTTGGCACCCCAAAGGCATTTTCCCACGGAAAGTTTGCTAGGTTCATCTATAGCAGTGCTGTTCATTTATTATTATTATTAGTAGTAGTAGTATTATTTCATAGCACACATAAACTAATTGCTGAAATTCCATGGCACACCAAAAAATAGATTTTTTTCGCCAATATAATAAAAAAAATTAATTTTGATTCATTCACACTGGACATGTATTATCTTGTTGGTTGTTGTCATTTCTTTTTTATACAATCTAAACTAAAATAGGTCAGTGCTCCTAACTAAGAAGGTAGGTACTATATGTTTTAAAAATTCTTACAGCACACTAATTGAAAATCACTGCTCTATAATAACATTATTAAACTATTTTGATGCTGTCATTAAAACTATTTTTATGGGTTGAGTTTGTCACTAAATTCCTCATATATTATCTTTCTCAAAAATATGTTCTAAGTACCAATAACTCATTCATAGTTTGAAGATTGTCACTACTATTAACACCTTAAATATCTATCTGGTAGAATAACTTAAACTAAATATACTTCTCTTATCTATACTGCCCCAATTTGTAAGGGATTATCTGAAGTTTAAAAAAAATACTTAAAAATCATTCACATCCTATCTTCCTAGTTTTAGTCTCATCTTTCTAATTGCCAGGTAGGCACCTTAATCCTCATGAGTTTCTTAGATTCAATGAGTACAAATCCAAATTTATAATCTCCCTCTGTAGTCTTATCCCTATCAAAAACCAGTATCTATTCCTTAATTCACTGTTGTGCACTCTATCTGCATTTTGCAAATATTAATACATGAATTACCTTTTACTACTTCCTCTATCTCAGTTTGTGTGAACACCTAATAAGCTTATAAGTTCTTTATAAATCTTCCAAATGACTCTAGAATTCATACCTACCTATGAATTCTTACTGTCACTATTCTTTTTTAGGGTCTCCTCATATCTTGCCTGGTTTTGGGAAGTAGCCTACCTGGACCCAATGCTTCTGAGCAATTACCTTTTTCAGAGCTACCTGAGTTTTTTCAAAACCCTATAGTGGCTTCCCATTGTTTAAAGAATGGACTTCAAACTCCTTAACATAATAAGCAAGCGCTCCTTAACTTAGTTCCCAAACTACTATTTAAAGCTTGTTCCCAACTATATTTCTCAATGAACACTGATCTCTCTGTAGCATCTCTATTCCTTGAATTTAGAGATTCTGAATATTTTCTGAACCATGGATTCCTTTGGCCATCTGATGAAGTGCTCGGACTCCTTCCTAGAGGAATATTTTTTAATGTATAAAATAATAAACATAAGATTACCAAAGAAATCAATTGCACGGTAATACAATTCTGTCTGTGGACCCTGATATTTATGTCATTGTGGCTTTGCTTGTGATCCTCTTCCTATAAACCTACTCTTCTGATTACCAAATTCCTTTTCATCTTTCCAAGCCTATTCAATTCCCATTTCCTCTGTGCAACTTTACCTTTACTTCCTGCTCCATCTGTGTTCACCACTTTGCCCTTTGCCCTCTCATAGATTATTTGTATTTCTAATTAGTCCTTATCTTTACTTTGCCCTTTATTATAAAACACTGTATTAAATGACAGTGATGGGCCAAACACTATACTGGCCAATTTTACATGTTTTGTCTTCATATTTCTCTATTAAAACACTATAAAATATGTATTTGAGGAGGAAGCTGAGATACAGAAATTTGGTTGTTTGATCAAGATCACACAACTTCCGCCTTTTATAAATTATTTAAGAAAGTAATATTTGATCTTCTTCTGTATACCTTCTCAGGATCTACAGAATAATGCTGGCTAGAAATGTTTGCTTATGTGGATTTAAAAGTTAGAGATACTGTAAAATACTTAGTTTCCAATATTTAATGTCTCTAAAATCTATTAGGGAGCAGAGGACAGAGATGTGTACAACTGTATTCCTAGGTCAAAGTCTATGCCATTAACTGGGAATAAATACTTCTTAACATTTTACAAACCCTTCTAACACCTAGTGGTTTCACAAATTGAAAACCTACATCCCACATATGAAATCATATGTTTCTTAGCATTTTCTGACTGATGAAAGATGATTTGACTTTGGGAGATGGGCACACAATGCAATAAACAGATCATGTATTATAGGAACATTCACTTGAAACCTATATAATCTTATTAACCAGTGTCACCCATAAATTAAGTAAAAAAGAGAAAGCTTATACAGGGTTTTCATTAGTCAATTCCTTAAAATATTATCCTTGTTTTGCATTCTTGATAAAATAAAACAACAATAACAAAAATAGAATAAATTAAAGAATTTGTTTGTAATAATAATAAATCCGGTAAATGTTTACATTTATAATAATAAGATCAGTTGTGTAACTTATTTACTATGCTATCCCCTCAGTGAAAACAATAAAATGAGCCCAATTTACATTCATATCACAGTACATTTTGAATCTAATTACCATGTGCAGGTTTCACTTTCCTATAGTCATATATGTTTTACAAGTTTTCGTAAAACAACATTGTTAGGCTATCTATTTTAGAATAAAAATAAATATTTATTTTAGCATTAGTAAAGCTTTCTTTTCCATATTATTTTCAGTTTAAAAACCATGTGTCTATGACCATTAATTTCTAATGTGAAAGCTCTTCATGTATAGTAATTTTGAAAGGAATTACATGTTTTTATTTAACAACACATATAGCATGCTATGAACTACAAATTAATGCATAATTAATTCATTATAGCTATCCAGTTTTCACGACTTCTCTATTATAGTATGGTAGCAAATACTAACTCAGATGTAGATGAGTAAATGGTTTCCTATTTTTACAGCTCCAGATGGTCCTCCTGAGAATGTGTATGTAGTAGCAACATCACCTTTTAGCATCAACATCAGCTGGAGTGAACCTGCTATCATTACTGGACCAACGTTCTATCTGATAGATGTTGAATCAGTAAGTATTGTCTTAACTTCTGCAAAAGGCAATGGAGAGCATGGAAATGAACAAACAGGAAAATAAAATTAAACAAAAACTCATAGACACCGACAACAGTATGGTAGTTAGCAGAATGAAGGGGGTAGGAGAGTGGTAAATAAATATCAGAGCTTAGTATTATCTTATCGCCTCACTTGCATTATTACACCTTATCTGACATTTTGATGTAAATATTACTATCTTCATTTTGCATAAAGGTGAATTGAGACAGACATGATAAATAATTTTTCACATCAATGAGACTTGGATAAGACCAGAAGACAATAGTTTGATAGGATAAATGGAAAGCCATTAAATAGCAAATAAAATTTTCCAGATTGAAAAATGCACTCACCAAAACCACTTTGGATCAAAGATAGCAAGAATTCAAACAGATTTTAGCACTTCACAGTTTCCCTGATATTCTTAGATCCAAGTAGTAATTTAGGTCCTTCTTTCCTTCATTAATCCAACACAAACACTTAAATGAATCCAACATGCCAGCATTATTCTAGGGTATGGATAGTTAGAAGTGAACAAGTCAGATGTTGTCACTGTCTTTATAGAGCTTATCTGCAGCTTATTTCATGAATACATAACTATCTACATTCATGAATTCATAACTGTCTACATTCAAGTTTCGCCTTAGCTGGTTTGGCTCAGTGGATAGAGTGTTGGCCTGAGTACTAAAAGGTCTCAGGTTCGTTTCCGGTCAAGGGCATGTGCCTTGGTTGTGGGCACATTCCCAATGGGAGGTGTGCAGAAGGCAACTGATCGATGTTTCTAACTATCTCCCTTCCTCTCTGTAAAAAAATCAATAAAATATTTTTAAAAGAATCATTAGTTCCTAAACCCATGAAGAACACATATCATTGAATTTTGCACTCCTGATACAACCTGAATTTTGTCAAATACTAGTCACAAAGACATACAAGTTTTCCCATATAAGACTCAAATTAAGGCAAACTTGACATCTTAAAAAAATTATATGTATATGGGCACTGATATCATCCTGGATGATTTTACTAGGAATTAATGCATTTTTGTAGTAATTTTTATTGTTATATTTACTTTTATAAAATTAATATATATATATATATATATTAATATATAAATTAAGGTCAGTTATATGTACTTAATATATAAAATAAGAGCAGCCTCTATTTTCCAAAACAAAGATGGAAAGTAAAGTTTTGTTCTCCAGTAGCTCACACTGTAGTGGGAGACACTAAATATAAACAGCTAATTATAGTGTGATATAGGCAATTTTTTTTAATGAAAGCTAACAAAGTAGTGAAAGCTTCTGTTATGGGAGACCTGGGATAAAGACAAGACTTCACAGAGCAGGTTAAATTTGTTTTGGGACTTGAGGGATGAATAAGGATTTACCAAGTAGGAAGAGTGGAGGTGGGAAAGAAAAAGGAGAGAAAAGAATCAATCTAACTACTGATTCTGTATATAAAAACTACTGTACCTCAAAAATAAATAAAAAATGTTTCATAATAATAATAAGGGATCAAATACAATATGAGCAAACAACATTGGAACTAACTGAAGGAAAATGCTATTCAAAAAGGTCTGAGCTATAGGTCCTGGGTAAGTGAACAAATAATGGTTAACAGTAACAAAGGCAAAGTAAGTTTAGTAAAGAAAGGTAATAAATTTTATATAAGCTGTATTCAAAGGCCTAAAATTTCTTTTGGATTTTATTAAATAGTATTTAAGATATAGTAGGTCACATACATGCTGTGTCATATTTTTACTTCTTGATACTTATTATCCATTGTTTTCATGGATAGCATTTGGATAGTTTCATTGTACTCTATAAGATTACTGGAGGCCCAGTGCATAAAATTTGTGCACAGGGTGTGTGTGTGTGTGTGTGTGTGTGTGTGTGTGTGTGTGTTTGTGTGTGTCCCTCAGCCCAGCCTGTACCTTCTCCAATCTGGGATTCCTCTCCCAACCACTCCCCTGCTTGCCTGCCTGATTGCCTCTCGCTGCTTCTGCCTGCCAGCCTGATTACCCCCTAACCACTCCCCTGCCAGCCTGATAGATGCCGAACTGCTCCCCTACTGGCCCAGTTGCCCCTAACTGCCCTCCCCTCCCTGCAGTCCTGGTTACCTCTAACTGCCCTCCCCTGCCTGCCTGGTCACTTCCAACTTCCCTCCCTTATAGCCCTGGTCCCCCCAATTGTCCTCCCCAGCAGGCCTGGTCCCCCCCCCAAATGCTCTCCTTTGCTGGCCCTAGCACCCCCTAACTGCCCTACCTGCAGGCCTGGTCACCCCTAACTGCCTCCCTTTGCTGCCTTGGTCACCCCTAATTGTCCGTCCCTGCAGATCTGGTAATCCCTAACTGCCATCCCCTGCAGGACTGATTGTCCCCAACTGCCCTCCCTTGCAGGCCTTGTCCCTCCCAACCATCTTGTGGTGGCCATCTTTGACCACATGGGGGTGGCCATCTTGTGTGTTAGAGTGAAGGTCAATTTGCATATTACTCTTTTATTATATAAGATTCCCAGTGAACTTATGCTAGTGTAGACAGTTCAGTACTATTGAAACAACTGAATAAAAATCCTGTCAGCAACTTAGTTGTTATTGAATCTTGAGGAATTCATCCCAACTCTATAAAACCAGAGTTCAAGTAGCCACCGTATGTAGTCAGGCAAATAACATAAATGAGCAGTCCAAGTGAAGCCAACTGGATGGGGCAGTGATGCTTTGGAGACCCAAGCCACTTTACAGAAGCTGACTATCATTCACCCCTAGGTCATTGATACTCAGCATGAATATAAGCTTTGTCCTAAGGGAAATTTTAAAAGCCAGATGTTCAGGTGATATTTAAATTTTGACAACAAATTAAATACACACACTTTCTACCAGGAGGAATGTGCACCTCATCAATTAGATTTCTAGGCTATTTTATTTTTCTGCCCTTTTAGACCAGTGGAACTTCTCTTTCCACTGTTCTTTCTTGAGGTAGGAGCAATCTACTTGGCTTTTTTCTATGCTGATATTATTTATCAGCCTTTTATTGTGCTTCTCATAGCATATTAGATTAGGTTAAGGAAAGCCTTAGAAAAGACCACTTGAAGACAATATACTGAACAAAAAGCCATTTTTCAAAGTTACCAGGGAGGGTGAAGTTGAGAATGAATTTAATACTGGGAACATTGTGTATAATTTTAGAATCTTTCACAATTATGTACCTGAGAGGAGCATGCATAATAAGATTTTAAATTTTCTGATGTTCACTTCAGGAAAAGTCCTTCCTTACTGCTAGAAACTTAGACTTTCCATCAAAGATAAACCATCCTACCTTATAAAAGAGTAATATGCAAATTAAACATTACTCTGCTCAAGCCATGCCCACCAGCCACTCCCACCAGCCAATCAGAGTGAGTATGTATATTAACCCCAGCCAAGATGGCTGCAGCCACAGAGAGTAGTTAAGAGATGCTTGGGTTTCCCTGGCAATAGAAACCAAGTTTTCCACACACCCTGGGCGGCCTAGGCCTCCACTCAAGGCTACAAAGTTTTAATTATAGAAGATACATGAACCCCAACAGAAATGGCTACAGCCACAGAGCAATCAGTGCGCTTGGCTCTGCTCCAGGCTATAACCGTTTCAATTGTAGAAGGTAAATAAATTCCAGATACCAAGGCCTCTGCTTGGGTCACCAGGGGGTGGCTGGCATGCAAACCACCATAGGTCCCTCACCCAGGCCGCCCCACGCCCCAAGGGAACCCCCACCCTGATCCAGGACACCCTTCAGGGCAAACCAGCTGGCCCCCACCCGAGCACCAGGCCTCTATCCTATCTAATAAAAGAGTAATATGCAGATTGACCATCACTCCAACACACAATAAGGCTGCCCCATGTGGTCAAAGATCCTGCCCCATGTGGACACAAGATGGCCACCACAAGATGGACAGCAGAGGAGGGCAGTTAAGAGGCACCAGACCTGTAAGGGAGGGCAGTTGGGAGGTACCAGGCCTGTAAGGGAGGGCATTTGGAGGTGATCAACCCTGTAGGGGAGGGCAGTTAGTGGTGGCCAGGCCAGCAGAGGAGGGAAGTTGGGGGCAAACAGGCTGACAGGGAGCAATTAGATATCCATCAATCATGCTGGCATGGGAGTAGTTAGGGGGTGATCAGGCTGGCAGGCAGAAGCAATTAGGGGCAATCAGGAAGACAGGTAGGCTAGCAGTTGGGAGCCAGCAGTCCTGGATTGTGAGAGGGATGTCCGACTGCCCAGTGGGATTGGGTCTAAACGGGCAGTCGGACATCCCTCGAGGGGTCCCAGATTGGAGAGAGTGCAGGCTGGGCTGAGGGACACCCCTTACCCCATGCACCAATTTTGTGCACCAGGCCTCTAATGTTTAAATAAATTATAAAATTATATTTAGTATACCAAAGGACATTAATTTGTAAATATTTAATAATTATGATGTCCACAATTGAGTTCTTATCCAGTGTCACGCATGGTGTCAGCTCAGAGTTTTTCAAACTGCAATCATGACCAGCATTTTAAAATTAATTGGAATGAAATTAGAAAGAACAGAAAAGACCAAGCGTATTTCAAAAAGAAGTCATATTTCTAAATTAGTTTTTCAGGTATAAAGAAGAATATATATGAATGCGCATATAAACACTTTCTATACCTGAAAAATGATTTTATGAGTTATGATATGAAAAAATGATATCCTGAATTATATTACAAAATGTGTTTCCTCTGTGTGAGTCTGATAGTAAAATAAAATTACTTCAGATCTATTTTTTTCTAAATTTCAACAAAGCACTATAAACACATGTTATCACCCACTTTAATACACAGAAAATAAGACAGCATAAGTGACTTGACCAATGCTATATGGGAGCTATTAAGTGACTAAGTTGGGGTTTGAATCTTTGATGGTTGGCTACCAAAACCTATATATTTTTTTTCTATAAAACATTAGAGTAGGAAGTAGTGTTTCATCGACTGCAGAGATGATTTTGGCATGATTTTGATGATTTTTGATGGGTTAATTGCTTTTTCCTTTACTTTTAATTATTGATATAATTTCTAATTAGTAAACTGTTAAAGTAACACTTTAGATTTCCCAGGACAATCTGTTTAAAAAAAATACATTGTCCCTTGAACAACATGAAGGTTAGGAGCACCAACCCCCACACAGTTGAAAATATGCATATAACTTTTGATTCCACCAAAACTTGTTATCTCTCAGTGTCCACAGGGATTGGTTCCAGGACCATCTGTGGACACCATCATCCGCAGATAGTCAAGTCGCCTACATCAATGCATACAGTCAGCAAGCTGCATCTATAGACTTCCAACTGCAGATTGAAACAGTACAAATATTCACTGAGAAAATCTGCATATATTTGGATCCATGCAGTTCGAACCTGTGTTGTTCAAGGGTCAACTCTAATTTAAATCTTGACTAGATAAATATACCACATGTAGCTTTGTATGATTATACTGTAGTGATTTGTGTCTCAAGTGCTGCTTCCTTTCATTGTCAGCTATTTTTTTCCTGTAGGTAGATAGTGATGAATTTAATATTTCTTTAATCAAGTCAAATGAAGAGAATAAAACCATAGAAATTAAAGATTTAAAAATATTCACAAGGTATTCTGTGGTGATCACTGCATTCACTGGAAATGTTAGTGCGGCATATGTAGAAGGAAAGTCAAGTGCTGAAGTGATTGTTACTACGTTAGAATCAGGTAAGACGTATTTTTCATCATTGCTAAAAACTGACGTAGTTAGGTAAGTTTCTTACAGTTTATCACACCCCACCTAAAAAGGGTATGTATTATCAAATTTTTAATGCCTATAAATATAATTTTCAGTGATTCACTGTGGTTGACTAAAAGTGAAGCTTGCTATTCTTTAGAGGCAAAGTGGAATTATGCAGAATAGCTAATCCTTGTAAATACAAAAAATAAATTAGTTCATAATTAGCCAAATTTTTATATTCATTAAACATTAAATGTTTCAGAAATTCTTATCTATCATAATTGTCTGTAGCAAAAAATGCTTCACCTAAAACTCCATTTTAATTATTTCTCTTTCATGATATGAATGCTTATTAAAGTGATAATACTCTATCATTAAATAATCTAGAAGTCAAAATCCGAATCCCGGTCATTTATATGTTTTCATCACTTATTTAAGTGACATGTTTTATTATATAATCTATTTGATAAATGTCAGAATCCATACAGATTTCCTCAAGTTCCTATAAACAGGGTCTGAATGAATAATAAGATTGTAACCAATAAGAATTAAATGTGGAAAGTCAACCTCCCAGAACTCGCTTGCCCCATCCTCCTTGAGACTCCCGATGTTCTTTGCCACCAGATAAATCTTTGGAAAGAGCACATGAAAGGATATGTTGCTATAGTTTATTTGTTGCTCTCTGTAAGGTAAGTATAGGAGGTAAAAATACTTTTGAGTTAGTCTTTTTATTATGTTATATACTGCATTGTCTACTGTCATGGTTCTAAATTAAAGGGCCCATCTTATTCTCTAAACCCTAAAATCCCACTTTGTTTCCAATGTGCTGCCACATATATCCCAGGTACCTATTTTCTTATTGTACTTGTTGCAAGTCTCCATCATCCCACCTACCTGTGAGGGTAGATGCTGCTGAACTTCTTCACATTCATGCCATAAAGCATTCATTGAAAACCTTAATGTGCTACCTCTTTCAAAGACATTGTAGTTTAATACATTATTACTGAACATCTAAAAACTGAATTTTAGATGTAAAACCAAATATATTTTCAAGATAGGAAGTTCTTTCCAACATTGAGCAAGTTCTTCCACTTATTCAACTTTAAACCTGATCTTATTTTTGAAAACATCTCTTGTAAAAAGTATAAAAAGTTTTTTTTTATGTATCATAAAAATGTTTAACAACTAATGTTGTGGAAATGTGTTGAACCAGTCTAACCTTTATTTTATCTATGCCTTTTTGCCCTTAAAATGTGGTATTTGGAACAATAAAATGTTATCTGATTCTCTTTTTTCCTCACTGTTATTTATTTACTTATTTTTTGCTTGCCAGAGGGCATTATTTCCAAAGATGTTTGCAAGAAAATAGAGCTTGTACCTGAACTTCTAATAGCTAAGTATTAACAGCCTTCTTCATGAAAATTCTTTATTTATTATGGAAAAATATATCCATTCCAACTTGATCAAAATAGATATATTCATTCAGTTATTTATATAAAGAACACTATGTAATATAGCAAGAACTAGTTCATAAAATATATCTTATTATGAACTATATTCATAAAATAATTTATCCTCATATATACCTTTCTCCTTCATAATAATTTATTGATATTTAGCTAATTATATATTCAACTAACTGCCGTCTGTTGTTGTTTTTTAAAAAAACACTGGACTATCTAGGCTATACAAATTCTTAAAACTCAACACAACAAATCCAGTTAAAAATTGATAAAATATATTTCACCAAAGAAGAAATATGATTGGCAAATAAACTTATGATAAGATAGATTTTCAGTATCATTACTTATTAGGAACATGCAAATTAAAGCCGCAATGAAATATCACTATCCATTTACGGAATAATAATATTGAAAATGGTGAGAATACTAAATGCTGGCAAAGATGCAGAAAAAGACTGGATTTCTCATACATTTTTAGAGGTATTATAAAAGTGTATAGCCACATTGGAAAATAGTTTGTTAATCTTTTACATGATTTAGCAATTGCACTCTTGGAAATTTATCATAGAGAATTGATAACTTGTGTTCATGCAAACATCTGTATATAAATGTTAATAGCAGATTTATTAGTAACAACAACAAAAATTTGAAAACAACCCAAATGTGTGTGTGTGTGTGTGTGTTTTTTAATAATTAAACAAATTCTGCTGCACCCATATAAGGGGACACTACTTGGCAATGAAAAAAGAATGAATTACTGATATGTGCAACAACTCTGATGAACATCACAGTCATTAGGCATTGTGTTTCTCAAAATGACATGGCTATGGAGATGAAGAATGATTATTTTTGAGGGGAGGCATGGAGGGCAAATACAAGGAGAAGACAAGATGAAGTTCCTTTGTGGTGATGAGATTGCTCCGTATCTTGTTTTTGGTGGTGTTTATAGGAATCTACACATGGGATTAAATTGCATAGAAATACATACAAGAAAATATGAAAAACTGTTAAATTTGAATATTGTCTGTACCAATGTCAGTTTCCAGGTTTGATATTAAACTACAGTTATATAAGATGACACTACTAGTGAAAGCTAGGGGAAGGTTACTTGGAACTGTGTATGATTTTTGCAACTTCCTGTGAGTCTATATTATTTTTAATTAAACCCAAATAGTCATATAAATGTGTTCTGCATAAAAATAATGTACATATAAAGCTAAATAAATAAGAAGGAAATATATCAGCAAATGAACTGGATCAGCAGTATGGTTCCTGTGACCTAAGAAGTCAGTGATGTTACAGTGCATCAGTCATGTCATTTTTGCTTGTTTCCATAATTCATAGGGTTTAAATAATCTATGTAATACTCATAATAAACATAAATTTGAAGTGAAGAAGTTTTATATGGTGATTAAAAAGAATATATTTTTAAATAAAATTTAATTGCTAAATATTTCATTTTAGTCCCTAAGGATCCACCTAACAACATGACATTTCAGAAGATACCAAATGAAGTGACAAAATTTAAGTTATCATTCCTTCCTCCTTCTCAACCCAATGGAAATATCCAAGTATATCAAGCTTTGGTTTACCGAGAAGATGATCCTACTGCTGTTCAGATTCACAATCTCAGTATTATCCAGAAAACAGACACATCCGTCATCGCAATGTTAGAAGGACTAAAAGGTGGACATACATACAATATCAGTGTAAGCATTTAGAGCTTTTAGTTATATGCTTATTTTACAAAATCAGTTTCAAACTCAGCATTCAAAAATACTTCAGTTTATGTACACACTACATTTTTCATATATTTTTTGCGGGGAGGTTGTTTAAGACATGCCAACAGAAAATAGATTTAGAGAAGTGAAATTGTTGATATCCTATTATAATACAGCAAGTCCTATGAAAATAAGTAGATAAAACATTTGTACAAACAATAATGACATTTACTTTAATGGCATTATTATTTAGAAATATTTTATTCCCCTTCCATTCTGTAGCTTATACATATATCCATGCCATTGATTTTGATTTGGGCCACATGATGTGCTTTGGCCAAAGACATATGCCACATTTATTGAGAAAGAGAAGTTTTTGTCAGCTCTCTCCTTCTTCACCTCTGTCTCAAGTAAAGATATTCTGAGCAGGTCTGCTCCTTCAGTCTGTGTCTAGGAATGGAAAAATATCAAGTAAGGTTAAGCCATGGCAGCCAACCCACAGTTGTGCATGTACTGTAAATAAGAAAAAAGTGTGCATTATTGTAAGTCAAAAGTAAACACCAAAAACAACATTTGTAAAATGTTAGAAAATAAATAAAATAAAGGATAAAGGAGAGGCATGCTAAAAGTAAAAACGTGGTAGTAGATAAAGAGATAATTCTGCCAAATGGAAAACTGTTAATGTGTGATCATAAATGAACATGGAAAAGCAAATTTCAAAGGCAAAGAGCAGAAATAATTATTTACATGATTGAAATTCACATATATTTCACATAACTATTTAGAAAACAAATGTATATGTGAGCTCATATTGCATATATACAATCCATGAACAATTTTTTTTATCATTTGATGATTTTTATAACATGTCTTGCAATTTTAAAATAGAATTATCTTACTCAAAAATTTATATTTTAAGCAACATAGAATTCATCCCTAAACCTTAGCTTATTCACTAAACCTCCTAGTAACTCTTTATAATCATCAGAATACTACCATGTGTGTATGTATTCCCTCATTAACTTTATATCTTACTAGAGGCCCAGTACATAACATTCATGCAATGTGGGGAGGAGGAGGTCCCTCAGCCCAACCTGCACCCTCTCTAATCTGGGACCCCTTGAGGGATGTCTGACTACCTGTTTAGGCATAATCCTGATGGGATTGGGCCTAAATGGAGAGTTGGACATCCCTTTCACAATCCAGAACTGCTGGATCCCAACCACTCACCTGCCTGCCTGTCTGAATGCTTCTAGCCACTTCTGCCTTCCAGCCTGATCACCCCCTAACCACTCCCCTGCCAGCCTGATCAACTCCTAACTGCTCCCCTGCTGGCCCGATTACCCCTAACTTCCCTTCCCTGTTGGCCTGGTCACCCCTAACTGTACTCCCCTGTGGGCCTGATCACCCCCAACTGCCCTCCTTTGCAGACCTGGTCCCACCCAACTGCCCTCCCCTGCCAGCCATCTTGTGGCGGCCATCTTATGTCCAAATAGGGGCAGCCATCTTTGACCACATGGGGGTGGCCATCTTGTGTGTTGGAATGATGGTAATTTGCATATTACTCTTTTAGATAGGACTAGATAATATGTCTTGCTAGGATTCTTGTTGCATATACCATTGTGACTACCTTTGTGGAAAGATCTATTAGAAGGAGAGTGGTGGTTAAGAGAATGAACTGACCTTGGTTCAAATATTCACTTTGCTAGTTTCTGTGTTTGGTAAGTTTCTGCAAATCTTTCTCAGTATTCTTATCTGAAAAATTAGTAATAGGAATAATAACTTCTTTATAGGAATATTGTAAGTATTAATGTTTTACCTATTGTGAATATGAGAAAAAATAGGAAATAAAGCACAACTAATTCATAATTTAAAAAACAATAAGTTCTCTGATTGTTCACAAAGAGGAATTTACAGCATCCTCAACTCCTGAGAGTTTATTAGAAATGTGTAATTTTATTTTTTTTTAAAATATATTTTATTGATTTTTTACAGAGAGGAAGGGAGAGGGATAGAAAGTTAGAAACATCTATGAGAGAGGAACATTGATCAGTTTCCCCCTGCACAACCCCCACTGGGGATGTGCCCGCAACCAACGTACATGCCCTTGACCGGAATCGAACCTGGGACCCTTGAGTCACAGGCTGATGCTCTATCCACTGAGCCAAACCGGTTTCGGCAGAAATGTATAATTTTAGCACCTTTCCCCATCTGCTGAATGAAAATCTGTGTGTCTTTATTTAACAGGGTTTCCAAGTGACCCTTTTCCACAATGCAATTGAAAGCACTGTCCAATTCATCATTTACTATGTCACTTAAATGTTAGGTTGCACCATAAATAAAAATAATGAAGCACACCATAATATCATTTTTGTTGTGGATACTTTCTTAAACTTACAAACTTCAATAAATATTTTCTTTAGGTATTTTTTAACCATATTTTTGGGGGGCTTGGGTTATTTACCATAACTGCCACATCATACATATCATTACAATTTTAATTCAATCAGAGTATATATAATGTGGAGTGTGGGTCACTAGCATATAAACGAATTTATTAACTTCAATGAACAGTAAACTCTGAATTTCATTTCTCAAGTACAATAAGCTGGGCAAGAACATAGTCTTTGTTTCATACAGCAATATAATGTGAATAGAAGAAAATCCTGTGTCTGCAGTTTACTAAGCACCAAGTTAATTGAAAGGATTCACATCTGTGTAAATCACCCTCTGTACATACAAACACAAATGCTTTATGTGTATATGCTGCATTACGCAGGTTATAGCATCAGATACTTTGGGGCAGGGGTGAAGAAGGGCATAAGGGCAACTTTCAGAGGGATGATTTAATACAGGAAAACCGGGAGGCTGAAGGAATAGGATTTCATCTCAGAGAAGGGGGGAAAAAAAGAGGATCTTGAATATGGATTTACAGAAAGCCAGTTGCCTAGCTACAGGGAAGAGGGAAAGATGTTAGAGTAGACAAAGAGAGCGAATAAAGTCTTTTCTTTTCCTCCTACAGGTTCCATTTGAAGCCACAGTCCTTTCCTAGTCTCTGTGAACCATCTGTTTTGGCCAGTCAGCCTTTGTTCTCAGGGTTTACTAGTAACACAAGATCAGATTTAAGAATTACTTTACTGTTAATATTCTTCCTCCATATATAATTCACATTTAAGTGAGTGCAAGAAATAAATAATAGATTATATGCAATTGTTTTTAAAAGTAGGGTCATTTTAAAATTACATATAACCATAATCAGTTATATGTACAGATAAGCAATAATTTAAAAATAGTAACAAGATGTTTCTTTGTTTTAGGTTTATGCCATCAATAGTGCTGGTGCAGGACCAAAAGTTCAGATGAGAATAACTATGGATATTAAAGGTATATACACAGTCTCCCATTCATTTCACAAGAAATGTTCTCTTAATAAAACTGTAATAGAACTTGAATTCTGTATTAGAATTAAGGATGTAGTCAAGCTTTTAGTAAAGCATATTTAAGTAATAATATATGCTTGTTAAAGCTATAATAAAAATGCCCAAATAATGATTCAAATTGCCATCCTATATAATAAAAGGCTAATGTGCAAATTGTGCCTTCCGGAGTTTGACTACTCGCTATGATGTGCACTGACCACCAGGGGGCAGCGTAAAATGAAGGAAGGCCCCGCCCAGCAGCTGGCAGCAGGAGGGCGGGGAGAGGAAGGCCCTGACTGGCCCTGACCATTGGCCAGACCTAGGGACCCTACCAGGGCATGCATTTTGTGCACTGGGCCTCGAGTGTTAAATAAAGAGAATGCCCACCTGCTATTTTTCTTATATTTCCTTTCCTTTAACTTTAAACTCCTCTGAGACAAATTTTATAGTCCATTATTTTGTTTTTAAATTTTATTGAAGGCAAAACTTGCTCCTTAAATTACCCATGACTAGAAGTTGACTAGTTTTAACTAGATTCCTCAAATGACCTTTATTTATATTGAAAGCTGAGTTCTTTACAGTTAATTAAATAGTATTTACTGAAAAACCATGTATTCAGCTTTATGATTCTGACTATAAAGATTCTGATCTATCAATTCATTAATCTTACAGGTAGTTTTCATTGAAAATATAACTAAAATTTGGAGCCTTTCACCTGCCAAATCCATAAAAAATAAAAAATAAAAAAATAAAAAATAAAAAAAGATTTTTTGCAAGGAATTTAGAGCCATTCAGTCATCAGGGTACCTTCTATTCTCCAGACTGAAAACCTGCATGTAACTGTGCCATCTCTCTAAAAAGCTGTATAAAACTTGCAAAACTAAAGACAGACAAAACAAGTGTATGGACCTTTAGTAGAATTCCACCACCTGTTGCTTCTCTCCTTAGTGCAAAAAGTAAGGACACCAGAGCACTGTAGTTCTCAGTCTTTGGCAAGGACACCAAGCACAGTGATTAAAAGCAAGCTCTAGGCTGAGTCTAGGGTCAGACTGCTGAGATTGAATCCTGGATTGACCACTTGATATCTGTTTGACTTTGGGCAAGTTTCTTAACCCCTATCAGCCTGCATAGTGGAGATAATACTAGTTCCTATTGCATGCATTGTTGTGAGGATTAAAAAAGATAATCTTTGAAAAAACTCTTAGGACAGTGCCCTACTAGAGAATGAGAAACATTCACTGTAAGATGAAGCTGATAAATATTATCTTTTCATCAATGGGCAGTTTACACAATTGTAATACTGTGTATAAGTATGAATTATTTGCTTTTACGGGTAATTGATAAATTATATGCTTAGGAAATATAAATACAAAGTTGTAAAGTCAGCAATTTGAAAAAAGTGACTTCATAAAGAAGAGCTTGCATCAATTCATCTTATTGGCAGACATGTAAGACATGCAGTTAACAATATTGATTCTTTAGTAAAAAAAAATCCCATTTCAGATGCTTTGGTCATCCCAGGTAAAGAAGACTGATTCTGCCTTTCTTCTCTTTAGGTAGGGCATATAGACTCAGGACCAGTTATCTGGAGAAGGTATAAATATACATATACTGGAGGCAGTGGTGAGGTCCTAGAGAAATTACTTTTTCTTCAGTAATATGAATGATTTTGTTAGTAAAATGGAGTGATATTGAATTAATTGTAGCCTCATTAAATTTGCATTTGACAGATAATGTCAGGTTGGGTAGTGGTGTCCAATGCCAGATTCTTCAAACTGGGAACCTTTTCTTGAGAACTCCTCAGTGGCCTAGAGCTTCTCAGAACTTCCTGAAACCTAATTCTCTTTCTGCTGAAGTCTTTCTTCCTTCTCCCCTTTCTCAGGTGTCTCCAGACCTGTTCTCTGTGGTCTAAAGGCTCTCACCATCTCCTCTTGCTCACTGTATATTTACTCTTCACAGATATTTTCCCCAATAAACTTGCTACTCATCTCATATCATAGGCTTTATATCTCAAAAAAATGCACTAAAGGAGCAAGTAAAAAGATTTGGTATCCTTTTATAGCTATGTGTCTAAGGCTATGTAAAATTGAAATAATATTGTCAATTTTATAGTATTATTGAGAGGCCTTTTAAAAAGATTTAATAAATATGGAAAATGAAATTTAATTAAGCAACTCATTGTTGCTCAAACAATTGTTATATATAGCTATGAGATGAAATTAAATAAACGGGAGCTTCTATAAATATTGATTTTTAGAGATATTTGTATGCATTGATGGCAATATGTGAATTATCAGGGCACTTTTAGAAATTATTCTGGCAATATGTATTAAAGGTTAAAAATACATATATTGTTCCAGAAATGCTGCTCTTGGAAATCTATTCCACAGAAATAAAAGGATATTTGGCATGGATAAACTGGATGAGAGGGAGGTGCTGGTATGACTAGAATAGAAATAGGAAAAATAGCTAAAAGAAGTAAAAGAATGAAAACCACTAAAATAATAGTATGAGTTAGTGCACCTATGAAAATTATTTATGAGTGACAGCATATATAATTTGGATGTATTTAATATGTAAAGATAAGTCAGATGTCCAAAAAAAATCAATCACACCTGAGTCCTATTATTTCATATTAAGTCTCAATTATATTATTATACCACCAGGAGATAGTAATTGCTTAATATTTGCTGTAACAAAACAAGACTATTTCATTTGTTCTTTATGTTTGTCATCACTTTATCTGTAAATTCCCTGCCTGAAAAAAAAATTTTAATGCTCATTTCTTCTCTTCAGAAACAACAGCAAAAAAAAAAAAATCAATTATGATACTTCTTTGTTTACAGCTCCAGCACGACCAAAAACCAAACCAACCCCTATTTATGATGCCACAGGAAAACTTCTGGTGACTTCCACAACAATTACAATCAGAATGCCAATATGTTACTACAACGATGACCATGGACCCATCAAAAATGTTCAAGTGCTTGTAGCAGAAGCTGGAGGTATCATAAATATTAACTTACCCTGTTGAATTTGTAAAGTATGAATTACTGAATGGTACAGAACTTTCAGTTCAAAATTAGTAATATAAATTGACTCCTGATTAGCACAGAAGTCTTGACATTAATAGATTGTCAACATTATCATTCATTATACCAAACACGTATGCTAAAATTTTTATAAAAATAGGAAAAGGCATAGTTAAAATATATGATTTATTTTTTTCCATCTGCCAGTGGGGTTGCTTTGATGTTGACAAGATGGATTATTGGTAACTTCTTTGGAGATATGAACATTACAGTTACCCTTGACTGAGGGATTTTTTTTCTTCTCTAGCTGCTTATCAAGGTAAACCAGGTTAATCATCCCTGGTGGTTCATAGAGTGAAAGATACTTCATCCAGAATTTCCTCAATTATAAAAACCATTTATAAATTTGAAAATACTGTATATGTTACTTGTAATCAACATTCTTTTCCCCCCCTGAAAATAGCTCAGCATGATGGAAATGTAACAAAGTGGTATGATGCATATTTTAATAAACCAAGGCCATATTTTACAAATGAAGGCTTTCCTAATCCTCCATGTACAGAAGGAAAGACAAAGTTCAGTAGCAATGAAGAAATCTACATAATAGGTGCTGATCATGCATGTATGATTCCTGGCAATGAAGACAAAATTTGCAATGGACCTCTGAAGCCAAAAAAGCAATACTTGTATGTATAGTTTATGTGTACCATGCATTGTGTTAGCAAGCTGGTTGAGATCTTTCATTCCTTCATCTACTCACCCTTTTATCTTTCCAGTAAGCATTGGGCATCTATCATGCATTGTGACTTGATTTTTAAAAAAAATACATTTTCCTTGACTTGAAAGAGAGAGGAAAGGAGAGGGAAAGAGAAATATCAATCGGCTGCCTCCTTCACATCTCCCACTAGGGACTGAGCCCACAACCCTGGACATGTGACCTGTTTGGGAATTTAACCAGCAACCTTTCCTTGCATGGGAGAGCCCCAACAGGACCACACTGACCAGGAATGACCTGCATTTTGAGGCTCTAGGAATGAATGTGAAGATCAACAAAGGATTGGTTCTCACATTCCACAGACATATAATTCTATAGGAAAAACAGACAAACCTAAACATAATTATGATTTGATCTGATAAGTAACATAAGGTCAATATGAAAAATGTGCCCTTGAAGAATATAGTTAGGAGGATTTAATTCTTTCTGTAGAGGACAATGTGACCAATGTAATATTTTATGTTTTTCACTCATTATTTTGCCTTACATGCTAATGTGCCGGTGTTTAGAAAAACTATTACAGTCTTCTGGTTAATGATAGCTTTGATTTACCTTGTTCATCACAATACTTTTATCCTTTCATCAAACATCTGAATTAGTGATTGAAATCTTTGCAACTCACTTTAATATTTGGCATTTTGTAGATCACACCAATTGAATATCATATTAAAATATATTTACAAATGAAATCAATTTTTAAATGTTCATTAATTTTTATAAATGGTATTAGGTAAGGGTCCAACTCCATTCCTTTGTCTGTGAATATCCAGTTTTCTCGACAACCTTGTTGAAAAGAATGTTTTCATCTCTGGCTTTGTTAATTTCTTTGCTAAATCAATTTTTCCTACTAAATTAATTATTACTTCATTGTCACAAGATGAAGATTTTTTTGTCTTGAATTATTTTATTTTCAAAACACAAATTTTTACTAGTAAATTTGAAAAATTTAGCTAGTCTCATCTTGTCAAATAATTAAAGCATTATTAAATTCCTTATAAATGTCTTACTTCAAATTAGCATTGGAAAAATTAGACAAAGTGGGTAAATTCATAAAAAATGCTCTATCATCTATTATGAATTACAATTACTTTGGTTACAAGGTTATTGCCCAAATTATAATCATTACACATATATGATAGTTATGAAAATGGTATATCACAAAGTTTAATACTTATTTAAGTATTTTTATTTTGCATATTTTTTCCAAAACAGACTCCTCATATAATCAATACAATAATAAGAAACTGAGAATTGTAAAGATTAAATTATGCATTGAAATTTATTATTGTAAATTGGTTTTATGTTTTTAAATGCCTTGATGTCTATAGTTTTTAAATAAGGTGGTTTGGTTGTCTTTGTAGATGTTATTATCATAGAGTGATTTAAAAAATACATATATTTTATTGATTTTTCACAGAGAGGTAGAGAGAGGGATAGAGAGTAAGAAACATCGATGAGAGAGAATCATCGATCAGCTGCCTCCTGCACACCACCCACTGAGGATATGCCCACAACCAAGGTACATGCCCTAGACCGGAATCGAACCTGGGACCTTCCAGTCGGCAGGCCGACGCTCTATCCACTGAGCCAAACTGGTTTCGGCCATAGAGTGATTTTTAAGATTGATTCTCTTCTGTACCCATTTTCTATTTTATCCTGTATAATAAAGAGCTAATTTCTAATTAGACCAGATGTCGGAACAACCTTCTGGAACAACCTTCCATAATGACCAGTGGGTGGGGGGTGGGGTCATGGGGCCAAGTGGGTGGGGTTGTGGGGCCATGAGGCAGCCAGGGCTGCCAGGGCCAAGCTCCTTGCATGAAGTTCATGCACCGGGCCTCTAGTATGTTATAAAAGCATAGGAAGTAAAAATACAGCTGTGCACACATAGATCTAAGAAACTTTTTATTAATTACGTACATATAAACAAGATAAGTTCTATATGACAATTCTAAATCTGGTTCACTGGTGTTTTCAAAGGTGGACAAGGTCCAACAGTGTTTATGATTTATAATTTAAAAGTCTGTGTAACACACTTTCACAGACTACATTATTTAATCCAAACAAATCTTTGAAGAAGGTAGATAATCTGCTTTAGTTGAGCTGCTGACTGCTTATGAGTCTGCTCAGATTCTTACTCACTCTCTCATGAAGTTCATGAAGTCCATGTCTAGGGTAATTATTCATCTCACATAAATAATAATATCTATTTGTCCCGATAGTCATTGAATTCCAAGTCTACATCTTATAAATGCACTTTATCTTAAATAAAAATGTTTATTTTAATAGCTACTTGCTAAATTATTCATAGAAAAAAATCATATGGCATGCAAATTGCTAGTTTTAATTTTTATTTTATTTTATTTTATAGATTTAAATTTAGAGCCACAAATGTCATGGGACAATTTACTGACTCTGATTACTCTGACCCTGTTAAGACTTTAGGTAAGAATACTTTGTGGTTTACTTTCAATTCTCAACATGCTAATTACAGTGCAACATTTGTAAATGTATTAATTTATGAATGAATGCTCTCAAGTATAAATTCATTTCAAGGTTAACTAGCCTGATTAAGAAAAAATAGTATGTTGTAATATTCTATTAATAGATGGAAGTTCCATCCATTTGAATCTGGACATAGAATCTGGTTCTATGTTGATGTGTACTAACAGTATACCAAACAAATATTTAATTGGCTATTTAATATACAATCTTACAGCAGAAGATTTTTACCTAATACAAAGGAAAAAGCTTATGGCAATTATTCTGAAATAATCCTAAAACACTAGAAGCTTACCTGTCCTCTTTAATTTTGCTTTTTTTCCCCCTAATCAACTCTTTCATGAGTTTCCTTTTTAATTATATGAACTCAATTAGGCCTGAATGAAATACAAATACAATTTAGTCAAATGCAAGTATATTTCTTTCTCCTCCTCATCCTCCTCTTTCTCTTCTTCTTCCTCCTCCTTTTTCTCTTCTTCCTTCTCCTCCTCTTCCTCCTCCACCTCTTCCTCCTTTTCTTTGTCATCACCATACTCTAACATTAAATCTATACCAAACACACTTTCAGGTTCTTCATATGTATTAACTGATGAACGCTTCACAGCTACCCTTTACTTTAGACCAGTGGTTCTCAACCAAAGTGATTTTACTCTCCAGGGACATTTGAGAATGTTTGGAGCTGTTTTTGGTTGTCACAGCCTGGGGGCTGAGCTATGGGCATCTATTGGGCAGAAACAAAGCTTACTGCTGAACATGCCACAGTGCATAGGATAGTCCATCTCAGCAAAGGATTATCTGACCCATAATGTCAGAGACTCTGTCAGGGGAATAACGCTACCTCCATTTTAATGATGAGAAAACCAAGGTTCATATTAAGTAATTAAGTGGCTGGATTAGGATTCTAGCACAGGTTTGATAGCAATTACACCCCAAATAGAGGATTTACACCTGCATTCAAATGTTGGCTCCTCCGCTTGAGAAAATAATTTAATTTCTATAAACTTCAGTTTCCTTATTTGGAAAATGGAGATGATAGTATTACCTTAAAACATTTACATAAAAAACATTTACATAAAGCAAATTACATAAAGACACTAATATTTTATAGTTAGAAAAAAATTAAATGCTTAATAGCTTATTTTGGGATAGGCATAACTAAAAACTTTAGAAATATACTTCCTTAGGCGAAATTATATCCCCATAATTTCTCTGAGTGAATCACAACTTCCAATTTGCACCAAGCTTTGAGGATATGGAACCTTGTATATTGCTCAGATACACAGCATATTATGAGCTGTAATAGTGGATGCTGGATGTAAGAGTGGATGCTGGATGCAGATAAATTGTTCTACTATTTTCAATTAGAAATTCTCACCAGGTTTTTAAACATTAATTGTATAGAAAGCCAGCTTCTGTAGGTTCTACTTAGTTAATAAAACTTTGGATCTTGGAGAAATCAAGAAGGGGCTTATGACTTGCTACATGGATGTTTATAGAGGAATAACAAATTCCTTTGACTATTCTCTCTGATATCATAAAATCACTAGTTTGACAAACTGCACATAATATATTAGTCATTTTAAAGCTTGCTGATGAGACTTGGGATATTTAAATTTTGTTGATTCTTTATTCATTTGATTACACAATGATACCATGGCAGTAAATGCCTTGCAGGCATTAAGATAATTTCCTGGAGAATACAGCATTCAGAGACTATTGCCTCCACTAACTAATGGTTCTGGTGTGTTTATTGATGGAAGAAAAGAGTCAAAGACAAAGTGAATAGCTAGCAGTGCTGAAAAGAGACCTCCTTGCTGTGCTGTGCCTTTCATGGATTGTTGGTTTCATACAGATTTATTTATTTTCATTTATTTTGGTTTTTATCTTTTTATTTTTTATTCTTTTACTTATTGTTGACAGTATTACAGATGTCCGCCATTTCTTCCCATTTGCTCTCCTCCACCCAGCCCCAAACCCCCTTCCCTGTAGCTATCACCACACTGTTGTCTGTGTCTCTGGGCTCTGCTTTGGCTAATCTCTTCACCTTCTCTTATCTAGTGCCCTCCTCCCCTCTGAGCTCTGTCAGTCTGTTCCATGTATGCATCCATGCCTCTGGTTCTATTTTGTTCATCAGTTTATTTTGCTCATTAGAGTCTACATATAAGTGAGATCATGTGGTATTTGTCTTTGTTATTGATGTGAGGACAACATATTCAGTCAGTTATCTGAGAGGCAAAGTTGAGATATTCAGGGGAATAGGAATGAGCATAAAGGCATAAAAAAGGGGGAGATTGAGTATCAGGGATCATGCTTATCTTCTTTCTTCCTTTCTCTCACAGACTAGGGACTAGGCTACAATAATTAACTCTAGAAGGTAACAGGAATACACAATTGGTTCTTGGTTCCTTTCTTGAATCGTGACGACTACCACCCTAGTCCTCCAGGTACTAATACTTATGTGTCCTGGTAACAACAGGAGTCTAGAAAGGATGTGAAGATGTGGGGCAAAGGGCAGAGCACAGGATCCTGCCAAGGCCAGGGAAACACAGACTGGAGTAGGTAGAAAGGCACCGGGTTGGTAAGGGGAAGTGACAGGGAAGGGTTTCATGTGTCTGTGATTAAACTCTCAGAGTTCATATATTATTTGTAGGCCAATGGCAGAAGGACAGCCCTTCGGGCTCTGCCTTAGAGTGCTCTTCCATGGGATTGCTGCTGGTATATAGCAGCTTTGGAGTAAGTGGGCTTTTGCTCTGTAATGCTTTGGATTGGTCATGTGGACTTCTGCTCTCTAGTCACTTATAGATAGTAAAACAGTGACAGGCATGAGTAGAGGAAATTACAAGGAATGAAAACCTCAGTTGTGAAATGAGATGTTCAGATTTGGAGTATGAAGGGTACTGGTAGAGTAGACTTCCTTGATGACTAGCAAAGCAGTCCAGTCACTTTGCTGGTCAATGGAGTTAACAACGTCACTTTCTGTCCTCCAATTAGTTTTCTACCTGGCTATTGGATGTTATGATTATGTAGAAATCAGATTTGCTGATAAGCCAAGTACCAAAGATCTCCCTTAGAAATGGCCCTGGCCCATGATTCGACATTAATAAAAGGCCATTGAGTCATACAACTTTTCAGAAAAAAGAACATTGCCAAAAAAGATATAGAACTCAAAAAAGAAATTTCTACAATTGTCAGTGGGCAGTGGCAAAAAATGGCTGTCAGAATGGAGGCAAGCAAATAATAAAATGCATTAATATATATCTCTAATGTCATTATAAGGTACAAAAGACATTCAAGTCCCTTTTTCTCTCAAATATGTCATGTAGCAGGGTATATAATGGCATTTGCAATGGGCTAGTGACTCTCAACATTCTTAACAAGCCTACTAAAGACTTATGCATGTCTGTGATCCCAGACTTCAGTGAAAGAAATATAGGTCCCACTTAGGTCATCAAGCCACCGGTAGATATATGTTCATTCACTGGCATTTCGCACACCACAGACAGTGAGTTTTTAGATGCATTGTCTATCAGTGAAATCTTCAGCATTTAAGAGCCTTTGCAAGGCTGTGTTTCTAAATTTGTTCAGGGAATATTATTCCAAGGCAGGCCATTTTGATGGTGGTTGCAACTCTCAGAAACATTATCATTCAGAAGTTAAAACTGCGAACAAAAGAATCACCACAGACTGATAGACTAAACGTTGTTTAGTGAAAGAGGCCGACAGTAGTGCTGTGAGTGAGAAGAAGCAGGCAGAGCTTGGCTGGATAAGGATGAGTGGGTCGAAGAGGAGTTTGCACATAGGGAAACCATTATGGCCTGGAAGAATAAATATGGGAAATGACATGCACCATTATTTTAATCTTGAAAAAAATTCTTGTAACTTATTCGATTTTTTTTCCACTCGGCATTGAACATTAGCATTTTTATTAACAAAATTTTCAAGAATTCTTCTTAAACCCTCTTTGGAAATCCTCTGTCGGCACATCAGTTTATGGAAACTGCTGGTATGCAGTGTTTTGATTGCAAGGTTTAATTATAGAGAGTCCCTGTGATTTGAAAACCACACACTCCTTTTTGCACCTTACAAGGCTTCATTAAAGCTGAATAAGATGAAACCTTAAACCCCATGGCAAAGGCACCATGTGACTGTTTTCTTCTGTCATAACACTTCTCCTTTAATTACTAAGCTAACAATGAAAAGTTCCAATATGCTCACTGAGAATCAGGGTCTGTATGTAATTTTGCTGCAGCAAAAGAATCACTTTCTCCAACACACCAGAGATATAGAGGGGATTTTTATTATGTTAAAGAGATAGAGGTAATGTGGGGGTGAACCTCATAAACTTTGCTTTGTGGTTAAACAGGCATATTTCAGGCACTTTGGGCATATATCGAATTTATGTGATGGGTTAATTACTTTAAAAAGTAACTTCTGAAATCTCACTTCCAAAATGAGAATAATTATACTCGTCTCACAAAATAACTGGGAAAATAAATCTGATGAATAAATGAATGAATGTGATAAATGTTTATTAATAAAATACTAAACATTCTTTATGTATCAAGATTTTTCTTAGTGTTTTTATATACGACCAAATGTATTCTTCACAATCCTATAACATGATCTTCGACACATAGATATGGACTATTTATTGGTAAAAAGTATGAAGCTGGCTCTTTAAGAAACTTGTCCAAGACTATTGAGCTAGGGAGATGCAGCACCAGCTTTTAGAACCAGGCAGTGTGACTCCAGGCAGTGCTCTGCTTGTAACCACTGTTGCCACGTTGGCTGAAAATCGTTAAGTGCCCCAGGAGCTTTCAATTTCATTACTATTGGTGATGTTTCTGCTCTCACAGACTTCCTGTTCTTGCCGCACCATTTTCTCTTCTCAACGTTTTAAATGATTTCTAGCTGTTCTCTTTTCATCTTCTTGTCTTCGCTTTTGAAGTTAACATTTACACATGAGTGTGCTTTATTCTTACACATAAAGATACAATAATTCATTTTTTTTTAGCAACGAACAAGTGAGACTCTTCCTACATTCTAGAAACCACTTTTAGTATTTTGTCATTCTGATGTATGAAAATAACATTTGCCTAGCTTATTTTAATTTACATTTCTTGAATTATGAAATTGAGTGGCTTCTCATAAATTTTTGTGCGGTATTAGAATATCCAGGATGGCTAAACCAAAGAAGTACTCCTTAAATTTAATTTTGGTTAAAAGAACTTGAACTTGTTTTCTTTGAAGATTAATAATAATATTAAAAAGATCATGTAACGTGTTCCTATGTCAAAAGCCAGACATTATAAAGCTGATAAGCTTTATAAACCATTTAACTTAAGCTTCTTGGAGGTATAAAACTGGCTTAATCTGATCCATATACTTAGATTAAATGATGATAATTTCAATCAAAATATAATACTGATGAGAATTTAATCAGTACTTCATAATTGTGACTTAATTACAATGGTATGTTTTATTCTGCAAATACAACATAATTTAATTTGACCTTTTATAAAACTTAAGTCTAGTGAGGAAATGTCTTGTGCTTGTTCCAAAAAGATTCTTGTTTATATTTTTAGGTAAAATAATTCCATTTCTATGAAAAGATTTATAGAAGTGTCTTCATTCCGTGTTGGTAATGCTTTGTGCGAACATGCCTAGAAATGAATCAGAATTTGTTCTCACAGTCATGGCACATTTTGTCCTTTCCTGATGGTACTTCTGTAATGCGTGTGCCCAAAGGATTACACATTGTTTATTAATACATCATATGTCATTTCCTCACTTCACTTGGCCGGTGCTTTGAAATAGTAATCTAATCTCGAAAAAAATTGTAGCCTATGAAATCATTTTTATCCCCACTGAGTTCTAAAGTCCAGTGATTCAATATTACCTGATAAAGATTCCACATTCATCTTTACGTTTTCTTTCCCAAGCATATCCAATTAAGAGTCAGCATGTGAAAATTCAATCGAACATACCATTCACGTTTTTATGTATAAAAAAAAAGGTGTATCTAAAATACGTTAGGAACTACATGCTGCTTTAGTGTCTTCTAAATTGTGCTGATGATTCTAGAAAACCATGAAACTCTGATAACTCTTTAACATCCAGTGTTCATTTAAATCTACCATGCAGAATCGCAATAGAAACCCTTTTATATTTTAACATCTCATAAGCATCAATCCAGGAGAAAAATATCAAACATTAAGCCCTGCATATTTTACAGATAGCCTATTTTATCACTCAACTTTAATACTTTTTTACAGTAAAATTATAAATCAGATAAATTAAAATTGATTACAATTTTAGTAGTTGTCTAAAGTAAACAATTAAAAGTTGTACATTCTTAATTTGTTTCAATGACTGATCTCCAAACCCCCCAAATTAATATTTATTCAAAATCAATATTTTTATTCATTTGTAAATTTCACAAATATTCATTGAGCATTTATTATGTGCCTGGTACTATTTTCAGAACTTGAAAAACAGTTTTGAATAAAATAAAGTCTCTTGTCTTCAGGGAATTTACATTCTGGACAGATAATAAACAATAAGGATAATAAATAAATGAATTATAAGTTAAATTAAAGGGTTATAAGGACTATGTAGAAAAGAAAGAATAGAATAGTATGCAGAGGATATAGAAGAGAGGAGGCTATTTATATCTTTCAATTTTAAATGGTGCTATCATGGTTTGCTTAGGCTGCCTTAACAAAAGACCATAGACTGTGCGGCTTAAACAACAAAAAATTATTTTCCCACAGTTCTGCAGGCTAGAAATGCAAGATTCAGGTTGTAGTCAATTTGGTATCTGGTGAGGATTCTCACTCTGACTTGTAGAAGGCCTCCTTCTCACTAAAGTCACATGCCTATTTCTGTGTGTGTGCGTGTGTGTGTGTGTGTGTGTGTGTGTGTGTGTGTGTGTGTGTGTGTGTGAATAGAGGAAGAAAGCCAATTTTCTGGTATCTCCTCTTATAAGGATACTAATCCTATTGGGCCTATCAGATTAGGCCCAACTCTTGTCTTATGACCTCATTTAAACTTAATTACTTCCTTACTCTAAATGTATTTACCATCTGGCTTATAGCTTCAAACATATAAAGTTTGGAGGCACCTATACATTCATAGGAGGTGGTCAGTGTACGCCTCATTGAGAAGCAACCCTTGAAGATAATGAAATGGCTCTCCAAGCTGATATACAAGGGAGATAGCCCTATGTCAAGAGTGACTTGATGTGTTTCAGAAACAAAAAAGGATGGTATTCTGACTCCAGAAAAGTGTACAAGGTAGAGATTGGATGAGAAGTCGGGGAACCAGAGAGTCAATGAGGGACCAGGTCTAATAGTCCATTGGAAGGACTTTGGCTTTTCTCTGTAAGAGAGAAGGGTTTTAAGTAGAGAGTTAATGTTTTAAAAGGATGACTCTTGTTGCTATGTAGAGATAGATGGATAGAAGACAAGGGAGGTCTACGGCCATACCACCCTGAACGCGCCTGATCTCATCTGATCTCGGAAGCTAAGCAGGGTCGGGCCTGGTTAGTACTTGGATGGGAGAAGACAAGGGAGGATACAGGGAATTTGGGTATCCATACAATAATTCACATAAAACAGGATGGTAGCCTGGATCAGGATGCTAGCAGCAGAGATAGTGAGAAGTGAGTAGAGCATACACAAAGGTTTTGAAGATTATAATGGACTCCCCCCAAAAAACTTACCAATTAAGTTGAATAATTTTAAGCATTTTGCCATATTGTTTTATTTATGCATTCATTCTTTTATTTATGAAGCATTTTAAAGTAAATCATAGAAGGAACCCTGAAATAATTTACTATGTTTCTCTAGTAACTACATATATATTATATTGTCACAGTTAAATAAATTAACAATAAATCCTTGGCAGGACAGTGGTTGTGGGGTGATCAGGCTGGCAGGCAGAAGCAGTTAGGGCCAGTCAGGAAGGCAGGCAGAGGAGCAGTTTGGATCCAGCAGTCATGGATTGTGAGAGAGCAGTCAGACATAGATTGGAGGGTGCAAGATGGGCTGAGGGACACCACCCTTTTGACCCCCATGCACGAATTTTGTGCACTGGGTCTCTAGTTTATTGTAAAAATTAAATTGTTTCTTCTTTGGCCTCTAGGAATCTCTTCCAGAGGATCTTTTGTTCTTATATCACTAGTCTTTGAAAGCTTCTTAGTGTTCTTGCCCCATAAGATATGTGAATTCATTTTGTCCCCTACTATCACTTTGGAATTATCACCCAAGTTTTCTAGTTTCTCTTAATGAAAAGAGTATGTAACTTGAAGATAAAGTTAACAGGATTCCCTCAAATATTTTGCATTTGTTCTAAGAGAGTTAAGTATGGCTGTAAGGTTTTAGGCCTGAGCAACTGGAATAGTGAAGTTGCCATCAACTAGAGGTAGAAGGATGCACTTGAAATAAGGGAAGTATAGGAGATTAGCTTTGGAAATTTTGATTTTTAAATTTTAATTATACTTCTAGGAGGCAATTGGTTATACAAGTAAGTTCACTAGGTAACAATTAATAGTCAACATCATATATATGAAGATTAAATCCATGAGGCTGGGTAGGCTCACCAAGGGAGTGAGTTTAGATTAAAAAAGAAGAAGAAGAAGTCCAAAGTTATAAGATTTAGGAGAATAAGATAAGAAAGCAAATTTGTAAATTTTATTAGTATTCTTGAGCAATTTTCTAAGAAAATATTCTTCTGTGCTTTGAGATCCAAGATAGTATTACTACTACTACTACTACTATTACTACTAAATAATAATAATAATAATAATAATAATAAGAAGAAGAAGAAGAAGAAGAAGAAGAAGAAGAAGAAGGAGAAGAACTAATGATAATGTTATACTTTGTCCTCTTCAGGTGAAGGACTTTCAGAAAGAACTGTGGAGATTATCCTTTCAGTCACTTTGTGTATCCTTTCAATCATTCTTCTTGGAACAGCTATTTTTGCATTTGCAAGGTAAAAATTATTTGTGCTCACATGCCTAGTATGCTTTGTGAGCACTCTTCTGTCCCAGTCCAATGGGGGGACAAGCCACAACAGTGACTTGAATGGGAAATATCTAATGAAAAGTACTGTTAACTATTAGAAATACTTAACTACTAAAAGATAAAGAATCTATCGGGTCTAGAACTTGTCAGTGCAGCAAAGGAGATGTCCTCTCTAGGATGAGGGAGAGGACAAGAAAGGAACTAGAAAAGGCCGAGGCTAATAAGGAGTGGCTACCACAAGCACATGCAGCCTATTGCCTATCGGTGGGCAAGGACATATGACAGAGGGAAGGGACTGGATCTGTTCTTCAGAAGCTACCCATTGCTATTGGAGGTAGGCAGGCTGAATTGGTCTGCAGAAGCAATCTCTTGCTGAATATCTGGATATGCAGCTGGCGCTACTTGCTACCATTCACCTGTGGGAAGAGCCTGCACTTAATAGGCAGCCAGAGCTCATGCAAGTGGGCTGCTGGGCTCCCACATGAATAAAAATGTTGCAACATGGACCCCCAAGGGAAGTGTCTCCTAGACCTTGTAGCCTTACAGGGTCATTCCAGTGTCCTTTATTGACAAAACTTAATATCTCACTAGCAGGTAAAAGAGAAATGTTATAACATGTAGCTCTAATATTAGAATCCAGGGCAAAGAAGAGTGGATTTAGAGCTCAGGAACGATAAAATGATAACACAAAAGAAGATGCCAGGCTTTCTATGTATTTTTGAATAATTTATAACTGACAGATTTAATTAAACTATTTAAAATAATTAAAACAATAGAGCTTTGTCTTTTAGTAGTGGTGCTGTTATCATTGAGTCATTTTCACTTTGGCATATTTTTTATTCATGAAAAATCTATTAAGCAACTGGAGGGGAAGAATATAAGCTCACAGAATCAGTCTCATTTGCTCTATATTTTAAATATGCCCGTGTCTCAGGCCTTGATCAACTAATTCTCATTAAAATTTGAAACTTCAAGAAATTAACATGTTAAAAAATATTTATTAAAATGGGTGTTATGGAATTAAAACTGAAAAAGATATTGAATAGCTATACATTTTCAGGATACTAAGAGAAGTGATCCCAACGAAGAAATTATTTGACTCTTGTCTAATGCTTTCTGTGATATCCCCTTCTTGGACGTTGCTGCACGGGTTTTAGGATTCGTCAGAAGCAGAAAGAAGGCGGCACATACTCTCCTCGAGATGCAGAAATTATTGACACTAAGTTCAAGCTGGACCAGCTAATCACAGTGGCAGACCTGGAACTGAAGGACGAGAGATTAACGCGGTGAGCACACTCCTCTGGGCGAACAGTGGTCCAGAGGGCCCGGAGCCATGACCCTATTCTGACCTATGCTTGTTGGAAGTGTTTGTGGGGCTCCTATTTATACAGGTCACAGAGATCTTCTTTCAAAGGGTGACCTCCATCTTCTGCACACTTCTCACTGATGTTCGGAGAATCACTTAATCTTCTTAATACTTAGAGTTCAATATGAACCTCGGACTACAGTGTTTTCAACCAAGCTTCTTTTTTTTTTTCCTGAGTCAAATATCTTTACACATTAAACCTTTAAAGTTATGTTGTTTAATAACTCACTTCATTGATAGATTTTTTTAAAAATCAGATTTCCTGGAGGTGTACAAATTTTTAATCATAAGTTTAAAACAGTTAAATTGGTAACTACTTGATATTGTTTATTTTTATAAAAGCCTTTTTATAATTCTTTATTTTAGTATGAAATTACATTAAAATTATAAATTGTATATTAAAACTTTATTTTTTAAATTGCTTAGTATTGAAAAGTTAAATGTAAAGTAAAAATTACCTTTGGAAGAAAAAATAAATATGTGTGTACTAAATATGTATTAATAATATGTATTGGAAATAGTAAAGTACTTAAATTCATTTTAAGTTCTTTTAAAATCATTACAAATTATTCAGAATGTTGGCACATTTGAAAAACTTTTGTCTATTAAGATAATTTATCAAATTCTCAATAAAAACTATCATCAGGCTGTCTTAGTAAGTTTAGATTCTTTTAAGAGTCAATATTTTGTGATGCTTACATAAACACAAGGCAATTGTTACAAAACAACTCAGTTGTACTTTTAAAAAGTATTAACTCTGAAAATATGACATCAAAGATCTGGAATTTATTAAGGAATCAATTATTTATAGCTATTGTTTACAAAGTTTGCCCAATAGATCAACTTTTTATTTATTTATTTTTCTTTTTTTAAATTTCTTTATTAAAGTATTATATAGAGAGCAACTTTGCACGAATATTTCCAGCAGGTCTAAGATGCCTAAAATGTGCCGTAAAGCGAAATGTCACTTGATGAGCAGGGGCCTTCCAGATGCTGCAGAATGGAAATTATTTAGTATTATCACTAAATTACAAGGAAATTTGGCTTGTTGGATATGAAAACTTCTTTCTATTTAATATTCTAGTGCAGACTATTCCCACAGGAAATCAATATTACTCCAAGCTATGAGTAAGATGGTTGTATATTACTCAAGACATAGTTTTCAACCTGAGAAATGTTGTATGTAGATGAACAGATTTCCCAGGTAACCTGCCAAATCGCAACCATATCATAGGAACAATAGAGTGTGGCTAGTATGAAGCTGTGTCTCCCAATCCTTGAGGGCTCATACTGCATAGTGAAAGGAAGTGTCTAGTTCTTTTCTCTGTGGCCAACAGAATTTCAGTAGTATTCTTGCAAGTGCCTTTCTGTACTCCTATTTGAGGGCTTTTTTTGCCTCCTCTATAGGCCTGGGGCCCAGTCTGTTTCTTTCACACCCAAAGTGTACAAGTGATAAAACTTCAAGTCTCTCAGTGCAATTAATTTTGTTTTATTCTGTTCATACTAAAATGTGAACTGCGAAGCACCAACTTTTAGAGAATTTTTAAAAGATATTTTTCATTAATTCTCCAAAAGTCTTTAGGAAGTAGGTCTTTAACAGATATCAAATAATAAAGTGTGTATGTGTGTGTGGTGGGGGGGGAAGGTATGGGAGTAAAGTCAGTCAGTGTCAGAGAAAGTATTCTTTATTAAGGAGGTTACCATTTCTAGGCAAACTTTAGGCTTTGGTAAGGTCAGATCCCCTAAACTCTACATATTTGTACAGTTTGAAACTTCCTCCACTACTGAACACAGCCATTATAACAAGGTAGAAGGTTGTTTTTGTTATTGTTGTTGTATTTTTGATTGTTTATCTTTTAACAATTACTGTCACAGCAGTTAATAGGAAAGGTGGGTGAGGACTTACAGATTGTTTATTATTCAGTGTTTATAATTCAGGGACTGCCTTATTTAACCTTGACTCCTGGTTATGTTTTTCTGATTTTCACATTTATTTATATGTCATTTTATTTATAAAAGGATGTACAAGTGTCTTTCAAATATATTTTAAATATCTTATTTACTTTTACACATAGAAAATTAATATATATTACCCCTAGTAATAGCAAACTTGGAAATTATAGTGTCCATGCTTTGTAATTTCCCATTTGTTTGTTATGATTCTATTTGTGACTGTAAAACATTCTGTTTGTAATTCCAATAGCATATAGTAATATGCTTTGTTTGATTTATTATAGAAATTTATTAAAATAGCCATCTAGTGGTTTGGGTATTAACTCTTAATTACAGAAATCTGTCTCTAGCTTTACTATTTGTTGAAATATTTCATGTTAATAAAGTCACTAATAATTAGACAGTAAGACTAGAAAAATAGTAACCAGAGAAGATAATGATTAGGAGCTGAAAATCTAAACTTATTCAAAGCCGTACAGGTCTGATGAGGGTAGAGCTTCGGAGACTGATGGCAGATAATACCAGTAGGTTCTAGAAGTGAAGAATCAAGGAGCTTGAGTTTGCCTCCAAAATGTTGAGTAATGTATGCTGTATGTCTTTGTAATTTACAGGAAAGAATTTAAATAATTTCCTTTAAATCCACCCATATGCTCTTTCTTACTTGAGCTCAACCATGTTCTTTTCCATAGAACCTGCTCAATTTCTTTATTCTAATTGGACTTGCAATTTTCCTCAGGGCTATATGTCTCCACATGTCTATAAAAGAAATAATAATAAAGAATATCTAATCAGTCATTAAAATATTAATTATAGGGAGTTAACTAGTTGACAAAAAAAAGCATTGTGGTATTTGGTAATAAATCCTTTGAAGGATTTTATAGTTAAAAATTATTTTACTATTTTATGTTATCTATTTATTACTTGCATTTTAAGCTTTATACTGTAATTGTTACATATGTAAATTATTTTTGTTTAATTTATATTTTACCTTGTTTCACAAAAGATCTGAAGAATTATCTCGCTTTATATCTTTTCTTCTTGAAGGAGTGTAAAACTCAAAGATTCAATATACAATTAACTCCATGAGAAGAGTCAGGGTACACCAATATAATATTTCAAATTTTATATAGAATTATAATTATGTCATCTCAATATGCACACTTTATTTTTAAGTTTTGACAATACAAGCCACATTTTTAGGAAGAACATTTAACATTTTTGGCTTATCCATTACACATTTACCAGGTGAGCAAATGATCCTATTATATGATAAACAAATGAAAAGAGTAACATTTTGTGATGACTCCTTCAAAGCATACTACTTAACTTATTGAAGTGAGAAAGGTTTCTAGGTAAAAATATTGGTCAGCAATACATGCACAGGTAAAACAGAGACCTGTCTCTTTAAGGTTGTTAGATTGGCCCTTTGGATTATTTTTTAAGCTAATTTAAGTGCAACACTGACTGCCTTCCCAAAGAGGTATGACAAAAATTAAATAGCTCAAGGTAAAGGTTCTATTTTCTAAAAGGGCTTATTTTTACCTCCTTTTCACACTTAAGTTACAGAAGTTTGGTTTCTATGGTGACTAAATCAGAAAAAAATAGCAGAATAACAATCAATGTTTCTAATATTCTTACTTGACAGACACTTCTTAGCCTCAATTTTCCCTCCAGAAATTTTGTGTATCACCCCATACCAATGATCTTGCCTACTATAGTCGAGTGAATGTAATTATACATTATTTTAAGATGCAAGGCCAAATTCTGTAATAATGAATGGAATTAAATTTCTCAACAAGATGAAGCAAACAGTTGAATTGCTAGTTTAACAGTATCTTTCCTTCTTCAATAACTTTAGATGTTTGTATGTTGAATTCTTATTCAACTTATAGCTATGTCCTCAGGAAGCTTACCATATGAAAGAATCCTATGAATATGCTTTATAAACCATAAATCAAAATACATTTAGTTTTGTTATTGTTATTTATAATATTTGTAAAAATAAAATTACCCTAACCTACTTTCATGGAGGAATTGGTAACGTAATAATTGTTACTGTTGATAAGCAATTACTATGTATTAAATTCTGTATGTCATGTTTGCAAATAACTTCCAGTCTTTGTTATAGGTACTCTTATCCTTGGTTCACAAATGAAAAAAAAAAAGATACTTAGAGATTTTAAGTTACTGTTCAAGGTCATACATCTAGTAAATGAGACAGGAATGGTGATAGCCCAGGTCTGTTTGATTCTGAGATATCAAATACACCAATGTGTGTGTGTGTGTGTGTGTGTGTGTGTGTGTGTGTGTGTGTGATGTATTTAACTCTGAGGCATAGTAGATGAGATCATTATTAACCTTCTCAAATACACAAGGGCTTGTGGTTTCCTTCTTCAAGCGGCATTTTCTATCAGGGACCAATTCTAAGGAAAGAACTCCTTCTTTTGAATTTTTGAAATGGGACAAAGGAATTATGGCATTTAAATATAAGTTCAAATTTCCAGAAACTGGAAAATCTTTAGTAGTGCAATTTTTACTGTGGCTTTCATAAGAATACATAGTATTTGACTGACATAGGAAATTTTATATAAAACAGCATTTTAATTGCCATCAGTTCTTTGGCAGATTCTGGTTGTTAATTTTACTTCTATTTTAAACTATTTTATAAGCAATCACAAAGATATGAGAATCCAAATAAGAAATGCTTGACCAACATATGAATTCAAAATAAGAAATATCCTGAAGTAGAGTAAAAGTTAAAATATTTAATGCACATGTCCTTATAGTAGAAAATGAAAAGTAAGTCAGTGTTTGTATACTCAACAATTAATGAATCTTTACTTCCAGATATTCTTCATTTTTCTTTAGACGCAAGGAGATTTTTGTCATCCAGTAAGTTGCTGTGGTGATGCAGAGCTCTGCTGTGACTATTTTAATCTTGTCAGGTGGTGTGCTCTGTATTTTAAAATGTCATTGAGTGCTTTGTTGTCTAAACTGCAATTTTTCTCAAAGCCATCCCCCAAGCTTTCTACTTATAATGTGTGTCTTCTATAATACTGCATGCTATTGATATGGTAAAGTTAATCTTATCAAAATGCACATTGAGTCATAATGTGCATGTCTAAGAATTTGCTGTGTTCTCATGTTGCCTTAGCTTTGAAAAACAAGTGCTCACCTTGATTTCTTCACATACTTCTTGTCCTATTTTAATCATGGCACAAGAGCTGAATTTGCCATCTGACAAGTGGAGGCTGGGTTAACACTCCACACCAGCCCATTTCGACTACTGCAGGCGGTAATCTGTAAGGACCAAGACGCTGCCATGTCCTGTTCCCCGACACTGGGGCAAACAATGTAGCACATTTCACGGAATCTTTAATTTTCTCCAGACCACTGGACGGCCAACTGTGCATATTTACAGGCACTCCTCTATTGCTCAGAAATGTCACTTTGGTATTAGCACAAAAATTACTGTATTCTGAAAGCAAAATGTCAGCATTATACTGGACCCCAGGAATTGATTGAATGCCTCAGAGATAATCAGTTAATTCCTGCAAAATATTTAAATAGAAGCAGAGAATGAAAATGCATTTGACTTCAAAATCTCAGATCTACTACAGAGGAATCAGTCTCCACGAGCCACAGTGCAGGATGGGGCCAATGCTTCCAACGTTCTTATTGACCATGAATAGTACTTGGCATGATTGAAACAGAGGAGACCAGGCCTATTTCTATTCTAATTACATTTAGCATTTTGGAATCATAATTCATCTTGTTTTTACTGTTTATTAACTAATTATGAAGTTTCCATTTACAGAATTAAAATAGTTTTATGAAAATACCTTTTCCTCAAAGGACCTGCTTGATCAGATTCAATCATTTGTCAAAGTAAGACTCTCTTGAGCTAAAGATTTAAGTGATCATGTCACACATGAAAGATCCATCTCTAACCAGCACTCGAAGCTGACCTCTCATCAGTCCAGATGCACAAGTGTTCTGTTTGAGCAATTCTGCTAAATGTCTTTCTTCGTCATCATTAACCAAAATCCTTTTCCTTTATGCCATTAGTACCTCAGGGGGAAAAATGCTCCCTTTTTCATAGAGTCCTCAATGTCTATCCTCTCACCAATTTTTTTCTCCTAGTGTCTTGCATAGTTTCCTGCTCAGTCGGAACTAGACATAATAGTTTGGGTTAATGAACACCTTTATAGAACACCTCTACACAAATTGTATTTGTTGAAGTAGATGCCGTCTTCTTCCAAATTTGGTTTTCTGGGGTTACCTTCCAACTCCTTCCAGAGGAACTTCAGTGCTTATCTGCCTCCTTAGCTAATAGTTCAGGCTGCAAGGGCTGCCTTTTAGAAGGTGTTATGTCATCAGCTTCCTCTTCATTAAATCCTCACTGAGAACTTTGCCCATCTTTTCACACAGCTGTCAGCAGGCTCTTCATCCTCTCTATCTACTGCTTCGGCCCTATGGTCTCTGGGGTAGCTAAGCTTATGCCCATGGTTTCAATTTAGAATACATGGTTGACAAAATACACCAACTGTCAAGAATTTGTTTTCAAATGTGCTAATGTGGAGAGGCTTAGTAATGAGGAAAATATAACTCCTGCACCCTGGGAATCTTATTTCAGCTCTTTGACATCAGCCAGCATGTTGCTTTCCCCTATCTATCTAAAAATCCATTTCACTTTGCTTGGGTAAAATAAGCGAGAACTGGGCACCTATCATGCGCATGGCACTGTTCTAGGCACTGGAAATACCGTCGTGAAAAAAGGAAGGCAGCCCCCAAAGAGCTGCCCTTCAAATAGCTGGGTTCCTTTTCGACCTGCTTGTCCTTACAGATGTAAGGAGACGTATTTGGAGAGTACTTGGATATCACTTACTAATTGATTGTTTTTCTAATTAAATAAGAAAAACATACATTACTGACTTACTTGGGTTGTATATTTACCTTATAAAATGAAGCATCAGCTAAAGTACCAGCCACTGGTTAGGATAATATTCTTAATTTATATTAAAGACCACAGAAAAGTTATTGATGATTTTATTAAAAAAATGAAGAAGGATCTGAAAGGATGCCATTAAGTGGGACAAAAGAAAACAACAGGAAGAATGAAACTTAAGACACCTTTGACAGCATTACATTGTTTTGGATAAGTGATAGAACATCGTTTAGAAGTAGATGTAAGTGTCGGAGCGATTAAAAACTCACACTCACCATTTTGCAAAACTTGGAAAGATTAATTAATACATTTTACCAGAGAGGTAGGATTGTTCACAATTTTTTTTTATTTTAATGTGAAGTACAAATGAGTGTGTACAAATTTCATATTTTTATATCAAAGAAATATATTTTGAGGTTCTTTTCTTTTTTTGCCTAACTTAACTGGTTAGTAGAAAACACAATATTTCTTAATGTGCCCTATGCTACTGGTGATGCTGATTTAAGCTGCTCATCTATATGCTATCATCTTATGGCTCTCTATTTGGACTATATTTTAATTCCCTATAGATTTCAACTCATTGACCTTGAGGGAAAGCCGAGTCTCTGTGACAATAAGGTCTTCAATCACCACTGCCAACATAAATAAATGGTTCCTCTCTGGATCTATCAAGAGTAATCTGAGTGGAATTTAAGTTTTTGATAGACTTTTAAAAAATGAGCCCAGCCGTGAAATAAGACTCTTTTCAGCAAAAGGCCATAGGAATTAAGATAGCTAAGATTCACGTAATAAGACTGTTTAGCCTTTTATATTGGAATATGGTCGGTTATCTTATTGAAATCTGGACAATTACCCAACTGATCTATATACTAAGGAGCTGAATATGACTTGACAATAACCTTAAATACAGGGAGTCACCAAAAATGTCCACACATTTTAACAGCTGATTGCTCAATTTTGAAAATGAAATGTATTTTAATAAACACTGCCTTTATAATTATTCAAAATTGTATCTACTTTTTGGGGACACCCTATGTAGTAAGTGAATAAAACAAGAGTACCCTACCAGTAAAATTCTCTCCATTTAAGAATTTTAGAAGTTTTAAAAATATTAATAAAAATAAGTGTTCTGTAGGAGCTTCTTTGAAGGTCACCACAGAGTACTTGTTTTGAAAATAGCTCTCCTGAAATAACATTGTTATCTTTCATGCACATCAGTTTCTGTAGATTTTTCTTTGTATGTAACCAAATATTTTTTCCTAAAGGAATTTAATTACCTCATCAGTAGTAAGTTAATTCATATTTTCCTCATATTATGTCCCACCTTCTTTTCTAATTTTTCTTTATTCATCATCCAGATTGATTTCACTTATTTAAAAAATAAAAATTTAAAACTTCAAAGAAAAATAAAATTTAGACCATAGTCAAGACTTAAGGGCAAAATATACCCATAATATGTGAGACTATTATCTGAATACCACAGACAACAAGAAAAAAATCTAATTTTTATTTGAAATAGGTAATTCATGCCCATTTTGGCATAAATTTAAGCTGTCCAGAGAGGTACTTGGAGATTTCTATTTAACTCCATCAACCTTTTATTACCAAACTCTAGTAGGTTTAACTTTGAACCCACTTAACAGCAGAACAGTATGTCTAACAGGATCTAGAGGGGAGGGTCCAACATAACCAAGATGGCATCTTTAAAAACGGATTTTAAAAAATATGCATCCTCACAAGTAGTTTTTAAAAGATCAAAATTCACCAGTGTTCTAGAAAAATGTGTCCCAAAGTGATTTGTCCATAAAAAAAAACAAACAAAAAAAAAAACAAAAAAAACCCCAGCATTTGGAACTATACTGCCTTCAAAACCCAATTCGGGATACATCAGGCAGAAAAATATTTCCTCTCTTAAACAAATCCCCTTTTCTCTTCCTTTCTGTTCAACTTCCACCTGCTTATTCCTAGAAACACCAGAGAACAGTGGAAATAACACCCAGCCTACACTTCTCTTGGCCTTCGCCAACCTGAAGGCTCACACCAAGGATTGTTCCTTAAGAATTTTCACCTTTGCTACCATCAGGAAACTGATCCCTAATTTCTGGGAGTTGCCCCCCCCCCCCCAAAAAAAAAATCCCATTTCCTTCCAGGAGGGGCCTGAGGGCGCTGTAAAGGAGATCTGCCCCAGACTACAACACCAAGATATGCATGCTAAGGAGGTCTTTCTAAAGAAAAACACCCCTTGCCTTATAAGCTAACGTTTAACCTATGGGCAAAAACACTAGCAGCTGACATACACCAAGAAGTTGGGTGCTTCCCTCCCAACATTTAACCATAAAGGAAACAGAGAGGAGGAGAGTCTAGAGAATTTGACCTCCTCTCCCTTCCAAGACCATATTCTAGGCCCAGGCCAGCTTCCAAAGTCATAGATACTTGGTCACAGGGTACAGTCTTTGCTGGATGAAGCTCCCACTCCTGGGCAGCCTGGTTCGTGGCTGCTTTACTGAAGCTTTCACCCCCGTGTGCAAAGTGCTTAAGAATCACTCGGAAAATCACCATTTTAATTCCACTTGTCACTGACAAATACCTCCATAGAATCTTATAGAAACTGCCCAGAGGCATACCCCACCCCCAACACTACCTCCCAGTTCAGGGTCACAGAACCTTCCAGTGGATGGGCTCCTTGCCAGACTTCTGCAGCAGCTAGTTGGTTTTAGAGAAATGTTTGCGTCCAAAGGACCCTCTGTGCACTGCCTGTGGGGAGGAGTGGGCAGTCTGTGGCCCGTGGTAGCGCTTCCTAGATGGCACTGTCCTTCCTCTGAGCGTGGGAACCCCAGAGCAAGAAGACCGGGCCATTGGACTTCTCTCTGAGCCAGGACACAACCGCTTGGGTAAATTGCTCCCAACCTTTCTCTTTATGAGAATCAGCCTGATGTGCTCCGCCTGGGAGTGGGAGACGCCTTGCGTGGTCCACCCAGATACATCCCCATGGCCAGGAGGAACATAGCCACCGATGCCTGCAGACAGCTCTGGATAAATGTTTTCCAAACTGGGCGGAGGTGGAACAGGTCTTTGAACACTCACGCAGAGCCCGTGGGTCTGTGATACGGATCCTGCCCCAGGAAGACAACCTTCATGGCTCTTAGGTCACACGTCTGGGTCCATGTGAAGACTTGGTGTGGGGGTGGGTAAACAGTGTAACGTCTTCTTTATTCTGCAAACAAATCCCGTCAGCTTTATAAAATACGGTTTACTGAACTCTCCACTGAGGTGCTTCCAACTCTCACCGAAACCCACGGGCACATTGAATCTAAGAGACGCGGTGAGCTGGGCACCTCCTGCTCCGCCGGGGCCTCCTTGGCCGGACTGGCTGCTGCGTCCCCGCTCTTCTCAGCTAGGGCTCCCGGGGCCTCGCTTCCTGGCAGGCCTCCGGGAGAAGCTGTAGAGCATCTTCTGGCCGATCATGCCCTAAGTCCAGGTGGAAGCAAATGGGCCCCGGGACCCACCAGGCTGGCCTGAGAATTCTATTGCAAATGGCATTGTAACATAATTAGACTATTAAAAGCTTTGTTTCTTACATTATATAAATCCAAATGTGAAGGACAGATTGCAGAAAATGATTGGGCTTAGATAGAGTTATATGAAAGAAAATAAAGCTGAAACAGGCCCTCCTTCCTCTTTAAAACCTATTTTGTTATTACTTAAGTAGGCAAAATCGATTTTTTTTGTCCCTGTATCTAATTTCCCAACAAAGTATCTAGCACCTGTTAACTTCTAGTGTTAGATGGCAGGATCTGATCTTTGTTTATACCCTATACTATTTGCTGGTAAGTATAGTGATCATAATTATCCAAAGCTTTGAGCTAGGACCTTCTGAGAATTCTCGATTGCTTAATATTTTAGTGAAAACTGATTTAATTCAAATACTCTCATGGTAATCAGAGTACTTGTATTTAGCTTACTGTGTATTTTGGTCTGAATTCATCCACCTCGTATACTTAACAATGATTTACTCATTGTCTACTATGAATAAGGTTATGAGGGACTAGTGGTAAACCAAGTGTTACTCCTGATCTTGCCTTCAAAAATGCATGGACCTTAGTGCAGCACCCTTAATGCATGTAATTAAATAGCCATAATACGAGGCAGAAGGTGATTTGTCCTAAGAAATTTGTTTTCAAAGAAGGAAGATTATTATATTATTTTCTCTGTAATAGAAGAGGGAAAATTCCAGAGGGAAGTTAACATATGAGTCAGCTATTAGGGAATCAGTAGAATCTGGTTGTGAGAAAACACCTGGAATGAAACAAACTGGGAAGGAGGAATTCCAAGAGAATTTCTGGAGTTCAAACAGAGTATCTAAAGGGGAAATGTAAGGAATAATGTCAAAAATGTGGGCACGATTAGAAATGCTTTCACATGATTACATGAAAACTGAAATGCACGTAGGAACTTGCATTGCGAACTGGAAAATCAGAGTTGGATTGGAAGTCTAGATATTTGTGATCATTCTTTATGCAGAAACCTTGATTGGGAAAAATAAAATAGGAAATCTTGCTGCTTAATCTAGCACAACCTAGTTTACCCATATTTGAGTATATTTAAGACAATATTCTTGTGGAAACTAAAAATATTCTTCTCTATATCATAACTTATAAAAACAATGAGTAAGAGGAACTTGAGTTATACAAAATAAACTAGAAAAAGTAACTATTGTATAGTAACTAATATTTATGCATTGCTTAACAAAACCAGATATTTTTTCTGAATATTTTACATATATGAACTTGATTTATATAATTTTTACATTTTTTATTGATTTCAGAGAGGAAGGAAGAGAGAGAGAGAGAGAGAGAGAGAGAGAGAGAGAGAGAGAGAAATATTAATGATGAAAGAGAATCATTAATCAGCTGCCTCCTGCAAGCTCTCCCACTAGGGATAAAGCCCACAACCCAGGCATATGTCCTTGACCAGAATCAAACCTGGGGCCTTTCACTTTGCAGGCTAACACTCTATCCACTGAGCAAACTGGCCAGGGCTTGATTTATATAATTTCATCTCACTTTTATAATTAAGAAAGTGAGGCACAGAAAGATCAAAGTAACTTGCTTAAGATAATGTAACTGGAGCAGGTATTTGAAGCCTCACAATACTCATTCAAGTCTAATGTTTAGCCAGTTATGTTTTAAAGTTAGTATTTTAGAGAAATATTTCAAATGAAAAATATAATAAGGATAGTAAAATAAAATCAACTTTCTGTAGCATTTTTCATTGAAAAAAGTGTTTAAATTATAATTTCTAAATGAGAATAGTTATTAATGAAAAAAGAATAAGAATACAAATAACAATATGTTGCTTTAGCTTTTCCTTGCTTATTTATATTTTAATATGATTACTCATGTTTAACATCTTTTGGGAATGTCTTAAACATAACTGATTCTTCAAATGACTTACTGCTGGCTGCCTAGAAACTAGCTCTATTTCAGATTCTAGATATTCCAGTAAAAATATTTTACCAGTCCAGCTTGCATGCTCAAGCAATCCTGGATCTTTTGAGAAAAGAGAGAATCTGTTTGGTCTGATTGTCCTTAAATAGATGGACCATGTGCCTGTAATTAAATCAGATGTAGTTTATTTGAATCTCACCAATCACAAACTGAAAAATGTTCCTTGTTGGCATAAAAATGATCTCCATGCAACTCAAGAATTTTCATTTGTTTGGTAACAGGGAAATTGACTTGATAATTCAAGTATCTCATTTATTTCTATCAGAAGCTTGGTTAATTAGGATTTGCTCAACCTAATTCCCTTTCCATTCCTATTTCTGAGGAACATCATGGCATGGGAGCATTCAGACATCAGGCATCTAATGGGTCTTGGGTAGTGTGGGTTTAGGCCATAGTGTCTTTTTTTCTTGATGGTCTTTGCTGAGGGGTAGTTATTATCATTTGTTTCCTCAGTTCCTACTGTTGCCATGTCTGAAGGATTTCCAAAGCCTCTATTTCAGATTTTGTCTTCCTGTCTCCAAACCAAGGATTCTTCTGATATAATAGTCCATTCAGCTATCTCGATATCCATTTGGAGTTAGGATTTCTCTGTGGCCTTCTTAGGATCACTAGAAGGTGTTGTGAGAAGCCCACAAACTCAACCACCAAGACTTTGCTCAAACATTGCTACTTTACTACGGCCATGCCATGTTTGATAATGGGATACTCTGCCAGTTTATAGCCTGAGGACCTGGGCGAGGTTTCCTTCTGATTGAGGACACCTACCGAATGAACCAAGATTCTATCTTTATTCTTGATAATACTTGCTCCATCACTCCTGTACTCTTCATCAATCCCTATATTAGAATGAGATATATACTTCTTTTTGACTCATGTTTTTTTTTAATTGAACACAACCCTTTGTGACCATCTTCATAATATTCATTTTGCCATGTTTTTCAATCTAAATATTTCCTTCCATTCATCCTTTACTTTAGGTAGCATCCTCTGATAAAGATTCTTTATTGAAGGAATACAGTAAACTTATCCCCAATAATACCTCAAATTTAAAACTTTTTATAAGTTATATGTTTTATTTTATTTCATTATACTTTTTGACTTTTGTGTTTTTGTGGTGGTAATGTGTTGTGCATGACAAACTTGTTACTGAAGATGTGCCCATTTCTGAATTTGTGTGTTGCATAGTCTATTTAGCTGCTAGACATAATTTCTTTTTTTTTCAGAGCATAAATAACATGGCCAATGAACTGTCACAAAAGATATGTTTAAAATAACTGAAATGATTGTGATTTTTGCTATGATTATATGTTCATCAAAAGCCATTCATGAAACAAGCCTTAGGCAATATGATGTCATTTTTCAATGACCCATCCTTCCTGGTTCAGCATTCTCTATAGACAAAGAAAATATTTTTAAATTTCCCGTTAGCTTTCTTATACCACTAAATACTATGCAATATATTAAAAAGTGACCCATTTTAATGTAGTGCTCCAAATACCTAACAATATAGAAAAGTTCCTTCTTAGATTGAGAAAGAAGCTAAATTACCATTTGTCTATATTTGGGTCCAAATGATATATAACATTTAAAAATGAAATAGAATATTAAATAATGATCACATGTCAGTTAAAAACATTGCACTTTATACATAACTGGTTTGTATTTTTCTTATTTTAATCTAGAACTCTTTTAGAAAGAGCCATATGCTCAACTCGTAACGCATTTAACACAATCTCTGTTGCAGGTTACTTAGTTATAGAAAATCCATCAAGTAAGTTTATCAAATATCTTTTCTTCTTTTTGTATATCAACTTTAGACTTTCTGATTTGATGAATCATAATGTATGGTTCCTTTTTTGTATGTTTGTTAGAAAAACCTCCAAGCTGGATATAAATCATAAAAGCATGACTAATTGCATGGTAACTGGAGAAATGCTTTCTCTCTCTCTGGGGTGAAGTCTGCATGTCTGTATTTTAGCTTGGGAAGTAATACGGGGATATTTAAACTCCTTGGGGTTTAAAAGCCATGTCATTATGAGAATGAGGTCACTGCAATATTTTATATCTTCTAAAACCTTGTAATGTATAAAATGTTTTCTGTATGACAAAGAGGTATTATGTGCTCAAGGATTCAATGATAACTTTATGCCCCTACATTTACTTGAAAAACTTTCTTCATTAAAATGTTAAATCATTCACTTAAAGTCACTTAAAAATAGAAGGAATTTTGAACCATGAATATAAAAAAAAGTGCACTTAAAGGAGAAAAGTTCATTTTGTAAGTATGACAGAGTGACTTTATGGAGCTGGGGAGTTTATGGGGCTTGAAATGCTTGCTGTTCTTTAACTTGCTGACCAGTGCCATGCTAAAGCGAAAGAACTCAATCTAACGTGACTCCATTTTATACCTTTTCTCGCTTGGAGGCCGATAAGCAAGAAATCCTTCCTACAACATGTTGAAGAGCTTTGCACAAACAACAACCTAAAGTTTCAAGAAGAATTTTCGGTATGTTACTAACAGTTGTCACAACATTGCCAGACCTCTGGTCGTTTCATGTGTCACATTTCATGTCCACTTTAAGCATGCAAGGCCATGAAGGACTCTGGCCTTGATAATCAATACCCAATTACCAGGTTGATTGTTTGGATAGTAATGTTACACTGGGCAGCCTTTGGTGCAACCTGAACAGAATTATTCACCTACTGTGTCAGGAAAAGGTGCAGGTCTTCAGACCTCCCGGGGATAGCATCCTAGCCTCCTTTCTTCTCTGCTCTCTCATTCAGATGTAGACACTAATTTATAGCACTTGTATTCATTAGTTTTTGTTTGAGTATGGGGCTTGGGTTATACCATAAATGCAGTTTATATTTAGATAATTATTATAAATATAGAAACTAAATAATTCCAATTTATATTTGCCTGCTTAGTTTATGTTTGTGATATAGGAGAACAGAGAGCAGACGTTGATGTGTTCAGACATTATACAAATAATGCTATTTATAGAACTGTCCAAAAATAAAAATAAAAATAAAAATAGATAAGGAATGTCTATGTTTTACAAGTTACTATTTTAAAAAATAATGCTGTTTCATGTTATGGAAAGTAAGTAAAGAACTTGTCACCTAAGAACTATTTAAAAGGTAAAAATAGTTTGATTGCTTTTAGCATTTTATATAGCTATAAAATTGAAGTTATTTTAAAATGAATGGTAGATATCAGATCTATGTTATTTTAAGACTTATAAGCATCTCTCCTAAGTAAGTTGGTTATTTTGTATTATGAAAATAAAACAGATTTCTAAATATCACAAAAAATTTTTTTCATGAAATTCATAGTGTGTGTGAACTTATAAAACAAAGTATTGAACAATTGGCTTGAATGATTCAGCATTATAATATTTCAGTCTCTCAGGGAATAATAGCAAAAAATGTGAGAAGATTAATGGTATTTCCTACAGCTTTTTGGTTATGCTTCTTAAGTAATATTGGTCTGGACTTAACAAAATCGGTGGTACCATAAAACACTTTTTAGCATTTACACAGCAAGAACTCTCAATTTTTCAGAAGCAAAAATGTAATTTCACTAGAATAGAAGCGAGTATAATTACATTATGCATGACTGAGTAGATGAAAAGTTTTATTAGCAATAACATTTTCACATATATTATACTGAGATAATTTCTAGTTTAGCTTTTTTGGAGATCATGGTTTTAAGAACTTGGAATGTCTTTATATAAATATATAAATATATAGGTTTTATATATATGTTATATAAATGTATCTGTATATACAAGGGATTTGTTTTTTTTAATGTTTTTATCCTAATGCTGTATTAAGTTTGTTAAAGCAAAGTTATGTTTTAACAAACAAATGCATATTTGATGCATATATTTGAAAAACCTTATAATTCAGGTTATATTCACATATTATACTTTAAATATTTATAAGCTCATACTATATGATAGGCATTGTATTTAGCACTTCCATATATATCAATTCCATATTTAATGTCTAAGTGACCTTGGGCAAATCACTTAAACTCTCTGTGCTTTGATGTCCTCATCTATAAAATGATAGCATCTACCTCACTGAGTTGTGAAGACTAAAATGATTGAACATGTGTAATACTAAGAATAGTGGTTGACATAAGTGTTAGCTATTGTGACAATTATTCCTACCAGAAAGAAGCTCATATTATGATAATAACTGCAGACATGTATATAAAGGTTGCAGAGGCACTGTATCATGTCAGAGATATTCGTTAAGAAATGAGGATCAACTCTATTAGGATAGCAGTCAGGAAGGACTTCACAAAGAGGTGACCTCAGAGATGAACTTCAGACAGAAATCTAATGAGTACATGAAGGGAAAAAGTATTCCAGAGAGAGGGAATAGATGCAAAAGCGTAATGATGCAAAATGGTCCAACTGCTATCCCACTGAAAAGAGGAAACGGTAGGAGAAAGAGCTAACAGTAGGGAGGATGGTTGAGGCCATCAAGTGTAACATTACTATCCAAACAATCAGCCTGGTAATTTTGTATTGATTATCAAGGCCAGAGTCATTTAAATCTATAAATGGGCACGTATATGTGAAATCATTACACAAGTACCACTTTTCAGGTAATTTCCAATTCACCTTTCTTCTCTCCTCTCCCACATAGTTCTTTTGTCTCTTTCAAATATGCTCCCAAAACTGTGACACATGGAAGCTGTAGGATTCCTCACTTGGTTAATTTTTTTTTCTAAGCCTCTGAGGCCGACACCCCAGAATCCAGATGTTTACACTGTCCCTATGCTTTAACATTTACCTACCTGCTTAAGACTGTCCACATTTTCTTTCTGATATAAAATAAGGTGGTAGGGAGAATTATTCAATTAAAATAACTTATGTATAATGATGTTGAATGAATTGTAAAAACAAATATGTTAGTGGTTGTTAACGAATTTGGCAAGCTGAGACATTTCTAAAATGAAAAATTATAAATTTTGAAAATGTAAATTTCAGCTCAACACAATAATGAATATGTTTTTAGCACCAACTTTCTTAATGATGAATAGATGGTATCATGATTTTTCACCAAAATGTCAATAATAGATCTCCTTGACCCTTCGTCTGTGTCTGATCATTCTTAATCGCACCTTTGCATTCTACTCTCGGTTTAACAATGCCTTCTGAGAGCAGGAGTTGACCTTTGGCATCTTTTCAAACTGACCAGTGTTGTACCAATTACTAGGCATGAAATCACACTGCCTGAGGAGAAAAAACAAAAAATAAATCACTGGACTCCTTTCCTCTCCTAAGTAGACATTAAAATATTAAATAATATTATATGTGTATATAATAAAACCATTAAGAAAATATGGGAAAGGGATAATAACATGGCTGCCACATCTTAGAGCTTCTCAAAGTATAAAGAAATTATACCAGAGAGCAATAGCCCAATTGACCACTTTTATTCAAGATATTTTCAGTGAAAGTTTACATAAATTCATTAAGGTTAATTATACCTTGTTTCTACAGTTCTTAGGAGAGTTTTCAATTTGAATATAAAAGGGTTTAGGAAAAAAATGACCTTTTACTAAGTGGAATTTTTTATTTATCTTTGAAATCAATGTAAACTGTGCAATGATTTCATTCCACAGGAATTACCAAAATTTCTCCAGGATCTTTCTTCAACTGATGCCGATCTGCCTTGGAACCGAGCAAAAAACCGCTTTCCAAACATAAAACCATGTATGTGCTCTTACCATCTCTGGTTTTAGCTGTGAAATGCTTTAACATAACCATAAAATGTGTCTTAGCATTTTTTCATTTCTTAAATGTATTTTATTGTATATTAATTAAATTATAATAATGTGTTTTGTTAGCAGCAGCTTTAAAATTGTTGCATTTTTTGCTTTGTTAACTTTATTAAAGTTAACATACATGGTTTGCAGCTTGTTCACACAAGGTTCACTTAATGCAGGTGCAAGAAATTGTAGACCTAATAGTGTTTTAGCTTTGTAATTTAACCCAAGTAACAAAATTCTCTTAACATCTTCCTACCGACCTAGTTTGCAAATGGAAAGAGAAAGTTCACATGGAACTTTGTGCATTAGTTTCCCTTAAGAGAATTATGTTATTTTCTTATGGAATATAAAAAGTGCATTGTAAAATATGCATTGAGAATCAAATATATTTAATAAAGTGAATGTACATTTATGCTTACCAGGATTGGTTTTACAAATAAGGCTGAGCTGTGCCTTACCATACTAAAAATTGCTTTATATTTCAACCACTAAGAAAAAACAAAACATACTGTTGCTTTAAGAATTAAAGAGAAAAACATAGCATACTTCTAATAAAAGTTATATATATGATGTTGTATTTTTGAACATGTTTCTGCTATCAATATTTTAATTTAATACCCTTTATATTATGTAAATAACAAGTACCACTTGTGATGTTTTTTAATATTGTCAATATTTTTCAAGATCTAAAGTTTTAAAATATTCTTAATTTTAAAGCAAACAATTTTCTCTTTGTGCTATGTCCTTCAAAGCTATATTGAGAAACATTGCATACTTAAAAAACTGAACTTTTCTGTCTAAAAAGACATGGACATAGAGAAGGATACGGTCACAGAATGTAAAGTCACAAAGTATATGGATAGGGAGAAATGAGCCAAATTCTGATATCCTAGAACTAGAGGATAACTGAGACATGAAATAAAAAATTTAAGGAAACATGATATAGGAGGCAGTAATATAATGGAATCTGCTAATTCCCAAGAATTAGAATAGGATGAAAATACAAATAACTTTAATCCTAAAATCCTTTCTGGAACAAAACAAATCATAAGTAAATGACTTTAAGAGCAGTTGACAAATAAGACCTTATAGAAAATAAGAAATGTTTTACATCTCCAAACTTTTATTACATGACCTTTCTGAACAGGTCCTTTGGCCTTCCCTTGAAGAGAGTTAACTTGGATTGGATGCATCATTAAGTTTAAGAGTTATAGAAATTATATTTTTATACTCATCTGTACCTATATTTATTCCAGACTATCTAGTTCATGCACACTCAGTGATGTTCTGTGAAAATAAATACTATAGTTTGATTGGAGGACAGTTATTATGTAATATTCAATATTTGTTTACAATTCTATGGTTAGTTGAATGAATATATTATATGTCAGTATATGTAAAATAAGTAAATCAAATAGGTCTAAGTAGTTGTCCAGAATCAAAGAATATTTAACTTAAATATTTGTTAGAGAAATATTTTTAAATGTGATATTTCAATCTTTTATTATTAATATTTAACTGCATTATTATCCAGATTCACATCATAGCTTTAAATAGACAGCACTAGCTTATTTCTTATAGAATAGAATGAGAATAAGAATGGTTGATGGGACTAAATAAATAATCTAGAACAAGAAGAACTGAGGAACATGATTATCCCAATTCTTGATTTCTGAGACTAAGACAAAAAATTGTTAGTGATGGATTTATGTTGTAAATTAATGATGTTCTGAAATACTAGAATGGAAATTTCATGCATTTTATTTCCTTGTTAGAGTCAAATGGATAATATCTAGTTGTTTTCTGCTTTCTTCTTAATCTCAGTACTAAAAACCTATGGTAAATTTTCAAATAGTATATTACATCTATAGCTATGGATTTGTAGGAAGAAACTTTTTTCTTAACTGTACTCTTAAAGAGTTGGAGGTCCTATAAGAAATAATATTGTTAGATAAATTTTATATTTTTTGAGATTGTTATTAAAATAATTTGTTAATTCAACTAACATATATCCTCTGTATAGTAATAAAAAAATAAGCTAAGAATACATGATTTCTAATAAAATACCCCGAGTTGAGATCCTATTTACCCACTAACTACTTTAGTGACTGGACATATTATTTTTGGTTTCTATTTCTTAAGGTAATTGTGAGGATCAGATGAAATAATCATGTAAATCAGTTTGCACAGTAGTAAAACAGGAAAAACACTCAATATGTTAGTATTGATTGTAAATAATCAGTAGGTTGCTTATCTTACAAAAATGCTAACTTTCAGAGTGACTAAGACTTGGGAATAGGCCCTTATGCTGTATGGTCTGGGAATAACAAGATAACTCTCGTAGCCTGGGTTAAAAGCAAGTAGTAAATTCACAGTCACCTCTATGCCCAGTCCATCCACCACCCACCCCTTCACACACACACACACACACACACACACACACACACACACACACACACACACACACAGCAAGCAAATGAGTTTAGACTAAATATATTTACCCACTGTGTTTGCAAAGAAGCCATAAAGCTGCAGAAATGTTTTTTCTCCTGTAGAGAATGAATTCATTTTAATAGAATCTGAATTTCAGCCCGAGCCAGATCAGTGAACTGCATTGTTTCCCTTGAGTAATGTAGGAAGTAGAATTTCAAATATCACAGTGCTTTTTAGAAGGTATTAGCTTACAGGGCTTTAAGATGCTAGAATTAGCCACAAATACTTGCAGAAGAGATTTGCAAATCTCTGCTTGACAGGGCATCATGACCTTCAGGAGTGTTCCAACACTAGGAATAAAAAATTTAACTTGTTGTTGACTCAGTTATAAACAGACGTATCGAGTGAATAGAAACCTTCCTTAGTTACAAGACTAGCCACAATGTCATTAAAATAGTTTGATGATACCAAATTCAAAATCTTTATAACACAATCATTGGCAGGAATTTGCTAAACATTTCCCATCTCTAACTTTAAAACCATTGGACAAGTCATTAATTACTAACAATCTGGCTAAGTCATTTTAACATATAGCATGTGCTCAAGTTTTAAGAATATGAGAAAGTGTATTAAATGCTTACCATAAGCTTTTATATAGGTTTTCCTCAAGAGGATTCTACAAAATAAATAGTATAACTACATATTATAGCTGAGGTAACAAAGGAAGATGGTAGACAGATAATCTGGAATTCAAACCCAAACTCATTTTCTCATTTTCCTCCAGTATTGAGTGCCTTCTCATTAAGGTTTTAAAAAAATCATTTAAAATAATTAATTAGTAATAATGTATTATTTTTATTATTCCCATGTCTAGTTAAAATTAGCACTGAAAATTGCAGTTATAATACCAACTTGGTAAAAAAAAATCCTCAGGTGAAAAATTAATATTTTGAAGAAAAGTAATAGGGCTTATTTACATTTTCCAAATCTTGAAAATTCTAATAATTAAAAGTTTGGTATTAAATCAAGAATAAGCACAAAAGTTAATAGAAGAGAATAAGTACTCCATAGATAGATATAAATAATGTAGAGAAACCTAGTGAATGAATAAAGTAATATTTTGCATTAGAAGGGGGATGTGGAATGTAAAAATATAGGGTCTATTTGTGTTTCAAATAGCAACAAGTAAACAAACAATGAAGAATAAATTTTACTTCATTATGTTAAATAAATAAATAAATCCCAATGGATTAAAATATTTAAAATAAAAGCAAAAGAGCATATGAAAGTTCTAGAAGAAAGTATGAATGAATTTGTGAAAATAGGAATATTGTTGACAAACACCCTCACATGAATGATAAAAGCAACTAAAATGAAGCCATAATGAAAAGAAAGGAGAAATTTGGTTACAAAAATATATTTCATGTAGGATAAGATAGCTAGCTAGATTGATAGAGTAAGAGACAAACAACTAATAAAGGAGAAATGTTTAATACATAATATAATAGGACACATGTAACCTTTGTTTTTAGTACAAAGTATTTTTAATAAGAAAATGGCATACTCTGAAAAGGAAATTAATAGAAAAGGCCAATAAACAAGCAAAGCTGAATTTTATTTATAGTTAAGGGGATCAAAATAAATATTATGAGATATCAATTTGTATCATCAAAATATCATAAATTAAAATGTTTGATAATATTGTGTGGTGGTGAAAGTAAGAGGAAAAATAATTGTTTGAACATTTTTGTTCAGAGTATGAATTGGTATAATTACAGAACAATTTGGGAATATCTTACAAAATTTGAAATGTACATTATGATTTGGGAATTTTACTGCTACTAATATATAAAAACACTCCAATATAGTACAGGCAAAAACTTCAAATATCTTTTTTTCAGCATTTTATAAAATAAATGACATTAATTCAAATCTTTAAAAATATTGTATAATCAAACAATGAAATAGTACATGGATTTTTAAATAATGAGCTAGATATTGTTTATGTTAATATGGAATGATAGAGGTAAATGAGAAAAGCAGTTTGTGATTAACTTTCTATTAGTATGTACAAAAACTCTGGAAATATATGCAAGGACATATTAATAGTTATTGTCTCTAGGTAGTGAAAATATGTGATAAAATGTAACTTCTCATTTACTTTTATACCCATCTGTAATGTTGAATATTATATCATGAACTTCTTTGTATTATATTTATAGTAAAAATCTAATAGCAATTTAAAATGGAATTAGCATTGATTTCTTACATTTTTTTAGATAATAATAACAGAGTGAAGCTGATAGCTGATGCCAGTATTCCAGGATCAGATTACATTAATGCCAGCTATGTTTCTGTAAGTTGTTATTATTTCTATATTTTATATTTTTATGACTTAGATACTGAAATTATATTACTTTCCTAACTATTTAAAACAACAAACTCCTTATAATCTCTATGGATCTTGGTGTGCCAGTTTCTTACAACTATGTGCCCCATTTTATAGAGGGGGAAATGGAGGTTTCTAATAGAGATTTCAACCTACCAATAATCATTTCACTAATAAGTGGCAGAAGTACAACTTCAGGTTATATATAATTCTCATGATTTTATGTAAGATCTATATAATGATTACTTTAAAATACATATACATTTTAGCTTAAACTTCTTCCTCAATTTCAAACTCTTATACCCAATTGCCTTCATTAGACTTCCACTTGAATATCTGCTAGGGGTTTCCAGTTTAATATATTCATAATGAACCCCTAATTTTCCCTTTAAATCTGCTCATCCTGGAGTCTTCCCCATCTTACTTTTGAATTATTATTAATTCCTCTATTTTCCTTATACCCAACATTCAATCACACAAATTCTGCTAGCTCTGTCTTCTATATCCAGATCTCATAACTTCTCACCAGCCCCACTGCTATTGCTCAGCTACCCCTTTGGGTTTTTTATTGTAATAACCTTCTAACAACTCTTTCTCCTTCCACCTATAAGCCCCGATAGCAGCTGTGGGCAGACTATGGACCGCGGGCCAGATCCGGCCCCTTCGGCTGTTCTATCCAGCCCTCGGAGCCAAAAGAGCAGAGGGTTCTCTTGCTCTCCCCTCCACTCCTTCACCAGCAGCCCAAGATGAGAGTGCCAGCATGGTCAGGTTGCTTTTGTTCCGGCCCTCCGGTCCAGTTTAAGAACCCATTGTGGCCCTCGAGTCAAAAAGTTTGCCCACCCCTGCCCTATAGGCTAGTCTTCTTACAGAAACCAGAGTGAAACTGTTAAACCATACACTCTATATGTTTATAAATTTTCAACTGCTTTCTGTATCATTCATAGTAAAAAAAACAAAGGACCTAAAAAACATCCTCATCCTCCCTCCCCTGTTCTTTCTGATGTCATCATCTAATACTGCCCCCCTCATGTATTCCACTTCAGCCACTTACTGTTCATAGGACAGTCCAGACACATGTCTCCTTTAATATTGTTACACTTGACTTTTTTTCTATGTGGAACACTTCCTCCCACCCCAGTAATGTAGGGCTTACTCTCTTTCTCCTTTCAGTCTCTTCTAAGCTGTCACCATTGAGTGTTTTCTGAATATCCTATTTTCCAAAAGCCATCTCTCATAGCTTGGGGTCACTATTAAAACTTCTATGTATTTTGTTATTTAGTAGACTTATTAATAGGTTTAATGTCTATTTCTCCTAACTAGAATATAAGATAAATGAGGTTAGGAATTATACTGTCTTTTGTCAGTGTTGAATTGTCAGCTCCTAGAACAGTACCTGGCACACAGTAGGCATTCATCAATATTATTTGGATGCAGTAAATGCATATTTAAAAAATTATGCCTAAATTGATGAAAACATTAATAGTTTTTCATTCTGGATAGTGAGATTGTAGGTGAAGTCCTCATTCTATTATATATACTTTCCTGAATTTTCCAAACATTATGTACTAAATATATATTGCTTTTTTAGTCCTAAAAATAACTCCAAACTCTTAAAATGTAAAATAATTGAACAGTCATGTTGACTTCAACTGAGATTGTAAAGTGGAAAAGGTTTAACAAATTAATTTATTTAAGAGACTCAAAGTTTTACCCGAGACTGTTAATGGCTAGAAGTGAGATTTGAGGAAATCACCTAAAGTGCCTCATTATTCTTTCAAGTAAAATAAGTTACTTGAAATTTAAAATGTATATTATCCTATCTAATAAAAGAGTAAAATGCAATTTAACCATCACTCCGCTAAAGCCACACCCACCAGCCAATCAGAGCAAGTATGCAAAGTAACCCCAACCAACATGGCTGCAGCCACAGAGAACAGTTGAGAGGCTTGGGTTTCCCCAACAATAGAGGAAGCCAAGCTTTCCACACACCCTGGCTGGCCTAGGTCTCCAATCCAGGCTACAAAGTTTCAATTATAGAAGATACATAAATTCCAACAGAAATGGTGGCAGCCATGGAGTGAGCAGGAGGCTTGGCTCCACTCCAGGCTCCAAAGTTTCAACTGTAGACGGTAAATAAACCTCAGATACCAGCGTCTCTGCTTGGGTCACCAGGGGAGGGGAGGAAGGGGACATGGCCAGCCTGCAAACCACCACAAGCCCCTCACCCAGGCTGTCCCACACCCCAAGGGAACCCCCACCCTGATCTGGGACACCCTTCAGGGAAAATCAGCTGGCCCCCACCCGTGCACCAGGCCTCTATCCTATCTAATAAAAGAGTAATATTCAGATTGAACATCACTCTAACACACGATATGGCTGCCCCCCATGTGGACAAAGATCCTGCCCCCATGTGGACACAAGATGGCCACCACAAGATGGCCAGCAGGGAAGGGCAGTTGGGAGGCACCAGGCCTACAAGGGAAGGCAGTTGAGAGGGACCAGATCTGCAAGAAAAGGAAGTTGGAGGCCATCAATCCTGTAGGGGAAGGCAGTTAGGGGTGGCCAGGCTGGCAGAGGAGGGAAGTTGGTGGTAAACTGGCTGGCAGGGGAGCAGTTAAACATCAATCAGACTGACATGGGAGTGGTTAGGGGGTGATCAGGCTGGCAGACAAAAGTGGTTAGGGGCAATCAGGAAGGCAGGCAGGTGAACAGTTGGGAGCCAACAGTCCTGGATTGTGAGAGGGATGTCCCAGATTGGAGAGGGTGCAGGCTTGGCTGAGGTACACCACCCCTCCCCCATGCATGAATTCCGTGCACCAGGCCTCTAGTTCTTATATATTACTTTATTCTCCAACTACTAAGATAATTCCAATTTAAAAATAAACTTTATCCTTTATTCCTATTTCTTTAAATATATTTATGTTTGGAATAAATATGATTTCATTATTACTTTTTTATTTACACAATACCTTTTGTAAGCAAAATCCACAGATATTCACAAGTTGCATGCCTACATTCCAGGTGAATGAATCAGGGTTTAGCACAATTATATAAAATGTACAAGAGCTGTCAAAAACAGACAAAAGAAAACCTATTATCTATTTACATATATGTAAATGCTGATGTAATGTTGTATGTATGTCCTTCTAGGGTTACTTATGTCCAAATGAATTTATTGCTACTCAAGGTCCATTACCAGGAACAGTTGGGGATTTTTGGAGAATGGTTTGGGAAACCAGGGCAAAAACATTGGTAATGCTAACACAGTGTTTTGAAAAAGGGCGGGTAAGTTTTTTTTTTTTTAATCTTTTCACAAAATATTATTTTACAATTGTGTTCATGTATGTGTGACAATTTCAGCTAACACTGAAAATCATCAATAACTTGGATATCTATAAGGCAATTTTAACTAAGTAGCAATAACTGACACATATCCGTATAACAGTGGTTCTTATGAGTGGTAATTTTCTCTGAATACAGATCAGATGCCATCAGTATTGGCCAGAGGACAATAAACCAGTTACGGTGTTTGGAGATATAGTGATTACAAAGCTAATGGAGGATGTTCAAATAGATTGGACCATCAGGGATCTGAAAATTGAAAGGGTAAAAAAATGGCGGGGGGAAGAACGTGATAGTAAATATGAAAGCTCTAAATCTGTAAAATGACTTCCTAGAACTGTGCCTTGCAATGATACCTGTATAGTCAGCAATGCTTTCCTATTGTTGTCTTCAATAGAAGTTTTGAATTGTCATCTAGCTTTGATGTCTATATCTAAATTCCGAAATCACTTGGTTAAAGTTTATATTAACTTTATATTTCACTTTATATAAAGTTTATATTAACAGTTAGCATCAAATTCTCAAGTAGACAAGGAGGAAAAAAGGAGGAAATAGCTAGATTACTAGAATTGTTTTATTTTATAAACTATAATATTTTATTTAAACCAAGAATTTCCCAAATCACTCTTCTCTATCTGTATTCAGTACAGATGTGATAGTATGGAATCTCTCTGTATCAGTCTATAAAAGTGTCTATACACACAGAAAATAATCTAAGGGTCTTTGTACTTTGTAACATTATCAGACACCCAATATCTGTATTTTGAATAATTGGTGAGTTTGGATCAAAATTATTTAAAAATCTACTTTTACCATGCTACAAAATGTCATACTACATTTGAATGTAAATATGTTATCATCTCTTTGCAAGCTTTCTTATTATTTTTATTCATACTAAAGGCAGTTTTCTTTATGGTAGCAGCAGTAAAAGACCTTACAGGAAAAATAAAAACCGTTTTCTTGTTTGGTAAACAGTGATTTTTAAAAGACCATTTTCAAAAGGCTGATGCCTTCATTATGTACTTAAATGATTGTGTCATGCTTCTTAAATCTGTCATTTTGTTTAGCATGGGGATTGCATGACTGTCCGACAGTGCAACTTTACTGCATGGCCCGAGCATGGGGTTCCTGAAAACAGTACCCCACTCGTTCACTTTGTGAAGCTGGTTCGAGCGAGCAGAGCACATGACACCACACCTATGATTGTTCACTGCAGGTAAGGAAGATATGTTATTAGAACCTTATATGAGACATTATAAATAGTCTTTAAACTCAATGTGGTCTTTCATTATCATGATACTATTAACTATTTTTCTGGAAGAAGTTAATGTAGATTCATTCCAGCTTTCACTTTTCAGATATATTACTGGCTATAATAAATAAAGATGTAGCTTTATAAAAGTTCAGATGGTAGAAATAAAATGAGTGATAAACATAACTAAAAGACATATATACCAGTATAAAACTTTTCCTGAATTCTTGCTTGGATTTTACCATTTAGGCCTTTTAAAAATTAAAAATTGTAGCCCATCATTAATGTATGTGTGTTTGTGTGTATATGTGTAAGATTTTATGAATAAACATATTTTATTTTTTCAACAGATATTAGCATACTATTGTAATGTAAACATTTCTTTAAAAACAAATTTCTAGATGGGTATTACAGAGGATAATTAAAAGAAAATGAAGATCAATTTAAGTGACCAACCCAAGTATAATTCCAAATTTCTACAAAGTTTTAGCTATTCAAATGTCTTCCTTTGCCCTGAGCCTCTGAACATGGTTAATAGAATATAAGTAGAGATTTTTCCCCCTTCATTATTTATACTGGTATTTAATATTCTTAAAAATAAAACTTAAGGTTGTTTAGTATTCAGAGTGTTTCTGGACATATTGATACAATTTTTGTTTTCTAACATTATATATCTAAATCAAATTCAACTTGAGTGTCTTCAACAGTTGGAGTTTGGAGATTAGAGTAAAGTGGATGATATACTGTTTTGTGATTCCAAGTACATAAGATACTTAAAATAGCTAAATTAACATAGACAGAAAGAATGATAGTTACCAGGGACTTGGGGGAGAGAGAGATGAGGAGTTATTGCTTAATGGGTACAGAGCTTTTGTTCTGGGTGATGAAAAATTTCTGAAAGTGGATAGTGGTCATGATTGCACAACAGTGTCAATGTGCTTAATGGCACTGAATTATGTGCTGCAAAATGGTTAAAATGGTAAATTTTATGTTGTGTATCATTTACCACAATAAAACATTTTAATTAGCAATATATTTTGAATTCATTAATTATTGTAATAATAAGTTGGTTATTATAATAATTTTAAAGTTTTTTATTAATTATAATAATCAACATTTATTATTAATCATAATAATTCTAAAATTTAGTTTATTCGTAATTTTTTGAATGGGTATATATAATAATGAGTCTGGGTAAGTAAGAAAATATCAATTTATTCCGTTTTTTACTTTTTTTAAAGGAAAAAAATTTGTAATTTAAATGGTCATACTTTTTCCAGGGATATTTTGGATTTTTTAAACAATAAGAGAGCCCTAGTTGGTTTGGCACAGTGAATAGCTTATTGGCCTTCAGACTGAAGGGTCCTGGGTTCGATTCCAGTCAATCTAACAAGGGCACTTGCCCAAGTTGTGGGCCTGATCACCAGTATGGGGCATGCAGGAGGCAGCCGATCAATGATTCTCTCTCATTGTTGATGTTTCTATCTCTTTCTCCTTCTCCCTTCTTCTCTAAAATTAATAAAAATACATTAAAAATAAAATAAAATAACTTCTCTTTAAAATAAATATAAAATATATTATAAGAGTAATACATAAATGCTTGCTCTTTTCACCCAATTTTAAAATATTATTTTATTTTAACTTAAAACACAAATTAAAATTCATTCATTAATGATAATATGTCTGAAGACTGTAGTTCTAAGTCATGTTTTTTGTATATAATTCTCTTAAGACGTCCTATTTTTATAAATTTATGTTTATTACATGAATGCTTTCTCTTGATAAAATATCTGAACAATGTTTATATTTAAAAAGCATATAGAACAGGATATAAAAGTCTCATTCTTACCTTAGCAATTATATTTTCCCTTCATATATATTTTTAACAAACTAGTATAATAAATGACACAATAGTTTGCTTCTAAATGTAGTGATTTATTTTAAATTGGCATCATTAATGATTAAAATCTTTAATGGATAGTTGCCTCACCTTCTCAGATTCTTCCCTCTACACAGCCACTGGCACTAAGTCCATTGGAAGGAAAGCACCTCCTCTCTTGAAGCCTCAAAAACAGTAGAGTCTTCTCCTTCGTGATTTAAATAAATGAAAGAGATCAGAGAAAAGTGGGATTATGTTAATAATCATTTTTAAATATCATGTTAAACCTACTAAGTTTTTATCTCCAACTCTGACTTCTTACCTCAACTCTCAATTTAACATGACAACCTGGATGACCACAAAATTCTGAAAACTAAATCTGTCCAAAACTGAACACTTGGTTCAATTTCCAATCTTATTCCTTCTCCTCTTTCCCAAGTTTGTAGACAGTAAGCCCACTCTGCTTGGTCCAGAAACTCTGGACTCATCCTTGACTCCCCTCTTCCTCTCACATTCCACGTTCCAGCCTACCTACTGCCAGCTCTGACCTGGCCCATCACCTCTCCACTCCACTCTCCTCACCATGATCTCCTGGATCTTCTTTGAACACAGAACATTCTGCCACTCAGACCTGTTCTTCCACTCCCTCCGGCTGCCATGCTCCTCTCCCACATACCCACGTGGTGTGGTGCACTCCCTAACCTTATCAAGTTTCCTTTCCAACATTACATTATCAGAGAAGCTTCCTCTGAGGACCTATCCTAACCTATCACCCTCCATCTCCTTAACCTGATTTATGTATCATCATAACACCTATTACTGCCCTTCCTTACATACTACACATGTCTGTTTGTGTAACACTGTAATATGTCCTCTAGAGTACAAGCTTTACATGTGAGGAACTTTTTATTTTTCACTGATACACCCCCGATGCCTAGGATAGTGTCTGACGTTCACAATATATTGAATGATGCAATGATTCATTACCCCATTCAGGCATGTTTATGTGTGTCAGATTTATGTTGTAATGCTCCTATTTCTTAGGTCAAATCACAGGAAATTGACTTTTCTTACCTACAAAAATGGCAGTTTCATGTTGTTTAAAGTTACATTTGTAAGATTAGGTACCCTTTAATTTTTAAAAAATATTTACTTCCTATATTAACTATTTAAATACCCATTGTCTTTCTAAAGGGAATTTCTGAATAAATCTTCGTAGATATATCACATAATAGTTTCTTTGGAGCACATACCTGTCTTGGGCATTAAACTAATTATTAAAAGGAAATAGTTTCTCAATTGTATTATTTGTAGGAAGTAAGCAAAATTCTACAGGAAAAAAAAATACATGAGAAATTATTTCAGTATCATACAGAGGAAATGCTATATGGCTGACTATTTAGCATTTCTATTGGTAACCCAAAATATGTTTAATACAAAGTTTGGGGTATTAAGAATTTTCAACAATTTTTCAAAATATTTTCTATACTTCTCCAACTACAACCTATAAAATACTCTGAAAGGAGAAGGAGTGTTGCTTTAAAAAAAACAAAAACCTCAAATATTTGGTATTAATAACAATCATCTTTCTCTATCTAAATACTCTTGGTAACAATATCAATCCAAAGAAACTCCCAAAATATCTACCTCCAAATGAAAAAGAAACTGTCTAGAATGTATTAGTATCATAGCTTATTTTCTTCGTCACCATATACATGAACCACTTTTTACTGAACAATTTTTATGTCATTTCACTCTTTCTGCAGTGCTGGAGTAGGAAGAACTGGAGTTTTTATTGCTCTGGACCACTTAACACAACACATAAATGATCATGATTTTGTGGATATATATGGTCTAGTAGCTGAACTGAGAAGTGAAAGGATGTGCATGGTACAGAACCTGGTAAGATCCAAAGCTGCATAAAGGTGTCAGCTCTAGAATTTCTATGAGGAAGCATCTTGGTGGCAGCAATGGGATTGGACATGGACTTGAACTTGTCCTTGCATAGCAGACACTCTCTTTTCCTACATTGTAAACATCCTTGGGGGAGGGCAGCAGATGGAGATTATAGGCGAACTGAAGCCCAGTTGCCACAATCATCCTTCAATAATGTTAGTTGACTGTTCATCATAATTTGTTTATACTTACAGGCATGTAGAAAGTAATTCGTAAAACTGACTTGTTAGCACATTTCTCAAATTTGTGGAGCTTAGAAAATGGTCACATCAATCGCTTTTATAAGCATGCTTAGTTATAATAGGGAAAACCTTTAAAATGTTGACTTTTGGGGTTCTATGTATTTCACTTGTCCATATTTATTCCTATTATATGTTAATACCAATAACATTTATTATAGTATATATTAACCAACTGGGAGTTTTGTTTATTGTTTTGGTTTGGAAGTAAAAAAATATATTTCTATAATATATAGACATTTCTTCATTAAAAAATCACATACTGCCCTGGCCAGTGTTTCTCGGTGGTTAGAATATCACCTGTGCACCAAAAGGTCTCGGGTTCTATTTTCAGTCAAGGACATAGGGGATCCAAACTCTCTCTCTCTTTCCTTCCAGTCTCTAAAAATAAACAAGCAAACAAAAACTCTATAGAAAAAAACACCCTTGGGTGAGGAAAAATAAACAAACAAAAAATAAATAAAAGAAAAAAAATCACATTCTATAATGGTAATGAGACTAAAAACCTTCTATGGAGTGTCGAGTGGGTCATCTATATTAGATTCCTACATGTGTTATCTTATTTAATCTTTTCTCTGTAGTCCAATAAAAATAATCAACAGGCTAGGTATTATTGGCTCTGCTTTACAAATAGGGAAGCAAATGTTCCAAGTAGTTAAGTGATATTCCAAGTTTATACTATTCATAACTGTCAGAGCCAAATGCCAAACCAAGCCATAATATACAAGATGTTCCTATCTGTATCTTTGGATTGGAATTTGTATGCTATCCAAGTTGAGATTTTTCTCACAGTAAATATAAAGATGTGTTCTATCAGTATTTTCCAAGGTACACCCTAGAAAACATGAGCGGCATCAATTTTTAAAAGTGTAAGAAAACAGGCTTTTTGCTAACATAAGTTGGAGAAAGAAGTTAAATTGATTTTCTTAGAATTTCTTAGAGCCTCTATACTAATGCACATTGAAAATTGAAAATGCAGAACCTTTGTGGACAACATTTTCAAAATTTATGTGATTGTGAAATCCTTAAACTCTTTTTGACCCAAGGACTTATAATGCCATTTCATGAAACATTAATGTTCTTAGAAAGATGCTACTCTAAACCAGAGACATCCAACCTTCTTCGACTCCACATCTTTTCAGCAAAAAGTGCTTGAGCATTCAACTCCAATACATATGCACTTGCTTTCAAGATATATTTGTATAATTATGTAAATTATTAAACATATACAAAATAATAAAAAAAACATTTGACAGATTAATATTATTTTGAAAATCTTGCTAATTATGAGGGTTTCATTGTATTATTAGGTATTTTTTTAAAATATAAAATATATACTTAGGACAGGTTAATTCTACTTAATTAAAAATGCACATTTTAAATCATTTCTAATTTTTTGTTTTTTTTAAATATATTTTTATTGATTTCAGAGAGGAAGGGAGAGAAGGAGAGAGATAGAACATCAAAGATGAGAAAATCATTGATTAGCTGCCTCCTGCACGCCACACCCCTACTTAGGATCGATCCAGCAACCCAAGGCATGGGATATGCTCTGACCGGGAATTGAACCATGACCCTTCCATAGGCCGACACTGTATCCACTGAGCCAAACTGGCTAAGGCTATTTCTAATTTTTTTTAAAAATAATCTAGCTTACTACGAGCGGATTACTCTAGAAGTACAAAGAATGTCACCCCTGCTATTACCTTGTCATTCATTTGAAGTTGCATAATAAATATCTACAGTCTCTTTGTAGGAATATTTTAAAGCCACATCAATTCTTTGACGGTTATGTAAAACTAAGTAATATAATCCATATCCATTCCTTGATATGCTGGAAGGGAATAAATGAGTGATGTGTTATCTTTCTCTCAGGATACTTCAGAAATGGAAGATGACTTGTGATCAGGGCTGGCATCATAGATAGGCAAACCTGCACAGTCTCTGGAATCCCCCGTGCTCAAAGGGGCCTTTGCACCTGTTTTATTGTTTGAATGTTTGCAGTCGCTATCTTGAAAATCTTTCATAACTTTGGAGGAAGAGAATGCACCATTTTGCATTGGGCCCTGCAAATTGTGTATGTGATTCTTATCCAGGGGTCTTATAAGACTGCCAATATCAATCCAACTATTAATCATTATGAAACTTCAAATTTTTTCATATTTTTAATTAACAATAAAGATAAATACAGCCGAAACTAGCTTGCCTCAGTGGATAGAGCATCAGCCTTCGAACTGAAAGGTCCTAGGTTCCATTCCAGTCAAAGGCATGTACCTTGGTTGTGGGCACATCCCCAGTAGGTTGTGTGCAGGAGGCAGTTGATCAATATTTCTCTCTCATCGATGTTTCTAACTCTCTATCCCTCTCCCTTCCTCTCTAAAAAATTAATAAAATATTTTAAAAGGATAAATAGAAAACTGATTTTCCTCCCAGGTGCTTGGTTGCACACTGGTGATTAATGCTCTTGGCATTGATCAAAATTGGTTGGCTCTCTTGAATAGCATAGAGGGTGGGACAGATGGGCATATTGTATTCTTCTAGAGGCCAGAGTCAATCTTCAAATAATAAAAGTTGAAAAATATTCTGCCATACTCTACAAATTTTTAGAACTGAACTTTGTAGAGAGTATGTTCAAAAATGCCTGTTAATAAGTTCACACAAGTTAGTACTCAATGCATGCTGTATAATCTTCATACATTATTCTTGATAACCAGCTAGGGGAAAATGTGGCAGTTGGTTAGGGGAATTGAAGGAGCATGAATCTTGGAGTTGGAGAACTAAGGTTATAATCCAGCCCCACTAATTGCTGGCTGTGGGACCTTGTGTAATTAACCCCTTTGAGGTAATTTTCTTTTGTAAAATAGCCATGTTATTTTTTTCACGATTTTGTTGTCAGTATTAAATAAGAGACAGTATCTAAAACATCAAGCACGTGGTCAATACCCAGCATGCAGTAAATGCGACAAGGCTCTGCTATGTCACAAGCTGGAAGTCTGAAGCTTTCTTTCACCCATTTTTATTCCCTGGGGGTTTTACTCTTTACTGTCCTTTCCCTGTGATGAAAGGAGAAAGAAAGAAAGAAAGAAAGAAAGAAAGAAAGAAAGAAAGAAAGAAAGAAAGAAAGAAAGGAAGGAAGGAAGGAAGGAAGGAAGGAAGGAAGGAAGGAAGGAAGGAAGGAAGGAAGAAAGAAAGAAAGAAAGAAAGAAAGAAAGAAAGAAAGAAAGAAAGAAAGAAAGAAAGAAAGAAAGAAAGAAAAGGGAAGGGAAGGGAAGGGAAGGGAAGGGAAGGGAAGGGAAGGGAAGGGAAGGGAAGGGAAGGGAAGGGAAGGGAAGGGAAGGGAAGGGAAGGGAAGGGAAGGAAAGGAGAGGGAGGGAGGGAGGGAGGGAGGGAGGGAGGGAGGGAGGGAGGGAGGGAGGGAGGGAGGGAGGGAGGGAGGGAGAGAAAGAAAATAACCATGTTTTGGCTTCAGTCCTTACAAACCAGCATTGCACAAGAGATTTTTAGATTCTTCTATTGCACTTGGGAGTAATCCCAGTTCCTATGAAGAATCCTCATGTCAGCACATATTACAGTAGCTGTGAGCAGGAGTGGGAAGGGGGAATCTGGGCAAAATATTGAACAAAAGTCACCAAAGGGGCATGGCCCAGACCCAGGAGAGGGCTTTATCTTTCATTGTCTAACAGTTCCCAGCAGCCCCACGAGATTTGAAAGGGCTTTCTGAAAGAATGCTCTGCAGTGATATAGTATCCTGAGACACTATTGGTGGTTCAAATAGGGGTTAATCTGGATGTGCCTCTTTTCTGCTCTGGTTCTCCTGGAGATTTACTGATGTGAAGAACATGAAAGAAAAAACTAATATATTTTGGGTTCCTAGGTTTATTTTTGCCAGGAACTTTGCATATGTTAAGTCCTTTGAATCTTACCATGTATACTTTATGATCCTCCTGATGAAGAAACATCAAAAAGTTTAATTCTTAAAGTAACATAACTATATGGGAGAAACTGAAATTTCACTCTTGGCTCTCTCTTTGGCAATAACACACATGGCAGAGGGATCGTGGAAAATGTAGAACTGCCCCTTGGAGTTCAGCCTGCCCTGCTGGCAGAGCTTCCGCCCAGCATGCTTTCCAGCGGAGAAGATGAGATGGCTACAGTCAGAAGCTTCACATTTCAAATGCAAATGTGACTTTCAAAAAAATAGCAGACTAATTGTTGTTTTCAAAAGAAATAGTCTCAATTTATTTCTATCAATAATGTTATTCATTGTGTAATATACGTTTGACAACACTCTTTTGGGATTACCTTGAGAAGTAATTTACTAGTGATTCCAATAGAATTTTCATTAGGTATAAAATAATATAACGACACTTCATTCCTTAACAAAATTGAGTTATGAAACTTAATGATCTGTTGCACTTACACAACTTTATCCCTAAAGACTTCTGGATATTTTCCAAATGAAAGCTGTCCTTATATGGTAAAGATTGGTTAGCTGTGAGAATTAAATGCGACTAAACCAACAAACATTTATTACACAACTAGACATGCCAGCCACTGTTACAGGCAGTGGAAACTGAGCAGTGAATATGAGAGTTCTGTTCCCATAGCACTAACATTTCAGTGATGAGGTGTTTGGGGAAACATTCTGTAATTCACACACACACAAAAAATAGATATTCCTGATGATGACCAACAATTTCTGAAGACAGTTCCAAACAGGTTTTGTAGTATAGTAGTAATATAAATATAACCTCTTCAGATGGTCACACAGAGGACATTCTATTTAAAGCAGTTGTCTATTTGTATATTTATATATCTTAAACACATGGTTACATTCTTTTAACGTCAGATATATTTCCTAAGTAAAAGTAAAGGTGATTTTCTATGACTGTAACTTTTATCATTGGAGAAATTCAAACTCGCAAATGCTAACAGAATATTGAATTTTACTGAATAAGCCTAAAGAATTCGGATGGTAATAAATTTAGCCCAAAGATTCTGATGAACTGTTAGGAGTTCTTGTCCAACACCAGATTGTTTGGATATTTCAATGGTCAACTGCCTTTTATTTACAAATAGAGACCAGATACTTTGACAATAAGTAGGCCAAATGTTAGGTGATTAAAAGAATTGTTAAACTTATCTTAAATAACTTCATGGTATATGGATATGCTCACTCACAGATTTTTGAAAGTAAATTTAGCATCTGCATTCCAACCGCCATTCTAACAAGAAAACTATTTTTAAGAAAAAATTACTCAATTAGACCTAACAGCAAGAAGGAAACTTCTAAAAAAAAAGTTTAAATAATCGAACTTGCCGCTTTTTATAATCACGGCAAGAAAGAACATATGAACACTTGGTGTTCAATGACAAGTATTTTTTTTAAAGACACTTGAAGCCATAAGAAGCCACAGGAATTTGGAGAACCTTATGTTTGAGAAGGTAGAAAATCACTTACATATAAGGTAAATTCTGTATGTAGCCTCGAATTTAGCTATTTAGTATTTGTTGAATTCAATATTACTTTTCATTGTAACAGTACATATCAACATAAAAATTATCTTCACCACATCCATTTATTTAAGCACTCTTTCTTTAATGTCTAGGCACAGTATATCTTCTTACACCAGTGCATTCTGGATCTCCTCTCAAGTAAAGGCAATAACCAGCCCATCTGTTTTGTTAACTATTCAGCACTTCAGAAAATGGACTCTTTGGATGCAATGGAAGGTAAACAGAGGCAATGCGTACCCCAATTTACTAGTTTATCACAGATAGTAGGAGGATTAACATAATAATAACCTTATGTTGAAAATGTTTAGAAGCGTGGTTGGTGCACTTATCAATTTTTTTTTCATTTTAAGCCCAGTTAGGATAAAAGCTTTTTCATCTGCACTATATTTTTGCCATGAAACATTTAAATCTTTTTTGAATTGTTAATTTCAGTTCTCTCTTGTGATGTATTTATGTTATAGGTGATGTTGAGCTTGAATGGGAAGAAACCACCATGTAAATATTCAGACCAAAGATTACAACTGGAAGATATTTTCAAATCCCAGGGGCCAAAATTACCCCTCGTTCTTCTGAGTTGAAATGTGCATACCTAAAGAAACGTTTAAGCTTCCCTTACTGTGCCTTGCTAAATACATTGACATTTTATGAATAGTCCTAATAAGTAGCTGATTCAGGATAGTCATTTCTTTTGTACAGAATAAATAGTATGCATTTAAAATGTTTAAGAAAAGATATCCCAGAGGGTTTTTGAAGACTGTCATATTTTGGAAATAAGCCAAAAATAAAATTATTATTATTATAGCATTAATGTTTCCATGTGAATTTTCCCTACATATTGGACTTACTCTTGAACAAAAGTTGTAAATGTTGATTCAGTCGTGTTATTTTGGCCTCCAGGGTGTTGACGTTTCTTGTGGATAACTTCCAGGACTGTCATTATGATCTGTACTTCCACGTATGCCCCTGTGTTTTGAATCCTCTGTTTTATGAGTGCTGAGATATCATCTCATGATCTCGAACAGCTGAACAGTAACCCCTGACACTGCAGGGATTACTTAGCTTTTATACAGCACACAGTAGCTCTTTGGGGACACTGAGGGCTATTTGAATTGCATTGTGATCTTTAGTTTGAAAAAAGAAAAACTGAACAGTGCAATTGCTTATATGAAGCTGTAGAGGACTTTTCTAGCTTGTCTGCATTTGTACATGTTCAGACACAAGCTGCCCCACTCTATTGTATATTTCAATATATGGTTAAACGTCTCAGAGTATTTGTCCATGAGCTATTTAGTCAACCTAATATTATCAGTTTTGAAGGTTTTCTTCAGCAGAAATGTATAAAAACAATAATAAAAACATGTAATGTGTTGCAAGCTGGTAAACTAATGATGTGCTCCTGTGGTGCCAATAGAGACTTCCGAATAGATCACAAGAAATGGTCTTTATTTTATTCCCAAGTTTGGGTTTGATTATTGAGGAGTGTAATTGATGGAACTGAAAACAAAACAAAAAATCAACCAGGCTACAGCAAATTAGAGATTTTTAAAAAGAAAATATTTCAACTTCCTTTTTATTAGATAGTAACAATGTGTTAAGTTTTGAATTATATGGTATTTTGTCACAGATTTCAATTGACTCGTAAAACAAAATAATGTTAATTATTCTATTTCTTTCATGATAAGAATTATATATTGTGCATATTTCTGCTGGAATATAAATATAGGAAATATGATGGCCAATAAAATTGAATTTTAAGGAATTGAGATATTTTGCAGCATGATTTCAGATATCCTTATAAATTTGATTTTCTATCACATATTATGATATAATTGATAATTATCATAATGTAATGAAGTATATTATATTTAAGTGTAATGTAATTTAGTATAAATAATTAAGATATAATCATTTCCTTTAATACTCATAGTAATTTTAAAATTAAATTTATTATCGAAGAAACCCTTAATCTTGCAAGCAGTCCTGCCTCCTGTTTTTTCAGGGCAAGGACATATAAATGTAGTTAACAATTGATCCAACCAACAAGTTTATTCTATAGAAAGTTACATGAAATAATAAGATATGATGAGAACTCTAGAAGATTCCATTGGAATTAGAAGTTCTTCAATGTATTTCATGGCTATTGAAAATGTGTGGTATGTCAGTACTTATGAATGCATTTTTTTGTATTTGTAGAAGACAGGTAACAGTGAAAAATATTGATGAGGGTACTCTTTAATGTATTAAATAAGAAAATAAACAGTTCAATCTGCAAGTCAGTCAATTTTCTGTAATATGTGTATAAAACAGATGTGTACAACATGGAGTATGCATATGTGTGCATAAAACACATTTAATATAAGGCCTCCTTTAAAACAGTGCTTATCAAAATTTAATGTATATACAATTCACCTGAAGATTATGTTAAAATGCAGATTCGGCTTTAGTAGATCTAGGATAGGACCTGGGAACCTTCATTTCTAGCAAGTGCTAAAGTTATGTTGTTGCCTGATCTTAGACCCTTAAATAGTAAATCTCTAAAGAACATGATGATCAGAATCATGTGCAACTGAAATTATTTGAAACATGTTTTAAAAAGACATTTGGCTTTATTATCAGAAAAAAAATTAAAAGAGAGCACCTGTTAAGTGTGAATAGCTCATTAACTATATCACAAAACTATAACTGAATTGATACGTATGAACTATAGCTAATTTTTTCTCTTAATTATGGTGTTAAAGCACTAGATTATAGCCAAGTTACATAGGTGACTACTACATTCAAATTAAAATAATGAGGAACATCTGTAACATTTTTAGATCCGATTTGTCAAAATACATTGAAGCACATGTACAATAAATGAGCAACATGTGTTTCATCTGAACCAAATGAAACCGGAGCCTCTCAGAATGGCTTGCCAGGGACACGAGCAGCTGTGGATATCACCTCCACTTTCATCCTGCTTTAAAACGCATCGTTTTCTTCTTTCGGATTATAGGTGAACTGTATAAGGAATCTTGAAAAACAAAAGCTAATTAAGTATTTCTCTCGTCATAAAGGAGGTGGTGATTCACTTTCCAAATCTGGTACCAAACACTGATTTTTAAAATGGGATTTAAGTTCAGCAGAATGTTCTACAAGTCCATGACATTATTGTGATGAATCCATTTTCATGGACCACCTTTTAGAAAACTCACAATGAACTATTTGATGAAGCCTCGAATATAAAATGGTCTGAAATTTTCAACCAAATGATAGTAAAAGTAAAAATATGCAAACAATGTTTATAAGCATAATCTTGTCAAATCAACTTGCCTTCTTAGGATAAGTAATATTCGGGGTACATGACTTCATAAATATGCTTAGCATTTCCCTGCAGAATCGGGATGCCTATGCCCACCAACTCATGAAGATGCACTAAGGAATAGATTAGATCTCACATATAAAACTATTTTGAATTCTACAAAGTTAATATAATCTTTACCCAAACTAGTCAGTGTGTGATATTTACCAGTGAGATAATGTGTCCAATTTTAGGATTGTATTGTACTTTGTGCTGTTTAGTGCTATATTTGTATGTCTGTTTCACCTGTAGGAGTTGAAGAGAAATTTATGGAAATTACATTGAATTCTGATAATTAAGACCACTGATTTTTTTATGAATGATTAAGAGCATTCTCAAGGAAATATTGGACTAAACGCTGTACACAAACAACATAAAGTGTGAATTGGAAACTAAGTCAAGATATTGTTCATTTCAGGCATCTTGCCAGGATATTCTGAACTAGTGTCTACAAATAAAACTGTAACTTAATAGACAGTAACAAAAGGCATTATTTTGATTGTGATTCTATAGTCAAATTTTGGTTTTCACTCTAAGTATTATTGGGAAGTAATTATAATAAACTATAAACTTTTTAGAAAACTTTTACATTTTGATTAATGCTCACAAAATTCCTTAAGATCTTCAGGGTCCAATACTACAGATAAATATAGTAAAAGCTTAATTGCTCTGACCAAGACCACATGGGAACTGCATATCACAATCAAGTTACTGAAAGTCAGTGATAAAGATAAAAATTTTAGTAGCAACAAAGACAATAGATACCTGCTCAGGGATACAAAGCTAAGAAAATATTCAAACTTTTATTCAGAGCCAATGCAAGCCAAAAGAAAATGGAATGACCATTTCAAAGTGCTAAAAGTACATTCTAAACCTGATTAAGGGCAGCTACATAAAAGCTAGAATAAATATCATACTTAATAGTGAAATATTAAAGGTCTTCATCCCAAGGTCAATAAAGAGGCAAAAAATGCCCACATTTACAACTTCTACTCAGCATTGTACTGGTGTTCCTAGCCAGTAGAATAAGGCAATAAATAAATAAATAAGAATAAGGTTTATAAAAACAGAAACAAAACTGTCTACATGAGTAGAGGATATAGTCATGTATGAAGAAATTACTAAGAAAAGTATCAAAGAAAAAGTGCCAGGTATAATAAATAACTACCAGATATAAGACCAAGAAACAAAAATTAGTTTTACTTCTACACACAATCAATAAACATCTGGAGATTACATTTAAAAATACCATTAACAATAGCATTCATAACATGAAATGCATAAGAATTAATAAAATGTTTGATATTTGTATACTAAAATTTATATTGGTAAGAAAATTAAAGAAGATGCATATAAGTTAATGTTCATGAACTCAAACACTTAATATTGTTAAGATGTTGATTCTCTAATATTAACGGACAGATTCAACAGGATATAAATCTTAATCCTGTAAGGCTTTTTTTTCTCTTAGAAATCAGTGAACTGGTTTTATAATTTCTATAGAAATGATAAAAATGTCTAGAATATTCAAAATAATTTTAAATAGAGCAGAAATGGATGATTTACTATTGAAAGAAAAAATAGAAAGTCAAAACATAAATCCACAAATAGCTGGTCAATTGGTTTTCAAGGAACATGGCAAGGTAATTCAATAAGGCTAATTTTAAGAAACAGAAGGATACTGAAAAATCATTTCAAATATACAATATGCCATTTACATAATGTTCATTTTTATTGATTCATTCGTTACAGTACATATGTAAAATTATGAATAAGAATGTAAGTGTTGATGTCAAAATCGTGGTTTCCTCTGACATGAGAAACATACAGATAGGAAGACAGATTGCCAAGGAATTAGGGATCCACACAGTTTCAAATGCATTTGTAAATTTTATTTTAAAATTTGAAGCATTTATGGCAGCACACATTGTTAAAATTAAACTAAGTGAAAATGTTTATGGATTATTTTCACAAATCAACCAAAGTATCCTGCTCTCCTGCTTGAATGAGTGCAATGTGGAGAGAAATATTTATACATTTCTGTTACTTAGTTATTCCATTCTCAAAGCACTAACAATTGGTGTTTTAAATATTAAAAATTAAACTTGATATGTTCCACGTGCTTTCCAGAGAATTTCTTATTAGTGTTTACAACCCAGCGAATCGCTATGGAAGATACTTGCTGGCCTCTGGCCCTGGGACACGGCTTCATCAGTCTGAGCACCACATTCATAAAGTCGAGGTGTGCTAACAGGATAAACTCTTACTCTGTGTGGCTGTTAACATCAGAAACTTTACTTTTATGTTTAAAAGATTATACTTAAAATTGTAGTATAAATTATCTGCATAAAATATATTATCATTTTATTTACTGTAATCAATATAGCTTTCTTTTTAATTATTATGCACCAGACACTTTTCTAAAGATATTTAAAAAATTAATACTGACAACTCTTGGAAGTGGATGCTACTATCTGCCTTTTACACATAGAAAACAAAACCAAACAAAAATTAAATAACCTGCTCAAGGTTACCCATTAAGTAAGTGTAAAATCCTAGATTTTAAACCAGAAGTTTGATTTCCAAGTCTGCAGTATTAGCCACCACCATACCCCACTGTATTACCTAGAGACCACAAGGTTTAAAATGATATCTTTGGTATTACCTGCTGGGTTATAGAGTATACACTTGAACTCTAAAACAAAATTTTCTGATATCATCAAAAACAGACCACTTTATGTAAGTTACATGTCATATACTTAGTGATAATGCTAGCCCTTGAATTCAGGTATCAAGTTCAATTTTCTTTTTATTATTTCTTCCTTCCTCCAATATATATTTGATTCAAACAAAATTTTATTGTTTATTTGTTTTCCAACTCTCTGCAACTTGTTACTGGATTTATCTCCCCAGCTCTGAACTGGTCATTTTATGGATCTGTTTAGTACCCCTCATTGCCTACTGAATTAAAGTCATAGAAGATTCTTTTTCCATTCATTACTCTTTTTTACAGACCTAAGCCAAACTAGAATACTTGCAGCCTACTAAAATGCACCCTATGCATTCCCAATACCATGCGTTGGCCCTGACAATTTCCTCAATAGCTCATATCCATTGGAATCCCCCACTCACTAGATTGTCAGTTGCTGTGAACAAGGACTATGTTCTCATCATGGTTTTAACCACATAACACTTGCATAACATCTCACACATGAGGTAAATTCAAGCAAATACGTTTAATTAAAATTTTTCCTTGGCAGAAAGAAAATAGTTGCCGTGTGACTATGTATTACACATGTTAAATATCTTTCAACTGGGGAACAAACAAACAATAATGGGTCCTAGTTAAATGAAGGTGGGAGAGCAGGGAAAACTAGGTGCAGCCATGAGCCACGTGTATCAGTTATCCAGAATAAAACCAAGATCATAATAGTATACAAAAAACATTAACAACTGAAATTGGCAGAAAGGAATTCTGTACAATTGAGTAACTTACTAAATAGTAATCTATCATTTTTTGTTGTTGTTATACTGTAGATAACTTCAACAAACTGAGTTTCCCAGTTGAAGGAGTTTGGAAATAGCAAAACTGATGGTTTATATTATTATAGTGTGCATATTTACACATGCATGCACACACACATGTACATCTTTCTAATTAAAAGTACATAGGCCTTTAAAACATAAAAACCCAGGATCATTTATTGAAATCTAGCATTTAGCAATTGCCACTGGAGAGAGTAAAAATAAATATCCAAACCAGTCGCTTTTGAGAAAACAGATTTTTTTTCCTCTTTAAATTACATTATATTTCCTCTTAAGGAGGCAGGAATGAGTTTAACACTTAAAAAAAAATTATTTTGTTAAAACTAATTAGACTAGTGAGACAGGATGAGGAGGCTTTAGAAAAACTTGGTACAGGCAGATCTAGAGTTAATGGCCAGCATGCACATGGTCAGAGGCAGACACTAGGTCCAGAGAGGACAGTAACAAGCAACAGGTGGCAAACCAGGCCAGCAGGACACATGAGGGCGGACTAGTAAGAGGTAGCATATCATAACAGACAGGTGGAGCAAAGCTACAGAGAACCCAAGAACTGGCCCTGTGCAGATCCAAAAAATTCAGAGGCAGGGAAGTGGGTCAGCAGGAAACAGGGTCCTACTTGCCAGCAAGATCCAGAGATGGCTTACTTCCTCCCCGCCAGATCCCTCATTTCCTGAAGGTAGATAAATAAATGGATGGGTAGATAATGACAAATAATAGATAAATGATAGATAGATAGATAGATAGATAGATCAAGCATATATCTATATCTCTCCTTCATAGTGCTTAAGAATACTATATAGCTGGTAACTGAGTGGATGAATAAACAAATGCTTTAAATAAGTAGACTGCTAAAGAAATTTTAAAGGCAACAAATATCAAAATCAGGTACCCAAAGTGTATTACCGCTATTCTAACCAAAGCAATAATAATGAAAGCAAAAACCAGGAAAAGCCAAAATTGCCATTATTTGGTATGAAAAAATACCTCATACCTAGAAGATACAAATAACTAGACTAAAAAGCTTGTAAAAAAAACTACAACTTTATAAGTAACAAGTTCTCGAATAGAGGTGTCCACTAAATAAATACACAAAACCAAAAATAAGTAATGAATTAGATATATAATGAGGAAAATTATTTCTTTGAAATTTTTCAAATGTTATAAAAATACCAGGAGGTTAAACTTATAGGGCATTTCTGGGGGGGGGGGGTCTATAAATCAGGGAAATCTAAAACATGATTAATTTTTTATATGAGAAACCTGTTATAAAGAACATGTTTCTTCTCAAATTACTTCACAGGTATACTATGACAATTAAACAATATTAATAGTATCAGATTATATCAAACTAGAGGCCCGAAGCATGAAATGTGTGCACTGGAGGGATGGTCCCTCAGCTCGGCCTCCACCCTCTCACAGTCTGGGACCCCTTGGGGGATGTCCAACTGCCGGTGTAGGCCTGATCCCTGTGGGCCTGAACCAGCAGTCAGATGTCCCTCTAGCAATCTCAGACCACTAGCTCCTAACCACTTGCCTGCCTTCCTGCCTGGTCACCTTTAGCCACTCTGCCTGCCTGCCTGCCTTATCCCCCCTGATCACTTGCCTGTCTGCCTAATGCCCCTAACTGCTCACGTGCCTGTCTGATTGTCCCTAACCACTTTCCCTGCATGCCTGATCACCTCTAACTGCCTCTGCCTTGGCCCCTGCCATAGTGACTTTATCCAGAAGGACATCCGGAAGGTTGTTTGGCTGTCTGGTCTAATTAGCATATTACACTTTTATTATTATAGATTTGTAAAAAGTGCTTAAATTTGGAAGAATAAGTAACAGAAATAGGTTAATTTTTTGAATAATAAAGCATAATAAGAGGAAAACTTCGCTTTCAGATATTAAAATGTTTTATTGTCTAAATCAAGTTAAAGTGTATTACTTATAAGAGAAGCAACCAAGTTAAATGTATTACTTACATGAGAAACAAGCAGCACCTCAATGTAACAGATACATTTTCTAACACAGACCGTATTATAAGATTCTAGTATGTCAGTAAAGGAATATGACCCACCAATGGAAGAAATATATGCTATTCAGTAAATGATGTAAGGAAATTGGCTGCTGGGGAAAAAACAACAACAAAATCATGTTAACTCTCTCACTATAACACAAAATGAATTTTGGAGAAAAAAATTCTTAGTATGTTTCATGGCCCTGTTTCATTTAAAAGCCATAAATAATTTTACCTACTCAGGTCGCTCACCCAACTTCTAATGCCCAGTGCATCCTTCCACTCAATGTGAGACATCTATATTTTCTCTATAATTTATAAATATGTATGTCTCCAAAATAAAACCTGAAGTATAGACTCGTAGGCTACTTGAAGTAACTTTACGTCCCAGTCCAATAAATTTAATTAAAGTGGCATATAACATAATCCCTTATAATTAGGAAAGATCTTATTTACATAATTGAATTTCCTGGAAAATAGTAGTTTATAATCTGGAACAAGCCACCTGATCTTTGTTCCCACAAACCTCATCTCTGTTTATCAGAAGCAATTCAACTTAACCCAACAGCTCAGCCTCACTTTAGTCTGTGGGAAGAATTTAATCCTGATCTAGGGAATCTTAAGGTTAGTCCTTCAACATTCGTGGATCAGCATCAAGACAATTTTGCTGCAAATGTTCAGGCCAGAGAATAGCTATTATTAACAAGCTGGAGCATTGATTTCCATACTTTTTTCCCCCTGATCATGGTCACTGAAGGAAATCCTTACCAATGATTAGGAATCATCAAGATTCTGTGATGATTCCTAATCATTGGTAAGCTTATATGACATTGGCTAGAGATATGACCATTTTGCTTTCAATGTTTGGGCTTGAATTATATGTAATTAAAATAATTTTTAATATGTGAATTCGTTCAAAGTCTGTGACATTAAGTTAATTGAAAGAAAATCCTATTCCACTGAATTTTCCATTAATATGCATTCTTTCTTAAGACGTTTATTAAAGCCTGATTATTTCACTAGTACCTTATATGGATTACTAGCATCATTTCAAAGTCTTCTTATACATGCTACTTTCTGGTAAAATATTTGGATTACTATAAAGCCAAGACTTTAGATAGAGGAAAGTTAAAAAATATGAAGAGGTGCTTTAAGGATTACTGTTTCCAGTGCTGGGTCCCACACACTTGTGACCACCTTCGGGTACCAGGAGAGCCTGAACCAGCAGGGCTGAGGAGGTCAAAGGCAGCAACCCAGGTCAGCTTCTGCAATGCCTTACCCCAGGGTAAGGTAGCCACATGCCCTTCGGCTCACCCACTGGGGTCAGCTGGGTGAAACAGCGACTCCCTGACAGGGAGACCAGGAACGTTAATACCTTCAAAGTCAGCTATTCAGGAGCAGAGTGACCAGGAACAAGTAACGCACCAATACTTGTTTAAAAATAAAACAAAAGGAGGAAAAATTATTAAAAACAAAAAGATGTGCTTTACCTTAAAGTGTTCTGTTCAATCTAGTAATGCTAAGAATTTTAAATATTTCCAAAGTATGCTTTTATTTTCAAAATGTGATTTAAAAAAATTTGCATTCCATCTATGTTTTAAAATTTTATATTTCAGTTACTGTTGACATTCAACATCATTTTGTATTAGTTCAGGTGTACAGCATAGTGGTTAGACAATTATAATCTTTACAAAGTGTTCTCCTCTCCATATTTTCAGTAACCCCCTGGCACCATACATAGTTATTGCACTATTATTGACTATACGCCCTCATCTGTTCTTTAGATCCCTAGGGCTGCTTTGTAGCCCGAGCCGTCAGTATTATGCTCAGCGAAATAAGTCAGCTAGAGAAAGAGAATAGCATATGATTTCACTTATATGTGAAACCAAAAGAGTGGAATAAATGAACAAACAACATAAAAAGATTCATAAATACAGAGAACAGACAGATGGTTACCAGAGGGGAGGAGCAGAGGGAGACTGGGTGAGAAAGGGGAAAAGATTAAGAACTGTAAAACGTGCTTTTTTAAAGAATTGATTTAAAGTGGTCAATTCTGAACTCAGAATGATTTCCCAGTCCCACTTTCCTGCTCCTGGCCTTTCCTTCTCCTCCCTCCACGCTCCCTCTTTTCTTCCCAGCCCCTCTTCTCTCTCCGCGGCCTGCCTTCACTCCAGATAGACTAGCAAAAGCCCCACCAAAGTCCTGCTGCCCACTTCTGAAGGTAGAGCTGTATTACTGCGCCCTCAGGAAATCTCACACTAATCTTATAAGGTCTTATAAGATCATGCTTCATTTTTCCTGTGGCTGAAGTTCTTGCTAAGATAATGCATTTATAAAACTCTTTAAGTAACACACCATTGCCAAAAATAGTATTATAGTATTATCGTATGTCCAAAATCGGATTTTAATCATCACTTTAATCTTCAAAAGATAACTTATTCCATGGAGAAGACTGGGATTTTCTTCAAAGTCGGGGAAAAAAATAAGCTTCCTCGCGAAGTGAAATGGATAAGATTAAAGAAAAAATTTCTGTTATGGGAATTTTAGAAAGCTATATAAAATACTAAATCCTCAAAGTAGTAAAAATAAAGTTTGAAACCTAAGAAGTCTTAGCTATCTTAGAATAATACATAGAACATTAAGGCATTAATATCTTGAAATTATTTAGTTCTTTAAAAAAAGTAATGTATGTTCTTAGTGCTATTACATCATGACATGTTATAAAATCTAAAAGATTAAACTACATAATTGATCTAAATAAAATGGTAAAAGAATATTAAAACAATCCAACCTCACTTATCATACATATTAGATTTAAGCATAACAACAAAACTTGCTATCTTTTGCAAACTTCACTTACAAAAATTACCAAGAATAGTGCAACAGATTGGAAATGTGCAAAGCAACCCTTGAGGCTTGCATTCTTTCTTTGTGACATGATGTTTCTCACTAACCCAAAACAAAAACTCACACACAAGAAACGAGCTTTTGCCATGGAAAAGTCATACACCACTGCACGGTCCAGCTTCATCTTAGTACAAAACAAATATACTCATCTATGGCCAGTTATCATTCATTTTTATGCTCTTAAGTCCTCAAAGTGCTGGGGTCTCCCAATCATGAATAAAAAAAAATATATCAAGGTTGACCATATTTCACAAAGAGGTACAACAGTCATTCTCTGTTTCCTGGGATCTGTTACTGCTTTCAGTCTTGGCTCACTCAGAATATGCCCACATGTGCCTCCCAATCAGAGTGGGGGGAAAAGAAAGTAGATTTTCTATAAGTTTATAACTACAGATCTATTGGATCCACTCAGGTCGGGTGTGTTGAAGGTTCCAGGTTAGGAGAGGAAGGATTGGCACGAATTTACTGCCATCAAGACCACTAAGTCTTGGCAGAGAGAATAGGCTTTTTCCACGTTTTAAGAGGTCAAGCTAAACCGTCCCCCTATGAGAATGTGTAGTGAAGCAAGCGGCAAACTGCTCTAATGACTGCGACATACTTTAGGGCACTGGTATTACATGGTCCTCGGAACACAGAAACAGAGTTCAACAAAGAGCCATATCAGAAAGGCTTTACTCTAAATCGCTACAACAGCTGAGTGGAGGAGAATCGTTCTACTGAATGGAAATTAATGAACAAGCATCAAAATGGACAGTTGGTGTCTGTTCCTAGAGGATTTGGAAGAAGTAAGAAGTGGAGTAAAAAAAATCCTTGTTAGTTAATATAGCTCTTGTTTGTATGAAAAGGACATCGTACTTCACAAATACACATCACAGGAGTCATGCTGGTCACAATTCGCATTAGTCTGTGTTTAGCAGAAAAGAATACTTTATTAAGGGCTCTGTAAGCAACCCAGTTTCTTGATCTCTGATAGCGTGTGATCATCTGTTTTCTTGGACACAAATTTAGAAAGAAATTCTACCCTCAGCCAATGTGGTAATTCTTGGACTGAAATTCACCCACCATTTTGAGAAAGAAATGACTCTTTCAAGCCCAAACTATTTCCGAGTGAGTTTAAAAAATATTTGGAACTAAAGCATTTTAAATTCTAGCCTTTTTTAGTAGTAGCACAATTTAAAACTAAATCTCCTTTATTCTGTCAACTAATAAATTAATAGTAATAAAAGTAAATAAACATTTTCCCTTGATTAGTAAATCTGACTAGAAGGTAGTTAATATTGATTGAAAACTTGAAGCGCATTCCTTCTCTATCTTAAGAAGACATATTACAGAAATTTCTTAATATAGACTTTCTTTATGAATGACTTATATAAAATAATCTGTTAAACCTTAATGTAAATTACATTAATAAACCCAAAATATCAAAAATATATGGAAATTTGTTTCGGCATATGAAAATGATTAAAAATAAAATTGTTCTTCCAAAAGATAAAATTGCCTTTTTCCATGTGCTCACTTATAGAAATTAACAAGATCAGTATTTTTTTATTTCTCTTATTTTATTGACCACAGTTACATTTAGACAATTCAATAATTTCAAAAAAAGCTACTCTAAAATATCTGACACCCAAATGGAAAAGACTATCTTACTCCCAATGCATAATAGACACCACTACACATCTCCATAGAAGACTAATAGAAGCATGCAATTTTATAAGCTAAAAAAATGTTTATGGTTCTCCTCTCCCTATAAGCTTACCAGTAGCCCCAAAAGTCACACTAATTATTTAGTTAATAAACTAAAAAGAATTGATTGAGCATCAAATCATTACATACATCTGAAACACCCAATATTCAGGAGGTCATATATTGACTGCTCATGGCTGCCCAACAGATTATAGGTAAATCATAGCCTTTGAGCAAAGATGTACCATTAGAGATAAAATCTGAAATCAACTACAACCTCATATTCCCAATTACTATGTCCAGATGTGAAAGCTGTGCAGGATGGTAGGAAGAAAAAATAAGTTCGTTTGAAATATGGTGTTAGAGGAAGGCTCTATGGATACCCTGGACCACAAGAAAGGAAAGAAGTGAGTTCAAGAGCAAATTAAGCCTGAAACATTGCTGGAAGCAAAAATAACAAAACTAAAGCTGCCCTACTTCAGGCATATCATGAGAAGACAGGTTTCTTAGAAAAGACAATAATTCGGGGGGGGGGGGGCGGAGAAGAAGGCAGCAGGAAAAGAGGAAGACCAAATATGAGATAGATTGATTCCATTAAAGAAGCCACAGGAATGAGTCAACAGGAGCTGAGCAGGACTGTTGAGATCAGATCACTGTGGACATCACTCATTCATAGAGTCTCCAGGAGTCAGAGCCAACTAAATAGCACATAGCTTTTGATTAGGAGTATGTAGTATTGGTTCCAGACACCTTCCATCTGCTAAAAACCCCCATTTCTAGTCTTTGTGACTATTGTAAATGGCATAGACTAAAGGGAAAGGTAGAAAAACAAGATAAATGAGCATTGTATAACTCAAGACTTATTTATATGGTCTCTCTAATCCAACTTTTGCCCAGTCTTAAATAGGCTTAACTACTCCATCTTTTTTTTTCCCTTTGCTTCTTTTTAAAATTTTATTTTTATTTATTTTTTTAATCTTTATTGTTAAAAAATATTACATATGTCCCATTTTTTTCCCCCATTGACCTCTTCTAACCTGCCTCCACCTCCTGCCCCGGGCTTTCCCCACCCTATTGCCTGTGTCCATGGGTTATGCATATATGCATACACATTCTTTGGTTGATCCCTTCCCATCCATTTACCTCCTCCCCCATTCCCTCTGAGATTTCACAGTCTGATCCAGGCTTCTAAGTCTCTGGATCTGTTTTGTTCTTTAGATTCCACATATGAGTGAGATCATGTAATATTTGTCTTTCTATGACTGGCTTATCTTGTGTTGCATAATACTCTCGAGGTCCTGCCTTGCTGTCTTACTGTATTTATTTTAAATAATGAAATAAAGCGTGAATTTCAAGCATTTTGATGAGACCATCAGTTTTGTGACTTCTGGGACCCACTGCCTGTACATGGCAGTGTAATGGAAAACACCATTGCGTCATTATTACCCAACGGCACAGTATGCAGGTCCAAATATCAGCCAACAGCTATCAACAGTACCTCTCTTAGTCACTCGAGTAGAAAAATGTAACTTGCCCTTCAGGTGAGTAAATAAATACTCAAAGGTCCTCTAAATTAGTTTATCCTAGATTTTTTTCCCACTGAAGACTATTCTTTTGTTGGTTAGGAAAAGCAGGTTCAGAATAATTACTTTGTGATTATAGGAAATAGAATTTAGTTTATAAGCATGTGACCTTGGGCAAATAGAGTAATTTCTCTTTGCTTTGCTATTCCCTCTTTAAAATAAAGATAACTATATAACAAAATAAGATATTTATATATTTTTATCTATATTTTAAAAGGACCAATTCTTTAATTTATATTGTCAAATGTCTTAAATCTCACAATGGTTTATACTTAAGTACTGAAAAATGAAAACTCTATATGTTTTAATAAAAATATCACAATTGTATTGTAAAATTACAGAGCAAGGCTTTAACAATTACTTATAGTCCAGATCATGAAATCAGAGAAACTAAAACTTAACATGATTTTTTTTTTGTGACTAGTGATATGTAAAACATATAATACATATACTTGCAAAGCAATTAAACTTATTATATAGTTTGGTACTTTTCTATCATTTAGTATTATCAAAACTGACATCTATTGTTTGAAGGCAAAAATGTCTAAGCTTCTGAAAAAGTGTAAAATGTGTGTGTACATCTGATTAAACAACTTTTTTTCCAAACTGGTAGGAAAACTTTTTATGGAATAAATGTGTTTGTACAGTGGTGACTATTTGTCACAGTAGGCTCTGACATAGGCATTAAAGCACCAACTATTTTAGACAATATGTCATAACCAGCCAGTTGGAGGGCAGTAACAAAATACTTGGCTAACCATTCTATACTAGAGACATCTGTTTAGCTTAGCAAGTTAGTAACACCAGACACTACTATAATTCAGATTATCTGAATATCATAATTCATTTAGTTCTTAAAAGATATAAACAACAGTGAAAAATCATTTTACACATCCTGGACACTTTAAACATTTGTAACATAAAATGTTTATGTAATACTTTAAGTGACAGAGCCAATATTGTATTATATTTATATTGTGTTATATTTATATTTTAAATCCTATAATACAAAATTTATATTTTATTTATATTATATTACATAACATTTTTGTTCATATAGTGAGCAAAAACATGCAGAGTTTGATTTATTGAGGCAACATGTAGATGGGTGATTTTTCTTTTCTTCAATCAAAAGTTAAATAATATAGAGTATTTGCTTTGCTTACACTGTATATTAAATGCTTCACTGACAGTTTTAAATCTTTAAGACAACCTTATAAAGTAATAGTATTTCCACTTTATGGATTAGTTAATTGAGATTTAGAGAAGTGACATAACTTGCCTAAGGTCAATTATTAGCTAGTGGCAGAACTGGACCTAAAATTTGGATCTGACACCAAACTCTGCATTTGTAATCACTGTAAGTTTGTAAATAGGAAGTTCACATTATATATCCTGCATTCTGCTCATAGTTCTTGTTTGTGAATGGCATCTATTCTGTTTTCCTGGGAAGGAGGGTGATTTGTCTGGGATTCTCCCAGTTTTAGAGCACAGGGCGAGCCTTGGGAGCACCCAACCTACGCAAGCCTGTGGCAGTTGGTAACCCACCAGGAAGCAACACTTAACCTGAAAGATTCTACTGGTTCATAAATTTTACTCTCAAAATTCATAAACCTGAGTGAAAAGTAGGGGAGCTTGGGGAATTATGAAGAGGACTTTGTTTTTTTAAGCACCAAGGACTATATCTCAGGTAGAAGAGCATTCATTGTCTCCTTCCCTGGAAATTATGTCTAGAAACTTAAGAAATGAGCAGTAACCTCTTTAAGTAGCATTTTGTAGCAATACCGTCATCTACCGGTAAACACAGTTTTTTTGTGGCAGTCACATTCTACTCCCAACTGGAAGGGAATTAGAGTTGAGAGTAAAATATGTATTTCGTGGAAGCTCTGAAGAGCAGCCTGCTGGTTCCTCCGTGAAACTAGTGATTTATATCATCGCCTAATTTCTTCGGAACGGTTTTCAAAGGGCTGCTCCAGGGCATCCTCGTTTCTCTGTATCCCTTCTCATGGCCACCAGCTGGAGATTGCAGAGGCTCGGTCTTTAAAATCTTTCCTTTTCCTCGGCTTGGTCAGTGCTCCTCCCCCAGCTCCTCTGAAGGGACTGGCACGCTCTGTGGGTCTAAGTGCAAACCTATTTTTACCACAGTGTTTGGGAATCTCTGGGCACAAACTCTCTCCGATTAGGTAAGTTACAGGTGCACAGGTTCTTGTTACTCAGTTAGCTACAACCAGTTTAAAACATTAATCTGACTCGTTCAGGCAGCGGGGCTTCCTTCACCTGCTATTGAGATGCCCACTGGCCTTCCTGGTTGATCCTTTCTCTATCTGCAGGGTGGACTGGGTTCTTCCCACTTTCTTTTTCTCCTCTCTCGAGCCCCCTCTTTATTCTACCCTTTTCTCTCTCTCTCTTCTCTATTTTTTCAATACTGGAATGTTCTGTGGGTCTAAGTGCAAACCTATTTTTATGACAGTGTTTGGAAATCTCTGGGCACAAACTGCAGATGAGGTAAATTGCAGGATCATCATTTTCCTGTCTATCACCCAGTCCTACTTTCTTTGAACACAACTATGCAACAATATAGTCATATCCCTTAAACCTAACCCACAAAACTATCTTTTCCAGTTTATATAACAAGCCCTCACCCATGTCTGTTTACTCCTTGAGCTTCCTCTTACTGTCACCTTCTCAATCTCCAGGTTTCCTATGAAGCTTCAACTTTGCTCCCTAGAAATACCAACCCAACATCTCAGCAACTTCTATCTCCAGTCATCCTTTCCCACGCTTCCCATTCAAACTCTTCATGGTTATACACCTGTATACAACCACATTCCTTTTCATTCCCAGCTCAGTTGTTTCTTTGTGTGATTTTTAAATTAATGTCTGTCCTCCAGTAAGCTAGAAATATGTTAAGGGTAAAATATATGAAACACTATGATTTAAATCATTAGTTCTAATATTTTCACTTCCATTATAACATTAACAAATAAATCCCTAAATTTATTTTAAACATCAGTGTCACCAAATCTAGGTGTGTTTTTTTTTTTCAGTTAATTCACTATAGCCATTTCAAAAAGAGGCCTTATGAATTGAGTAGGAGAAGAATGGAAATTCATATTTGTTGAGTTACTTCATGTAATAGACTCAACATACATTATTGCACAATACATTATATACAAAACAACAAGCCAATGATGTATGTATTACATATGCCATTCGATCCCTTATAAAATGAGGCTTTGAACATATAAGAACTGCTAGAACTGCAATTCTGTCTTATTCCAGAGCTCTGTTTTTCCATCACATACACCTCTTGCCCCAAGGCTCAGAGCTAAAATCCACCAGAAAGAGTCATAATCCTTTCCCTCCCACTCTTTCTCAAGGAGAGAACTGGACATACTCAGTTTTTTATGAAGATAATAGAAAGAAAACACATTTACAAATACCTATGTATAAAGTAAGAATGATGGGGTGGCAAACTATTTGAAAGCTCAATCATTAACCTACTTTTAGATTTGTTAAGTAATCTATTAAAACTTAATATTATTGTTCTCTTATTATTATCTACTTTTTTCCATAATTTTTAAACATGTAATTTAAATTATTTAAAGGATGGAAATTTCAGTTTTCATAAACCTGTTTTGACCACTTGTCAAGGTTTGTGGCTTCCAAGCTCTTCTGAGAAGTAATGTAATTGCAATTACAGACTTCTCATGTTTTGCAAACAATTGGAGTTCCAAGAGTTCACTAGTTCACTTGGAATCATTGCATATTTTCCCATTACCTAATCTAATAAATGATGGTTATTTCCCAAGCTGGCATTTCCTTTTTCTCTCTTCCCACTCCCACCCCAAAAAAACAACAACAGAGAGAAGTGTAGACCAAAATGAACAACAACACTAATTTTACAAATTCTACAAAATGTTGGAAAGGAGCCTTGTAATTTGATAAGACATGATAATTTGATAGTGGATATTGAAATGCCTGAGGGGTTATTCTTGACCAGCACCTCAAAGATTTTTTCTACTTTTTTCTAGAATCTTCTCTTTCTACATTTTGAACTCACCATTTCTCAAGTGGAAACACTTGAATGAGGAAAAAATAAAGGAGAAAGAGCACACTTTCCTATTCTTTAGCAGCTCATGACGTACAGACTCTCACATCTATCCAATATCTCTTAAAATCAGTGGTGAGTCTAAGAATGATACCACCCTAAATATTATGTCTATTATCCAAGCAACAAAATTCATTAATAGCAATATTTTTCCTGTCTCAGATTTTCACATTTTTAAATGTCATATTTATTCCAGTCTTTGAGAGCATATCTTCTGTCATTGTATCAATTTTATGATTAAAAAAATTGGGAATTTGAGGTGTTAGAATTGACTAAACCCTCACAGGCCCCAAATGATTGAAATCTAGGCTGTAAGCAGGTTATCACTTGAACTACCATCCATCCCCAGTTCCAGGGCTATTTCTCCTCCACATACTGTTTTCACATATATTGTTGTCAGTTTCACCCACCCTTCTACATCTGAACTCCACAAGAAAAGTGATCATTTTTTCACCTCTTTATCCATAGTATCCAGGACACTGTCTGGCACTCTGTAGGTACCCCCAAAATGTTGAATAAATGAATTTCAGTTATTATTATCTTAGTAATCTTTGCAACTATGCTATGTAATTATATTGGTTAAACACTCCTTTTTAAGTTATCTTTACATTATAAAAAGCCGCATAAGAGTGCAGTTAAGAGCACAGGGTAACTTTCCATAATGGATGTTTGTCCTGTGTTGTTGGCGTCTCCAATCTGCAGTCTTAACTGCTGACATGACCGCAACCAGGGCACTGGCGGAAACAGGAGAAACTGTCACAAAATACAGATCTTATTATTGTTTTTCTTACCTATGCTCCCTGCTTTTCCAAAAAAAATGATTCATTCTTAAATTTGATAAGGAATTATTTGGCTGCACAACAACAAAAAAACACAAAAACAGCCCCAAATGTCAACCTAACACCTGTGGCTCAATATAAAGAGACTGAAGAATCATCTTTTGAATAAGTGACTTGGCTGGAAAATGAAGCTAGTTCCTACATTGTCTGACCATTGATTCCTGGCATTGTCTTCACTCTATTCATTAAAAAAAATATGAAGTCATATTGAACATAGTATAATTATCACTGCTTGGTTCCTATCTGGTTTTTTAGGCACTGACTATACAGGCCCAAACCAAAGATGATTCTTATTTCAAAGGCTACTTACAGGTGGTGTGGGTCCTTCCAGAACTCTAAGGGGGAAAAGAAAGGAAAGGAAAGAAACAAGAGAAAAGAAGAAAGAAATGAAAGAAAAAAAGAGGAAGGAAAGAATACAATAACAAATGAGAGAAAAAATAGCAAGAGAACAGGAACGGCTCTGCAATCGCTATGCTTTATTTCCTCCATAAGAAATGGTCTGAGCCCTGACATCGCCTTATGCACTAATGCGTATCAAGCAGTTAACTTAGGCTATAGGCTTCACATGCTTATCATGTGATCAAACCCTCACCAGAATTCTGTTAAGCAACCCAAAATTATCCTCAAGAAATTGAGATCTAATGCTTACCTACGCACGCATAAATAGAAATGAGCTAAGCTAGGACTTCGAGGGAGTCCTTCGAATCGAGGGCCTCTTGGCTTCATCCCGACATTGTTCTGCCTTCCAGCCACCATGCTTGTGTGCACTGGACCACAGGGGAGCAGTCATTAAAGTTCTCTGGCCTGGCCTGTGCTTCAGCGGCTGCCTTCCTCATCTGAATCCTAGGAAATAACTGATTTGGAGTCCATGGACAGCGAGCACACCAAGGCAAAGGCCGTGTAGAACAGGAGCCGTAACAGAGGCACCGTGGAGTGGGGGTCCACAATGAGTCTTGAAACATCGTCTAGTTTTAGTGAATGTCTCATTTCCACTAAAAACTGTCTTTAATAAACAGGTTATTACATGTATTGAATTCATATCCTCTGTTCCACCCCTGACCTCACAGGTACTGCTGTGCCACCGTGGAGGGGTACAGAATTCAGATTTTAGTTGCCACCCCTCCAAAAAAAAAAAAAAAAAAAGGATAGCAAAGGAAGGAATCTGAGCACCTTCCAACCACCCGCTCCGGCTCCCAAACCATCTAACTGCCTTATGAAAAGAGAGGAAAGAGATTTACCTGCTGCCCCTGAGGCCGCAGCCTGAAATTCAGGCAACCCCTTTGAAGGACCGTAATGGTTTAAATCACGGGAATAGCATCTTTTTGACGGACAGGAGAGAAAAGAACTGAACCCACTCTGCAAATATTAACCGGGCTATTTTGGAGCAAGGGCTATTGCCTTTGACATCTTTCATCATGGAACTATACTTAGAATTCAGATGAGCCCGGGGGAGGGGGAAGGGGCAGCGTTAATCCCCAGTTGTTTTGAAGTTGTACTGTAAGCAGGTTAGCATGTGAACGGACCCACGTGGGAACGCTGGACTCTGCGTTGTTTAAACGGTGGCTCTTCTCCCTGTGAATTTTGTCTTTACCTGTTCTGCATATAGATCGTCGCATCCTTCTGGGGGGGGGGGGGTGTGACACGTCTCAGTTTCCTTTTCAAACTAGATGTTCTTAGGGAGCCCTGGCTGTGCCCACATTGGGAGACTGATGCTCCATGACAGCTAAAAGTTGGATTGAGTTTCAGGAGCTACTATATATAAAGCTGGGGTGACTTATGTCACCGCACTAATTAAATGCCATCTGGGTGGTTCCTCTGGGTGTTTTGAGCCCATCGCCCGGTGCGGACCGAGTCAGAGGCCAAGGAGGCGAACATGATGATGGACCTTTTCGAAACGGGCTCCTATTTCTTTTACTTGGACGGGGAGAACGTCACCCTGCAGCCTTTGGAAGTGGCGGAGGGCTCGCCTCTGTATCCTGGGAGCGATGGTACCCTCTCCCCCTGCCAGGACCAAATGCCCCCGGAGGCCGGGAGCGACAGCAGCGGAGAGGAGCACGTCCTGGCGCCCCCAGGCCTGCAGCCTCCCCACTGTCCCGGCCAGTGCCTCATCTGGGCGTGCAAGACCTGCAAGAGAAAATCCGCCCCCACCGACCGCCGGAAAGCCGCCACCCTGCGGGAGAGGCGGCGGCTGAAGAAGATCAACGAGGCCTTCGAGGCGCTGAAGCGAAGGACGGTGGCCAACCCCAACCAGAGGCTGCCCAAGGTGGAGATCCTGCGCAGCGCCATCAGCTACATCGAGCGGCTGCAGGACCTGCTGCACCGGCTGGATCAGCAGGAGAAAATGCAGGAGCTGGGGGTGGACCCCTTTAACTACAGACCCAAGCAGGAGAATGTAAGGCCAGATGCCGCCCGGGCAGGGGAATCGCATCCAGAGTCTGATTAGACGCTTCCCCCTGGGGCTTTACCATCCAGCTGCTCCGTCTCTTTCCCCGTTGTCCCCTTCCCCGCCCGCCCCTCCAGCTCCCTCTCTAATGAACCCCCGGTGACCCCTGGACACGGGGTGCCAGGAAATGCGCACCGGCCAGGCCCCAGGAAGCCGGGGGTGGGGTGGGGGGGAGACATCGCCACAAAGGCACCCCCCCATCCCCGGAACCGACGTTTGTTTTCTAATCTGCCGCCTTGGTTTTTTCCCCAGCTCGAGGGCGCGGATTTCCTGCGCACCTGCAGCTCCCAGTGGCCCAGCGTTTCGGAGCATTCCAGGGGGCTGGTGACCGCTGCCAAGGAAGGTAAGGGGAGCAGGGCCGCGGGCTGCGCTGCAGGGGACCCCGGGGACCCCGGGGAGGGGCTGGCTGCTCAAGCCGCGCGGACCAGGCGCGCAAGACGCGCCCTGGGAGAAGCGCGCCTTTTCCGCGCGGGGACCCTGTGCTCCCCCCGGGTTGCCTCGGGGGCCTGGAGCTGCAATGCCTGTGTGTTTTCTGTTCGCAGGAGGGGCAAGCATTGATTCCTCGGCCTCCAGCAGCCTCCGGTGCCTTTCCTCCATCGTGGACAGTATCTCCTCGGAGGAGCGCAAACTCCCCTCCGCGGAGGAGGTGGTGGAGAAGTAACTGGGAGCCGGGCCGTTCGGGGACGATCGCCGCGGCAGGAAGACCCCACACCCTCCCTCCTTCGACTGATCCTTGGGATGCGTCCCCATGACGTCCATGTGCGGGAGCCCAGACTGCAGACGTGGATGAAAAAGGGAAGGAGACGCAAACAAACTTCTCCGACCCTGGTGTGCGCGCTCAAGGTGCCTTTTTGGCTTCGGGCTTGACGTGTTTGGAGCAGCGAGTGGCTTAGGTCTAGCGGCCTTCCCTTGGCTTCCTGTTTGGCTGGTTTTTATAATACATTTACTTTTTATGACGGTGATTCTTTTGTGCCGTGACCCAAAGAAGTCCATTCCTGTCTCAAACAAAGTGGGAACGCTGCATCTACATGTGAGGGGTCCTGGTTGTATATTTTGTACATAATCTCAGTACTTTCATTTTATATGGAAACCTAAGAAATATATATTGTAAAGGAACAGACATATTGTATATACAATGTGAGAGGATCCTGGTATTGTAATATTAAAAAAAATGAGTTTCTGTATGAATAAAGTTGGTCCTATTTTGATTCAGCGGGGGGAAGAAAAATATATGCTTGAGGAAGATAGAGAGCCCTATTTTAATTTAGGCATCACACCAAGCCCATTTATCTGGGTGGTTTCTTAAAGGCTGATTTAAAGGGAGGGGAATGGGTGGATTTTCTATAATTCAGACATAGAATTGTTTCCTTTCCTATACGTGAGGAATATCCAGGAGGAAATTGTCCTTTTTATTATTATTAGTAGTAGTAGTAGTAGCATCATCATCATCATCATTTGGTATCAGCATACTTTCTCTTTCTCTTTCTGTCCCGTACTTGGAGCTCTGGGTGAGATTTGCTTACCCAAAGTTAACAACCGACTTTTCAGTCCAGTAAAATCTCGTTGTTGCAAGAAATTGCCACACAAAAACTCTTTGCTTATTTTTCTAAAAGATCTTCAGCTAATTTAGACCAAATGACGTTCCCTCTTCGACTTTCTCCAGCCCCCGGCCCTTGACTCAGAAGCACTGACCCGGGGTCCCCCAGAGGCCTCACCGCCAGGTCTCAGGGGCCCTCCCCAGTTTTCCTGAACTAAGCCGGTGGCTAGAAGGCTGGGCTGTCCTCAAGGCCTTGTGTGGCCTCGGTTAGATTCCCAACTAGAAAGAGAAAAGGAGAGACAGTCTGTGGAGGCGGGGTGGGTTTTTTTAGAGGAAGGGTTGCTTCAAGAGAGGGAAGGGTTAAATGCTGAGGGCAAAGGACAACAACAACACACATGAAACCTCTTAGCTGGGCCAAACAGCGGAGCCCCAGAGAGGCTCGCCTCCCCAGGAGCTCCTCAGGGTGAGGATTTTACAACGTGTGCCGGGTTTGTTTACCCTGTAACCTCAGCAAGGAGCGACCTCCACGAACCGCAGTGGGAAGGAAAGCGGAGCAGAGGGGCGGGCGAGCCATTTCTTTGGAACCACGACTTCTCTCCTGCATTCTGCAAATGGCAGCTTCCAGCGGACGCCCCCTCCCCGCTCCTCCCCTTCCCACTTTATCCTCACAGCTAGTCAGTCCTCAGTTCGAAAATGTGAAGATCAAATTGAATTCAGTACTTCCCAGCCCAACCTGGCTTCCTAACAGGCCATTCTGGACCTTCCCGCTGCACAACACTGTTTCAGATACCGCCACGGGCAGCGCCCCCTTCAGGCCTGGAGCAGGAATCGCCCCTTCTCCACCTCAAATACGCTGCTCTGAGGCTAACAGTGACGTTGTATTCGGAGCCTCTACTTTCTCCTGGAATGCTTTTAAAAATGCGGAAAGTTTCACCGCGGAAACTGACATTAACATGCAATCCTTCTCAAAGGTTTGAGAAGAGCAGGCGGGAGTGCCAGTGGCTGCAATGCTGACCAGCTAGGCTGAATCCAGGATGCCACTGGGTAGCCTTGGGCTGTAGTTGCTGCTCTCTTCTTCCTCCATTTCTTCATGTGTAACATAATGGGGACAATAGCAGTACTCAACTCCTGGGGTTGTCAGGATTTACTGAGATAACGCAGGTAAGCTTCTTAGAAAAAATATATAAACACAATATAAACACTCAATGCCAACTCCCTTTGTTTTTCATTCCTAATACAAATTGACCATCAGGAGGCGTTTCTTCCATCAAGAGCCACCCTTCCTTCCGATCCAGCCTTTGTAGGGGAAAGTATCAATAACAATGAGACCGAGAGCAACATGAAGGAGCCATTTGTAGCATTTTACATATTAGCTCATATCATCTTACAACAAGCTGCAAGAGAAGTAGGATTGTTACATCTAGCTTAGAGAAAAGGACTCTTTGGGATAGAGTGGTTCTTGTAGATATAGAGCCAGGACTCAGAGCCAGCTGATATCAAAGGCATGTTCTCCTGATCACCATGCACCCCCAAAAAAGAAGCCTTGGGAAATAAGAAGAAACATTTATTGTCTGTAGAATAAGTTGGCTCTCTTTGGCAATTATTCACCGAAAACTTTGTCTCAAGAAAGATTATCTAGTAAACTCTACCTTAGAGCAGTAATTTAATTTAAAAAAAAAGAAGTGGGAAAGCATTTCAAACGATCCCGTCAGGACATGTGTGACTATGTCTGGGTGGTGTGTAGAACCATTAATCACCCTTATTAGGTATCCATTGTTTGTTTTTTTCCCTGAGGATCAATAAGATTTTCCCCTGAAATGTTTTTTAAAAAATCAAGTTCATGCCATAGTGAAGTCAAATATTATAATTGGCAAAGTGGACTAATTTATGATTGCACAAAATAACAGTCCGTATACATGCACACATATTTATAAAATTTGCATTTTAAACTGCTCAGTAGCGGAATGCTTTTTTTCAGTTCATGGACTCTACTTGCTGATAGATGTGATTCAGTCTTTGCAAACCAAATCCACTCTATCTCTCCTCGTTGGGTAATTTGAGAAATTGTTTAGGATAAGTTTGCCCATAGAAGTCTCTTCGTTAAATAGAGCAAATATTTCCCAAAGGCTTCATGTGACCTCCGTTGCTATATAGTTAACATGTTAGGCTTTCCAATGAAATCCTTGGTGTGTTTGCAATTAAAAGTGTTTTTATTGTCCACTAATGATGACAATCTTTATTAAGGCCAAAGCCAAAACAAATAGGGCCATGGAAGCAGAAAATCAAGATGTAATAACTTGGTAAAGGTAAGTAATTTGGGATTTAAACTGAGCCTCCTCTCAGAGACAGGCATAAAGTTATCAAGTATGAAATAATGACTGATTTTCTGTTTTATATTACTATAGAAATAACTTGGTAAACATGAACTGTCAGCTTTCTCTATCTTTAATTATCACACCTGAATCATTGACTTGAAAGCCTGAAGGCAGTAGAAGTCCATTTATGTCTAATATAAGCTTTTTTTCTTTTCTTTTCTTTTTTTTTTTTTTTTTTACTTTTTCACATGTTTGGGGCAGGTTGGGAGTTGGTGCTGAAATTCATTGTTCCCAACTACTCTTGTGACTGCCAGAAAAGTCTTGGGTTGCTAAAGTAACTTTTAACCTAAAGGTATTTTTTTTATTTCAAGTTACAACGTATTTATTTGTACTTTCTCTAAGTAATATTTTATCAGAGTTACTTATCTCAAAATCACCCTCTCAAAATCATAGCTAAAATATTTTTAAATGTTTTAATTTAAATGTTGAATATATCGTTTCCTGATTTAATGCATCAGTAAATTAGCAATAATATGGTTTTTCCTCAAAGAGCCAGCCCATCAAGACATATATCCAACAGACCCCTTTTGAGTCCCTTAAACTCAAAAGAAGTGTTAGAGAAGATGACCCTTGGTCCTAGAGATTTTATTCTGGAAAAAAAAAAAAGCAGTTTTGTAAGCCTTGGTCAGAGTCAGCTGGTAGATGGAATGGCTATCCCTGTTGTTGGAACCAAGATAATGTTGCCAGAACTGGCTACTTTCTCTACTCTCAAGGCTGCTGAGAGTCCTTACTTAGGCCTTTGATCTCTCCTGGGAGCCTTAGAATTCAAGCAGAGGCCAATGTCTTCCTCAGCTGTCTTCTCCACAGATTTTTCCAGCCGCTTTGGCAGGTACTAATGTGTTTACTTAGGTGTTCCTGGTTCCCAGAGCGAAGAGCAGTTTGAAATTGTTTAGCACATTGTGAACTCATATATAATAAGCAAAAATTTCTGGAACAACTCCTTTTGTCCAAGAGTTGGTCATTGTCTCAAGTAGAGGCAGAAGCGGATTGAAATGGATGCATGTCTCCGGGTATATCTTCTCTAGCTAAGAGAAGTATGTAGAATTCCTAAAGTGGGCAAATTTTACTAGTAAAGGAAGCTCTGGGCATCATTTTGCTGGTGTTGTCTGTCCATCAACACTAAGAGTGTTGCCATAATGCTTCAACCAAAATAGGTTACCTTAAACACACACACACACACACACACAAAACATAAAACAAAACAAACAAAAAAACAGGTTGATGATTACTTAAAGGTCTATGCAATTAAAACCTTCTCTAAGTCTAACTTGTAAGAAAATCAAAGGTGTTTAGTTTTATGAAGAATGTAACATGTAAAAATTAAGTAAGTTCTCTATCTACTTCACCAGGACCTGGGTGGGCTTTCATTTATAGCCACGGCAGCAGCTTGGTTTTCTTCCCTCAGCTGCCTGCTCCGAGGCTCCCCTCGCTACACTGGATTATCCTTTCTAACAACCTGACTGCTTAATTAAATATACGTGCGTTTTCTCGACATGGCAGAGATGCACTTCTCTGGAGAAATGGTGGGAAATAGTTTGTATTTTTATTATTTTCTATGCAGAACAAAAGCCAGAATCTAATCTGACTTTGAGTAAAAGAGAATACCCGAATACCCAGCAGATATTTTTAAGTGGTTTTTAACTTTTTCATGTTTTTCTGTTCAACTTCTCCACTCAGAATATATATTTCTTCTCTGTATTGCTCACCCAGCTTCCCATTTTCCTCTCACATGTTTTCCCCTAGGAAAAGAGCAGCCGGGCCTCTCCTGAATTTGGGAGCCCTAGGCGTCTTGGAGGTGCTGGCTTCCTTTGTATACTGCCTCCTATTTTTTTTTAATCGTTCTCCTTTGGCCTCTGACAGCAGTTTAAAAGTTCTCTCTCTCTCTCTCTCTCTCTCTCTCTCTCTCTCTCTCTCTCTCTCTCTCTTCACTCCTTTGGTGCTCTGAGATCCTATTTTCAGCACTTGAATCCCAAGGGTCCTTAAACCAGGACCCTGTCACCCGCCTAGCAAGTCCCATTAAGCCGCCAGACTCGTGTTTTCTTGGATTCTTTAGTTCCACTCGCCGGCCGCCCTCTGGGCAATGTCTTTTGAGATCACCTTACGGAAGAAGCACTAGCTTCTGAGAACTGCCACTCCTGACCCAGCCTTCCTTCCCAGCCACAGCTTCTCCCGGGCCGGACACAGAGCAGGGAAAGACGTCCCTCCGCTGGGAATTTCTGCTCTGCAGCGCAAAGCAGGCGCGCTGTGCCTGGGTCGGGAGAAAAAGAAAACAAACACAATTCACCTTTAGAAGTGTAAGTTAGACAGGGGAAAGCCCGGTTGCCAATACTGAGTGGCCTGTGGCTAATTACCACCTCCAGGTTGAACTTTGGGTACCCTCTTTAAAAAGTGAATCTAAAATCAAGTACTTCCCATGGTATCATTGGAAGGAGTAGATGGATGCATACACACATGGGTAGGGTTGAGACCGTGCTTTGGCAAATAGAAAAGTCTTCATAATTGTTTGCTACAAATATCCCACGCAGAGGGGTTCGGTGCCTTAAGAAATCAGCTGGAAGGCTTGCCTAACTCCCACCTCCCACCTACACCTGAAGAGCACGTTTATTTTTGCCCAGATCATAAACCTGCACTCAATTCTGTGGAGCTTAGGCCAGGGTGCTAACATCTGAGCTCCATCGCCAAAGGAAGTGCTGGCATTGCTGTGGGATCTGCGGAGATTCCTGGTGAGAGTATCTCCCCACTGCAGTATTTCAGGAGCAGCCACGTGCACAGATGCGAATGCTTTTACCTGGATACATCCTTTATCCCCCTGAGTCCTTCAGGAAACCGACTCTGTTATCTGGTGTAGAAGCCCTGGATTCCTTTCAAAGGCATCCACTTGCTAACAGTCCTAACTAAGGTGCGGCCGGATTTCCCATGGGCCAGACAAGTAAGCAGCCCATCCATGGGAAAGGGCGCAGGGTGTTCCCGGTGTGGTGGTGGCGGTGTCTTTGCCTTAGGGACCACAAAACCGGGGCAAGGAGACTGCCACCAGCACCCGTAGCAAACCTTAGTGACCGACACCCTCCCATCCCTGGTTTTCGTGGCCTTCATTCTGGAGGGCAGATCTCCCCCTGAGAAGTTAGCCCTTTTCTGGCCCTTGCGGACATGGGACTGGCCAGTCGGGGTTGCTTTAGGAAAATGACTTTAGGGAAGAAAGCAGCAGAAAGGAAAGCACCACCCTACCCCAAGAACCTCCGGAGCCACCACACTCACTGCACTGGATGCCTGTGGATCCGGCCATGAGCACTCCCTCCTGTTTTAGCATGGACTGCAAGCTCTGATTCCAAACCCCCGGTGTCCCCTTAAGCCCGTCTGTGTAAACCCTAATCGATTGTTTTTCCTACCGATGAGCAGCAGCCCCAGCCCCTGGTGATCTGGACGTGGGCTAAGGCCGCAGGAGGGCTGGCAAAAGCTGATGAATAGATTTATCCTTGCTTAAAGGACGGCCCTCCCCTCTCTTCTTCTCCCCACCGAAGTTTCAAAGGCCCCCTTACGAGGGCTTTGCTGGGAGGCTTTTATCCCCGGGAGTGTGTGAAGTTACTCGGGGCTGGAGCTGGAAATTGTACACGAGCTGAGAGGGATCGCTGTCCCGGCAGCTGGGATGCATCTGTAACGGTGTTCGTTCCCCTGAAAGCAGAAAATTAGCGACCCCGAAGCTCAGCTTGGCTGTTTAGTCTGTGGCCAGGCCAGGGCGGGGCGGAGGGGAGGGAGGAAGGGGCCGCGCCCGGGAGAGGGAGTGAGATCACCCTCTAACACTGCGTCCCTTCTCATGCAGGTCCCAGAGGGGCGGCTGTGCGGGCCTCAGGCCTGATCAGGGCGGGGGAAGGCCTGGCGGTCAAGGAGGAGGCGCTGGGGACACGGGTGCGGAAGGAGGAAGGAAGGCAGACTTTCCCCACCACCTGGCCCTGGAGCACACCTCCTTCCAGAGGCCACACCTAGCGGACGCAGAGCCCCCGCCTGCCCCCAATCCGCACAGGACTTACCCACGACAGCCTGACCCCAAAAGCAAAATAGATAATGTAAACCACCCCAACACAGCCCATGACTGCAAGTGTCCATTTGCGTTCTTAGCAACCGTTATTCCCGGGCCACTGACAAACAAGAAACCCCCCAGAGGTCACTAACGTTCCTTAAAAAAACCAGAGGATCAAACGCTTAACAAGGAGGTGATTCCTTCCGTCCAGGCAGGTGGGCTTTTTGCATTTCTCGCATCTGTGCGAGCCATGGCCAGGGGCTGGGATCCCCTCGTTCCTTTTGTCTGCATCACGCTGGGAGCAAATCAGTCCTGGGAGTGCAAGTGAGCGGGCTGGGGGGCCGTCCCCCCACCTCCCCCCGCCCTCTCCCATTCCCCCCTGCAGAAAGGCAGAAAAACCATTAGCGTCCGTCCAGGGTCAGTAAACAGCAGCCGTCTCCCTCCGGAGGGTAGGCGGGGGTTTGCCCAGACGGCCCGGCGGGGGCTGCGGGGGGATATGCTAATAGTGCCGGGCCGCTGGGGCCGGCCTCCCTCCCTCCAGGATATATAAAGAGCCCTAACCCCAGCCCGGCGACCCGGTGGCCGGCGCCTGCCTTTGCCAATCACCAGCCCCCGAGCCGGGAGCCAGGAGCTGCCGCCCCGGTGGGTGTGCGCGGCCCGCCCTCCCCGTCCCTCTCCCGCCGCTGCCCACGGGCACCGCCTGCCTGCCCGCCGGGGATGGACGTGATGGACGGCTGCCAGTTCTCGCCTTCCGAGTATTTCTACGACGGCGGCGGCTCCTGCATCCCGTCCCCCGAGGGCGAGTTCGGGGACGAGTTCGAGCCCCCGGGGGCCGGCTTCGGGGCGCGCAGGGCGGAGCTGCCGCCGCCGCCGGGCTCGGACGAGGACGAGCACGTGCGGGCGCCCTCGGGCCACCACCAGGCCGGCCGCTGCCTGCTGTGGGCCTGCAAGGCGTGCAAGAGGAAGTCCACCACCATGGACCGGCGGAAGGCCGCCACCATGCGCGAGCGGCGGCGCCTGAAGAAGGTCAACCAGGCCTTCGAGACGCTCAAGAGGTGCACCACGGCCAACCCCAACCAGAGGCTGCCCAAGGTGGAGATCCTCAGGAACGCCATCCGCTACATCGAGAGCCTGCAGGAGCTGCTGCGGGAGCAGGTGGAGAACTACTACGGCATGGGCCTGCCGGGCCAGAGCTGCTCCGAGCCCGCCAGCCCCACCTCCAGCTGCTCCGACGGCATGGTAAGGGACGGCTCTGGCGCTCACCTGGACACCCCTACGTGTCCCCAAACTATTCCTATGCCATCTGAACCAGGTGTGGCAGCCAGATGCTCAGGGACTATTTGGTTGGCGGGTGGGGGTGGCATGGTAGTGGCTGTAAGAGAAGAGAGATGATGCCAAAACCGGTTTGGCTCAGTGGATAGAGCATCGGTCTGCGGACTGAAAGGTCCCGGGTTCGATTCCGGTCAGGGGCATGTACATTGGTTGCCGGCACATACTCAGTAGGGGGTGTGCAGGAGGCAGCTGGTCGATGTTTCTCTCTCATTGATATTTCTAGCTCTCTATCTCTCTCCTTTCCTCTCTGTAAAAATATCAATAAAATATATTTTTTTTTAAAAAAGAGAGAGAAGAGAGATGCCGCATTTGGACTTGCCTTTGACTCCTCACCGGGTTCCAGCTCCTGGGCATTGCAGGAGAGAGTGGTCCCATGACACAGGTGGCCGTGAATGATCAATCGCGTATTTCACCATCACTCAGTGGCTTTCCAAAATATACCACCAGTGGACCCTGTAGTATACTGATATCCATAAAGACGTCTCTTTCAAGCTCCCACTGCCCCCCAGTTTGTAACCTAATGAGGAGAGGGAAAGAAACGGATGGGGCCGCCGTCCCCGCTCTGCGGAGGCCTGGCTGGAAGATGTTGACGCATTCCTCACAGAGGGCGTCTGCTCCAACACTGCCAGGTTTTAATGCGTTTTTGCCCTGGGAAAGTGTTCTCTCCCCGCATTAGTGTGGCTTCCTTCCCCTCCAATCCATTTTGCATGGTTAACCCAACGCACATGGCTGCCGAATTCCACCCCCTCTCCCCTTCGCCGCTGCTTTCCTCTTCTCCAAGCACAGAGATTGACCTCCGTGCCCTTGCAGTTTGGTGGGGCCGGCCCTTCCTAAATCAAGGCAATGAAGGTGATTGACAGTGGTCACTTTAGGGGGCTTGGTGGGCAAGCCCTGCCTTACTCTAGAGCAGAGAATCTTCTGCCCTGACCTGAAAACAAACTTTCTTTTGTGTCTTATATTACAGCCTGAGTGTAACAGCCCTGTCTGGTCCAGAAAGAGCAGCAGTTTTGACAGCATCTACTGTCCTGATGTACCAAATGGTAAGAATCGACGGCTTCAGGAGAGTTTAAAGACAAGTTCACCTTCACAGTTAGAACCTGTCAAACGCAGTCCCTCCTTCCCCATAGCACCCGGGAAGGGAATAGATTGATGGTTCTTTTGCAGAGTTCTTGGAGGGCAAAAGGGACACACACACACACACACACACACACACACACACACTTTTTAAAAATAAAAAATCCACCTATCAGATACAAACTTTTGCTTGAAATAGTACTAGAAGGGCTTTTCACTCCCTTCATCTACTGCCGATGACTTGCTCAGTATTTGTTGAAGATTTCAACATCAGGCTTTCCGGGACCAGCTGACCCCGTGGGGTCAAAAGAGCTGAACTACGGTTTAAAGGGCAACAGCATAAGCAAGGCTATATATTTGGGGATTTCTTTTTAATGATTTTCTCTTTGTATCCACAGTGTATGCCACAGATAAAAGCTCCTTATCCAGTCTGGATTGCTTATCCAGCATAGTGGATCGGATCACCAACTCGGAGCAACCTGGATTGCCCCTGCAGCACCCGGCCTCTCTCTCCCCAATTGCCAGCACTGATTCCCAGCCTGCAACCCCAGGGGCTCCCAGTTCGAGGCTCATCTATCATGTCCTATGAACTAAAAGGCTAGTTTCCATCAGTTCTGCCAGGAGGACCCGCAGAAAGGAGGATGCCCACAGAGTCCAAAAGCAAGTCCACTCGCATATAAAGATGTCCCTTCAGTTGTAAATGTGTACATATTATCTTGCCACTTTATAAGAAATGTATTTAACTAAAAAAAAGTGACCATTGCCATTAATACTTCTTTCTTTTTTCATCCTTCCTCTCCTCCCCCCTTTCTTTTATTCTTATTCTTTGCTTTAGATACTTAGTTCCAATAATATTATTTCTGATAGGGAGCGATTTATTGAAGGTAGCTTGTTGCAATGCTTAAGTTATATTTTTTAATTAATATTGCTTATCAAAATAATACCTTTGGTGTTTAGATCTTTATTTTTTCTTCAAAACATTAGAACAGCTGGAAAAGTTAGTTATAGGAAAATTTAAACATATTTAACATTTTTCTCTTTAATTCTTTGGTTATATTGTATTAAATAAAAATATAATAATACTGTCTAATGGTATATATTTTATCTTTTCTTATGAGAAATACATCTTTTTTAATGTAAGCACAAAATAGTACTTTGTGGATAATTTCAAGATACAAGACATTTTGAAAATTCCACCATAAATAAAATTGTTTAAATGAAGAAATATTTTGCTTCATGATTTTTTGAAAGAATACGCCTAGTGGAATTAGCAGTCATTGACATAAAATCTTTAAGGTAGGAGTGAAAGTAACAAAGCGGTTGGCTTAGAGGCTAAATCTGAATATTTACCATCTCATGACTCAGTTATATCCTGTTGATGTCACAAACTTAAAAAACGCATATTTCCATTTTAATAATAATTCAAGGGAGCCTGCTAAATAAAATTGTCCCCTTAAATGCTGTACCATATAATGTCAGTTTGTGTGTGTGTGTGTGTGTGTAGGAAGATAGAAATTATTCAGGACAACAATATATGCTTAAAACAAAAAAAAATTACATTATTTTAATACCTATAGTATACCATAAATTATTAATTAGATAATATTTACTTTATCTATTTGCCTGAAAAAAGTATCTACTTGGTACATTAATGTGTTAATGTTTTCAATAAAAAATTTGAAAGTATTGAACTGATTTTTTTTTATTATTAAAGTGCTGCTTTTAAGAAAACATATCCACACACACACACACACACAAAAAAAAAAAGAAAACATACACAAACTATATATTAAAGTGAACCAAACTGCAGTTGGCTTCCTTTTTTTACAGCCTTTTTGATGTTATTAATCATAGTGTGTGTGTGCGCGCGCGTGTGTGTGTGTGTGTGTGTGTGTGTGCATGTCATGGGCATGGGTCTTTTATTGGTCATCACTTAAGATAAAAAAAAAAAAACAGAAAAATTATGTGGAAAATTAGGTTGATATTATCATTGGGATAATTTTCACTAGTTTACCATTGAGAGAGAGAAACAGACGATATCGTTGAAGCAGCTAAAGTAACTTCACAGAGAGCACCACAGATAATCGTTTCATCTTCTAACGGACATTAGTTTAAAGTTGCCAAGGGTTTACAGTTATATTTGTTAACCAAGCAAAGTGGCCGGACTCTGCTACAGCTTGCCAATCATACTGTTCTCAGGAAGGCTTTCCCTTCTTTCTGATGTGATTTTTTTTTAGCTTATCCAGTTAAAAGACTTAAAAGAATAGAAATTATTCTATACAGGGAGGGAGAGGAGAGGGTTGAGTACAAAAAATAAGGTAGCCACTGTCATTCTGTTAGCATCTGCTCTAGTATGGAATACTGACTTTTAGCACACAGGTAAGTCTTTTTGTCCATGATTTGGGAGTGTGAGGAGAATTTAAGAGAATATGATAGAGGTTCACATGTAGTTGCAATGTAAGTTTGAGTTATTCATTTTTTTTAGACACTGTTCTAGGTATATTTCTATAGCAGGGATGGGTAACCTTTTTTTTTTTTTTGCTGAGAGATATTTGGATATTAATAACATCATTCACAGGCCATACAAAATGATCAACTTAAAAATTAGCCTGCTACATTTGGTCAAACATTTAATTAACTCACCCCTGATGCCTTGGCAGGAGCAGACCCAATGATTTCTTGGGCCTTAGAGGGCTCATGGGCTGGATGTTCCCCACCCTTATTCTGTGGAGAGGTTGCAGTTTTGCTGTTGTCCTTAGTAGAATTAGAATAAAAAGGACGATCCAAAGACCATCTTGTTTTAAAGTTCAGATTTATAACACATTACCATACTGAGTTCTATTTAATAAAAGTGAGCAGCGAATATTAGGTGGCTTTTAATTCAAGTGAATACAAATTAACTTTCTTACCAAACCCCAGTTATTTCTATAACTGGTAGATGTGTTTGCTATCCTCAGTGGCTATTATCATGCCTAAAAATATTTAGTGAGAGTTTCCCAGCAGTCTGGATTTAATACAGGTGGTGACCCATGCATCAACAAAGACAATATTCTCCCTGCCAGCTTGCTCAGTTCATCTCACTTTCGGTGCAGTAACATTGAAGGCTGGTGTCTGCTCAGAAACAGCTCAGCACAGCATGTCAGCTTGCAGTCATGCACACTGTTCTGACATGGGGACTTCAGAAACTGGTTCTCTAGTAGCCCAGACTCAGAAAAGCAATTTATTCTCCAAGAAAGTAGGGGGTGGAGGAAGGAGTGATATTGGGAAAATATTCACGTAAGGACAGGATTTTGTCATCTATAAATCCATGAGGTGTATAACTGGGTTGCCACTGACCCCTTATCAGACCAACTTACCTCAGCTGATGGAAAAATATAACCGACGGTCAAATTTCTAGGAGCAACTAGGTAAATGTTTTCTTTACTATCTACGAACATGATGAGAAGGGGAGTCTTAGGAAATAAGAGTGGAAAAAGATTTCTTTCTCCTCGTGCCTGGGGAATGCAAGCTCACTGGGTTACACGGGAAACTGTCCAGTGAGGTATTAGAAATGGGAAGTACTGTTTGGAAGCCAGTGGTTTTAGTTATGGTTAAGGTGTCTTGAGTGCTCCTATTTTTTTTTCTCATTTGAAAGATGCAAGTCAGATAAAATTAGTGGCTGTATTATACCTATAAGTTCTTTAAGATGGCATATATATATATATATATATATATATATATATATAAATAATTGAATTTTTATAGAGAAGAAGAGAGAGGGACAGAGAGTTAGAAACATCAATGAGAGTGAAACATCGATCAGCTGCCTCTTGCACACCCCCTACTGGGGATGTGCCCACAACCAAGGTGCATGCCCTTGATCAGAATCGAACCTGGGACCTTTCAGTCCGCAGGCCGACGCTTTATCCACTGAGCCAAACCAGTTTCGCCGAGATGGCCTTTTTACAAATATTTAATCTGAGAATGGTATTCCTTGAAAATCTTTTGGGTTATAACAATTACTAGATTAAAGTAGTAATTAAAAATATCTGCCTTTCAGAGGTGGTATTTCTGGGAATGATGCTAGAGTAAAGCTATTTGTAAGTTCAGAAAAGTCCTGCTCAAATGGCAAAGTACATTTGAAATATCACCACTGAATGTTCCCACATTGTTGCAAAAAACAAAAACAACACTAAACATCAAACATATTGCCTTTAAGAATTCTAATTAGATATTTTAGTTGACTACCGATTTAATTGTTTAATAATGTGGTACATTTGCTGAGCAGAGATATAGAATTTAATCCAAAGTCTAAACTATGTTTAAAATTACTAATATATTGCACTCTTTTTCATTTTACTTGCTACGTCTTTAAAATGGGTTAAATGACAGCTTATAGTTACCACTAAAATTATTATATTTGTTAAAACATAAAAATAATCTTTTGTAAGGAAAAGTAAGCCTTATTTCCACTTAAGATAATTTATTTCATTCAAAACTAAGTGGGAAATAATGATAAAACAGCAACTAGCCATATTGAGTACTTATAATGCAAACTAGAGGTGGGGGGTGGGTATGGTCCCTCAGCCCAGCCTGCTCCCTCATGCAGTCTGGGACTGCTGGCTCCTAACTGCTCTCCTGACAGCCTGATTTCCCCTAACCACTAGCCTGCCTGCCTGATCACCCCTAACTTCTTGTCTGCCTGCCTTATTGTCCCAATTGCCTCTGTGTTAGGTCCCGCCACCAAGCCTTCATCTGGAATGATGACCGGAAGGCCTTTGGCTGTCCTATATAATTAGCACATTATACTTTTATTATCATAGGTAAGATCATTGAGGCTTAAGGAGCTTAATAATTTGTCCAAGAGCACATTATTTGGGCTGGCTCTTTGGGCTTTTTCACAGCACATGTTCCAAAAGGCTCAGATAGAAGTTACAAAGCTTGCCGAAACCGGTTTGGCTCAGTGGTAGAGCATCAGACTGCGGACTGAAAGGTCCAGGGTTCGATTCCGGTCAAGGGCATGTACATTGGTTGCGGGCACATCCCCGGTAGGGGGTGTGCAAGAGGCAGCTGGTCGATGTTTCTTTCTCATCTCTCTATCTCTCTCTCTTCTTCTCTGTAAAATATCAATAAAAAATATTTTTTTAAAAAAGAAGTTACAAAGCTTCTTATGACCTAACATTGGAAGTCCCAGAATATGACACCTGCAGCATTCTTCTGGTCAAGCAAATAACTAAAGCCAGCCCAGAATCACTGAGAAGCACATTGAACTTCACTTTTCAATGGGAGAAATAGTAATTAATTTGTAGCCACATCTAATCTACCACAATAACTAGTACATACGTGCTGTCTCTATTTCCTTACCTTTCACCTATTCCACCCTTTCACCAAAATCCGGCTCTGCCTCTGTCACCATCCATGGTCAAGACACCTTCACACCCGTGAACTGTTCCTGAGCTGGGCAAGCTTACATGTCCAGCCCAGATGCCTTCCTTGGTCTTTAGACCTTTATGTCCACCTGATCTTTAGACATCAATGGCACCTACAATTAAATGTGTTCTAAATTAAATTAAACTCATGCAGTTCTGCCTGCCTCCCCTATCTTTTAATCTGGCTCCTTTTCAGTGCTGATGAACATCTTCAGGGAATGATGTCACCAGTTATGTAAACATGAAATTTAGGATACACTTCTGATACTTCAATCTTCTTAACCTCTTGTCTAATTCATCACAAAATTCCATGTACTCTCCTAAATCCTTCTTAAATCTCTGCTCTCTATATAAACTATGGTTATCTCTACCCAGGAGTATCATAATATCCTCTTAACCTGTCCCCCTTTATTTTCTCTGGATCTCCCACTTCTGGAGACAACATCCAGTTTTCCTTTTCTCAGAGCATGTGGTTCAGGTGGCATTGACTGTACTTTCTGGCTCCAGAAAAGAGCAAGTCAACAGACCTGACCTTGAGTATGTCCTCTTCCTTGGCCATAATGGTTGTTTCATAGGTAGTCACATGACCAAGTTGTTCCTTAAGTGATAGTCCCTGGTGATAATATGTGATATTTTTTACTCTAGGTTGCCAGCTTGAATTTTAAATCCAGGAGAGAAGATTTTGCCTAAATATAAAGCCAACACAGTGGAAAGCTGAGCTATAATGCAGAGGGTTGTATTCCTGAAAATGTAATTAAGTATCTATATTCTAAAATGCCTGAATATCTGCTCTTGACCATGCTTTCCAATTTTAAAGTCAATAAATAATTTTTGTTCTTAATCCAGTGTAAATGGGAACTTTGTTCATTGAAACTGAAGGAATCATGCCTAATACCTCTATGATCTTTTCTGCCAATTCTAGCCAGAGAAATCAACTCAAAATATTCATCTGATCATGTCAACCACCCACTTTCCTCTTATTTATTGCATATAAGTTAATGATAGACAAACTTAATGTGACCTTTCAGTTTCTGCATGTCTATCTCCTATCTCTCTAACATTATCTCTCTTTAGAGGTAATGTCAAGACCCTGCTCTCTTCTCTCTGGACACACAAGGGACTTTTTACCCGTCACCACATTCTTTCTTACCAAAGGAGTTTTACACATTCTCTCCATCTAGTCCTCTCCACCCTTTAATTCACTAGTCAATTCCCAATTTCCTTTTAGATCTCAACTCAAGCATTAATTCTAAGGCAAATTTTCCTTGAACTCTTTCACAAGATCAAGTCTTCTTATTCTAGTATCTCAAAATATCGTATACCTGTTCTATGTTGTATATCCCCTAATTGCAATTATTCAGTAATTCATGTGATAATTAACATTTATTTTCTCCACCATGAAAAGCAAGGACCTGTTCTTGCTCAACCCTGAGTTCCCTGAACTATCATAGGATATTTTGTGTATGTATAATGAAGGAATTTATATTGTTGAAGCATTTGTTATGAAAAGCACTTTGATTTTCCAAACTTTCTCCTTCATAGACTTCCTTAGAACTATTTTCTAATTTTATACCAGTTCTCTAATTTTCTGTTTTATGTCAATTTCTTGTACTGACATTTCTTATTCTGGCCAATCTTTGCATATCTGTTTCTTAGGGTTTCATTGTGTGGCCTCTTTTCTTTTTGGTCTTCTGTGGACCTTTTCTACTTCCATAGCTTCACCTCATATGGTAGAGGTTTTTCTATCATTGTCTCATCCATACCTTTTCTAAGAGACACTGCTTCCCCACCCAACCTCTGATTAGCATGATTGATCTTTTCATTAACTGTTTATCAGTTAGAGATGGATATCTGAGTGGAGGACAACACATCCATAGATTGACCAACATTTATGAGATGCATAGTTTAATTGCAATGCATGAATTGAGATTATTCTTTTTACAGGAAGTTCAGACTCAGGGAAGTAAATTACCATTTAATAGTGGAAACTGAACTGAAAGGAGGGGTTGATAGGTCATGCACAGACCGAAATCATGTGGTAATATGCAAGTTAGGTAAACCAAAAAGCCCACTGGTAGAGGGATAAAGTGAATTGAGCACCCACTATTGGTAGTAGATCTTGAGCCTGGACAGAAGTTGAAGTTGCTTCCCACTAATTCACCACTAATTAGCTGAGGGAACTTAGGTAAATTTCTGAAATTCTCAAAAGCTGTTTTCTTAACTGTAAATTTGGATAATAATACAGTTATAAATTATAGAATTTGTGAGGATTGCATAATATAAGGCATATATGATATCTGTAGCTTAGTGCCTAATACATAACAAATACTCAAAAATTATAATTAATGAAAGAAAGAATAATGGTTGAGACTTCATCATTTAGAATGAAGATTCATAAGTGCCCAGTGTGTGATCTTTGGAACTATCCTGATTGCAAGACATCCACCTGGTGCTTGGGCCAAACAGATTCCTTATTACTCCAGTGAATCCTATATGTGAGCTACTTAAGTGTAGTCGTAACTAAAAGAATCACATTAATCATCCTCCAAATATTAATCAGCAAGATTTTCTTAAGAAGGCCATTCAAAATTTAGTGGGCAACTGAACCTTCCTACCTTAATGGCAATCTCAACATGCACAAGATTGAACTCATCTTCTACATTCCCACTTTTGTGACATCATATGCATTTGTGATCATGCAAATTTAAAATACTTTTTTTTTATTTCTCTCATTTTCCCTCAAAGCAATTAATTTAGTTTTTCAGGAACATAACACAAAAAGAATTGTAAAAATAATAGTATTAATACCAATAAAAGCAATTTGTATTTTCTTAATAAGCATAATTTTCCACACTGTAATTTATGAAATTACAGTGTGGGTGAGGAAGTAAGGGGTTAACCAAAGAACTTATATGCATATAATAGTCTGGGGAGGGGGTGAGAGTAGAGTGGAGGGGGGCTTTATAAGGGGATGGGGAAGGGACATCTGTAATACTTTCAACAATAAGGATAGTTTTTTTAAAAAAATAGTTGTTATAATATTTCAGTAGTTTGGAAATTGGAGAGGGGAGAGTTAGGAGGACTAATTAAGAGAATATTTGTAATGGCCCATATACAAGGTGACATTGTCCTTTAACCCCTGCTGAGTTGTGCAGCACAAGGGCAGTGGGGTGTTTCTCAATGAAAGTTGTTGACTGATGGAACCACTGAGGTTGTGTCTGCATGATGCCAGACATCTGGATATAGAGTAAAATCCAGTCATCCAGATGTTTTGGTTACATGATATGTTGCCATCAAACATTTAAAACTTTTTGACTGCCTTTACTTTTTCATCCATCAGGATAGCACTGGGTTAGCTCAGCTTGAGCATGTACCAATTGCTATTCCTTGAATTTTTACCAGGGACTGGTCATCAGGTTGCCAGGGTGAATGAATCACTAGAATGTAAAATAGTGGTATAGTGGACAGGTGAATATTGAAAAAAGTCAGAACTGGTAAAACATGAAGAAAGTAAATGCTTCATATTATCAGACATGCATTTTAAAACAATAATTGTTGTGGTTTTTCTTTTTTTACTCAAAGAATTTTCATTGGGTTGGGTGTCTCAAGCTTACAGCATTACAGTTCTCTAAGTAACTATTATTTTTTCACATCAAAGCTAACTCCTTGGAAATATTTCACAGATAATTAAATGTTAACACTTTCCTTCTGTGCACAGTTAAATGTGATATAAAAGTTAAGCACTGTAATACCATATTGAGTTCACTAAAAGTAAATTTTATCCTCCTAAATAACTATATTGCACCTAACAATGTATTTAAAAATCTAATTTTCTGACAAAACTATATACTGCTGCAATCAAGTAATATGGTGGTAACATAAAATAAACAATACCTTTAATCTTTGAAAAAATTGTCTCCAAAGCAACATATATAACTTGAATATAAGAATATATTAATGTATCATTGAAGATAATGGCATTAATCAAATTCATGCTATGCCCATATGCTAACCTGATTTGTTGAGAAGTAAAAGTTTGAGTAAAACAACTGGTTAACTGGATGCTTTGTGTGTGTGGAAATAAGGAGATTAGCTGCTATGGGGTTGGCCTTTGTATTCTTGACTCGCTTACTTGGCTTTACATTCTGTGAATAAGGATAATATTACCTGGAAGATGAGCTATCTACACAGGATCATGACAAGGAGAATTAAGGTAATTTCCTGGATAACTAAGACTCCATCAACTTTACTAGTATATTTTGGGAGGAACATGAGTTCTTGGCTAAAAAATATTAAAAGTGTGTGTTTTTTCTTACTAGGGAGGCTTTGAAGTTCCTTGAATGCAGAACCATTCTCTGTGTCCCCGATACATAGTCTTGCTTTAGACACATAAATTGGATAAAATAAATGGTCATTGAATTAATTTATATTCTCATATCAATGTGTGTACACAAGTAGAATATCTATTGGAAGAATTCAAACTTTTTTCCATCTCTAATTGCAGATCAGAACATCCATCCTATTTGAAATATTATAATCTCTTTCAGAAAGACAGGATATATGATAGGAATGGTCAAATTTAGAATCAATTCAACATGAAGAAATGAGTATCTGTAATTGCATCAAAACAGTCTGCCAATGTTTGAATAGCAGTAAATTTTTTTAAGGTGCATGAAGAATTTTGAAAGTCTTTCAGGCTTGCTATGCAGGAGGGATAAATGTCTTTTACATTAATATGTTGCCAACTTAAAGCATCTAAAAGTCCTTTCGGAATTACATATAAACAAGACTCATTTCACCCACCTCTGGACTGGAATGTGACAGCTGGTTAAAGTAAGCATAGCAACACCACAAAACAATGTCAAACAGGATGAGTGGCTTAACCAATCAAAAATAGAGCATCAAAGTAAAACTACTCAAATTAGATTTCTGCCCACAACAGAAAGGTTAAACATTCTGTACTGGTATAAGGTCCCTACAATCCATGATGACCACAAAGGTCATGTTAGCGAAGCCAACCGAATTCAAGATATTATTAAACAGCTCAAAAGTTCTTTCATAACACATAGGGACTTTTTGTGGTTTTCTGATCCAACTAAGAGGATATAGAAAGCTATGTGTATAGTAGTTAAGTGAATGAGCTATGACATAAAAGAGACCTTGGTCAAGTCACAAGATCCTGATTTATAAATTAACAGGACTTTTTCTCTCTGTACTTTATTTTTCTCAGTCCTAACATAGAGTTTTTAATCACTTCCACAATCTGTTTTTAGTTGTGTATCAAGCTCTGAAATCAATTGGTAGTACATAGAACATATGCTATACCTGGATATAATTAATTTTACATATTAGTGGCCTTCAAAATTTATATAAAATGCTGGGGAGGGGATGTTGAGAAATATTTCCCAATAAACTCAACTATTCTTGACCTGGGGACCTGACAAGTGGTTGGCCCATAGTCCAGTTTATTTTAAGGTATTTTAACAATAGTGTTTTGATGGGATGTTGCTGAAGCACAAAGGCACCTAGAATACATTCCTTTGTTTTCCCTCTCTCCCTCTAAATCCCTTTCTAGGGATTAAATACCATAACCAGAACTTATATTTTAGGTAGAACTTGAGAAAATATAAACATATTAATTTTTCCTTTTTCATTTATTTCTGCATAGTAATAAATATTTAACCAAAGTTTCAAAATGAATTGTTTTAAACTCATTTAACAATCCTTAGAAGTTTCATATATTAATGTTTATACAGAAATTTATATACACTCTAATATTAAAGTTATTTAAATAAATTATCTAAAATTATTATTTATTTTATTTTGGTTAGTTTACATGTTTTATTAAAATATTACTTTCAACACCAAAGACTATATCTTTTCAACCCACCTCCTTCCTGAAATTTGGTCTTCATTCTTTTAATTAGTAAATGAAGATATGATTTTATTATGTTTTCACAATATAAATTAAATTCTGAGATATTAATAAATATATATGAATGTAATATAAATGTAATATAAAGTAGCTATGAAAACTGTTTTGTAATAATCTTCAGAGAAAAATTTCTGAGTTACACTTTGAAATCACATTCTAGTGGTTGGCATACATGATCTACAATCATATTAAAATACAGTGTTCTTCAATCTATCTGGGTTTATATGACTATTTCAGCACATGAGGAAAGATAATTTTTAATTCTTACTTGAGTGTGGTAAGCAAATTCATCTTTTTCTTTTTTTTAATTAATGTATAACAAAATTAGAATGGCAAGACATAGCTCACCTAAACTTAAATGCATAGGATTCTAATTGTTAATCTAATCCTCTCTGGAGGTTAATTCTTAAAAAATCATGGCTATTAAGTTTCATGTGTTATATTTACGGTGGCACTTGGGAACATTGACAAAGGATTGAGTATCTCTGGTATGTCCATTCTAGCTTTACTCAGTGAGCAATATCACTTACTAGTAAGTTATATGAAAGACTTCTATTTTTATGGTGGTAAGTTTTTCAATTACTTTACATGTTAGCTCTGAGTAAATGTTTAGCCAAAAGTAATGACATTTTCTAAACTGCTGTAAAGACTTTCTGCAGTACTTGAACTATACATTCCTTGCTATTGATGGACAAAGATTGACAGTGCATTTGGATGAAGGGACTAGAGATATAATTGCCTCATTATTTTTACTTTTTTCCAAGTTTTATAAATGGACACTTTTATTTTTTTAAAAAGCAAACAGTGCATAGCAATTTGTATAAACTCTTCTTATATAATCATTATTCAAGCTATAGTTTCACTTTTAGATAGTTGACTTTTGAAAGCAGCTCTAAGGTCTGTTTCATGTGCTGTGTGCACACAGATACATCTACTCTGGCCATAAGAAGGAAGGATACCTTGGGAGAAATGGGAGATGCTCCAGAGGGCAGTTTCTGGGACTACTGCGCACACTTAGCGTGCTTATACTGAAACCTTTGTGAAAACTAACCTGAGAATGTCTCTTTCCCTACTGCCAAAGGGATCCTGAAGACCATCCTTTAGGGAATTGTCCCATCCCACACATTATTTGTGCTCAGGGTATCTTCAAGAAGAAACGATGCTAATTTAAAGACATAGAAAAAATATTGATTTCAATTAAAAATGATTTCCAAGTCTATTTCAAGGCCAGGAATAGGTACTAATAATAATAACTTTAGCATCTCTTTTAGCCTTCTAATGCAAATATTGGTTTTAGTTTACTATAGTATAATAGCTATTGTTAGTCCCCTTTGCATAATTTTAATTTTTATTAGTTTTTTGTAATTTTAAGACAGATTAATTCAATATCCAAGGATCTAATCAATATTCTAATGTGGGTGTATTACCAGTGTATTTCTAATATTTTTTTGACAAAGCTATCTCCCCCTGTGAAAACAGGTTCAGGTTCTTAGAATCATTTGAAGAATATTTCAGAAGTCCTAGGAAAATATTAATCTATACTGAAGGCTAGGGGTGAGTGACTTGTAACACTTGAATAAAACCCACAAAATAATACAAGGACACATCCTTCATGTGAATTTTCTAATAGAACTACAGAAATGCTTCTTTCTAATAAAAATGATAGTCTGACCCTAAGTGATGAAGAGAAGCTAAATGAGGAAGATGTTTTGGCGGGATGTTGCAGAAGCCCAATGGCACCTGAAACACATTCCTTTATTTTCCGCTCTCCCTCTAAATCCCTCTCTAGGTTTTGGCTCTTGTTTTTATTAGAGTGGCATATACCTTCACGCTTGAAATATTCTCCCAGTGCATTATGAACCCTAAATAACTGTGAGTAATGTCTGTAATGCTTGCCTCCTGAAGGACTTAAGCTGGGCTGCATAGTTTATAGATGATAAACTGGGAGTCAATCTTTCACTGCAATGATGTATTCACTGCACTAAGAACCATCTCCATTGTAAATTAATTCTTGAAACGTTGGGCCATAAATGTCATCAGTATCATTACCCAATCTGCTTCCAGAAGCGGCAGCTCTGTCATTCTGCTGCAGGTGCTAGCTTCTAAAAGCAAGGTGCTCCGCACCAAGCACATTAAACCATGACTCCATTCTTAAGGGCAACTACGTTCAAAGGCCCCTCTCCTTTATGCTGCTTGGCACGGAGATTAATGGGTGCCATTTCTGATGCAACTGGCTTTAAGGTTTTTCTACGTCCCTTTAAGGAGGAGGCACCCTTGAGTGCCTCTTACAAATATATTTCCCAAATGTTCCTTCTTTAGAAGAATATGCTAGGTCAGTCAGAATCCATCCTCTTTATTCCTCTGTTTGGAATATATGGACTTAAAATATAACCAGTTGTCAGGTCTTTATGGAGTGATCAGTGTGCAGAGACTTGACTTGGGACTATGTGCAGGGGAAAAAGGACCAGACAATACCAGGCTGCCCTTGAGTAGCGTAGGTTTCTGTAGGATGAGAAATGATCCTATCACGCTGAATCAGGGAACAAATAATCAGTGAAACAAATTTCAGCTGTTAGTTACCTGGCGCCTTCATCATACATTTTTTCAGTGTTTATTGGGGGGGGGGGGGTGTTCTTGGGGAAATAAGAGTAACAGACTGGTTTAAATCCTTGACATTCATTTTGTTGAATAGTGCTTCAATTGAAATAGCACATTGATTCCATAATTGCTAGGCAGAGCAGAGAAGAATTTTAAAAGTAGGTTTCTTTTTAATCTTGAGATAGTGTCTTCTTTTTTAAAACTGACTGGATTAATTCAGTGGAAAGAGCTAAAAGATGCATCTCTCTGGTGAAAGCTGTTATTTACTTTTGTCTTCTGATTTTTTTTTTTAATCCAAGGAAGGTACCAAAGAAGTATTCTGCTTGTTTAAGCATTCCATAATCTTATGATTGAATCTCCGTCTCCTGGTTGGCCTATGTCCTTGGGCTGTGACCTTCACAAATGCTTATCTTTATTTTTCTTTCCCCTCACTTAGGTGAGACAGCTAGAGGAGGTTAGAATTGGATAATTGCTCTTCAGCCTACATGACAAGTCTTTAGAAACTTATTTTTCACCGAGGAGTAAGCCTTTGCATAAGTAGATGTCAAGCACCGAGGGGCACAAGTTTGCCACTTGTTACTTAAAGCAGTTGAGGACAAATGTAAAATTATTCTGTCAGACTTTTGCTTTCAGGTGAATGGCTTCTGATATGTCCCCACTGACCACTTAAAGAAGCAGAACAGTATTTGAGTGTCCTTATTTTTGCTTCCTTTTATTGTCATATTCTCCTAAGGGCCCCTTCTGAAATGGAGACTGAGCCTCTGCACCTCCGACAGCTGTCCTCTGAAGCTGTCCATATCTGTCTCCCTGGTTTCTTTGAAGATTTTCCCTTCATCTTTGGTTTTCTGCATTTTGAACATGGCATGTCTAGATGTTGAAAGCCTATGCTACCTGAATCTGGGTTTTGGTATCTGTCAGTAATTTTGGGAAAGTTTTTGGCTATTACCTCTTCAAATAGTTCTTGTGTTCAACTCTCCTTTTTTTCTTCTTTTGAAATAATTCTGGTATTTCAATTACTAGTGTGTTATACCTTCTGAAATTATCACACAGTTCTCAGACAGTCTGCTCTTTTATTACTATAAATTTATAATTATTTTATAATGACAGGAGGGACAAATTAGGAATATTCTTTTAAAAATTATTTGCATCACCTCTACCCATGAATTGGAATACTGTTATTTGAAATATAATTAGAGTAGTTATAAATGTACTACTGGCCTGGTGCATGAAATTCATGCACATTAAAAGGGAATTAATTAGAGGAAATATTTTAATATTGCTATATGCCCTTTCTCTATAATAGAAGTGAATGGCTGGCTCCACCGCATTGGGCAACACCAAGACCCAGCCGGCCATACCTTCATCAAGCCCCACCAGGCGAGGGACACAGTCTCACTTCCTGGTGCCAGGGTGGAGGTGGGGAGGAGTGGGGGTACCGCCTCAGGTTCCCTGGCCCTGACCCACGCCATGCAGCCTCACCCAGGCCCACTGTGTCACAGTCACAAGACTCCAGACCTGCCATGCCATGGGACCCATTGATGCACCTCAGTCGTTTGGTCATTACAGATGAAAATAAAGTCATGCATTTAAGCACGCACATTCATTTTCAATGCCTGATTTGTCTATGTTCTCTAAATTGCAAAATAAATAAGATCTTCAGCCAGATAGCATCATAATGCCAAGTTCTTTATATAATGACACATACCATTCTCTCCACTCACTATGCTCCATTTGAATGTATTACATGTATGTGACTCATATGAAAGGCACTGCTGCTTGCTAGTAATAGAGGAAGCAGTAGCTCATTACCTAATGCCATAGAGTGGTTTAAATGGCATATACTGACTTGAAGAGCAGAAGGGAAAACACACACACACACATACACACACACACACACAAACACTCACAAAAACAACATTCAGTGCTGTGGACAGCAGGATCCTCTCCTTTCCCTTTGTTTTTGTTTTTTGTTTTCTCCTGCTTTTCCCATGATTTTGTGCTCTGCCTCAAAATCAACACATAAGACAAAACCAGATGCTATGATCTACATTTTATAGTGCCATTTGAGTACAAAGAGGTGCTTTTCAATCTTTACTTTTTATTTTTATTTTAATCACTGCAGCTCACACTTGCTCCCAATGTTCCAGGAGCCAGGCCAACGTGGCTGTGTGGACACTCCTTTGCTGGGTGCTGCCAGACTTCAGGCTGGGGCAGGGAACATGCCAGGTGTTGCTGGAAACAAATCAGCTCTCCTCTCTACATAGCAGGAGTCTTCATTATAAAATACAAAGCAGCAGCCATTTTCCATTACCCCCTTCCCCAGCCCTCCTACCCAGGGGCATAGGAAGGGGCTGGGAGGATATTTATTCTCTGCTCTTTGATTTCCCTTATGTAACTGAGCCCAGGAGACAACGCTCAGGGCTAGCCGCACCTGGAAGGCAAGCGGCAGAGCTGACCAGGGGCTTGGACCAAGCCTGAGCTGGGCTTGGGACTTCTGGAAGCTGAAGGAGCCAGTTTAGGAAACCAGGGTGTGGGGGTCCCCAGCACACTGTGTGGCATGGCAGCGGTTGGCCTCCCTCCACTCCTGCAGCTGGGGAGAGTTGAGGCTGGGAGTTAGTGAAACTCGCTCACCTATTGGAACCCGAATTTGGGCAGGGAGCAGGGCCTGGTGGCCAGAGCGTGGGGTCAGAGCAACCTCAGCAGGTGGTTCTCCCCACACCCAGACTCCACAGCCAGGGAGGCAGGTGTGGGGGGTGCTCTAGAAGACTCCAGGCCCCTCCCAGCTCCCAGCCCTCCCCCTTTCACTCACAGGCGCCACCAGAGTGATGTGCCCCAAGGCTTGGTGAGCAGATGCCATGGTTGCAGGTTCAAGATCTGAGTGGGACCTTTCCACTCTGTCTTGGTCTTTGGTCACTGCTGAGGTTTGTGGGATGCTGTAGGCCACGGACAGCCAGGACCTTTGCCTCTGACCGACGCCGCACCTGCAGTCTGCCTGGGGTACCCCCAGCACCGGGAAATCATGGGGGCATGGCCGGCCTGGTCGAGGGGCAGGGGGTTGGGGAGTTGGTTAGCCGCCCCATCCTCAATTGGGGTGGGAGAGGCTGACCAGGGGTGAGACCAGGGGAGGGGCTGAGTTCGCTGACGCCTTCGGACACACTGTGCATGCAGCCCTGCCCACACCTCGCTGCTCTCACAGCCTTGGTGCTGCCCCTCAACCCTCACCTCAGGGCTCCGGGTCCACGCCCCGCCTCCTGGGCATCCTTCCATGCCGGCAGTCATCTCCCCTTGTTACCTGCCAGGACTACCCCACCGGCATCTTGGGGCGACTATAGAACCTTGCTCTCTGCCCACTGGCCCCTGCCCTGGCCGGAGCCCTCTCTGGTGGTGCACCCCACCTCAGCAGGCTCTGCGCCCCTTGGGCTGCTTGTCTCCTGGCCAGCCACTTGAGAGGTGGAGGCCTGTCCATGCCTAGGCCCTGCCCCCTCCTCATGCTGCAAATCCCCGCCCACCCATGTCTGCTGCGATTGGTCAGTATGTGGCGGCATAACTTACAATTTGCATATTCCTCTATTATTATGTAGGATATTGCAGTTTTTAGGACAATGACTAGATTTGTAGAGTTGATATGCTTTTTAAATAAAGTAAAATTAATATCAACAGAAAACACGGAAAATCACAAATATAAATTCAGGCGTAAAAGTAAACATCTGTTTAGAATGAGAACAATAATTATAACAAATTATGCAAAAATCTGACAAATACCACAAATATCACTAAAATCAGAAAAATAAAACTATTTCTACCAATTAATTATCTTATGCATTTTATAATACCTTTTCCTGACATTTCTTTGCGTACATTTTCATCCTCTTCTCATTTGTCAATAAGTTTGTAAAACCAGTAAATATAGAGAAGATAGAAAAAATAATCCAGTCTTTCTTCTATTATAGCTAATAGAATTCTTCACTAATTGATTGCTTAGGTGCCTAAAAGATATGACCTTATACACGCAGATGAGCTCATTTGTTATAGTGTGGCTGTAAGTAGTATCTTTCAACATAGGGATTTCATTAAAATTTTGTTATATTTACTTTAAAATGTATTATATGTTTTTAAATAGTATATAATGTATTTTTTCCTTACATCAGAGAACTTCTGTTTTGACTAGGTAAGAACTGAATCCTTACTGACAAGTTTGTTGACCCAATGTGTAAAATAAGGTTCTGCACCATATATTTCTAACTTTGTTTCCACTCCATTATCTGTATGCTTCCTCTGCAGAGACATCTTGGGACAGCTCACTAACTGTATGATGTGATAATTGAACCCTTGGCCTTAAGCCTTTATGTGACTGTGCCAAGTAATTTGGCACAATAAAAGCCAGTATGGGGATAGTAAACAATAATGGAACTACCTCCCAATCTAAAATTAAGCATATTTCCAACTCAAATTCCCATTAGCGAGATCATAAAATTATCAGTAGATATTCCCACATACCCAACAGGAAGGGCAGTGTGATATTGCAAACTTCAAAATAGAGACAGCAATCTTCATGAATAGTAGTTAAAATGTTTTACTTTTGCAAGTGACCATGTGAACATGTTGTAAGGGCACCTTCTAGGACTTTCTAAGGGACTTAGAAGTTCTTGCTTGATTATTCCCATCTTCTCTTTAGCTCAAAACTCCAATCTATTGTCATGTCTGCCAATTCCTCCTCTGAAATTTTTCTTGCAGAGCAACTCCTATACCTACATGTTCTAGTATAGAACCCTCTTTATGATCCGTCTCCTTGGTATAGCAGCCCAATTTCCCAGCACCCAGTATTCTTCTAAACCTAAGTATCTTTTAGTATTTAGCTGGGCTAACAAAAAAGTCTGGGAAATTCTTGGAGGCCAGAAACAAAGTAAGAATCAAAATCCATAGAATTTGCAGGTGATTGAAGAGCATGTGGTGCTCATTTCAGCCTTGCCTGGAAGAGAGAACAATATGGTAAAAGAATGAGCGAATCAAAACAGGGAATGGAAAAAATCCAAAAAAGCATGCAACTTCAGACTGAGCTCTAGTACCGGCTAGATCCCTCAGGGAGTTCTGGAGTATAAATCCTATCTCAGGATTTGTCCCTATGAAGACAAAAGAATTGATCCTTCAGTCAGTCACTGCTTAAAGACCTCTCAGAAACTTCCTGCTCTCTGCATTTGCAGGCAAAGTGGCTCCCGCCAAGGTCAGCACTTTCCATAGTAACAAGACACACTGAACCTGACATGGACCCACAGATAAGATCAAATGGATGTGAGGGGGATTTTCTCCTAGTTGGAGACAATGCTAGAGAAAGATCCAGTTATGTCTTTCAGAGAGGTAAAATGGACATAATAGGATGGTTTCCAGTAGCTAATCTTCACCTCTCTCTCTCTCTCTCTCTCTCTCTCTCTCTCTCTCTATATATATATATATATATATATATATAGTACTCAGTCATAAGAAAGGATGAAATACAGCCATTTGTGACAATATGGATGGACCTTGAGAATATTATGCTAAGCAAAGTAAGTCATAAAAAGCTAAGAACTAAATTATTCAATCATATGTGGGATATAACACTGAAACTCGTAGACATAGACAGCAGTGTGGTAGTTACCAGAGGAAAGAGGGTAGAGGGGACCTAATATACAGTGAGAGAAGATGGTTTGAATTTGGGTGGTGGGCACACAGTGCAATATATAGATCTTGTATCATAGAAATGTACACTTGAAACATATATGGCCCTATTAACCAATGTCACACAAAATTAAAAAATAAAACTGGAACTGGAGCTAGAGATTTTAGAGCTATATCATTACAGATTTATTCATTTTTGTTTATTGTTCTATGGATGAAATTACTTTGGCATGCCAGTCCTATTACATAAATATGATTTGATTAAATTGTACTCTATAAAATTCAAGAAGGAACTCTGGCATAATTAAGAGCGCAGGGGAGGATACAGAGATAATACATTTCTTGAGCAAGCCTGGATCAAGGCTATGGTGATTCTACCAGTTTACTGACTAGATCTCTAGCTGGTGGAAAAGAAGTGTATAAGCACAAATGTGGTTTTTTTTCAGGTTTATCGAGGTATAATTGACAAATAAAATTTGCAGATACATATTTAAGGTGTATGTATTAATTGTAATCACCACACTCAAGTTAATTAAAATACTGATCAACCCATCATCTCATATAGTTACCATCTTCTTTTCTTTTTTTCTGTAGTGCCAATGCTTAAGATCTACCATGGTAGTAGATTTCAAGTGTACAAATGTGTTTTTTTGGCCACTGTCAGTGCCAGATGAGAGAAATACAGATAGAATTTAAGATTTATAAGAATGCAGATATAAAAATGAAATGCCAATAAGAGTTATGATCCAGTAAAGAGAAAGTTGTAATAGTATACATAAGAGTAAGTAGCAGTTTGATTGAAAGGTTTAAAAACTCATTTTCTTTGGAAGGACTAACTATAATTTTAAAGTGATCAAAGTTGGCCATTTCAATCATATATCAACTAGAAAAAGCTTTGGGCAAAAAGTAACAGAAAACTGTGCATATAATGGATAAATGATAAGATAGCATAGTGGTAAAGCATCTACTTTATAGTTCATTGTGAGAATTAAAGTTATTCTATGTAAAGTACCTGAAATACAAATGTACATGAAAGTATACCTGAAGTGTAGTAATATATAGATAAATAAGTTAAAATTTGTTTTGAGGTTATGTAAGTAAGACATAAAGATGGTTTTGTTGCCCTACCCGGTTTGGCTCATTGGATAGAGTGTTGGCCTGGGGACTGAACGGTCCTGGGTTTGATTTTGTTCAAGGGCATGTACCTTGGTTGCAGGCACATCCCCAGTAGGGAGTGTGCAAGAGGCAGCTGATTGATGTTTCTTTATCATCAATGTTTCTATCTCTATCCTTCTCCCTTCCTCTATATAAAAAAAATTAATAAAACATATTTTTTTTAAAAGATGGTTTTGTTGTGATGGATTTTTATTAATCTCTAGAGTAAGTTATCAAGGAGATTGAGACTAATACCCCACCAACACACCAGGCTTTTTGTAATAGAGGAATAATTAACTTCATGCCTATTCATTTTTTATGCATGTAGAACACCACTTTTTTTTTCTTTAGGTTTTGTAGCTTGTTTTAAATGAAATTCAGACATTTTACATATAAGTACATGTAAGTATTCCTTACATGTAAGTAGTGCTTTTTAAAATCAGTATAGTATCTATAATAATAAAAGTGTAATATGCTAATTAGATTAGACAACCAAACGACCTTCACGATGTCATTCCAGATGTCCTTACTGATGAAGCCAGGGTGGGGTGGGAGGTGAGGCAGAGGCAGTTAGGAGTGATCAAACAGGCAGGTGAGCAGTTAGGGGTGATCAGGCATGCAGACGAGTGGTTTGGGGCAATCAGGCAGGCAGGCTGGCAGCAGAGTTAGGGGCAATTAGGCAGGCAAGCAGTTAGGAGGCAGTGATCCCAGATTGTGAGAGGACACAGGCTGGACTGTGGGACCCCCACCCCTGCCTTGTGCATGAATTTTGTGTACCAAGCTTCTAGTTCCATTATATAAGTACTAGAGGTCTGGTGCATGACATTCGTGCATAGGAGGAGGAGGGTCCACTCAGCCCAGCCTGCACCCTCTCCAACCCAGGACCCCTTGGGAGATGTCTGACTGTAGGCAGTCGGAAATCCCTCTCACAATCCTGGACGGCTGGCTCCTAACCACTCACCTGCCTGCCAGCCTGATCACTCCTAACCACCTCTGCCTGCTGGCCTGATTGCCTCCAACAGCTCTGCCCCCCCTGCCCCAACCAGCCTAGTTACCCCCAACTCCCCCCCCCCATGCTGGCCTAGTCACCCCTAATTTCCCCCCTCTTCTCTCCTGGTTGCTCCATGCAGCCTGCTGTTCAGTCATTTGGTTACCTTTCACTGCCTACCCCCCTCGCCTTGCTGGCCTGATCCCCCCACACAGCCTGCTATTCAGTCAATTGGTCATCCCTCACTAAATCCCCTGCCAGCCTGATTTCCCCATGCAGCCCTCTGTTCAGTCGTTTTCTAGTTCCTCACTAATACCCCTGCAGCCTTTTCAGTCTTCAATTTAGTTGCAGCAGTAGCTTAGGCTTTTATATATATAGATACTATAATTGATTTTACATTTCCCATACTGATGAACATATAGATTGTTTACAAACAAAACTGCAATGAATGTCCTTATATATGGATTTTGGGCTATTAAATCAATATATGGAATGTAAAATAAGAGATATGATGAAACATTAATCTGTGTAGTAAAGATTACAGGAATTCAGGAAGATGAGAAAAGTGATAGGACATGTTAAAACTAGACATTTAAATATATCCCACATGATTTAGAACACTCTGTACTAAATCTCACTACATTTGTGTTAAAAAATGGTAATGAATAAATTTAACCAAGAAGGTAAATGACTTATACTCAGAAAATTATAGAATGCTGAAAAAAAGAGATAGAGGAAGACATAAACAAATGAGAGAATATACTGTGTTCATGAATTGGTAGAATCATTAAAATGTCCATACCACCAAAGCAATCTATAGATTCAATACAATCCCCATTAAAATACCAATGGCATGCTCTGGAGGGTTTGGCTCAGTGGATAGAGCATTTGCCTGTGGATAGAAAGGTCCCAGGTTTGGTTCCAGTCAGGGGCAGGTGCCTTGGTTGCAGGCACATCCCCTGTAGGAGGTGTGCAAGAGGCAGTTGATCGATGTTTCTCTCCCCTCGTTGTTTCTGAGTCTCTGACTCTCTATCATTTTCCCTTCCTCTCTGTAAAAAATCAATAAAAATTCCAATGGCATATTTCAAAGACATAGAACAAACTCTCCAAAAATTCATCTGGAATTAAAAAAAAGACCCAAATTAGCTGCAGCAATATTGAGAAAGAAGAACAATGTTGGAGAGATAACAATAACAGATATCAAGTGACATTACAAAGCCACTGTTCTCAAAGCAGCCTGGTACTGGCACAAGAACAGAGAACCCAGAGATCGACCATTAATTATGCTCAATTAATATTTGACAAAGAAGGCAAGAGCATACAATAGAGTTAAGACAGTATCTTCAATAATAGTGCTGGGAAAATTGGACAGATACACATTGGACAGATACACGCAAAAAAAAGAGAAAAGAATAAGAAACTAGTCCAACAACTTATACTATAAACAAACATAAACTCAAAATTGATAAAGGACTTAAACATAAGATGGAAAACCATTAAAAATCTTAGAATACTCCATAGGCAGCAAAATATCAGACATATGTTTACTGATCAGCTCCAAGGGCAATAGAAATTAAAGAGAAAATAAACAAATGGGACTACATCAAAATAAAAAACTTCTGCACAGCAAAAGAAACCATCAACAAAACAAGAAAGCCCACTGCATGGGAGAACATATTTGCCAATGTTATCTCCGATAAGGGTTTAATCTCCAACATTCACAGAGAACTCATACAACTGAACAAAAAGAAGATAAACAACCCAATTTTAAAAAAATTGGCTATGAACCTAAATAAATACTCTTTGAAAGAGGATATATAGAAGGCCAGGAGACATATGAAAATATGCTCAAAGTCACTAATCATCTGAGAAATGCAAATCAAAACTACAATGAGGCACCATCTCACACCTGTCAGAATGGCTATCATCAACAAATCAATAAACAACAAGTGCTAGAGCAGATGCAGATAAAAAGAAACCTTCATGCACTGCTGGTGCGAATGCAGACTGGTGCAGCCACTGTGGAGAACAATATGGTGTTTCCTTAAAAAATTAAAGTGGAAATTCCATTTGACCCAGTAATCCCACTTCTAGGAATCTATCCCAAGAGAACAGAAACGCCAATCAGAAAGGATATATGCACCCCTATGTTCATAGCAACACAATTTGGAATAGCTAAGATTTCAAAATAGCCTAAGTGCCCATCACTAGATGAGTGGATTAGAAAACTGTGGTATATCTATACAATGAAATACTACACTGTGGTAAAAAAAAAAAAAGAAGGAATTCTTATCATTTACAATAGCATGGATGAAACTGGAGAGCATTATATTAAGTGAAATAAGCCAGCCAGAGAAAGATAAATATCATATGATCTCACTCATTTGTGGAATATAACATAAACTGATGAACAAAAATAGAATCAAAGACATAGAAGTGTTGAACAGACTTTACAACCTATGAGGGAAGGCAGGGGGTACGGAGGTAAGTGATCAACCAAAGGACTTGTACACATACATATGACCAAAACCAATGGACACAATTAGTAGGGAATGGGAAGTGAGGGTTTGTGCTTGGTGGAGGGGATGGTAGGGAGAGGTCAATGGGGGGAGGGGAGGGAAGGGAAAGGAGACTCATGTAATACTTTAAACAATTAAAATTTAAAAAAAAACTTGGAATGAATACTTAAAATTCTATTTGACTAATCCTATAAAAGAAATCCACTGTCAACAAGTTCTCCCTATGTAGAAAAAGCTTCTGATCAGCTTTTTAAAGCTGAGCTTTTAAATAAGAGCAGACAACCAAGAATCAGCAGATGTATGTGAAAGAAGCCAAAATAAATAGAAAATAAAATTTTGAAGAAAATAGACTAGGCAGAGAGAATAAAAATCTATAAAAAAATATCCCCAGAGAGATACATTTAACAAGTATCTGAAGCCTAGCATGTGCCAGAAACAAGGGATTCAGTAGTAAGTAGAAAACACAAAAAGCTCAGCCCTTTTGATACTTAAAAATTACAGTATTATGAAATAAGAAATGATTCTAGGAAAAAAATGAAACATTTGGAGAACAAAAAGGGGCTCATGGAAATGAAAAATAGAAAATGAAATATTCAATTATAAAGTTCCAGATACTTCTCAGAAAATAGAAAAGAGGGAGCAAATAGTGGAGAAAAGATTAGACATTTATTGCACTAGTCTTAGTGGTTTAACATCCAAATAATAGGAGTTCTAAGACAAGAAAACAAAAAAGCAGTGCAAAGGAATAATTTTTAAAAAATCAAAACATCACCTAGAAGTTAAGAACAGGATGTGTCAGATTAAATGCATATATTGACTGCCCAACACAATGGGTCAATACTGACTCAAACCAAGTAACATTAATACAAAATTTCAGAAGATTGAGAACAAAGATTCTAAAACCTTTCAGAGAGAAGAACACAGATTTTATTATACACATGGCCAAGATCAGAAAGGCAATGAATATCGATAGAGCAGTACTCAAAGATAGAAGGCAGAAAAACAATGTCTTTATAATTGTGTGAAAATTATTTTTGATCTAGACTTTCTTTCAATTAAGTGTGAAGATAGATTTTTTTCCCAAAAAAAAGTTACTAGAGGATATATTTCACCAGTAGGGAAGAGTTTACAGAATGAGTGAGACATAAACTGCATGAAACAAGAGAGCAAACACAGGAATAGGATAATGGTGAATTTTAAAGGAGCGGCTATTCAGCCATCCAATTTGGTAGGACAAGACAGAAGTCTCCACAAGAAACATCTCCAGGAAGAGAAGACTGAAGATTATCTTCTATTTTTAAATGCATCAAGAATAAAGTAACACAACATTGGGGAGAGTTTGGGGATGCATTTAATGTAAATGTACAAAAATAATAAACAAAGAAAATAAAACAAAAATTAATTCTATCAGGGGGGGGGAGGTTGTGCAGGAAGGAAAGAATAACCCATATTATGCACGCCCCCTCTGTGAGTAACATTTATAGAACCCTAAGACCTAAGACTGGGAGTAATCTGGAATAATGATGACATCATAGGCTGGTTGGTGAATTTTAATTCAGATGCTTGAAGTCAGTCAGTTATGAACTTAATCTGCTCACAAAATCTCAAAGGTTAATTATTTGATTGGGTGGACTAAAAAATATGGCCACAATATTTTGCTGCATATCAATCGTGGGCTGAGCTTGAGGCTTGCTTTGGCAAATATAATGCTGTGTAAGTCATATTTACAGGTTCTTGAACCGAGGACTCCAGAAGCTGGTTGCTGTTAGCTTCATGCACTTTGAACCCTGAGACCATCATGCTGTAAAGAAGCTCAACCAAACCCCCTTGAGGGCAAAAGAGTACACAGAGAAAGACCTTGCCCTTCCAGCTGACCCAGCTGAACACATACATCCCTGACCAGCTGAATGTAAGCCCACAAGAAAGCCCAAATGGAACCAGTAGGAGAGTCCCCAACCAACCCACAGTACCATGAAAAATCATAAATTGTTTCCAGCTATTAAAATTTGGGGCACATTGCTATGCAGTGATAGATAATTAATACAGTATACTTTATTTACTTACTTACTTACTTACTTACTTACTTACTTACTTATTTAATAGAGGTCCTGGGCACAAAATTCATGCATTTGGGGGCGGGGGTGAATCTCTCAGCCAGGCCTGTGCCCTCTTGCAGTCTGGGAGCCTTGGGGGATGTCTAACTGATGGCGTAGGCTGGCTCCCTGCCTAAGCTGGCAGTAGAACATCCTGAGCGCTGCTGCAGAAGTGGGAGAGGCTTCTGCCACCACCGCTGCACTTGTCAGCCATGAGCCTGGCTTCTGGCTGAGTGGCACTCCCCCTGTGGGAGCACATTGACCAAGGGCAGCTCCTGCATGGAGCATTTTCCCCCTGGTGGTCAGTGCATGTCATAGTGACCGATCATTCCACCGTTCAGTCTATTTGTTTATTAGCCTTTTTATTATAGAGGAAGATCTGGCCTGTGACGTTATTTCTGGCCATTTGTCCATTCCATTGCTTGACCTAGTTGCAGTCCTCCAGTTGTGGCATTTACCTCATGTCTCTTAATCTTGAAGACGCTTTCCCTCTCTCTGGGAATAATCTTTCTTCCTAATCAGCCTGGCAAGTGCTTACCTAGACACACTGTAATACTGCTATTTCTTTGCAAAGTTTGGAATTTGCAGTGTGGATCCCTGTGACCAGGTCTTACTTGTTTTTGCTAAGCATATTTAAACATTTTTAAATCTTCATCTCCCACGAGAATCTGTGCTTCTTAAGCTATGCTTCTGCATTAATTTACAAAACCTTCCCTTTTTCTCTGGGCACAAGCTCCCTGACTGCTCTCACTGCCCTTGGCGGTGCTATTTTTCAGGCTGGCAAAGAGCACGCTTAGGAAGGTGTTCACCTGGTCTCCACATTAGCTCAGCTGCAAGATCTCCTCTAGCAGATTTCTGAACTGGCGGCCACATCTGGTTGGTTATTGAAATGTTGAAGCTTGTGCTCCAGGGTCCAATAAAGAGCAATACCTCTGCTGTGTGCTTGACAAGACCCCTGTCTTCCTGAAGCTTTGAATATTTCAGAGTTTTCTTGTGCATTTTTTACAGAGTTGTTATGTTCTTTAGCTCCCTTTGAAATCATTTTAGAAATGTTCAGTTCAATTTGTCTTTAATTGTTTATCCAATTCTCAAATTGCTCCCTTTTCTAGTGCAGACGAATGATACCAGCACTATTTGCCATGTTGTTGTTTTTTTAATCCTTATCTGAGAATACCCAATGATATTTTATTGACTTTTACAGAGGGGTAGAGAGAGAGAAATATCTACGTGACAGAGAAACATTGATCAATTGCCCCCCAAAGATGCCTCAATGGAGGATCAAAAGGAAAACCACAGCCTTTTGGTGAGTAGGACAATGACACTGCTACCAACCGAACCACCTGGTCAGCTCTTTGCTGGGTATAAATATTTTTCTTTCATTTGTTTTCTGGTTCAGACTTTATTTTTCTTACATTTTTCTCTAGATTTTGTGTTATTGGGGTCTGCCAGAGACAAGAAATATGAAACTTATGGGGCTGCTCAAAGCTCCCACAATTTGAACAAATTGTGTCCACGTTCACTTCCCCTGGGTCAGCTTACCTCACCCAGGAGCTAATCTTCCACTGGACAAACATTCAGATCAGGCATACATTCTGTCATTGTTCTGCCTGGCTTCCTTAGGATGTCTCATCATGTCTGTACCTTCCCCTGGATTCGTGTCAAAACCTCCTCTAGAATGTTTTTTCAAGGCTCTGGCAATATATATGCAAGCCTGTTGACAATAACTGTCACTTGAAAGTTCACCAAGTAATTCTTGATATCTATATTAATCTTCTCAGTTTTCCTTTCTCAAGGTCCAAATTTTCCATATTAACCTGCTTGATATAGTTGTCCTTTTTTTCAAGGGGATTTCTCACGTGAGCTCACATTGACTGCAGCTTTTTTAAAAAAATGTTTTTGGTGATTTTTTTAAGAGAGAAAAGAAGGAAGAGGGATAGAGAGATAGAATCGAACCAGTGACCTCTTGCTTTATGGGTTGGTGCTCAACCACTGAGCCATGCTGGTTGGCAAACACTTGCAACTTTACTTGAACAAACTGCATGGTTCACAGTCAGTAACTTTCTGAATCTTGATCTTTGTGGAGTAAGCATTATAATCTAATTTTAAGATCTTCCTTTATTAGAAGTTATTGAACCTTACTTATACTTTATCAATAATTGAACCAATTCCTCTATAATAAAAGCATAATATGCTAACTAGACCAGATGTTCTTCTGGACAACCTTATGACAAAGCCAGGGATGCGAGGGAAGCCTGAGTCCTGGGTGCCTGCTGGTGGCTGGAGGGAAGCCCAGATCCCGGGTGCCAGAGGGAAGATAGTACCAGCAGCTAAGGGAAGAAAGGACTACACTTGCATAAATTTCATGCATCGGGGCTCTAGTCTGTAATAAAAGCCTAATCAACCACTACGACAGAACGACCAGTCGCTATGATGTGCACTGATCACCAGTGGAAGACACTCAACACAGTAGCTGCCCCCTGGTGGTCAGTGTGCTCCCACAGGGGGAGCAGCCACTCAGCCACAGGCAGATTCACAGCTGGAGAGCACAGTGGTGGTGGCAGGAGCCTCTCCTACCTCTGAGGCAATGCTAAGGAACAGACAGCTGAGTGGCAAGGAGCCTGTCACTAAAGAGCAGTGAGCCGTGTGGTAAGGAGTGAGGGATCACAGATTGTGAGAGGGATGTCTGCCTGCCAGCTTAAGCCCAACACTAGGGGTCCCGGATTGAGAGAGGGCACAGGCCGGACTGAGAGTCCCCTCTCCCCCAGTGCATGAATTTTGTGTCCTGGACCTCTAGTTTTGTTTTGTTTGTTTTTTGAAATTTAGCTGGACTTTATTTTTCTTTGGACTCTTCTGACATAAGCCACTCCTTAGCTTAACACCAGGGGCTGATGGCATTCGTTTAATTTTACATAGAACAAGACATAACCTTTGTTACCCATATATAACTAAAAACATGTTACTTTCCCACCTACTTAAGACAACCATTGCAGAGTAGATTAGATTCTGACCAATCATTCTTCTTCCAACTAGATTATCTCTGTTAGTATAATGCAAATATTTGTGTGTGGTTTATATAATAATATTTTAGACACTGTTCTGAATATAATTTGCCTCACACAATTCTATGTGTGTGTTTTTGATTTTCTTTATTGACTAAGGTATTGCATATGTTTTCTTATCCCCCCATTATTCCCATCCCACTCATGCCCTCACCTCCCTAGTGTCTGTGTCCATTGGTTAGGCTTATGTGCATGCATATATCTGAGATTTTGCTGCCTGTGGATTCCTTTAATATTTTTATGGTTTCCTGTCTTATATTTAAATCCTTTATCCATTTTGAGTTTATTTTTGTGTATGATGTAAGTTGGTGGTCTAGTTTCTTTTTTTTTTTTTTTTGCATGTATCTGTCTAATTTTCTCAACACCATTTATTGATGAGACTGACTGAAGACCTCTAGTTTTATATATTCTCTTTCATATCTGGAAGAAGCATTTTCTTGTTTTGTCTTTATATCTGTTTATTGTGGCTTTGATGTTCTAAAGTTATTTTTTTCCTCATATCTGTCTAAAATATCACTTATGATACTAAAATTAAAAAATGCTTTCTTTTCCTCAAGTTTAGTTATTGGCTCTCCTTTATTATTTTTCTTATCCCAATCCTTTGGAGAATATGGCTGAAGCTTATTTTTTTCAAACCATTTCTTGAAACTGATTCTAAGAAGCATGCTTGCTGTTCCAGACATAGAGCTCTTTCATTAATTTCGCAGTCTTTAGTTTTGCCAGTTTCATTGGGTTGTTTCTCTGTCTCCAAACAAGCAGAAGGAAGGTCCTCTTTATGTTAAAGAGGTATATAATTTTATTTTTCCTAATTAGCAAAATTGACCATCCTAATACAAGAAAAATCATAGTGTAGCGAAGAAAGCCATAGCCATTTTGGGACCATATGGTGATGGCAGAAAAGAGGATACATGTATGAACATGTGGACACGGCTCATGAATCAAAAGATGAGAGCTCTTTGCCAAGAATGCAGTTGAAGACAACAAATAGACTAATAAAATTTCAGGCAGCTGATCTTGTCTTGTCTGCTTAGGCCTGGCACTAATAATTCAAGGTTTGAAACTCACTAGTGGAGTCCACTTGGAACTCAACAGCCTGAGCTGTTCAAAGTCCTGATCTGAAAGCCTGGCTCAAAAACATAGCATGAGCAGCAAATATGTGTTTCTCTGGCAACGTTCAAAGGGGAATGAATAAAATTTTCTGTCTCTTTTGCAGGGCCAAGTCAGGATATAGTTTACCATCAAGCTACAACAGCTTGCATTCTAGAGCCCAAGCCGCTGACACATGCCAAGGTCATCGTGGCCCATTTTTTTGCTGAGATTCAGTCAATTGCCTGAAGACAAAGCAACCATAAGCTGTGGTGATCTATAAAGATCAAATAACCATGTAGCTTGCATTTACAAAACCTCTAGTCCTAAAGCCACTTATCTAAATCATGCCATTTTAAAGTAAACTACAGAACCTTAAAAGTATACCATGTAGTACAATTTTGACCATCAATCTACTTTTTAAAAATAAACATTTGAATACGGAAACCACCACCAAACTTTAAGCTCTAGATAATACATTATCAGAAGCCCAAGACGCCGAAATCGGTTTGGCTCAGTGGATAGAGCGTCGGTCTGCGGACTGAAAGGTCCCGGGTTCGATTCCGGTCAAGGGCATGTACCGTGGTTGCGGGCACATCCCTGGTAGGGGGTGTGCAGGAGGCAGCTGGTTGATGTTTCTCTCTCATCAACGTTTCTAGCTCTCTATCTCTCTCCCTTCCTCTCTGTAAAATATCAATAAAATATATTTTAAAAAATAGCTCTGTATCTCTCTCCCTTCCTCTCTGTAAAATATCAATAAAATATATTTTTTTAAAAAAAGAAGCCCAAGACTAGACAATAACATTTATTTTTTCTGGAGGCAAAGAGATTCCTAAGGAAATTCATAAGGTGTTAGGCCATGCATACTTAGTCCCTCCCTCCACATTCTCCAAACACCTGTCACTCCTCCTTAATAAGAAGCTTGGAATTTTTTGATTATACCACTAGTTCTCAAATGGGGACAATTTTGCTCTCATTGGCAATGTTTGGGAAAATTTTTGGTTGTCATAATTGGAGGGATATTGCTGGCATCTAGTGGGTGAGGGCCGGAGGCAGTCCATGGATATTTCTCTCTTCCTATTCCTCTCTCTCTCTCTCAAATCAATAAAGACATATCTGGAAAAAATAATAAAAATAAACATGTATTATCTTAAAAAAAAAGAGTAACTGTCTACATGGCAGTATTTTAGGTGATTTTCATTTTAATGTTTCCTTTTGATTGATATTGAGTTGTTTTATCAATGGCTAATTAGTATTTCTATAGTGATACATTTTAAGGAGAAAATCATTTCCTTTATTTGAGACATCTAGTCTGATGTCAAGTTGGGGGAAAGGTAATCCATCCTGTGACATGATTCTCAGCTTCCCAAAGACAGCAGGGAGCCTGTGTCCCCCAGTTGCAATATTAGCAAAAAAAAAAAAAAAAAAAGAGTACTCTTCAGATCCTGACAGTACTGCTGAGAATAAAGCAGAACTTGTTACAATTATTATTATTTATCTTTCACGCGTCAAGGGAATTCTTACTGCTCGCAGAATAGAAAGGAACACATGACTCGGCAAATTCCCCATCACGAGTTCCCTAGCGGGTGTTCTCTGTCCCCTTTTGTGTCACATAATGGGGAAGACAGAGTTGCTTGGCTCTTACCATATTATTAACTCTAAATCACATCTGAAATGGGAGCACTGCAAAGGAGGATTTAGATAACAGCAGATCAAAGAAGAAGAAAAAAACACAATCTAAAAATATTTGGTTTAAAACCTCATTCACAATGTGCCAAGTATTATTTTCTTTGGCGTGCTCTCTTGCCTGCCTTTGCAAAAACTATAATTAGAATAATTTCCCACTCATATTCAGTAGGAGAGAGCATGGTGATTTTGTGACCCAGCTGGCAAATTTATAGAAATTCAGGGAAGTCTAGTTCAAAGAAAGCTAGCATCATAAAATTCTAGAGTGAAAAGATAATCATGATCATTCAAATTAACTTCCCCCATTTAATAAAACACAAATTGAGACTCCCAAATAGAGGTATATCTTGCTAAAAACCAGGTAGTATGTTAATAAAAAGCTAGATGTCCTAACTCCTGTACTAGTCCTTTCTCTACTCTGTGACACTTTCTCATCTACTGCAGTATCCTTTCATCAAATATTCATTGAACATTAATATAGGCCCTTTCGTAACCCCCAAAAAAGCAGAGAACTCTTAAAGGGCTAGCAGTTGAGTAGCAGAAAGGACTTGTATGTTGATATTTACAAGAACAGACATTAAGTGATACATGCCCTAAAAGAGATATAGCACCTATTGAGAAAGTCAGAAAAATGAAATTCAAACTACAATTGAAACTAGAGAGATCATGTAAACAAGTGATAGAGACTGTGTGTGATTAAAGGGATGAGTGAGGACTGGGACAGAGAGAGAATCCAGAGGCTTTACCGGGTGGGCTCTATCTACTTATCATCAAGAAGGAATGCAGGTCCATTTTTTTTTTCCCAAAAGCAACTATGACTCTCAACTTTTATTTAAAGTGGCTATAATTTTTAACAGTGTCAATTAAAATTGTTTTAAAGTTTGTATGTATATTGTGAGGAAAGGGGCGGCGGATGGGGATGATAAGGAGAAGGAAGTGAAGAGACTGGAAAGATGATAAGAAGCTTTGGGGTTGAGATGGCCATCAAAGTAGAATGCTCAATATTAAGTAAGTTTTGTGACTGACAATCCCTTTCCTTAGGGTCCTGTTATATTTTATATGATTTTTTGTTTTGGTTTTATAGTGAGGTAATTATTGAACCATCGACTTTGTATGTGTTTTCATTATCTCAATAACTGGCGCCTCTTCTGAACCTAACAGGCTTTGTATGTGTCCTGGATTCTTCCATTTGCATTTTTTTTCTTATACATTGAGATGTGAAATATCTCTGCAGCTTTTGTGCTACTCCCTTGAATTTCATTGGGCAGTGAATCTCTTTTGTGACAAGTTTGTATTGAAGCTACAAAACAGATGGGAGTTGGCTGGACATCATAAAGAATAGAGAAAAGCCAGCCATGAATTATGATTGCCAAGAAATCACCCAAAGTTATTCTATATTAACTAGCATGGAATATACTGAAAGACCCAGAATATTGAAGGGCTAACACAGCTCTTTTTTTTTTTTTGCCAAAGAGTAACGAAAGCTTTTTGATAAATTTTAAGCACCTGCTCAGAGAGGAGGAGGATTTCCTCTCCGAGCTGGACTGGTTTGGTTACAGAACAGGGAAATGGCTGGTTCTTGGGTCCTTTCACCATCCTCAGCAGGAGTTGTCATGCCACTAAAAGAGTAAGTGCTGTGCAATAATTCCATTGCATGGAAGACATGGATTCTGTCTTTTAAGGTACTTAAAATGCAATATGTGTAGGAATGCATCCTATCTCACCCATGTATTTGTGTAATAGGAGAGATTATATTGATCTTAGCTCAAGGAAGGAAAGCACAGAGCCATTCATTATGGATGATTTTTCTACTTTCCATAATTACTTTGTTTATCATTTGGAAAAAAAACAGCTAAGGTAAACATTTATTGGGCACTAGCTCTGTGCAGGGCATTGTCTCCCTGCTGGGATTTGTCAGATGAACAATGTCAATGTCACTGTTAAGGTATGCCATACTCTATTTTAGTTTCTAAACCTGGGGGTTGCCATTGCTTCTTTCTGAAATGCAATTCCCCTCTACTCAATTCTTCAGATATCAGCTTGAAAGTTTCTTCTGTCCAAAGCCTTTCCTGACTTTGGGAGGCTGAGTTAAGAGCTCTTCCATGCATATAAGCCTAACCAATGGACACAGACAACAGGGGGGTGAGAACATGAGTTGGGGGGGGGATTAAGGACACATATGTAATACCTTAATCAATAAAGACATTTTAAAAAGAGCTCTTCCAATGCACTTTCCTAAAAGTCTGTGCACATTCAGTCTGAACTCTAGACTTCCTGTCTCATCCTCTAGCCTAACATGGAAAAGAGTTTTATTCAATCTTATAGCTTCAATAGTTCTCTACGTACTTAGTACTGAGTATATTGCACACTTTCAATGAATGTTGTGTGAATGAACTAATGAAAGAACAAACAAATGAATAAATGAATAGGTTGATGAATAAAATATACTCCCAAATAGAGTGTAATTTCATCTGAACAAATCAGGAAGGACTATACAGAGAAGGTAGAAATATTGGTTTGGACTTTAAAATTTCTTTAATTAACTTTGCAAAGATTTCTTAAGAATCTTGTCAATACCATATGATTTTTTAGATAATAAAAACACAGTCCAGATCAAAACTGTTGAGGTCTCCATTCTCAGCCTTAGAGTAAAGGATTAGTGAGAATATAAACAACAAACTAATAACTAATAAATTAATTAATAAGAACCTTTTAGATAATGATAAGTGCTATGATGAATTTAAAACAGCATTATATAAAAGAGTGTGAATAAAGGCAAAATAGGAGTACAACTTTTCTAGAGTTAGGTGAACCAAAACTATTTTTTAAAATAAATCTTTATTGTTCAGATTATTACAGATGTTCTTGTTTTCCCTCCCATAACTCCCCTCCACTGGGTTCCCATCCCATCCCAAACACTTACCCCTGCACTGTCCTCATCCATAGGTGTAAGATTTTTGTCCAAGTTTTTCCCACACTCCCCACATCCCCTTCCCCTGACAATTGTCAGTCCACTCCCTTTCTATGCCCTGATTCTATTATATTCACCAGTTTATTTGGCTCATCATATTTTTTATTCACTTGATTTTTAGATTCCTTTGTTGATAGATATGTTGTTGTCACTTTGTTCATAATTTTTATCTTTACCATTTTCTTCTTCTTTTTCTTCTTAAAGCATACCTTTCAGCATTTCATATAATACTAGTTTGATGGTGATGAACTCCTTTAGCTTTTTCTTGTCTGTGAAGCTCTTTATATGACCTTCAATTCTAAATTATAGCTTTTGTGGGTAGAGTAATCTTGGTTGTAGGTTCTTGCTACTCATAATTTTGAATATTTCTTAACCAAAACTCTTTATAATTTTAGTAACTAAACTTCTTGCTATGAGAGGTGTCAAAGCTATCTTCTCGAAGGCACATAGCATTAGCTGGGCAAGATCTTCAGTCTTTTGCTGCTCATTCCTCTCCACACTTCAAACCTTCTGCCCTATTCTATTGTACACTCAATAAGATCCCTTCCTTCTGGTCATGTAAGTTCAAAATTAAATTACAAATCTCTTAGCAAACAGCCTGTATTCATTTTTTTCTCCCTAGCTAAATTATACAGGAGAATACAAGGAAATAAGAAAGAAACCCAGGTGTTCTGTTTAAACTTGGAGTGCATAGAATATGTTTGGGGGATGGGCAGAGGTCAGCAGGCATGGAGGCGGAAACTCTTCCTCCCAGATGGGAAGGACAGCACTGTGGAACTGCCTTGTCTTTGAGCTTTCCTCATGGATGTGAAATAAATCTTTGACTAGCATGAGATGAATCCTGCGAACCCATTTCACTAATAAGTAGAGAATCTAGATACTGGTCAACCTAGGATACATATTAGAATTTAAAAATATCCAGTGGCAGTATTGAAGTGTCAACAGAGTTGTCAAAATTCTCTCTTTTATCGAATGTGAGTATATCCAATTCAGGTATTTCATAACTCATACCCATAGGCATTGTGGCTATGTTCTATAAAAATCCCAAAATTCATTAGAAGAACTATGTATATTTAATGAGTCAAATTCCACTCTCATGTATTGCTCAATAAGCTGTACTCTTCTGTTAGTAATAGATAGATATTAGATACTAAGGCTAACAACAGGTCACATTTATTGTCTAAAACAATCACTAAGCATGAATTATAGTATCCATTATTCTAGCATCTGTATCACTAAAGCAAAAATCCAGTTTTATAGTAAAATTTAAGATGCCTATATTACAAGCAGAATTTCTCACTATAACTTGAGGCTTCCAAATTGAACTTTTTCACTGAAAATAAGCACATAGGAAAATTGCCCTATTCCATTAGGACCTATTCACAGTACTTTCTATTTATTGATTCATTCAACAAATATAAATGAAAACTTACTATATAATATAGCATTGCACTAGTTGCTGGCATATAAAGGGAGTGTAGTTTTTAAGTAGAAAGATATTAATTAAATAATTATGAAGGTAAAAAATAAATTACAAATGATCTAATAATTAAAAAATAAAGACGTATGTTGTTTTAAGAACAAGCGATAGGGATCCTGGTACAGTTTAGAGAATCAGGGAAGGCTTCTCACAGGAAGAAATAAATATTGTAAGCTTTAAGGGAGTTAGCTGGGTGAATGTAGGATGGGCAGTGGGGTTGGGGAAAAAGACTTCCAAGCTTATACAAAGTTCCCGCACTGAACAAGGGTTCAGTCAAAAGGAATAAAGATAATTGTTTTGAGATGAAACTAGAAGGATGGGCTGAGGCCAGACTGTACGATACAGCTGGCCATTTTAGATATTTTGGTCTTTGTCTTAAGAGCAGCAGGAAGCCCTGAGGAATTCGAAGCAGAGGAATGATATATCAGGCATGTGTCATGTTTGAAGTCAATTTTGTTAAGTATGCCTCATCCTACATTTTAATAAATATAAACCTATCTTGAGGTGCTTAAAGGTGGAAAGAAAGCTGTCCTACCAAGTGTTCCTTTGCTTGTAAGCATGTTTTCTCACTAGGTCTTAAAGTCATAAATATGTTCATTCCATTTTGGGTAAGCATAGAGCATCTGGCTCGAAGGAGCTAAACACCTGTGGTGCCTCAGATATATAAATATATTTTGAAAAGTAAAGAGATTTTTGGTATATATTCATGATGAGTGACATAACTTGAAAAAAAATCTAATCAATGACACAATGGCTTATGGGACTTTCAGTCTAACTAATCAGTAGGAGGTTGATACAACCAATTGAATGTAAGGCACTTTCAGAGTGTCCAGTCAGCACAGAGGCCAGCTGACCAGACTGTGAGGAACACTGACTCCCTGTGTCCCTGTGTGCAGAGAATACAGAGCTGGCTGCACATAGCCATATGCAAACCATTAGGTCGCTGGTATCTACCTATTTAATAAGCAGAACGAGAGGAGAACAGGACGATGGGGTGTGCCGGGGACAGTAATAATATAAGAGAAGGACATTGCACAGACTGATGCTTACTGTGCCATGAGTTGAGAAACATAAGTAACCCAACTCCTGGCACATGGGGTCTCAAAATAACCACATAAACCAACAAGAACCATTCTTGCTACAGGGTGGAGAATGACTTGCAGGGGGTCAGAGCCCTTGTGGTATTAATCCATTGTGATTGACTAGGTGAGATACATGGTAGATTGAAGCAAAGATGGAAAGAAATGGATACATTTGAAGATGCTAGGGAGGTACAAATTCATAAAATTTGATGCTGCATTGGTTATTGGATGAAAGGAAACATAGGGAGGTTTTAAAGATAATCCTAGGTTTCTGCTTCTGCTGTTATTTATTATTCACTAAAATAATGGAGTATTAGTATAGGAATTTCTTTATAATTCTTGATTTAGTGTATATTTATAATTTTGGTCACCTAAGTAAAATACTTTCTGATAGTAGTGTTCATAAAGCTAACACCACAATATTTTTCTTTTGACAGATACTTAAATTTTGTTTTAAGGAATTCATAATTCCTATTTTCTGATTCATTTTAACTTCAGATAATAAAGTCAATTAAAATGAGTCCAGTTAGCTCTTCAGATTATGTAAAGTTACTAGTTTTAAAAAATAATCTTTAAAGCTTCGAGGTTTTGTACTTTGAAAAGCATTACTTAAACAAATTGAAGTTGTGACAAATTAAGAGCAGAAAGTCTGATAACATAAAATAAAACCCAAAGCAATTATTTGCAGTTGGCTGAGGTCAATTTAATTGAAGCATCTTGCAAGAGATAAGCACACACAAATTTAAAATGAAATTTAAAAGTAAGTATATCTATGAATTGAAATTAATCATCCCTATTCCTGTTTTTATCTTGTGCTCTGTAACTTTATGATAACACTTATCACCTTGTGCAGTGAATTATAATCATTGCTGTTGCATGTCTTTTGTCTCTTATCCAATTACTAGAGGCCTGGTGCACGCAACTCATGCACTGAGGTGGGGTCCCTCAGCCAGGCCTGTTCCCGTTACCAGTCCAGACCCCTTACCCCTTACCGCCTGCCTGCTCACTGTTTGCTGCTCCTTAGCACTGCCTCAGAAGTGGGAGAGGCTCCCACCACCGCAGCTGCACTTTCCAACAATAAGCCCAGCTTCTAATTAAACATACTCCCCCTGTGGGAACACATTGACCACCAGGGGGTAACTCCTGTGTTGAGTGTCTGCCCCATGGTGGTCAGTGCACATCATAGTGACCAGTTGTTCTGGTCACTGCTAGAGCAGTTGCCTTGGCTTTTATTATATAGATAACTTTTCCTGGGCAAAGACCATGTCTCATTTTCTGTTTTGTCACTCACATTGCTTAGTGCTAATGTTCAGTAGACATATGTTTGTCATATTTAGTTACTTTTAAATAATAAATTTTAGCTTCTGCTTACACTTTTTTTAAATACTCTGCATCCAAACCAGTTTCCCAAAGAAAATTACAAGTATCAGCATATTTTGATGAACTTGATTGCTAGATGATGAGTCACTGTAAAAGTTGTACTTACTTATCTGCTGAAACACCACTGAAAGAAATTGCCGTGTTATTTTCTTTCTGATTCCTCAACCCCTATTCTTATAATTATTGTCCTGACCCAATTATATGCAAAGGTATTTGATATGATTATTATATTTCAGCATTTCCTCCTGGTGTCTGAAAAGCAACTAGTAGGCAATAAATGATTATACAAGTCTGTGGTAACAGAGGCTTGATTTTTTTCCCTTTCTTCTCTCTTTCTCTCTCCTTTCTTTTTTTATTTTAATAATAAGTCTTTATTGTTCAGATTATTACAGGTGTTCCTCTCCCCACACTCCCCAGAGCTTCCCTCCACCCGATTCCCAACCCCACCCCATGCCCTTACCCTCGCCACTGTCTTCATCCGTAGGTCTAAGATTTCTGTCCAATATCTTCCCACACAACCTCAGATCCCCTCCCCCCTGAGAATTGTTAGTCCAATCCCTTTCTATGTCCCTGATTCTATTATATTTACCAGTCCATTTTGTTCTTCAGATTTTTTGTTCACTTGATTTTTAGATTCACTTGTTGGTAGGTATGTATTTGATGTCTTCTTGTTGTTCATAATTTTTTTACCTTTACCTTTTTCTTCTTCCTCCTCTTCTTAAAGAATACCCTTCAACATTTCATGTAATCCTGGTTTGGTGTTGATGAACTCCTTTAACTTTTTCTTGTCTGTGAAGCTCTTTATCTGACCTTCAATTCTGAATGATAGCTTTGCTGGGTAGAGTAATCTTTTTTTTATATATATATTTTATTGATATTTTACAGAGAGGAATGGAGAGAGATAGAGAGCCAGAAACGTCAATTAGAGAGAAACATTGACCAGCTGCCTCCTGTACACCCCCCACCGAAGATGTGCCCGCAGCCAAAGTACATGCCCTTGACTGGAAGCGAACCTGGGACCTTTCAGTCGGTAGATCGACGCTCTACCACTGAGCCAAACCGGTTTCGGCTGGGTAGAGTAATCTTGATTGTAGGTTCTTGTTGTTCATCATTTTAAGTATTTCTTGCCACTCCCTTCTGGTCTGCATAGTTTCTGTTGAGAAATCAACGGAAAGTCATATGGATATTTCTTTGTAGGTAACTAGCTGTTTTTCTCTTGCTGGTTGTAAGATTTTCTCTTTGTCTTTTGCCCTTGGCATTTTAATTATGATGTGTCTTGGTGTGGTCCTCTTTGGATTCCTCTTGTTTGGGGTTCTGTGCGCTTCCTGAACTTGTAGGTCTATTTGTTTCACCAGGTAGGGAAAGTTTTCTGTTATTATTTCTTCCAATATGCCTTCAATATCCTGCTTGCTCTCTTCTTCTGGCACCCCAAAAATCCAGATGCTGGTATGCTTTAAGCCGTCCAAGAGGCTCCTTATGCTATCCTCACATTTTTGGATTCTTCTTTCTTTTTGCCTCTCTGGTTGGGTGATTTTTGCTTCTTTATATTCCAGATCTTTGGTTTGATTCTTGGGGCACGTTGATCTATAGTTGAGTTTCTGTATATTCCTTATTTCAGACTGTGTATGCTTAATTTCAGTGGGGCTTTGATGTTGACTGAGTCCATCTCCAGAATGTGTCACTCATGAGTGTAAGGGGTTAAAACTGAGGGCTAGGAACACTGGCTTCTGGATCTCCAATGGGGTGGGGTTCAGCTACTGTCTATGGCTACCCTGCAGGAGCTACAGTGAGGGCCACAGTCCTCTCCTCCTTTGCTAGGTTAAACTGCAACTGAAAGGGTCATTCATATGCAAAAGCCGCTGCTTGGAGCTTGGGTGTGTTTGTAGGTTGTGAGGGGCAGAGTCTCAAGGTGGAGTCTCAGGGTGTCACTAGGCTGGGGCGTGGCCAACAGCAATGGCTTCTCATCAGCCACCTCTTCGATCCACGTCTCCATGCTTCCCTACATCTCGCACCACAGCACAACAAACAAATATTCATGCACGGAGCTCTGCAAGCAAGCCACCCTCACTTTCCAACCTGATGGCAGACAGTCTAGCCTCTCCCCAGAAACTGGATTTCAGAGAGATTGGGAGCTTGTCTCTCTTTGGGTTGAAGAATGCAATGCCCTCCACCCTCCAGGATCCACCGCCAGCCCGCATTCCGTCCGTGCCCCCCTATCTCAGTTTTGTAGTGTTTGTGCCCTGAATTCTCCTCTTTTTCTTTCAGTCTAGTTGTAGGGCTTCCTTTCAGCCAGCTATCCCTTGGGTTTAGGGTTATAGACATTTTATTTTATAGTTGTATTTTTGAAATTGTTATGCATGGCAGCAGATTAGGTGTGTTTATCTACACTGCCATCTTCGTTCCTCGAGGCTTGATTTTTGTCAATCTATATAATAAAAGCCTAAGTGAACATTAGGGCAGAATGACCAGTACAGCCAATTGCTATGATGCACACTGACCACTACAGGGCAGATGCTCCACGCAGGAGCTGCTCCCTGGTGATCAGTGTACTCCCACGGAAGGAGTGCCCCTCAGCTAGAAGTTGAGCTCACACTGGTAAGCACAGTGGTGGTGGAGGAGCCTCTCCTATCACTGTGGCAGCACTAAAGACCAGTGAGCCAAGTGGTAAGAAACAGCGAGCAGATGGGCAGTAAGGAGCAAGGTTTCCTGGACTGCGAGAGGGATGTCCTACTGCCGGCTTAGGCAGACATCCCCCATGGGGTCCCAGACTGTAAGAGGGCACAGGCTGGGGTGAGTGATTCTGCCCCCAGTGCATGAATTTGTGCACTGGGCCTCTAGTCTCATATAAAAGAATAAACAAGTAAATGTGTATGTGTAAGTACTTAGACAGTGATCAATAAACCTTCAATCTATCTTTATTCCTGTCTATACACTTTTCTCCTCCCACTCAAATATTCACCAAATATTTGTTGTATATTGTAGGTAGTTGGGACACATCAATTAATAAAACAGGTTGAAATTGCTGCCCTTATGGAGCTTACTTTCAAGTGGAGAGAAATAGACAACATAAAATAAGCAGCATAAAAGATGGAATGATAGAGAAATGAGAGAAAAGGAGAGAGAGAGAGAGAGAGAGAGAGAGAGAGAGAGAGAGAGAGAAAGAGAAATGAGATATGTTTGGAAGATGATGAGAACTAACGAACACAAGATTAAGTAGAACAGGGTAATACGGGTTGGGAATGTGAGGGGTGTGGACAGATAGGTTTCAATATATGCAGGAATTAGTTAAACAATTGTCTTGGGGAGAGTATTCTGGATAGAGAGAAAAGCTAGCTCAAAGGCTTGATGGAGGACAAGCCTGATATTTCTGAGGAGCAGCACAGAAGCCAATGTGATTGGAGGGAAGTGAGGTTGGTAGGACACAAGGCAGAAAAGTGAGAGCCGGGTCACAGAAATCCTAAAAGGGCATTGTATAAACCTTGGTTTTTAGTCTAAGGGAAGAGTCATAACAGAATACTGAGCAGAGGAGGGAAACAATCTGATGTATTTTTAAAGAATCTGGCTGCTATGTTGAGCACAGACTGGGGGTGAGGGTGTGAAGTAAGGGAGATTAATCAGGAAAATCATTACAAGAATTCAAGTGAGAGATGGTGGCTGAGACCTAAGATAATGGCAATGGAATTAGTGAAACATGGTCAGCTTTGGGATATATTTTGAAGGTTGAGCAACAGAATTTCCTGACACACTGTGCAATGTAAGAGAAATAATGGAACTGGAGGCCATGCCAATGAATATGGCTTAAAAGCCTGCCTCTGAGTCTAAAGTTCATATCTTATCCCTTCAACTTATGCATTCAAGCCCTACAATTGCAGCCAGTTCTTGGGAGGATACCTTTGAAAGCCAATCACTATATCTTTGTGGTAATTACTGTAACGCCGTGACAACAGCTGTTGAGAGAGAGAGGGAAGAGCAGTCATGTGTATACGTGGCACCCAGGAAAGAAAGTATCTGGGACAACAGAGTATGTAATGTTTAAAGAATGGGAGGGAGAAGATTAGAATTCCCGGATTTCAATTACAACTTTTCCTGCTTAAGTCTATCTAAGAATAATTACCCCTTGGTATAAGCCTGTTTAAATAAAATGCCAGGGAGGGTTTTTATAATATTGTAATTAGTTTAAATTAAATTAATGGTGCATATCATCTTGATCTTGGGTATTAAATGATAATCTGTTTAAACTTGCCTAAAAAATTTTTATACTGTAATTCTATTGATTTTACAGTTGATGGACTGGAATTTAATTTAAAATGTGCCAATGACTCTATAAAAAAAGAATGAAATCTTGTCATTTGAACAATATGGATGGTGTCCTAGAGGCCATTATGCTAAGTAAAATAAATCAGACAGAGAAAGACAAATACAATATGATTTCATGTATATGTGGAATCTAAAGAATAAAATAATAAACAAAATAGAAACAGACTCATAGAGACAGTGGACAAACTGAGGGTTTCTAGATTGGTGGGGGCAGAGGAATGGGTGAAAAGGTTGGAGGGAGTAAGAAATTATAAAATAGACATGGGGATATAAAGCACAGCATCCTATCTAGTAAAGAGGGAATATGCTAATTGACTTCCCCACCCTCAAAGGTGGCAGCACTCATAGCCAATAAGGAGGGGATATGCTAATTGACTGCCTTGCCATCAAAGATGGCAGCACCCATTGCCACAAGATGGTGGTATCCAGTCCCCTCAGCCCCATTGAGGCGTCAGGCACATGGCAAGGCAGGGCCCTCCTCCAGGCGGATCCAGATGCTCTGCAAGCCTGCCTCTGGAGTTCCCTAGTTCCCTCAGTCCCTCAGCCACCCAGGGCTAGCCCCTGGCACAGGTAACCAGGCCCGGCCCAGGCTTGTACTGCTGGCAGTAGCAGAGGTGTGAAGGGGACATCACCTTCCACTGGTCACTGGGTTGCCTCCCACCCCTGAGGACTCCCAGACTGAGAGACTCCCCCTCCAGTGCATGAATTTTCATGCACTGGGCCTCTAGTAGAGAATATAATCAATAATAGTGTAATGACCATGATAGTGACAGCTGGGTACTAGAAGTATTAGGGGAATCACTTCATAAATTATATAATTGTCCAATCAATATATTGTACAACTCAAACAAATATAAAATAAAATTTTCTGGTAACTAGACTAAACTCTTTATTGGTACTTACAAGCTCAGAGCAATTGAAAACTCAATTTTTTTTTACAACTAGCTTTGCTATGACTGCAGAGAACTTCTAGGAGAGTCTGTGTCATAGATTAACTATGGTGATGTCTTACAATGTTCTCTTTCTTTAGACTTGTCAAATAATTCTAGGAAATGGGCAGGATACATGTGTAATCTTTACTTTCATTAGTTCTTGCTCACTTTCAGGGAGAGGAGACACTTGCCTCCTCAGTCCAAACCCACAAAGTCGTTGACAATTAATAAAACTAAAGAATCATTGTGTTTATCAATTCAATTTATGTCTTTGGCTTTATTTATGTGCCTTTTGTGGTAAGTTTTGACATTTTCATGTCTAAGTGATTGAAGATCCTTTCTTAAAAGGCATTTGTCTGCTACCTGGTGGTCAGATTGAAAATTACACTTCCAACCACTGGAAAACCATATATAATTTCCCAGCCACATTAAAAAATAATAATACTATTTTAAAATTGCATTCAGAAGTCCAGCATCTGTCATTTAGCAGGTGGATCAGGTATTAGGTTAAATAATTGTTTTTGTTAATTTCACTGAGGCTTCAAATGTCCCTTTTATAACATAAATATCCTAACTTATATGCAGAGAAATTTCTGTTTGCTGAATTTCTATTATAGTCTTAGAGGTCTATTATAGCTATAGTCTTAGAGGTCAGTTGTTAGGAAACAGCTAAAAAGAAGAGAAATAAAGATTAAAGATAATTCTTGGAACTGTGAGGGGGACTGATGTTTCACAAGATGCTTCTGAATTCCTAGAGTGGTAAGACTATGGCTTTCCTCTGCTTCCTCTTCTATTTTTGTCTAACAAATACACACACACACACACACACACACACACACACACACACACTCACACACACAAAATGGTAGGCTTCCCTTGGTAGTGATTATTCACTTTTTATAGTTTGCCATTTTGATACTCCAGCCCAAAGCAGTATGGCTGCTGTTCAATCTAACCCAGGATGCCTAGAAAAAGACTGCATCAGCTTTCCTCTTTAGTTTTTCTCTCCTGCACACTAAGTCGCCAGATCCTTAAAACACATGCATTCCCAACCAGAGGAAGCTTAGCCCTACCCATCTGCAAGTTAACTCTGAATGAGCTGTAAGCTTTGGACCTCTCACTTCCAACGCCCTGAGAGAGGCCCCAGCAAATGTTTTCACATCATCATATATTTTTATACAATTTACAAAAAATAAATAAATAATAAAGAAAGGAAGGAAAGAAAGAAAGAAAGAAGGAAGGAAGGAAGGAAGGAAGGAAGGAAGGAAGGAAGGAAGGAAGGAAGGAAGGAAGGAAAACAGCAAGGGGTATTTTAATTTAATATTTTTCACTGTGACTGGCTCAATTCATACTGGCTTCTACAGTGGCCTTTGGCACTTTGAGTTTGGGGTAAGAGCACATTGACTTGCAGATACTCTATTTTATTTGTAATTTAGAAAGATAGAGTATTTTAATAAAATAAGTGAAGAATAATAAAATCTTGATATGACTAAATGGACTTTTTTGCCATTTTAAAATGTATTTACTAGTGCTGAAACCGGTTTGGCTCAGTGGTAGAGCATCGGTCTGTGGACTGAGAGGTCCTGGGTTCGATTCCGGTCAAGGGCATGTACATTGGTTACGGGCACATCCCCGGTGGGGGGTGTGCAAGAGGCAGCTGGTCGATGTTTCTCTCTCATTGATGTTTCTAGCTCTCTATCTCTCTACCTTCCTCTCTGAAAAAATATCAATAAAATATATTTTTTAAATGTATTTACTAGTGAACTGAAAGAATTTTCAAATTCATAGGAGTGAAATATGAAAATGTCACATAATAAGTGATAAAATTGATAGAAATAATCTTATATCAAGAAGTATATTATAACAACAACAACAAAATGAGGTTCTTCCATAAAGAGTAAATCATTAAGAGAAAAAGAAAAGCTTGAATGAAAGTCTGAGTGGGCCCTTGGCTTGATGTATAATCTAATCAAAAGAGAGTATGTTACATGGACAAAGTGGGAAAAGCTATAAATTTCTTGTTTATTGGATAAGAAATACTGACAGAAATAAATTTAAAAACACTAATAATGAAGTATCACTACAGTGAAGACTTCAGTAATAAGGTGTTTAGAGAGTATTGTCAATTCAAACCCTGGCCACATAGCCTGTTGATTAGAGCACTGTCCTGATACACCAGGTTTCAGGTTCAATCCCTGGTCAGAGCACATGTAAGAATCAACATATGAATGCATAAAAAAGTGGAACAATAAATTGATGTTTCTCTCTCTTCCTTCCTCTCTCTCTAACATCAATACAACAAGGAGTAGTGTCAATTCAAAGGGAATTGATATTAAGATAAGTTACTGAGCAAAAATTGCCCTGAGAACTTATGTGCTATATCTGACAGTGAGTTATACACTGTTTAGAAGATTAACTTGACATTCCAAATAGCAGGTTATAACATTGTTAAAAAAAAAAAAAAACTCTTATAAACTACCAAAAATAAAAAAAACAAATTTTGATTGACCAGTTTAAAGAAAACTGCATAATGATTGTTCAATTCTCTCCTCCTTTTTAGAGTTTACTAGAAAAAATTAGTAAAAATATTATGTAGCTTTTAAGGTCATTTAAATACTAAAATTATATAGCGCTTCTAGATTTTGTGGTATTTGTCAACTTCTCAAAATTCATAAAGTTCTTGTGATTTCTAGTCTAAGTAAATATTCATTTTCACACCTTTGTAAAAAATTGCCTTTGTAAATTTTTTTTTTTAATTCTCAAAGTTAGGGTCTGTCAAAACCAGAATTTACCCATATCCATACTTTACTCTGGCTGTTACCATTTGTGGGTCGCTTCACAATTCTTACAAAGCAAGGTCTCTCACACAGTAGTGATTCAATTTTCTCTAAAAATAAAGTATGAGTAATGGCTTTATATTTAACTGAAAGTCCACTCTTTTAGCATTTTATACCCAGGTGCTTTTGTTAGCATAGGCAGCTACTTAGCAAAAGAGAAAGGAGCTGGATTGACTGTGCCTGTTTGAGTCTGAAAGTTAAACTTAATCAGACTTAGGTCTGGAAGTTATAGCTTCAGATACCCAGGGGATAGCCAAATCCCTACCATGGGGATTAACATCCCTTTCCCAGCCTCTCCCACCCCGAGCAAGGAGAAAGGACCCACTTTCCAATCTCCACAGAGAACAATTGGTTTGTTCCCTGCAGAATACCAGGGGGAGGAAGAACCAGCAAAGGGAAAATTCCTCTGCTGGGTGCATCCGGAGTGGAAACCAGATGGAACAGCATAACTTGGAGGCCTGGACAGTAAGAGTCAAGATGGTGACCATAAAGGGGAGGCCTCTCATGGGGAAAATTTGGGGAATGAGTCCAGTTGGAGGAGAGCACAGAACCACTGGAGGTCCAGGAGAGGGATTGTTTAGGGGGAGGGCCTAACACAAGCCCCGGAATAATTAGAAAGAAGGTTTCACAGTTTTAAAGGTAGGCTGCTGGTTCCCCCAAAACAAATACCCTGTTTCCCCCAAAATAAGACAATGTCTTATATTAATTTTTGCTCCCAAAGATGCACTAGGTTTTATTTTCAGGGGATGTCTTATTTTTCCATGAAGAAGAATATGGTACACATTTATTGTTAAATGAAAATAAAGGAAATTTATTACCTGTATACAGTATGGTAGTACAGTAGTTGTCAACACAAACCAGACAAACTGTGAATCCTACAGTATCAAGAATTTACTCATTCATTCAATGACAATCATGTCATCATCTTCTGGAACATCATAACAATCCAATTCCGGAATTTCCTGGTGAATTTCTTGTGACTCCATTTCTTTCAGAATCAGTGGACCAAATCTCTCATGTTTAGCAATAGCACTGTCTTTAAATGAGTACTTCTTGTCAAGGTAGCCTGCTCACAGTGCATTTGCAATGCAACTGCCAGTGATTTTCCCACATGAATTCTTCATCCAAGTCACAACTTCTTGCAGTTTAGGTTTCACAAAATTTTCACGCTGATTTCCCTCTATTCACACAGCAGTGACATCAGGACTCCGCATAAAGTCACTGGTAGCTAGACGCCAGTCGGGGTGGCCCTAGCTACCAGTTTACAGTAAATTAATTTTAATTCTGAGACAGAGCCTGGGGGCCTTATTTTCGGGGGAGATGCCTTATATTTCACTCAGAAGGAAACCTGTAAGTAGGTCTTATTTTCGGAGGATGTCTTATTTTCGGGGAAGCACGGTATATGGAGGATTATCAGGAATCTCAGGGCAGTTGCTGCTAGAGCCCGCCCCTTGTCTACCTCCCTGAGAACCTATAATTTCCCTTCACTCCAATCAGTCTTGCCACTACACTTAAATTTATCTCGAATGTGTGCCCTCTGAAACTCATTTCTCAAAACACCTTAAGAACTCATTTTCACGAGCAACAAATTGTTGTCTATATCTCTAGTGGGAGAGAGACTTGCTTACACCTTTAAAATTTGCTATTCTTTATGTCTTTACCATTACCATTGTGGAACAGACAAAAAAAAACCCAAACAGCCTTAGAACCCCATTTTCCTCCCCAGTATTTTGTAGGTAATGACAATTCTCATTTAATTTACTGTGCTTCCCATGATTGGAACCAGCTATTAAGATATAAGTACTATGAGCACTGGCCAGAGAAAGGTTAACCACTAGTTTCTCCATATCAAGCATGTAATTTTGTGGAAAAAGTAATATGTGTTAGACCAGTGGTTGGCAAACTCATTAGTCAACAGAGCAGCAAACCACGGCTCACGAGCCACAGTTTGCCGACCACTGTACAGTTAGACTGTGTTCAATAATTTCTAGTCAGGGTGTATATGCTAATATCTTTACACCATGGTGTACTTCTGTAAATAAGTAGTATAAGTTTCATAATAATATGTTGAGTATGATCACTCTCTAAAATTATATTTGAAGTGAAAATTGTAAATTCAAAAGCTTGCATAAACACAGGAGGCAAATTTTTCCCTGAAAATATAAATTTGTGCAACGTTTTAAACATATAACAATAGTAAATGGGCCTCTGTGATCCATCTCCAGCACGGTGGGCTTTTGATAGAACCAGTTGCTGAATTTTTCCCTCAGCAAGCAATGTAGGGAGGAGAAAAGAACTGTGGGCATGGTCCAGCATCATGATGGAAACCCCAGAGATGTCTGCCTCCACTATACATGGGCAGCAACTAGAAAAACTAGAAAAGGCCTCAGCCCACAGCTCCAATTTTTTTAAAATGACCCAGTGGGAGATAATAAGACCTAGGTGACGTATGAGGAAACAGGTGACCCCATAGTACTCAGCCAATGAGGAACCGGGGGAGGGACTGAATAAATGGGCTGTGTTTCCTGCCCCAGGTGTGCCTGTACAATTAGATGGACATCCACTCTTGAGAACTTATCAAAAGTCTTGTTTTCGCCACACTTCTGTTTTTGAGTTTGTTATTTGAATTTGGACAGGTGAGCATTTCTCACATAACTACAACAGGCTTCTACGTGTTGGCTTACCCAGTCTGTTTAGTATGTTGGAAAAAAGCAAACTTCATTTAGAGGTTTGCATGCTTCTTTCTGACCTGAACCAGGCATTTATGTAAGCAGTATAGAAGGTGAGAAAAGAGAACTAACAGGAGTTTTCATTTTATATTCAGGAAATGTAGGACCCCAAGATTGAGGAATTGACCTTCCCCACTGCCTGTTCCAGGATGTGACCTTTACGGTTAAAGATTAGACAGGGATGAGGTCAGTTCTTTATGGTTGAAGATTAGGCAAGAATGAAATCAGTCCCCAGAAACTCCCTACCCTGAGGACTTGCCCAGAGGAGAGACCAAGGGGCTTGCAAGATTAACATGTAATTAACGAGCCCAGTTCCCCTTAGAATTTCCTTGTTTCCTTCTTCCCCCTCCATGTGTAACCCCACCTGCGTGTGGTCTTTGCCTTTATAAACTCATGTTCTGCAGTTACTCGGGGCTCCCAGGCAGACAGCGCTCTTGCTGTCTCCCTGAGAAGCCCCTGCGCTTGTACTATTAAAACCTCATGCTTTTTGCATCAAGTTTCGGTCTCGGCGTTTGACTTGGGGTCGTCGTCCCCTCCGTCGGACTCATCGGGGGTCTTGGGACTTTACAGAAACACAGCATAAACGTAACTGTGCTGATGCCTTGCAGTTGGGATTCTGACAAACCACCTACAAATTGGAGGTCCCAAAGGTCCCCATCTCGGATTCCATTACTTTGTCAGAGTTGCTGACAGAACTCAAAGAAACATGTTACTTATTAGATTATTGGGTTATTATAAAAAGAACAGCCAGATGGAATAGACACATAGGGCAAGTTATCGGGAGCGGGCAGGAGCTTCCATGCCCTCTCAGAGAGAGCACCTTAAATCTCCATGTATTCAACCATCTGGAAGTTCTCTGAACCCTGCCCTGAGGTTTTATGGAGTCTCTATTATGTAAACATGATGGATGATTAGATCATTGGCCATTGGTGACTGAGCTCCATCTGCAGCCCCTCCCCCCTCCTGGGAGATCTAGAGAGTGGTTCCTAAAATTCCAACTTTCTAATCACAGGGCTGGCTTCACTGGCTACCAGCCCTCATCCTTAGTTAATCAAGAGGTTTTCCAAAATCCACTTTATTAACATAACAAAAGACACCATTTTACTCTTTCCTCTGGAAATTCTAAGGGTTTTAGGAGCTTTGTGTCAGGAAAGGAGTGGAAGACCAAATCTTTCTTATTGTAAATCACAGTATTACACAGGGCTGTTACCTTGATTGTTAAATTTTGAAGCAAGTCTATTTCTGTGATTGGACCTTATTCAAATGTAAGCACTCATAAAAGGATAAAATGTTTAAAATTAGACTTGTTATATAAATAGGTTTATTGAAGAAAAACTACATCTTGTGGTACAAATTATGTTTTCTTACTTTTTAAAAAAATAACTTTTTTTAGGAACATTTTGTTGAATTTTTAGTCATGCAGAAACTACATTTCTGTAATGACCCTTTCTCCTTTCTGTCCATTCACTCCCTTCCTTAATCATTAAGCCCTTAGGACATCAGATTCTGGTCAGCACCAAACTAAAGAAAACTCAGACCTATTGGCCACAGAAATAGTCTCAATCAAGCTAAAGATAACATCTTGATTTCAGTTCTGTTTAAAATGCAATTCTTTATATTTGATTCAAAGTTCTTCTCCAGAGTGTGCATTCGATGTGCTATTCAAAGTGTGCCAATTAGACTTTCTGACCTGTGAATATGCTACCAAAGAGAAAAAGTTTGTACACCTGGTGTTGACAGATCCAAATACTAGAAATCAAGAATTGCAGTGGACAAATATTAAGTATTTTATTATTAATGGTGGCATCCAGTAGAATGAGATGCTAATGCTCAAGCCCAAACTCTTGACGGGGTTTGGGTTACAGATTATGTAGGACAGAATGACAAGACACATGTGTTAGGGGCTTCAGGTTATGCTGGGAGCTGATTGGTTGGAGATGAGGTAAGGGTATGAGTCATTTCTTCAGGTCTTAAGGAAAGCTCTGAGGTGTGTCCTAGCTTCCCCTGTCTGGTTTCTTAGGAAAGTAACCGGGGAATTGTTTCACCTTAGGGCTTAGGAGCTGAAACTTAATTTATGGCAAGATACTATCTTTAGCCTGCCAGAGGTTCCAACTTTGCAATCATTAGTCAGATCTGGCTACTGTCTTCTGCTGCAGAGTGTTGCTGATTATCTGGGGGGGAAAGGCTTGGTCTCTGAGGGATACATACATAGAAAAATATTACTTCTGGAGCCAGGATTTAAAGGTAAATTTATTCAAAGCCATAAAGACACTTGTTTTCCAATGGCATGCTACTGGTCAAAGGTAAATAAAATTAAGTGAGAATAAGCATTTAGAAGTTTGTATAGTAACCTGACATTGATGTAGTGCCCAAGCCTATCTCAGTTCCTTATCTAAACAATATACCTCAGCACATGGAACCGAGGGCATGGCTGAGGCCCTCTGCTGTGAACCATGAGAGCCACAGGGAATTTAAATGAAGTGCCATTGGTTCCCATCTTCTTCCCAGGAACCACATTCCCTTCAAGTCTGGCTGTCACAGGCCCTGCAAGAAGCTTTCCATTTTTATTCTTTTTGCTCATGTATACCCACACATTTAAAGGACACATTTAATCCTTACCAAAGGATATTTTTTCCCAATGATTTCTAGAGAGAGTGGAAAGGAGAGAAAAAGGGAGAGAGAGAGACACACATCAATGTGTGAGAGACACATCAATTGACTGCCTCCCAAACTTGTCTCTACTGGGGCCAGGGAACCTACAACTGAAGTACATGCCCTTGACTGGGAATCACACTTGAGAACCTTTGGGCCACAGGCTGATATTCTAATCACTGAGAAAACTGGGTAAGGCCTGTAATGTTTTCTTATAGTCATCCATTAAATCTTTATGAAAGATGGTCTTAAAGCTCCCCTCTCTTATATGCTTCAGTAGGATGAAGTGGAGATGGAAAACTTTCTCTCCAAAAAGCTGCATTCCCTATATTTCTTTCACTCCCTCTCTCATATAAATCTGTCTTTGTTTCTCAATCTACTTCTATCTCTCACTGCTGTTTTAATTCTTGGTGGGAGGGGAGGGGTTGGAGAGAGTGAGGCCAACTGTATTACCTTTTAGAAATTCCAAGGCTTTCTTTAGATTATGGAAATATATAGTTCTCATTTCAGCTTCTGGTCTTAGCCATAATTCTGTCCAATAGAAAAAAAATTCTCTCAAGATTATATATCTGCTTTAGTAGTTACATTCTGTTTGAGAGAATAGGATTGAAACCATCTGTGATGGTTAATTTTTGTGTCAACTTGTCTGGGCTAAGAGATGACCAGATATCTGGTAAAACACTATTTCTGGGTGTGTCTGTAATGATTTAGCAGTAGACAAAGAAAATAAAGTTCACCCTCTTTAATGTAGGTGGGCAACTTCCACTTAAGTAAGGGCCAGCATTGAACAAAAAGACAGAGGAAGGGTGAATTTTCTCCCTTTTATTAATCTAGACATTCATCTTTCCTGCTCCTGGTTCTAGGGAGGCCTCAAGAGCTCAGACATGGACTAAATTACATTACTAGCTTTTCTGGTTCCCCAGTTTGCAGATAGCAAGTTGTGGGATTTCTTCACCTCCATAGTCACATAAGTCAATTCCTACAATAAATCTTCTCATATATATCTATATTAAGACACTGAATCTGGCCTGCTTTGATGTTGATTATTTGTTTATTTTTTGCTTTTTACTCAAGCTCTATTTTATCTTGGTTTAGGTATTTACAACAAAAAGAATGCTTCCAATTATCTGGTGAAGTGAAGAAGGTTAATGTGAACCATCATCCCAGTACTTTATCACTTCTACTCAGGTTGACACTATAATATGTTGTCTAAGTTAAGGTACTTAATATATATATATATATATATATATATATATATATATATATATATATTCTTTTATTGATTTCAGAGAGGAAGAGACACTGAAGCATCAATGATGAGAGAGAATCATTGATTGGCTGCCTCCTGCACACCCCCCCCCCCGCCTGAGGATGGAGCCACAACCTGGGCATGTGCCCTTGACCAGAAGCGAACTCTTCAGTCCACAGGCCAATGCTCTATTTACTGAGCCAAACTGGCCAGGGCTAAATTAAGGTACCTTTGAAAGCAAAGAGGGTGCTATTAATAATTACTCTGATAAAACAGATGTTAACTGAGACTTTTCCCAGGTTTCCTAGAAAAAAAAAAAAGTAAGCCTGTCTTTATAAAGCTGAGACCCAGGTGCTGGGAAGTTATAATTAAAAAAATCCAAGTAGAGACCCTCTATGTGTCTCCTGTAGGAGGTAGTCAACCTCTCAATCTTAGAGTCTTTTTAGACACAACAGTGCAGTTAATAAATGAACACCCACAGGAACCAAGATTTACTGGACAGGTTGCAATTAAACTCTGAAATTGTGTTGTGTTCATGTAGAAAATTCTTGAAGTTCTATTTGTAATTCTTTTAACTTAAAGAATAAAAAAAGTGCATCTTAGTTTATTTGTGGGAATTTTCCATTAGGATGTTGTGTTTCCTATCCTTGTGGGGGTTGGAGGGAGAATTAATACCATGGTTATGTTAGATGTTGAATTTGTTTGTTTTATAAATATCACACTTTTATCTTTATTTTTTGTTTAAAATCATAATATTCCACAATTAAAACTCTTTTCGCCTCTAAAAATGTCTAGTGTTGAGTTCTCTATTCAAATGAACTTCTTGTGTGAGCTACAGAGAAGTGAGATAGATCCTAAAATAACCTAGAAGCCATTCTGTGAAGTTGACAAGTAAAAGGTAGTTCCATTTAGAAATGTTAAAAACTCATTCCATACATAATTAATTACAGCAGGGGGACTTATGAATGTAAAGACACAAATGGTTATACTATAAGACAAGCTAAGAAAAAGACCTAAAGAGAGGCTAAAATATCACAATGGGAATTGATGATGGGTTAGATAACATCTGCCCTGGAAAAATTAGAAAAAGCTTCTTGGAAGAGGTACCATTGGAAATTGGCTTTTAAAATTGAAGATATTTTTTCAGGCATACATAAGGTAAGGAAAGAGGCATTTCAGAAATAATCAAAACCTCAGGAGCAGGAAATTTGGGGCAGTTTTCAGGAATAGATAGTGGCCACCTTGAACTGCAAGATAGAACAGGAAGGCTAAAAGAGCAATGCTATGTAGGAGAAAAATACACATCATCAGCTATACCTCTTCCTAATGTTAGCACATTTGCCTATCCCCACATATTTACATACCCCTCTACTCCCTGCTACCCCACACACACCAATCAAACACTTTGGAATTGGTGGGTCATAGTCAGATGCAGTCTTGGTAGATATCTTCACCATACAACACTGTTATTCTCTCATAATATTTAATTTCTTCAACTTGTGACATTTTCAGTGTCACGGAATCTCATGGTTGTATTTCACAGTCCAATGACCAGATCTTAATAGCATCACATTTCCTGTTCTGTATGTTGTACTTGTGGATAGGACACTACAATGTCCCCAAAACCATACTAGTGTTTTGGTTCAGAGAATCTTAACTAAGAATCTGATGTGTGTAAAGGAATAGCCTCAGGGGGATTTATCTAGCATGAATATGTAGGAAAAACAAGGGGAAATGATGTAATTAGGAAAATAATTAAAAGCTCACAAGAGTCCTAGTAGGGTGCATACATAGGCAGAACTAGTGAAATGAATAAGAGAAGACAGGTTCAAGAGACTTTGTCAAGGTAAAATGTAAAGAATCTAAGAATTGATGTGAATGGAAGTGAGAAGGATGACTACATTTGTGCAGAGAATGGTAATATCGGTGGAAATAAAGTTGTCAACAAGTATGATTTTAAAATATAAGGCATTTTAATTTATCCTCTAGTGTATTATGTGTAAAGCTAAACTTTCTAAAACATGAACTATTTAGAAAGATCTAATTGGTAGTAGAAAAGAATGGGATAAAAAGTTATTTTAAGATGACTCCTTGCTTCCACCAATATGGAACAGCATTTAAGTTGCATCACATGCCCATTTAACTGAGAGGGGCAGAGAGAGAACAAATTTAAATAATGCACGTGATTCCTCTTTTTGAATGAATGATAGGGAGCCATGAGTTTATATTTCCCACAGAAGGTATCATTTCCTGCTAGCCTCTGGAAGTATGGACATTGATGTACTGGATTGTAGTCAGGCCAATCTTAAGTTTGATTTTCATATTGGCTTCAGAAACTAACCACTCAATAGTATGATTCCACACTATGGTTTGGAATAGAGAAACACATTGAATATGGAACTTGGTGTCCAGGTATTCAGGTGCCTTCAATATCTAAAAATCTTTTTATATCCATGCTTTAAAAGAACTTAAAGTCATTTGACAATGAAGACAATACTTCCAGTCTAGTGTTTAATATTTTTACTTCCCAGCAGCATAATACCACTTTGGTCAGGTTGAACCACTGCACAATTTTGCAGCTCTTTCAGAAAAATAATAAAAACAATTCAAAAGACACAATCACATGCAATGGTGAGAAAATAGTACTACTGCCCACCTTTCCCTATAAATGTGAACTATCCTTGGTTCATCTTCACACTGTGTATTTATTATAAACCCTTGTAGCAAGGGATTTTGTTTCTTTCAGGTTTTTTTGTAGCACCAAATAGACACAGTGACTAACAACCAATCATTCTAAAAAATCATTGAATATTTATCACGTCAGAAGTTTTCTGGACCTGTACTTTTACCCACTACCCTGGCTTGAAGTGTTTATGAGAGGAAGCTACAACATAAGATTGCGTTTCGTTTCTGCCCCTTACATGGTTTGTTGACTATAAATACTTTACAAATATCTTTTTGTATACTACTTTACAATTTCAAAGTATTTTATATACAGTGACTCATTTATTTTAATGTAAAGGTGTCCCCCAAGCCACAGATGATAATTAGACACATGAGCTCCTGTGTTACAGTGCATGGGTTCAAATCCTAATTCCACCTGCTAGTTGTGCGACCTTCAATAAGTCACATACTGTGCTTCAGTTTTCTTGTCTATAAAATGGAACCTATTCAATAAAATTGTTTAAGGGATTCAATGAGAAAGTTTATGAAAGTACTGAACACAGCAGAACCCAGTAGGAGCTAAATGTTAGTTCTGAGTAGATTATACTTATGTACCTCATTGGGATATAACTATGGTGTATGGATATACTAAGCGGCATTTTTGAGTGGTGTGTTTAGAAAATCCAGCTCAGGAATATGTGCATGAAGTCTTCATGATTTGCATGGGGTTAGGGATTTTAGTTTCTTTATCAAGGAACCTGATGAATAGGAAATTCTAGTTATTGCTAGGGTAAGTGTTGAGTAGTTCCTCACAGTAAGCTCCATGAGGGCACTGTGTCTGTCTTATTAGCCACTGTATTTCCAGAATCATATTAATTACACAATTACACAATTAACATTTGGTAAATGAATAAACACATGAAAAAGTCTTAATAGCTGTGTGATTAATCTTAAATTCAGGTACATTCTAGAAATCAAATATGAGAGTGACCTTATGAAAACAAGGCAAGATTTAGGGATAACACCACTTACTATGAACTCCTTAGAAATAAAGTTAATAAATATCAAAGGGGATATTAATAATATGCTTGATGATGTGACTTTTCTTATTTTTTTAAACAAAAACATATGTTTTATAAAATTTATTAATGGAATTCCATGTTTAGATGATCCTTGACAAAGTCCTTTCATAAAGAACTAGAAAGGTTGAATTTTACTCATTATAAAAACTCTGAATCACCAAATCATTCCTTGTGTAAATGTCCTCAGATACTTAAAGCCTTCAAAGTAATTGATTCCAAACTCATATATCTAGAAAATATTTATGAAGAGTCAATTCTAATTATCATTATGAAATTCTTAAATTATAGCGCTAATTCGTATAGGTTGGTAAACATTTTCAAGTGATCAGAGGAAAATTTATTTATTTGTGTATCCACCTGTTCTGTCATTCGTTCATTCAATGAATACTGATTACCTACATTGTGCCAGACCTTATATCAGATTCCAGGGATAAGGGAGTCCACAAGACAGTGACAGCCCTTTCTCATGGAGTCCTTGATTGAGAGAGGGTCGAGATGGGTAGGACTATCCCAAGATTGGGGAGATGTTGCCTTAAGTTGGCCTCCTGAATCCTAGAGCATTGATTTTCACTCTACAATGCTCTCTACAGTGGGTCTAACAGGCTGAGTCTGTAGGATAAACACAAACTAGCTAGAAGTTGAGAAATTCAGATATTATTCACATACCCACAAACATCTATAGATGTTTAAAATAATGTCCACAAAACATTACAATGTCTTAGAGTCCTACAGACACTGCTGAGTAAAATGCACTGCTATCAGACCTGTTTGATTTGTCCTGGTTGAAAACTGCATTTGTAAATTGGTTCGATTCATCTCTAAGCAAGTTCTTCAGAGACAGCCTTGAAGTCCCAACTTTTTGTATTTAAATCTTAGCATTGTCTTACAAATTAGTGGTAATTCACATAGAGAATTTCCTATTGATTACATGAAGCATGGAAAGTCTGTTATTCTTTCCAACTTCAATTGTAATTTGAACTCATTATCTCCCCAAGGATGTTCTATTTCAATTTCAAATGGTACCAGAATTAAAATATCAATGCCCAGTGAAAAAGTTTGGGTAATGTACTTGCTTTCAAAGTAAAAAAAAAAAGGGGGGGGGGGAGTTAGAAAAATCCAGCCACCAACCTAACAGAGAGAAAGAACTAAAATTCACCAGGATCACTGATAAATAGTAACAACAGATCCCCTACCCCTTAACTTTTAATATCTAATTTGGTTATTATATTAGAAACTGAGTTTCAATTAAGAGTAACTATTATATCTTTAATATGATTTTGGACATAAGAGTAGTGATTAACATGACCATTAATAATAAAGAGCATTAAGATAAGTTGTCATTTTTTTTCCATTCCCTATAGGTTCAGGGAGACTTTAGAGAACCACAAGTGTTCTAAGTCTTTTATTTTTTAATAACATGTTTTTATTGATTTTTAGAGAGAGAGGTAGGGAGGAGAACAGAGAGACAGAAACACTGATGAGAGAGAAACATCAATCAGCTGCCTCCTGTACTCCCCCAACTGGGGATCACACCCCCAACCTGGGCATGTGCCCTGACCAGGAATCAAAATGATGATCTCTTGGTTCATGGATGATGCTCAACCACTGAATCACACCAGTTGGGCTTTGGTTGGGCTTTTATTTTTCCTCTCGCCTCTCTGACTTAGGCATAGTTACTTTTTATTAAAACTTTGGGCAAGATTTACATTTCAACAACTAGATTTTACTGAAGAAAAGTGGCCATTTGCCTGGACACTTGTATGCAGGAACACTGGGACATGTACTCTGTCCTTAGATGTCTTGGGTGTGATGGATTGCCCCTCCACTGTGACAAAGGACCTGGCATACATTTATTAGCATTTCTCTTTATGCAAATGAAGCACAAAAATACAAAGACTTCTAGAAAACACAAATGTAAGGTATCTGCTCATTTGTTAAATTGTTCCATAACTCCATGAAAATATGTATATTGATGTTGAAACATGATAATTTAACATTAACCAAATACAGCTAAATGAAAACATACCTTAAGCTCCAAATTTATACAATGTACTAAAATGTGTCAAAATGACCATTTCCTCGTTACAAAGGTTCAATGACTTCCCTTTCTGAGAATCCGTGGCATTGCCTGAATACCTTTAATATTTCTTTGTTAAATGATAACTAAAATATATGTTTTATTAAACTTTTCTTATAAAAATGAGAACTACCTCTTTCAAACTGAATAATACTCAAGTGGTCTCCATTTGTTCCCTTTAGTCATGCTTATCTCTTTTGCAAGCCTATTTTACACAATATTCAGAGTCCTTAGCCTGACCCTCCACCCAACTCTATCTAGTAAAAAAAATGACGTTTTCAAGCCAGAGAATCTGTTACGACAGCAGAATCTTGCTGAAGTTGGTATGCCTCCTAGTCTCCTTGCTGTTTATCCTCTGCTGGGTGATGGGCTATGAAGAGTAGGCAGAACTTGGCATTGACAACATCATCACCTGACAGGGAAAACTAAAATGTGGAGGGTAATCCTGATTCATTTATTTTCTTGAAAACGGTTCCTAAACTGAGCTTTATAGATTCTTGATTTGGAGGACTGTCTGCAATGTGAATTCTATTTTATCTTTGGTGATCAATTTCTGCATTTGAGGAGAGGGACTATTCAAATACTTGCCTCAGTTTTAATGATCTATCTAAATACTTCAACTGGATATTTATTCTTTTTTTTTTTTCAGGTACACTTGTGTGCTTAAGATATTTAAATGCCCAAATAATTATTGCTTCCCATTCATCCCATAGAGTAAAACCAGACTTATGTGCCTAGGTTTACCATAAGCTAAAAAAAAAGTTATAACCTGTATATGTGGCTCTAACAGATCATTTTCCAGTAAATTATGGATACTGAAAGATGATTACCTCATTGTCTATTTACTTACATGAATTGTGGAATGAAGGTGGTATCTTTACCCCCTAGAAGCAGCAGTATCTTCTCATTCTCAATATTAGTATCACTGGCTTACAAATGCCTAATTTTAAAAGGGATAATACTTTGGATCATAGATTGCCGAAATCTCCATTTTATAATTGAAGAAATTTATGTAAACTTTGTATGACATACATATTTGTATATATATTTATACACACACGTATTATAATTTAGTTTTTGTTAAAGCTGTAAGCTTTAAAATATCAAATAGACTTCTATGACAGCACATCAGTGTAGGCAGAAAGAGCGCAGATTTCTCTAGAGCCTATCAATCAAAAATATAAAACCAAAAAATAATATTGAGGGCAGGATTATATATAAATATCATATGAGGATCAGTTCATGAAACAAGGTCCTTTGCTAATAATAATCTCTTACCAGATTCATAATATTTGGTAAGGAAACACCTAAGTGTGTAACAAATACACTCTAATAATATATATTTTGTGGAATAAATATACATTATATTCTGTTGAATTAATAATAGATAAAAGCAATGCTTAAATTAAAAAAAATACAGTACTAGATTTCTCTATCCTTGCTTCTAGCAAACTAAAGGTTGAGCTATATTGGCCTACCCTATTAATGCATAATAAAATTTAAGGAAACAAAATAAAAAGCCAATTGCTTCCAGAACTGGAAGAGAGTATAAATATAGTATAATTACTTGCTTTCAAGAGGGGAAAAAGATGTTGACTTTGCAATTAACTGAATTTCTAATTCTGACAGCTCAGCAAAATGGATGTGAAACAGGTCAGGGTGAGGGGCAATGTGTAGGTTTTAAGTGGCGACAATATTGAACTGATGCAGTTTGAACTATAGCTTAATGAGGGGTTTTTTCATCTCTGGAAAAGCTATATAGACCCAAGGTTTACTTAATCCTGGCCCTGGTGATTAATCTGAAAGTCATGGACTTTATTCTTATACTGTTTCAGCCTGCAGATGGGAAAACCTCTCCATGGGCACACAGAGGATTCCCACTGCAGTGAACGGAAGGTCTGTGTGTGTGAAGAGCAGCGGGCAGCCGGGTGCAGCCCAATAAAGAAGGTGTCGAGTTGCCTTGGTAAAGAATTTACACACCACACGTTCACAGCTTCTTGACAGGTGTAATGATCAGTGTTGTCTTCTCTTTTTACTATGTGCTGGGATTCAGATGTACAGGTTCAAATTTGTGACTATCGGATGTTTGATCAAGTAGCTTTACTTCAAGTACCTGAAAAAGGAAAAAGGGTGAAGAGAAACTGGTGATTAACATTCATTTAACAATTTGCTAAAAAATATCAAAAGAACATATTCTCTGTGAGAACAGAAAGGATTATTTAAGGTGCTATTATTCATACACAATCCTCCACATATGAAAAACAAAAACAAAACAAAAAACAAACACTGATGTTTGCAAAGGAAGTAATTGCTGAATGAGGATGGAAAAGACACCAGTTGTTCCCTAAAAGGAAATAAAGAGCACCAATTTGGAAGCATCTTAAATGTGAAACATCTCTTCCTCCCAATTCCAGGTAGCTAGGTTTGTTGTTGTTGTTTGTTTGTTTTTCATGAAGGCAAAGAATAGCTAAGCTTTATGTGACTCTGAGGGGCAGTTAGCGGTGTTCTCCGAAGCAGATATTAGGCCTGTTTCTTCTCTCACAAGGCCAGCCTGACATCAGCTACAACAGAGTGAGCAGCTGCCCATATGGTCAGGTTTGGGGGAGCAGCCGTCCCAACACTCCTGAGATCTATCACTCTTCCACCGTGATGAGGCATTTCTTTCAGAGAGAACACAGGTTTTCAACCTTTGATTTTAAAGCTGCAAATATTTTTCTTTCTATGAATGCAGAGCACAATATACAAAACAAATGTTAACAAATTGTTCTGGTTGGTGTGAAAGTGTGTGCGTGTGTGTATGGGTGTGGGTGCGTGTGTGTATGGGGGGAGGGGTATGTGCACTCTCTAGCTGCCATGCCTTCCAGCGATGTGCTTCAAAGCCCGTGGGCTCACAGTGGAACTGAAACCAGGCATGAAACCACTGTGCTTCTTCAGAAGACACCTACTAAGACATTACCTATGACATCACCTACAACACGGGCAACTGTGATGACTACTACTACTAGGTGCTCACTTACTAGGCGTACCAGTTACTAATGTGGATTTTTCTCAATAGATGGAGTTACACATATGTTTATATATATGTGATTTAATATGTATGCTATTTTGTTGCATTAACAACAAGCTTCAAAACTTCATGTCAAATTTGCTGAATTTTTAAAAAATATATATTATTGATTTTTTTTACAGAGAGGAAGAGAGAGGGATAGAGAGTTAGAAACATGGATGAGAGAGAATCATCGATCAGCTGCCTCTTGCACACCCCCACTGGGGATGTGCCCGCAAACAAGTTACATACCTTTGACCAGAATCGAACCTGGGACCTTTCAGTCCGCAGGCCGACACTCTCTCCACTGAGCCAAACCGGTTTCGGCAAATTTGCTGAATGTTAACATAAGTATTTTTAACCTTAAAAATGTTGACTTCTGTGCCAACAAAAAGAGCATTTGCAGGAAGTTTTCATTCATTACTTTATTTTGAAGAAAAAGTTTTTTTATACTTTGGGAAGCTTATGGTGAACATGCTCCATCTCAAGATACTTGTCAACACTGGTTTAAACACTTTAAAAAGTTTGAAGACCAACAATTACAAGCATTGTTGGATGATGATGCATGTCAAAATAAAAAAACAACTTGCAAAAAGATTAAACATTGCTCAGAAAACAATTTCTGATCATTTATGAGCAATGGGAAAGATTTTAAAAGAAGAAAAATGGGTGCCACATTAACTGAATGAAAGATAAATGGAAAACCAAAAAAGTCATCAGTGAAATGTTGCTTCAATGACACCAAAGAAAGTCTTTTTTTTGCATCTCATTATGATTGGAGATGAAAAGTGGATTTATTTTGAGAATCCCAAACATGCAAAATCACAGGTTGATCCAGGTCAACCATCAACATGGACTTTAAGGCCAAATCACTTCGGAAAGAAGACAGTGTTCTGAGTTTGGTGGGATCAGGAAGGTGTGGTATATTATGAGTTTCTAAAACCAGGTGAAACCGTTAGTAATGATCACTACCAACAACAAATAATCAATTTTGAACTAGGCTTTGATCGTGAAATGACCAGAACGTGCCAGAAGACACGACAAAGTAATTTTGCTGTATGATAATGCACCATCACACACTTCAAAACCAGTTAAAGACACATTAAAAGATCTTGCCTGGGAAGTATTAACCCACCCGCCTTATTCACCAGACCTTGCTCCTTCATTCAGATTACGACTTGTTCTGATCGATGGCACTTTCTGAACAGCACTTCAAAAGATACAAAGAAGTGAAAAATTGGGTCTCTGAATGATTAGCCTCAAAACAAGAGAAGTGTTATTGGGACGGTATTCACAAAACACTGAAAGATGGGGGAGATGTGTAGTTAGCTATGGGCATTACTTTGAATAAAGCACTTTTGATATGTTTCTCTTGAAATTATCACGTTGTCTTTGATTACAAAATCTGAGTTAGTAAATAGCACACCTAGTGCTTGCCACATGTTTTGGTAAGAGTTTTACATGTTTTTCCTTATTTAATCTCTACAACAGACTGTTTTACTGAAACTTGGATTAAATAACTTCCTGTTAGTCCTGAATGACAGGAATCTAGAGATTCTGTTTTTAATAAATTTATCATACATATATTTACATGTCCCAAGGGAGTGGGTCTCAGAACAAGTACATTTTAGTAAGAGTCTTGGATCTCCTCATCCATCAAGAGGGGGAGTGGGCCTGTGGGACATGCCCGTAGCTGAGGGAACTCTGGGCACCCACCAGGGGGGTCACTGTAGTGCCCAAGGAGAAGAACCATCTGCCCCAAGTCTGCTCATATTTTCTTCTTTCCCAGGATTTATAGTTCAATAGGTTAGTGTTCCCCCCCCCCCATATTAGTTTAAATTCCCTTGATTAATTTTCCTTGCTAACTTTTATTTTTTTTAATATAATTTTATTGATTTCCGAGAGGAAGGAAGAGGGTGGAAGAGATAGAAACATCAGTGATGAGAGAAAATCATTGATTGGCTGCCTCCTGAACGCCCCATGCTGGGGATGGAGCGCATGTGCCCTGACTGGGAATCCAACTGTGACCTCCTGGTTCATAGGTTGATGCTCAAACACTGAGGCATGCCAGTGGGGCACTTTGCTAACTTTTAAATGGGCCATTGTGGTAAGCAGAATAATGGACTCCAGAACCAGTGAATATGATATAGTTAGATTCCATGGTAAAGGGTAATTGAGGTTGTAGATGGAATGAAGGTTGCTAAGCAGCTGACGTTAAAATAGGCAGGTTACCCTATCTTAACCTGGATTGTCCAGGTAGGCCCCGTATAATGAAAAGTGGAAGAGGGTATGAGAAGAGAGTCATGGAAGGGGATGTGATGATGGACACAGCATTCAGAGCGATGCAGTGCATGGTGAATGCAGGTCTCTGCCACCATTGCTGGTTTGAAAGAAGGACGATTGGACCACAAGACAAGGAATGCAAGAAGCCTCTGGGAACTGGACAAGGCAAGGAAGTGAATTCCACCCAGAGCCTCCTAGAACCCAATGAGACTATGTTGGACTTCTGTCCTACAGAATTACAAGATAATTAATTTGTGTCTTTTTTAGTAACAAAATTTGTGGTAATTTTTTAGGGCAGCCATGGGAAACTAATAGGCTGTGATAATGAAGTACTTTGGAGTATAGGGCACTGCTTTGAAATTAAGTGGCGAGGGTGAGGTGGATAGTTCCAACTCCAACTGGCATGAGAATGCATTTCTGGAAAGCTCATGGTGCTGTGTCTGTGAGGAGATAAGAAGGAATTTGAGGGCAGGTGCCACTGCAAAAAGAGGCTGAGTGGCACAGAGGCTCCGAAGCCCATGTTTATGGGTTTGAATCACTGCCCTATTGCTTACAAGTTTCAAAAAACATTCTGTCAACTTTTTAAATCCAACCTGACTCACTTCCTTCTTTAAAATGAGATTAAAAACAGTACCTAAATTTCATAGGATTATTGTGAAGATTAAACCAATTAATATATATGAAGTTCTTCCTTCCTTCCTTCCTTCCTTCCTTCCTTCCTTCCTTCCTTCCTTCCTTCCTTCCCTCCTTCCTTCCCTCCTTCCTTCCTTCCTTCCTTCCTTCCTTCCTTCCTTCCCTCCTTCCTTCCCTCCTTCCTTCCTTCCCTCCTTCCTTCCTTCCCTCCTTCCCTCCTTCCTTCCTTCCCTCCTTCCTTCCCTCCTTTCTTCCCTCCTTCCCTCCTTCCTTCCCTCCTTCCTTCCTTCCTTCCTTCCTTCCTTCCTTCCTTCCTTCCTTCCCTCCTTTCTTCCCTCCTTCCTTCCTTCCTTCCTTCCTTCCTTCCTTCCTCCTTCCTTCCTTCCTTCCTTCCTTCCTTCCCTCCCTCCTTCCTTCCTTCCTTCCTTCCTTCCTTCCTTCCTTCCTTCCCTCCTCCTTCCTTCCTTCCTTCCTTCCTTCCTTCCTTCCTTCCTTCCTTCCTTCCCTCCTTCCTTCCCTCCTTCCCTCCTTCCCTCCTTCCTTCCCTCCTCCTTCCTTCCTTCCTTCCTTCCTTCCTTCCTTCCTTCCTTCCTTCCTTCCCTCCTTCCTTCCCTCCTTCCCTCCTTCCCTCCTTCCTTCCCTCCTTCCTTCCTTCCTTCCTTCCCTCCCTCCCTCCCTCCCTCCCTCCTTCTTTCCTTCCTTCCTTCCTTCCTTTCTTCCTTCCTTCCTTCCCTCCTTCCCTCCTTTTCTTTCTTTCTTTCTTTCTTTCTTTCTTTCTTTCTTTCTTTCTTTCTTCTTTCTGTTTAATTTTCATCCACAGATAAAAATTCCCTCCTTCCTTCCCTCCTTCCCTCCTTCCTTCCCTCCTTCCTTCCTTCCTTCCTTCCCTCCCTCCCTCCCTCCCTCCCTCCTTCTTTCCTTCCTTCCTTCCTTCCTTTCTTCCTTCCTTCCTTCCCTCCTTCCCTCCTTTTCTTTCTTTCTTTCTTTCTTTCTTTCTTTCTTTCTTTCTTTCTTTCTTTCTTTCTTTCTTTCTTTCTTCTTTCTGTTTAATTTTCATCCACAGATATATTTCCCATTGATTTTTAGAAAGAATGGAAGGGAGGAGGAGAGACAGAAGCATTGATATGAGAGAGACACATAGATTAGTTGCCTCCCACATAGGTCCTGATTGAGCCTGAACTGAGGTAGGTACCCTTGACTGGAATCCAACCCAAGACCCTTCAGTTCCCAGGCCAACACTCTGACCACTGAGCAAAACTGGCCAGGACATATATGAAATTCTTGCATCCAGCATAATGATGGTTATTTCTGGTCCAGTTTTTGGTTTGGTTACTCCGGGTTCCTTGGATTTAGTTTTATTGGTCATCCACTGAGACTCTGTCCTCCCAGTGACTGTCTGGCAGCTCTGGCAGTGTTCCCTGGATCAGGCCATCCAGCCATGGCTGAGGCCATGGTGCTGGAAGGTATAGAACACTCAGCAGTGGACAAAATAAGGAAATGAGGGCCTGAATAGCAGGAGGACAGAAAGAGTTGGTGAGGCCTCTGGCAAATGCCAGCTGCTTTATACATCTGCTAAGATCCTGCCTGGTTTTGAATGTAAATGAATTCTTCATCCTTGTTCCAGCAATAGAAGGTCAGAGAAATAAATATAAAAAAGGCTTGTGGTCTAGACTTCCTCATAATACTGACATCTCTAGAACTATTCCTCTTTATTTCTATTGTTATTATTTGGAATCTAGATAAAATATAATGTATATATCTCCATATTTTATAGATGTATATAAAGTCAGTCTTTAAAAAATAAGATGCTTAAAGCTGAATTAATGTAATAGTTCAAAAACTGTACTAATTCAAAAGCATATATGCACTTCTATGTTTATTATAGCAGTATTTACAAAAGTCATGAGTGGAAACAATCCAAGTGCCTACCAATAGACTATTGGATACAATAGAATATTATTTGACCATACAAGAGAATGAAATCTTACCATTTGTGACAGCTTGAATGGACCTAAAGGGTATTCTACTAAGTGAAATAAGTCAGACAAAGAAAAAAGAATGCCATATGATTTCACTTATATATGAGATCTAAAGAGCAAATTAAACAAACAAACAAAACAGAAACAGATCACAGATACATAGAACGGACTGATGGTTACCAGAGGGGAGGAGGGTTGGGGGAGAGAGGAGGGAAAAGTGAAGGGATTAAGAATACACATTGGTAGTTACAGAACAATCATGGGGGTGTAAAGTACAGCAGAAGGAATATAGACAATTATATTGCAATAATTACCTATGGTGCCAGGTGGTTACTTGTAATATTGGGGGGACCACTTTCTAAAGGACATGATTGTCTAACCACTATGCTGTATACCTGAAACTAATACAAAATAACATTTAATGTAAACTGTAATTGAAAAATAAAATTTTGAAAAGTGAATATAGATGAAAAAACCTATATTCATACACTCCAAGATTCTATAATATAATTGAATAGTAATCATATCTACTACTTTTTAGAAAATGTAATCTATTCTTTCTTATTACCAAATATGGATGCTGGAGAAAAAAACAACTGCATTTTACTTCAATCGAGTTTAACATTAGAAGTAGGTATAAGGGACATTCTCCACATACTATCTGCATGCAACGTATTTTTCCATTTGTATTCAGCAGTTACCATGCTAATTACTCCATAATTTATACCATCTCAGATTTTTTTAGAAAGTTATTTCTAGAGAATAGAAATTATATTTTGTGGTACAAGTAATAGGTGATATCTGACAAGTCTTTTGCTTTACCTAATCTTTTCTTGATTTTTCATACTTAAAAAATATCAGAGATGTGTTCAAAGTAAATATGTCAAATTAGCTTCAAATGTCTTTGCAAAAGCCACCATAGCATGAGTTAGCAAGTGTAGCAAATCTTATTTAATCCTTAAAAATCTTAATTAATTAAAAGTTGAGCAAGAGCTAATGTAGGTCTCTGACTATAAATTCACCATAAAATCCCTGGGTGACATGCCTCGGTTTTATTCTGCTTGTGTTGAAATGGTCACTACAGTTTTATGTCAAGGGTCCATGCTTGTGTAAGATTGAAAGTGTTGTTTTGGCGAGTATAAATATAAATGTAATGTTCACTTAAACAGAGCTTTACCACATCATGTGCAAGGAAAAAACATCGTTAGTAATTGCCTTTATTAAAAATGTCAGTCTTTGGTGGTGAGACGGTAAGAAATTCTGAAGTGGTTTTATAAAGGCTGATCGAACAGAGAAATGATGTTGAGTTTATGGCCCAGCAAATATTTATGGCCAAGTTGTATACTTCCAAAGATGATTGAGTGAGCATAATGTTTTAAGTTTTTAGTAAGACCTCAGAAGTCAGAATGGTAACATTTCTTTCAAAATACTTCAGAAAATATTTACTGTGTTAACACCGGTGGTCTTGATCCAGCATCTAGAGGGTTCAGGGACCTGGAGAAGGCACCTTACATAAATTAAGTAAGAGTCCAGAGACCAAACATAATTTTGAAAGTAATTTGGGGGAATCGGGGGGAGAGGAGCCTGGCTGAAGAAACCAAGTTCTCCTTGTCCTCAGGACCCCTTGCTTTTTATTAACACAATTTGTCCTAAGGCAAAGTGGAAATATACACTTCAAAGGGTAGGGTTAGGTACAGAATCCTTTGTCAGATTGGGGAATAACCTACACCGGTTCAGTTGTTTGGCCAGTAGGAGGCAATAACATGTAGATTAAGATGCCCTGAGCTGTCTGGCAGCAAGCAATCAATTTATGCATCCCTTTCAGGTTTGGGGAAATGCCTTTCAGCCATTCCCAGCAAGCCATAACATATGTAACTCAGCCCTTGTTGAGTCCCCGCATTCCATGGACCTTTCGATGAAACTCTTGCAATTATGACATGCTGGAACTGGCTTCCAGCACTGTGGGCCAGTGGCATATCAATAAGAAGAATTGGTACAAGTCTATAATATGAGTTAGTGAAGAAAATGAGTTAGTGAAATGAGTGTCAATCCTGACAAAAAAATAGTGAGTTGTTATTAGCAAAGAGACGTAAAAAAGGATTTGAAAGTATAAATGTGAAGTACCTTTACATTTGGAATGAATGAAAGAGAAGGATATGGACAAAATAACTTGTCCATGTGCATCCATGCATTCCCTCTTGGTGGTATCATCCTATTCCAAACCACCACATCACTTGTCTAGACTACTAATAGCCTCCTAATTGGTATCTGTTCCCACTCTTACTTGCAATAATCTATTATCTCCATAGCAGCCAGAGTTATCACGTTTAATACCTAAATCAGATTATGTCACTCCCCTCCTTAAGTACCTTGAGTGGCTTCAATTGCAATAAAATCTAACTTCCCTTAGCGGTTTAAAAAGCTTTCTGTGACCTGGCCCCCATCTGTTTCACTGTCCTTCCTCATTATTCCCTAGCCACCCTGCTTTCTTTCTGCTTCTCAAACATCAAGTAGCTCATATGTCGGCCTTAGAAAAACTACACTGGTTTTTCCCTACCCTTCTGCTCATTTCTGGCTTCTCCTAATCATTCAATTTCAAGTTTAATGTCACCTCCTTTGAGAAGTTTTCCTTGGTCACCTAATTGAAAGTTGTGATCTAACCAGTCTCCAAATTTAACTCTGCAAAATACTGGCCCCTCTAGGATATTTTAATTTACTTATTTATTAACTATCTCCTCTAATTAGGATGTAAGGACCATGAGAGCAAGGACTTTTCTTAGCTCGTGCTGGTTCTTCAGCCTATTGAACAGTACCCCGCTCATTGTAGTGCTAAATAAATATTCATTGTTGAATAAATGTAGCTTTTAAAAAGGAATGGAGGTATGATGTAGCTTTATACCTTTATAGCTTTATGGTACAAAAGGAATAAATGTAGCTTTTAAAAAGGAATAAAGACACTGAAGTAAGATGTATATATAAGATTAGGAGACTATAAAAAAAAATAGATTGTTGAATTCCCAACTCTCTAAGGAAAAAATCCCATACTCTTGACTTCTCCATGTAGCTTCTGCTTTTCATAAGTGTCACACAAAAAATTGAAAGTCTCATGTCATATCCAATGTTTCTGGTTGTGCAAACAATAATCTGACATTGAAGGAGTTCAAATCACCAGTACCCCTTGTTATTTTTCGAAGAGCATTTGAACCTCATTTCAAACAAATATTTGCAGATGACATAGTGTAGGGATATCTAATGATATAAGCTGTGGTCTCCAAAAGATAGCAAGATAAATTTATATGACTGGAAAATACCTGATGTTAGCAGATGAGATACCTGGTAGAGCAAAAAGTAAAATAATTCTGTGCTACTTGTAACTATGGTTGTGGGGACTCCACTGAAATCACTGGAGCTTCATTTTTTAAAAAGTGGGTTTTCATGACTCTTACATTAAATAGTTCTTCTGAGGGTGAGGGATAACATGCAAGAAAGGCCTAGCACATAGCAGATACTTCAAAGACTCTGAAGATTATTTCCTTGAATTTTCTTAAGCTATATAGAAAAATATGAGTAGTCTTTGCCACAAAATGGAATATAGGGAAAGGCAGGTGCACCTTGGACACATTCTAAATGAACATCTACAGAGAATGTCAAAATCTCTCCTAGCCTGGACACTGACAAGTCTCTACTTCTTTCTTTTCAGTGAAGCAGTTTCCTAACCAGTTGTGTTTCAACATTCCAACGGGGGTCTTCCCAGCCTCAGCACTCGAGGTTGTTCAGTCTGCGCACTGTGCCAAGGTCACTGGCCACGGGAGTGAGCGGGGAGCTGGATTTCAGCCTCCGCCCTTGTCATCTGGCTTTGTGCCTGAGGATCAGGGTTTGCAGAGAGGCTGAATTTTCCTAATTTGTAAAAAGGTATCAAGCATCTGTACCTGGTCCTCCCAAAGTATATTATGTTCCAAAATATCTTGCATTTACAAAGAATGTGGCTGAATGACACACAAAGCAGCATCTATTGTGTTTGCATTTTCTGAGATTATTGTTATTTGTTTGATTGTATTTTTAATTATTAAATCTAATAATTTTACCCCAGCTAAGAAACCATATTAAAACACACACACACACACACACACACACACACACACACACACACACACACAAACTAGCCCAGCTGGTGTGTCTTAGTGGCTGAGCACTGACTATGAATCAGGAGATCTCTCTCCAATTTCCAGTCAGGGCACATGCCCAGTTTGTAGGCTGGATCCCCAGTAGGGGCACGTGCAGGAGGCAGCTGATCAAATGATTCTCTCTCATCATTGATGTTTCTATCTCTCTCTCCCTCTCCCTTCCTCTCTAAAATCAATAAAAATACATTAAATCAACAAAAAAAATACTGGAATATGCAATGGACTTTCCCTGCACAGAGGAAGGTGCTTCTCACCTATGACATGTGGTTTTGCTGTGCTTGCTGCTGCTGCTGCTGTTGCTGCTGCTGAATTAGCAGTTGCTGCTGCTGCCGACGCCGCGCTGTCCGTAGCTTCTCAAAGCGAGCCTCCATTTCTTCCAGGACTTTCGGGGTGTATCGCACCACCAGCTTGACGCTGTCCTTAGCAGCCTTGAGTAGTTCCACAGCTTTCTCATGGTGTTCGCCTTCTACACTCTGAAAAGACAGTGACACTTCTTAAAGTGGAGAGTTTCCATGTTCATTTTCTTGAGTGACAAATCTGAAATTAGTCTCATATTAAAATATAAACATTTGAAATTTTGAGAAGCCATGGCAAATAGGATTTATTGCCATCATCATTATCATTTAATACTTTGCAGTTGAACTATAATCAGGTTAGGATTCACTAGGGCAGTGGTTTGCAAACTCATTAGTCCACAGAGCCAAATATCAACAGTACAACGATTGAAATTTCTTTTGAGAGTCAAATTTTTTAAACTTAAACTTCTTCTAATGCCACTTCTTCAAAATAGACTTGCCCAAGCCATGGTATTTTGTGGAAGAGCCACACTCAAGGGGCCAAAGAGCCACATGTGGCACACGAGCCACAGTTTGCTGACCACGGCACTAGGGAACAGAATAGACTGGGTGGGGCTTCAAGTGAAGAGGGTGAGAAATAAGGACCTAAAATATAATGCTAACATTTAGAATGGCATTTCTAAATTTTATTTGGAAGAGTAAATGTACTAATCAGGAAAATTTTGAAAAATTAAGAAATAGTAATAAAAGATGGCTTTTTACCAGATATCAGTATTTATTAAGTATTTATTCACATGAGTGAAGTCGAGTCTTATTGGTGTACTGAGAGGCAGAACAGAGTCCAGAAGCAGATCCATTATATGTCAATTTTATTATATGAAAAACATGGAATTTAGATCAAAGGGGAAAAGGATTATTAAATAATGATGCTGGAACAAGTAATAATTAAATGACCCCAATCTCACAGCCAATGCTAAATATAACAAATTGATTAAATTTTAAATGTAAAAATAAAGCCATAAAACAACTAAAATGTAATATAAGGGAACAGTCATCATCTTGCATGAAAAAATGATTCTTAAGTAAAAAATACCAAAGATAAAAAAAATCACAAAATCAGATTTAAAAATTATAAGTTTCAATTTCTCACACACCATAAAAAGGCAAAAAATAAACCAGAAATATATTTTTCATATGCAACAGTCAATTTGTTAATATTTTTCAAATGAAAAACTCTTATAAGTCAATAAAGATCTAGCAAGATGGGCAAATGAACTCATGACAAATAACAATTTTAAAATCCCAGATGTACCATAAATTTATGGAACAATGTTCAAATTCCCTAGTAACCAAACAAATATAGATTAAACACAAAATATTTCATTTTTAATTAAAAAAACCATAAATACATATTTTCAAATATAGTGTATCGACAAGAATGTAGGAAAATGGGATTCTCATACACTAATAATAATTTCAAAAATCGGCATAATTTTTTTGGAGGTCACTCTTGCTATATGTCAAATATTTTATAATAAATAATTTTATTGTCAGCAGAATGTTTGAAGAATATAATCAAATATGCACACATCCCTATAAAGTAGTTATAACAAAATGCAAAAAACAAAATTAATTCTTGGCTTTTGAGTTTCAAAGTAATCACTTGAACACAATGGCATAGAAAATAGTTGGAGAAACTATTTTTACTCAAAGTAAAAACACAGAGAGACTTTTCCCAAACCTTCTAAAGCTTCTCTGTGTTGGAATTAGGCAGAAGCAAGGTCAAGGCAAGTTGTAAGCACACATTCTAAGGCCCTAAGGAGACAGTGCCCTTCCCTCTCAGCTATTCCCCAGGACAGATGATATAACCCCCAATTTACAGGATAGAAGTACAAAAGCCTTTCTGATTCGCTTGCTGGATAAAGCTCAGAGAAGAAATTTCTATATGATGAGACAAATAGGGACTGAGGCGGGCTGAAAGACGGCCAGCACACCCAAGAGTGGCACTGAAGTGGCAGAGAAGGTCGCTCTAAACAGGTTGCGCTTACATTTTAATCCAAGTGGAAGGGAAACTAAATATGGATCTCACACTGAGTGCATTTCAAACCCACTTCAATTGTATCTTGTGATTCGTATTCCTACTATTATTGTACAGATTAGATCAGAAGATTTAAGAGGTTGTGTTCCATTCTGCCATCTGCTTCAGGACTGAGATTTAAAAAAAAAAAGGTTTGAATTTAGCAATGAGGCATTCAGTGACCCGTAAGAGCACTGCTTCAATCATTAGTCAGGAAACAGGCAGATGTTAAGAGTTTAAGAAATGACCATTGTGAGCCCTGGAGGCAACTTATATAACCACTCCTTCGCCAAATCTGGGTTACACAGAAAGCAGGGGTTATAAATAACTGATGGGCAGAATGAATTTTCATCTCTGGCTGAAGCTTAGGAAAATAGCCTTGTTTATAGACTAATCATTATTTTCATCATTCACTCAATCATTGACTTGGTCACTCAGCAGGTGTTTATTAAGCATTTATTTTTACTAGTTACAGTTCTTTAAAAGAACATAAAGGACAAAAGAAACTTTGTACAATACACAAACTCTATTTTCAGTGTGCATGTAATTTCTTTGTGATTTGCCTCCACATGACTTGTCCATGTATGTAATTCTCCTTTAAAAGGGAAACTGGGTGATTTGGTTATCCATTCCCTTCTCTCATTTATTTTTTAATATTAAAACTTACGTGTTTATATGTTTCTGTAACAATGGTTCATCATGCTCTAGGCCCAGAATACCGTTTCTGGCTTTTGTTCTAATAGCTTTCGTTTAATAGGGTTGGGCATTCTAGGCCAGACCTGTAGAGGCCCATTATCCCGGGTTAGGCCCTCTGCCTGCAATTTAGAGTTGCCGCAAGAGGGCTGTGGGGCCATTAGGCTCTCACCACAGTGAATAGCTGAGCCACACATGGCTGGTGTGCGGTCCCATCCCTGCAGCACTCTCAGGCTTACCCTCTCCCACCCCTGCTCTGCTGTCCCCAGACAGGTTAGTCTATGAACAGCAGAATCCATGGTCTTTGAATAAAACATTTTTGCCTTGACGCTCTATCTCTGGTTTCAACAATGACTTGGATTCTTTCTGGCTCCGCAGAGTTAACAGGTCTCCTGGTTTAATCTACCTTTTACTTTGCCCCCTTCACCAGTGCACAGAGCCATTGCCTCAGATCCAGGCAGAGTGCCATAATTCTTCAATTCTACTACTAACAATGCTTAGTTAAAATAATATAAATTACACAACTGAACAGTATAATGGAAAATCAGAGGTATCTCTTACAGAGAGATTTGAAGAAATATAAGAATGTTTGTAGAATGTATTATTTCAAACATTCCTTAAATTTGTTTTTAATTGTTTTCCAAAAAAAAATTCTTAACCCTTATCTCAAAAATTGTTCTGGGTTTATCTTTGCCTCTCGTAAGGATATTTTGAGTGCTTATGCTTGTCTCCTTAACCTATTATTGATCGCTGGAGTGCTTGTAGTCCCTGGGGATAACTTCTTAATAAGAATAAGGCAGTTTATCTCTTCTTACTGTCTCTTTTAAGATAAGAACAAAAAAGCAGACTGCTTTCCCATGGAGTTCTTGTTCCATGTTTGTATGTCATATCCACATTGACATACAAACACTTGTTAATAGGAATTCCTTGAGCTCTGAAAGTTTATAATTCATTCCTACTTTGGACTTAGTCTATATTTCTCTCTTAAAACAAGTATGCACATAGATTATGCATATATGTGTGTAAGTTCTTTGTGTGTAAGTTAATTTCTAACAGCATCCCCTCCCCTTTCCCTCTGAGCTCCATCCGTGCCCTGTTTCCTTGCCTCTGGCTTTTAGAGTTTCGTTCTGTAGATTGAAACTTGAGGAAGTCATTGACATGGATTAATTTAATAAGACTTTCAACAAGCATCTATCTGGTTAAAGCTGGATGTAATTAAGGATGTAAGGGCTGGCAAAGAAGGCAGAGGGATATGAGCATTCTCTAAAACACATTAAACTATACTAAGAATAGACATCCCTATCCTGAAAATATTTCTATCTTTTCCTGCTATTTTTTTTAAATAGATACTCATAGAAATCAATATGGGAAGGAAGATTCAAATAATTTTATTACCACTTCCAAATGCATAAATAAAATACTAAAATGGCATTAAACTATAAAAACAGAAACTTTTGTAATGATGCCATATAGTAAAGGAATATATTTTTATTCAGAAAGCTGGAAAGAAAATAGTTCAGTAAATAACCAGATATATTCTTGTTTTGTTAGCAATCCCATGCAGTAGTAAGCCTAGGAAGCTTTAAAGTTAGTTAACTTGATGGAAGTTTAGCAACTCAGTGCTGCATTCTGATCATCGAGTTGTTTTTTTATCCCTACCCATTGTGAGATATCAAAATGGATAACATTTCTCAGTATGTCCAATTTTTGGTTGATTACAAGTCCTCTTTAAGAGAGAATTTGGGATTGCACTGCATACATAAGTTTGCTCATGATATGTGCTCTATTCACTGTGATAGTTATTAAATGTTGACCCTTGCAAGACTGCAAATGGAAGAAATGCCTGCCCTAGGGAGGAATATAGTTATCCGTGCACAATCCCTACACAATGGCCTATTCCCAGGTCTATATGAAAGTCTTTCTCTGTGAGGTTTACATGAACATAATCTTGACCCAGCTTGCTGACAAATTGCTTAAACATTTTGTTGGATAATCGAGAGTTGGCTATACCTATCAGTTATTCTAGGCTTATCTAGTCTAGATTTCCACATAGGCTCCTAAATGACAAATAATTCCTTTAGATTAAGGGCCAAATTGTGTTATCAGGGAATAAATGTTATCAAGGGTATTGGATTATAATATATTTTAGTGCAAATAAGTCGCTCTGAAACTCAGATCATTATACTTGTAAAAGCCCTTAAAATAATCTTGTTATCTCCTTGTTACTTAATGTGTAAGGAAACAAACACCAAGAATGGCTGTGACCTGGTCCATATTGTAAATTTTTTAGTTGTATGGCTGGATTAGAGCTCATGATTCTTGATGACTGCCTTCTCAACAACCTCATTCTGTCTTCCTAGATTAACTAACATAGACCATGGTAGATTGGTTTTTATGTGATGTAAAAGGATAAGAACTGGTGACAAAGACAAGATCTGTCAATTTCTAGCTCTAAACCTCACAGAGAATAAGTTGTGCCAGTGAGAGGCCGTGTGATGCTACACGAAGGGCCCACTGTTAGTAGTTATGATCCTCAGCTTGGAAAGGTCCAGAAGAGTCAAAGACTGATGCACTTCTTTCCGACAAAGGTTATAGTGGTTGATTATTATGATAGAGTTGCTTTTAGTCAATGAAGGTGTTCTGAAATTACTTTAAATATGTGTGTCTAAATTTATGTGTGTGTACTCGAATGTTATTGAGCGCTTATTAAGTGCTAGGCTCTGCTAGCAGCCATGTGTGCATTATATCTAATCCTAACAACAACTCTATAGGAAATTTATCCTAGGTCCTCAGGTAGTAAGTAGGACAGGAACTGGAGACTAGGCTCTTACCTACCAATCCACAGCCTTAAAAAAGACAAGTAAGAGAAAGTAAATATCATTTGGTGGATTTCCCTATTCATGTCTTTTTGAGAGCAGAAAGAGGGCTGGCTTAGGTAAGAAAATCTTGTAATTGTTGCTTAGTATGGCTCCATAGTCAGCATTTTGGGTCATTTAAAAATTGGTATTAATTGGGTTAATTAAGAATGAACTATCTCTGAATAAGCTACAGGATATATTCAGGAAAAAAAAAAAACCTTTATGACTTTAATACTTTCCTTTCTCAAATATGTTAATTTCCTATCTAACTGTACTGTATTATCTTCTGCTGTAGAAAAGTGGCAAGTTATAAAAAGCACCACATATATCCCTTGGGAAAAATATGCTAATGCTCTCTCATAGTACTTTATTCCTGCCTAAATATTAATATCTGTTTCAGTGTACAGTAATTTATCAGCTTATAATCATTCTGCTGTCATGTACCAGGGGTGGGCAAACTTTTTGACTCAAGGGCCACAATGGGTTCTTAAATTGGACCAGAGGGCCGGAACAAAAGCAACCGGATCATGCTGGCACTCTCATCTTGGGCTGCTGGTGAAGGAGCGGAGGGGAGAGCAAGAGAACCCTCTGCTCTTTCGGCTCTGCGGGGCCGGATAAAACAGCTGAACAGGCTGGATCTGGCCTGCAGGCCGTAGTTTGTCCACGGCTGCACTAGACTGTCCAAGGGCAGGGTGACCCATATTATTGTATGTTCAGTAAATAGTCAATGAGTAAGCCCTATCTATCTATCTATCTATCTATCTATTATCTATCATCTGGCTAAGTAGCCAGTACTGGATTTGAATTTGAGCTTTTGCACTTCTCAGCTTTGTGAGTCAAACAAGGAATGTAGTATCTCCAAGCCTGAATTTGCTCATTTGTAAAATAGGTATCACAGAGTATCTACTTAATAGGACCATTATGAGCATTAAATTTAATATACACAAAGCACTTTGGAAGAGCATCTGGCCCTTGAAGAGATCCAACAAATGCTAACTCTTTGTTGAACAATTTCCTCTGTGATAATCTTGCTGCAGCGCTTCAAGTGCTTAAAGACAATAGCAACAACAAAATCTAATTTGCCTTTGCAGGAGTTAGAAGTTTCTTTTATGTTATCTAGGAAGGAAACATTTACAAAATAAATTAATAGTGTATGGAGTTCATTGGAAGGATGTTTAAAACTACTTAGGCAAGTCAACTGCTTCTGATCACACTCAAGTAACATAGAAGCATCATTTCCATACATATAATTGATATGCTAATTACAAATGATCATTATTTGTTTGTGAAAAACTGTTGGTCTCAGTCTCTCCACAGTGTCACACTCAGTATAGGAAAGGAGCTTGTACAGGAGATTCACTTGATAGGTCTTACTGTGTGGGCAAACCTGCGGGGGGAAAGTCATCAAATAACCAAACACTGCAAAAGAGCAAAGAGGTTAATAGGGGGGAAGGCATATATAATTACATATATTTTTATCCTGTGAGAGTAGTTATAAACATAAAAAGTTTGGAACATGAAAGTGAAGAGCAGCAGGCCCAGGGACAGAAAACCTGGAGGGATCAACAGCTTAAAGAAAAAAATCAGTGCCAGAAAGCATATATTAATAATTGGTTGATCTCAAGCCCACCTTTCAGATCTGTAGACTAAAATTGGAAACAGATGCAGCTACTACATCTCAAGTTTTAATGCTTTATGGTAACTCTGTTCAACTCCTGCTGTTCCAGCACGAAAATACTGAAAAACATTCTGATGGTTGTTGGGATGAATATTAAACACATCCACACACAAATGTACAGAAACACATATATACTCACACACACACACACATGCACGTGCACATACATTTATATGTCTATATGCATTACATATATACACATATACATACATACTTATATACATACACACACCCAACCATTGCCAATAATGCACATGTGAGCACTTTGAAAACAGAACAAAGCTGTGTGGGAAAATATTCCTAGAAAATGAGATCTTTAAATCAATCTGTTAATGTTTGGGTGGCAGGTTTTATCTAGAAAGTCAAGATTAGACTAGAGGGAACTCTTCCCAGTCATGATTCAGACTGATCTGTGCCTCCAAAACGCATGCTGTGCCAGCCCACACTCTCCCAGCCACCACACTTGGTGACACTAAATCCCCAAGGGGCAGTCTGGGAAGATGGCAGCATTGGTAAACACCTGGACTTGCTGCCTCTCACACCCCATCAAAACTACAACTGGGGATCTTATCTGAGACCTGAAAAAAACCACAACCGTGGAGACCACTGAGCAGCTGTGGGGCCCAGGTCAGTGTGGACACGTGGATTCCACAGAAAGGTTGGATTTTGCCAGGGATAACGTGGGGTGTCTGAGTCCCGGCAGCGGAGGGGGCAGCTGCAGAGACTGTGGTAGCGGTGAAGCGCATGCTCTGTGAGAACCAGAGGAACGCAGAAATATGTGTTCTCAAAAGCCCTCTGCTATTGGGTCTTGCATGATCAGAGAGAGTGGACGTGGGTCCTCAAGGTTGCTAATAGTGGAGTTCTCTAGGGAGCAACCCAGTCTGATCTGACAGGGAGGGAGATCGTAGGTGTTTGAAAGGTATGCATTCTGTTTGTAATGCGCAAACACTGGTCCGTTGCCCACCCGGCCTTGTTCCCCTGCAACCCTTTGCTTCTGATTACAAAGGAGAGACCACCCAGATTAGCTGGCCCTGAGAGGCTGCAGGGGGAAACTGCTTTTCTGGAAGCTGGGAAGCAGAGCTGGCAGAAACCATCTGGGAACCAGCTCCAAGGCAGTCCACTTCCACAAACTGGTATTGACTGCCAAAGAGAAATAAAAGGCTAGAGCAGCCAAAAAGACGGGGACATCAATCCAGAAACACTGCCATCTAAGGGCTGAAGTACAAACTGACTGTGTTTATTATTAGTTTTATACCAAGAAACTAAGAAATCTCCAACTTAAAATTAAGGACTAGCTTACAACACTGAGGTGCAGCGGAACACAGGGAACTGCAATACTGTCTGGACTGAGAAACAGGTGTGCCAAACAGAATAATGGAGGAAATGAATGGCCTTCTCTACTGTACACTGTTTATGCTAATTTTTTATTTTTTATTTTATTTTCATTTTTTGCATCTTTTACTTAAGAAACAATTTTTTTTCCTTTTTTCCTCACTTGATTTTACCTTTTTAATTATTACATTTTTAGGTTCAATCAGCATTATTACTACTGCTATTTTAACTTTTTTGTTTCCTTTTTTTTTCTTTTTTTAAGTGCCATTTTATTTTCTCTTTATTTTATATTGGAATTAGTGTTCTTCATTCTATTTTCATTTCTCCTTTAGCATCGTTTAACGCTATCTCAACACGACCTTTACACCATCACTCTCTTCCTAAACTTTCCTCTTTTGCTTTCCTGTTTATCTTAACCCTTTCCTGCTTTAGATCTTCCCTATGTTTTATGTCTACCCCCTGCTAAAATTTTTACCCTACTTATATATTTAATTTCCAATCCTCTATGCCAAGTGCATACATACTCCTCTCTTAGCTGTATTAACTAGCAAAAAAAAATTTTTTTTCTCCTCTCTGTCGTTTTGTTGCTGTTGAGTGTGAATGTTGATTATATTGTATTTTTATGCTTTTTAGTGAGATTATTTTGCTTATTCTGTTGTTGTTGCTGTGGCTTGGTATTTTTTATTTGCTTTGCTTTTGTTTGTTTTTTTTATTTCTGTTATCCCTTGCTTTGCTGGATATTAGTGGGTGCTGTAGTTTGTATTAATCTCCAGGTACTGTTGCCGGCATTTGCTGAGGTGAGTGTTTGTTCTATTGAAATTTTCTCCCCATATATATAGTTTGTTCCCCTCTTCTCTCTTAGTCTCTTTCTTCTCTCTCTCTCTTCTTTCTTTTTCCTATTTCCCAATTTCATTTTGACACTGCATTTTTTCTTTCTTTTTCCCCCTTTCTTTTTCTTTTTCTCACTCCCTCTTCTCTTTTTACTCTTCTTCTTTCTCTCCTATCCCCTAATTTGTTGTTCCCTAGTAGTCACCTTTATTGGAGGTTATTAATATTGCAAACACATTTCTGTTCAGTGCCTTGTGTGTTGTACTTGGTTGTGTTGTATTTTGTACCTTTAAATCAACACAGGAGAGATAGAACTACATAACCAGACATCCTGAAAAGAGAGACCATGGGGAGACAAAGAAAAAGCCCACATATGAAAGAAAATCAGGCATCATCAGAAAAGGAAGTAAAAGAGTTAGAGGCAAGCAACCTACCAGAGCAAGAATTCAGAGTAATGATCATAAGATGGCTAAAAAGAATGGGAGACAAATTTGACAATATGATTAAGAACAAAGAGGAAATGAAGAAGAACCATGAATAAATGAAAAATGACATCGCTACTATAAAAAACTCAATAGAAAGCATTAAGAGTAGACTAGAAGAAGCAGAGGACCGCATCAGTGAGCTAGAAGACAAGATGGGAAAAAATACCCAATGAGAGCAGCTTCTGAAAAAAAAAAAATTAAAAAGGAGGAGGAGAGCCTAAGGGAACTTTGGCACAATACAAAACAAAACAATATTAGAATAATAGGGGTTCCAAAAGGAGAGGAAACCGAGGAAGACATGGAAAATGTATTACAAGAAATACTGACAGAAAACTTTCCGCAGATAGAGAAGAATAAACCCACACAAATCCAAGATGCTTGCAGAGTCCCAAGCAAAATGAACCCCAAAAGACCAATTCCAAGGCATATTATAATTAAATTGGCAAACACCGACGACAAAGTAAGAATCTTAAAAGCAGCCAGAGAGAGTCAGAAAGTTACATATAAAGGAACCCCCATCAGACCAGCAACTGATTTCTCAACAAAAACTCATCAGGCCAGAAGGGAAAGAAATGAAATATACAAAGTCATGCAAAGGAAGGGTCTGAATCCAAGAATACTGTACCCAGCAAGGCTATCAATCAAAATTGAAGGTGTAATCAGGAGCTTCACAGACAAAAAAAGTCTAAGGGAATTTATCACCACCAAATCAGTAATGCAAGAAATGCTAAAGGGTCTGCTGTAAAACTAAAAAAGAAATAGGAAACAAAGAAGGAACACAGGGGTACAGAATAAAAATGGCGACAAATAAGTACCTATCAATAATAACTTTAAATGTAAATGGACTAAATGCCCCAATCAAAAGACATAAGGTAGAAGATTGGATAAGAAAACAAGACCCATATATCTGTTGTCTATAAGAAATCCACTTCAGAAAAAAAGACGAACACAGACTGAGGGTGAAGGGATGGAAAAAGGTTTTCCAAGTGAATGGAAATTAAAAAAAAGGCTAGGATAGCAATACTTGTATCTGACAAATTAGATCTCAAAGTGAAGGACATAACACGAGATAATGAAGGTCACTTCATGGTACTAAAGGGAGCAATCCAACAAGAAGAAATAACCCTGGTAAACATATATGCACCCAATAGGGGAGCACCCAAATACATAAAAAACAAAATAAACAAAAAAAAAAAACTGCTGGATGACATTAAGGGAGAGATTAATAGCAATACAATCATAGTAGAAGATTTTAATATCCCACTGTCACCTTTGGACAAATCATCTAAACAAAAAAATCAGCAAAGAAATATCAGTCCTAAATGACTCACTAGAGCAGATGGAATTAATCGACATCTTCAGAACATTCCACCCCAAAGCCACAGAATATACATTCTTTTCAAGAGCACATAGGTCATTTTTGAAGATAGACCACATGTTAGGAGATAGGCAAAGTCTCTTCAAATTCAAGAAGATAGAAATCATATCAAGCTTCTTCTCAGATCACAGTGGCATAAAACTGGAAATCAACTACAATAAAAATAATCCAAAGAAATCAAACATACGGAGACTGAACAGCATGCTTTTAAACAAGGACTGGGCTACCAGAGAAATCAAGGAAGAAATTAAAAACATCCTGGAAACAAATTCAATGAAAACACAACAATCCAAAGTCTATGGGACACAGCAAAAGCAGTCTTGAGAGGGAAGTTCATAGCTCTACAAGCCTACTGCAAAAAAAAAAAAAAAAAAAAAAAAAACAAGAAAAAATGGTAACAAATTATCTAACTTTACAACTCAAAGAGTTAGAAAACAGCAACAGGAAAAGCCCAATGTCAGGAGAAGGAAGGAAATAATAAAAATCAGAGCAGAGATAAACGACATAGAGACCAAAGAAACAATACATAAGATCAGCAAAGCCAAGAGCTGGTTCTTTGAAAGGATAAACAAGATTGATGAACCTCTAGCCAGGCTAACCAAGAACAAAGAGAGAGGACCCAAATAAACAAAATCAGAAATGAAAGAGGTGAAATAACAACAGACCCCACAGAAATACAAAGCGTTGTTACAAAATACTATGAACAACTCTATTCCAACAAACTGGACAACCTGGAGGAAATGGACATATTCCTAGAAAAATATAACCTTCCAAAACTCAGTCAGGAAGAATCTAAAAACCTCACTAGGTCAGTGACTTTGGAAGAAACTGAAGCAGTCATCAAAAAGCTTCCAGCAAACAAAAGCTCAGGCCCAGATGGCTTCACAGGAGAGTTTTATCAAACATTCAAGGAAGAACTAAAACCTATCCTCCTCAGACTATTCCAAAAAATTAAAGAGGAAGGAACACTTCCAAACTGCTTCTATGAAGCCAGCATCACCCTAACATCAAAACCAAATAAAGACAACACAATGAAAGAGAATTACAGGCCAATATCCCTCATGAACATAGATGCCAAAATCCTCAACAAAATTCTAGCAAATAGGCTACAGCAGTACATCAGAAAAATCATCCACCATGACCAGTAGGATTTATTCTGGGAATGCAAGGAAAGTACAATATTCACAAATCAATAAATGTGATACATCACATAAACAAATTGAAAGATAAAAATCATATAGTCATATCAATTAATGCAGAAAAAGCATTTGACAAAATCCAACACCCTTTCCTGATAAAAACTCTCAACAAGGTGGGAGTACAAGGATCATATCTCAACATAATAAAAGCTATATATGATAAACCTACAGCAGACATAATACTCAATGGACAAAAACTAAAACCATTCCCTCTAAGATCAGGAACAAGACAGGGATGTCCACTCTCACCACTCCTGTTTGACATAGTACTGAAAGAACTAGCCATTACAATTATACAAGAAGAAGAAATAAAAGGCATCCAAATTGGAAAAAAAGAAGTAAAGTTGTTCTTATTTGAAGAAGACATGATAATGTACATAAAAAAAAAAACCAAAAGACTCCATCAAAAAACTAATAGACTTAATAAATGAATTTGGCAATGTAGCAGGATACAAAATCAACGCCAAGAAATCTATTGTATTTCTATACCCCAATAGTGATCTTACAGAAACAGAGACTACAAAAGCAATCCCTTTACTATCGCACCAAAAAAATTAAGATACCTAGGAATAAACTTAACTAAGGAGGTAAAAGACCTATACACAGAAAACTACAAGACACTGAAAAAATAGATAGAGGAAGATGTAAACAGATGGAAGCACATACCATGTTCATGGATTAGTAGAATCAACATCATCAAAATGTTCATACTTCCCGAAGCAATGTATAAGTTCAATGCACTCCCCATTAAAATACCAATGGCACATTTCACTGAGCTTTGATAAAACCCTCCAAAAATTCATCTGGAACAAAAAAAGACCCTGAATAGCCACAGCAATCCTGAGAAAGAAGAGTAAAGTAGGAGGGATCTGAATACCAGATTTCAAGCTAGATTACAAAGCCACTGTTCTCAAAGCAGCCTGGTACTGGCACAATAACAGACATATAGATCAATGGAATAGAATAGACAATCCAGTTATCAACCCAAATCACCATGCTCAATTAATATTTGACAAAGGAGGCACGGATATACAATAGAGTCAAGACAGTCTCTTCAATAAATGGTGTTGGGAAAATTGGACAGATACATGCAAAAGAATGAAACTATATCACCAACTTACACCATACACAAAAATAAACTTAAAATGGATACCGGACTTAAACATAAGACGGGAAACCATAAAATTACTAGAGGCATCCACAGGCAGCAAAATCTCAGCCAAAAGAACTTCTTCAATGATACTGCCTCTAGGGCAATGTCAGCTAAAGAGAAAATAACAAATGGGACTACATCAAAATAAAAAGCTTTTTTACAGCAAAAGAAACCATCAACAAAACAACAAGAAAGCCCACTGAATGGGAGAACATATTTGCAAATGTTATCACTGATAAAGGTTTAATCTCCAACATCTACAAATAACTTATACAACTTAATAAAAGAAAGATAAATGATCCAATTAAAAAATGGGCAATGGGCCGAAACCGGTTTGGCCCAGTGGATAGAGCATCGGCCTTTGGACTCAAGGGTCCCGGGTTCAGTTCCAGTCAAGGGCATGTATCTTGGTTGCAGGCACATCCCCAATAGGGGGTGTGCAAGAGGCAGCTAATCAATGTTTCTCTCTCATTGATGTTTCTGACTTTCTATCCCTCTCCCTTCCTCCCTGTAAAAAATTATATATATATATTTAAAATGGGCAATGGACCTAAATAGAATATTTTAAAAAGAAGACAGAAGGAAGGCCAAGAGGCAAATGAAAACATGCTCAAAGTCACTAATTATCAGAGCGATGCAAATCAAAATGACAATGTTGCACCACCTTACACCTGTCAGAATGGCCAACATCAACAAATGAATAGGACAAGTGCTGGCGAGGATGCCGAGAAAAAGGTACCCTCATGCACTGCTGGTGGGATTGCAGGTTGGTGCAACCACTGTGGAGATCAGTATGGAGCTTCCTCAAAAAACTGAAAATGGAACTCCCATTTGACCCAGTAATCCCACTCCTAGGAATATATCCCAAGAAACTAGAAACACCAATCAGAAAGGATATATACACCCCTGTGTTCATAGCAGCACAATTTACAATAGCTAGGATTTGGAAACAGCCTAGGTGCCCGTCAGCTGAAGATTGGATCAAATACTATGCTACATCTGCACAATGGCATACTATGCTGCCATAAAAAGAAAGAATTCTTATCATTTGCAGCAAGCTGGATGGAATTGGAGAACATCATGCTAAGTGAAATAAGCCAGTCAATGAAAGAGAAACACCACATGACCTCACTCATTTATGGATATTAAAGAACATTATAAACTGATGAACCAAAAGATAGATAAAGAGACAGTAAAGCAACAAGCTGACTGTCAAATTACAGCAGGGAATGTAGGGAGATCTGGGGGAGATAAGAGACCAATGGAAGGACTTGTATGCATGTATATAAGCATAACTAATAGACACAAAACTCTGGGGAGGGAGGGCATCTATGGGGGGGGCAATGGTAAGATATGTACACATATAACAATTTAATAAAAATAAAATAAAAAAAGTAAACCCCCAAGGGGCAAGGCCTCCTGCAAATGTTCGGAAGCAGGAGGTTCTGGTTTGGCACAAGAAAGGCACCACCATTCCCCACATGCCCAAGGAGAACCGCCTCTCTCATACTCGCCACTTTTGCAGCTCACTGAGACAAGCAAATACGTCTCAGCCATTAAATGTAGTGTTACTTCTTAATGAAATCAATCGTCAAACCGACCCTTACTACAGCCAAAGTGACAGGGCAGCAAGGCCTGGGATGGGGTCAGCAGATCCAGGTGGGAATAGTGGACAAATCCCTGAGAACTGTGACCTCCAGAGCATGGCCTCTGCCTCTGTGTCTCCGTTCCCAGGGAGAGACAGTGTCAGTTTTAGGAGTGCAAGTCCCAGGAAATGCCTCTGTCCCGGGCAAACCAAGACAGGTGGTCACCTATGAAGACACAGGAAGATGCTGCAAAGATTAAAGACTGCAGAGTAGTGTCTCTGATACATGGTATTTGTTTTTGTGTTTGTTTTTTTAAATCAGCAGCCCTTGTGGAATTTGATTTTCAGTGTCCAGGAAGGGTAGCAATTTTATCAAAGAAGCATGGGCCCTGGCTGGTGTGGCTCAGTTAGTTGGAGCATCCTCAGATGCACTGGAAGATCATGAGTTTGATTCCCAGTCACGGTACCCAAATTTCAGGTTCAATGCAGCTGATCCATGTATCTCTCTCTCATCAATGTTTCTCTCTCTCTCCCCCTGCCTGTTGAACACCAAAGGGCATGAGGAAGGGGAAGGCAAGTAGAGATCTGAGTTAAGAGAAAGGTTTGAAAAAGTAGCTTTCAGGCCACCCATGTCATTTTCGCTCACTGAAATTCTACCAAGACCCTAAGGCAGACCTGGCACCGTGGAGCATGATCTCCTGCCACTGCAGAATCCCAAGGATGGTGGTGCTGGGCTTAGAATGGCAACGCTAGTTTAGAAGAAGTACCCAGACTCAGGCGAGAGCTTTTACATGTTGATGAGCCAGTGCTGCAAACCTGGACCTTGGCTGCTATCCCTGAGGACCAATACCAAAGCCCACCCTTCAAGTGGTCTCCACTGACTTTTATGGCAGGTGGGTTGTTACTGTGGTGGGGACAGGGCTAATGCTGGAAGGTTCTATGACATTTTTTTTGCAACTTACAAAAAACCCACATGCGAGGTTATAAGAAGTTTGTGGGAAACCTTATTTTACTAATAAGCATGGAATTCATCATCCTGTCTTTTCTCTAGAGATGACAGCATGCATTATGCTGCAGGACCCGGAATTCTGTCAGCCAGAATAGTTGATGTTTTTTTTTCTCCCTTCAGCATCTTATTCTAGTGATCTCACAGAGACCATCATTTTCTAAGGGGTGTCACAGACACAATAATAGGTTCCTGAAATTATTCAAAGGATACACTCCATTATTTAACCTGTTTCAGAATCTTAGGTGCTCAGACAATTAATATATAGCATATGGGAGAAACCCCACAAATCTAGATAAGAAGTTGTCTGAGTCCAGAGCTGTCAAATGTATTTCCTGTGAAGTGTAAAGCAGCAGGGACCTTTATGTTGCTGGGTGCCATAAATAAAACACATTAATAATAGCTATAACACCTAATTAGATTGCAGAGACTCAACAATGCAGATGCCTTCTTGCAGAAGAAGTGGAAAGTAAAAAAAAGAAAAAAATCAGGCTTACTGTCCAATATCTCTCTGGCTCTGCATATAAATGACTTTTCCAATTAAAAGCACACCCACAGAATATTCTTGGAATTTGTCACCCGTGACTTGTGCTAAGGTTTTCAGGTAGGTCTACCAAGTAAAACTTACTTATGTAAAATGCTCTAACAGGATCTAACCTCCAAAGATTCTTGTCTCCCCTTCTTTCAGGTTCCTGCTATCACCAGCCATGCAGCCACCCCAACTTAATACCCCGAGGACATCTTTATTAGTAGCCTTTCCCTCGATCCAATGCCAATTAGTCATCATTCAGGTTCATAATTATTCTCCATTTACCATTTCACCCTCGCAATTTCTCGTCTGGGTTATAAAATAACCTTTAGCTTCTCTCTCGTATAAACTCTTCTCCAGATTTTGGTCTGAATCACACAGTCTTTCCAAGCTCTGGTTTATAATCTAGGGAAGAGCGGAAAGGACACAGCTGTGGTGGACGCTGCCTTGGTTGTTTCTCCCCCGGACCCAGCACAGTGCATAGTCCCCCCAGCACTTACTAATTCAGGGAAACCTGGCTTTGAGGCTTACACCCGAAGGTTACCAACTGCATGATTCAGGACAAGTTATTTCATCTCCCTGAACCTGTTACCACACATACAAAAGGGTGGAGTAACATTTTCTTCAAAGATGTCCTTTAAGATTTAAAGAAATCACAATGTAAAATAAAATACTAAGACTAAATCTGGCTCACAGAATGCACCCAGTAAATGCAGGTACCCCATGAATATTCCCTCATTACCCAAACATTAAAATTAAAATGTCCTATAGCACTTCTTTAAAGAGGCCGATCCAATTCTTTCTTTTTTTAAATTTATCTTCAGTATATGAGCAACATCATGCTTTTGATTTTTACCACCTATCTTCATGTTTCCATTATTTTTATTTGTGTGTTTTTTTATCCTCACTCAAGGATATGTTTATTGATTTAAGAGAGAGAGAAATGTGGGGAGAGAGAGAGAGAAACATTGATTGGTTGTGTCCCCTAAATATCCCAACCAGGCATTGAACCCACAACCTAGGTAGGTGCCCTGAATGGGGATTTAACCTGCAACCTTTGTGGTATGTGGAAGATGCTCCAATGAACTGAACCACCCAGCTGGGGCCATACTTTCTGTTTTATTCCCTTAGCCTAGAAGATCCTTTCTCCATTCTCCTGTCTTAGTAAAACACTCCCCGCCACCAACCAATCATTCAAAGTTCACTCCAAATAGCGCATCTTCTCTAGTATGTCATTTTCCTGCCCAAAATAAAGTGCTAATACCTTATAATGGTCTACAAAGACCTTCACTCTCTATTCCCAACCTGCCTTTTCAACTTCATTTTCTAAGGCTTTCTCTCTCATTCATATCCAAAATCACACTGGAGGTTTTGTTGCTGTTGTTGTTGTTGTTTGGTATTGTAAATGCCTGGGTCATTCCTGCCAGAATTTTGTATCACTAGTTCCCTCTCACAAAGTCCTCAGGTAAAAGAGGCTCAACTTTACCTTTAGTTAGGGAGGTGCAAATTAAAACGAGAATGGGATAAAAATGAGTCATTTACTTTTAAAAATGCTAATGCATTGCCAAGGATTTGGTGAGATGTGTATGGAAATAGGAATTGGAGGTCAATTTGGCAGAATCTGCTAAATGAATTTATGCCCATATTCTCTTAACCTGGCTTACTGCATACCAGTATTCACCACTCAAAATAGTTATTAATATACATAAAGATTTTCATTGAAGCCATGTTCAAAATCACAAAAAAAACAATTGGGTAACAAACTCAATATCTATCAGTAGGAGAATGTTTAAATCAACTATGGTATCCACATACTATGGAATACTATACAGCAGATTGCAAAACCTAAGTACTGACAAGGCTCAATATCCAAGACGTACTTCTAACTGAGAAAGCAAGTCATAGAGTAAGTATATGAAAATATAGGTGTAGAGGGAGTAATAGGGGGATATGGATACATATGTAATACCTTAATCAATCAATAAATAAAGTAATAAAATATTGGTGTACTAGTATTTGTTTTACAACTTACATATAATAATAATAATGATGATGATGATGACAACAACTAATATTCCTTGAGATATTCTCTTATCTGCTTTAAGTTTATCCAAATAGTTATTCTCCCTAACAACCTGGTGGGTGTTATCATTCCATTTTTGTAGATGAGGAAAGTGAGGCACAGTAAATTTCAAGGGACACACCATTAACGATTTCCAAGCCTGGCCTTTTAGCCACTGCAGTATCACAAGTTTATCTCTAGAAATTAATAAATAAGTAATCAAATAACTGTACATTTGTGTGCTAGTGTGCGTGTGCACTTTGAGTGCAAGGGAAATGTGTGGATGAAAGCACACCATCAGAGCGATTCTTCCAGGGTGAGAGGAAGGAGAGGCGAGTAGTTAAAGGGACCTTTCAATCTGATTTTGGTCTTTTCACCAGGAATTATTTACAAATCTCATAAGCACACAGTCCCATATTTCTGATATAATTTGTTTTGATACATTAGTGCGGCATCATCATGAGGAAAATGAAAATGAGAGGAAAAGTCATCTTAAAACAAACTGAAGAAGGTGAGGCAAAGGGTAATTTTCCTTAAAAAGTGCTTTGAGACACAGCTTTGAAGTGATTTGAGCAAAAATCAACTGTGACTGTAACTGCCTGGGTAATTTAGGTGAAATGAAGGGATTTTTAGCTGCGTTACCTCAGAAATTATGAATGTAGAAATGTGGTCTGCGGCTGCTTCAAAGCCCCAATTATAAGGGATTGCCACCAAAATTCTGCTGAAAGGACCAGGATGGAATGCTTTTTCTCCTGATACCCTTCATGTGTTGAAACCTGACTTTTTTTCTTCTGTTTCTCCTCGGTTGCTTATTTATCTATGCTAGCATTTCAGTGGTATGGCCTGGTAGATCATTCATGCTTAAGTGTAAGTGCTATAAATCCAGGCTTTCAGGGAATCGTGTCTGAGTGGAGAACGGGGAGAAAGAATTATGAAATACCGCATGTTTAAATTTTTGCTTTTCATCTAATGGCTCCTAAGATGAAAAACTGCAGTGACTTTGAGCTTGATAGATGTGAAATCCCAGAGAGAGTTACAAATCAGTCAACCTAGCAATGTTTTTGAAAATGAAATGAGTTGGCTTTCTATTTCTCCTTTGCTATGGTTATTATTGATCCTCTCCTTCCTTTCCCCCAAATAAGTATGTTGTAACAAACAAGCAGCTATTCCCTGCATAATGAGATCTGTTCCCTCTCCTAGATATAACGTTGGTTTCCTTGCCTCTAATTCTGGCCCCTTCTAAACCACTCTTCACATTGCAATCACAGTAATCATCCTAAAATGCAAATTGATCAAGTCACTCTCCTGCTTAAAATCCTTCTGAGTCCCCCAATTGCCCAGATACAGCTAAAGTCTTCAGCTCAGTGTGCCTCATTACAAGCTGGCCCCTGCTTATATTTTCGGCCTCATTTGCCAACTCTGAACTCTCCAAATAGAAGAATATGCAATTTTCTCTAGTGTCTGGATTCTGATATTGTTTCCTCTTAAAATGGAATTTTCACACCCCCCCCCACACACACACACCACCACCACCACCATCACCTCACCGCCTCCAATCACCTATCCAATACCTACTTGCCTGTGAGCTTTTCTCCATAGGAGGAACTGTCTCTGGCCCTTCTATACATGGGGTTAATGCCCCTTCTCTGATCTCTAAGGAACCCCATACTTATTATTATTTATAAAATAACTCATGCTGTGAAGATGATCTTCTTCCTTGCCTATTTCCTCCCCATTCCTTTAAGCATGAAATCAGGGGTATTTATTTTTTATTTCACTAGTGACTAAATGCCAGGCCCAATAATATTTTGTCAAATGAATGACTAAGTAAGTATCTAAGTTTTATGGATTGGTTAATGTTTGTTCAACAAATTTGTGACTTAACTATGTTGCCATTTCTCTGAGAAAACAATGATTTCTTGTTTAAACCAATGACTGATGCCTTAATATTGAACTAGCAGCAATTATCACAACACTTATTTAGTACTCATTATGTGTTAGGAACTATGTTGTATCTCAAGAACAAGGTAGCCACTAATATCATCTCTTAGCAATGTGGAAACTAAGGTTTAGAGAAGTTACCAAATTACTCCTCCAACTCCATAAATCACAAGGAATTAGTCTGTGAGAATTAAATGGCCCAGTGCACTCAGAATGCTTAGCAAATGCCTGCCTGTTAGATCTCAACACAAAACTTTTCTGTTACTCTTGTTATCAATTTTGTCACTACATTTGGGGAACTGCCTGCTTGATTTCTAAACCTAGTGTGTGGAGATTTTAAAATATAATTTTAATGTAATTTAAGTAGAAAATATACTTCTTAAAATTGCAATTTTTTAATTAGCAAAAACTTTAATTTTTTTTTTTAAATGAAGTTCTACCACTTCACTCATGTCTAGCTTCCTTGTTGCTGCTCCAATCTGCCAAAGTTTTTCCATCCAGGGACTTGGACTCTTTCCTCTGGGTGGAATGTTCTTCCCTAGATACTCAGGTGGCTCACCCCCTTACCTGCTTTAATCCACTCTGCAAATATTGCCTTCTCACTTAGGCTACTCTGCCCAGGCACTCTTCCTTTCATACCCCCTGGCACTTCCTGTCCTCCTTACACTCTACTGATCTCTCTCTTTCTTTTCTTTTCTTTTCTTTTCTTTTCTTTTCTTTTCTTTTCTTTTCTTTTCTTTTGTTTTCTTTCCTTTCCTTTTCTTTTCTTTTCTTTTCTTTTCTTTCTCTTTCTTTCTTTCTTTCTTTCTTTCTTTCTTTCTTTCTTTCTTCCTTTCTTTCTTTCTCTCTCTCTCTCTCTCTCTCTCTCTCTCTCTCTCTCTCTCTTTCTTTAGTAGTTGCCACCATCTAACATTAAATGTATTTACTTATTTGTTTTGCTTATTGCTTATCTACCCTACTGGAATATAGACTCCATGAAGGAAAAAAAAAATCTTTCTTTTATTTTTCTCTATCAGAGAATCCTGACTGCTTCACATAGTGCCTGGTATGCTATAGATGCTTAGTAAATACTCTTTGAATGAAGAATGAATATGAAGACTGTGTCCAGAAAATGTTATTTAAACTTGTTTGGACACATATTTGCTATAGACACAGGTCATTTATGAATACTTTGTCAGCTTGCTGCCCTATTTAATATCTCTCAAACTAAGGGATTTGTGGAATAACTGCAGCTAATCTATTAGAGAAAGCAGAAAATCATGTGGAGTTCTAGGTCGAGTAATCCAACAAGGGTAGTTCAAGTTACAAATCTGACTCAAGTCCCTGCATTCCTACAGATAATTACAGTGCATCACAGGAATTTTGATGGTTCTATTTGATTTATTTTATTCATAGGATAGTCAAATATGCCTACTAAAAGTTGCACACAATTAAATGCTTGATGGTTTTAACAAATAAACATTTATTAAAGACCACACAGGTTTAAAGTGATTGGGCTTCTTTGTAGAACACTCAAAATATGTGTAAAATTATAGTCTATACAACCAGAGGAAGTCATATTGCTAACAGCTGCCCATATCAATACCATAAAATGATTGATGTGTGGCCTGATAACTAGCATCTGACAGCTCTGCATAATCCCTACTACCAATTAATAAAATAGGACCCATGTGAAATGATGTGTGCAACGGGTTGCTTTGGTAATTATGTCTGTCTAAATTGCTCTAGCATGGGCAGTGATATTTAAAGTTGCTTCTTCTTCTACTTAACAGTGACTGGCAATGGAATACTGGTCATTTAATATAATCTTTAAAAACTTTAAACAGATCATGGACACAAAAATAAAGAGAATTTCAGGATTAACAACTGTCCCCCATCTTCCTGATGGCCAGTCTCATTTCAGACCCATCTGTAAAACTCAGAGAATTCTCAGTTCCCTGTGGCCTCCGGTTACAGACTCTAAGTGGTCAAACAGATACTCTGTCTTCTATGCTAAGGCAGAAGAGAAAAGTGATGAGGTCTTAGGACATTTCTGTTTATGACACTGGTAAAATATTTGTAAAAATCACTCAAAGCTAAAGCTAGGACAAGTTATGAGTAATGTAACCACCTCTGTTTATGACAAACTTAACTTGACATTTCAAGAACATTTAAATAAACTCTTCTTTGTTTAAACTGCCCCTTCCTCAGTGCCAGGCACATGGCACACTGTTAATTACTTTTTGGCAGTCTGATTAATGCCTGTAAGATCAAATTCTTAAAACACTGTTTGCCTGCAGAGAAAGATTCAATGGTGGTGAGCTGGCTATCTCTTCGTCTTGTTATCCCGGGTAACTAAGATCAACTGCAGAGCTCTTCTCCACAGAACCCTCAATTCATGGATGAGCCTTGGATGAAATCTTTTCCAGAATGGCCCACCTATGGAGTTCTCTACATGCTGATTTGGTACATCCATTCTATTCACACACACCATATAATGTATAATATATGCAATTCAGATTTTAAAAGTACAACTCCTGCTTGGTTTGTATCAGTCTCCATGAAACTGGACTCATTTAGTTTAAGGCGATGGGTCTCAAACAGGCATGATTTTTGCCCCTTGGAGGACAGTTGACAATATCTGGAGACATTTTTGGTGGTCACCACTGGAGTGAGGAGGGTTACTGGCCAGGTATACTGCCTACCATCCTACAACACACAGAACAGCCTCCACAGGAAAGAATTATCCAGTTCAAAATATTAACTGTTTTAAGGTTGAGAAACTCTGATTAAGACAAATTAGTAATTTAGGGAGAAGTTTACATAGTAGATTTTTTTCTTAAGTTTTCTACTTTCAAACGCTGTCAGTTTGCTAGAACTCAGTTAATTCATTTTAAATTAGCACCCATAAAACTAAATTCAAACTTAAGCCCTTATCCAAAACCAAATGAAATCATTCTATTTTGTACACTTTCACCTAGATGACCCACAGACACCACAAACTGCTGAATATAAAGCACCTCACCTTCTCACCTGAACTTTCTTTTCTCTTGTATCAACAGGAAATGGGTTCCACCCCAGGAACTTGGGACTGTCTTGATAGTTCCCTTTCCTTTATCTCACATCCAATCAATCATTACCTCCAAAATAGTTTTCAAATCTCTTCCTTTCTCTCCATCCCAATTCCTATTCTTCCAGTTAAGACCTTCACCACGTCCCTCCAAAACTCCTAAGAGAATCCTACTTGGTCTTGCCACCTTCAGATTTCCTCCACGTCTACACTCCCGCAAACTGGCGCTCACCAGTACAAAGCCATGTTCTGTCTGCCACTTCCTACCACCTTCAAATGGCAAGTCCAGGCTCCTTCTCATGGCTTAGGGGACCTTGTCCCCTCCAACCCCAATACCACTCCACCTTGGCTTACTCATCAGTTACACAGCTTGCTGTTTCTTATATGTTGCTGCGTATGTTGTCCACATTGCCTGCAGTATTTTTGCACCAACCCACTCACTCTGACATTTCCCTGGATGACTACTATGTAACCTACAAGATCCTACATATCCTCTATAAAACCAGAAGGTTTTTGTGATGTTTTCTTTTTTTAAAAAAATTCTGAATTACCTGCCAACACTGTTGGCTTTCCCCAATGACAATAACTGGCTAGAAATGCAAGGAGGCATTTCTCGTTGAGATGGACACAATTCCCACTTGGTCATCTCCTGTTTTGTATAATCTCCTCTTGGACACACAATAGTCAAATTTATCACTCCTACTTCAAGGAGAGCCCTTTGCAAAACCAAATTCAGTGCAACCTCATGCTTCCTTGGCTCTCAGAGGTAGAAGCTCAGAGACAGTCTAGGATCCTCAACTTGTCTAATATCAATCTTACTATATTTCTGAATATGTAATGACTAGTGCATAAGTGGCAATGAGCTCAGAATGAAAAAGCTAAGCTGAGATTCTGGTACTGGGTGATGAGCCAGGCTAAGCAAGTGCTAGGAGATCAAATCTGGTGCATACCAGCTTTGCAGTGATTTAAATTTAAAAAATTAATAATGACAATATATGCATATTTTAACTCCAGGAGGTAAAGTCTCTGCCTGGGTTTGTATTGAAAGTTACATTCTTAAAAATGTAAGCTATCCTATATTTATACAGTTGGTGATAATAGTCACACACCTATAAATAGGAAAGTTTAGGCACCACTGAAGGGATGGAAAGCAATTTACATTTTAGAGTAAAGTCGACAGTGATAAAAATTACCAAGTAATGACTCTGCGTCTATGAGAAAAACAGAGCAAACCAAGGAGGGAAGGCCTGTGGTTCAAAATGACATACCGAACAACTTCTTTTTCTTTTTTAAACTTTGATTTAGATTTTATTATTTTTAAATGAGATGTTTTTATTCATTTGAATTTATATATATATATATATATATATATATATATATATATATGTGTGTGTGTGTGTGTGTGTGTGTGTGTGTGTGTGTTCTTAAATTTATATATTAGCTTGCATCAGTACTATACAACTTCTTAAAACTGGCCATACCCTTTGGCTGAACTAAGAAAGATGAGGTTCTGCACCACAACTGTCAAGACTCTCTCACTGCATTTCCCACATCTGAGGCGCAGCTCAGTATAGGTGAGGTAGAGTTTGGGCATCTCACATGAACCTCCCAGGAAGCATACTTAATTTATGATATATTCTTCGAGTTCCCTTTGTATCAATCTCTTTTTTTCTTTGAGAAAAATCAAGAAGACATTGAGATCAAAATCCATTATAAATAACTGTATGCACTCAAGTTTAATTTGGTTTGCATCTCCTTAGGTTTACTTATGCAGCTGCGGCAAGTTAATAACATTCTAGCTCTGCTTTTGGTGGGTGCCAGCAGTCCATAGACCTATGCTGAATAAGTTAGAAGAATGATCCTTCTCAATCAAGTTAGGCATCAAATGAATCATAAAGCATAGCTTTTCAGCAATAGAAATTGGCTTCTCCACCAATGGTTAAAACAGTAACTGGTAATTGAGTTTGGTAAGTTCCACAAAGCATGAATGGTGCCAGAACTTGACCTAGCACAGAACTTAAAGGCAAACTCTGTGTTCTCCTGAGATGAACCACATATTTCTCAGCCAATATTAAAAGGATGATTCCTGCAGTACTTATATTTTCTGCTTTTGTACATTGAGACTTTGTCACAACAGTCAATATGGGAAGACCCATCTAGGAGTGTGATAAAAAAAAAAAAAAGCTGCTTACTAATAATATACAGGAATGTGTTTTGTGGAAAGATAAGGTCTTATTTTTGCCAGTGTTATACTGATTAATTCTCTCTTCTATCCTGTTCTGAAAAAATAGATAGAACAGGTGCTGTTACATCAGTTTTGCAGATGTACAGATGCCAAAAAATATCCAAGGACTTGTCAATACCTTCTGATAAGTGGGATTCAACTGCCTCTGAATTAGAATATTCAATGGGGCACTTTTATTGTCTCCTGAAGTTACACAGTGAGCAGAGAAAATGACTTAGTCTGAGTTGAGAATAGAAGTCTATATGCAGGTGAAATTATAAGATAAGAGGAGGATATTATATGCTTTAGAGGAAAGGAATTTATATTAACAGATAATAAAAATAATAAATAATTAATAGTAATGAACAGATATAATATTTTTAAATAATACCCACCATAGTGGCATAAGGTTAGGGTTAGGGTTAAGGTTAGGATTTCACATACTTTCACACACTTTCTCTCAATTAATCTGCAGAGCAGCAATTTGAAAAAGGTATTGTTATTTCTGCTTTATGGACAATGAAACGAGTCTCAAAAAGAAATTGATCATATTATGGTTAGAATATCTTAAATTCCTTAGAAACTAGAAGAACTCAAAATGCAATGTTTTACTTGAAATGTTGAAAATATCAATTGACAATAAAGTAAAAGTTTTCTAATGTCTATTGAACGTATCAATAGAAAGACAAAATGGCTCTTAAAGTTATTGTCAGAACTTAGTGACATGGTTTAGAATACATAACAACTTCAATATGGAAATAATAATTACTGAAATAGAGAAAAACATTTTTTCCTTCCTTAATGATCAGTCATAAAGATATTAAAAATCCTTAATGTATCACTAGCTTTAAGAGCTGGACAACATTAAGATTCCTTTTGTACTTAAAACAAAAGAGACATTTTTGTAGCTCCTCTATGACTGTGCCGCACCTGGCTCCCAACCAACTCTTTAGCTATCTTATCTCACTCTCCACGCCTTGTCACTGGGTTCTTCATTCAGCCACTCCTACAAGTGAACTTCCTTACCTGGGGACCTTCTCACAAGCTCTTTCTTCCCATGATGACTGATACTTCCTTGCCCCCAGCCTCAGGTTCAATGTCACCATTCAAAAAGGCCACACCTAACACTGTTAGTGATAGTGCCTCTTATTCTCTTACATGACATCTTATTTTCTTCCCCCTCTTCCCCTTTAACACTTAGCATTTCATTATAAGACAGTGTTATATCCCGAAGTATAAATTTGTATTCTTTGTGTATTTCCCCTCCCCCATTGCTTTTTTCAGCCCACACCTGGAGCTAAAAAAAAAAAAAAACACAAAAAACAAAAAACAACAAAAACAGACTCAAAATTAGTTGAAAGACTTTAGCTGTAAGGTAGAAAGAAATTTTTTCACCATCCAAAGACTAGACAGGGGTGGGGCTGGGAGAAGGAAGATGACGAGGCTGAGGGGCTTCATTGACTATAAAAGATAAAAGTACCCAAAGTGGGAGGGAAGAAGGAACTTGCATCGTCAGAACCTGGAGTAAGTGGAAATGCTCAGCACATGATATCCTTCCAGTGGAAAGCCGACGTGCCCAGGATCCGTGGACAACTGGCCCCATACCTTGTCCTGGACACTTGTAAGCCCTCTGGATTTAGGATGTAAACACTGGATTTACAACGCTGGATAATGGCCCTCAAAGACATCAAATCTTATTCCCTGGAACTGTAATTGTTGCCTTTTATGGAAAAAGGGTCTTTGCGGATGTGATTAAGTTAAGACTTTGGGGGATATTATTCTGCATTATCTTGGTGGGCCCTAAATGCAAGCACAAGGGTTGCCCACAAGGGGGAAGTAGAGGAACATTTCACGCAGAAGCGAAGGTAATGTTCCCATGGAAGCAGAGATCTGAGTGAGGCAGCAGCAAGTCAAGGAGTGCAGGCCGCCACCAGTGGCCGGAAGAAGCAAGAAAGGGAGTCTCCTCTAGAGCCTTTGGAGGGAGCACAGTCCACTCACCTTGGGGTTGGGTCACTCTAGCTGATTTCTGACTTCTGGCCTCCAGAGGTGAGAGAGAACATTTTTTTTTTATTATTGCTTAAGCCCATTTTGTGGTAATTTGTCACAACAGCCATAAGAAACTTAATACACATGAGGAGTTAAAAACCTCATTATTTGACCAATGTAGAACTGAACTGAATCACTGGGGGAATTTCCCTTAGGGTGGGACACAGGGTGGATGATATATCACATTACATATACACTTATATGCATATATTTATTATCATCATCATCATTTTCTTAACTTCAGCCAGGCAAAAAGTTCCAAGATGGTTGTAGTATTTTCTGTTTTGTTTACCATCTATACCCATGGTATATCACATAATAACTGCTCTACAAATAATTGTTGAATGAGCAAAAAACATTGTGGAAAATAGCACAACATGAGGAAAACACAAACAACAAATGGTAAAAAAACGATGGCATTAACTATGAAAGAGACTGCACCAGCAACTAAATTGAGTAGTCAAATATCTACTCTCAGCCGTCTAAATGGAGATTTAGGTCAGTCTGACCGCATGTGTGGGAATGCTCTCCAGCATCTGGAGGGGTGTGCTTTTACACCGGCTGGGTGTGAGTGTGTTTTTCCACTGATACAGTTTCAATCAATTTTATCAACACCATCGCAGGGGATTGCTCAAAGCCCAAGTTGGTCTAACAGTGTCTGAGAGCTAATCTGAGAAGCAATATACCTGGTGCTCATTCCTGCTGCTGAAATCACAGGGTGAGAATGTAGCACTTCTGGCTGGTGAGCTCTTGTTACTTGTTCTTTTAGGATAGCACAATGCCTCCCTGTTCCACTTTCTCCATGAAAAGGACTCTTGTCACGAGCCAACTCGGAATGAAGGGGACTCAATGCCACCTGCTTAGTGTTGCAAAATATACTGGGTTACGCTGCCTTGTTTGTGCCATTCCAAAGGTGAATGAAATAAAACAACCTAATTGTACTTGTCTTGGCTCCTTCACAATGGTGAATGGAGTATCACATGATGCCATTCAATGAACAAAAATGTTCAACATTTACCTGAAATTTCAGTCTTCACTTCTATTTAATTATAACCCCAAAAATCTTCCACTCAGATGCCAAAAAGGGTAAAGAATCTGTAATGACTCCTAGGCAGAGAGAGGATGTGAGGAGAATTGCTTTACTTGAGGCCTTAGCCTAGAATGAGGCTAGGATGCTCAGGCCAGGCCTCTGGGGCAGCCCGGGCTGAGGCTCTGCCTCCCCCTCTCTATGTCCACCCGTGCTCCCCTCTAAGTCAAGGGGACCTGCAGAGTGAGTGCATCAGGCTACACAGGCTGTGCAGGCCACACTCTGGTTCCTGCCACAAAGTGGAGTGACGAGTTAGGTAGGCATGGGACAGTTCAAATCTCCATGCCCTCTCCTTATTCTGAGCCATTTGGATTCAAGTAATCTCCTTCTCTCAAGATGTGACTATTTTTAATACTAGTTCTCAATTTTTTAAAGGTCATAAGCTCTTAGGAGAATTGGAGAAAAACAATAGACCCTCTCCCCACCAAAAAAAATGCTCTGATGTAAACCCATAAAGATGAAGACACCTTTATCTTTCCTAGACCATATATGAAAATACTAATTGAGCAATGACTAAGATACTTGTTTACCCTTCAATTATCATGAATAAGGCCAGATTGTCTGAGTTAGAATTTCCAGCTGTCATTCAGAAGCTGTGTGACCTTGGACAAGTTACTTGGTCTCTCTCTTCCTCAGTTTCCTCATCTGCAAAATGAGAGAGCCAATAATACCTACCGCAAAAGATAGTTATGGGAAAATTATAAAATCATTAGGGAAGTGCTTACAGTGGTGCCTTGAGTTTTTTTTAAAAATCATATGATGCTTCCACTATATTTCATGGACTGTTCTAAGACTAAAGACAAGGTAATGAACAAAAAAAAACTACTGCTGTCAATGAGGCAGGCATTTTAAAATGGAGCTTACATTCTCACAGAAATCTTACAGTATTCAGAGCAATTTAAAAATCTTTTCTTTGTTTTTTCTTTGTTTAGAGAATAGAGAAAATAAGATTTGAATACACATTTCCTCTTGATGTGCTGTAGCTTCCTAGCACTCAAATCCAGAGTTCTAACTTTTTGTTTTTTTTTCCCGTCCTCATTCCACACCTGACAGCCTTGCTGCATAAATAATTTGAGCTGTGAGTACTCACTCTTAACTTGGCATAGATATTTATGAAATGGAAAAAGGCAAGATTCCAGGAAAACAATTTATTCTGTTCCACCCCTAAATTTTTGCTCATTCATCTGTTATGCTTAAAAATCAATTAGCACTGTGCATACACTGTATCGATGGCTTTATTTAGGATTAACTACAGAGCTGGGTGAATTTAACTGCAATTTTCCTACCAATGATGCTCTAAAAGTATGCTTGGATTTCATATGCTAATGAAGGCCTCCTTTCTCTACGACATATTTTTAAAGTTCTTGTGATTTTTATTTTATCTTTTTGTCCTTTGCTTCCTGATTCACACCTGCCCTTTTTCCTTCAGTGCCAGTAGGATATCATATGCAGGTTGATTCTTTTAGGCTTTCTCCCTTTAAAGTACTAAGTAAGTAAAAATCTAATAGGTATTATATTGTAGTACATTTATACTTTTTCTATTTTCTGTTCAGGAAAAATGTCTCAGTTGTGTGCACAGAGACTAGGTGGAGCCTGCTTACCTGAATAAGGAGATGTGTGTATGCGTATGTATATGTAGGAGTATATGGCAGTATCGACAAAATCTCATCTGAAGACACAGAGTCAGAGTCACAGGATTAGAATGGACTTTGGGCGACTGTTCTAGCTCTACACAGTGCAGGAATTTTGAAATATTCTTGCCAGTGGCCATCTAATCGCTGATTAAAACATCAAGTGAGGGACACATACTATTTCATTATTTCAGTCTTTATTTATAGAGCTCTAAGTGTTAAAAAGCTCTGTTCTAATAAAGCTGAAATCTGCCTTCCTTGTGACTTATCCACTGGTCTTGGCTCTGCCATCTGGTGCCTCACACAGTGCAGTAAGACCGAAGACAGCCATGATTCCCTTAATGTGTTTTCTTCTCCATCCTAAACAGCTCGAGTCCTTCTTTAACCTGTTCACTGTGTGCGGGACTGCCCATTTCTGAACTAGCTTATTGTTCTTTATAAGGATGGAACCAGGATTGGGTAGCACAATGAGCTATGAACTGAATAGCATGTGCAAAAGCTGGACTAATATCCCATATCTGTGCACAATGTTTGTCGTCATGGCCCCTACAATCACATTAACACGTTTTTGTTTTTCCCAACTTGCCTCATATTTTTCTTAAAATCAATGGAAATCCCCCAGGCATTTCGTCTTTTTTTCCAGGTTATGATGTTTAGCCATTTCTCCTTAATTCTGCACATAGGTAGCTAGTTTTCTGGGTGTAGGAACAGGACTTCATGTAAATTCTTAGTCAATTAGGCCTATTGTGTCATGCTATTGAGATTTTTTTAATATCTGGACTCTATCACTAAATTTATCTACTGGCTCCACCTCAGCTGTTGCCTTTATGGAAAAAAACACAAAAACACCTTTAGTCTTTTCTCAAAATTGCTGATAAAACACTTGGGCATAAAAAGGTGAACAGGAGATCATTAAATAGCTATAAATTCTATCTGTAATATTTTCACTTCCTGTGAATGTTAAATTTTTATTGAGAAGTCAGCTCTAAGTTTTTACCGAGAGTTGACTTTAGCAGCAGCCATACACAAAAGGCCTCTGTATTTTCTATAAAAATGCATTAGATGATTCAATGTCTCATTAGTATAAATCTCATTGGAATTTTTTTTTGGAGCTCGGGGATAGTAAAAAAAAATTCTTCTAATGAAAGCTGAACTGGTATGAGTTTCCTTCTTTTGGACTTCTAAGAAGCTTTTTCTTTACAGATGTTTAAAGATCTGTGGAATAATTTCTTTACTTTCTAAGTAGGGCATTAGGAAATTTCCCCTAGAGTCCTGAGTGGTTGTCAGCCCTACAAATCATGCTGTTCCAGAATGTGCTCTCAGTTTAGAATGGTATGTTCTGAAAATGTCCCATATTAATTTCCCCAAATGGTTCTTTATTTTAAGTGTAAATAGTAATAATTTGATCATTTACTAATATTTTCTCTCTTTTTCTTTTTCTTGATGAACATTTGATAAATATTAGACACTGTTAAAATGTATATGTTACTTTTAAATATTTTAAAATAGGCCATTTATAATATATGGCTTAATTATATGGATATGCAATATCTTAAACACCAAATTTAGAAGTTTTTTTGTTTTTTTTTTAACCAATCCAAGGTGGTCAGGTGGCATTATATCAGAAAAGCAAACACTTTACAGGTTGGCTACTATAAAAGCATTTGTTATACCTATTTCAATGAACAAATAATGTTTTGCTTATTAGCAAAAATATTGCAGAAGTGCGTTCTCATTGGCAAAATTAGTGGCATAAATCTTCCTATGATTTCACCAAACTTATTGAAGAGGTTGCATGAATCTATTAGGCTTTTTTTTGCTAATAAATGTTTGCTAAAATATGCCTATAAGTTTAGCAAAAGTTGGCTTACTTTTAACATAATTAGCATTAGTATGATAATAGGAGGATTGCTAACGTTCTTCAACCTGCCTTGGTAACCACCCTTATCTATCAAAGATGTGTGTGACCAAACGATCACTGGACAGTTCTCAACGGACATTTTATCTTATTTTAATCTTCATGAATACCCTTCGAGGCACTACTTCCCTTATCCATTTTAGGAAATTCAAGTTTAGGAGACATTAATCCATAATCATATAGATATTGGGTGGAGAGTCTTATGTGTCTGATTTCATTCCTCTAATCCCCTCACCCACCACTCCCACTCCCACCTGGTCATTGCCAGGAATGGATGAGTAATTATTAAAAGCCTACAGGTGTGTTCCCTGCAAGTGTATGGGTTAAATAAAGACTTTTTAGCTCTCCTTGACAGATAGTTAGAACTCAACTACCTATTAAAGTGATTTCATTTGTATTTATATAATTACAATTACTATTAAAATATTTTTGGTTCCTTTTTATTACTTTTCATGTTTTAAAACCCATACTTTCTTTTTATCTACCCAATATACTCAAAGAAATTATAAATTCATACACTGAGTCACAGATTAATTACTTTGTGACATAATTACATGACCAAGCTCTGGAGTAGTCTACTAGAGTTTGACTCTGAAATTATCAGTTGAAATAGGTTTTAAAAAAGTCACAGTTATCTAAAAGTCAAAATAAAGCTCATCTCAAAGCATTGTTACATAGAGAAAAGTAAATTAAATGATAATTTTAGAATTCAAATGCTGAAATGATATAAAATGTCATGGGTCGATGATTTTGAAGCACATCAGAAACCAGCAGAGTTGAATGGTTTTGGGTTCTATTAAACTACAAGTCAGGATAAAAATAAAAAAGAAATAAAACACAAGATATAAATACAGAACAATTTCCTCATACTTACCAATAAAATATTACATTTTAAAACGAATTTTATTTTAGATAGTCTAAGCAGAAATCATGTGTCCACAGAAAAGCTCACAAATTGATTTTATTTATTAAAATCTTAAGTTCTTAAGAAAAAGATCTTAGATGAATAGAAAAGTAATCATTGACATATTCCTATTTATGCTTCTGAAATGTGTACTTTTAGTTTATTTATTTTTGATGTAGGTAGAAGTTATGAGGATAAAATTACTCATTTTAGAGTAAGCTATTTTTGGGGGGCAACTATTATTATTTGGAAGTAATGATATCCAAAGAATATGAGGTTATTATAAAAGAAAAAGAAAAGTATGCTTCTGCTTTTACTTTAAAATGTTACTTACTTTACTCTAATTTCACATAAAAATAAATAAATATATAAAAATAGATAATATAATCAAATATTCAGAGGCTGTGATATTTTTTTAAACTATTGCTGCAAACTTGGTTTAAATAATTACCTGCATATGAATGGACTGGCCATTTGGAATCTAAAATTACCTAACAAACTGCAGCTGGGTCAGAGAGTCCCAGAGTTTCCAAAAAGAAGGCCCAAGGCTTCAGAGCAGCTTGCATTGCTTCAAAGCTGGGCCTCATCTGGGCACCTTCAAACCCCAAACAAAGAGAAGGAATCTGCAGATATCTCTGTATCTCCTGCTAGGTGGCCTCAGGCAGTGGCTAACTTTGCACCTTCTTGGAGATCCCTAGACTCAGTGTACCCAGTGGTCAGAGTGAGACCATCCAGATTACAAATCTTCAGATCTATAAGAGACATACTCAGGGGGAAGACTCAGTGAGCACCAGTGCCCCACTGAAGCAAGCCTTGCTCCATAAGGGTGTCTCCAGCACAGAAGTTCTCCCATTGGAGACACAGCTGAGCCTCACAGCCAATTGGCCTGGAGGTCAATTCCTCCCAGTGAGGTCAACAACAATAAAGGTTTAACTATAACAAGACTGTGCACACACAGCCCACAAAGGGTTGCACCAGGAGTGTCCACCTCAGGTTACTGGGAAGGCTGAGCCACTGGGCCCTATAGGTCACCTCGCACACAAAGCCACTCTATCAAGTCAGGAAAGCAGCCAAAATGTGGAGACAAAGAAACAGATCACAAATGAAAGAAATGGAGGAAAGCAAACTACTGGATAAAATTCAAAACCACGGTTATAAGGTTACTCAAGAATCTTCTAGAAACCTCTGAGAAATTTAGTGAGGATATGAAAAAGGACCAACAAGAAATTAAGCATACACTGACTGAAATAAAGAATAATATACAGAGATCCAACAGCAGACTAGAAGATCCCAAGAATCAAGTGAAAGATTTTAAATAAAAGAAGCAAAAAACACCCAACCAGAAAAGCAAAAAGAATCTAAAAATATGAAGATAGTATAAGAAGCCTCTGGAACAACTTCAAGCATACCAACATCAGAATTATGGGGGTGCCAGAAGAAGAAAGAGCAAGATACTGAAAGCCTATTTGAATAAATAAAGACTGAAAACTTTCCGTATCTGGTGAAAGAAATAGGCTTACAAGTCCAGGAAGTTCAGATAACCCCAAACAAAAGGAATCCAAAGAGGATCACACCAAGACACATCATACTTAAAATGCCAAGGGCAAAAGACAAAAAGAGAATCTTAAAAGCAGCAAGAGAAAAACAGTTAGTTACCTACAAGGGAGTACTCATACAATTGTCAGCTGATTTCTCAACAGAAACTATGCAGTCCAGAAGGGAATGGCAAGAAATATTCAAAGTGATGAATATCAAGAACCTACAACCAAGATTACTCTACCCAGCAAAGCTATCCTTCAGAATTGAAGGCCAGATAAAGAGCTTCACAGATAAGAAAAAGCTAAAAGAGGTCATCACCACTAGACCAGTATTATATTAAATGCTGAATGGTATTCTTTAAGGGGAAGAAGAAGAAAAAGATAAAGATAAAAATGATGGACAACAAATACATATCTATAAGTGAATCTAAAAATCAAGTGAATAGAAAAATCTGATGAACAGAATAAACTGGTGAATACAATAGCATCAGGGGCATAGAAAGGGAATGGACTGACAATTCTCAGGGAAGGGAGTGTGGGGGTGTGGGGATGCGAAAAGAGATTGGACAAAAATTGTACACCTATGGATAAGGACAGTGGGGAGGGGATAAGGGCAGAGGGTGGGGTGGGAACCAGGTGGAGGGGATCTATGGGGGGAAAAAGAGGAGCAATTGTAATAATATGAACAATAAAGATTTGTTTTTTAAAAAAGGTAAACAAAATATGTTTAAAAACTGTAAAATCACTATTTTTGCTAGTTTAATTTCCATCAATGCTTAGAAAGCTGTTTGGACACAAAATTATGATTTGTTACAGGATTTCAACACTGCTTCCAGTAACAGTGGAGCAGGGGTGCAGGGGAAGGAGAGGAGAAAGGGAGAGAGAATGTGCTTAAGGATAAAACTTCTGGTTATGTTATGAACATACCACTCCATTCACTGATAGCAGCTGGTCTCCTCTTTTGAGGCCTCCATGTCTTTCCGCCACCCCTCCAGGAATGATGCGAGAGATATAAATGGGGGAATTTTGCTCCTTTCCTCCCATCACGTTAAAACCAAGGCCTTCATCAGTCTTTGGCAGTTCGACTACCCGAGGGTGGGAGTGGCCTTCACTAGCAGCAAAAGCTGCAACTGTTGCCTGAAAGACAAGATGGTAATTTGGTAGTAGAAGGAAGGAAGGAAAGAAGGCTAATCCTATACTTTGCAGTGGGTAGGTCAGGCAACTCCTCATATTTTCATAGCATTTTTTCCTGTGAAGGAAAGAGCACAAAATGGAGGGGCGTTCTTCATTTAGATGTCTTTTATGATTCCTTTCTCTTAATAAAGACAAGTTCAGCTATTTCCAGCTTTCTAGACATTATCCATAATGATAATAATTTACCTTGTACAGAAATATCTTTTCCAATTACCTCATATGGAATTCCTCCTATTCTTGCACTCCAAAAAGGATTGGTCCATATGCTACCTACATATGGCACATATACTATAATTATTATGAATGTATAGTGACTATGGGCACCTGAAGGGCAGATTTTGTGACTTCTACTTCTTTGTATGACACTAGCCTAACCTGGTGCTTGCATACAAATCTTCATAAATATTTATTCAGTACACTGTATAAATGTATAAAGCTGGTAAATATGTATAAAGCTGGTAAATATACCTATAATTTTGCTATTGGCAAACTGCCTTAGCAAATTTGGTGTTTTTGTAGGGATATCTAAAATAAAATAAAAGCTATAATGAAATAATAGGTTCAAACAGATTATAATTTCACATCAATATTGCATACTAGAGGCCCAGTGCATGAAATTCATGCACTTGGGGGTGGGGTCCCTCAGCCCAGCCTGTGTGCTCTTGCTGTTCAGGAGCCTTCGGGGAGAGGGCCTAAGCCATCAGTCGGACATTCTTAGTAATGCCATGGAGGTGGGAGAGGCTCCCGCCAATGCTGCTCACTGGTCTTGAGCCTGGATTCTGGCTGAGCAGTGTAGCCTCTTTGGGAATGCACCGACCACCAAAGGGAGCTCTTGTGTTGAGCATCTGCTCCCTCATGGTCGGTGCATATCATAGCGACTGGTTGTTCTGCCTTTTGATTGATTTACATATTAGCCTTTTATTATATAGGATTATTTTGAGAGGTCCTCTTCTCTGGCACAGGTTTTCTCCCCTGACATTTTACATTAATATTTCAACTACTATAGCAATGTAGGCACAATGAAAAATCTATGGTTTTATACCTAGCTATACAAAATATCATTTAATATGGATATTATCATATTTTAAAATTCATTACTATTAATTTTTTAAAATAAGTTGAAGGAAACAACTTACCATTAGTTCCAACCCTTCATGGAAATAAAATTAGAGCAATGATGTAGCTTCTATCAAGAAAAGATTATCTGCCTGCTTATTTTCCACCTCCATTAACCTTTCTTAAGCATAGTTGATCCGATGCCTACCATAAAGTGATTCACTCAACACTATAAAAATATTGATTTGCAACTACTGTACATTCTTTTCCACACACAGCATTATCACATCAATTCAGCATTATGCTACTGTCTGCATTTAGTGAAAGATAGTGAATGATATGGAAATAATGGCTTGTTTTCAGCTTCATGCATTTGCTCATGCAAACCTTGTCGTCATGCATAGATTTAATGGCTGACATGGATGCAATGCAGACAGCCCAGAAACAACCAGAAAATATTGGCTATTGCAACATTATGCTGCTATCCTGCTGTTCTACATGAATAAGAAATGAGAATGGTAAAACACTACATAATTCACTTTCCCCTTAATTAAACCATGGAGGGATCATTTTTTCTGTGTGTGTTCCACTTCAGTACAAGCAAAGCATGATGTAATGATAATAGTATCCTCTTTTTTTGTTTAGGGAAAAAAACAACAACAACTGACAAATCTACCCTGTTCAGTTATAGGAAGGGAAAAAAAAAGAGGTGATATAACACAAAAAAATTTAAATGAAAAATTCTAATTTTTTCACCAGTTCTTACCTCTTACACATGATTAAAAACAGAAAAGCTTTTAAAAAGCAAGTGTGTATGCATTGTAATATTTCTGTATTTGAAACTAAGAACTGCATTAGCGATTTTAGTTTTTAACTATCATTTCCTAGTGATTTATTTTCCAGATAATTTCCTAATCCTATTGCTATAACATTTCCATTAGTAGGGCCTCTGCAACGTCTGGATTTAAGATTTTACAGAGCAAATGTGGTCACTACCACAAAAGGTGACAGACTTTCCCTTTAGGTCAGCATCAGTGGATAGAGCATCAGCATCATATTCTTTCAGCTGCCCACTGCCCAGCTGAATACATAGACTAATCCTACATCGTTGGGTATCAGGTGAGTTCTCTCAATAATTAACTTAAGTCAGATCTTTACACTTGTTCAGATAAAACTTCTTGCACTGAATAGGGAACAGGTTCTTTTGGACCAGAGACATGTGTTAGAAAACCAGGTAGTATTTCATACAATGAGTGAGTAGATTTGCTTGTGCCAAATGGACATTTAGTGAGTTTAATGAAATCATTCTCCTTTCTTAAGCTACAGAAGCAGCAGAAACGTTCAATTTTCCATTAGGATTTTTACCTGGGAAGTAGTACTGGTTCTAGACTCTGGGCTGCCACTGATGTCTAAATTCTCTTACAGTGTACACACGAGAATACCTGAAACACACACGCGCACAATCAATTACTAGATCACTGGGGTTAAGTGTATTTTTAAAGTTACTCAAGCCTTACCTTTGCTGTGGCCCTGGCACGGAATTCTGGGCAGCCATTAACAGTTATCGTTTCATGCATATATTGGTACACCTAAAATGTTCACATAAAAAAAGAATGTGTAAGAACATTAAGAAGAGTTATTCTTTCATTGCAGACAATACGATACATTTTCATTGCAGTACAAAAGTTCCCTATCACAAAGTGAAATAGGTCTGAATCAATTATCCTGATGCTTTGAGCCGAAAATCCCCTATTTTGGGTGGGGTGTTAGGGGGTAGAGGATGGAGTTTGGGGCAGAGGAGGAAATCACTTTTATTCATGGGTTTTAAATTTGGCTATCCATGTTTATCAAATATAGAAACTCTTTTTTATTTTATATATTATAAAAAAATACTTTGTTGGCAAAGATATTTTACCATTATATATATAGTTCTATTGGTAAAATATGTGATACAAATGTACTTCTTGAATCTATGTAACACTTTCAAAATAGTTTTCCAAGTCAATATTCCATAAAACCAGGTTAACTATCTCTTTTTTTTTGCATGTTGGTAGGTATGTTACTGTTCTTAACACACCCAGAATTTATAGACAAAAAAAGTATTCATAATAAAAACAAGTAAAGTAAGAGAGCTTTAAAACTAGTAACGCAGAGAAATATACCAACTATGGGCTCAAGTTATCATTTATTTTCAGGTGAAATAGTAAGAATGGGAGTAGAATCTGGATGCAGAATGATGCTGAAGAAAGCATAAAGGTTATGCTGACTAATAGATGTATATTTAAGCCTTACATTAATATAATTGGGGTAATTATTTAATGTTTTCTACATTATTTGGCCCTGGTCTCTTGCAAAGAAATTTCCTAGACATAAAGTTCATCTATACTTCATGAGAAAAATTGATCGGCCGGCTGATGTGGTTCAGTGGTTGAGCAACCCATGAAACAATAGGTCACTGGTTCGATTCTTGGTCAGGTCACATGTCCGGGTTGCAGACTCAGTCCCTAGTAGTGGGCATTGCAGGAGGTAGCAGATTAATGATTCTCTCTCATCATTAATGTTTCTATCTCTCTCTCCCTCTCCCTTCCTCTCTGAAATAAATAAAAATGTATTAAATAAATAAATAAAAATTTCTGTGTGAGGAAGATAGGAGGTAGGCCCTCCTAACCCAAACTGCTCTACTGAGCATTGCCTGGCTCTATGACCCAGTTCTGTCCAATGCGAATTCAAATGGGAGAAAGTTTTGCTCTTCTGTTCTTTTCACTTCTCTACTTTTTGTCCTAAGTGTGGATATAATGAATCCTAGCAAGCAGCTTCCTTTCTCTCAACTTGCAAACAGGAAAAATAGGCCTATATGTTTAAGCCATAAAAGTTCGACTTTTTCCTACATTCAGCCAAGAGAATTCCTGATTGTTATAGTATTCAAATAAATCATATATAGAAGCATGCTGTGTTTAAAGTTGGTTATTTTCTATCCCCATCAGATTTCAAAACATATTATAATTTGCTCATTAGAAATTGGTGAAAATTTTTAACCTGAGGGCTTGGAAACTGAAAAAGGATAGACTAAAATTGTAGTTTAATAAAAGAGGGATAGAGACTAACTCTTTGAAAAACACTGTCAAGAAAATGAAAAAAACAAATTGACTGGGAGAAAAGAATTGCAAAACACATAGCTGATAAAGGTCTCATATCCAGAACACATAAAGAACTCTCCAAAGTGAATAATAAGAAAACAACTTGATCAAAAATTGAGTAATGTGTTTTAACAGGCATGTCATCAAGGAAGATATATGGGTGACTAATATGAAAAGATATTCAACATAGTCACTAGGGAAAAACTGAAATTATAACAATAATTAGGTACATCGACACACTTATTAGAATGTCTAGTTTAAAAAAATACTGACAATACTTAATAAGTACAAGAATGTTGAACAACTAGAACTCTCAATGATTGCTGGTTGGAATGGAAAATGGCACAGCTACTTGAGAAAACAAGATAACGCTTTTCTACAAAGTTAAATCTGCACTTCTATATGATTCAGTTATCTACTTCTAGCTACTTATCCAAGATAAATATAAATGTATGTTCATTAGCCATAGTCATGATATTAGAGTGTCAGCTCAAAAATTTGATTCCCGTTCAAGGGCATGTACCTGGGTTGTAGGTTCCAACTTTAGCCCTGGTTGGGGTGCATGCAGGAGGCAACCAATCAATGGGTCTCTCTCACATCATGTTCCATTCTCTCTTTCCTCTGTCCCTATTCCCCTCCTCTCTTTTTCACTCTCTGAATAGCAATGAAAAAAAATATCATCGGGTGATAATTAACAAAAAAGTAAAAAATAAAAGTGTATGTTCATTAAAAAATGAGAAATAAACACTTATAACAGCTTTATTTATTATTGCCAAAAACTGGAAACAACTCAGATAGCCTTCAACTGTGAATGAATAATCATATGCTAGTATATCAATTAATACGATGGATAATGGTGATGGTTACATGATGGTAGGTGATTATTAAAACTTTTAGAACTATATGCTGAAAAGGGGAAATACTACTCCATGTTAGTTATACTTCAATAAACCTGACTTTTTAAAAATGAAAATATTCAAAATTTAATCATAATTTTGGAAACTAAAAATAAGAGCTTTGAAATACAAAGACCTACATATATTTAAGAAAGTTTTAATATAACAAAACAATGACATCAGCCCTCAATGTTCAAAGTTTGTAAATGTGCAAAGCAACAGATATACTTAAATGGTTGGTAATATGTCTTTCAAATATAGAATGTTACAAAGATTTTGTGTTACTTCATTATGAATAGGCTGGCTGCTAAAATGTTAATAGAATTACAATTAGGATTAAATAAACCCCTCTATATCAGTGACTGGCAAAAATAAATAAATAAATAAATAAATAAACAAACTTTTCAATGTTGTTAAAAATGAAAATGACATTACACCAAGTTACCTCAAGGGAGGGAAAAAAAAGACATTATCAAAATTATTAGAGAAAATTAATAAAAAACAAAGTCCAAAAGGGAAAATGATATAGCCCAAGTCCTACCATATTATTGTTTTCATTAAGGCTTACTAAATGGATGGCTCCTATGAAAAATCAAGAACGCTCTGGCAAGATGTTTCGGTTTGTTGCAGTGTTGTCTCCATGAACCAGAGTTGTGGGTTCAATCCTCAGTGAGGAAACATATAAGACTCAACTAATAAATGCATAAATAAATGAAACAACAAAATTGATGTCTCTCTCTCTCTCTCTCTCTCTCTCTCTCTATATATATATATATATATATATATATGCACATATATATTATATATATATTATTTTATATAATAAAAGGCTAATATGCAAATAGTCTGAATGGCAGGACAACTGGAGCCAAACAGCTGGTAGCTATGACATGGGATGACCACCAGGGGCATGAATGGAACATGGCAGGCATCAGCTGCGGTGGGATGGTGGAGCAGGTGAGTAGGGCACCAGACGAAGATGGGTTTCTAGTAGCTGTCATCAGGTCGAATTTCTGGTGGATACTGAAAATTCTTTGCTCTCATGTGCTGCTGGCACCAGAACCACGGCTCACATCGACTGCTGGTATCCGGCACCGGTCCTAATCGCTTGGCGCCATCAGCGGGTGCGAGTGGCAATGTTGGCCCTGATCTTCCCTGAGGGCTTCTCCACCTAACCTTGCTCTTGAGGGTTGATCTGGGCCACAGCTGCTGCTCAAACCTGCTGCTGGTGCTGGCCCCAATTGTGCCTTCAGCAGGTGTGAGCAGTGCCATCAGCATGTGGGAGTGGCGGGAGTGGGAGTGGTGCTGCAGGCAGACAGGTGACTGGGGGAATGGTCTGGGTGGGGGTGTGGAGGATGTGCCAAGACTCGCCCCTGTGCCTACCACAGCCTTGCACCCTCACAGCCCACAGTTCCTTTCAAGGTGCATGAATTTCAAAGTGCTAATAAAAAAACAATGTAATCTATAATTTCAAATGGGTTTATTGTTTTTCAGATTTGGAAACTTGGGGAAGAGTAAAAAAAGTCATTTGATATAGTATCTAACTTTAAAAATTTAAATATTTTCATAACAAAAGTAAATACTTAGTCCCTCCTTATTTTTTTATAATTATAGTCAACCTAAATGTTTGGACAACATCATTCACAATATTATACCACTACATTTTTTACCATAGTACTAGAGGCCTGGTGCATGAAATTCATGCACTGTGTGGAAGGGTAGTTTCTCAGCCCAGCCTGCACCCTCTCCAATATGGGACCCCTCGAGGGATATTTGACTGCCAGTTTAGGCCCAATCCCTGCCAATCAGACATCCCTCTCACAATCCAGGACTGCTAGCTCCCAACTGCTCACCTGCCTGCTAGCCTGATCACCCCTTAACCACATCCCCACCAGCCTGATCAATACCTAACTGCTCCCATGCTAGCCCATTCTCCCCCAACTGCCCTCCCCTGCTGGCCCAGTTGCTCCCAATTGCCCTCCCCTGCCACCCTGATCACCCCAAACTGACCTCCTCTGCTGGCCTGGTTGCTCCTAACTGCCCTTCCCTGCTGGCCTGATCACCCACAACTACCCTCCCCTGCTGGCCATCTTGTGGTGGTCATCTTTGACGACATGGGGGCAGCCATCTTGTGTGAGGGCATGAGGGCCAATTTGCATATTGCCTCTTTATTATATAGGATAATAAAAATGACAAGTTTTCTGAAAGCAGGTTTTAGGACAAAAAGGGTATCTAAAATTAATTTTTGGGTCTAAATTCCATTGCACTTAGTGAAGTGAAAACCATTTATGCAAAAATCAAGTGCTCTGAAGTGAAGTATTGCATTTGATATGAGTGGAATAAAATAGAAATGGAGCTTACATCACTGAATACATAATCTACTTATTTTAGGAAGTTTTGTAGAAATCCAGATCAATTGAAAATTGGTTGATCTACTAAGAAAAATATATTCCCCAAACACCTAATTTCTGCCTTGAGTTTTTTTTTCCATTTTGGGAAAACAGCAGCTATAAAAATATCTATATATTCAAAGATATATAGATATCATATATAGTTTCCATATGCTTTTGTGACTATGCAAACATTCTCTTCAAAAGTGCCATGTTAGAAATCCTGTAAACTAAATAATTTATTATATAAAATTTAATGTCTAGAACCAACGATTATTTGTGAGAGAAAAAAAATTAAAGGACACACTGGTTACAAATCAAATCTGCTACAGTAAGAACATCAAGGATCAAATCAATCCTGTGAAAATCGAAGAAGGTAAAATTTCCAGAGTAATGTCTTTGTCTGCTTCTCTTTATATGGCCATCAACTTTGATGGCAACATGCCACCCACTGGACAAGAAAAATATTGATGGGTATAAAGAAGACAAGGACAATACATCTCTATTAGGTTGAAAGGATTTACAAAAAAAGGATTCGGTCATCAAAGCAGACGTTTGTTGATATTACTGGTAAAATCAATATGGCGGCTGACATTCCTTCCAGAAATGGGGCATGGACTTGAAGAGGAAGAATTTCTCCTGTGCTCAGTGGCAGCAGTGCCATGAAAGTACTCTTTATTTCCTCAAACTGGGAAGGGAAACACAAAAAGACTCTTGCACCCATAAGACCTTCTTTTTGAAAGTCTGTTTCATTACTTATTTGCTATTGTTTTCAAGCATGCTGATACAGAACATAGTAAATGCCTTTGACCAGACAGAACTTCCTTTAGTACCGAAGAAGAAACTCTCAACACTTGTTGATACAAGTATTGTCTTCAATAAATAAATTTGGCCTTAATACAGTGTCCTACTTCAATTGTATCCACACAGAATACATCTGATAAGCAAGACATCCCAATAAAATAGCATGATTTTTAAAAACATTTTTAAACTTATTTTTTTACTCTAAATATTTTTTTATTTTCCAATTACAATTCACATACAATATTATATTAGTTTCAGGTGTACAATTCAGTGATTAGACATCATATAATTTACTAAGTGATCACCTGATAAATCTAGTCCCCATCTGGCACCACACATAGTTATTATAATATTATTTTTTTTAGATTCTACTTAAGTTAAATCATATGACATTTGTCTTCCTATGTCTGGCTTTTTACTTAGCATGATACCCTCTAGCTCCTGCCATGCTGTTATGTTGGCAATATTTCATCCTTTTTTTGTGGCAGGGTCATACTCTATTGACTATATGCTCCATTCTTCTTCATCCATCCATCCATCAATGGGCACTTAGGTTGCTCCCATACCTTGGCTTTTGTAAACAATGCTGCAATCAATATATGAATGCATATGTGTTTACCATTTAGTGTATGGGGTTTCTTTGGATAAATACTCAGACATGGAGTTTCTGGGTCCTGCTTTGTCTCTTGTTATATAGCTTTTGTCTTAAAGCCTATTTTGTCTGGCCTAAGGATTGCTATCCCAACATTTTTATTTGTTTGTTTCAATCTTCATGTAAAATCTTTTTCCATCCCTTTACTTTCATTCTGTATATGTCTTTCAATCTGAAGTGAGTCTCTTGTAAAGGGCATGTGTAAAGGTCTTGCTTTGTTATCCATTCAGAGGACAGCGTTACTTGTCATTAAAAACAGACAAACAAAAACACACCACTGAATCTTGAATACTGAAAACAAATGTGACATGCTGGGCCTAGAAATTTCTGGCTTTCCCACTCACACATGAGCCTCTGCACACCTGCTTACTCATTGCACCAACACCCCCCATGGTCAGTACCCAGGACCTGCATTAGCCACAGTTTACTCGTGGCTAAGAATTCAGGTGGGGGTTACCTGCTTTGCAGCAGATGTAGCTGGTCCTCTCATTTTATGTTCTACTTTCTTAGGCCAAACAACAACAACAACAACATATCTCAGATTCAGACTGGATTAAAAGGAGTGGGAGAGGAGAGTTCCACGGAGGCATCTGAGCCCAGACTGCATTCTCTAACCTATATTTTACAAGATAAAGTTTCAGTAGACAAGATTTGTGTGCGTCCCATGCTAATACCAAGGTGGTCATTTGTTTCCTATTTGGTATGGTCCTTTCACCTGGCTTCCTTAGTTGGTAAAGCCCTAATAATGAAGGAGGAAACAAAGAAAAGGATTTGAGCATGTCTGGACCTCTGGCTATGGTACCAACATTTTTATAATTGTATTTTTTAAAAATATATTTTATTGAGAGAACATCCAAGATGGCGGCCTAGGCAGTCTCCTAAGCTGCCGCCTCATCAACAATTTAATTAAAAAAACAACTAAAATCAAAAAGGACTTCACCAAAACGTCAGGAAAGCTGGCGGAGTGGAATAGCTACAACTAGAAAGAAAGAGAGAGGCTCACGGATCGGACTGGGAGCCGAAAAGCGCTGAGGTAGGAGACGCTCGCGCACGCTGCCGCCGAATACCTGCCTGGCGGGAGGGGAGGAATCCCCGATTGCACGGAACCCTTTCAGACTGTACTGAACCCAACCCCGGCTGAAATTCCGTGGCCCCAGGCTCATACGGGTGGAGTCTGGACTGTAGAGAAAGACACCTAGAGACTCAGAGACTCAGAGACCGGGGACCGGGAACCGCAGTCGCAGTCTGCAGGGTCTACAGACTCGCGCGCGTGAGCAAGTACACGCTGAGGTCTGACCGCCACCCCTCCGGAGCGGAAGGAGTCAGAAGCTCCAGGTCTGACCACGGAAGCTGCCGCCGCCTCTCTGTACAAGGTGGCGGCCTCTCTGTAGCGGAAGGAGTCGGAAGCTCCAGACTACAGAGACTAGCCCAAGTCCGGGTGAGCCCCTGGGGCACCCATGCTCTTGCTTGGGGAAACTGGGCCGGTCAGGCGGAAACTCAGGCGAGCGCACAAGGGCAGGGCAGAAGCCAAGACTGTCAGTTCAGCCCTGAGACTCCGCCCCATCCAAGCTGAGCAGAGGCTTCTGCAGTTTTTCAAGTCTGATCCTATAAGACTGTCTCCAATACAGAAGTTATCCCAGAGTAGACACAGCTGATACCCACATCCAATTGGCCTGAAGGTCAATTCACAACAATAAAGACTTAGCTACAACAAGGCTGTGCACGCAGTCCACAAAGGGGAGCACCAAGAGTGTCTACCTCAGATAACTGAGGAGGCTGACCCACTGGGCCATATAGGACACCAAACACACAAAGCCATCCTACCAACTCTGAAAAATAGTGATAATGCCGAGACAAGGAAATAGATCTCAAACAAAAGAGATGGAGGATATAGAGTTCAGAACTACAGTTCTAAGGTTATGCAACAATATCCTAGAAAAGCTTGATAAACTTCATGAGACCCAACTAAAAAGTATATATAAACTGACTAAATTGGAAAATAGTATGCAGAGATCCAACAGCAGAATGGAAGAACACAATAATCAGGTCAAAGAGCCAAAAGACACTCCGCTGGAGAAGGAAGAAGAAAAGAGGATCCAGAAAGTTGAAGATAGTGTAAGGAGCCTCTGGGACAACTGCAAACGCACCAACATCAGAATTATGGGGGTGCCAGAAGAAGAGGGAGTGCAAAATACTGCAAACATATTTGAAGAAATAATATCAGAAAACTTCCCTCACCTGGTGAAAGAAATAGACTTACAAGTACAGGAAGCCTACAGAACCCCAAACAAGAGGAATCCAAAGAAAAATTCTTCTCGACACATCATCATCAATATGCCAAGGGCAAAAGACAAAAAGAGGATCTTACAAGCAGCAAGAGAAAAGCAGTTGGTTACCTATAAGGGAGCACCCATACGACTATCAGCTGATTTCTCAACAGAAACCATGCAGGCCAGAAGGGAGTGGCAAGAAATATTCAAAGTGATGAATAGCGAGAACCTACAACCAAGATTACTGTATCTAGCAAAGTTATCATTCAGAATTGAAGGGCAGATAAAGAGCTTCACAGATAAGAAAAAGCTAAAGGAGTTCATCACCACCAAACCAGTATTATATGAAATGCTGAAAGGTATTACTTAAGAAGAGGAAGAAGGTCAAGTGAATTAAAAATCTCAGGAATAGAATAAACTGGTGAATATAATAGAATTAGGGGCAAAGAAAGGGAGTGGATAGATAATTATCAGGGTGAAAGGGGTGTGGGGTGCAGAAAGAGACTGGATTAAAATTGTATAACCTATGGATGAGGACAATAGTGGGGGGAGGGGGTAAGGGCAGAGGGTGGGGTGGGAATCAGGTGGAAGGGAGCTATGGGGGAGAAAAAGGAGAAACAATTGTAATAATCTGAGCAATAAAGATTTATTTTAAAAAATTAAAAAAAATAAACCTCCAGTAGCTAAAAAAAATAAAAAATAAATAAATAAAAATAAATAAATAAATAAATAAAAATATATATATTTTATTGATTTTTTACAGAGAGGAAGAGAGAGGGGAGAGATAGAGAGCTAGAAACATCAATGAGAGAGAGAGACATCGACCAGCTGGCTGCTGCACACCCCCCACTGGGGATGTGCCCACAACCAATGTACATGCCCTTGACCGGAATCAAATCTGGGACCTTTCAGTCTGCAGACCAACGCTCTATCCACTGAGCCAAACCAGTTTCAGCTATAATTGTATTTTATTTATTTTTATTAAATTTATTGGTTGACATTGGTTAATAAGATTATGTATTTGTCAAGTGCACATTTCTATGATACATGATCTTCCTATTGCACTGTGCAGCCACCACCCAAAGTCAAATCCTCTTCCATCACTATGTATTTGATCCCCTTTACCTTTTACAAAGCCCCCAACCCATTTTCTCTCTGCTAACCACTAGGCTGTATCTATGAATTTTGTTTTGTCTTGTTTTACTTTTTCTTTTCATTTGTTGCTTTCAGTTTTATACTCTACATATTAGTGAAATCATATAGTTCTTAACTTTTTCTTTCTGATTTATTTCGTTTAACATCATATTCTCTAGGTCCATCTATGTTGTCACAAATGGCAGTATTCATCTTTTTTTTATAGCTGAGTAGTATTCCGTTGCATATATGTACATATCTTCTTTATCAGTTATCTAAATTCTAGTATTTTAAAGAGATAGGAAGAAAAGTTGTCAGATTTGAATGGAGCCACAAAAGACACTGAATAGCTAAGTAATCCTGAGGGGGGGGGGGGAAACACAAATTGGGAGATTTCACATTCCTTGACTACAAATTATATTACACCAAGACAATAATTAAAAAAAAAAAAACCCACAGCAGCATGTTATTGGCGGAAAAAACAGACACACAGACCAATGGAACAGAATTGAGCCTAGAAAAAAACCAATGTGCATGGGCAAATAATTTTTGATAAAGGAGCCAAAAACATAAAAAGAAGAAAAGAAAGCCTCTTCACTAAATGGTGCTGGGGAAATTGGAATGGAAATAGAATGTTGTTTGTATCCATGTACAAAAATTATTTCAAAATAGATAAGACACCAAGATATAAGATCTGCAATAGTAAACTGCATAAAAGAATTATTGAAGAGACTGTCTTGACTCCATTGTATGATCTTGCCTCCTTTGTCAAACATTAATTGACCATAATGACTTAGGTCTATTTCTGGGTTCTCTGTTCTATTCCATTGGTCTATATGTGTGTTCTTGTGCCAGTACCAGGCAGTTTTGAGAACAATGGCTGTGTAATATAGCTTGATATCTAGTATTGTGATCCCTCCCACTTTGTTCTTCTTTATCAGGACTGCTATGGCTATTCAGAGTCTTTTTTAATCCCAGATTAAATTTTGGAGAGTTTGTTCTAGGCCTGTGAAAGATGACATTGGTAATTTAATGGGGATTGCATTGGATCTGTAGATTGCTTTGGGTATTACAGACATTTTAATGTTGTTGATTCTACCAATTCAAGGAATATATTCTTCCATTTGTTATGTCTTCCTCTTTCTCTTTTTTTAAAATTCTGTAGTTTTTGGAGTATTGGTCCTATAATTAATTTTCTCAGTAATCTCTATATTACCTGGTAGTAAATAGGGTGTGTTTTTTTTTAATTTCTCTTTCTATGAGTTCATTATTGGTGTATAAAAAGGCCATAGATTTCTGGGTGTTAATTTGCATCTTTCTAGATTGACAAATTTATTTATTAAGTCCAGTAGTTTTTTAAGACTTTCTATGTACAATATCATGTACCTTCTTTTTTTAAATTATAGATTTTCTAACAACACAGCAGTATTGTTATATATTTTTATATTTTTTATATTTTATTGATTTTTTACAGAGAGGAGAGAGAGAGGGTTAGAGAGTTAGAAACATTGATGAGAGAGTCATCGATCAGCTGCCTCTTGCACACCCCCTACTGGGGACGTGCCCGTAACCAAGGTACATGCCCCTGACCTGAATCAAACCTGGGACCTTCAGTCCGCAGACCGATGCTCTACCACTAAGCCAAACCGGTTTCAGCTGTACCTTCTTTTTAAAAAATATATTTTTATTTATTTCAGAGAGGAAGGGAGAGGGAGAGGGGGGAGGGGGAGGGGGAGAGGGAGAGAGAGAGAGAGAGAGAGAAAGAAAGAGAGAGAGAAAGAGAGAGAAAGAGAAACATCAATGATGTTGAGAGAGAATCATTGATCAACTGCTTTGTGCATGCCCTCTCCCAGGGATAGAGCCACTACGTCTCCCTGACAGAAATTGAATCTGGGACCCTTCTATCTAAGGGCCGAGGCTCTGTACATTGAGCCAAACTGGCTAGGGCCATGTACCTTCTTAATAGCATTGAAAACTCAACCTATGTCTCACAGCTCACACATGTATTTCCAAGATCAATTACATGAATAAGACTTACTGCTCCAATATGATAAATGCTATTTATGATTTGAGTTAAAGGATATTAAGTCAACTACAGTAATAGATGTTAAATTGAAAGGGTCTGTAATTTTTACCAGTAGTACATATTACAGTGAATTTATGTGAAAATGTTATTACTAGACTGAAGGAAAATATAGTCTCAAATTATAAGTGATCTTCAATGCTTAATTTAGATCAATTGGAGATGAAGAACATTTTGGACAAAGTAATGACTTTAAATATCTCCCCGTCTGCCTAGCCAAGTTACAAAGGAACTGGGATTGTTTCTGAAATGTTGTTTATAGCTTAATTCTAATGAGTAGGACTCATGAAGAAAGTTATTTATTATTCTACTTCTTAAATGATGTAAGAGGGATCAGAGGATCTTTAAGGAAGGTCTTTTGAAATCACTTAACAAAGTAGATTTAATGCTCCCTCCTGAATGACAATAAATTTCACATTCTTTAATTTGTTTTTGGCTCTGTAGGAACTCATTAGGGAAGCATCAGGGCTATTGATATGTTACATAACACAGTCCTCAGAATTTCTATCAGTTTTGAAATTTCCAGAAGTTATTTATATCACTTGTTTTAAATGAATTAAAATGATTATGCCATGTACTTAATTTTCCAAAGGGAACAGAAAATACTTTGTTCAGTTTCATAATTTCACAACTAAATATTCTATTACATAAAAGCAGAATAATTTAGTTGTGGAACTATAAAACTAAAGAATGACTATAATTTTTTAAATGGTGCCATTAAGCATTAAGTTCTCTATTTATTTTAATAACTGGCTTATATTACCTAGTGGGTTAACACATTTAGCTTTCATAGGTAGTACAAACTAAGTATTTTGTGCAAATCGTTTAATAACTGCAAGGAAAAAGTGAGATTATAAATAACTGAGCATTTCCACAGGGTCCACGTGGCAAGTGGCCAGGCCACCAGGGAGAAATCTCTTTCCTTGTGGCTGACTAAAAAAAAAAGAATTCCCTCAAGGCAGCTGTTCTGGTTCTGTCCTTGTTACACAACCAGAGTCCCCTGTTATAGGAAATGTCTGAGCAAAATTTTGGGGAAATGTCGTTTCCAATTAGTATAGCACCATTCAAAGAGACTGGATCAGTATTTTCTTTTTTTTTTTTTTTTTTTTTTTTAAATAAATCTTTATTGCTCAGATTATTACAATTGTTTCTCCTTTTTTCTCCCCCATAGCTCCCTTCCACCTGATTCCCACCCCACCCTCTGCCCTTACCCCCTCCCCCCACTATTGTCCTCATCCATAGGTTATACAATTTTAATCCAGTCTCTTTCTGCACCCCACACCCCTTCACCCTGATAATTATCTATCCACTCCCTTTCTTTGCCCCTAATTCTATTATATTCACCAGTTTATTCTATTCCTGAGATTTTTAATTCACTTGACCTTCTTCCTCTTCTTAAGTAATACCTTTCAGCATTTCATATAATACTGGTTTGGTGGTGATGAACTCCTTTAGCTTTTTCTTATCTGTGAAGCTCTTTATCTGCCCTTCAATTCTGAATGATAACTTTGCTGGATACAGTAATCTTGGTTGTAGGTTCTCCCTTTTCATCACTTTGAATATTTCTTGCCACTCCCTTCTGGCCTGCATGGTTTCTGTTGAGAAATCAGCTGATAGTCGTATGGGTGCTCAGTATTTTCTTATTTTGAGTAAAACTCAAACAAAGTTTGGGGCCTACATCAGACTCCTTTTACTGATTGAATTAAGACAATGGGAAATCTCAGGAAGGATCCCAATGCGCTAGGACAGTGTCGGCTAACTCAACAGTCAACAGAGCCAAAAATCAACAGTACAACGATTGAGATTTCTTTTGAGAGCCACATTTTTTAAACTTAAACTTCTTCTAATGCCACTTCTTCAAAATAGACTCGCCCAGGCTGTGGTGTTTTGTGGAAGAGCCACACTCAAGGGGCCAAAGATCCACATGTGGCTCACGAACCGCAGTTTGCTGACCACGGTGCTAGGATATTGGCTCACTAGGCTTGAGATGACCAGTGTAGCTAAAAGTTTTCAAGAATTGTAAAATCAGTCCCTGCTTCTTAAAATAAGTTTATTTGGAAAATAAATTAATCATTTTGGATCAATTAGGTTAATATTATTGTCATATTGGCCATATCAGCTAAACCATGAACACTAAAGAAAAACTTTAGCTCACACATTAAGAAGCAACCTCAATATTCCATTGACTGAATTAAAATTACTATAGATAACAATAAGGTTACCAGAGGTAGCACTAAAATTACAGAATGTGCAATTAAATTTGAATTTCAGAGAAACAATGATAAATTTTTAGTTTACGTGTAGCCTATACAACATTTTGGACTTCATAAACAGATTATGGTTGGAGGGAAACTATTTTCGTTTGGTGGGCAGGAAAGGTTGGATACAATTCAGAGCAGAATGGTGAGTTCAATTAAGGAGTAAATTGAACAGAACTTGGTGATGGTAAGCTTTGGGTGAGAACAGATAGGAAGGGTTTCAGTTTGGTCATGTGAGCAGAATAAGGGATAATAAGTTTGGCTTAGCTAATGTTATTTGAGTTGTCTTGTGATCTCTAAGAGATGTTCAGTATTCAGCTAGATACATTGGTCTGAAGGTCAGAAGATATAGGCTGTAATATTAAATTTGTGAGCTACTATTTATTTGGAAAATGCAGCCCTTGGTGTCTACGTTATCCTAGAAGAAATTTAGAGTGAGAAGTAGAAAGGTTTTGATGGGCTCCAACATCTACTTAGGCAACTTATAAGCCAAGCCTTAGTCTCGTTTAACCTATAGAGGTAAGGCATAGTATTTTAAATTTAAATAACTCACATATACTCTTTTTAAAATGATATATGTTCAGGAGAAAAAAATAAACGTTTAAGTGATTTGACAGTAAAAGTAATTCATATATTTGTGACAGAAAATTTGTACAATATAGAACTATACAAGCAATAAATTTTAAAAATTATAGAATTCCATATCAGGATGCAGCCACTGTTAACATTTTGGGGGACATATTCCTAGTCTGTCTTATTTATTGACTTAAAAAATAAATATCTACTTACTCATGATATACTTTTTATAATCTAATTTTCACTTAAATATTGGGTATAGTTTCCCTACGTATTAAATACTCTTCTTCATTATTTTAATGGTGCCATCATATTTGATCTTATAAATGTGCCATAATGTATTTATGAAAATATGTTTGAAAAATGAGGGTGCTCAGTGGGTGACTCAAATTTTTCACAACTCTGCCAATTAAATAATGATTACAAAATAAAATTAAGAAGTAGGTGAATTCACAAATATAGAATTCATGAATAATGAGGATCAATTGTATAAGGATAATTCATTTAAGAAACTACAAAAGAATATCAGAACTGGCTCCTCTTTCCTGGCTCGTTATTATGAAAACACCAGACTATCCACTTTTAGAGAGGAGTTTTTCCATTTCATCTTTTCTCATGTGTGCTAATAAATTCAACTTATATTCAAGGCATCAGACTTGGCTCTGTATAATGAATTTCATAAAGTGCATGTTATGACTATAAAAGAGTCACTAAGTTCGAATTAGGGACCAAAGATAACCCTTAGCTTTTGAAGTGCACAGGTTTGTTAAAAAGAAAGAAGGAGAAATGAAAGGGGATTTAAAAACTGCTGGCATTAAGACAGACTTCTGTTAGTTTTATTTCAAGTTCATTCATTCAAGGACTAAGTGGACAGTCAGAAATAATGACTTCGTTCTCCATTTTCTTAAGATTAAAGAGGTAATTGAAATAGAGAAAGCAAATAAATCTAATTTTTGTTTATTAAGGTAAAGACTTAAAAATGTTCCAAGGCTGGTCATACAAAAGAGCAGTCAATGCATCTTCTCAAAGATAAGAGAGAGAACAAAATCACCTATCCGTAAGTGAACATAAACTGCTGTAAGGACAACTTTTTTTTTTTTTTTTTGCCTTGAATTATCCAGATTGTTTTCTTCTCCATTTTTGGTGAGCTGTTTACTTACATGACCTAACACCTATGAAGGCACAGTCTCCCAAGTACTAGAGAACGGAGGCTCATAATAACTCCCAAGAGGTAAATACGTTCTGAAAATAAGAATATTTTGATGTGGCCCATCTGATGTGGCATTTGACTTATTCCTCAGAACACATATAAATACACTAAAACACCACTGTTTCACAAACAAGCAATGGGTACAACAAACCTGTCTTATCTTCACCCTGTTCTGTACCCCATCTGGAGGTGTGGGTCAGGCTTGTTGGGAAGCTCATGAATAAGGTTGTCATGCTTGATGCTTAAGAAGAAGGTATATGAGGGAATGTAAATACAGCATAGGGAATGTAGTCAATAATATTGTGATAAATGTGCATGTTGCCTGGTCGTTCCTGGAAATGTCGGGGGGCACACGTTGCAAAATATATGATTGTCTAGTCACCACTGTGCTGTATACCTAAAACGGATGCAAAATAATATTGGAAGTTAAAGAGAAAAGAATAGGGTCAGTGCTAATGTATCTTCAAGACCCTGATTTCAATCATTTTGCATAAATACCCAGAAGATTCCTCAAATTTGGGAAGCTCCATACTGCTTTCCATAGCAGCTGCATTCCTACCAACGGTGTGTAAGGGTTCCAATATCTCCACATCATCGCCAACACATGTCTTTTGTTTGTGCTAGCCACCGAGAGACAAATACTGCATGATTCCATGTAAATGAATCACAAATAGGGGTGAGTTCACAAATACAGAATCTATGAATAATGAGGATTGGTTGTATAATGATAATTCATTTAAGAAGGTACAGAATGAAGAATATCAGAGCAGGCTCCACTTTCCTGACATTGTCCTGGCTCATTATTACAGAAACACTAGATGATGGAAAGGAGTTTTCCATTTCATCTTTTTTCATGTGTTCTGCTAAATAATTCAAATTAATACAATCAAGAAGTGGAATGGTGGTTACTTGGAGTTGGAGCAATGGAAAGATGGGCAATTACTAAACAATAGCCATAAAGTTTCAACTAAGCAAGCTGAACAGATCTTAGAGTTCTGTACCTATATTCAACAATTCTATACATTGCATACTTTAAAATTATATCCCATGTTAAATATTCTTATTACAATATACTAAAGATTAGGGTAAGTACATTCTTGTTCATATCAATTGGAAATTCTTTTTTTAAAGCTAATTGATAAAAGGCTTGTTTTGAAACACACTAAGCAAACATTCTCCTAGACTCCAAAATACATCTAGAGTTTAGTTTTACAAAAATCACAGCAGCATTTCCCCCCAAAACTTCACATTAATAAAATGATTTTGTTATATATGTCAATAATACCACAACTTTAAAAATATTTATTAAATATCACTTACACAGATCTTTCATTATTTCCATGTATGTAAACCTCAAAAGACAAATATTACACTCCTAAGTTTAAGGGAATAATAGTTATAGCAACTGTATTTCTTTTTTTTCATTGTTGAAACCAATTCAGCTTCTCTAGACATAAGGTTCAAGATGACATAGCAAGTCAGATTTAAGGGTCACTTCCTAAGGCTTGACCTCTCTACTCTAATTATGACCCCAGTGCGCTGAAAATCCCAGCTCCCTGTGGGTCTGCTTAAGATTTTGTTCAGTTGGTTTTATATCAAGACCAGGAAAAAAAGAAGCCAAAGAAAATGGTCACTTTGCTGCTGTAACAGAAAACAGCCAAAACTATGTGAAGAAAATAATGGACTATTTACATTTGCCATCTAAGGATGAAAGCATTTGAATTTTTTTTTCAGTAAAGATTTTTTTTATTTGCCAGGAAACAGGCTTGTGTTTTCATTAGGGATATTGTTGGAAGATCCCCACAAAGCAAAACATCTGCATCATTAACACAACTGTCAGAAAAATCATCTGGCAGGCAAAGCTGTAAATGCCACTAGTCAGAGGAGATGCTAGCTCATTAAAAAGCCCAGACCTGAAAATGAACTAAACTTCATTTAAGTTTTGAAAGTGATATGCCAGGTTTAATTATAGAATGTAAGAAGTAAGATATATAAAAAATGCAACACTTTTATATGAAAACATTTCACATGACATTTTTCTCTCTGGAAGAAAAAATAGGTCAGTTTTATCAACAAGAAAGATAATGTGAACCTGAATGTATTATTAATATGCCCTCAAGCATGACAAAAGTCTGCCTTTGTATTTCCATAGCCTTCAAATACAATCTTATAAGAACCTAAATTTTGAAGGTGTGGGAGGGGAGCTTAGAAAGTTTTAATTAGGTTGAGGTGTTTCATTACTACCAAACGTCAGTCAGGTAAGTGCTCTCAACTCAGACAGATGTGAAGAATCTCTCTCAGCCAGTGATTATTCCTGTCACATTGCCCATTCATTTTAATCAGAGATAATTGTAAGCATAACTCATTTTTATAAAAAAACAACAATAATCTTGCCAGGCTGGTGTGGCTCAGTGGCTGAGCATTGGCCTATCAACCAGGAGGTCCTGGTTCAATTCCCAGTCAACGTACATGCCCAAGTTGTGGGCTCGATCCCCAGTTTGGGTGTGCAGAAGGCAGCTGACCAATGATTCCCTCTCTTCATTGACGTTTCTCTCTTTCCCTCTCTTAAATTAAAAAAATGTATATTTTTAAAATCTTCTTATTGTTTGCCTCTTTCTAAGTCAATAGTATCCTCTTTGTATACTTACTGCCTATATAAATGCATATTTTTAATCTTTTATTTAAAGAACAAGATTGGGTAGTCTTTCTCATCTGTTAAGCAGATTACCTGTCTGTATTATAATAGTAAGGGAACTACACACTCATATGCCAGTGAAATGCAAAGCCCATTCATTCATCTGTCAATTTCCCAGGCTTGTTTTTTTTTTTTTTGTTTGTTTTTCATTTTGTTGTGTGTGTGTGTGTGTGTGTGTGTGTGTGTGTTTTAAAATATATTTTATTGATTTTTTTACAGAGAGGAAGGAATAGAGAGTTAGAAACATAAATGAGAGAGAAACATTGATCAGCTGCCTCCTGCACACCCCCTACTGGGAATGTGCCCGCAACCAAGGTACATGCCCTTGACCGGAATCAAACCTGGGATCCTTCGGTCCGCAGGCTGACACTCTATCCACTGAGCCAAACAGGTTAAGGCCAGGCTTGTTTTTTTAAACTGAATGGCATACCCTGCTGTCTATGAGACTAGGCATGTGTACCATCTATCTGGCTTTTATCACCTGGCCTGAAGACAAAGTAGGAAATGAAAGTCCCAGTCCAAGGAGTATGCAGTGAAGAGGAATGGGATCAGGGAGAGGTGTGAGCTATGGAGAACATTCCTCCAAAACTGAAAGTTTTTTTTTTTTCCCCAGCAGCAGTGATATCTGATCATGATGTAGTGTGATCACAAACAGTATCCTATCTTAGGGTACCAAAATATCCCCCTCTTGAGATGTAAGGTGACACTGAGATTCTCAGCAAGATTTGAGTCCACTGCACTGTATTTTACGAAAGTGTGACCAGAGAAATGGGCCATGGCCCTCTGGCTCTGAGATAAGGGAATGAGTTGGTGACTTACCACTCTGTGATGACTACCTTGAAGAGGTAGAGGAAGAGGTCACTTCTCAAAATAAGCATAGAAAATGTTCCTTCTATAAATTTGTTGTCATAGAATTGTTGCCAGGATTCACAGTGAGCTACTGAGTTGCCGTGTCTCCAGTGTGGAGTATAAAGTCACTGAGGACTGTTTCTTAGCTCAGCGATTTTTCAGCCAGTGTGTCACAGCAGGCACACCCGTGTGCCCCAAGATTTCTTAAAACATGCAGTACCTGAGTGTTTAGACAGGGGCACTGACCTCTTTTCCCTTACTGTCAAATTGTTAAAAAATGACAAAAGCCAACACAATAGCCATCTGTTGTGAATGAATGAAAATTACCCCTACTTTTTTTTGTCAGATTGGCAAAACTATAGTTTTTGTTGTGCCACAGAACTTTAGATATTAGTAGCACCATGAGATGAAAAAGGTTGCAAATGACTGTTTTAGATAGTTTTCTAAATTTAATATTACAATAATCATGAACCAGGCAAGAAGTTATAATATGACAGGGTCTTAATCTATGACTCACCAGTGGTTTAAAAAACAACAACATTGTGTGTGTGCATGTGTGTGTGTGTGTGTGTGTGTGTGTGTGTGTGTGTGTGTTTGGGAGGACTTGCAACAGCTGACACAGATAATAAATCTTCCCTTCTTGATATTAAATAAAATAGAAACTAATCTTTGTTTCTATTACATCCACACAATCTTCAAAGAGCAAATTTTATAAAGATGGAAAGGTTGTCTCACTTGTAATTACCTTACATAAATTAAACTCCAGATAATTAAACAGATACAAAGCTTTATAAAAGGAAATAATCAGTAAGACTACCAAGAGTAGTAGGTACTTGATTGCATTTGAATATCATTCAATTAGATTGCTAAGTAACTGACTTAGAGTTCCTCCTGAAAACTATTAAAGCTTTTTCTCACTCTTTATTGTTCCTGGGTTGTTGTTTTTTAACCCAGTGCAGCTACTCATGCAAATAATAGTATTGTTTTTGTTTTTTGTTTGTTTGCTTGGTTTTTTTTTTTGTGTGTGTGTGTGTGTGTGTGTGTGTGTGTGTGTGTGTGTGTTTTTTCTTTCGTTTTTTACTTTAAATCATGTTGTTTCAGATAGGAAGCACTCAGATGGAATAAAACAAAAGATAAAATTCAAACTGGCCCAGACCAGATGGCTCGAAAATGTTGCTGCATAATGGAATCACCTGGGGACCCTTCAAATACACTGATGTTTGGCTCCCACCCAACATTCTGATCAAATTGCAAATGGGTGAGAGCTGGGCAGCAGGATTTTAAAAGCCCTCTGGGGTGCAGTCAAGTTTGGGAACCACTGGCTCAAGCACTGAGAATGGCTAATCACAAGAAAATTCAAGGTAAAGTGAATCTAAAGAATTCGATTAGGGACTTAATCTTGTCATCAAGGCCTCAAGTTTTTCCTCCTCTGAAAGGCTCAGAAAGTCAGCTTTGTCTTTGGAGGCTTGTTCTCCTGTGGCCCTCAAAGACCCTCAGGGTGCCACAAATCCTTTAAAATAGCTATTATATGCCCAAGCCAGTTTGGCTCAGTGGATAGAGCCTCAGCCTGTGAACTGAAAGGTCCCAGGTTCAATTCCGGTCAAGGGCACATGCCCGGGTGGTGGGCTCAATCCCCAGCAGGGGACTTGCAGGAGACAGCCAAACCATGATTCTCTTATCATGATTGTTTCTATCTCTCTCTCCCTCTTTCTTCCTCTCTGAAATCAATAAAAATGAAAGAAAGAAAGAAAGAAAGAAAGAAAGAAAGAAAGAAAGAAAGAAAGAAAGAAAGAAAGAAAGAATAGCTATCACATATTTTTCAGAAAGTGTCACTGGGACAGCCACTCAGGCTATATTGGCAAGACCACCCGGGGAACGAATCACTCACCGGGGGATTGACACTCTAAAACCAATCAGATTTAGCCAAACTTGGGGTCACCTTCCCTGAGTCATGTGGAATGTAGGGATGAAAAGGTAGGGGGTGTAAGCACCTGAATAAAATCATATTTCTTCCTGTAAGACAAGTGAAAGAAGCAGTTTGGTAGGAAAGCTAGAATATCTATCTGCTCTCTCCTTTTCTCCAGGTTCTACTCCATTCACAGTTTGCCATCTATTTGGATAGGTTCCCTCTTCTGAAAGACTTCCATGATTTTTTTTTCTTACACTCCTGTCTTCATATGAACATTATGCTCCATAAAAATGAGCAATCACGACGACGTCAGGGCTTAGAAGAATATCAACTGAAAACAACCTCATTCTCAAAGCATGTCTCAGTGGTAAGGGTTTATAGTAAACATTATTTTCAATTGACAGTTTGCTAGTATTTTCAGCCCATCCTCCCCAGGCCTAGAAATGTGTAACAAATTTCTTCAGCAATTTTTTTTAAAAAAATTATCTTTATTGTTGAAAGTATTACAGATGCCTTGTTTGTTTGTTTGTTTGTTTGTTTTTCCCTAATGACCTCCACCCTGACCTTCACCACTCTGTTTTCTTCACCGTGGTGGGCAAGTGTTTCATATTACCAATGTAACTTGCCCAGAGTGTTTCTATTTACATTTAAGGACTTCCAGTCCACATAAAATTACGTACCCCTGAAGTGTTACTACACTAACAGCAAAGCAAAGGGAGAGCTGGAAGCAGCTAGTTTAGGCCTTCTACAGCGAAATAATGGATGGATGGTTAGCAACCCAACGGCACCTTGGTGGCGTTTCTTCTCTCCAATAGCGCTGACGTTGCCCCCAGGAGAGTGCAACAGTAATTATGGAGGCCATCTGCCCAGCACCAGGGTAATCACTCACAAAGTTCCCCCAGCATGTCAGGGTTCGCCTACTCAAGGATGAAGAGACAGCCATGCTGGTCAGACAAGGAAAGAACTTGAGGGGATTACACCTTTCTCCACAGCTGTGTGTTATGTGTCTTCTGGTATAATTTAGGTCAACGTTCCCAGGAACTAATTAATCCAGAAACCAGGAGGTGGCGAGTATCTCATTTAACTGTCCCCTGAATACAGGTCTGAAATGCTGCCTGCCAAGCTACTCGGCAGACCTGAGGCTCAGCTTTAATGACATAAGTGAGCCTATTCTGGCGCAGCCTGTTGGATAAGATCACGAAGGCCGGCACTTGCCTCTGGGACAGTTAAGCCAGGGGTTCCCATAAGGCATAATCACTGTCTGTAGCAGGGCACACTCATGCTTGAGGAAATCCCAGAGCAGGGATTGTTCTTCAGTGTCAGGAACCAGAACCACTGCATCTCATCTGCTCTGCACCTGACACTTAAGGAAGATGGACAGCGATGTGATGCCCAACGTAAACAAAGACACAATTGCCAGCAAGAAGCTGCAAGGGGAAGCACAGGGTGAAGTTAAGGTGGCCCAAGTTTGGGCTTAGATGGAGAAAAGGCATTGGCATTTATCAGCTTAAACCAAGGTATGTTAAACTTTACAAAGAAAAGTGACATGTAGCTCATAAGACAAATGAGCAGAAACTCACAAAGTTCAAGGGTTCATGGGAAGGGATTTAATATTAAAGATGCATATGGTTTTCTGGGCACACATAAATGGAGCATTTCAATCAGAATTAGAGAATTCCTTAGTGTGTGTGTGTGGGGGGGGAGATCTGGGAACAGTAGAATATGCCTATCCCTCCTACCCAATTCAAATGGCTTGAGCAGACTGCTTAGTGGCTGGGTGTGACTGATCTTCAGGGAATGGGCGCTGCAGTCCATCAGAGCGCTGTGGGATAAGCTCTGCAAAAGTCCGCAGAGGTTTGGGCTGAAAACAATTACTATTGGCACCCTCTGACTTATTTTTTGTTTTTATTGTATCACAGGTATATTTAGAATGGACATATCCTTAATTGTAAAAGTGTTGGAAATTATTTCACTAAATAACATCTATTTTTGAAGATTCTAAGAAGTACATGGCTATATATATATATATATATATATATATATATATATATAGTAAAATTACTATATAGCTATTAAAAGCATAACTACATTGAATAATGTCTAAATGTCTAAGTTAATAGGTTTTTTTTTTTGCAAATTGTCTTCTTTTCAGTCTAAGAGAACACTACACTTGAATGCTTTCAAATCTGGCCCAGGGGGTACTGAGAGGAAGTGGGCCTGGATTATATAACAGTATTGCATGTAAACCAACATTATCTATATATAAAATGCCAATATGCTAGTGTCTAACCATCCAACCAGTTGCTATGACACACACTGACCACTGGAGGCAGATGCTCAAAGCAGGAGCTGCCAAGCTGCAGTGACTTGGCAGTGGCAGTTCTCGGGTGATGCACCCCAGAACCAGAGGGGAGGGTGCCCAATTTCCTCGTGGGGCTGCATGATTCCACCTTCTGCCATGGGTTATGTTGTTGCTGGGGCACTGTTGGCCCCAAATCTGGTTTCCTGCACACTTGCATTTGCATTTCACACCTTATATGACAGCAACTTTGCAGAGTGCCCTCTCGTACTCTGGGACCCCTCAGCAGATGTCAGAGAGCCGGTTTCATCCTGATCCCCCACAGGCCAGGCAGAGGAACCCCACCTGTGGAGGGACCCCGCTCACTCCACAGATGCCAGGGAGGGACCATGGGAGGTTGGCCCCAGGGTGTGTCCAGCCTGTCTTGCTCATTCCCGCCCCACAGGCCAACTTCTAATTAATTTCCTTTCTATGTGTATGAATCTGTGCACCGAGTCACTAGTAAAGTATAAAAATGATAGAATCAAGTATTTCCAGTAAGCACTGCTCATGAACTTTGGAATGTGTTAAGAGGTACCCAGGTGACTAAAAGAATGGGAAACTACCCTTTATGGAGGAAATGAAAAGATATGAGGACGATTAAGTCAGAAAGAGGAAACTTTTTAAGTTGTAAGACTCGAGAAACTTTTGCTAACTCCTAATAGATTTGGGATTTCTCTTATGATTTCAATGTATAAAATATTGCCCCTCAGTTACAAATGCACGAACTGACAAAGAATATGCCATGGGAATCCAGTCCTGTACTTAGCACCACTGGTGCCTCTGTGCATGTTAGAAAAAATTGGTCATTCCTCAAGACATAGCCATCTGTCAGGAAACTAATGATAAATATTCAAATCCAGATGAGCATGAGAATAAATGGTGTCCCTAAAGTGTGCAGGGCACACAGTCTTGCCTGGTGCCCCTGAAGAGTTCCAGAGGAATTACGAAAGTAAGCACACTCTCTTCATTGATAAGGAGCAAGGTAAATCCTGCCAGTCCAGGTGATCAGGACGGATGCTATATACAAATACCGGGCACGTCCTGGGCGGAAGCCAAGCCGCTGCTGCCAAATAAACAGAGCGGGGAGCTCAGCAGGCATAGAGGAATGAGGAAAGGTTCCAATGATGCACTAAATCACAACAAACACCTAAGTATTTGGCACCATCGTCTATGGCTTACTGGGAGATCACAGAGAAAGACAATCTTGTAACTAGACATTATGAGGAGAAAAGTTATTGAGCCAAGACTAGGGCCAGACTATGTATGTCAGAGTCATGCACTTCCCAAAGAGCTCCTCCATGTGCTGGCTGCCAATTGAAAATTAATATTTATTTGTATAGGAAAATTTTATTTTATTTAAAAATATTTTTATTGATTTCAGAGAGAAAGAGAGAGGGAGAGAGAGAGAGACAGAAACAGCTATTGATGAAAGAGAATCATTGATTGGTAACCGCCTGCATGCACCCTACTGAGGTTCAAACCCACAACTCAGGCGTGGAATGGAAATGAAACCGGTTTGGCTCAGTGGATAGAGCGTCAGCCTGCGGACTGAAAGGTCCCAGGTTTGATTCCAGTCAAAGGCATGTACCTTGGTTGCGGGCACATCCCCAGTATGGGCTGTGCAAGAGGCAGCTGATCTATGTTTCTCTCTCATTGATGTTTCTAACTCTATCCCTCTCCCTTCCTCTCAGTAAAAAATCAATAAAATGTATTTTTTAAAATGGTAATATGCAGATTGACCATCATTTAAATACACAAGATGACTGCCCCCAAGTGGTCAAAGATGGCTGCCCCCATGTGGACACAAGATTGACACCACAAGATGGCCAGCAGTGGAGGGCAGTTGGGGGGGGACCAGACCTGCAAGAAAGGACAGTAGTGGGTGATCAAGCCAGAAGGGAAGGGCAGTTAGGGATGACCAGGTCTGCAGAGTAGGGCAGTTAGGGGCAAATAGGCTGGCAGGGGAGTGGTTAGGGGGTGATCAGGCTAGCAGGCAGAAGCAGTTAGGGGCAATTAGGAAGGCAGGTAGGTGAGCAGCTAGAAGCCAGCAGCCCTGGATTATGAGGGGGATGTCATCCCTCAAGGGGTCCCAAATCGGAGAGGGTGCAGGCTGGGCTAAAGGACACATCTCTCTTCCCCCACCCCCTCATGCACGAATTTTGCGCACCAGGCCTCTAGTTAGAAAATAAAGGCAGTGGAATGAGAACAGGAAAAGAGAAGATATCAGTGGTTACTTGGTTTTTAATGGCCACATTAAAGAGAAAGTGAGGGAGAAGGGTGGGAAACAGGAAATGTCTCTTAGCACACAACATAGAGGGAATTTATTTCCTAAATAACTTACATTAAATAAAATTACATGTATTGAATTGCAATGTGTGAAACAATATCTCTAACAGTTTATTTCTATTAGCAGAGCAAATCAATAAGCTTAATTACAATGCAACTGTTTTTAAAGCCATTGAAACATGTTATGTATTCAAATTAGATATTATATATATGCTCTCCTTTTACCCTTTTTTTAGCTGCCAATATGTACATGAATACCTAATACACTGAAATATGGCTCAATAAGCATGTGTTTTTTTTTAATAATTATAAATACTGCCTTTTGAAAAGGAAATCAGTATTTGTAAATACATGACCATTGGCAGTGAATAAACAAAATAACCAAATCCGTGATTAACTTATGAATATTTTGCTTATAAACTCATGTTTAATTAATCATCACTATCAAACATCTTTCAAAATTAAATGCATTTGATGGTCAAAAACCTTCTAGAATCTTTTAATAAAGACACAAATGTAAAACTTCTTATCACTGGGAATTGAATGAGAGCAAATCATCATTTTATATTCTACAAAATGAAAATGTTCTTTAAAAAGATCACATTATTCAATATTTCTTTTTCTCATTAGTAGATCATTGTAACTATTTAGTTAACTAAATTAAAAACAGAATAAATATTTTGAGATTATTTTTATAAAGCTATAACTTAACAAGACCCAATTTTCATTATATAGAAATTCAATTTGAGGAAAACTCATTTGCATAGTCATATGTTCAAATATGCATATATTTCAATTTGTCTTTGCATTTGTTAATGCAAATATTATAAAGCCATAGTTATAATAGTCAATTTCATTTTTAAATTTTATACCATGATGATTAGATTAATATTTTAAGTGGATTCTTTCTTGCCCAAGTTCATTCTTTCTAAAATGAAAATTCTGGGTATTAATTTTATTCAGTGATTCTATTACTTTCAGTCCATAAGTCATGGAGATCTTGAACATTTCTCCCTCCACAGTAATAGCATGCCAAAATTAATTAAGGCAAACTAACATTCTAAATGACTCTTCCTCTGAACCATTGTTGGAGTAGTTGCTTATGCTTGACAAGGTATTTTGCATGAACTATCAACAATGTGATTTAAATCACACTCATAATTGTAAAATTTTGAAGCACAATAATGAATAAATCATTGTTCTCTCATAGACCTATCTTCAAAGATTTAAAATATGTATTGTTGAAAAGTTTTTTTGAACTACGATGGTGTCTAGTGTCTATAATTTTCTGAGACTTTGACTTCTTCCAATATTGTTTGGCTGTTTTAATTTCTCTTGAAGTATAATTAACACAAATATTTGTTATATCTGTAGGAAGGACATATTTTATAGCTTGTTTAGGAATGTCTAATTTACTTAGCAATCACAATTCTCTCAATGTGTAGTGGCAGTTGGTTATTATCTGTCCTGGACACTGAAGTAATTAGTGTCCCATCTGTGAGGAAATCAAATGATTTTCAATGAAATGTTAATAGACTCCAATTATAACTCACTTTCTGAAAGACAACATCACAAATACCTGGTAGTCAGGCAGGTGCCATTGAGGAGATTGAAAGGAATGTCTTCCATTAGGAACCCCAGGAGATAGGATTCTTTAATATTGTTATACTGTCAGTAACCTTTCCCACATTGACTCCCTATGGGTTTATATTCCTTCAAATAGTTAGCCCTGAAAATTCTTTAGAAATATGTGTGTAGCACTGCCATCCTTGTATGGCTCTACATGCCAATTGATATTCAGGGTAGAACCTGAAAATTATATAGAAGAGTATGAGAAGAAAATGATGTCAAGGAAATCAGCAAGAAGAGAAATCTATCCTATTGGGTGTTGGAGAAAGACTAATTTCCCTCTCCTTTCCTGACATAAAAAAGGAACATTGACAATTAGCATGGAACATACACATCTTCCCATTATCATCAGGCGATGCTTCTGTTGGTTATCCTCCATGCCACCCTTGTCACCTGTGTCCCTGGGCACTGGTTCCATCTTCCCAGAAGCAAGTCTGAGGGGAGGAGAAGTATCTATCTCTGCTGGCCCCTAATCCCTCTCTCAATGACTCTAAGGCAAATGGGGTTTTGTGTTGTTTTTGTTGTTGCTTGTTGGGTCTTTCTTTGATTTTTCTATTTGCTTATTTCTTTGCATAACCCCTGAACAACTTGGAAAGATGCTTTTCATAATAATTGCTGTCTCTTGCCCATCAACTTAAAGGACTAGTTGTTCTGACTGCACTTCCAGGTGCTAGCAAATGGGGAATAGATAAGTAAGTAATTTGGGGCTGGAATTTAGGCAGTAGGGCAAGTTTGGGGTGGACCACTGCTGACCTATGGAAACAGCAGCATGGAGAAAATGTAGTTTAAAAAGTTTCCAAGTGTCAGACTTAATAAATATTTGGGGTCCCTTTTATGGTCAATAAGAAGACATGGAAAGACAAGATAGTTTGAGAAGACAAGGTTACACGTAACATCTCTTCTATTTTTATCTAGGAGAGCAAAGCTCCTCATTAACGTTGTCTTTATGGGTTTAACAAAAGTTAAACAATGTGATTTGACTCTAGTGCTCACTTGCTAAGATAAGGACTATGGGTACTTTTGAATAGACATGCATATTTGTGACAGATCCTAAAACACACTTGCTAAAGTTTGGTCTTAAAAATACTAGATATTCCAGAAGGAGTTGAAATTTTCTGGAACTGCCATAATGTGTTTTGATTATATAATGGCAATTATACAATAATTAGTAACTTATTTTTCACATTCCTTCCTGGAAATTTGAATAACAAATATACGAGAGAATATATTACTAAACCACAATGCATTGTCATGTGTTAAATGAGGCAAAGAAACAACTAGAGGCAAAAATTCAAAATAATGCTGTTGGTACACACATGGGACACAGATATGAATAGGAATTATGAAAATGGGAATCGTGATGCAATTTCCCAATTATTTTAGTTTAGTACTGATAAGTAGTGAAACGATGTTTCATTGTTTTTACATCTTAGAATGTTCTGTTTTTGCCACTGATCATAGCAAGTGGGCCTAGAACTACATCAGGATTCAGGAGACTTTGTTCTGGTACTAACTCAGGCACTCAACTGGTTTGAAAAACAGCTGATGCTTTCCAGATCTTACTTTCTCGTCTGTATATTAAGAGGTTTTAACAGGTCAGGGTACCAAATGGATCAATTTCAGGGGTTCACTAACCTACTATATATATATGTATATTCCATGAAAAACAAAAACAGACCAAAATTTAATCATCAAATTCACAAAGAAGTTTATGACATTCTAAAGGCTAAGAACCACAGGGCAGGGTACTTTCTAAGGTTTCTGCTTCACCCTGCACACATTACAAAATTCATACATTTACTAAATGAAAACGCACATCTTTGCACATTCATACCCATGTATACAATACCTCGAAAGTTCGATTCTAATTACAGATCAATTGTCAAGGTTAGGGACAATTTTTATTTTTTAATTGTATTTTTATTGTTTCCACTATTACAGCTGTCCTCATTTCCCTCACTTTTGCCTACCTCCACACAGCCCACCACCCCCTCTGGCTATCACCCCACTGGGGTCTGTGTCTATGAGTTATGCATGTATGATCTTCAGCCAATCTCCTCACCTTCTTTAATCCAGTCCACATGCCTGCGTCCCCTTTACATTTTAAATAAAATTTTTATTATAATTACATATCACCTTTCAAAGTTAGAAGCCATTTTAATGTAAGTAAAATCTTATTCTGAACTAGAGGTATAATCATGTTTTATCTGGAATTTGCATAAGCTCATTTAAAATTCAGGGCTTATGAAAAAATATATGTTTGTGTACTGATGTGAATGAACCACCTTAATGAATTTCTTCATGCATCCAACAAATATTTATTAAATGCTCATTATTTGGCAGACACAATGCTAGGTGCTGATTTTGCTGTGATGATTGAAAAACTGCCTTCAGTCAAGTAAGATAGATGACTTGACTTAAAATATTAATTAACCTTGATGAAAGATATTAAAAGAGACTCACAAATCATGAAGGTGGAACTATTCCCTGTTTGAAATCATTAGACTATGTTCTTTTTTTTCTTCCCCCATTAGACCTCAGGTGCAAGATACGAATTGGAATTATCATAATCTTTAGTTTATGGCATATATTCATCATTGTCCATTAATTCACAGATGGCTTGTTTTTATTAATTTACTTTAAGACACACACAGATACACACACACACACACACACACACACACACACACACCCTACTGAAACAAAAGCTTAGGATCACAACGAGCTAGGATTAAAACCATGCCCTGCCCCACTCAAAACTGATTGTCTTGGCTCTCCCAAATGATATAAGTAGGGCAATAATGAATGAATAGATAAATTGAACAATTTACCAAAAAAAAATCCTAAAACAGATCCATGGGTATTGTCTTTGGTGTATGTTAATGTGACAGATCAGGGAGGGTATTATGGATTATCCAATAAACAAGGATGGAAATAGTTACCCTTATAGATAAAAATAAAAATGGAGTACCTATTTCATAATATTTACAAAAATCAACTCTAGATGAATTAATAAAAAAACTATCCAAAAGAAAGTTTCTACTTTTAGAATAAAATATAGGTGAATATCTTTGAGATATTAAGTAATATACCAGAAAAGTATTGATTATTTTAAAAAATGGACAATGTAAATATTTAAAATTAAGGATTGTATTCATGAAAAACATCTTAAAGATAGGCTACAAAGTAGGAGAATATATTTACTATACCACCAGTAAAATAATTAGTAACAATAACATATAAAAGTGTATCTAAGAGCACAAATCAGTAGAAAAACATGTGAATATATATTTCACAGAAAGATAAAGATATAGGAACAATAATTACAATATATTCAACAATTTGATGGTCAATTAAATGTAAATGATGACTATAATAAGATACCATTTTAGTATATTCAATTGGTAGAAGATTAAATTTCTCAGATGCCAAGTTTTAGAGGTAATGTGGATATACAATTTCTACAATATTGCTTGTTGGAATATAAAATGGAGTGGTCTAGTTGGACAATGATTTGACAGTATTTCTTAAAGGTGAACATTTTTATACCTAATGATCTAGAAATTCCACTTCTAGATATATACCCAAAAGAAGTCTCAGTCATCTAACAAGAAAATCATGTCTCTTTTTATTTATTTTTTATTTTTTTAAATATATTTTATTGATTTTTAACAGAGAGGAAGGGAGAGAGATAGAGAGCTAGAAATGTCGATGAGAGAGAGAAACATTGACCAGTCGCCTCCTGCACACCCCCTACCGGGGATGTGCCCGCAACCAATGTACATGCCCTTGGCAGGAATCGAACCCGGGACCCTTCAGTCCGCAGACCGACGCTCCACCACTGAGCCAAACCGGTTTTGGCTCATGTCTCTTTTAAAAAAATCCTTACTCAAGTATATGCTTAGAGAAAGAAAAGAGGGGGAGAAAGAGAGAAAGAGAGAGAGAGAGAGAGAGAGAGAGAGAGAGAGAGAGAGTGAGAGAGAGAGATCGATCTGAGAGAGAAACATTGATCAGTTGCTTTTCATATGTGGCTGAAACACACCCAGAATTGAACCAGCAACCCTTTGGTGCATAGGATGATACTCAACCAACTGAGCCTTCCAGCTGGGCAGAAATGCGTGTATAGTATTTTAATTACAGCTCTGATGACCATAGTGCAAACCTGGAAACAACTCAAATGCTTATCCATGGGAGAATGAATTTAAACTGTGGTATATTTACACAATGGAATATCATCCAACAGTATAACAAATGAACTACAGCAACAAGAACAACAACAAAGAAATGATTGAATCTTAGCAGTATGATATTAAATGTAAAAATATGCCCACAAAGATTTCATCAGCATAACCTAATCTAATAAAAGGGTAATATACAAATTAACAGTCACTCTGTGACAAAGATGGAGGTGCCCATAGCAGCTGGGGCAGGACTCAGAGATAGGGAGTGCTATGGACACAACGTGGGGCTGCTGGGCAGGAGGGTACCCCCAGTGGCCGCTATGTAGCTTAGGGCACACCCCTAGTCCAGCAGACAGAGCCCAGCAGACAGAAGCCCAGCGGACACAATGCAGGGGATCCTCTGCACATGAGCTGCAGAAGAAACTCTTTTTCTGACTGCTCATTGGCTAAGTTCCCTGTACACTGCCACTCACAGTGTTCTTGGTAACTTGGGTAATAAGAACCCAAGAAGCTTGATCTAGGTTTTTCACCTCACTCCTGGAGGAAATACTAAGGTTTGCTGCTGGAGGGGCTAAGAAATGTCATATCCTGCCCTAGCCAGTTTGGCTCAGTGGATAGAGCTTCGGCCTGCTGACTGCAGGGTCTGGGTTCAATTCTGATCAAGGGCATGTACCTAAGCTGCAGGCCCAGGTCAAGGCCCAGGGCCCAGGTCAAGGCTCATGCAGGAGGCAACCAATCAAAGTGTCTCTTTGACTTTGATGTTTGTCTCTGTGTTTCCTCTCTCTTCAAGCTCTCTAAAAATCAATGGAAATATATCTTCAGGTGAAGAGAAAGAAAGAAAGAAAGAAAGAAAGAAGAAAGAAAGGAAGGAAGGAAGGAAGGAAGGAAGGAAGGAAGGAAGGAAGGAAGGAAGGAAGGAAGAAAGAAAGAAAGAAAGAAAGAAAGAAAGAAAGAAAGAAAGAAAGAAAGAAAAAGAAAGAAAGAAAGAAAGAAAGAAATGTCTGTCCTGTGAAAGACACATCTTGAAAATGCCTAAAGAAAGTTGTCATTTTTTGTGGTGAAGGGACTGGAGTCCATGGTGATGAAAACACCTTGGCAGCTGCGGCAGTGGCAGCAGCAGTGGGGTGATGGGGATGGCACTGTCATCAGCCCTGTCACTTCCTGCAGGGGGAGGCCAGATTGTGGCTTAGGTCCGCTCCCCATAAGGCATGGGTTTAAGCAGTCAGTAAGACATCCCCTGAGGGCTCCCAGTCTGTGAGAGGGGGCAGGCTGGGCTGAGAGACACCCCCCCCCTCCAGTGCACAAATTTCATGGACCAGGCTTCTAGTACCTTTTATAACATTTTAAACAAATTAAATTAAAATAGTATATTTGAGGAAAATATGCAAGCACACAGACTATATAAAAAGCAAGGAAAAAATGATTACAGATATAGTAGTCAGTTTTCAGCCCTAAATTTTTTAAATATATTTTTTATTGATATTTTACAGAGAGGAAAGGAGAGAGATAGAGAGCTAGAAACGTCAATGAGAGAGAAATATCGACCAGCTGCCTCTTGCACACCCCTTACCGGGGATGTGCCCGCAACCAATATACATGCCCTTGAGTGGAATCCAACCCGGGACCTCTCAGTCCGCAGACCGATGCTCTACCACTGAGCCAAACCGGTTTTGGCCAGCCCTAAATCTTGTATAAAGGAAAAGAGAAAGGTAAAAAGTTAATAATTGCCTTGCATATGTTTGAGTTATGAGTGACACTAATTTCATTTCCTTTCCTACAAGCAAATCATAGTGAAGGTTAACATCACACTTGATAAAACGGCCTTTTTTAAACTTAAGATTCTTTTTAGAGGGCTTGTGCAAATGGACTTGTCTCCACATATGTGGGCAATACTGAATAAAGAAAAGGTTAAATGACTTGTTCACTGGAGGGAGGGGTGGTTAAGGGGGACAAAAACAGTTGTTGTGCATGTGCCAAAAATAGAAATTCTGATTTCCAATTTCCATGATGTAAGCAGAAGGAAGAACATTAACTCTATCTGACTGATAAAAATTCAATTACTTTGTGAACTCTATTATTTCAAACTATAGTGTAAGTATATGTAATTACAAGCTTCTGGAAAGAAGTACTGTTTATTTTATCATTTGAATAGCAAATTGAAAAACTTGAGTGGAGTATTTACCCAACAGAGTCATTAAGACTATTTGTGAAGGTCTGTTTACATATCTTTAAGATCAATGACCCATTAGTGCAATTATAGTCTAGGATGGTTCCTGCCACCAGACCCTGTTCTTGCTACCAGAAAGTAGCATGTTGATTATATAAACATGCCTCAAATAGTAAAAATAAGTCTTTTCTTTGAAAAAGTTGCAGAAATAGAACTATAGCCGAAACCGGTTTGGCTCAGTGGATAAGTGTCAGCCTGCGGACTGAAAGGTCCTGGGTTCAATTCCGGTTAAGGGCATGTACCTTGGTTGTAAGAACATCCTCAGTGGGGGGTGTGCAAGAGGCAGCCGATAGATGATTCTCTCTCATCGATGTTTCTGACTCTTTATCCCTCTCTCTTCCTCTCTGTAAAAAAAATCAATAAAAATATTTTTAAAAAGAAAAGAAATATAACTATGGTATAAAAATTCTTTTTTAGTGATATAATTAGTTATTTTGTTTTTACAGTTTCTTTTAATAAAATTTTAGATTATATTCTGCAAAAGCTCAAAAAATGGCATTTATTTTTTATTATTTTATCAGTTTAAAATATTAATAGTAGCTGTCTTCCCTTCCTATTCATATAGTCTCACATAATCACATATTCCCAGCACCAATATATGCCAGTCTTACATAATGCCATGTAATTTACATGAAAAAATGGATTACTTGCTATGTAACTATAGATTGATGGAATTGAAAGGACCTTAGAGAAAGAAACCAACTATTCAAGTAATCTTTCTCAACTGATACCTGAATTCCTTAGTAGAGAGTAGTCTTCTTTTTGGGGGGTTGAGGGTGAGGATGGGAGAAGATATCTGAGACTCTTTTGAGAATCTAATGATGTTATACTGTTACTCCAAGAAAAGCACACTTATGTCTAAAAATTCATGACATATTTTTGCCTTGGACATTGAGTTATTACTTTTTTGATAGAAATTAATGATTGTTTTCTGTTAAAAAAAATCCAAATTAACTAAATCATATGAAGAGAAAAGTCTGTCTGCTTAAAATATATGTCAATGAGAAGGCCGTTTTATTTGGCTTGGAAGAAATTAAAATTTGGAGTTATCCTTTAAATGAAAATATTAATGTTATTTTTTAGTGCTGAATCAATTTTGAGTCTCTTTCAATAACAGCAACTGTTCAAAGTTGTAACTCACATCAAACAGAATTAAATTCCCCATCAGAGCAGAGTAGACTGGGGTCAAGACACCTGTGATTTCTCCAAGACACTTCAAGTTGAATTGAAATTTTATAAAAAGTCAAATGAAGTTATTTTTGGAAAGGTTGGCATCAACAATACAGCCTGTGTCAGCAAGGAAAGATGTTTGAATCCTTTTTTCAATTTTAAATCATCTAAGCAGAAGTAACATTTAAAAGAGTTTTACAGTCTTTCCAGAGGAGATATTCCCCATGAATAAGTTGACAAGGCTTTCTCCTTTTCCACTCCCTTTCCTTTGTAGATATCCATCTTTCATCATGGGAAATGTCACACATTTTGGGCTCTAATCTCTCACTCAAAATGGCAGGTGTTTCCAGCAGCACCAGACAAGTTCAGAAAATCTGGAACCTAACCACTACCCTCCTTAAGTCTACAAGAAGGTCAAACTGCAGAAACCGGTTTTGCTCAGTGGTAGAGCCTCGGTCTGTGGACTGAAAGGTCCCGGGTTCAATTCCGGTCAAGGGCATGTACATTGGTTGCGGGCACATCCCTGATTGGGGGGTGGAGGGGGGCGAGAGGCAGCTGGTTGATATTTCTCTCATTTCTAGCTCTCTATCTCTCTCCCTTCCTCTCTGTAAAATATCAATAAAATATTTTTTTTTAAAAAAAGAAGGTCAAACCACTGATAAACTTCTTTAAGATATTGTTACCAAATTGTTCTAAGATATACAACAATCCATTACTTAAAAAATAAGTAAAGTAAAATTTTCAACTCAAGTTCAATCAAGCATATTAACACATCCTCTTGGAAAGCCAATAAAAATTGACAGTAAAAAGAACACATTTTGCTCCATTTCTAAATAAAAATGTGAAAATACAGGTTCCGGGCTCTGGCTATAAAATTACTGGATGATTTTTCATGGAGGAGAAAGGTATTCTTTAAGGATAATCTTCAGAGTCTTTGCCATTAATGCATGCTGGAAGTAATAAGTCTGTATGAAAAGTAGAACCTTTGTCTACACCAGAATAATCAAGCTGGATGTTTGACCCAGAAATTCCACATGCACCTCATATGTATATATCCTATGCACTTCACATGTACATATAGTATCAAGATTACTCTTACATTAGGAATTTTGCTTGACAAAAATAATTCATTGTTGGAACAACATGGCCCTTAAAAATATATACATAGAGTTAGTCTCTCTCTCTCTCTCTCTCTCTCTCTCTCTCTCTCTCTCTCTCTCTCTCATACACACACACACACACACACACACACACACACACACACACATGCACACAATAGGACATCAGCCTTCATCCTATCTAATAAAGTGGAAATATGCTAATTGACCCACATGCCATTGCAAAGATGGCAGCACCCACAGCTGGGTGGAATAAGGAGGGAATATGCTAATTGACTGCCCCACCCTCAAAGATGGTGGTGCCCACAGCCACAAGATGGTGGCACCCAGGCTCCTCAGCCCAGTTGGGCTCAGCCTTGCTGTGTGCCTGCCTCTGGAGTCCCCCATTCCCCTCATCCCCCCAGCTGCTCAGAATTGGCCCAAAGCACAGGCAAGCCTTTGATGTGGGTTGCCCAGCCACCTGAGACTCAGGTAACCAGAGCCAGCCAAGGCCAAACCAGCAATGGCAGCAGCAGAGGTGTGATGGGGCATCGAATTCCCCTGATCACCAGGTCACCTCCCACCCCTGAGGCTCCCAGACTGTGAGAGGGGGAAGGCTGGAGTGAGGGACCCCCCGCCCCCACTCCAGTGCATGAATTTTCATGCAGAGTCTCTAGTATGATAGATAAAAATCAGAGTCTTACTGAAACAATCACTTTTTTTTCCATCAAATAGCATGCCAAGTGGGAATGGCACAGCTGTTATTTTGTCAACTGGCTTCAAAACATTAGCGAAATGTCAGAGTTCAGAAGTAGGTTATATCAAGTGAACAGAGGCACTCTTTTATTTTTGTTTTGTTGTTGTCCTCAACAACCAACCATTTCAAACATTTCTATAGTACATAATTTAATAAAGTTTTCTCCACTTTTTTTATGGTACCTTTTGCTTGGAAACATCTCAACACATGTTCGGGCAATTGTAAGTTGTGATAAACTTCTAGTCTTTAAAAATTGGACTTTTGCTCCAGAAACTAAAAATTCTATATTGTGTAATATATGTTCAGGATTCTCAGAAGTAAGCTTTTTTTTGATTTCTTGTTGGCAGAAAACTTAGCACACAAGAAACAGTCTGGCTTTTGTGTCCAATCACATTTAGCAATGCAAATAAAACCTAAGGAAATGAAGAGCCAGCAAATTTTATTTCCTTTGTCATTCCCCAACTTAAGCTGAGTTCAATATGAATAGAAAGAGCTATATAAAAACATAATGTCTGATATTATTGTTTCTTCTGATGACAGTAATGCTATTCTAGATGTCATTATATAACAAAGATGATAAGTTTACATAATGGATTCATGCCACTCTATTCATGTTGAAAATAAAACACTCAAAGCATGTGTTGCCATAAAAATATTCTGCACACAAAGAAAAAAAACAAAAAAAAAATAAAGCAAATGTACATTTGCTTTGAAATTAAAACTCTTACTCTTAGGAGGTTATTCTACCTGGACCAAAGACTAAAAGGACACAAAACTATGACAGGAGCAGGATATTACAACCTTTTCTTAGGTAAGGTTACTATACACTTAAACATTGCATACAGGCTAAAGGGGGCAATAACATTAAAAAAAGAGGAACAAAAACAATAGCTAATGCAATTCATAAAGGAACTCACAGTATAAATAAGGATATTTTGTGACAACAAAAACATAAAAGGGAGTAAAGATCTGAATTTGCAGAGGGAGGTGAAAATTAGATGCATGCAGAACAAAGCTGCTGTATATGTGAAACTCTTTTATATCAACCTAATGATAACTGCACACATACAAAATTGATACATGTAACTTTAAAAAAAGAGGTAACATCTGTAATACTTTCAACAATAAAAAAGTGGAGTATTCTATAGATGGTGGCTGACAGGACTGCAGAAAGGAAGAGAGTGTGACAGAGTAAAGAACCAGGAGGAGCATGTGTGGATGCATGTGTTGTGTGAGTGGGTGAGTGAGGAGCAGATAGATATTCCGGGAGTCCCGGGGACTGGCAGATTGGCTTGCCTAGATGGGGAACCCCTGCTACCACAGTGGGCACCTCCTCACCAGCTTGGCTTTGATGCGGAAAACACGCTATCTTGTAGAGGGGAGCAAAGGAAGTCAATAGGGCTGCCACATCAACATAAGGACTGACCTCAGATAGCACTCCCAGACCTGTGCTGGGAGCCACTTGCCAGCCATAACCTTTGTGGAACCACCACTATGCTCTGGCAGTGAGCAATGCAATGTGGTTCCCAGGTGCCACCAGGGAGAGCACATCAGACAGACCTCTGGAGCTGAGCCTCCTAACTAGAACCCCAAACCAGCATATCCAGATCCCACACTTTAGGTCCTCGCTCTGTGAGTGCAATCCATGGGTTCCCCCACTCCATGCTCCATCCCAGATCCCAATACAGAACCTCAGCTGGGTGTGTGCTACCCCCATCCCCAGAAAGAGTCTTAGCCAGGCGAGCATCCCCCTCTGATACAGACTGAGCACACTCCACCTCCAGCTTAGGCAGAGTGCCCCTCTCCTTGCTGAGACTGACCACGCTCTGCCACCAGCTTAGGCAGAGTGAGTGCCCTGCCCCTTGCACAGACTGAGCACATTCTGCCATCAGCTTAGGTAGAGCCCTTGCAGGGTGAGAACTCCACCTCTGACACAAACAGGGACAGTGCTCAGCCACCAGCAAAGACTGAGCAAGCTCTGCCTGCAGACAGAGCCCTCACTGAGAGAGTGCCCCACATCCAGACAAAGACAGAGCACGCTCTGCCAGCACAGACAGACCCTTTGGCTGGGGCGCACCCCACTCTAGCATAGACAGAGCTGTTTCCCAGTGTGTGCTATGCACCTGGCAGAGTCAGAGCCTTGAGCCAGTGGGTGCTCTGCCATCAGCACAGGCAGACCTGTCACCTGGGTACATGCCCTACCCACAGCTCAGGTCAGAGCTGCTGGTGAGAAATGGTGTGCCAAGCACCAGGTCACAAGTCCATATTGCAAGTGCAGTGCCAGAGAGACCTAGGGCACCATCCTGCCTTATGGGCTGAATCAGCACAAAAAACTGCATGCCACAGGACTCTGGGCTTTCACAGAGAGTGGCACACTAGAGGTACTGTGAACCTGCCCCCACCAACCCCAAGAAATGGATAATTGAGGGACCAGACATGTGGGAGAGGGGAAAACAATTCAGAGAAAAAAACAATAAAGTTGTGAACCTCAAGGCCCCCCCACCCCTGGGACTAGCAAGTCCAGGACTAGTGAACTGCAAGGGGCCTTATCCCCTTGGACCCTAAGCAAGTATCCCAGGGCCAGAAAGAGAGAGCAAAAATTGGGGAGACAAAAAAATAACCAAAAAAAAAAAAAAGAGGAATTGCCAGACAATGAACTAAGTGGAACAGATGCATGCAATATGTCAGAAAAATAATTCAACATAAGGTTCATACAATTCGTAAACCAGATGGATGAAAAAATCAAAAACCTATGCAAGAATCAGGAAGAAATAAAGAATGATATAGCTACAATAAAAACTACCATGGAAGCTTTCAACAGTAGACTAGGAGAAGTGGAGGACTGAATTAGTGAAATAGAAGATAAGGAAGCAAAACACACCCAATCTGAACTGTAATTGGGAAGAAAAAAAATCAAAGGAAAGGAGGAGAGTCTGAGGGAGCTTTGGGACAACATGAAAGAAAGAAAAATACAGATAATAGGGGTGCCAGAAAGACAAGAAGAGGAGCAAGGGTTAGAAAACCTATCTGAAGAAATAATGTCAGAAAACTTCCCTGATTTGGGAAAGAAAAAAATTATATAAGCACAGCGTCCCAAACAAGATGAACTCCAAAATACCCACCATGATACATTGTAATTTCAATCGCAAACATTAATGACAAAGAGAGAATCTTAAAGGCTGCAAGAGAGAGACAGAAAGTTACATATAAGGGATCTCCCATTATATTATCAAACGATTTCTCAATAGAAACACATCAAGCCAGAAAGGAATGGAAAGAAGTATACAAAGTGATGCAAAACATGGGAATGAATCCAAGAATACTCTATCCAGCAAAGCTATCGATCAAAATTGAAGGGGAAATCAGGAGCTTCACAGACAAAATAAAGGCTAAGGGAGTTTATCACTACCAAGCCAGCAATGCAAAAAATGCTAAAGGGTCTGTTGTAAAGAGAAGAAAAAAAGAAAAAAGGAGAGAAGGAACTCAGGCACACACACACACACAAATTGCTACGAACAAATACCTATCAATAATAATTCTAAATATAAATAGATTAAATGCTCCAATCCAAAGCATCAAGTGGCTGAATGGATAAATGTAAGCCATATATGTGCTGTCTACAAGAGACCCACCTCATAACAAGTGACTCACACAGACTGAAAGTGAAGGGATGAAAAAATACCTTTCAGACAAGTGAAAATGAAAAAAATATTATATCTGACAGACTAGACTTCAAAGTGAAGGTCATAATAAGATATAAGGAAGGCCACTTCATAATACTAAAAGGATTAATACAAGAGGGTATAACTCTGGTGAACATATATGCACCCAATTAAGGAGCACCCAAACACATTAAAAAACAAACAAACAAAAAAACCAAACAAACAACACACACACACACACACACACACACACACACACACACACAACTTCTGGAAGATAACAAGGGACATATCAGCAGCAGTACAGTCATAATAGGGGACTTTAATGCCCCACTGACATCACTGGATAAATCCTCCTGGTGAAAAAAATTAATAAAGAACCAGCAATCCTAAATGACTCACTAGATCTGATGGACTTAATTGACATCCTCAGATCATTTCACCCCAAAGCTACAGAATATACATTCTTAAATTTTTAAAGATATAACTGGCAAAGTTTCTCCAAATTCAAAAAGATCAAAATCATATCAAGTGTCTTCTCAGCCCATAATGGCATTAATATTAGAAATTAACTACAATAAAAATATCAAAAAAATTCAAACATTTGGAGGCTGAATAGCATGCTATTAAACAATGAATGGTTATCAAAGATATCAAAGAAGACCTTAAAAACACCCTGGAAACAAATTACAATGAAAACAAAACTATCTAAAACCTATGGGACACAGTGAAAGCAGTCTGGAGAGGGAAGTTCATAGTTCAAAAAGTAAGAAAAAATGGTAATAAGATATCTAACTCTACAACTTAAAGAATTAGAAAAATAGTAACAAGAAAATCTCAGAATGAGTAGAAGGAAGATCAAATAATTAAGATCAGAGAAGAAATAAATGACATAGAGACAAAACAAAAATATAAAAGATCAATGAAACCAAGAGCTGGTTCTTTGAAAGGAAAAATATGATAGATAAACCACTAGCCAAGCTTAGCAGGAAACAAAGAGAGAGGACCCAAATAAACAAAATAATGAATGAAAGAGGTGAATTAACAGCCCTCACAGAAATACAAAGGATTGTAAAAAAAAAAAAAAATCTATGAACAACTCTATTCCAACAAACTAAACAATCTAGAGGAAATATACATACTCCTAGAAATATACAAATTTCCAAAACATAAACAAGAAGAATATGAAAATCACAACAGGACTGTAACTAAAGAGGAATTTGAAGCAGTCATCAAAAAACTCCCAGCAAACAAAAGCACCAGGCCAGAGGGCTTCACAGGGGAGTTTTACCAAACATTCAAAGAAGAACCAAAACCTATCCTCCTCAGACTCTTCCAAAAAAATTCAAGAGGAAGGAACAGTTTCAAGCTCTTTCTATGAAGCCAGCATTACCCTAATCCCCAAACTAGATAAAGACACCACAAAGAAAGAGAATTCCAGGCCAATATTCCAGAGAAATATAGATGCTAAAATCCTCAACAAAATTCTAGCAAATCAGATCCATTATTACATTAGAAAGATTATATGCCATGACCAAGTGGGATTTATTCCAGGGATACAGGCTGGTACAATATCAGTAAATCAATAAATGTGATACATCACATAAACAAACTGAGAGATAACAATCACATAATCATATCAATTATGATTATGGAAAAGGCATTTGATATAATCCAACATTCTTTCTTGGTAAAAACTCTCAGCAAGGTTGGGTAACACTTCAACATAATAAAAGCCTTATATAACAAACCTATAGCCAACATGTTACTCAATGGGTAAAAACTAAAATCATTTCCCCTAAGAATAGGACTAAAACAGGGATGCACACTTTCATGACTCCTGTTCAACATAGTACTAGAAGTGCTAGCTATAGCAATCAGACAAGACGAAAAACTAAAAGGCATCCAAATTGAAAAAGTAGTAAAATTGTCATTATTCTCAGATGACATGATATTGCCTAGAAAATTCCAAAGACTCCATAAAAAAACTATTATATTTAATAAATAAATTTGTCAATGTAGTAGGATATAAAATTAACACCCCCAAATCTATAGCTTTTTTATACACCAACAATGAATTCACATAAAGAGAAACTAAAAACACAATTCCATTTATCATTCCAACACAAAATTAAGATATCTTGGAATAAACTTAATAAGGAGGTAAAAGACCTGTACTCAGAAATTTACAGGACATTGAAAATAGAGATAAAGGAATACATAAACAAATGGAAGAATATACCATGTTCATGGATTGGTAGAATCAACATCATTAAAATGTCCATACTACCCAAATCAATCTACAGATTCAATGTAATCCCCATTAATATACCAATGACATATTTCACAGACCTAGAATAAACTTCCCAAAAATTCATCTGGAATAAAAAAAGACCCCAGATAGCTGCAGCAATCTTGAGAAAGAAGGACAAAATTGGAAGGATAGCAATACCAGATATCCAACTATACTATAAAGCCATGGTTCTCAAAACTACTTGGTACTGGCATAAGAACAGACATATAGTCCAATGGAACAGAATAGAAACCCCATAAGTTAACCCAAGACATAATGCTTGATTAATATTTGACATAGGAGGCAAGCATATACAATGGAGTCAAGAGAGTGTCTTCAGTTAATGGTGTTGGAAAAATTGAACAGATGCATGCAAAAGTATGAAATTAAAATACCAACTTACATCATTCACAAAAATAAACTTAAAATGGATAAAGGACTTAAATATAAGATGGGAAACCATAAAAATCTTAGAAGAAGCCATACGCAGCAAATAACAGACATTTGTAATAGCAATATCTTTACTGATACAGCTCCTAGGGCAATGGAAACTAAGAAGAAAATAAATAAATGGGATTACATCAAAATAAAAAGCTCCTGCACAGCAAAAGAAATCATCAACAAAACAAGAAAGTCCACTGAATGGGAGAATATATTTGCCAATGTTATCTCCAATAATGGTCTAATCTCCAAAATTTACAGGGAACTCACACAACTTATCAAAAGAAGATAAACAATCCAATCAAAAAATGAGCAAAGGAACTAAATAGACACTTTTCAAAAGTTGACATACAGATGGCCGAGAGACATATGAAAATATGCTCAGTCACTAATCATCCTAGAGATACAATTCAAAATAACAATGAGATACCATCTCACACCTTTTAGAATGGCTATCATCATCAACAAATCACAAGTGTTGGCGAGGATGCAGAGAAAAAGGAACCCTTTTGCACTGCTAGTGGGAATGCAGACTGGTGCAGCCACTCTGGAAAACAGTATGGCATTTCCTCAGAAAAACTTAAAATGGAACTTCCATTTAACCCAGTAATCCCACTTCTAGGAATGTATCCCAAGAAAACAGAAATACCAATCAGAAAAGATATATGCACCCCTATGTTCATTACTATGAACAATTCACCATAGCTAAGATTTAGAAAAAGCCTAGGTGCCCATCAGCAGATGAGTGGATTAGAAAACTGTGGCTCATCTACACAATGGAATACTATGCTGCTATAAAAAGGAAAGCATTCTTAACATTTGTGACAGCATGAATGGAACTCGAGAGCATTATGGTAAACGAAATAAGTCAGTCAGACCGATAAATATCACATGATCTCACTCATTTGTGCAATATAATGAACAACATAAACTGATGAGCAAAAATAGAATCATACTCACTGAAGCATCAAACAGGCTATCCAACCTGTGAGGGAACGTGGATGGTGAGGGGGTTAGAGATCAACCAAAGGACTTGTATACATGCATATGACCATAACCAATGGACACAGAGTGGGGGGTGGAGAGGATGTGCTGAAAGGTGGGGACAGCTGGGGAGAGGTCAATGAGGGAAAAAAGAGACTTATATAATACTTCAAACAATAAAGAATTTTTAAAAAGAATAATAAAAAAGTGGAAACAGAGGAAAAAAATAATAGAATACTACCAAAACAATAGACAAAAAGTAAAAGAACAAATGAAGGCATAGAGCTACCAGAAAACAAAAGACAAAGTGGCTATAGGAAATCCTCATACATTAATAGTTACCCTAATGTAAATTGACTGAATTTGACAATAAAAAGGCACAGAGTAGCAGTCTGGATTTTAAAAAAAACAAAAACGATAAAACAAAAAACCTATCATATGCTGCCTTTAGGAGACACACCTAAGCTGCAAAGACAAATATAGACTCAACGTGAAAGGATGGAAAACAATTTTCCAAGCAAATGGCATACACAGAAGAGTAGGTGTAGCCATACTTATATCTGACAAAATAGACTTCAAGATAACAAAGGTAATAAGAGACAAAGATGAACATTTTATAATGATAAAGGGGACACTACATCAAGAAGACATAACACTTCTCAATATATATGCACCCAATTCAGGCAGCACCAATATATATAAAGAAACTATCAACAGAACTAAAAAGAGAAACTGGCAAAAATACCAGCATTTAGAGGGACTTAAATATTCCACTGACAGCTCTAGACAAATCAACCAAACAGAAAATCAATAAAGAAATATGGGACACTAGAGCAAATGGACATAATTGATATTTACAAAACCTTTTACCCCTGAACATCAGACTATACATTCTTGTTCAGTGCACATGGAACATTCTCAAGGATAGACCATAAGTTAGGACACAAAACTGGCCTCAACAAATTTAAGAAGATTGACATCATACTACGCATATTCTTCAATCACAATGCTTTTAAATTAGATATCAATTGCAAAAAAAGAGGCAAAAAAATTCCAAAAAAAATGTGGAAATTAAACAACATGCTAATAAAAAATGATGATATTAGAAAGGAAATAAAATGTGAGATTGAAGGATATATAGAGACAAATGAGAAAGATATAATATGACATATCAAAACTTATGGGATGTAGCAAAAGCAATAATAAGTGGTAAGTTTGTAACATTACAGGGCAGTCTCAAGAAAAAAAAATCCCAAGAAAACAACCTAACATTACATTTCAAAGATAAATAAAAACAAAAGCAGCCCAAAGTCAGCAGAAAAAAAATAATAATAGAAATTATAGCAGAATTAAATGAAATAGAGAACAAAAAGACTATACAAAAATTAATGCAACAGAGAGCTGGTTCTTTGAAAAGATTAATAAAATTTACAAAACTCTGGCTAGACTCACTGAGGAAAAAAGAAAAAGCTCAATAAAAGAAAATTAGAAATTTAAAAAGGGAGTTATCACAGACATCATGGGAATACAAAGAATCATACAAGAATAATACTATGAAAGAATGTATACCACCAAATGTATACCACCTGGAAGAAATGAAAAAGTTTTAGGAAAGTATAGCCCTCCTGTACTGAATCATGAAGAAATAGAAATCTAAATACTAGTAGATTTATCAACAGTGAGGGAGTTGAAGCAATCAAAAACTTCCCAACAGCCTGGCCAGCATGGCTCAGTGGTTGAGCATGGATCTATGAACCAGGAGGTCACAGTTGGATTCCTGGTCAGGGCATATGTCTGTGTTGTGGGCTCGATCCCCAGTGTGGAGCTTGTAGGAGGCAGCCAATCAGTGATTCTTTCTCATCATTGATGTTTCCATCTCTCTCTCCTTTTTCCTTCCTCTCTGAAAGCAATAAAAGATATATTAAAAAAAACAACCTCCCAACAAATAAATGTCCAAGACCTAATGGCTTCACTAGTAAAGTCTACCAAACATTCAAACTCTTCCAAAAATTGAAGAGGCAATACTTCCTTCCTAACATATTTTATGAAGCCAACATAACCCTGATACTAAAATCTGAGATGACAAAATAAAACCACAAAACAATATATCTAATGAAAACAGATGCAAAATTCTGAAGCAAAATACTAGCAAATTGAATACAAAAATACATTAAACAAATCAAGTGGGGTTCATTCCAGGGGCTTAAGGATGGTTTGACATATACAAATTGATTGATGTAATATACCACATTAACAAAATAAATACTAAAAGTCATATAATCTTATCAATAGAGAAAAGACATAATATACAACACCTTTTTATGCTTACAACACTCAATAAAATGGGTATAAAAGGAAAGTACCTCAACATAATGAAGGCCATAGATGACACACCATCAGCTATTATCATACTCAATGGTGAAAAATGGGAAGCTTTTCCTCTAAGATCAGGAACAAGGCAAGGATTTCCACTCTCACCATAGTAGTGGAAGTCCTAGGCAACCACTAGTAAAAGAAATAAAAAGTATCCAAATTGGGAATGAAGAAGTAAAATTGTCCCTTTTTGCCAATTACATAATTTCATACATAGTGAACCCAAGAGATTCTACCAAAAGACCATTTGAAACATCAACAAATACAGTAAAGTTGCAGGATACAAAAATCAATGTACAAAAATCCACTGGTTTCCTATAAGCTGAGAATAAAATTTCAGAAAAATAAATGCAAAACACAATTCGTTTTGGAATTGCAAAAGAATAATATACATGGGAATAAACTTAACTGTGAAGGATATATATATATATATATATATATATATATATTCTAAAAACAATGAAATGGAAAATTATTCTGCATTCATGGGGAAGAATCGCCACAATTAAAATGTCCATATTACCGAAAGCAATATATAGATTTAATGCAATCCCCATAAAGATCCAAATGACTTCTTTTTAAGAAATAGAACAAAAAAATCAAATTTATATGGAACCACAAAAGAACCTGACTTACCAAAGCAAACCTAAGAAAAAACGAACAATGCTGGAGGTATCACACTCCCAGACTCCTGACTTCAAATTACACTACAAAGTGATAATAACCAAAAAAGCGCATAGTATTGGCAGAAAAACAGACACTCTATCCAATGGAACAGAACTGAGAACCCAGACACAAAACCACATGTATATGAGCAAATAATTTTCAATAAGGAGGTCAAAAATAGAAGAAATCCTCTTCAATAAATTGTGCTGGGAAAGGGTTCTCAGGTCCAGAACTGACAATAAAGGAAAGAAATCCTCTTCAATAAATTGTGCTGGGACAGTTGGAAAACCACATGCAAAGGAATGAAATTAGACCAGCAATTTTCAACTGGTGTGCTGCTGCACACTGATGTGCCATAAGAATTTTTAAAACATGTAATACCTGACTATTTAATCAGGGATACCAACATCTTTTCTGTTAGACTTTCAAATAAAAAATAAAATAAAATGACAGCAGCCAACACAACAATAGGCATCCAGTATGAATGAATCAAAATTATGCCTTTTTTTTCCTTGTCAGATCAACAGAAATTATATTTTTGGTGTGCCAAAGATTTTTAATAATTAGTTTATGTGTGCCATGAGATGAAAAAGGTTGAAAATTGCTGAACTGTTTGTCCCCACAAACACATATTAACTCAAAGTAGATCAATGAAAGATAAATATAAGCCCTTAAACAGTAAGTTACAAAGAAGAAAATATAGGCACTAAGCTAATGGACCTTGGTCATAGAAAATATTTTATGAATTTGACCTCAAAGGCAAGAGAAGTACAGTGGAATTTCAGTTCTCAAACCTGACTTGTTCCAGAAAGCTGTTCCAGAAGTGACTTATTTTGAAAACCACATCATTTTTTCCCATTAGAAATAATGTAAATTGAATTAATTCATTCTAGACCCCCAAATGATTCCCGTTTTAAGCTGCCTTCTATACAGTTCATGTTTAATGTACTGCTTAATCTATAAACAAAACATTCATTTTCTTAAATTTATCAAACCACCCTCTACTAGCCATAAATGTAGCGTTTTCAGCACTCATTCCAGGGGTGTCTTTCAGGAAGTCAATATGCAGCATCTTTGCTTTTTCACATATTGTTGCCTTCTAAATGCTGTCACCAGCTAACTGTTTTTTGCTTACCTAAATCAACAAGTTTTTCTACCCCTTCAGCTGCCTATGATCATTATTTCTTTCACACCCTTAGCAACATTAGCATTCTTTTTTAAAATATAAAGTTTTTATTGGACTTTGGAGAGAGGAAGGGAGAGGGAGAAATAGAAATGTCAATAATGAGAGAGAATCATTGATTGGCTGCTTCCTGCTTGCCCCATCCTGAGGATAGAGCCCTCAACTGGAAGGTGTGCTGGTAACTTCCTGGTTCATAGGTCTAAGCTCAACCACTGAGCCACCCCAGCTGGGCTTCATTGGCATTCTTGAAGCCTTCTTTATGTTCTAAAATTGTGCTGATCATCTACTTCACCAGCAAAACAACAACAAAAACAAAACAAAGCAAAACCCACATGAAAATATTCATAGCACAATTTACTGTGATGTTATCAGTAAACTGACTTGCATTCTCTCCTTTGTTTGTGGCCTGAGAGATACTTTCTGTCATGCTGAAGCATCTGCATGAAAGGATTGTCAGGTCCAGAACTGAAGTTTTGTTCCACATTTGAGACATTTTTTCCATGAACGACTTTTTTGAGATGGAAGATGTTTGAGAACTGAGACTGTAAAAGTAAAAATAAATGAATGGGACTATATCAAACTAAGAGCTTCTGTACAGTAAAAGAACCAACAGTGAAACAAAAAGGCAACCAGCCAAATGAGAGAAGATATTTGCAAAGATCTCTGACAAGGGGTTAATATCGAAACTATATAAAGAACTCATACACCTCAACATCAGACAAAAAAACCCAATTAGAAAATGGGCAGAGGACCTCAACAGACACTTACCCCACAAAGAAATACAAATGGCCAACAGATACATAAAAACATGTTCAACTTCACTAGCTATGCAAATCAAGCAAAATGAGCTACCACCTCACACCTGTTTGAGTGCCATTTATCTACAAGACAAGTAAAAAAAGTACTGGAGAGTGTATGGAGAAAAAGGAACCCTATTCACTGCTGGTGGAAATGTGAGCTACTATGCCACTATGGCAAACAGTATGGAGGCTCCTCAAAAAATTAAGAATGGAATTACCAGCAACCCCTCTTGTGGGTATCTACCCCCAAAATTTGAAAACATTTATTTGCACAGATATATGCCTCCCTATGGTCATTGCAGCATTCTTCACGGTGGCCAAGAAATGAAAACAACTGAAGTGTCCTTTGCTAGGTGATTGGATAAAGAAGGTGTGGTGCATTTATGCAAAGGAATACTACTCAACCATAAAAAAAGATGAATTACTGCATTTGGTACAACATGGATAGACTTGAGACTATCATGCAAAGTGAAATAAGTCAGACCAAAGAAATTAAGAGCCATATGATTTCACTCATATGTGGGATACAAAACTGAAAGCAACAAATAACAAACAAGAAAAACATACAAAAACTTATAGACACAGACAACAGTATGGTGGCTACCAGGGGGAAAGGGGGCTAGTAATGGAGACATCTATATAATGGAAGAGCAAAAGTGGTCAAATATATGGTGATAGAAGGTGATTTGACTTTGGGTGGTGGGCCCACAATCCAATATACAGTTGATGTATTATAGAATTGTACACTTGAAACCTATATAACTTTATTAACCATTGTCACCCCAATTAGTTTAATTTAAAAATAAGAGGGATCAAAAAACACAACTCTTGCTCTAAAGTGATCTGACATACAAAGATCTAACCTCCACTGTAGTTATAGGAACTTCCTACATTACGAATGAAATCATTGCTTGGTACTGGTAGTTATCTTTAGTTACCTATGTTCTTTTATGTATCATCCAGTGGTCAGCAAACTGTGGCTCTGTTGACTAATGAGTTTGCCGGCCACTGGTCTAGCCTAGTTACTTCCCTCTTTCATTATCCTACAAAATAGCAAATCACAAGCATCATGTTAAACACAACTTTTCTCTTTTTGTGGCTAAATATTACCAAGTCCTTAATTCCCTGTCTTATGACTATAAGAGAGTGAGAATATTGAAGCATGCTTCCAGAGAGGTTGTGGACTATAGAGTTATCAGTGCTGACGCCAGTCCAGGCCTTGAGATATGGTCTCATGGCCCCTTCCCAGCACGTAGGCCTTCTTTCAAGGGCAGAGCAGGACTGACTCCGTTTTGTACTGTGTAACTGTCTTGTATAACTATGTCTCCGACATAGCTCCTTTCAGAGAAAGACCACAAAATAGAGAGGGAAGTAACCCAGTGTAACCGGACCCTGGCCCTCACCCCACCAATCAGAACCAGCCAACTCAATGGCCCGAGCATCACCCTACCACCCAACCCTAAAACCTATAAAAAGACCACACTTTCAGAGCTCAGGGCTCTCTGCATTCTGCCGCTGTGTCGCTGTGTCGGTAGAGGCATGGAGACCAGACTCGAGTTTGAATAAAGGCTATTTTGGTTTTTTTACATCGGTCTGGGCTCCCTAGTGGTCCTTGGGGAATCTTGAAATCTGGGCATAACAATGACATATTATTCCTACTATATGGAATGCCTTAAAATAAAATCATTCCATATTGTCAATGTATTATTAAAGTTTGGAGCCTCCTTGGAAAGAAAAAAACTGAGAGTAGGAACAAATAGGACATAATCTAGAAGCAAACACAATCTGTGATCCAAGTGTCTCAAATTTTTAAAAAAGCATGAACCACCTAATGGGCATGGGTATTTACATTGGCTACCAATTTCATATAGTATTAAGAAGATTTACCACAGCTTACTAAATATACAACATAGTTGTTTAAAATTAATTTTGTTTTAACCACAGTAAAGGGATGAAGCTGCATATATCCTTTATTCGAGGTATATTTGACCTAGTGGTTGTGCATTAGCAGTCAGAATAACTTGGCTTATTTTATGGTACAATAACCCTGAAATTTTGGAGGCTTAGGTTGACAGAGGTTTACTCCTTACTCAGCAGGCACGTTAGTGACAGGTTGGCTAAAAGCCTATAGTTCTCATTTTCTCACTTTGCAACCAAGGCTGATTGATATTTATCTGCTAAAACATCACTGGTCACATGGCAAAGGGAAAGACATAGCAAATCATGCACTGATTCAAAGGCTTCTATGAGAAGTGGCACAGATCACTTCCACTCACATCTCCTTAGCAAAAGCAGCTGACATGGCCACCTCTAGCTGAAGGAGAAGAGAACTAGGCTATTTTTCAGCAGCCCTGCTATCACAGAATGATAGATTCCATACAGAGCCGGTTTATTTTCTTATTCTTCAGTTCGACTACATTAGACAGCACTAACACACGCTGGTCACTGCCCTAGGAAGGCAGTTTATGATGACTGTTATTTAGTTCTGCATTTTTGGGTCAAACGTGCATAGGACAGTCATAAGCCTGGGGATAAGTCCTCACCGCAGACCTCTCTCAGCAGCACCTCACACGCCAGGTCAATGAGCACATCGCCCGGGGAAAGCAGGAAGCCTGGATGTTTTAGAGTTGTAAAATGATGGTAGTAAATAGATGGCTAGTTCTCTTTTGATTATTTTAGTTTCAGAAAGAACTCCCTTATATTCTGTTGCAGAAATTGGATGTCCTCTGAAAATATGACCACTCATATACTATTGATTATTTTCCCCCTCTAAGGCCCAAAGAATATAAAGTGTTGGGGAAAAGTCCATCTCTTGGCAATAGCTATTTGAACAGCAATTCAATTTTCTTAAGGAATTATTTTATCTAAAAGCAATATTTTATAATATGTATGTTTCAACCCTTACATTTCTTTATGTTTAATGTATAAGCTTAGATCATTCACGCTAATTAATACAGCAATGATCAAAAATGTAAGGAAGCCACTTAAAATCACAGAAATGGTTTTCACTGGGACTATCAGTACCATAAGTTTTGTTTTATTCTCACTCAAGGATATGTTCATTTATGAGAGAAAGAGAAAGAGAGGGAGGAACATTAATGTGAGAGAGAAACATTGGTTGCTTTCCATACATGCTCTAACAGGGGATCAAACTCAAAACCCAGGTATGTGCCCCGATTGGGAACTATACCCGTAACTTTTCGCTGTAAGGGAGGATGCTCCAACCAGCTGAGCACACCGGCCAAGGCAGTACCATAAAATGTATAATTTTATCTTTCATTCCAAAATGTGTGTGAACTTTCTCCTGTCAGTCATCACCTCTTATGATGGAAAAGCAGCACTGTGTGCCAGCCCATTTATCTGTCCTGTTCTCTGAAATTTCTTGCACAGAATAAATGCAATTTAATTAATAATTAGGTCCTTTCCAGCTCCTTCAGCAATAAAACACAAGCAAGGTAAGTATCGCCTACTATTATCAGTATTCTTTGAATAAATCTGTATGTGGATTGGCATTCAACTGAAAAATATTTACAAAAAATATTAATAAATCAATGCCTTTCTTAGTTGTATACACAGATGGTCGTATTTCAGTAATGATGTACCCAAGATGTACAGATTACAGAAAAATAGTTAAGGAGAGAAAACATCTAATCACTTTTAATGATCCATTTTTAGGCTCAGCCAGTGTTGCTCAGTGTTTGAGCCTGGATCCATGCTCCAAGAGGTCACTGGTTTGATTCCCGGTCAGGGCACATGCCTAGGTTGCAGACGCTATCTGCAGTAGGGGATGTACAGGAGGCAGCTGATTGCTGTTTCTCTCTCATTGATGTTTCTATCCTTCTTTCACTTTCCCTTCCTTTCTCCAGAAATAAATAAAAAAGATTTTAAAAAAATTTAATCATCCACTTTCAGTAAAAAACTAAATGAAATTTCATTTAACTATTCTTCAGCTGATTGGTTTCTCTCTCATTGACGTTTCTAACTCTCCTTTTCCCTTCCTCTCTCTAAAAATCAACAAAAATATATTTAAAAAACATTTTAATCATCCATTTTCAGCAAAAAAACAAAGTTTCATTAAACTATTATTCCCTGATAAGAGCTGCACATATGCCAAGAGCTGATTAAGAGGTTTAATCAAGATGTAAAACAAAATATGGGATTGCTTCAGTGTGTAACAATATCTACTGTTATGCTTGTGTAAGGCAATTAAAAATTTGGCACTTTCTTTTTGAGTGTCATGTGGATTTTACAGTCATGTTGGCAATGGCATGACCTGTACTGTTTTTGCTCTGACAAATGCAGCTAAGAACAATACCACTGTACTTTTTGTTATCTTCTCTACCAGTCATGAAGAAAATCATAACTTTTACACTGGAAAGGATTAACTAGCAAATATTTTTCAAAACTCAAATAACGTAACCACAAAATTGTTAAGCATTATTTGAATAAGAGACCAAAATTTCTCAGGCCAGCATAGCGGTCAATACCCTAGAGACAAAGAATGAAAGGGTTCTTGGATCAATAAAATTTAATTTTTAGATATTCACCACTGTAATTTTCAGATCATTCATCATGGTTCCTACTTGCACCTTTCTTTTTTTTATTTTTAAATTTTCATTGAGTTTATTGAGGTAATATTGCTTAATAAAAATTATATAGTTTTCAAAATACAGTTTTAAAATAAATGATAGCAAACCTTTCAAGAGTTTTGACCAGACTTGATTAGATTTCTAAAGGTCTCTGGTGCCTGGCTGGCCTGATGCAGTTGCTGAGTGTCATTTTAGGAACCAGGAGGTCATAAGCCATGGTTCCATTCCTGGTCAGGGTATATGCCTGGGTTGAGGGCTCAATCCCAGTGGGGGCGTGCAGGAGGCAGCCGATCAATGATTTTCTTTCATCATTGATGTTTTTATCTCTCTCCCTCCTTTCTTCTCTGAAATCAATAAAAATGAAATTTTAATAAAAAGTCTCTGACTGTTGTGAAAATACAAATGTGTGTTTGCAGGAGTAGAAATAAGGGAATCCAGCAATAAAAGAAAGAATAGATCAAGTGAGAAATGAGGATATGGCAGAGAAGAAGAGAGTGAGAGGGATAGAAATACCAAGGCGATTTAACCTTGGTATACCCTACAGAGTGACTACAGGAGTTTAACCTAGAGGATGCCCATGGGGTTTCTCATGTCCTTTACCTTTCTCACTGAGCAACTGGTGTCCACGAATTCTCTACTGAGAAATTTCCTTGTAGCTTTTGGTCAAATTTATACATTAAAACTTGGAGATAAAATTATGGTTATTTACTCAAGCTGTGGTCATTATAAACAAAAATGCAACAGCCAACAACTTTGCAGATAAAGATTTAGCAAAAGTACAGTCTAAATCAAAGCTCAGCAAAACCCAAATGAAGCCACATTGGGTAGGCTGCACTTTAAATCTATAGTGACAGAGGTGTTGTATGTCTCTACCTTAGTCACCTGGATTGTTCCCACCTAGGGACTACACATAGTTAGCATTGTTGCAGTTAAAAAAAAAAGTACATTGCCCTGGCTAAGTGGTTTGTTGGTTGAATCATCATCCCACATACCAGAAGGTTGCAAGGTTAATTACTAGTCAGGGGACATACCTAGGTTGAGGGTTTGATCACCTGTTGGAGCACGTGGAGGAGGCAGCCAATTGATAGTTTCCCCTCTCTCTCTCTCTCTCTCTCTCTCTCTCTCTCTCTCTCTCTCTCCCCCTCCCTCCCTCCCTCCTTTCCTCTTTATCTCTTCTTTCCTCTCTTAAAAATCAATGAAAACATTGAGTGAGGATTAAATAAATAAATAAATAAATAAAAATTTTAAAATGTGCATTAGCCACCTGCAGAGTTGCAAAGAGGGGGGTGTATGATTTCTGCCACAGCAAACTCTCCACGTAGCCATTAGATTCCACTCTTTGGGGAAGATGTAGGTACTTCATTTTTAGGGACTTTTACCAAGGCATATATGCTGGATTTATGGACTTTAGGTTCTAATTAAAAAATTATCACTTAGTACATGATGGGGAAGGGGTGATAGGTTTACTGAATATTATTTCATTTAAAGAGCAACATAGCATATACCTCTCAAAGCAATTAAATTCATTAGTTTACAAGTCAATTATACCACAAGTCAATACACTATTCAAATGGTCATTATAACACTTTTTTTTCTTCACTTTAGGAATCCTAAAACCATTAGCCAGGAGAGCATTACAAAGATTTGTTAGAAGGTCATGGCAGCCTGTTCAGGGATTTTCCATTATTGCACCAGACCAGCAATTTTCAACTGATGTACCACAAGAATGTTTAAAATTCAAGACCTGACTATTTAGTCAGGAGCACTGACTTCTTTTATCTTAGATTGTCAAATACAAAAATGATAACAGCCAACACAATAATAGCCATCCGGTATGAATTCACTGTCTGGAATGGTAAATTACAGGTCATATAATAAAGTTGCATCTTATTGGTCAACTCTCATAATAAGGTTGTGTCTATTTGGTTAATTCTTGGTACCAGAAATTCCTATATACAAATATAGGCACCTGCTTTCTTTTTACAGTAACTTTGGAACAAAAAGGGTAGACAATTACTATTATTTTCTACAAATCTATCAAATTACACTTATTTTTTTGTCAGATTGGCAAAAAGATATATATTTTGGATTGCCAAATAATTTTAGTAATTAGCTTATGTCATGAGATGCACTGGTAAAAAGGTTGACAATCTCTGTACTAGCAGTGTTTAGATAACTATCACTTTAGTCAATAGGCTATTACTCTTTCAGATTTGCCTGTGAAAGACTTAATTGAATATTCTTTTTTTAAAATATATTTTATTGATTTTTTTACAGAGAGGAAGAGAGAGGGATAGAGAGTTAGAAACATTGATGAGAGAGAATCATTGATCAGCTGCCTCTTTCATACCCCCTCCTGGGGGTGTGCCCACAACCAAGGTACATGCCCTTGACCGGAATGGAACACGGGACCCTTCAGTCCACAGACAGACGCTCTATCCACTGAGCCAAGCCGGTTTCAGCTTAGTTGAATATTCTTTAAAGAAAATCTCAGCCCTCATTAATTATGACTATTTCTAACTGAACTTCCAGATAACTTCATGTGACCGCTAAACAGTTTACATGTAATAGTTAACCTGCGAAGGAAGTCACTTTACCGGTACCATAAGATAAACCTCGGGTTTTATATGACCAAATATACCCTGACTGAATCTAAATAAAGAATTTAACAGATTAAATTATATTTTATCATCTGTCCAAGGAGCTAAAAATGGAAGGGAAAGATGTAGTTCTGATCATAACTATTTCAACTGTTTGTGTGGAAAAGATATGTCTTCCATTCAGAACACAGATGGCTGAACATAGTTATTAGAATCTTAGTGTCATACCTCTCGTATAGCAGTACAGAACTCACTCTGAAGCACTTTCTTAAGGGATTGTAGCTTGTGCACTGGGACTTCTCCGGATTCCTGTAGTTTTTCCAATAATTCAATTGCTCTGGCAACATCTGAATTAAAAAAAAATGAAGTGAAAAGATCTAGAGTAACTGTGTCTCATCAGCAAAGTACCATCATTCCAACTGAATAGTGATGACGAAAATTAAGTGGAATTAACTGCAAAATCAGAATTTACGATTCATAGCTTACTGATCTAATCTTTTGATTAAAAAGTCATTTAAATCTGTTCCACACAATTTGTCACTGAATACATTTTCTTTGATGTCATTTCATGTATAATATCTGTCACACAAATCAGTTTGAATATTCTTTCAGAAAAAGAGCAGGAAACATGTCTTTTATTTATTCTGATACCCTGATAACCAAATGAGTTCTGTCAATTTTCTTTCTGAGATGGTTTCTCAGTTTGACTTTTCTTTAATTATACCACATTTATCACATCTGCAGTTTCACCTTTATTAGTATAATGACTTGATTAATGTGCATCTCTTACACTTGTCTATAAACTCCTCAGTGGTAGGAATTTATCTGGTTTGGTCATCACTGCATCCCCAGAGTCTGGTATAATTCAGTGAATAAATATTTGATAATGAACGAATTAGTTAATGGCCTCTCTCCATTTTACTGCCATTGCTTTATTCCAGGCCTTTACCATCATCTCTCTTCTGTCAAACTGGAATCATTTTTTTTCTCCTCCAGCCTCTTCATACATGGTTTACAAAGTAATCTTTCTAAAATAAATATCTGATCATGTACCCACCTATCAGATTTTAGGACAGTACCAAGCAAAAGAAGTTTTAATAACCACTAATTTAAATGTTTCTCTTTCACTGAACAGTATCAAAGGTTACTCTGCTAAGAAACATAGCATTTTATGGCCATAGCTTTAAAATTCCCAGGTTGGTTTTGCATTGGGGAGAGAAAATGCTATGATGAAAGGCCATTTTAGTAATGCCTACCGTGGTCTCTTCTACTTCTGTTGCTGTATGTAGTCAATAACTTACTGAAAAGTCACTTGGGTGTTTACGTATAGAATCAAGGTTTTCTCCCTGGCTGGCTGCTAAGTGGTTAGAGCCTCAGCCTTCAGACCAAAGGGTCTTGAGGTCAATTCCTAGTCAGGGGCGTGTACCGGGTTGCAGTTTGAATACCTGGTCTCTCTCTGTCTCTCTGTGCCTCTCTTTTTCTCTCTCCTTCTCCCTCCCTTCCACTCTATGGGAAAAGTATCCGCAGGTGGGGATTCACACACACACACACACACACACACACACACACACACGCACACACACGTTTTCAATTCCTAAATGATTAGTTCTAGAAAGTATTCCGCAGCCAGCCAGCCAGCCACTAATTTATTTCCTATTAGATGTAGTGCTAAGTTTAACAAGAACAAGAAGACACCTCCTTTCTGAACTCACTATCAAATGAGAATGAAATATTACAGCATAGCTATCTAAAATAAAATCATTATCACCTCAGAATTCGAGTGGAATTTTCATAGGTGTATGTATCTAACCAAAGAATATAATCAATAAGTTATTTAAATGAAGATTTTTCCCTTGACATATTGCCAAATGGTTTGGCAATGGTGGTCCAAAGAAGTACAAATCATGAAATCAATGGGACACTGCCTTTTCAAAAGTTTGTCTTTTTATACATAAGCTGAGAGTCAGCATAGTCGATTGGACAATACCAGCCACATCCACAATCAATAAGTTACAATCTAAGAATTCTATGCATTTCTAATTGCACAAGAGTCTCTACACCTATATGTCCTCAGGTAGATGAAACTATCTACCTGTTTAAAAATGAGCTTTTTAAAGCACAAATCCTGGAACGAGATCTTCTCTGCCTATACTCCATACTTCCACACCCACCCTGTCTCCCAAGCGAGGCAATGGCATTGTCTCTCACATTCACCCCCACAAGCAGTTAGTCAGTAAGTGCAATAGATTTTATCTCAAAAATGCTTTTTGAACAGAGCCCCTTTGATTCATCACTTCAGGGAAGCCTTTATTATTTTTTTTTTTTATTTTTTTTTTTTTATATTTTTATTGATATTTTACAGAGAGGAAGGGAGAGAGATAGAGAGATAGAAACGTCGATGAGAGAGAATCACCGATCAGCTGCCTCCTGCACACCCCTCACCGGGGATGTGCCCGCAACCAAGGTACATGCCCTTGACCGGAATCGAACCTGGGACCTTTCAGTCCGCAGACCGACGCTCTACCACTGAGCCAAACCGGTTTCGGCCTTTATTATTTTTTTTTACCAATAGTACTAAAACTAACTGTTCTTTAAATCAATCTTTTCTTTTTCAGTCCATCTCCCACACTGCTTCCAGAATGATTGTTCTGGTTGATAAACCTCATTATTCTACTCCCCCATATAAAACCTCCTCTGGCTTCCCACTGCCTCCAGGGTGAAGTTCAGACCACTTAGGGCTCCACACAAGACCCTTAACAACTGCTTCTTCTGACTCACCTCTAGAGACCTCCTCCTGCCCATCTTATACATTGGCCACCCAAAGGTTTTGTTATTCTAGGATATGCCACAGCCTATTGTTCTTGCTTTCATGGAACTTACACACTTGAGGAGTCATAGGCATGCAATATAAATAGTGTGTGTGCTATGAAAGAATTCCTGCAAGTTAGTTAGTGCATGGACATATAATAAAGACATTTATCATCATCCATGAGATCAGACCTCTTTGTGGCAGTAACAGCAGCTAAGCAGAGTCTCGGTAGGAAGTGCAGGTGGGGGAAAAGGGAAGAATGTCCCAGGAAAATAAACACAAATTGAGATCTTGTCAAGAGAGTGTGGGCATTCAAAGAACTGAGAAGACTTCGACATGAGTTCCCTGTTTTTCCAAGGCCGATTTAGTTGCTACCATATCTGTATTCCTACAGGTATTTGTTCACTCATCCACTGTAATAATTTTCTCCACAATACCCATTTGGAAAAGAAAAAAAAAGATACCCATGCAAATGTGTAAGCCTATTGAGGTATCAGGAAAAATACTGTATTTGTCATTGCATCCATAGTTTAGTGCAGATTACTTAACAAATATTAGGTGTTTAGTACACATTTGTTAAATGAATGATAAATTAAAGGATGAGACTGGTTCGGAAAGGCAAGGATTAGAGATTTATGTCTCGGTGGACATATAAATTCTCATGAGGCCATCCCTAACAGCCTTGGTCTAAACTGGCTTGGATCTAGTGTGGGGAAAGCCTGAATCTGTAGGCTAAAGGGTATGGAGGAAGTACACGTGGGGAAGTTCAAAACCTGATAGTCATCAGCTTTTAACCTTGTCTGCACACTCAAATGATCTGGAGTGCATTTAAAAGTGATTAAAGCCTAAGACCCACCCCAAACAACCTGAACCAGAATATTCAGAACGGTGTGTTCTCCCCTTGGCTGTAGATTGGTATCACATGAGCAGCTTTAAAAACTATAGATCCCCTGGGTCCTACCCCCGGAGGGTCTTATGTGATTGGCACAGGGTGGAGTCTGGTCGGGAGGCTTTTAAAAGGCCTCCAGGCGATGCTAAAGTTCAGCCAAGGTTGAGAAGCCCTGGTCTAGTTGGCATGGCTATTTTTATAGCCCCGATGTGATTCTAATGCGCAGTCAGGGCTGAGAAGCTCTGGTACAGATTAATGGCTCTAAATCATGAATGTGCCCAAGAATAATCTAGGTGAACTTATTAAAATGTAGGTTCCTGATGCCTCAGCTCCACTTCAGAGAGATTGATTCAGGAGGTGTGAGAGGATAAGGCTCAACATTTTGCCTTTTGAACAGATGCTTGGTGATTCTGAAGTTGTGGGTTCACAGATCCCATTGGTAAAGAACATAAGCAAAATGATCTCTCAGCCCCAACACTACGGGAACTCTTCTTGCACATTCTGTTATTCTTTAATACCCTAAGCTACGGGATACTGAATAGGATTCTTCCAGGAGAGTAATTAAAAGCCCGTGAATAAAAGTAATTAGTGCGCTGAAACCGGTTTGGCTCAGCGGTAGAGCGTCGGTCTGCAGACTGAAATGTCCCAGGTTCGATTCCGGTCAAGGGCACGTACCTTGGTTGCGGGCACATCCCCAGTACAGGGTGTGCAAGAGGCAGCTGGTCGATGTTTCTCTCTCATCGACGTTTCTAGTTCTCTATCTCTCTCCCTTCCTTTCTGTAAAATATCAATAAAAATATTAAAAATTAAAAAAAAGTAATTAGTGCTAGTTGTTATCCACATTCACAACCAGCATTCCTTAGCAAAGGCTGCTCATTAGAATCCGTGGTGGAATTTTTAAACCAGCCTGCTGCTCCAGATCGATTAAATAAAATTTTCTGAAAGTGGGATCTAGTCATCAGTTATTTTTTATAGCTTCCAGATGATCCCTATCCATCCAAATTTGAGAAATATCAGTTTAAAAAGAGTCACCAAGGAAACCAGACACATCCCATTAAGACTTATTAAAAGCTGGGCCAGCCCTGTTACATTATACCATAGGCCTTTTCCAGTCCTTATAAACACATAATTGTGAGATGAAAGAAAATTCATGGGGAATTGCTAAGTCGTTAACTTGGACTGCATACTAGGTCTTTTGCTTCCCTTCTATCAACTAAATGAGAATTGTTCCACCAGAACCCACGGTAGCCATTGAGCGTGCCTGCAGGAAGGGAGACAAGAATCTCTCTCCTGGTTGCACAGGCAATGGACTTGATCTGCCTCCCTCTCTGCCCATCTGATCAGAGGCACAGGACTGAGGAGCAGTGCACACTTGGACCTGAACCAGCTTGCTCGTGCCCACTCAAGGGTTGTGGGATAGGCAGCAGTTGCTAAAAGGCCAAAATAAGTCTGAAAACCAAAAGTGCTATTTAGGTTCCCCAAGCGCAGACCTGACTGGTGCTGCAAACAAAGAGGTGGGGAGTGACAAGCAGGATATGAGTTCTGATTCCCTTTAGATCCATAAAAGTGCCAGAAATCTGCAAGGCCTGGACCTGGAAGGCAGCAAAAGAAGCCTTTGAATAAGCAAAGTACTTGTTCTGACACGACTGCAATAAAGAGTGGAGTTTATTTGTGAATTCCCTTAAGGTTCTTATTCAGAACTTCCTTACACTTATTTTATGAAGCTATCAAATCTGGTTACTGGCATGTAAGTCTGGGTTTACTAGTACAGCTCAGATTAAAAGAAATATTAGGGAGACTGATTTACAAAACAACAGAGCATGAAGTTCTCAGGAACCAAACTCCTCTTGTCTGCCGATTCTTGGCTTCATACCTCTACCATTTATCCCGTTATTTAAGCAAAATACTTGGCTATTACCCTTGACTCCTCACTCTTTCTTCCACCCCGCATTCTATTAATCCTCACTTCTAAAAGCAACAACAGCAACACACTTTTATTTAATGTCTATGAAGCAAGGGTCATTATATGCTAAAAGCTTTACATCTTTTAACCCTTTTAACCCATTTTATCCTTAAAAAAAACATGTCATGCAATGAAAGAAAATTGAGGCTTACAGAGAATTTAAGTATCTCATTAATAAATAGGAGATCTGGGTTTGGTATCTGAATCTAAGTGATTCAAAACCATGTGCCTTTTTGTTTTTTTTAATTCCAATCACAGTTTTTCTTTTAGCAGCCTTTCCCTTCAACATTCAGTACTTTTATAATAGCTCTGTGCTCGGCAGGCTTTTGGTCTGAGGCTGAGCTCTTAATCCTTCTTCCCTCAATAATGATTAACCCCTATCCCATTCACTGGTACAGGCATACCTCTGAGATATTGCGGTTTAGGTTCCAGACCACTCCATTAAAGCAAGTATCACAACAAAGTGAGTCATAATCTTTTTGTTGATGGAAGTCCTTGTCTTCACTTTGTGAAAATGCTAGTTTCTTTATGTGCAAAAACTGAAGTGCAGGAGAACAAGAGGCATCTGTACACCCCTCTCAGTTGGTACTCCCTGGTCATCAGAGTCACCTGGAGAGCTCTCAAATGATATGGAGGAACAGATCTTAGTTTTTGTCTATCCACTGGAATAACTTGGGAGAACTGAGGAAATACAAATGGAAAAAAAACTAGATCCTTCCCACATATATTTCTGACTTCATTGTCCTAGGCTATGGCCTATACATTAGAATTTTCAGAGCTCCCCTTGTTCATAAAGTGTGGCTCTGTTGAGACTCACTCATATGGACTCTCAAAGCACATCCTAGAGACACTCACAGCAATGCTATCCATAATATTAATTGTTGACACACATAGTGTTTAGTAGGACATTGATCTAAACATCTTCCTTCTCTTGACAGTACTATGAAGTCGGTATTATTATTATTATCCCCATTTTATATAAAAGGAAAATGAGACACATGGAGTTAACATTACTTCTCCAAGGAAAGAGCTAGTAATTTGTACAGTTAGGATTTGCATTTTTGGCATGATGGCTCTAGAATCCGGGCTGTATTTGAGATGTGGCTTAGGAATCCATATCCTTAAAATCATCCCCAGCACCCATTCCCCAAGGTTATACACAAAGATTAAGTGAATCTGACCAACAAATCCTTGCTTGAAGGCTGAAAATAATGGTCCTCAAATTTTAGTCAACATAATAATTTAACTCTGGACCGTTTACTGAAAATTGAGATCACTAGTGATCTCAGGTGGTTCTGATGCAGGAAGTGGCTCATAAATGCACGTGACAGGGTGCTGACCGCTTATCATGTGACCCAGAACAAAGGAAGTTGATGGCCATCATTTATTCCTTACTCACTTGCCTTATTTAGATCATGTTATTAAGTTATCATGAGGGTATGAAAGGATTTCTACTGTTTCCATTTTATGGTTAAAGTAAAATAAAAATATAACAACAAAGAAGTCTCAGGAAGATGAATTATCTGCCCCAAGGCTATGCATCTAGTAAATAACAGGGCCAGGACTCAAAACCAGGTGTGTTTGACTCCAATGCCCATGTTTTTATTTATCTATCTATTCTGTCCCAGAAAAGAGATTAAAGATCAAACAATACAGACATGGCAAATTTATTTTTTAAATATAGTATCATGATCATTGTAAGGCGGGGAGAACAGTCATAATAGTGCCAAAGTCCTCAAAGGTAACTCTTCAAGACCTTTTGTTATCACATTGAAAAATCATCGATCAGGGGGAGATAAGAGATCAACCAAAGGACTGGTATGCATGCATATAAGTACAACCAATGGACACAAAACTCTGGGGAGGGAGGGCTTGTATGGGAAGGGGGGGAGCAATGGTAAGCTATGTACACATATAATACCTTAATAAATTTTAAAAAAGTAAAAAAAAATCATCAATCATTATTTATTGCCTATGATGATAAGGTAATATATTTTGGAAATTTTTTCTTTAAAACAGGTTGAACACTGTAACTAGAAACAACAACAAAATATTGCAACTTAAATGAGATGAGCTCCAGATATCAGGAATAGTCCAATTATCATCTATTTCCTTAATGATGAATTTTAATTAACTTGGTTGACATTTTGACTGCTAAATTAAATCCATGATTTATCCGAATCTGAAATTTGGATGACGAAGGAGCTGGTCGCTTAAAGTATATTGCTAACTAATTTCATTTAAAAATGTTTAGATACAGCCAAAACCAGTTTGTCTCAGTGGATAGAGCATCCGCCTGCCAACTGAAGGGTCCCAGGTTCAATTCAGGTCAAGGGCATGTACCTTGGTTGAGGGCACATCCCCAGTGGGGGGTATGCAGGATGCAGCTGATTGATGATTCTCTCTCATTGATGTTTCTAACTCTCTATCCCTCTCTTTTCCACTCTGTAAAAAAAAAATCAATAAAATATATTTTAAAAATAAAATAAAAATGTTTAGATACAATATAAGTTACTTGACCCAAAACCAGAGAAAACCAAAGTATTCCTTGCTTTCTTCTACTGCAAAAGCTAGAAAGCAAACATACTTCTCTTTCTAGACTCTTGCAATTTGGCCAAATTGTTACAAGGGTAAAATGTCATTGGGTATGGCTTCTAGGAAAGCTTTTCCTTTTCTTTTTTCATTGAATTTATTGGGGTCACATTAGTTAATAAAATTATGTAATTTCAGATATTCACCTGGATAGTCTCCTTCCAAGAAAGCTTTTTATTTTTTTAAATATTTTTATTGATATTTTACAGAGAGGAAGGGAGAGAGATAGAGAGCTAGAAACGTCGATGAGAGAGAAACATCGACCAGCTGCCTCTTGCACACCCCCTATCCGGGATGTGCCTACAACCAAGGTACATGCCCTTGACCAGAATCAAACCTGGGACCTTTCAGTCCGCAGACCAACGCTCTACCACTGAGCCAAACCGGTTTCGGTCCAAGAAAGCTTTTTAAATGGACAAACTGCTGGCCTATGCCTTCAGCATTTCAGTCTTTGCACCCTTCCTGTTTCCCTATTCTCTAGCCAGCTACAACATCTTAAAGTACCCAGAGGCGAAAGAGTCATTTTGTGATTATGACAATGATGATTACATGCTAAGAAAGGTGGAGCAGGAAGAAGAAAAGCCCTTAATGTAATCACTGAGCTGGTATGCTAGCCTTGAACTGTGCAACCCCATGATTCTTATCTACGGGACAAATACGTGCTTTACTATTTGGTTTTCTGTGGCTTGCAACCAAATACAAGCTGACACAAGAGCACATGACTTTAAAGGCACTACTTCCGGCAGCGGTGATAAAGTTTATGCTATAAAGAAACGAGTCACCAATGGTGGTCCTTTGATTAAATAGCCATGGGAAGCCTCTTGAGAAGGTAACATTTGGATTTAGACTTGACTGTTGGACTGGAGCCAGAGTCATATGGCAGACCAAGGAGAATGATCCAGAGAGAATAGCAAGGGCAAAGACCCCACAGTGAGAGGAGCAAGCTTAGTTGTTAGAAGAACAGACAAAACCAGGTGCGTAAGGCAGAGAGCAGTAGCAACACTGTCATGCTGGCAAATGATTAACAACCAGCTCTCCTAAATAAATACCAAAAAAAAGCAAACAAAAAGCCCAGATTTGTAGTATTTGCTGATTTCTGTAAGGTGAACGCTCCCACCGTGGTCTGTTTCAAGCTACCACCATGATATCACTAGCTTGCAAAATTCCTGACTCTTTGACAATAGGTTCTTAAACAAGAAGGGACCAGTCCCAGCACTCCACTAGACAGAAGGCAAAGTTTGAGAAGTGAACAGGGCCAGGTTTTGTGTAAATATTTCATAAGAGATTATAGGTTAGTACACTTTGCTCAAGAAAGCCATTGAAGAGATTTTTACCAGAGAGATGACATCATCTCATTCACATTTTATAAACATCAGCATGACTTTTGTGTGGAACATGAATTAGAGTGGACCGGTGGTATTCACAGGAGACCAGCTGGGAAGAAGGTTATTACACTGGCCTTGGCAAAAGATGGTGAAGCCAGACTGGAATGGTGGCGGTGGGGAGGGTAAAGCATGAATAGCACAGGTGGGCAGAAGAATCATCACCCTGAGGGTGCACAGCAATATGATGAGGTCTCAATAGGATGCTTCTTAAGCAGAAAAGGATTATTAGTAATACAGTCACATTCCTTAGTGTTTCATTAGTAATTGTGGCTGTTGCTTTACTTATACTCAAATGATGGCAACAAATTTATTGTTGACACTACTATAGAAGTCCCTATTCATCCCCCCCTTTAACTACCCCCTCCTCCCCAGCCCTGACCCCTCTTCCCTCTGGCCATCACCAAACTGTTGACTGTGTCTATGGGTTACACATATATATTCTTTGGTTAAATTTAATAAGTAGCAAGAATAATCATCACCTTGAAGACAAAATTATTTTTAAAAAATTGTAAGAGGCTAGCACTTTCCCCTGTTTTTCTCCCCCTGTCCATATAAAATCCATTCATTCAGGGTCAATGCAGGATTATGTGTGTTTTATCACTGAGGCAAATAGTTGGATAATATGGGATACACCTGAAAGTCAAAGAGACCTGGGAAATAAAATGTAGCAACACTGACTTTATATAGTCACCATAAGATCTAAATGAGGATGTAGTTTAATGATATTTTAATAGAGTGCCTGGCATCCTATGTAATAAAAGACTAATATGCAAATTGACTGAACGGTGGAACGACCAGTCACTACACTGTGCACTGACCACCAGAGGGAAGACACCCGATGCAGGAGCTGCCCCCTGGTGGTCAGTGTGCTCCCTCTGTCAGAAGCCTGGCTCATGGCTGCTGAGCACAGCAGCGGTGGCCGGAGCCTCTCCCATCTCCATGGCAGCGGGCCTATGCCTGCAGTTGGACATTCCCCGAGGGCTCCTGGACTGTGAGAGGGCACAGGCCGGGCTGAGGGACTCTCCCAAATGCAAGAATTTTTGTGCACCGGGACTATGATATAAGATCTAGATCATCTTTTCTCCTAAGCCTTTCTCACTCCTAAGCCTTACTGAGTGCTTACTTCTTATTCTATTTGTGATAATGTTTGAAGAGAAAATGTAAAACTATAGACAGAAAATTATGCTATCCGAATTTCTTTGATAAGGTAATTAGATGTTCTTTTTAAACTTGACATACTCTTGAAATAAATTTTTTTCAATTACAATTTACATTTAGTAATATTATTTTGTATTAGTTTCAGGTGTATAGCATAGTGATTAGACAATCGTGTACTTTATAAAGTGTTCCCCATGATATTTTCAATACCCACCTGGCACCATACATAGTTTTTAAAATATTATGGACTGCATTTCCTATGCTGTACTTTATATTTGCATAACTGTTTTGTAACTACCAATCTGTACTGCTCATTCCCTTTACCTTTTTCACCCAGTTTTTCCCAACCACCTTCCTTTCTGGCAACCATCAGCCTGTTCTCTGTATGAGTCTATTTCCATTTTGTTTGTTTATATTGTTCTTTACATTTCATATATAAGTGAAGTTACATGGTATTTGTCTTTCTCTGACTGACACATTTCATTTAACATAATACCCTCGAGGTCCGTCCATGTGTTGCAAATGGTAAAATTTCATTTAAAGACATACTCATATTTGTGCAGTTAAGTAAAATGGCTATAAACACTATATTAAGCCTTAAGTCAGTATTTCATGCACAATATTATAGAAGCTATTATTAAGACTACAGTTTAAATGGTGTATGTAAAATATTGACTCATCACTAGCTTTTTGGTATATCTAAAAATTGGGCCAAAGAATACTCAGTTTAAAAATCTAATGCTGTACAACAGAGAATGTGTACCAACAAGATAAAATAAATAGCCAATAATGCTCTGTACCTCCATTGCTGTGATATGAAAGGAAACTGTCAATTTACAGGTTACTTATGAGACATAATCATCAGAGTGTCCCTATCCTCCAAAATTCATCTCTGCTTTAATCTGACAACAACTTGCCATGATCCTTAAATGCAGACTAACTAGTAAACCTTCCAATCGAAAAATGACACGATTTAAATGTGCTCAAATTAAAAAAAAAAAAAAACTTTACTCATTATGCTGTTAAAAATTATCCAAATTTATGCTTATAAAGTGCCAAGTGACCTTCCCTTCATGGGATTTGGGACAACATGATGTATATCACAGAAAAGTTTGATAATACTAGAATTTTTAAATTAGAAATTTATAGAATGACAAAATCCTGTCCTAGGCTCAGCTTCCAAATTAAAGACTGTAGCAGCTGAGAGATTCTCTTAAGTGGAAAGTAGCTATTTCATTTGAAAGTGACACACAACAAACAAACCTTTAGATAGGCAAAGCTTAAGCTATGGATTTCTCTGTTAAACAATCTCTTTTATGTGGTTTTAATGAATAATGTGTTCCCAGTGTTTCCAGTAACTCTATTCAGCATTTTGTTCTTTTTCTTTTCTTTTTCTTCCTTCCTTTTTCAAAAAAATCATCTAATTTTCCCAAACAGCTAAAATTGAGGCTTGATTGGCCTACCATTACCAGAACTCAGGAAACCAAAAGTCCGACCTTCTTTTTTTTGAGCTTTCTCTTATCTCTATTATGTTCGATGTCTTTCATTTTATTCTATAATTTTACCTCACTTTTCTACTTAATCTTGCACATATGTCTTTATATAATGATAGCCAACTACAATCTTCCTAAATCACATTCAAGTTAGCCCATTTCATTTTCACCTAGTTCTAGCCTCATGGCATCCATGCAAATTGATTATGTTTTGTGAGTCTATGAGGGATTAGACCTGGCCAAAATGTAATCAGTTTTTGTGTGTCTCAAAGAAGCTCAACAATCTACTGACCTTTTTTCCCCCTTCTAAATACTAAATCACCTGTATTCTATTAATTTTTTAATATGTAGTTTTACTGATTTTAGAGACAAAGGAAGAGGGAGAGAGAGATAGAAACATCAATGATGAGCCCACAACTCACGCATGTGCCTGATCTGGAATCGAACCATGACCTCTTGGTTCATAGGTCAACACTCAACCACTGAGCCATGCCAGCCGGGTTCCTATTAATTTGTGTATATGCCATTGTATCCCACACACACATAGTAATGACAACTGTAGGTACTTAAAAATTGTTTACCCAATAGAATTAATTGTACTAAATTATATTTTCTCATTGTATTTATATACGTATTTGTATTTACTAGCTAACAATGATATTTGTGTTAGCCTCTATTTGACAAGATTTAAATTTCTTACAAAATGTAAATTCCAAGAAAATGAGAATTTAAGGGACTGAACTCCATCTTTCTGGAATGCTCAAATTTTATTTATAAATGGGGGAAGTAAGAACTAATTAGTACGACTTGGAAGTGGGTCAGAGGTCATTTTAGCACTTGTGAATATCTTTAAGGCAATCTTATTTTTAAGCTCTCTGGGCAGTTGTTTTGTTTTTGTTTTTATCCTAATTTGAGGATATTTTTCCATTGATTTTTAGAAAGAGTGGAAGGGAGGGGGAAAGACACATGCTTTGACTAGGTCCAGGGATTGAGCCTGCATCCTAGGTACATGCCCTTGACCGGAATCAAATCCAGGCTGGTGCTCTATCTACTGAGCCAAACTGGCCAGGTCTCTGGGCAGTTGTTTTAAAGTACATTGCCCATACTGCAATTTCTATGCAGACAAACTGTTTCTGAAGTTTCTTGGGGGGAAATGCATTTAATGTGCTCTTATTGATTAGCTAGTTAAGTCCACTGGAGGTATTTCTGTAGAGACACAATAAAACTGCCAGGCAGAGACTAGCAATATGACACCTCAACAGAACACCACCAGCTACAACGAGGCCTGCACATCCACACTATTCCTTGTTTACATTTCATCTATGACCTCACTTCACTTTAGATGCAGCTGGATAAAAAACCAGACACCATACACAGAGCTTTCAGTTTAAATTGAAGTCTCTATATTTTACCTTTCCTTCCATAATTCCCTATTTAAAAGATTATTAAAACTTCCAAGTACAAAACATGAAATTCCCTAATTCACTCAAGGTTAGTTAAATAATTATTGTCAGGCATCCTAAAACACTAGACATAAAAAGATACACACCTTTTGGCTCCATGAGTTGCAATATTCCCCTAGCTTAAAAACACCAAGCTTTATATAGGTACAGATCCCATCTGTGCATATCATAAAAATGGGAGGTTTTCCTTATAATTATTATTAACAAATCCCAATTCCCTTTTCCATAGAGCTCAGGAAGTTGGAAGGGAGAGGTTTTATCAGGAAATTGCTGGAGAGACACCCAATCAAGTGGGGTTTTTCAGAGAGCTTGTTGTAAAGAAACCTCACAAATTTAACTTTTCATGTCCTTAAATATCTCCTATACTACTAGAAAACAGATGAAGGTTTTTATCTAAGCTGACACTTTGATATATTATTCTGCTATCAGGCTCCTTAATAATATGTTTCCTCTTTTACCTTATCACTACTATATCATACTGTCATCAGTTTCTTAGTTACTAGGAAAATTGTATGGTGAAGTTAGTGTGGTGCCATCCACATCTTTTAAAGATGCTGAGAGGACAAAATGAAGCATGGTGTTTATATAAATTGTTATGGTGAATAGTTTATGTATTTTGCTGAGAGCATGATTACTATCAAGTTGAATAAAAGATTATTAAAAATTCCAAGTACAAATCATGAAATAATGAGTTTTTCCTGATTATGTTAAATTCCTGAGGGCTTTCTCGGACTTTCTATTGATGTTTCTTTTATATAAACCAAACACTGGAATAGAAAAGGCAGAAAGCGCAGGCCAATCTGGCTCAGTTGATTGGAGCACCATCCAGGACACCAGAGCTCGGCAGTTAGATTCCTGGTCAGGGCACATACCCAGGTTGCAGGTTGGATCCCTGGTTGTACGGGAGGCAATCGATGTTTCTCTCTCACATTGATGTTTTCTCTTTCTCCTCCTCTTCCTCTCAAATCACTAAAAACATATGCTCCAGGAGAATTTAAAAAATGGAGAAAAAAGTATCTGCATTGTAAGCTATTAGTGACTAATTAAGTGTTATTTGGTCATAAGTATAGTTATTTGATGGATTGAATAAATTTAAAGATCATCAAACTTGAGTGCTTTTTTAAAATTAAAAAATAAGTTCCATCTTGCTGAATTTATAGGGTAAGTATGAATCCCAGTCCTATGCTTTACATATATTTTATTTGCTTAAAAATAATTTAACACATTATGTATGTTATAAAGACTATTACTAATAATCATTTTTCTAAATTTAAAATAAAAGCTTTCAAAGATTATGCAAAATGATTTAACAAATGAATTACTTTAGCTTAAAATAGAAGTAGTTACTTTATTTAATTTTCTCTAAGCTCCAAAATTCATTATTTTACTAAGAATTATAATCATACATATATGGTGATTTCATTTCTTTAAAATTTTCATTTTGTGAGAATCATTCTCTCTGTTATCAAATCATTCTTTATATTCAATGTAATAGAATTCTGACTCACTTACTGAGTTACCAAATATTTTTCTATTAATTTTAACATATGCTCTGGAATAGTAAAAATATTTTAGAAATGCCTTGTTCAAAAACCAGGTCACTGTAAACTCATCTGCACCTGGGTCTTTGTTAGGCATTACTTTAGCTTTTCTTGCCAACCTTCGTTATTGGGCTTTCCCTGTCCTCCAAGACTTTAGAGTCAACATTTTATATATATTTTAATTGATTCTTTAAAGAGAGAGGAAGGGGCAGAGAGAGGGGAGGAGAAAGGAAAAGGGAGGGAGGAGGGGAGGGAAGGGAAGGGAAGGGGATGCATTGATTGGCTGCCTCCTGCATGCTCCTCTACTAGGGATCAAGCCTGCAACCAAGCTATGTGTCTTGACTAGGAATCAGCCTTTCCGTGTATGGGATGATGCTCCAGCCCACTGAACCACCTGACCAGTAAATCAAAACATGTACTCTGCTTGCTCTATTAATTCTATTTTCTCTGATAAATTTTGAGATAGGTACCTTTAAAAAGATACTCATTCTCAAAATTTTTTTTTCATTTAATATTTATACTGGCTCCAGGTGAGCAGTATGTCCCAGGGGGCCATGTGCCCCGGGTGAGCAGTGTGTCCCAGGGGGCCTTGTGCCCCGGGTGAGCAGTGTGTCCCAGGGAAAGCAGTGGGACCCAGGGGGAGGGGCGGTGTGAACCAGAGGAGGAGCAGACTCTATTCGTGTGGTCCTGAGATGGTCACCATAAAACAAGCAGAATGTCAAATGAGGAGCAGATTCTATTCATGTGGTCCTGAGATAGTCACCATAAAACAAGCAGAATGTCAAATGACAGCGGAGAGGGGAAGAAGATCTGGGGGAGATGAGAGAACAACCAAAGGACTGGTATGCATGAACATAAATACAACCAACAAACACAGAACTCTGGGGAGGGAGGGCATGAGTGGGAGGGGTGGTGGCAATGGTAAGCTATGTACACATATAATACCTTAATAAAAATAAATAAATAATATAATATAATATAATATAATATAATATAATATAATATAATATAACATAATATTTTTACTGTTTAGATTAAACTGTATGATTCCACAATCTAATAGGTATTCTCACCCAGCTGTCAGTAGGTACAGTTTCCAATAATAAGAGCCTCTATCGAAGACTAGGAGGTATGCAAGTGGCAGAGGAAAAGCCACCTCAGCAAGGAGGAATAAAGAGATGGTTTGCACTGGGTGGGATGGTTCAGTCACTCCTACTCTTAAGCATTTCTTAGTCATCTGTAATATTAATGATGAAGCCAGAACTAAGACTAAGATACTCTGAATCCCAGGCCAGATCTTTTCCCACTACACTATTCAATGCTTAACTGATATTGTTGAGACTTGCTTTTTCATTTGGCTCCAATTAAAAATTAGCTTGCTGTATATACAAATGTGTGCCAATTATTATTCCAGCATATTAAAAGTCCATATTCACATATATATTAGATTCATGCTTATATTTTTATGAAATTCAATTACACCAGTATGTAATAAAAGTTACAATAAAACCATGTGTCCTGACTAGAAATCAATCTGATTAGGGAAAGACTAATGAAAATTATAAAAATAAATCCTATATGCCAAAACCGGTTTAGCTCAGTGGGTAGAGCGCTGGCCTGCAGATTGAAAGTTCCCAAGGTTTGATTCTGGTCAAGGGCATGTACCTTGATTGCAGGCACGTCTCCAGTAGGGGGTGTGCAGGAGGCAACTGATCAATGTTTCTCATCAATGTTTCTAACTATCCCTCTCCCTTCCTCTGTAAAAAAATCAATAAAAACCGAAACTGGTTTGGCTCAGTGGATAGAGCGTCGGCCTGCGGACTGAAGGGCTCCAGGTTCGATTCCGGTCAAGGGCATGTACCTTGGTTGCGGGCACATCCCTGGTATGGGGTGTGCAGGAGACAGCTAGTCGATGTCTCTCTCTCATCAATGTTTCTAGCTCTCTATCTCTCTCTTCTCCCTTCCACTCTGTAAAATATCAATAAAATATATATTTTTTAAAATCAATAAAATATATACATTTTTAAATGCTATAGTTTTAATATGCACAGTTGTATATGGAGGTGACTCACCAGAATATATATCTGTATGCATCTATTGATGCCATAGATGGGTTAAATGTAAGTGAAGGACGCTAATTTTGCTGGATATTTATCAAGAAGTTATCAGATGTAGGAGAAGACTAGTATCACAGAGTTAGAAGGAACTTCATGTTTCAGTCTCCACTTCTTAAGCATAAGGAAACTGAGGACAAAGGACATCAAATGATTGGCCTGAGGTTTTGATCATAGAGATAATTTACAAGGATGAAGATTTATTATCAAATGAAAACTAATTACTGGAGAGAGAAGACTGAAGGCACTGAGACTAGGTAACAGATCGTGCATGAGGAAAGAGCCATTTCAAAGCTGTTCTGTACTTAAGACAATAGTGACTCAGAGTCAAGTTTCCTTTAAAAAAAATCACACATAGGAATGAGCCCTTTCAAAAACATTCTAATAAATATATTGTGGAGTATTTTTAATTTTATTTTTCATAAATATTCATGGTTTTGGATATATTTTCATATAATTATTTATCATCTATACTTTTTTAATGGAGTGTCTATTCAAATGTTTTTTATTTTTTAATTGGGTCATTTATTTTGTTTAATTATTTTTTAAAATATATTTTATTGATTTTAAAAATATTTTTTATTAAATTATTATTTGTGTACATATATTACCATTGCCCCCCCTCCCATACCTGCCCTCCCTCCTTAGAGTTTTGTGTCCATTGGTTGTACTTATATGAATGCATACATGTCCTTTGGCTGATCTCTTATCTTGCCCAGATCTCTCAACCCTCCCCGCTATAATTTGACAGTCTGCTTGTTGCTTTACTGTCTCTATATCTATCTTTTGGTTCATCAGTTTATAATGTTCTTTATTATCCATAAATGAGTGAGGTCATGTGGTGTTTCTCCTTCATTGATTGGCTTATTTCACTCAACATGATGTTCTCCAATTCCATCCAGGTTGCTGCAAGTGATGAGAATTCCTTCTTTTTATGGCAGCATAGTATTCCATTGTGTAGATGTACCATTGTTTTCTGATCCAATCATCTGCTGATGGGCACCTAGGCTGTTTCCAAATCTTAGGTATTGTAAATTGTGCTGCTATGAACATAGGGGTGCATATATCCTTTCTGACTGGTGTTTCTAGTTTTTTGGGATATATTCCTAGGAGTGGGATTACTGGGTCAAATGGGAGTTCCATTTTCAGTTTTTTGAGGAAACTCCATACTGTTCTCCACAGTAGTTACACCAGTCTGCATTCCCACCAGCAGTGCACTAGGGTTCCTTTTTCTCCACAACTTCACCAACACTTGTTTTTTGTTGCTTTGTTGATGTTGGCCATTCTGACAGGTGTGAGATGGTACCACATTGTTGTTTTGATTTGCTTTGATTTGTTTTGATCTCTCAGATAATTAGTGACTTTGAGCATGTTTTCATGTGCCTCTTGGCCTTCCTTCTGTCTTCTTTTGAGAAGATTCTATTTAGGTCCATTGCCCATTTTTTTTTAATTGGCTCATTTATCTTCTTTTATTAAGTTGTATAAGCTGTCTGTAGATGTTGGAGATTAAACCTTTATTAGTGATAACATTTGCAAATGTGTTCTCCCATACAGTGGGCTTTCTTGTTGTTTTGTTGGTTTCTTTTGATGTAAAAAAGCTTTTTATTTTGATGTAGTTCCATTTGTTTATTTTTTCTTTAGCTTCCATTGCCCTATTTTGTTTAATTGTTGAGTTTTATGAGTTCTTCATGTATTCTAGATTCTTTATCAGATGTTTTATAAATACTTTATCCTAATCCTTGTCTTGTCTTTTAAATTTCTTAACAATACCTTTCAAAGACCAATAATTTTAAATTTATGATCATTTTTTATTATTGTTCTTACTTTTTACATTCAATCTAAGAAATCTTGGATTAACTCAAGGTCTCAAAGATTTTCTTCTATAGAGATACTTTCTTTTAAAAGAATATACTTTTAGGACTAATCTTTAGATTTATGACCCAATTTGAGTTGATTTTTCAGTATGTTGTGGTTCAATATTTTTGCTTATGGGTATCTAATTTTTATAGTAGTACTTATTGAGAGGATTAGCTTTTCTCCATTGAGTTTCCTTAACACAATTGTTGAATATCAATGGCTACATATCTATGGGATTATTTCTGAACTCTATTCTACTTTATTGATCTATAGATCAATATACTAATATCACACTCTCTTGATTACTATGTTTATACTAAGTTTTAAAATATGGTACTATAAACCCTCCAACTTTGTTTTTCAATTTTGCTATTCTATATTCTCTGCATTTTCATATAAATTTTGCAGTCAACTTGTCAATTACTACCAAAACAAACAAGCAAAAAGGCTGCTTGCTGACTTTGTAACTGAGATAGTGTTTAGTCTATGTAACAATTTGGGGAAAATAACATCTTTACAATACTGAGTCTTTTGAAATGATGCATATAGTATACCATTCCATGTATTTAGATCTTTAATTCCTCTCTTCAATGTTTTATACTTTTAAATATACAATTCTTACAGATCTTTTGCAAAATTTAACCCTAAGTATTCCATCTTATCTAATAAAAGAGTAATATGCAAATTAGCCATCACTCTACCACACCCCCCCAAGCCATGCCCACCAGCCAATCAGGAGTGAGTATGCAAATTAACCCAACCAAGATGCCTGAACCCACAGAGCATGCAGGAGGCTTGGGTTTCCCCCGCAATTGAGGAAGCCAAGTTTTCTGCTTGCCCTGGCCAGCCCAGGCCTCCACTTAAGGTTACAAAGTTTTAATTATGGAAGATAAATAAATCCCAACAAAAATTGCACCATCCATGGAGTTGGAGAGAACAGGAGGCTTGGGTTTCCCCCAGTGATGGAGGAAGCCAAGCTCTGGCAGCCCTGGCCTGCCTTGGCCTCTGATACAAAGTTTCAATTATAGAAGATAAATAAACTCCAGATACCAGGACCTCCACTTGCGTTGCCAGAGGGCGTGGCTGATCTACAAACCACCACAGGCCCCTCACCCAAGCCTCCTCACTCCCCAAGAAAACCCTCATCCTGATCCAGGACACCCTTCAGGGCAAACCAGCCAGCCCCCTCCCATGCAGCAGGCCTCTATCCTATCTAATAGGAGAGTAATATGCAGATTGACCATCACTCCAACACACAAGATAACTGTCCCCATGTGGTCAAAGATGGCTGCCCCTATGTGGATACAAGATGGCCACCACAAAGTGGCCATCAGGGGAGGGCAGTTGGGAGGGACCAGGCCTGCAAGGGAGGGCAGTTGGGGGTGATCAAGCTGCAGGGGAGGTCAGTTAGAGATGACCAGGCTAGCAGAGGAGGGAATTGGGGGCAAACAGGCTGGCAGGGGAGCAGTTAGACATCAGTCAGGCTGGCAGGGGAGTGGTTAGGGGTGGTCAGGCTGGCAGGCAGAAGCAGTTAGGGGCAATCGGAAAGGCAGGCAGGCTAGTAGTTGGGAGCCAGCAGTCCTGGATTGTGGGAGGGATCCCATATTGGAGAGGGTGCAGGCTGGGCTGAGGGACACATACCCCCATGCGTGAATTTTGTGCACTGGGCCTCTAGTAATTTTATAAATATTATAAATATTACTATTTTTTTAAATTTAGTTTCCAATTGTTCATTGTTATTATATAGAAGTACAATTGACATTTTTATGTTAACCTCGTGTCTTCTCACCTCACTAAAGTCACTTATTAGTTTTAGTAGCTTTTTGGTAAATTTTATAAATTTTCTACATAGACAATCATCTATAATAATAAAAGGGTAATATGCTAATTAGGCCTGACATCTTTCTGGATGAAGTCAGCACAAGAGGAGAGCCACCCAGGTCCTGGGTACCAGAGGGATGCGGTGCTGAGCTGGAGGAAGGAATTTTTCTGCATCTGGCCTCTAGTTTTATGAATAAAGATCAATCATTCCAGCTTCCTCTGGCACTATGTTCTATTTTAAATTCTTATTACAGGCTCATTCTTTTTTTTCTGTCATGTTCAATCTTGACATAAAGCCTTGTTTTTCTTTTTGTTTGAGACCTTTTTCCTACACTCTTTACCAACTAAATGCTTATTCATGCTTCAGATCTCAAGTCAAATATGACTTCCTCAGGGAAACTTTCTCTAGAGCAATTCTCCATGTTATCCTTTTCATTGTTAGTTTTCATTAATCCAGGTAACAAATATTAAGTGCCTACTATTAAATGCATACTATTGCCATGGTCGTTTCATAGTACCATACAGTTTTATTTTTTAGTCTTTATTATTATTGTAATTTTACATTTATCTCCATAATTATTTGTCTTTCCTGTAGATTGTAATCTTCATGAGAACAGACCATGAATCTTTTTTGTTCTCATTTGATGTCCTCAAAACATGGCAGGTACTCATTAAATATTTATTGAATAAACAATGAGCCAAAAGAAAATACCAGTCCAGAATATGAAGGAAGTGTTTTGGATAGGGTTGTCTGGCTCAAAGTTATTCAACACACACAACTCAAATGATTGCTCACTACTTTATAGTAATAATTCAATCTCTGTACATAAAAATGTATCAGAATTATTTTTAAATGTAATTTTTTAAAATTGTAAGAGATGAAGTTTGGAGGTTGGACTGTAGACTCTATAAATGAGGAATTTTAAAATTTACAAATAAAGCATTTATTTACATAAAAATATACTGGGACCTCATAGTAGATTTAAAAATAATTTTATATTTTCTTGTCAGATAAAAATTATTTAAGCCCATAGAGTACTAACTGTCCCAAAATTATAATTGTAACTTTTCTAGTTCATGAGCCATTAGGATCAAATTGACTCAAAATAAACAGGCAAATGCAATAAACTTGAAATGACTTGTTCAACAAGGCCTTGAATTTATAGTAAATGATTTGGTTTTGTACTATTTTGGAGACAAATAAATAAAATAAGCTTAGCTTCGTTTTATCTTTCAAACATGAAAAACACGATCTGGATGCTCTAATCTGAGTATAATATCACATTTTTTAACACAAGACAAATTACTCAGACATAAACAAGTTTAATTTGAAAGGCATTATTTTTCAAGTGGTTTTAACATAAACCACTCCTGCCATAATTTACTGAGTAGTTTTTTCTTATCTTTAATTACACATTCACTGAATACCTCATCTCAGGTGCAAAGTAATTCATCACATTTTACTCATGCTTTAAACACATTTACTTTTCTGTTACATTTATCAAGGGTATCTCTAGCAGATATGGAAAAAAATTAAAATGTCTCTATGGAACCCCTTTTCTTGTGCATGAATCTCAATGCCAATACTTATTAATGAATATAAACAATGCAAAAGAAAGAAGAAATCATCGTGCTGATTTATGAGCACTGGTTGAAGTAGCCTTATCGTTTTTTTCTGACACTTCAAGAAGAGAGTGCCAGTTCAAGTGTCATAGAAGTTCAAAAGCAGTGAGTGAGAAAAGTGTATCGTCTACCTGAAAATCATTGTTTACTTAAAGGCATTGTTCTTTTCATGTATGAGGGTAGATGATGTACCTAACATGTGACTCTTATATTCAAGGAACAGTTTAAACTGAATTAAATATGAAATCAATGTAACTATTCTGATAATGAATCATAGATCTTTAAAAAATAGTTATAGAAAATTTGTAATATCCATTTTTTTAAATTAAACAAATGCTAAAAATTACTCAAGCCAGTGTTCTTAAAAATGCAAAAAGAAAGCCTTTATGTGAATTGAACCATTACACTTGCATTTCTATTATCACACCACCCAATAAATTATAAAATTAAGATGACTAAGAATCCCAAAATATGAATGTGTTATTGCATCCCAAGAAAAAACACGGTGGGTTTTTGTGGAAAAAAATATCAAGATTTATTGTTTTTATTTGCAATTAAAATGTCAAATGCAAGAATTCATATGTCAGGGGAGAGCTAAAGAAAACATAGGTACCTAATTCACAAGCTACAAAAAACAGTATAAGGGTGACCATCTGGGGAGAGCTGGCTGACTTCATTTTCCTATGAATTTACTGTCTGCTCCATATTTATCCTCCAAACTCTACGATCTGACCTTGAAAATGCATCTGCATGTTTTGTTACATGGACTTCCTTATGAACATAAATGCATGCAGACCTAATTATGAAAAGAATATTAATCGAAAAAAGACATATTGTGTTGTATTTTACTTAATCTCAGTTTGACCTTTTTTTTTTTTTAAGTTTTTGTTTCTGGTGGCGATCCCTTTTCAGCCTTTCAGCTGTTCTGTAAATTCTTACAGTTTTCCTGATACACCTGCATGTGCTGACAAGCACAGTTCTAACAAACAAAGGTTTCTCTGAGAAAGCCGGGCTTGCAAGAAAGCCCTGGAGGTACATCTCTGAGAATGTCAAGGACAGGAGGTGTAAATCTAGGATTATAATCCTGATGTGGACACAGTAGGTCATCAGGAAGCAATACCCACAGGAGGAATGACAAAGCTAAACAGGGGGGAATACCTGCTTGTCAGAAAACACTGATTGCCTACTGACTATGTCAAGATTTCTGAAGGATGCATTATTCTTTCCTGCCATGGTGAATTAATATGCTGAACAGCAAAAAACATATTTTAATCACTTTTCTTTTTATATCTCAGCCTGAATAGTGAAAATTATGCTACTCACACTAATAAAAAAAATACTTATTTTCAAGTACTTGTTGCTGTATCTTTCCTAAAACTAGTCTTTTGCTTGATTCCTGCAATTTTTTTATCAAAGAAATCTGTAGCTATTATTCTTCAATATCCTCAATTTATGCTTTAACCATTTCAAGATTATCCTTCAGCACTATAGACAAGTGTCTGTGCTTCTGAAACTTGTTTCCAGCCTTAAATACTGCTCCCAAGTCAAAGCACCCTGATTTTTGATTGTTCATTCCCCCAGCATTCTAAAGCTCATTGTGCTAAGCTAAACTCATCAACTTTTTGAAGCAATAAGTTTCCCCTTTGATTTTTTTCTTTCCTTATTTTCCCACCTACTAGTCAATAAGGCATGCCTATTGTTATCTTTTTCTTCTTTTCCATTCCCACAATCCCTCTGAAGTCCAGGTCAGCTCATCCAGATTATAACAATAATAAAGTACATAATTGTTAAACTGTTCCAAGAAAAGTAGGGTCCCTTAAACAAAGAGTACCATATACCACAGGACTTGGATATTTAAAGTATAGCATAGGATGCAGTAAAGGAACATCTTTAAGTTTGTTTAACCCAATGTTGGGAAACCCATATTTCCTAATTCATTTACCATGGAATCTTTTTTTTTTTTCAAGGAGCACCCAATAAAATATCCCAGAATAATGTTTGTAAAATACTGATTTTCCCCATCCATTCAATTCTGTAACCAATATTTTCATAGTAGTTAATAGATATATAACTCAGATCATTCCCCTCTTCTGCTCAAAATTTTCAAACACTCTCAATTATCCATCAAAGAAAGGTAAGCACCCCTATTTATCTGCAACCAAACGTTTCATCTGATCTTTCATGACTTCATCTCTGCAGTTAGCCAGAATTCAAGCTTAGGATACCATGTTGTACCACAACTGCTCATCTTCATATCAAATAAATGTTCTGCCTTAAGTAGATGCATACCAACACTTAGCAATGAATCAAACTTTCACACACAACTATGGTACCATAAGCATCTCTTTAAAGACTTAATGATTTCCTGATGCTCACCAATCTTAAGTCAGTCTACTTTGCTGAAGAAAAAGGCATTTACTTTATTTTCTCCATTGTTTGAAAAACGCTGCTATACATAATTAAAGCAACCTGCTATGAATATTTTTAGCAAATTAATTTGCATATTTCAGGTTTTTCTGAAATAAAGATAGTATGCAGTATCTTAGCATAAATGAATCAGCTGGGGAACTGGTAAGTAGATGTGGAATGATCATATTACCCACAATCACTTCCTGCTTTCACCAGCGTCAAAATACATATTATCGCTGAATTTCTTTTAAAGTAACATTTGTTGAAAATATTTCTAAATCATAACAAATTTTAGGTTATAATTGTATCAGAAATAGTACTTATTTGTTCAAGAAATATTTCATTGCTCATATGCTTTGGGTCAAGCATTGTACTCTGCAAAATGCAGTCAACAAGATGGACATAGTTGTTACCACATATAGTTCTTACTATTCTTACATACACAGGAATTTCAAGCATGTTGAGAATTGTATCTCCCTCCAGCTACCTTACCATTTCTCTACTCCCTTTGAAAGCCAAAGTTCTTGAAAAAGTTGTTAACACCGTCTCTAAATATCTGTGTCTATCTCCTGGGAAAACTACATCAATAAAGCTTTCGCCTGCTATTTCAACAAAGTGTCAGGGACACATGGGATCCCCACAGCTAGACACAGTGACATCAATTGCCAGAGGACATCTTACCTCAGTCCTAGCATTTCACCCAGATAATCCTCCCCATCTTTTTCAAAGTTTCTGCTCACCACTCTCTTTTGGTTTTCTCCCTGGCTGGTGCATGCTTATCTTATCTATCTTTAAATGTTAGAATTACCCAGAGCTGAGTCATCAAATATCATGTCTTTTTATCCTCCAGATGGCTTTAAATGCCATCTATATGTTGATAATTCCCCTATTTATATCTCCACCCTGGACTTTTCTCTTGAGTTCCAGAATTTTATCTACAGCTGCCAACTCAAACTCTTTATGTGGGTATTAGATATCTTAACGTGACCGAAATCTATAATCCTCCTAGACTAGCCTCTCCTATGCTCTTCTATAAGCTTCCCAATCTCAGTAGAGTTAAGCTTCACCTTTTCAGATACTCAGGCCAGACACCAGATCCATCATCGACTGCTTTGTTTCTCTCGAACCCTATTTTCAATCTTTCATCAAATCCTGCTGGTTATGTCTTCCAAATGTATCCAGAATTTGGCCATCTATCATGACCTTTCCTGCTACTATTACCCAGATCCCAACCAACTCCACCTCTGATCTGGATTCTGTTCATAACTTTGTAACTAATCTCCCTGTCTACCCTTTTTACCCCTTGGTCAACATAGCAGAAAGAGTCTGCTCAAACTAAAATCCCTCCTGTGGTTTTAATCTTTTAGCTTACGAGCCAAAGTGTCTAAAACAGCAAGCCCCAGCCTCACCCAGTCCGTGGGCAGGGTGCCCTGTCTCTAGTGCACGGTTCAGCTCCACAAGAATATCCGCGCCGCCTTGCAGGAGGCCCTGAGCTGGCTCTCAGCAGCCCACCATAACTGCTGCAGGCGGGTTAGCCACAGCTTCCGTGTGGAGACCTCAATGCATGGAGTCCTCCCTGCCTGGCCCACCACAGCAGTACGGAAAAGAGCTGGTGATGATCTTCTGCTGGGGCGGCTGGGCTGGACCCAGCTCCCGGCCGGGGCCCTCATTTCTGAAAGTCGCAGGTGCAGCCTGTTCCTGGGCTGCATCTTCAGGACCTGGGGTTCCTAGAACTATCCTGCCTAAGCCTGCAACCTGACCCTTGCCCTCTCCCCTGCCCATCCCAGTGAGGACTGAAAACTAAAATGACATCACTTGAAAAAATAATAATAATAAGTTTCTCTTTAACTTCAAATGTTACTTCTACCTACCATTTCCTTGTTCACTCCATCCAGCCACACTGGGCTCATTCCCATTCCTATACACCTTTAGAGATTTACTGATTTTGACATTTACTAGTACACTTGCTGTTTCCTCTGACTCAGGTCTTCCCAGTTTTCATTGGGCCAATCCTTCAGTTCCTTACAAAAACATCTATTACAAGCCTGGCTGGTATGGCTCGATGGTTGAGTATAGGCCTATGAACCAGGAGGTCATGGTTAGATTCCTGTCTGGTTTGTGGGCTCAGTACCTATGGGGGAGGGCATGCAGGAGGCAGCCAATCAATGATGCTCTCTCATCCCTGATGTTCCTATCTCTTTCTCTCTCTCTTTCTCTCTGAAATCAAAATACATTTTAAAACAAAAGATAAAAATTAAAACAAACAAACAACAACAACAACAAAACAAAAAAAAACCTTATCTAATATGTGACAACTTCCCAGGTCCTCCATGTAAAAGGGCAGACCCTTATTTCCTTGGCTCTCTCTTCCCATAATCCTGCTTCATGTTTTCTTACTCTCCTAAGATTATATCAAATGCTATATACTTGTTTATTTACTTCTTGTCTGCCCTCCACCCCTGCCCACTAGAACAGTGTTTCCCAAAGTGTGGTACGCGCACTCCGAGGGGTACGGGAAGAGTTTGGTGGGGGTACACAATGCACCGGAGTTTGGTGGGGATATGCACTGCACCGTGCTTAGCTGCGCCTAATTCTATGTTCTCATGAGTCAAGTCAAGACAGTCTTGTGAGGCGTGAGATGGTCCGGTGTGCAAATAAATGTTACTTATAATATAACTTTTATTTATATTTTATTATGAATAATTTTATTTTTCATTTATTATTATTTTGTGTATGTACCAAAAAGATAAAAAATAAATATATTTTGATTGTTATTAAAATACATCCTTTTTTTGACGAGGGGTACTCAGCGTTACGAAAATTATAAAAGGGATACACATATGTCAAAAGTTTGGGAAACACTGCACTAGAATACTAGCTTCACGAGAGTTGAGATCATATCTGTTGTGTTCACTCCTTCATCTCCAGGGCCTAGAACAGGGGTTGGAACATAGTAGGCACTCAACAACTATTTGTTGAGTGAGTCATTGAAGGAATTTAAAACGAATATTATAAGATGCTGTAGAAACATAAAACAAAGGAATCCAACCTAGGCTGATGGAACAAGAAAAGATTTCAGGACTCAGAAAAGTGAATGCTAAGAAGACAAGCGTTTCCCAGGATAAAGTGAAAATGAAGAGCTTCCCACAAAGAGAACAATATTGCCAAGACCCTGAGTTTATTTGTTCATTCGATAAATATTCACTAGACACCTATCATGTACCAGGCTATGGGGCATTTCAAACAAGAGGAAAGGCCATATACAAGTAAAAAAAATGTGGATGTGGTCAGTTAATAAAAATGCTATGAAAAGAAATCTGGGATGGAAAATAAAAAATGATGAGAGTAGGGAAAGAAGACTGCTTAAATATGGATAATATTTCCCAGGAGGTAAAGCTTGAGCAGAGACTGAATGAAGCTCATTATTATCTGAGGAAAAAGTATGTCAGGCAAAGATATAGCAAATTCAGGAGAGTATGTTTACAAACGGAAGAAGTCTAAAGCAGTGGCCATACAGAGTGGTAAGAGGGAGGCTGGAGGACAAAACTCTGGAATCCCACTCTAGAAAACCCAGCTGGCCAGCTGTGTTAAGACTCCTGGACAGCAGGAAGCCACTGAAGAGTTTAATGCACTGAATGACACGATCAGATTAATGTCTCAGAAAAATCAAAACTGAACGCAACCCTCATGAACAATTCCTGGGTATTTAAATACTTATCCCACAATAGCTTCTTTTCAGGTTCAACAATCATTTCTAGTATAAGCCTATAGCATCAGATGAAATGAAAATAGCGCTATTTAAGTGATTTTTTCTTGCATGTAATGATCTTGCTAATAAATGTTTTTAAATTTTTCAAAACATTAATAATTTAATGTCATCTTATTTTTCAAAAATTTTTAGCATTCTTTTCCCATATTTTTCAATAATATATTTTTTAAAATCACCTATTTTTGGTGTCATGTTCTTTTCTTATAGTTTCCATTCTCTTGAAATATATTTTTTAATAATTATAAATATGCTTATTTTATAGTCTCTTTCTGCTTTCTTCTGTCAAGCTTTTTTCGTTTTTCAGACATACTTTTTTCTCTCTCTGAATTTCTCTTCCTTCTGCCAAAAACACAGAGCTCATTTACATTCTAGTCTGTTGTGACCACTCCAATGTTTTATTGCTTTCTGTTGCTACTGTGTAATTAACTGTGAGCATGCCTGTGTCAGAGATTGTATAGTCTATGAGAAACCAATGGAGCGGAAGTTTCTCAAGAGTGCTGTCTTTCATTTTACTTCCTTTGATCTGTCCGAACTTTAGGACTCATTTTATGTATGTTTCTTGGGAGAAACTTTCCTGAACCAACTCTGTGGTGTATATCCAGACTCCAAGCTAAGCAATGCATACTGGGGAGTGGTAATGGTGCAGATCTCACCCCCCTGGTCTTGCAATGCCCCCGCCATGGGCTTATTGCTATGTCTGGGACCATTCGGCACCCTTTTTATTTCCCTCCCTCACTTCTACCAAGGTGTCAGGTCAATATCATTATGGTTCCAGTCTTCACTTCCCTTTTCAATTCTGGAACCTAGGGGTTATATACTTTTTCATTCGCAATCTAAAGCTATAGATAGTCTTTTAATTGTTAAATTTTATCTAGCACATCTCGGTGTTTGTAATGAGGGAGGTTCCGTGTTAGCTCAGCTTGTCATGTTACAGATTCATTCAAATTAGTCTCTAAATTGGAATTTAATTTGGAGTATGAGCAACAACATAAAGACAGTCTGCCTGACCAAATAGTTGCTCAGATGTGCAAATAAGTAGCAAAAATTAGCCAGGCTGCAAAATGCTTTCGAAATATGTCTTCCCAACTGGGAATAAAATGTCTTATTCGACTAGGTTAGTGTGAATCATATAGCTCACACAGGATGAGTTAATTTTGCAAAACAGTAAAGCATATAAAAACCCATCCTAGCAGAGCAGGGGCAGAAGAGGTGTCATACACGTTGGTAGGAGGAATTCAGCTAAAATTTAAAACAAATGGATGAAAGTTCAAATGTGAGCAAGTATGAGAGTATAGGACCTCTGTGGGTAGTACTGGCAGGATTTTTTTCCACAGACTTTCACTGAGAGCTCATGAGAAAGAATGCGTCAGGGCAAAGACTAGAAGTAAGGACCATTACAAGTGGGAGAAAGTAAAAGCAAATCCTCAATGGTTCTCAACCTTTCCAATGCCGAGACCCTTTAATACAGTTCCTCATGTTGTGGTGACCCCCAACCATAAAATTATCTTCATTGCTACTTCATAACTGTAATGTTTCTACTGTTAATGAATTGTAATGCAAATATCTGTGTTTTCTGATGGTCTTAGGCTCTACAGCAGCGGCTCTCAATCTATGGGTCAGGACCCACAGGTTGAGAATGAGAACCGCTAGCAGGGTCGCCTAAGACCATCGGAAACCACAGATATTTACATTACGATTCATTAACATGAGGAACTGTATTAATCCGCTAGCAGGGTTGTGGCATTAAAAATATTGAGAACCACTGCGCACAAGGGCAAGGACAGTGAAGGCAGAAAGCAGACCTATTTCCAGGATCCTGTACCAATATTATTAGCGGCCCCCCACCACTGACCAGGGACTCTCCCATACAAGACCCTCCAACCAGGAGGACAGTTTGGTCTAGTAGACCCAAGAGAGGCAGACTCACTAAGAAAACCCATTCTTGTATGCAGGCACAGGGCCTTCCTGAGGCTGAGGCTGGGGCAGGACCACAGAGAGGCACCTTGGTCTCCCAGCACCTGGCTAGTAAGTACCAAATAATAATCAACAACAGCCTGCCCTTGGGGGAGGTAGAGAGCAGAGGGAGAGTACCATCTGGGACACAGGTACTCAGGGAAGATTGGGTGCTGAGCATGGAGCTCCTCAAATAGTTAAATTAAAGGTAAATAGAGAAGACATTTCCTCTTCTCATTTTTAATGCTCTAAAAGCAGAGGTTGGTCAGTATTTTCTCTGAGTCAGAAAGTATATAGTTTAAGTTTTACAGACCAATTGGTCTCTGTTGCAACTTGCCATTGCAGCATAAAAGCAGCCATGGACAATATGTAAATTAATAAGCATTGCTATATTCCAGTAAAACTTTACTTATGGACATTGAAATTGGAATTTAATATAATTTTTCACATTTCACATAGTTTTCCAAACATCTAAAAATCTAAAAAGCATTCTTAGCTCACAGGCTGGATTTGGCCTGTGGGTTATAGCTCATGACCTCTGGTTAAAAGCAAATTAGTAGCAATGGATTATGGGTTTATAGACTGCATACAAAAATAGTACAAATGATGAGAGGAAGCAAGTGGAGGATAATTGATGGATATAAACAATGTTATTTGAAGGCAGAATGTGACAAATTAAACATATATGTTGTCAACCCCATGGCCACCACTATAAACAAAACAAAACAAAACAAAAATACATAGCAAGATTAGCAAAGTTCACCATCATTTTTAGATGAGTAAAGTATTGCCCAGCCAGTGTGGCTCAGTGGTTGAGCATCAATCTAGGAACCAAGGGGTCATCAGTGTCCTCGTTTCAAGACTAAGTGTCTTAAAAAGCAGACATTCACACAGTTATGGAAGCTGGGAAATCCAAGATTAAGGAGCCAGTAGATTCAGTTTCTGGGGAAAAACTTGTCCTGAATTATAGACTTCTGCTCTTTGGAAGTGTCTTGACATGATGGAGAGAGAGTTTGTTCTGGTTTCTTCTTTGTCTGAGGACATTAACCTCATCACAAGAGCCCACCCTTATGATCTTATCCTAAAGGCTCAACCTCCAAAATCTATCATACTGGGACTTAGTTCTTCAACACACGGATTTTGGAGGGGAAAGATAGGGGAGACACAAACGTTCAGCCCATAGCACACACCCAGTCTTAACTCTGTAATTCCCAGTTATCATTTGGATGCCAAACTGGCAGTACTTAGAAACTGTGTGATATCAGAAGGAGTAAGTGTCTGCATGGCCAGAGAATGCCTCATTTATCCAGAGGCATCTATCTGTCAACCTCCCCGAGCTGAAGTAGGTCTGAGAAGCTGGAGCGACACAGAATTTCCCTATGAGCAATCAAAATAAACATCTCGGCATTGCTTCTGTGACATGCATGAGGTTTTACTGCCTTATTTGTCTTAACATCCACTATCCCTTTACAAAAACCCATTTTCCGGAGAACATAATCCATACCAGAGAAGGAAATGAATCCTCTATTTTTAGGTTAAAATGTTTTTAAATTAATAAATTTTGGCTTAAAGGAGTCAGCTTGTAAGTATTACTTAAGTAGAACATGTCTTATGCACTTACTGTTAGACAAATATGGGATTACTTGATCCAATGAAATACATATTAAATCTCAAGACATATATTTTAATGATGATGGGTAAGTAGAGAGTGTTTATGCCCTTCAGGACATTTAGAACTAATCTTTTTTTTGTTTTAATCCTCAGTGGTTTAGAAAACCAAGGATGTTTTTATTAATTTTCAGAGAGAGGAAGGGAGAGAAAGTGAGAGGAGAAAATATCAATGTGAGAGAGAAACATTGCCTCCTGTACTTGCCCTGGCCGGGATCAAACCCACAACCTAGGTATGTGCCCTGACCAGGATTGAACTCGCAATCTTCTGGTGTACAGGACAACACTGCAACCAATTGAGCAACCCGACCAGGGCAAGAGCTAATCTTGAAGAAAAAGAAGAAGTCACAATATATCTCTTCATGCTGCTATGTTCTCAAATCCCTCTCACTTACCCTAACGGAAGGCAAGGCTTGTAGGGGAAGGAGCTTTGGGATGCTATTTTCACAGTCCAGGTCTGTGGAGAAGCTCTGCCCATGCACTACAGATCACAGAAAGGGAACCTGAGTGTCACATCCATCACCTCTTGGGTCACTGGCACAGCATGGGAAGAAGGAATGAAATATCGCTGGCACTTTCTTACAATTCTATCTATGGGCATTTTGATTTTTAGGTTTAAGAGATTAATAGCTGTCATGGCCGAAACCGGTTTGGCTCAGTGGTAGGGCGTCGGTCTGCGGACTGACAGGTCCCAGGTTCGATTCCGGTCAAGGGCATGTACCTTGGCTGTGGGCACATCCCCGGTAGGGGGTGTTCAAGAGGCAGCTGGTCGATGTTTCTCTCATTGATGTTTCTAGCTCTCTATCTCTCTCCCTTCCTCTGTAAAATATCAATAAAAATATTTTAATAGCTGCCATGAATAATAAACACAGCCATTTGTTAAACACCTGCTATTTTCTAATAATTCTACTTAAATTACATTTTTTTTAAAATTTTTATTTACCAACATTTAATTTACGTTCTTTTTGTAAGCATTGGACTAAGTTCTTTCCCTTTTGTCCTTGGCTACTGCTGTCCTCGTGTGCCTCCTACCTGTCTGCCTGTTCTTTGAAGCCTTTGCAAGCACTTCTACGTTGGTACTTCTACGTTGGTACAAGTCCAAGTCCTCCAAGGCTTGTCACAGACCCTGTTACAGACCTATGTACTTGCTCTCCCCGGTGTAGTATGGTGATTAAGCTCAAGGCCTCAAGAACCAACCAACCCGAGCTCCGATTGCTTGCCTCTGTTGCTTTATTTAGCCTCTTTATGCCTCAATTCCCACATCTTCCAAACACGGACGGCATCTGCCTCAAAGGCCTCTGGTGAGGGCTAATTGAAATGAAACATGAAAAGCATGAAGCACAATGCCTGGCATGTTGCAAACGCTCATTATGTGGGAGCTGTTGCTAAAATACTCAGACTACGTTATCATAAGTTAACTGTCTGTTGTCTACCTTCCCTGGACTGCAAGCTTTCCCCCGGCCCTTGGTTTGGGACCCGGCACAGAGGAGATTCTCATTCACTTCTCCTTGAACGGCTAATTGAAGGAAGAACCAAGGGAGTGTATCACCATGCAACGTGGGTGTCTTTATCCCCCATGCCAAGAATGAAGAAAAATGAGGAGAGAGTAAGCCATGCGCGCAGCTTCCCTAGATGGTAAGTGGCAGAATTGCAATTCATCCCCATATCTGTCTACTGCACTTCCCATTTATTGCGCTGGGAAACGTGCAGGCTCTGGGGAGGAGCGGGGAGGATAATCACTCATTACTGAGCACTTACTATGGACCTGGCAGAGCTCCTGGCACTTGCATATGTTTTCTCCGTTAATTTTTACAGCAACCTGAAGAGGGACAGAGCATTATCACATTCAGTTCCACAGTTGAAAATGAAAGTAGGGAGAAGACAGGGACAGGCCAAGGTGACATAGCTGGGAAGAGGCAGGGAGAGGGAGGGTTTGTATCCAGATGTCTGGACCCAGAGCGCACACCCTGGCTGGCACATGTTTGCCCACTTCAGTGTCTCATGGTGCCTTGTAATCAAATAGCACTGAAAAGGAATAAAAAAAAAAGTGGCTCTTGGTTAATATTTTCCCCAGTCAACTATTTAGTATACTTTTGATATCTTTACATAAATAGAATAAAAAACTGAACATTGACAAACAGTCTAATCCCTATCCTAAACAATTACTGTATCTTAAACTCTGTAACAACTTTCCCAATTTGTCCTTCGATTTTTGCCTATGTTTCCAGTAATCCAGTAGTAGAATGTTCACTAATCCCCAGAAGAGAATAAATCTTGAAGAGAATAAATGTAGGGACTTTCTTCTTGAATAAAAATCTGTCATCTTGTATCTTTGCAACACTTAAAGACAAACCTCTAATATAGTCAGCACACATTTGAGCACTTACACAATGGGTACACAAACATGCCTATAAATAACTCCTGGTGTCCGAGTGACAGCAGTGTAAAAGAAAAAACTAACTTTGTGTAGAAAGAGCTCTCCCAGGATTCTGTAAAAAAGTATTATTGGAGCATCAAGAAAGAAGTGATTTGGGGGAAGAGAGGGTTGGCAGATTAGGTGAATAGGAACCTTTTTGTTTTGACCTGCAGGCATGTCCAAATGCTCCCTGCTTCTAGAGAGTACTAAAATACTAGTAAGCAGGTTCCCTGCTCTACGCACGTCTGTAGGCAACAAGCATTGTCTGTCCTGCCTCTGGCAGCGGGGTGGGAGTACATGTCTTCTAAGGACTCAAGGAAGAAATAATTTTCATTGTTGAATAGTTAACATGTCAAGCCTGTTCTAAGTACTTACTACATATTAACTTATTTAAAGCCAGCTTCCTGTGAGGTCTGTCCTATTTTTTTTATCACTTGCCATTTTACAAATAAGAACACAGATTGGAAAACCATCTAGCGTTCCCAACCCAGGCAGGCTGGCTCTGGAGTGCCTGTTTGCCATTCTAAGCCTCCCCGGCCCCAGCCCAGGACTGGGGACTGTCCCGTTGGCCTGATTGAGGCCCAGGCCCTGCAGGAGGCTTCCAATGTGCTTGAGTGGAGTCCTGAGGGGTGACGTGGATGGGGCAGTACGAACAGGAAACGTGAATAGCCGGGGCTGGCTCCCTTTTGCTGATGAATTGATGAATGAATGAATGAATGAATGAAATCACATTTCATCTCCACTATATTTTATCTCTTTTATTGTAACCTGTTGTTACACACACACACACACACACACACACACACGTGCCAGAGTGGAGGCACTATTGCTAAGCTACGTCAACAAACAAGAACTTAATAAGTAACCTGACTGCAGTTTCAGCCTCTCCCAGGACTGGAATTCTGAACCAATCAATCTGGGATTTCCTGATCAACACTGGGGTGGTCATCTGCCTGGTTAAACCCCCATCCTTTCCTTAAGGGAAGCTGTCCCTGCCTAAAATAATCTATGTTTTTAACTTTTTAGTCACCCTCTTTCTGCGTACAAACACCTTCCATTTTGCACAACTCGTAAATGTGCCTTTCTGGTAGCTACATGGGATGCTGCCAGATTCAGGAATAACTGATAAAGCCAATTAGATTTTTAAGTGTTCCTGATTGGATTTTGTTCTTTAACACTGTCATTAAAGGTAGGTAGAATTTTAGAACAGTGATATGGTTGGTGGAAGCATTTACTATTCTGTCCAGTTCTAGGTCATCTGTAAAAATCTATTACTCTAGTGCAAGATATTGATAATAGTGTTGCATAAGACAGAGAAGGAAAATGCCCTGGTTTAGTGTTTCAACCACTTAAAACCCAAGGGAGCAGCCATCCCCTTCACACACCTCCACGTTTTCCACCAGAATTGTGATGCCAATAGTATGGCTATGGCACATGCTTAACATTTTGATGGGATCTATCCTTAGTAATCCCATGTAAGCTCTGTGGGATTACCACTTTCTTTTCTAAATGCCAGGATCCCACTCTGATATGAACATGCCTTAGATTTTTCTGACAATGGTAGATTGGATTACAGTGTCTTTCTCACATTTTTGGAAACCAAAATATTTGTCTGTAAACAATTACTATTCTTCTCCAATATTCTTCAAAAACCACTTCCAGTGGTCTCTCTGCCATTATCTAAAACTCAGCTGTCTTTTCATTTTTTTCCCCATCTACTTTGGGCATTCAAATCTTATTGCAATTCTGTGATCCCATTATTCTATCCTTTTTGTTTAAAGATAATTCCTTGATAGAAAAAAATATATTATGCCAAAATATATTAACTATTAACACACAAGGCAAGTAAACAAAAATAGCAAAACCAGTTGGACTTGAAATAACTAATGTTTTTAGGAGGAAGTTACGAACAGTTTAAGTTATATGCTCTAGTTTTCTGTCCAAGAAACGTAACTATCTAAATATAACAGCAAAATAATTCTCAGTCAACATAATTACCAAGTTGTCCTTGACCATATATATGGTTATTAGCAAGTCTTCGAATTCAGCCAGCATACTACTTAGTAAACTCAATCATACGTATGACCTTAAGGCTATCAATATGACTTTAAGGTTATGCTTACATTTACAAATACAGAGTGATTTCAAATTAAGTTCATATTAACTTGCTTATCCAGACATAACTTTATCATTCATCCATTTGTAGTTAAAAAATATATGCGATGAAACAGAGTATCTTGTGTATTGTGGGGAGGGGTGGGATTCTGCTGGGGCCTCCTCCCACCCACCTTATTTTTAAACCTTTTCAGTTGAGTTCTGGCATTAACCTGCTGGATTTAATAACAAGTTAAGACAGCATGCACATTCAAGCAATGGAAGTAGAGTAACAAACACCAACACCAACCCCTCGCCTCTTCTCTCAGCCCTGGAAAGCTTTCCACTTTTAGGAGTCTGCTACACACACAGAGGCAAGGTAACAACCTAAGATAGCCATTGCATTATCATAGGTTGGAGGGCTTTCTTTCCCATTAAGAATGACTCTCAGAATACTGGGCCCAACCAAATCAACTTCATTAATTCCTTCATCCAAAAGACAGATGTTGAGTATCCCAACTATATGCCAAAAATGTGTTGGGTTCTACACCTCTAATCTGATGAAAACTATATCCTAAAAGAAAACATTAAGGCTTAAAATAAAAATTAAAAGAGAAAAACCTCTAGGTGGCATTGGTTTTATACCTAATACAATCCCTAGTATCTAGTATACATTTCCTCACTTGATAGTCCCCTTTCCCTAGTTGTGATTCCTGAAAAAAAAACACGAGAAAAAAAAACACTCTAAAAGCAAAATCATTAATTTCGTGACTGAGCAGAGAACACCAAATCCATCTTAGAGCTTAGATGGCTGACATACCACATTAGAAGCTACTCGCCACATTTCTTTTTCTGGAAGCTCTGTCATTAATTTATCAATTTCTTTTCCATTTCAAAGCTGTGTATAAGACTCCCATTAAATGCAAAATACCTTTCTCTAAAATGAAACTGGAAATTTTGGTCCTTCTCTTTCCAACGTTTCCTTATCAAAAAAGAAAGAAAAGGTAAATGTGACAGAATTCTGACTCCTGGAAAATGGCCTAGAACTACATAGGGGGGAAAAATAAACACTCAAATATTGATTTGCTATTTTTAAAAAGTTCAATAACTTTTAATGTTTAGTGACACCTACAGAAAACACGAGAAGGCAAGCAAGCAAGCACTTAATGTTTGCAGACTAACACATATCTGACTGTTGATGTGAGGAGGCTTTAGGACAAGGGACATAACATATAATCAGCCCCTCTTTCTTTCCTTCCCATCACAATTACTGGGGGAAATATTTTTAAAGCAACATAAGAACTAATGTACAAGGAGAGAGAGGGGAGAGGAGAGGAGAAAGGGCAAGTCCTTTTGGACTGTGAGCAAAAGCAATTTCCAGGCAAATGCAGATCTTATAAAAACTGGTGAATACAGCTTATTAGAAAGGCTATGGGCTTGCCCCGAGGCTTGAATCTGGATGTGCATAAAGTAATAAGCTCTGCATGTGTTGAAAAGCGAAAGGAAGAGAGAAAAAATTTAATATATCACAAAGGCTATGAAAAGTGTGGTGCCATGAGATTTTCATTCGAATTCAATTCTTGCTCTCATGTTATTTTTCTCCATAGGGTCGAGACCTACAACATAAAAGTTCTTGGTTTTCGAATTTTTAAAGGACAAACATTTTAGAGAGGAAACACATCAGGAGTTGTTTAATCAATATTTTGATGTGTGACATTTTAGAAGCCAAGAAATCAAGATTTCCATTTACACTTATGCAGATTACCCAAGTTGAATTTAATTCACAGAAAAGTTAGATGACAGTTGACGACAACATCTTCTCTTATATAAGCACCAAATGAAGATTGTAAGCTCCTGATCATTTCATACACAGTCTCAAGTCTTTAAGATGACACAATATTAATTCTCAAAATTGTCTTAATTATCCATTTCTCTCCACAAATCGGCTTTGTCTTATTTTTATAAGCCATTCCGCTGAAAATTCGAGTTAAATGGTAGAAGTGAAATTTTGAAAAGTTCTATTGTTACCTTTTTCTGACCTTGAGATAGAAAGTGAAAAGGCGTGTTGGAGCGACTGGACTTAAGAAAGTGCCTGAGTCCATGAAGTCTTTTACATAGTGACCTATTCCCGTGTTCTTTGCTGTGAAGGTATTGAGTGTCATGGCTGGTACCTTACTTTGTTCCCTTGAGTGTAACTGAAGGTCATTTCTGATTTTAGAGACTGAAATCTGGGTAAACTAACCTCTGCTGTAGGGAAGAATTGCTGTGAATGCTTTAAATTCTGGAAGAAGATCCACACTAATCTCCTTATCAGCATCTTTTCTTTGTCATAAGGGTAACTTTCAAGTGCTACTTACTACATCACTGTCCAATATAAAATGCTACAGGCCTGGTGTATAAAAAATCATGCACTGGAGTGGGGGTGGGGGGGAATGTTCCTCAGCCCAGCCTGCAGCCTCTCACAGTATGGGAGCCCTCAGGTGCGGAGGGTGATCTGGCAGGGGGAAGGCAATGCCCCCATCACACCTCTGCTGGTGTCACTGCCAGCAGCGCAAGCTTCAGCTGGCCCTGGGAGGCTGGAATGCTGCCATCTGAAACCTGCCTGTGTCTCGGGCTGGCCCTGGGCTCCTTGGAGGCTAAAGGGACTGGGGGATTCTGGAGGCAGGCTCACAGAGTGGCCAGGCCTGCCGCCCCTGGTGGGTCTGAGGAGACTGGGCACCACCATCTTATAGTTATGGGCACTGCCATCTTTGAGGGCGTGGCAGTCAATTAGCATATTCCCTCCTTATTGGCTGTGGGTGCTGCCATCTTTGCGATGGTGTGAGGGTCAATTAGCATATTCCCTCTTTACTAGACAGGATTAAAATGAAAATGAATTTATCACATATTATGACTACTTAGATTTCACATGTAAATTTTATGCATAATAATATCTAATTTACATTTGAAAATCTACTTATAACATATGATGCTTTAGCTTAGGAAAAAGAAGCAAAACACAGATCTATAGATTTTTCTTGGGATACTTATAACCCAGAAAGGATACATAGAGTGTTATTATTCCTTGGGAATATTTTTTAATCATTTGATTGGTTATAGATGTATTAAAGAGATAATGGGTGAGTTGTACATATGTAACTGCTCCTATGTGTATTCTTCCCTCTTTCCAGAATACTTTTTTTCCTATGGATCTTATTAATACATCAGAACTGTTTAAATGCTGCTTTCTCAGTGAGCCTTCCTTAACCAGCACATTGTCAAACTAGGTCCTTCCCTACTTTCCTCTATCCTTATGTCACGTTACTTGTCTTGTGAGCACTTCATATTTTCAATTAATCTAAAATCCTATGTATAAATTACATCATTTAGCTCCTGGCTATCAGCTCCTCACATCCCAGTTTCTATGACTCTCCGCTGTGCTCACATCTTCCCTTGATGGTCCCAGGGTGCACACGGGAGGTTCTTCTCCAGAACACAGCTGCACAGTTTGCTCCTAAGTTCCATCAGGTCTCTTCAATGTCACCAGCCCAGAGGGCCTTCCTTGACTACCATACTTCAAACAGCAGCCCCCGCTGCTCTCCCGGATGCAGTCTTATTTTTCTCACTGGCACTTGTGGTTGTATATGTATGGGTTCAATGTGCAACTCCTTCATTAGCATGTACACTCCATTAGAACTTTATCTGCTTTGTTCTTTAGTACTGCCACGTTGCTTAAAACCGTGCTTGCCATAGGCTGTCACTCAACACTTACTTGTCGAATTAATTAATTCCTTACTTATTATCTGTTTCTCCCACTAGACTCTTAAGGGCCATAAAAGCAGGAACATTGTTTCTGATATTCCTACGGCATCTTGTATAGATTAGGTTATAAATAAATGATGGATGGTTTGCGTGCGTGTGTGTGTGTGTGTGTGTGTGTGTGTGTGTGTGTGTGTTCAATTTTTCTCTCTGGGTAGATTCTAAATACAACAAAGATGAATTATGTCTGTTTAGCTCACCATGCATGCCCATCCCATCCTGGGGTCTCACCCATAGTAGACATAGAATAAGTAAATGAAAAGTCACCAGGACTGGGAGCAGAATGAATAGGAACCTATTCTGTCAATAGCTACCCAGAGGCCTCCACAAAGTTACTATGAGGTCTTAATGGCGGATGGAAAGAGTTTAGGACATGCACAGAGAAGTAAAAACCTTAAACTGCCCTTTCAGGGCCCAGCCTGGTCCTAGCAAAGGCTTGCTTCCTAGACAAGACCCAAGAAGCTAGCACATACTCTGAGTGTCTTCCTTTCAGACACATTTTATATTCTGGGAGGAGTAAATCTTTTTTCTTTTTTTTAATATATATTTTTATTGATATTTTACAGAGAGGAAGGGGGAGAGATAGAGAGCTAGAAATGTCGATGAGAGAGAAACATCGACCAGCTGCCTCTTGCACACCCCCTACTGGGGATGTGCCCGCAACCAATGTACATGCCCTTGACCGGAATCGAACCTGGGACCTTTAAGTCCACAGACCGACGCTCTACCACTGAGCCAAACCAGTTTCGGCGAGGAGTAAATCTTAATTTCAATCCATAGCTTTGATTAGTTCCCTTGAAACCTTTGCCATGAAGATTCCAGATAAATCAATTTATGGTGCCAAAGGGCATCAAATAAGAAGAAGAAAAAAAAAAACAGATTGTAAGATAAAATCTGCCAGCACCTAGAATAGTATCCTGTCCTTTCCTGCATGTTTTTTTTTTTCCATTTGAAAAATGAAGATGATAAAAAAGAACTGGCTCTCAAATTATGGACATGGATTCAGGTTTGCTGAGATGTCCTTGGAGGTTTGTCAAACATCTTCCTTCCTCCCTCTCCCTTTGGCCACCGGCTACAATCCCCCATGGTTAATAATCACAGCCTCGGTGAGCTATGGTAACTGATAGTAATTGTCAAGTATGTAGGGAAAAAACAAAACGTTAAACTGCCAGCCTATGTTCTCCCTGAGCCATTCTTTTCAGGGCCAAAATGTTGTGAATCTATAAGCTGTGCTTCAGTCCACTACCAAATCCCTATGTTTTTTTTTTTTTAATATATTTTATTGTTATTTTACAGAGAGGAAGGGAGAGAGATAGAGAGCTAGAAATGTAGATGAGAGAGAAACATCGACCAGCTGACTCTTGCACATCCCCTACCGAGGACGTGCCCGCAACCAATGTACATGCCATTGACCAGAATCGAACCCGGGACCCTTCAGTCCGCAGACCGACGCTCTACTACTGAGCCAAACCGGTTTCGGCCAAATCCCTATATTTTAATGGTGATTAAGTTCCTGCAGTCCTCCGTTCATTTACACTAACTTAGACTAATGTGTGACTTTTCTGCTGTGATCAGGGACAAGGTCAGACACTGGGAACACAAAGATGAGTTTAGAAATGGTCTCTTCCTTGAAGGAGCCCTCTTCCATGAGGAGCCAGATTGCAACAGCCTGAGAAATGTTTTGATGGAGCCAAAGCAGCAGGTGACTTCAGTGCACATCAAAGGGCATCAAAACCACATGGGCAACCGGGGTGAGCTTGAAAAGTCTTCCAGTGGGTGACCAGAAACCGAGTCCCGATTTTAATGAATCAAATTAAAGCCGCACAGTGTCAGAATCATCTCAGCCAAACTCCTTATGTTGCACAGCGGAAACCTGATGCCCAGAGAGGTTAACTGACTCATCCAATGTATCAGAGTTACAACTAGGACCCAGAGTAGTAGTATTTAGCTTTGTCTTTTAAGAAACATTTTTTTAAGAATTCCTTATTTCATCAGTTTAATGATGAAATTAATCAATTAATTATATTTTAATGACAAAGAGATAAAAAGACTTTTATATAATGACTTCATGCACAGCAATCCTACCAATACCCCATCATCGGTAAATGACAGGCTTTGCACTGAGCTGTTGGTGAATTAATTTATTCAACGACAACCACTGTCTCTCCCAGCTTGCCTCTTGAGCTACTTACTGCATGAAACTAATCACACCGGGAGGGACAGAGAGAGCATGGCTGTGCACAAGAACAAACTTTAAGAAGCGATCTTGGTCCGATTGCATTTCCTCTCCACAACTGAGGGAGGCATCTAAAGGCTAAGGTAAAGCCAAAAAGGGAAATACTTTCAGTAGTATGTAGTAGTATATAAATTGCTCAGGTATATAATTTTCTTGGAGTTTTTCTTTTCTTCTCCTACTGTAGTTGATTTAGTTGAGCTATTTAAAGATTGATTAAGTAATGAGACTATATAAGAGCTCATTTCATTAAAACAGAAATACTTAGAAAATACATAATTTCTCGTAGCTTGCCATCTGGGTGGCTCTTAGTGGCAATGGATTTATCCTGCTTAGTGCAGATGATGATATTGGAGTGAAATCATGGGTTACACAATGGATTTCTGAGTTCTTTTACTACTGTTATTAGTTTACAAATTTGTACATTAACATTTCCCAAAATAAAATTTTAAAAAATTTTCAACTTTTAACCCCCCTCCCCCCCCCCCCCAGCCAAGTTGCTATGGGCACCAAATAAGATCTGTTCTGGCGCCAACAGATTGCCTTCAAGTCACCCACAACCTCTCCAAATTGAAAGCCTCACTGGCTTTCTCACTGTACTCGCAGCAGGATGCTCTTTTTGCCCTGTCCCACAGTCCGGCTTAAGCCGCCCAAAAGAATATTTTTAGAGGCACATCAAACTCAATCATTTTTTTCCTTCTGAACACACACCGTTTCCAAAGGGCCCCCCAGGGTCCTAAACCCGGCCTCTGCGGAGGAGGCGGGCAGGTGTCCTCCGCTGCAGGGTCTGGGGACTGGAGCGCCCGCACAGCAGGACCGGGGAAGCCGGCAGGGAACCCCAGCCCTCGGTGGTGACAGGCATCACCCCTCACGGGAGCAGCAGAGAGGCCCCGATCCGATCCCAGCGGCTTGTCTTCCCTCTCATGCTTGAGGAGGACTTGGGGAGAAAGCAAACACCGCTTCCCCATGAAATCTGGGCGTCCAGGGCGGCAGGTCAGAAGTTGAATTTGAAGCCAGTCCGCGCTGCGCCCCGGCGCGTTCCGCAGCCCGGGCCCCGCGGCGGGCGGCTGCGGGTGGGAGAGGACCAGGCTGGCGGGGCAAGGGGACCTGAGGGCTGCCGCCGCTGCTGCCGGAGGGCACCGGGCGGCGGGGGCAGAGGCGCCCCCCTCCACCTCCGGAGCCCGGAATAAGCGGACTCCGCTGCGGCCACGATGCGCCCCCGGCCGGGGCGCCGCGCTGCCCGCGCTCCGCGGCGCCCTTTCGGCCCAGAGCAACTCCCGCCGCCGTGCGCCCTGGCACCGCTGCCCCGGGTGCGCCTGGCCCGCCCCGGGCGGCTGCCGGGGCGCCGGGAGCTGGACCTTCCATCGCCCCCGGCGCAGGGACAAACTTCCTCCCTCCCCGGGCCCCCCAGCCGTGCTCTCCAGGTCCCGGGCTGCAGGCGGAGAGCCTCCTCCCGGCCCCTCCGCAGCCCCGGGCGCCAGGCGCATCCGCTCCAACAAAGCCGGCGGCCCGCGGGGACCAGGCTCGGGGCTGGGAGCGGCGGCGCGGGCTGCGGGCTCCGGGCCGGAGGGCTCCCCTGGCCGGCCCGGCGGGGCGGGGCGCGGCGGGCAGGGAGAGGGGAAGAGAGTCCCCCGCTCCCCGCGCGAACGGAACCCCTCGCCTCCTCCGCCCGTCCTTGCTCGCTCGCTCGCTCTCTGGCTCTCTCGCTCGCTCTGCTCCCCCCGCCCGAGCAGGTCCGCCCGTCCCGGGGGCAGTCGGCGGGGCCGGGGGGAGGCAGCGGCCGTCGGGCCGGGCGCCCCCTTACCTCTGTCCAGGGTGAGCGGCTGGACCGCTGTCAGGGTCGCCATGTCTGCGGCGGGAGCCCGAGTGACGCGCGGCTTCGGCTTCGGCGGCGGCGGCGGCGGCGGCAGCCGTTTTTAGTGAGAAAAAGAGGAGGAGATTGGGGGCGGGGGAGGGGAGGGAGGACGGGGAGGAGGGGAAGGAGCGGGGAGGAGGGGAGGTGGCGGCGGCGGTGGAGGAGAAGAAAGCTTTGGGTGGGTTGGCAGCCAGATGGAGACGCAACTGTTGGGCTGCGCACAGACCTGCCGCCGCCGCCGCCGCCGCCGCGTGAGGCTGGGCAGGTACCGGGCTCCCTCCCGCGCCGCCGGCTCGGGGCCGAGGGCTCGCCCGCCCTGCCCGGGAACTTCGCCGCGCCGGCCCGGGGAGCACCCAGGGGTGCCGCTGCTGGGGTGCCGCTTTCTTTCAACTTTCCAGTGAAATGAGGTGGTCAGAGGATGCGGTGCCCCAGGGGGGGGGGGGGGAAGGAAGGGAGAAGGTTGAAAAGGGATGGGGGCAGGGAGGTAGAGAGGTGATTTTTTTTTTTCCTTCCCCAGATTAAGAGAATTATAATCCCATCCCCTGGGGAGAAGATGCTTCTAGTTCAGAAAGGTTGGGGTTTGTATGTAGTTGCTGTTAATTTCTGTTATTATTATTTTTTTGGAATGTTGACTTAGAACAGCATCAAGATAACGGACTTAAGGCCAAGGTTCCATCACTGGGTCTCCATTGAAGGCCTGAGTGTACTCCCTAGAAAATAACTTATCTTAAAAGCAAACTTCTTAAAAATGGTTTTAAATAATAATTTTTTAAATACATATTTTATTGATATTTTACAGAGAGGAAGGGAGAGAGATAGAGAGCCAGAAACATCAATGAGAGAGAAACATCGACCAGCTGCCTCTTGCACACCCCCTTCCGGGGATGTGCCCACAACCAATGTACATGCCCTTGACCGGAATCAAACCCGGGACCTTTCAGTCCGCAGACTGACGCTCTACCACTGAGCCAAACCGGTTTCGGCTTAAATAATAATTTTTAAAAAACATGTAGAGAAGTTCCATTGCTAAGTTTGTAAAACAAGTCCCTAGCAGGTTTTCAGGTTGATCTATGTAGCCAGGGGCCACTCAGTTGTCACTTACAAACATGTATGTCAGGAATAGAGCTAGGAGTGTTACATGCCATGTGCCGCGGCCTGACTTAGGAAAGGAACACAGTTCCTACTTTCCTGTGGCTTATGATCTAGTGGGATGGGGTGTTATTAAAAGGGTGCCTTTAGAGTCGGTTGATCAGAATTCAGTTACTAAAACCTTCAGGTACTGGCTGTGGTTTTGTCAACTGCTTTCACTATCTTGCCACTGTAGGAACTCATTTCCTGGTAAAGAAATCAAGTGTATAGAAATCTCATATAAGCAGAATGGTGATGACCATGGGCTTAGGATTGGGAAGGACAAAGCTGCCTCTTCCATTCCCTTCCCTAGAACAGAGCAGAATTGGTTTTGGCCAGCAATACATTCTGTTTTAAAGCAAGATGTTTGTATATGATCCATATCATTGTCTTCTGATGACAAAAATGGATGCTTTATGGAGATCTTTTGCACCCATGGCCTACATTTTTATTTATTTTACTTATTTTTAATATATTTTTATTGATTTCAGAGAGGAGGAGAGAGAGAGAAACACCACTGATGACAGAGAATCATTGATCAGCTGCCTCCTGTACACCCCCTACTGGGGATTGAGCCCACAAGCCAGGCATGTGCCCTGGGAATTGAATCACCATCTTCTGGTTCATATATTGATGCTCAAATGCTGAACCACACTGGCTGGGGCATTGGTCTGCATTTTTTTTTTAAAGGAAACAAGATTTTACCAATGATTTGAAAAATGGCCGTACATCCAACAGACCCTAAAGACATCCCTGAAATAGTTCAATGTGCTTATATTTTCCCTGAGTGTTTTAGAAAGAACCTGATCTTGAAATTCAAGTCTTGGCTATCTCTTCTCTAGAAATCACATGATTCCTCACTGATCCCCAGTCTCCTCAACTGTCCAACATGGGAATAACCTTCACTCTCACTGAGAGTCTGTAAAAGAGGAAACTAATTCTACCTTTCAATCTTGCTGGGCTTTGTGAGGGTCTGAATGTGCTTTGAAAAAGTAAGGCATATATAAGTTTATACATACAGCAAACACACATCCCACCTGAACTGTGTGGCAAGCACTCGGCTAGGCTCCGTCCTTGCAGAGATTAATGAGATGTCGCCCTGTCCCTGGTCAGTGCTGGGTCCAGGCTGGGAGACAAATGAGCAAGCTATGTATGCAGCCAGTGCTCTAAGCTTCACAGAAAGGAAGTGCTATGGGACTGAGGAAGAAGCAACAATTCTGCTTGATTTTCATTATTCTCATCCCCTAAATCAAACAGCAAAGAGAAGTTGAGTTGTGCACAATAAAAGCATAGTATGCTCCAAGGCCTTGCACAAAATGTCAACCCTCATTCAATAAAAGAGGATGAAAAGAACACACAAATCCCCTGGCTATTAATGAAGTTCTTTAAGAACATACTTTATTATGAATATGTATTTGAGCAGCTTCACTCATAACTCTAAAAGCCATAATTGTTCCTATTTCAACACAAATCTGAGATTGTAAGGCCCATGATGGATTTTTATCTTTGTTTTCTAAGGTCTCCCCAACACCAAACATTTAATAGTATGCTTCTAGACTTATGCCTTGAGCTCCCTAATTGAAAATGTGTTCTATCATTCTTACTGCATTGACAATGTAGGGTTTTTGTAGAGACTGAAAGGGAAAGTAAGAGGAAGCATGAACAACCATACGTTAATTGGTTATTATTTCTAATAGGGAGAACTTCAATGCCTTAGCTGGTGCTTATGCAGGTATACAAAAATGAGTAATAAATAATCATTATCTGCTGGGATTTATTTTTTAATGAAGTATGAATAACTAACTACTGTCTCTCCAATAACATATGTATGTGAATTTCTATTTAAGACATCAGAAAATTTCTGCAATCTCTTCTTTTGCTTGGGTAGATGTGACCATACCAAGGTCTCTTGAATAATTGCTTTGACCACTCCTATGCCACCCATAGTGTTTCAAGGTCAATGTACTTCATCTATTCATATTTGTGCTGTTCTGTTGATTGTGTATTAATCAGAGAATTGTTAAAACACATATGATTATACTTTTAGCTATTTGGTTATGCAATCATTAATTACTACTTTTCATTAAACTATTAGATAGTAATTTAGTTCATTGGCAGCTGTGTTTTTAATGGAATTCATTCATTCAATATATACCCACTAAGCACTTCATATTTGCCAGGCATTGTCCTAGGCTGATTTCTCTTTCCTCCTCTTTTCAACCCAGAAAAAGTAGTATTGCTATTTCATTTTATAGATAAGCAAAACTGAGACTCAGAGGTTAGCAATTTAACTCAGAGGTTAAGTAACCCTGTTTAGTAGTGCCTATGCTGTTCATTAAGAAAAAGACTAGCCCAGCCAGGTGTACTCAGTGGTTGAGTATTGACCCGGGAACTAAGTCATCAGTTCAGTTCTCTGTCAGGGCACATGCCCCGGTTTCAGGCTCTATCCCCAATGGAGGCCATGCAAGAAGCAGCCCATCAATGATTCTCTCTCATCATTGATATTTCTATCTCTCTCTCCCGTTCCCTTCCTCTCTGACATCAATAAAAATATTTTTTAAAAAGAAAGAAAAAGGCTTTAGCGTGGCTTAGGGGATTGAGCATCATCCTCTGTTCTCCGTACTGAGAGGTTGCTGCTGCCCAGTTTGCAGACTAGATCCCTAGTGGGAGGTGGACAGGTAGGCGGCAGCTGATTTATCTCTCTCTCTCTCTCTCTCTCTCTCTCTCCCTCTCCCTCTCCCTCTTCCTCTCCCTCTTCCTCTTCTTTGACCTTTCTCTCTCTTTAAAGTCAATGAAAATACATTTTTTTTCAAAAATAATAAAAATTTGAAAAGACTTTATTTTTGTACTTTTGAAGATTTCATGATTTCAGCATTGTATTTCAGAGTTCCTTTCTTTTTTGTTGTTATGTTTGAGATATATTTAAAAGAGGAAGAATGCATATAGGAAATGTAAGCTAAAGTAGGCAAAACAACTATGATACAGGTTTCATTTTATATAGGTTAATATTAAAATGACTATGTACTTTGAAATATAAAATCTGTTCTTGTTTTTAAAAACAGCATTCAAAGCTACATTAAGGTCCTTTTTACTTCATTGAATCTTTTTTGATTATCTGAAAAAATCAAGAGGTTTGCATAAAATGCTAGCATACCAAAAAAATGTGTTTAGTTAGTTTATAAATGGAGTATAACAAGCACAGTTACATATGAGGAAAACAACACCTTCAAACTGGAATTCTTTCAGTCTTTGGTGTTAGAAATTATTTTTGACTGATTCAAAATATCACGTTGTCTTCCTTACCAGTAATTCTCACAGCTTTGTCAAAATAACACTAGATTAAGCTGAAGTGCCAACCTATACTTTGGAACACAAGTGGATATAGGTGGTTATTTTTTAAACCATTATCTATGGAGAATTTTACTATATTTATTTTATCCTTAGATTGGTTTGATAACTATTTTTTTCCCCTGCTCATTCAACAAATACTTAATGTACTTGCTATCTATGCACTGTTTTAGGCACTGGGATTTCAGTGAACAAGAAAAGGCCCTGATTGTGCTGGGGAGAAAGAGATGGTAAACAAAGTAATAAACGATAAAGAGAGTAATGAGTGATGAAGTATTATACAAAGAATGGACAATTTAGCCAAAACCGGTTTGGCTCAATGGATAGAGCGTCTGCCTGCGGACTGAAAGGCCCCAGGTTCAATTCTGGTCAAGGGCATGTACCTTGGTTGCGGGCACATCCCCAGTGAGGGGTGTGCAAGAGGCAGCTGATCGATGATTCTCTCTCATTGATGTTTCTAACTCTCTATCCCTCTCTCTTCCTCTCTGTTAAAAAAAAAATCAATAAGATTTTTTTTTTAAAAGAATGGACAATTTAGCATTTGGATTGGGTCTAGAATAATGTCAGAATCACAAAAGACAGAGCTAAGGAGAAGGGCATTCCCAGGACTAGGAAAGTAAAGCCAGGGACAAGAGAGCAGGCATGCTGCATGTTGCATGTTTGAGTAAAACAGGTCGTTCAAGTTTGAGTATAAGAAAACAAACCTACGGATGGCTATTGAGAGTCAGATTGTAATAGTATAATTAATAGAAATAGAATGAACTTTTTCATTAATAACTTTGTGTCACCATAGAAGGAAATGTACAAGTACAATCTGGGCTGAGAAAAAAAAAACTGTGTTGCAGCTTCTGCATTAAAAATTACTAACAGAATAAAATGAAGAGTTACTAATTCAGAGCTGGATATTAGAAAATTGAAGATGGAATGTAAATATTAACTATAAATTCTAATTACTTTTACATCTTTCAAAAGAAATAGAAAAGAGCCTTGAGAGAAGAAAATCTGTCATCTGAATAATTCCTCCTCAGTTGTAGGGTTTTATTTGCATTATTTTATACTAGAGGCTCGGTGCATGAAAATTCATGCACAGGAGGGGGTCCCCTCAGCTCGACTGCCCCCTCTCACAGTCTGGGAGACCTCAGGGGCAAGAGGTGACCTGGCTATCAGGGGACTGTGATGCCCCATCACACCTCTGCTGCTGCCACTGCTGGCAGCACAAGCCTCAGCTGGCCCTGGTTACCTGAGCCTCAGGTGGCCCTGGGTGGCTGGGCAGCTGCCATCCCCATCCGAGGCTTGCCTGTACCTTGGGCTGGCCCTGGGTGACTGGAGGGCTGAGTGGACTGGGGGATTCTGGAGGAAGGCACATGGCAAGGCCTGGCCCACCTAGGGCAGACCAGGCCATGCTGCGTGCTGGCTGCACCAGCAAGGCTGAGGAGACCCAGGCACCACCTTCTGTGACTGTAGGTGCTGCCACCTTTGAAGGCAGGGCAGTCAATTAGCATATTCCCTGCTTACTGGTTGTGGGTACCATCATCTTTGTGATGGGTGTAATTGTCAATTAGCATATTCCCTCTTTATTAGATAGGATTACCAGTTGTTATGCAAATCTTCCCATATAACAAAGAGGTAATATTCAAATTGACCATCACTCCAACACACAAGATGCTCGTCCCCATGTGGTAAAAGTTGACCACCCCCCACCTGTGGACACAAGATGGCCATTAGAGGAGGGCAGTTGGAAGGGATCAGGCCAGCAGGGGAGGACAGTTAGGGTTAACCAGGCTGGCAGGAGAGGGCAGTTGGTGGCAATTAGGCCTGCAGGGGAGGGCAGATGGGGGGACCAGGCCTGCTGGGGAGGGAAATTAGGGTTGACCGGGCAGGCAGGGGAGGAAAATCAAGGGCAACCAGGCTGGTAGGGGAAGGTAGTTAGGGGCAATTGGGCTGGCAGGGGAGCAGTTAGGCATTGATCAGGCTAGCAGGGGAGTGGTTAGGAAGTGATTGGTTGGCAGGCAGAAGCAGTTAGGAGCAATCAGGCAGGCAGGCAGGTGAGCAGTTGTGAGCAGCAATCCTAGATTGTGAGAGGGATGTTCAACTGCTAAACGAGGGGTTCCAGATTGGAGAGGGTGCAGGCTGGGCTGAGGGACACACACATCCCCTGCACGAATTTCATACACCATGCCTCTAATAAGTATAATAATTAACTTTTACTCTGATTCTGCCATAGGGAATAGTACATATAATAGGTACAAAGTCTTTTTGATACTAGGGTGGCTTATTTTTACTAATTTTAAAGAATTCTTTATTGTTAAAGTATTAAATATGTTTCCTTTTTTCCCTAATTAGCCCCCTCCATTCCATGTCTACCCCATGCCTTCATAACCTGGCACTCACCCACCCTCCCCCGCCTTCCCTATGAGATTCCACATTCTGTTCCATGTTTCCAGTCTCTGGATCTACCCCATTCATTAGTTTATTTTGTTACTTGGATTCTACATATGAGTGTGTGTGATCAGGTGATTCTTGGTGTCTTATTTAGGCCTACTTAACTCATCCTATCCAATAAGGAGGGAATATACTAATTGATCCTCACACCATTGCAAAGATGGCAGTGCCCACAGCCAATAAGGAGGAAATATGCTAATTGACTGCTCCACCCTAAAAAAAATGTTGGCAACTACAGCCAATAAGGAGGAAATATGCTAATCGACTTCCTCAAAGATGGAGGAACCCACAGCCAATAAGGAGGGAATATGCTAATCGACTTCCATGCCTTCAAAGATGGCGGTGCCCACGGCCACATAATGGCAGCGCTCAGTCCTCTCAGCCCCCAGGAGGGCCTGGCCACTCTACATGCTTATCTCTAGAGTCCCTCAGTTCCCACAGCCCCACAGCTGCCCAGCACCACCCGAGGCTCAGTAACCAGGGCCAGCCAAAGCTTGCACTGTAGGCAGTGGCAGCAGCAGAGGTGTGATGGGACATCGCCTTCCCCTGATTGTTGGGTTGCCTCCAACCCCTGATGGCTCCTGGACTGTGAGAGTGGACAGGCAGAGCTGAGGGACATCCCCCCACACTCCAGTGCATGAATTTTCATGCACTAGACCTCTAGCAGAGCATAAAATGATATTTTTGTTTTAGTTGGAAATGCAAATTTTCTGATTTCAAAGTTTGAAGTTATGATGGATTTTTTAATGCTAAAATATGAATTTAAAGCTCACAATTTTTTATTATTTTCCTTTATGCATTCCAACTTCATATTGACAGCACTGGGAAAGCCCACATGATAAAAGGGAGGCAAGATAAAATGATTTCTAAAACTAACTCTGGACTCATCTTTTTTTCTCATGTATATTCAAGAGGTATTTCCAAACTTTTAGAATTCAAAATCTTTATTAGTTTAAAAAATTGTGTCACCATTACTGTGGTACATTAAAAATGGGAGATTTTTTAGTAAAAAATTATTCTTACCCAACACATGTTTTTATGGACCTGCTATATGCCAGGAGTTTTTCTGTGCCTGCGGAGATTCAATGTTAAAGATGTTAAGGTTGTCTCTCTTTATGGAGCCTAGTTTTTATGATGGAGACATAAAATACAAATTCATAATAAATCTGGTAATCCTAAGTAACCCTAAGTAGTAGTAAGGACAACAAACAGGGATATGCTAAAGCCTATTCACACTGTTACTCAAAACCAACTGTGTGCGTCTTGTGCCAACATCACTTTCAGCGACAGCACATTGGTATCTTCCTGTTGGCCGTGGTGAGAGTATTTACACCGTGATGATTGGGAAATATAATATACAGTATAGTCGCTCCCCCCCCCCCCACTTCTGAAAAGCCAGTTGTTAAACATTTACCATGATACCACAAAGTCCACACACACAAAAAAAGAAGTTGTGGTGAAGTATGCAGCAGTGGAGGAGGCTACTGTAGAATGGTCAGAAAACAAGTCACATTGTACATGATGGAAAAAAGAATTAAAATAACAGATCTACTCTGTACTTGGTGGAGTACTGACTAGGATACTGGACCTGCGAGTGGAGTTTGAAGAAATAAAGATGTTCATGTTGTTTTTGAGGAGTTTATAAAATATTTGGAAAGGAAATGAAGCATCAATGAAAAAGCAAGAATTAATTATAAAATCTGTCAATAAGAATCAGTGATATTATAAATGTGTATGTGTTAAAGGTATACAGGGAAGAAGGAAAGCCTGGATTCTGTGAAGGCTTGCTGGAGGCCCTTTACATTCACTTTCAGGAGAAACTTGGAGATATTTCTTTCCTGTATGTAGATAATAAAATATTAAACCTTTGAGCAGAAAGCCACTCTTTGCAATTTTGAATTGAAAGATTGCTAATTGGTGAACCAGAAACTTCAAAGACATTTCATGAGAAACTAAAGAAAAGGGAGGGATATAATCATTATAATTAAGTATCTATTTTGCTATCACCTTGACCTTGGAAAAAATAACATTGTTCATTTGGGACTTTAGCTTCATTTACAATATGAATTAAGTGGCTTTTTTTTTTCTTAAATCACCTCAATTCCTGACTTTATATTTTTAATCTGGCTAAACTTATTTACTTATAATTCTAGTACTATGAAATTGACTAAGAATATTCAGCAGAAAATGATGAAAAGGCCACCTTCGAACTCTTCCCAGATTAAGGCGGCACAGGACAGGAATCGAGGCTAGTAGCAGAATTTAGTTGTGCTGAAAGACATGCATGTCAGTAATTAGCAAGTTGAAGAACAAAATGCATCATTAGTATGGACAGCACATTTGGAAGAGACTTCCAAACTCTTATTTCCGTCCTCTGATGCTCTAATTTAAAGCAAAGATCACTGCAATTTAATTCGTTTGCATTTAAGTCTGATATGCTGGCCCAACCTGAAGCATAAATTGTCTTTCTCTTAAAACTTATCAGTGGGATCAAATTCCGCAGTTAAAATAACTTCATCACTCTCGGATTCTCTGCCTTCCCTGCCTTTTTGGCCCTTAACTCCTTGTACATGCAGGTGGGATTTTCTGATGCTTATAATCTTACTCTGCCATGCCCCACGTCTGCAGTTAGGCATGGTGCATCTGCTTCCTGAAGTGCATTGTCTCTGAAAAGTTTCCTCTTTGAAAGATTTCTTAATTTTACTTCTTGCTCAAAGCATTCACTTACATAATCAGTAACATTATGGCTTTACTTTTGGCCTCTTGAGAATTTTACTAAGATGAGACAAAGTGAGGCAAATAAGGATGGCTTTAATTCTGAGTGTCTTCAGGTTCCTGTCACCTAGGTTGTGCATAGATCAGTAGTGGTTAAGCAAGCCAAACACATGTTTTTATTTAACCCCCAAATCAAAGCAAATCTCTGCTATTTTTATTTAGGATAGGCAAGTAAAGTATTCTATTTAATATCTGATATAGTGTATGTGTCCTCTTTTTAACAGGATTTTTGTTTAGATATTTTAAGTGTAAAATAATGCACATGGAAAAAAAATTTCCAAAGGGTATTACAAAGGCCCACTCACCAGATGAAAACAATGTTAATAGGGTTCTTTTTGTCTGTGTATTCTTTCAGAAAATCTACACACACACACACACATACACACACACACACACACACATGCATGCACACATACACATCTTTTAAAAAATTCAGATAGCATTACTATACACTGTATTTTACACCTTGGTTATAGTATCTAGTGATATCTTCATGTCAACACATATATATTCTATAATCCTTCTTAGCTTCATAAAATTCCATTCAAATTGTTTCATGTGGATGCACTTTAAAGTGTTTTTAGGTCTTCCTCATCTCAAACAGTGCTACAAATGAAACATTTTTCTTGTTTATATCATATTTTAAAAGCATGAATTCCATTCATTTATGACCTTGTACTTTTGTATAATATGGCCATTTGCAGTAATATGCTTCCAGGTTATAATGCCTGCAGCTATTTTATTTTTGCTTCATTGTATGCATTCTATCACATGCCAATTGATAGCTCAATAGTAACGTGATATTTAATTGAGTTTCTAAAACCGAATATGCCAAAGTGATTGGAAAAACAAAAACTAGTTGTCATAGACCATTTAATTCTGTTTAAAATATGGTATGATATAGCATCCAGCAATTTAGTAAGTCAACAATGATTACCATATTTTTCAACTAGGAAGCTACCAGCATATATGTCTAAAGCAAGTTTAAAAAAATTTTAAAGCAAAAATCTAAAAAAAAAATCTACTTTTAGATATTTTATTTTCATCAAATAAAATGAGATAGGAACCCAACAAAAACACAAGAAAATGTTTAAGTACTTTATTTTTCAAACAAAATAGCACATTGATTCTAATTGGTAAAAAATATAAGTAAAAAATAAAATGAAAACATTTTTTTCACTCAATGTTGTTACTAGTTAGTACTTGAAAGAATATTTTATAAGTGCATGTAGTGCTCTCTACTGGTCTTATCTTTATTGCAACTAAATCAATGCCAAATTTGTATATTTAGGGGGGTCCATGAAAATCATCTTTACCACAAAAGACAATTAGTGTTTTTATTTTTATTTCTATTTGGCTTCCACTTTAAATGCATGTCTGTGTGCAGGTGTGTGCATGTGCACAGAAATATTCATTTCTCAGTTTTTATACTGAATTCAGTTTTGAAATCTGCAAATGAATTGTTGCAATGCACTATGACAAATTACATATAAAAGGCTAAGTGATCGATCGTACATCCATCTAACCATCCGACTGACTGACAGGTACATATGATGCACATTGGCAATTTACAAATAAACATTGACTTTCGCATACATATAAAGCTCTCCCTGGTGCCAATCACACACGACACCAGATGTATCTGAAGACCAAGTATTGGCACTTTGTTGTTGTTATATCATGTTGTTATTTATTAATCAATTTATCAATCATTATTTTTATCAATGTTGTTTTCATATTGTTATTTTTGTTATTTTTATATCATGTCTTTCTTGTTTTTATATCATGTTGTTAATTTATTAATCGTATTATATACTATTTTCATATACATTTTACTAATTTTCTTTCACCTCTGACACTTCTATTATAAAGTGCAAATAACGATATTAAAATATTTTGTATTTTAATTTTATAATACTATATTATATATACTATTTTGACATGTGATTTTTTGCAATAAAGTAATTACTGCACGAATCTTTCTTCTAATTAATTTCCTTTCAATGTGCACAAATCCATGCACCAGGTCACTAGTTACATAATAAAGAGATAATACAAGATGGATATAGATCTTTAATGTAAGGCATAATGTTTTTCCATTCAGTTAACAAGCAGTGGCTGCATGTAAGGTTGTTGCTTCCCATGGGCCCTGTAGGCGACAGGAGGAGAATGGGTGGCTCTGTACTCTGCCATGCTTAGGAGACAGTGACTACCATCATGGACCCTCTCCTTTTTCCTCTCTGCCACTCCTTCCTGTACCACGCCCCAAATAATAACAATTCACCTTACTGCTCTGCTCTTAAAGCTAAGTAGGAAATGTTGTTGCCAATAGTTAAGAAAGCCATTTGTTTTAGAATAGTCTGTGTGGGTGGGGAAAGGAGGTAAGGAGGAAGAGAGAAAAGGAAGGAGGGAGGAAGAGAAAGAGAGAGAGAGAGAGAGAGAGAGTATACATTCCTATACATTCGTTCTTTCATTATATAGTTTCATGTCAAGTGACTGCTGTGTACCAAATACTGTATTTGCTAAGCACTAAAGATAAAACAGTATTCAAGACCATCGGTACCTTATTGCAGTTATTGGTATGTGTGGAATTATTTCTAAATTAAACTAGTTATAAACACTATGCAAGAAAGTACATGATGCATAATTAAGGTATTTAAACTAACCTGGGAATTCCAAACATACTTCTCCAAAGATGGGCAGTTTATGGTGTGCTAACGAGACGTGAGCATCTTTACATCCTGGGAAGAAGCAGCTAGCAGAGACAGAGGGTTGAAGATATAGTAGAAGCTGTAAGAGATAGCATATGATTACCAGGAAGGCAGGTGAGGGTAAGAGGGATTTAGAGAATAGGTGGCAAGATAGGCCTTGGTGAGAGAAAGATACTTCCCTCCATGAACCTGAAGAAGAGATGATGGACACCATTGCAGGTAGGTTTGTAGAATCTGTGAAGAGATTGAGGGAGATTCCCTTGAAAAGCTTCCTTAATTTTGATAATGTCCTATGTGTGCTAGGACCAAAGAACATCTGAGAAGAATAGAGAAGTTTTGAAATAACTACCAAATAGGTTGACAAAAGTGGATCAAAGTCCATGTTTAATCAGTCTTTCGGGGATTTTCTCCTCCTGAGGTAATTGATAATGCTTGGGTCATGCAATCCCTGCTCTGGAATCCTTTACATACTGAACTATGGACTTTGTGAGCGATTTTGTGATCAACTCTCTTTAATAATTATCAAAGAAAAATGACACTCTATGGTTTAGCCATTATTTAGTGTCTTCACTTTCTTCTGAGAGCACTGAACTTATTAGAGGAAAGTGCCCTTCTCCATCATGAGAGCCTGACTGAGTAAAACATAGGTGGAGAAAGGACTTACAACTCTGGGGAAAGGATTTTCCAATATGGTCATCATTTACCCAAAGCAGAGATTTTCCACTGGTGTGTCCCAGCACACTGATGTGCCACAAGAATTTTTAAAACATGCAATACCTGACTATTTATGTCTGCCAGAAGATGAAAAAAGGTTGGCAATTGCTTATCTAAAGCAATGCATACTCTTCATGTTTTTTATTATTAACTTTTAGTAAATTACACTAACCCTACTAAAATACTTGTTTAGAGCTTATTTCTATTTCTTTATGATTGTTCTATAATTACTTAGCAAATACCTATATGCATGTATTTGGTTTGTGGAAAAAACAACAACCAACATAATTGATATTGATATTATTAAATAAGTTGCATCTAGTCAAATAATGATTTTTCTAAGAACTCAAACTGAAGCCCAGGCCACAATCAGCCAGTGCTTTATATATTATACTATATTATAATACTAGATTGTAAATTTCATGAGCAAAGTGACGAGGTTTAGTTTGCCACTATATACTCATTGCCTGGCATATAATTGATGTTTAGTAAACATTAACAAATTAAAGAATGAGTAAAAGAACCATACCACCTAGCATTTTATAAAGGAAAATTAGTTCAACTATATTTATTGATTGCTTGCTTTATACAAGCATATTTGTATATTCTTTTGAGATCTATATATATATAAAAGTCTAAGTGACCATTACCACTGGATGACCAGACAGTAGCTGTGGTGCACACTGACCACCAGGGGGCAAACACTCAATGCAGGATCTGCTCCCTGGTGGTCAGTACACTCTCACAGCCAACCTCCCATGGCCAGCCAACCTCCTACTGTCCCTCCTGTCCAGCTGGCCAGCTCCAATCGGCCCAATCACCAGCCAGGCTGAGGGACCCCATCTGTGTATGAACCCGTGCATCGGCCCTCTAGTTTATAATAAAAGGATAAATAAAATTTAGACCCAAACCTACATGAATTTGTTATCTGCAAGTGAGGGTAAGCATGTTAAATACCATGGCATACAGACTTATGAACAAAGTATTACATGGGATATGGAAGTCATAATGAAAAAAATAGCATATGCTGAGTCTTAAAAACAGCAGGAATTTTTTTAGGGAAAGGTAGGGCTGAAAGACATTTCAGTTGCACTGAAGGGAATGTGCAAATGTATGGAGTCAGGAAACAATGGTTTTTTACTTTATTATTGAAAGAGTCCACTCAATTGAAAAATGGAAAACATGAGGGGAGTAACAAAATATGAACACTAGAAAGAAGCTGGTAAAGAAGGGGGATAGTGAGTACTGTAGGAGGCTTAGGAGCTACATTAACGGAGTTTAGAATTTATTCAGAAGACTTTCCAGGCTTTCTGGGCTGGAAGGTGATGTGAGGTTCTTTTAGAAATAGCACATTAAAACTTATTCTAGAAAAATGATTGCAAGTTTCAAGTATATATATTAATAGAAAGTCAAAATTATTCATATCAACTGATGATGTATATTCTTGTCACATCTGAAGAGAACAATCCATTCTGAGGCCATAGAGACAGACCTTCACATCAAAGGCTTGGTTCATTGTTTGGAGGCACCGTTCTCTTCCATGTTTATCCTGGTAGATAAGAAAACACATATTCCTTTTTTGAGGGCTTGTGATTTGGGCTGTAAGAGAATTGTTAGCATACAAAGAAAAAATACAGTGGCTTAAGTTTGAAATTCTGAGGACTCAGGATTGCTTAACAGCCACATTCTTCTTAACATGTCAAGTATATGCCCTCCAATAGCTCTGCTCATTTCTGAAATAATAATCGTAGTAGCTTACTCGTATTTTATCCCTAAGTATCGTAAAAAGAGCAACACTCGTATAATGGGGAAGAGAAGAGAGCTTGTTATGCGGCTGGGATCTAAACACACACTGGCATTACACAAAGGATGGCATGCCCATTAGGGAAGGCTTTCAGGAATTATTGAGAAAACCTCTTCATTTCCGGTTTTGAAGTAATGATAATTAGTTAATTCAGTTGAAATGTTTTAAAGAACATGAACTAGACAAGGAGAGAGTGGCTACAGAGATTTCAAAGGTGGTGCGCTGAGTCATTTATGCCATTTCTGCTATAAGCCCTCGTAGCAGCAATTTTTAAATTAAAAATGAAGCTTGGGAAAAATGGAAAATGTCACTGAGCCTATCGTAATTATACAGGGGGGGGTTGGCAAACGTAGGTTTACAGTTGTGAGCACAGCAAACACATCGTTTATTCTTGCATCATTACTCATTATTTAGTGCCTTGTTTGTGTTACAACTGTAGGCCTACTTTTGCCCACCCTGTATTATCAGGCAAAAGTCTCTTTCTCTCCTTACCTCAGGCCTTCTTGTGGACAACATCCCCCCCATCCATTTTTAGCATCGTAATGTGTTTATACACAGTGACTGGTATTTTTATTCAGACTAGTGGATATGTAAGACAACGATTCAAGTGTGTATAAGACATTTTAATAATAGATATGAGACTTATCCTCCATGTTCACATGGGATGTATATAAATATTATAGCTGTTAAGCCAAAGTATTTGCATTTGATGTCAGTGGAACTTTCACATTAGCAGATGAGATAAAATATTTAGGGAATAGGAGAGATGGTAAATGAGCAAGTTAACAATTTCGTGCTATGTGCAGCTCATAATTGTAGCTCTGTGAAGAGCTCCCACTGAGCCAATGAAAAATGTGGGTAGAGGTTAGTGCCACGTTAATTGTTGCATTCAGCATCATTCAGGAGAAAAAGTGGAGCTAAAATTGCAGCATTTATATTTCTGCCCTTCAATTTTCCTTCATCTCTATACTTGTTATATTTTCTTCACTGGTTATTATTTATATACCATGTCTGATTTTTTTTCTCCCCTGACTCCTTGGGTTATTGAAGAAATATATTCTGTAAGTTGACTTCCAAGGCATTTTAAAAATAAAAAAACTACCATTCATCTCTTCATTTTCAGTATAAAATAAGAAATATAGTTCCATGGAAAATATTACCAAGTAACCTCATTGAAATATAGATGTTTGTAAGGAAAGAGGCATTTTACTAGATGTCTTCATTGCATGCCAGAGATTGTGGTATACCACCAATGCTAAGCCTACAGGTAATTTTAATTATCACCTGACAGGTCATTTTTCTTTTTTAGTAGTTTTCCAGTCCTTTGGGAACCACCTAGTCATTGACTATAGAAATTGTTGTGATTTTTTTTTCTTTTTCTGTAAGGAAAGAACTTCTGATTCCAAATATGCAGCTTCAATAATTTAGCTTTTATATTCCCCTGGGTCCTCATCTTTACAATGTGATTTAGATGTGGGATACAGGTTAATAATGTGTCAAGGTTGCTATTACCTAACTATCATCAACTCCTTGTTTAAATTCTCTTTACATGTGAGGCTTCAGAACACTATCAACACTCTTTTAGTAGTGTGTTAATTCAGAAAGTTAATATTTGTAAATTAAAGAATGCCTGTATTTTGATTTTCATCTACTAATATATTCTTTTCTTCATGCTCTAATTTTTCAAGTTTTCTATTCCTGTATTGGCTTTTACTTTCATCCTTTATATAAATATAAATATTATCTTTCCAATTATTTTATTTTTTGAGATATTCCTTTGCTAAATTTGGAAAGCAATTACACAAATCACAAGGGAACTGAAGGTAGCAAGGAGAAATATAAAGCAACCTTCTGTGGACTGTAAATCATCTTATTAAATGAAAAATTCCTTTTTTTAAAAGGGGGATAAATAAAACTTTTCTCTTTTGTCTTCATCTTTCAAATAGAGTTCTAGAAAACAACCTTCATCAGGTTACAAATTTTATTGTATAGTTTAGTGAAACAATTGCAAATTAAATTTGTAAGCTTTGAAGCACATGTAAGTTTAAAATTGTAGGCAAAAGTGGGAACATCTAAAATAGTGTAAAAAACAAAAATAAAGTAAAAAAAATACTTTAAAATTGTCATTGCCTGGCTTTTAAAAATCACGTAATATTGTCTTTTAATTTTTACAAACCCAAGTGCATTCCATGTTAGAAAGGCTTATATAATTATGTTGTTCATAGGATTATTTATGGTTTTGATTCCCCCCCCCCATTTATATGGAAACCATGACTCAGAAATTCATTTTCCTTGGCATACAAAATACATGTTTTATAAAATCTAAACTAATTATAACATATTAACATGTCCTTCTAAAACTTGGCAATATCCTTATCTCCATCAGATAAACTCTTCACAATGGGCATCACCTTAATGCACTGAGGGAATAGAAATGTTTCCTCCAGAATGGGAGGTAGATTGAGCTTCTTCTTCTTCTTGGTCTGGAATCTCGACCTCCTACAATAGTCATAGAATAATATCCTGATGTTACTCATGACTTAGACATTGTCATTTAGATACAACAGTGCTTAGGCATCAAACCATTGTGTAATTCTATTTGTATCATTGGATCATTTAAAAGTTGAAGTCAGGAACTCTTTTAAATAAAATGTTAAATGTGGAAATATAAAAATAGTATATAGAGCACTGAAATTTAGCCTCCAGCTTTTATCTAGCAGCAAAAGAAAGTTTCAAATCCATCAGAGTGGCTCAGTCTTGCGCATCGAAAGATTGCCCGTTCAGTTCCTGATCAGGATAGGACATATGCGGATTTGGGAACATATGGAAGGAAAATGATCAATCATCAATATCTCTCTCTCACATGATCTTTTTCTCTATCTCTCTTTCTCTCTCTCTCTCTCTCTCTTCCCCTACCCTCACCTTCCTCTTTCTAAGCATGACCTCTGGTGAGGATTAGAAAAAAAAGAAAGTTTTACAATGACAAACAAGTACATTTACCAAATTCAAATAAGACTTTTATAAACCTCATCTTGAGTCAGAATTGTATTCATTAGAGTTCTAAAGTGTAAATATCAAGACATAATTCTATACATCTAAGATTTGTTTCTATGGATTTAGGCAAAATACCTAGTTTTACTAATTAACATTGGGCCTGTTGCTGAGAGTTAAACCAATTCTGGGCAATATAGACGTTCCTTACTCATTTAAAGGACAAAAACTGAACATGGACAAAACTATATTTGGGTTTTGTTTTTATCTTTCGTCCCCACATCTAGCACATAAGAGTGGGTAAATAATGAATAAATGGAAAGAAGGAAGGGAAATAGGAAATGGACAAATAAATAAATTTATGAAAAATTATCAAGGCTTGTCTGAATAGACAACAATACTAATAAAAGTATGTTTCTAAGTACGTATTTATTTTATATCTTAAACTAGAGGCGCAGTGCATTAAAATTCAAACAAAGCCTGGCTTGCCTCCTCTCACAGTCTGGGAGCTCTCAGGGGCAGGAAGCAACCCAGCAATCGGGGGAAAGTGACGCCCCATCACACTTCTGCTGCTGCCACTGCCAGCAGCACCAGCCTTGACTGGCCCTGGTTACCTGAGCCTTGGGCAGCCCTGGGTGGCTGGGCAGCTGTCATCCGAGGTTGCCTGTGCCTCAGGCTATCTCTGGGCAACTTGGGGGCTGAAGGGACTGGGACACTCCAGAGGGAGGGATGTGGAGCAGCCAGGCCCGCCTGGGTGCAGACCTGACCTTGCCTTGCACTTGCCGCCCCCCTGGGGCTGAGGAGATTGGATGCCACCATCTTATGGCTGTGGGTACTGCTATTTTTGAGGGTGGGGCAATCAATTAGCATATTCCCTCCTTATTGGCTGTGTGTGTCACCATCTTTGTGACAGTATGAAGGTCAATTAGCATATTCCCTCTTTATTAGATAGGCTTGTGTGTACTAACAGCACTACAGCAGGCAGACTAGTCTTACCTAAAGCTTCTGAGAGCTAATGAATAGGTAAGTTATCCGTATTTGGGACATTCAAGCACCCTGCTAGGGAGGGTGGACTCCTTCTTACATTGTCTCTGCTTCACAGGCTGGCTGTAATTTGCAAGTGAGACTGCTTCTTCCCAGGGTTCAGTTCTAAGGCATCTGGTAAGGCAAAATTACCACTCATAAAATCCTTTTTACCACTCATAAAACTTGATTTAGGGTCTATACTTATATATAGTAATTTGTAAGTGCATTAAAATTTGAAGAGTTCTATGCTAAACTTAAAACAAAGTCTAAACCCTTGGCAGAGAATGACCCGGTGTTCAGTAACAAGGATGGCTTGGAGGTTAGGAGTTCCTGCTTTGAAATCAGTCTGTGAACATGGGATCCTAGATCCATTGCTTACTACCTGTGTGGCCTTGGCCAAAGGACTTAGTGTCTCTTGCTCTGTTTCCACAGCTGTAAAACTGGATTATAATTGTACCGACAGAATAGGTTGTTGCGAAGATCAAATGAGAGAATCTGTGTCTGGATTACAGTAGTTGTGTTTGCTATTCCTCCTGACTTTATGTTGACTATAAAGTTCCTAGTAGAGAACAAATGATGGATGAGAATTGTAAAATGTTTCTGTTTGCCTGAAGGATTTACTCCATTCTGCTTTAATAAATCAGCTTATGTAACTTAATAAATATAAATAAATTGTTCACTGGGAGGAGGTAATGAGGAGGTAATGAGATAAAGTGTCCCCTGGCACACAGTAGGTAATGCACGCTGGGTTTTCATCTAAATCATGTGTGAGCAGATGGAAGTGCATACTCTTCTTGGAAAAGATATAGAAGTGACCTTGACTTCCTGCATCTATCTTTTTAGTCTGTCAGTATATTTTGAGGCCTCACTGAACAGGAAACCGACTCATGTTCTTTAGCATTAATTGCATATCAAATGGGAGGTTAGGTTATAAATCCATCTGACAAGTTAAATGTATATATAATATACATCCACTGCACTAAGATCAACCAGTTTACTTCTGCTACATAAAATTTTTCACTACTTGGCCAAAAACAAACCTCCTTGACCATTTTACCTAACCAAGTTTCAATCACAAATCCTCTCAGATCCAACCCAGATAAGCTAGAATTCCCAAAAAAATGGTTTCTCTAAGTAATCTGCCTTAAAACTACTAGTTCCTTTATCTGCGCGCGCGCACACACACACACACACACACACACACACACACACACACACCACACCACATCTTCTGTAAGTCCAGTTACTTACACTTCACCCCTTTCCTGCCAGTCCCTCCATTGAGCTTTTGTTGAGTAGAGACATCAGCTATGGGTTGTCCAGCTCTCTGTTGTATAAAGGCAAGTTGTGTCCTTTCCTACTGAAAAGTGCTGGCAGATTGGCTCCTGGCATACTCAGTCTAAATATATCAATTATTCAACCAATATTTATTCAGCGAGTCTGGGATTATATGGTGCACTTAGGATGCTAATAGGTGAAGATACACTGATTTTATCACACTTCTGAGTTGGCAGAAAATTATACTAATGAAAATTTGCTGTGATATAAGTCACCAATGCAATTCTGTAGTTAACTTTCCTTTGTAGGATGGCCAGACCAGAATGCTTCCTACATAATATGAAAGACTAGTGAGCATTCAGGCATATATACTATATGTATATAAGTAGAAAATACAGTTACTTGAAAAACAATCAGGTGTTGTTTTTTTTATTTTCTTGTTCTACTTTTCATCTGTGAAGGAGAAAAGGAACAAAAGAGTCTGACATTTTTTTTCTTCATTTTTCTCATTCTACCACAGTTGTTGTATGATCTCATTTGAGGCTAATCTTTCATTTTTTACTTTAAATTAGACAATGATGATAACACTGTTTCATGGACACTGCATCTGTGTGTCATATTTAGGTAGAGAATATTAATTTTAATCACCTTTCCTCAAAACTTATTACAATGATTTATAAGTATCTGGACATTGTGTAATGTCACAACAGTGTTTCTTCTCTTGATGCTTTTCATTGCTATAACATAAAGTAAAATTCTATAATCACAAGTGGAATAATAGCTACTGTAATTGAGGGCCTGTTATGTGCCAGGTACACTCAAAGTATTTACTAACATTTTAAAATTTATTCTTCTCTTCATCTTTATGAAGAAGATATTATTACTCTCTATTTACAGATAAATAATTCAATACACAGAGAAGCTAAGGAATATAACCACTCTCTCTCTCATAAGCCTGATTTCAAAGCCACTTCCCTTTTGCTCTGCCCTACTCATACCTCTCAAAAAACTACACTTAAAAACCCACCATGGACCATATCAGCTTTTCATCCACTGTTCAAAAGCTAACTCATCTCACACTAGCCCCATCCGTTTCTTATTGGTAGTTCTGATATTTGTATTCAAGGTTGGCAATTTTTTGAATGTCATTGGGCCAAGATCACTTCTTTGAATAAGACTATAATGTGGACAAAGAAAGATAGAGAGAATATAATTACATAAAACAAGATAATCAATGAGGAGATTGATTTCTTTGATGCTACAATGGATTTCTTATAAAAACTAACACACCCAAAATGCTTGCTTTAGCTTTTCTTGCAAATGCATTTAATTTGCCCTTAGAATTGAGTCCTGATTTGAATGGATCACAAATATGAAGTAAAATGTTTCTTTTTTAATTTAAATCTCTTCTCTTTATTCATACAACCTGTGTACAGCCCTAGCTCCTCTTGAAAATCCTTGAAGCATTCTCAAGGCACAGGACCAGTGTCTTAAAAACTATTTGTCTTTTGCATTTTGGCTATTTCGATGACTATGAAATGCTCTCTTTAGTTCTTGTTGTCTTAATGCTTTGTCCTGTTAACCAAATGCCTCTGAAAAGTTTAGTAGTTTGGGAAACAATAAAGGACAATATGCTTCTATTTCTGTAAATTACATATTCTAGAAATTTGATATAAATAAGATCATATAATATGTGACCTTTTGTGTCTGCATTTTTTTATTCACTTACCATGTGTTTTAAGATTTGTCCATATTATAGCAAATGTCAATACTCCATTTCTTTTTATGGACAAACTAGAGGCCCAGTGCATCAGTCTTCTAAAATACAGCATTGCTTCCTTAAAATTAAATAGATTGAAAAAAGATATTTCCTGAAGATTAAATCATGGTTTATTAATTTGCTTCTAGAATCAGAGGCCCAGTGTATCAATGATAACTTATTCCAATGTGACCTAACCTAGCCCTTGTGAAATATCAGTTTCTCTTTCAGAAAGATTGCCAGTATAGCTTAATTTGGCTTAGAATCATCATTTATATCTAAGCATGTCATCACAAATTTAAAATGTTTCTCATGACAGCTTTGAATTTATTTGCTTAACTTTTTAAAGCATTAAAACTTGAATGATTTCTAGAATAAATGGTGTGTCAACTTTAGTTTCTTTTTGGCATAAACTTGCCTTTGCAGTATAAGATGCACATTTTTCTACCTGAGAAATTCTAAAAAACCTAGGGACTTTTATTACTTGGGGAAATATGTTTGAGGGTTAGCATATTTTTTCCCTTTGAATGACAGAAAAACTTGTTTTCTTTCTTAGTATGTTGATTTTCCCTTCCAACTATGCAATGAACTGCCATTCTATTGTATTAATCACTCTAATTTCCCAAAAGCTGTACTAAATCTTACTGTTTTAGGATAGTTTACAAAATACAATGCCTGAATTAAATATGTCTCCAGTAGATTTTACCATTTAACTGTATCCTTCTCTCCTTTGTACTGCTATTACATATAATATCTGAATGACTTTATTATATTTCAGAGCATGACTATTATTTCCTGCTATTTTGTCTTTTCTACTTGAAATAGAGTTTCTTATTTCTCTAGTATTTTTAGGATCAAAGCCTATTAGTTAAAAATTCAAAAGCTGAATCAATCTTCAAGTAAAAGAACAGTGTATTACTGTAAGGGAATATATACATTTGGAGCTCTTATGTTCATTTTACTCTGCTTAGTTAGATCTATACGGTGAAATAATTTCTTCATCTAAATGTGTAAGATATGGCCATCTAAATAAAATAACTGTTCATATGTTTCCTGCCAAATCTTTCACTAAACATTTTATTTTAGAATTGTTTTCTATTTACAGAAAAATTATTAATATAGAACAGATAGTTCATATACCCTGAGTGGCCAGATTATTATGACCACCTGACATTTGTAGGCAAATTAGCCATACACTGAATTGTATGGGATATGGAAGCCGAGGCCTGTTTGAACACCTTTGCTGTCTGCAGTTACCAAGTTAAAACCTCTCCAATTCGCACAGGACCTCAAGGATTGGACAATCGAGCATTAGAAAAGTCATGTGGTCCGATAAATCACGTTTCTCGTTGCATCAATCAGATGGCAGAGTGACAATTTCACAGAAACGGCATGAAAGCATGCACCCCACATGCATGAGTACAATCCTTCAAGCTGGTGGGGGCAGTGTTATGGTTTGGGGCATGTTTTTCTGGTATCGTTTGGGCCCTTTAATTCATGTGGAACAAGGTCTGGATAGCACAACATATCATGTTGATGCTGTATCCCAATGGAGATGGCTTCTTCCAACAAGACAATGTGCCGTGCCACTGTGCTCATATTGTGCCGGAGTGATTTCAAGAACATGAGGGAGACTTTACCTTGCTTAGGTGGCCCCCACAATCACCAGATCTCAATCCAATTGAGCATTTGTGGGACGAAGTTAAAAGAGCCATCAGGCAGCTGGTTCCACAACTATCAAATCTCACAGAACAGGACAGTGCTATTCATCAAGCATAGCATCAGATTCCTCTCATCCCCTTTCAACATCTTGTGGAGTCAATGCCAAGAAGAATCTCCTCAGTATTGAAGGCAAAAGATGGCCCAATGAAGTACTGATGGGGTGGTCATAATAATCTGGCCACTCAGTGTATACCTAAATCTAGTTTCCACATTTGCATATTGGTTATAATAAATATGGCAACAATATTGATATTAAAGTCCATGATTAATTCATATTTCCTCAATTTTCACCTATTATGCTTTTTCTGTTCCAAAATTTCTTCCATCAAACCACTTTATAATTGGTAGTTATGTCTTAGCTTCCTCTTGCCTGTTAAGGTTTCTCATATTTCCCTTGTGTTTTGATGATCTTGACAATTTCAAGGAGTACTGGTCAGATATTTGTAGAATGCTCCTCAGTTGTGTTTCTTTTGTTTTTACATTTTTCTCATGCTTAAACCTAGTTTACATATTTTGTGGAGGAAGATCACAAAGTAGCTTTCTCACCCCATCATATCAGAGTGCATACTCTCAACCTGACTTATCACTGTTGATGCTGGCCATGACCACCTGGCACAGGAAATGTTTGTCAGGTTTCTCTACTATGAAGTTACTCGTTTTTCCTATTTTTCATACTGTACTTTTTAAAGGAAGTCACTATGCACAACCAAGGAGTGCATCAGTATATTTCACATTTTTGAGGGCAGAATATCTATAAAAAGTATTTGGGAGTCTTTATTGGAGATTTTTCTGTTCTCTTCTGTTATTTATTTACTAAAGGCTCGGTGCACAAAATTCATGTACAGGGGTGTCCCTCAGCCCAGCCTGCACTCTCTCCAATCTGGGACTCCTTGAGGGATGTTAAACTGCCTGTTTAGACCCGATCCCACCAGAATCAAGTCTAAACGGACAGTCGGGCATCCCTCTCACAATCCAGGACTGCTGGCTGCCAACTGCTCGCCTGCCTGCCTTCCTGATTGCCCCTAACCACTCTGCCTGCCAGCCTGATCACCCCCTAACTGTTCTCCTACCAGCCTGTTTGCCCCCAACTTCCCTCCTCTGCCAGCCTGGCCACCCCTAACTGCCCTCTCCTGCAGGGTTGATCACCTCCAACTGCCCTCCCTTGCAGGCTTGGTCCCTTCCAACAGTCCTCCCCTGCTGGCCACCTTCTGGTGTCCATCTTGTTTCCACATGGGGGCAGAATCTTTAACCACATGGGAGTAGTCATATTGTGTGTTGGAGTGATGGTCAATCTGCATAGTACTCTTTTATTATATAGGATAGAGGTCTGACCCATGGGTGGGGGGTGGCTGGTTTGCCCTGAAAGGTGTCCTGGATCAGGGTGGGGGTTACCTTGGGACGTAGGGTGGCCTGTGTGGGGCCTGTGGTGGTTTGAAGGCCAGCCATGCCTCCTAGCGACCCAAGTGGAGGCCCTGTTATTTGGAATTTATTTACCTTCAACAATTGAAACTTCATAGCCTGGAGCAGAGCCAAGCCTCCTGCTTGCTCCGTGGCTGCCACCATTTCTGTTTGGATTTGTTTACCTTCTATAATTGAAACTTTGTAGCCTTGAGTGGAGACCTGAGCCAGCCAGGGTGTGCAGAAAGCTTTGCTTCTTCTACTGCAGGGGGCAACCCTAGCCTCCTGCTCTTTTCAGCTTCGTGGCTGCTGCCATTTCTGTTTGGATTTATTTATCTTCTATCATTAAAACTTTGTAGCCTTGCCGAAACTGGTTTGGCTCAGTGGATAGAGTGTTGGTCTGTGGACTGAAAGGTCCCAGGTTTGATTCCGGTCCAGGGCATGTACATTGGTTGAGGGCACATTCCCGATGGGGGTGGGGGGTGTAGGAGACAGCTGGTTGAAGTATCTCTCTCATTGATGTTTCTAACTATCTATCCCTCTCCCTCCTTCTCTGTAAAAAATCAATAAGATATGTTTAAAAAAAACAAAACAGAAAAACTTTGTAGCCTTGAGTGGAGGCTTATGCCTGCAAGGGCAGGTGGAAAGCTTGGCTTCCTCTATTGCCTGGGAAACCCAAGCCTCCCTCCTGCTCTCTGTAGCTGTAGCCATCTTAGTTGGGTTTATTTGCATACTCACTTTGATTGGCTGGTGGGCATGGCTTGTGAGTGTAGCAGAGTGATGATTAATTTGCATATTACTCTTTTATTAGGTAGAATTTATTAGGTAGGATTTGATCATATATGCTTATTAGTATGGCCTCATGGAGATTTATTTTGGACTTTGAGTTATAATCCAGTGCAGTTACTTATTTATTCACATTGTTTCAGCTTTAGCCATCAGGAATACCTTCATTTCTTTTTGTTGTATTTGTGTTTACTTTCTAGCACTATAGATGCTTCAGGCACATCATGAACATTTTCTTCCACAGCCATAAAATGAACCATTTCTCCAAGGAGTCATGGGTTTCTTTTGCTGGAAAAAAAGTATTAGAAACCAAGATCTGGGCACTAGATGTTCTGTTATATTTTTTCAAGCTAAAGGGATGGAACTAGTATTTCTTGAGCTTCTACCATAATCTAAGTCAGAGATTAGCAAATGCTTTCTGTAAAGGACCAGAAAATATAAATTTTAGGCTTTGAAACTATATGGTCTCTGTCTTGGAAGTGAAAAAGCAGCCATAGACAATATATAAGTAAATAGGTATTGTTTACCAATAAAACTTTATTTATAAAAATAGACTAAATATATGCCATATGTGTGTCTATTGTATATCGGAGGAGGTCTAACAGAGGAGAAGGAGAGAGATGGGGGGAAGGAAAGGAGAGAGAGAGAGAGAGAGAGAGAGAGAGAGAGAGAGAGAGAGAGAGGGAGAGGGAGAGGGAGAGAGAGAGAGAGAGAGAGAGAGAGAGAGAGAGAGAGAGAGGGAGAACTAGGAATTTAATTAATTAATTCTTAGAGCAAAAGAGTCAAGAATTGAGCCCAAGTGGTCTGATTATAAAGCCAGTGTTATTTTTATTTCACCTTAGGGTCTGTCAGTTGACTCTGCAAATTGTAACCCTGCAGTTATTTTTGTTTCCTTTTCCAGCTTTCAGAAAGTAGTGGACTATTTCATGCATAGACTAATCAGATGTCAGAAGCGATGTAACTGTAACAAAGAGGTTGGTTCTACATGCTGTACTTGGATGTTAATCTCATTTAATTTTGGTCACATGTACAGTTATAAGCTCCAGGTTATTAATAAATAGACCAACCCAGACACAAAGCCGTTTGCTGAAATATGCTGTAGAAAAGGGTCATTCAAAGAAAAGACATTTTCTGGCTAACATGGTTTTTAGCCAGTTAGGTATCACTGTAACTGTTTAATGAGGAGCTGCTTGTTCACCAGCAAAAACCACCATGTAAAGATGACAAATTCAACAGTCCTCCTTCCCAGAGACTAGCAAAGGAAACAATAAGGAAAGGCGGATATGACAATTTCAAGATGGACTTAATCTGCTAAAGAAAGGTAAGAAAGAGAACCAAAGAAAAATGAAGACATCCTAATGTGAACCAAATTGATTTCTTAGAGCATTGTAAATCTGTAGCCAAGCCACATACTTTCCCTTGTATATGTTATGCCATTTTCCAGACCATTTTCAAATTATTCTTCAGTGGGAAGTTCTCACATTCACAAATCCTTCTATGAATTCATAATTCTAGATGCAACGTTCCTCTTACCAAGGCAGTCCGGCTCCTGGAAATCAACAGCATTTGCTTCAGCTGTGAAATGACCTAGTGTGTGGTGCATATTTACTCCCTCAAGCTATTATAAGTTATGAATAATCAATAAAGAACTGGAGAAAGATAATGTATTAAAGGCAAAACACACAATACTTCTAGATGCATTGGCCTTATGCAGGACATAAAAATTCTCCTATTATTGATTATACATTTTTCTAATTGTTCAAAAGTTGTTCTCCAAAATACCAATGATTTTTCTTAGACTACTATCAAATGAAACAAATTTCTCCTCCCACTAGGCCATTAATCAGTGATAGATATAAATCTATAGTGGTGTATTTAAATGAGACACCAACTCATGTAACTATTGATCATTCATTATATATATATATATATATATATATATATATATATATATCTGGGTCAAGGACAAAGTCTATGGGGAGAAAAAATTAGCACAGAGGATTAGAAAAGATGCATAGGAAGGCCACATGGTTAGATTTTTTTTGTTACTAGATAATGTTTCAGAGAACTGATATTAATAATATAAATGATATAATAAAGCATAATATCATAACATATGATAAAATAGTAATAGTTATATTCAGTAGTCAGAAAAGCACAAACCACTCTAGGTATTTCAAGAGCAAAGGAATTTATGCATTGAATTAGTTACAAAGTTGTTGTAATGGAGGAATGAACAAAACACAAAGGTTTACCCATGGATCCTGAGTTGGTGCCACTCCTGTGCTGATACCCATCTTTGCTATTACTTTGTTGGAAGTTTTGTTCCTGGAGTTATTGCAACTGATTAGGAACCTGGGCACATTCCTACAGAGAGCTTGCATGACACTGCTGCTACCACTTTCGCTGAATGCACCTCTCTTCCTCTTGTTTTACAGTTTTCTGAACCCAACTAGCAAGGAAAATATAGTTTGCAGGCTACCACTCCTGCAGTTCAAAAGTGGGTATAGGAAGGCAAATCTAGAGCTATGCCTGCAGAAAATAACCAAGATGCATACAATATGATATGCAACAATTTAAGTATTTTAAGATAGATAATAGGTAGATAGATAGATGATAGATAGATAGATAGATAGATAGATAGATAGATAGATAGATGATAGATAGATAGATAGATAGATAGATAGATAGTAGATAGATATACCTATTTTACCATAGAAATAAGGCATAAAGAAACTGAAGAAACTGAGGCATAAAGAACCAAAATAATATGAAATTCACATAACTATTAAGAAATGAAATTTAGATTTGAACCCAGGTAATATAATTCTAGAATTCATACCTTCAAGCATTCTATTACAAACCAGCAAGCAAGGTGCTTTGGACCCTCATTCATTTGCCCAAGGAAAATAAACTACTTTTTTTCCCCAGGGTCCCCTTTCTGGGTATTTCTGACACATACCTGTCCAGGTATCTCATATAATTCGATCTTCATGATACCATTGGCATCATCTAAACTTGATCCATATAGCCCCTCCTCTTTGTATAACCAACAATCTCAATGGTAAGTCATTTCAAATGGTTTTCTTGCCAGTTCGCCTTCCCTTGAGCGCCTGCTGCTACCACTACATTGGCTTCCACATGAGGGAAAACTCTGCTCCTTGCCTTTCTCATACTTAACATGAACACCTCACCCAAATATGGAGCAGTTCCTCTCTTTAATTTCCCACAACAAAGCTAATGACGAGACTCCCACATGGCAGGATTTCATTGTAAATAAGACATAAAGAAAAGCTATCAGAACACAGGATAAATGACAATTACAATGAAATGAGACTGCTTTTGGAGTGGACTAGTCCAGTCCAGGCCTATCCTTAGAGTCAGGGCATGCTCTGGCCTGGTTTCTGGCCTGCCTCTCAATAGCAGGAACAAGTGATTCTTACCACATGGTATGTTTCTGAGTCTATCTCTGTTCATCAGAGTCCTGGCCCACTGCCTAAGCCCCAGTTAGAGAAGGAGTCCCGTTCTCACCCAAATTTAAGATCGAATTTGCCAAATTTTATTTCCCTTCCCTTACTAAGAAAAGATACCCAAAAGTTGGGATGCAAAGGAATAGCTGCATGGCCTTCCTATGTCATATTCTAACACTGTCCAATGGGTCTGTGCAAAACTTATTTAATTCTCTAAGATGATTCAGTTTATTTGATTTACTGTTGATAAGGTTTCATTCTCTGTGCAGTTAGATGTTAACCTTTAGAAAATTGTTAAATTGCAAATAAATTTTGTCCAGTTTAGACGCAAATGATTTCTGTCTGATAGAAAAGATAACCCCAAAGGTTATGTTTTACGGTCTTGGAAGATATTAAGCAATTTAGTATTTCATCTAACAATGCCATATCAGCATTTTTCCCCTTCCTGTTCCTATACATACTTTGACCTTTCCTATGCTCTATCGGACCAGTTTAACCTCTGGCTTAATCTTTAAGTTAGGTTTTTAAAATGAGCTTACTTCATATGTTTGTGAGTTCTACTTACTTTGGCAACACATATACTCTTTTTCATGAGTTATATTTTTAACTTTTAGAACATTATATTTCCATACTGATTAGTTTCCAACAGTATTAGTAAAAATAGAAGTGCCCACTTCCTTTACCAACTATTAAGACAAATTCTTAATAATTTGGACTTTCTAATGCAAGTTGCAGACTGATTAATGTCATTTAATAAGAAAATGGTTTGGTGTAACATTTGGATCTGTGAAATATATTAAGACAAATTCTTAATAATTTGGGCTTTCTAATGCAAGTTGCAGACTGATTAACGTCAGTTAATAAGAAAATGGTTTAGTGTAATATTTGGATCTGTGAAATACTGAAATTCCCAAAAACAGAACATGGTATTTCTCAGCACTCCTTGAGCTTGGAGTGTGGTTTCATCATTTACTTCTTATTGGAGAACCTCTTTGTTTATCTTAACTCCCCTACTGTTTCTTGTTTAACAGCATGTAAAACGTGTATCCCTCTCAATGGTGTTGCACCTACCATTTAATTCCTGGTTAAAGGTCAGATATTCATAATCATAAGTGACTGAGAACCAACTCTTTACTTATGAGTAACTTCCCAAAGGAAAATATACAACCTTTATAAAGGCAAATACTTGGCTATTGGATGGCATCCTTTGTGACTATATGGAGAGAGAGAGTGAGAGGGAGAGAGAGAAGACATTCTGGACAAAGGAACAAATATTAAAATAGAGCTCAAAAGATCCAAATAGTTTCCGCAGTCTCTGTCAAGAATAAAGAAGAAGAGCCAAAATTGGTTTGGATCAGTGGATAGAGTGTCGTCCTACGGACTGAAAGGTCCCAGGTTCGATTCCGGTCAAGGGCATGTACCTTGGTTACGGGCACATCCCCAGTAGCAAGTGTGCATGAGGCAGCTAATCGATGTTTCTCTATTCCTCTCCCTTCCTCTCTGTAAAAAATAAATAAAATGTATTTTTTTTAAAGAATAAAGAAGAGGCAGAGTACTTGCTTGTTTATAGTTAACTAAATAGCTTAATAAGGTGTTCCCACTTTCTAACAAAGTGGCCTGTGCAAGGACTATCTGAATTCCACCATTTTCCCCCAAGTTCCTTTCTAAGCCTGTTTTTTCTAATTTCCTCTGACTTCAGAATACAAGTGACATTTTTCAAAATTGAGGTCTAAAATGGCTAACGAGTATTTTTTCAAGTCATTCTTTTGTTAATGTAAGCTTAATTTACGGTGCATCTGTTTCATCCCAACCACTGTTCTAGTTGCTGGGAGCAAAAGTGTACAATTCATGCTTTTGGTCTTTCAAAGGATGCATGCAATTGTCTGGCTCATTTATTTGTCCAAGTGAAAATATTTCTGTAGGCAAGGTGCCTTGGGACAACAGGATAAAGATCTATCAGACAAGCAGGCAGAATATCCATTCCCAGTGCTATTTCTCCAGAGTAATGAGAATTAAATTCAATTCCCAATATTAATCTACATTCATTTTCTGACTGGTCATGACCTTGAAACCACCAATAGCCACAATTTAACTGGTGGGCTGGAGAACCCAGCTGGGACTCCCCTCCAAAGATACACTAAAGCCATAGAAAAAATAAATTCAACCCAGTTGCAGCCACATTTTTTTTTAATCACCTCAACTGCCCCCACCCCTTGCACACAGCGTAGTTTATTCTGCTGGAGGGATCAATGGATTATCTGTTGTTTCTAATAACTTGCATCGTTGCCCCTCTCTATTGTGGATAAAATGGAGGGCTGAAAATAGCACAATTAAGGCTGAAGATAACACAATGGCTTTTACAAATCAATGTGAAGGATATAATTTGTTAACTCCAGATAACCATTGACTTAACTGCTTGTAGTTGTAACACATGGTAGAAAGGTGTAGGTATGTTTCTGAGGTTAGCAAACAGGCCAGAAAATATGCCAGTGAGTGCTGACCCATGAGGAGTTACTGGAGTGATCAAAAATAATAAAGTCAAAAGAAAAAAAAAGTCACTAGCTCTTATTCTAAATCACCTGAATCAGAGGATGTGATAAGTCATTGATTCTTATATTGAAAATATATAGAATGTGTTTGTGACATTTTATTTAAAGTTTTAAATATTATTAAATATTCATTGCACAGTTCCTAAGAAACAATTAATGTTAGTCAAATTTTAATTTATATGTAACATATTTGTATTATTTAAAGTCTCTCTATATATAGTCTTTCAAGTAACCCAAAGCATACTCACACATACTATCCCATTTATCTTCATAATAGTCCCTATGAGATACCAGGGTTATTATTATCACCAGCTTGAAAATGGAAAAGTGAGGGGACAATAGGTTAAATGAATAGAAGTAGGCATCAATTGAGTTATAGCTTCAAAGCCCTGCAAAATAAAACCATGCTTAGTTTACAATTTTTTTAAAATTATAGTTTCCCAGGTGTTTTAAAGTTAGTATTCAATACCTTAGACTTTATCTGGTAATTGTAAAATTCAGTGGTTTTTCAATTATCCTGCAGGCTCATATTTTATTTCTATAGTTATAATCCACATAAGAAAAAAATAATACCTGAATAATGTGCATCTAAACATTCATAAGATCTTTGGTCAATAGTTAATATATGAAGAAAATTCAACAATTTCTATTTATGCACCAATGCTTGCATAATTAATTTATGGATAAATGTTAAAATGCCACTCACATTTTCTTGTATGGGCTTTCCTACTCTAAATATACCTCAGATGATTATTCACTTTCAAATGTGTCATATTGAGAGCTTTCAATGAGGATGCAAAATGGCTAATATATAATTCAGATCACTTTTATAACCTTTGTTCAAATTAAACTTTGGGGGGAAAGTCCAATATACATTAGTTACCAAAAAAAGGACAACTAAATCCAGACAATAAGAGTCTCTAAACCTTGCCTTAATATTCAGTCTGCTATTGTGAATCAACCATGGGGAATGGCTTAATTTATGTTCTTGCCTGAGGGGGTACTCCACAGAGGCACCCAACCTGTGTTCCACTACTTGGCTCTTCCCTTCATCCACTTCCAGTATTGACATTATCTTTTCTTTGCTGATCTTACCATATGAAAAGCTTTTATAAAAACAGAGGCAAGATGTTAGAATTCTTTATTTACTTTCTTTTCTATTTTTTTTTAATGAAAGGCGTTATGTATGGATAGTTCAAATACGATTATAGCATAGCATCGAATATGGTTATACCATTTCCTGAATAACAGTTTCTAGAGGGGGATTCAGTAAATGGCACCTTTAGCCATTTATCAACTTGTATGTACTTCTTTTCTGAGAATATGCACACTGCTCTCTTGTACTGATCACTATACTTAGAGCCACGGGGCCTCCGCTTCTGTGTCCTGGTAAATGCTGCAGAATGACTTGAACAGAGCTGAGGAGTGTGTAACTGGGCAGAGGTTGTTGACCTGGTGAAATATTCCAATTGGAAATGAAGGGCACCTGGAACAAGGGAATTCACATAAAGAAGCTCGCATATTGCCTGGGCAGCCATCAGAGACACTATATAAACCCGGGTTACACGTCTTCCTTCCTTTTCAGATTGCAGGTGGCAGCTAAGCCACTGAACCAGTTTATGGAAATATGCACGTGTGAAAATCTCAAATGGAGAATTTTTAGATTATTGTGCACAATAATGGCTCTTCTAGGTGGCAATGGGAAACTTAAATCAGCTGTGCATTTAGTTGTGTTGACCATTTAACTATGCACTAGTACCGTGGTGGGCAAACTGCGGCTTGCAAGCCACATGCGGCTCTTTGGCCCCTTGAGTGTGGCTCTCCCACAAAATACCACAGCCTGGGCAAGTCTATTTTGAAGAAGTGGCGTTAGAAGTTTAAGTTTAAAAAATTTGGCTCTCAAAAGAAATTTCAATCGTTGTACTGTTGATATTTGGCTCTGTTGACTAATGAATTTGCCAACCACTACACCAGTAGCATCTCTAAAAGACTATTTCATTTGCCGTCAACAAAGAACAAAATGTCTTTGGTTCTACAAGGCACTTGAACTTCTAATGGACCCTTTTTGAAATTCTGTGTTGATAAGAATAATTCTCTTTTTTCATATATGACAATAAAAGCACTGTGACAAAAAAAATAAGCCTGATTAATGAATGCAATAGTGATGATTTTTCCAGTGCTGAAATGAATTGGCTCTGCAGCTCTTCATGCCTGGAGCGTCACTCAGAGCCAAATGCAGAGTCAGATGGTGGTGTGATTCACCAGATTCCTGAACCCGTCTTACTCTGATGTTTGGGCTGGATTTGGATGAGGCCTGAGTAATGGGAGGGGGGTATGGTGTGAGCGGCAAAACAGGGGGAGTTGATCAGGTCCTCTGAAGTCAATCTGATCAGCTTCTTCCCCAAGTTCACTAATACCTTTGAGGGCAATTTTCTACTTCCCGCTACTTTTATTTTATCTATCTATCTAGATATCTATCTATCTATTTATTATTATTGATATTTTTACAGAGAGGAAGGGAGAGAGACAGAGAGCCAGAAACGCCAATGAGAGAGAAACATCGACCAGCTGCCTCTTGCACACCCCCCACTGGGGATGTGCCCACAACCACTGTACATGCCCTTGACCGGAATCGAACCCGGGACCCCTCAGTCCGCAGACCGATGCTCTACCACTGAGCCAAACCGGTTTCGGCTACTTCCCGCTACTTTTGTTTTCGTTTTCACAGCGTCTGAGGCAGTGTGAGCTCACCTGGAAGAGCACACTGTGCTCACACTAATAAAATAAGGAGTCGCCCCTGGCCACCTGATCTAGAGTGACCCAAGTCCCAGGCACTGCATAGCCCAGAGCCGTGTTTAATTTTAAATATATTTTATTGATTTTTTACAGAGAGGAAGGGAGAGGGACACAGAGCTAGAAACGTCGATGAGAGAGAAACATCGACCAGCCGCCTCCTGCACACCCCCCACTGGGGACGTGCCAGCAACCAATGTACATGCCCTTGACCGGAATCGAACCCGGGACCTTCCAGTCCGCAGACTGACGCTCTACCACTGAGCCAAACCGGTTTCGGCCATGTTTAATTTTATTTATAGCCCTTATCACTCACTGGCATGTAGGAAACTGCCTGAACTACTATCTTCATAAAGTAAAATTCTGTTCAATGAATACATAACTGAAGAATCATAAGGTCTTTAAAGTTTTCCTCATCAGAAAAGTAATTATTGTTGGCAGACTGACCTGTTTAATTTTGTGTAGAACTATAGGCACATCCCTGGGAAATAATGAGACAGTTTTACTCTTATCACTCTTAATTCCCTGAAATGAGAAAAAAGCAAACCAGAATGATCCAGCCTTCTATGCTTCTTAACATCTATGAGTACCATGAAACCAAAGGTGTCAGAACTTGGGCTGGAACTGAGTTCAAATTAATATTAATAACAATTATTTTGAATTTTTAAGAAGAGTACTTGGCTAGGGAAGCATTGAGTCATTAGAATCCATCTTTATTCATATAAAAGTCAAAATAGATAGAAAGAATGGATGCTCTCCTTGCCATAGCTATATTAGAGGTCCAGTGCATGAAATTTGTGCCCTTTCACTGTCATGGAGCCTTGTGATCAATCACCCCAAAAAAGAAGTAGAATTTCGTGCACTGACCTCTAATATATATATATATATATATATATATATATATATATATATATATATATATATAATGTTAACATGCAAAGTGACCCCTCAGGAGTTGGACTGGGAGACAGGGAGTTCAATTGCTTGCTATGACGCGCACTGGCCACCAGAGGGAGGTGTGGAATGAAGGAAGGCCCCACCCTGTGGGTAGCAGCTGGGGAAGGGAGGCCCTGGCTGGCAGCAGGAAGGCACCAATCAGCTCTGGTGGCATGCCAGGCCTAGAGACCCTACCTGTGCAAGAATTTCATGCACTGGGCCTCTAGTGTCCTCCATAATAGCTTTTAGCATACAAGAACAATTACAATAGAAACTGGTTGTAGCAGGGCAATGCAAAATGATGTGAAGAAAAAGAAACCTTCAGCAGAAAACAATTCAGAGAAATGGGCAGCAAGAAAATGAAAAATTGGCATGATGCAGTCAGTAAAAATGAGAAGTGTTACTTGCAACCCTTCCTTCCTTTTGCTTTCTTCTCCTTTCCTTGTTTCTCTCCTTCCTTCTCTCTTCTTCCTCTTTCTCTCTCTCTCTTTCTCTCTCTCTCTCTCTCTCTCTCTCTCTCTCTCTCTCTCTCTTTCTTTCTATCTCTCTCTCCATTTCCTTCTGCCCCTCTTTTTCTCTTTATTTTCTTTTATCTTTCCCTTAGTGTCTGGTATGGGACAAAAATATTGCTAGTAATTTGTGGTATAAAGAAAAAAGATAGTGCATTACTAATGCCTGAGGTCATACACCTCATTCCATGCCTGTGTTGGGTTCATTTATGTTTTAGGATGATGATGATGATATGATCACATATACTCACTTTTAGCTTAAGAACGTGAGGCCACTTTAGCATTGGCTCTTAATGAGGTCACACTGCATGACTTCCCTATTAGAAGGACTAGGAATTAGATGTGTATTTGGAAAGTCTGGGAGTCCCCACTGTATTGCCTTCCTCCTGTCAGTGAAGAGATGGCATCTTCATCAGCACACTGTGGCAGCCAGCAGAGCAGGAAAAGTGTTGGTGTGGTTCCATCACACTGTCCCCAAATGGAGGCCTAGTACCACAGCCTGTTCAGTAGCTGAGCGACTGAAATCATGGTTCTTCTCTGTCATTCAGAAATGCTCAGCTGGTTCATTTCAATTCTTTTGCAATCAATCACACTAAATACAAACCAACATGTATACCATCACAAAATGTATTTTTAATTTAGGGTCTAAAAACTTTTAAATTTTTTTCAATTCCCAACATGAACAGAAAATAATACTTTGACAACTCTTTTTCTAAGTTGAAAAATAGAAACTATTTTCTACATGCCCTCTGACAAAGATTCAGGCCTCCAAAAAGAAATCAGAGAAGGCCCCACAATTGTCCATCATGAGACATCTGGTGAAAGCAGAAAGAAAATTTTGTGGGCTGTGGTTCTGCAAAGATAGAAAATAGGGTCCATTATGCCAGAGGCACTGAGACAGTGACTTTCAGCAAGAAGCACAAGTGGAAGACTTTCCGTCTTTTGTAGGTATCCCAGGTAAAGCCACAGCAGTGCCAAGGCAAGGGAGATGGCAGCATGAGAAAGCTGCTTGTAAGAGTTGTTTCAAAACAAAGTTTCTTAAATGTGTGAATACAATTTTGATTCCACAGTACTTGAAAATATATGTGTGGCATATCCCCCAACATAAATATATCAGTAAAAATTTTTAATATATTTTTATTCATTTCAGAAAGGGAGAGGGATAAGGACAGAGAGACAGAAACAACAATGACGAGAGAGAATTCACCTATCAGCTACCTCCTGCACCCGCTACACTGGGAATATAGCCCACAAACAGGACATGTGCCCCCACCGGCAATTGAACCCTGACCTCCCAGTTCATTGGTCGATGCTCAACTACTGAGCCACAACTGCCAGGCTATATCATTAAGCTTTAATAAGAGGGAAAAATATTCTAAATAATCTAAGAAGGATGAGATTTAATACAAGGAACTAGAAGCTTAGAAAACTCTTGGATATGTTGGAAGAGTAAAGATCAGAAACAAACACCGTAACCCTCAGGCTCACTGCTAGCTTCCTGAGACTTAGCAATTTCAAGAAATGAGGGATCCACTTATGTAAGTTTATAGCTACCTGTAGCCCCAAGGTGGATAATCTGCAGAGTGGATAATTCTCAGAGGCTTCACTTCTGAGAATTGCTGGAGCTCATGTCTATCTCACTATTGATTCAGAAACAATGCTTTTCATTTCTCACATGAGTGCTTTTTATTGGTAAATCTGGGCCATAATCCTGTTGGCAAGGAAAACAGACAGAGAATGGAATTATTCAGGAATGGTGCTAGGTTACCAACAATTAGACATAATAATGGAAAATAATTGTTATATTGGTTTAGTATGATTATTCATGCTTATATGTTTTATAGATGAATAACAAGCAAATAGAAATGCTAGCTTTAGACATCAATAACTTGGATAGTTTTTCAATAAACAGGGCTGGGAAACTGGATATCTACAATTAAAAAAAACATGAAGTTGAACCCCCACCACATACCATATACAAAAATCAACTCAAAATGGAGCCAAGACATAAGTGTAATAATTAAAACTATAAAACTCCTAGAATACAAATGTCTTAATCTTTATGAATTTGGATTAGATAATAGTCTCTTAAATATGATAACAAAAGTACAAGCAGCAAAAACAAGAATAGATACATTCATCTTCATCAAATTAAAAACTTTCGGTTTCAAAAGATAGCATCAATAAGTAAAAACAAATACACACACACACACACACACACACACACAAATAAATAAATAAATAACACCAAAAGGGGGGGGGGAAAGATAATATTTGCAAATCATATGTCTGAAAAGAGACTTGTATCCAGAATATACATAGAACCCTTGTAATTCAATAATAAAAAACAAATGGTCTTATTTTAAAGTGGGCAAAAGATTTGAATAGAGATGTTCCCAAAGAAGATATACAAGTGGAAACCTTGCAACTTAAACAACACATATTATCTTTTTCCATTACTTTCAGTATGTAAACAGAAAATAGTATCCAATTTTGTCTAAATTTATATGAATTTGATTACTAATAAAATTGAACCCTCTATAATAAAAGCCTAATATTCTAAGTGTCCAGTCGGCCGGTCAGCCATTTAACCAATCAAAGCATAATATGCTAATGATATGTTAAGGCTGCTCAACTGCTTACTATGACGTACATTGACCACCAGGGAGCAGACACTTCGACCAGTAGGTAAGCTTGTTTCTGGGGTTCAGCCAATCGGGACTAAGCAAGATGAGCCGGACATGCCCTGGAACCCTTCCATGGTCCATCCTTGGTTGGCCAACTCCTGAGTCCCTCCCCGGCCTCATTGTGTGCCAGTGGGGTTCTTTGGCCTGGCCTACACCTTCTCACAATCCAGGACCCTTCAGGGGATGTCAGAGAGCCAGTTTCCACCTGACAGAGAGTGAATGACTGGTCACTATGACGCTCACTGATCACTGGGGGGCAGATGCTCAGCACAGGAACTGCCTCCCAATGGTCAGTGCACTTCCACAACAGGAGTGCTGCTCAGTGGCAGCCACTTATTCCCTCAGTGGTCCTATAGGTCCAGTCTCTGGAGAACAGACCGTGCACCAATAGACCAATGCCCCCAGCACGATCCTGACAGTGCTGCTGGCCTCCTGAAAGCTGGCCTCAGGCACCATGACCACTTCTCCTCCCTAAACACCCCAGTAAGGAAGAAACAATATAAAAGTAGCCACCAGGTGACTCCCAACAACCAGCTCCAATGTTTGTGGGACAGATCCAGATCCTGGGCCAGCAAGTGCGTCCCATGGTCTGCCCAAGAGGAGGCCGATTGTGTCCGGGCTCCCACCCATGCCCGAATTCATGCACTGGGCCTCTAGTAAGAGAATAAAGTACATGCTACAACATGGGTGAATCTTTAGAGTATCACTGTAAGTAAACAAAACTAAATAGCTAACAGAATTATTAAATAATGTTACATTGGAAAACATTTGAGGGAAACTTAAGTTTTTGTAAATACTATGCTTCAACTGAAGCAAAGAAAATCATTTCTAGAACCAGAGATATTGTTCTAATTTATAACAGTAGCATGAAGGTGACTAACTTTACCAGGAAAGAATGATGAATTATTCAAAGAGAAATACATAATTTTTTCACAGTAATGGCAACTAAGAAAACAAAAAATAATGAATCAGCATTTAGAATTTTAAACATTTACATAAAAAATGAACATTGGACACATTTAAATTTCAAATGAAATCTATGATTTTCCTGTAAGAAGTCATTTTTCATAGAAACCAGTCATAAATGCTTTCAACACTTAGGATAGTTTCCCTTTCATAGTTGTTAATTAAAAAAATAATTAAGGTAGATAGAATAACTCACGTGTAGATTACTCTAGCATTCTATATTATTATCTCTCTAAAATTTAAGTTCTTACTTTTTCTATCCTATGATTCCATCTTGCTATCTTTTGCATGATTACTTGCTCTTTTACATTATAATTCTCTTCTTAGAAATCACATTTATTCATCTGCTTTGTTTTATAAATTTGCTTATTAGATATAAAAGTATTTTTCTTTTCACCCAATTTTATGTTTTCTTATACCATTAATTCACACAAATAAAAATCTATAGCTAGTCTTTGAAGTTAAACCTAGTAAAAAAATATTACTGGTAGAAGTTTTATTTTACTTACCAGAGTTATTTTAATATTTCTCCACATGAATCTTAATTTCTCCAACCCATAAGATTTGAGGTTTACTACACTGATGACATCCTCTTTGGATCTGGTTGGCAAGAATCAACAAAAGTCCTATGCCAGTGCCCCTCATTGGGCTGCCAGTTGTGAGTGTCCCTCCTACGTCCCGCGTGGTTCAGGGTTCAGGTTCATGGTTTGGGCTCTGGAGGAGGCCTCACACAAATGAATGAGACTAGAAAGTATAAATTTGGAAATATTGGGGCCAGGCGGGATCCCAACTCAAGGGGAAGGAGTCCAACCCCCTCTGGCCTTTCTATCCCTTTTATTAAGACTAAGGAATACACCCGTAGCCTTTAAGCAGGCTATTCCAATAATAGCCAATCAGCAAGGGTTTACATAAGATTAAAAGGTGGAGGTTGCTTTAGCTACCATTGTCTCAACTAGACAGTGGGTGGTTGGCTCTGACCTTTCAGAGCTTCAAGGTTGACCAGTCTTTCGGCTCCTTGTCCACACCTCTCTGCTAGTGAAGGCAATGGGCAGCTTCCAACAGTCCTAGATGCCATGGCGTGTCACATAATATGCCAGAAACTGAAAAGTAATCTTTATAAAAATTCTGGAGCCTGTTACCTCAGTGAAGTTTCTAATGTGCCAGTGGCCCATGTCATATTAACATACTCCCTCCAATGCAAAACATGTTATTTCTACACCTTTTACTCTGACACCATTGAGAGGAAGTGCCACCATTAAGAGGAAGTCCTCTTTAGATTCTGTAGGCAACAAGCATCTCCACCTCTTCCTCAGCCCGTACCTGTGACCTCGTGGGGAGGTTTTTATGACCAATTGTATGAGAAAGAAAATCTTCAAGGTTGGTTTACATATTAAAAAATATTTGCAGCCAGTCAAAACTATACAATGATAGCATAACTACTCCACTCCATTGGGATCCCGGGAGACAGTGGGAAAGAGAAATCTTCCTAGTGGGCAGAACTTTGAGCAGTGCTTACATATAGTATTTAATTTTGCCAGTAAAGGAGATGACCAGTTAAATGGATTAGATACCAATTAGAATATGATTTCAATGGATTTATTGAATATTGGTGAACATGGAAGGGACTTAACTGAAACATTAGTGACAAGAAAGTTGGAGGAGGAAGTAAATGGGAGATGAATGGAAGAAGAAGAGGACCTCTTAGGTCATTACTGAGTGTGAGGATATATATATATCCACAGTAAAGGGTATATACACTACATAAAAAACTCTCAATAATAGTAAGGTAGACAAGATGACCTGGTCTGTGGACGTTAGTCAATCTCTTTCAACAACTACCCCATTGTTTGCTCAGTGATTTCAAAACCAAAGTGCCAAAGGTAGGTCAGATGGAAGCTATACAAAGTTAAGCCATATAGTGTAATTTCCCAAGATGAACACTGTTGGCCTGGTTTGTCAGGGCTGAGATAAAAGCTGAGTCCCCCTATGACACATTCCCCAGAACCAACCACTCACCTGGTAGCAAATTGATATATTAAATACTTATATTTTATTAAAGGGAGCAATTTGAGCTCTTTGGAACTGTGGATATGTATTTTCCTTCCAATTCCCATAAACTTTTGCCAGCAATATCAACCTTGCACTTATTGTCATAGGGTTCCAAACATAGTTTTTGACCAAGGAGCTCAGTTACTGTGCTACAAAGGAGGGGGTAAACTAATATCCATGGGATTCCCTGGTCTTTTCTGGTACCCAAGCATCTAGAAGTATAATGAGAACATACGCATCTAAAGCGAACCAGAGCGGCTCATCTCATCACTGATGTGCCAATTCCTGCCCGACAACGTTGCTCTCTGGTTCCTAGGGAGGAGTGCGTCTACCAAAGGGGGGAAAAAATGAAATTTCTATGAAACCAGAAGTTGAGATTTCCAATGAAACATCAGACAAAGAAGCGGTTTACTGAACAGTGTGGAGTGATTGGTCTTGATTATTAAGGAAAAATAAGGTATCTTCTAACCAGTGGGGTATCATGTGAAACAGATGGGATTCTCTGGAAAACTTTTACTGTGTCCATCTGTGGTGGGAGGCATTATTGGAAGACTACAGCAATCAAATTCATGTGGGACCATTAAGGGTTTGGGCGCTCTACCAGGTAAAGAATTACAAGCCAACTGAGGACAAAGATGACATTAAACAATTAGGAGAAAAAATAAGTTATTGATATTAATTATTGGTTCCTACCTAATGCCCAGAAATACTTTCTTGATTAATTTGTTGTAAATATACAGGGTTGGGTGAAATTAGGTTTACAGTTATTTGTATGGAAAATAATATGATAATTAGTAAATAATAACATAAGAATAAACTGTTTCATGTACTCACAACTGTAAACCTACATTTGCCTCACCCTGTATTTGTACATATTAACTTAATCATTTTTTTTCTTTCTCATACTATTTTACTAAAAGTATTTTGGTGGTGGGAAACTATAGTTGATTAAGTTAAAGTGTATCAAAAACATTGTGATAAAACTAGAAAGGTAAGTAATATCCTGATTTGAATAAAGTAATCGAATTTGGGATCTTTTCTCAAGGAGAGAGTGATCATACCTGCAATTGAATAAGAAATAAGTGCAATATGCTAGACTTTCTAAAAATATATTCTATTTACTTTTTACAGAGAGGAAAAGAGAGGGATAGAGAGTTAGAAACATCAACATAGATCAGCTGCCTCCTGCACAACACTTACTGGGGATGTGCCCGCAACCAAGGAACATGCCCTTGACTGGAATCGAACCTGGAACCCTTCAGTCTACAGGCCAACGCTCTATCCACTGAGCCAAACCTGTTTTGGCTGAAATATGTGAGATTTAAGAATGTTGTTATTTGATTGTTTTTAACTGTTGTTTTTAAACTAGAGGGCCATTGCATGAAGATTCCTGCAATAGGCCTTCCTTCACCTGGCTGCCAGCACTGGTTTTCCTCCAGCACCTGGGACACAGACCTTCACTCTGGCCTCCACCTTCTGCCTTTGCTTTGGCCAGAGTCTTCACTCTGGCCAGAGTCTTTGCTGACTCCTGCCAGACTCTGCAGGCTTCTCGCTGACTCCAGCCAGAGCAGCCAGAGTCTGGAGTCTTGGCTTTGCTCCTGCTGGAGCACCACTCCTGTACCTCCCTTCACCCCTCACCCTTCCCTTCATAGCAGGTGTCCTACCCCGCCCTGCTGCTTCTAGCCTAGAGAGGCTGGGGCGGGGGGGGGGGGGGGGGGGCAGGGCCTCCATCATTTTTGTTCTGCTAATTTGCATATTTCCTCCTTATTAGCTGGTGGGTGTTGTGGAGGTATGGTCAATTTACATATTTCTCTTTTATTAGTACAGATTTAAATTCAGGTAGTCAGTCTACATGGCTCCTGAATGGGCAAAGGAGTGGCTGCATTGCATAACATTTTTTCTAGAACAACCAGCATGCAAATTTATTTCCTTTTTTTGGTGTCCTCATATCACAGTGACTGCAAGTTTAGAAAATACATTTCCAAGAATTTTTTAGCCAGCATGCTTCTAGTTTAGAGTCCGCCAAGCAGAGGCCACAGAATTTGAAAGAAGCAGAAACAATTATTCTTTGTCCAGTAAGGATCATGCATGACTTTCAACAGATGCAAACGCTTTGCAGCTCCTTCAGATGCCCTGGCACTTGTCCATCTGTGGACTGTTGGCTGCCCGCATTAGTGGAAGTTTCCTGGATTCCTGGAACATCCTCATCTTCTCAGGGTGGTGATAAAACTGAGAAATAGTGAGTAATCATTAGTGCTTTCTCTAATTGCTCTCTTCTCGCCCTAAATGTATATGTGTAAGCCACTAGTTCACAGTATTAAATTTCTTTCTGCTTGAACTCCCAAAGTGGCTGCTTTATTTTTCTGATTCCTAGCTGATACCATGAAGTTGTTTAAATCAATCATGAACATTTGAGCTTTGCCAACACTGCTTATTTTAGCCTGAGCTTTTTCAATGAAAATGTGATCAGCTTTTACCACACTGAGCAGTATTCTTAAATAGGCATTACAGAATAAGAAATAAGAACCTGCCGAAACCGGTTTGGCTCAGTGGATAGAGCGTTGGCCTGCGGACTGAAAGGTCATGGGTTCGATTCTGGTCAAGGACATGTATCTTGGTTGTGGGCACATCCCCACTGGGGGTTGTGCAGGAGGCAGCTGATCAATTATTCTCTCTCATCAATATTTCTAACTCTCTATCCCTCTCTCTTCTTCTCTGTAAAAAATCAATAAAACATATTTTTTTAAAAAAGAAGAAGAAAAAGAAATAAGAACCTGCCCTAACTGGTTTGGCTCAGTGGATAGAGCATTGGCCTGTGGACTGAAAGATCCCATGTTCAAGGGCACATGCCTGGATTGTGGGCTGAACCCCCAGCAGTGGGCGTGCAGGAGACAGCCAATCAATGATTCTCATCATTGATGTTTCTAACTCTCTTCTCTTCTCTCTTCCTCTCTGAAATCAATAAAATATATACTAAAAAATAAAAAAATAAGAATCTATTAATTTGAGGAAAAGGACATCATAAATCTCTGATAGTGTATAACAATTAATTTGAGCTAATATTTCTTGAATGCTCATCTTGTGCTAGACTCTGTTCTGAGAAATTTCTGTATCTTATTTCACTTAATTCTTACAACTCCCCTATTTTAAAGATGTAAAAGCAGAAGTTCAGTGAGGTGACTCACCTGACATTGCCCAGCTCAAAAATGCTGAAGATTGCTTTTGTATCCAGGCATTCTGACTCCAGTGACTTTATTCTTACACATTACAATGTGCTGTTTTGTAATGCAATAAGTAAAGGTCAATCAAAACACACATAGTCAATAAAAGTGGTTAAAATGAATAAAGTAGATGAGCATAGGTTTTATATAAATTACAATGTTTTCATAGGCTGCCTGTGTAACATAAATATGCTCCTTTGTCCATCTATTTGTCTGTGTTTCCCAGTGCCCACTGCTATTCTGATATTGGGTACTCATTAAAAATGTGATGATGTGTATATTAATGGCTAACATTTATTGACCAGATATTGGCCAGGCACGGTGCCAAACACTTACCAAATGCATTTCATCCGCTCCCCACCAGAATCTTATTATTGTTCACATTTTACAGGCTGCTAAGTTGAGGCCTGATGATTAAATGATTTTTCCATGTAGTGATAATATAAACAATAACCTAGCCTACTCACTCCAGAACCAGGCATTTAGCCACCAGGCAGTCATGTTTAGGAAGCTGGTACTATGAAGAAAATGCACTCATGGTCCATCGAGAGAGTCTTGATATCTTGAAGGCATTGGAGAAATTCAAATCTAAACTTCTCTGTCTTTTCCTCTCCTCTCTATAAATATTGCTGTGAAAATAAACTCATGCATAGGACCTAAATTAAATGAAAGAGGCAAAGAAATGAGGCCACTATTCTAAAAGAAAATCTACTTCTCATTTTTGTGGAAAGTGGATTTGTATGGGCAGGGGACAGTCAAAACACTGGATTAAAGATAAATTTAGTTTGGAGACACTTATTATATGCATATTCAATGATGTTATAAATAATCAATCCAAATAATACTCAAATACCTTAATTTTGCAAAAGAAAAAGGTAAATGCTGAAAGTCACACAATTATTTCATTTCAAAGCCTTGATTAAACAGGCATATTCTAATCCAGATTAGCAGTAGCCTTTCCAGATAATGGAAGATACTACTAAATTTCATAAATATATGTCAACCAATGAGTGCCCTCTATTGTGAATAATAAAAATGTTAACTATGGTTAACTTCAGCAACAACAAAAATTAGATCTACAGAAACAATTCAGGAATTCTGAAATAAAATCTCTACAAATCAGACTTCCATTGGGCAGATTTTGGTCAGAACTCCACAAGCTTTTTTACTACAGTGAGCTGTCCAGACTGCAGGGTCACTGTGGCATACTGGGAACTAACTGGACTTGCTTTATCAATTCCCTGAAAGGTCTGGACAAGTTATGTAGGTAACTAGGCACGAGTCACTTTAGGAAAGCAAGTAATTAGACACATGTCAGCTGGGTAAGGTAGCACACTGAATCAGCATCCATGGGAGGTGTGCTCTTATTGATACCTGCAGCTCAGTTTCACTCCCTCTTTTGTTGAGCAACCTTATCATCTATTTCCACTCATGTCCTCACACATTTACAGACATAAATATCAAAGTCCTGAAATTCATTGAGCCTGTAGGAACCATGTTGATAAGTGTTTCTAATTGGAAGCCTGGAGACCATGAAGGATGGACCACTAGCTATGAAGAAAATTGGCTTAACTGTTTATGTAACACTCTCATGAAAGAAAGTTATAATGTTTTAAGGTTAGTGGGACACAAAAATTAAGGTGCCTAGGAATAAACTTAACCAACTAAGTAAATTTCCTATACTCATAAAACTACAGGATGTTGAAAAAAGAGATAGGGGAATATATAAACAAGTGGAAGAATATACCGGTACCATGTTCATGGATTGGTAGAATCAACAGCATTAAAAACTTCCTCCTACCCAAAGCAATCTATAAATACAATGCAATCCTTTTTAAAATGCCAATGGCATATTTCAGAGATATAAAACAAGCACTCTAAAAATGTATATGGAACCAAAAAAGTCCCCCAAAAAACTGCAGCAATCTTGAGGGGAAAAAAAGAACAAAGTTGGAGGGATCACAATAGCAGATATCAAGTTATTCTACAAAGTCACCATAATCAAAACATACTGGTATTGGCACAAGAACAGGCATATAGCTGAAACTGGTTTGGCTCAGTGGAGAGAGCGTCAGCCTGGGGACTAAAGGGTCCCGGGTTCGATTCCGGTCAAGGGCATGTACATTGGTTGCGGTCATATCCCCAGTAGGGGGTGTGCAAGAGACAGCTGATCGATGATTCTCTCTCATCGATGTTTCTAACTCTCTATCCCTCTCTCTTCCTCTCTGTAAAAAATCAATAAAATATACTTTTTTTAAAAAAGAACAGGCATATAGATCAATGGAACAGAATTGAGCCAGTAGAAATTGACCCATGCCATTATGCTTAATTAATATTTGACAAAGGAGGCAAAAGCATACATGGAGTCAAGACCGTCTCTTCAATAAATGGTGTTGATACCTGCAGAGAAAATGGTGTTGATACGTGAAACTAGACCACCAAATTACACCATACATAAGAAGAAATTAAAAATTAATAAAAGACTTAAATGTAAGTCATAGAACCATAAAAATATTAGAAGAAACCATAGGCAGCAAAATCTCAAACATCTTTCATAGCAATATGATTACTGATACATCTACTAGGGCAAAGGAAACTAAGGAGAAAATAAACACATGCAACTATATCAAAATAAAAGGCTTCTGCACAGCAAAAGAAACTATCAACAAAATGAAAAGAGAGTCCATTGCATGGGAGAACTCATTTGTCCATGATACATTCCATAAAGCTTTCATTTCCAAAATATACAGGGAACTCATACAACTTAGCAAAAGGAAGACAAACAATCCAATTTAAAAAATGGGCAAAAGACTTGAATAGATACTTCTCCAAAGTGGATGTACAAAAGGCCAAGATACATGAAAAAATGCTCAACGTCACTCATCATCCAGAGATGCAAATTAAAACAATAATGAGGTATCACCTCACACCTGTCAGAATGGCTACCATCAACAAAGGACAAGTGGTGGCAAGGGTGTGGAGAAAAGAAAATCCTAGTACATTGCTAGTGGGGATGCATACTGGAGCAGCCACTGTGAAAAACAGTATGGGGTTTCCTCAAAAAATTAAAAATGGAACTCCCATTTGACCCAGTGGTCCTACTTCTAGGAATACATATATACTAAGGAAACAGAAACACCGATCAGAAAGAATATATGCACCCCTTTGTTCACGGCAGCACAATTTACAATAGCTAAGATTTGGAAACAGCCAAGTGCCCATCAGCAGATGAGTGGATAAAAAAAACTGTGGTACATATATACAATGTAATACTATGCTGCTGTAAAAAAAGAAAGAACTCTTACCATTTACAACAGCATGGATGGACCTGGAGAATATTATGCTTAGTGAAATAAACCAGTCATAGAAAGATAAGTATCCCATCGTCTCTCACTCATATCTGGAATCTAATAAAAAAAAAAACAACCTGATAATAAAATAGAACCAAACAAAGACATAGAAGCATGGACCAGACTGATGAATTTCAGGGAGAAGATGGGGATAGAAGGATGGTAGGGACGTGAATAACTGGGAAACGTATTTGCATATATGCGTAAACCATGGACACAGACAATAGAGTGGTGAATTCAGGCCTGGGAGAGGCAGGTATAGGGTGGAAGAGGTCAATGGAGGAAAAAAACACACAAACAAAAGTAATACTTTTAGCAATAAATATATATTTTCAAAAAAGGATTTATTTTACTGAATCAATAATAATTAGTTCAAGAATTTATAGAAAGGTTAGAGAGTATAGGGTTAGGGTTAGGGGAAAAAAAGAAAGGTTAGAGAATATGTATCAGGGAAAAGTAGGTACTAAAAGGTTAGGAATCAGGAAATAGAGTCAAGTTAATGCTAAGGATAGCATTCTTAGTATTTCTTCAGGACTCTAAATACTGCTTGGTTGAAGTCTTTAACTGTATCCACATCTTTGCAGATTCAAGATCAAAGCTGAAGAATTTCACTGATCCAGCGCCATGAGCTGACACTCTAGGGAGGTCGGGGAGAGGGGATGTTTGAAGCCTTCATCTTCTGTATCAGATCAAACTCTCTTATCAATTGAATCAGGGGAATTCTTCACAAATAAGATGGATGGTAGGGTAATAAATGGTAGATAAAAGCAGTAGGATAAAGAAGTAAAATCTCCACTATGTAAATACCCAAGAATACAGTGGAATAAGTGTATTTTCTTGTTTATGGCAGAGAAATTTATGACTCATAAATATGCTGAATAAAAACTAAGGATCCTTCTCTCCTGCATGGCTAGAGCTGCAAGGAAAGGGACAGACTCACTTTGGTAAAAGGACAGGGAAAGGCTGTAGCAAAGACAGGCTTGTAGTGTATTTTGTATTTTTTTAAAAAATAAATACACTTTACTTTAAAAAAAAACTAAGGGCTTACTAAATAACTCAAAGTGAGAGTTTATTATTTTGTGATTGAATTTATATTACACATTTTACATTTCAAAAAGTAATATTTCTGGTGTTAACAAGTCAAAAAAATTTTAAAGGTAAAAATCTGTTCTAGAATAGCCATTATTAATAGTTAGAAGGATGTTTTCAATGCCAGGAGTGACATTTTAGAGCCTTCACTGACTAAAGTATTTTGCAATGATAAGAAAAAGCCTCCATCAACAACTTATACGCTTAATTTTGATGCTGTCAATGCATTAAAGTCTCTAAGAAAGGAAATCACTTAGTTCTGAGAACAGCTTTTAAAAAGCATAAAAAATATTTGTTATAGTGTCAAGGCAGTAGTATTCAACCTTCATTTTTAATAGAAGAGGAAGACAGTCACCGCACTCACTATTTACATTACTTTTAATATTGCTATCCTAAGACCCAAGAAGAAGTTTTGTTGCTATTTGACATGCCATCAGTTTCAAAGGTTGGAAAAATGATGCATACTGTGCCCCAATCCTGCCTGTCTTTCATTTTCTCAATATAATGAAATGAGAAAATGGCAGACAGGGAACTCTCTGGGATCAAGGGACTGTGTTAAACCTCATCACAGCCAACCAATAAACCTCCTAATGAAGAGGAATGTGTGCAGGGCACAGCACAGCTGAGTTGTGATCCAAGAGCTGGCAGACACATCGCAATGGAGAACTACAGAAATTTAAAAATAAGGTACAATCTAATCTTGATTGACTCTAGTGGGAGGATGACACAAGAAAATTCAGTGCTGAATGTTATAAGTTTCAGGCTATTTTTTTTTAATTTTCTCAGCAAATACCTTAATATACTGGTTAGATTTTAGACTAATCAAAAACATTCATTGATAACTAACAGAGTTTATGGCTAGTACACTAATACAGGGTTAGAATGCAAAAATATATCTAATATTACCAAAAATTTTCAGCTGTGGTTTTACTTGTTCTGTTTTCACCTCAATATATAGCAATATTTTTATTAAGTGCCTATGACAAGCACATTCAGAATACCTAATATTAAGCCATATAACTAGGTAATTAAGGCAACTTCTTTATAATGATTTGGAATGCCAATTTAACAAATGTGTTCTGGCCGATTATATTGGAAGCAATTTGATGTAATCAGCCAGCTAAGTGACTTATCTCCACCTGGCATATTGCTACTTCCTTCATCATACATTAGGCGCTAGTGCCAAAATGAGCGATGATTGCAGCTGCTTTGATATTGATATCCATAGCTACTCAGTCATAGAATCCTTTGCTCCATTAGATACTTGGAAGCACCTTAACTGGTAGAGAAACCAGCTATATTGGGAGTCTTTATTTCCCAGAGTGCTATGTATGCCAGCCAGAAGACTGGGGGGGAGCAAGAGACAAAGCTGTCTATCTAGTGCTTTACATGCAGAGTGGTCTTGGCACTGAAAAGCCAGACACAATGAGGATGGCTAAATGAGACAGCATCGGAGGGGAAATGGAGAGGCAACCTACCACTAGCACATCTGGTTCAGTTTTATAGCTTCACAATATTCCAACCCCTCACAGCAAATGCTCAGCTCCTCATTTAATATCTTCATTGTAAACATGAATCCAGAGTACTGAGAACTTCTTTATTTCCTGTCTCAAGATTCTGCCAGATACTGTGGCTCTATACAACTGTGTATTACAGGGGAGTACAGAAACTCATATGTACTGACTTTTGTTGTTAAATTTTACTAAAAATATTAAACAGCATCTATATACAGTATATAAAAAGCCATCTACTAGAACACTGTAATGACCACAATGACTGGTCAGAGAAGCAACCCAGATTGGCCCTCACCACCCCATGGGCCCACAGCCCCACCCCCCAGCCAGCCCACACCATATCACCCCCCCAAATCTCCATCAGGGGCAGGATGGCCGACCAACTGCCTATGGCCCCTCCTCCTAGCCAGCTCTGCCCCAGATTGACCCCCTCACACTGATCAGGAGCAGGGCAGGGCCTGCTGGCCAACTACCCATGACCCCTGGTCCCCAGTCACCCTCCTAACCCCATTTGGGGGAGGGGTGGCCAGCCCACCACTCACAGACCCTCCCCATAGTTGGCCCCACCCCTGATCATCCCCCATCAAGCCAAATGGCCCTTGACCCCTCCCCAGCCAGCTCCTCCCCTGATTGGCACTCCCACCCTATTTGAGGGTGGGGCCAGCCAGCCTACTGCCTGTGGCCCCTCCCCACAGCCAGCCTGCCCCCAATTAGCTCCCTTCCCACATCTGGCCTGATCAGGTCCCAATCAGGGCAGGCCACCCGCCAACCTCCCACCGTCTCCTCCTCCCAAGAGGCCCAGCCCTGATTCCCCTATTGGGGCTGGGCCAGCCAGACCCTACCCATACATGAATTTGTGCACTGGGCCTCTAACATTTCATAATGTAATTAAAGAGTTTTATTCAAAAAAATCCTCCATTGCTTCTTGTGACAACTGCACATTTTATATGTCTTTGCTTACAATGTCCTTATCATTTTGGATTTTGCTTTTTGTTTATTCAAACAGTATTTATTGAGAACCTAGTACATTCCAGGAACCATTCTGGTAGCAGTGATTAGAGCATGAACAAGGGCATTAGCATCTCTGACATCATAAAGTTTAAATTTTAGAGAAGGGAGACAGATCATAAATAAATAATAAAATATAAAATATCAGAGGGTAATAAATGTTCCAGCAAATAGTTAGGTTGGAGGCAGAGAACATTGGAGGAGTATTTTTAAACAGAATGGCCAGGGAATGCCTTGCCAAGAATTTAACATTTTAGTTAAGACCTGAAAGAAGAGAATGATCAAACAATTAAGTTATTAATAATGAAATGGTTAGTATGACTGGAGGTGAACTTCATAAAATGCAGTAATTGTAGGTATACAACAATAACCACACTGTTGTTGTTATATTTTGACAGAAGTATTCATTTTACTCTTTGAAGCAGATACCATATAGCAAACTATTAATCAAAGAACTTTGAATTAAAACTGTGAAATAAGAGTGTAAAAAAAACCCCACAATATGCTGAGTTAAAAATTGTATCTAAAATTAACCAAGCAAAAGGTAGCAACATTTAAAGGTAATGATGTAGGATAGTTGAAATATCCATGCAGTATAGTATTATTAGACAGGTTAGTCCTTAATATAGATATACCACTAGAATTATTTGAGACAGTTTTGTTAGTTGAAGGAGAGACTTTATAGCTGTGATAAATATAAGTTTAAATATAGAAGGCTGATATGTAGCTTGGATAAGAGTGGATCAATCTTGTATATTGATCATTATTTATATCCTAAAATAAAATTAAAAACATGAAAATTAGAAACCTGATTATAATTTTAATTGAGCTATATTGTATACTTACAATAATAGCTATTAATTTCCTTCCTTATTTAAAAAAATGAATAGCCTTTCATAGATAATTTTGATTTGACCATATTCATAATCAGACCAATCTCATAAAAACATCAAAGGTCATAGGAATAATAAATTCATGATAATAAATAGATCATTCCAGTTATTTACATAGTTTTCTAAATATTAAAGATATTCAAGTAGAGAGTGCACTGTGTTTTTCTTTGGATTCATTTTATTTTTACCATTATCTACCAAAGAACTTTGTAATCCAGCTACAACTGTTAGTACAATTCCCTAGGTGTAAACTCAACTTAGCTTTTAAAATGTTAATCACACATTCTTTGAATAGACACAGGATGCCTGAACATTAATTAACTTAAAGTTAGATTAGTTGATGGAAAATTTTAATTTAACATTAACTTGAGCAGTGATGAGATGCTATAAAAAGTATATCAATATATTTAATGAGCAGAGATTTTAGTGGAGAGAAAAGATCCATTCTGTCATAGCAAATTTATTAAATCACTATAAATATTTTATAAATTCAGTCTCCAAAAAAGGAGCAATGGCTTATTTCTTATCTTCTCATTGCTCTCCTAGACACAATATAAAGAATCAAGGGGAATGAGAAGAGAAAAGGAAAATTCAAACATTCTATGTTCTATAAAACTAGAAAGCATGAAAATTCTAAAAGCTATCATCCTAACTAATAAAAGAGTAATATGCAAATTGACCATACATCCGCTATACCCACAAGCCGTGCCCACAAGCCACGCCCACCAACCCATCAGAGCAAGTATGCAGATAAACCCAATCAAGATGGCTACAGCCACAGAGAACAAGGAGGAGCCTTGGGTTTCCCCGGCAATGGAGGAAGCCAAGCTTTCTGCCTGCCCTTGCCAGCATAAGTCTCCACTCAAGGTTACAAAGTTTCAATTATAGAAGGTAAGCAAATCCAAACAGAAATGGCTGCAGCTATGGAACAAGCAGGAGGCTTGGCTCTGCTCCAGGCTATAAAGTTTGAATTGTAGAAGATACATAAATCTCAGATACCAGGGCCTCTCCTTGGGTTGCCAGGGGGAATGGCCAGCCTGAAAACCACCACAAGCCCCTCATCCAGGCCACCCCACACTCCAAGGGAACCCTCACCCTGATCTAGGACACCCTTCAGGGCAAACCAGCCAGCCCCTACACAGGCACTAAGCCTCTATCCTATCTAATATAAGAGTAATATGCAGATTGACCATCACTCCAACACATAAGATGGCTGACTCCATGTGGTCAAAGATCCTGCCCCCATGTGGACACAAGATGGCCACCACAAGATGTCCAACAGGGGAGAACAGTTGGGAGGGACAAGGCCTGTAAGGGAGGGCAGTTAGGGGTGATCAGGCCAGAGGAAGAGGGAAGTTGGGGGGGGACCAGGCCTGCAGGGGAGGGCAGTTAGGGGCAAACAGGCCGGCAAGAGAGCAGTTAGGCATCCATCAGGCTGGCAGGAGAGTGGTTAGGGGTGATCAGGCTGGCAGGCAGAAGCAGTTAGGGGATGTCAGGAAGGAAGGCAGGCAAGCAGTTAGTTGGGAGCCAGCAGTCCTGGATTGTGAGAGGGTTGTCCGACTTCCCATGGGCAGTTGGACTTCCCTCAAGGGGTCCCAGATTGGAGAGGGTGCAGGCTGGGCTGAGGGACATCCCTCTCCATGCACAAATTTCATGCCCTGGGCCTCTATTATATAATAAAAGGCTAATATACCAATAGGCTGAACGATGGAACAACCAGAACAACTGAACAACCAGTTGCTATGACATGCACTGACCACCGGGGGGGGGGGGGGGGTGGGAACATGGCAGGCATTGGCCATGGAGGGATCATGGAGTAGGTGACCAGGGGTGCCAGAAGAAGGCAGGGCACCAATTATTGTCATCAGGGCAAGTCTCTGGTAGTTCCTGAAAATTATTTGCTCCTGCATGCCAAGGTTCTGCCCAGAGCTCACACCCACTGCCAGCACAGGCCCTGCTTGCACCTGCATCTGGTGCCAGAGCCGCTGCTTGCACCCACTGTCAGTGCCCAGTGCAGATCCCAATCACTTAGCACCATCAGCAGATGGGAGGGGTAGCTGCCAGGCCTGCTCGCCCCTGAGGGCTTCTCCACTTCCCCCTGCTCCTGAGAGATGATCAGGGAAGCAGCGGCCCCTCACACCTGCTAACAGTGACAGCCCCACTCGCACCTGGGTGCTGCTGGTGCTGGCCTCAATCACTCTGTATTGTCAGCGGTGTGAGTGGGACTGGCACCATCAGTGTGTGGGAGCTGCAGCTGCAGGAGCAGGGCTGCAGGCCGACAGGGGATGGGGGGAGCACAGAGAATGGGCTGAGACCCACCCCTGTGCCCACCACAGCCTCGTGGGCCACAGTTCCTTTCAAGGTGCATGAATTTATGCCCTGGGCCCCTACCCTAGTATGTACATAAAACAAAAGCATATGAGACCCATGGAACTTGCAGGAGAAACTGTCATCATCGCAGGATGTCAGGAAAAAACTGGGGCCTTATTATGGGCAAGTACCAGACATTAATGGTAAAAAAATCTTTCTCAGAGGAGGACCAAAGAATTCTATTCTACGCATGAGAAGTTTATATTCTAGTTTTGAAAATTAAGGTAATCAAAATACAGAATAGAAAGTTTAGGATTATAGTAAATTTTTGTCCTTACAAAAAACACAAACAAACAAACAAAACAAAAAAACAAAGAAGCAAACAAAAGATCATACAGCAGTTCCAGAATATTTCCAATAATTTTTTCTTGCAGGCCATAGGCTAAACCATATGCCAGATAAGTGCATGTTAATGCTTTTAAGTTGTATTGTGTCTGGAAAATAAAGGTAGTAATATGCAAACATATTATACCATGATGATGTTTGAGTCTCTAAACAAAAGGCAATTACTTGGGCACTTCAGGAAGCAACAAAAGGAAACCATAACTCTCAAGAAATATAGTTGGTTATTCAGAATTTCTGTTTCTATAAAAGAAGGTTTCCTTCACTCTCTAGATACTGTCCAAATTTTAGTTAAATTTCTGGAGAGTACTGGTAATCTTTTGTCAGAATTTTCAATTGCCAAGAAAAACAGAGTAGGATTCATGAAACAATAATTGGAAAAATAAACTTGGATAGTGAGGTGTTGATAGCTCAGATAACTGGTCCAAAAGTGCATTTTAATGTTAATTAATTACAAACATGGGTTTTGAAAAAAAATATTGAGCACTGCCTTGTCTAAGCTGTTGTGATGTTCAATGAGAGGAATACAGAAAGAAAAAGAACAGTCTGCCCAATTGTCTTCAACATTTCTTGAAATGCAGATCTCTGAGATGAATTCTATCAGCTTGGGCTTATCTGGAAAATCTCTTTTATCTTTATTGTTAACTAATATTTATGCAAGACATAGAATTCTGATTTCTATTAATACATTAACAGTGTCATTTCATGTTATTTCTTATTTTCCTAGTGAGAAATCAGTCCACTGAATTCATATTGTTGTTTCCCTAAATGCAATATATCTTTTCCCCCTTCTTACTACTTAAGACACTGTTTGCCATTGATATTTATTTGTGTTTTGATTATGTTTTCTCTCAGTGTACTTTCTTAGTATTTATTGTGTGGCGTTTAGCTGAATTACTTGTTATTTACCAAATTTATAAAAAATTTCTACAAATATTTTCTGCTCTATTCTCTCTTCTCTTTTTCTAGAACTCTAGTCACCTGTATGCCACCTCACTTTTTTTTTAAATCACAGTTTACTAAATGTCTGCTCATTCTTTTTTACAAGTTTTTCTCTATCTTCAGATTGGATAATTTCAACTGATATACGTTCAAGTTCACTGACACACTTCTATTGTCTCCAGTCTGCTGTTAACCCCACTGAACAAATGTCCTGACAATGAGTTATATTCCTGCTTCTGTTAAGTCTAGTACTTTTTATTACGTGTTAGACATTGTGAGCAAAAATTGTAGAAACTGTGCACTCTGCTATTTTCCTCTGAAAGTGTTTCTTTTTTGTTCTAACAGTAAAATTGCTGGTTATTCTTCTTGACCTTGTGGAGGTTTGATTTAATACTTTGCTACATAGTTTTAACATCTGAAATTTATTGTTTTAATAACTGATATTTCACTAAATCTAGCTGAGATATTCTTGGGAGTAAATAAAATGAGTATAATAACAACAACAAAAAAACCACTTATTAATTCATACATAGATTTAAACAGTAAGAGAGAAGAAGAAAGCCAGCTTGCCTTACCATTGCTCATTAGGATAAATGCAATATCCTGGAAATAAATATATTTCCCCTTCACAGTAAAATCCCAGATGAATTTACCAGTTTTCTCATTTCTGCTATATTCTATTAATGCCCAGCAGTAGAATCAGACTCAGCACAAGACTCAGAGCTTTTTGCAAATGCTGTTTTCTACACCAGGGATAGTGTATAGCTAATATCTTTTAAGTACTGTTTATATGTTACTCAGAAAACCTGTCCTAATTCTACTAGGCAAGATTAGGTTCTGCATCCTGAGACCTTCCACAATACTTCATTTCAAGTCTCAATTACAGATTCTATCTCTGCATATCACTTCTCCAGAGGATTTCTTCTTGAGTAGCCTTTCATTTATGCAACAACAGCTACTCTGCACATAAGAGGTGCTGGGCATTGGTTTGGACACTCAGGACGAAGTAATAAACACAATACAAATTATTTGGGGCCTCAGAGTTTAGTGGATGTTGTATCTGGCTTTTATCTTGAGAAACATACTGGACAGTGATTAAAGGAAAGGACTTTGGAACTAGGTTGTATTGTCTGAAGCCCATCTCTACCATTTATGAGTTATGTGCCCTTGAGTATGTTACTTAACTTCTCTGCATCTCATTTTCACCATTTGCTAACTATAGATAATATATTGTAAGTTTCCTGTGAATACAAAATTAATTAAAATGTTTAAAATATTTAGAATTGTAGCTGACGTATAAGAACTCAATAAATATTTGATATTATGTTTGCCTTTCATACCTAGTGTGATGTCTAAAAATAATAAATACAAACCACATACTTTTGAGTGAATAAATGAATGGGTATCTATGCTTCTGGATTAAAAACATATCAGATATTAAAGACATTTTTAAATTGCTTTTAATTTTTAAACTATGTTTTACATAAAAAGCCCTGGCTAAGAAATGTTCTAAGTATTAAAGCAATAACTCTGTTTGCACCTTCCCTACAGCTACTTCCATTTGCTCATTCATTCCTTCTAATTAATTAAAAACAAATAATGTGACATTCTTTTTCCTTAGGCATTTACAAGCTAGATGAAAAAATGATATGTATTTAATTACATATAATAAAATGCAATACACAATGAGTACACAAGGGAATTAAATAAATCACACATTTGAAAGCATACACTAACTGGTTGCCAAACATTAATTTGAGTTATATAAAATTACCAATATTTTGATGGCTTTCATTATTTAAATGAAAATTTTCTGTGGCTCAAAATAATAGCAGATAATAAAAATATATATTCCATGTATGCAAATAATGTCAGTTCAGAGGAGGGGAAACCTTTCAATCAGGATGACCATATAAAATTTTAGAAAACTAGGCAAATATAATTTGAAGAAAAGGTAGAAAAGAATCAAGTGGTTCAAAACAGTGATTCTCAAAATTTGGTCTCACAAGTTTATAAAAGCATAGAAATTAATGATCAAAACACAGAAAATCTGATAGAAAAATAAATATGTATTTTTAAATAGTTATTTCAATTACTTTATTCTTCACATATATCTTTTTTCTGAAGTTGGAAGTTGAGAAAAAATGTTCAAAAATAATATTGTTCTATCTCTAATAACATTCTTACAATTACATTTTACAGATATAATTTCATAGGTCTAATAATTTCAAACATCTATATACAATATGATAATACTTCCCCCAAGTATTTTTACTCCTTATAACTTTTAAAATTCCAAGTGATTGACTAAGCTGTTTTTCAATTCTCTGTTGTGTAGCCCTAACGTATTTTATGTTAATAAATAAATAAATTGTTCTCCTTAGATGTTCACTTAATGAAATGCAAGAACATGCATTTCAAGGCATCAGCTCTCTGTTCAAAAGAATGTATTGAATGAATAGAAGGAGACCAGAACTGCAAGACACACAATATTAAAAACACGGTGTCAATTTAAAAGAATAACTTTCAGTAAACTTTCATATTTTAAAAACTGTAAGTAATTTAAACTCAAATAAAAGATACACTGTTTTTATCTCTTACTTGAAGGCTTGAGTTTGTGCTTTTTTAAGAAGAAATTTTCTGCCCAGCCAGTGTGGCTCAGTGGTTGAGCATCGACCTATAAACCAGGAAGTCAAGGTTTGATTCACCATCAGGGTACGTGCCCATGTTGTGGACTCAATCCCTAGGAGGGGGAATGCAGGAGGCAGCCAATCAATGATTCCTTTTCATCACTGATGTTTTTCTCCCTGCCTTTCTGAAATCAATAAAAATATATATACATTTTTTTAAAAAGAAGGAATTTTCAAATGATGTGTGTGCATTATTTATGATAATGCCAATTATCCAAGGAAGAATTTTGAGTAGATTTCATATAAATTTTTATGGTTTTAAATACTGATAATATTATTTCACTACATTCAAATGACATAAAAGTAAACAAAATAGGTATTTAGGTTTTAGAGCAAAATATTATATTAAAACAATGTGTTTTGTCTAAAGTACTTATTCAAAAATTAATATGCTAATTAATTCAAACATTATTCTTTTATAGACCTCAGTTTCACTCCTGAAATAAAAACAAATATGTAAGGGACAATGGCATTTTACTAGTAATGTTGTGGAAGCACCTCTGATTTAGATCTGAGTTGGGATTTAGCTCTTTGTTCATCACCTGGGGAGTGAGAAAAATTAGATTGTCTTTATCACCTCTAAGGTTCCTGGTATTAATATTAAAGTCACAAAGAATTCTGAAACTACTGTAACATTGACTTAGGAGGAAATGCAAAAGATTTGCCAGAAGATAAGCTTTGTGCCTTATCTGTTTCTTTTACATAGATTAATCTTAGTCTGTACACATCTCTTGTGTTTAGGGAAAAAGTCTTTCATACACATAGAAGACATATTAGTTTATCAAAAACCCTTCCCAAGACAGCAGAAAAGAAATATAACTCTCCTCAGCATTTAAATAACCTGTGTGAAAGGATTAAAAATGTAGCCTTTAACTTTGACCAACGTATTTATTTTTCAGATACTCCCACTTGTAAAATAAATATGATTTATAGAACCAACCTTAAGCAAATCTGTGAAGCATCTACAGGAGGACGTCTTCCTGCATCCCCCACATTTAATCCTCCTGCCGGGCTCCCCCTCCATTATTCTGATTATCTTTCCCAACCGGGGCAGCTGCTTCCCACCAGCACTGCCACTAGCTTTCAACGGACTCTTCTTTTTATGGCAGGCAGCAGCAGTTGAAGGTATGTCTACATACGAAACATCCAAACACAGAGATAATGTTTATGAGTTTATTTGAGCCAAACTGATAACAATGGCCAGGAAAGGCAAAGTTTCGATGGATTAAGAAAGTGCTCTGGAGAATGGCAGGTGTACAGTTTATTTTATACATGACAATAAAAGGAGGAGGCATAGAGAAGGTTACATAAAATCCATTGGTGGTAGGTTAAAGGGGAAATCGCTGAGACTGAATAAAAGTAAAGCAGAGAGCCGAGACCTGTTTGGCTCAGTGGATAGAGCAGTCGGCCTGCGGACTGGAAGGTCCCAGGTTCGATTCCGGTCAAGGGTCTGTACCTTGGTTGTGGGCACATCCCCAGTGAGAAGTGTGCAGGAGGCAGCTGATCGATGATTCTCTCTCATCAATGTTTCTAACTCTCTATCCCTCTCTCTCCCTCTCAGTGAAAAATCAATAAAAAAATATTTTTTTAAAAAAGTAAAGCAAAGAGACACACCTTTTTCACATTGGTAGGTATAGGATAATTATTTAACACTTAAGAGCACATGGAGAGGGCCTGTGGGGAACCAGATAACAATGAGAGGCTCTCGGGTGAATGTGCCATGAGGAGTCTGGAAGAGGAAAGTACTCTCACAATAAGGAATGATACAAAAAGACAGTGGACAGGCTCACTTAAGATAAAGATTGAAACTTTGTCAAGGAAGCAGCAGGTCTAGGACATGGCTACCCACCACTGACCTGCGTGTAGTTACAAATCTTTATGTTCAAGCCATCATATGTGACTACTTTTGATAAAATGGAAGGCCCATCATGCTGGCCTCCCCTGAGCTTGCCAGGTTTAGTATGTGGCCCCTTTTTCATCCACAGGCATGATGCTACCTAGTGAAAAATACATAGATTTTAACACTGAGGACCCAAAGAAGTGAATACCTAAATGATGAAATCTCAATGTCATTGTGTATTGAAGCAGAGTTCTCAGTGGTTGAGCATTGACCTATGAACCAAAAGTCACAGTTTGATTCCTGGTCAGGACACATGCCCAGGTTGTGGGCTTGATTCCTGGTACAGGACATGCAGGAGATAGCTAGTCAATGATTCTCTCTCATCAGTGATATTTCTCTCTCTCACTCTCTCTCTCTTCCTCTCTGAAACCAATAAAAATATTTTTTTAAAAGAAATTGGATCAGTGACTTAAAATCTTAAAATATTCACACACAAAAAAATGAAATATCAGCCTTTACTGATAAGTACTTTTAAACATATTAGGAAGAAGTAATACCAATTAAAAACAAAACTTTTCTGGCATATAAAAAGCACTACTTCCTAATGTGTGAGGACAGAATAAACCTGATATTGTTGCCGGAGAATTGGATGGGTGGAATTTCTCCATCACTCATGGGAGTGGGGTTCTTGCAATATTTTGAGAAAAATAGTTTTCTGACTTATAGAGAAAAATTAGAGGTTTTTATTTGCATAGAGTTACATTCTTCGGTTTGCAAAGACCCAGGTCTTTTTTTAAGATATATTTTTTATTGATTTTAGAGAGGAAGGGAGAGGTAGAAAAAGAAACATCAATGATGAGAGAGAATCATTGATCATCTGCCTCCTGCATGTCCCCCACTGAAGATTGAGCCCACAACCTGGGCATGTGCCCTTGACCAGAATCAAACAGGGACCCTTCAGTCTTAGGCCTACGCTCTATCCACTGAGCCAAACTGGCTAGGGCAAGTCTCATGTCTTTTAAAACAGAATTGGAAAAGGTGTGCCTGGGGCTTCAGCAGAGTTTCTGTTCCATGTTGGAGTTGAGTCTGGCAGAGCATTAGGCTAGATTCAGGCCATTAGTCCATTGTGTGGGCCTCACATGGCCATGAGCCACGTGGGCAAATGCAGGGGAGCGTAGTTCCTACCACAAGAGTCCCAGGAGAGCAAGAGGGCCAAGAGCACAAAAGAGCAAGAAAGGCACCCCCTTTGTTTAGGAGTTTAAGTAGCACATCTTTATGTGTCTGCAGTGGCCACGCCTCTTTTGTCCCCTGACTTGTTCCCAGGTGTGATTGGCAAATAAGCATCGTTCCATGTCATCCAGACCTCACGGGGCGTGGGTCTGCTGTCCACTCCCTTCCCCCAGCACTCTGCCGGAAACAAATCTAAAGAGTGTTCATCTAGTCTAGAGCATTCTGTCCAAGCTGTATAAATGCTTTCCCTTCATTTCTTTTCTGTTCATTAATAACCAGATCATTCTAATTATATCAATATCAAAACCTGACAAGGATAATATAAGAAAGAAAAATTACCAGCCAATATCTCTCATGACATGGAAGCAAAACCCTTAAATAAAATTAGCAAATTAAATAAAGCATGATATAAAATATATTACATATTATCGTGATGAAGAGTAATTTATTTCAGTAAAGAATGGTTGGTTTAATATCAGAAAAGTTATCAATATAAGTAACCACATTAAAAGAATAAAACATAATCATATTAATATACCGTATTTGCCGGCGTATAAGACGATTTTTTGGCCCTGAAAAATATGCCTCCAAGTGGGGGGTAGTCTTATGCAGCGAGTATATAACAAACTCTGTATTTTTAGTGGAAATGTTAGGGGGTCGTCTTATACGCCCAGTTGTCTTATACGCTGGCAAATATGTATTTTTCAGGGCCAAAAAATCGTCTTATATGCCGGCAAATACAGTATGCAGAAAAAGAATTTGAAAACATTCAATACTCAGTCTGATAAACAAACAAAAGCTCTTCACAAATGGCAATGGAAGGGAAGTAAACCTACTCAGTTGGGAAATACAGTTTTCAAAAAACACAGCCTCATACTTAGTGGTGAGTTTAACATTTTTCCCCTTAGGTCAGGAATAAAACAAGAATAGCACTATCACCACTTCTATTAAACTTTGAACTATACGTTCTTTCTCATAAAATAAGCATGAAAAAAAGTATAACAACTGGGGGAAGAGAATTAGCTAACATGATTTTCTTTGTATAAAATCTAGTAATATTTACAGATAAACTAGTAAAAGTATCTGTGTACATTTAGCAAGATTGCTGGATTCAAAGTTAATATGCAAAAGTACATTTTACTTTGATATGTTTAAAATAGGAATTAAAAAACAATATTAACATATAATGATAAAATACAAAAATACATAATTCCTGAGAAAAAAATCTTCCAGTAGATGTGCTAAACCTCTGAAAAGAAAACTACAAAATATGGCTGAGAAAATTTGAAAATGGCATAAATAAATAGAGAGAATATAATGTTCATGGGTTGTAATATTGACTACTTCATACTGTGTAAAACCTAAAAATAAGCCCTAATGATTCACACTTTTCCATAATCTCCTCCTCATAACTGTAGGTAGGGCCTTTAATTTGCTTCTCCCTCAGACTATGTCAAAGGCGAAGGAATTTCACAGATATAATTAAGGTCCCTAATTTGGTTAAAGTAAGAAAAGGGCAATTAACCTAGGTGGGTCCAAATATTCACATGACCCCTTCAAAGAGGATTAGAAGCAAAGAAGGAAGAAATCAGAGATTCTCTCCTGTGATCTTAAAGAAGTAAGCTGTTCCCTGTTCTACATAATTGAAGAACAAATACTGATTTCTGACCTCTGACCCAGGCCTCAGGTTAATTGGATAAAAGTCACTAGCCAATAACCTGGTAAGGATATTCATGGCACCATGTTTAATGCAGCAGTCAAGGTGAAGTTATACCCACAATGATCCAAGCCACAACCAACTCCAGGATTCACCTAACACCGACAGTCCAGGAGACCCCAGAGCTCAAGAACATGGAGGGGGATGATTACATCCGGTTCCACCTGTTGAGTGCCTCTGACCCCTGTCTGTCAACCCCTCTGGCAATCAGACTGCCAGCTACTCCATCAGTCACACCTTCTGTCTTCCTGGAAGTCAACATTGTTCCCCAGGTATTTCTATTGGCAACACAGACCGCAAACTCTATGCAAACTTCACCATAGGCATTGGTGGATCAATCCCACTTACCCCCAGTGTCAGGCCTTCAGCAACACTAAAGGAATCAAGGAGAAAATCTCAGTCCAAGCCTACAAAACACAAAAACCTTTGAGTTTATCCAGAATGCTGACACAGACAGGGGCCAGTTTCTCACCTGCACAAGCTGTGAGATGGAGCCAGCTTGATTAGGTGTGCCTGACCTTGTGCCAGGACTCACCCAAGGGGAAAGCCAGTGTTGATGAACTTTTGGTCAAAACGTCGTTGTAGTACATCCCCACCCCCCTTGCTCACTCATACACTCACCTAAGAACAGGACCAGGTGGTCAGGAGGAGCCAGCAGGAATCTGGTTCTCTCTTTCTCCCAATCTCTCCATCTTCTTGTCTCTTCCATCTTAGAGGGTATCTAGGTTGTCTTGTGTTATTTATTTAACTATTCCTCCCTCCAGGCCTGATTTACCAAATGCAGATTTTTTAAATCTTCATCAGGTTTTTTTTTAATATATTTTATTGATTTTACACAGAGATGAATTGAGAGGGATAGAGAGTTAAAAATGTCAATGAGAGAGATACATCAACCAGCAGCCTCTTGCACAATCCCCACCGGGGATGTGCCCGCAACCAAGGTACGTGCCCTTGACCGGAATCGAACCCAGGACACTTCAGTCCGCAGGCTGATGCTCTATTCACTGAGCCAAACCAGTTTCGGCTCTTCATCAGGCTTTACCTGCCAGAGGTGTTTAATTTAGGGATGCCTTCCCTAAATATTATATATTTCTTCTTGCTCTAACTTCCTTTCCTCCTTCTCACTCTCCTCTTCAGCTATCTTCCCTTTTCTGAATCACATCCCTTTTCCTAACCCTCAGTTTATTTTATATCTGGAACAGGATGTAGTCAATTTGTTGTGCTACCATGATTTTCACAGCAATTAGTTAAAGTGATTTATGCAGAAAGAAAAAAGGAACAAATACTTGGAAGCAGACCCTGAGCCTCAGATCAGATATAAGTCCCTGCCAATAGTTTGACTGCAACCTTGTGAGCCCTGGCTCTGGGCAGAGAACCCAAAAATACCATGCCCAGACTTGGGACTTTGGAAAATTAGATAATTAATGTGTTGTTTTAACTCCCTAAGTTTGTGGTAATGTGTTATGCAGCAATAGAAAACTAAAACACTAAAGATCGTATACCCCATCCAAATTAAACTAACAATTGAACAAAATCCTGATAAAAATTTGAGCATATCTTTAAATTAAAATTAACAAGCTAATTATAAAATTTATAAGAAAATGCAAAACATTCATATGAGTCAAGGAAATTTTGAAGAAGAATAAAAATGGATTACTTATATTACTATATATTAGACATATAAAGGTGAATTTGTGATATTGTCACAAAAATAGACATGTAGGTTAAGGAAACACCATAGAGTTCGGAGATAGATTCCCACATATTTACTCATCAGTTTTGTGATAAGAGCAACATTGGAGTTTGTGATATAAAGATGGTCTTTTCAATGACTGCTGCTAGGTCAGCTGGATATTTATAATTAACAGGAGGCCTGGTGCACAAAATTCGTGCATGAGTGGGTGTCCCTCAGCCCAGCCTGCACCCTCTCCAATCTGGGACCCCTTGGGGGATGTCCAAATGCTGGTTTAGGCCTGATCCCACTAAACCAGCAGTTGGACATCCCTCTTGCAATTTGGGACTACTGGCTCCTAGCCATTTGCCTTCCTGCCTGATTTCCCCTAACTGCCTCTGCGTGACTGCCTAATTGCCCCTAACACCTCTACCTGCCTGCCTGATTGTCCCTAACCACTCTGCCTTCCTGCCTTCTTGCCCCCAAATGCCCCTTGCCAGCATTCTTGCCCTAACCGCCACTGCCTCAGCCTCACCACCATGGCTTTGTCTGTAAGGATGTCCAGAAGATATCTCAGCTTAATTATCATATTACCCTTTTATTATTATAGATACTAGAGGCCAGATGTATGAAATCATGCATTGGGAATCTTTCAACCTGACCTGCACCCTCTCCAATCAGGGACCCCTTGGAGGATGTCCAACTGCTGGTTTAGGCACAATTCCTGCTGGATCAGGCTTAAACCGGCAGTCAGACATCCTTCTCACAGTCCTGGATCATTGACTTCCTGACTGCTCACCTGTCTGTCAGCCTGGTCACCCCGCAACGGCCCCCCCTGCTGGCGTGGTTGCCCCCTAACTTTCCAGAAGGAAGTCAGACATCTGGAAGATATCCGGTCACCTGGTCTAATTAGCATATTACTCTTTTATTAGTATAGGTAAGTGAAGCTTGATGCAAAAAAAATTAATTTAAGATAAATCATAGATATAAATATAAAAGGTAAAATAATAAAGCTTCAGGATAAAGTATAGGAGAATGTCTTTGTATGCTTGAGGTATGCAAAGATTCCTGAAACAGTTCACAAAAAGCAAACTATAAAAGATTGATAAGTTGATTTTTATGAAATTAAAAATAGCTATTTTATAAAGGACACAGTTATAAACCAGTGACTATACCAGGATAACTAATTTACATATATCCACCAGAAAAGTTATCTTCACAGAATTTTTGCATAGCCTCAAAGTATCTTCCTTTCCAAATACCAATATATATAAAAGCCTAAGTGACTATTACAACCAGTTGACTGAATGACTGGTTGCTACAATGCACACTGACCATCAGGATGCAGACACTCAAAGTAGGAACTGCCTCCTGGTGATCAGTGTGCTCCCACAGCCAACCTCCTGTGGTCCCTCCCCTCAGCCAGCCAGCCCTGATTGGCCCCAATCAGCCCTGATCATAAGTAAGGCCGAAAGACCCCACCAGTGCATGGAGTTTATTAATATTTAAGGGAAAAACAGTAACATTATATTGGAGAAACATGTCAGGCACTACCTTAACCAAGTGACCAAGGTTAGCATCCCAGTGACAGGACAGAGCAACATCATGCATATACTGATATGATCCACTGAGTAGGGCACATAACTTCTGTGGTAAACTTCCCCAAAACCCATAGCTCAGACCAAATCATGAGAAAATATTAGACAAACTAAAATTGGGAGAGATTCTACAGCATACCTGACAAGTACTCCTCAAAAGCATGAAGTTCAAAAAGACAAGGATTGACTGAGAAACTATCACAGACTAGAGATGACTAAGTACAGTGTGGTATTCTGGATTAGATGCCAAAACAAAAAGAAAAGGGGATATTAATAGAAAGTCTGGCCAAAACCGGTTTGGCTCAGTGGATAGAGCATCAGCCTGTGGACTGAAAGATCCCGGGTTCGATTCCGGTCAAGGGCATGCACCTTGGTTGCAGGCACATCCTCAGTAGGAGGTGTGCAAGAGGCAGCTGATCGATGTTTCTAACTCTCTATCCCTCTCTCTTCCTCTCTGTAAAAAATCAATAAAAAATATATATTTAAAAAAAATAGAAAGTCTGGTGAAATCTAAACAAAATCTGTAGTTAGTTAACAGTATTGTGTCAAGGTTTACTATTTATTTTTGACTAGAGGCCCAGTGCAGGAAATTCATACACAGGAGACAAGGGAGTGCCTCAGCCCAACCTGCAACTTCTCCAATCTGGGAGCCCTCAGGGGATGTCCTACTGATGGCTTAGGCCCACTCTCCATGGTTCTTTGATGTCTGTGGGGCCCACTTGGCTGCTCCTGGGTTGCCACGGGTTATGGCCAAGCAGGCCCTGCTCTTAGTGGCCACCCAGACTGGAGGACCCCAGTGGGGCTGAGAGAACTGGGTGCCACCATCTTGTTGCTATAGGCACCACCATCTTTGTGTCAGAGTGACAGCTAATTTGCATATTACTCTTTTAATTAGATAGGATAGTTGTACAGTGGTCAAGTGAAGAAAGCTAGATGAAGTGTAGACAGGACCACTCTATGTCTATAATTCCTTTGTAAGTCTAATTTTTTTCAAATAGGAATGTTAAAAACAAAGAAAAATGTAATAAAGAAAACATGTCTTTAGAATATGAATCTTATTCAATACCTACTTCATAAAAGTATTGAGAAAAATCAATCAATAAGAAAAGCATAAATCTCAAGTTTATAAATGAAGAAAAGATAGAGGCATAAAAAAGAGAGAAGATTTAGTTGGCCAAAAACAACCAAACAAACGAAAAACCTGAAAATATGTTCATTAGTGTAATGAAGCCAGCATTAGTTTAATTCCCATACCAGATAAAGACACTACAATGAAAGAGGATTACAGACCACATCTCCTAGGACAATGGAAACCAAGGAGAGAAACAAATGGGACTACATCAAAATAAAAATATTCTGTACAGCAAAAGAAACCATCAAAAAAATCACAAGAAAGCTCACTGAATGGGACAACATATTTGCCAATGTGACATCTGATTAGTTTTTAATCTCCAAAATATATAGGGAACTCATACAAGTTAACAAAAGGAAGATAAGCAATCCAATCAAAAAATGGACAAAGGACCTAAATAGACACTTCCAGAAAGCAGACATACAGAAGGCCAAGGGACATATGAAAAAATGTTCTAAGTTACTAATCTTCTGAGAGATGCAAATCAAAACCATAAGGAGATACCATCTCACACCTTTCAGAATTGCTATCATCAACAAATCAACAAAGGACAAGTGCTAACCAGGATGCAAAGAAAAAAGGAATCCTTGTGAACTGCTGGTGGGAATGCAGACTGGTACAGCCACTGTGGAGAACAGTATGGAGTTTCCTCAAAAAATTAAAAATTGGACTTTCATTTGACCAAATAATCTCACTCTTAGGAATATCCCAAGAAATCAGAATCACCAACCAGAAGGAACATATGTACCCTTATGTTCATAGCAGCACATTTTACAATAGCTAAGATTTGGAAACAGCCTAAGTGACCATCAGCAGATGAGTGGATTAAAAAAGCTGTGGTACATCTACACAATGGAATACTACCCTACTATAAGAAGGAAGAAACTCCTACCATTTGCAACAGCATGGATGGAACTGGAGAGCATTATGCTAAGCAAAATAAGTCAGTCAGAGAAAGACAAATATCACATGATCTCAATCATTTTTGGAAATAATGAACAACATAAACTGATGAACAAAAACAAATCCAGAGACAGAGAAGCATTGATCAGACTGTCAAACCTCAGAGGGAAGGTAGGAAAGGGTGGGGCTAAGAAGGAGAGATCAACCAAAGGGCTTGTATGCATGCATATAAGCCTAACCAATGGACACAGACGCCAGGGGTATGAGGGCATGAACAGGTTTGGGGTGAGGGGGCAATGAGGGATAAAGACACATATGTAATACCTTAATCAATAAATAAAAATAAAGAAACAACAACAGTGGTACATCTACACAATGGAATACTATACTGCTGTATAAAAGAAAGGACTCTTACCATTTACAACAGCGTGGATGGACCTGGAGAGCATTATGATAAGAAAAAGAAGCCAGTCAGAGAAGGATAAGTATCATGTGATCTCACTCATTTGTGGAATATAATGAACAACATAAACCGATGAACAAAAATAGATCCAGAGACATAGAAGCATTGGGAAAAAAAAACACATCAAACCTCAGAGGGAAGGCAGGGGAGGGGGTGGGATGGGGGGAGACTTGAGGGGAAGAGACCAACCAAAGAACTTGTATGCATGTAGCTCATAGCTCTCTGTGTCAATATTTACCGTAGAAATTATAGATACTAACTGGTTAGCGTCTTGAAATAATTCTGTGGAGAGAAAGATAGAACATGCTAAGAAGAAAGAGCGTTGACAGCTTCTGACGGGAGCTCAGAATGTCAGTTGCTCTCTAATGAAAAACACGTGAAGAACTGCCTATTGACACTGTGTCCAGGGAAACGATGATTGTACTTCTGAGTATGAGTCCTGAGTTGTTTTTGTTTTTTCTTTCTTTCTATATTCGCTTTCATTTCTGTGCTTGGAGAAAGAACATTTTTTTAAGAATAACGAGAATGACAGAATACTTCCATACAGCAATATCTTATTACTGCAGTATTCTGTAAGGCTTGCTAATTAATCTGGTCTGCCCTCTGAGTATAAGAATCTTAACTACAATTTCTGATGGAAGCTCTTATTCCCATAATAATGTTAGGACGATTTCTTGGACTCAAAACACAAAAAAAAATTGAATGAGAATAATTCAGCTCACACTACGGAGAAAACCAAGTGTACCAGGCAGTTAAACACAATTAAATAGCTATAAATAATTCACAAATTTTTCATTTTCATCACGAAGGCACTTCCTCAGACCCTGAGACACAAAGCGGAGGAACTGTCTCTTTTTCTTTGTCCAGCCCCTGCTGGTTTCTGTTTGCTCCCATGTCCTCCACTTCCACTAAGCACTGATATAATGGCTGCTCCCTTCCACCAGGGAGATTATTACTCCAGGCAAAAACTGATCAGTCTACAATAGATTTAATCCTTCTCTCTTCCTTCCTCCATTTTCCTCATTCTCCTCCTTCTTTTAACCTATGGGATTCTAACTCCTGGATATAGGTAAATGAGTCATTTATAGACATTTAACCCTAGCTGGGCCAATCAGATTCCCCCTTCCAGGAATGTGAAACAATGATTCAGAAACAGGTGAGCAGTCTTTGTGTGTACATGAATATGAAGCTGTAGCCTCAGGAACTGTAAAGTTCCTGTGCATGAAGACCCACGCTAGTTGAAGAGCTCTAGATTTATCACTTAGTGATGTGTGTGTGTGCATCTGTGTTGGGGATAGCAAAATAAGCATTCTTTCTTTTGGTGATCTATAAAAATAACTTCTTGAAGCATAGATTTCTATAAGAGAGACTTACTGAAGGAGTCACCATAATGTGTGCTACTACATGAAGGAACCTAACAGTCCTTCACAAGGAATGTCATCATTTGAGGATGAAAAGAGTTAATGCATATAAAAAGTTTAGAACAGTCTCTGGGAAATAGTAATGAGTCAATATATTTCACTTATTACTATAATTGTGAAAAGCTGGGTTTGCTGAAGCAACAGAATGTCTTAGAATTAAAAGTGTTGTGGGGAAAGGGAGAGCGAAGAAAAGAGGAATGACAAGTTTATTAGAATATGTGAAAACTGTCTTGCGAGTTCAGGAGTGTGGTCGGAATAGAAAATAAACTATATAGTGGCTCAGTTCTGAAGAGGATAGTTGAGTAACTGTGCAATGAGGAGTTTTAAGCTCTTCAATTTCATGAAATGAGTTTCCGAAAAATCATCCATTTTCTTTCAATCCTCTAAAGTATCCAGCCAAAATTGATGCATTTGAAAGTGTATCACAAAATAGATGCAATGAACTAACTAAAAAAAAACTAGTGACATTTTTGTTGCCAAATCAACCATTACTAGATGATTAATTTAAGCTATAAATATTTTTTCATGTAAAAACTGAGGTAGGGCAAGATCAAAAAATGTTTGAATCAAATTATATGACTTGGCTCTCAGTACAGGCAAATTCAGCACATAAAATAACAGCAGTCCAATCCAGACCTGTCCTTTAGAAAAATTATTTCCAAGATACTATACATAATCTTGCATTATATTTCATTTTTCCTGCTAATAAAATCATCAAATGAAATGAAAACAAAATAGTAAAATTATTAGAATAATATTACCTAAGGTTTATGTATCTTTTATTGTGTGTCAGAAGCTCTGGTGGGTGTGTTACAGAGATTATTTCTGTCAATTCTTCTTTACCACCCTATCAGGCAAGCTGTGGGAGACATTGATTCTGGCATCCTCAGCCACTATTCCTGTCTTTTTCCTCATTGTGAAGTCACTATGTGGTCTGTTTCAGACTGAGCCTACCCTGAGATCAACACTTTGGCCTAAGTCAGTAAGAGTACTCCTCCCTACTCCTTGAGTTAAAAATAATTTTAAAGGGTAGGCATGGGCACCTAAGCTAATTAAATCTGGATGAAGCTTGAAGGGCTTGTATCTAATGGTTATGAGAAGAGAAAGGCTCTCTTATTCTGGTGTGAGTAGTGTGAGATGGGAAGCTTACAACTAAAGCAGCCGTTAGGTTACCCCGAAGTAAGCCAACATTGGCACAAAACTTAGAAAAATGGAGCCAACGCTGTGAGCAAAGCATTCCTGAAACCTCTCAACTCTTAATTTATGTGAGCCACTAAATTTTGGTTTTTAAGTTTGTTTTGAGTAGTTTCTCAAAACTTACAGACAAGCATCCTAAATGAGTCATACGCACATTATTATCCCCATTATATGGGGAAAGCTAAATTTAGAAATCTTATCCTCATTTCATGGGCTAAATTATGCAAATTTCTGTATTCAAAGGATTACTTTGCAAGACTGTTATCATTAATGCCTTTTATTATTACATAATATTTAGTAGTCATGCTCAACCAACAATGCCAACAGAAACTTGTAAGTATTCTGCTAAATAATACACTATAATACTTTTTTTGTTTTCCCAGTCCAGTAACATTAGAATAATCCTTGTTTCCTTTAGTCATATAATTTTGCAAACTGGTGAATAAATGAAAATGCAAACACCCAAGAAAATATTATTTTAGTACTAGGATTTTGATTCTCAAAGTCAAAACTCCAGAGCCATGATTTTTAACTGATAAGATAGATGGCCTTCCTAAATGATGAATGGAAACATTGCATTCACTAACAGCGCATTCAAGGACTTTTTAAAAAGTGTATCCTAGTATTATTTATTTTTATCTAAATGAAAAGGTTTTCATGGTGAGTTGTTTTTCCCCCTGTTAACTTCTTTGGGCAAAGTGAAAAGATTTAGATGATTATTTGGATGTTTTGGAATCCAGATACTTGAATTACTCTGTATAGAAAAGAAATTTTGAAAGTTTAAATAATCACAATAATTGTCCCATTTATCAATTTTAAATCACTGTTAGACTCTTAAGTGTCCTTTATCTTGATGTATTGAACAGTCTGTGTGGGGTAGTGGAAAGAGTAAAAATTAGGGAATTAGGAGTTTGGAGAACTTTTATTAAATTTGGCAATTCCTTGAAGGACTTTGTATATTGGTCAGTGTTTAAACTTCAGTGTCTTCTATAAAAATTGGCTAATTATACTTTCCTTGCTGGCTTGTTGAATAAAATGAAATGTGATAATAGAACAATGACTGGCAGAAAACAATCCTTCAATGAATGAAATACAAATCATATAAAATATTTTGCAAATTCTATAACATTATAGGTCCTGTTAATAATAACAGCTAATGTTTTTTATATTCTAAAATAATATATATTTCTTAGAGAAATGATATTCACAATATATTCATTCCTCTCTTACAACATAGAAAAGCATTAAGAGTAAATTCATAGTTTTATTAGACACATTTTCACATCTTATTAGCCTTAGTCAAAATTCCCTGTTTACTTCTTGATGGATTGTATGTTGGACAGGGTATTGAATTTACAGTCATAGAAATTATAAAGTTGAAATTCTGACCCTGCCTCTGTAACCTTGAAAATTGATGTTAACATCTCTCAGATCATTTGGCAAAAGCAAATAACATTTTTTCCCAAAAACAATGAAATAAATGAGTGAATTACTAGAAATAGATAATATCAATCATAAAGATAACATCCTATCTAATACAAGAGTAATATGCAAATTGACCATCACTCCAACACACAAGATGGCTGCCCCCATGTGATCAAAGATGGATGCCCCCATGTGGACACACGATGGCTGCCATAAGATGGCCAGCAGAGGAGGGTAGTTGTGGGCAATCAGGCTAGCAGTGGAAGGCAGTTAGGGTTTACTGGGCCGGCTGAGGAGGACAGTTGGGAGGGACCCAGGCCTGCAGAGGAGGGCAGATAGGGGGGATCAGGCCTGCAGGAGATGGCAGTTAGGGGTGACCGGGTCAGCAGAGGAGGGCAGTTGGGAGGGACAAGGCTTGTAGGGGAGGGTAGTTGCGGGAGACCAGGCCAGCAGGGGAGAGCAGTAGGGATGACCAGGCCTGCAGGGGAGGATAGTTGGGAGGGACCAGGCCTGCAAGGGAGAGCAGTTAGGAGCAATCAGGCCTTCAGGGGAGGGCAGTTGCGGCGGGGGGAACCAGGCCTGCAGGGGAGGGCAGTTGGGGTGACCAGGCCTGAAGGGGAGGGCAATTAGGGGCAATTGGGCTGGCAACACAGCAGTTAGGCATCTCTCAGGCTGGCAGGGGAGTGGTTAGGGGGTTATCAGGTTGGCAGGCAGAAGCAGTTAGGAACAATCAGGCAGGCAGTCAAGTGAGTGGTTGTGACCCAGCAGTCCTGGATTGTGAGAGGGATGTCCGACTGCCCTCAAGGGGTCCCAGATTGGAGAGGGTGCAGGCTGGGCTGAGGGGCAACCCCCCCCCCACCATGCATGAATTTCATGCACCAGGCCTTTAGTAAATAATATATGTAAAGTGTCCATATAAATTAGTGAATACAGGTTCATTGCCATTTGTCTCTGTTGCTTGTACCCTTCCTCATTATCATCTGAGCACCATAATATAAGAGTAGTGTGTGTGTGTGTGTGTGTGTGTGTGTGTGTGTGTGTGTGTGTGTGTGAAGGAACCAGTACCTTTCTACTTTAATGACTAGTAAAATTTACTTTCTTTGAAAGCTGAGGAAATTAAGAAATTTAGAGAGTACCCATTTGAAAATTCTGAATCCAGTTAAAACAAAATTTAAAAGCAAATCAAACTGTATATCTCCATTTCAGACAAGTTAATAAAATCCTTCTAAATACCATTAGAAAAAATCCTTCTAAATACCATTAGAAAATTCTTTGTAAACTTTACCTGACTTAAGAAACATAGGGTTCTTCCGAAGTCTTTGTTTAACTTTTACTGTAAAATAAAGACCAATTTTTCATGAACATTTTATTTATTTATTTTTTAATATATTTTATTAATTTTTTTACAGAGAGGAAGAGAGAATGATGAGAGAGCTAGAAATATCAATGAGAGTCATCGATCAGCTGCCTCCTGCACACCCCCTACTGGGGATGTGTCCACAACCAAGGTACATGCCCTTGACCAGAATTGAACCCGGGACCCTTCAGTCTTCAGGCCGACACTCTATCCACTGAGCCAAACTGGTTTCGGCTTCATGAACATTTTAATATCTTATAACTTCATGTATTTTGCTGCACACACACACACACACACACACACACTGACACATAGAATCCATACACACAATAATGTATCTAAATTATACAGATTCAAAGTCTTTCTTTTTATTTATACACTAGAGGCCTGGTGCACAAAATTCGTGCATGGGGGGGGGCGGTCCTCAGCTCAGCCTGCACCATCTCCAATTAGGGATCCCTTGTGGGATGTCCAACTGACATTTTAGGCCCAATGCCCACAGGCCTGATGTTGCCCCCAACTGTCCTACTCTGCTGGCCAATTTGATTCTGATTGGTTGGTTCTTATGCCAGCATCAAAAATTTTGCCTTCTAGGCAGCCAATGGCTCCCCACAGCACCCAGATTTGGTTCTCATTGGTCAGTTCCTATGCCAGTCAGTGTCAAAAGCTCTGCCTCCTAGGCAGCCATTGGCTCCACATAGCACCCAGATTTGGTTCTGATTGGTCAGTTTATATGCCAGTCAGCATCAAAAGCTCCGACTCAGGCAGCCATTGGTTCCCTACAGTGCCCAACTTTGGTTCTGATTGGTTGATTTCTATGCCAGTCAGCATCTCCAGGCCTATCTCTGGGTCTGATCAAAGAGGCAGCAGAGACTGGGAGAGAAAGAAAAGCCTGGCTGCTGGCGAAGATCAGAAAGAAAGAGGGAGAGAAAGAGAAAGATAAGTACACTAATCAACAGCTTCCACTGGGCCTTGCAGATCAGACCCTGACTCACCCTCTGTGTCTCAGCCATTTGGGCAATCAGGGCTGGGTTGCCAAGCTGCAGCTGGGCCACCCAGTGCTGACTTCCAGATGGTCTGCGTTTGGTAGCAGGCTTGGCCCCTTCCCAAGCCTAAAGCATCTGCTGCCAAGGCTTTAGGCTTGGAAAGCCCCCCCCCCCCCATCCCTCCAATGGCCAGCTGGAAGTGACCTGGGTGCCCAGGAAGTTCCTGGGACCCAGGTATATATGCAAATTAACCACCATCTTTGTTGGGTTAATTTGCATACTCACTCTGAAAATTGGCTGTGAGTGTAGTAGAGGTACAGTCAATTTACATGTTTCTCTATTATTAGGTAAGACTAGAGGCACAGTGCACAAAATTCATGCACTCAGAGGCAGGGTCCCTCAGTCCAGACCATGCCCCTTCATAGTCTGGGAGCCCCATGATTGATCACTCCAAAGAGGTAGGCCCTGCCCACCTGGCCGGGGCTCTGCAATGTATCACCCCCACAGAGGAGGCCCTGCCCCCAGCCGCAGCCCACTGGCCAGTGCCCTGGGCCTCCCTTGTTGGGACAATCATGAAGGCCCCTGATTGATCGCCCTGCCAGCCAGTGACCTGGGCCTCCTTCTGCAGGGTAATCACAGAGCAATGGCTGGGCCCCCAACCAATCACATTGTACCCACCTTGGCTGGCCTGGCACCAGTTGGTGTCATAGCATAGTCATCAGAAAGTTGTCTGGATGGTTGTTCTGCTGTTTGGTCAATTTGCATATTACACTTTTATATTATATATACTAATTGCCCTGTGCATGAATCTGTGTGCCAGTAGCTCTCTGCCGGGCTCTGTGGCCTAGAGGCCCATTGGCGCCTGGGCACAGAATGCTTGCCTTGTCACCAGGGCAATGACATCAGTGTTCTGCAGCCCAGTCTGGCCAGAGGCCCATCCATGGCCAGGTGCCTCAGCGACAAAGCAAGCATTCTGCCAGGCTACTCATGCTTCCCATTCTCAGTGGCTGCCCCCTCCTCCCCCTGGTCTGGGGGACTCAGGCAGGGCTGAGAAGACTGGGCACCACCATCGTGTAGCTATGAGCACCATCATCTTTGTGACAGAGTGATGGTTCATTTGCATATTACCCTTTTATTAAATAGGATTGGAATTTTTTAACCTGAAAAGCATGAGTAATTACTTTAGTTCTCTATTTTTCATGTGCTTCATAGATCATAAAATTTATATTTAAATTTCACTCCTTTAAATTAACTTTGCTTCCTGTCCCAATAGACTAGCACTGCAGAGCATAGATTAAATGTGTTTTAAAAAGTTGCTTTATAATGCATTTACTTCATCAAAGTAAATTAACGGTCTCTTTCAAAGAAAAAAAAAATGTATGTATAGTATGCTAATAAGTTAAATGTTTATTTTTATAATGTTCTATTTCTATTACAAATAACAATGACTCTTTGAAAGAAAGAAAGAAAGAAAGAAAGAAAGAAAGAAAGAAAGAAAAGCAGAGCAAATTAATAGTCTAAAATAAAATCTGAGCCAAAACCAGTTTGGCTCAGTGGATAGAGCATAGGCCTATGGACTGAAAGGTCCCAAGTTCGATTCCAGTCAAGGGCATGTACCTGGGTTGCGGGCACATCCCCTGTAGGGAATGTGCAGGAGGCAGCTGGTCGATGTTTCTCTCTTATCGATGTTTCTAACTCTCCCTATATCTTTCTCTCTGTAAGAAATTAATAAAAAATATATTTAAAAATAAATAAATAAATAAATAAAATCTGAACAAGTGCAGAATAAGGCAGTATTCGGGGTAGGGGAAAGGCAATCTCTGCCTTTGTGTATTTGTTGCTTATATGTATTTGTACAATGTCTGTAGATTAATTTATACAAAGTAAACCAAATCAGAAGTACAAGCCTCTTTAAAAGAGATGTATATTGTGTCTGAACTATCTGTCATCTTGTGTCCCTGAAATTGGTTCTAACAAGGGGCCATATTAGTATGCAGGCACTTGTAGATTTTCTTTTCCAGTTTTTGTTCTTGGAATGAGGTATCCCCATAAAACTCATTAAAACAACTATTTCTGCAGCTGACACTCCACTCAGGTATGAATAATTTAAGCGGTAAACAGAAAGTTGGTATAAATATGCAGGAATTTTTCGATGAAACATTAAATAATAGGTAACTAAATAATTGATAGTGACTCATGGACACAAATTTTTTTTACTTCTATTATGGTTAGTTATGAGAAACTCTAATCTGAGTTTTAAGCACTGAAATGTATGTTAAAATTAAAATTGTCAAGTATTCATACAGACCTAAGATAGTATTATGACTATGTAAAGCACGGTAATGAGAGCATTCAAATGAATAATGGTTTCTTTTTCTTGATTATCTTTAAGATCATGTCTTAGATACCAGGCAACAATGGAAGGAAGGGGTCATTATTTAATAAGTTCTTTGTGCATATTTGATTATCATTCTGAAAGAAGTAATCTGGGATTTACAAATCATGCAAACTCAGGAAACAGATCATCCACTTTGAATAAGTCATTATGTAATATATCCCAAGTAAACAAACTGAAAGAAAAAATATATTTGTAAAATGACTACTGATAGAGCAATTAACATTAATCAGATTGTTGCAAATTAATATTTGATGACATTCATAGGAATGCAGAACTCAGACTTCACTGGTGATAGTGTCAACTTGAAAAAGTCCTTAGAAAAATGATTTGGCAATAGCTATGGAATACAAAAATAGCACACCCTGTATTCCAGTGCCTGCTCTTCTAGGTGCCACAGCTGCCTTTGAGCACAGGATGCCATTTGCAGTATTGTTTGTATTAGTGAACAACTGGTTTCCATGTGATTACCGAAATAATAATTGGAACCATACCTCACATCATACCTCATAAAATCGAGTCCACATGGATTAAAGACTCAATTATAAGAGCAAAAGATTATAAAATGTTGAAGAAAGTATAGGACATTTATGTTTCTTATTGGGACCGGAGAGAAAAAAAAAAACGTGTGAGCACACACACACACACACACACACACACACACACACACAAAACACACCAAAAAAACATTAACACCACAGGCATATGTAAAAATTTGTTGAAAAATATACTAAATAAAATTGGCAAGTTTTGTTTCAAAAAGAGAACACTGACATTGAAAATAAAAAAATAAAAATCTGGAATTTAAAATAGGATACTTAAACATGCTTATAGCAGATAGTGTTCTTTAGAATAGGTAAGAGAATTATTACGATCAAGCCCTGGCCTATAATGCAATGGTTAGAGCGTCAAATCTCATACCAAGAGCACATACTTGGGTTTTGGGTTTAATCCTACCCTTAGTCAGGACGTGTGTGGAAGACAATCAATCTATGTGTTTCTCTCACATTGATGTCTCTCTCTCTGTCTCTCTCCCTTTGTTTTTCTCTCACCCCATTCCCCTCCATTATACTCTTTTTAAAAATCAATGGGAAAAAATCCTCTGGTGAGGATTAACAAAAAAAGAAGGAGGAGGAAGAGAAGGTGGAGGAGGAAGAAAAAGAGGAGGAGGAATTATTACTATCAATGAGAAGGAAAAAAAAAACAATGCATAAGAAAATAGGTAAAGGATGTAAGTAGGTAATTCAGAAAAAAAATATGATAAAAATTATATTTAAAACGCTAAACTTCATTAGTAATCGCAGAGATAAAAATGTAAATGTTTTGATACAATTTCACACAAAATAGACTGGCAAAATTGTAACAGTCTGACCATAAATATGTGGATGGTATAAGTAGAATTGTTGAATCTCCTAACATATTGGTGTGAATGTAAATTAGCATAACCATTCTAGAAAACAACTTGGCAATATTTAGTCAATTTAAAGATGTGCACACACTTCGATGAAGCAATTTTATATCTAGGCATATACCTCAGTGAAACTCTAGCACATATGTTCCAAGTTATAGGCACAAAATATTCATAACAGCATTTAAATAATAAAATATGTGTGTTTTTTTAAATTCTGTTACCCCATTTCTGAATTTTTTGAAGTCTGATTTTATGTGGTATTTTTATGCGTTTATTTCTTACGTAATTTTCTTGTTACGTTTATCTCATTCTGAGATAGTAGGTAAAGTTTTAAATATATATTTATTTGTCTACTTATCTATTTAGAGGATGACGTTTCTGAGGTCCTTTCATTGTATGGGTGTGCTTTTGTTCTTTATGCTCTTTTTACTTATGAATATGGGGTTCAGCCTTAATATTTTTTTGCATGCTTATTTTGGTGTGAAATTCACTTTCCTGACCTTTCAAGGGAAAACTTGACTCAGGTATGCTTTCTAATTTCACAGAGCTTCCTCTTCTGTAGCTTTTATAGTACCTTGCTTCCCAACATTCCTGGCTCTGCTCTCTGCTCCTCCTTTTACCCGGAGAGACCCTTTCCTTCCCCTCTATTACCTATACCATGCTAAGCCTGAATTCCATTGCCAACACTTAATCCCTGTGGTCCTGCCCTGAAAATTGGCCTTGGCAGGTCATGTTTGAACCTTATCAGCATATTCCTACTCCTTTAAGCTTTCTTAATGCAGACCCTGGCATTTACCTACATTTGGAGTGTGCCAAAACTCCACCTCCTGCCTGTTCCGGTTGTACGGTCTCACAGTGCTTCCTAGTGAACATCTGTTGGCTGCTCTAGTTTTCTATTTTCACACTGATGCATGTGCATCTATTGTTTTATTTCCTATTCTTTGTGGCTCTCTGTGTATTTGGCATTGTCTCTCTCCTAGAGTCCTTGCTGTGGAAGAAGCAAGCTGCCATATTGTACGTTGCCCTATGGAGAGGCCCATCTGGTGAGGGAGGGAGGAAGGCCTCCAGCCAACAGTGCATGAAATGGAAAGTACATAATGCTACTCTAAGAAAGGATAAAGGACGCCTTTTATGGACTGATATAAAAATAAAATCAATTTAGTGTATGTTTAAAAAAGCAATGCACACACAGTGCATACATAGCATAATTTATTTATACGTCTGAGATATTTCAGGAAGGCTACACAAGGAACTAGTAACCATGGGTACCTATTTTTGGTGGCTGAGGTGGGTGGATGGAAACGAGGTGGCTAAAGTACAGAGGTGGGAGGGAGACTTGAAATTCTGTAAGTAGTGTTCGATGCTTATTAACTTTGGTGGCATGTGAATGGATCACCTATTCCACAAGGTAGTTAATTGTTTGAATGCTTAAAGGAGAAAATAAAATATATACCAGAAATGCATGTACTTTATTGAAAACAAAACATAATGTTGAATAAAAGAAGCAAATTCATTTCCATGTGGTGCATATATTTATATATATTTATATATATATATATATATATATATATGTGTGTGTGTGTGTGTGTGTGTGTGTGTGTGTGTGTGTGTGTGTTTTTAAAACAGGCAAATCAATTATATATAGCTTATTGATGCTTGCTTATGTAATAAAGAGGTATATAATAATTGGTCCTAATGGTGTCCCAGTTACGACAACCAGTCAACAGGTTGGCCAACTCACAGAAGCTGGGGGGTGGGGACAGGGGTGGGGACTTCTGCCCCCAGAGCTAATGTCAGCTGCCTTTGTCCCTGCCCAGCGCTGAGGCGAAGCTGCATGAGGGATGGGCTTAACAGGGGACCTCAGGTCACACCCCCTGCCCCATGGGGCTTGACCGGACATCTTAGGCCTTGCCCCTCCTCCCCTGCCACCCTGATGCCAGGCTGGGAGACTGGCACCATGCCCCCCCACCCCCTGCCTGGCAGGGCATGACAGAGACCTCAGGTCACATCCCTCACCTGGTGGGACTTGAAGAGGGACCTCAGGCCATGGCCCCGACCAGCAGGGCTTGATGGGGGACCTCAGGCCACGTCCCCCACCTGGCAGAGTTTGACAGAGGACTTCAGGCTGCACACACCCTCCTCCTCCCCCCCCCCCCACCTCTGGCTCTGGGCCAGGAGACCTCAGGCCACACTCCTCACCTGGTGGGGCTTGATAGGGGACCTCATGCTGTACCCCCCCGCGCCCCCCCCGCGCCACCCCCCGCCCTGGCTTCAGGCTGGGAGACCTCAGGCGATGCCCCCCTCCCAGGCTCTGGGCCAGAGTATCTGAGGCTACACCCTCAGCCTGGTGGTTGGTTTTGACAGGGAACCTGAGGCTGTGCCCTTCACAAGGCACTGGGAGGGGATTGACAGGGCTGGGGCCAGTCTGGGTCTCACCCAAAGGGGGTGGGGCTGGCCGGGGATGAGTATCTGCGTTTTGGAAGAGCGTAAGGGTGGTGGGTAGGGACTTGACTCTAGGTCCCCTCCAGCATGCCCCAGACTCTGACAGGAGGGAGATTTTATATACATTTTACTAATTTTCTTTCATCTCTGACCTATTATAGAGAAAGGGAAAATAGCAATATTAAAATATTTTCATCTCTGACCTATTATAGAGAAAGGGAAAATAGCAATATTAAAATATTTCTTCTAGTTAATTCCCTTTTAATGCGCACGAATTTCATACACCAGGCACCTAGTCTATAATAATAAAAAGGTAATATGTTAATTAGACCAGATGTTTTCCAGACATCATTCCAGATGCCCTTCCTAACCAAGCCAGGGCCAGAGGGAAGCCAGCCCAGATCTTGGGTGCTGGCAGCTGGGGGTAGGAAGGCCTACTCTTGCTCAAATTTTCGTGCAGGGGGCCTCTAGTATAGTAATAATTCAAAAACTTGCATAGGAATGATACAGTCCAAATTGTAAAAAAAAATGTACAAAATTTAATTGAATAGTCATTGGAGGCAGGAGGTGGGATGAATTTTTGTAGATTGTATGTAACAAGGTTATACCCAGTAAACCAGGATGAAGACTCAAAGGCCATTTGATCTAGCAAATCACAAACCAGGGCCAGATACAGCCAGTAAGCTGAGGTTTGTGGTTTGACTGAATACATCACAATTCAAAGAGCTAACTCATCATTCTGAGGTAGGGTATCTAGGAAAAGGTTTGTGAAGTAGGGAAGACTTGACATAGAACATGACAATTTAATAATGAAGAACTTGAGAATATTCACATAGCAAGTGGAAATGTGGTAAAGAAGAAATAGGAATTCTAAAGAGCTGAATTAGCTTAAAAGTTCTGTCTTAATTAGCTTCCTGAGTGGCGGAAGGTGCTAATTATCTCCTAATGACTCTTCTCCCTTTCTTCCCAATTTTTACCTGGGCACACAACTTCCTTGCCTTTAGGTTTGATTATGTGTCTAAATTTTAGCTAATGAATATAAGGAGAGCAGGATGTGCAACTTCCAGAGAATGCTCTTAATGAACATCCTTTTTCATCTGTCCCTCCTGGTCGCTGTGTAGAAGGAACACTAAAGGCTAAAACTACAGGAGCTCTCACAGGACCATGAGGTGGCCTTGGGAATGGAAGCCCTTCAACGTGTCAACAAGACAGAAGGCTAGGATGGAAATCTCTGGGCTCAAAATATGGGAGAGAGAGAAAAATGGTCTCATTTCTATCACAGGTATCCTTTTTTGTTTATTATGGTTTTATCTTAATTTTTGCTTCTCCCCCCAATACTCAAACTTGAACATATTTTACCTCGAGCTGGAATTTCCTTCAAATGAGGGAGGTAAATTTATTAAATGGCTCTATTGACTTCTTCATACTTTAACATGCATTGATTCAGCAGGAATTTTTTAAATAATCAATTTAAACAATCGTACCATGTCACAATTTGCGTCAACACGTCTCATATAGAAATATAACAAATTTAGTCATTTACTCGGGTATTTTTAAATGTGCAGGGATTTCTCTTTGAGAAAAATGCATGACAATATACATCACCTCTAAAATAGACTGCTTTCCAACAGAAATTGGAATAGAAAAATATTCCAAATATTCGCATTCATTAATATGGCACACGAAACAGAAACAGACACCATTAATGATAGTACTGAAATTTTTATAATTGATTTTTTGAAAGAAGTGGTTACCATTAGCTTCTATTAGGCCAGCATTCCCCAAGTACATTCGGTTGAATATGAACCTTCAAAAGAAATCAACAAAAGATGTCTATGCTGGGTGACATAACAGTTCACACTGCTTTCATCCATATTTCCTTTTGAGGCATTCACCCAACATTAGAATAGGAAAAGCTCTGGGCCATCTCAAACAAGCAGATAAAACAAAAACATTTATCTCTGTTTAATCAGTTACTGCATTTCTACAACACATTTGACCACAACAATATTTTTCTTCAGAAGAGGGCATGGGAAACAGTTCTAGAAGGCATTCTTTGCCAGAATTCTCTCTGTATACCCCGCTGCTTCCCCATTTAGGGAAGTAAACAAAGCCCCAAGGTAGCAGATAAGTTAAAATCCATTTGCTAGTTCACAGCACATTCTGCTAGAAAGCTGTTTGTAAACCACAGCTTGAGGTTCTCAGAGAAAAACAAGAACGATCAGGGAGCTCAGCTTAGAAATTGCACATATAATTTTGCCTTATGGGCTGTGCCTTTAGTAGCAAAACAGCTTTGATTCTGAAGACTCATTATCATGTTAGGAAAATCAGTCAGGCATTTGACGTACAACCTGGACTTCATGTCCTTGGAAAGAGAGTTTAAGGAGAGAATTTTAGTGCTCGCTTGTAGGCCTTTGCTTGGTCATAAACCTTCTAGCAATAAATAGTTGAGTTTTTTTTTTAATATTGGTAAAAGTGGAAGCAGGGGACTAACTTCAATGAGAAAAGTACAATACAAAAATAAGCAGCTAGGACTTGGAAACATCTCCATTTCTGGTGCAGATTAATTTTTTGTTGTTCTTTCAAATGTTTTGTCTATGGAGAGAACCGGCATCTTCTACAAGGACTAGGGGATGCCATCTGGTGATTTTATACAATATTACTATTTAAAAAAGCTCTATTTTTTCCCAATTGTAAAACATCTGAAGACTCATTCTTTTGAGTTTTTGTGATTATGCCAAGGTAAACAAATTTTTCTTTCATTTCCTTTTAGCTAAAAGCTATTTTCATTATTTAAAACACCTCCATGAGTTTGCAATAGAAAAGTAAGAAATGGAAAGAAAAGTAAATCGATAAGGATGCTGGGAGTCCAAAATACATATTTTGAGAATGCTGTCAAATATTATCTTAATGTATTTCTCCTGGAATCATAACTATTAAAAGGCAAATGAGGACCATGTTATAAGCATTTGGATTTTGAATAACAGAACAGATGACAGGTTTTTATTTTACTCAATTGCTTTACAAATGGATGAGTCAAACATTCAGTAGAATTTTTATTTTTATTTCATTTGCACTTATAAATATAATTACATAAAATGGGGTGCTAAGAACAGTTAACAGAATATAGAAATATAACAATAATGTAGGATTAGTGATTTAAAACTGCCATTCCTGGGGAAAGCTTAGAAATCAGGTAATGGCAAGTAAAATATGAAACTTGTGCTCAGAAACAATGGTCACCTTTACATTTCAAAACATAGAGATAGACCCGCATAGCTGTTTTGGGGAGTGATTAGCACTGATGTATGTTGACAGGTTAAAACAAAGGATAGATTGTACAGGGAAGAAAGAACATCTGTAGGAGATCAGACAGCAGACAGAGAATTTTGGTTTTTAGCCAGACCGAATTTCATTGGTTGCTAATAACTTGTTTGGAGGTGACAATTTGTGCTTATTTTTGGAACCTATACATTTTGTAGGATAACAAAATGTGATAGTGCCTCTGTAATGGAGACTGGAAAATACATTCAGTCATAGACCTGAGCATTTTATTTTCAAGTTTGATTGAAATGTTGACCTGCCCACAAGAGTATTTCATGAAGGCCTTGAACTTATGAACCCATGCCATTCTACATGGCTGGTTTAACATGGGTAATGTTTGATTGTTTTCTCTAAGCACTGACATTAATTTGTGTACATAATTCACGATATTCTACTTTGAAACCCTGCATAATATTTGGTTTCAATTTACAGATTTAGTCCTCTAGGGAAGACAGAGACCATTAAATTTTCAAAGCTTCTCAATGCTATTCCTGTATCTAATAGAAATGGCCAACTGAAAATAACCAATGTGATTTCTCCTGGGAATCTTGCTGTACCTTATTACACAATGCCCATTTTCTGAGACATAATGTAATTATAATTAATCTCCAGCTTATTACATTGCTGTTCTGGCCTTTAGAGATGACTATTTTTATGAGAATAAATTCTAAAAGTTTCTAAAGAAACAGAGAGACAATAGCTTATTATTAATGCCATTCCTGCTGTGATTGTAAAATGAATTGCTTCAATAAATGAATTACTTATAAGTTTTTTCTTTAAGTATCAAAAGTAACATTTTCAACATTATGTATATTAAGCTATAAACCTACTAAAGAGAAAATTTTTAAAAATCTTACTAAAATAAAAACACTTACCTACTTGTTTTTAGAAACAGAAAATAGCAAGCAGAATTTGGCTCTTCTTTTAACATTTCAGAGTCATTTTCATTATCATCAATTTAACCCATGGCTTTAGTATGGTTATTTTTCTATGTCTTCCCTTACTATTATTTAGTTATAAATCATTTTAGTTTGCTGAGCACATGGGAAGTTTAAAGAAGATATTTGCAAAATGAATGCATGCATTATCAAATGAAGCTTTCAATTCTACTCTTTCTGATTTTATATGGACAGAGGAATAAAATAGCAAAACTTGTTGGAAAAGTGCATTCATTACATTAATGTTGAATTATGGATCTAGCCAATAAACAACATTGATGGATCTTAGAATACCAAATATTTCAAAGGATCAAAACTTTATCCACTTATTATCAGGTTCTCAGATTTGTTACAGATGTTGAAGTTGCCAAAAGATTGTCTACTACTACTACTACAAAAAAAAAGTCAATGTTATTATCAATGAGCAAATGACATAGATAATAATGCATTGTGTTCTTGGTCAATACTATTATGTTAATAAATATAAGTATTTTCTTGAGAAGTTTTTATATCCTATAAAATAAAAGGCTAATATGCAAATAGAACGAATAGCAAACAACTGGTTGCTATGATAAATATTGACCACGAGGGGGCTGAAGGGGGGTGGGGGGGGCAGGTGCTCAATGCAGGAGCTGCCCCCTGGTAGTCAGTGAGCTCCTACAGTGGAAGCGCTGCTCAGCCAGAAGCCAGGCTCCTTGCTGGCAAACACAGCAGAAGTGGTGGGAACCTCTTATCCCTCCTGAGCAGTGCTCAGGACACCTTGGAGGATGTCCAATTTAGGTGGGGAGCAGACCTAAGCTGTCAGACATCCCTTGAGGGGTCCTAGACTGTGAGAGGGTGCAGGCCGGCCTGAGGGGTGCCCTTCCCCCAGTGCACAAATGTCATGCACCAGGCCTCTAGTTTATTTATAATATAGATGAAAAGTCTCATATAAACTTCAGACTCTACTATCTTTGTCACAATCAGTCCTAAATAATAGTATTTTCAGAAAATAATAATTAAAAACTGCAAGATTAGTGAGTACTCCCTTAGGAATTCTCCAAGGTATATTACATAATCCCAAACTTTAATCCAACTTTAATCCGTGATTTTATTCTTACCAATATTACCTGAGTTGACTATATTGATACTTTCTTACATCTACATTATAGAGAACTAAGATTGTCTCTAAAATTCATTTGTTTTCATGTACTAAAAGCCTCTTTCCAGCCCCCAATGGTGTTGAATTGATTAGGTCAGTGATAAATTAGAGAATGGTGATCAAACAAAAACAAAGAAAGAAGCAATGTCATTAGATAATTATTCTTAGAGATTATCTGGATACTGGGGCAATAGTCTTTACATCCAGATTGTTGAAGTCCTTATAAAAACAATATAATCTCATTTGTACTATTATTATATTTTTGTGTGTTTTTTCTTTTCTTCTAGTTTTGATAATTTATTCTGTAATAAAATTTTAAATAATTGATACTGAAGGACTAAAAATAGTTTTAAATTTTAACCTACGATGCTGATGCTACTAATTTTAATTTTATTTCATTATTTTTCCTGAAATTTCTAAATAAAATGAAATGGGTATATATTTTTTTATTTTTAAGTCGATCTCAGTGAAATATGTTTTATGAAGTATAGTATAGACATTCTTTGGTGCTGTTATAATCTCCAGTTGACAGACTATCTTGGATTTATATAGTACCTGTCCAAGAGCTAAAAAGCATAGTTTACAGAACCTTATTTTGGTTTCTACCTCTTCCTCAGCTCCCCGAATTTGAGGATGTTTCAACCCTTTTTACAAAATCTGTGCTTGACGGGGAGGCTACTGGAGAGGGTTAATTGAGAAAAGAGGGGACATATGTAATACTTTCAACAATAAAGATTTTTTTAAAAATCTGTGCTTCATTTTGTGTATGGGTGCTGAGTATTGATTTGCTTATTAATAGTCTTCAGTTCAACAACTAATACCTAATACCAAGAGAAAAGGAGGATCAATTTCCTGCATTCTAAAGAAGCCTGAGAATAATTAAGAGGTCTTGAAGTCCCGGACAGCTTATTACAATGCAAATAACTCAGCCATCCCACATCACTGCCTGGTGTCTGAGTCTTTTTAAGTGGAAACTTAGAGAGTAGGGAGAGCCAGAATTGATACAAGTTATGAATTATTAACCCAGGGAAGAAACTGGTTTTTCACTTCTTGGCTTTAGAGTAAAAAAAATAGTGCTCACCAAATCCAAGCGAGAAGGCCCGAGGAAATGACACTTCCAGAAATTAAAGAAGTCAGCAGGGTATCTTATATAGCACTTACTGATGTATTCCTATATGTTCAGGCACAAGATAATTAGGTTATGGAAACAAATTGAATTGATCTGTTAAAATTTTCTTATAACTATATATTTAATAGGCATTTTTTTCTGAATGGAGCTATTTCAATATGATATACAAGTAATCATAAACAACATATTCAATGAATGTTATCCCAAAAACTAAAAGTAAACTTTTATTATAAATTAAAATATTTATTAGAATCTGCTAATGAGGTTAAACTATTTTAAAACATTAATATATGCAAAGACATATATTACTTAATGTTAGACTGCAACAAGTTCAGGATCACCTCTATTTTGATTTTTCATTTTTATAATTGTACAGACAAAAAATGGTTTCATTAATATATTGATAGGAATGAGTGTAGTTTTTAATATAACTCAATTATTTGAATTTTTCCTGTTAGAAGTAAACTCATAGTAATCTATCATCAAAAATCACTATTAATAACCTATTTACACTCAGCTGACATGGCTTAGTGATTAAGCGTTGACCTATGAACCAGGAAGTCATGATTCGATTTCCAATTGGGGTGCATGCCTGGGTTGTGGGCTTGATTCCCAGTAGGAAGCGTGCAGGAGGCGTCTGATCAATGATTCCCTCATCATTGATGTTTCTATCTCTCCCTCTCCCTTCCTCTCTGAAGTCAATAAAGATATATTTTTGGAAAAAAACAAAACAAAATCTATTTACTGGTAGGTCAACTAGGTAGGTCCTCCTTCAATTTTATTAAAAGCAAATAATTTGAAAACCATTAACTTCAAAAGAATTTGTTAGCTAGTCGTTAAAATCATTTACTTTTTTTATTTCTACAAAGTACTCTGCAATGGCTTTTCCAAGGTTTATTATACATCTATTATCTGTAACTGTTACTCTCATTAATGGCAGCTAGTTTAACTGAACAAGAGCTAAGAATTCTACAGTATAACTCTCACCATTTGCCAGGCACCATTTGTCCTAAGAACTTTATTAGTTTGACCATGTGAAACCACTGTCTCTAGAGGTTAAAAATGGTTGAACATGGAAATTTTATTCAGTTTAACCTACCTATTAACCATTCAATCCTCATCACAACTTTAGGTCCTGTTGATGTCCCATTTTAAAGATGAAAATCAAAGTATGGACAGGTTAAGTCACTTACCTAAAATCTCTTGGCTAGAAACAAGTGAATTCAGGTTTTAGTGTTCTGGGTTGTTCTCTTATCTACTAAATTACAGCTGCCCCTGCCTCCCCTCTCCCCCCCCCCCCCCAATATACTCAGGAAGCTTTGGAAAATAGAAATTCTTAATTTTAACACACATTTTACAATATATTTTTAATAATAGGTTTTTATCTTGCCAAGTGCTTTAAATAAAATTTATCAAACTTTGGAGTTGCAGATTTATCTATATTTAATTATGAGGCAATTTTATTTATCTATATTTAATTACTAGGCAATTGTCAAGCCAAAAAAGCCATTAATGAAAATACTTTCTGACAAGGAAAATCTAACTTCCTTTTTAAAAATTATTTTATTAAGGTATTATATGTGTACATATCTTACCATTGCCCCCCCCCCCACCTCCCATTCATGCCCTCCCTCCCCAGAGTTCTGTGTTCGTTGATTGTACTTATATTCGTGCATACCAGTCCTTCGGTTGTTCTCTTATCTCCCCCCAGGTCTCCTTTCCGTCCCCGCTGTCATTTGACAATCTGCTTGTTTTATGGTGACTATCTCAGGACCCCATGAATAGAATCCGCTCCTCATTTGGCAGTCTGCTTGTTTTATGGTGACTATCTCAGGACCACATGAATAGAATCCGCTCCTCATTTGGCAGTCTGCTTGTTTTATGGTGACTATCTCAGGACCACATGAATAGAGCCCGTTCCTCCTCTGGTTCACACCGCCCCTACCCCCGGGTCCCACTGCTTCCCCTGGGACACATGGCTCACCCGGGGCACACGGCCCCCTGGGACACACGGCTCGCCCGGGACATCCGGCCCCTTTGGGGGACACGGCTCACCTGGGGCACACGGCCCCCTGGGACACCCGGGCACACGGCCCCTCTGGGGCGCTGGGGTCGAGAATTGGAGGCACCGCACTAGCTCCTTGCTAGCAAGGCGGGAAGGTTGGGACAGCTGCAGGTGGGCTAAGATGGCTGCAGGCAGGGAGACCGCTCTCAAAGGTGTCTCCTTCGGTCCGGAAGCGGAGCAGCTGCGGACGCGGAGGCTAAGTTCTGAGGCCGCCCACTCCCTGAGCCCACTCCCTGAGCTCTGTTCTTGGTGGATTTCCTTTATTCACAGTGGTGGTGGCCGGTGCGGCAGCGATGGTCGCTCCTGTGGTTCAATTTCCACTGTAGTTTTAAAGTTCACCTGGCGGCAGTGACGGAACCTTCGACCCAGCCATGCGCTGGTGAAGGAAGGACTCGCCATGGCCGTGAACGGAGGGCGCCACGCCAGCTCCTCACCAGCACAGGAAGTGCGGGGGCTGGGATGAGCTGGCTGTGGGCTGGGAGACACCGTGCCAGCTCCTCACCAGCAAGGCAAGTGGGCTGGGACAGCTGCGGGCCGGGATGGTTGCAGGGAGGGAGGTCATGCTCACGGGCTTCTTGTCCAGGCAGGAGCCAAAGGCGCGGCAGAGGTCTGGTATCAGCTCCCTGGCTCCCATGGCAGCCAGCAGGGCTGGCCCACTCCCTGGGCCCCGGGTCAGAGCGAGGTCTGGCTGCCCTCATTCCCAGCGGCAGCGGATCTGGCAGGTCCGGTTTTGCTGTAGTTTTAAACTCCACATGGCAGCAGCGGCTTCCTGCTTTGTGTTTAGTTGTAGCCTTCCCATTTCGCCAGCTTTCCTGTGGGTCTGGTGTGATCCCTTTCGATTTTAGCTGTTGTTTTTTTCCAAATTGTTGATGAGGTGGCAGTTTAGGAGACTTCCTAGGCCTCCATCTTGTTTTGGTCTCCTCTAACTTCATTTTTTTTATTTAAGAATTCTAGTACTCATTTTGAAAAGTATTTAAAAAAAAACACAGAGAAATATGATACAGAACATGTCTTCTTAATAAGAGGATATAATAAGTCTTCTTAATCAAGACCTCATTAATTCATATAATTTATAATAGCTTATAAAACAAAATTATAAATTAATATGGTATTTATGATTACTTACTAGAGGCCCAGATTTATCCTTTGGCCTGTCCTGCTGGGATCAGGCCAAAACTGGGTCTCTGACATCCCCAGAGGGGTCCCAGATGCAAGAGGGCACACGCCAGGCAGAGGGACCCCACTGATGCACGATCAGGGCTGGGGAGGGACAGCACAAGGGCCCTAGAGTGTGTCTGGCCCCAGGGTGTGTCTGGCCCGTCTTGCCCAGTCCCGATCAGCCAGACCCCAGCAGCAAGCTAATTTACAGGGCAAGGCATCTGCCCCCCTGATGGTCAGTGCACATCACAGCTACCAGTCAAATAGTCAAACCCTTGAACAGTTGCTTAGGATTTTATGGATATAGATTTTTAATAAAGTAATGTAATATGTAACTCAAATCATAAATTATTTACTTACCCAGAAATAATTTTCTTCTTAAATGAGTGTACATACATGTACCAAAAATTCTGATGGTTGGCCACTGAGACTAATTAAATTAAAATCTATAATAATACAAGGGTAATATGCTAATTAGATTAGACATTCTTCCAGATGAAGCCAGGGCTGGAGGGAAGCCTGGGTCTCAGGTGCCGGAGGGAAGTCAGTGCTGGCAGCTGGGGGTAGGAAGGCCTACTCTTGCACCACTTTCTTGTGTCGGGCCTCTAGTAATGTACAAAGACAGAAAGAACTCTATTAATTTTATTAGCCATGATGATTAAATTTTCTTGTATCTAAATAAAGAGAAACTTCTCTATTACTCAAAACTGAGCAGTCTGGTGCGCGCACGCGCGCATGCGTATACACACACACACACACACACATACACACACACATTTTTTAAATATATAGTGGGGAGCTGGAAGAGGTGAGATCTTTAAACCACAATTATCAATTATCAATCTGTTTTAAATGCCAGTTTACCTTTAACAGAAATATCTATTAGACTGGAAAAGACACAAGTCCTAAAATGATATATGCTTCCTTGGTTATTTATTGATAGTGATTTGATTTTTTGCATTGATATTTTGAAGTCACTTTGATGTTCAGAGAGATTTTTGAGGTGAGTCTTTCTTTTTTGAAGCAGGATAGATGAGACAGGGAGAGGGAGGGGAATGGGGAAAATCTGTTTTTAAATTTCTTTCACAGATTTACTCTCAGGAAAGAACACATATGAAATTGAGTAAATGGATATTGATAAGCTGTCATTGCAACTTTATTTCTTTTAAAGTCTTGGTGTTATAATGGTTTGCATACCTAGGTTTAAAGACTGCTCCAAAGAGTATTGTAAAGGCAGAATTTAGAGAAAACGAAAACTCTCTGCATGTACCCAGCCAAGTCCACACCTTTCAATAACCTAATGAATAGTTCAGTAAATAAGTATGCATGTGTGTATTAACACATTTTACATAATCAAACAGATTCTTTTACTATCATGCTACATTTAAATTAAACATGCCTTGTAATTTCTATGTACACTATTAGGCCAAAATATGACATAATAAGACTGTTGTGTCATTAATTGTATATTTCCCAACATAAGATTGGGAAACTGTATCTGTGGGTCCCTAAGGGTCTGAGAAATTCTGATTAAGGGATTTAGTCATTAAGAGCTTAGGCCATCTGAGTCTATCTCATCTGGTTTAAACTACAGCTTCCCACTTACTAGCTGTGGATCCTTGGGCAAGTTCCCTTCCTTCTCTGAATGCCAATTTTTCTCATGTGTAAAATAAGAAATGTAATGTAATGCAAAACGCTCACTTCCTCTTAGGTTGAATTAATTAAGAGAAACACTTCATTCACCCCTAAAATCAGTAAGCAAAACTGTTATTTCAAAATAACAGAGACTCCTTGAAATTCTGATGTTTGGATTCTGGAGGTAATTCAATAAAAATAATGCACAATACTTTCAAAACAATTGTAAGTAATTTTGTTGGCCATCATGATCAAACTTTTTCTATGCATTTTAAAAATGAGAAACTTTGTATTGCTAAAAACTAATTAGTCTAGTAGCTAGAATATAATTTTGGTTTTTAAAATAGAAAGCAAAAATATATTATTTTATAAGATGAAATACAATGGGGATTAATTCTAACTGGAATGGTATCTCAAACTTTGTTCTTTTTTCTCAAGATTACTGAGGTTATTTGTGGTCTTTTGTTGTTATTGTTGTTCCATATAAGTTTTTGGAATATTTGTTCTAGATCTGTGAAGTATGCCAATGATATTTTAATTGGAATTGCATTGTATTTATAGTTTGCTTGGGATAGTATGGGTATTTTAATGATGTTAATTCTTCCAATCCATGAACATGGTATATGCTTCCACTTATTTGTGTCTTTCTCAATTTCTCTCTTCAGGATCTGTAATTTCCTGAATATAGGCCCTTTACTTCCTTGGTTAAATTTCTTCCTATATACCTTTGATTTTTTTGTTTTTTGCTATAGTAGTGGCAAAATCTTTATATCCTCATGGGTAGAATATCACACAGCAATCTTATCTTTTTTTCTGTGTGCTCTTGAGGGTTATTATTGTTGTGTGTGTGTTTTTTTTAATTTTATTTCTGTATGTTTTATCATATGCACTCACTCATTAAGGCAATCGATACATCAGATACAGTCTCCACCAAATTTTATTTATTTTTATTTAATTTTAAAAAAATTTTTCTATCACTACTTGTTCCCTCTATACCCTCTTTCACCTCCACCAACCCCTGTCCCTTGTATTCACCACATGGTTGCCTGTGTTAATGAGTGCTTTCTCTTTCTTTTCCCTTTTTTGGCTCAGCCCTCCACCAAATATCTATTAAAAACCTACTATGTAACAGTACTATGCTAGATATCATGGGTACAAAGGGAAGTAAGATTCTTACACTCACAAGTTGAAGTATAGGTTAAAGTGTGATACGTGTTAAGGGAAAGAACATACACAGAGACACCTACTTACTATATTTATAAAAAGAATCCTCGCAATGCAAAGTAGCACTAATTATCTGAAGGTTGTAGAGGAACTGTCCAAGCAAATAAGTAAAGAATGCTCTAGCAACGTGAAAATAATGTCTGTAAGCAGAGGGGAGTGATAACCAGCCATAAAGAGAATGACTAGAGATGAAGAAGAAAAAAGCACACCCATATGAATCTCTGGGGGGGGGGGGGGTGAATGCCATTTTATATGCTGTTTCCTCTGTTTGGAACACTCTTCTACCTTCTTTCTTGTCCAACCCCTGTCTATTCCTACATTTCTAAGTTTAAAATGTATCTTCTCTAAGAATCTTTCTCTTGCTCACCTCCCTTCTCCACCCTTTTCACAGTACTTTCTTATCATTAACTAGTGACCTGGTTCATCGATTCCTGCACATTGAAAGGAAATGAATTAGAAGGTGGCCGGCTGGGTGGGACTGGGTGAGATGGGCCGGACACACTCTGGAGCCAACCTGTCACTGTCCTGCCCTTACTGGCCCCACCTGGGATGGCACTGTGGCTTGAAGGGCTTCTGCGGAATGAGTGGGCTCTTTCCAACAGGTGGGGTCCCTGGGCCTGGCCTGTGGGGATCCAGCTGAAACCAGCAGTCTGACATCCTCTGAGGAGTCCCGGAGTGTGAGAGGGCACCCTGCAAAGTCACTATTGATCAGTAGCTCCTGCATTGGGCGTCTGTCCCCTAGTGGTCATTGTGTGTCATAGCTACTGATCTGATGGTTGGGCGGTCATATGGTCACTTAGCCATATATATATATATATATATATATATATATATATATATATATATATATTTGTTAATGTTCTCTCCTTCTTAATAAACTATAAGTTCTATGACAAAAGTCTTGTTCTTGTTGTGTTTCTATTAGCCAGCAGAATGCCTGGCATATACTTGGTGTCTAATGTATATGTTGAATAAATGAATGAAAATGACCACCTGTTTAATGCCAAGTATGCATAAAGCACTATACCAAGTACTTTTTAAAAATATATATATTTTTGTTTTATTGATTTTTTTACAGAGAGGAAGAGAGAGGGATAGAGAGAAACATCGATGAGAGAGAAACATTGACCAGCTGCCTTCTGCACACCCCCTACTGGGGATGTGCCCACAACCAAGGTACATGTCCTTGACTGGAATCAAACCTGGGACCTTTCAGTCCAGTTAGAGCAGGCTGACACTCTATCCACTGAGCCAAACCGGTTTCGGCCTATACCAAGTACTTAATATGCATTATCTCACCTAATTTTCCCAGTGGTATTTCCATTTTACACATGAGGAAACTGAGACCAGTGATGAGAGATTTGCCCCAAATCACACAGCTAAAAGAGATAGGACTAAAATCAAGGATTGTCTGACTCATGAGCCTGAACTCCTAACCTCTGTATTATAATAATTTCTCCCTAGTCCTCCCTATTATGTTACATTTTTTTATGATTTGGGGTTTATAATTTGCTTGGCCTACATGAAATGTTATAATAGTGAGTGGGGAAAAATTATACAACTTTAAATGGTCTAAAGTTTCCTTTATTTCTCACATGTGCTTTGAGCAGGTGAATTTTCTAAGTGTTGTTGATTTGAACCTATGGTATGGTTAAAAATCCACTTGGCTTGTTTTTTAAATAAGTGATGAGCTTACATATAGGTTTAAAGAGAGTTGAAATAGGTATGCTTTGTTGTTCTTCATAAATTTGCTTTGATTGCATGACAATGGAATGATTTTTTTAAATCACTTTTTTAAACCTATATTCCATCTCCAAAGAGAAATTTGAAGTGGGTGTGTCCTTTCCTTTGTAAACTTACTGACTGTTCTCTTTCCAACCTAAGTTGGAGAGGTGGAGGAAGAATATTGCCTACAAAACTCAAGTATCTTAAATATAGACCTTGTACAAAGTCTTGATTAAATTAACAAAAGTAAATTTGCAGCTGTCAGTTAAACATTCACATGATTTTTAAAACATTATTTTAAACATCTATTATAAGAAGTTACTTAAATGTTACTTTCTAATAATATTTGCAGAGAAACAAGTCAACTTGGGGGTTGTCATGACAATCATGAATGAAATTTTATTACTATTCAGTGATAAAGAGCATAACCAAATATCTGGGTTACATTTAATTTAGTTTTTACTACAATATACAACATAACCAACTATCTAGTAATTTATTTTTTACTTTAATAGCCTTTGCTTTGCTATAAATACTTATTTTGGCTTTCATAGAAACTTAATACATTTGTTACATATCCTAATTACAACTTAATTATAAGAGTTTGGTCTTTTTGATGACCAGAAATGCATTTACAATGCTGAGGCTTAAATTTATCTCCCTCCTATAGAGTCTTCTAGAGTGCTAATATGTGCAGCACTGTCAAAATCAATGGGCAATGCAGATATGGTAGGCAATAAAAAAGTATATAAGGGCAAAGTTAGTCAATTTTCTATGAGTGTTTATCTAAACCTGACTAGAAAAATTGTTCGCTTGTAAGAAAATTTTAGCATTTTAAACTGAGTCATTCATTCAAGTATTGACTGTGGGCTAAGTGTCAATATTGAAGTTCCATGCAATGTTAACACTGTAGATAAAAGAGCTGGTGCACCATCAGCAAATACAAGCCACCCCTACATTTAGATTCTTTCAAGAACTTATGTCACAGATGTCAGATTCAGGAACTAATGATCATAGAGGTGATTATCAACCTTTTTCATCTCATGGCACAGAAACTAATACCTAAAATTCTGCTGCACACCAAAAATGTATTTTTTGCTAGTCTGACAAAAAATTTGGTATAATTTTGATTCCTTTACACTGGATAGCTATTGTTGTATTGGCTATTGCCATTTTTTTTTTAATTTTGACAATGTAAGGGTAAAGAGATCAGTGTCCCTAATAACCAATCAGGTATTGCATGTTTTAAAACTTCTTGCAGCATACCAGTTGAAAATCACTGGGTTATAATAAAGACCAGAATAGAAGGATTAAAACTTTATAAGCATAAATCAAATGTCACTTTTGTTTGTGAAATTCATTCAATCTCTGTGTTTAGAGTACTAAACTCCTTTCCATAGGCTATAAGGTCCTTCATGATCTAGCTCCTCCTCTCATTCTAAATCTCTCAACCTTTTAATTTCTTTGACATTACTGGTCAACTTTCTAAATCCCATATATGGTAAGCTGGTCCTAACCACGGAGACCTTGCATTTGTTGGCCTCTCTGTTCTTCTACCTAAAGTTCTCTTCCCACAGGTATTCTCATAGCAATTTCCTCCCATAATTCAGGTCTTAATTTTAATATCACCTCTTAAGGGATGTCACCCTTTACTTTTTTAATTTTCATCATAGGCCACATCTTTATACAAAATATTATTTATCTATTGTGTTAGGATACAAACATTTATTTTTAAAAGTTCTTCTGAGGTGTGAGCTATTATTATATGAAGGCGGGTTTGCACCTTAATAAGAAACAATGGAACAAGCAGAATCTGGGTTAAAACAGAGCAAATTAAGCTTTCACATTGTGCAATTACCTCTTAAAAAGTATGATCCTGTCCATACATATCCACAAACAGACAAAATGCCACTAATTTGATTATTTATCCAACTAACTTGTATTAAGACATGTTTACTATATGCAGGGACTGCATAAGGTATGAGACACTGAGATTAAACTAAGATTATGAAACCTAGTTGTGCAAGGGGTTAACAGCCTTCTGCGGGAGAAGGGTTGGTAAAGGAATATCACTGCATATAATAGAGCCATAACAACGATATGAATAAGGCAGAGGGAAGCAAGGGCTCATCTGCTTAATGTGATCAGGGAATGCATCCAGGAGATGAAGATACAAAATCCTGAAGAGAGTGTTTGAAAGATTGCCAAGGTGAAGCAGGCACTGGAGCCAGAAGGAAGATTTGTGGGGATCAAAAGGAATTTCATTTCACAGGGAACTGAGAGAAGCCAGACACAGATAGAACACAGATGTGTACAAGTAAAAAAAAAAAATAGTGTGCGCAAAGTGTAGAAGGGCTATTTGGCAACACTCTTGGTGATTTGATGAGGGACTGCAATTCCTTATTGTGTAAGACTTGAGGACCCTTCTCTTGCTAGCAGCAATCTCCAGTCATGGCAAACCAAAAGTATCCAAGTTGGTTGCCAATCATCCAGACGCTTGCTATTCACACCCTTGTATAATCTCTTCCTACATTACACAAGAGTTTGTCCGTGTTAACCAACAGCATAAAACAGAAATGATAATTTGCCACTTGGAGACTGCATTATAAAATATTGTGGAGTCCCTTGGTTTCTCTCTCTCTCTCTCTCTCTCTCTCTCTCTCTCTCACACACACACACACACACACACACATACACACACACACACACACCCATCAATTACTCATATCACTCTAGGCTATCGGGAAAGCAAGTGGTCTGGGACTAAAGGCTCCTGCCAACAACCAGCTTCTCCTGCCCATTCTGATGACAGTTAATTCCAACCAATAGCCTGGCTGTTCTCATTAGAGCCAGAACCACCCAGATAAACCATTCGGATTCCTGATCCACAGAAGTTCATGTGAGACAACGAACAAACAAACATGTAGTTTTAACCTGCTAAATTAGGCTATAATTAGTCAGACAGCAGCATATAGCAATACACTACTCACTTCCAAATGGCCCTAGGGGAGTAGTGTAGATACCAAGTGAAACCAAAGGTCTATGCTAAGGGCTCTGAACTTTTCACTATAAGGAGTTGGGGATACACTTTAAGCAAGGGATGTTGATTTATGTTTTAGAATGATCCCTTTGCCTTGAACACAGTGTCTTCCATTCCATTCTTTGGTCCTTGGCTACTGCATTTTCACCTACCTCTTAAGAGGCTTAGCAAACTACATGGTGATTGTTTGTTTGTTTCACTCCTGCCTAGATCTTGAGCTTCCTGCAAACAGAGTTGGATTCTTAGTTGTTTATTAACCGTCCCTTGTGTCCCTGGAAACCTGCCTGATGAGCATGCTGAGAGGCACTCAGAATTTACTTGTGATTAATTGAATGATGGGGTAGGTGAACCTGCAGAAAGGGGGTCGTGTTAGCAGGCTATTATATTAGTTCACGGGAGAAGTGATAAAGAAATGTGCCTTAGAGGTGGTAAAGAATGAGAAAGTAGAAATTAGTCATTTAACACACACACACACACACACACACACACACACACACACACACATTTACAGTAAGTTTTGCAGGTGTAATCCTCTATCAAAATACCTAAACCTTTGTACTATTTGTGTTGTTATAGCTCTTACGGAGAGATAAAATGAGGAGATACCAGTAGCTAAAATAGAAGAGCTTCGTAATATTACTTGAAGTTTGTTGTTATAAAACGACAATACAAAAAAATGATGAAAAATGAAATTAAATAGCCAATACATTTTCATGCTTTTTCAATTGTGACGAGTTGGTTTACTAGTATACTAGGCTGATACAAGTTTCAGTGGGAATAAGCAATATAATGTTTTACATAAGTAGACTCTATAGCCACATAGAGTTATAAGTACACTAGAGGCCCAACGCACGGAATTTGTGCAAGAGTAGGCCTTCCTTCCCCAGGCTTCTGGCACCCGGGACCTGGGCTTCCCTCACAACCCAGCTTCATCTGGAAAGTCATCTGGTCTAATTAGCACATTACGCTTTTATTATTATAGGTAGCTATAAAAAAAGAACCTTATATTCACATCAAGATAAAGGAGTATCTGAATGAAACAAAAAGAAAGTTCAAGCAAATAACAAAGAGATGTTTATTAGAATTGCCTTATACTCAAAATTCTGAATACATTTGGAGCACTGTATAAATTATACAAAAATCCCCTTTAAAGTTAATATCCCAAGCAAGTGTAAATATGTACTTGTTCAAATCTAAAATCAGTTAGGAAATGTTATCAACAGATAGAACATAAAGGTACCACAAGAGTCATCTAAGCACCTCATCATTCAAAATAATGGTTGCAAAAAGGTGTTAAAATAACCAACAAGATATCCCATGCCTCTCTCTCTCTCTCTCTCTCTCTCTCTCTCTCTCTCTCTCTCTCTCTCTCTCCCTCTCTCTCTTATCTTCAGTGCTTGGAATAAATAAATGAGACACCTGGTTTCATGATCTACCTAAAGTTTTGTCTTTAACTCTACATTTCATTCTGTTTTACACTAGTACTTCAGTTGAAGTCATTGTTTTGCCTTACAACCCCAAAATTAATAACCACTTCCTTGTTACATAAGAGTAGCTCTTGTTTTGGCAAATTGGCATTGAGTTTCATTTTCTTTTTTTTTCTTTTTTTAAATTTATTAAGGTATTATATGTGTACATAGCTTACCATTGCCCCTCTCCCCAGAGTTTCATTTTCTAGTTTAATTTCATATTCTTCACACACACACACACACACACACACACACACACACACAACTGGAAACTTAAAGTGATGTTAACAATTAATTACACTTTATGAAAAATATTATTACAAAGAATATTTTTCCTTTTCATTGTTTTTCCCTAACAAGATCATTTGCTATACTTAAAGTTTCACAGGTGTAATCCTCTGGTATTATAAATATTTAAGTGCCACATATTGGCTTTAGTTTAGGAATATGAAAGAGAAAAGGGAGAATTTCTTAGGAATTATCTATGCAGAATAATTAAAGTGATCTCTCGGGATTTTTATGATCTGATTAAAATATTAGTAATTTATTGGATTTTTTTTTCATCACAGCTGTAATGATGAGCTATTTTTTCCTCAATTGCTAATCAGATGCAGAGAGAGAAAACACACAAGATTTGAAAACATGATTAGAAATCTTTGTGTAGGTTGTTCCTGTCCAGTTTTCTTTTTAAAAAAATATATTTTATTGATATTTTACAGAGAGGAAGGGAGAGAGATAGAGAGCTAGAAATGTCGATGGGAGAGAAACATTGACCAGCTGCCTCTTGCACACCCCCTACCGGGGATGTGCCCACAACCAATGTACATGCCCTTGACCGGAATCGAACCCGGGACCTTTCAGTCTGCAGACCAACACTCTACCACTGAGCCAAACCGGTTTCTGCTCCAGTTTTCTTTTTCCTTGCAAAATAGAATCAGCTAAATACTTTTGTTAGCTAGAAATAAATTTTGGTTACATTTTTTTAAATCAGAAATAACAATAAACCTGATGGATGAATCCCATGCCTTATTTTATTTGGTTGTTAGAATAAACTGGAGTTGTACAGAGTCTTGCCTTCGATTGGGATGTTATTCGTTTTATTAAAACAATTTTTTTACACATGCAATTCAATTTATTTATTTTACATCTTATAATTCGAAAGGCTTAACTTGTTTGTTATTATAACAGCTTCAAAACATCACATGTTCTAACCCATCAGGATGATGCAACATAATCTGGCCCTTTCTTGTAGCTGGAACTCAGTCCTTTGTTTCATTCCAGTGATTTCTGGGACTCTCTTGGATTCCAGTGCCTCCTGCTTAGCCATGGTATGTTGTGTTTACAACTTGCTTTACATGAATTCACAGTCCTCCATTCTCTTTAACATAATAAACCATGTTGAAAGGATATTCATATATTCAGCATACTTATTATGATTGTTCTTGTTTCTGGAGGGATAAAGAGAGCTCTCCAGGCAACCTACCATGTTTCCCCGAAAATAAGACATCCTCCGAAAATAAGACCTACTTACAGGTTTCCTTCTGAGTGAAATATAAAGCATCCCCCCCGAAAATAAGGCCCCCAGGCTCTGTCTCAGAATGAAAATTAATTTACCATAAACTGGTCGCTTGGGGCGCCCTGACTGGCCTCTAGCAACCAGTGACATTACAAGGGGTCCTGACGTCACTGCTGTGTGAATGGAGAGAAATCAGCGTGGAAACTTTGTGAAACCTAAACTGCAAGAAGTTGTGACTTGGGTGAAGAATTCATGGGAGAAAATCACTGACAGTTGCATTGCAAATGCACTGCGAGCAGGCTACCTTGACAAGAAGTACTCATTTAAAGACAGTGCTATTGCTAAACATGAGAGATTTGGTCCACTGATTCTGGAAGAAATGGAGTCACAAGAAATTCACCAGGAAATTCAGGAATTGGATTGTTATGATGATATTCCAGAAGATGATGACATGATTGTCATTGAATAAATGAGTAAATTCTTGATACTGTAGGATTCAGTTTGTCAGGTTTGTGTTGACAACTACCGTACTACCGTACCGTATACAGGTAATAAATGTCATTTATTTTCATTTAACAATAAATGTGTACCGTATTCTTCTTCATGGGAAAATAAGACATCCCCTGAAAATAAGACCTAGCGCATCTTTGGGAGCAAAGATTAATATAAGGCACTGTCTTATTTTCGGGGAAACAGGGTAGCTGCCCTGTAGGCTTCATGGTAAAACCTTTCTTTAGAACTCAGACTACTAACTCCTCCAAAGGGCCACTCTTCCCCGTACTCTTCCTCTTCCAACTCACAGTCACTTGAATCGTCTGGAAGAACAATGTTTCCAGACAGCATTTTTCTTCAAAATCACTGTCTTACCATTTAAAAATATGGGCCAGGCCTGGTTACCTGCGTTGAATGTTTGATTCCTGGACCTTTTCGTTGATCTCTTTGTTGTGCAGCGATGGCTCTTCATTTACCAGGGGCGTTTGCTCAGAGGATTTCTCAAGCTCTGCACCTGGACACAGCTCTGATCACACTGGGTGCCTTCTTCAGCTTCCTTAAACTGGGTCAACCGGGCGGCGGTGGAGAGAATGGCCCACTTCCTGTTCATACACTTTCCCAGGGAAGCAGTCTTCACTGTCACGAGGGTTATCGAGTACACCTCCACTTTCACCTGAACTCTGTTGTAAAATCCCATTGTGCTGCACCTGCTGGCGTTCAGTTTGAGACACTCAGGTTCTGATCTTTCTCCATAGCCACTGCAGTCCCGGATCATACCACACAGGGGATATAGGTCTTTAGGGAGGTGTAGTGGGCCATAGGGGATTGAGGTACCGGGAAGGCCCCTGTACTCATTGGGAACCAACAGACAAGGAAAATACAGATTTGTATTCCTGAATCTTGCCCTAGGAAATGAGAATGGATTAGAGGCAGGATTCTGGCACCAGAAACTTGGGTAAGGCTGCTGGGCCATGCAATAAAGAGATCTGGAGTTATTTTCCTCAGAATGTGCATTTTCTTCTTGGAGTTCATTTTTTAGGCTCTTCTAGTTTGAAATCTGCAACTGGGATTTCAGTGGCACAGCAACTGTACTTTAGAAGTTTTAAAAATATGTTTGAAGCTAGGAACATCAGCATAGTTTCCAAAAACGCTTTGCTTAATCGGAATGTTTCTGAAGCCTCACATTTCCGCTCAGCTTGCCTTTGCTGCAGAGATGAAATACTTTCTGCAAACACTTCTATGTTTACTTGACAAACTTTCACACTAATCAAGAAATTGGGTATATAGGAACATTCTTTTTTTTTATGTCATAAGTAAAATCTTCTAATATTTACCTACTTACCCAAAGTCAGACATTTGACTCTTCACAAATTTATGTGAAACTATGAATTATATGGCTACAGCACATGAACAGGGTAATCTACCATTCTCTATAAATTGTGTTTGCTTTAATAACTTTTCCTCTCTGGTAAGGTATGCTTGTACTAGGGAGGGACAAATGTAGCCAAAAATTGTAAAGTCGAGTAAATGACTTGTAAAATTTCTGTATCTTTTTTCCCCCTTTCAATTATAACTTTACTCTGCTTTCCTTCTGTTTTATTATTAGTATTTTCAGCATCTTTCCTTTAGGCATCACTAAGTATTCTGACTTCAGGTTCCTCTATTCTCATTATTTATTTATTTATTTTAAATATATTTTATTGATTTTCCACAGAGAGGAAGGTAGAGGGATAGAGATTGACCAGCTGCCTCCTGCACACCCCTACTGGGGATGTGCCCCCAACCAATGTACATGCCCTTTGACAAGAATCGAACGTGGGCCCTTTCAGTCCGCAGGCCGACACTCTATCCACTGAGCCAAACCTGTTTCGGCTATTCTCATGTTTTAAAAAGCAGACTTTATATGCTATACTCTACTCTTTCTGCACCCTCTCCATAATTATGCTTTTTCTATGTACTAGAAAGCTCTTGCATAATTTGATTAATTCATCTTTAAGGCAGTGGTTCTCAACCTTTCTAATGCCACAACCTTTTAATACAGTTCCTCATGTTGTGGTAGCCTCCAACCATAAAATTAATTTCATTACTACTTCATAACTGTAATTTTGCTACTGTAATGTAAATATCTATGTTTTACGATGGTCTTAGGCAACACTGCTAGTGGTTCTCAACTGCTGCTATAGATAATTTATAAATTAAAATACCGTATTTGCTGGCGTATAAGACGATTTTTGGGCCCTGAAAAATACGTATTTGCCGGCGTATAAGACACTGGGCGTATAAGACGACCCCCTAACATTTCCACTAAAAAATACAGAGTTTGTTATATACTCGCCGTATAAGACTACCCCCCACTTGGAGGCATATTTTTCAGGGCCAAAAAGTCGTCTTATACGCCAGCAAATACTGTAATTTCTTTTAAAATTATCTGATTGTACAATTTTAAATATGGCAATAAAGCTGGAGTTTTTTGTTTTTTTTTTTTTTTTTGAATTGATTGGTTATTCACAGGCTTTGCTGCTGTCCTAAATTAGTTTGATTTATTTCTGCCCTGATGCTAAACAGTTTACACATATCCAAACTTCAGAATACAGATACTAAAATTACAATATAGGAATTGATATTTTATTTTAATTTTTAATTGTCAGACCACTCTCTTTCTATGCTCCTGATTCTATTATATTTACCAGTTTATTCTGTCCATTAGATTTTTATACTCACTTGATTTTTAGATTCATCTGTTGATAGATATGTATTTGTTGTTCATAATTTTTATCTTTACCTTCCCTCCCCCCCCCCTCTTCTTAAAGAATACCTTTCAGCATTTCATATAATACTGGTTTGGTAGTGATGAACTCCTTTAGCTTTTTGTTATCTGTGAAGCTCTTTATCTGACCTTAAATTCTGAATGCTTTAGCTTTGCTGGATAGAGTAATCTTGGTTGTAGGTTCTTGCTATTCATCACTTTGAATATTTCTTGCCACTCCCATCTGGCCTGCATAGTTTCTGTTGATAAATCAGCTGACAATCATATGGGTGCTCCTTTGTAGGTAACTAACTGTTTTTCTCTTGCTGCTTTTAATAGTCTCTCTTTGTCTTTTTGCTCTTAGCATTTTAATTATGATGTGTCTTGGTGTGGTCCTCTTTGTTTTTTTTTTTTGTTTTTGTTTTGTTTTGTTTTAAATTCATCTTTTTTATTTTTATTTTTTTTCCAATTTATTTTTTATTACAGTATTATATGTCTACATATCTTACCATTGCCCCCCCCCTCCCATTTATGCCCTCCCTTCCCAGAGTTCTGTGTTCGTTGGTTGTATCCATGCATACCAGTCCTTCAGTTGTTCTCTTATCTCCCCCAGATCTCCTTCCCCTCCCTGCTGTCATTTGACAATCTGCTTGTTTTATGGTGACTATCTCAGGATCACATGAATAGAATCCGCTCCTCATTTGGCAGTCTGCTTGTTTTATGGTGGCTATCTCAGGACCACATGAATAGAGTCCGCTCCTGCTCCTCCTCTGGTTCTCACCGCCGCTCCCCTTGGGTCCCACTGCTTCCCCTGGGACACATGGCTCACCCGGGGAACAGGGCCCCCTGGGGTGTGGTCCTCTTTGGGTCCCTTTTGTTTGGGGATCTCTGCACTTCCTGGATTTGTAAATCTATTTCTTTCACCAGGTGAGGAAAGTTTTCTGTCACTATTTCTTCAAATAGGTTTTCAGTATCTTGCTCTCTTTCTTCTTCTGGCATCCCCATAATTCGGATGTTGGTATGCTTGAAGTTGCCCAAAGGCTCCTTCTTTTGCTTTTTCTGGTTGAGTATATTTTGCTTCTTTGTATTCAAATTTTTGACTTGATTCTTGCAATCCTCTAGTCTGCTGTTAGATCTCTTTATAATACTTTTTATTTCAGTCAGTGTATGCTTAATTTCTAGTTGGTCCTTTTTCATATCCTCAGGGGTCTCAATAAATTTATTGGCCTTGTCTAGGATATTCTTGAAAATCCTTATAACTGTGGTTTTGAACTCTATATCCAGTTGTTTACTTTCCTCCATTTCTTTCATTTGTGACCTGTTTCTTTGTCTCCACATTTTGGCTGCTGAGATGATAAAGTGGCTTTTTGTGCTAGGTGTCCTCGCAAGGCCCACTGATTCAGCCTCCCAGTTATCTGAGGTGGACATTCTTGGTGCACCCCTTTGTGGTCTGTGTGCACAGTCTTGTTATAGTTAAGCCTTGATTGTTGTTCGTATCACTGGGAGGAATTGACCTCCAGGTCAATTGGCTGTGAGGATCAGCTGTGTCTATGCTGGGAGAACTTCTGTGCTGGAGACACCCTTATGAGACAAGACTCGCAAAAGCCTCTGTGCTTGGATGGGGTGGAGTCTCAGGGTGGAGCAGACAGCAATGGTTTCCCATCATAGGCCCTTCCCTCATAGGCCCTTGTGTCTCAGTGTCCCATGGTAATTGCTGCAAGCACCTCTGAGAGAAAGCCGCCATCGAGTTCCGCCTGCTGCCAGATAGTCCACTTTCTCCCTGAATGAGTCTGGGTTCCCAGAGTCTCAACCAGAACTGGAGTTCAGCACAGTCGGCAGCTTTTGTCTCCTTCCTGCTTGAGAAAGCCAGCTGCACACTCAGTTGCCAGCCTTCTCCGTGCACGTCTCAGTACCTGTGCCTCCTGCAGATCCTCTGACTCTCAGTGTGCTTTTCTTTCCTTCTAGGTGTAGAACTCCCACTCCTCCAGCCTTCCTGTGGTTCCGGATGATGTCCGTTTTGTCTTTTAGTTGTAGTTTTGAAATTGTTGTGCGAGACAACAGTTCAGGTGTTTACCTATGCTTTCATCTTCATTTTCCTCTCCATTGCTCTTTAGAAAGTGGAAGGGAGGGAGGGAGAAGGTGAGGGCTGTGGAGGGATAATGAGAGAGAGAGAAATATTGGTGTGAGAATGATACATCCATTGGTCACCTCTTACATACACCCAGACTGGGGGCCAGGAATTGAACCTGCAACCCAGGTACACGCCCTTTACCGGGAATGGAAACTGAGACCCTTCAATGTATTGGGCTGACACTCTAACCACTGAGCAATGCCAGCCAGGGCAGTGTAGGGAATTAACGTATTTCCCAAGTTTTCCCATTTATTAGATACTAGGATTCAAACTGAGACTCAATTGAGATTCATGTACTTAGTGACCAATCAATTCAGCGACCAAATGATAGAATGACCAAAATGACTGGTCAACCAGTAGCTATGACGAATGGGTACCAGGGGGCAGTCACTCAATGCAGGAGCTGCCCCCTGGTGGTCAGTGTGCTCCCACAGTATGAGTGCTGCTCAGCTGACCAGGATGAGCGGCTGCTCCCGCAGCAGGCCAATCCCCACTGGTCACCCCCCACCCCTCCACCAGTGCATTAATTCCATTCACTGGCCTTTAGTCTTAATATAAAGGCCAATTGTCTATCCTTAGACCATGGACTGCATTTGACACTATTTCAAATTTCCTTATTTGGCTCCAGTAATTTTTTTTAAATTGATTTTTTTACAGAGAGGAAGAGAGAGGGATAGAGAATTAGAAACATCAATGAGAGAGAATCATCTATCAGCTGCCTCTTGCACACCCCCTACTGGGGATGTGCACGCAACCAAGGTACATGCCCTTGACCGGAATCGCACCTGGGACCCTTCAGTACACAGGCCAACGCTCTATCCATTGAGCCAAACCAGTTTCAGCTCCAGTAAATGTTTTCATTGCTACTGTCCACTCCTGCCCTACACCCTAGCCTTTGTTGGACTGTGCCTTCACTCATGCTCTCTCCTTGACCTGTAATGGAACTTACATTAGCAGTCTATTTTGTACAATTACTCAAAACAAGACAATGGACAGTTGCCACCCCTCACCTCCATCCCAGTTGTGGTTTCACTTTCTGCAGTCTGTTACCCATGGTCAACTATAGCCCAAAAACTATTATATGGGAAATTACATCAATGAACAATTTATAGCTTCTTCCATTATGAGCTGCTTTGATGAAATCTCATCCTGTCCAGCTCCATCCTGCCTGGGATACGCATCATCTCTTTGTCCAGAGCACCCAAGCCGTACACATGCTTCCTGCCCGTCACTCGTTCACTTGCCATCTTGGTTATCAGGATTGTCTTGATATTGTGGTGCTGGTGTTCAAGTAACCTTCACTTTATTTAATAATGGCCACAAAGTAGAAGAGCAGTGATTCTGGTAATTTGAATATGCCAAAGACAAGCCAGAAAAGTGCTTCCTTTAAGTGAAAAGGTAGGTATGTACAGCAAAAATATCACATATATAGGTTTTAGTACTGTGAATGAAAAGAGCCACATGCTAACCTGACAAGCTCTGGGGAGGCCTACGTGGCAGTCTTGCAAACTCAGGGACCTAAAATAACCACAAAAGATGGTTTGAAAATTAAATATCTAACTACAAACAGGTTATAGTGGGTAGTCATGTCCTAGACCAGTATTTTACCAGACAAAGATCAACTTAGATCTTCTTTACTAAGCCCATTTGCCTCTTCATCTCTAAGATAACACATCTGTGAGATGTCTGTGTAACTTGTAACTTCCTTTTTACTCCAATCCCTCAGGGCACATCAAATGGCCTCAAGACATTCCTTCATTGTTATTGTTATCAAGTTAACTGTCAACTGTTAATTGTCAACTGTTAATGTATCCTGAATCCATCCTTGTAAAAGAAGCACATGTCCATCATTTCACCTTTTACCCTATCCCAGAGGTTTCCCGCCTCACTCTGTCCCTCCTCCCTAATCTATCATCAATGAATTTCATGCAACTCTCCCACTTCCTTTTCCTTTGATTGCAATATATAAATACAGATGTAACCCTGCATTCTCTGGAGCATTATCTCAATCCATTGAGGTTCTGTTTCCCGGCATATATGACAGTTTGGCCCAAAGAAACTCACAAAAATTCTTTACAGGTTTCAATGTTTTTCCCCCCATTAACAGTACTAAGTTTTCAGGCCTCCCCTGTAGACTATTGTACTGCTGAGCCCAGAGAAGGTGGTTTCATCTGTCAATGTGGGGCTCTAACTTCACCCCACAAAATCTTTTAATTAATCTTCCCCTCCCCCCCCCTTAATCTTCAGTTTGAACTTTGACAGGAACCCCCGGCTTCCAAATCATGAGAAAACCATTTTCTCCTCCAGGAGCAGTTAAATTCAGCACCTACCCCTCCTTTCAAGTCATAGACGAAAAATCCACCTTTCTTTTCCATTCTCCCATTTGGTTTATTCTCTTCTGTTCTCTGTCTTTGTGTGTGTGTGTGTGTGTGTGTGTGTGTGTGTGTGTGTGTGTTTTAATCCTTTTTCAGTAGGGTTTCTAGATGAAGAAAAACACATCTGGGCATTCAGTTTGTCATATTTTATTGGGAGTCTAAGTTTTTAAAATAAAAGAAAATTAGCCTGGTGGTAAAATCCTGGACTTTGGAGTCAGATTCCCCATCTTACTAAAGTCAGGGACCACAGAGAAAATGGTAATGTTTGTATAGTGTGCTGGGGTAAGGACAGGACTGATGCAGACTGTACCTGAGCAAGTCCTCGACATTGTCCACCTCAGGGCACGCATGCCTCCTTAGATGGTTGGGTTGCTCTGAGCATCAGCAAGGTTTGATTCCTGTTTGGTTTGGTAGCTGCATGGCCTTGAGCCGGTTAGCCTCTATTTGTAAATGTGGGGGTGGCGATTATAGGTCTCACGTCTTAGTGCTCCTTTGAGAATCGGAGGGGCTAACATATTTGAAAGTGGGAATGCCGTGTATACACTCAGTAGGTCAATGATTGTCTGCTTCCTTTCTTCACAGCTCCTCCAGTCAACCTTACCTCTCTGAGTAGGTGCTCACACATTTATTAAGCACATGCTAAGGTGGACATCATTGTAATACAACAGAGAATACTTTGGGGTCAGGGGATCTTGTGTACCAGAGAGCAGCATTAAGCAACTGAGCAGAGGAAAGAAGGGAGCCAGGAGGTTAAATAGCTTTGTAACTTTCTCTGGATTCAGAGGGTGACAAATGTCTTCATTATTGGAAATCATTTTGAGTTGAGGCCATTAGGAGGAATAAAGTACTCTGCAGGAGTCAGGGAAGTCTAGTGCCTTGTTTCTCAGTTGAAAGGAAATAGCCAGGTGGCTAGAGATTCCTGTTTGTTTGCTTTGCAATAGATTTATCTCTGTTCTGCTTAACCCTTATCTTTTCCTGCAGAATAATCTGTTTACACCTTCTCAGGTTTACAATCCTTCCTAGGGCCGGGGCATTCCACTATTTCTCACTTCAGATTTGGAAACGCACATCTTTCATTTTAAACAGAAAATACTGCCACGCCAAAATGGAGCGTGCTTGGCATACTCCTAAGGCAAATGAGATCGCACATGGATTTCACTAACATGTAAAAAAAACCCCACAAAACAAAACAGGGAAGGAGCTTGAAGAATGGTAAATCCAGATACTAACTCATATCTCCTTTCTCTTTTAATTTTCTTCAGCTTCTTCTTTTCCTCAAATCTTCAACACCCACCCCCACCCCCCACCCCCCGCCCCCCAATCAATAAAAGGCCCACAGAAACTCCAAAGAGGCAAATTGGTAGGGAAGAAACGTAACAAGCCCATTCTCATTCTTCTTTTTTTGCTTCTACTCCGGTGGGGAGTCCAGCCAGCCAGCAGGTGAAGCCCTTATCTCATGGGGTTATCTACCCCAGGGGCCTGTCTTTGACCCCCGGGGACGCATTTCCCAATTCTGCCCGCAAAACCTCTCACCACTCCTCCTCCTCGCTCAGCTGCCAGGAAATCCTGGAGCAGTGTTTGCCCTGGAGCCGCTCGTGTTTTTAATAACCAGCTGTTGAGTTGAGTTGAAATAATACATCAATGAAACGCACACTTTCAGGGGCCTCGCCGCCCGCACACCCCGGGGTGGGGGGTGGGGGTTGCTGGCGTCCCCTGCAGGCCGCCCGCACCACCCGCTCGCTCTCCAGAGGTGTGCCCAGGGAGGGAGGTGAGCACCCCTCGCTTTTGCCTGAGAACTGAGTGAGCTGGGCCCGTGGGCCTCCCCCCCGGGGCTCCGTGCGGGAGGAGGCAGGCCGTGCGCTGCAGTTTGAGGGCGCTTTTCCTGGCAGCCGCGAGGTGGGCAATGCACGGAGAGGCTGGGTTTCGTGCAGGGCCGCCCTCGCCGCACGCAAGGGCGAAGTGACACCTCCCCCTCTCCCCTCCCCATCTCCCTCCCCTCCCTCCCCCTCCCCGCCCCCCTCCAGCCTGTTGCTTCCTCCGCGGCTCCAGGTCGGTTTTTCCGGGCGACTCGAGTGTGACTTCCAAACTCCGAGGCGCTGCGACTTCACCCCGCACTTAGCGCCCGCCTCCCTCCCGCCGGCTGCCCGCGGGCCCCAGGAAGTCTCCTGCACCCCAACCTTCGCCCGAGGAGCGCGCTCCGGGGTGGGGGGCGCAGATCGCAGGTCCTGCCTTCCCGGGGGCGGGGGGCGGCCGCTGGCGGCCATGAAGCCGTCCTGGCTGCAGTGCCGCAAAGTCACGGGCGCCGGGGGGCTCGGGGGCCCCCTGCCCGGGTCCGCCCCGGCGCGGGGAGCCGGCCCGGCCCGCCGCGCGATCGTGGCCCCGGGCCCGCGGGGCGCCCTCGGGGGCCGCGGCTGCCGCGCGCTGTCCTCGGGGGGCGGCGCCGGCGGCGGCGAGTACCGGACCCACTTCGCGGCCTCGGTGGCCGACCCCGAGAGGTTCTGGGGCCAAGCCGCGGAGCAGATCAGCTGGTACAAGCCCTGGACCAAGACGCTGGAGAACCGGCACCCCTCCACCAGCTGGTGAGTGAGCCCCCCGCCCGCCCCCATCCCCGGCCTCCTCGACGACGCCCCTCGCCTGCACCGGGAGCCCGGGGTTCCATGGGGCAGGGGATGGAGACTGGAGAAGTCAGGGTGTGTTTCAGTTCAGCGTCACAGCTCTCCTTGCCTTCTCTTGAGGAAGCCAGTTACCCACGGGAGCCCCGTTTCCCAGAGACAGATGTAACCCCCTGATGTTAAACGGGTGAAATCAAGGGCCCGTCTCCAGGAACCGCACAGCCCAACGTGGGAGGAAGCCGTGCAAACAAATGCAAGCACCCCACTAAGCTAGGGAAGGATGGCTCAGTGGGGAAGAAGGGGATAGGGGAAAGACTTCAGTGAAGTCACACCCAAGTAGGGTTTGGGGGGTGGGTGAGTGTGTCTTCTCAAAGTCTTCAGGTACCCAGGTCCTGGAGTATTGTTTCTGGTTGTGTTAGCCGGAGAGGTGGGAGAGGGGCTGGCGGTCAAGGCTGGGCCCGGAAAGGTTTTGAGTGTCAGGGTAAGGAGCTCCATGGCCCTCCCTGTCCTGTGTATGAAGCTGCAGTATGGGAATGCCCAGAGAGAATACACACAGAGGCCAGGTGGTGCTAGAAACCATGGTAGGAGCAAAGGCGTTTCTTCTAGAGCGGCAATTGTAAGTAGTTATAAACACTTTTTTGTATTACAACAGTCAGAGATACATTACGGAATAAACAGCAGCTTGCTAGAATAATAAGGATGAAACACGGTCTGTGAGAACTCAGAGCTGTGGCTACTTTTGGGGACATGCGCCTCACCCGTATGACAGTGGTGGCTCTCATCTGCCAGCCATCGGGGAGCAATGCTTCCTGAGAAAGTTTTAGAAGCACTGCAAGAAGGTTTTCCACTCCCAAGTTCCCAGCAGCGCGATGGTCAGGTTTGCATCTGACAAAACGTCTCTTTGTTGAAGGCAGGGAACTTGGAGCGGGGAAGGGTAAGCGGACCAGAGCTGATCTGTGTTGCCACCCTAAACCCTGTCCTGTCCTGTTTGAAAATGTTGAGAATCTGAGAATATGAGGGCCTTTCCCCTCCCACTTCTTATTTTGACAGCAGTGTTTGACTCATCCCCTTTTACATGCCTGGCAACAACCCGAGTGCTAGGCATACACCAATGAGTAATATGTGGCCCCTGGCTTTTGTGAATCATGATGATTGAGAGCGGGAACCAGAGTATTGGGCTGGAGTCCTGGCTTTTGCAGTTACTGGCTGTGTGTTCACAGGCATGTTACTTAATCTCTCTGTGCTTCAGTTTTCATATATATATATATATATATATATATATATATATATAGATGTCGAAGTAGTATGAAGATTGACTAAATGAAGAATTAAGACCACGTCTTGAATGAAACAGGCCCTGTAAAAGTTTAAAGGAAGAATATGTATTTTGCACTCTCATACTACAATAGGTATTTTGCACTTCATACCACAATTATTTTAGGAGCAGGAAACCGTCCTAGTGTTTCTTAGATCAAAACACAGATTATTTCCTCTCCTAAGAGTGTGTTCTCAAAGTTCTCTGTCCAAATATCTGTCATAAAGTATGATACTGGAATGATTATGACCATCCCTTCCCATAATCCACTGTGCAAAGAACTCAAGAAGTCACTGGGCTAGTCCAAACAGAAATCAAACAAGGCCAAACATGAGGCAGTGGCCAAGCATACACGGAGGAGAAAGGACAACAACTGAATGATGTTATTTAGTTAAATAGTATGCTAACAGTACTATTCAATCAAACACTACTGGGGGGGGGGGGGATGGAGTCTTGAGGAAATCTTTAAAATGGGTTCACAATGAATAATAAGGATTAGATGTGAGAAGAGGGGAGGACTGTTCCAAACAATGAAAACAGCATTTGCAAAGGTCTTGAGTTACACAATAGCTCAGTAAGTTCTATAAACTGAAAGCAGGCTAGTGTGGCTGAGACTTAAGGAATGACAGGAAAGTTATCAAGAAATGGAAGAAGAGAGCCATATTTCAAGTGGTATTAGGAGTCGTGCTAAGGATTTGAACATTTTTTCCCCGCCTACATAGCACATGTCATATACCGTCTTTAAAACACGAGTGTCCTACTCTTTTTGCACTGGAACAAAACAGTGCAACCCTGTTACCAGACTAAATGGGTCTATTTGGGCACATTTAAGTGCAATCAAACACAAGAGGAGTTTGCAGCCAAGAAAGTAAAGTATTAGTTGAGGAAATGGTGCCAAGTAGTCTCAGGTAAACTAATGTGCAAAGATCTGGTTCCCCAGTGGCTTCCAGGGCATGGGCGATATAGGGAGGAAATCATGAATGAATCGTGACCATTAAAAGAATTGGGATCTTGGGATCTACTGATGGGTTGGGACCAGGAAAGGGAGGAGTTGATCTTTGTACCAGGTGCCGATGTCAGCCAGAGCGCTGTTCTGCCTGGTTTCCGGAGGCGGTGGTCCAGCGAGGGTAGGGTCTTTCTGCTTTCATGGGCCTGGGACTGAAACTCAAGGAAGTCAAGATGCTATATCTTTACTTGGAAAGAAACTCTGCTTTGGGGTCAACAGACCGGAGGCTTTGTTCTGAAGACACATTGATACTGAACAGAATCTGATGCCCTAAGGACTTAATGGTTAAGGAAGTGAGTGGGCTCTGACAGACTGAGAAAAGTTCAAAGGAGAAAGGACCACGTTGAAGAAATGGAGTTTCTTCGAAGTTACAACCCCTGCTCTGCCGCTTACCTTGGTCTAGCTTCAGTGTTTTCATAATGTTAGTATCAATTTCTTAGGATTGTATCTGGGAGAGGGAACTTAGGAAATGTCCGGGACTGTGCCTGGCACACGGTACTAGGTATTAATGTCTGTAGACTATGGGAGAGATGGTCTCATAAACTAATGTGGTTCAGGAAGTTTTCAGAGAAATGGTAGCTTTTGAACTGATCATAAATTGGGACTTAGGAAAAAAAGAATTTTTTTTTTTTTTAATGTGGGGAACAAACATGGCAAAGGCATGGAGATATGAAAGAACCAAGTGTGCTTGGAGTATATATAGTGTTCCAAACAGTTGGCTTGTAGTGGTTATTTTGAATTACTGGTAATGGAATTCAGAAGGTAGTTTCATAGTGGTTTAAGAAGACACAGCATGCTAAGGCATTTGCATTCACTCTGCAGGCTACCGGTCACAATCAGACAGACTGCAGACAGGTTTTGTTTGATCCAGATGCTGGATTGTTGTTGTTGTTGTTTGTTTGTTTATAAAAACTAGTTATCTGTATATAAACATTGGAAGATCTCATCTAAAATTGAAGTTTCCTTTAACAAGTCACTTTTGGACTTCTCCTGAAAAGAAAACAAAAAGCGGACCATCTGTCAGCAGCGGGTCAGCGTTCTTCTGTGGAAACACTTGGCTGGAACTGCTGCTGTTCCAGGCAAAATTAGACACAGTGACTGGCTGGCTGGGTTGCAGGGCAGAAAAGAAGTTGTGGTGACTGCGAGAATATGAGTCAAAAGTCCAAGTGGAGGACTTGGTTGCAAAATTAAAGATCATCGGTTGAAAATGTGGGAGGGAATTGATGTAGAATTATGGTTTTAACTTTTAAGTTGCAAAGAGATGAGAGTTAAAGCCCGGTGGATGTTGAGTGTAGGGAGACAACAAGGAGGAAGAAAAAAAATGTGGAATGGTTAGGACTTGTTTAAAGAAGTAGAAGCAAGAGTAGGGTATTTTATATCACGGAGTATGAAAAAAGAGGAGAGGTAAAAGTAGGGGAAGTCCATAAAGGTTATGGACTCTAGAGATGTTTTGAGACTTTTGAGGATTGAAAGGTCAGTTTTGACTCAGAACTCATCAGTGCCTTTTTTTAAAAAATATATATATATATATATTTATTGATTTTTTACAGAGAGGAAGAGAGGTGGGATAGAGAGTTAGAAACATCAATGAGAGAGAAACATTGACCAGCTGCCTCCTGCACACCCCCTACTGGGGATGTGCCCGCAACCAAGGTACATGCCCTTGACTGGAATCGAACCTGGGACCTTTCAGTCCGCAGACCGACGCCCTATCCACTGAGCCAAACCGGTTTCAGCTCATCAGTGACTTTCAATAATGTGATATCATGGAGAGATGAAGGCTAAAGCCAGAACAATGCATTTCGAAGTGAACTGATGGCAGGTAAACACATGGATCTGTTTGACAGTGACCGAAGGGAAAGGAGATAGGATGACAGCAGGTTACCTGAAAGATAGTTTCCTCACTCTCTTTCCTTTTCTCCTCTGCCCCACTTAGGAGAAACCCGTGTTTAAAGGCAGAAGTGAAAAAAAAATCTGTGAAACAGGAATAAAGGGAATTTCGCTTATTTGAAACTATTCCTCCTCAGCAGGGCTCCCTGTTTTTACAAGTTGAACTTTGTGGCTTATGATTATAGTTTTTCTTTAGAGACTAGAAGTTCATGAAAGAAACAAGATGGAAGTTTAAACGATGGAATAAAGAACTACTCAGCAGATCTATATGCTCCTGTTATAGACTCTTCAGCTAGCTAGCTAACCATTTGATTGTGAGATTGACAGGGAAGAAGAGACAGTGGGAAAGGGATGAAATAATAGTTGTTCAATTTTTCTAAGGTTGTCAGGCAACAGGTCAGTGAGTTGTTCAGAGGGGAAAACTTCTTTATCTTGTACTTGGAACTTTTCTATGAGTTTGACATTGTTTAAAAGGAAAACAAGTAAGGAAAGTATAATGTGAATTTTATATAACCAGGAAGTAATTTAATTCCCCTACTCAATTTTGGTTCTTTGGCAGTTAGTTAGGCACATTCAACTGTTAGGGAAATTCAGTCTTTTTTAAAGCCTTATTAAGATTCTGTGAACTTTCCTTTATATGTTTCAGAATTTAATATTTAATTCTTTTGAAGGTCAGAGTTTTATCTAAGGATAAAAAGTTGGCCCCCTTTTGACAAACTAAAGGAAATGATTTCATTCATAATATTGTGTACAGTATAGGTATACCTAAACTAAAATTTAACATTTTTTTCTAAATATAAACATTTTTAGAAGGCACATGGTCAGCATGAAAACGGCCTGTTGGAAATACAGTACTCATCAAAAAGCCAGTTGTAAAAGATGGGCCTCATTTTGTTTCTGAAGGTCAGCAGCTTGGTGCTGCGCTGTATCTAATTTTCTCAGTCTGTCCTGCAACTGAGCCTTCAGGACAGAACAGAGCGAACTGCAGGAATGCTGCCGTTACATAAGGAAGGGTGGATTGCCTGACAGCACAGTCAATGGACAATGGAAATCCAAGCACCTGCTGCCAGTCCGCCACCAGGTGTGGGGGAAAGCCACGCTCTGAGCACCCCCTGGAGGGTGGCTTACTTTCTTTTCCTTAGTTCATGCCACATACTGTCAGTGAGAAAGAAATCTAGTGGTTTGAGTCATTTCCTCCCTCTCCTTCACCTCTTCCTCCTTCTTAAAAAAATAAAATAAAATTCCACTTTCATAAGCAAAAAACGGGAACTTCATGAAGGAGAGCATTACTTTTCATTGTTGTGTTACATTTGCAAGAGAAATATGTGGGAAACCAAGGCAAATTTGTGATTTTATATATATAGATATAGATATAGATATAGATATACCGTAGATATATATCTATATCTATATCTATATCTATATCTGTATCTGTATCTGTATCTGTATCTGTATCTATCTATCTATCTATCTATCTATATATATTGTAATAACTTCTTAAAATTATGGTTTTAGGAATATCTGAATGTGGAACTGAAATTCTTAATCTAAACTATGTGGATAGAGAATTTGTTACAAAAGGTTTAATTATATTTGCTTTCACTGGCATTGTGGCTAACTGATGTAAGAGACAGTGCATAGCAAGGAGAGGTACTATTATAATATCTAGGGAAGTTGAAGTTGAAGTTTTGAGTTTAAAATAGTCCAGTTGACAAACTTAGAATAGCTAAAAAAAAGAAACTCTTTCAAATTCTAAGTTAGTGTTTCATTTATGACTTTTAAGTATTAAATAGTGAATTTTACTAATTTAAAAAACAAATTGTTCTACATGGGAGAAGAGCAACTGGTCTTGTAGGTGTTTGGCTTAAGACTAATTCTGGAAAATAGGCACACATTCTTCTTAGGTTTCGAAGAATAACAACATTTCCCAAGTATAATCTTTCAAGATTTCTCTCCTAAATGGATGCACCAGTTAAGTAAAATAAATTTGGGAAGATTAAGAAAAAAGAAAGAATGTTAAGTATCTACTGTGGACATGACCAATATAGATATTTGCCAAAAAAAAAAAAAATTAGTATGATAGATTGATTTAAAAAAATTAGCAGCTGAAGGGACATAAAATCAGTATTATTGACTACTCGAGGCCCAGTACACAAATTCCTGCATGGCCCGGGGAGAGGCCAAGGGTGGTTGGCTGTTCTGACTCCTGGTCAAACTCCTGGTTGAACTTTCAGTCGAGGGGACAATTTGCATATTAGCCTTTTATTATATAGGACTAGAGGCCAGGTGCACAAAGTTTGTGCATGGGGAGTGGGGATGTATCCCTCAGCCCAGCCTGCACCCTCTCCAACCTGGGACCCCTTGAGGGATGTACAGGTAGGATTGGGCCTAATGGGCAGTTGGACATCCCTCTCACAATCCAGGACTGCTTGCTCCCAACTGCTCGCCTGCCTGCCTGCCTGATTGCCCCTAACCATTCCCCTGCCAGTCTGATCAATGCCTAACTGCTCAACTGCCCTCCCCTGCTGGCCCAGGTAACCCCTAACTGCCCTCCCCTGCAGGCCTGCCCTCCCACAATGCCCTTGCCAGCCCCGTCACCTCTAACTGCCCTCCTCTGCAGGCCTGGTCCCTCCCAACTGCCCTTCCCTGCAAGCCTGGTCCCCCCCAACTGCCCTTCTCTGAAGGCCTGGTGCTCCCCCCCCAACTGCCCCTTCCCTGCAAGCCTGGTCCCTCCCAACTGCCTTCGCTGCAGGCCTGGTCCACCCCAACTGCCCTCCCGAGCGACCTAGGACACCAAGCCTTCTAGCCCATTTCCTGCTCTGCTCCCCCATCAGGCTTGTCCTTTCTGCACATTTTCTGCTCTGCTCTGGGGTGATCCAAGACATCAAGCCTTCCCCACACTTTCCTGCTCAGCCACCCCCCACTCTCCCAGTCACTGGAGCTACCCAGGACACCAAGCCTTCCCACCTATCTCCTGCTCTGCTCTCCCATCAGACTTGGCATCCTGGGTCTCTGGGGTGACCCAGGACACCAAGTGTACCCCCCCCCCCGCCCCGCCTCTGCAGGATCTCTGCTCAGGCCTGCACCACCATTTTGGCCCATCAATTTGCATGTTCCCTCCTTATTGGCTCTGGGCACAGCCATTTTTATAGTGAAGTGACTGTTAATTTGCATGTTACTCTTTTATTAGGATTAGCTAAATAACTGAGTGAAAGTATTGGAGCTTAGAAAAGTCTATTTTTGCACTAATCTTACTTTGCTTTCTCTACACTTTTTCTTATTTTTATAGAGCTTCATTGATTCTCAGTTGAGAGTTAAGTGCTTTTCTAAACCACAAATGTCCTGATTTAGCCTTCCTTTCAACTCTCCCCTTAATCAAGGCTGAATGAAGTTTGCCACTATTACCAATGGAAATTTGTCAGAGAGCCTATTTTGGTGAGTGAAGAAAAAAGTTGAGGATAGTTATCTGTGGAGAAAAAAATGTGATTCTGATTTGTGGGTCGAAATGTTGGCTCTACTCTTTGAACTGCACCTTGCCTCAAACAATCATAAAATGGGATTATAAAATCTGGGCTGTGATGGGTTTTACTGTTCAGCAATGTCTCTTCTCCCACCTCTACTTCTGAGCACAGGAGAAGACAGGATTTCCCCACATCAGCTGTTATGTGATTAGCTTAGCTGTAAGGCGTGTCAGTGCTTCAAAGCTGCGTGCCCTCCGCTCTGTCACAGTCATTGCGGAAGCACATGTAGCATAGCAGCAATCTGGATTGCTGAGCAGAAATGCATAGATGACAGTGCTTTGGGAGTCCACTTGAAGCATAAGTGAGAAATAAACATTTATTCTTTACGAGTTATAGAAACTTTATGGTTATAGTAGTGAATCCAACCCATCCTTATTGCTTGAGAAGAAATAACAACTGTATAGGGTATTTAAAATGAGTAAGTATGCTAATACACAGAAGTAGTGTCTAGCATATAGTTAAAACAGCTAAGCTTTATTTGTATCCATGCTATGAGCCAGGTACAGTGCTAAATGCTTTAATTTATTTAATATTTATCACAACCTGTCAATTTTTATTCTCATGTAATGGGGGTAAAAATAGAGATGCAGAGACTTTAAGCTACTTGTCTAAGCTTATTGAATAGCAGATCTCAGATTTCAACCCAGGCAGCCTGAATTTAATGTATAGATTCTATCTCAGTACTACATTATATTGTGCTATAACAATAGCCTCAGTTAATTTTAGTTTTTCTTTCTTTTCTTACCATTTCTCCATTGAAACCACTAAAAGCAACTTTATAAATCTAAATCTATATCTTTGTAACATTTGGAAAATATCACTATTAAATATAGAATAAGAGGTTTATGTGTTGTTGTTTTTTTGGGGCGGTGGGTGGGAACTATATTTTATACATAAAATATTTAATAAAATATGTACAATAGTCCCAAAAGGGAGGGGTGGGGAGGAATGCTTTATAGTAATTATTACCTTCTTTAGAAATATTTCCTGGACAGTAGAAAACAATCTTATTCTCCTCTAGTAAAAATGCTCTGTTGGTCTAACCGGTTTGGCTCAGTGGATGGAGCCTCGGCCTTCAGACTGAAAGGTCCCAGGTTCAATTCCCGTCAAGGGCATGTACCTTGGTTGCAGGCACATCCCCAGTAAGGGGTGTGCAGGAGTCAGTTTATCAATGTTTCTAACTCTCTATCCCTCTCCCTTTCTCTCTGTAAAAAATCAATAAAATATATATTTTAAAAAATACTCTATTGGTTTTCTGACTTAAGGAAAATGTGTAATAACCAAATTTTCATTGCTTACAGTATACTTTAATATTATTGTTATGGGAACATGGTGATAAATAAGCTAATTAACTCATCTACTTAAGAATATTTGAAAATTTTCCTTTCTCTCAATCTGTTAATAAAAGAAAATACTAGAACTTGTTGACTGTTTATAATTATGGAAGTTGATGAGTTTGTTTATTTTTTTATTTATTTTTTAAAAATATATTTTATTGATATTTTACAGAGAGAGGAAGGGAGAGAGATAGAGAGCTAGAAACATCGATGAGAGAGAAACATTGACCAGCTGCCTCTTGCACACCCCCTACTGGGGATGTGCCCGCAACCAAGGTACATGCCCTTGACCGGAATCGAACCCGGGACCCTTCAGTCCACAGACCTATGCTCTACCACTGAGCCAAACTGGTTTCGGCTGTTTATTTTTTTAATGTATTCACATATAACATTCTTTCCTGTTATTTTTTCACGTATTTTCATCTTGATTCTAGTGAAGGTGGACAGGCCTGTATATTTTCATCGCAGAGATGAGTTTCTTAGGAATTATATTGTATATAGCTTTCTTAGTTTGAACATGAACAACTCATTTTTTGAAATTCAGTGTAAGGACAATGAGTTGTGGCTCGCTCACTTTCCTGTATTATTCCATAGATGTTGTCAAATTTTGGGGAACAAATGAGTGCATAATCTTCTAATTGTGTCACATGTCCTCTCTTATTAACATTGTTTTGTCCTCATAATACCAGTGTTACAGATTTAAAGTCAATACATGCATATCTATTTGTTGGCCTGTTATAAGAAGTTTTTTTTTGGTACTGAAATTTATTCATTCATAAACTCATTTGTTCCCTCCTGTATTCTTTCCTTCCTTCTCTTGTTCATTCAGCAAATGTTTATTAAATGTCTCCTGTGAGTCAGGCACTAATCCAGTCGTTGAGTGAAAGTCTATCAGCCGTGGGCAAACTACAACCTGAGGGCCTGATCCGGCCCATTCAGCTATACTATCCGGCCAGAGGAGCTGAAAGAGCGGAGGGTTCTCTTGCTCTCCCCTCCGCTCCTTCACCAGCAGCCCAAGATGAGAGTGCCAGCATGGTCAGGTTGCTTTTGTTCTGGCCCCCCGGTCCAGTTTAAGAACCCACTGTGGCCCTCCAGTCAAAAAGTTTGCACACCTGTGGAACTTTGAAGAACAACGTCATACATCAAAGGAGAAAAGTGTTTCTGCTTGTAATAACATAGCTTAATAAAAGCAGAGTAATCATGAGTGCTATGGACCAGTTAGTTGGTGAATAGCAGCTGTTCTCTAACTAATGAATCCTTTAACAGATACTAGTAAATGACTCTGAGAGTTTAATTTTATCCCTTTGTGTAGCCTCTCCTTTTTCTCTTAGATGAGAAAAGGACAAGTAAGAAACAAAAAGAGAATAAAAGGAACTGATGGGCTTGGTTAATATTAGCTAGATAATGAACTTCTGGATATTTGAGGAGGCTTCAGTGTATTCAAGTTTCAAATTATTGAATGTTCATGGAAAATTGTTTATTTACGAATGTGTAGATAGTGGGGGAGTTGGCAAAGAGAACAAAGATGTAGTTTGTGACATTGTTCTCGGATTATTTTGAGGATAAGGCTAGGAAAAAAGTCATAATACAATTTTTGTCTACTTTACTTAACATTTTAATTTATGCTCAATAATATCTAGTTAGTTATGTTAGGTTTATCTTTGTAGGCATGTCTGTGTTATGTTTGTATCTGTATGTCAGGCTGTTTTGGTGAGAGGTGAAGGTTGGAAGTCAGATGGAAGATACAGTATATTTTAATTAAAAGAGCAGAGGTTTCGCCGAAACCAGTTTGGCTCAGTGGATAGGGCATTGGCCTGTGGACTGAAAGGTCCCAGGATCGATTCCGGTCAAGAGCATGTACATTGGTTGCAGGCACATCCCCAGTAGGGGTGGGTGTGCAAGAGGCAGCTGATCGATGATTCTCTCTCATTGATGTTTCTAACTCTCTATCCCTCTCTCTTCCTCTCTGTGAAAAAAAAAATCAATAAAACATATTAACAAAATAAAAGAGCAGAGGTTTTATAAAGATAAGGTTTGAGACCTAGGTTTGACTAATTACTTTTTAAAAAAAATGTATTTTATTGATTTTTTACAGAGAGGAAGGGAGGGGGATAGAGAGTTAGAAACCTTGGTTGAGAGAAAAGCATCGATCAGATGCCTCCTGCACACCCCACACTGAGGATGTGCCTGCAACCAAGGTATATACCCTTGACTGGTATGGAACCTGGTAGTACCCTTCAGTCCGCACGCCAACACTCTATTCACTGAACCAAACCAGTTAGGACTTGACTAATTACTTTTCATTGATATTTCTTTATTCAAAAATAATTCTGCCCAAACCGGTTTGGCTCAGTGGTAGAGCGTCGGCCTGCGGACTGAAAGGTCCCGGGTTCGATTCCGGTCAAGGGCATGTACATTGGTTGCGGGCACATCCGTGGTAGGGGGTGTGCAAGAGGCAGCTGGTCGATGTTTCTCTCTCATTGACGTTTCTGGCTCTCTATCTCCCTTCCTCTCTGTAAAATATCAATAAAATATATTAAAAAAATAATAATTCTGATTGAAATTAAGGTTTATGTTTTCTTATGTTTCACAAAGAAGTATTACTTTACATTTTACTTAAACTTAGAAAAGCCAAAATAGATAGAAAAATCAGCTGTAGTTCAATATCTAAATATATCTTCAGTATATTTTCCTTCAATCTTTCATTTCTTTCTTTTACATTTTTTATTTTGGAATAATTAAAGACCCACCAGAAGTTGCAAAAGTAGTTCAGAGAGGTCCTTTGTACTCACCACTTAGCTTCCCCCAAGGGTAACATCTTACATAACCATAGGACTTTATAAAAATCAAACTTGATATTGACAATACAGTTCACTAGACTACAAAGCTTGTTCAGATTTATCATTTTTTTGTATGCACTCATATTTTTGCATGTGTACATGTTTGCCTTTTTAAAAACTATAATCTCTGCAAGTTTGTCAGTCTGCTCTATTGTTATAAAAAAATATAACCGAATAATAGATAAATATGCAAATTAATCAGCTACACAAAGCCACACCCACCAGCCACCAAACAATCAGAACAAGTATGCAAATCAACCAAACAAAGATGACATTTAATTTGCATATGCGGAGGGACGGAGGAGTGAAGATTGGAGACAGCATAGAAGGAAGAGGGAGGGAAAGTGGAAAGCTAGGCGGCTGCAGCTGCTGGAGCGAAAGCACTGGCAGTGCGTGCTGGGCGGGGCAGGGTGGAGCAAGGCGTGCAGGGGTGGTGGCAGTGCGTGCAGCCTCCGAGAAGGTGGTCTCTGTGGCTGCGGGTGGGGTGGCAGGATGTCCTGCCTATCCTGCCTGCCCCATCCCACCCCACCCTGTCCGCATCAGTGGGAGAGGTGGGGGGGAGCAGGAGAGGTGGCGGTGGCGGGAGGGAAGCCAGCCTGACATCTTGCAGGAATATTCCTGTAACAGGTTCCTAGTATAATTATATTATCCATGCTACTTGATGTCTCCTTTTTTCAGTCATAGTAAGTTATGACTTTTTCATTCCTCTATTCTATTTCATGATTTTCAATGTATGCAGAATATTTTAACTTATTGTTTGGTTAGCAAATGTAAAATTATTTCACAATCCCATTATATTGATATTCAAGTGGTTTCGCTTTTTTTGCTATTATGAACAGGCAGATATACTTGCATCTTTGGATAGAATTCCAAAGATTTCTCTCTCACTGTCTGTCTGTCTCTTCTTCTCTCTTTTCTTCCTTCCTACTGAAGAATTGTTAGATTTCTGAGCCAAAGAGAACTTATGTACTTTCTGATGTACATTGTCAAATTTTTTTTCACAGAACAGATTAATAAATATTGTGAATAAGATCCCACAGCCTTTTACCTTAGGAAATATTTAGAGAATAAAGGTAATAACTTAATGGACACTGAATACTAGGCCCTTTAAAAATCTCAGAATTGTGTCATGTTTGCTTCAGACCTTTTTATTTAAGCAATAAGACAAAATTGACACTCCCTTTGTATTTTCCCCAATTACATAGTCTTTATAGAAATAATCTCTGAAGAATTTAAAAGGCTAAATGGGAAGAACAATGTCTTCTTCGATATTCTAAAATGATTGATTGTGCTCCTCCTCTTTAATAGGAGCTTGTATTAAGCACCTCTCTGCGAACATGAGCTGTGTTGTGCAGAATGAGTTCATGAATGGGGTGTTGGTCTTCTGGGGCCGTCAGCCCCAGAGGAGTTACATCAGAATGAAGTGTGCCATCATGCATGAGTTACAGCCTTAACGAGAAATAAAAGGACAGCTAAGGCAACGATGCAATGTGGAAACAGAGAAACATGTAGTCTTAAAGTCCTAAGGTTTAGAGCACGTCAGTTTCAACCTTGACATATTTCTCCCCTCCCTTCTTTCCTCTTCTCCTTGGCCAGAGTGAGATAACACCATGTCAGAAAGCTGGCTTCCTCCTCCCTGCATGGTGCTGGGCTGCAATCTCTTCTCCTCTCACCCCGTTGCCTTTTCATTTTTGTTCTTCCTTCATCACTTCATTATTACTGTCATCAGTATTAAGTGCTGAGCAGCATGCATCTTCTCTTCTCTCCAACAAATACCCGTTGATAATGGAGAATGTGCCTCCTCTCTGCCCTCTCCTGATACTTTGGATAGCTTTGAGGTTTGCAGGGTTACCTTCTTGGGCAGAGGTGGGCAAACTACGGCCCACGGGCCGGATCCGGCCCATTTGGCTGTTCTATCAGGTCTGAGGAGCCGAAAGAGCAGAGGGTTCTCTTGCTCTCCCCTCCGCTCCTTCACCAGCAGCCCAAGATGAGAGTGCCAGCATGGTCAGGTTGCTTTGTTCCGGCCCTCTGGTCCAGTTTAAGAACCCATTGTGGCCCTCGAGTCAAAAAGTTTGCCCACCCCTGTTCTTGGGCCTCTGTGGGCATCCTGGTCTACAGGTGTGGTTTTCTGAGAATCTGCCCTGATTTGGAGTTTGTTTCCTTATCATGTCTTATTTTTGAATTCATTCTTAAGGGCTGCTGCCCCTACGAGTGTGCTAAGTGCTCTCTTGAAAAGGGCTGTCTAAGGAAGCTTACTTTCCCTGAAAATGTACTTTTAAGTTTATATGCCTTTAAGATTACATTGAAATTTTAATAAATTCATGCTTTGAATTTTAAAGGTGGTTTGATCTTATCTTTTACATCGACTAATATTAATTTAATTACAATTTTATCTCTTTCTTTTCTTATAATAGACCAAGTCTTATTTCCTTTTCCTTCAATTCTCCGTTTCCTGCATTCTCTCTAGAATAAAAATAAAACCGGGCAAAAGGGTGACCTCACCTTCTGTTTGGAATTTAGCTGTCAAGCCTGACTCACGGCCGGAGGATCCTTAAGATTATTCATTTATGCCCTTTCTCTTCATTGACAGTGGATCCAGTTCAGATAACAGGGATTGATTTCTTGAAAGCCTTTCTTTCCATTCTTTTTTCCTGTTGGCTGCGTGTCTCACCCTTGGCAGTTGACGCAGTTTTAATCCGAGATGATCTGGCCCCGGTGCAGATGTCCGGGCTGTCCTCTCATGTCGAGATGGGGCAATCGGCGGCCCGAGCTGCCGGGTTGGGGCTGGGTGCTGAGTGTGCGCACTCGTGGATGCAGGATCAATAGGGCTACGGAAGTCTCTCTCTTTGTGTTAGGTTTCTGTTAAAATAATTGTCCTATAGCGATAGGTGCTTTCCAAGTACTTTTTTCAAAAACAATATCCCTAGTGGTTAAATTACCATAAGGTTATTATCCTGCCCAAGTAGGCAATTTCCCAATTTGGAGGGTTTCCTGGAACAGTCAGTTGATACTGCTCAAGGCCAAGTGTCTCATTTAGATGGGATGTCGCTGTGTGACTAAAGCAATAGGATGCCCTCTAAAAAATGCTAAAAGCCTTCTCTGTTGGCGGGCAATAGTAGTCTTTTGAGCTAGCCATCGTTTCTGTTGAACACTGACCTCATGAAGCCCTTTTTCTTATTTGTGTTAGTGTGTCAGAAGAGTACTACTTCCATTCACATTCGTTCACATCTGAAGACATCTATTGAAAAATAATTATTGAGCATTTTTTTGTGTGCCGTTAATGAGGTAGCTCATTGTATCTGGCCATAGGATATAGGTGTCTAGTGAAAGTACAAGAATTACTCAAAGAAGCCCACGATCATATAAAACTAGAGATTCATCACATTTTCCTTGGAGTTAGTCAGCACTAGGTTCCAGTCTGCCATATGTGTGTTGTATGATTCAGGGAAGTTACTTGACTACACTGAGCTTCATTTCTTATATGTAAAATGGGAATAACATTGTTTTCCTCAAGGGATGGTGTGGAAATTGAATGATATGATGTATGTAAATTTCCAAACTCAGAATCTGGCACATTTTTGGTTATTAAAAAATGTTAGCGCCGAAACCAGTTTGGCTCAGTGGTAGAGCGTCGGTCTGCAGACTGAAAGGTCCCGGGTTCGATTCCGGTCAAGGGCATGTACATTGGTTGCAGGCACATCCCCAGTAGGGGGTGTGCAAGAGGCAGCTGGTCGATGTTTCTCTCTCATTGATGTTTCTAGCTCTCTATCTCTCTCCCTTCCTCTCTGTAAAATATCAATAAAATATATTTAAAAAAATGTTAGCTATCTCTCCTACTTCAAAACTATTTTTTTTCTTATTCAAAGTTTCCCATAAAGAGAACATATATTTGGCACTCAGAGATGAAAAAAAACAAAAACAAAAAACCCTCCATTTCCTTTGATAGCATCCTTCTTCCTACTTCTAGTTCCTTTTGATTTGTTCCTACAATAGTCCTCTCTCCCCACCATGTCCTCACTTACCATGATGTCCTAGGTTTTTCTATAGTTACTAACTGATTCCATTTCCTCATGTGCCTCTGAGATGCCTCTCAAGTCTGACCTGAAACCCATGTCTGAGCAAGACATCCCCCTGCTCAAAACCCTTCCATGGCCTGCCCTTAGCACGGCATTTAAGACTTTGAAGACAAGGCTTGCGCTGGTCTTTCATGCCTTAGCTCATGTTATGCTCCCACCCCAAACACGCATCTCTTATTTCAGCAGCGCTCATGAGCCTGGACTTCCAAAACAGAACCTGAACTTTGCCTTCCTTTGGCACTCGTCTCAATTGTCATTGCCATGGACAAAACAAATAATATTCTCATTAATTTACCACCCCTCTCCCTTTAGCTACCTGTACTTTTCATCCTTTTAATAAAGCAGTTGAAAGAGTTGTACAAGCTAAAGAGAAATCAGAGCAGCTTCTTTCTCTTCCTTTTTAAAAATATTGTTTTTATTGATTTTAGGAGCAGAGAGAGGGAGAAAGAAAAAGATCTATGTGAGAGGAAAAGATCTATGTGAGAGGAAGACATCTATTGGCACGCCCTTGATGTGGGGATCAAGCCAAAATCCTGTGCCGAATTGGATTGGTGACCTTTTGTTGCATGGGACTACCTCCAACCAACTGAGCCACACTGGCGAGGGCTCCTCCTTCTCTTTCTGTCCTAACTTCTTGGCCATGTTGTCTATACTCCGGTCTTCCTCTCTCTCATACTTCTGCATCCACTGCAAGGAGGGGCTAGTCCTCATTGCTCTATCCAAATTCCTCTCCCAAAGATCGTCGATACCTATCTGTTGCTTAACTCAGTGGATTGACTTGAGTCCTTACCTTAATTCATCTCTCTTTAGTATTTGACTCTGTAGACCATCTTTGTGTCTTTGAAATTCCTTAAACTGTACTCACTGTCCAGTATAGCCAGTAGCTGATGTGGCTATTGAAATTTAAGTTTAATTCAGTGAGAATTAAATAAAATTTAAAATTCAGTTCTGCAGTCACATCAGTCAAAGGTGGCTATTGAACACTTGAAAGGTGGCTAGTGTGATCGAGGAGCTAAATTTCAAATTGTATTTACTTTCAATTACTGTATTTGCCGGCGTATAAGACGATTTTTTTGGCCCTGAAAAATATGCCTCCAAGTGGGGGGTAGTCTTATATGGCGAGTATATAACAAACTCTGTATTTTTAGTGGAAATGTTAGGGGGTTGTCTTATACGCCGGCAAATACGTATTTTTCTGGGCCAAAAAATCGTCTTATACGCCGGCAAATACGGTAATTTAAATTTACATTTAGCCAGCCATCTGTTGCTCTTGGCTACCCTATTAAGTGTGGAAATAGAGAACATTTCCATGATCACAGAAATTTCTATTGGGCAGGCCTTATTTGCTAAAGTTTTTAAGAGGCCAAATAGTAAATAATTTGGGCTTTGTAGGCTAATAGGTTCCATTGCAACCTCTCAATTCTAATGTTGTTGAGCAAGAGCAGCCACAGAGAATATGTAAACAATTGAGTGTGGCTGGGTTTCCATAGGAATTTTCTTTTCCTTTTTATTAAAAATATTTTTTATTGATTTTTTACAGAAAGGGAGAGGAAGAGGGATAGTTAGAAACATCGGTGAGAGAGAAACATCCATCAGCTGCCTACTGCACACTCCCTACTGGGGATGTGCCTGCAACCAAGGTACATGCCCTTGACCAGAATCGAACCTCGGATTCTTCAATCTGCAGGCTGACTCTCCATCCACTGAGCCAAACTGGTTAGGGCCCACAGAACTTTTCTTATGTACATAGATGATGGACCTGATTTGTCACGTGTTTGTAGTTTGCTGACCCCTCTTAGAACCCTGGTTTCTTCATATATATATCTTTTAAAACTTCTTCTTCCTTTTCTCTAAAATTTTCCTTTTTCAGTCCTTCTGTTTCTCAAATCCCTCTCTCCTTTTCACCTTTATCCCAACTTTATTGGGAAAAGATCTCTAAATAGTCACCCTCTCTTTGTGTCACACTCCTGTCCAATGTACGCTTTGCCACACAACTGTACTTTCATAACTTACCTAAGCCAGTTTCCTCATTCCCTAAATAGGGATGTCCAACTGCCTCTTTAGGCCCCATCCCCGGGATTATAGTTATTACAAATTAGTCTACATTTTAAATGTGTCTAAAATGTAGGTATAAAGTACTCTCACGTTATGGAAACAGAATAGTGGTTGAGTTTTGGAGCCTGACTGCTTGACATCCAATCCCAGCTTGTGACACATCAGTGTTCATCTCGGGTTAGCCACTAACCTCTTTGTACCTCAGTTTCCTCATTGGTACAATGAGGATCCTATTAGCAGACACACAGATTTGTTATGAGAATTAAATGAATTAATCTGTGTTAAATGCTTTTAGCATTATTTTGATGCATAGTGCTGTGTTGTTGTTGCTTTATTTCATTTTCCTGGTTTTAAAGGTGGGAGAGAAAGCCTGAGCATGTTAATTTGCCTGCAATCATACAGCTAGTAAATTACAGGTCTGAAATTTGAACTCTGGTCTTTGACCTTAAAGCTCAGGCCTTTACACTCTATTACATCCCTTTCAACATCTACTGGCTCCTTAGCGTATTCCATTAGTTGGAATTAATCTCTTTTTTTTTGCTCTGTGCTTTCATTATTCTTAGTTTATATCTGTACAAGGAAAGTTGCCACATTTTACTTCCTATTATAATTATTACAAATTAGTCTACCTTTGAGAGTGAAGAACATGTTCCCAGTTATATTTTTCTTCATTCCCTCACAGTCTCAAGTTTAATCAGCAACAAATTATTAAATTGATAGAAAATTTATCATTGGCTTGGGATCCCTGATTCCCAGTGCATTCACACTAAAAGCCAGTGACTCCAATTCTTGACACATTGCACACACAGGAACCCTGAGAAAATTATTATAAATAGAAAATTTATCAATATATAGGTGGTTGAAATCTTCTGATAAAATAATGAATTGTTTCTTATAAAGGCTACTAGAGGCCTGGTGCATGAAATTCATGTATGGGGGGGTCCTCTCAGCCCAGCGTATACTCTCTTCAATCTGGGACCCCTCGGGGGATGTCCAACTGCCTATTTAGGTTTGAACCCAGGATCGGGCCTAAACAGGCAGTTGGACATCCCTCTCAAAATCCAGGACCACTGGATCCTAACTCATCACTTTCCTGCCTGATAGCCCCTAACTTCCCCCCTGATGGTCTGGTCACCCCAACTGCCCCCTTTCCCGGTCTAGTCATGCTCAACTCAACCCCCCCACCCCTTGCCAGCCTGGTCACCCCATGCAGCCTGCTGCTCAGTCATTTGGTCACCCCTCACTAACCCCACTGCTGGCCTGGTAGCTCCACACAGCCTGTTCAGTCGTCTGTTCAGTTGCCATGGTCGCTTAGGCTTTTTTAAAAATTTGTTTTAATTTTTAATTTTTTAAAATTTATTAATGTATTATCTATGTACATAGTTTACCATTGCCCACCCCCCCCCCCCATAGATGCCCTCCCTCCCGGTTGATCTCTTATCTCCCCCAGATCTCCCTCCCCTCCCCCCACCCCCACCCCCACTGTCATTTGACAGTCTGCTTGTTGTTTTACTGTCACTATATCTATCTTTCTGTTCATTCGTTTATAATGTTCTTTAATATCCATAAATGAGTGAGGTCATGTAGTGTTTCTCTTTCATTGACTGGCTTATTTCACTCAGCATGATGCTCTCCAATTCCATCCAGGTTACTGCAAATGATGAGAATTCCTTCCTTTTTATGGCCGCATAGTATTCCATGGTGTAGATGTACCATAGTTTTCTGATCCATTCATCTGCTGACGGGCACCTAGGCTGTTTCCAAATCCTATCTATTGTAAATTGTGCTGCTATGAACATAGGGGTGCATATATCCTTTCTGATCGGGGTTTCTAGTTTCTTGGGGTATATTCCTAGTAGTGGGATTACTGGATCAAATGGGAGTTCCATTTTCAGTTTTTTGAGGAAGCTCCATACTGTTCTCCACAGTGGTTACACCAACCTGCAATCCCACCAGCAGTGCACGAGGGTTCCTTTTTCTCCTCAACCTTGCCAACATTTGTGGTTTGTTGATTTGTTGATGTTGGCCATTCTGACAGGTGTGAGATGGTACTGCATTGTTGTTTTGATTTGCATCTCTCTCGCTTAGGCATATATATATATATATATATATAGACTAGTAGCCCTGCGCATGAATTTGTGTGCCAGTAGCTCTCTGCGGGGCCTGGCCGCTCTGCTGTGCCTGTTCCCCAGAGGCTCTCTGCAGCCTAGAGGCCCATCCTGTCCAGGCAATGAAGTGAGCATTCTGCCAGGCCGCTCACACTACCTGCTCTCAGCAACTTCCCCTGCTCCCCTCCCTGGGACTGGGGAGTCCGTCAGGGCTGTGAGGACTGGGCACTGCCATCTTTGTGATGCAGTGATGGTTAATTTGCATATTACTCTTTTATTAGATAGGATATTTTCATCACTAGTATGTGGATTTAGTATTTTATTATATAGATAACCAAATGCACTCATCATCTTTTTTTAAAAATTAAATTGTGAAAAATAATGTGACTTTAAGAATGAAATTGTGATTAAATGAAGACCCAAATAGTAGGTCATAAAAGAAGGAAATTGTAATATGATCCAAAGAAGGAAGATAATATCAGAAGGTTAATTTGGAGTTGGGACTTTCCAGTTATTTAACAATGAATATATGCAGACTGCAAAAGTCAGTAGCTGAGCATATAGAGAGGGTTGTGTGTGACATTGTGACTACTAAATGCGGTTGTGCTGGAGGAAGCTTTAACAGTTATTTTATGCAAATTGCAATATGACCCTTTGTGAGTTATATGGGTCACACTGTTTGAAGTACATTACATTTTATTCTTGAAGTGGGTGGAAGCGGTTGAGAGCAACATTTTAGATTTTATTAATTTAACTTCCCATTGCTGGGTAATCAGATTCACAGAGTAAATGCTATCAATTTTCCTCTCTAAAATAAGTAATGTTTTTTTGAGTATCAGGTTTTATTTCATTTTATAATGTTTAAAAATTGATTTCATAAATGCATGCTTAAATGACAAAATTTTAGCTCTCATCAAAGGGTAAGTTGGTGGTAATCTCTGCCAACTGATGGGGCCCAGAGATCAAGACTGTGGAACTTGTTAGGATCTTTCAGTCCGAAGGCCAACGCTCTATCCACTGAGCCAAACCAGTTTTGTGAAATGTGACAATTTTTAAGTTTGTTTCAATTTGCTGAAATTGATGAATCTTAAGACTTTTGTATCAGTCAGGATACACTAGATTTTGCTGCAGGAATGAACAATCCTCAAATCTCCCTGGGTTAAAAAGCCCAGGTATGGCCCAAACCGGTTTGGCTCAGTGGTAGAGTGTCGGTCTGGGGACTGTAAAGGTCCCAGGTTCGATTCCGGTCAGGGGCATGTACATTGGTTGCGGGCACATACCCAGTAGGGGGTGTGCAAGAGGCAGCTGGTCGATGTTTCTCTCTCATTGATGTTTCTAGCTCTCTATCTCTCTCCTTTCCTCTCTGTAAAATATCAATAAAATATATTTTTTTAAAAATGATGCTAGAAAATTGACTATTGATAAGTAAAAAATATAATTGTACTGCTGCATCACAATATGTATGCACACACATACCAAACAATATATGTGTGTAATATATGATATGTAACATGTTGCATATATATTATGCACATACACGAATAAACTATTGGCATATTTAAGATCAATGAAAAAAGAAACAAGAAGAGAGTAGAATTAATGATCTTAGAGGAAAAACTTGCAAAAGAAAATGATGAGTTTGACTACCTAAAAATTAAAAAATTTTTAATGTCTTAAACACCATGGATTAAAATTAGTGAAAAATTTTAGAAAACAATTTGTTATAACATCAGACTTAAGTTCAATGTCCTATATAAAGAGCTTTAAAACACTGAAAAGATATTGTACTTAATAGTAGTAACCAAAGAAATCAAAACCATTTTTACTTCTCAAATTGTATGTTGAGAATAATCTGTGCTTAGGTTTAGGCTCTCATTTGTGAAGAATCTGAGATTTGGGTGGGCTTGTGTAGTAAATTACTAAAAAAAACAAAGAAAGAAAGTAGCCAGATATGTTTTATAGACTTCCCAGCCTTGACTTCTCTGACTCTGGTCATAGGCTATTTCTCTCAGTCTCCAGGTCCAGGGGAAGCACCTTTCTTAGGGGAGATCTATTCTTTCTTCCAGGAGACAAAGGATGGTTAAGGTGTCCTTATAGTCATTGCTTTTCAATTAACTTTAATTCTAAATAACCAATATGCCAATGCGTTTGCCTTATGCCTCAACATTCCTAAATTCTAATGTGACCCGATATATCATTGGTCATAATTGCAGTTATCTTCTCATAATGGGTATATTACAGAAATAACAGAATTTTTTGTCAGTTTGGTTTTGAAAAACTATATTTTTATCAATTTTAGCGGGGAAGGGAGAGGAATCGAGAGGTAGAAGCATCACTGAGAGAGAAACATCAATAGGTTGCCTCCTGCACACCATCTACTGGGGATGGAGCCTGAGACCTGGGCATGTGCCCACTGAGAATCCAGTCATGACCTCCTGGTTCATGGGCTGATGCTCAACCACTGGGCTTCTTTGTCAATTTATTTGTGATGAACACTCATCTATCTTTAAAAATGGGCATTTTAAGTTATCAGTTATAGACATTTACTATTTTACTTTGATGCTTCATCTTTAGAGAAATTCATGGAAAGGACTCTGACAAATACTTTAGAACACAAGTCTCTGATAACTTTCAGGTTATACCACTGAATTGCATTTAAGGAAAATTTTTCTCTTAAGCTATCTGTGACTTAAAAGCAATTTGGTAAAGTATATCTTTATGAACAAAAGTGAAACAATAGCTTTTCACTCTACCTTATCCCCCTGGAATTCAGAAACTCAATTAGTGTTCTTATTTTCATAGCATTGCTGTTATTTGAATGAGTTCAGGAAGCATCTGCTCTCCTTGCAGACAGACTACTGCCTTTTTTTTAAAGCTAAAATTCTATTACATAAAAGTATCCTTGCAATAGGGAACCTCTCTTGAACTTCACAATGACTAGAGCACTCCTTTCAACAGGTCTGGCTGGTTGTACAACAGTTTCACTGTGTCTACTCCCTTCAAACCTTACTTTAGTCAAATTTCAATATCATAACTCTGTTATCTGGGTCCCATAAGGTCTTATTTTCACTTGTAGTTGGCAGAAAAGTCTATGGTGAAATTGTTTAAATTATTACCTATTGGAAGTTACTGCACAGTTGCATTACTGGTTACATCTATTTCATTATGTAGTCAATCAGAAATTTAGGATCGGTCATTATCCTTAAGTTTACATCACACAACAGAATGAGAATTGCTAGATGATGTCTTTGATAATAAAGAAATAAGATTCTTAAAAATTTAATTTCAATGGTGGGATTTTGGCATAATTGAATAAATGGAGAGAAATTTACCTAAAACATTAAGACTTTAGGGGATATTGCTGAATCTATCACCAAAGCCATGGCTGCTCTAGAGGTCACCACCTCTGGACTTAGTGCTTGAATAAATTTTTCAGGAACAATTGAAACACAATCTCAAAAAAAAATCAGAGAACAAAGCCATTGGTTATAGGTGCCTCTAGAAAGCTTTTGGTCTTTTGACCTATATTTATAGGACAGCCTCATGGTGTAGAATTATTCTATTTGGAATTTATGTCTTGTTTTTAATTTTAAGAATAATTGCTATTATTAAACTTGTATCTACTATCTTTCACAATGCTATAAGAACTCCACACGAATAATGGTAGCACAACATTTTGAATTGATTTTTCATCCACATAGGATCTTAGATAGACAATTAAAAGACAAGATTGAAAATGATTGACTGTCTATCCTGAACTCTACTAACTTTTATTTCATAGGACTGGATGACTAGCCTTCCTCAGTTTTGCCACTCCTATTGTTCAAATGTGGTCTAAAGGCTCCGAGGAAAACCAATTTCTCTCCTATATGAATATGACATACCAGGAATTCCTAGTGACAGGAGATCACAATGTAAACACATAAGGAAATTGAGAAAATCCATTCTAATGGTTAACCTATGATCCTTTTGAAAAAAGATCTTGATCAGAAAGGGGAAATTGAAAGTGGACATAAGTGGAGCCATTTTAAAATGGAGCTGGAGTAGCCATTGCAGAGGAACTGTCTTGCATGTCCTGCTTTCTGAACCTTTGAATGGAGCCAAACCACCCACATTCTATGTCGACATGAGTGAGAATTTCCTGTCGGCAGGACTGACAAAATTGAAATTTTACCTAGTGATCATTTCACTTGACCAATCAGTGAAGTACAAATCTAACTTTGTTAGTACCAATGAACTCCTATAAAACCAACTTACCTCATCTCCTTTTTCTTTTCTTTTCTTTTCTTTTCTTTTCTTTTCTTTTCTTTTCTTTTCTTTTCTTTTCTTTTCTTTTCTTTTCCCTCCCTTTCTTTCTTTCTTCCTTCCTTCCTTTCTTTCTTTCTTTCTTCCTTTCTTCCTTTCTTCCTTTCTTCCTTTCTTCCTTTCTTCCTTTCTTCCTTTCTTTCTTTCTTTCTTTCTTTCTTTCTTTCTTTCTTTCTTTCTTTCTTTCTTTCTTCCTTCCTTCCTTCCTTCCTTCCTTCCTTCCTTCCTTCCTTTCTTTGTTTCTTTCTTTTATCTTTTTTTCTCTCATAAAAAAACATGATTTCCTCTTCTGTAATCTGGATACTCTTTGGGTTTCTTTCTAAATCTGTTTACCCTGAAAATTGCCATTCTTGGATTCCCAAATAAATACTTTTGTGTCTTGAACTGGTTCTTGTATTTTAGGTTGACAGGATGGGTTATGGGTTGGAGGCTGGCTGAAAATGATTATAATTGGACATATTTTTTCAAGTATTAATGTCCAGAAGGCTACTGGTTATAGTGTATGGAACTCAGAAAGGAGAGTAGTGTTAGAGATGGAGATTGATACCATAGAAGTGGTTGAAATTTAGAGAATGTATACAAAATGAGTAAAGGGATGGATATAGAATGTTAGAGCTTACTGTCATTTAAAAATTTGGCAAAGGAAGAATGTTCCATGTAATACATTGTTGTTTTACAAACTGACCCCTACCTCCACAAACACACACAGAGGCAGGCTATTCCAGATTATTAGGTTGCAGGTTTAATAAACAAGAAAACTTATATACTGGGTTTGTTTTGGATAGCTGCAAGATACATAGATCTTCACATCCACGCACCAGAATCTTAAATGATTATATAGAGCAGTGTTTGTCAAAGTGTGGTACGTGGAAGAGTTTAGTGAGGGTACGTATTGCACCAGAGTTTGGTGGGGATATGCACTGCACCGTGCTTAGCTGCGCCTAATTCTACGTTCTCATGAGTCAAGTCAAGACAGTCTTCTGAGGCATGAGATGGTCCGATGTGCAAATAAATGTTATTTATAATATAATTTATTTATATTTTATTATGAATAATTTTATTTTTATTTATTATTATTTTGTGTATGTACCAAAAAATAAATAAAAATTTGATTGTTATTAAAATACATCCATTTTTTTTTGATGAGGGGTACTCAGCATTATGAAAATTATAGAAGGGGTACACATATGTCAAAAGTTTGGGAAACACTGATACAGAGGCCTTAACTGGGTTAAGTCATATAGTCAATCCAGATAGTCTCAATAACACCTTACTCCCTCAAGGTTATTTCTTTGAAAAGACTGTTAGTTTGGGAAGGAATGGGGAACCACCAATTGTCTGGATTGAGCTCAAGGGTCTTATCCTCTTGATGACCTCCTCCAAAATATATTGAGCAGGAACAAGCAAAGAAATAGTAGATAAAGTAAATTTTCCATGAGTATTTGGAATTGAGAGGCCCCCCTTTCTTTTGATATGTGATAAACATGACTAAATATTGAGTACAAAAGTGGTAGAGAAGATGTTGTAGATAAAGGAAAAAAGAATAATGACATCAAGACATGTTCCAGCAAGTCAATCTTCCATGTGCCTAAAATGTATTATTTTCAGAAACAAAAGCAAAAAATAACAACAAGAAAAATATACATAAATATCCTGTAGGGAATTTTAATAAAACATCTTTTGTTATTTTTGCCTCAGATGCTGAGTAAACGTTACCTTTTTTTGGGTGTATTAGTGAATTTTGGCTGCAATTATGCTGCATTAAAACACACACACACACACACACACACACATACACACACACACATCTTTAAGTCATGAAATGCTAGCAGTTATTGCTAGTATCTGTAGGTTGTCATGGGATCAGCTGATCTAGGATGTGTGTAACTGGAAATACTGCTCCAAGACATGTATCTGGCTGGACTTGGCTTCTTACTTTTTTTGGTCTCTCTTCCCACCTGCAAATATTTAATATTTATTCTGGCTGAGGAAGATACAGCGGTAATATCTGGAGGCTCTTCTGCAGGGGAAGGCAGAGGTGCAGTAGAGCAAGTGCTTCAGGACTCTGCTTGTATTGTATCTGATGATTAGCCAAGGCAAGTAACATGGATGAGCCCAAAACCAAGGGAGCTGTTCTTCATGCCAGGATGCAGGGAGAGGAAAAGATAATAAATAGTGAAATATATATATTATATCTATATATATTTATATATTATATCTATATCTATATATATATATTATATCCTATCTAATAAAAGAGAAACATGCAAATTGACATATCTCCACCATGCCCACTAGCCAATCAGAGTGAGTTTGCAAATTAACCCAACCAATATGGCTGTGGTCATGGAGCTGGAGCGAGTGGAAAGCTTGGGTTTCCCCCGGTGATGGACAAAGCTAAGCTTCCTACCCACCCTGGCTGGCCCTGGTCTCTGCTCAAGGCTAAAAAGTTTCAATTATAGAAGATAAGTAAATCCCAGATACTTGCTTCCAGCTGGCTCTAGCTTCTGCTCAAGAAGCTGTTGAAAAAAATAAAAATAAAAAATGGAGGAGCTGGGAGCTTGGGTAGCAAGGGGGCGTGGCCAGCCTGCAAATAGCCACCAGCCCCTCACCCAGGCTGGCCAAGCACCCCTCATTGGGGACCCTCACCCCATGGGGGTATGGTTGGCCTACAAACTACCTCAGGTCCCTCACCCAGGCTTCCTTGTGCCCCAAGAGAACCCCCACCCTGATCCCAGCCAAGACACCCAGCCAGCCTCCACCCATGCACTAGGCCTCTATCTATACTAATAAAAGGGTAACATGCTAATTAGACTGGGAGACCTTCCAGGAGACCTTCCGGACATTCTTCTGGACAAAGCCATGGTGGCTGGGCTGAGGTAGAGGCGGTTAGAGGTCAAGAGGGAGGGCAGTTGTTGGTGATCAGGCCAGAATGGGACGGCAGTTGTGAGTGATCAGGCTGGTGGGGGCTGGAGCCGTTGGGGGTAAGCAGACCAGCAGGGGGGCCAGTTTGGGGTGTGCAGGCCACCAGTGGGGATCAGTTGGAGGTGATTAAGACAGCAGGGCAGGGGCAGTTTGGAGTGAGCAGGCCAGCAAGGGGGCAGTTAGGGGCAAGCAGGCCAGTAGGGAAGAGATGTGGGGGTGAGCAGGACAGCAGTCAGGGAAGTTGGAGGTGAGCAGGCTGGCAGTGGAGGCAGTTGGGGGCTAGTACACTGGCATGGAAGGCAGTTGGGGGTGATCAGGCTGGTGGAGGGGGAGCTTTTGGGATGAGCAGGCCAGCAGCGGGGTGTGGGGGGAGGCAGTTGGGGGAGAGTAGGCTGGCATGCAGAGTGGTTAGGGGCAATCAGGCAAGCAGGTGAGCAATTAGGAGCCAGCATTCCCGGATTGCGAGAGGGATGTCCAACTGCTGGTTTAGGCCAGATCCCTGTAAACCTGCAGTAGAACATCCTTCCAGGGGTCCCAGATTGGAGAGGGTGCAGGCGGGGCTGAAAGACACCTCCCCCTGCTGTGCACAAATTTCGTGCACTGGGCCACTAGAGTGTGTGTGTGTGTGTGTGTGTGTGTGTGTGTGTGTACTCTCACCTAAAGATATTTTGTTTCCATTGACATTTAGAGAGAGATAGAAACATGGATGTGAGAGAGACACATTGATTGGGTGCCTCCCACACACTCCCCAACCTGGGCGGGGATCAGCCTACAACTGACATATATGCCCTTGACTGGAATTGAACCCACAATCCTTCAGTCCAAGGGCCTGAGTTCTAACCATTGAGAAAACTGGCTAGGCCAGTATTTTTGAACAAGTATTGAAGCGCTCACACTTGGTAATTCAGAATGGTTATATTAATCACTTCCTGTGCTGGGCTGTAAGGTAGTAAAATTCAGTATTATTGGAGTATTTAGCATTGTTTGGTTGTGATGAAATGATCCTTCCTGCTGCTGCATTCTGAACCTGTTCCTTCATAATGCTGCCACTGTATCTGTAGCTATTCTTAATTCCCTGCTTAATTTTACACCAGGCTCTTTGAATGAAGACTTGAAGGTGATACTCAGCTATTTAACAGGACTTTTTCTTGTTGCTTCACTATTTCCCCCTGTTATTTGGCATTGTTATAATGTTTGCTAGTCTGACAAATGGACCATTTTTTTGTGTGCTTGTATTTTTATTTTAATCCCCTCCTCCTCAAAAAGTGGTAAATAGCCTTTTTAAAAAAATGAGTTGTATTTTCTTAAAAAGTATCTTCATCTGTACATGAATCCTGCATTTTCATAGGAAGACATTGATCAACTATGAGGTGAAAAGACTTCATTGCAGAAGTGTTTAAAAATTAAAATTTTATGTGCAGGCCCATTTTTTATTCAAATGATGAAACATTTCCAACATGTGGAAGGAGCTCACCTATTTTTTATGCAATTGGAGATATATTTAATTGAAACTAGTGTCCTATCTATCATCTAAATATCTTTCAAAGTAGACTTGAGTTTTCCAGTAAGCTTGCTTTTTTACAGTCTGTATCCAGTCTTTAGTCATACATCTACCATTCATTTCCTCAGCCTATTGTATCTGCACTTATATACAATTCATTTTATCCATGTAGATTATTTTATTGTTCTAGACTCTAGTTTCATCCTAAGCAATACAATCCACAAAAATGTCACCTAGAAGCTCGAGGTATTTTTTTAGTCCACATCAAAATAAATACACAATCATTAAAATAAAATAAAAATGCCATTCTATCATCTTTTGTATCCAGTTTATAGCTATCATTACCTAGCATAACATGCGAAGGGAAGCAGTGTTTTTAGGGCATTTCTGACAAACTAGAAATATACAAAGCTAACTAAGCAACGATACCTTTTGAAAAGAGTCATTTACTGTTACTTTCCAATTATTTTTCAGGTTTGTGGAAGGCATGCTTAACATTTGCTATAATGCCATTGATCGTCATATTGAAAATGGCAAAGGAGATAAGATTGCTATCATCTATGACAGTCCTGTTACAAACACGAAAGCAACTATTACCTATAAAGAAGTCCTGGAGCAGGTAATGCCATAAATCTTCTGTATGCTATTTAGAAGTCATCGGGGAATTATTCAAGTTGCATACACGATCATGGTATAACCTTTACTTCTCTTAATCCATTGACATGCTGCCATATTTTTCTTTTGATGCACAGCGGACACAGAGATGTGTTGACTCTTTCAAAGTGTTTTTATCCTTTAAACTTGTATTTTACGGAACCGGAAATCCCTAAGACTGGGTTTAAATACTCTCTGGTCTTTGTTTCCCATCTCCACTGGCATCGCCTCCATCCAGCTATTCTGATTCTAGCTTCTGTACTGCCGAGGCTGTCTCCTAACTTCCTTTATTACCACGTCTGCTCATGTCAGATCTTCACCTACACCGACACCAGAGATTTTTTTCTTCTTCTAAGAAACAACCTATTTCTTTACCCCACTTAGAATTTTTTTCCTTAAAGATTAGTGGTACGCAGGAAGTAAAACATGGACTGCTGTGATGGATAAGACACGTTGGATTCTGATCACGGCATCCCTCGGAGTTTTATTTCCCAATTTTCTTGGCCATGAACACAACCGTATTTTCACCCTGGGTGTCCTATCCCTCCCTCAGGCCCTCCTGGCCTTTTTCAGCTCTTTGCCTGTGCTCATTCCTTCCCCCTATTGATTCCTTTTTAGTTTCCCCCACCTGTGTAGTTCTTAGATGAATCGTGATATTGACAGATGAGTTCTGAGACTCTCTTTGAACATTAGGGTAGAAATGAGGTTTCAGAGGCAATCATAACAGTGTCTGGGTATTGTGGACTGGGGGAGAGTTATTTTAGCTCTGTGGGACATTTATTTATATCTGATATAAAGGGAAATAGTCGTGTAGGGCAGGGTACCTCCATCTTGACACTATTGACATTTTAATCCAGAGAATTCATTGTGTGGGTGCTGTTATGTACATGGTAGGATGTTTAGCACCCCATTTTCTACTCATTAGATGTCAGCGGCACCTCTCACCTGCTGTGATGGTTATAAGGGACTCCAAATGCTGCTCAATGTCCCCTGGCTGGCAAAATCACCGCTAGTTAACAGTTACTGGATGAACAGACTGTCATGCCAGGGTTTTCAAGCATTTGCTTTTAAATTAAGGCTCTTTGAATCACATTTTTTCTCTTTTTTTTTCTTCTTTTTAACCTATTTAGGGTTACCATTCAGTTTTTAGAAAGTTTGCTCAACTTTCTCTGACTCTGAAATTACATCCTTTTGTGTCCACAATGTTCCTGTTTAGCCTTCTAAAAGAATTCAAGAAAGGAAACTAAGACAAAACAATGAACTCCCCATTCTGACTTGTTGCTAACCGTCAAGAGAAAATAAACAGAAGCCAGTTTTGCTCAGTCTGGGTGACAATCCCAGCTTCAGCTGATTTAAAAAAACATGGAGCTATTTATGAAAAGGGAAGGACCAGACACAGAAAAATGGCACACGGCAAGGTAGAAGGGGCAGCAGTGGAGAGTTGAGAGCCCACAAATTGTCTAGAAATTAGAGTTGCTTACTTGAATTAATTTCCTCCTAGACTGACAGAGTAGGAATTGGGGCCCTGCCTCCCTTTAGTACTCATACGTGGGGAATTCCAATCTGATAAGAAGTGATAGCCCCAGACAGAACAAACAAAATAGTTCTGAAAATACACTCTTTAGATTGGTCTGTAAGCTGGAACTGTGTATTTTCTGAATAAATTATACAGAGACAGAGCTTCTCTCTGAGCTGAGGAGGATATGCAGGCCATTACCAAGTGACTTCGTTATTACATGAGGCCCTGCCTTAATAATTCAGCATCAATTACTTGATAACCTCTTATATTCCATATTTTATTTTAGGTTTTCATTTTTAGCTTATGGAGAAGGTTTATTCTTTGACTCAAAACTTACTCCTCTTTAGGCATATTGTCACACTCCCAGTTTACTAAATCTTACATACTAGTAAATCTTAATTGGTATACAGATTAGACAACTAATTTACATATCAGAAAAATGTTATCTATATCAACACATTATAATTGATATTTAGCCAAACATCAGAGTCAAAGGAAAAGCTTCAGAGAAACTAAACGCAGAGGAGTTAAATAATGGTGGTGGTTCTTCTCATTTTCTGTTTTCTCTTTAACCAGTGACATACATATATATGATGAATATATGTCCACATTTGACTTAGAAGCTGTTTTGCTCACTCATCTTGATTTTTCCAATATTAAGTGTAGCTCCAGACCCTTCTGAGGTTTGTACTGGTTTATTGGCTTCAGTTCAGCTTGTCACAGAGTACTTAAAAGGTCTGTTTCTGTCGCCTGCTGACAGCCCCTGAGTCCCCAGGCTTTGCTTCTCCAAACACTGAAGGAGGGTCTGCTAGGCCGAGGGACACACGCTGCACGCTGGTCACCAGCTCCTGGTTGCCTGCGGCCTTTATTTTATCAAGTAGAGCAAACAAAGAAGGATTTAATGGGTAATGCCATTGCGAACAAACAAAAAGAAGAGCCTTTGCATTCTACTTGTTTTAATCTCCCCTCTCATTTCTACTGGGAGCTTCTGGCTAGGTACAAACTGTACCTAGTATTTCTTATTTAATTAGTGAACCAAATGATTTAAGGCTAAATTGGTTCAGTGACATGAAAGAACTGGAGATTTTATAGAATGGTTTAGAATTAGAGCTTCTTCCAAAATTGCCATCTTTATGTAGACCTGATAATGTAAATAATCCTTTAAGATGTTTATAGAGAGATTTGAGCCTGGTTTCAGATCCAATATTTATCCAACAAATATTTATTTTATATGCCAAACCCTGTTAGGAGCATAAGATACCAGGTAAATGGACCCGATACCAGGTAAGTGGACCTGCTCCTTATTTTCAAGGAGTTACAATAGCATGTAAACATAGTAAAGAATATGATGGGGGCAGTGTTATACTCTGTGGAAACACACGGGAAAACCCTCAGCTCAACCAGGAATTCACAGTGCTGGCCTGGCAAGAGCAGCACCAGGTGTGCGACCAGTGGGGTAGGACAGGACCTGGGTTCAGCGACCTCAGTGCTTGAGTTCTGGCTAAGAAAGAATTCAGAGCCAAGACCCAAACTATAAGAGAAGCTTTATTTAGAATGTCACATAGGTGGGAGCAATGAGTGGTAAGAGGAAATGAGCTCAGGAAACAAGTGACGGAGGCCAAAGAAGGGTCCCTGGGGCTTATGAGAGAGGAAGGTAAAGGTAATGTGCCTGGGGGGGTGGGGTGGGAATAGAAGGGGATAAGGAGGAGAAATATGTGGGGTGGGGAAGCTCCAGGGAGGAGAGAGAGTCCTAAGTCCTCTGTCCTAAGGGTTTTGAGGGTGCAGATTTTAGGGGAGGTCCCAGGAGAGTATCTCAATAGAATATCCAGCAGCTTTGCCGAAACCGGTTTGGCTCAGTGGATAGAGTGTCAGCCTGTGGACTGAAAGGTCCCAGGTTCGATTCCGGTCAAGGGCATGTACCTTGGTTGCAGGCGCATCCCCAGTAGGGGGCCTGCAAGAGGCAGCTTATCGATGATTCTCTCTCATCAATGTTTCTAACTCTCTATCCCTCTTTCTTCCTCTCTGTAAAAAAAAATCAATAAAAATATTTTTTTAAAAAGAAAAAGAATATCCAGCAGCCTTCCAGGTGTGTCCCTTCAGGATCGGGGGCTCCACTGATTGGTCAGCACCGGGGCATGGGGTCATTATGCATTACAGCTGGTCCTGACCTTGTCCCTGGGGTCCCTTGTCTGGGTTTGTTGTTTTTCTGGGTCTGTAGCTGAAACACAACCGAGGCCTAGCTGTTATCTCTAGGAAAGAAAGGTCGGTTGGATCTAAACCCAATGAGCAGCGATATGAAAGGTCAGAGGATCCAAACCCCATGCCCAGCAATATGCTAGGGGAGGGAAGGTTACCCTGGGGGCGAGGTTCTTGTTTTTCCAGTTTTTCCCGTTGCTTGGCACCCAGGTCTTTCCACCTTGGTGATCTGTACCTGGCCCATCACCCGTGCTCAGCTTGTCTAACTGCCTACCAAGGCTTTCTGGAAAAGTCAATACCTCACATTAGCACAGAGGACCAAACGTGGGAAGGGAGAACGGGGGGAGAGGTTCTTGCAGCTGAAGGAATAGGACATACAGGGATACTCAGGGAGGAGAAAGCCTGGTGCCCACCGTGGATTTGGTGGGAAGTGCAGCTCAAGTGATTGTAGGGAGAGAGAAGGCTGGAGCGAGCCAGACTGGAGGACTGAGAGTGCCGCACTCTGTATTTGTACTTTATCCTGAGGGCAGTGGAGAGAAAAGGACAAAATCCAACTCTGTGACCTGTGGTTCATTGTGATCTGGCTCCTGTGACCCACTCCTGTGGCCACGACGCTGTACTGCAATGCCCAGCTGCCCTGCCTCCTCCTGCCAGCTCTCCTGGCCTGCTGCATTCCCCCTGAGAGCCTTTGTACTTCCCTGCCATCGGCTAGAAGCAGTTGAGTGTCATTTTCAAGGATTTTTGTTTTGTTCACAGGAACAGTGCTTGGTACACAGTAAACATTTGTTGAATGATGAAGGAATGGAGGAATGAAATACCATTTGAGATTTCTTTTAAAAAATATATTTTATTGATATTTTACAGAGAGAAAGGGAGAGAGATAGAGAGCTAGAAACATCGATTAGAGAGAAACATCGACCAGCTGCCTCTTGCACACCCCATATCAGGGATGTGCCCACAACCAATGTACATGCCCTTGACCGGAATAGAACCTGGGACCTTTCAGTCTGCAGACCGATGCTCTACCACTGAGCCAAACTGGTTTTGGCACCATTTGAGATTTCTAAGTGACTCTAGTTCCCATTATTGCAGAAACCTCTTATCTTTAATTTGCATCAGTAATAGAACCTGATCTTTCCAAGTAAATTCTAACTTTTTAATATCTGTAAAAGATTTTAGCTTTTTCATATTTGGCATAGAAATTCAGGATTAATATTTCCTCTCGGTATTCTGGGAGATGGGTATACGTGTGTTGTGTCCTTCCTTTCCTAACTCTGTTCACGTAAGTAGCTATATCAAATCTCAGTGAAATAAAAGGTGTGAGTGTGTGAAAGTTTCTTTGTATGTGTTTGCATATTTCATATACAGTGTTTATCATTTTTAGAAATTCCTACATTGAATTTAATTTTCTCAACTCTAATTTTATTTCAAATTTACCTTTGTATCTGGTAAATTTGTTTTATGTATAGCAATACAATTATACATTTTTAACACATTTATTCACTAAAGAACACAATCCCCTAAAGGGCATTTGATATTTAAAAAAAAATAAATGAATGAATGTATGCAGGAGAATTTGATAAAGCCCAGTGTGTGCTAAATTTTCCCGATTTAATTTAATCTGAAAGTGTCTGCTATCTCTACTGAAAGTAATTTTTGGAAATATAATTACAGCAGTGGTTGAATTATGAAGGTGGAATAATTTAGAGGAGACAATTACTCTGAAGTCTAGCCTCATGTCCCATGAGAAGTCCTCCTTCCAATCTTTGCCCTTTGGGATTCTCTCTTCAAAGCGCGGGTTCCATTGTCTCAGAAACATGTCAGGGTGAGGTAATATCATAGCCTTTTGTCTGTCACAGCATCAGTACTTCCTCAAGTGAAAACCTAAAACACAAAATCCAGACAAGGCAGAAAATCAGTTGTGCCGGTGGTTGCCTTGTTGAGGCGACAGGATACAACAGTGCCCATAACCAGTTTCCTTTCCTTAAAACTTCCTAAAAAAAAGCAATAACAACTTCATTTGTGTAACTGTCAGCTCCACTGAAAACTATCTCTGTACAGTAAATCACCCTTTTCATGCTTGGAATATAGGTGGGTGGCACTAGTATAAAACTGAACTCTTAGAGTGGTTAATGTATGATTTTTCCTAACATGTAATTTGTAGAAACCTTTTATTGAAATGTAATATACATTCAGATTAGTGCATAGGTTATAAGGGCAAAGCTTATGGATTTTCACAAATAAAACATGTGCATGCAAAGAGATCTGTCACATAACCAGAGACAGAATATGCCCAGCCCCCTAGAAGCCCTTATCATGCTTCCCCTTAGTCATTCCCCCTCTCCCCGTCCCATGATTATATCCAGACATTAAAAGATCATCTATGATGAGGTTTACCTGTTTTGAACTTTGAATCTATATATATATAAAAGGCTACTATTCAAAGTGTCCCCTTGGGAGTTGAACTGGAGGACCCGGAGTTCAATCGCTTGCTATGAAGAATGCTGACCACCAGGGGGCAGCACGGAACATGGTTGGCAACCAGCAGTGGTGGGTGGGGGGTGCTGAGGGAGTGAGAGAAGCAGGAGATGGGGAACTGTGTGGTAGTAGCAAGTGGGTGGAGAGAGAAGGAGGAGGCGGGGGGGGGCAGGGAGCCTGATCAACCCTGATTGCCTGTCCGGCCTAGGGACCCTACCCTTGCATGAATTTCATGCACTGGGCCTCTAGTAAATTGAATAATAGAATGTGCTGTTTTGCATCTGGCTTTTTTCAATCAACAATTTGTTTATGAGATCCTTTTATCTCATTGCAAGAGGTTGTAGTTTGGTCATTTGGGTAGTGACTAGTTTTGGGCTATGACAAATGCTGCTGCTGTATGCACTGACTTTTGTGATGAAATGTATGTATTTGTTTGGGACTGTTCTCAGGAGGGAGATCACTGGTTGATGGAATGTGTATGTGTTCAATTTGAGTAGATAGTGTCTAACAGTCTTTCAGAGTGGTTGTACCAATGTATATCCCACTTCTGGTATATGAGCATACTGGTTGTCACACTTAGCACTGAGAATCCCAAGTCTTAATTTTGGTCTTCCTGATGAATGTGTAGTGATATTGCATTATGTTATTACTAGAGGCCCACTGCACGAATTCGAGCACCATTGGGGTCCCTCAGCCAGGCTTGCGGGATTGCACCAAAACTGGTTCTCTGACATCCCCTGAGGGGTCTTGGATTGTGAGAGGACACAGGCCAGGCCCAGGGACCTCCATCAGTGCATGATCAGGGCCGGAGAGGCCCTGACCAGAAGGTTAGCTTGCTTCTGGGATCGGGGTGATTAGGACTTCAGCGTGTCTGGCCTGTCTTGCTCATTCCTAATTGTCCCAATCCCAGAAGCAAGCTAACCTACCAGTCAGAGCATCTACCCCCTGGTGGTTCAGTGTATGTCATAGCAAATGATTGAGCGAACTTAGCATATCATTAGCATATTATGCTGTAATTGGTTGAATGGACGACTGGACACTTAGCATATTAGGTTTTATATAGGATTTTTTAAAGAATATTTTGTTGATTTTCAGAGAGAGAGAAAGGGAGAGAAGAGCGAAACATCAATGAGAGAGCTAACATCCATCTGTTGCCTCCTGCATGCCACCTATGTGGGATAGAGCCTGCAACCAGGGCCCTTCATCGAGAGTCAACACAGAAACCGCTGGTGCTCAGTCACCTGAGTCCATTGACCAGGGCTGCATTGTGGTTTAGATTGCTTCCCACTAATGTCTAGTGAATTTGAGCTCCTTTCCCTTTGCTGGGTGGCCATTTTTGTTGCACTTTTCTAAAAGGCCTATGCAGATATTTTGACCATTTATTCTTCTACGGCATTATCACCATCTTAGCAAGCCAAGGGGAGACTTTCTCACATTTAAAGAAAATACCTTATCAATATTTGAAAACGTTAAAGAAAAAAAATGAAGATGCTGTAATGCAAGTGTTGATGAATTAAGTGGTTTTAAGAATCTAAAGCTGAGAAGACATTTCCCCTGTTTTAAATATAATTAATGATACAAATCTATCCTTTAGTCATCTCTCCTAGTCTTTTTTTGGAAAGAAATTTGGAAGCAAATGTCCTCCAGAAGAATAGCTTAAAGCAGGAAGCACGAGCCCCAGTATTTAAAGCTGGAAATGACCTACTGAAGATAATGATACACGAGTACATTTATTAACATTAAAAGGCTCTAGATATGTTGATTTTGAGTGGCTTGGTCCAACCTTATTTTTTATGTGTCATTATTTTTGTGATCTATTTTGTATAATACAAGGCTGCATAATGAGATTTAGCAGAAACACTGCACAGACAGTCCTCGGGTTTCACCAGACTCGATGTACATTGTTTCATGGTTATGTCGCCATGTCCCATTTATTTATAGTAAAAAGTTTCTGTCATTTTGACCTATGTACATATGTGCTTTATGTTTTTTACTATTTATTTACCACAAGTAAAGGGCAGGAATTATTATCTGTCTTTTAATTTTTTTTTTTTTTTTTACTGTTTCACTTCATTACTGCTGTGTATGTGCTCCATGTGAGTGATGTAGGTGCTTACGTAGGTGGGCTCTGACTTACAGCGAAAATCGAGTTATGGCACACCAGAGGTACAGATCTCCAATGTAACCTGAGGACCTACTGTATTTAATTTTAAATGGAAGTTGAGTATATAACAACTAATGATTTAATTTTTTCATCAAGATTCTAACTGGACCTTGTTTTGATTAACTTTTAGACTTAATAAAATTTAAGTGCAGCCCAAATAAAGAAAATAAATATTAGATCAATTTAATATATAACATAGGAAGAAATGAAATAAGAAAACAATATTTTAGTATCTCCTGGCTTCCTTTTTTCCATGTTTAGAGTTGCATATTTAAAACTAAAAATGTCTAAAGATAATTTTTACATTAACTCAAATGTCTAAAGATAATTTTTACATTAACCAACTCCTTTGCATTTGAGAACTCACCCAGATTTTTAAAGATTATATTGTTTCTGAAATCAAGATTACTGTTTGAAATGAGAATTCACTTGTTTCCATCTGTCCCTGTTCCCGAAGCTATTTCACATGCTTTGAAGTCCAGAACTCTTTACTTGCACTTTTCTCCATGCATAGTTCATTTTTGCTTTTTATTTTACATATCAATGTACTTACATTACCAGTGTACCTACTTATTAGTGTACCTCCCAATTGGAGTTAAAACTCCTTGAGGAGAGAGGTAATACTATATTTACTTATTTATTTTACCCACACAGCACCTAATACAGGCCTCATAGCATAAGCTTATATTATAATACTCTTATGAGTAGAGCATGCAATATTTCACTCATTAAGAAGAAAATAATAATTGTTTACAAAAGATAATAATTTCCAAAAATACCATTTATATCCTCTACATTGTGATTTTTTTTTTTTACATTGAGGAATTTTTATTTTTTAATAGGTTGAGAATCTTTCCTCTTTTAATGCATTGCCTGACTGTAAAGGTTTAGACCCTCCTTTACCTAAAGGTCTGCTTAAATTTACCTTACTTGTTCAATCTTAGAAAATTAGAAATCTGCTCCATAGCTTTTCTTCTTACATATATTTAATTAATATGTATTTTTAGATGATATGTTTTATCTGCAAGGTGGCTAAACTCCAACCTTTTACAAAGTTAATGCCGGAAAAAAAAATCTGGCTTTGAATTTAATTTCTCAGACTGGAATGATGATGGAGTCAAATTAATTTATTCACAACATGCTGTTAGGAGATCTAATATATACCTGGTACTGCTGTGGATAGCATGGATTACAGCAGTGAATGATAATAGTTTTGCCCACATGAAATTCGCTCCTTCACTGGGGAGATATGCTATAAATAAAAATACTATATATATAAAAGCCTAAGTGACCAAACGATTGCATGGCTGGTCGTTATGATGTGCACTGACCATGGGGGGGGGGCAGTTGCTAAACATAGGAGCTGTCCCCTGGTGGTCAGTGTGCTCCCACAGTGGGAGGGTTGCTCAGCTGAACGATGGGTGCCAGATGCCTGGCTGATGGCTGGTGTGCAAAACTGTGGCGGCATGATCCTCTTTTATCTCTGCAGCAGCACTACTGAGTGGAGTGGTGGCAGCAGGCACATCAGGGCCAGGATGAGTGGGAATGGTGCAGTGCCTGGCCCCGGCTAGGGCTCCTCTCAGGCCTCCTGCCACTTTGCACACTATAACATCCCTCAGGGGATGTTGGACTGCCAGCCCAAAACCAGCAGTGTGATGTCCCCCAAGGGGGTCCCGGATTGTGAGAGGATGCAGGTCTGGCTGAAGGATGCCGCTGGTATGTGAAGCCATGCACTGGGCCTCTAGTACAACATAAGTGAAAATATAATGTAATTGAGGAAAAATATTAAGGTTACTGACTGACTTGGGCTTCCATTTTAGCTATGCTTGTAGAACACTTCTTGTCTCTGAGGAGAAGAGACAGTGGCATAGTGATGCCTGGAGAGAACCATGTGAACATCTGAGTGAACAGCCTATCGGGCAAGAATAGACTTAGGCCTCTGGGGAGAACCAGGAGGTTGGCTATGGGAGGAGCGTGACGGAAGATGAGGTTGGGAGAGTGTCCAGGAGTCTGGTCATGTTGGGCCTCGCAGGCCCGGACAAAGACTATATATCATTCTGGTTATAATGGGAAGCTCCATGTTGTTAAATAAATCATTTTGGCTTCTCTGAAGAAAACAAGACTGTAGTGGGCAAGATTGGGAACCAGGAGGTGACTGAGGTCCAGGAGAAAAACAAATAGGCACCACTTATTTTACCCACACACTTTACTGTTAAACCCCCCTAACAGTAGCCGCATTTGCTGATCTGTAGGCAGTTAAAGAGTAGGGTGTGGCTGGTGCCACGTGGGAGCTATTTCATGTGTGTGTCCTACCTTGGATCTCTGACTGCACCTACTGGGCTTTTAAAAGTCTGGTTCTCTCGGTCATAGAGCAGCCACTGTAAATGCCCTGCTTGCTCCCTGTCTTCCGAGGTGTTTCTCATGTTGCACTCCAAGGAAAGGTTTCTGCATAATTTTCACATAGAATCCTGGGAAAAATGCTTTAGTTCTCTTTTTTTTCAGTTATACTACATAGTAAAGAGGAAATATGCTAATTGACTCTCATACCATCACAAAGATGGCGGTGCCCACAGCTACTAGGGAGGGAATATGCTAATTGACTGCACTGCCCTCAAAGATAGCAGCGCCCACAGCCAATAAAGAGGGAATATGCTAGTTAACTGCCATGTCCTCAAAGATGGCGGTGCCCACAGCCACAAGATGACAGTGCCCAGTCCCCTCAACCCCACCAGGGTGGCAGGCGTGTGACGAGGCCTGCGCACCTGCCTCTGGAGTTGCCCAGTTCCCTCAGTCCCTCAGCCACCCCGGGCTGGTTCGAGGTGCAGGAAGTCTTGGATGTTGGCTTCCCTGTCACCCAGGGCACGCCTGAGCTCAGGTAACCAGGGCCAGCTAAGGCTTGCATTGCTGGTTGTGGCAGTAGTGGAGGTGTGATGGGGCATCGCCTTCCCCTGATCACTGGGTCGCCTCCCACCCCTGAGGGCTCCTGGGCTGTGAAGAGGAAGACCGACCTGAGGGACCCCCTGCTCCAGTGCATGAATTTTCTTGCACTGGGCCTCTAGTATTACACAAAGTAATCTACTTGGGTGGTTTTCATAATTTAAAATTGCCCAATAACTGACATCATTAAAAAAAAAATCTTAAATGTTAGGTTGAAGGCTAAGTTGCTAAAACAAAACTACCCAATAGTATAGAGGCTAACATTTTTAAAAAAGCATTTCTCATGCAAAGATGATGAGGGTCAGTTTGGCATGACCCAGATAAAATCTTATTTTCCCTTCATCCTCAAGTTCATTGCCTTTTTCTTCATCTTTGAAGCTGAGACAAAGTTATGGGTCTCCCAACACTTGGGATAGTAGAGGAGGATGCAAAGAGTCTGACATGCTGTTTTAAGGCCTATATTCAGAACTGTCATATATGATGTTCTGGCACATCCATTTGGCCATTGTCTACAAGAAAAACTGAGATATGTAGTCAAGTTGGAGAAAATTTGATGGACAATTAGGAGTTTCTGCCACAACTATTTTTTACATTTTTAAAAAATATACATTTTATTTTTTACAGAGAGGAAGGGAGAGGGATAGAAAGTTAGAAACATCAATGAGAGAGAAGCATTGATCTGCTGCTTCCTGCTCACCCCCTCCTGGGATGTGCGCACAACCAAGGTATATGCCCTTGACAGGAATCGAACCTCGGACCCTTCATTCCCCAGGTTGACACTCTCTCCAGTGAGCCATACTGGCCAGGGCCTATTTTTTACATTTTTTAAAGGCAAAATAAATACCAGGTCTTATTTATAAACTAGAGGCCCGGTGCATGAAATTTATCCATGGGGGTGGGGGTGGGCTGTCCCTCAGCCCAGCCTGCACCTTCTCCAATCTGGAATCTCTCACAATTCAGGTCTGCTGGCACTCAAACACTCACCTTCCTGATTGCCCCTAACCGCTTCTGCCTGCCAGCCTGTTCACCCCTAACTACTCCCCTGACAGCCTGATTGCTCCTAACTGCCCTCCCCTGCCAGCCTGGTCACCACTAACTGCCCTCTCCTGCAGGCCTAGTCACTTCCAACTTTCCTCCCCTGCTGGCTCAGTCACCCCTAACTGCCCTCCCTTGCCAGCCTGGTCACTCCCAAATGCCTTCCCCTGCTGGCCTGGGTCCCTCAACTGCTCTCCCCTACAGGCCTGGTCCATTCAACTGCCCTCTTCTGTAGGCCTGGTTCCCTCTAACTGTTCTCTGCTGCTGTCCTGGTTGCCCCCAACTGCCATCCCCTGCAGGCCTGAGTCCCTCCCCAACTCCCCTCCTCTGCAGGCCTGTACCCTCTCAAATGCTCTCCCCTGCTGGCTATATTGTGGTGGCCATCTTTGACCACATGTGGGTGGCCATCTTGTGTGTTGGAGTGATGGTCAATTTGAATATGACCTTTTTATTATATAGGATGAGTGTAACCCATTAATGTCAATATATATTGAGCTCACGGAAACAACTAGAAGGTAAAAATAGAGTCTCAATCAGTAGTGTGCTAGAGATAGAGAAGACTATCTATCTTTGGTGATATGTACTCCTCAGACACATATTGAATGTCTATGGTGTATCATTTTCTTGTAGTAGGCAGTGGGATCAGAAAGATGAGTAAGATAATTTTCATCTGGTGAGAAAAAGACAAGACCAATTCTATATAATAAAGGCTAATATGCACTCCGTCCCCTTGGGAGTTTGATCGACTGGGAGTTTGACTGCTTGCTACGATGTGCACTGACCACCAGAGGGCGCTGTGGAACAAAGGAAGGCCCTGGCCAGGAACCAGCAGCTGGGGGAAGGAAGGCCCTGATTGGTCATGATGACTGGCCAGGCCTAGGGACCTTACCCATGCATGAATTTCATGCACCGGGGCTCTAGTTGTAGGATAAAATAGCAAGAAAGCTTTGAGCATTTGTAGCATAGAAGAAGGGACCAACCTGGCCCTAGCAGGTCACAGAAGGCTCTGCTGAGTTAGTGATGTATTAGCTAAGTCATGATAGAAAGATAGAAATATCTCCTGTGGACATATCTGCCAACAGGTGTCTCCGGAGGACTGCTGCAGGGGTGCTTATTCCAGAGTTGGAGCTGACATCTTTAATGATTAAGCTGTGCACTCTGGAGACAAAGCTGATTGTCTCTGCTTGTCGAAATTCTCGGCCAGCAAGATGAATTAAAGGGGAAACAAAACAAAAAGATTATTGAAAGGTAAAGAGGGGAGACAGGCAGTTTTTAAATTTAAAGAAGAGCAGAATAGGAAAAGAAAAAAAATTGTTTCTACAATTGGAAGTGGGAGGAATTAATAACATTTATTTTCTTATGTATCGACTACCATATCTGCACCTATAATATAGTCAGCAACGTGAGGACAGCGGAATGCATCAACACTTTTAGTGCCTGACCTTTGCATGAAACTGTGAAATAATTTGACTTGACATAATTTTTATAGCAAGTAGAGGATAAAACTAACATAAATTGAAGACATCTAGTGGCTTGAGTGATGCAAATAAAGATATAAGGATAGATTCATATTTTGAGTATATGAAACATAAATTTTTTATGTAAAACTTTGAAATCAATAAATATGTAGATACGAGAAGTGATAGTGTTAACATTTTATTTCATTTGGCAGTTTTATGCTCACATATGTGCATTTGTAATAATTAAGTAAAATAAATTTGAATAAATCAATGGAAGGTTCCATTCAGTAGAATTATTCTCAAGATTAGAGAACTCGGGGAAATTGATTATTTATTTTCTCATGCCATACTTGATTTAAGAGAATTTTGTTTCCATTACAAGACTGAATTACATTAACTTTATCATATATAGTTTTTATGGGAAATTTGATCTATTTTTATATGTATTTATGATAAAATCTTGGCATATGTGATGAACTATGTTAGCTTTGTTTATTAGTTACTAGTGTATGCATTATATTGAGGAATTTCTCATTTTTAAAAGATGCATGGCTCCGTTTGTTGAGTGATGTTAATGCTGCTGGGACAGACCCAGCTGTTGCAGTGATCTCACGTCCTTCACCCTCGAGGGCATTTCACAAGTTCTCTCTGAGCCCTTCGTATATATTGATTGACTTTCAGGATGTATTGATCAACAAAACCATAAAGGTTAACAGGAACATAGACGAATGCTAGGAAGTGTGGTTGATGTAGCCTGGGTAGTTGTCATGTTTTACGTACTGTCTGTAAAAATGCCAGAGGTGTTTGCTTGATTAAAGCTTCGATTAAATAATCAGTGCAGGGTTGATGCAAATGGTGCAAGGTCCCTGTTCACATCTTGTACCTTTCATGTTTTTCTTACTTCATGAGGAAAAACACAAAGAAACCATGTTTTTCTCAAAATTGTGAGATATCCAATACTGTATAAAGGAAAAATATTCTTACATAGGTTTTGTAATGGCTTATATTATTTTTATTTTAAGTTAAAACTAGGCCTCGGTATTCTTTTTTACTAGTGAACTCTTTACATATACAAAGCCATATCTGACTTATGAAAAGGATAAAAGCAAATCTAGGTTTCAGTCAAGCTCAAATTGACAATATTAATCTCATTGTAGTGAGTGATGTTTTGCTGTAACTAAATGACTTATTGCAAGGGCTTATGGTTCTGCACCCCTAATGCTTTAAGTTTGGCCACATTGTTCCTGTGGTGTCATAATTCTCTTGTCATAGTAGTAGTCTTTTATTGCACAACAAATGGCCTGGTGCACCAAATTTGTGCATGGGGGGGGGGTTCCCTCAGCCCAGCCCTCACCCTCTCCAATTGGGGAACCTTTGGGAAATGTTCTGATCTGGGACTGCTGGCTCCTACCTGCTCACCTGCCTGCCTGTCTGATTGCCCCTAACTGTCTCTGCCTACCTGCTTGATCACCTCTCACTGCCTCTGCCTGCCTTCCTGATTGCCCCTAACGGCCAGCTTGATCTCGTTCTCAACTGTCCTCCCCTGTCGGCCTGATCTTGCCCCCAACTGCCCTCTGCTGCCGGCCTGATCTCACCCCCAGTAGCCCTCCCCTGTCATCCTGATCTCACCCCCAACTGTGCTCTTTGCTTCAGCCACCACCATGGCTTTGTCCGGAAGGAAGTCAGACATCTGGAAGATGGCCGGTCAACCTGGCCTAATTAGCATATTATCCTTTTATTAGTATAAATGATTATATAGGATAGGATTGCTTAAAGTGGGGGGGAGGGAGAGAAGGGAGTCTTTTTCAGCAGGAGGAGATGCTCTTGGCAGACAAACATACATAATCCCCATATATGGACTGATAGCCAACCATATGCACTATACTGCCAAACCGGTCATTAAAAAATTGAACTGCTTTCTTACACCTTAAACCAAACAGCGGTTGCCCTTAAAACCCCTCCTCAGTCAGCACCTTAGGCTCTGCCTTTGCAGTTCACCCAGATTACGTTCTGATTGGTTGGTTTCTATGCCAGTCAGTGTCTCCGGGCCTATCTCTGGGCCTGATCAGAGAGGCTTGGCTGCCGGTGAAGCTCAGGGGGAGAGAGAGAGAAAGGCAACGGCTGATGAACATTGTGTTTCATTTTAGTCCAGGTGGGCTACATTTTCCCCCCAAATTCTTCTTCTCCATTGCCATAAATAAAGGACATACCTCTACAGTAAAATACTATTTTCCAGGAGTGTTGAACATCTATTCTCTTATTTCTCTTTAAGGTACTTTTGTGGTTTCAGAGGCGTGGTGTTCACAATAGTTTTACATGGCAACTGAGAAATATTTTGCAATGTTAAACAATTCAGATTACTTTTATTTTTTTGCATTTTATTATTTATTTATTTATTTATTTACTTTTTTTATTAAGGTATTATATGTGTACATAGCTTACCATTGCCCTCCCCCCCTCCTCCCATACGTGCCCTCCCTCCCCCGAGTTTTGTGTCCATTGGTTGTACTTATATGCATGCATACCAGTCCTTCGGTTGATCTCTTATCTCAGGTGGGCTACATTTTAAAACATGTAATAAAATTTGCTTCAGGAATTGGAATATTTTCTTCAGATCAACAACTGCCATGGAGGCTGCGGCTCAGAGCCTGCCTCTCTCCCCAGGCCTCTCTCTGGGCCTGGTCCACAGCCCCCTTGGCAGTCAGCGCTGGGTTGCTCCACCCTAGCAGGCAGTCAGCACCAGGTCACCACGGCAACCCGGCACTGACTGCAGGACTGACTTCCGGTAGGCCAAGCCTTTGGTCACTTTGGACGTTATGGACCCTGGGTTTTTATATATTAGGATGCTCTGTGACATCATCTGGCCTTTATAGGAGATTATATGAGAGTAAAGGCCTAGTGCATGACATTTGTGCAAGGGTCTTGGCCCCCCGCCCTCACTCCCGCCCGCCACTGCCGCAGCTGGGGGCCTCTTCCTCCTCTTCTGTGGCTGGGGGGCCTCGGCAGCCTCTGCTTTGGGCCCTGCCTCCTACGGATATGCTAATTAGAAATTTTCTAATTATTAAAAATTATTAGAATTAAATAATTCTAATAATTAATAATTATAATTATTAAATAATTCTAATAAATAATAATTCTAATTATTAGAATTAAAAATTCTAATATGCTAATTAGAAATTTTCCAGAATTTCTAATTAGCATATTACCCTTTTATTATTATAGGTTATAAAAACATATACCAAAATACAATGAAATTATATGTATGTGTGCTCAAATAATTCAGAATATGCTGTATTAATTTTTTAAATTGTTCTCAAAGGAAAACACAAAGTTAATACATTCTCACAGAGAACTCACAGACCCTGAAAATATCCCCAACTACCCCAGATTCAGACACACTACATTAAACAATTTATTAGATAAAGTGAAAGAAATCTGGCATTAATTGACAGCGTGAGTTTTGCTACTTTGAAAAGAATATTTTCCATTAGCTATTTAACGTGGTGTTTATAAGCAGCCACACTGCAATTTAAAAAAAAATATTAACTTTTTCATTTTGCATGTTTATTACTGTATAAACAAGTATGTAGGGAAATATTAGTACCACAGCCTTTATGTGTATTGAAGGAATAGAGCCATATCTAGATGACTTACATAAATTTGTACTAAGTTGAATGCTCTTTATTAGTAATATATAGTATATCCTATAACTTTTCAAACATACATTTGGAAAAATTTGCATGTTAACCACATTATGCTAATTTTTCCAGATATCTGTATAAAGATACTTGAATGCAAAATTGTGAAAGTGACTGCTCTATTAGTTGAACATTGGGCTTCATTTTAGTCCAGGTGGGCTACATTTAAAAAAAAATGTAATAAAATCTGCGTCAGGGCTTGGAATATTTTCTTCAGAAACTCCCCAGGAGACATACAGAAAGTAATCAACTTTGAAATGAGCTATATTTTAAAAATTCATTTGAGAAATGTTAAATTAGAATTTGCACGGTATTCCCCCATATATCTACGAATAGTACTTTTCTGAGTGGCGCTTGGGTTCTAATCTAGCCATCGAAGTGCTTAACACATAATGTAGCTGAAATAGAGTGCATTCACAATGAGAACAATAATAAAGTTAATATCCCTGCAATGCACATAAGTAAGGGACAGGAATAAAATGTATACAAATGAAAAAGTTTTGGAAAATTGGTGCTAGAGAAAACCAGGCTTAATTGGAGGAACGTGCAGAGTTAAATAGAGACCAACAGGGAAGGTTGGAGAGTGAAAGATATTGATGTTCCTGTGAAGGAGGTGAGTGGAGGTGGTTTGTGCCATGACATCGGTTAAGCTGAGCAATGGGGTGAACAGGGGAGGGGAAGGTTCCCAAGACAATAGGAGGTTATGTGAGGATCAGCTGGACACAGATGCATAAAATAACCCTGGAATTAGGCCTTTTTGGTAGATGGGGGGCGGGGGAAGTAAAGGACATATGCAAATTGGAGCTTAAAACTTTCAGAGTATGTATCTACTTTAAAATTCTGGTATTCTTACACGATGTAACAAAAAACACATTTTTAGATAGTTGGCAATTTTAGTCACAGTTTCCATGTAAATGCTAACTGGTTCTGACTTTGTATAGTCACCCACTAAGGGTCCCTTCTGTTTTCACTTCCCTACTTATACTGTTAGAGTCTAAAGTTTCGCTGTTACAAGAAGACCAAAGAAATACCAAGCACGCTTCCTAGAGAAAGGGAGGGACCCCGCTTATTAACACTAGTGGACTCCGGGAATGATTTCCAAATCAGAATGAAGAAACATGCAGAGAGCTTTTGCAAGTTCTTAAAGAGCCCGCGTATGCTGGGCCTTGAGCCCTCAACCAGAGGCCTGGCCTGGCGCCCACACTGATAACTTCATCCGGGGAAGGTTTAATGGCCTCTCTGAAGTGGGAGTAGTCTTAACAAGCAAGAATCTACAGAGGCCAAATAGCAGGGTTAAAATTTCAAACGGCAGTTTTTATGTGAGATGGATGCTTCAGTACCTCACCCGGCGATGCCAGTGGGGCGTCAGCGAGGCCCGGGTGGGCTGTCTTTACACAGTCGTCGACCTCTAAACAGTTATGTAGAGGCTCCCCAGGGTCATCGTCAGGAAGGAGGCTGGTAGCAGAAGAGCCTGAAACTGGAGGACTCGAGCATTTGATATCCAGTGCTCCCGTGTGCTCCCAAAGAAAGCCTCACCGCAGAGCTGTGGCCGCTACCACGGGAGGCAAGCAGGCTGACCGGATGTAACAGGGTCGCGTCTCTTGGACATATCCACTGACACTTGTATCTTATGAAAGTTTGGCCAGATGAATTAAGACTTTCTACTATTTATTATCCAGAAGCTCTCATTTTTTTTTTCCTCTGGGCAGTTAGTAGTTTCACCCACTCCTCTAGTTAGACAACATTCATCTAAAATACTCATCTAGATTAGATCCATATATAATCCTACCAGGGGAATTATTAGCGAGGTGATCTTAGAGGGGTTTGCCAAAGATGGGTCCTTTATGATAAATACAGTGAGAAAAAATGTACCAAAGCTGATATTGATAGTAGAAGGAGACCTGTGGGTGGCCAACAAAACATTATAATCAGAATGTTATTGTCTAGTTACTAGTAGGTAGGAAAGATTATCAGGTACCTAAGTTTTTTCATATCTAATAAAGGGGTGGGGGGTGTTCTAGAGAGGCAAATGCTGTTCCCACTAGGAAACCATAGGGAGGATAATAACAATATTAACATTTTTTTAAATATACATTCAATCAATAACAGTTAGGTGCTATTGTTGTGCCCTGTAAACTCTGGAACCCACAGACCGCCAGGGAGCCAGAGTCCGATGCAAATGCAGAAAGCCTTTATTAAATCTAACCCGGGTTAGGGTCCGAGCCGGGGCACCAGCACAGTGGCACTCAACCGTTCCAAACTCGGACCCCGTTCTAGATTTCTTCCCGAATTTTATCCTCTAGCCCAGCTATGCAAGCCAGCACCCTTTGCCTCTCCCCTTCCCGTTCCCCTGCCTAAGTCCTTGTTTGCTGTTGCCGCACCTCCAGTGTGGTCTTCTTCTGTAATTACAATTAGGCTGGTCTGTTCCCAGCAGGTGCATTCCGTGGCTGTCAGCTCAGTTCCCAGGGGGAGAATTCCACAGCGGTCAGGTCAGTCATCATAAGATGAGTATCATGAGATGTACCTACAGGATGAAACCTCCCTTGGGACCTAGCCCTGCTTTAATGTTTGCCATAAAATATTGTATTCTGGCTTTACTCGACCTTACACTGTAAGAACAAGGTTTAAGTAGCATCAGTTGGTGAGCATGTGAACCTTGTTGACGTCTTGGGAAAGCTGCAGTCAGAGCAAAGTTTCTGGGGATATTGTGTAATGGGTTGAAGTGTGCTGCTTATGGGTTGAGCTCCCTGAGTCGCATTCAACCCTGTTACGTGCCTCAGTTTCTCTCCAGGCTGTCTAAAACAACCAGAAGGCCTTGGGGCCCTGGCAGGCCACGCCTCATGGCAGCCTTTGGAGGAGCAAGTCAGTTAATGACAGTGGGGTTAGGACTTCCCTAGGGGCTCCTGCAAGCCCTTAGGAATTGCCTCTGACTCCTCCACAAAGATTCTTAGTTGCTTAAGAACACCGAGATTCGGGCTCTAGGGAGGCTGTGCCCCTTTCTGTTTGGAACTAAATGAGTTCAGTCTCATTTATAGGATGAAGGCCCCCCCCCCCCCATCAGACTCTCAGAAAGCAATGCCAATTGAAAAGTTAAAATAAAACCCAGCCACCCAAACACCTTAGCCTGGGTTCTGTAAACCCTTAACCTTAGATCCACCTTGAGGATTTTAAGAATATAGCTCAAATAAAGTCAGGCCCTGTACCAAAAAGCAAGGGCAGGTCCTGCTTCTGAGAGATAACTCACTCAAGTTCACCCAATGGACAGGAACCAGCAGGCTCACTGGGATCCTAGCGCCTGGTCTGGGCCCATGGATAGTTCTGGGTGAGCTTCTCTGGAGTTCTGCTGACTGCACCACGTAATGTAAGAATGTAAGAAACACTCAAACCTGTCAAGAATTTTTGTGAGTTTATTTGAGCCAAACTGTTGACACTTGCTAGGGAGCATTAAGAATCTGCTCAAATAAACTCACAATAGTTCTTTATGCGTTTCAATGTTTCTTACATTAACACTATCATAGGTGCAACAGACTATAGACAGGCTCAGGTAAGGTAAAGATTGAGTTTTGCCAGGGAAAATTCTAGCGTAGGACATGACTACCTTCCATAAGCTGCTTTTAGTTAGAAAGTATTCATTTCAGACCATCCTTTGTGGTTACTTTAGGTCTGAGTCTGCAAAGCTGCCACATAGGCCTTCCCTGAGCTAGTCAGGTTAACATGTCTTAATATGGTGAATCCTCTTAGAGAAAAAAAATCACATAACTCCAGATATTATGGATTTACTATAAATTCATGATTCTCAGCCTCCACTGAGAATCATGGATACAGCATTTCAATGCTGCATTTTCATTTTTTCTTTAGCACGTCTTTAATAACGCTTTGTGTCTGCCCTCCAAAGTCTACTTTAAACTTCTGACCTTTCCACCTCCATGTTTTAAGGTAGTCAGGGAACATTAATGCAAACCAAGGGGCCAACATTCTGAATGGCATCACTGTCTAACCAACCAGTTGCTGAAACCAAAAACCTGGGCTCATTCTTTTTCTTTTCTTTTCTGGACCCATTCTTAAACTTCCCCTCCACTTCTCCTTCCCTGCATCCATCAATCACCAATGCATCCTACACTAAGTATTTCTCAAATCCTATCATTTATTTTTATCTTATTGTCACAATCCTATTTCTTGAAACAATCATTGCATTGTAAAAATATGGGAAGTGCCTAATTCTAAAGAGGATTTAACACTTTCAAATTTTGACTGTGTTCTTATGCTAATTCTATACTTACCTGGGCTAAATAGGGTTCTAAATGATATGATATTGAATCTCTATATCTCTTCAGCCCATCTCACTACCCACTTCACCCTAAGTTTTTACTCTATCCTTTTTGAAAATCCTTTGTTTTCTCAGGCAAATACCTTATTTGAATGACAAATGCCATGAAAATTAGGAATTTGGCAGAAACTAGCAAGTGAGTAAAAGCAGGTGGAAGTCATTATTATTTGACCATTAATGCCTAGCAGAGAAAGATGTAAAATGGTAAAAAAGGGAAGGCGATCATTAACTATTTTCTATCCCTTTTTATGGTACACTGTACTATTGTCATGTGTTAATAATAAGCATCAATTACATTTTTCATTTCCATTCTTTTAGACATTGACTTCTCCTTGATGTAGGATTATTTTCTCTGTCAACAATAGCCAAATTGCTAAATAGAAATACATTTTAAAAAATTAACAAGATGTCCCTTTTAAGATGTGATAAATTCTGATGACCTATTTATAAATCACAGCATATGAATATTAAAGAAATGGAAGAGCACATTCTTTATCAAGCCTCTGAGCTCATATGCACAGAGAAATTTGGATTGAACTAATTTTGTATGAAATATAGTCTGAAAATCACATTAGTATTGAAAGCATACAGATTATTGAAATTGTGGTTATTTTGAGCTGGAACTAAATGGATTAAACAATTCACTTTCACTTTGCTTGCAAATACATAGTCTTAAGATGACTAAATATTGCTTGAAACCCCCTTGAAGAAAATGGAAATGAGAAAAACGATTATTCTGAGTAAAGATATTTACTCCTTCATTTGGAGAAAATTAGTTGAGAAGAAGTATGTTAGTAAATGTATTCTAACACTCTGGCAGATAACTGTTTTGAACAGGAGATTTTTTTTACAATTTTCCTTCCAAAACTTTATAGAATTCCATTTTTAAATATAAAATATATTTTTCTCTGTGTTGTCGATAGTGGTAATAAGAATTTTCTGAGACTTGCACGGGAGGATGAGAGATTTTTATTTGTGTGGAATTATATTGCTGGGTTTCCATAGTCCCATTTCCCTTCATCCGGTCCTGGAAGAAGTGTAGCTGGGGCTTCAGCAGAACTAAAAACAAAGCCAGCCGAAACCGGTTTGGCTCAGTGGATAGAGCGTCAGCCTGAGGACTGAAGGGTCCTGGGTTCGATTCCGGTCAAGGGCATGTACCTTGGTTTCGGGCACATCCCCAGTAAGGGACGTGCAAGAGGCAGCTAATCGATGACTCTCATCAATGTTTCTAACTATCTCTCTCCCTTCCTCTCTGTAAAAAAATCAATAAAATAGATTTAAAAAAATAAAAAAAAATTAAAAGCAAAGCCAGTGTCCAGAGTTTCCTTTCCATATTGGAGCCGGTCCAGTTCAGCATCAGGCTAGTGCGGTCCATTAGTTCAGTGTGTGTGGGGTCCACATGGTGATGGGCCATGTTGGCTAATGTAGGACATCCAAGACAGCATGCCCCCTGCAACAAGAGTCCTAAGAGTCCTGAAAACAGAACAGCAAACTTCTTTGCTGAGGGGATTCAATCTTCCAAATCTTCCCAGACCAGCAGTGGCTATCCCTACTCTGGCCAAATGACCTGTTTCCACAGGTGACTGGCAGACAAGCACCTTCCCTATTTCACCAGGACTTTACTGGGCATGCATTTCTTCTCCCCCTTGTAGTGCCTTCCCCCAGCCATCTGGGGAGAGCTGACCTGGGAGTGTTAAACTGCAGCTTCCTGGCAGAGCTGCACACATGAAATGCCTCTCACGTGTGGCTTTCCCTTTGCTCCTTTCCTGTTACTAACAACTAGGATAATTACATGGAATCAGATTCACTATAAATTTTTATCTTCTGCATGTGTGTCCAAGCTGAAAGACCAAGACATGTGTATAATGTGTGTGTGTGTGTGTGTGTGTATGTGTGTGTGTGTGTGTGTGTGTGTGTGTGTGTGTGTGTACATGATTGACTTAATATATTTAAAAGTAAAATGCGAGCACTTTAGATAATCATCCCTTTCTCTTGGAAATTCTATAATTCTGAAGAATAGCTCATTTATCCTTAATTTTAGTAAACTGTTTTCTCAGATATTATTATTGGTTTTTAAATTAGTTCAATTTCCACTGATTAGACCAGGTTTGCAGTGTGACATGATTGCAGCTTGAAAATATGCTTTCTCTTGTCTTCTCTTTGTATGGTTTTCTTTGAAATGGTTCTGAGGTTGCCCATGATTGTTGCCTGTTTACTATGTTTTGGACGCCAACACTATCTTTGTCATTTAAACATGATTTTCTTTCAATGGACACATGTGCTGTTTGTGAAGAAAGTGCTTTTATACTCTTTAGAACACAGAGTTTGGTTGGTTTCCCTAATGTTTATAGTTGTGTTATGGGCATTTGCTCATGAAATTATACTAATCCACAGACTGCTTTTGAACGAAAATTTTGCAGAGTGAATAAATAAAAACTTTATTGAATCTTCTTCATTATTTGTACTAGTATATATTCACTTTATAATTCTTCTAGAGGCCCGATGCGTGGAATTCACACAAGAGTAGGCCCGCTCAGTCTCGCAGCCCTGGCTTTGTCTGGAAGGTGGTCCCGAGGGTTGTTCCACTGTTTGGCCGCTTGGTTGATTTGCATATTATGCTTTAATTATTATAGAAAATTTAAAGTTTTACTTTGCAGGTAAAACAAATATATGTCACTCATTTATGGATAATAAAGAACATTATAAACTGATGAACAAAAAGATAGATAGAGACAGTAAAGCAACAAACAAACTGTCAAATTATAGCAGGGAGGGTAGGGAGATATGGGGAAGATAAGAGACCAACAGAAGGACTTGTATGCATGTATATAAGCATAACCAATGGACACAAAACTCTGGGGAGGGAGGGCATCTATGGGGGGGGGGGCAATGGTAAGATATGTACACAGATAATACCTTAATTTAAAAAAATGGGAAAAAAACACCCCACAAATATATGTGCATATTATGTACATTATATGAATACCTGTTGCATTTTTCAACAAGAATGATCAATAATTTTATAATTACTAATTATCTATGCTATTGTCAACATAAGAAACATCCAAACCTGTAAGAATTTTCATGCATTTATTTGAGGCAAACTAACAACAGTTGCCATGAAGCAAGCTCTCGGGGGCTGAGAAATTGCTCCCTGGAATGGCAGTTCCGCTGCCACAGTGATATATACTTTATACATTAGAGCCAAAGGAGGCCGCCCTAGGAGGGTTACATGAAAGCCACTGGGTGTGGATAAGGGAGGTGGGAGAAGGCAAAACAGGGAAATACCCACTTTGATTACCTACTTGACTTGCTTTTAGGTAGGACATTTTAATTCCAGATCACCTGTCTGGTTACTTCAGGTCTCTGAGTTTGCAAGGCCAACATGCAGGCCTCTCCTGAGCTTGTCAGGTTGAATATGTGGCCCACTATTTTTTCCCGGACTCTGAATTTATTTGCTTTAGTGGCCAGGTCTTCCTTATTTTTGCATCTGCAGACTTGACTTCGTATAGGACACAGAGCAGATACTATACACAAAATTGCATCAGTGACAGGATACTTCATATACGCTTAGTGGAAAGAAGTGAGCAATGTCGTATCCAAATGAATATATCAGTGTGTTTTGTGTCTCCAGCTTTCCTTCACAGCTGTTATCCTCATTCTGGCAGAGGAGCACGGCCTGGCCGTGATTGCATGGGATTTGCATTGTCTTCGATGTCAGCATAAAAAACAAATTTAGTGGTGTGTGCCTGATGTAAAGCTATTAAGTTGTTGATAAATTAAAACACATATTTAAGAAGGTGCAAAGATGTATATGGATAGGATCAATTGCAGATGATTTAACTTTTTCCTCAGTTGAAAAACAATATGCTATACAAGATATATGTAAACATATTTTACCTTTGGAAAATCTCTTACATTTATGGTAAGATAAGAATATAGATACCATTGAATAAAAATAATATCCATTTTTCTTCTCTTGATAATTTTTTAATTTGAAAGTCAATAAAATCAAGGTGAACCCTGAAATAGCAATCATCAAATTGCCCTTTGTGTTAAAATTTCATAGCACTTTATTTGAGTTATTGTCAACTCTTGAGTGACTGGGATTTCTAGATTTTTCCCTCATATCCCTCAGTGTAGTCTAAACTTATCTTCAAAATGATTTTATTTGCATCTGAGACAAGACTATTAAATATTTTGCTCTGGGGCTTACATTAACCAACTCTTGATTTAATATTTATAAGGAATATTTTAATGAAACATTAAATATATATTTTTTATTTTTTAAATATATATTTTATTGATATTTTACAGAGAGGAAGGGAGAAAGATAGAGAGCTAGAAATGTCGATGAGAGAGAAATATCGACCAGCTGCCTATTGCACACCCCCTATTGGGGATATGCCCGCAACCAATGTACATGCCCTTGACCGGAATCGAACCCGGGACCCTTCAGTCCGCAGACCGACGCTCTACCACTGAGCCAAACCGGTTTTGGCGAAACATTAAATATTTTAATATTAAAGAAATTTCTATTTTTTTGTTGTTGTGAGCTAGTGTTTTATTTTTCATAAGCCGATTTTCCAGAAGTCTCATCAGAAACATTTTCTCATATATATACATATATGTTTTAAATTTAGAAGCTACAATAGAGAATTTTACTGGAGTGACATTTATCACTAGCAAGTACTATAAAATAACTTTTCTCTATTGATTATATGAAACTTTTGTCTTTAGGGCATCTGTGACGTGGTTAGCAAAATATCAAAACACTGAAGAGTAGCTGCAGGCAGCAAGGTACTAGTAAACTAGGCCAAATGTCCGCCCTCTAGCGGCTATAGAGATCTGGTGCAGCCTAATTTGACAACTCTTCTGGGCAGTGGTTAACAACTCATGCCTACAGGAGCCAAGCAGATAATATAAATGGAAGAAGTGGGTGGGAGAAAAATCAGTTATTGGCATATATCTTATTCTGTGGTTATGAAAGTATGGTGTAAGCACATAACATAAACAGGATGTAGAAAATACATTTTAAATTCAGAATGTAAAGAAAAATGCAAGCTCCGTGATAAATAGATCCAGGGAATGGTGAGTTGTATGGCAAACTGAGCTGCTGGCTGATCACAGGTACAATTGATTGTTGTCATTCAAGCACAGGAACCCAGTGCTGTTAGACCTTCCAGTTTCTCTGGAGAAACTAGAAAGCTGGATTTGTATATGTAACTGCCTAATTTTTTTTAACATGTTGACTCACATGTATTTTGGAATAGCATTTGGCTAGTTTTAGACCTTTGTTTCAAAAAAGGCATGTCTTAAATTTATTTATTTATTTGTTTGTTTATTTTGTTAGTCCTCACCTGAGTCTATTTTCCCATTTATTTCTAGAGAGAGTAAAAGGGAGAGGGAGAGACACATAGAAACATCAATGTGAGAGACATTAATTGGTTGACTCTCACCCTTGCCCGGACCAGGACCAGGGATTGAACCTGCAACCTAGGTAGATGCCCTTGACCAGAATCAAACCTGGGACCCTTCAGTCTCAGGGCAGAGGCACTATTCACTGAGCCAGTCTGGCTAGGGCAGTCTTTAATTTATTCATTGTACTTTGCTTAGAGAACAGAAAAAAATTTGGCATCTTTCAACATTATGAGGTGGAACTGGGATATAAAATTGCTGAATTATGGAGTCTTGCTGAATATTATATTTTACTTTATATTATATTATATTCACCAACAAACACTATGGAGATGCCGAGGTTATTGCTGTAAATAGGACAAGCTCTTCTTGTTCTCTCCCGCTGCTGTGCCTTAAGTGGGAAGCGCAGTAACGTCATCACGGAGCAGGGCCACTCTGCAGAGATTGCACACAGAAGTTTGGATATGACTTTTCAGTGTTTACCTTGGTTCTGAACTCCACACAGAACTCAAGTGCATAATTTATATTATTTTCATGTCTCCTTCTTGTAACTTTCTATGGGCAGCTTTGAGTTCTTAAAAATTAGCACTGAATTTAGATAGTTTGCAATGTAGGGGAGAGTAAGATGCTTACCTAGTTGTTATTTTCTTTCACCAACATTATTTTAAAAAAAATGTATTTTATTGATATTTTACAGAGAGGAAAGGAGAGAGATAGAGAGCTAGAAACGTCAATGAGAGAGAAACATCGACCAGCCGCCTCTTGCACACCCCCCACCAGGGATGTGCCCGCAACCAAGGCACATGCCCTTGACTGGAATTGAAGACGGGACCTGTCAGTCCGCAGACCGATGCTCTACCGCTGAGCCAAACCGGTTTCGGTTCACCAACATTCTTAACCTTGACCACATCTTTTCCATCTGAACAGAAGACATGAATCAAAAGAAAAAAAATAATTAAGAGTGATCAGGATTCAGATCCTTTAAACTTGTTCAGCTCAGCCAGGTGTAGCTCAGCAGTTATGCGTCGACCCTGGAACCAAGAGGTTACTGGTTCGATTCCCAGTCAGGGCATATGCCCAGGTTTCGGGCTCAATCCCCAGTGGGGGGAGGGGGAGTAATGCAGGAAGCAGTCAATCAATGATTCTCTCTTATCATTGATGTTTCTGTCTCCCTTCCCCTTCCTCTCTGAAATCAATAAAAATACATTAAAAAAAAAACTTGTTAAAAAAAAAAATAAGAGCAGCAGAGTGGAGTGAAAGGAACCACAAAAAGCCATGTGACCTACTTCCTTCTTTCAGGCCTTCTCTGTTCATTATCTGGAACAGTCATATTTAAAGGCAAGACAGATTCCTTCCAGTCACCTATCAGATCCCTGCAGGCCCTTTTAGCTGTCGGACCCGATCTACAACCATATTTTTACCCCCCCCCCCCATCATTCCAGATCCTCTAGTCTCCCTGCTGTTCCCTTTTGTCATAACATCTGATCCCCCTGACACCTTTGTACTGGTATTCTCTCTGCCTGTAATAGTAGACTCACAGATATATACTTATTCTCAACCTGCCACATGTCTTGGCTAAAATGTCACTTTCTAAGTGACACCTGTTCTGTTCGTTCCATTGAAAATTATACCCCCTGTTCTTCCAATCCCGTCTATTTTGCTCAATAGCACTGATTAGCTTTAACATAATGCATAATTTATTTATGCTTATTATAAACTAGAGGCCTGATGCACAAAATTCGTGCAAGAGATGGGGGAGATCCTCCTCAGCCCAGCCTGCACTCTCTCCAATATGGGACTCTGAGGGGGATGTCCAACTGCTGGGGGATGTCCTAAATCAGCATACGGACATCCCTCTCACAATCTGGGACTGCTGGCTCCTAACCGCTTACCTGCCTACCTGCTCACCCCTAACTATCCACCTCCCACCGCCAGCCTGATCACCCCTCACTGCCTCTGTGTGCTGGCATGATCGCACCTCCTGCTATCCTGGTCATCCCATGCAGCCTGCTTGTCCCACGCAGCTTGCTTATTTAGTCGTTTGGTCATCCCTCACTAGCCCCGCTGCCGGCCTGGTCCTAGGCAGCTGTCTGGTGAGGGCATGATGGTCAATTTGCATATTACTTCTTTATTATATAGGAAGATATTTCTTTTGCTAAAATATAAGCACTCTGGGGATAGAGACCTTTATATAATTTTGTTTACTGATGTTTCAAAAAACAGTATCTGGCATATACAGGTACTCTTATTCACTCATTCACAGGAGGTAATTGCCCAGGGAAAGGTTTCTTGCAATAAATTATATCATGTATGGACTTATGATCTATTTTGTTTTTATTACTAGAAATTGCAAAAACACATGTTAAGAGAATAAAGATATTTGTATATTTGGTCTCAGTATAGAGGGCAGTCACTTTGTATAGATAATTAGCATACGAACTATGAAGAAAAATAATTGACTTGAGGCAGAGAGCATGAAGTCAAAAGAACTGTGATGGTATCTTGGCTACAGCAGTTTTTAGCTCTCACCTCTGATTAGCTATTTATTATCTCTGAACCTCAGTTCCCTTTATCTGTAAAACAGAAATAATAATATATTTTGTCTTTTTACCTTATAAGTATATAAGTGATTTGTTTTCTTTCATAATACACACTTTTCTTCTTCAATAGTTAACCCAACACATATCTAAATCTATAATCATTTTAATTTTCTATGCATGTGACTGATTTACCTTTAGAATAAAAACTCCACCAGAACAAGTCTGTCTTTGCTTTTCAATATTGTGTTCCCAACTCTGCATACAACATATGATATGTAATAGTTCCTCAGAAAAGATGTTGTTATATGAATAACTAAGCCATGAAATTTATATGATCTAATAATAGTAATCTGTTTACAGTCATTTGTTATAATATCTGTTATTATTGTCACTATACAAACCATCATCATCATCATCATCATCATCATCATCAAATATGGGTCTCAGGCTTCTTTGATTCACTACCCAGAGGGCGGTCCTCTTCTTGTGCCACCTACTTAACTTTCTGGTGAAAGAACACAGAAAACACTTCTCTGATCTAATGATTTTGTTTCAGGTCTCTAAGCTGGCTGGTGTTTTGGTCAAGCATGGTGTCCAGAAAGGTGACACTGTGGTTATCTACATGCCCATGATCCCTCAGGCAATCTATACCATGCTGGCATGCGCCCGGATAGGAGCCATCCACAGTCTTATATTTGGGGGATTTGCATCCAAAGAACTAAGTACCCGCATTGATCATGCAAAGGTAAGTGCTTTCTTTGGGGAAATCAAGCAGTAGTATGTGTTGTACAGCCATATCTGTGGATGCATCATCCAAGAGTGATCTGTACTTATCAGATCCCCCTCTAATACAGGAGTCTTAAAATTTACTTTTTCTTTGGGATATATTTGGGATTAACAAATCAAACGTTTATTTTTGCATCAGTAGTGCAGGAAAGGCATCTTGCTAAGTGCAGTGAGGAATATAAAATATAAGTTTATCTGACATATATTTGAGTGTATTAAGACAAGAAAAATAACAAATTTATTTATTCGACATATATTTATTAAGCTTGTTTGTTATATTATTTATTGTTTGTTATATGAGTAAGAAATGGTTGTCCTGGCTCCTGTGGCTCCATCGCTTGGGCATTGCCCCATGCACCAGGAGGCTGTCAGTTCCATTCCTGGTCAAGGGTGCATGCCCAGGTTTTGGGCTCAATCTCCAGTGTGGGCTGTGTGGGAGAGAGCAGATAGTTGTTTCACTTTCATATAGATGTTTCACTCTCTCCCTCTCCCTTCCCTCTCTCTCTCAAAACCAATAAACTATTTTTTAAAATAAAGAGTAAAAGATGATTTACCTTAGAGTTTTATAAGCCCAGGGTGAGACACTTCTTTAACAGGGAAGGAAACTAATATATACACACAATGTCTGTAGATTCTATTACATTTTGAAAATTAAATGTCTTTTAATAGCTACTGCCTTTATAATTATTCAAAGTATGTATACACTTTTTGGGATACTCTGTATATTGAAGGTCCCTCGAGTGCTAGGCATACAGTGAAGTTTTGCACGTCTGACTTCATTTGGAATAGATCATTTTTATTAGAACTAGAAGCTGGTTTGTGGATTAACTGGCTGGATTTCTCTTTCTCTCTCTCTCTAAAACATGTTGAGTTAGTGCTTCTGAAGGGAAATCTAGAGGGAGATATCAATCATTAACCTGCAAATCAGTGGGCAGTGGGGACTTCTCTGAGGAAGGTATAGACCCCAGTTTTTTACCTGCAGAAGTCTAAACACCATTTGGATAAAGGTATGAGATGTATTCTTTCCTTCTTATAAAATGTGAGGAATAACATATGATGTGAGGAAACAGCTATATAAAAAATAAGTATTTATAAAACATATGCTGTACCTGTGGAGTTGTTATCTAACACACACACACACACACACACACATACACACATACACATACACCATTTTAAGAAGTTTATCCAATAAGTGCATTATTTTAAGGGCAAGACTTTCAATCATGCCAAATTAAAAGCAAGAAGATGGAAGTAGAGATGTGCAGCTGAGTTATTTTAATACAAGTATTACCGGTAGTTGAAATCAGAGATGATTTTGATGTCATGACTTTCAAATAAATAGGCTGAAGAGAAAGTCACATTTTAAACAGAAGATGGAAAGAATATATTGTAATAAGTCAGTCAAGACCAAAAAGAAAACTGTTAGTAGCTTTCAGTACTTGAGTTTGGCAAAGAAATAATTTAAAACCAAGAGTTCCAGTGCAGGAATAAGTTTATTTAGCATGCAAAGCAAAAGTATTCCGGAAGAGAAGATTAGAGTGGGTTGCTCAGAGAGATGTGTCAGCCTTTCAGAAAGAAAGTCACAGAGACTGAAGTGAGCCAGCTGGGCTGTGTGGCCTCAGGAAACAAGTAACAGAGGCAGAAAGGAGGTTCCTTAGAGATAGGTTCAGGGGATTAGCTCTGGATAAGCTGCCACTACCCACTGCTTCCCTGCTTGCAATTCTCACGGGGACCCTTGTCGCTTAGGAGTGGGAAAGCAAAGATCCAAGCCTGGAGAAAGAAAGTGCAGCCATGTTCAAGAGAGCAAGTGCCCCCTGGGTCCTTTGTTTTTAAAGTTTTTTTAAAAAATATACTTTCTAAAGACTGGAATTTTAGGAGAACGCTCAAGTGAGGATCTCAAGAGACCACTCATCAGCTTTCCAGGGCGTGTCCTTTAATATGTTGATTCATCAAAATGAGTGTGTCAGAGTCATTCTCTGGTCAGTTTCACCTTCAAAGAAAGTCACTCAGAGGGACCAGGGCTGAGGGAAGTCTGCCCTTGCAATTTATTATCTGCCTGTAAATTGCTTGGCCAATTGTTCAGCTCTTTGTCTCCGGTTCCCCATTCCACTTGCCAAGGAATTGTCATAGTTTCTTACTATCCTGCCTCAAAACCTCCAATAAAACACTAATAGAAATGGGAAAAAGGATTGTTTTTGTAATTTTGCTTTATTAAATTATTCGAGTTTTGATATGTTCTAGTTGTTTTTAATTCGAAATGTAATTTTTATTTATTCAGAATTCTAATCTTAGGGGATGTTATCTGGAGTTATTTTTGTAAGTATTAAAGATATGAAAATGTGGATTATATTCAAATGTCTGACCTTTAAAATATGATAAAAGGAAATAAGACTAACTTTTTTTTTTGTCCTTTTAAAAGGCAACTTGTTCTAGGCAAAAGAGATATTTCTGTAATCAGACAGAATGGGCCTCTCTCTCATTTCACCACTTATAACCTGGGGCAAGCTATGTAACTGCACGGAGCCTCAGCTCTGTGAATATTAAATGACATTCAAGAAGCGGAAAGTACTGTATATGCATATATTTGGCATAATATAAACCTTCTCTAGATGAAATGTGTTATAACCAGAAATTAGAATTCAGGAATAGATACACTATCTCTGATAGATTATCTGCCTCCTGAATAATTTATTACCTATTTGCTTTGGATTTCTCCGTGAAGAAATAGTGTATGTAAAAGAATAATGATGTGTTTGTTTTTGCAAATTAAGGAGAATTTTGGTTCAGCTCCACAAATATTTATTCAGAGCTTATGGTATGGCAAGCATTGTGCCAGCGGTAGCAGATGTGGAGGTGACGGGGATCCACATTTGGCCCGGGGGAGCTTCCTGTGCAGTGGTGGGGATGAAGGAACACTGACATCGTGGGGCGTCTGAGGTTTGCCCAGAGCTTACTGAGGGAGGGAGATAACCTAACTGCTCCTGCCTCTCGCAGGCATGCCTTTGGCTCCATCTGTGTGCATCTTCAATGACTAGTTGTCAGGTAAAGAAAAGTGTTGAGTGTGACTCAGTGACAGAGGCACATTCAGGCTTTGTGGGGTTTGAAGCCTAAATCATTTACGGGCTCCTTTAAGAAAAAAAAAATTATGGCCGAAACCAGTTTGGCTCAGTGGTAGAGCATTGGTCTGCAGACTGAAGGGTCCCGGGTTCGATTCTGGTCAAGGGCATGTACATTGGTTGCAGGCACATCCCCGGTAGGGGTTGTGCAAGAGGCAGCTGGTTGATGTTTCTCTCTCATTGACATTTCTAGCTCTCTATCTTTCTCCCTTCCTCTCTGTAAAATATGAATAAAGTATATTTTTTTAAAAAGAAAAAAATTATGAAAAAATTACAAATATTTATAGAAAATGAATAGGTATTGAGAACAAAAAAAAGAATCATAAAAGAATTATTAGAGATTTGGGTTCCATCCTTCTGTGGTCTCTAGGCATTTAAGCAGAGATGCTTACATAAAAACAAAAACAAAATAAAACAAAACAAAACCAGTTAAAAATACTTCCTGATAGCAACTGGGCTCCCCCCCACTCTCGCCCCCTCCACCTAAGAAAATGCTTCCACTTCAGCACAGCCAACTGTTATGGGGCCTCTGCCAGTGAGGGGCCCTTGGTTCATTTTACTTGTTCAAGGCAAATCCACTGGCCTAATGACTTCTTCAGAAAGCAGTTTTTGCAGCTCATACTAAGTAGCTGAAAGCATGTTGACATGTAATTTTGAACTGGTAAGTGAGATTTATGTGGAAGTGGTTAGGTTTATAACATTTAAAAAGGGCTTATTGGGTTTTTAGGTCATTTATTTAGTCAAAAGAGGACAAAATTATTCAAGCATTTCTTTAAAAATGTTAAACTGCTTGTCTGCGCCTGAAATACTGTGATCACCTTAAATAGGGTTGTTAAGCTTTCTCATTTTTTATTTTTATTTTAATTGTAGCCCAAGGTGGTGGTTACAGCATCCTTTGGCATTGAACCTGGAAGGAAGGTAGAATACATACCACTTCTAGAAGAAGCGCTGAGAATTGGACAACACAAACCAGATAAAGTTCTCATTTATAATCGTCCAAATATGGTAATCTGAATATTGAATTTGTGCTAAGGATGATCCTTGTTTTGACCATTTAACACAAACCCTTAATTTATGAACTATTAAATATACTTCCTGAATATGCTTTCCATTTTTTTGGGGGGGGAATATATTAGATATGAGTGATACTTTCTTTATAAAAAACAAAGTAGCTTAAAATAAAAAGATGGAAACACAGAAATAGCTATGTTGTTAATGAGTTGATTATCTGTATAGTTTATTGCAGTGGTCGGCAAACTCATTAGTCAACAGAGCCAAATATCAACAGTACAAGGATTGAAATTTCTTTTGAGAGCCAAATATTTTAAACATAAATATCTTCTAACGCCGCTTCTTCAAAATAGACTCTCCCAGGCCGTGGTATTTTGTGGAAGAGCCACACTCAAGGGGCCAAAGAGCCGCATGTGGCTTGCGAGCTGCAGTTTGCCGACCATGGGTCTATTGGGATATTATTTATTAGTATAAATCGTTGCCATAATAATAGTGCTAGTAACACTTACTGACTGCCTACCATGTGATTTTTAAGACATTCTACTAGCGAATCATTTAAAAAATCCTCTGGGTAATCGTGACCTAGGTGATAGCATTATTCTTATTTTAAAGAAAAGGAATTGGATGAAGAGAGAGAAACTTACCCAGCTAGTGTCATGACCTGGACACATGCACTCTGACTGACTGCCTACTCCCTAAGCTATCTTGCCTTGTGGAAAGGTGTGATTATTGTGTATGTAAGTTATTTTTTAAAAATTTAGAAAGGTATTTAGCCATAAGTAAAAATTATATTTAGGAAAATAATATTTGAATATTCTAAACAGATACCTTACTCTGTAATCCATGAAGGGGGAAAAAAAAGCAGTATAATACATCAATGAATATGTATTACAATTGCTTTTCCTAGTAAATTGGACCTTCTTTTTGTATTCAAGCACATATTTAGGTATTTATAGTAGGACCAACTTGGGTTTCTAGCAGATTAATTTTTTTTTTTGCATACGAAAAATTACCAGAGTGGAAATGATCATGTATAATTTTGTGGAACTCTTGAGAGCTTATCTGCAAAAAAATGCTCAAATGATAAGATATAAGGACAGAAAGCAGTAAAAATCATGTCATTTTGATTACCAGCTAGCAATTTTCTTCACCACATTAAATTCCTGTGTAAAGTTTTAGTTGTCTGTGGCTCATGAACTGCTGCACTCAATGATTTTAATATTCTTACTGTGTCAAAGAAGAATTTTAAGTTTCTTTCAGATGACCTCCAGCATATTTTTAAAAAAGGTTTGTTGCTCTTAAAATAATGGAATGCAATGTCATCAATAAAGAAGTCTTTGAGTGAGAGTTAGAGAAGGGAAGGAACACACACACACACACACACACACACACACACACACGCACACGCACACGCACACACGCACAAGCATTTATGTGGATATGTGTGTGCTATTCACACATTTATGAATTCATGTAGAATTTATAAAGAACTTATGCCAGGTCTGATGCTGAGAACTTTCAAATACTTCTTATTTAATTCTCACAAACATTCTCTGTATGAATGTTATTTAGTAAGATTTTTCTAGTGCAAATCTCTTCTCTTTCCTCTTAATGAGTAGAGATACATTCTTCCTCTACCTCTCCCATACATAACTGTCTCCCTTTCTCTTCCTCTCCCTTTTTTTTAAAGACCCTTCCTTCTATTTTGACATAGCTTTATTTTAGATGAAGGCTTTGGATGTGTCTTGTTCTTCATTTTAGAACTGCTGTGCAGGCGGTAATTAAGCCCAATGGACTGACTTCACTCTAGCTGTAGAGAGAAACAAATTGAAGCTTAGTGGAATCTTTCATTAACCAGATTTGCTTTTTGCCAGAGGAGATAAAAATCTGGCTGGCCCTCCTAAGCCTCAGGCAACCGAATCAAAAGAATATCCCATCAGTCAGTTCCACTGTTGCCCCAATTATTGCCTTTTAAGAATGTTAACAAATAAGAAGGGCTTGTGTATAGAGGTAAACGTGTATATTAAAAACTAGTGTCGAATTTTTCCTCTCTTCCTTTTATCACATCTGTTTTACACACATGCCTGTGTTTCTGAGTCTGAAAAATAACCTCTCATTCAAGTCATCGTTTCACCTGATTTATAATTATTTTTGTGATGATTCAGTTGGCGTTTTTAATTGTGCAGTGTGATTTTTTTTTAAGTTTTGTAATATGATGTCAAAGGCTTGATAATTTGAAATTAGTTATGTTTGTCTGAATAAAAACAAATGAAAAAATATATAATTTGGTTACTGCTAACTATTTTCACTTATCTAAGTGGCATACTGGGGGGTTTTCAAAATGAGGTTGGAGATGCCTAAAACTTCACCTTCATGAAAGTCAATTCAGATTGTTTTTTATCAGTGTGTTTATTCATATAGGCATTGCAATTGTGATGTTATATTGAAGTGTTAATTTGTAAATGTTTGCATTTAAAAATAGGACCAGTTTAACAACACTAAGGAGCCCCCCCAAAAAACAAAAAAAAAATGGCTTGGTTTTTCTAAATCTCCCATAGTTTCTGGGTTTAACCTCACCTTGATGAACGATTATTACCTATATTCTAGGTAGATCTTACTAACTTTCACCAATGAATTTGTAGCCTTGCCTTGTGCCTATATTAACAAGTTTACCAACTGTAAGCTTCCTGCTTTTGAGTTTAGTTATCATTTCAGAAAATAACTCGACATGTACTGGGTCTTAAATCTACTTAAATAGATGTAACTCTCCATGAGTATAATTTTTCCATAAGCCACTTCCTTTCTCTTTACCTATCTGGCCTATTTCACTAGCACAAGTTGTAAAGAGGTCTACCTACATACTTTTAAGGTATATGGGTCTAACTCATGACTCTGTTATCATAAAGTTTACAACACAGAGCTTGGTTGTAAGAACAAAAAGAAAAATTCAAACATTTGTACCATGTGAATCAATGACATGATGGAACAAAATTTGGATAGCATTTTAGATATGTCACATACCCTCATTAATTTTCAAAACTGATTTTTCTTCTTGAAAACACAAAAGCAGATTTTCCCCCTACCCTTGAAAATGATTTAATATACTCCCATTTTGACAGGCAGCCACAATATTATTCCTAAATGACTCTTGTATAAAAATAAATCTTAATGGGTTAATTGACATTTGATTGTAAAGATGATAATTCCAAAAGAAAAGAAATTGGTTATAAAAAATAAAAATTAGTTTATAAAGTTAATAATGAAAATACATTTATGAAAACATGAAACTGTTAGTTAAGCTTTGTTGATGAAAACATGACTGCATCGCATTGAGTTTCTTAAGGTTAGCCCCAGATTTGAAGACAACACCAACTGTTGGACTTTTTATGAACATTTATCTGAGATATTTATAAATATGATATTTCGTACTATATAGACAGCCTAGATTGTAAGTCAGATGCTCAGACTAACATTGTTCTCTGGTTTTAATCTTTGTTCAATGCCTGATCCTACATTTTTGCTTCCTAGGAGACAGTTCCTTTGGCTCCAGGTCGTGACCTTGATTGGGATGAAGAGATGGCAAAAGCACAGTCACATGATTGTGTTCCTGTTCTTTCAGAACATCCACTATATATTCTTTACACATCTGGAACAACAGGTTTGCCGAAGGTATTCACACTCTTAGGGATAAGTATATAGTGGCAGACTTCTTTTGCACAGAAAATATTTGTTTACTAGCTGACAATGCTTGCAGACTATACCTTGAAGTTTAGACTTAGGTACTTTATAATTTAAAGAAATGTTGCGTTTAAAAACAGAAAAATCCTACATAAAGAAAGGCTAATATACAAATTGTTCCCTTGACATGAAGTTTGACTAGGGGGCAGGGCTTGCTGGCCAACCACCCAAAGCCCCTCCCCCTGGCCAGCCCTAATTGGCCCCTTCCCTCCCAATCAGGGTGGGCTCTCCAGACCCCACCTGTGCATGAATTCGTGCACCAGGTCTCTAGTATGAATTATACTTAAGGTCAAGGATTTTGCCCCATTTTTCCCCCAAACTTTTCACTTATATCAGCAATATACAATTGCTTAAGCTATTAACATTCATAGAGATTCGACTGAATATCTGTTGGTTTAATAGAATTTTATAAAACTATAGTTTAGGTGAACTATTTTTTAAATTTAGGTATAATTTTTATACAGTATGGGATTGATTTTTGACTTAGGGGAGTGCAATTTTTTGTTATAAATACAAGTTCAAGAATTGGTGTAGAACGTGTGAACAACAAGCAATTTATCCTGAGTATTGAACCCTTTGATTTTTAGTACTGAAGACACTCAGGCTTTTTAAATCTGCTTACCATGAAAGGTGTCTTCACAAAACAAAGTTAAAAGCATCAATATTTATGAAGATGTCAGATAACAAATTCCACTTCTGCCTGGTATTGCCAAACAATACTGTTTCTTTATACAGTTTCATAACGGCTTGCAATATCATCTTCCTATTCATCTCTATTAGAGGGTTCAACACTCATTGAGTCATAGAATTTTAGTAGGGGAAAGACAATCACAATCACATCCGAGAGGACAGTGATCTTTTGGTTAATATTAGTTCTCTATAGCATCAGAGTTTTAAAAACATAAATGGTTAATAATCTTAAGAAAGGAAAATTAAGATGTTCCATATAAACTCACTTGCTGTGAATAAGAAAACAGTTGGTGGGGGAATATAATCTCGCTGAGGAGAGAGGCCATGTTTTATGACATTTTAGTCTACCATTGTGTGCTTTGTGTATCGTTGGCATTCATAAATGTCTGTTGAGCGCATAGATAAATAAATAAGTAAGGACATACACATAAAGTTATTTGTGTCATTGTAGAATAAAAGCCTTAGCATTCTTTTGGAAAACAACTTTGGTCATTAGAAAAATAAGTATTTGTTATACCATAAACTCTTAAGCCTTGTTCAAATCATCTGCTGGACAAAATCCTTACCTTCCATTTTTTTGCAGTTGTACATTATGTGCCAATCACATAGAGTCCTATTGAATGCTTGGCTGTAAAACAAAAGCAAGTTTTAATCTAATATAAAATTTTCAACATGAAAGGAACCTAACCAAAAACAAAACAAAAAGAAACAGAAAGAAAGTCATTTTAGCTCCTTAGAAGCCACAGGAAGGTGGGTGCAGGAGGCTGCCGATGGATGATTCTCCCTTATTATTGAGAATAACTTTCTCCTACCTTCCTCTCTCTGAAACAATAGGAACATATTTAAAAAAATAAAATAAAATAAAAGCCTGAAGGAATCTTATAAGAGCATTTATATCACCTCAATATTTTAGATTACTCTGAAACTTACTGTGACCCGGATGGGGGGACCTTTGTGGGAGGACTCACAAAGGAACTCAGAATGGACTCAGCCAGTGTAGTAGGAAGAAAAGAAAATAATATAGAGAGCATTAAATCTAATAAGTGGTGGTTCCTAATAAGGATATATATGTCCAAATAAGGACATATCCTAGTTATTACAGAGTTTCTCTGGGTCAAGACTTTCTCTTCTAGATTTCTAGTTGCTCAAACTGAAGATCATTTGAAGTTCTAATTATTCTCATTTATTCTATTGTGCCATACGGAAGTTAATCTGTTTCAGTGATTGGCAAAAGCTTAATTGTTTGGTGATCTTTAGTCACATTAAATTTAGCTCAATTCAGTATACATTCATTGAGTTTCCATTCTGGACTAAATGAGATAAAAATATGAGTAAACCACAGTCCTTTCAGTCTAGTGAGATTGGAAAAAATACACACACACACACACACACACACACACACACACAGATAATGCAAGATAGGCTGTTTTTTTTTCCTCCTTTTTTTAAGGAAATACCTTTATTTTTTTTTAGAGAAAGAGGAAGTGAGCGAGAGAGAAACATCAATTTGTTATTCCACTTATTAATACATTTACCGGAGGCCCAGTGCACAAAATTCTTACACTGAGGGAGGGGTCCTCTCAGCCCAGCCTGCACCCTTTCGCAATCTGGGAACCCTCAAGGATGTCCCACTGAAGGCTTAGCCTCCGGAAGCGGGCCTAAGTTGTCAGTTGGACATTCTTAGCAATGCTGGCAGGAGAGGGTCCCACCAACACTGCTGCGCTCACCAGCCCTGAGTCTGGCTTCTTGGCTGAGCAGCACTTTCCCTGTAGGAGTGCACTGACCACTAGGGGGCAGCCCCTACATTGAGCGTCTGCCCCCTGGTAATCACGGTGCTTAATAGCAACCCGCAGTTCCACCATTCAGGCACTTTGCATATTAGCTTGTTATTATATAGGACTGGTTAATTCTTGTGTGTGTCCTGACCAGGGATCAAATTCACTACCTGGGCATGTTGGGATGATACTCTAACCAACTGAGCTATTCAACCAGGGCTGAACGGTGCTCTTGCTCTGAGAGGGCAGAGCTGTTTCTCTCCAGGAAAAGATGAAATTCAATGGTACCTCAAGGATTACATTCAATTTATTCATCAGATATTATTGAGCACACACACAGGTGTCTGACTCTCCTTTCAGAGGTGTATATTCTCTAACTGGGACACAGGCACTAAACAGCTAAAGAGCTCTGCAATGTAAGCGCTATGAAGAAACATAAAGTGGGGTAAGCGGGCAGAGTGGGAGAGAAGGGGGAGTACATTTCTATCAGAGGAAGATCTTGATAAGGTGACGCTGGAAGGATGAGTAGAACCTCAGAGAGTGACATCACAGCGGGGAGGGCATCCCAGGCAGAGCGGGCCAGCATAGGCAAAGGCAGGAGTGTGTAAGGGAGCTTGCAGGATGGAGAGTGCAGGCGGTGCAGGGGAAGAAGGAATAGCTAGATATATAGGCGAGAGCCAAACACCTTTGAAGTACGATGTTTAGGTTCATATGCTGTATGTAAGGGATGGAGGGCACTAATATTTTTTTAAGCGGGAGAAAAAACATGAAGGAAGGTAATAACCCTTGCAGCATTTAATTGGAAATATAAGCACATATAAATCACAGAGGCAATGATATTTCAGGTTGTTTCATTAGTTTAGCACTTTACTTAGGACAGCTCACTTAATAGGGAGGAATCAAATTTGGTTCAAGGATAGGACGGAGGCAGAGGAGGAGTCCAAGACTTTGAACATAACATTGAAGAATTTTTGAACATTTCCTGAGCTAGAAACACAGGAGGAAGAATTAGGGCTTGAGAAACTTAGAGGTTTTTTTTTTTGTTTGTTTGTTTTTTTTTGTTTTTTTTTTTTTTTTTGTGTGTGTGTGTGTGTTTAACATATTGCGTGTGATGTGTCATTTTTAACATGAAGATGCCTAGTTAGTAGCTAGAGGTGAAGATCTGAGTCCAAGAAATACATCTGGGTTTGTAGACACTGGTAGACCCTGTGGGTTATCAGTGTGAGGTCTGGTGTTTACATCAGGGGAGTCAGTAGATCTTGGAAAGTCAGATGTGCAGGATGGCAAGAGAAACTAATCGTCCCTCAAGATCACTAATGTAAGGTTCTCCCCCTCCCAAACTGGTGGGCGGAGTTTAACACATGACCCCTTAAGGTTATCTCCCCCTCCCAAACTGGTGGGCGGAGTTTGACACATGACCCCTTAGGGCTCCCCCCCATCCCAAACTGGTGGGTGGAGCTAACAACATGACTGACACCTGCCAAGGGGACATCTCCAAGACAGTGAACCACCAATTAACACGGGCCAAGGTGCCCTTGGGGCCCATCCCTTCCTGTTCCACCCTGGGCCCAACCCCCTCCCTTTAAAAGGAACTCCAGGTAGGACACGTGCGCTCTTTGGACACCATCTCGTTGGAGGGGCATCTCCATTGGCCCGGCTGGGTTCCGATTTCCTGTCCCCTCTCCCCTAATTCTGATCTTTACCTCGGTAATGGCTCCCGCCCATTACCGGGGAATAAACTCTCTTTAAAACTCCCTGTTGTTCTGTTTCCTGTTTCCTTTCAAACCTAACAACTAACTTCTCTCATCTCCTTACTGAACTTTAGAATTTCAAATGCCTGGAGATTATACATTGCCCAAAAGTCATTTCTTAAATGATCTCTTACTCCTGCAGTTAGCTCCCAGCATCCTTTTTCTTCATAAGATTCTCACTTCATTTTTGGTAGGTATAATCAGGATTAATGGGATCTGAAAATTTAATATTTGGGTTCTCAAAATAGAAGTGCAGGAAAGATGAGCTCACATTCATTTGTATAGCATTTGGATATCAATTTTATGCCATCATATAGTTTGATTTCTCAATCTTTAATCTTCATGAGGAAAAATAATGTTAGCCCATCCTGCTTAAAAATGCTCATTTCTCCTAGGCACATACAAGATACACATAACACAGTCTGTTCTTTGGTTAGAATTCGCAGTTATATTTAGGGCATATTTGCATCTCTGCATCTGCCAGCCCTGGATTTGCCAGGTTGCTCTGTGACAGGTTAATCTGTTAGTTGCTGTGAATATTCCGGCAGCCACAGCCATGCTGCTTTGCATACATTTCTGTCTTGTGGGCCTCTATCCTGCTTGGTTAGGTTGCCAGCATTCAAGATACTTCAAAGAGCTTCATGCTGGAAAAATTCCTCATCTGGATGGGGTGCCCTTTGGGAAGTGGGAGATTTAGTGACAGTCATAGTTACCTTCTTTTTGCTTGATATCATGGAGGGATAGTGAACCATACGCAACCCCCCCATCACCAAAAAAAAAAAAAAAGAAAAAAGAAAAAAAGTAAAAAATAAGTTCAGTGCCAAAAGAGAACAGGGGAAAAGAAACCAAAAGGAGAAGCTTGAAAGGAAGGCATGCCGGGAAGGTGTAAAAAAGGGCTTTTGTCCTGATGTGCATTTAATTTCTTTTCTTTCTTTCTTTTTTTTTTTTTTTGACAGCTTATTTATGTCACTTTATTCCTGCACCTTAGGGAACTTATTCATATTCCCTATCTCGCCCCCCCCTCCCCTGCAAAAAAAAGAAAAGAAAAGAAAAAGTCAAATATAAAAGCAGTGAAGTTTCTTACCTGTGTTATAGTTCCTGTAGTTAAAATGCTGGACGTGTTACACAGTCCATTGCCCATTACCTCACAGTTGTTCAGATCAATAAAAATGTCTGCTACTCATAGAGGCAGCATTAGAGCTCGTAGCAAGAGATTTTATGTTTGCTGAGATATCCTAAATGGAACCATTCCATTTCTGTTGATGTGATTCACTAAGTTCTCCAAGTTTCAAAGGTTTCCCCTGAACCAAGAAGAGTATTTTTAAGAAGATTTTTCATACATGTGCTCATTCAATTAACGTTCAGTCATTTAATCTGTGGACAAATGTATTGAAATACTATTCTGTGCCAGACACTGCGCGGAAAGACAAAGGTATCACCTCACAGCACCAGCGGAGTGGAGACCCAGCCCTAGGTCAGGCTGTTAGTGCTCGGAGGAGGTGTGCAGGTCATGGGACCATGAAAGAGGATGGGACGCAGTTACTGTGGGATCCTGGACAATGTCCAGTAGAGATGGCAGCACCTCTTCTTTTTGCTTGATGTCACAAAGGGATAATGGTGGGCTTTAAGGCTTGTGTGACGAACTAGGAGCTAACCAAGTTCAGAAGAGGGGTGGGGGTGGAGACTTACTCTAGGAAGAGGGAATATCATCCACCTAGCCATTATAAGAGAAGAATAATGTTGATGTGTTGAATTTTTTTAAATTATCATAACCATACCTTTTATTCTTCTCAATTTGCTGACTTCAACCATTGCTTAGTGATGGATTTTCTTTCTTCAGACAAAATGTTTTTCTTCTTTCTTCTTGCTTTATTTTTTTTCTCCACTTGTCAGGCTGAAATTAATATATGAAATAGATATAAACATGCATAAGTAAAGCGTATATAAACACACAATACGTATAGATAGATATACACTTGTGTGTGTGTGTGAATAAAAATACATCGAATGCCCAGATTATTATGATCTCTGAACGCATAATAATCTGGCCACTCAGAGAGAGAGAGAGAGAGAGAGAGTGTGTGTGTGTGTGTGTGTGTGTGTGTGTGTGTGTGTGTATTAGAGGCCTGGTGCATGAATTTGTGCATGGGTGGGGTCCAGAGGGAGGGGACATGGGCAGTTGGCCAGCCTGCCTTCTTGTCAAACTCCTGGTCAAAAGGACAATTTGCATATTAGCCTTTTATTATATAGGATATACACTGAGTGGCCAGGGTGTTATGCATTCAGAGATCATAATGATCTGGCCTCTCAGTGTATCTCATGTGTGTAAACATGTACATTTTCCTTGTATAAGCCTGGGTATCAAAGGGGCTCAATTTAGGAAGCAAAGTTTTATCACATATTCTAGAATTCTATCCTGATAGTTTGAGATTTTCCTCTTATTTTTATAGATCAATTTAAAAACATGTTTAGGATGAAGAATTTCAAGTTCTTTTTCTTATCAGACACCTCAGTCTTCCTTCCTCTTCTGCTACAGCCCATATTGTTCTAACTGTTTTAACTTGCAACCACCAAAACTGCATAACACTTGATATTTGCCTGGTTTCTGTTTTACTTTAATGGTCCCATTTATGGTGTTTTGTGGCTGTCCTTGTCTTCAAAGACAGCTCATTAAGCTGGGCACCACAGGGAGCCATCTGTGACAATTCTCTGGTCCCCTTCCTGGGTAATTAATGATTAGCCTTTCATTTTATTTGCACAGATTGGATTTTTTAAAATGCCCTTGTATTGAAAGTGGGTTTCATGATTTTGTTCTTTTTTCTTTTTTAAAAGAGCACATTCTCATTGTCTCCTTTCCTGTTTCTGAGGTAGAATTCATTTTTATGTCTTTATTTGTGGAATGGAGTGTTATTCCCACCTGGCTGTCTTTCAAGTTCTGCAGAAGACTAAGTATAATGGCCAATTCCACAGAAAGCAGAGCAGTACATTGGCAGGTTACAGAGCTTTTCTGAGAATATATTAGGTCATCTACTGTCTTTTAAGGTATATAGAGTGTAAATACAAAAATAAAAGTAATAACAGATACTCAAAAGAGTAAAATGCAGTAGGCTTATGTTTCAGGGTTAAGCATTGATATTAAATAAGTATTTTTACCTCATATTCAAGTCTCAAATATATGTTCAGATACCATTTTTAGTTTTTAATCAATTTAGTGTACTTACAGTATGATGATTTTTTAAAACAGGATTTATATGTTTTCAAAGGCTCACAAGATTGATCTTTCGCATCTTAATTATCATTACATGTAAAGTTGGATTATAAACAAGAAACAAAAAATATTTTCTTTTTAGTTACATGTTAACAGCAATATTATAATAAACTCTTTTTTAACATAATCTTTTATTTTTTTAACTTACAACCTTTTTGTAAAAGATCTGCATGGAGAATATGAAATGATGCAGTTCTTTTTTCTGCACCTTATTAAATACTCAGAAAATTGCAAACTATTATCTGAATATTTTGGAGGCAATATTAAATTTCAGATCTATAGTCTAAATTAATGGACAACAAAGTGATACTTGATGGAAATTATTTCACTCATCCCTTAACAAAATAGAAGTAAGTGGATATCAAAGAGCACTATAAAGCAAATATGGATTTTCTTTCTCCTATAGCTCCATTTTAATTGTTTTTAATGAGAATCTTTGATGGTAACCTATATTTTGACATTTTTGCCTTTTGGGTAGGATTAGCATAGGAAGAAATAATTGCTAGAACCAAGGAAATAATTTTGTTAATAAGATTTTAAATTTTAGCTGTCATACTTTTAAATGCTTTACCATGCATGATTTCATTTTTAAGACTCACTTTTGGGGGGGCCAAGTGTACAATTCTACTAGCAGAGCAGCATTGGTAAATATATTTAAAAAGTAATCACTTGAGAGGTAAATAGAATTTTTGTAACCTATCCTTTAAGTTATCTTCTAAATTTCCCAAATGAATTGCTACTTACTTATGTCATCTCAAGCCTTTGATTCCTTTTTATCACTTCCAGTTGATTTACCTTACCCTCTCTACTACTTAATCTAAAATTGGACCCATTATAATATTTATATCATTGATAAAAATGAGCTCTGAATGCAGAGACAGGAGGTGGAGAAAAAAAATCTAAAACATTTTGAGTGAAATTGTTACTGACATTATCCCTGTTTACTGTAATATATGGATAACATATTTTCTATGAAAAAAAGTTCACTTTTTTTCCATGAAATGAATACAGTATTTTTTAGAAAAGAGCGTTTGCAAGTTGATTACCATCACATTCATCAAGCTATTAAACCATAGGAAAAGACCTTCTCAATAGGGCAAAGGAATTAACAAAATACATGAAAGATAATGCAGAGTAAATTGGGGGAAGAGCAGCCCAGTTTACATGGGGAGATGCTTAGGATTTCTAATTCTCCCAAGGTGATTACGAGAGCCAGCTGCATGCTAACTATGTCATGCAACCCAGAAGGTAGCTGTCAGATGTCAACCAAGTGCTATTTGCTAAGAGACCCGGTGTTGCTGCTCCTAGATAAAATGTGTTCCACAGCTTGGTGCCTATGTTTTATTAGTGGTACCGAGGAGAGCAGAAATGTTAGTAACTGACAGAAAGTCAATTTCTTTTGTATTCCCTCATTTGTGTGTGTGCATTACAGTTGCGGAACTAAGCCAAAGCGGTGCAGTTAGGTACACTAGGACCACATGTGTCCTTTGAGTAAAATAATTATTTTCTGCACAGAGTAATTATTATTTCTCTACTAAAAATGCTTCATATTGCATTTGAGTGAAATATTGGATATTTCTTAGCAAGCATTCACCTTCCTACTTTAAATATTAATATCAGATCTTTTTTTTTCAGCCAACGATGATTAATGTTTATAGTGAAGCAGTAAACAAAACCAGTTATTAAATTTACCATCAGTTCTTATATATCATGATACTTTGCTCAGTTTTCAAGTATGACTCTGCATAAAAGTTGCATGTGTTCAATGTTGTGGATAGCTGCTAGAAGCTGGTTCAATCCCTACTGTTGCCCAAAATGTAATATACCGTATTTGCCGGTGTATAGGACGATTTTTTGGCCCTGAAAAATATGCCTCCAAGTGGGGGGTAGTCTTATACGGCGAGTATATAACAAACTCTGTATTTTGAGTGGAAATGTTAGGGGGTCGTCTTATACGCCCAGTCTCTTATACGCCGGCAAATACGGTATTTTTCAGGGCCAAAAAATCGTCTTATACGCCGGCAAATATGGTAAGGCAAATCTGTCTGCCTTAGATCCAACCCATCAGGGTTGATTCCTCAGAGTTCCAGAATTTAGCACTAAAGAATTGCTCAGCTCAATTGTATTGGGCTAGCATGATCCCCAGTGCAGCATTGTAATGAGGCTCTGGTTAGAATATGTCTTTTTTTTCTTCCAAGCATACTAAAATTTAACAGTATTTGGGAATAGACATCCTATGTTAGTCTTTATTTTAGATACCTTAGGTCTTTCTGTGCACTTAATTTTGAGTTTTCACTTTTGTTCTGGAAATATACCTGAAAATGTAATGTTAATTTATATTACCACTAGAATACATTTTTATTGCATGTGATTCTATGAAATCATAAGTTTTTCTTTAGAAGGTCAAGAGCCGAAACTGGTTTGGCTCAGTGCATAGAGCATCAGCCTACGGACTGAAAGGTCCCAGGTTTGATTCGGGTCAAGGGCATGCACCTTGGTTGTGAGCACATCCCCAGTAAGGTGTGTGCAAGAGGTAGCTGATCGATGTTTCTAACTCTCTATTCCTCTCCCTTCCTCTCTGTAAAAAAATCAATAAAATATATATATTTTTTAAAAAAAATGGAAGGTCAAGAATGATCTGTGAGAATGGATTCTGCAAGTGGACTGATGTGGACAGTTTATTCTGTGTTTGTTATTGGAGAAGCCAAAGAAGTAATGACTCAGATATAATTATATAAAAGCCAAAGTGTTTGTAGCTTAAGAAAGATGAAATACTTTAAACAGAAACTTTTAAAGGTAGATACTAGGAAAACAGAGACTCTTTTAGCCCATTATTAATTTTAGTTTTATTTTTTTCCTCTCATTTAGGGTGTGGTTAGGCCCACTGGGGGTTACGCTGTAATGCTAAACTGGACAATGTCTTCTATCTATGGACTTCAACCTGGAGAGGTAATCATGGATAGAAATTCACTTTACATGACATTTCTCTGATTAAGATACATGCATTTTATTATGTTATATTTTTTTAGGTGTGGTGGGCAGCTTCTGACTTAGGCTGGGTTGTTGGACATTCCTATATCTGTTATGGACCTCTTCTTCATGGGAACACAACAGTTTTATATGAGGTAATAATGTGAAATTAATGCAAAATATACATAATATTATTTTACTGAAACATTTTGGGAAGTAGTTCTATGTAAGAGTAGAAAAATTAGAATTGGGACAGTGGACATTTTTATATCTATTTATGGGACAATGCCATAAAAAATAAATTCTGAAAAACATACACTAAAAACTTGATGTCTATCCCTAATAGATTTCTAGAAAATACTATATTAATACTGATTTTAGAATCTCTTAAAGAAAATAGTTATCCTAAAACAAGCAACAAAGATTCACCTTTTCTTGTAGGAATTATGGGTTTCCAAATGCATGATGTTTTGGTTTTAGGTAGATGTTTTCATTGGTTTCTGATGATGGATACACAAACATGGAAGAAAATCATAGGCTGTCCAGATTTATAAAGCTAAATAAGATTTGCTTTAAGATTCTGTTGCATGGATTAATGTAACCCAGGAATAAGATTTCTGTGTTTATATTAGAAAAATATTGCTCATATGATCATTGTGTTTAATTTTACCTGTGCTTTTTATAAATACTTAAAACACATATTTAGAGTTTCAGGAGGCCAAATTTTAGAGGAATAGCCAAATGGTAGTTTACTAAATCAGTGTTGAAATGAAATTGGACTTTTGGTACAAAAAGCACAGATACAAAAGTATGGAAATCTTTATCTTAGTTTTAAATTAAAAATAATTGCAGAAATGAAGTATGAAAAACTTGAGTTGGTTGCAGTTTATGTAGCTAAATCCTTGTACATTATAATTGTCCATAATTCAAACAAAAGCAGTTGGTAGGATTGCTTTTTAAAAATGCCATATATAATGTTATGATCTTATTTTATTCTTTCATATTTGGAAATTTGTGTTCAGGTTCATCGGTGGGAGAAAAAATAATTAACTTATTAGAAAGCATCTGGAGTCTTAGCCAGTGCAGTTCAGTGATTAGAGCATCAGCTCTAGTATGGAAGGGTCACGGGTTCAATTCCTTGTCAAGGGCACATATCTGGTTGCAGGTTTGATCACCTGTGGGGTGTGTGTGGGAGGCAACCAATCGATGTGTCTCTCTCACATCGATCTCTGTCTCTCTCCATTCCCCCTCCCTTCCACTCTTTCTCTCTCTCTCAAAAAAAAAAAATCAATGGAAAAATATTCTTGTGTGAGAATTAACAAAATAAACAAATGAACAAAAAAATATCTGAAAGAAGGGGACTAGGATAAAAATAACGCCGTATGAGAAAGAAATGAAGGAATTGTGAAAGGTTGGTTTGAAAGATAAAATAGTGTGTATACTAGTATATGTTCAGTATCTTTTTATATTCAAAGAATTGCTATATATAAAGGAAATAGTGTAGTAATGAAGAGTTACAGAGGCCAATATTTTGGGAATAATTAGAGATAAGTTTTAATTGTCCAGAAGTAGAATAGGCACCTTCTTAAATAAAAGGTTCTTTTTTATGTAAAGTCTCTGAATATCAGAAGAGGAATGTGGAGAAGGGAAAAAATGTGGGATGTGGATAATAGTATTAGACCATGTCAAGGTCCTTTACAACCTTAAAATACTGCAATGCAATGATTCTGGAAAAAAATATATACTATTTTCTATATTTGTGAAATTCTTACAGTCACCACTTGAAGATATTAGTGTTCCCTAATTTTTACCTGGCTGGTTTTCTAAATGGTTGGGTGGGTAAGTCAGATTTTGACCCATTAAACAACCTCTAAAAGGGTCTTGGTTGTTCGTCTTTATTTAGGTAATGTGCTCAAGAACAGTGTAGACGCTCTATAAATACTTGTTTTTGCAGAAGAGTGAATAAAATAAGCTACATTTTTAAAACCTTTTCCCTGCACTCTGGTTTTTTCCCCTATGACTTGTAAACGTACTCAGTTCTCTGTAATAGAACTAAGCCTTTTGGATAATTTCCCACTTCTAGCTAGCCTATCTTTATTTTCTTCTGCACTAAGATCCTTGAAAAAACACTCTACCCACACTGTCTGAACATATTCTTCCTTCCACGGGAATCCAAGTTCTGTCCACATCACTTCACAGGAGCTGCTGTAGCAGAAGCCAACAGTGACTCCGTAAGTGAAAGGGCCTCTTTGATCTGATTTTACTTTTCTTTCAGTGGCATCACCCTGACAGCTCCTTGCAGGCCATTCTCTCTCCCTCTCTCCACTCTTGTGCCCCATGCCTTTTTCTGCTGTTCATGCCGTTCCTTTGGCCTGGCATGACTCTCCCTCTGATTTTCTCATATCTTGTTAATTCCTATGAACCTTGAAGACTGCTTATGTGTTTTTTAAAATATATTTTATTGATTTTTTTTACAGAGAGGAAGAGAGAGGGATAGAGAGTTAGAAACATCGATGAGAGAGAATCATCCATCAGCTGCCTCTTGTACACCCCCTACTGGGGATGTGCCCGCAACCAAGGTACATGCCCTTGACCGGAATCGAACTTGGGAGCCTTCAGTCCGCAGGCCAACGCTCTATCCACTGAGCCAAACCTGTTTCTCCAAGACTGCTTATGTGATATCATCTCTCCAGAGGCTCCTCTCACAGTCTTCGGCTGTACTCAGTGCCTCGTTCCATGGCTCTCTTGTCCACTGAGTATATGTCTGTCACTGAGATGACCACATTGCACTGAAACTATCTGTTTATACCCAATATAGTCTGAAAACCTCAAAAAAAACTAGTCTCTTGGCACAATGCATAGCATGCATAGAAGCACTCAATAAATGCTTACAGAACCAAACAGAATTCTACTTTTTCTAACTTTTTGACAGTTTGTCCTCTTGCTGTTTTGGTTTCTCTCACATCGATCATTAATATGGGGGTTTAGTAGGGTTTTATTCTTTCTCCAGTTTTTGAGGTGTAAAATTGGTTTGTTTATTTAATGTATTTTTTAAAAATGTCAGCATTTATCGCTATAAACTTTCCTCTTACTATTGTTTTTGTTGCATTTCCTAATTTTGGTATGTTGTGTTTTCGTTTTTATCTGTCTTGAGAGACTTTAAAATTTTCCCCCCTGTGATTTTCTTTTTAACCCAGTCATTATTAAAGAGTGTTTTGTTTAGTTTTCATGTATTTATGATTTTCTTCTGGTTTCTTACTATTACTGATTTATAGTTTCATTCCATTGTGGTCAGAAAAGATACTTGGAATGATTTCTATTTTCTTAAATTTAAGACTTGTTTTGTGACCTGACATATAAGCTGTCCTGGAAAATGTTTCATATGCTCTTGATAAGAATGTGTATTTTTCTGCTGTTGGGTAGAAAGATGTTGGCCAAAAGGTACAAAATATTAGTTATTTATTGTTAATAGATTCTGGAGATGTAATGTACAGTAATGTTGTATAGTTAATTATAATGTATTGTATACTTGAAATTTGCTAAGAGGGTAGATTGTAAGTGTTCTCACCACACACACACAAAAAAAAGGAAAAGGAAAGGAAAAAGAAAAGAATGGTAACTATGTGAGGTAGTGACTATATTAATTAGCTCGATTGCAGTGATTATTTCACAATGTACACATGTATCTAAACATCAAGTAGTTCAGCTCAAATACTGCCAGTTTTCATTTGTTCATTATTCTTCAATAAAACTTGGGGGAAATGATGTAAAACTGCTCATATGTCAAATGACATAATATATTTTTTCTTAAAATTAAAAAAAGAAATCATTGTACTCTTTTTGGGCTTAGTTATTACTTAGAATAGATTACTAGTTATTAAACAATTTAAATCTAGGTTGGCATTACATCATAAACTGGTTGACATACTTGATCTTGATATGGCAAATGTCATGTTTGTGTGATAACATTCTCTTTGAAAGTTTTTAAGGAATGGAAGCTTGCTCTGATTTTACATTAGCTTGCATTTCACAAATTGTTAACTTCAACCAGCAGACTCCTTTGATAATCTCTTCAGAGTGTGCTCACTAGATTAGCCAGGGCAGATGGTTGTCTGTTAATAATTAAATAATTAACTTTGAAGATATGTACTACCTCTACCTACTTGGGCAATAAATTAATTAGAGGAAGTAGAGGACGTAAGATTCTGAACTCTCGTGTGGGAGCATAGTCACTTGTCTGGAAACGTGAATATTTGTGCTATTTGTCTTTCTCTGCCTTTATTTGCCTCTATAACCTTAGGTGAACTAACTCAACCTCTTCTAGAATCCATTTTTTCATCATTCAAAGAGAGGGTGGACACATGTTCTCTCAGTTCTGTACATCTCTGAATCTGCTCCAAGATCATTGTTTTTTCTTCTTCTAGAATAAGTATATGATTTGATAGCATGTTCTAATGTTCATGACTCTGGAATTCCAATTTATATTCATAGTGAGTAAAGCTGATTCTTCAAATGCATTTAGTGAAGAAAGGTTTCATTCTAAATTAGTGAACAATTTTAGAGTTTGAGAGGAAGCATAGCAGTTAAGACTTCCATACTATGATTCCTGAAATGTCTACAAATTGTTGGCCTCAGACAAGTTACTTAACTGCTCTCAGCCTCAATTCTCTCCTGTATAAATATAAATATTAATTGTACTTTCCTTATGTGGCATTAAATTGGTAAATCCATGAAAAGGCCTTAGAATAGTTGCCAGGATATAATAATACAATAAAATGCTATTATAAGCCACTGTTGTTATTTAGAAAGATGAATTTATTCTTTCTCAGAATAGAATTATACAATATAAATGCCAATCTTTCATTCCCATGTGAGCCAGTCACTGTAACATTTGAATTTTCAGATACTCAATATTTCTTCTTTCAGTCTGTTTGTCCTCACAACTCGAAGCAGCCATCACAGCACTAGAGCAGCTCCCTTGGAGCCCATTAATTCTCTGCAAGCGCTTTGCAAAGGAATCAGCACACAGGATGTGTTGATCCTGCCACCACTAACTTTGAAGAATGAGAGGCAGATGCGGAAAACAACCCAGTGGTCTCTCCCTTCAAGAGTCTGTTCTTTTAAAGTAGAACTTGTGAGAGAAATAAGAGTGGCCTTGAAGTCTTTCATCTGTAAATAATGCAGTTCATGGTTTACCATTACCCATACATTTATAACCTTTCATGTTTATTTTTTGATGAGCTTCATTACTAATTTAATACTGCATATATATATATATATATATATATATATATATATATATATACAGATACATATTTATATATAAACTTCATATATATAAACACATAAACACACACAAACACACACAAACACACACACATATATTAAGTTTGATAATATCTTATTGAATGTTCTTTTCTTGAATGCATAGGAGGATGGAATAGTTTAGATAATCTTGTCTTTTTCTCTTTATAAATGATTACTGTGAAAATTAGCTCTACTCTCCTTTATTTGTATAGGAATCAAATAAGATAATGTATGTGAAATGAGTTTGAAGTCCTCAAATAATATGAGATAAAAAAATATATATAGTAAAATATATAGTAAAATATAACAGCATTACTTATATACACATTTTTTCAAAATATTAATAACTATTACTGCTGTATTTTGACAGATAGAACTTTAAACCTTTTCCAAGTTTGAACATTTCAAATTTCAAATACAGAGGATAAGAACTACTTCCAGATTGTTTTTGTGTTGAACACTCTTGTGCAGTTATCCCCAGTGTATCTTTAATGCATATGTCATCTACTTCTGTCAGTGCTGCTCTGGACCCATAGTCTTCATGAAGTCATCCTATAGTGTATTTTCCTCAAATGGACCCTCCGATTTTAACATTATAATTTTACCGGTTTTTATTGTAGTTATCTTTTTTTTATAAGAACTTTGCCATGTCATGCTAGTGTTTGTCTAATTTTATTATTCCTATTTCAGAGAGAGAGATTCGCTTCCTTCAGGCACAGGGATATGTCACTTCATTTAAGACTGATAGTCGCAGTGTTGCTAACTAGGGCACTCAGTAGGCGCACATCATAGTGCTTTGTTTTCCCGGTCATGTGATGGAAAATGATAGTCTTTTAATGTAGTGTATCACCAATGTCCTTCTCTGAATCTACGGAATGAGAAAACACAGTGACTCACTTTTTCCTCTGACTCAGGCCATATAATGTGATTTTCTCAATTGGGAAAGATTGTAAAGCTGATGCCAGCATATTTTAGATTTCTCTCTCACTAGACCAAGTTGTACAGAGTTATCTATTGTTTAGTTTATTTTTCTCTATGTGCGCCTGTGTTTTATGTTGGCGCAAGCAAGTTCAGCTATTGCCATAGCTCCATCAGCAGTATTTACTGGTGCCTGTCTTGCTAGGGACTGATAGGGAAACAGAATAAAAATCAAGTGCACTCCTTACACTGAAAATCCAGACAATATATACAAAGAGGGCAATATAGAGGACAGAAAGCAAACAAATCAAGACTAAATTTTTAAAAAATCTATGTAATATGTAAAAGATGTGAAAAAAAATGTTCAGAAACTACAATGAGCCATGGCTTGTGATAAATACTCTATATTTAATTCTTGTTCCTGTTTGGATGCAGTTTTCTGGTGATAGAACTCAATGAGGATCAAAGAAAGTAAATAAGTTGTTTTAGGTCACATAGTTTGTCAATGGCAGCGTTGGAATGCCACTCTGACTGAAAAATATGTCCATTAGTTCCTTAAGGGAAGTTTATGGACTATGATGGACAGAGAAAACTTTGGATAAGATGACACAAATCATAGTAGGTATTATTGATTGAATGTTGGGTACTAGGAACTCTTCTAAGCACTTATATACAAGGCCTTAATTAATTCTCTTTCTACAAACCCTTGGGACAAATACTTGGAGTCCCTATTTTCAGCAGAAACTAAAGATAAAAGACATTAAATAACCAGAAAGATCAAGGATTTGAAACAAGGTTTTCTGGCTCCAAGTTCAGTGCTCTCTCTCTTTCTCTCTCTCTCTCAAAATATATTTTATTGATTTTTTTTACAGAGAGGAAAAGGGAAGGATAGAAAGTTAGAAACATCGATGAGAGAGAAACATCGATCAGCTGCCTCTTGCACACCCCTCACTGGGGATGTGCCCACAACCGAGGTACATGCCCTTGACCAGAATCGAACCCGGGACCTTTCAGTCCGCAGACCGACACTCTATCCACTGAGCCAAACCAGTTTCGGCTTCAGTGCTCTCTTGTTACATTTTAGAAACGAATAATTGGGAAGCAGTTAAGAAGCTCAAACTCCATGGCCAGAACCAGTGGTCTGAACATTAAAAAGGCAGGATGATGGGGATTCGTGTGGGTATTACAAGAAAGAAGAAAACAGGATGTTGCACAGAGCTGTGATGCCTTCTTTAGGACGACTTAATAATGGCAGTTATCAACCGAAATACTTCAGTAGAGCCACGACTATTGTGCTGGGGAAATAGTACTTTTGATTTTGGTAATGTTGAGTTTAAAGATGCTACTCAGACATTTGCATGCTGCCAGGAACCAGGTTTGAAGCTCAGAAAAACGTTCAGAATTACAGATGTAGAAAAGTTAATAATTTAAACCCTAAGATGATGAAGATACTCAGAGTGGTGGAGTTTAGAAAGGGGCAGGATGTAAACTGAGAATGAAAACTTGGAGAGGCCGTAGGAGAAGCAGAAAAGCAAGGTGTCCTGAAGACCAGTGGAGGGGTTGGGGGTGGGGGCGTTTCAGAAGGTAAGGCCTCAGCAGTCTGAGTGGTAGAGAGAGAGGTCTGGCCAGGCAGCAACTGAAGAGAGTTTTGGAGATCAGGTGTCATTAACCACCTCCAGGAGAGCAGTTTTATAGGAAGGTTGATTGTGTTTATTTTGTTTTGCTTTTTAACATGGGGACAGCATATGTGCACGTTTGAGGACCTTTTTATGTAAAGGATTCGATGGTAGGGAGGAGCCTGGCTGTGTACAACCGCAGGTTGAGCGGCAGTATATATATGCATGTGGAATTGCCGCCCTTTGTCTTCTGGGCAGGAAGCTGGAAGTGTAATAAAGCGAGATGCCATTTATTTTCTCTGCTTACAGCAAAGCCTCACTATTCACTATAAATAAAAAGGAAGCCACCTTAATTGGTCCCTCTAGTGCAGAATAGCAGAGTGATTGTACATCGGCATGGAAGAATTCAGAGATGAAAGCTAGAAGTCACGAGCCACCACCTCTCCTAGTGATAAATGCTCCCTGTGACTGCCGAGAATGGCAAATATGTCAGACTCCCTAATTAGCTCAGCACTGGTCCTGCAGGATTACCAGCTCCAGTGCTCTGCTTCGTTTACCCGGCATCAATACTTCAGAGTTAAGCATCTTTTTAGTGAGACAGGTAGACTCTTATGACCTAGGTGGAAGCAATGGCCTGCTCACGGGGCCAACATGACCAACTCTCAGAGCTGGGAGAAAGCAGGGGAAGAACAAAACCAAAAGGGATGGATAGATAAATTTTTCTTAAATTTTTAAAAAAACATTATCAAGGTATAATTGACAAAAAAAATTGTAGGATACTTAAGGTGTACATTGTGATGATTTTAAACACATGTAAATTGTGACAGCGTTGCTCCTCCCTAGTTAATTAAATTATCAATCACCTCATTTATCTGTGCGTTTATTTTTGGTGACAATATTTAAGTTCTACTCTTGAAAGTTTTAGTTATATAATACAAATCTTATAGCTGAAAGTTTGTACAAAAGAGATAGATTTAGGTAGGATCAGTCCTAAATGGGCAGTCGGACATCCCTCTTACAATCCAGGACTCCCAACTGCTCCCCTGCCTGCCTTCCTGATTGCCCTAATTGCTTCTGCCTGCCAGCCTGATCACCCCCTAACCACTGTCCTGCCAGCCTGATTGATGTCTAACTGCTCCCCTGCCAGCCTGATTGCCCCCAACTTCCTTCCTCTGCTGGTCTGGTCACCCCTAACTGCCCTCCTCTGCCAGCCTGGTAACCCCTGACTGCCCTCCCCTGCGGGCTTGATCGCCCCCAACTGCCCTCCCTTGCAGGCCTGGTTCTTCCTTACTGCCCTCCCCTGCTGGCCATCTTGTGGTGGCCATCTTGTGTTGGCCATCTTGTGTTCACATGGCGGCAACCATCTTTGACTACATGGGGCCAGCTATCTTGTGTGTTGGAGTGACAGTCAATTTGCACATTACTCTTTTATTAGATAGGCTTTCTCTGAAAGGATCTTGGAGCCATAGCCTTGGAAAAATCTTGTCCTATTGGGTCAGGAAGCCAAAGCACATTCTTAACTAAAGAAAGAAAGGGCTCAACATGAGGAATTACAACTCTGTGGTATCTACAGAAGACAAAGAGAGATTGTCAAAGTAGAAAGCTTATGGAAAGTATTAATTCAAACTATATAAAATTGCTGATATTTGACTGGTTTTGTTTTACAGAAATGAGTTTCTGTAAATAGGAGTGACATGAAGACAGGCTGGTTGAGGATCTCAGATTGGCCACTAGGTTTCTGGTTTTTGAGTCTATCTATAGCTCTTTAATGGAGGTGGGTTCAAAGGACTGTATAAATGAACATCCATCCTGTGGAGAAGAAAATGAATGGATATAGTCCACCTACCTATCTATCTGGTTCTAGTATCATTCAAGCTGTTTCTCTGAGCTAAACGCAGGCTCTCATATACCTAGAAAATGTGAGTTTATGCATTCCTTTCCAGATCTGACAAAAGCTCTTAACTTCTAGGAAAATGACAATGTACACATTTAAAAATTTAAAAAAAATATTTATGAACTCCCCTGAAATCCAGGTCAAGAACCCTTCATCTAGATAAATTGAGATAAAATCCTGAGTAGTGCAAACTAAAACCTCTGATGACAAGGGTAGCTCTAAAAGGTCTCTGGGCAACACAGAACAAGCTGTTGGGCTAGGCACAGATGTAAAGGTTATTACTTTTTTGGAAAAATAGATGCTAGGTCTACAATTCATGATATGTATGTCCAGTCTAGAGTCTGGTTTATAGATCAAGGCATAAAGGGTGTGAAACAATGTGGTACTTCTCCCAAATTACTTTCTCAGTATATGACCCCAATAATCAAATTGCAATTATTAGTACATTATTTTCTTAATATTCAGATTGGCTCATTTATTTTATAACAGATAGAACCAGCAAAGGCTGGTATTAGATTTTAGGCTTCTCCATTAGGGCAACCAGGCAGGCAGGTACTCAAGAATAATGTAGTGTAAGCAGTGCCTACAGTCTAAGGACACACTGGTTCTCAGTCCTGGCTACAGGTTAGAATCACTTAGGGCTTGCATAAACCATAACAATGCCCAGCCCTAACTCAAAGCCAGTTAGGTTTGGATTTCTGGGAGTGGAGACTAGGTACTGATACTTTCAAAAGCATTCTAAGAAGTTCTAATTCAGGGTTGGCCATCACCAGATTAGATGTTGGTATGGATTAGATAAAGGAGGGTGATGCTGATGAAATGATGGGAAGTTTCTAGGAAATAAACAAGCAAGTTAATCAGATAGAAATTCTTAATCATCGTATTGTATTTATAAATAAATTTTCCCCCTTAAAAGGGACTTGCTTTAGTAATAAATTCTATGTCTGGGAGTCCTAAGGCTTGGGGCAATGATCTTTTGTAGCTTTAAAGCAGCAGTAACATTTTCAACATTAGGAAAGTTCATGTGAATTATAAAAAGAAGAACTTTAGGGGAGAAAAGGCCCATTTTTGAAAAAGGTTATATACTTATTTGGTTCATATTTCAAAACCTACAAGAGTATAGAGTTCAAATTTCACTTTCCAGTTTCTAGCTGTTCAATTTTTCTCACTGGGAAGCACTGAATCTTATATGTACAGTAGTTAATTTATCTATAAAGTGTCTTTTCTCCTTTTATATACAAATGGCATTGTACAGTTGGTATGTACAATATTTTCATTTTGCTTTTTTCACTAAGCAATGCATCCTCAAGTTTAGATGCATACCCAAACTCCCATTCATTGATACAGGCAGGAGGCATGTAGTAGGGATTCAGCAAATGCCATTGCCAGTTCCATTCATTACTCCTCCAAAATAAACTAGGCAACACTGCTACATCTGTCTACTGAAATGAAATTTAGGACTAGTCCATAAGGATGGTGCTGTCTTCACCTTAGAAATGCTATAGAAAATGCCTTTGCTAACAGTCTCAGAAGTATTAAAAAAAAAAAAAAAAAAAAAAAAGGTGTGTTTTTAATCCTGCCACAAAAAGAGCCAAAACTGCAGTTGACTCAAAAGTTTTTATGTCAAAATTTCAGAAACCACAAGTAGCTTTGAGTCCAAGCTATAGATAATTTGAAATCATGGATTTATTAATAAAGTGGGTTTTTTTGCTCAAAGGTTTAACTCTAGTATTTTATATCTTTGTTTTGCTAAGTTGTTATATTCTACTACTGTCCTATGTTGAAAATGTAACCTCATTGGGAATTATATGAGAAGGGAAGACATTAGCTGTTTTTTTTTTTAACTTAGGACCTATCATTTGTGGCCCATAAATATTAATACATTAAATCATAAGTAGTAGAAACTTGTAAGTACAGGTTAATTTCAAGATATTTGGCAACTGTCTTGTTTTCAGTGCTTTGTGACATCCCACTAACCACTTTAAAAATATGGGCAATTGATCTATGAACCTCTGATGTAAAAATTTCATGATTTATAACAGCTGAAAGCTTATAACCTCTGCTTCGCCACTGTAGGGATTGCTTTTTGCCTTTGTTTTCTGGGCAGCAACCGACAGGGTAGACTTTAGGTTAGGGGAAGGAAATAAAAGCAAATGGTAAGGACATAGATTTGAGTTTTGAAGAATTTTTAAATTACTCTCACCTTTTAGGCATATTGTGTATGTTTGTTAAAAATTCCTACAGTCTTGGAATTTTCTTATTTTAAATTTGAATAGTAGTTGGGCTCCTGCCCCTTACTGAATACAAGTTCTGAAATTAGCGTCATTTTCCCTCTCTAGTAGTTTAGTATAATTAGTGTGTTACTGGTTACTTTAGAGGGATGATATTGCCTATTTGAGTGTGTGTGTGTGTGTGTGTGTGTGTGTGTGTGTGTGTGTGTGTTGTGCACATGCACGCACATGTGTACGTGCAGGAAGACAGGAAAGAAGAATATTCAATAAAATAATTAGGTTCCCGAGTCATTTTCATTTAGAGCTCATAATGAAAGTAGCTTACAGGCTTTGCTTCATTTTTCTAAAGCTCTAGTAGTGATAGTTGTTAAGAATATATTTATTACTTTATTCTTTCCCTTTATTAGACACAAATAATTTGTACCATCTCCTCTGTAATTTTTAATAATATTATCTCACACAAATACCCATAATTACCAGAATATAAATCCCATTAGAGCAGAACCTTACCTAGTTTGTTCATAAAATTATTTCCAGCATTTAGAACAGTGTCTAGCCCATAGTAGGTGCTCAATAAATATTCATTAAGTGAATAAATATATTAGCATTACCTAAGTTAGTGTGACTTGTTTTTATATGGATGACTAGAGGCCTGGTGCATGAAATTTGTGCACTGGGGGGAAGGGTGTCCCTCAGCCAAGCCTGCACCCTCTCCAATCTAGGACATCCCTCTCATAATCTGGGATGGCTGGCTCTCAGCCACTTGCCTGCCTGCCAGCCTGATCACCCCATAACCATTCCCCTGCCAGCCTGATTGACTCTTAACTGCTCCCCTGCTGGCCCTATTGCCCTCAACTGCCCACCCCTGCAGTTTTGATAGTCCGCTGATGCCACCCCCTGTAGGCCCGGTTGCCCCTAACTGCCCTCCCCTTCTGGCCTGATTGCCCCTAATTGCCCTCTTCTGCAGGCCTGGTCACCCACAACTGTCCTCCCCTGCCAGTCATATTGTGGCAGCCATCTTTGATCACATTCAACAGTGTGAGGGTCAATTTACATATTACCTTTTTATTATATAGGATGGTTTCTGATGCAAGATCTTGCTCAGTGTTGCATAGTATTACCTGAAGTGTTTACATCACTCAGAACCTAATGTTTGTATTAATTTATAGTTGTTTTGGGGAACAATAAGTTCTTCACTATAGCATAATATGTTTTACTTAAGATTTGAGATAAAATGGAAATCCATAAGAAAATAAATTGTTAAAATATATAAATAGTAAAGCAATTCTAAATTAAGGAAGCATCATATTCATGATGATCTGGGAATGGACAATAAAATGCAAAATAACTGAACAATTGAGATCAACAAAAAAACATTGTAAACTTTATGTATCGATCCTTCAGTGTCCTAATAATAATGGTACGCTATCTGATTTTTAGACTGGGTAAATATAATACTAATGAAAATTTGGCAGTGTCAGAATTGCAACGATCATTATAACTTTATACTATTTATAAAAGTATGGTGATGTTTCTAAGAAATATTTCTAATACTTATTATTGTTATCTTTAGACATAATTAATTAAAGGCATTGTATAAACTACATCAAAATGTGCCCTCTATATAGGTAGTCATTATGGGATAGCATTTTCATTATGATGCTCATATCATCTTTTAGTAAGTATATTATTGTCGCATGAACTTCGATTGGATATAAAATATCTTACTTGGAGGTCAAACTACTTTAAAATATTATCTCAGTGCTTTTAGCTTATTGAGGAAATATTAGATCAGTGATTTATTCTGTTTTAGCAGGCAAGAAAATGTCAAGTCAATTGCATAAGGTCAGCTGACAAACCATTCCTTATGAAGTTAAGATTAAGTTTCCCAAAGTCACAATCTACTGCACAAGGAACTGATCAGTGCCTAAGTCAGATCAAAGAAGTAAAGGTCAAATGTTTACCTTGTTTGGTTAGAAAGGATAAAGTTGCTGACTCATTTTTAGACCGCTTAAATGAGTCAGCAATTAAGTCAGCAAAAAAAAAAAATGATTAAGGCTTCAAAATGTGTTAGTCAAATTATGTACATGAGTTGCCAGATTGTATACTGTCTCCGTGTGTTGATCTATATGAGGTGGTGATGAAATAAAATGCAATCATGTCTTTTGGGATAGATGAGATAATATCTTTCATTTATTATTCTCTGTGGGGGAGATCTCTAAGTTTACTGCCAGCAAATTATTCCCTCCTTTTTACCTTAGTTCAGTGTTTCCCAAGTGTGTTTTCCAGACCAAAAGATCCTTGGAGTGCTCAGATGGGATATGTAGTCAAAGAAGTTTAAGAAATGGTACACATACAACATATTAACATGCCAGGCACGTGGATTTAGAAACAGCAGAAGCAGCACAGATGAGAATGGATTGAAGAAGAAGGGATGTGCCAGAGCCAAGATAGATTTTTGTGGGTCATTTCAATGTTTTACATAATTATTTATTTATTTACATGACACGCTCATTTTCCACTTTGCAGAAACATTAGTTACAAATGCTTTATGTTCTTTTTAATTGCATTGTTTGTCATAATTGCTAGATTTTTATGCATGGTTTTTGGCTGGACATGTATAATGTCATTTTGAGGATGTGGAAAACATGCATTTTTGGGTCGTCTTATTGACTTTAAAAAAAAATTCATAGAATTTGCTCTCCTTGAAGACAGACATTTAATTGAAAAGGTCATTGCTCAGAAATCACTGTGATTCAGATTTTTCTCTCTTCTCAGATATTTTAAGATTTACTATTGTCCCTTGTAATAGTGATCATGAAGAAAATCGATAAGTTAGCAGTTGCTAATACCTCAATGTATCATTCAGCCTACCGTGCAAAACCATAGATTTAATTTCTTATAAAATGGAGACTGTTGGTTATTACAAAACTTGAGAAAAGAAAAGTCGGCCTGTGAAAAGCTTTTAGGTTGTTGTAAATGGGGACCAACGACCTCTCTGATGCCTGGGCATTTGGTTTGTTTTATTTATGACAGAACCTGGGGATATTTTAAAAGTAAGATTTGTCGAGAGTCCCGGTTTATGAACATGTCTGTGCTGAGTGTATAAGTATTGAAATCTGAGGTTTCGTGGAGCCCAGTGACGTTTTCAATGCCTCTCGTTGCAGGGGAAGCCGGTGGGGACGCCGGACGCCGGCGCGTACTTCCGCGTGCTGGCGGAGCACGGGGTGGCCGCGCTGTTCACGGCGCCCACTGCCATCAGAGCCATCCGCCAGCAGGACCCCGCCGCCGCCCTGGGGAGGCAGTACTCGCTGACCAGGTGAACGGGATCCCGCACGGGGCACATGGCATCGAACGCTGCCGTCCGAACGAATAACTGAACATTTAATTTTTTCTGGCATTGCCATAGCTTCTGCGGAGAGAGCCAAAACAGTCTAAATGATACTAAGAATGACTGTTCTAAACATATCTTTGAAACACTTGGGATTATTTTAATTACACCATGAATGTTTTTAAATACCATATCATGCTTATTTCAGTTCAAATATTACCAAAATATTTTAAAAACGACTCTGCTTATATTTTTAAGTAAAATGCTGACTATAAATTAAAATGGAAGTATATATCTGTATAAAACACATACATGCGTTTTATATGACATATACTTATATAACCTATATTTATCTCTAACTCTGTATATATCTGTCTTTTGAAAATAAAATAATGGTTTTAATAGAAGAAAAATATTGTTTTATTTTACATATACAGATAAAATACGAATTTTTAAAAATATATATTTTATTGATATTTTACAGAGAGGAAGGGAGAGAGATAGAGAGCTAGAAACGTCGATGAGAGAGAAACATCGACCAGCTGCCTCTTGCACACCCTCAATAGGGGATGTGCCCGCAACCAGTGTACATGCCCTTGACCGGAATTGAACCCAGGACCTTTCAGTCCGCAGACCGATGCTCTACCACTGAGCCAAACCGGTTTAGGCTAAAATATGAATTTTATAGCTCAAATTACCTTTGGTGAAAGAGTGAAGGAACTTATTTTTATTATTTTATAATAATATGCTGTGAATAGTTTAGATACTTTTGTGCTGGCTTATTGACATCCTCTTTAGCTTAATGATATATGTAACTAAATATAATTATAGCAATTTGTATTTTGAAGGCAGTTTCCAGCATCAATTCTCATTGAACCTTTCTGAAATAGGTCACTGCTATCGTAAACTAAAGGAAGAGATTTTATATTGTTTACTCAAGTCAGAACCTGTGTTTGCATGAAGTTGGTTTGAATTTTTTAAGTTAAAAAACAAATGTTAGTAATTTTGTGTTGCTATGGCCCAAAGAAGGAATTAAAAATAGATAACACACACCCATTGCAGATGTAAGCAATCAGTTTGTGCAGGATCAGTGCTTTTATTTGTGTGTTTTTTCGTTGTTTTTTTATTTTTCATGAAAAAGTAGATCTGTGTTTACATCAAATTTATTTATCATCCAAAGAGTACTTTCTTATTAAAATAAAAGGTGTTCATAAAATGAATCCTCTCTTATAATATTTATACTAACCCTCTATTCACTCAATTGTGACATTTCAATTAGGTTTCCTGCATTTTAGTCAAAAGGATAGGAATATAAACTTTGTAAATGCATTTGAGGCTGTATATAATCTTCACATCTTAAGACAAATCTAGGGCTTTTGAGGAAGCAGTGATTGTGATTTCCTGCAGTGTCAGTGTCTCTTTGCTGGCCAATGCATTCTGATTGCAGGGCATTCAGTTGTGTGACCAGCAAGCTAAGGCTGCTCATTCGCTGCATTGTCTTTTTTTCCGTTTATATGTGGCTTTAGATGCCATCTTTTCTGTGGAGGCAGGGGCTGTTTCTAATTTGCTTAATGTTTAAAGCATCGAACAGTCCTAACTGGCTCTGAATTCATCGTTTTCCAAAGGATACGTTAAAGATATGGAGTCAGATTTTAGCGTAAAAAAGTGCAGCAAGTTCCTCCTCGTCCTGCTCCTTTGTCTTTGGTCACCTAAATTATTTATGAGGATGTGCACATGTTTCTAATGGGTATTTAGGAATGAAGACTCGGCAAACACCCTTAATTATTCAAGTTACTACGTACTACTACTAAGTGCAAATACTCAAATCTCCTATTTTCCAGGTGTAAGCAGTTTACTTGTATCTTGTTTTGTCATCATAATAAAAAGGAATTGTGATTATCTTCATCATACAAATGAGTAACATTGATCCCAGAGCATTTAAGTAACTGTTTAGAAGGAAAATAATTCAGGCAGTTTGACTAGGCCCAACATTCCTAACTAAATACCACAAACTTCCTTTTTCTATGAGAGGTAAAGTAAGAAACTAACAAAGCCTAGAGATTTTTATCATTTGTGGGACAAAAGCAATTTTCACTTTTCATGTATTTTTAATCTACTCAGAGGTAATACCTTCACTGAACTACTTTAATGGATTCTCATTTGTGGACTAAGAGAATGTTAGAGCCGGAACCGGTTTGGCTCAGTGGATAGAGCGTTGGTCTGCAGACTGAAGGGTCCCAGGTTCGATTTCGGTCAAGGGCATGCACATTGGTTGCGGGCACATCCCCAGTGGTGGGTGTGCAGGAGGCGGCTGGTCGATGTTTCTCTCTCATCGATGTTTCTGGCTCTCTATCCCTCTTCCTTCCTCTCTATGAAAAATCAATAAAATATATTATTTTTAAAAAGAGAATGTTAGAAACAGAAGGGGTCTCAGAAATCCAACTATCTCATTTTAAAAACATGCCGAAACCGGTTTGCTCAGTGGATAGAGTGTTGGCCTGGGACTGAAAGGTCCCAGGTTTGATTCTGGTCAAGGGCATGTACCTTGGTTGCGGGCACATCCCCAGTAGGGGGTGTGCAAGAGGCAGCTGATCGATGCTTCTCTCTCATCGATGTTTCTAACTCTCTATCCCTCTCTCTTCCTCTCTGTAAAAAATCAATAAAATATATATATTTTTAAAAGGAAACTGAGGTCCAAAAAAGGTTAAATTTGGTCTAGAGACAGAATAAATACCGAATTCAACTCTTCTCCTATACTTTTATACTTATGCTCAAGACCTTTTTTGTACTTACAAAACCAGAACTATATATTCATTTTATCATAGTGGACTAGAGTTTGGAAAAATAGATTAGAAGTCGCCTAATGTAATCATTTCATTTTACAGTTGAGAAAACATTGTCATAGAGAGGTGAAATAGCATCCCTTGGATTTCTCAGCTACTCTGGGGTAAAGCTGGAGCTAAGCAGTGCAGTATGGTAGTTAAGATTCTGACTCTGGAGTTAGACTAGCTGAGTTCAATCTACCATTCACTGGCTGTGTGAGACCTAGCCTCCCTCCCCCACCTTTATTCCCTGTAAAGAGTAATAAATAGAATATAATGAAAATAAAAGGTATCTAAGGCATGCAAAGCACTTGTAACAGTTCTTAACATAGAATAAGTCTTAGCTATTATTATCTTCTGGTCTCTAATTCATTTCCCTTTTACATCACATCATAGTAGTTTATTTTCCTATGGTTTTCTAGTTCAATCTTAATCAAGTTAGTAAATACAGAGTGGGCAAAAATAGGTTTACAATTGTGTTTGATTACAGCAAGTAGTCTATAAGAATGTGTAAAATAATGAGGGCTGGCAATTGGAGCATTTTTGAGATCATACATAAGTGTACTTCGCCATTATGACATTCCTTTGAGTTAATAAAGCTACTGTAATAATCATAATCTGAATGTGTTTTTCCATATGAACAACTGTAAACTTACTTTGTCCACTCCTGTATTCAGTGCTGGGATTTCAATTCAAGATATCACAGAACCTGATATTTCATGCAGCCTTTCTTTTCCAATTAGCAATGAGAGCTAATTCAAAAGAGAAAAAGCCTAGCATTAGAGGTGGCTAAAAAACAACAACAAAAAAAATTCTATAGACTGGAAATGACTGGAGTAGAAATTGGTAAGGCTGGTTGTATTCAGATGTATCGCAGGTAGAAGTGCCATTCAAGTACTAAGCAGGTCAGATATAAGTAAATTCTCATTGGACATGCCATTTGGAAGTTGTAAAACGTAAGTTGAGGCTATAGATAAAGTCTATAACCTACCAGAGAGAATCAACAGAACACCAAAAAGGAAAATCAAACTGATGCTAATAGATTTCAAGTGACAATTGTGAAAGATCTTCTAAGTGCTGAGGGAGAATTGTCAAACTATTTATTTTTTTAATTAAAGGCTGAGGGCAAAATAGATAAATGTTCATATGGACAAAGCTAAAAGAACTTAAAATCCAAAAACTTCCATAAAAGGAAAAATACACGTACGGGAAAATGGTATGAGTTTAAAAAATAAGTAACTGCTAAAACCAATAAAATATTTTGTTGAATTTATATATTTGGCATAATAATTATAATGGGATATTGTGTTTAAACAGAAGCCAAAATTAATATGGTAAATAACAGTAACAAAATGGTGGGGAGTTTTTTCAAAAAGTACTTTAAGTTTTCTCTTGAAAAAGTAATTTTCTTCTCCTGAGGAAATAGAATGAAGGAATGAGGGGGATGATCACAGGAACACTGATGGATAAAAGTAATGATGTTTGTTATGTGAACTAGGAGTTGATGAGGCATCACTGAAATAATCTATTTTTATTTAACTTTTTCTGGCATAAGAAAAAAGTAATTTTCACTGGTTTGGTAGTTTATGGACCTTGAATAAGACATTCATTTCAGTTTTCTTCTGTCCCTACTTTATTACCTGGAAATTCCTCACTAGAATTTATCTTTTAGCTCTTTATTCCTTTTAGTGCAGCTTCCTATCCATGTTGACTAAAATTAATTTGATAACGTTAACATTTTTATGTTTCCTTTTTGCTTAATTTCCAACTTTATTTTAATCTCAAATTTTACTCAGTTTTACGTAAAGTTGAGGGAAGGCATATTGGTCTCCTTCCCATTAATGCCCACCCCTCCTTTTTCCTACTCTACATATTGCATATTATCTTCTTTTTTATATTTTTAGTATTATAAATTTGGAAGTAGATTCATTTTTTTGTGTATACTACCATCAGACTATCATCCAGATAATCTATTAAAAGCCTAAGCAACTGAAAGACTGGTCGCTATGACGTGCACTGACCACCAGGAGGCAGACGCTCGATGCAGGAGCTGCCTCTTGCTGATCAGTGTGCTCCCTCAGCAGGAGCGCTGCTCAGCAAGCTTACTGAGAGGCAGCAGGCCCAGCAGGGCCAGCATGAGCAGGAGTGCAGCTCTGGGCTGGGCCCCGGCTCCTCCCCCACTACTAGGGTTAGGGCTAGGGTTGGGGTTAGGGTTAGGGTTAGGGTTAGGGACTACTACATTCCTTGGGGGATGTCGAACTGCCGGTTTCAGCATGATCCCCCTGAAGCCTGCTGTCTGACATCCCCCAAGGGGTCCCGGATTGCGAGAGAGTGCAGGCCAGGTTGAGGGACTCCACCAGCCCCTAGCTAGTCTATAATTGTCAAGGGTAGCACTATCCAATAAAACTGAGCTCTATAATAAGGTAGGTACTAGCCACATGTACTACTAAACTCTTGAGACAAATGATTAATACTGCAAAAAAAAATCATAGTTTCAGTTTTTAAAAATTTTAATTGATTTAAGTTTTAAATAGCCACAGGTGAATGATAGTTTGTAATGTATCCAGGGAAAGGAAGTGTCTATACTCTACTTTTACATTTTTCTAAATCATCAATGATTTCAAAATTTTTTCTCAGCTTGATTTTAATGGAAATGGAAAGGATTCTCTAAATTGCAATGAAGCTAGCTGTCACTTTTACAATTATATATATATAATTGATTTTTTTTTTGTACAGAAAGGAAGAAAGAGGGATAGAGAGTTAGAAACATTGATGAGAGAGAAACCTCCATCAGCTGCCTCTTGCACACCTCTACTGGGAATGTGCCTGCAACCAAGGTACATGCCCTTGACAGGAAATGAACCTGGGACCTTTTAGTCTGCAGGTTGACACTTTATCCACTGAGCCAAACTGGTTAGGGCACTTTTACCATTTTTTTATTGAATATCAAATATTTCTGTTTTGCTTTCATGCTAGCATAAAGATTACTAGCATACTATTAATGTAATTCAAATCTAAGGAAAGAAAAATAATAGAGTTGTAATGGACAACCATAACAATAAATACTAAATTTTAAGATATGTAATGCTAAAATTTTCCATCAGGTAAGAATTCATTGCTAGTGCATGGCTTATTATTGTAATAATTTAATTGTATTTTACTTGGCTGGGATATAATGCCAAAAATTAACTAAATAAAAATTATGATACAACTTGTAAAAATGCTGGTAATATCAAGTTATTGTTTCTTCAATAGCCAAAAATTATTTTTTTGTTTTGTGCTAACATTTTTAATTGACAATGTTTAGCATCATTTTTATTTATTTATATATTTATTAAAATACATTTTATTGATATTTTCCAGAGAGGAAGGGTGAGAGATAGAGAGCTAGAAACTTCGATGAGAGAGAAACATCGACCAGCTGCCTCCTGCACACCCCCCACCGGGGATGTGCCCGCAACCAAGGTACATGCCCTTGACCGGAATCGAACCCAGGACCTTTCAGTCCGCAGGCCAACGCTCTATCCACTGAGCCAAACCGGTTTCGGCAGCATCATTTTTCTTAATAAATACTTTTCAAGTTCTAGACTTCAGTTTTATATATAAACTAAACGTAGATGTCTGGGACATCTAGAGCTCTTTGAAGTAATCTGTGGTTTGACAGATGATGGAAATGTGGCTTTTTATAACTATAAATCTTTCTTTTTATTTATTTGTATTATTGGCATCAGCCAAACTTCTTATTTTATATATTTTAATACAAATGATCTAGATAGATAATATCCTTTTTAAAAGATATGTTTGTATTGATTTCAGAGGGAGGTAGGGAGAGTAGAGAGATATATAAACATTAATGATTAGAGTAATATCATCAACTAGCTGCTCCCTGCAAGCCCCCTCTGAGTATTGACTGAACCTGAAACCCCAGCATGTCCCTACCTCCTGGTTCATGAATCCATGCTCAACCAATGAACAACACTAGCCAGGTGAATATTGTTTATTTTTTCAAACAGCAAACTATTGAAAAAGTTTTAGACTAATAAATTTATTACACATGTATTATTATAAATATATTTTTATTGATTTCAGATAGGAAGCGAAAGGGAGAGAGCGAAACATCAATGATGAGAGAGAATCATTGATCAGCTGCTTCCCACATGCTCCCCACTGGGGATCCAGCCCCAAACCTGGGCATGTGCCCTGATTGGAGTCGAATAGTGACCTCCTGGTTCATGGGTCGATGCTCAGCCACTGAGCCACAATGGCTAGGCTACACTTGTATTATTGATGAAAAAGGAGATAAAAAAGATAAAATATGCTCTAGAAAATGGTTCCATTTTCTTTCCTATTATTACATCTTCAATGAAATACAAGGAATAGTTCTTTGATCAATTGGAAAACTATGTTTGAAACCTCCTGCAGTCATAAATGTCAAAATTACAATAAAAATCCTAATATGTATGATAGATAACGTGTGTATTCTTTTCGTTGCTCAAATTTCCTATGGTATACAAAAACAATATGATACTTTTAACTTAATCTAAATTTTAAATCATGTACCAATTGTCTGTCTCAAAAGTATGTGTGATACAACTTGAAGCAACACAAAAACAATGGAACTACATTTTCATTCAGTCTTTTCTGCTTTTACAGTTTGTCATGAGTACCTGTGTTTGCCTCCCAATTATGTTTTCTTACATTTTTCTTTTATTTAGGATTAAGTATTTGAGAAGGTTTTTGTTTTTGTTGTTTTGTTTATTTATGTGTTGGTTTTCTTCTTCCAGTAACATACAATGTATTCTAAAAGGATTTTAAAGGAAATGAGAATTGTCTTTCAGAGATAAGTCTCTTTGCTCAGGCCTGAATAATTCCATGTATGCCTCCTCTAGAGCTTCCTAAAGCAAAAATCTCCCTGAGCCATTCTCCTGTTTAAAATTGTTAATTGGCTTTAATTAGCTTCTCGCTTCCTTCGTGATGAAATCTAAATTTCTTAGACTGCTCTCCATGCCCTTTCATGAGGAGGCCCAGGCCTGACTAGTGGCTAAGTAGTTGGAAAATATGCCACTAGGCAACTACTGAAACATTAGTTTAAAAAATATATATTTTTTATTGATTTCAGAGAGGAAGGGAGAGGGAGAGAGAGAAGCACCAATGATGAGAGAGAATCATTGATCTGTTGCTTCCTGCATGCCCCATACATGATCCAACCCAAAACTCCGGCATGTGTCCTGGTCAGGAATGGAACCATGACCTCCTAGTTCATTGGTGGGTGCTCAGCCACTGAGCCACAGCAGCCAGGCTCAAACATGGTTTTGGGCAGTGTCTTACACTATTATATGAAATCCTGTAACTATGACAAGTGATTGAGCCAAACCAAACCAAACCCCAAATTTTGCAAAGCTGTTGTGATGACAGTCTTTTTATAGAATTATTAAGTAACAGCTTCTCATTTGTCTTTGTTGCATTTATTGTCACTTACACACCCACACAGTTACATGTACTCAGATACAAGTAAAAAAAAAAAATTTGACATAATGTTTTGAGGAGGAATTGTGTATATAGTGTTAACTAAATATATATATATATATCTGTTTCTTCTTCAGAAAGTCATGCTCTAACTGGATTATTCTATTTGTTGGCTGTTGAGGGTCTGAAATGTCCATATTGAGACTCTTGAGGCCAAACTGCACCTTTAGGGTCATGATTAGTTATAACAGTTAAGAAGGATATTAAAGTTGACCTCACGGGAGTTTGATCCTTCTGTTCTTTTAATTGCTCATCTTCTATTATAGCTCCTGCAATGTATGCAATCCTCTCTTCTCTTCAGCAACTTTAGTCAACAAGTCATGGACTTCCTCTCTCCTCTTGACTGTTCCCATCCTTGAGTGATTTTTAATATCTTAAAGATAAATTTCTCTATCAATACACTTATTTTATCCAGTATCTTTCAATGTTAGAGTCTCTCTGCTACCATAAACACCATCCTCTCTCAGGAGAGACACATTTTAAAGATCTCAAAGTTTGAAATTCCCCTCTCACAACTAGGTCCTCTTTTTTTTCTGATTCTACAGAGCCTTTGTTTTAATTGATTTTAAAAGAATTTCATCTGTGACCTCACTATTATTTCTTCCTGTCTCTTACCCTACAATTTTTTCCTAGTAATTTTCTCCATCATGGTTATTCCTACCTTGTTTCCCCACTTCTCTTGCCTTGCTTAGATTTCCAAACATTGATTTGCCATCCCTTTTTTTCTGTATTACACCCAACCTGTGCTATGTCAACTTAGCCTCTTAGGTTACTGATTGAGTTACCAAGAAGCTGCTCTTTAGTTCTTTCACTTTCATGTAATACATTTAAAATTCCCCCAAATAACCAAGACTTTTCTTTCTTCCTTTATCAATTTCCATGTTCTTACAAAACAACATGCCTCCTCTTTTACTCAATAGAATGAGTTAAGCTGACATAAGCTTTGCCAACTCCCCACTGTACTTTGTCTTCATAAGCTTCTAGAAGTGTTTCAGTATCTATGCCGAAACTGGTTCGGCTTAGTGGATGGAGCGTTGGTCTGAAAGGGGCATGTACCTTGGTTGTGGGCACATCCCCAGTAGGAGGTGTGCAGGAGGCAGCTGATTGATGTTTCTCTCTCATCAGTGTTTCTAACTCTCCCTCTCCCTTCCTCTCTGTAAAAAAAAAAAGTCAGTAAAATACATTTTTAAAAATGTTTCAGTATCTAAAATTCCCAAGTATGTTGACTGGTGTTGAGGGATAAAGATGACTACTCCTAAGGGGCTGACAGTGCACTGGGGGAAATAGATAAGAAACAAATAATTATAGAATGAAATGTGTTTATAGCAGGGACAGGAAATGTATGTTGTTAGAGAGTAAAGATGGGAATATTTCAATCTCCATGAATCTTTATGAGATGATATAAGTTTAGGAAATGGCAATAAATCTTCTGGGGCTGCATTACATTGGGTAGGCAGGTTTTCATTTATTTGATCCTTCTTTCACTTTGACGATATAAATTAACTCTTCATGCACACATCCCTTTTTTTTTGACAGGTCATAGACATTGAGAATGGAAGAAAAATAGTCTTTCTCTCAGTGAACCAGCAATAGTGTCAAACCAATTCTATTTTTCTATTTCATCCTTTTTATTTTGTGGCATAGGGGCTCCCTGCCAAAGAGTCTTCATTTCTCAGTAGTCATGTATTCCTTTCCATAAGAGCCTTTTTAAACTTTGAAGGCCATAATGGTATTTACTTTATACGTCCTTGGAAGAGGGGAAATGTGTGCTTGAAATCAGAGTACCCGTTACCAAATGAACTCATTCGAAGAAGCACATGCATCATGCTTATGAGCATAACTGTTGTCTTAGCTGATGCTTGAGAGTGTATTTTGTGTGTAGGCCTCAGTAGAACATAGCAATCGAAGTTGTGGCTTCAGTTAGCAGAGATAATGTCAAGGAGGAAAAGAGGTTTTCATCTTTAAGCATTAGATGAAAATGACAGATTATGATAGAGATCAACTTGGCTGCTCTTTTCAAAGCTGAGAAGCTGTAGCTGTGAATTGTACTTGTGAAATAACCTCTCTCCAATGCTATGATGTGTATTAAGTTCCATTTGGGCCAAAACAAAGTATGCCTCTCACCATTTTGCAGTATGATATACTGGTTAGATGGCTGCTTTCCTCAGAAAAAAATTAATGTGGTTAGAGTTTATAATGTGTAAAAGAATGTAGATGAACTTGTTTAGATTTATTTTCAAGGAGTAATTTGAATTCACTTTCCCTCTTATATTTAGGTTTAAAACGTTATTTGTGGCTGGAGAACGATGTGATGTGGAGACTCTGGAATGGTCCAAGAAGGTCTTCAGAGTGCCCGTCTTAGACCACTGGTGGCAAACTGGTGAGCCTTTTCTAAATATGTACATAAACGCCGCAGAAATGCTCAAAAACGCTGCGAGAACTGGAGGAAATTCTGAACTTCGACCGTCAGGCACAAATTGAGCAGTCAGATGGTTCTGGTTTCAGCAGAAATAAGCAATTGCTTGATTATTCTGTTGCTAAAAATGTCTTCAATAAATTGCATTGGTGCCACCATTCTCTTTGTCCTTAGGTGGAAAGCACCGAGCACCTCTTTTGCCTCTCTTCCTCCTTATTTTCTATTTCCAGTAAGTCACTGAACTTCAGATTTTTCTTTGAATTGTCTGTTGCCTTCATCCTACCATCAGCACTCCCATTGTCTTTGAGCTGAGGAAGCCTCATTATCATCTGCCCTGATTTAAATTACTCTCATCACTCATCTCCGTTCTCTCCGCTTTCCTGTACTCCCTGCCCACTGCCCTAAGAGGTTTTTTGTGTGTGTTTTTCTTATAAGCACTGTTTCTCTCATAGGATTTCCTGTGGTTGTCTGGCTCTCTTCTTGTGCTCTATAAAATTGAATATTTCTGCTTGACATTCAAGGCAGAAACATGTATTTTTCTTCAACACACACACATACTATATATAATTATTTATTAACTTCATTGGTTTCTTCCTGATATTCCCTCCCCTAAGTGACCCTTGGAAAACAAACTGTCATATTAAATAGATAGAATATGAGCTTTGGTACAAATAAAAAAAACAAACACGCACACCTTTCTGCTGCTCCTTTTGAGGAATAATTGTGTACATATGTGAAAGTCGGTAGATTATTTTGAATCTGTTCTGCTCCTCACTGAGTGTAGGGATTTTGTTGGGTTTTCCTTTCAGCTACGGAGACTAACTATGAGCTGTGAGAACCTTGTAGCTCTCAAATGTACATATTTCAGTTCAATTCTACTTAACCCAGTACAACCGATCAACCCTCTTAAACTAGTGTTTTCAGAATATCCATCTTATGAGCAACTAGGAAAGAGTATCAAATTTGGATTAAACATTAATAAAGCTTCTTTGCAAAAATTACATCTCATTTTAAAAATGTTTATAATCTAAAGATCAAGTGAGTGACGAAAACTGAAGTTCAGTGTTTGTCATTTTAGAATCCTGCTTCTGACAAACTGTAGCTTTTACATTATCTTCTTGGATATTATCTTCTTATGGGGGAAAATGTGTTTTCTATATATCTAACACTAATGTAAAATAAATTATCAGAAATGTTTTCTATATTTCTAATATTAATGTAAAATAAATGAGCAGAAAAGGTGTCCCTGAAGTAAAATGAAAATCAGAGTTTCTATTCCCTTTAGTTTTATTTGTTAACTGAAAGAGGAATTTCTTATGTAAATTTGTAACTATTTAGGAAATAAAAAGATAACATTGAATTCTACACAATGCTATGTGTAGAAACACATAAAACCAAGTGAAGAATTATTGCCTCTCCAAGGAAGAGTACTTATCGAGTTGATGCATCTGCTTACCAGGAGAGTTTAGCATCATTACCCTCAGCTGAAAGAGAACAATACCCTGTCACCTTTGAGATGGCTGCCCTTTGGTCTAATGGACGTGTTGTTCCCAATACTGAAGTGACTTTACACAGATGCTTGCAAAGGGGTTTCTGTTTTTATTGTTTCCTCATGAAAGTTGACCCCTCCAAAGCTTGCTGAAGTAAAGCAACACATGAACAAATATAATTATAATTTTACTTTTTATTGATAGATTTGTGTATAACAGCCTGTGCAGATATGTGGAGTTAGGGCATCTAGGCATACAGGAAAGCTCAGGGAAGCCTGAGAAATAAGCATATGAGGTCCCTGGTGGGTACTGAGTTTCATGTGAATTCCAAATTTTTCTTTAATGCATTGTTCAGAGGGAATTAATAGCCACATTATGTCAGTGTGCTGTCACTTTAATCACGTTTGAATGGCTGCTCATTACTGTGAAAAACGGAGTGGATCTCTGCTAACAATGACTGATTCTTTCCATTCCTCCCATTCAACTGCACAGCATTTGATATTGTGTCCAATTAAAGCACACAAATACATGCATACGGGCAGTAGGTAGGTAGCTTGTTAGCTAACTAGGTAATTTTGTACTTTATAAAAGAAATTCCTCGAGGTGATGTAGATGTCAGCTATTCGCTAAATGTAGTTAGAATCTTTTCTCATTTGCATGGAAAAGAAATAATTATTTTCCAAGTTTGATGCTGTGGTAAATAATGGTGGAGTGACACTGAAGTTTACCATTTGCAACCACTCACCTTTCCTAAGGTGATATCAAATTTATCTTAAGGTGACTTTAACTTAATGTTAAACCACCATGGGGAAAAGACAAATATTTTGTGGATTATACTTAACTCTTAGGAAAAGGAAAGAAAAATTCAATATTTCTAGCATATTTATGAATTTCCTAAAGTTTTACATGCCAAATAGATGGTAGAACCCTTCTGTAAGAGATATTCCAGTAAAAATTGGATAACAGGGGAGGGAATGTTAAGCTTTTCCCAAAGGAATACTTTTCTTTATTTCAAATTTCAAGTTTTTCACAAGGTCTCTATCTTGTTATTGACTTGGAAAATGATTTTTTAGTATAATTGTGTAATTTTCTGAGCCTTCCATATGATGTATAATTTATGGATTTGCTCTCTGATTACATTAATACATGTGTACACATGAACTGTTTAGAAACTTGGACATGTAATTGGAATTAGTAAAGGATATGTTAAGTAACTAAAATGTATGAATAAAAATTGATTGGTTTCTGTGACTTGGTTCATAAGAAGGCACACACAGTCAATCCACTTTATTACCATGTAGGTTTTGTTACATGTGAAATCTGTATTAGCAACAGCACATTTGCAGTGACTAGCATCCCCTTTTGGCCCACTAATACCGACTTTGAGATCTGATTTGAATAATATCTAAGATTCTAAATTGAGACCTAATCATGGAAAATTCAAGAGCAGATCAATTTTTCATAGGAGCATTTAAATAAAGAATTGTCTCTCTTCAGCACTACTGAAGCATTGAGCCCTTGTTTTGGATTCTAATGATGTAAGCATTTCATGCTCTCATGAAGGAAATTGGTCTTGCTATGTGTAGAAAGGTGAGTTGTATCTATATGATTCATGAATCTGGATAAAAGATGAATTGTTGTCACTCACCTAGATGTTTCATCTTCACAGTATCTTATAGATAAGGTGATTGAAAGCTTCTGGGTTATTGAAAAGATTTTGTTTTTTTACAAAGATGTAGAAACAGGGATGCTATAACCATAATTTAAAAAGGGAAAATTAAGAGAACAGATAATTTTTCCATCAAGATATGGCAATTCATATGACAAAAAATAAACGGACAGAATATCATTATCCTCAGGAGTGCAATGTACTGTTATAGATCATTTTTAGTTCTAAGAGCAGCTTTTCCACAAATCAGACAGGAAGCACAGCTTTAGAAGAAAAAACGGTCAGTTCAGTGCACAGTGTCCTTCAAAAGGATTTTGTTTCTCATTCAAGATGACTATTAAGGAATTGTTTTTCTTATGAGTGAATGACCAAGTACAAAAAAGAATTAAATTTCAGAGACTGACTACCGAAACCCAAAACATTAGAATTCATTCCTTTTTGAGGTTTTAGTTTTCTTCCTTTCTCCTTTTCCCCTCTCCTCCCCCCGCCCCCTTTCCCTTCCCTCCCCTCCTCTCGCTTCTCCTCTCCAGTTTACTATACAACACCAGAGCCCCGGCACATGACATTCGTGTCCGGGTACAGTTCCAGGCCTGACCTGCCCTCAGGGCCATCTTCCCCAGCTGCCTGCAGTCAGCCCCACCCCACACCTCCACCCACCCCTGGTTTCCAGTTTGCCATCTGGTTATCGGTGTCTGCTGGCCGGGGAAGGGACCAAGAGGGTGGTCAGTGCACCTCACAGTGACTGGTCCAACGGTCGTTCTGGTCGTTCTGCCGTTAGAGTCAATTGCATATTACCCTTTTGTTGTATAGAATAGAGGCCTGGTGCATGGGTGGGGCTGGCTTGCATTCCCTGATGGGGGCCACAGATCAGGGTGAGGGAGGATCCCCGCTGGGCGGGCAGGGCTAGCCTAAGTGAAGGGCCATCGGCAGTTTGAAGGCCATCCATGCTGCCCCCAATCAGGGTGGGGGTCCCTGCTGGGGGGTGGGACTGGCCTGGGCGAGGGGCCGTGGGTGGTTTGCAGGCTATCCATACCCTCAATCGAGGTTGGAGTTCCCCGCTGTGGGGCGGGACTGGCCTGGGCGAGGGGTTGTGGGCACTTTGCAGGCTGGCCACACCGCTAGGTTTGTCAGGAAGGACATCTGGAATGACTTTGGTCTATCCAGTCTAAATTAGCACATTACTCTTTTTATTAGTATAGATGATACTGGTTTAGAAATGATTGTTAACAGGACAGTTTGCATTCCACTTTTAAAAAATATGTGTTTTTATTGATTTTTTTAGGAAGAGAGGAAGGAAGAGGGAAAGATATATAAATATTGATGTGAGAGAAACATCATCCTGAACACCCCAGCCATGTGCCCTGACCAGGAATCGAACTGGTGACCTCGTGGTTCATAGGTCGATGCTCAACCACTACACCACACCATCTGAGCTGACTTCCCACTTTTTAATGCTATTTAATCCTAGGTAGAAACACTTTATTCCTCCACTTGCTATCAGTTAATCAAAGACAATAGCTACAAAGTTAGAATATTCAAGTTCCATAATGGTGTTTATAAGGGGCAACTTGGTAAATGGCTTAGGATCAAAAGAATCCATGATTCTTTCTACCTGCTGGCCGCACATTTCTGTGTCTTCCCATGAGAAGATAGAGAGCTTATGTTGAAAGTGTTTCAAATATCCTTAGGCTCAGCAACTTGAGCCGCACTGGGTGATTTTGTGGCTCCTTTATTTGTTTTGTTTCTGTCACTTACATGGAGGACTAAACTTTTTCACAGAATTTTGAAAACCCCATGGAGGGATTTCAGTGGGAAAACAGTCACCCAATGGATTGAGACACTGGTGACGATTAAGGTTATTGATCTTACTTTATCTGCCTTGAGCCTTCTTTGCTGAGTGCCTACATTTCACAGTAATCAACAGCATTTCTCACCCTGTTTGATTGACCTGCTGCAGTTTTAATTGCAATTGCTAGTTCTGAAGTAACCACATTCTATATATAGCCTAAATCCTCCTCCTTTGAGGAGGAATCTGATAATTCTGGATTTTATTAAAGTGGACCCAAAGGCTCCAGCAAATTCAATCATGCCAGTTTTAAATCAAAATCGTTGATCCTCAAAGCACACACATCCTCATACTGTGTTATTAAAATGTGTCAAGGTTACTTGATGTGATAATCCTTATTTTTGCAGTTTGGTAAGACATATTTCCTGAGAAATGACAACTGGGACAATAGTTGTGAACTCAAAAATTGGTTAGGCTGGCTCAATTTAGTCCTCATACTTTGGTTTATCTGGAAAGATCCATTTGCTCAGGATTTTTTAAAAAGACAGTAATATATTTTACTTACAAGAATCAAAAACACAAAATGGAATAAGTCTCTATAGTTTAATGGTAATTATTTCTACGAGACAGTGCTATATTTGAGTACGGACTCAAATATAGCACTGTCTCATTACTTCTAAGTAGACTAATTGTGAATATAGCCAGTATTTGAACATTTTATAAGTAGGGTATCAAAGTTTAATTCACTTTTTTTTCTGAGTCATTCTTTTCCTTTGTTACCCTTGCATTCTCTAACATTCCACTTTTGCGCATCAGATTTGATGTACTTATTTGCAGAAAGGTTTAAATCTGTCAGTCTGCAGTTCTAAGTTCAGCTGATAATGGGCAATTTTCTCCATGTCTGGAATTCAGCACCGGAAACTTTGTGACACTTATTTCAGCCTTTTCAAAATCATTTTACAACTATGTGCTAGCTATGAGCGCCTTTCTTCTAATGAATACATACCTAGCTTGTGCCCCCTGCAAAATCCTGTATATTTTCCTGCAGAATTCCTTCCCAGGGTGAACACAGAAGAGGCTCTATGTGACTGACAAGACAATGAGGGAAAAAAACATCTTCTTGGTGACATTACCTGGAAGACTCAATCTTTAATGATTTAAAACCTTTACTTCGTGGTTTGGGAACCAATCAAATGCTGTCTTCCTAAGGCTTTACTTTTCAACTCTTTGTGATTCCTTACTTCTGGGTTTTACTTAACTTCCGAGTCCATCATATTTGGGCTATGGTGAAAAGGTTTCATTAAAGGACATTTTGGGATTTTCAAATGGGTTGAAGCAGACTCTGGAATGCACACTGTGGACATCCAAGGGCTGGGTTGGCCTGGACGGGCAATGCCAGTGCCCCTGGACTGGGTTGTTCAGTGGATACTTCACGCTGCTTTCTAATACGCCAATGCAGTCTTTGGTCACAGGAATGAATCACTGCTGCATTTTTTCTTTTCTCGATGTAATGGTTGAAAAGAAATGTACATCTTTTTTTTTTTCATTCATGGAAAAGAAAATGTATATAATTTAGCATGTGAAGTTGTTATTGAGGGAAGAACAGTTAGTTACATGGACACAATGCCACCTCAGCAATGTTCAGCTAGTGATGCTGACAGTATCCATCTGGTGAGAGAGGAAAAAAAGACCTGATGTTTGTTATCTCTGTTGCCTGGCAACCACATTTTTTTTTCACCCATTTGGAGCAGTCTTTACTTTAAAGTAGGTAATTTTTGCTGATAATTTGAGAGGCAGGAGCTTAGAGGTAAATTATGTGAATTTGGTTTGTAGAGGGAGTAATCTTTTGTCAAATGTTAAGGCGGGTTTGATGAGACTTGCTCTTTTGAAGGTGAATCACTGTTTACAAATTGTTAATCCATCTGAAAATAATGCCCCAAGACAAATAGCGGTCATTGAATCAGGCATTTTCATCTTTATAGCATTAAACATAGAAATGACTTCACGTCAGGTATTTTTTCAAATGTGATTACTACACATGAAGCAGTTAGGGTGGGTAGAATTGCTTTTAAGAATCTCTATTTGTGCTCATTATTACATCAGACAAGATACTAAACACCGGGAAATCGATTAATAATACAGAGTTGGTTTGGCCTTTGAAATACCATCTATTCTAAATCTGCCCTTGGCAAGAATCACACTTAATCTGACCTAGAAAGGTGAAATATGTCATGTGCTTGTAGATCTTTATCAAGAAGACTCGTACTTAAACCCTTCCTTGACAAACCTTACTGCCTGAATACTTGCATGTAAACTCCTGCACTGGGGGTCTGTGGGCCGCACAGTATAGCTCTTGATTTTTCTTTTGCTGTTGGTTCTTATTTGGAAAGCAACAGGATTCTTCTTGGGAAATTGAAAAGGCAGTGAAAAGTGATGTGGAAGCCGAATAGCACCGTGTTTAAATCCTAGTTCAATCACGGGGACGATAGCTGCAGGCAAGTCAGTGGTCTGCGCAGGCTTTTTCACAGGGGCCTGTAGAAAGCTTGACATGAAGTGAAATATATACAAACAGCGTGGCAGAGTTGCTGGTGCACAGTAACGCTCCATAAATAGTTTTCTTCCCTTTCTTCTCCATAAATAACCCTTCATGAATATAAAAGCCATTTCAGCACCCTGGCCTGTCCACAATCCAGACTCAAGGAAACTTGGAACATAAGAGTTCAATGTATAGATGAGGAGAGTAATCACGGATAAATTTCCCAAAGTCGACTAGCTACGATTAGAACTGGAGCTCTCATTGTTCTGTGTTGTCCAGACTTCGCTCTCCATATGTCTAATCTTACACCTTCATTCATTCTGTATTCTTATCTAATTCGACTGCAGGTTATTTATGAGTTTCTCCACAGTCGGAGGCAGCGTGCTGGTAAGGGTGTGGGATAAGGCCAGTGTCTCACAGTTTGAATTAATGGGCTGCCTCCAGTAGGAAAAGGTTGGCCGCTTTGAATTAAGTATTTTAAACATTAATCCTACCATCTCGCGGACACAAAGATTAAATTGATTTTCTTTCACGGGTACGTCTCATTTTTCTGCTTTCTTTCCGATGCCACCATTCAAGTTATTTATGGCTCACTGTATAGATTCGGAGGTGGAGAGAGCGTCTTCTTTACACATTGCTTCTATGCCCATCATGGTGCTGTGATTCATAGGCCTCCGTGGTACTAGGCTGCTGAATTAGTTTATTTCGAGGACTTCAGTTCTCTGCATGGGCCACCAGCTTCTCAAGCCATATTGCTTAAACGTAGCGTTCCTAGAACCACAGTGGAGGCTGGACAGCAGGGTTCCGCATGCACAGGAGCACTTATGTGCGGGGCTGGACCTGCGAACCGGCCACCGTGTTCTTAACCCTTGCTCACACCTACCCTTCTCTCTCTGCTAATTCTTTTTTTTAAAATATATTTTATTGATATTTTACAGAGAGAAAGGGAGAGAGATAGAGAGCTAGAAATGTCGATGAGAGAGAAACATCGACCAGCTGCCTCTTACACACCCCCTACCGGGGATGTACCCGCAACCAATGTACATGCCCTTGACCGGAATCGAACCCGGGACCTTTCAGTCTACAGACTGATGCTCTACCACTGAGCCAAACCGGTTTCGGCTCTCTGCTAATTCTTACTTGTAAACCAAATTCTAGGGGCTGTCTTTACTCACCCCCGCCCCCCCCCCCCCAAAATCACCAAGAGCTTTTGTTTGATCCTGATTGTGCCTCAAATTTAGTCTCATCTTCCAGGACACCAGAGCAGCAACATCTGGCTGATTTCCTGCTCCGGGTTGGGATTGCTGGTGCAGTGCTCCACTTTGCTACTGAAGAGGTTTTTGTAAAATGCAATTCTGAGCAAATTGCTTCTGCTAAATCCCCCCTCCCCAACCGCCCAGGTCTCCCAGTGTTCCTGGACTTATCCAGATTCCTTAACATTGCATAGAAAACATGTCAGGATCTGCCTCTGCTCATCTATCTCGTTTGTTTCTTATTATCGCTTCTCCACCCGCCACCCCCACGCTTTGCTCTGATGAACAGCGTGCAGCCATTCTCTACCTGGTCTAACCTCTCTACCTTGGCACATGCTGCTATTTCTGTTTACCCTGTCTTTTCACCCTGGATGCTCCATTTCTCCCCAAGAAAAATGCCTTTCACTGAGTGGAATATAGTTAATAAATGTACATTGAAGGACTGGCTTTTAATCATCATTCTTGGAATAAGAAAAGATTGCAACAGAAGTCTAGCTGTAACACACAGTATTTTTCTTTTTCCCCGAGCCCACTGTTTCTTCTGTCCTTTTGCTCCTTATGGGATGGCATTCTCAATGATGGGAACTGAAGCCTAAAATCATGTAAAAATATGCATTTACTTACCAGCAAACAGCTCCTGAGGATGAAATGCCCAGGGCTGGACTGTGTTTGGTCCTGCTGACACAGTGATTTTCAAGCACACAGTCAATATCTGATTTCAACTGTGTCACAGGCTAGGAGAATGTTTCATAGAATTAATTATGTGCACAATTCTTTTTGAGAACTCCACTCATTCTCTTTTGAAAGATTTTGTGGTATTTTCAGTGGCAAATGTTCTAAGAATCTATTACTTTGTAAAAAAAAAGAAAAAAAACCTAGTGGCTTAAAACAACAGCCATATATCATGGTTTTGTGTATCGGGGCTGGGGCAGAGATCAGCCAGGGAGTTTGGGCTCAGGGTGCTGTTGTTTGAGACAACTTAGAGGCACTTAGTGATGGATGGGCTGGGCGGTGGGTCCAAGATCACTTCATTCTCCTGCCCAAGAATGGCTGGAGATTGTTGATAGAAACACCTGCCCATGGCTTTATAATATATATATATATATATATATATATATATATATATATATATATATATAATTGATTTTAGAGAGGAAGGGAGAGGGAGAGAGAGATAGAAACATCAACGATGAGAGAGAATCATTGATTGGCTGCCTCCTGCACACCTCACACTGGTGATTGAGCCCACAACCCAGGCATGTGCCCTGACCTGGTATAGAACCCCAACCTCCTGGTTCATAGGTCAGTGCTCAACCACTGAGCCATGCCGGCTGGGCTGCCAGTGGCATTTTTATCTTGAAGGATTTAGAGTAGGAGGCCATCTTACATGCTACTCTGAGGTTCTAGAAACAGTGTTCTAAAATTCTGAAGTCCTGTGCCTAGAAACAAGATATCATTTCTTTCCCCCCCCCCCCCCATTTGTCAGATCCTTCAAAAGGTAACCCAAATTAAAAAAGAGAAGACATGGGTCCTGCATGTTAGGAGGGGTAGCAAACAAATTGCAGCCCCTTTATCCCCACTGTGGACAAATGCCAATGTTTTGGATGGAATTTTTAAAAATATATATATTTTATTGATTTTTTACAGAGAGGAAGGGAGAGGGATAGAGAGTTAGAAACATTGATGAGAGAGAAACATGGATCAGCTGCCTCCTGCACACCCCCTCCTGGAGATGTGCCCACAACCAAGGTACATGCCCTTTATCAGAATTGAACCTGGGACTCTTGAATCTGCAGTCCAATGCTCTATCCACTGAGCCAAACTGTTTTCAGCTGGATGGAGTCTTTTGAACTCTTCAACATAATATCCCTTTTGCTCACCATTCAGAAGTAACTTCTGTTAAAATGTTAATGTGTCTTGCCCAGATGTTTATTTTTGCTCAGGGTATATTACAATATTTTTTAAAAAGATTATATTGGGCTTTCTGTTTTACAAATTTTCTAAACAACATTTTGTGAGAATTATTTCCAATTAGATATATCTAAGTGTGTTTGAATGGCTTTGCATTACTACTTGATATAGACTATTCATATTTTTGGAAAATCTTCTAAACTTTAATATAAATAATATATGTGATGAATGTCCTTGTTGCTTAATATTTGTGAACTTCTACAAATATTTCCTTGTATTTATCCTTTACCTGGAACAACTGGGTTAAAGGGTATTTGCATTTTCAAGGATTTTTTAAATTGACAAATTGCCATTTCAGAAATGTTGTATTCATCTGTATATACACCAACACTTATATAACAAAAGTGATCATCTTGCCCTAGCTGATTTGGCTTAGTGGATAGAGCATGGGCCTGCGAGGACTGAAGGGTCCTGGGTTCGATTCTAGTCAAGGGCATGTACCTAGGTTGCAGGCGGGATCCCCAGCCCTGGTCAAGGTGGATGTGAGAGGCAATTAACTGATGTGTCTCTCTCAGACTAATGTTCTCTCTCTTTGTCTCTTCCCCTCCCTTCGAGTCTCTCTGAAAATCAATGGAAAAATATCTTTGGGTGAGGATTAACAACAACAACAAAAGTTATCACCTTTGGTTTGTGTGGGCCATCTTTCTTTCTTTCTTTCTTTCTTTCTTTCTTTCTTTCTTTCTTTCTTTCAATAGTCTACAGTATTTATTTATTTATTTTTAATGTATTAAGGTATTATATGTGTTCATAGCTTACCATTGCGCCCCCCCCCCCTCCCATTCATGCCCTCATTCCCCAGAGTTCTGTGTTCCTTGGTTGTACTTATATGCATGCATACCAGTCCTTCGGTTGTAAATATGTAATCACTATACAAAGATGCTTAAGAATCTCAGGAAGTATCCTATATAATAAAGAGGTAATATGCAAATTAACCATCACTCTAACACACAAGATGGCCACCCCCATGTGGTCAAAGATGGCCACCATAAGATGGCCAGCAGGGAAGGGCACTTGGGAGGGATCAGGCCTACAGAGGAGGACAGTTGTGGGGGGTCCCAGGACTGTGCAGTTGGGGGGATCAGGCCTGCAGGGGAGGGCAGTTGGGTGGGTGACCAGGTCTGTAGGGGAGAGCATTTGGGGGGGACCAAGCCTGCAGGGGAGGGAAGTTGGGAGGGTGACCAGGTCTGCAGGGGAGAGCAGTTGGGGGGGGGACCAAGCCTGCAGGGGAGACCAGTGGGGGGAGGGCAGGCCTGCAGGGGAGGACAGTTAGGGGGAGGGGATCAGGCCTGCAGCGGAGGACAGTTGCAGGGGACCAGGTCTGCAGAGGAGGACAGTTGGGAGGGGACCAGGTCTGCAGGGGAGGGCAGTTAGGGGCAATTGGGCCAGCAGGGAAGCAGTTAGGTGTTGATCAGGCTGGCAGGAGAGTGGTTAAGGGGTGATCAGATTGACAGGTGGAAGCGTTTAGGGGCAATCAGGCAGGTAGGCAGGCAAGTGGTTGGAAGGCAGCAGTCCTGGATTGTGAGAGGGATCCCAGATTGGAGAGGGTGCAGGCTGGGCTGAGGGACACCCCCTCACACCCTTGAGCATGAATTTGGTGCATCTGCACCGGGCCTCTAGTGTATAATGTTAGCTTATTTAGGCAGTCAATATCCACAGTGCTTCACTGATCCTTTCTTATGTCCTTACTTAAGATGAGGTTGTATTCTTACCTCCTCTTCCACACTCCCTGATCTTACAGAAAGGGCAGAGTGCTGGTGTCTTGTATAGGAATCCACAGTAAGATGAGCTGAAGTGGGGTGCAGTTAGAGTTTGAATATAGAGGTTCTTTGTTTTCTTTTAGGTGGCAGGAACTAGAGCCCTTAGAAGATACTGTGTAGGGTCTTCAGCCATCTGCTGAGAAGCCTTATGTTGTTAAGAAATGTGGTGAGTTTGAAATTCAGATGATTGGAGTACCCCTGTTGATAAACTAAGCTTGATAAGATTGCCTTTATTTTTATTATTTTTAAAAACATATATTTTTTATTGATTTCAGGGAGGAAGGAAGGAGAGAGATAGAAACATCAATGATGAGAGAGAATCATAACCAGGTGCCTCCTGCATGTCCCACACTGGGGATTGAGCTTGCAACTTGAGCACATACCCTGATCTGGAACCGAACTGTGACCTCCTGGTTCATAGGTGGATGCTCAACCAGCGAGCCACGCCAGCTGGGCAAGATTTCAAGCAGCAGATTTACATTAGCAGCTGCTTCCCACAAGGGTGGGAGGGGGAACAGCGGCATCTGAAGGGACTATCTCCTTTCCTAAAGTTCCCCAGCTTCTCTGTTTCCTATGTCGTCTGCTCTGTCTATGCACCTACCTTTAAGCACCTTCCTCCACTGGGCTGCTTCCTGTCATCACTGCTGCCCTCGCCTCTCCCATCAGTTTTTGGGGGACAGCTGAGGTGGGCACTTAGTTATTGAAAAGCAAAGGGGAAAATGCTGTCGGCCCTTCTAAACCTGTGGATCTCCTCCCCTGCTCTGACTGTGCTGGAGGAAGGATCGCCAGGAGGCTGCATGGCGGATGGGCCCCATTTCATAAGATGCATCCCCACTTTCTGTCTTGCTATGAAAGAAGATCTGAGAATCCTTTGTGAAACATCAGAAACGTCTGCTCTGGGTCCTTGCTGCCCCTCCTCGGTGGTGGCCATATGGCTTAGCACCGTAAGCACCGGGCTGTGACTCAGGGACTGTGTCTTAATGTTCAAGAGTCCATCTTCTGTTATTGATGCCAGCCGGCTGAGCCACCATCCGTAAAATGTGAATAATAAACTGAATGATGCCGGAAAGTAAAGAATAGTAATAAATTCTTCCCGTCACCCTAAAGTGATATAAAACGGCACCATAAATTATGGTAGGGCCCATCGTGGAAGGAATGCATTCTGAGTACTTAGGGAGGTAGATATTTTTAATGCTTTGGATTACTTTGGGCCTGATTGGGTTGGCAACTAGTCCCTGGGGTGTATGCATGTGTATAATGTTAAGCGAGTAGTTCTGAAAATTTTCACTCTCAATCCTCTCTTATCCTGGCCCTTCACAGGTACAAAGCTCATACCTAAAAGATTCTGTTTAAGTTTAAACTTGTGTTTACTAATAATAACAAATGAACTCTTCCATGAAACTAATCACTTTCAGAGCTAAGTTGTAATGTCACAGCTGCTATTTTTTCTGAGTGTTACCATTGGAGATAAAGGAGTTTAACATTTTTGCTTTTCAGTGCAGGCTGATTGTCTCTGGTCTTGCTGAAATAAGCAGCATCGTGTAAATATCTTTCTTTCTATGTTTCGGGCCTTCTAGAAGCCCAGGGAAAACGGACCCGGAGCACTTTGATAAAGCATTGGTAAATTTAGCTTCAGATGCCAGTGTCTCCAGGCAAAGAGTTCTTTAAAATATTAGAGTATGATATTGTTCATATAGTTTTAAAAATGGTTGGGTTACGTATTCCAGAGACTAAGCTATAAATAACAGAAACATTTTGCACGTTACTGTCATAAAATGAGAAGATAACTCTAGATGAATTAAGAGCATCTTTTCTAGAGATCTTTTCACTCCTAGCATGTGTTGTAAACCTCTCCCAGTCACACAATTCTCCATTCTTGGCACCTGCCATTCACAGCCGAAAACACTAGTGAGGACTTTCTTTCCCCTAAAAGAAGCACTATTGTATATGTTATCCTATGTGTCCTCAAGTTTTCAAAATGTCGATGTAGCATACATTACTGGATCTTTTCATTTTTAAATATTGTATCGGCACTATTGATCTTCTTCTTATGCATTTAAATTCTGGGTCAAACTTGGTGGAGAAGGACAGAGAACACACTGAAGAAATCATGATCCCAAGTTGAAACATTAAACGATAAATGTTTCTTTTTCCAGAGACTGGATCCCCAATTACAGCGTCATGCATTGGATTAGGCAATTCTAAAACACCTCCTCCAGGGCAAGCAGGAAAGTGTGTTCCAGGATACAATGGTGAGAAATGACCCTGATTTTTAAAAGTACCCGAGGTTAAAAAGCTTGGCATTTTCTTGGGTATGGCGTGAATCACAATGCATGAAACATGCTAGGTGCTTAGTATTTGACTGAATGAATACCTGTATTTATAAGGAATGCCTTAATTTTTATTAGCCAATTTGATCATCAATAAGATTATAGGCTTCCAATAACATGTTCTAAATGGCATTTTAACCAAGAAAATAGCATCATTTATAAGGCATGTTGATGATATGGATGTGATACAAAGAACAGACTGATAATTGCCAGAAGGGGAGGGTTGGGGGACTGGGTAGAAAAGGTGAAGAGATTAAAATGTGCAATTGATTGTTATAAAATATTCATGGGGATGTAAAGTACAGCATAGGGAATATAGTCAGTAATATTCTGATAGCCATGTATGATGCCAGCTGGGTATTAGGAATATCAGGGGAACACTTTGTAAAGTATACGATTGTCTAACCACTATGCTATACATCTGAAATGAATAAAAATAATATTGAATATAAACTGTAATTGAAAAATAAGTTTCCAGTTAAAAAAAACATAAGGATGTGAAATTACTATGTTATGAAACCTGCTAGGTACTCAGTACTTTATATACATTATTTTATTTCATGCTGAAGCATATTTAATTCAGAGATATTAGGACCATTTTAAAGATGAACTAACGGGTGCCCAGAAAGACTAAACTACTTTCCAAAGGTAACATAGCTGGTTAGCTCCTGAAGACTGTGCAAATCATTGTGTCTTACTTATTTTTGTTTATTTGGCTTGTTTTTGTGACAAAAGCTGCAGTTTTGTTTTTCTGTGTGTGTTTTTTTTCCATTATGCTACTTTTTTAAAATTTAGGAGTGATGATAAGGATTTTGAACCTTCTGGCTAGTAATAAATATAAAGAGTAAGGACTCCAAAACCAAAAATCTCCTCATCCACAATATCCTTCAGTATTTGTTGTTAAATTGTTGGTTGTGATTATAATAGTTCAGCACATTCCCTCCGGCTCCAGTCCCTAGTTGCATAATTAAGGGACATCATCTAACTTTTCAAACCTTCCGTTTCCTGGACTCCACCTGCTTCGGAGGGCTGCTGGGCTGTGGTGGCACAAGGAAGCGCTAGCACAGCAGCCCCTGTAGCGGGTCTGCACCAAGTCTAAGCTGGGAAGGGCGCCGACGTCTCAGAGCAGCCAGGTGGACTGACTCAATGCAGACTCAGACTTTTATCTTCCAGACAAGGAAAATGAGACGCCCAAGTTGGTATTTGCATAAGGTCACACCATTTAGCTTAATGGATTTGTGAGGAAAACCCAGCTTTGTGGGACAGAGTATGATTCCTGCATGTAGTTCCTGTTTGCATTGCAAATTACAAAATTGAGAGATTTGTCTTTTGCTTCTCCAACCTGAGAACTTCGTATTTTCCTCCTAGGACAATGACTAGGTAAGGTAATGTGGATCATTTGGTTTAACCCAACAGGTATATTTATAAAAAGACACGTAGGATTTTTTTTTTGGGGGGGGGGAAGGGCAGAAATAGGTATTCTGTGAAGTCAGTGATTTCTCCAGGCTTGGAAAGGCGAATCCAGTTTTAATGAAACCTTCCCTTTAAACAGTTCTGTCATCCCTCCTCCTTTTGTCAGAAAAAATCGCTGTAGCGCTGAGCCATTTCTAGGCACTGAAGATGTGGGAGATGTTGAGCGCATTTCCCTTCAGAAGTGTCAGTGCCGTTTTCATGTCCAGTGGTAAGGACGAGTTAAGCTTTGATGCCTCACGGAATTTCAGTACAGACATTTTTTATTGTCTGAAAGCCATTACAGGTTACACATTAGGACTAAAATATTCATAACCAAGGAAATAGTGACTTGATGACTCACAGTCTTTATATGCTTGGTGGCTTTTCAGAGATTCGGAAGAATAACGTAACATTCAATATTAGAATAAAAAGCAGCGCTCATTTGAGAAAGGAAAGAAGACCATGTTGTGTGTGTGAAAAACATTCAATATAATATAACTTCATGTTCACTGAATATCTTATACAAGCGTGTCACTTTATTCCCACCCCCAAGTAATTCTTATACCAACACCACCAGAAAGGAATCACCCTCACTTTTCAGATGGTAGATTGAAGGGGAAAGGACGGTGCTCAGGGACACAGAGCAAATGGCCGCTGCACTGGGACTCCGGGACACAGAGACGAAGTAGGCTTGGCCTCTACCCTTCACGAGCTCCCAGTCCAGTGAGAGACAGATAGCTGCCCTGCTCATAATTGTCAGGATGGAATTTTAAAAACAAAGTGCTCTGGGCACACAAAGAAGGGAGCCATTAATTTTTTTTTTTCCTGGGGATAATGTCCTTTTTTTCTCATAGCTTCTTTCAGTGGAATAACCTGGACGGATGAAGCTACATAACGAATCTATTAAGGCTTGAAACAGGAGGATACATCCTCATTTCCAGGTTCCACTAAGGTTACTGAAAATGGTTAATGCCTTGCTCTAACATCATTCAGGGTTTTAGCAGTGTAACACAGAAAGCACTGGGATAATATTTGGGAAGGTTAGATTGACCTGTAAGGCTTGTAAGTAGATATGAAGTCTTACATCAGAAAAATAAGGTTTCCAGGCTTTTTAGTACTTTATGTGTGTTTTTTTGTTTGTTTGTTTGTTTGTTTTTATAGAATAGAAGGCTGTTTAAATGGATATGAACATAGATTGTGAAATTACTAGTATGTTTGAAATATAATGTCTTTATGGAAGATTCTAAGGAGAAATTCAAGATCTTGTTAGAAATCAAAAGCATGTATTCTACATTTTTTGAGATATTTTCATTTAATTTATATACATATATATACTATTAATTAATATATATATTAATTAATAATATATATATTAGTGTCCCGGTGCATGAAATGCATGCACATTAAAAGGAATTAATTAGAGGAAATATTTTAATATTATTATATTCCCTTTCTCTAAATATAAATGTCAGTGATGAAAGAAAACTAGTAAAATGTATATGAAAATCTCCCTCCTGTCAGAGTCTGGGACATGCCGAGGGACCCAGAGTCAAGTCCCTGCCCACCTGCACGCGCCTCAAAATCGCTAGAGACCCAGACCCGGCTGGCCCCACCCCTGTCAAGCCCTGCAGGGCTAGGGTTGTGGCCTCAGGTCGCAGCTCCCTGTGAGGGTTGCCAGGGTGTGGCGATCATTTGCATATTAGCTCTTTATTATATAGGATGGTCTTACAGGAATTAAAAGATGCCTCTTTTTAAGCTACAGTTTTGAGTGTTGAATATAGAAAATAGGGAAACATTTATACTTTAAGATTATACATTTTTAGTCAGAGTATTTATTTGTGTTTTATTTTGCAGTTATGATTTTGGACGACAACATGCAAAAACTAAAGGCTCGGTGTTTAGGAAATATTGTGGTAAAGTAAGTAAAATTGCAATACTACTATTTAAAAGAGCAAGAACATATAATAATAATAAAAGGGTAATATGCTGATATCTTCAGACATCATTCTGGACATCGTCCCTGACAAAACCAGGTGCCTGTGGGCGGCCTGGGGGAAGCTGGCCAGCGTTCTGGCTGCATGTGGGCAGCCCGAGGGGAGCTGGTTCAGGTCCTGGGTGCCTGTGGGCAGCCCGAGGGAAGCCAGCCTGTGTCCTGGGTGCCTGTGGGCAGCCGAGGGAAGCCAGCCTGTGTCCTGGGTGCCTGTGGGCAGCCGAGGGAAGCCAGCCTGTGTCCTGGGTGCCTGTGGGCAGCCGAGGGAAGCCAGCCTGTGTCCTGGGTGCCTGTGGGCAGCCGAGGGAAGACAGCCTGTGTCCTGGGTGCCTGTGGGCAGCCGAGGGAAGCCAGCCTGTGTCCTGGGTGCCTGTGGGCAGCCGAGGGAAGACAGCCTGTGTCCTGGGTGCCTGTGGGCAGCCGAGGGAAGACAGCCTGTGTCTTGGGTGCCTGCGGGCAGCTGGAGGAGGGAAGCAGCCCAAGTGCCTGCTGTCGGCCAGAGGAGGGAAGCCCGGGTCCCAGGTGCCAGAGGTAAGCCGGTGCCGGAGGTAAGCCGGTGCTGGCAGCCTCGGGAAGGAAGGCCTACTCTTTCACGAATTTTTGTGCATTGGGGCTCTAGTTGATATATAATTTTAAGAAAATGAAATGCTCGCAATGAATGATATTATAATGAGGAGGTTACAGAATGAACTTGGATAGTGTTTGAAAACACACAGTGCCAATACTTACAATTTATTTATGTAAGTCCCATAAATTAGAACAAATTTAGATACAAACTTTAAAAATTGTATCTAATATATATATATATATATATATATATATATATATATATATCCTCTTTTTGACAAACATTTTAGGTTGTTGAACCAATTTGGTTTATTCTTGTGTATCCCTGTTTTTCCTTACCCCTGTTTCGTCAGCACTTTTTCTCTGCTTAAAAATGTTTACCCCCATTCTAAGCCTCTTAGTCATTTTTTCAAAACTTATGTTCATAAATAATTTTGAATGAACATCTTTGTCTTGCCCTTTCTCCCTTTCTGATAATTACCATACTACAGTATTGACTAATGTTCTAAAAGTGTAATTACTGAGTCAAACACTGGCATAATATAAAATTCCTGACTCATCAAGTATAATTTGCTGTTAACATTTTTTGTCATTGTTCATTTGATAGACAAAGTGCTAAAATTTAAAAATATTTAAATGTGCCTTGATTAAATCCATACTTTAAAATTACTTTGCTGATGGAAGCTGAAGTAGAAATTGACTAAGCTGGGAGACACACAGAATGTGTCATCGTCTTTTCTTTCTTTATAGACAAATTTTTAAATGGCTACCAAGAATATGATTTTATTGATTTTAAAAAAAATATATATATTTTATTGATGTTTTACAGAGAGGAAGGGAGAGGGATAGAGATTTAAAATCATCCATGAAAAGGAAACATCGATCAGCTGCCTTCTGCACACCCCCTCCTAGGGATGTGCCTGCAACCAAGGTACATGCCCTTGACTGGGGTCGAACCTGGGACCCTTCAGTCCTCAGACCAATGCTCTACCCATTGAACCAAACAGTTAGGGCTGTTTTTATTGATTTTTGAGAGAGAGAGAGAGAGAGAGAGAGAGAGAGAGAGAGAGAGAGAGAGATATTGGTTGCCTCCCTTTCACCCTCTGACCAGGACTGAACCTGCAACCAAGGTATGGGCTCTGAGCAAGATTTGAGCCCACCACCTTTTGGTTTGTGGGACAATGCTCCAACCAACTGAGCAACCTGAGTAGGCAGAATGTGTTGTTTTAATAACTGACACTATTTGGCGTACTTCATAGGTTGCTTTAGTGCCTCTGATTTTGGAATTTTCACTGAATGGTTTAGTAAAATTTACTGATATGGTTTGAGTAGAATGAGCTGCTATAAATAAGCAACATTGCATGTCAAGTCTTCTAACAGGTTTGTTTTCTCATTTATTTGGAATAGTTGTTTTGTTTTTGTTTTTTTTAACTTGGCATTCTCCTATTGGTAGCAGATTGTCTTGGGTTAATAAAACATTTTAAATTCTGTGAAAAGTAAATGAAAAATAGTAATTTAAAAATGTATTTCTTCATGTAGAAATACTTTAATTTTACAAAATACTAATAAGAGATACACATTCTGATGTAGTTCTTTTCAGATTCTTATGTTATCAGTAAACATGTAAGCACTATATCATTTTTATTACAAGTTTAAATTTTAAAACATTTTTTGTAAGTGGAAAAGTTAAATGTTGAATATGCTAATTGTTCTCATATTTTTCTGAATTGGAATGCGTATAAACAAAGGGCTAGTTGAAATTTGACCTGTATGGGGAAAAATGTTGTGGGTTGCAGGAGGGCTTGCTAAAGAATTAATCTGAACATGGTTTTGAGAGCCTTTAAGAGCACTCCAGCAGCATACACTTTTATATAATCTCCCAACTGTAAGTGAGTCACCTATTTCATAAAGCAACTTTTGCAAGATCTCAGTGGTGGCACTTGATACCAGCACAACTTTAAAGCCCTCATATGCTGTTGAAACCGGTTTGGCTCGGTGGATAGAGCGTCAGCCTGCAGACTGAAGGGTCCCAGGTTCGATTCCGGTCAAGGGCATGTACATTGGATGTGGGCATATCCCCGGTGGGGGGTGTGCGGGAGGCAGCTGGTCGATGTTTCTCTCTCATCGATGTTTCTAGCTCTCTATCTCTCTCCCTCTCTGTGAAATATCAATAAAATATATTTTTAAAAAATAAAGCCCTCATATGCTCCACCCTCTAACTATCAGTGGCTTTGCCCCATATCCATTCAAAAATAATACCCTCCTATATAATAAAAGCCTAATATGCAAATTGTCTTGGCTGGGATTTGGACAACTCACTGTGATGTGCGCTGACCACCAGGGGGTGGCACAGACATGGTGGGTGTCAGCGATGCGGCCCTGGCAGGGACAGCAGTGGAGGTGCTTCCAGCCCTGATGGGTCCAGATGAGAGCTGGACCACAGTGGTATGGTGGAGCAGGTGAGCGGCGGTGCCAGACCAAGGCCGTTACAAGCAGGGGTGCACCTGGACTCTAGTAATATAGTAATACCCCACAGAAACTATAATTACTTTTTCTTGAAGCCATTAGTATTACTTCAACTAATTGAAGTGACATGACTACTGCCAAAAGCATTCTAGGTTTAGATTGCTGCCAATTCAGACTGATTTTCCTGTCTCTCTATTCCTAAACAGGGAATTTTATTGTTCAGATCTGGGATTTTTGAGATTTTATTATAAATTATTTGAGAATATAATGTATAATGGCATGCAGTAGATTTTGATTCTTAAGTTAATAGTGAAACTAGGTATTTGGAAATATGATCTAATTTATATATATATGTGTGTGTATATGTATATATACATACACACACACACACACACACACACACACACACACACATATATATATATATATATATATATATAATATTTTAAAAATAAAATAAAAATATTCAGAAAAAGTTATTACCAATATCTCCTTTTTTTGGATTCTTTGTTCTCCTTTCTTTCTTTTTAAAATTTCTTTATTGATTATGGTATCTCATAATTGTCCTCATCCCCACATTCCCATCCCAACCTCCCCCCCCCCCCACTTATTGTCCCTGACCACTGGTTAGGCTTATAAACATGCATACAAGTCCTTTGGTTGAGTTCTCCCTTTTCCCCCCACCCTCCCCTACTTCCCTCTGAAGTTACAGTCTGATTACTGCTTCTCTGTCTCCGGGTCTGTTTTTGTTCATCAGTTTATGTTGTTCATTATTACCCCTAGATACGTGAGATCATGTTGATATAAGAACCGAAAATGAGACAGGCCATAATGGTCATGGTGAGAGGCAAATGAATCAGTCTGTAGTGAGTTTCTTTCTGGGCCAACAGTTCTTTTGAGTCCCAATTTCAATGTCAAACAGTTCCTAATGTGTACATGTCAGCAATGATATTTCAGTTCTGGATGGTGGACAAATGGTGGTGATAAAACAGTTTTTGAAACATTATTTCAGGAACTCATTTTTGTCTGTGGGAGCAAGGATTTCCTTTTGAAACTCACACATCCAGTATCCCAGTCTACCTGCTTGACCTAACAATTTTTCCTGCATTCCAATGGCTGCTTCCAGTACTCATAAGATGTTCTCATATTTAGCTTCCAATCTATTAAGAAGAATTGCTTGTGTCAGTTCATTAATTGTCTGGTGTGCCTTTTCTAGAATGGAAAAAGGCCAATGAATTATTTTTAAAGCACATAATAAATATACTTAATTGAATTAAGTGAAAGGGGGAAAAAAGCACACCTTCATAACTTAATAAAATTATTGTGATTTTTAAAAAACATTATGTAGCTGAAACTGGTTTGGCGTCGGTCTGCGGACTGAGGGGTCCCGGGTTCGATTCCGGCCAAGGGCATGTGCATTGGTTGCAGGCACATCCCCAGTAGGGGTGTGCAGGAGGCAGCTGGTCGATGTTTCTCTCTCATCGATGTTTCTGGCTCTCTGTCTCTCTCCCTTCCTCTCTGTAAAAGATCAATAAAATATATATATATTTTTTAAAATTAAAAAACACTATGTAATTTAGAGATAATCATTCTTTCTCTGTGGACCACATTTTATTTTTTTAATTAATTAATTTTTCTTTGTAGAGAACATTTTAAAGAATATCTATTATCTGGAAGCAGAGTCCTTTCCAGAGACCAGCTATATTACTGCTGAGTCCCTTGGTGGCCTGAAAATGGTGTTTGATTAGGGATTATATACAGTGTCCAACCTCCATAAAATATCTGAGATTCTAAACTATAAGAAATGCATAGATCCCCAAATTTCAGAAATACAAAATCAACATGTTTTATTAAATATGTATAACATTTTACATTATAACTTCATAGTCAATTGAGTCTTCATATTTTTTTATTTTATTTGCAAATAATTTTTAGGCTGTACTTTCTCACTTCTCATGATTCCCATATATGTACAATGGTAGCTGGGAAATAATAACCAGTGGTAAACTATATATGAAACTTCTTTTCAAATGATTTCAAAAGCAAATTTACAAGTTATTATTTTTTAGAAAATGTTCCAGTTCATATGGTACATTATTATATTTTATTTTCATGGATGAGGGACAAAGCCACAAGTAATAAAAAGGATTAAGTCCATGAAGGGCTTAAATCTGCGCTAGCATCAAAAGCTACTGCTGGGCATGCTCCGTATAATAATTAAGTGGAATAGCCTTTGAAAGAGAAATATATTTTAATTGCAATTATGTTCACTAATTATACTTACAGTGATTAGGAAGAACAGAGGGGAAAATTTGCATGGAATATTTGAAAAATATGGAGTTCAAACTATATTGAAATAAATCAATAAAAATAATGACATTGTTTTAATCCTAACTTTTTTTGCTTTTTGTAAATATTCTTGTTTTACAATAAAAGCTATTGTAAATAGTATAAAAAAGATGGAAACTATTTCTGGCACTTCTTTAGAATTTGCAGCTATAGTAATATTTCCATACTTCATAAGATACGAAATGTAATAATTCACTTTGTTATATTAAAAATAGAGGCCTGGTACACGAATTTGTGCACAGGTAGGGTCTGGCCGGCCTCCCCAGATAGGTGCTGATTGGGGATAGCCAGCAAGGGGGTGGGGACACAGGAAGTTGGCTGGTCCACCCTGTCCCTGATTGGGGTGGGGAGGGCCATTGGGGCCAGGGTCGGCTGGGGGGAAGGGCACCAGGAGCTTGGCTGGCTTGCCCCGCTTGCCCCGCCTCCATTGGGCTGGTTGGTTGGCCAGCCACAGTGAATATCAGAGCAATCCATCTCTCCTATCGTTCTGGTTGTTTTGGTCACTTGGCTTTTATATATAGAGATGACTCATCCCAAATCACAAAAGTGACATGTAGTAATTTTGAGAAAAGTGCTTGATCCTCTTTGGTATTTTAGACTCCTTTGTTAAGGCTTTCTAGAAATCTCAGCTTTGCTCTCCTGGGGATTCCTTCACTTCTGGAAGGCAGGCATTTTAGTGATTTCTAAGCCATTGCAGAATTTAGAGTGCAATGAACATGAATCCTGCAGCTCTCATAGATTACTTGCACTCACAGGATTAACCTTTCTCATAGAAAAATGACATCTCTGCACAGTTATTAGAAAATTCCTTTGATTTTAAAACTTACTCTGGGCAGTTAATTTAGTAGGAAAGTTAGGACATCTGAATTACTATGAATACAAAGTGTTCATAAATTTTAGAAGGTGCCCCTGCAATTGCATCTAGTACTCTAAATTGAGAAATAAAAATAGGAGTCAGTAATTTCCAGACAACACAAAGCAGAGCACGAGGGAGCATTTTAACGGTAATTGCCTTCCTCGGTACCACGGCGCTCACTGTTATTAAAGCCATAGGTCTCTGGCTCTTCCTCTCTCTTGGGCAGACATTTTCTCTGACTAGACCCAGTGGTTGCTATTGGAAGTGTGGCTTGTTTGCCTCCTGCTGTTTCCATGCCTTGTGCCCTGAAGGCAGTGATGGGGTGTGAGAGAGCTGTATGGCACCATCCCAATGCCTTTTTCTCTGCTGTCTGCCAATTTCTCAGCCTCCGATTACTGAACTCTGGGCCCTTAATGATGTTAGTTTACATCTTTACAGCTTAGAAGAGTGATTGAGTCATTGTGTTGCTGTCTTGGGGGAGGGTCAGGACAGCTTTCTTTTTATCAGTGTATCCTTTGAGCAAAATCGAGAATGTCATATAATTGTAAGGCTGTTCTTTCCTAAATCTCATTTACAGATTTCAGTATAATCGTGTAAAGCCTATAACAACACTGGTATGTGGGGCAGTGGGAGAGGCATTATCCTCATTTTAAACCCAGGAATCTAAATATCATTAGTAGTTATATAGCTAAAACTCACATTTAGTACCTTCTCATTTGCCTGCCCAGAGAGAAAGAAGTTATGGCCTACTTAGTTTCTTCTGAGAAGACAAAAAGCAGCTTCGTAAGAAAACCTTGAGTAAAGCCTTTCAGAAACCATAGGAAATACTGGCAGTGCAAAGTTGGGAGCTAAGTTCAGATTCTCTAGGTAACAGGAGTTGTATGTTCAGTTTACTTTTATTACCACCTGGGTTCCTGATGGAGCAACGACTATGGACCATCTTTTATCTGGCATTGATGGCTGCTACTTGTATTGGGTTAGAAAGAGCCCAGGGGAGGCCCAGCTGTGAAGCAAGGCAGGCTGGTGCTGGTGCCAGGTCTTGGGCCTTTGATTGATAGATTTGAGGCATGCTGACTTCAGCTGCTGCTTGTTTGGAAGGTTTTAGCAAAGTCTGAAGGCCTTTCAGATGGAAAAGCAGCTGCAAACAGCCTGGTTGGGTCTGCAAATTAGGTGGATGGGATCTCAGAGAATCGCTAGGGCAGAGGGAACAATGTGAGCCAGGCTGATGTAAACTCAGACTTGGCAGCTTGTCAGCTCGGGGATAAGGTGGGGTCTCAGCATTGACCCACACGAGCAGCCCTGTCTTAGAGAAAGCTGTCACCAAGTTCTTGCTCTGATGCCAGACAATCCAGTTCCTCCCAGAGTATGTCTCTGTATCTCCCAAAGTCTTTGTCCCAAAGCTGGAACTTAGAGGGAGTGTATTCATGTGAGTGCATCTGCTTGCCCTTTAAGAGGAAGTTCCTGGGTTTCTGTCGGGCTCCCTGCCATTCAGCCACAATCCCTGCTGTTTTTTACAGCCTGAAGTTACGGGGACTTCTCTTCCCAGCTCTGACGGTCTGATGTGTGACTGTGACCCCCTTCTCCACACGGGAGACCTCCGCAGCCAAGATATCTCTGCAGGCTAAAATAAATCTCATGTGGGTGTTGGACCAGCCTGTTCCTCACCTCCCACCCTCCCACTAGTCTCAATGTGCTTTCTTTTTTACTTGTCTAGTTGTAGGACTTCTATTCAGCCAGCTTTCAAGTGGCTCTGAATGATGACTGTTCTGTATTTTGGTTGTGATTTTGATGTGGTGTGAAAGCCTGTGACAACCAATGTTTACCTACACCACCATCTTGGTTCTCTCAATATTGGTCTCTTTGGGAAAGGACATTTTCTAAGAGGAACTCCTGATTCATAATTTGAAAGGTTATAACAAAACTTCCCTTTTCACTCTTCTTGGAAGATTGAAAGAGTTGGGAAAAGTATCATAGGGTGGTAACATTTGATTTTGGATTTGAAGGATGAGTATAGGCAACAACCAGCATATATCTTAGTATTTCCATAAGTTTTCCTTCCTTATGCCAGTCTAATGTATTTTTGTTATTAAAACTAGTATACACACACACACACACACACACACACACACACAAATGTCCTTTTTCTTTCATTTCAGAAAAAGAGCCCCAGTGTACACTCTATTCCAGAAGGAAGACCTGAATGTAATATAAAATGATGATTAGAATAGCAATGAGGAAATTGATAATTTGGAATACTCTAAAAAAGTTCTGTTCTCTGTGCTCTATAGCTCATATACACATCACTTCTGTCTGGACGTTATTGCTTCTCTTATTTTTTTTTTTTACTTCATTGATATATGTTCATAAATTATGGAACCCTCTCTTTTCTACTTTTCTTAAGGACTACTAAATTGTATCTTCCAAGATTCTTTCTTTAGAGTCCCTTTTGTAATATTTCAGATAACAACATCTGAATTTTTTAAGACAGCAGAGTTTATTAGTGAAGAACATAGAGCATTTGTTTATTTTATACTACTATTTGCCAAATGCAATTTCTCATCTTGCCTTTTAGCTTGTTCCTCAATTATATCTGGCAATAATGAAGTAGTTTTCTGGGAGAATCTTAAAAATGGCTTGTGATAGATACTAAATGCCATTTCCAGCAGGCTAGTGTTAAAAATCTTTTCTTCTAAATAGATCTAGCAGGATAGAGTTTAACCACTTGCTGTGAAACTTTCCTGACAAACATCTTAAATGTGTACATATTGTCTTTATTTCATTTACTTGTTGGATAGACATCATTCATGACAGCTCCCTATTGTATTCTAAAGAACACTCATTTCTTGTAGTGCACAATAATGCCAGGATCTTCTTGAGTCTGAAGCTAGAGATTACATCTTTGTATCCTCAGTGTCTAACACTGTGACTGAGGAACAAGCACCCAACATTATTGATTGAATCAAGAAAATAAAGGCATGGGCTAATGCATGCATGATGAATGAATAAATTAATAAATGAATGAACAGCACGATGGAATAATCCCTCTGCTGTTTTCTTCTCTAACTTCAGAATTTTCATCCTCTTCCCACTGGCCAGTTCTATTCAAATCTTTGTCATCCTAATTCAGCCTCTCTACATTAAACCACTGACTCATATCTCTTCTTCCAGTGACCCACACTTTTAAAAAGTATAGTCTGACTTCACTGCCTCCACTTACTTCCTGTTCACTCCTTAATTACTTCAGTATTGCCCCCTTCACTCTATTGAAATGGAACTCCTAAGGATGCCCCAAAATTTCTTAATTACTGATTCCATGACTCTGTTGAATTCACTTTCAAACATGTGCACTTCATTTAAACATTCTTGAACAATCAGTCAGTATGGACAACACTCTGCTCTGGTGATTCCTAAGATACCATTTCTCTTAGTTCTCATACATCTCTTATTTTTACTTTACTCTGTTCAATGGTCTTTCTTTTCTTTCTTTTTTTTTAATCTTTTTAAAATACTGATCTTAAAGACGAAAGAAGGGCAACAGAGAGTGAGAGAGAAACATTAATCCGCTATCTCCTGCACACCACCTACTGGGGATCCAGCCTGAAGCCTAGGCATGTGCCTTAACTAGACATTGAACCAGTGTCCTCTTGGTGGATGGGATGACATTCAACCAACTGAGCCACACCCAGGGGTCAATAGTCTTTTTCGTTTGGTTCTTCTTTAACACTAGTGTTTGATCTTGAATTTCTCCTTATTCTGCACTCTCTCCCTAGAACTACCCTTGACACATTATTCTTGATTTTCAAGGTCTATAGATATAATATTCTTATGCATACTTCTCTCACAGGAACTTGAGATAGTATAAAAATATACACTGTTTCTGCTCTTCAGAAAATTTATGCAGATATTTAAAGTTTTGTGAACCAGCTAAGATTATCAGGGATCTTTGAAGAATAGAGATGGTAAATATATTCAACTTCTGGGAAGTATAAGATATTCCCTTTCTTGCCAATAGCATTTGTACTGAAAAAATGTGAAACTCTTGGTCCCATATATACTCATTGAATTAGGTACATATTAAACCACCAGGTAATATTCAATACATTACATATCAACTCATTTGGATAATTATTGTAAACACTTAGGTATCTCCATTTACTGAGAGGAGATAGTGTCTAGATGCTGGTGGACCAAATCTTGAATTTGAGAGAGATAAAATGACAGAGATGCTTGTTTAACAGCGTGTCCTTTTATATGCATCATGGTTAGTAAGGACAATGATATGTGCTTAAGGACTTGGATCAGAATATCTGTATATCACCAATCATGTGGGAACTAAAAAACAGCTGATCTAATTAAACCTGACATGGGCATTGTAATTTGCCTCAGACCCTACTACTCTCTATTGTCCCCAATCCAGCCTGAATATCAGTTGCGACACTTTATTATAGTTACCTTTTACTTTTCTTATTGTAGGGAAATAGGTTCTTATACCGTTGTTTTTTTTTGTTTTGTTTTGTTTTGTTTTGTTTTATTTTTTAATGTTCCCATGCTCTGGCTTATTTGGCTCAGTGGATAGGGTGCTGGCTTGCAAACTGAAGGGTCCTGAGTTCAATTCCAGTAGGGGGCACATGCCCATGTTGTGGGCTTGGTCCCCAGTGGGAGGCAGCCACTCCATGATTCTCTCTCATCATTCATATTTCTATCTCTCTTCCTCTTCCTTCTTCTCTGAAATAAATAAAAAAAATATATTTTTTAAAAGTCACCAAAAATGAAAGAATAACTATGCATCATATTTAGAATGGCCTACAAAAATGTATACACACTTAACAGCTGATAGCTCAACTGATGTTTCTTTCTTTTCAGATTTAACACATTGGAATTAATAATTCATATATATATATATATATATATATATATATATACTGTATTTCTTTTTTAATATATTTTATTGAGTTTTTACAGAGAGGAAGGGAAAGGGATAGAAAGCTAGAAACATCTATGAGAGAGAAACATCAATCAGCTGCCTCCTGCACACCCCCTACTGGGGATGTGCCTGTAACCAAGGTACCTGCCCTTGACTAAAATCAAATCTGGGACCTTTCAGTCTGAAGGCTGACGCTCTATCCACTGAGCCAAACCGATTTCAGCTATACTGTATTTCTTGGAAACAACTGGAAATTACTTGTCATTTAATGTGCAAGAAGAATGCCTCTCCATAAGATTTATTGTTGCTGTTTTCATTTAGTTGGCTTTACTCATGAATTACATTTCTTTTGGTCCCTATTGGATTTTGATTGAATTTTGATTGGTCATCCCTTCCTAGAGTCCCCTTCACTTCTTTATCCTTGAAAATGTTGCTAGTACATTTAGAATGATTTTTAGTTTTTGCCATAGAGCATTTTCAGTTGAATGTTTAATCCTATCTAATAAAGAGGGAATATGCTAATTGACCATAACACCCTCAAAAAGATGGCAGTGCTCACAGACAATAAGGAGGGAATATGCTAAGCCCTCAAAGATGGCTTTTCCCACAACCACAAGATGGTGGTGCCCAGTCCTCTCAGCCCTGCCAGGGCAGCAGGCACTTGGCATGGCTGGGCCCACCCCCAGGTGGGTCTGGATGCTCTGAGTTCCTGCCTCCAGAGTCCCCTAATCCCCTCAGCTCCCCCCTCCCCCAGGCTCCCAGGGCCAGCCCAAGGTGCAGGCAAGCCTCGGATGGCAGCTTCCTAGATGCCCAGGGTCTCTCGAGGCTCAGGTAACAGAGCCAGCCCAGGCTTGCCCTGTTGGCAGTGGCAACAGCAGTGTGTGATGGGGACATTGCCTTCCCCTGACCACTGGGTTGCCTTCCACCCCTGAGGGCTCCCGGACTGTGAGAGAGGGCAGGCTGGGCTGAGGGATGCTCCCCTCCAGTGCCCATTCACCCATTAAGGGATATTTGGATTGTTTCTAGCCTGAGGCAATTATAAATAATGCTGATATATATATATATATATATATATATATATATATATATATATATATATTCAAGTATAGGTTTTTTTGTGCAAAAATTACTTTTTACTTATCCTGCCAAAAACAATTTGAATTTTCATACACCAGGCCTCTAGTAATTAATAATTTTACACTGGGTTGTAAAATACTAACATGGAAACTGATGAAGTAAAATTATTTACTTGACGGTTTAGAAGTGTTAACATAACAAAATCAGTAAAAAGGATTACCTGCTTTCTCCTGCTGACTTCACTGGAGTTTCTTCATGAACAGTGATAGTAACAAAAGCAACAGCAACAACATAGCAACATCTCTGTAGTTGTTTTTTTCCTTCTTTTTTTCTTCTTAACAAATTATAAAATGCTTTCACGTACATTTAAAAATATTACAAAAAGTAGATCTAACAAGGGAGGCTGGACTTGGTGGAAATAGGCAATTGCAGAGGGTCCTGCTTGTAACCTGATCTCATTTTCTGCCTGACAGAAAGCGAGATTACAATCCAGTGCTTCCCATTTCTAAGGGTGGGGTGGAGGGTGCATGAAGTTGCTTCATGTGGGCAATAGCCATGTCTACTTCGTGTTCAATTTCTCAGCATCAGCCCTGTGAAGTAACCATTTCACTTAGTATTTTACCTGTGTGAATACAGGAGGCTAGATTTTTGAAAATCCTTAAGTTTTACAGTATCTAAACTTCCAAACTATAAAACATTTAAAATGTTTTTTGTATCCAGAAAACACATTGGGTGATTATTTTTGTTAGATGGCACTTCCTATAGGGAACTGATATAGAATCTATTAATTTATTTATAGACTATTGCACAAAAATTTGTTCAATAGGCCTTCCTTCCCCTGGCTGCCAGCACCGGTTTTCCTCTAGCACCTGGGACCAAGGCCTTCGCTCTGGCCGCTGCCTTCTGTCTTTGCTCTGGGCAGAGTGCCACTCCTGAAGCTCCCTTCACCCCCAACTTCCCCCTTATTGCAGGTGTCCCACTCTGCCTGGCCACTTGGTGCCTGTCCATGCAAATTAGCCCGCTATGTTTGGTGGGTTATTTTGCATACTTACTCCTGATTGGCTGATGGGAGTTGTGGAGGTATGATCAGTTTGCATATTTATCTTTTATTAGTGTAGGTAGATAGTATATAGATAGATGATAGATAGATAGATAGATAGATAGATAGATATTAAGCACTTGCTATGTGTATAATACCTGTTTGATCATATGGAGGAAAGAAGGGTATATAAGAGAGTTATTGATGGAAGTGGGGTTTTTAGGATGCTGCTGGCATAAGAATTTCTGAAGGCCTACATGGGAGTTTGAAGTATGATAGAAATTTTGTTTCTGTGGAATTACACCCCTGAATTCCCAAGTTCCCATTTCCCTCAGTCCCATCATAAAAGAAATAGAGCTATGGCTTTAGCAGAGCTAGAATCAAAGGCAGGGTCCAGAGTTTCTGCTCCATGTTGGAGCACACATCCAGTCCAGTATCAGGCTAGCTGAGTTTGTGCTCCCCACTGGAGTTCATCAGTCCATTGCATGTGGGGTCTGCAGAGATACATGGCCAAAAGGGAACACAGGCAGGAGCAAAGCCACAGTAACCAGAGAGCTAACAGAGTGTGAGCCAAGAGCCAAGAAGCACAGGACCCACACAAGAGAACAAATTCCTTTGTCTAAGGCCATGGTCAGCAAACTGTGGCTTCCGAGCCCCATGTGGCTCTTTGGCCTCTTGAGTGTGGCTCTTCCACAAAATACCATGGCCTGGGCGAGTTTATTTTGAAGAAGTGGCTTTAGAAGAAGTTTAAGTTTAAACAATTTGGCTCTCAAAAGAAATTTCAATGGTTGTACTGTTGATAGTTGGCTCTGTTGACTAATGAGTTTGCTAACCACTCTGATATAGGGGATTATATATTTCCAAGTTTTCAGGGGCTTGTAGTGGCCCTGCCTCTCTAGCCAATGATCTCTGTTTCAAGGTTTGACTGACATGCATCTGCCCTATGTCAGTGACTCACTGTACATGCACTCACCTCCCCTTTGGAGGACCCGTTCTCCCTTGATCTGCAGGGAATGGGCCTGTGGCTTCCTGGGGAGTGTGAAATTGCAGCTTCCAAATGACATGCCTCTAATATTTGGCCTTCCTTTTGCTCCTTTCCTATTTAATAACTAGCTAATTATAATGGTATCAAGAGGAAACTAATTGGAAAAAAGATATATACTACCTTCTATTTTGTTCATAGGAGTGAGAGATCACATGGGTTTGCATGGTCATGAAAAGAAATAATTGAAGGGGAGGAGTGAGAGAATTCAGAGACTGGGGAGGCACATTGCTTGTGAACAAGACTCTTCATGGAATGTTTAATTGGCGCGTTCAAGATAACCAGGAAAGAAGTGAATTGATTTGACCACGGTAGAAGGATATTTTTCTTTAAAAAAGTAATTTAGTGATTCATTTTGGCTTTTTAAATAAATGCTATACTTCTTTTTGAAATAACGGTTGCTGCTAATAATGACTCAACGCCAAATGTGTGCCCTTCCCAGAAGCCACAGTCATCCCTCACTGACTCTGCTCAGGAGAGGTCAACTACTTCAGCTTCAATTAGACATGATCAATCCAGCAGATTTAAGGCTTACATCTTAATTATAGGACTTGAATTGCAGTTGTCTGTCACACTAGAACATTGTTAGTTGTAATCAACCTGCCCTCTTTTACTGCTTTTATAATAATTCTAACTGCTCTGTTTTTATATAAGGTTGCCATTACCACCTGGGGCTTTTTCAGGACTCTGGAAGAATCAGGAAGCGTTCAAGCACTTATACTTTGAAAAATTTCCTGTAAGAACTTTATTATACTTTCTTTTAATCTTCTTATAGACGTCTCTATAGTTCTTGGCAACTTGCTCCTAAGAATGTAGATGACAAAGCAACTTTGAAAAGATGTCTGGACCAGATTCCAGATTTCAGGGATAATAATGCCCAAAGTACATAAGTAAGTCACTTTTATATTTATTTTTATTACTCTCCAGACATAAATTTTCTCAGTTTGTTTTAGCAACTTTTCCTGGAATTTAACAGCCCTCAGTATCAAAAAGTTTTTGTGAGAGTAAAACTTAGTAGGGCTCTCTATATTATTTCCTCCATTGGACTCCGTCCGAGATTGAAAGCACCTGATCAGAATTGGTCACTGTCATTAAGACCCCTTGACCACTTCTGCTCCTGGTTATTGAGCAAAAAACAATTGACTTGTCAGAAGTTGTATCTTTCCATCTCTTTTTGTATTTTTGACATTCTTTTCTGTGTTTTCCCTGAGTTTTTTTTTTTAATTTTAAAATTACATTTAAAAATACAGAAACAGGATAAAGACAGTATTCTCAACAACCTGCACCCAGTGACCTGGATAACAAAGAGTGTCTTCCTGTTTTCTGTTTTACAATGTACCTGCTCCTCTGTGCCACGGTCATGTGTTCTATGGCTGTTACAGAACTTTATTGATAACACACATCAGGTCCCACAGTCATTTTTTTGCTGTCATCTCATTTTTATTTCCTTCCTTGAGAGAGATATGTGGTCTTCACGATTCACTAGGTAAAGAGAATGTTCACAGTTTCATTAAAAGGAAAAAAGTGAATCGAAGTATTTAGCGTTCTGTTTTTGTTAGTGAAGGACAACTAACCTAATCAACCAGACAAATGGCAAAATTTAAATTAGCTTCCTTTAGAAAGAGACCTCACAGGTAAATGGCCTCAGTAGCCAAGATTGAACATACCCCTGAGGGACTGTGGTGAAGAAGATTTGTAAGTATAGTTGACATCAGTCCAGTAAATCAGTCCAGTCTTCAGAATGCTGGCGTGATTAATTACAACCTGCCAAAAGCAAATTCTCCGTGCATGTGGTTTTAACATGATCACCTTTAACACTGACAGCTTTTTCAATGTCCCAGTTTATGTTTAAACTACAGGTAGTGAGTCTGTACTCCGTCTTGTTATCCTGATCTCAAATCGCTCATCTAAGGGGTTAACAGCACAGAAGACTGAGTAACTTGACCATAGCTTAGAAGTAACAGAGCTTACATTTGAACCCCTGTAATCTGGTTCCAGAGTCCTTGCTCTTGAACTAATACTACATATTTCCTCTAATAGTATTTGCAGTCGTCATTGCAATTAGTGCCAATTATTGAGGACTCATGGTGCACCAGGGTCTGTCCTCTTTACATGCACCGTCTCCTTTATGGCTCACAGAAGCCTTATCAGATGAGCATACTGAGTGTGAGGAGGATTCAGAAACACAAGTAGTGACCCACTGGGATCAGTTCCAAAGCCCATGCTCACAAACACAGGTGTCAAGATAACTCAGAGGCATTAGAGACATAATATTTATTTCTTCATACTTACTCTTGATTCTTCATTCTACATGACTTCTGGACCAGTGAAGAGGTGCTGCTCCCTGGAGCAGATTAAAAATTTAATTTCATACCGACGACTTTATTATGTTTCGCTGAAGCGAGATTTCAGTCCTAATCCATGTTAATAAACCGTGCTCTGTTTTATAATTATTCATAGAGAGATTTAAAGCTTTTAATTATTAGCACAATTAGAGAATAAGTCTGCCAAAGAATTACTTGGCAATACCAAAGTGGAAATGTTGAGCTATTACGTTTCACTTTAAAAAAGAAATTTGATTCATAAGCTTTACAACTCCAAGTCCAAAAGCTTAACTCAAAATACATATAAGAACATTTTAATTTATTCTTGGTTATTAGTGGAGCAAAGAGTTTCTATTAAGCTTTCAACAATCAAAAGTAATTTAATTTCATAGTCTAGTTATATAAAAAAAGTCAAATGCATATAATAAATTAATTTTGAGACATTTTATACATTTTATCAGCCTTGAAATGATTATATTACCCAATAGTATATATGCTAATGAGAGATTTTTTTATTCTGATTTTCAGGGATATTATGACACCATGGATGCTGGTTACATGGATGAAGAAGGCTATTTGTATGTTATGTCACGAGTTGATGACGTGATAAATGTTGCAGGTCACAGGATTTCTGCAGGTGCCATTGAAGAGGTATTGATGGATGTTGGTCTGCTATGCTGGGTAATGTTTAGGAACAGAGCTGAGCCAAAGTCAGTATTGAGTTTAAATTATTCAACCTGGAAAATCACCAAACCCTTCATTTCAAGGAGAGGCTAGATTACTCTGGTATCTCACCTTCTCCTTGTGGTTTTTCATGTTCTCCATACACTCCCCCATTTCTGTACTAGTGATAGTATGAAATTTTTATGTATATGTTATTTATGGGGCTGTCTATATACACTTGTCTTTTGATATTTGCTCCTTGATTGCTTCTAGCCTCTTGATTTTTCTCCTGCTTCATAACCAGGTTTGTTCATAGTCAAATTTAAACATTTTATTATACTCTTAAATCATGAGAAATTTTTGCCAATATAAGTTACACAAAGTACCCAGAAGAGATTTTTTTAAATGTTTTTAATTATTCACCTCTACATAGAGTAAAAACTCCACTTTTTTGTTGTATAATAATACGAGGGTTTTTTTTTTACTTGTATATATTTTTATAACCATCACCATAGAAGGGATACAGAAAAATTTCAGCACCATCAAAAAATTCCCTCATGTCATTTTCATACTCTGACCCTCTCTATTTCTAACCCCTGATGCCCACTGAATTTTTTGTTTCATTGTTTATACATTCTCTAGAATGTCCTATAAAGAAATAACACAATACTAATATGTAACTTTTTGAAACTGGGTTATTTCACTCAGGAAAGCACATTTGAGGCCATCCCAGTAACTGTGTAATATCAGTAATCTGTCCTTTCATATATTGCTGTGCAGTATTCCACCTTATGGCTGTGCCAACCAGTTAATGTACCCATTAAGGGATATTTGAATTGCTTCTAGCTTGAGGCAATTATAAATAATGCTGGGGGGGGGGGAGTGAGAGGCGACTAGGTCAGTGGGTGGGGCAGTTAGGGTGACCAGGCCAGCAAAGAGGAACAGTTGGGGGTGACCAGGCCAGCATGGGGGGGCTGTTCAGCTTTTCATTGCTGGGATAAACCTCACTTAGTTGCAATGCATTATTGTTTTTGTATATTGATTTAAAAAGGGGCATTATTCATTGTTCTGAAGTTAGTTTTGTGTGATAATTATATAGCAACTTTATATTTTATGGATAATATTTATAGAATATTATCATCTATCTTTTCCATTCTTTCATTTTAATCTATCTGAATATTTATGCTTCCTGTGGATTTTAGATATGAAATAGTAATAGTTGAATCTTGTTTTTATTTTTATCCAATCTTTTACTATTTATCTTTTAACTGGTATCTTTAGATCATTTACAGTTAAATTAATTATTGATATATTTATGTCTACTAGTTTATTAGCTGTTTTGTTTGTTTGTTTTGTCTTTTCTTTTTTTCACTTGCCCCATATCAGCTTTTCTCTCTTCTTTTAAGTCGTTTGATTCTTTTTGTAACTTTTGTGTTTTTTTTCCCTAAGAACTTTTATTTCCATTTATTCTAAAAGTGTTTGCCCATACTTCTTGGACCATTTGTTAATTTTATCCTGAATGTGCAAAGATGTGCTCTGGATAATAGACAGATTTCTTAATAATAAGTGTGTCATCACCTTCTTACTCCAGATCTTAATCCTAGGTAACCCAAGTGAGCTGATGGGAAATGTCCTTACTAGAGTAGCCAGACACTCCCTAGATGAGAAATAAGGAAAAGGATTTTTCTCTGCTGATAAGGAGGAAGGAGGCTGCTACCTTTCTTGTTCCTAGAAGCACCTAGTTGGAAATCTAAGGGCCTGAATCCAAACTTCAACTCTTTGATATGTAAAGAAAATCTCTCCTGGAGCAAGATAACCCTTTGTCTTCAACCTTTGTGACCTAGAAATGTTTCTGAGGCTTCATCTTTTTGACATGTAAATATCTAGGGAAAGAGTGAACCAGCCTTAGCACCTAGGGAGTTTAACCTAGGGGTTAAGCAATAATCATTTGGCCCTCTCAGGGAAACTAGAAAAATTGTATTATCCTGTCAGATCAGAGCAATTAACTAGACAAATATCTGCAACTCTAATTCTCACAGTATTTTAAAATTCTCAGGAGGCCACAGTTTTAAATATATATATATATATATATATATATATATATATATATATATATATATATTTTTTGTTGTTGTTGTTGTTGTTGTTGTTGTTGTTGTTGATATTTTACAGAGAGGAAGGAAGAGGGACAGAGAGCTAGAAACATCTATGAGAGAGAAATATCCATCAGCTGCCTCCTGCACACCCCCTATTGGGGATGTGCCTGCAACCAAGGTATATGCCCTTGACTGGAATCTAACCTGGGACCTTTCAGTCTGCAGGCTGACACTCTATCCATTGAGCCAAATCTGTTTTGGTGGCCACAGTTTTTTTTGTTTTGTTTTGTTTTGTTTTGTTTTTTTTAACAGGAGAAATTCATGCAAGTTTTACTTCCCCATTGTTGTAAAAGTTGCATTAAAATATTTGTCTGGTGATTCTAATATTTGGGTCATCTTGGGTTTGCATCTGCTCATTGTCTTTTTTCTTAAGCAGTATTTAGTTTTTCCTCATTTCCTTTCTTTTTCTTTGATTTAAAAATTTTCCATATTTTTTAATTATTAATTTTCCTCGGTTTTGTTGTTGTTGTTTGTCTGTTTTTTAAATGTCCAGTAATTTTAGATTTTTATCCTGGATATTTTGAATATTGCATTGTGAGATTCTGGATTCTGTTTAAACTGTCTGGATTTGTGTTCTTACAATGTTTTATTTTAGCAGATGGTCAAGGTCAGACCATATCTCCTTACCCACTTTCTGCGGACTGTGCTTTCAGCATCAGTTTAGTCTTCAAAGCCTTTGCAATGCTACTCTAGTTCATCTCACACATGTCTCTCCCGAAGGTCAACCTGAAAGTTACGTGTTCAGAATCTTCTCTGTGCTGACTCCGTTACTGAACTAAAGGGGGTTGCTTGTCTGTGTGCATCAAAGGCCAAGCAAGTGTGCACAGGAGTTTGCAGCCAAAAAAGTAAAGTTTTATTTTTAAGGAAATGGTGCCATACCCAGGGTCACAGGTGAGCTCATGCTCAAAGACCTCTGTTGATGGCGTCCATGGGATGTTACATAGGGGAAAAGCATTAATCATGTTGACTAAGGGAGTTAGGGTCATGGTCAGGGTCATGTTTGGTTGGTGCTAGGGCAGGGGGTAGCTGATCAGTGCATCCAGTCCTGATGTCAGCCGCGGGGAGCTTCATCTGGTGCTGAAAGAATGTGATCATTCCACTTTTCTGGGTCTGGAGCTGAGACACAGTGAAGCCTAGATGTTATCTTTAGTTTGACTGAAACTTGTCTTGGTGGCCAGTAGCCCAAGGCTTTGTTCCTAAGATTGTTTAATGCTGACCAGGGTCTCATTGTCCTGAGGGCTTAATGAGGAAGGGAGCCGTCCTGCAGGAGGAGACAGCTAAGTCAGGATCCTGGATGAGGCCACTTTGAGTCATAAGGAAAGCAAGGAGAAAAGGTCCTATTAAAGAAATTAAGTTTCTGCCAGTTACAATAAAATATCCTTTTCTTTAGCTCCTGCCTCGACGCAATCCATTCCTCAGTCTCTGATTCCCAAGGCTCCTCTTTCTACTCTTTTGTAAAGAGAGCTAGGGCTTTAGTGCTCAGTCCTGCAAGGCCGTGGGGAGAGAGGGGGACTCTGTCAGGGACTGGATGGCTGCTGGTGGGAGGGCAGGTGGCACCGAATCTCCCCAGGCTCTTGGTGCAGGGTGTGTGGAGACAACATACTTGCTGCAGTTCTGTAGGGATAAAGAGGGCACTTCTTTGCTGATGTTCATCGTGAGTAGGGAGGATAAAAGTAAAAAGATATGTGTCGCTGAAACCGGTTTGGCTCAGTGGTAGAGCATCGGTCTGCGGACTGAAAGGTCCCAGGTTCGATTCCAGTCAAGGGCATGTACATTGGTTGTGGGCACATCCCCGGTAGAGTGTGGACAAGAGGCGGCTGGTCGATGTTTCTCTCATCTGACGTTTCTAGCTCTCTAGCTCTCTCCCTTCCCCTCTGTAAAATATCAATAAAATATATATATATATTTTAAAAAAGATATGTGTCCCAGCATCTCTGCTTCTTTTTCTTGGATCTCTGGCTAGACACAGCATGCATTTTTTGTGTTTTTTTTTTTTTTGGGGGGGGGCTTTTTTGTCTATATTCATTGGCACATTTGGGGTTACTCTGGCACCCAGGCCAGAATATATTGGAGGCAAATCCTACCGACAAACAAACCACAAAAAATGCAAAAATGTAAAACCCTCCAAGCCAATCAAGCAACCAATGAACCACCAAACGAAACAGGAGCCTCACCATCAGGCTGTATCTCATGTTTTGGTAGGATTATCTGATCTGTAATTTACACCAGAGATTTTTCATTGTAATTAGTGTAAGCAATAAGGTGGGGTGTATTTATTCTGTCTTCTCTAGAACCAAACTGAGGATAGTTCAGACAGAGTGGAGCAAACTGCAGTTTAAATGAAAGCAAGTATCTAACGTAGCGTGATTAAAATGCACTGGGGTCAGAGTATGCAGAATCCAAGTTTAGTCCCCTTCCTTTGATTAAAAGATGATCTCCGTATTTAAAGGAAGTACTTATCTTCAGCCTAAATTTAATAGCTTAACACTGCCTGTCAAGTGGCTTTTTTAAAAAGCGACGATGAGAAGTTACAGTAAAATAATGGACTGATTCTGGTGAGGCGGTGTCCATTAAAGCCAAAAGCCTGTTATATCACAGAGCAGGTTTTCTGAATGCGTATGTTAAAAAATTGGTAGCTTAGTTAGTTTACTTGTTTTTACTTATGTAGACACTTTTGTGTAATTAAAATTAAGTATGCATGAAAAGTTTAATTCCACAGGAAAGTTTCCTATATATATAATAGTAATTTTAAATTTATACTGAATAGGACTAGTATATGTGTGCTTTCACCAGTCCCTCTGAGTAAACAAATGCACATGTCTGGGGTGTGGCATGGAAACATCAATGCACAGTGTTAAAACTACTGCAAAAAATGATGTCATGTGACAACAGAACCGCTCACAGTGCGGTGTGATGACGTGCTGACCATTCACTGGACATTGTTTACCAGTGGTGACTGTCGGGTTTAAATTTGCAGACTATGGCTGAAGATATGAAATGTTTATGTTGGAGAAATTACTGCAGTGTTTTTTCCCAACATACAGCCTATTTACTGAAATTTGTTAAAAATAAATGAATTAATAACAACAAAAAAAGTAACCTGTTAACTTGATTATTAGCAAATTTTGGTTAACCAAGTTTTAAAATTAACAGGGTCTTAATTTTAACATATGACATAAGGGAGCAGAAATATTGTCCGTCAAATCTGAAGACCATTAAATAGAGGTCCACAGAATTGAGGATTTACTGTATTTGAGTAAAAGGAAAGCATTTTAGAAAATGACTTAGAATATGTGACCTTTATGTGCATACACAATATTATCTTGTTTTTAACTGACTCTGGATTTTGTGATAACTTGAAATTGAAATTTACGCTTCAAGTATTTTAATGTGGTGGCAAAAGGTGGTTCTGGTTCTATGAACTTTTAATTTCTTGCTTGTAGGAGATTACTTCCAGTATTTACTTTCATTTATGGCTGACTCAGCTAATCAAAGTATGAGATTACATATGCACAGATCTTAATATCAATCAAACTTCTTTGTTCTATTTTTAGAATGAAAGGAGAAGGATCAACCTATTTAAATATATATTGTACTTCAATACATTTCTGCTGACATTTTTATCACAATATGTAACAGCAGAATGAGCCAGGCAAAAGGTAGCCAGTTAAAATTGAAAAGCTGTGCTGGGATCAATGGCATTTAACAGGAATGTTGTCACCGAGTCTTGGAGTACTTACAGCACATAACAGGACACCTCTCAGCCTTCAAGCCTTTATATGAATTAAATGCTTAGCTCTTTAATTCATATTGATGTCTAATAAGAAAGTATCTCAGTTCCTATCAGGTTTATCTTTTCTTGGAATCAATTGGAGAGAGCTGTAAACGAGGGTGCCTTATTGGCCCTTTTTTCAGCTCCTAGCACAAATGCTTAATACAGTGACAGTTAAGATATATGTGAAATGTTTACAACATTGATGCTATAACCAGCATTTATGAAAGTGCCCAAACCTTACCGGATATATCAATGCTTTTCCAGGATTCTCAGTAGTGAATGCTGGATTTCATTTTGCCTTTGTAAAATAAGACTTGAGGGTTTTAATCTCTTGGTAGTCTTATTTGTAGAAATTAAGAGTGAATAGTGCGTTGTTTCATATACGGTGAAGATATCTGTGCTTTTCCATCTTTTCAAAATAAAAAACTTAATCAAACAGAAATTCTGTTAAAATTGTTAATATCCAAAACATTTCAGGAAACCCTATGCTATTTTCGGTTCTCATCATAAGAAAATAGAGTCCTAAGAGCTTTTATAAATTTAAGAGGACATTTTCCTTGAAGATACCAATGTGTGTGAGGTCTTCTGTAACTGTTAAGGAATAATCATATTTACTTGAACAGTTGATTAATATTTAAAAGCCTAGCATCCAGCTGGGTATTGGGGACACTTTGGTGGAAGTTCAAGGTTTTCTTAAGGAAATTGGATCTGAAATCTAGTAGTTCAGGTCTTCTGAGCCAAAATTACTAGGAGCCAATGTGGTCCTTCGTGCTTGGTTCTCTTCCGCAGTTGTGGGCAGACCTTTCCAGGCAGACCTATCTCCCGGGAACATACTGGGCTTCCTCTTTCATTCTTTCTCTGATAGCTTGGGATCCAGTTTATTAAATGTACCCAGGAGTTTCTCGGGGAACTTGGAAACCTGGTGTTAAAATATTGCATTTAGAGCCCAGGGCAGTGTTCACCTATAATTTATCTTTTGATGGTTGGTCTCACCAAGTTAGCTATCTTGTTCAGTGTTTCAGGAATGATTTCTTCAAGATGGAATATATTTCTATAAAGTGCATATTCAACAAAGAGGCCACGCAATTTCACTTCTACACAGCATTAACTAATTCCTGGACTTACATACTAAATATAAAATAGCTGAATATTTCCCTTAGTATAGCAATATGATTATTGATGAAGATGTGGAGATTTTCTAGATGACTCCAATGTCAGAGGAAAGGAAGAAACATTCCTTTTCTTCAGCTCCTCGCATCTTACGGGGTGCTTGATTTAAATAATGTTTTATTAAATGAAAACTCTCAATGAAGTATTGGAAAGCTGATGTAATGTAGCTGACTAAAGGTGCAACCTTTCAATTCATTAAAATTCACACAAAAGTGGCAGTCACCTGTAACAATGAATAGCAGACATTTATCAGACCTATTGCCATCACCTATTTATATACTTACTTTTGGTGAGACAATTACCATCTTTAGAGTGGGTTTGTTTATTAACCACAGATTTGTCATATAATTTAGTTAATTATTTGTTTTATTTATTTCACAGTCACTTTCTTTTAAAAAAATTATCTTTATTGTTGAAAGTATTAGAGATGCCCCCCTCTCTATTCTCCCATTGATACCCTCTACCCCACACCTGCCCCTCCCAGGCCTTCACCACACTATTGTCTGTGTCCATGGGTATGCATATACGCATACAAGTTTCCCAGTTACTCTCCCCACTGCCGGGGTTCTTGTCCCAGCATTACGAAGGGCTCAGCAATCTGGAGAAAGGCTGTGCATAGATTCGATAAGGAGTCCAAAGATGAAAGATAGTTTTGAAAGGCATTGGTGGTGAGAGGAGCTTCAGCTAAAGGAGCTAAAGACTTCCCCTAGACTCAGGACCCATGCTTTTTATTAACACAATTTGTCCTAAGGTAAGGTGGAGATAATACACTTCAAAGGGTATAGTTTCAAAGAGTAGGGTTTAGAGAAGCATTGTCAGATTGGAGAATAGCCTTCAGCTGTTCACAACAGGAGGCAATAACCTGCAGATTAAGATGCCCTGAGCTGTCTGGCAGCAAACAATTATCCTATTCAGGTTTGGGAGAGATGCTTTGTAGCCATTCCAACAGATGATTACATACAGTGGCTCAGCCCTTGTTGAGCCTGGAAGCTTCATCAGCTTTTTGATGAAACTCTTATAATTATGACATGCTGGAATTGACTTCTGGCACCCCACCACCCACCCCACCACCACCACCACCACCACCACCCATCCCTGTTTTTCCTCTTAGATTTCTCAGTCTATTCTATGCTTCTATGTCTTTGGATCTATTTTATCCATAAGTGTTTTTGTTTGTGTGTGTGTGTGTGTTGTCCGGTTCATTCCACAAATGAGTGAGATCATGTGATATTTGTCTTTGTCAGACTGGCTTATTTCACTAGCATAATATTCTTCCGGTCCCTCCATGCTGGCTCAAAAGGTATGAGATTCTTCTTTTTTACAGCTGCACCATAGAATTTATACAAAGGGAATGTATAAATGTGGCTTTTGATTGTTTTTCCTCACAGGACATTTGGCTCATTTCTGTCCCTCAAATGTTGGCAGGGCATATTTTGATGTTTTCTTTTATAATGACTCAATTGTTGAAATTATTATTTGGCATGTCAGTATGGTTGGTGGGGCCAAAATAGGAAATAGGTTGGCACCCTTCCTTTTTGGTATCTTTTTAACACTGACAGGCCAATATAATATTTTATCCACAATAGTAGTGAACCTCATTTACAGATGACATGCAATTATGGAAAGAGATAATCTCTCACAGATTTTTAAGAATTTATACACAGTTAGAAAATAATGGGAAACTTTGAAATTATAGAAAACTGTGTTATATATTACTTCTGAATTTAAAATACTCCCTGCCCTTATAGAAAACCAATCAAAATTTTCCTATCTACTTCTAAAAAGACTAAGATTGCCCTAACTGGTTTGGTTCAGTGGATAAAGCATTGGCCTGAGGACTGAAGGGTCCCAGGTTAGATTCCAGTCAAGGGCATGCACATTGGTTGCAAGCACATCCCCAATAGGGGGCATGTAGGAGGCAGCTGATGAATGTTTCTCTCTCCTCTATGTTTCTAACTCTATCCTTCTCCCTTCTCTCTGTAAAAAAAATAATAAGATATATTAAAAACAAAACACTAAGATTGAGGAAGGCAACCTGTTGAGCTTAAAATAACATTGTGAAAGAATAACAAATTAGAAGTGTTGATGTTTAATTTAGTTAAAATTACAGTCATATAGGTTAAGTGACAAAATATCTGAATTTTTTTTAACAGTGAGTTGAACTGATATCTTGGCATTTCAGAAACTTAGATACAGAGGCTCATGGCACCAATGAACACTGTAATAAGTGTGTGTTTTTTTTTTTTTTTTTGGTTTGTGGTTTTTTTTACACTTTTAACTCTGGTTAGCAGGGTAAAATTGTTTATTCTCTACTCATAAAAATAGGAATAGTAAAGCAGAATTAGAGAATTGACCCCATCCCATCTATATCCCACCTGCCACAAATGAAGTAATCTCCTCCATGAACTGGTGACTACCCAAACGAATCCCTGGCAGTAAAATTTGTTTCTACTCTCAACACACCAGTCTAAAAAGTAAATAAGACCTTCACAAATGGGAAAGCTGCTGGAAGCATCTGAGAGTTCACATTGAAGCAGAGGGAGAACATGGCAATGCATGGCTGAGTATGTGCTTTAGTCAGGCCCGGCTAATGGAAGGAGGGCATGGGTGTATTTATCTTAGCAATGAAGTTAATAAAACATGAAGTACAGAAACTATTTATTTGACAAGTTCTACCCTCCACAATATAGAAGTCAAAACCTGTGTGGATGTGAATCCTTGCAACTCAAAATTTCAAAGAGGATGCTAAAGATAGGATAGAGGAGAAAGGCTGACCTGTATGTTTAATTAGGGCTATGTGAGGTAGCATACCACTTTTATACTAAACCACTTAGCAGTTCACTTGAGATTCCCAAGAGCTCAAAGGAGATAATGTTCATTTTTTTTATTTGGCTCAATCAAAATAGAAAAATTTTCTTCATGGAAGGTTTGGGAGTTGGACGTGAAATGTCCCACCCAGACTCTGTTGATTTATCTCCTACCTGTCTGGTTGTGCCTTTTTAGTCAAGTTTATCAGCTTCTTTTTTTTTTTTCATGTAGCCATTAGCTGTTGCAGTTCCTTAAGGCTTTCACTCTTTTTCTCTCACTGCTTCCTCCCAAATTTGTCCACGTTCACAGCCTTCATTAGCATCTAATATTAATGCTGTTCAAATATGCATATCCAGGTTGAGCCTTTCCTCAGCTCCAACTGCTCTGGCTTGGATGTCTCAACACTCCTTCAGTAAGTCTCCAAGACTTCTCAAGCGATCTTTCCTCTCACGCCTAGTCCTCAGTAGCATTTTTCTTGCTTAGAAAATCACATCACTACCCAACTAGCTGCTCAACCAAATGCGTAGAATCATTCTTAACGCTTCGCTTCTTCGTGTTCCATACCCAATTTATCACCTGTATCCGTTTTACTTCTAAATAAACTCTAGAATCTTCAGTCCCACTGCCATATCCTTGGCCTACTCTAGGAGCCTCTTAGGTGGTTTCACTGCACAAACTGTGATGATACCCGCTCATCAATCTGCTACTTATCCTCCACATGTGAAACAAGCTTGTGTTTTCCAAAATCCACTCTGAGGTGAAAGAAGCCAATCTGAAAAGGCTATCTACTGTTTTATTCCAACTACAGGACATTCTGGAAAGGACTCTGGAGACAGTGAAAAGATCACTGGTTGCCAAGGATTAGGGGGGAAGTGAGGGAAAAACAGGCAGAGCACAGTTGTTGTTTTTTGTTTTTTTGTTTTTTTGTTTTGTTTTTTTGTGTGTGTTTTTTTAGGGCAATGAAACCATTCTGAAAAATATTGTAATGGTGGATACATCTCTTAAAACACATGGGGATGTACACCAAGAGTGAACTCTAAAGTAACTATGGACTAGGGTCATGCTGTGTTAATGTTGGTTCATCACTTGTAACAAATATACCCATGTGGAGAGGGGTTTTGATGGTGGGGAAAGCTGTTGGTATACAGGAGCAGGAGTTATACGGGAATTTCCTGTACTTCTGCTGTTTTCTACGAACCTAAAATGACTCTAAATTATAAAGTTAATCTTAAGAACCCATCTGATCTTGCCTCTCTTCCTCTACTCCTGAACGTGCCTTATTACCACCCCAGCGCTGCCACAAGTACAGGTGGAAGCCTTTGCACAGCCTCTCTTTGGCACTGCAGCTTCACCTTCTCAGCTTTGCTCCTACTTTCCGGCCACGCTGGTTTCTTTCAGGTGTGGCTGTGCGTGCACAGTCCTTCCTCAGGGCTCCCTCCTCCTTGCCTAGTCCATGCCCACCAATCCTTTAGACCGGAGCTTATTGCCATTTCCTAAGGGGAGGCTTCTCTGACATCCGTATCCTTCAGCCAACTTGGTTTCTTTTGCTCTGTTTCACATATAAAAAGAGGTAATGCCCAGAGCCCTTACGTTTTTATATTTAGACATCTATGGTAACCAAATATTTATGCTTGATTGTTAATATTGCTCTCCCCTACGAGGCCATAGGCATCATGAGACTGTGCTCTGCCTGTCTTTGCTCACCATTGAATCTAGTGCGCTGGCTGGAACACAGGAAGTGTTTAGTCAATCTTTGTTGAATGACTGACTGGAAGAAAGAATGAGAACTTCTCTAAATGAACTGTTGGTATCTTGTTCACTGTTTTGTCTAGTCATTGGAGATTTGCAGTCACTGAAATATGTATTACTTTTTCAGAAAATAGCTTTTTGGGTATTCACTTTAAGTCACTGAGAGCTTTGGGTGAGCATATGAAAATGGTTCCTGGACAATGTGATCCCTTGATCTCAGGGCTTCACTCCATGTCCAGTCTCTTCTTTTGCTTTGGAAAGTCTTCTCTGGTTGGGTGGTCACTCAAGAAAAGAAATGCTCTAGTCTTTGCTTAGTAACAGATACAAAAATATAAGCACTCCCCATCTTTAGTAATGGGGCTGCCATGGGCTCTTGGCAGGTGAGCTCTTGGTTGCTAGCACTAAAGCCAAATCACCATGAGGCTGTCTGTTCTGGTTGCAATTGGTTAACCTGTTGTGTCCCCGGCATATTTTCCCTGACTTCACTAATAAACAAATGAGATGAAGAAACAAATTTCTTACTTTCCAGGTAAACTAAGCAATTTGTCTTAATTACCATCAGCCTTTGTGAGTGACTACCAGGGGGATCCTAACCATTCATACCAGTAGTAATATATGAATTGTGAATTAGTAGTAATTTTCACGCAGACAGGTATGTGTTTTTGAGTTATCTGACATGTACTTAGTTTCCCAGTTAAAATAATTTACACACACACACACACACACACACACACACACTAAATGAATGCTTTTCCTTATTACAGTCAGTCCTTTCCCATGGCACCGTGGCTGACTGCGCTGTTGTTGGCAAGGAAGACCCTTTGAAAGGGCATGTCCCCTTAGCCCTCTGCGTGTTGAAAAAAGGTGAGAACTTTGTCCTCTCTGACCTTTTGGGCCCTGAATGCTTAACTAAGGTGAATTCACTGCTTCCCATCTGACCCTCTCCCTAGGTATCAATGCAACCGAGGAGCAAGTGTTGGAAGAAATTGTGAAGCACGTTAGACAGAGCATTGGCCCTGTGGCTGCTTTTCGAAATGCAGTTTTTGTCAAACAGTTACCAAAAACTAGATCGGGCAAAATTCCACGGTCAGCTCTGTCTGCCCTTGTCAATGGCAAGCCTTATAAGGTAAATTATCAAGGATGTTCGATGCTGAGTTTTGAAATGGTTTATCCCTATTTCTTTGGCAGCAGCAAAGTTCTTAAAAATGGTCCTCAAGCATGAATTGCATCCCTAAAATACACAACATAGAACTTTTTTAAATGTTAAGTGAGAAATTGCATAACCCCTCTGTAGGGATCATGGCTTTGGAGAACCACAGAGTAATTAAAATCTTATGTTTTGGGAATATAAGAATTGGGGTGTGAAAATATTACTATTAGTAAATATGTTAGTTAAATCCAATCAAACTTGTGGAAATGCAGTCTTTATTGAATTACATTTTCCTTCATTGTATTCATTAATGGCTGTTAGTGAGAAAGCAAGTAATCAAGGCTGGCTATACATGTTTAAACTCTGCATTAATGAATATGCTAATTGAATTGAGTGGAAATTATTATAGGAAACTGTAGGCTGATCCAGGCATATGTATTTTAAAATTTGTATGCATAGTGTACCTACTGAGATATACATATTTTAATGGTAGAGTAGTGCATGAGCAAATGCAAAAACTTTATTTTTATTTTCATAGAGGAACATAGAAAGTCTCAAGAGGTATTCTATAGAAAGCAGCATTGAGGACCATTAGTTTTGCTAACAGGACAGTTTGTTTTGTCATTCTGGAGAGCTGAGGGACATTTTAAAACATTAGGTTCAATGTTCCCTAGTTTTGAGTATTTACGTATGAGTATCATAAGATAATGGGGAATCCAACATTGCATGTAATCATCTAATTATAGAATGTATGAATGGGTTTCAAGGATGTGCACTCATACCTCTACTTCTTTTTTCAGATAACGCCTACGATCGAAGACCCGAGCATTTTTAGGCACATAGAGGATGTACTAAAACAGGCATCATGACTTTTTTTGAGTCAGTTTTCTAATGGGAGTCAAGTTTTTTGAATTATTTTACAGAAATAACTATTTACACCTAAATTACTTGCAAGCTGAAATGTGAATTGTGAAGTGTGGTCTGAAAAAAGTGCACTGGGAGACTAGTGATTAGACCCAATTAGCATTGTTATCGATTACTTGTAACATGACTCATTATAGGTTGTCTAGCACTCTAGTTTTAGAAAAACATATCTAATGTACCTCCCCCAAAAGCATTTTGATTCAAAGTGACTTTAATATAGAGCCACTTCCTCAAAATAGGCATCTGCAGCTTTGACCCAAAACCTAAAATTCAAGTTGAAGTAAAAAAATGATTACAATTTTTTTAATGGAAATTTGGAATGTTTTCTAATGTTACCGAGTTGTCCACATGCATGGTAACCATCTAATCGATGATTTCCTGGTAGTTGGATCTGTCTTGTCATTTCCTGAGGGAAGGTTGGCTTCCTGGATACTGCTCTGGGGTCAGGTCATGTGTTACTTAGTCAAGGGAATCCTGAGCTTGGTCAAGGGTTTGGAGGTCATTTAACCCTTTCTCTGTCATGGAGATGAGGGTCTTTTGGAGCCCCTCCCCTTGTTTTGGTTCTCAGTGGACTGTACTTAGTGATTCCAGCTTCTTATGGAAACAAGGAAGTGATATGAAATGGGGTACACTGGCAAAAAGAAAGCTCTTCAGGAAGAAATGTAGAAGTTTTTACATTACGCTAAGAGAAACAAAAGTAAAAAATTTTTATGTAAAATCTCTAATTTTTAAATAACCCACTAAAAGTGTTGTGACGTCCAAACACATCTTTGCATTTAAACTTCTATAAAACCATTGATATTTTTTTAAAACATTGAAAATGAATCTTTGTTAATAAGCTTATGATAATGTTCCAATTAATCAGAGTAGACAATATGGGTAATTAAATATTTGATTTACGTAGAGTTGGACATGTTATCAGTAATCAAAGAATTCATTTAAACACAAAAATATGCCACGCCCATTGAGTCTTTGATAGTACTCGAAGTATTCCTTAATCTTTCAGTCCATCAGGAACATTATTGTGAAGAATAGCTGCTGTCCTAATATGATAGTCTGGGTACATGAAATATATGTCAGAGATGTTAGATAAAGAAAATAATTACTTTTCTGTTTTATAAAATTGCTTACAAACTGTATAAAGACATTTTGAAAGTGTGTGCTTTTTACTTGGACCATAGACTATTCAAATAAATGACTTCTTCAAGTAAATTTCTATTTGCTTAAATTGGCTTTTTGATGGTTACATCTGGAAAAACTATATTCCTCTAGTTGTTTTTGTTAATTATTTTAGTAGCCTCAATTAAACCAAATTAATTTGAAACTGTTGAATTTCTTAAAGTGTAGCTTATATTGGGTACAAATAGTCCGTTTGTTAGGTCTTAGCATTTAATTGTATTACCTTCCTTTTTCATGTAAGATACAGTTAATTTGAGACTGAATTCTTTATCTGAAACTGTATCATTTGCAAGGTATAATAAACTCAAGGTATATTACACAGATGTAAGAAGTGTGTACTGCAAAGGGTTACAACTTTGATCTCTTGCACATTTCCCCTGGTAATCACACCGGAAGGGACACTTCAGTAAGCAGGCTGGGGCTATTTTCTAGTTGAGTGAGAAGAAAACAATGCACAAGCCTGGGAAAGCAGCTTTTCCTTGTGTCTGGTTGAGGAAATCTATCTCCTTTGCAGGGTCAGAGGATGTCACGTTTACACTAATAATTATGGGACCAGAAAGACACTCAAGTCATCAGATTGCTTAAAATTGGGGGGGCTGGGGGGAGGGAAGTGGATTTTCTATGTTAATACTTATATCACAAAGCACTTTTACTACATAGTACCTAAAATATTCCAAATTAAATATACCTTTAAAAATAACAATATGTTACTAAAAAATGCAATCATATTTAAATTTGATTAGCTAAATTCTGTATGATCTTTCATATTTTTATAATTTTTTACTGTAAGACATTGGAAAAATTAAAATATAAATATTTTCTTTTAAAATCTATAGAAGTGTTTTTCAAGTTATTTTGCTCATGAAAATATATTAAGACCTATTTTTCACTTAAAAAGCTGTTTGATTTACATAAAACTGTATTTGTAAAAACTTAGATTATTAATTATGTGAAAATGTATAATATTGTTAGATGGTCATTAAATGGATTTTAAGTGGATTAAATGGGTGTTAGAATCTGACAGATATTAGTCTATAAATTAAACAGTATATTTTATGCTTTAATGAAACACATAGCTGGGTCTTTTTTATCTCTAAATATTTGAGTCTGTTATAAATGCTAATTCTTGCTTATGATCTCTAAAGGGGAGAAACTTCTGTGATTAAATCCTGTATAAGAGTAGAGACAAATGTAGTTTATATTGTTATAATATAGTTTTTATATTACATTTCACTTCTGAGAGTCAGCATCCCCATGTTCAGATGAGCTGAAAGAGCTCTTTTCCATTGTTTCTGCCCAGGCAACATTTTCAGAAAATTATAAAATCACTCTCATAAGCAGGTTTAGAACTCCCCCTTGTGGCTAACTCACTTTTGAGGAGATTGCTTAAAAGAACGACTTTCAGTAAATTGTTCAACTGTACGTGACTAGAAAACAAAGCTTAAACAGAGAATTGGAAGTATTCTTTTTTTATTGACAATGGAGAGGGCTTTTGTTACCATTACTTTATGACTGAATCTGTTTAAACAAAAACAGACATCAAAAACAAATGTAATGTACGTGCAAACATAGCAAATTAAATACAAAAATGAAGTTACTAATGACAGGTCTTGCACTTAATAAGATCAAACAGCAGAAAAATCAGCAGATAGATAAATGTATTCTTAAATAGGTTTTACTCTGAAATCTCCCATAGAAACAAAGAATAAACAACAGCAACACCACCAAATAAAGCCACAGAGAAGAGATCACTCTTCTATACTTTATACACTGTATATGTTAATCATTCTGTCTTTCATTTAGTTCCTCTGATAAGACTGACTTCAGGGAAGTCGAGAGAAGGCCATCTCGGCTGAAAGCTTATGACGTTGGACGGGACTGGCTGCTGCCCTGGCTTACGGACTAAGGGGAGGGCTGCGGGCTTTGTTCTCTTCCAGTGGAAACCAGCCTGGGACTCAGCAGTGGTTGACATTCACTGAACAGTTCTTGCTGGCGGTTCAAAGTGTTTGAATGGACATGTGGTTCTTAGTAAAGAAAAAAGAAATTATTGGTCCACAGGTAACAAGAGAAGAAGGTTTTTGTCTTTATAAATTTTTTTAAATATTTTTTTTTGACTCTTGTAAACAGTTTGGTTTTGTCTTGTATTGAAAAGGAGATCGAGCCGTCACAGTGCTATATCTAAAGATAAGAGGACATCCCTGATTGCCTTGAAAGGTCTATTTTTGGCTCCAGTTCCAGGTTAAATCATTCTTTTTTTACACGATCAGAGGCAGGTTTTCAGCTTTAAGTATTGACAGACTTTGAAGGTGAAACATGTGGAGGCATGAAACATGCTTCCAGGAAACATACCAATTTGACTGTTATAATTCAAAAACTGTAAAAATGGTGGAATGGTAAAATACAAACAGTACTTGGTATTGTCAAATGTTTGCACTTGAGACTCCATGAACCATATATTTTATTTTTTAGAAAATCATATTTATATCCATTTACATAAGACTTACACATTTAAAAAGAAATACATACACAGTAATACATAAATGCCTAGTATATTACAATAAAACATGAAAAAACAGGTGGCTCCATTTCATAAAAGCATCTGTTGTTGTACAGAAGTTATGATGTGGATGATGTTTATTATTCAAATGACTTAAGCATTTTCTTACAACTGTAGTGAACTAATCAAACATAATATCTGACTCCCCCCCAAAATCACATTTTCAGTTTAATAAACCATTACAGGTGGTTATTTCCTTAGAATTCAGTTTTCACAAAGGTGTTCACTGCTCGTCTTCTTGGATGGTAGTGCACTTTAGGTAGGGTAGACCGAAAAGACGACATCTAGAATGTTCAATGGACAGCGTTAGTTTACTGTTCGTTAGGTCCCAGACTGATAAGTCCCCTTCCCCGTTACACCTGCTGCCGCCATGCAGCCCGCCTCCTCCTGTCCTAAGAGATAATGAACAGGATATCATCTAGGATGTAACCAACAGCTGTATGTAATGAACATTTGCTCTTCTCCAATTCTGTGCAGGCAAGCTTAATAAATAATATTCGCTCAATTTTGTGGAAAGTGTGATGGGAATATATTAAAAAAAAGGTGTTCAAAGAAAATGTCAGCAGCCCCTTTGAAATATTACAGGTTGCTTAATAATAAATTGGGCATAGTTGACATATTCCTTTAAATAGATTTGTATTGTAGCTCATATATTTTAGAGCTCTTTTGGACATACGCTGGTTTAATTATGACAATAATATAATGATAATAATTTTATGACAATAATATAATGATAATAAATTTAAAGGATCTGGGTCAGGGGTGTAGCATCATTGATTTTTTTCCTATCATAATATGTTTAGGAAAAGTCCACAATTGCTATTCCTGACAGAAAATAAATAATAAATAATATGCTCTAAATTATTTTAATGACAAAATTGCTAATGTTATGTCAAAATAAAAATTGGTTGCCCTAGATTAACCTATTGTAAATAAGGAGCTTTTTTTCCCATTGAATGGGAAAAACTAGAAAATAGGAACTTGAATGCCATGCACAAAATACAGATCGCAAATAGTTAAAGAGTTATCCTACCCATCAGTCAAGAGCTAAGAAGCAAGCACTACTCAACATATTAAGTAGACATTTGTGACTTAGTGAAGTATTCATTTATGGGAAAATTGTGTTATATATAGAAGCTATTCCAAACAGTATTTTAAAAAGCTTCTCATTTAGCCAAATTAGCCAAATTATTATATACTTTAGATCATGCCCAATTAGATGCCAAATTGCATACTGCAATTAAAATTTTAATGTTAGGGTTTTATATTCTGAGATTAAATCTCTTATCTGAAGGCTTTTTGTTTTATCAGCAGCAGCTTCAAATAGTGACCTAAATAAGGCAACATATCAGCTCCCAAATTAGGCCCCAAAGACCAACAATAAGTTGTGTGGAGCTTTTTGTTCAAGGCAATGAATAAACAGCACAAGATGAGCTGTTCCTCTGCCTATAACTGCTTCCTCTCCATTCTCTGTGCATACATTTTCTTCTAATTATTGCTCTACAAAGCATTTTCCAAGATATTAATTCACTGGGAATGGTAAAGTATTTTGGTAAAGTACAGTTGTAGGTTAAAAAATGTTTTGTGAGCACTTGACATTTATAATATAGGAAGCCACAGTTTTTCTGACTGAGAATGAAACCCCATTTTGGTATAGATTTGCAAGTCAATTCCACCAAATAGTATCTCTGTAAATATACATGCCTTACACCTTATGATTACATTTCAAGGTTTTCTGTTAGTCCTGTCCACAGTTCTTAAAAAGTAATTTAACTTTATACCTATGCTTTAAGCCTGAGATACTTAAAATTCATATTTAACTTCAACAAATATAAATCATAGTGGTGAAAAATAACGTACTAGAAGCTCAAAACTCTCAGTTACGTTTTTGTTTTTAATAGGAAATCATCTCCAGATCATTTTCTTGTCTCTGCCACTATTTGTCTCTGAAAATCACTCCCTGCATATTCCAACTTCCCCTATTAAAATACTCACTTAAAAGTATTTTTCTGTAAGTGCCAAACTCTCATCAATAAATATTGCTATGAGCGTCAATATAATCTGCTACTATAAAGTAGAAGACGGTGGTAGCAACCCATTGGTGTGTACGGAGATAGTGACAGGCCTCCAGCAGACAAACAGACCTTGAACCACAGCAGACAGATGGTGCCAGAAAATCCTAGACGAAGAGTTACAATATAGAGTCCTTTCCACCCTCGAGCAATTCAAAGGGGTTATCTCACCTCTGTTCTGCTAGGCCGTACCAAAGAGCATTGTGTATATTTACTAGACTATGTAGGCTCCATTTTTGTGGTGGTTTGGTTTTGGTCAGCCAGGGAAAGCTACTCACAGCAAGTCAGTGCTGCCTCCTTTGAGTGGCTTGTCAACATGAGTATGTGCGAACAGTGGAGTTGTCTAACCTCTGCAGTCTTGAAGAGGCAACTGCAAATGGAGAAAAGGGCTTTAGAGGGACTTGGACGGTTGAGCACAAAATTTCAGATGAGAAAGATTTCTTTTGGCTGCATAAAGGGAGCCTGGCCTTATCAGTAGACATTCTTTCTCTCAGATGTAAGCCACTCACATTCCTTTTCTCTAGACCAAGTTACTAATGAAAATGTATTCCAACGCGGTTCAACTGAGCTTTCAAGCTGTGCATTCTCCTGAGATGAAATCTGTAACAAGAGCAGCTTCCCGGGGCGCGTCTGCTTTTGAAGCAAAGATGGCTCCTAGAGAATGTAGTAGGGTGGGTGTTTTCCCTGCAGAGTATTGAAGGGGTTCTACACTGATTTTAATTATGTTAAATCACTCATAAATTTCGCTAGCATGCTCCATAATATCAATAAGTTAGAAAACATGTTACTCACAGGTCACAGTTCACATGGGAATGAATTTTAAAGGCCATGGTAACTGTAAATTTGGGAAGAAATAGTTCTAGGTGACTACCATAATAGAGTGGGGGCTATTTTCTTTTTAATGCTTATCAAACAGAAATAACATTGTGACTATATGCCTAGTTGTCTCTCCTCTGGGGTAACACAATTCTAATGTCCACAGAAGAAAATGCTCATTAGGAAATGACTTGGTTTTGTGTTTGTTTAATTCTCTTCTCATGCTTGTGCTTGTTTATTTACGGCCTTCTACCTTGGTCAAAGGTGAGAGTATCTGGTGAGTCTGAGTTCCTAAGGTAACAAATAAAACTTGAAATATTTGAATATGTAGATGATAATGGAGTTAATTTCCATTTACTACCTCTAATTAAACATATTACTTATTTTAGGAATAGAAGAGTAAAGAAACACAAATCATGCTGATGCTTATTATTCTTCCTAGATGTGAACATTAGCCAACATTGTTCTTTTTAGGATATTATAAACCATTGTTCAAATATGAATAAAGTGCCACGAGCTCATGCATTAGCAGTTTGCAAAAGAGTCCGTTCTGATGAAAGCAAAGCAAACTTCAAGCACAGCAAACCAACTTAAGAAAACAATTCCAAAAAGCTATGCAAGGTCAGAGAATGACACTAGCATTTGCTAAACGAGCTTTTCACTTTATAAGCAGAAATGCAAAACATCTGTACCATCCGTCGCCATTTTCCTTGACTGCCCAGATGTTGTGGTTAACCTGAATCCGGCTGGTAATGTTTCTGAGGACCCAGGCATCATGCTGATTCCATGTACTTCACGGGGAGGAAACTGCCTTCTCCAGGTTGATCCACGCCTGAAATTCTTGTCATCGCTCTGCCAGTACAGAGTTAAAACATGGAACCTAGATTATTTACATTCAGCCCATCAAGTATCCTATATAATAAAAGCCTAATATGCTAAGTGTCTGGCCATCCGTTCAATCAATCAAAGCATAATATGCTAATGATAAGCTAAGGCCACTCAATTGCTCGCTATGACATCCACTGACCACCTGGGGGCAGACAGTTGACTGGTCAACCAGTTGCTATGATATGTGCTGACCACCAATGGGCAGATGCTCAACACAGGAGCTGCCCCTGGTGGTCAGTGTGCTCTCACATGGTGAGCACCTCTCAGCCAGAAGCCAGGCTCACAGCTGGTGAGCACAGCAGCGGTGGCAGGAGCCTCTCCCACCTCCACAGCAGAGCTGAAGATGTCTGACTGATGGTGTAGGCCTGTCCCCAAGGGAGCGCCCAGACTGTGAGAGGGTGAAGGCCAGGCTGAGGAATGCCCCCCCTCTCAAGTGCATGGATTTCATGCACCTGGCCTTTAGTACATATCATGTAATGCTTTGTTTTGATTATAAAATAAAAATGCAGGATATTTGAAACAAATGTTTTTAGAAAGTTTTCATATGATTTCATATCCAAAGTTTATCATCTATAAAAGGAAACATCTTTGAAAACCTAAAATAAAATCCCAACATTTTCCCCAAAATTATACTTTGTTGCACTTTATGCCAACAGGCTTTATGTACAATATACTTAGTGAAATAAGTGTTGGCTCATATATTGGAATAACTATTTTAAAATATTTTTTTCTATGTGTACAAGATATATATGTTATAGGAATCTATATTTGACATAGCCTGGCTCATATTGGATACTATAACCCATATTCTATGTAAGAAACTCAATTTGTCACATGTTAGATTTTAGCTGATACAAAATTAATTTTTTATTTGTTGAAAACCTGTGCAGCCTGGACAACATCCTATATAATAAAGAGGTAATATGCAAATTGGCCATCACTCCAACATACAACATGGCCATCCCAATGTGGTCAAAGATGGCTGCTCCAATGTGAACACAAGATGGCTGCTACAAGATAGTCGGCAGGGAAGGGCAGTTGAGAGGGTCTAGGCCAAAAAGGGAGGGCATTTGTGGGTGATTAGGCCTGGAGGAGAGGACAGTTTGGGGTGACTGGGCCAACAGAGGAGAACAGTTGCGGGGGACCAGGCCTGCAGGGGAGGGCAGTTGCGGGGGACCAGGCTTACAGAGGAGGGTAAGTTAGGGGCAACCAAGCTGGCAGGGGAGGGCAGTTGGGGCAATTGGGCTGGCAGGGGAGCAGTTAGGGGGTGATCAGGCTGGCAGGGGAGTGGTTAGAAGGTAATCAGGCTGGCAGGCAGAAGCAGTTAGGGGTAATCAGTCAGGCAGGCTGGTGAGCAGTTGAGAGCCAGAAGTCCTGGATTGTGAGAGGGGTCCCAGGTTGGGCTGAGTGACACTTCCTCCCTACCCCCCATGCACAAATTTCGTGCACTGGGCCTCTGTCATAATAAATGCATGTTCCCTTTAGATACCACTAAAAGCATGGTGTAACTCTGGTTGCTGATTCTATTATATATGGATGATACTTTCCCCCCTCTCTGTGCATACACAAAGTACCTGTACAGACAAAATTCTTTTCTCTACATTGATTAGCACCAATATGTAATTTAGCATTTAATTAATATCATTCTTTTATCTAATTCTAAAGAAAATATTAGTCATCCCACATAGATCTTATCTTCTTATATTACTAAATTTCTCATCTAGGGAAGGACTGTGTATTCCTTGAAGTTATAGCTAAGAATGCATGCTTGATCCACTAACTCACGTGACTTCATTTTAACATATGGAATTATTGACATTCAGCTCCAATCACCACTGTTATAAATAAGTAACACTAAAGGGGATTCTTCATCATTGATTGTGAATTTAATTAAGTGAAACACAAAGTCACTTGTAATTAATATATCCAGTGTTCTCTTAGAATTCTTATTATTAATATAAAAATTTTGCTTAGAGTTGGTAAACATTTTACAGCTTGAGAAATGTCTGCAACTCCTCCTCTGTCTGACTTTACATTGACCTAAATCTCCAAATGTTCACGAGTGTAGCTAAGAAGCAAAGTTTCACAGATGTGGCCTCCCTGACTTCTTGAGTCTTGGAGAAGTTGTCGCATCAACACAGATATTCTTCAGTTCAGCATTAACACTATTTTCCATTGTTGGAATCAAAATTCTGATAATGTATGAGTGAAGGGCTCAAAAATAAGCCACCCATTTAAGAATTTAAATCATGATTCTTGACTTCTGCTCTTTCCACATAGTGTTGCTGCAGAAAGTTAATGGGAACAATAAAGTGGCTAGATCATGGGGGAAAATCCGTAAGATGAGATTAAAATATATCCTCTCATTGAAGTCAGAGCCTGTGGAAATACATGAGTTCTCAAATTATTTCAGTTGAATCTGAATGTGATCAACCCCACAAACAAGTCCACTCTGGTTGTAGGCAAGCTGTTTAGTTCATTTGTTTATACTCAAAAAGAAAAAAAGAGGCAGAGAAAGAAAGAAAAAAAAAATAGGACAGAAGAGAATAGAGGGTTTGAATGATAAAATCATTTGCTGTGTCTTTAACAATAATAAAAAGCAGCTATAAAATTTAAAGGCAAATAATCACATCCTATTGAGGGCTTTCCTCTTGCTACTTTCAGGAATCAGCTCTATCAGTCACCCAGGCTGTATTCCTATCAGACAGCTCCTTCAGCTCAGGCTGCATTTAAAAAGGCAGCAACATGCCAGGCCCTTAATACTTTTTATTATAATGCTTCTGACAATTTTAAGCAAGAAGAATATTGTATTTAAAAGTATGTATGGGTGTATGCAGACTCTCTTTGATTCAGCAATTAATAAGGATTTAAAAGATTATCAATCTACTTAGCTGATTAAATATCAACTGGCTTTAAAAAGTATTACTCATTATCCTGATTGGACAGGAGTATGAATTTATAGGGAGTTGGCTGAGGTTAGAACTGTAGAGTTTACCAGCTTACAGCCTCCCCCACAAAGGCAGTTTGGGTTTTATAATACCAAGAGTATCGGCCTGTCCATTTGGATGTGGAATTATTGCATCATGTTAGAGTTTTCTTGGTTCATTCACAAAACTATTTTAATTTGCTTTGCTTTGTAGACAAGAAAGAGCTGCATTTTGTGACATACGATTACGCATCTCTTCAAGCTCATGTTTCCTTACTGCTTCCTAAGCATTGTGTAAAACTCAGGGCTATTAAAGTCCACAGTGACTATCAGCAGAGTCTGCAATTGTCGCTTGTATTTCTTTCTTTTTTTTTTTTAAATACACTTTTTAAAAATAAATATATTTTATTGATTTTTTTTTTTACAGAGAGAAAGGGAGAGAGGAGTTAGAAACATCAATGAGAGAAAAACATCGATCAGCTGCCTCCTGCACACTCCCTACTGGGGTTGTGCTCCCAGTCAAGGTAGATGCCCTTGACTGGAATTGAACCTGGGACCTTTCAGTCCACAGGCTGAAGCTCTTAGTGTGCTGATGTGAGAGAGACAGAGAGAGAGAGAGAGACAGAGAAAGAGAGAGAGAGAGAGAGAGAGAGAGAGAGAGAGAGAGAGAGAGAGAGACATTTGTTGTTCCACTTATTATGAATTTATTGGTTTATTGTATGTGCCCTGACCAGGAATCAAACTTGCAACGTTGACCTTTAGGGATGACACTGTACCTACTGAGCTACTCTGCCAGGTCCCTTGTATTTCTTCATCTCAGAAGGCTACTTAGTTGTTTATTATTTTTCAAATCGTTTAAACATGCATACATGATGTATAGGGATTCTTACGCTCAGATCGAACAACTGGTAAAATGTTATTCGTACATTTTTAAGGAAGTCTCAATATTGCTATGTATAAAAAAAAAAGTTTCCCATTTATTCAAAGACGTTCTCTTCATTTTAATATCCTAAAATTTCCTGTGAAGATATCCTGATATTTAAGGAATAAGCACATTTCTTATTAAAAGCTAAATTTATTAGGATTGGTGTTATCATTACTTACAATTTTTTAAAAATGTTGCTTAATGTTATTTTGCATTCACAGCTCATGAAAAGCAGTCTTGTTTTGAATTGCATCTTAGTGTTCCTAACTGCTGATATGATGTTCATGAATTTATGAAGTTCTTTCAAAAATAAAATGCGTAATAAAATGTAATATTTAGGAACAATACTGGGAAAAAATTCTAGATCCTATCCATGGAGCAAGCATCTGATTAATTTGGGGGTCCTATTCCTTGAGAGCTGTTTTGCTTGTACTCACAGGATCCTTTTGAATGACAGATAAGGACTTACTTCGTCCAGCCGGCGCTCGGTTCCCAGAGCCAGCAGGTTATTGTATTCCCTTTCAAGAATCTGCCTGGCCTGTTGACATCAAATAACAGTCACCAACACTGAAGTCACATTGCATTTAAAAAAAAAAGACATTATATTTATCTGAGAAAGCATTACAAACCCTGTTTCCTTCATGGCGTCTTAAGTTTTTATCCCTCCATATCTACAAGCCATGGTAAATTTAACCTATAAATAAAAGGTAGGGCACCTTGCTTTCGTCTATGAACAGTAGAGAAATAGCCTCACACAGATGTCCTCACTTTGCTACTTTATTGAAACGGAAACTTTTCTATAAAATTTGAAAGGCATGAGAACAAAATAAAAAGTGAAGTTAGACTGCCGAATTTTGGACAAGCCTGTGCAGGAAGTTCTCAAACCTGGTCAATTATTACCATTTGAGGAAACTTTAGATAAGATTCTTGTGACTTAACTCTTTTTTTTAATAAAAATATATTTTATTGATTTTTTACAGAGAGGAAGAGAGAGGAATAGAGAGTCAGAAATATAGATGAGAGAGAATCATTGATCAGCTGCCTTCTGCACACTGCCCACTGGGGATATGCCCACAACCAAAGTACATGTCCTTGATGGGAATCAAACCCGGGACCCTTTAGTCCGCAGGCCAATGCTCCATCTATTGAGCCAAACCGGTTTAGGCGACTTATCTCTTGATACCAGATTTATTAAGCCTGTGATATAGGCCTCAGGTTTTACTTAAAAAATGTTAAGGAACTCCGGTGATTCAAACAATTATCCAGATTTGGGAATCCATGGTGTCCCCAATGCTAAGTGTCTGTATGATCCAGATATGTAAATAGAAACGACTGCCTCGCAGAGAGGCAGAGACTCGGGCCATCTGTCAGGGACACTGTTTGGGGGAATCTGGCATTCGGGTGCCAGATTGGACCACATAACCTCCAAATGCCTTCCAGCTTAATTGCATGATAATGCTTTGGATAGAAATCCAGTAACTTGAAATGAAAGCCCCAGTGACACATTTCAAAGGTTGAGCTGTCTCCTTAGGAATCATTAATACTCTCAACTCCTCCCCCCACCTAAAGTTCAGCTTGCTGTGATGTAAATGAGGCACTGCCACGCAGCTCAGAGGGCTTGCCTGGGTGTTCTGTGTGGGGATCTGCAGTAACAGAGCCATGCTGCTGTAGTCAAAGTTCTCGTCCAGGGCGATCAGGGAGCCGTGCACTCCACTCTCGAGGATATTGTTCGCATATTCTCGAAGGCCAATTGCTTGGATCCAGCGAATAACCCGGTCATTGCTCCATACTAACACGTCTAGGAAAAAAAAGGTGCATCATTTTAGGCTGCAATATTTTGCATAATAAACAAAACTACTGGCTGAAATGGGCCACGGGCATTCTGGCAGCCAAGTCAGCTTTTAAGCTGATTTCTCTGTCCACTCCCTAATGCACCTGGCTGGACCCCTTGGGTTGCATGTATTTACTGTTCTAACAACGAAGCGTTTGTATTTTGAAACTATAAAGAAGTTGTCACTTTTAAGAGTTTGTTGTCACTAATATCACATGGAACGCAAGGTCTGTGTTTCCTGTTTTCACTTAGAAGCTCCAGAGTCTGTCTGAAGTTCAATATTTTTTTGCCACCAGATGGGGCTATTTCTTGATACACAGCTTCAGTAAAGAGAGCAAAATGAGAACCTAGAAAGGGTCTTCATCAGAGTTTTTTAACCACCATGTAAACATTTCATATAGACTAGAAGATACTTCTTTTTTCTCACTTGAAGTAATAAATCAGAGACCAGAACAGTAAGATAAAACAAGAACTAATTTGATACTTCCCTGCTAATCTAGCAAATCATTATTTAAAATCACATACTAGCGGAGGACTGAGAAGGTGGGGCAGTTCTGTACCGTGCTGCCTTCCACTGGTTAAGACCTCCAAGAGCAAAGGCCTACGGAGGTGAGGATGCCCCTACTGTCACCTGTAGAGGGGCAGCACTGAGATGGCCAATATTTGTGGTGGTGCTGCTTGTCCTGGCTCAGGGGAAGCATTCCACTAAGTCTGAAAGACTAAGACATCGCAGGGACTCTCCGCCACCGCCCGCCGCCTGCTCTGCCAGGCCTTCGCGCGCGCTGTGCTGGCGCTGCGCCTTCCATTGGCAGACCCGGAGACTCCTCTCTCCGCTGCCACATGGCCAGGCCAAAGCATCAGACACAACCACCATGCGGATTTTAAAACTACAGGGGAAATTGACCCACAGGAGCTACCATCGCTGCCACACCCACCGCCGCCCCCAAGAATGGGAATCCACTGAAATCAGAGCTCACTACACACCGGGCTCATAGAGAGTGTGGCTTCAGAAATTAGCCTCTGCATCCACAGCAGCTCCACATCCGCGACAAAGAGGACACCATTGAGGGCGGACTCTCCCCGTGCAGCCATCACAGCCCGCCCACAATCTTCCCAGCACACCCACCATGCTGGGAGGGAGATGGAGCGCGCTGGTGAGGAAATGGCACGGTGCCTTCCATTACCCACCCAGGCGAGCCCATCATCCGATGCCACATGGCCAAGCCGAAGCTCTCACCACCACCGCCATGTGAACTTTAAAACTACAGTGGTAATTGAACCACAGGAGCAACCGTCAATATTGCACCTGGCACCGCCACCCGCCACTGCCGCTGAGAATAAAGGAAATCCACCAAGAACAGAGCTCACCACGCCTTGGGCTCAGGGAGTGGGCGACCTCAGAACTTAGCCTCCATGTCTGCAGATGCTCCGCTCCCACACCGAACGAGACACCTTTGAAAGTGGTCCCCCCGCATGCAACCATCTCAGCCCAACTGCAGCTGTCCCAGCCTGCCCGCCATGCTAGCAAGGAGCTAGCGCGGCGCCTCCAATATGCGACCCCAACACCCTAGAGGGGCCGTGTGCCCCGGGTGAGCCGTACCCCCCAAAGGGGAAGGGGATCCCGGGTGAGCCGTGTGTCCCAGGGGTCCGAGTGCCCCGGGTGAGCCGAGTGTCCCAGGGGGCCATGTGCCCCGGGTGAGCCGTACCCCCCAAAGGGGAAGGGGATCCCGGGTGAGCCGAGTGCCCCAGGGGGCCGAGTGCCCCGGGTGAGCCGAGTGTCCCAGGGGGCTGAGTGCCCCGGGTGAGCCGTGTGTCCCATGGGGCCGAGTGCCCTGGGTGAGCCGAGTGTCTCAGGGTGCAGTGTGCCCTGGGTGAGCCCTGTGTCCCAGGGGAAGCAGTGGGACCCAGCAGAAGGGGCGGTGAAAACCAGAGGAGGAGCGGACTCTATTCATATGGTCCTGAGATAGTCACCATAAAACAAGCAGACTGCCAAATGAGGAGCAGATTTTATTCATGGGGTCCTGAGATGGTCACCATAAAACAAGCAGATTGTCAAATGACAGCGGGGAGGGGAAGGAGACCTGGGGGGAGATAGGAGAACAACCGAGGGACTGGTATGCATGAACATAAGTACAACCAATGAACACAGAACTCTGGGGAGGGAGGGCATAAATAGGAGGGGGGCGGGCAATGATAAACTATGTACACAGAAAATACCTTAATAAAATAAAATTTAAAAAAATATAATAAAAAAATAAATAAAATCACATACTAATGTAAAAATCACTGTCAAATCACAAGTTGATTTTTCTATTAGCTTAAAAAGTTATATTTTACTGAGGTATGAAACACAGTAAATTTTATTTTTTGAAACTAAAACTTTTAGGGAAAATATCATAAATCCTTTTTTTTAGACGAAAACATATAAAAGTGTATTTTTTTTCCATTTCTTCCCATTATGAGTTGACAGAATGCTATATAGCAATGACCAAAATAGAAAGAATAGAATGTTCCATAGGAAAAAAAATGTAAGGAACTTAAGAGGAAATTAGAAAAAGGAATGGAAACATTTTCCTAAATCCTATAGAAAGGCAAATGAAATTCATAAGCTATTATTACAGTAAAAGTACATTTTTCTTTCTAAATGAAATGTACACGTTTTAGAAAAAGTTTATACTTTTTCTAAAAATATATTTTTGAAATTAGTTTTCAATATCTCCCATTTTAAAAAGCAAGGTAGTGTTTTTTGAAGGGAACGTGAGAAAGTGTATTTATATGCAACATTTTTCAAAAGCATTACTAATTTGTCTTAATCCATTTATTCAACCAAATGAGGTTTTCTTAGGTATAACATTAAAGCCATAAAATGGTGGTGATGCCTCCGCTCCATAGAGGTTCCTTCATCTCAATTAGGTTCAAATTTTTTTGTTAATTCTCACCTGGAGATACTTCTCACATTGATTTTTAGAAGGAATGGAAGGGAGGGGGAAAGACACACAGAGAGAGAAACATAGATGTGAGAGAGACACATCAATTGGTTGCCTCCCCCATATGCCCCAGGGAGGATGAAGCCTGCAACCTGGGACCCTTCAGTCCAAGGGCCGATGCCATAACCACTGATCACCGGCTAGGGCTAGGTTCAAATTTGTAAGCATATTTTCCCAAATCTCCCATATCTTTAATAACTGATTTGATCAATTCCTCATATTTTTAGTCTCTCCCACTATGATTAGGAAAAGCACTGTTTTGAATTCTGCATCTAATAGATTGCTTGTCCCCATTTGTTTAGTTCTTTTTCTACTTCTATGTTTAGATCTGTCTGATTTTGCTTTTTCTATTTTAAGTCTATATATCACATGCAAGTAAATTTGCCACATCTTCCTTTTTATTATAAAATACCTGTCTTATATTTAGTAATGCTTCCTCCCTTAAATTCTATCTTCTGATATTAGAAAAACCACAGCAGCTTTCCTTAGTGCTTTTTTATCGCCGTTTCTATGAAGTTATATTTATGGTTGGAAAGAGCATATAATTGTTTTAATTTTTTTCAATGGTTTCTTTAATCAGATTAGTTAATTCCCTTTCACTTGATATTATTGTTCAGATATTTGAGTTTAAATCTACTATATTTCAATTTGTTTTACCTGTCTTTTGTTCTTTTTCTCTCCTTCCTTGCCTTTTTACAAGCTATGCCATTTAAAAATTATTTTATTCTACCACTCCATTAGCTTTTAAAGCCTGTAATATGCATCTTTGATTTATAATCTACTACAAATCAGTACTTTTATCACTCCTAGATAATTAAAAGAACTTCAATTTAACCTCATATATTCCCTTCTTGCCTTTTGCATTATAGTTGTTATACTATCTATTATTTCTATGTGAAATTCAAATTCCACACACATTACTATTTATTGTTTTTATTATCATTATTACAATTTCCTATATATTGCTTCCTTATATTTCAAATTGTGGATTTGATTCTTGGCTCCATCTACTCTATTATTGACTTCTAATATATTATTTTTCATTTTAGCTAGCATGTCCTTCATTTACGTCTGGTCCTTTTTAAGCTGTTGAGGTTCTTACTATGCTCACTGAGCATCCTGAAAAGCACTGTTTTGAACTCTGCATTTAATAGATTGCTTGTCCCCATTTGTTTAGTTCTTTTTCTATAGTTTTATTCTGTTCTTTCATTTGGGGTGTGCTTCTTTGTCTCCTCATTTTTACAGTCTCCCTGTGTTTGTGTTTATATATTAGGTAGAGCTTTACAGAGTGGCCTAATGTAGTAGGTGTCCTGCACAGTCCAGTGGCACTACCTTCCAGGTACCCAGCCGGGTACTCAAAGTGCATCCCCCATGAGGGCTGTGTTCACTCTCCCCTTGTAGTTAAGCCTTGATTGCTGTTGGCAAGTCAATGGGATGGATTTATTCCCAGGCCACTTAGTTGCAAGGACTGGCTATGATCACCGACCTCTGGCCAGCAAATAGGATGTAAGTTGGTTAGCATTATACTTTGGTTATATTAATCTGCTACTGTTGATAGCAACAGATCAGTTCTAACTCTTGAGGACAGCACACTTGCACTTCAAAAGTTGGGCAGGTATGTACAGCTAACAGCAACGGTTATCCGGTTATTTTCACTAAATGCAACATTTTAAAAACTCACAGGATAATAGTTTTCTCAAGAAAACAACAAAACTGTCCAGTTTTCTTTCTACTAAATGGACTGTAAATAGGAAGGGTTTGTTCTTTTTTAGAGCTGGGTTTATATTTGGATAGTCTAAGAAGTATTAAACAGTCACCATTTTTTCTCAAATATATTGAGATAGAGTATGTGGTAAGATGGCTTTAATGCATAAGGGCTACCAAGGTTATCTCAGAGATACTAAGACCCCACACCCAACAGAGTTATGGCTTAGAACCAGCTCAATCCAACACATGTGACTAATTCTACCGTATGGTAGCCCTAGCCTCATTATTTGCTCATTGTGATACATTAACATGCCAGTCGGGGTGACCCTAGCGACCAGTTTATGGTAAATTAATTTTCATTCTGAGACAGAGCCTGGGGGCCTTATTTTCGGGGGATGCCTCATATTTTACTCAGAAGGAAACCTGTGAGTAGGTCTTATTTTCGGAGGATGTCTTATTTTCGGGGAAACACTGTATATGGGCTTTCTGCTTCCTATAACTATAGTATGCCTTTTACCGTGTTTCCCCGAAAATAAGACACACTGCAATGACCCCCCCCCCCCAACCTCCCATCCCCTGCTTTGTTACTAACCTCAGGTGCCTGGGCCTGTCTCCAGAGATAGAGTGATTCTAGAGCAAGGGTAGGCAAACTACGGCCCGCGGGCTGGACAGAATCTGTTAGGAGGGGTTGCGAGTGTCTGAGGTCCTTGGAATAGGGCATGCAGCAAGAATCAGAAGTAAGAACATTGAGGCAAATGGCAGGCAAAATTAAAATCCCCTTTGGCATCTTCAGAAATATTAAAGGCACTGACACACCCATAGTAAAGTACAATATTATTTAGATATTGAAGGAAAATATCATTTATTCATTTAACAAATCTTTTTTGCGCTCCCAAATCTGTTTGAATTCCTAAAGATTATACTGTGAACAACGTAGAAAAACATTTCCTTTCCCCCATGGCACTTATCTTCCAGTGGAATAACTAAGAAATGGATACAGCATATGGGGAGGTGATGAATACTATGGAGGAGAAAAAGAAAAGTCAGGAGGAATAGGAAATAAGTCATCCTCCGAAAATAAGGCCTACTCACAGGTTTCCTTCTGAGTGAAATATAAGGCATCCCCCTGAAAATAAGGCCCCCAGGCTCTGTCTCAGAATGAAAATTAATTTACCGAAAACTGGTCAATAGGGCCGCCCCCACTGGCATCTAGCAACCAGTGATGTTACACGGAGTCCTGACGTCACTGCTGTGTGAATGGAGAGAAATCAGCGTGGAAACTTTGTGAAACCTAAACTGCAAGAAGTTGTGACTTGGGTGAAGAATTCATGGGAGAAAATCACTGACAGTTGCATTGCAAATGCACTGCGAGCAGGCTACCTTGACAAGAAGTACTCATTTAAAGACAGCGCTATTGCTAAACATGAGAGATTTGGTCCACTGATTCTGAAAGAAATGGAGTCACAAGAAATTCACCAGGAAATTCAGGAATTGGATTTTTATGCTGTTGTTCCAGAAGATGACATGATTGTCATTGAGTAAATGAGTAAATTCTTGATACTGTAGGATTCACAGTTTGTCTGGTTTGTGTTGACAACTACTGTACTACCGTACTGTATACAGGTAATACATTTCCTTTATTTCCATTTAACAATAAACGTGTACCATATTCTTCTTCATGGAAAAATAAGACATCCCCTGAAAATAAGACCTAGCGCATCTTTGGGAGCAAAAATTAATATAAGACACTGACTTATTTTCAGGGAAACAGGGTAGATACTGAATGGCCAACAGTGCTCTTCCAATAAGTCCCCACCCTTTCCCAGAAATTTGCTGAATATTCCTCCCCCTATTGAATGCCCTACCTCGCTATTAAATGAGCCTCAATGAATGAAGTAAATCCCACTGGGGGTAGGGGGAAGGCTGTTTTCTGTCTATCTCACTGCTTCCCTAATAAGCTCTCTTCCCCTTTAAACTCCACCACTGGCTCGTCTTTGAATTCTTTCCTGCGGGAAACCAAGCACCCACAGTGGGTGATGGACCTACCTTTGGGTCCTGGGACCCCTGAACACCTACGTCAGTGTGTCTAGTCAAAAATTCCATCACCACAACTGTAGTTAAGAGTCATCAAGTATATAAAGTAAGCCACTTATTTGTAGGCTGAAGACAAATAATCTAAACTTTTCTTCTTCAGAACAGCAATATATCTTTTTTCCCCATTTTGTAAATCAAATCCCTTTATATAAATCTGTTTCTAAGCAAAATTTATGTCTTGACTTTAAATCTTTTTAGAGACCCCCATGGACCTAAACAATAAATGGCCAGAGATCAGAGCTGACTGTTTCCTAGCAACAAATTAAATGTTAGTACATTCTTGATATTCACGTGGTCTCTTCACTTTTGAAAGCTGTTTATTAAGGTCAAGGTTAATTAACACTTCAGATAATAACAGAGATCCCCTAGTCACAGTCAAGAGTTATTCTTGTAAATGTCATCAGATCAGTTACAGGAAATAGAGGCTATTTATAATCTCACTCACAGCTACTTATCATAGGAAGTTGTCTGTGTTTAATCTTAGTGAATTATGCAAGTTTATTTTTTCTCAGAGCTACACTCTAAACAGCAATTGTCAAATACTAATACAATATTTGATATAGGGCCAAATGCGTAATTCTTCTTCTTTATGTCTAGCTATATATGAATATTCCATGTGGTGAGACCAAGCATAAATAAAATCTACTAGGAAAATATACTTCAGAAAAAAAACTAGAAAGCGGTATCCCTTAAATTCAAATGATAGAAACCAAAGATGAATTACAAAAAATAAATTATATACCATATTTCTCTGAATCATAATGAGAATGTTCTATTAAAAGTTTAACAAAAATATCTACATGGAGGCACCTTTAGAAAAACCCCCAGAATGTATAATTAATAAGTTCAGAGGAATAAATTTCAATTTAAAAGATCATTTGAGATATTTACCAAATGAGATATTTACCTTGCAAAGATAAGATATTCTTTTCTGTATTTTAATCAGAAAACTAATGAAAAAGAAATAATGATGACACAATTCTAGCCAGACACTTAGGTTACTTAATGATCACTGTAAAACACACAACATTTTAGGTTCATAAAAGTGAAAGCTAACCACCTTCCCCCAAAAAGGTATCTGATATGAAAGAAAGTGTGTTACCTTTTATTTCATGTTGGCTTGCTTCTCGTCTTCTTTCCAGCTCTTTTCTGTCATAATTCAACCTTTTCAAGCACATAATCCCATACTGTAAACTTGTTCTGTTATTTTTTAAAAGTAAAAAACATGTTAAATATACTCAGCAGATGGAGAATGTTCTGTTTTATTAAGCAGAGTTAACAGTGTGCACTACTTTTAGGACAACTGGCTAATACACTACATCTGTAATTAAATTCTTTAGTATTGCAGAAACATAAAATTATAGTTATCTAACTAAGCACACAGTTTTTCTAAAGAGAAAAAATACTTGCAAAATGAGAAAAGTACGGTCATGAAAATAATTATGGATTATGTCATTTATTCATATGCTTTTGTCTTCATTAGGCTATTTTGATAAGTGAACATGTCCATCTTTTGAAAATAATTTGAAGATTCACTATTAAGGAGTCAGGACAGAATATATGTGAAATTTATGTTCTCTTTTAAACCTAATGAGGACAGTGATATAAAAATATAAATAAGTGAAGTGATGAGATAACAAAATACTAAGATGAACAGCCACTAACTCTAAGTGATACAGAGTATGCGAAAGGAACAAATTGGCAGACGTTGGAACTCTGGAATGACGAGCAGAAGCTTAACTGATCCTTAAAGAATCAGGTGCAAAAAAGAGTTATTAAAGAGAATGGAGCATCATGACCATGGGGCTGCAGATGAACTTTTAAATTCCTGGTGATACTCAGGTACACTATCTGGGTTTAAAATACATGGAAGGAAGTCAAGAGAAATAATATTAAATAGAGAGAGTAGAGTTCTATTAAGGAAAGCTTTGCATTCAGTATAAGTGTGGAATACTCTCAGGTGCTACAGATTTTATTAGGCAATTTTCACAGGAGAAAGAAAATTTCTGATTTAAGGAAGAATAATCTAGTAGCAAAATAGAAGGGACTCAATTAAGGTGCCAGTGCAGCCAAAATAATGGTCATGATAATACATTTGCCACAGGCATGAAAAGTAAGCCCAGAAACCAGAAATGTCTAGAGAGAAGAAAGGAGGAGATCTGGAAATATAGATATAAAGGGCGTGGAGGAGTGTACTAACAAAGGAATCTTCAAGCTTCAAGAGGAAAGAACATTGATCCTTAGTGATCTTTTAGGTGTTTGGAAATGCACATAAATTTTATACCTACACATTGGCCTGGATACTACTAAGTGTAATGGTCATAATTAGGATGCAATCCTAAGCCTTGGACTTTAATAAAGACAATGTGGAGCTCAAAATATTTCACAATTATTTCTGCACTGGGTGTCATAGGCTAAATTATGTCCTCCCAAATTCATATGTAAGTCCTAACACCCAGTAGTCATTCAGAACGTGACTGTATTTGGAGATAGAGTCTTAAACGAGGTAATTAAGTTAAAACACAGCCTTTAGAGTAAGCCTTATTCCAGTCTGACTGATTATGTCTTCACAGGAAGAGGGAATTTGGGCAGACAGACAGGAACGATGCAGATGCACACGCAGAGCAGAGACAATGCGAGGAGACAGGAGAAGGTGGCCATCTGCGATGCAAGGGGAAACCAATCCTGCTGGCACCTTGATCCCAGATTCTGTGATTCCAGAATTGTGAGAAAATAAAGGCCTGCTGTTGAAGCCACCCAATCTGTGGTATTTTATTATGGCAGCCGTAGCAAATTAACTAAGTGGGGTACTATAAAATGTCCATACAATAAACAGCACAGACATCAGGCTGCTTGAAGTTAAATCAATGGCTCTTGGCAAGTTTCTGGCAAGATTTTATATGCAACATGAGGCTGTGCTATAAAGAGGATATATCTTATTAAAACAGTGTCTGACCGACTGCCATCTATGGGCTTTCAAGACCATGAGATGCAGTATTAAATTAGGTTCTACCTGCTGTACATCAGACCTAAGCTCAGAATGAAGATGAAGCTTGTGTATTTACTGCCTGGAACAAACCAGAACCCTGCCATTTGAGTAATTTTTATTTTTTTTAAAAAAGAAAACTTGATTATTATAATAATTATTTCTACTATAATAATAAAGTGATTAAAAATAGATCTAAAAAAGTAGATCTAGTTAAAAATTGGAAGAAATACAAGTGTTTCATCAAAAATTCTAGTATGCAAGAGTCTAATGTAGCTATGCAGAATGTGAGGGCCTAACTGTTCAGTGATAGGGAACTTATTATCTCACAGTGTGTAAGCTATAGGGCAACTGAGAGTGAGCCAAAATTTCTACTGAACACAAATCACTCATCTTAGTATCTACACCTGTTTGAACTAGAAAAGTGCATGTTCAACAGAACAGATATTATTCTTCTATCACAGAAGTATATTTAAGCATAGAGAACTTATCTGAAGTCTTCCCATATCCAAGTTAAATGTCTTTAATTTCTTCAACCTTTCCACCAGACTTTTTATCACTTTATCAAGAACAATTTAATGTATATAAATTAATACAATTTTTCATTGTCATCTCACCATATGGTAGGACTGCTATTATGCCTGCCAATAAACACAATCTAAATATGCCCTGGTGAGCTATTAAGCCAAACTGAGGTATTTGTGTCAACTGAAAGTCACATATCTTTCTCACTTGAACTGATTTTAAATCATGGATTTCCCATCCAATGATTTAATGGTTTTTAAAAACTATGTTATGTCCCTTTCAGGTATCTCAGTTAGTTAAAGCTTTATCCCATATGCTAAGACTGCAGGATTGATCCCTGGTGTGGGCACACGCAAGAATCAATCAACTACTACATAAAAAAGTGGAACAACAATACCGTTATCTCTCTCTCAAATCAATAAATAGAAAAGTGTTATATTTACCTGTACCTCATTTAATTCAACAGTATTAATAACTCTATTAAGATTCAAAGTATCTGCATACCTTTGATCAAAGAGTCCCAATTATTATCTTTTTATACTAACTAAATGTCATCATATATGATATTAAAATTTTTTTAAAGAGAAAGAGGAAAATGAGAAAAACCCATGAAATAGAAACATTGATCAGCTGCACCCTGCCTGGGGATTGAATCCCCAACCTAGCTTTGTTTCTTGACCAGGAACCAAACCTGAAACCTTTGTGGGGTATGGGATTACACTCCAACAAACTGAGCCACCTGGACAGGGCTGTGTATCTGATTTTTATATCATTTTCCTTTAAGTCCCTAGTTTACTGTTGGACAGGATGTGACCAAATACTTTCACAAGCTAAATTCATCTATATTTATGTTTATTAATTTATCATCTTAATCAACCATACATAAGACAATCATAATCCAACTGACAATTTTTCACATAACCCTTAAAGATATCAAGCTGCAGCATAACATTTATGACATGCTATTATAGCAAGCCTGTTTTTACTGCCTTGATGGCAAACAACTTGAAAAAGAAATTGCATTTCATCTGTGTCCTCACAGCTGTCTCACAACCCATTCAGGATTTTCCCCCCTGAAAATTAATGTACAAATAAGTAAAAGTAGTAAAAGATTTATACAAAAGCAAAAACGCAAAGTGATTTTTACAGCAGAATTTCTTCTCAATTTTTTTCTAGTATATCCCTAAGTTATGTAATTTATAACCACATATATTTATAGTTGCACCTGAATTAATTTTATTCTTTATAAATAATTTTATAATATAAAAACATACATTGGCAAAAATCACAAACATGAGATTTCCAAAGATAAAGAAAAAATTATGCTGTATGATAATTTTATAATGTACCGTTTGATAAGCTTTGGGCACATAATATGCACCCAGTGGTACATTAGATAGGCCCTGTAATGTGCTGCATGAAAATATTTTGTCAACTAGATGTTCACAGAATAGCAATTACTCTCTATTTTCTAACTATCTCTTTTTGACTTAGTTACATCTCTTTTTGATGTAAGCAGTCATGCGCTGCTTATGTACATTGTTTATTGTTTTGCTTCAATGACTCTTTGGAAGAAACCTACCGATGGAAACTATCCACCATTTTTAAATGGACACGGAGATCCTTTTTTGTTAGATGATCTAACATTCTCGCATCTACCAAGCACTCCATAAAGTAACTTCTGTACTGAGGTAACCCCAGGCTGGGAAGCCATTCATTTCCAATCCACTCGTGGTTCATATCTCCGTATGCCAGGGTCTGTAGGAAAACCGGACACTAGAATTGTTTTATAGCAGTCAAGTTTCTTAGCCAATAAAATGAGATGGTAATTGGGGGGTATTGTCTACTATTATAGCTGATATCTAATTATTCTGATAAATGGAAACAAGGCAGAAATAATATTTAACCTCTACGTTGTGATTTTTTTTGGAACAAAGTGGGACTCCATATACATGTAACAAGGCCCTTGTCTATAGAAAATGATGTTTTTCATTTTGTAATCTCAAAAGGAATTACATTTTATACAAATGTGCATTTTTTAAATGAAAATTAGAATTAATGATAGACTAAAAATGCTGAGCTTAAGGGTTCTTTATATAAATAGGTTTGGTTAATTTATTTTATTTGACAAATTAGTTAATACTCCACCATTTGCTTCTCTTTGGTGATGTGACATTGCTATGGTATAACGGCAAATCATCTTGATGTAAAAGAGAAAATAGGACATGAATAAAAAAGGAGCAACAAGGCTAGAGAGACAGAATGCTGAAGTTTTAGGTGGACAATTGTCATTACCTAGTGAAGCATGAGCCATATTTTATAAAGATGATTGGAAAGACCAGTATTTTTAAAAAATCAATCCATATAGACTTTGTACTTAAAGTAGGGCATTTTCAAAAACTAAAAATGGTAATCCAATTCTTAATTATAACAAGATGAATTGACCTTACCAAATGCTGTTGTAATAGCCAAAATGAAAAGTAGAAGCAAACATCACCTCTAAACCAATTTTTAGTAAAGATTATTACTCTCTATTAATTTATAGTTTTTGTCCTTATCAAATGACAACTAGAATTGTATGTTTCTAACAAAAATCTAGGTGCTTCCTTTTTTTGGTGTGTTCTTAAAAATGGTAAGAATGGCATTCTTACCAATCAAAACCTAATGCAGTGCTAATTTACTGAATGTTTAAATGTAGTGCTTAATAATAACTAGTGAAATTTTCCTTATAGTTAAGGTTTGAATTGCATTGACTAAAGCACACATTACACTGTTTGATAGTGAGGATAGGTTCTGTGAAGTATAACCTTGAGTGATCTCATCATTTTGGGACCATCCCAGTGTGCACTTACACCAACCTGGAGGGTGTCATCTACTGCACACTAGGCCCTGCTGTAAAAGCAGCCGTTTACTGACCAAAATGTTGGCACATGACTGTAATTCTGTCAGCTATACAGCATGTGGAATGCTAGGAAATGCACAAATTCCTTGTGAACATGCTTGCTCAAAGTGAACATGTGTGTCTTCTATTGCCATCCTACTAAATGGGAGAAGGTTTTGACTTGCAATTGCAATGCTGGCAGCATCCCTCCCACACCAATCTTCCCACACTTCCCACTAAACTTGAAAGCAAATGGGATTCCAAATCACATTTAATTTCCCCCACCTTTATACCCAACTTCAATGATCCCTGATTAAATATATTCATGGGTAATTTCAGAGAAATTTAAGTTACAGTTGATTCTTTTGAAGAATAAATGAGAGTTCCCTTTAAAAAGAGGTCAGGTGTAAAATGATAATTAATTATCCTCTTTGCAAAATATGGTGATCTAAAAGGGTAAATATAATTAAGCACAATAAATGTAAATGTGCGTTAGCCTAATTTTAGGTAAAGGGAAGATTTATAATATTGTGATATAAAACAGTTTCTTACTTTATATCCTCATAGGGTGCTAGTGATACTGTTTTAAAATATTTGAATTTCCTACCTGGGCCCAGCTTCCTTCCTCAGATTCTTTCTGTGTTAGCAGCAGAGGGTGATTAATAAAGCAGATAAGTGTAAATTAATTTCAAATTATTATAGTGAAATTTCTAAAATGCAAAACTGTTATTGTAAGTGCTAATTATGACAGAGGAAGCTAAAGACAGTTTCTTATCCAGATCACAGCAATCAATTTAGCAGTTCAAAAGCAACTACTAATTAATAGTTTCTAATTAATTCTAACTAAATACACACATATGACACATGGAATTTTCATGATACATTTGATCTGGTAATTCTAAACTCTTTTTAATTCTTAAAAGTGTGTACTTTCCCAAATGTAATAGATTAGAATAAAAATTTCTGATCATATACATAAAAACATAATACACAAATGTGGACATATACACATATATTATAAAATATACATTATATATGTATAGTCTGCTATACCCCTATGCAGTCCATTGTTTTACACACACACACATGCATACACACACATACTCATATAAGCATACACTCACATATATGATGGAGAAATCTTACATAAAATAAATTAATGAAGTGGAAAAATAACTGCATCCATCTAAGAAATTTTTTGGTAATCAAATAGATTTCTGCAACAGCTAAAACAAGAAAAACCAAAAAAGACAAAACTAACACAACAAACTAAACCAGAAATGGAATTAGTACTGGGCATTGGCATTTTTATCCACCATAAACAGGATAACACATTTTTAAAATAGGAATAAAACTGAAAGAATATTTAAATTGTTAAAAAGTTGGTAAGAATAAAATGCATGTCATGCTCAATTTTGCTACTTTAAATTTAAAAAATGGCCATATGTAATATATTTTTTAAAGTAGACAATTACAATCAGTGTCACCAAGAATTTTTTTAAGCCTGCTCTTTGAATACCAAATAACAGAACTTTTTTTTTTTTGGAGGGGGGAGGAGGGATAAGGTAAAGAGCTCTCTCTGAAATGCTAAAATACAAGAAATAAAATGATTACATTAAAAATTAGTATTCAATCTAAATTTTTCTATTACAAGTTTTATTGGGTTTGGTGATATGTATTAAATGTGAATGTGCCCAATACTAAGTGGGCAACCGATGCTGCAAAATGGATAGATAAGTTGGGGTAAGAGTGATGTCTGAGTATTACAGATGCTTATGACATTAACCACATCATCACAGTCTAGCACTGCTTCGCTGAAAAATGTCAGAGTGCAGAAACACTAAACCCATAACAAAATGTTGGTTATTATTACATCACACCATAGAACCATACCCCATTGTCTCAACCCGTCGTGAACAAAACAGCATTATCATCCCAATAACAGCAAAGTAACTTGTCTTCATGTTCAAGAGAGCCCTATGGACTAACCGTTTTCGCTGGAGCTGCAAGAGTTTCCATTTCTTCATGGGTCACCCAAACGTTGCCTGAAGGCTGCAGCGAGTCCCGGCGGGAAGCAGTGGGACCAGGAAGGGAAGCGTGCAAAGAAGAAAGGCAAAGCCCGGGTAAGTCAACACCACAGCAGCACAATGCTCCTGCCGCTATGCACAAGAGAGCATTGCTGGCTTGCTCCTGGCTCCCCTTTTCTTCTGCTTAAGAGGATTAAAAGAAAGAGACATTCTGTGAAACTCCTGTAAGACAGATTTAAAATAATACTTCTGTGTTTATTAATTCAGAAAATGGCTCAATCAAAACTTCCCTTTCAAAGGTATGTGGCTATTGTTGCCACAGAGAATGGACTGAATTTGAACTGTGGAGGAGTATATTTTTTTTCTTCAGAAAACAAAGGCATATACATTTTGTTCTGTCATAACCAATATTCCATTCACAGAGCTTTGATTCTTCAATGTCCTTGGAAAGAGAAAATTGGTTGTCAATAAAAAGCTAAAAGCACTGTTATAACATGTCTGAAAACCAATGTCAACTTTTTCCAAATGTATTTTTCCTTTTACAATTCAGAAAATGTGTTGTTTCCCTCTATTCTTATAGAAGAAAAGAAAGTGGAATGCTATTTTTATTTGATAGAAGGTATTTTCCAGCTTTACTATATATTGTTAGAAATTACAAAATCTATTTCCTAATTTCTCAGCAGTGTCCTCTATCATTATAGAGAACATGATATAAAAGAAAATTTCCCGTCCAGCAGGCACTATTCTACTATAACACATAATTTACTTTCCAAATAAAACAACCCATGATATTTGTTCTATACACTGAATAAAGTACAATTTCTAAACCAAAGTCCACTTAGTAACTCAAAGGATCAGGCATATAGCTGATGGTAATGGCCAATGGGAACCACTTCTCATCAAATTCCACCATTTCACCGGAAAACATCTCCAAACCTTGCAAGGTCATTCAAGTACATCAATCCTCTAGTTACAATGGAATTTACATCCTACCCAATGTAGTTACTTGCATAGAATGTGTTTAATTTTAAAGAATTGGAAATAGAAAAGTTGGTACCCCAACATGTCACTCACATAATTCTCTCTAGTCTAGCCTTTGCAAGCATTCACATAAGTACCATGTTTGAATTTCCTTCTACTATAAATAATAAATTTAAAATAATTTAAAAAATAACTACATATAAACTAAAATGATGAATATAATTCGATATGAGAAATTTCACATATAAAAAATTACACATAATTGAGTAACAAAGGAGAGTTGAGTAGTAAATACTCATAATTATTAGTAAATCATATGGGAATAAAAAAACAATATAGCCCTGAAAAGTCATCATATATATGTACAGGATTCTCATTTCTCTACTATTTGGAAATTGGAGTATATCTGATTATTTCTATGGGATATAACTGCACACACTGGAAAAAAATACTTAGAATACAAGAGCCATCCTGTCATTAAAACCCCCTCCCTTTAACCCTCATTTTCTGGGAATGATCTTAATTATAAACCTATGGACCTCGTGATGAGAATTATGCTAAAAAGAATTTCCCACTCTTCTGCCACATGCCCAAGTGCCTGAGAGCTTATCTTAGTGAACAGCTAGAGTAAGAGGCTTTGAGCAACCCTAGGCAATGTGGACACTAGTGCTTTGGTCCAAGGACAGAGTACAAAAACGAGCTGGAAAAGCATAAAGGACAAGCATCCCGTCATTGGTTGTGGTTCTCTGAGCGTCACTGAAAATCATCCACTCCCTGCCCTTGGACCTGGAGGACACAAACCAGCAGTCATTTATTTTTCTGTGAGGTTAATACCATCTGAGTCTAACAAGTGATTGATTTGATTTCAATTACAATTTGTGAAATTATCTGGTAATTTAACAAACTATAATCAGGAGGCTTGCGCTCTACCAATTCCACTTCTCAAGTAACTACCATAGGACATTTCCTAAACCTCTCTAAATTTCAGACCCTACTTCTGTTAAGTGGCTAAAATCACAAGCTTCATATTAGAAAAACACTGAAAAGTTTACATTGTAATGTAATATATTCTGACACATCCTGGGACTATGATGGTGCAGGTGAGATGCTAAATTTAAGGAAGCCTCACTTTCAGGGGTTTGCAAGTGCAGGGTCAGTGGCTGATAGTGAGCGCCTCCTTAAATTTTGTGTTTGAGATGACCCCTGCCTCAACAAGGTCCAGATGGATTGAATATTTAAACAGCATTATCAAATGAAAACTAAGAGAAAAATTGCTGAAATATGTGAAGGATTAAAGGACTCTAGGAATTAAATCATTCAGGAGAAAATTATGACATAAAAATAAATGTCAAAGTGAGCTCAGAAAATAAATCATAAAAATTAATTAAGGGAAAGTAATGTGTTCTCTTGATTTCAGAAAAATAACATACGCAAACTAGCCAGAATTTCAGAATAAACCATAACCTTACCTAGTTGGAAGTAACTTCTGTTTAGTATTTATGTCATTTGAAGTATTTTTTAGTTTATGATTGTACTAGAGCTCCGCTGCACGAAATTGGTGCACAGGTAGGGTCCCTAGGCCTGACTAGTGATTAGGGCCAATCTGTGTGGCGACCTGGGGCCCCGCTCACACCCATCTTGGCCTGGCGCCACCCGCTCACCTGCTCCACCATCCTGCCGCAGTCCCACTCTTGTCGGGACCCATTGGGGCAGGCAGTGCCTCCATTGCCACCCACTGCCAGCACCTAGTCTCTGACACCTGCCATGTTCAGCACTGCCTCTGGTGGTCAGCGCACATCTAACTCCTGGTTGGTCGAACTCCCATCCCTGGGGACAATTTGCATATTAACCTTTTATTATATAGGATTCCAAAGAACATTGACTTGAAATTTACTTTCACATTCAAAATGGCCTAGAGTCATGTTTCTCTTTTCTGAATTTGTTTCTCATAAGAAAAAAACATATTTTCCATTATAATCAGTATACCTCACCTTATTCACATTAAAGATTGAGGTCAATGAGGTTAATAATGAAAGGGGAGAACCGAAGCAGATTGGATGGATGCTGTAAAAGAGAAGGAAACTGGTGGAGTGCAGGAGGCAGGAGATGCACTTGTTAGGATCATAGATTCTTGGGTGAAACCACATAGGAATGTGCCCTTCGAAAGTCACTTAACTCTTGGTATACCAGTTTTCCCATCTGAAAAACAGATGTAATAAAAGGACCTAGCTTCCCAGCGTTGTCATGTGGTATTATCGCATTTAAAACACTTAGAATAGGGGCTGACACTTAATGTCAGCTATTAGGACAATATCATTAGAAATCTTGTTAAGCAATCTGCACTCAGACACGTTTAGTCTAATAAATGGTCTGTCTTTCCCCTGTACTTTGTGCTGACTGATGCCTATCTTATGCCTTACATATCTGATCAAACTTGTTGATTTATAGTTTTACCAAAGATCATTTGTATTTGCTCAGAATCCTATTTATTTCCATTGTACTCTTTAAAAATTAGGTGACAAATATAACATAAAGCAAAAAATAAAGAAATTTGGCTTATGTATAAGTTGAATTATTTGAAAAGCCTAGCTAAAGGCAAATCTTAAAACACATTATCAATGAGATATAACTTGGTCAAAATAGGGGAAGAAATTTTAAGTATCCAGGAGGATTTTGCACTCAACTAGCTTTTTGAGTATCATGAAATTATCACTTTAAAAAGAAACTCAAACTTGTGAAATTGATGATGCTTTATGGCTGAGGTTATTAAAGAGGGATAATGTGGAACTCCAGGCAATGGAATCATACATATTCAGAGAAAGTATTAGGTGTTTCATCCCAGTCTGAGAATTGTGAACATTTACATATTTTTACTTAAGAAAAAATATCTAAAGAATGTAACTTATTCTTTATGACATACTTTAAAACCAAATATTCATTGAAATTAATGATGGTGATGTCAATTAACTGACATCTGCATGCCTATTCTATTAGGTAAAAGGCCTTCTACAGTAACACCAGGTTAGAAAGAAAGAAAACTGGAAGATTAGGACTGGAGAAAGGAAATAATCAATGTAAACTTTAGATTTTCCTTTTGATGGTTTAGTCCATTTTATCTGTAAAAAGGAGGCAGAATCAGGCAGAAGTTTTGTTCAGCTGGAAAAGAAGAGCTTAAGTACCTAGTCATTTTCTCTTGAGAATTTGAGTGAACAGACAAGATATACCTGGGTGAGGAATCCAAACTCAAACCTAAACCTACAGAAGAACTTGAATGATCTGGACAAATTGTAGTTTTCTGGACAATATTAAAATATTTATTAACACACACGCACACACACACACACACACACACACACACACACACACTGTTTTCGTGTTTACTTGATGCAACAAATTCATTACTAGAAGTTTAGTTTTAATTTCTTTTTTTCTTCTTGAAAAGCAAATCATATTTGATATATACTGAGTTACTTCAGTAGAAATGAGTAACTACTTCCATGTAGATGAAATAGAAGAAAAAAGAGCACTCAGTAGATCATTTTAAAAACAAATAGAAATTAACTTTATCTTATGTAACTTGAGCTAATATTTGGCAAAGGGCATATATCTTCTGTGAATAAAGAACTTTTAGACTTTAGTAAAAAGATGAAAATTTCTACAATCCTACAGAAAAATGGGAACTATTATAAATAGGGAATTCATTAAATACTAAATCAATAAGCATATAAAAATTTTAACTTTACTAATAATTTAAAAAATATAAATTTAAGTAATGTGATAATCAATGTTAACAAAAGGGAAATGAAAGGCCTATACAATACAATTTGGCAACAAAGGGCTAAAAATAATAATATAAATTCCTTATACTCAAATATTGCTTTGTCAATAACCACAGCTTATGCAACAATGTAATTACATATATATCCACTATGGTATTATAAACACAACAAAATTTTTAAATAAGCATAACATCCACTATTAGAGATTTGGTTAAATAAATTATGGTATTTCCATGAAGGAGATGTGCAGCAATTAAAATTTATATCAGAATTGCATATTTATTAAATTGAGCAAAATGTTTGTTATATTAATAAACTTTAAACAAAAATAAATAGAAAATAATTAATTTTTATCAAAATGTAAAGAAAACAGACTGGAAATGTCTTTGTCCAAAAGTTGAGGATGACAAAAATGTTTAAAATTAATTAACAAACCTGGTGGAGGGGAGCTATGGAGAGAAAAAAGAGGAACAATTGTAATAATTTAAACAATAAAGATTTATTAAATGAAAAAATTAATTAACAATATATGACTAGTCTTTCAAGTGCCAATTCCTCTTTGAAGCTTATTCAAGCAGACATGCTTTCTCCTTTCATGGAATCCCATGGCATTTTGCTTCTATCTCACTTTTAGAAATTAAAATATATATCAGCTCCTGCTATAACCTACTTCCTCGCCATAGTTGTCCTCTCTGAAGTCAGGGCCATACACATTTCAGCTCCTCTGTAATGGTGGGTAGCGTGACTTGTGAAGCATCATTTTAAAGGATACTCTTACAGATAATCCACAATTTGCCAGGCACTGAGTTAAGGTTTGGGGACTACGTATAATCTGATAATTTTTTTTTGCTTGGCCTAGTGTAGGATGAATCACGGAGAGAAAATGATAAAATGGTTTTTCTAAGTACTCAGATGCAAACTCAGGAAGGAAACCAGAGCCAGGCGTGGAACCTAGTGGAAGCTTTGTAGAAAAGGGACATTCAAGAATCACTAAAGGGTGAGCTGGAGAAGAATGGTCATCCTGGAGTGGGAAGATGAACCAGGCAGAAGAAAGAGCAATTCCAAAAGCTGTTAATCAACCAAGAACACAAAAACTTAGGAAACTGAAAGAAGTTCTGGGTTGTTGGGACCTGATCTGAGGAAATAAAGCTTGTGGGTGAACTGAGGCTAGAGTATGAAGTCTCATACGCTCTTTTCACACTTGATTGTTCATTGAACAACTGAGCATCCACTTACCTTTAATAGTTTTTACATTCCTTTAGTTTGCTTAGGTCTTTTTAGAGAAGTAGTGCTTAATTATTCTGTTTTCCATTAAGAATTAAACAGGATGCTAAACAGAAATGATAAAGTATATTCTATTTTCTGTCTTGAAGCTGGAACTCCAAATGCTCTTCATTTTGCAAGGCTAGAAATTTTTAATAATTTGGTATGCAGTTGCTCTTGGGAGGAGAGTGTTGATATAAACCAGCTGTGATGCTTCTTTCTCAGTTAGAAATTATCGAGGAAACTCTTAGATTTGTTTATAATTTGGTTTATAATAACTTTGATGGCCTGCTCAGTTTTTGTTTTGAATTATTTTATAATTGGAATAGTATTTCATCTATAGTATACAGCATTTATATATAGTTGAAATATGTTATGCATATGTTTTAAAAATTATATATTTTCCACATGTAATGTAAGAGAAAGTTAAAATGGAATTATGAAAGAAAGACAGAAAGGTTTTTAAATTTTATGTATTTCTGGCACTAAAATCTAGTACACTAGGAAGGAATATAAAGGTAGATACAGTAAAAATGAAACAAATTCTCTAAAACCATTTAAGACCAAATATAAAAACTGCATCAACATAATATCCCTTTACTATCTTTTATCCACCACTGAAATTTAGTTCTTTATATCATAATATATTATTCTGATTAAGAAATGGGGCCAGAGAAGTCCAGTTAACATCAGAAACCACATCCTTTATTAGCAAAGATATAATTCAGGACTAGACAAAGGAAGAATGAATATCATTTGAGAGTTTGTCTAAGTATTTAAATTCATCAGCTTGTGTGTATATTTTTAGACATTTTTTATTTCCTAATTTTAGGATATGGTGAAATTATGAGATGAATAGGGATTTATAAATGAGAATCTAATACAGTTTGAAGGGAAGTATCCCACTTGGTATTTATAAAACATCAAATAGTTTTGTACTTTGATAAATATGAAAACTGCACCAGAAGCTGTGCATTAAATATTGTATCTTCAGGAAACACTAATGCCAACAGCTAGTCACCTGAGGTGTGGAATTACATTAAAAAAGGGGCATCCTGAAAATGAGTTTGCTTGGGGTCTAGTTGCTTAGGAGGAAAAAGAAAAGAAAAACATGTTATTCTAGAGACTAGTTCAAAAGTCTGTCTCGGTTGCAGCCTTCAAATCTGATAGCAATCACAGCTCCACAGTTGAAAACCTATTGGAAAGAGCAACAAGGTTAATGAAGAGCAAACCGAATCTCTCCAGAATAATTCACGCTGACGTGGAAATGTGGGCTGCCACCATTTGGCTCTGTGGACTCAGAGATGCGGTTATCCACCCGGCCCTGCGAGGGGGGAGGAGCACAAACTGACTCACAGTTCGGGATGTTGGAGGAGCTGAAGGACTCGTTAGGGAAACCATCTCCTGGATTGCTAGTCGGAGCTTTAAGCGATGCAGGGGATTGCTGATTCCAATTTCCCTCTGGATCTCAGTGTCTGACAGAGCAGACATGATGGCACCGCTCTTCACATTGGCTCGGCAGGCTGCCACGTACCAGGCAGGCATTCCCAGCCAGAGCTGTTGGATAGAAAAAAAAATACATACCATGTTACAATAATAATTAATATGTCAGTGTCTCTTATGTGCCAGGCACTGTTCTAAGTACTTTACATGTACGAACTGTCTTGTTTCTATCATCCAGTGAGATAGATGCTATTATTTTCCCCAGAAGAGACAGATGAACAGAGATATTAAGCAAGTAACTTATTTTAAAATTTCAGGTAGACAGTGTTGAAGATGAAGATTTGAAGTTGAGTTTCTGGAGTCTGCAATGTAACAACTAAGTTTTATTATTTGGGATAAAATTAATAGTTGTGCAACAACCCCCACCCCCTTGGAGTTAGAACAAGAACAGATACAAGCTGCATTTGGTAAAGGCTCAATCAGTGTTTGTTGAATGAGTGACTTCAATTTATAATTCTCCTTTGGGATTTTGAGTGTGAGAAATTCTGTCACAGAAAGAGCCAGATACCAGCTCCAGCCCCATAATTTTGATCAAAGCCTGCCTTGTAGCTAAGCCACATTTATCACATATCAACCTACACCGTGTAATGCTTGTGTGAAATCAATTAGATGTTCTATATGAACAAACTTATGGAGAATGAAATGTGCTAATACAAGACACTAAATTTATAAATATCTGGAAACCTTTAACAAAAGAGAGTTACAACATGAATAATGAATTAAAAATTAGAGATTTCAATTTTTAAAGTTTGCTGTAATGTTCTTGAGATATATTTGAATCAGTAGTGCAATGAGCACAGCACAGTGACTGACACTCATCATAAGCCTGGATGGACGCCAATTCTCAGGCATGTTGTGGCATCTGAATTACATCCACTTAGAAAATGAATGTTCCCTCCACTTTGCCTCATCATGAGTTATGGGTAAGAAGCCACCCTTTTACTTAGCTCTGAGGAAGAAGCAGAGCACATGCAAATGAGCAGTTTAAACCTTGCTTTTTCAATAGCCAAAATACTAAGTTTAGAGGGTTGTTTATTTGTTGATGGGAAAAGACAGAGCAAAAGCAGAGCACGAGAATGAGAAAGTGAGGAAGAAAGAGGAAGACAGAAAACAACAAATCAGCAAAATGCAATGCCCAGAATCAGAAGGCCTGGGCTCTATCTTATTACATCCCTGTCATCAGTGAGTCATGTGACCCTCTAAACCTCAGCCTTATTTTTCTAATCTGTAAAGTGAAGGGACTCAGCCTCATTACTCTGAATCTTTTATATACTCTTCCAGCAGGTTAGGCCAAGGAATTGATCTTACCTAGACAGATATGATTAGATATAACTGAAGATGGTACTTGACCTCTTAGTTTATAAACACAAGTTGTTCAAAATAACTAACCATCTCCGTATACCTTCTCTGGACCCTAGTTATTTTCCACTTCCTCTCTTTTAAGTAAGATACTTGGATTTCAAAACCCCCGCCAAAACAAAACAAACAAACAAACAAAACAAAAGACAGAACAACTTGTGGAAATGTTTGGATTTATCCAAATGCTTGCCAATACACTGTTATCAGTGTCATCCATGATTAGACTTTTAAAACTTTTGTTGTGGCCGAAACCGGTTTGGCTCAGTGGTAGAGCGTCGGTCTGCAGACTGAAAGGTCCCGGGTTCGATTCCGGTCAAGGGCATATACATTGGTTGCGGGCACATCCCCGGTAGGGGGTGTGCAAGAGGCAGCTGGTCGATGTTTCTCTCTCATCGATGTTTCTAGCTCTCTATCTCTCTCACTTCCTCTCTGTAAAATATCAATAAAAAATATATTAAAAAAAATAAAACTTTTGGTGTGGATAAATGGTGTTTGAAGCATCAGGCTTACTCCTCTGCACCATTCTTAGCTGGCTGTATGCACAGGAGGTACTAATGGAGGTGAGAGTTAGGAGCTCTCATTCAGTGGATCACCCTGCTCATTTATCATACTTATTCCATTTCATAACCCAAGTCATTTTAAGAAGCACATTATGGGCAATTTCAGTATGCTCAGATATGTTTAATTAGCACAAACTTTACTGCCTGTCCTTTCCTAGCCCTTTAAAGTCAGTAGATCTGTTTATTTTATTTTATTAAAAGGATTGTTTCCTTCACTTGCCAAAATAACAGCTAACTCTCTGTCAAAGTATAGATCATTTTATTGGCATGAAGCTGATCAAAGAACAGCTATGAACTTTGAGGGGTGCTTCCGTAAGGATTTTGTTGTATAAATTATTTCTAAAATATAGAAATTTTAAAGACATGCTTTGAAGAAGCAGCTCTAATTACTAAAATGCTGAAAATCTCCTGATAAGAGAGAGTAAAATAAAGCAAGACAGAACTTCTTTCTTCCAGGCCAAGAAAAAAAAAGTTTTCATATCTATCTACACAATACCATTTTTAAAACTCATAGGGGTTTTAATTTTTTCTCATTGATCAACTCTTCAGCTCTAGGTATGATATGCTAATAATGTGGGTAACTTTATAATCCCAAACCACTGGAAACAATGAGCTCTAATTGCCTTTGGCAGGCAGGACAAGCTTGTTTTCTTCTTTGCCATGATGTTGGCATATCCCAGGAGCCCACTCTACTGAACTAATTAGAAGGGGCAGCGAACACTCCAGATAAGTAGCACGAGGGACCCCTTGTGGTCAAGTATGCATTTCCGGAATTGTCCTACTTGGCTCCTGATGCCCTCCACCCTGCTTGGGTTTCACTGAATTTTCCCAGCCCCCTGCGTTGTGCAGGGAATGCTGAATGTAGTGCTTGTTTCATCATAACATTCAGTCTAGACACAGAAGAGAAAAATGGTGTACATCTTCTGTTTTATTCCAAGTGGTTAAATCTAGCTGGTCCCTAGGCGTTAGAGAAATAGGTTCAGGAATTATACTGTAAGCAAAGGAACAGTTCTCTGCAGTTAGGTGGCCGTGGTATCTTTAGGAAGAATGTCAAAAATGGCTCTTCTCTGTAACCTGCTGATGAGAAAGGACTCTGGACTGATGTTTTCTTGCAACAACAAAAGTGTGGCTCAAAAACTGATTATTCCCTTACTCTAGACATAAAGAGGGTGGAATTTAGAGAAACTCTCTTTTATACACTGGGTATATCCTTTTGCCTCAAGCACAAGAAAGCAATACAGTTAAATTGCAATATTCACAGGTCCATAGAAAAAACAAATATTTCTTTTCTGAGATATTGCAGCCTATTGAAAAGCTAAACAACTACCAAATTAGTGATTGAATCAAGAGCCTTCTGGTTTATTCTCTTACCTCTAGCCATGCAACCACTGTGGGCCCATCCCACTGGGCAAAAGGCAAGCCTTTCCTTCGAGCTTCCTCTAGAAGTTCATGCCTGAAGTATATAACAGAGATTAGTCAGATAAAATGGTAAAAGGTGGCTGTGATTATATTTTAAATTACATTATTTCTAAATAAATCAAATAATCCTTTATAAGTTTTCTTATGAGGTAATATAGAATAACATAATTCCTCCTTCCTTTTGAGTAATCCATGTAAACCACTCGTTGATTTTATTAGAAATTAAACAGTGACATCTAAAATAATTTTCCTAATATTTATTCACTAAAATTCAACCATTAAATGTTAATGCACTAAGAAGCTGAATTATATTATCAGCAAATATCTTATCCCTTTAACAAGAAAATGGCCCACATAAGCATATTCAAGTATACATGGTGGGGTCTAAATGCATTTTCTTCCATCTGCTTTTCTCGTTTTCCCTTATTATTTCAATGCTAGAGGAAATGCCTGTATATAGAGGCAGAAGCTAAATTTGGTCATTTAGCCGCATTCAAAACATATGCTTAGTTTTAGAACTCTCTCTTTGATCCAGGTGGCTATCTTAGAAGTTAGTTCTTTGATTAGACTACAAAGTTAGTTCTGATTTGAAGAGAAGTCTAAAGTAAATTAGCTTCTATCACAACAAAGAATGTAAGGTCTTAAATTCAATAATACACTCTTTTCCATTTATAACCACTTCTGGTTTTAATGAAAGCAAAACACTTCAATAACAACAAATGTTTGTTTCTGACAATGAAAAGTTGTAAAGAGCCTTGACAAACGCATCTATAATCACCTATAATCACTGTCCGTACTCCTGAGCCTTTAGAATTGACGTCCATTTACAAAACCAATTTGCGTTTACTTATTATAGACATAGCAAGTTTGTTTTCTTGCTATATATATATATATATATATATATATATATATATATATATATCTGGCCAGTCCTATATTAAAAAATGTATGCTCTGTTCCTTATTATGCTTTGATCTTACACATAAATAATAAAAATATATGTAATAATTGTTTTTTGAATGTGTATATTTTGTGCTTAGGAATCCATAATTAATATCATATATAAACTCCAAAATAAAGTATTTCTTTTCTGTCAATTAATTAATTGCTGATTACAGTGGACTATAATATGTTAAAATACATAATCAAAAATGACTTCCAACAGGAGAGCTTTTTGTGTTTGCAAAGGATGCTACCAAGAAGTATGAATTGTGAAAAATAAGCAAGAAGACAAAACAAATATTGAAGTTATAGAGGCTGAAGAGACACATGAACCAACTGTTGTTTCAACTGATGGGATAGCAAGAGAAGCATGGGTACATTCTGCACGTAAGCTAGCTAAGCAGCACCTGGCAAAGGCAAAGGCGACAGGGACAGGGATGCCCTGAATCCCCCAAACTACAAAGGGCCTCCTCACCTGGCCTGCTCTGCCCTCACCCATTCCCTCAGGCCTCCTCATGCCATCCCTTCATTGAAAACCAGATTCAAATAGCCTGGTCTCCCTGTGACCGGTATATTGAGGGAAACGGGTTGAAGTGGGTCAAACAACCAACCATCAGGTAGGTACTAATTGAACATCTGAGGAAATGGACATGGACCCAGTTTTCCAGGAGGTCCCTGGTTAGATAAAAAAAAGTAAACACGCAAAACTGTCTGAAAGTAAACACACAAAACTGTCTGAAAACATAATGAAGTATACAAATAGGTGTTAAAAGATCAGTAATGCCTGTGGTGAATGTGAGGATTTAACAAAGGGAGAGAACAGCCTGGGAAACAATGGGTGAAGTCTTCGTGGCAGCTAAGCTTTGAAAGGCAGGTGGAAAGGAGACGGGGGATCGTGTTCTGGGAAAAATAAGCAGTAAGGGCGGAGAGGCAGGGGCAGGACTGAGGGAGGAACGTGTGCAAGAACATTTAGAGAAGACCTCCTTTAGAGCAGACCTCCGCAGAGGTGAAAGCATTAGTAAGAGTTATAATTTACATACATTATGGAAAGGAACATTTTCACTCATGTGACAGGTGAGTGGCATTAAAGTGGAAGTAACAAGCATACATTTATAATAGTCTTTTCTACATTCAATGAAAGAAAAAAATAAGAACTATACACTCAACACTTAGAAAGCACATAACATTTTCACATGTGAATTATATGAGTTGTCCCAAAGCCATTTTTTAAAAGTCAGAAAACTTTAATTGTGAAAGTTCTGTCTAGTTTCCTAATAAAATTGCACCACACAAGGTAGAGTTAAAACTTAAGTCATATGATGTAATCTCTACTCATACATTTTCAATTACTTCCTGTATTACTGAGAACAAAAGCCAAAGAGGCTCATAGAATCTACCCTACCCTCTTCATCTCTTTGGCTCATATCACCTGATGACACTGGTGTCCTTGCTGTTACCTGAAAACAGCCCAGGCCTCTTTCTGCCTCAGGACATTTGCACCTGCTATTTCTTCTGTCTGAAATTCTTTTAAAAAATATTTTATTGATTTTTTACAGAGAGGAAGGGAGAGGGACAGAGAGTTAGAAACATCGATGAGAGAGAAGCATCAACCAGCTGCTTCTTGCACACCCCCTACTGGGGATGTGCCCGCAACCAAGGTACATGTCCTTGACCGGAATCGAACCCGGGACCTTTCAGTCCGCATGCCGACGCTCTATCCACTGAGCCAAACTGGTTTCGGCTGTCTGAAATTCTTGTCTTCTCTGTCTCCACGTGGCTTACTTCCCTATACCTACTTTAAGTCTTTACTCAAATGTCACCTTCTCTCTGAATGTCTCTTACTCTCCTTCCCATAATAACCAACAGGCACTTCTTATCCCTATTCCTTGCTTCATTATTTTTGTTTTCTAACTTAAAGTGCCGTTTGTTCCTCTCTGTTCTATCCCAATAGAAAATAAGTTGAGCCGAAACCGGTTTGGCTCAGTGGTTAGAGCGTCGGTCTGTGGACTGAAAGGTCCTGGGTTCGATTCCGGTCAAGGGCATGTACATTGGTTGCGGGCACATCCCCAGTAGGGGGTGTGCAAGAGGCGGCTGGTCGATGTTTCTCTCTCATTGACGTTTCTAGCTCTCTATCTCTCTCCCTTCCTCTCTGTAAAATATCAATAAAATATATTAAAAAAATAAGTTGAAAGAAAGTGAGGTTTTTTTTTTTAAATATATTTTATTGATATTTTACAGAGATGAAGGGAGAGAGATAGAGAGTTAGAAACGTTGATGAGAGAGAAACATCAATCAGCTGCCTCTTGCACACCCCCTACTGGGGATGTGCCCGCAACCAATGTACATGCCCTTGGCCGGAATCGAACCCGGGACCTTTCAGTCTGCAGACCGACGCTCTACCACTGAGCCAAACCGGTTTCGGCGAAAGTGAGGTTTTATATATTCTATTCGGAGGTAAATTTGAATCATCTAAAATAAGGTCAGGCACAAAAGAGGTACTTATTAAATAATTGTGACTGTTAAATATGTAGACAAAACCTTCCAGTAAGGTACTTTTGTTTCAGTAAACTGCATCCCATAATGTATTCTTATAGTCCAATTTTTGGGCCACTTTGTCAGGATAGTATCCATTCCAGATGATTCCAAAAGTTTGACCTGGTTTGGGATTTGTGATGAAAATCTGGTTAAGAGTCAATCCAGTATGCTTAATAATTATTTTCTCTTTCTAAACATATATTTTACCATACAATTTTTTTTAAAAATCATTGGACAATGTGGTCCTTCAAAAGTTGTTTTTGTTTTGTTTGTTGTATTTAAATTGTATGCTCTTATAATTTCAGTAAAAGTATTCACTTCAGTTTTTCTTTTAACATCTGTATGCTGAAAATATATATCTTAACATAATTATCCCGAACAGAAATATATTATAAATCTCAATCAGTTGCTTCAAAATATTGATTAGCTAAATATATATATTTAACTCCATAAAATGAAGAGTTTAAAATTCAACATTAACATATTTGACTTGATTTGGAAAGCACAGCACACTGTGATTTTGTGTGTGTGCAATTGCATGTGTTTGTATATTGTATTATGGTGCATTTTAAATGCAGTGCATATAAAAGTCCATTACATATTTAAGCAGTGTTTGATTTAGAGTCTAGGAACACAAGCTAGATTGCTCAGACTGAAGTGATTTGATTACATTAAAACCAGAGTTCATTCACATTAAAGCCTTGTTTTCTTCAAGTTGCTTTGAAATGGAAGGCATAGTCTCTGATAGGACATTGAATTTATGTGTGAACTTGAGTTGGGATTTACATAATTTCTTTCTTCACTTGATTTTAAATGTAATGTAAACCATTAAAAGTATGCACACACACACACACACACACACACACACACACACACAAATATGATGGCACAATACAATTACTCATGCTGTTACTGAAAGCTAGAGGGGTTTGCATGACCTTCCATTAACCATTTTCACTGTGTTCTGTTCTCCCAATTGGGGACTTACTAGAGGAACATTGGTAAATTTTCAGGTTATTTGCATATCATTTAGACTAGATTACTTTAGTACTTCACTTAATTTAAGCCCTCTTTAACTACAATTTGAAGTCTCCAGTTTCCATACTTCTGAAGTTATTCATATTTTCTCATGCTGTTGTGAGAATTACAAAGTGAGAGTAATATCGGTGAGTACAGAGTACACGCCTAGGTCACCTAAGTCACTCAAGGAAATGCAGGAAATAAGTGGGAAAGTTGGGGCTTAAGTTCTTGTCTTCTGACTCCCAATTCAATGTTCTTTCCACCCCCAAATTTTGCACAACACTGTTTGTTCTATCTTCTCCTGACATGTTAGCCACCTAAGCTTCCTTTTAGCAACTGTACTAAGGAAACTATTTTGATATCCAAAATGCTCAAATTTCAGGAGCATGTGCGAGACAAGAAACTGCATTTTAGAATTAAGGCAATTATATTGATTCCTTAAGGTCCATGAATGACAACACCTTATTCATTCGTTATTCTTCAAATTTCATTCAAAAGATATACAGAAATGAAGTTTTATTTCTTGGGATTATTTTCCTTATGAAACTTAGAAATCATTAAAACATGGAAGACCAATGTTAGGTGATGACATGAAAATAATGCTTTAAAATCCATTGTCAAAGTATTTATTAATTTGAAAATGTAAGTTTGTACAACTTGCATTAGGGCAGCATAGCTAAACAGCACTCTAACCATAGCTTACCTTGCATTTTTAAGAATATCTATTAGAGCTTTCATTAGTATTATGAATTTCCCAACTGGAGTAAATATTGAATTGTTAAATAAGAAGTAGTAATAACTATAACTTGAAATTGTAGAAGAAAAAAATGTAAGCCATGCTAATGAACTAAGTAATATTATAAATCACAAGACCTTATCAAAAATATCCTTATAGCCAATTACTAAAACTCTCCACAGCTTCCTGGATAATTGCACCTCATAGGAGCTATTTTATTTACTCCTCCCCCCAACTTTTGGCTTTGAATTTAAGAGCAATATGTCTCCCCATCTAAAGTGTGTTAAATATCCCCCCACAGGTTACCAATGCAAAGTTCACACCAATGTAAATATTTTATAAAATTTTAAATAATTTGTTTTACTTTGAAGCCCAATTTGTTTTAGGAATAACTAGTATACACTAATTCAAAAGGTAAAATTTGAAACTGTAATCGGGATAGTATAAAATGTCCAAAGCCTTAAAAATTAACCCATGTACAGGAAACAATGGAAAGAACACAAAATGAGAGGGTTCAACCAAAAATAAGATTAACTTTGGAACCCGAGTGTAAAAGTGCTACTGGGGAGATCTAGCATTTTTCCTCTTCATGTAAGTGCAGTTGTAGCAATTGACAAAAATCCCCTCTTGACTACAATGTCAATGTGGAACCGCAGAGCACTGGGATACACACAGGTAGAGTTGGCCATGCAGCACAGTTGGAAATACCCCAACAACCTGCAACTATTACTGAGGCCTCACCGAATTCACACTCACTCACAGAGAATGACTTGAGAACTAGGGGAGATGATGTCTGGATATCTGTTGACATGTGTCTAAAAGAACCAAAGCACAGTTGCCTGGAAGGCCAACATAATTTATTCAAAGATGAACATTTCTCTGAACCAATGATTCCTTTGATGCTGTGGAAATAAATACACTTCCCAATTTTTGTTTTTGGTCAGAGGCAGTGCAGCTTGTGTTACAACTGAAAAGAGAAATACTAAGGATAAAACAAAAAGAGGATGATGCTGAAAATAAACATGTTCACCAGCCATGGTGATTCAACTTACCCAGATGTGCTTTTCATGAGATGGAGAAGGATGGATGGAAAAGAAAAGCACACAAATGTTAATGCATACATTTCAATTCAAAGAAAGCCGTGGAACAAAATAAGAGCATTATTTCAGATGTGTGAAAGCTCAAATATGAGAAAGATATGGTGTCTTATTGTTATTTCACCATGACACGCATACTCACTGCGTCCAAAAGCATGACCAGCCTGAGGGGAGTTCTAATAGTTGACCAGTAAATCTGTCTCTCAAAAATGAGCCACTCTGAAACATGCGTGACCACATTTTCCCCAGCCTCTAGTATGCCCTGGGAGGAAGTCAGGCACCTGTCAAAGGACATTCTTTGCCTCAGTGCACTCCTGGGCTGTTTTACAAGTAGAAGTAAATAACTCACTGCATGGCTCCGGAAGTACAGAAGACTTCGGAAGAGGCAGCAACTTGAAGAAAGAACTGGTTTGAGCATCAGAAGGTCTGTATTCTAGTTCTCACACATGATTAGGTCAAAATTACTAGAAAGTTCTGATTTTGAATTTCCTCAATTAGGGAAATTCATTTGTACATTCCAGGTCAATACTTTTATTATACTATCAATTGCTATACCAATCAGTATTTTTTATATTTGTATATAGATATGTGCTAGTTAGTAATCAGAACACGAGAAAGTATAAAATAATTATATTATTCTTTGCTTGCCACACTACTTCTTCCTTTATCTGAACTGGCAGAATAGAGCTGAATTTGTGCCAATTGAATCCCTTTCAATAGAAACATTTATTTGAGTAGATCTTTATAAATATTGCTATGATGAAAAACAATGAATGAGATTGGTTCATCAATATTATCAGAAATCACCACAAAAACAACATTGATTTAAATGGAGTGTTTGAAGGAGCCCACCTTTCCCCTGGATATAGTAGAGGCACTGTGAAAATATGGAATTTAAATAATTCAACAAAAAGCTATGGAAATATTATTTCATATTTTCTAGACAAGCACACTAGACTAAATATTAGAAAAAGAAAACTTTTACTACAACTCATAAAATATATTCAATGTAACAAAATATGAAGAAGTTCCTATCTCAGAAATAAGGCAAATCAGAGTTTTCTTGTTTATTGCATAATCATTATAAAGAAAAACTTGTGGCAATGGAACACCCTGCACGTGCCTCCTCTAAACGCATTCATTCAGAGAAACCATGTGTTACTTTTATTAAATGGGCATCACAAGAAATGCATGTTCTTTGACCTTAGTACCAGAGCAGCTGGGGCGAGCCCTTTACATTTTCAAAGAAACAAAAATAATTGTCTAAACAAGTTGGCACCACAATGTCCTAAGCAAGTTAAGTCATACTTTTTACATCATACATGCAACAAAGAAAATTAAAACCAAAAAGAGATAGCTTCTAAGTGATGAAGGTGATTTTCCTATCAACATGCCTGTGAACTTTTTCATGAGCTTTGAAAACAAGGCAATTTCTGAGCTTTACACAAAAATTATCTTCCATAGCCTACAAGTTATCTAGAAATTACTCTCCGTTAAAACAAGCAGGTTAAATTTGCACAAAGTAGAATATTAATATTCCTCACATCTTCATTTATCATTTTTGATAATAGAAAATTTGCATCAATAAAAATAGCTTAAATATAAAACATGAGAAATAATGAAATAAATGGGAAACACAAATAAAAAATATTGCTTTAAGTTCTACTATATATATTTCTTGTCAATTTGTGTAAGTTATTTGTTTTCTTATAGTTTTTTATAAACTTTCATCACCTCCAAAGTCAATCAATTAATTTAAGAGTCCCTTCGAACAGGTATCTCACTTGAGAATATTAAGTATTTTAACTCATGACTTTCTAAAATATATCTTCTGCAAAAAACAGAAAGCTAATAGTCATAAGTGAGTCAGATATTTTTGTGGTAATAAATTATAAATTTGTATCAAAAATATATATGCAAAACCAAAGTGTTTAATTTCTACTATAAAAATTAATACATTCTTTCCTAAAAGCAGTTATTTGTAGTTACATATAACCTCATTATTCTCCTCTCCAGATAGCCAAGGTTATGATAATAGCAAGAGAGATTCTGTCAAGAATAAATGTTCTTTAGTGAAAAAACACTGTAAGTAATAGGCAAATAAATTTTAATTGACATACAAAAAGAGCCGGTTAAGTTACCATCTAATGAATAAGATCAAATCCAATTATTGGCATAATGTTTTCCTTGGGAACATCAGCACAAGAAGACATTACCAGCTAACACATGTCTTATATTTCAGAACAGGCACCTTACACGTCAGTTGTCTTACTTTCTCTTTCTAGATCACCTATTAAATGAATGGGCTTTCACCTGTTCATGAACAAGTCAACTGTGGATGTAAAATAATTCATGTTTTACATTAAATAATTCACTAAATGAGCTTTACATGTATAATTTAATTGCCTCTGGCTTTTGAAGGTTCAAGTTGATAAGTCACAAATATTTTTAAATCAATTATTAGCACCAGATTAAAGAATGAATGGGTAATAACTGGAGTGGAAAAGTGGAATGAAGAAAGGATTTATTTTAATAGAGTAAACTGGAGAATGCTTGAATGGTGATGGCTATGCACAGAAGAGAACAGAATTTGAAGATCTAAGAGCAAATAGTAATAGGCTCAACATAACTGAGAAAATGGGAAGAGATGGTCTTAAGTAAGAAGACAGAAGCCTAATTTCCAGTAATAATAATAATAATAATAATAATAACAGTATTAGGACAAGTGTTAGTGTGCATTATACAGTAAACAAGTCAGAGCACTCAGCTGTTTCTTTATTCTCTCTTTCTAAGGTAGAATGTGAGCTCATTTGCAGAAGATGCACACGTAAGCAGAGTGGAGGTCTCTCACAAAAGTTGCAAGAGTAGAATTGGTGAGAGGGACATATCAAGATTCCTGGGCAGCCCTGAAATCCTAAATGAAGCGGGTGCAAGTTTCCTTGCTGTAATTTTCTCCAGAAGCACAAAGGAGCCCACATATAGACATGGAGGATAAAAATTCAACGGTGGCTATGTTTATGACATATGGTATGAGTAAAGGAAATAGAAGCAAAAAAATTAGGAATGTTTGGTTGTGTTGAAATTATGGACATGGTATCTGAGCTGGAAAGGGAAAGAGGAGAGGACAGAGAAGGGCTAATGCAGTGTGCAGGAACAGAAGTCTATAAATATGATAGTGGGAGAAGTCCAGAGAGCATGTTGAAAGGAGAAGACTGCAGTTTGAGAGAATGATATACTTAAATCAGTGCTTCTGTAGCAGAGTGACTCGGGATGGTGACAAGATTCAGAATATGACCATGGGGAGTGGGGGTAGAGAATAATGTTGAAAGTGATGAAGCTCTGAAGTGTAAAGGCCAGGCTGTGACGGGGTGAGCTCCGTGGATAAGAGCACCCCAGGCTAATGGCAGGAATGGCTTTATATAGCAAGTCAGATGACGGGATACAGATAAAAATAGATAGCCACGCACATTTCTTCTAATCCTTGTATATGAAAGCAAACGGTTCAAAAGTTTTACGTTTGGTTGATCACGACACTACTTTAGTATTTTCTTTAAAGTTAACACTGACTTCAAATAGCTTTTGGAGATATTTTTAAAAGAGGTTAAGAATCTTTATTCTTCTAAGAATCTTGTTATTCATTTGCCTAGCAAACTTAACTCAATGGAACCCAAAATAAAACATTTGATAATGTAGAATTAGGAAGAAGCACATTTAATGGTATGTTTGCATATATATATATATATATATATATATATATATTTTTTTTTTTTGAAAGAAATGTATTTTGATAAAGACTTTTTAAATAAAACCCTGGCAATAGGACATGAAGGCTCACTTCTCATCTTATAAATGTGAAGACAAGAAAAAGAAACTTGCTTCATGAATGGCTAATTTATGTAAATATGGAAATATGGAAACCATATCTTCAATGATCTTATGAAAAATACGATACAGAGCTAATGCAACATCCTATATTTGTAGAGACAAATGTTGAGAATTCTTTCTAAATTAAGATGTCAGCAGTTATGTAAATGTACCTTAATTAGTGGCAGTTTTTATTTTTAGAAAAGGAATTAAATCATCTTTGTTATTAGACAGTGACTTTGTAAGTTTTACTGGAACAAAATAATGTTAGATTGATTTAAGCACACATTTACATTTTTATATTGCTTATTTATTAGCGATAATTACTATTGTTATATTAAGCTTTGGAATATTATGTGGAGCTAATTATATAAGAATAAGTCAGTTATATACCTGGCTAAATGTTGTGTTTTGAAACTGCCTATCTTTGTCTTGGTTTGAATGTATTTGTTGATAATTTTGAAGGAGGGGATGAAGTTGGGTAAGAAATTATTCTCTAGAGAAAAATATATGTTACTCTTTCAGAGTATAAAGAGAATGAGGGAATTTTTTACTCCTTATATAAACCATTTAAAATTATATAGAGATTTAAGGTCTGGCTGAAAGACTGGACTACATGTTCTTTAAATTGTGGCCTTATTCTGAAATCCTACCTAATTCATATGTAATCTAGGCTCAGGAGATCTGTGAACCACAGTGTCTGGAAAGCTACATTTCCTCAGGTGTGGAAGGGAACAGCAATTTCTACCTCAAAGGTGTTGTGTAAATTAAGATTGTGTCACTTGAAATACTTAGTACAATCATCGTCTCCATGTCTGTCTCTCTAATATCAATCAAGCAAACAATATAAATTTATTTAGAAAAGGTCTTTCTTCCAGTACATGTAGCTATCTTGAGTTTTAATTTCCTATCACTAATTCTTATTTTACATTATCTATGGATAGGAAGTATAAAGAGTTTCTAGGGCTTCTGATCTATTTCCTCTGTAATCTCTCTCTAGATAAAAGCCTAAGTGACTGGCCTATCATCTGACCATTCAGCAGTCTGACCAGTAGCTATGACATGCACTGACTACCAGGGGACAGATGCTCAATGCAGGAGTGGAAACTACAGGCATGGAAACATGGAACAGACTGATGAATCTCAGAGGGAGGGGGGAACAGACATTAACCAAAGATTTTATGTGCATACTAGAGGCCTGTGCACCAGTGGGATACCACCAGGCTTGTGCCCTCTTGCAATCCAGGACCCCTCAGGGGATGTCAGAGAGCTGGTTTTGGCCGATCCCCGCAGGCCAGGCTGAGGGACCCCCCTTGTGCATGGATTCCTGCACTGGGTCTCTAGTCTATTAATATTGTACTGTGGGTTCAAACAGCAACTCCATTCTTTCTATATGTTTTTCCTTCCTAAATAAATAAAATATATAGAGAGAACACTTGGTTCCATTAGCTTTATTTTTCCTAAGAAATTTCAATGCATCTGAGCCTTTAGCCTTTGGGTGTTACTACTTTTTAGGTCCCAGGGAATTCTTACACTGTCCTTGTTTGGAGCCAGGCAGGGCCATCAATGATCAGATGGCAATGCCATGATTGTTCTAGGTTAGTGCAGGTAGAGAAGACACACTCCTAGGTTCCAACTAGGAAGTTAGGACACATTTTCTGAGAGAGAAATATTGAGAACCTTGTCTTTAGGTTCTGAAAAATTCTACACTATTAGATCCTTTTGAGTCGGTTGCCCAGTAGTGTTCTCCTATAGCCATGTCTGTAACTAAATGAATCCTTGACTATAGCTAACTGAGCCAAGTGTAAATATCTTTTTTTTAATATTTACAGATACTTTACCTAGGAATTTATAAATGTGAAATAGAAGATATGAGTATTGACCCAAATAAATGTTATTTATAATATAACTTTTATTTATATTTTATTATGGATAATTTTATTTTTTGTTTATTATTATTTTGTGTATGTACCAAAAATATATATTTTGATTGTTATTAAAATACATCCTTTTTTGATGAGGGGTACCCAGCGTTATGAAAATTAGAGAAAGGATACACATATGTCAAAAGTTTGGGAAACACTGCTCTAGAGAATATTTCATACTTTGTTGTTGTTAAAATTTTAAAGTTGTCCTGATTCTGTTGTTTCTGCAATCTCTGAAATCTCTAATACCCTACCAGAGAATTCCCCTTTTTGCTTAATCTCACAATTTTTAGTTCCTTTACCATGCTTACAAAATAGGTATTTGTGGAGCAAGTGAAGACATTTACCTTCCATATATAGTATGACTTAGATGGGAAAATGTATTCAAAGCCTCCAAAACATGTCATACAAATTAACCTCTAAAGCACAACCTGTTTTTAAATTTAACTTGGCATATTGGCCCTTAATAAATATTTATTAAGTGAAAGACTGTCATGGAATTTCTGTAATACCTTTATGAATATTTTCAGTGACATTTGTTTTGCTAAGATATAGCTAATCTTGGAACCTTCCAAATATCAAAAGATTAAAAGTGCAGAGTCTCAAAACACATTATTGATTATGCACTGAAGGAGACCCTTAGGATTACAACAGAAATAAATTAACTAAATCTCCAGAGCTTCACTTTTATGTCTTTGAAGCTCTAACATAAAGATTCATTGATAATTAACTATGACTGCCATGCTCCAAGGATAAACTCTTCTCTGAGAATACTGCTGATAGCTGGGTTGGAATGTTAATTTTGTTTTAATGATGTTGAAAAATTGATTTCAAATATAAAACCCATTTTTATTTGCTATGTTCAGGAGAACATATAATAATATGTTATCTATATTATAACTAAATATTAAAAATGATAAATTAGTCAACATATTAATATTCATTTGCTGTCTGTATATGAATTCATCTCAAGATACAGATTTCAGCATGAATATATGTTTTTGTGAAAAACTGTACAGTGTTAAAATGTAGGGGGAAAATGATAGAAAATAAAAAATGGATATAAGATTTTCAGAATTGATATTTTCTGGAAATAAGTAACCATCCACTGGATAGACATGAATTTTAATGTGGTCACTGCCTGTCAAGGACTGTCTGAGTGCTAAATAGGTGCAATGCTATGAAACAGACAACTTCATCTTCAATGCTGTAGTACCTGTAAAACTCAGTTTCTTGGAAACAAAGTTGAATCTAGAAATGAAAGTTCTTTTTTTTTAAAATAAAAGAACTAATAAATCTTCAGATTAAAAGTATAGTCCAGTCTAATACATCTTCAGATTAAAAGTATAAATTAGAAAAATTAAACATAAAAAACATTTGATTATAAATACACTTAAAGCATTTCTGAACTCCAAAGATAAAGAGAAAATATTAAACTTTCAGAGAGAGAGAGAGAGAGAGAGAGAGAGAGAGAGAGAGAGAGAGAGAGTATAAAGAAATCCTACATGTTAAATATGAAAGAATGACAAGCAATTGAAAGTGGACAAAACTGGAAGCAAGAAGAGCAATACTTTCCAAGTTTTGAGGGAAAACTATTTTAAATTAATAGTTTTACACTTTGGGCAATTATCAAGTAATTTTAGATGTAAAGCATATTTTCAGAACTCTAAGTATTTAGGGAGTTTGCCACACATCCTATCATCACATTTCCAGAAAGGTGATATGGATAATTGGCGGTTAAATATATTCCAGGAGAGAACAGTAAGGTAAGAAATCTGGTGAGACATTCATGCAAACACATTTGACATTGGTATTCCAAAAAGTTCTTCTTTAGACAAATATGCTAATGACATAAAATTTCATCTCCTTCCTTGTGAGTTTATGGTCCTTGATTCCAGATTAATGCATTGATGGACTCGGGATATTATAGATGCTATTTTGAAGGGGCGTGGGCAACACTTGTGCATCTTGGAAGCCTGTGACTATCTAGCTCTTTCTGTGTCAGGTAAGTTTATCAAATTTGGGGATCCAGTGGTAGGAAACCCTCTTTTTTCCATATACTTAAGTCATGCTCTAACAGCTCTTTCAGCAATAAGCTGGTATTGTGATCTTTGATTGTTTGACTCCTTTGTCTAGCATCAAATAGATTCTACACTTTAGTCAAAGAGCAGAGCTTCTATTTACTGAGTCCTAAAATACCACATCTATATTCTAAGTGAAATTCAGGGATTCATGGAGTCAGAGAACATTCAGAAATTGAGGTTTTTGATGTGCCAGACCATGTAAGCTTTTGGCCCTTCAGTAGGGCCTATTATATCATGCAGTTATTTTTTGTAGCTGTGGTTGACCAGTTGGACAACTTTAGGTGTTAGCCTAAAACATTGCTTGAGAGCTAAGAAAGGGAAACACGTTCCTGAAGATCGGGTGACAGGTATAAAAGAAAAGAGGATAAGTTCTTAGGTCCTGTTGTTTGTAATGTGAACCTCATAAATAGAGGAAATGTTTAGTTTGTGTAAAATCAGAAAAGTGGTTGTAATCCAATTAAATCAATCAGAAGCTCATGGACAAGATCTCAGAGAGTAATGACCTCCCAGAGGGACTTGACATCAAGAAAATTGTGAGAAATCATATTTCTAATACCAAGATCTATAATAAGAATAAGTGACTAAACCTTTAAAGGTCAGGAGCTATACTATGTGGGCTACAGAAAAAATGGACAAATGTTAAGGGTGAAGGCAAGAAAATTAATGTAAAGTACTCAAAGCAGTACTGTCAGTTTGACACAATTATTATTGGTATTAGAAGCACTCTACATAAACCTGCTGGAAAAAATTAAGGAATTTAAGTTTTAAAGGAAAGTATAGCAGAAATAAGGCATAATAATGTGAACCTTAAGAATAATAATAGATTGACTTAGGCTAGGTTAGATGTTCTGATGAAAGAATAGCATCTGTGTGATCATACCCAACTCAGAAAGGTGAAGATTGATAAGATGTTTTGAATAGTGGGTGCTTTAGCAGATCCAGTATTGTTGATTTTCTATTTCTCATCATTGGACAATAGCTAGAAATATAAGAAAAACAAATGCCTGTACCATAAAGAAAAGTTAAACTACAATAAAGTAGGAACACAAATCTAGTAAGCTGTTCTAAATCTTGTGTGCTCAATTTGCTGGATGGTAAATGTACCTCAAATTAGACTTTTCTTTGGGACTGGCAACATTACAAATTTCTGAACTTTGCAAAAATTCCGAATGTCTTGAATATTGCTCTATAAACGTATGGTTTTAAAAAATGTGCCATAACTAACATCTTTAGATAAAATTATTCCCAATTAAATTAAAAATCACAGATTGTCCATTTTAAACACATAGGAAAGTTAAAAAAAATTCTTCAGGTCTGCCAATTCCTTCAGAGGCTAATGGATCTCTGATATCAACTTTGGGACAGTGCATATCAATCAAAGTACTTTGTTCTGGAATCATTACTTTTTTGGCCAAAGACTAGAATAAAAAAAATTGGTAGGAAACCATGGTCATAACAACTAAAATGTATAACTCATAGTGTTCAACTTTTTGAAAGAAGTTCCATTTTATGGTTTTGTTTATATTTCTAATAAAATGTACTTGAATTATTTTCCATCCTGAAAGAAGATTAATTCACATGAAAATTTAACAGAGAAAATTGTATTCCTTGAAGCACATTTAAAGAGGACAGGGCATCTTTAGAAAAAAAGAATAATGGAATTGTTTTAATAAAATTTTAAATACTTTAGAAAATTTAAGAATAATTTAACTTGTCTATCTTAAATAACTCATTACATGAAAACACTTCACCCTTTAGTAACCCAGAAGCCACAGTATAGTGCCATAGTGTCATGCAAGTCCTGAATAAGTGTTAGCACTATATATACGTCTCACACATCCTGGTTATATATTTATGGTCAGAGGGTTCTTGCTATGGGATAAACAATAATACAAGAAATGCTAACTTCCATTGGTTAACTTCATTGGATTCACTTCAATCCAGGTATTATTATTCTATAGAAAATAACTAATAAATTTTAGCTTGTATTATATTAAAAATGCTTTCAATATTACTCTTATATTAGTGACAATATTCTATTTAATACGTTTTAAAATCATATTTTGCTTAAACATATTGCAAAAGTCAAGCATAAAAATATTTTCAATCCAGAACTAAAATCAGCTTCTGCCTATGAGGGTATGTAGGATTTGAAAAATAATTCCATAATATCTAATCAACCCAACAGTATATATAAAGTTAATAGTAGATAATAATAATATATATTCTTAAGATCATTGTATAATTTGGGATATTTAACTTTAGTAGACATCAAAAGAGACATTTAACTTGGTCCCATAAAAAAACAATGAACTATGTAATGCATGTCTCAATATCAGCCTTGTATGCAATGTGAAAGGTGGCCAGGTTTCTATTGTATATAAATATTTCATTGAGAGTAAATAAAACATAACTTTTAAAAATATATAAACCTTCATTGATTTCAGAGAGGAAGGGAGAGGAAGAGAGAGAGAAGACACATCAATGATAAGAGGGAATCATTGATTGGCTGCTTTTTGCACATTGGACCAAGCCCACAATGCAGGCATGTGCCCTTGACTGGATTCAAACCTGGGACCCTTAGGTCCACAGGCCAATGCTCTATCCACTGAGCAATACAGGCTAGGGCAAAAAAAAAAAAAACTTTAAGAGAAATAAAGGAGGTCTATTAGCCAGACTGGGTTTTGACTCTTCTTATTCCTTTACATGTAAAACTTTATTTTAGAGAATAAAGTTAAAAATCCTTTAGACTTAAAATAAATTTTAAAGAATCTATCAATGAAGATTTTTAAATTTTCTCTCTAAATATATAACAATAAAATTGAATATAACAATTCTTGATATGAATAAATAAAATTAAGACATTTCCAGCATATTATGGTAATGTTTAAATATACGTTTTGAGGTATAATTAACTAACAAAAATGTTTGCTAGTATGGAATGCTACTGAACATTTCATTGTATTTTCAAAGTATGTTTTTAATGTTACTTTTATTTTATGTACACTGTCTACTGAATTTGGATAAATACCTAATTTTTATAAATAGCAAATTAATGAAACAACTTGACTAGTGAATTGTTCTGCAACTTTTAAGTACATATTTTCTCCTTCTTAGTAAACATCTGCAATGCAAGTGAGCTGGCAACATATGAAGTAAGCTGATTAGTCTGAATGTTATAACCATGAGAGCATCTATGTTAGAATCTCTGTTACAATGATGAATAGAGCCATGAACCGTTGCGGAGTAACCAGCCAATAGATTCTGGAATAAAGAGAAATCCTTTAGCTTTTAAAAATATGTTCTAAAGGTTCTGTTTTCTCACTGAAAATGTTACTATCTATCCAAAAAATGTTATTTATGGATCCACTTGCTTTCCAATAGCTGGTGGGACTCAAAATTTGCCAATTTTGCAAGTTACTTAAATGTTCCATATTATATGTGAATGAAAAGATGTACTATCAGTTTCCTGACAGGTGCAGAACAATCTGCTGCAAGTCTAAAATAAGTTTATATTCAATCATTCAGAGGAATTTCTCCTTTTAAATATTCCATCTTAAGAGGAGATACTTTGTCAAGAGAAGAAACATAAAGATGAATGGCATACTCTCTCATTTTATCCTACTAATACAGCATAGTACTGAATGTCACATCAGACAGACTATAACATTATTTGTGAGGCTGCATTTAAATATTTTAATATACTTGTGTTTTGAAATAACACAGCTATATATAGAGAGATGTTATTTCAAACTCTAGCCTATTAGAACAAGGAAACTCGAGCCCAGAATAGTTTTAGGAAAAACCAGGGTAATATACATCAGTCGGTTGTTTTTCCCCCAGCTAATCTCTTTTTAAATTCCCTATAAGCTATGAAAAAGTGTAAATTAAAGTTTAAAAAAGGAGGGGAAAAACATGTCCAAACCTACTTTTTCTTCAGTCTTCTATCCTTCTCAGCTTGAGTTCCGAGTTTGCCTAACCCCAGGGACTCCTGAGCCGCAGCTTCCGTCTCCATGTAGCCTCCTGTGAAGAAGTCACTGTTCACATTAGATTAAACATAGTGGGGCAATTCTGCAATTAAGTTCTTAAAAATTTATTTGAGCAACTGTTTACTATCACATTTTCTCCTCACTCCCACACACATTTTTGAAAGTGTTTCTATTTCCAAGCCAACATGCATAAACATATACTGAGAGAATGGAAAAATAAAACACTACCTACTGTTGTTACACTATTCAATGGTAATTAGAGCAACATAAAACATGTGGTCTGTATACTTATAAACACATGAATATATAATTTGAAAGTCTTGTGATCTCATTTTAATAAAATAAGAGCAAATGTTTGGGGAGTATTGAGTTTTTCAACATTTAAAACTTTAAAAAAATGTTTTTATTGATGTCAGAGAGGAAGGGAGAGGGGGAGAGAGAGACATCAATGATAAAAGAGAATCATTGATGGGCTGCCTCCTGTATGACCCCCACTGGGATCGAGCCTGCAACTCAGGCATGTGCCCTGACCAGGAATCGATCTGTGACCTTCTGGTTCATAGGTCAATCACAAAGCCATGGTGGCCAGCAACATTTAAAACTTTTAAAAGACTTCTTATATAATTAGATTAATTGATAGTCCAGTGAGTAAAAATTCAAGTGTATGTCTTCAATTCCAAGTCAAGAGAATGGAGAGGCATTCCCTGAATTCTAAAATCTTTTTTCATTTCTAGCTTTTGGAATCCTCTTTTGCTCACCTGCATGATCCCTATACCCAGTATAAATCTTACTTCCAGAATTTCATAGGTTCCGGCAAGTTTTGTTTTGTAAATTTTATAATACCTGGAAAAAATTCCAAGTATATTTTCAAAAAAACCCTTGAAAGGATTATTTATATCCAGTAAATGAAAAGAAATTATTTGGGTTAGTGGCAATTTTATTGGCTTTGGAGTATATCAAATATATGTAACCTTGGAATGAAAGGAGAAAGGAAAAAATATGCTAAGCATCAAACACAGAATTACACATTTTCCAATACAATTATTTAATTCAGAATCCCTAAACATGTAATTAATTCATACAGAATTTATTACAATAAAAAATGAGAACTTAATTCTGGGCTCTGTTTTTTCTTTGATATTTATTCTGTGTAAAAATTGTGACTATTCCAAACTATTTCATTATAAATATGCACAAGATTTTGAAAACTTAGTACAAAAGTATATATACAATATCTAATTAATAATGTTATATTGACTACACTTAAAATAATAAATTTTCTTACATTGGTTTAAATAAAATGTATTACTAAAATTCATCTCACCTGTCTCTTTTCACTTTTCTTAATGTAGCTACTAGAAAATTAAAAATTACATATGTAACTCACATTTGCTGTTTGCATTATCTATCTGTTGGCTTGTGGACTGGAGATAAGTGTCAGTCTTCCAGAGAGTGAGCATAAATATATCCACTTATGTGGGTGGGAAGACGGGGCTACATGTTTAGATGTCGCCATAACTGAAAAGTACAGCTGATATTCATTAAATAGAGGACAAAGATGCTAAACATCAATGAGTAGAGAATACTTTAGCTTGCCCTTCTGAAAATGACAAGAGTGTCCCTGATGAGAAATACTGGCGTGTGGGTGACTTTCTCTCTAGAAAATCCATTAGGAATGTGAAGGGAACAACATTAACTCCACTCATCTCATGGCATAGAGTATTTAGTCACAGAAGGCTTGAGTCTCCTGATTCAGTGGATTATCAGATAACAAAGTGTGTATCACCTTGTCCGTGGTTCCCTAGTAGTTGCACATACAAAAGCCCAAGTCAAAATCCTCGAAGTTCTCTGGGCTATTTTTTTTTCACTCATGTATACTTTTGCAAGGACCTTGAGGACTGGGAATTATTAGAGAATTGTCCTAGAGTGTGAGGGGTCAATTCAATTTTCCCCCCAACCCATTTTCTATATAAACATTTTGAGTAACCCCAAATCAATGCAGCAACAATTTAGTGGTCCAATCTTATATAATATCATCCTAGCCAGCAGAAGTGAATGTTTCACTTGCTAGGGCACTCTCCTGGAACCAGGGGAGGTCTTTGGTCCAGAAAAACTGGATAGTACAAAAGTCTCTGGGCTCAGCAGGACATCTAGTCAACCCCAGGCCTGGGGTAGAGAAGTAGAGAGCACCCTGATGGGAAGAAACAGGGACCTTGGTCCATGATTTATTATATTGGATGATACTGGTCCCAAGGTCTGAGACACAACAGAGACTTCCAAAGCTTCCAGAAATTGGACCCGCTCAGGTCCAGGTTTTTGCTGAGGGTTCCTTGCCCAGAAAGCAATCCCAGGCCAGCCTCTCCTAGGCACCAGAGGGAAGCTCTTAGAGAATTTCAACAAAGGAAGCCTCATATTTTGCAGCACAGGCTCAGGCTGAGGAATTCAAGGAAAGACCCTTCTTATGCCCAGTTCTATGAGTAATACTAGATGGAGATATTTGTTCATTTGGAGTGTGAAGGAAAATATCTCTATGTTGCCTGGGCCTTAGATTCCAGTCAAAGTAATTTATTTCATGAAGGTCCTTGAGGTAAAAATTCTGGCACAATTCTGTACTTTAAGGTTTCTGCCTCTCCATTTTTTTTTCTTCTAGCAGAAGTACCTGTATTACAAAGAGGGGGCTCTAACTCAGACAGATTAAGACTATAAACTGCTGCTGATCAGTAGCTTCATCTTTCTTTTATTGGACCTCTCTTTATTAGTTTGCATTTACACTTGAATTGATAAATGGTTACTTAATTGTTGCCAGGTCTGTTAGCTCTCTGGAGGAGGTATCTAGGCAGTGCCAGGCTCATAAAGAATGTGTAAAAAAGGTTCACAGTTGAAGCTAAATACTGATTTCTTCAAAAAAAAGGCCCTTTCACCATGCAGAGAATGAATCACCTCTAACTGGTACTTTGTGAAGTTTATATTATATCTGTTGTTTCCATAGCATCTAGGAATAATCTAATTTTTATTTTTTTGGAAAAGGCGAGCACAACCACCCAAATTTTATGTGTAGAAAGAGGCTTGCTAAATAATACCGATGCAATCTTGTGTCTGTTTTTGTCATGATGACATAATTTTCTTTATTATGCTGAGTATAGCATGTCAATGAGTTCAGACAATTCCAATACAATCTGGCAGATGGCTATAAATGAAAGGGATATGCAATTTAGTAGTCAAAATGCCTCTGAAATCTATTATTTTTATATGCATTTAAAGGAAATTTGTAAAATTAGTTTAAAAAATCAATAATATATCCATTTTATATGTCTTTATTTGGGGATTCTGCCTGTTCAAACTTATATATTTTCATATTATTTTTAAACTAGAGGCCTGATGCACAAAATTCATGCACAGAATGGGGGTGGGAGGTGGGAGGGGGAGGTCCTTAGCCTGCCCTGCACCCTTTTTCATTTGGAGTTCCATGGGGGGATATCCAACTGCCTGTTTAGGCCCAATCCCAGCAGTTGGACATGCCTCTCACAATCCAGGGCCACTAACTCCTAACTGTTTGCCTTCCTTCCTGCCTGACCATCCCTCATTGCTTCCCTGTTGGCCTGATTGTCCCTAATCACTTGCCTGCCTGTCTGATTGCCCCTAACCACCTCTGCCTTGGCCTTACACCTGGCACCCAGGATTCCTTCTTCTGGCCAGCTGCAAGCATCTGGGACCCAGAGAGGCTTTGCCTGGGCTGGCTGCAGCTGTAGGTGACAGTGGGCAGATGGTTTCTCCCTCTCCCAGGCCACAGCAGTAGCTGTTGGCACCCCAGGGACCACTGGCAGGCAGCTTTGTCTGGGCATGGCTTTGTCAGGACTACCAGATGACATCCTGCCTAATTAGCATATTACCCTTTTATATAGATTATTTAGAAAATTAGAGAGATCTTAGAAGTGATCCAGCAGGCCCAGGAAACAAGTGACAGAAGCCAAAGAAGGGCCTCTGGAGCAGAGGAGAGATGAAGGCAAAGGCAAGGAGCCTGGGGGAAGAAGTGAGGGAAGGGAAAGGCGTGGCTGTGCTCCCCGGAGGGACAGTGTTCTTTTTACTCATTTCCCCACAACTTTGTTATATCGGGCTCTACTTATCCAATTCTCCATTCTTGAAGACCTTTCTGTTCTTGATTATGTTTCCTTCTCTTGCAATGTCTGTCAATGGCCTCTTATCTTCCTCCTCACTATTCATTGCTCACATCAGCTAGGCTGGTCCTGTGTTTTTCTCTGTAGTCATTATTATTAGGGCTCTCTGCAGACCTGGGAGAACTGCGTTTCCCAGGTAGTAAACTAATGAATGTTAAGATCCTATGGAGCAGATGATTCCCCCGGAAGCAATAAACGCTTTAACACCTCTACATTGTCTTCACAGGCTATCGCCATTTTCATAAGCTTTAGGTTAACTGCCTCTTAGCAAAGTGCTTGATTGCTCTAACTCCTAGCCTCCTCCTATTTGACCCTGGAATTTAGATCATTTAATTTGTGTGCGTGTTTCTGCTTCAAGTTGTCTTTTGAGCTCTGCATTTCCAATCTCTCCACATTTAGGTAACTTTATCTTTAGTCCAACCATTTCCTTTGCTTAATAACTTGGTTTCGCATTCCTGACCCCAGCCAATAACCCACTTCCTGACTAACCACAGAAAATACCCAAGTTGTTTCTAGCACACTCCCCTTAGAGGTTTTTTTCTTTCATGTCACCTCAGTACCCTTTCTCAGGTGTCAGTTCTATTTTAAACTCTAGCTATGCACCTTTTCAATTCTGTAGAAAAATGTCACTTAGATTTTCCTAGTAGAATCAAATGTATCTAGGGAGAGAAAATTAATAATCTGAACTCCTTTCTTATGTCTGTATCTTTAATAAAAAAAATATACTGTAGTCTATAATGTCTTTTTTACTGTTACCTTAAATTACTTTTTAATTTTTATGCACTTATGTGCAATATCCTCAAAAAGTTATAAACTTGATGAAATAGTCATGTTTTTAATTTCATTAAGTTACCAAACTTGTTCCATGGGACTAGGAGCTCAATGAGGTACTTTTTTATTAAAACAGTTCCAAGAGTATATTGTCTGGAGCACTAGACTATGGAGTGAGAGCTGGGAACTAATACCCTAAACCAGTGGTTGGCAAACTGCAGCTCGCAAGCCACATGCGGCTCTTTGGCCCCTTGAGTGTGGCTCTTCCACGAAATACCATGGCCTGGATGAGTCTATTTTGAAGAAGTGGCATTAGAAGAAGTTTAAGTTTAAAAAATTTGGCTCTCAAAAGAAATTTCAATCAATTGATGTTTGATTGATATTTGGCTCTGTCGACTAATGAGTTTGCCGACCACTGCCCTTAACTATTATTAAACTCATCTTTATTTTTACATACTAGAGAATGTGAACCATTTGCATGATCTTAGATATTGTCTAACTCTGAAATTATGTAATTTGAAAAATACACATGCATTTCATAATAAACAATAGTATGTTTTATTTTAAAAAAAGGTTGTTTGATATAGGCTTAAATGTTAGAGTGCCATAGATTCAGTATTACTATATTTGAAGTAGATCTTAAAAGTCATCCAGTCAAACTATCTTTCCAATGCTTGGATCTCCTCCACAACATATCTTCCTAATATTTACCCAGCTTTTACTTTATGATTTACTTAGTTTTCAAGTAACCAAGAAGGCCTTACCTCAAAAGCCAGCTCTTTGGATATAATTATGACATTTCTACTTACATTGAGATGAAGATAATCTTTGATTAACACTTTGGTTCTAGTTTTGTACCGTCATTTAACAATGAAAAAGCCAACAGCTCTTCCACATAATAGCTCTTCAAATATTTGCAATCAGCCATATCTTTGGGTCAGCAAGAACAATGAGCACATTCATCTATGTGTCTATTCCTCACATGAGTTCAATCTTGTATATGTACTTAATCTTCCCCTCTAACCTTCCTCCAAAGTTATGATAATGTCTCTAAAAGTGCAGTAAACAGAAATGGATACTATTCCTTGGCTGTTATCTCACCACAGTGGAGTAGAATAGAAAAGTTTTCTTTTATCCCAATACTATGTCTATTAATGCGGCCTACCTTTATTGACAAATATATTGACTTTAGAGTTACTTTAAATTTCTGAATTTTTCTTAGATAATGTTTAGAATCAAATATTTATGAGCCCCCATATTTTACACTTTAGACAGTATTTATGAATAAGTCTATTTCTTAAAATTTGTGATTCATAACCATATTAGTAATCCATATTAGTAATCCATAAATCAAATATCTGTGTTGTTGAAATGTTCATGTCTAAGCAATTAGGGCATGTGCTGAACGAGGAGAGAGAGAGTCATAACCAACCCATGAGAGACCTTGAGCAAGGTGGCATCACTCTGTTAATTGGCATTATCACAGCAGTGTTACTCAACCAATTATAACTGCCACAAATTTTTTCCATCATCCACACCCCATTTTGACATCTTGTCCACTACCTTTCCTGTTCTGTTACAGAAGAAGTCTTGTTTGACATGGGTATTTTTAACACAGCTTAATTGCTTTGTTTCTAAATAGGTTAATGCTTTCTGATAAAATTGAAAATAAAGCCAGTCAGGTTTCTAATTAGATGCATAATCCTGGATCTTGGGTTTCAGAAGCCCTGTTAGTAACTGTTTGGGCAGGACAAACACAGGACATAGCAGGCAGACATTCCTGGGCCAGAAACATGCAGAATAGTTTTGTTTTGTTTTGTTTTAAATGAAAGGCTGTATATTTTTATATATGAGGTTCCCATATACATATTGCCTTTGCTAGTAATACATTTGTAAAAATATATTATATGTAGTATACTAAATTTGTTCCTCCATGGTTAGGGGCTATCAGTGTAGTCACATTGACTGATCCACCACATCTGAAGTTTACCTTATTTACCTGGATTTTCAAATTGTTACATAAGGCAAATAACACCCCTTTACAGATATTATTTTCTATGAATTACTAAGAATTCCTTCCTTGTCGTTTATTATTCCTTATGGAACCAAGTGAACATTTTCATAGTTTTATTTGGACAGTTTTATTTATCCACACCATCTAGCATAGCTACTCTCAGGTTAATTTGTATTTCTCTTCCTGTATGAGATAAACTCTTCAACCAACAGTTCCAAATCTTAGGACATGATTCAAAATTTTGACATGGTCCTTGGACATTATCATTCTCAACCACATTGATTTCCATGCCATCCTTTCTTATCTTCCATTGTCATCAGTAGGACAAAGAAAAACAATAGAGAAAAATGAGAAATAAAATGAAATAAAAGACAGATGGACACCCAGAAGTGACTGCAGCCAATAGCAGTAGAAAGTCAAACATGCATACTTACGGAGCTGCCCAAGCCGAGCTTTTTCTTTTTTACCGAACAAACGTCCTATCGAAGACTTGATTCCCTTCTTCTTCGGGGCCTTGTGAAGAGAGTCCTGGCTGCTGTTGGCACTGCCAAGCCCAAGGCTGTCTGGCTCCAGGGAGGCAGCTAAACTACTGCAAACCACAAAGGAGGGCAAATGCTCATTTTAATGCAACATCTACAAGGTACGTACACAGACTTGCTTCCTTTATAAAGGTCTGAGAGGAGAAACACATAGACTTCTGAAGTGTCCGCCCTTTCTGCCCACCTTTCCTCTCAATCAAACTGAAGTATGGTTTCACATCCTAGGGCCCCGAACATCCAAATTTTCTCTAAAAAACTTATTTTTGTTCCAAATAATCTTCCCCCTTATTTTTTGTATAATCTCAAGCTAATCAGTAAACATAGGTGGCTTTTTTAACTACATGTTAAATGACTTTCTATTATTTAGCACTTGACCCTTTATCTATTTTTTCTCTGAGGGCTTTTAAAATCTTAAACCTAATAACATATGATAAAAAATATAAATATAACCAATAATGATTTTTAATGGATGGTTTCACTGGATTTTCATCAAGCATTCTTTCTCTCAGTTTTGGAACCAATTCACTCAATTTAAAATCATCTGGTTGGGATTCAGAAGTAACAAATTGTATACCCTAGTGATTATTGTATGCTTTTTCTTGTAGTCCTAAAGTATTCTTTGATGTGCATGATTAGCTGAAATGACACTCAAGCAGTTGATCTAGGTTCCATTCCTGGGCAGTGTATTTGACACTGTATTAATAGGAGAGGTTCAATAGATATTGCCCTCATTCTTTTTTATACAGCTATTCAATTGACAATGACATAATAAATTATTTAATGTTACTTACTCATTTTAATTAATTTGAGTTCACAATCCCTAAGCTAAAAAACTATTGCTTTTCTTATGTGGCAATATAATTCATCTTTTTGACAGTGAAGTATGTATTTTGAAGCATTAGAAATTAAAAATAAGCACAACAGAAATAGTGCTTGCCAGAACAAAAAGCTGTTTTCAAAAATATTTGTTGTAAAACCCATACTATTTAGAAGGCAGATTCTTAAAGTATTAATCATTGTTATGTTCACTTATATCAATTATGTATCTAGAGATGCTGCAATTGGTGACAGAAAAAGGACATTACAGTTAAATCACATGCTTACATTTATTTATGTCATTAATTATTATATAGCTCTGCTTGCATTTTTTAGGTAAATGGAAAGGACAATATAAAATGTCATTGTGGCAGATGGTATATTTCCTTATATAACCTTATATTCTCCTTTAATATTTTGTAAATCTGTGTGTGTGTGTGTGTGTGTGTGTGTGTATTTTCCTTCCTAGAAACTTTCTGCCTGAGGAGCAGCAGCACCCAAAGGGTGGTGTACCTATTCTGCTAAAGGGAAATGGGGCACAATCATGGACTTTTCAGACCTTAATTACTCTTACACTCCAAGGCAAATGTATGTCTTGTCCTTGATGAGAGCAGAGTATGCCACCTTGGGAGGTACCATTTAGCCTGTGGATTATTTTAAGCTGAAGACAGCCGGAGTCCAGCACTCCCAGGAGAAGCTTTATACCTCCCCCATAGCTTCCCAAAAGAAGTTAGGTCAGGGGCCTGTACCAGGAAGAGAGCTATTAAGTGAGAAAACTTCTTTTATCAGGAGGACTTATCTGCATAGCATGGTGAACATTTACTTACCAAACATAAGATCTCATTTTTCTATGAATTGTCTTCCTCCCCTTTGAGCTCCAGACCCTTAACCCCTTCATCTTAGCTCAGGATAGTATGTAAGCCTCACTATAAGACCGACTGCCAGGGAATCTCCTAATTTTATGGGGCTCCCATATGAATGAAATATGTTGTTTTATCCTGTTAATTTGTCTAATGTCAATTTAATTTAGAGCATCCAAAAAAAATACTAAAAGGAAAGAGGTAGAAAGATTTCTGCCCCTACATCCTAGAATCCATGTAGTTTTTGTTACTATTCCTAATAAGTTCCTCATCTAGCCTGATTCTATTTCAATAGAAAATATACACAAAACATACAAGAGCTATTCTTTTTCCCCCTTCTATTAAATTTATTGGGGTGACATTGGTCAACATGAAGTTTCACGTGTGGATTTTCTATATTACAAGATCTGTATATTGCTACACCACCCAAAGTCAAATCTTCTCCTGTCACCATATATCAGGACCCCCTTCTCCCCCGTCCCCTTGGGCAACCCTCTGGCAACCACCACACTGCTGTCTGTGTTCACTAGTTTCAGTTTTATATCCCACATTTGAGAGAGAACAGATATTCTTATTAATATTGGCTAATAACAGGACCACAAATGTAAAGTTAATTTTAAAACTAACAATTTGATCTCAGAATGAAAATTTATTATTTTCACAAATATTGTGAAAATTGTGATATTGTTTCTATTTATTTCACAAGTTGAAATAAAAACCTCTCTCTATAGATATAAAAGTCTAAGTGACCATCGCAACTGGACAGATGAGCAAACAGGCTGCATGGGGCGACTAGACCAGCAGGTGCTTAGTGAGGGGCGACCAAATGACCAAGCAGAAGACTGTGTAGCGTGATCAGGCCGGCAGGGGGGTTAGTGAAGGGTGACCAAATAACCGAGCAGCAGGCTGCTTGGGGCAACCAGACCCACTGAGTAGGCCGTTGGGGTGATCAGATCTGTGGGGGGGGAGGGCAGTTGGGGGTGGCCAGGCTCTCAAAGGGGCAGTAAGAGGCAACCAGGCTAGCAGGTGGGGAAGTTGGGGGTGACTAGGCTGGCAGGGGGGACATTTGGGGCTGACCAGGCCAGCAGGGGTGTGGTCCAAGATTATGAAAAGGATGTTCAACTGCTGGTAGTCGGACATTCCCCTAAGGGTCCCAGATTGGAGAGGACTGGAGAGGGTGCAGGCTGGGCTGAGGAGACCCCCCTTCCATGAATTTCATGCACCGGGCCTCTAGTGTTATATAAAATTTTAAGCAGTCTATCTGACCACACTGAAAGGAAGATGAATGTTTTCAGGAGGAGCGTGGGCACTGTGTCCTGTGCTGGGGGAGCCATACCTCCTGGCCTCGTTGTGGTAGGAAGAAGGGAGGGTGTGAGTCATCCTGATGGTCCTAGGGGTCGGGGGAGGGGAAGTTTCACATTTAATTGTTGCTTTATCCTCCCGGCCGTCTTCTTCCACCACTGCAATCTACAAGCAAAAACAATACATTCAGGTGAACTTTTTAAGTTTTGACTGAAATGGATAAAAATGGGGAAACATCAAAGCAAGGTTGTCTGAGAGAATCTAACACAATAACAATAAAAAAACCTTGGGGCATATAGATTTTACATATATGAATTCACATTTTTAAAGAGTGTTGATCTAATAACTCTTTCAGAGTGTAGACCCTCCAGTTAAAGTAAATATGGACCTACTACATAAATATTTAAGAGTAAATAAATACCAAAGATCATACACAGGTGTTACAATCATAAGTAACTAGTCAATATTAATAGTAGGGAAGGAGCGAAGGGGAGGCCACACATTACAAGCACAGTCACCTGGGTGGCTTCATCAGGAAGCTGCAATTTCACACTCCGAGGGAGCCACCTGTCCATTCCCTGCAGGTCACTGGGGGAAGGGACCCAGCAAAGGGGGAGATGGGTGCTTGTGCAGCGAGTGAAGTCAGCATGACATAGCTGTGACATTGCTTGCCTGTCTATCTAAGCTGGGAAAAATGACTGTCCAGGAGGTAGAGCCACTGCAAGCACACGAAGTTCCGAAGGGTTGATGGCTAAGCTCCCAGGTATAATCCTCTCTGTTGTTCTCTTGCCAGCTCTTGAGCTCTTTCGCTAGGTGACCCACACTCAGCTGTGTGCTAGCCTGCCCCCTGGCCTTAAGCACCACCACGGCCCGGCCACGTGGGCCCCACATGCAATGGAATGCAGCTGGGAACACAGGCTGCGCTAGCCGACCCCGGGCTGGACTGTGCTGAATACGGAGCAGGAACTCTGCCCAGTGGCTCTAATCCTAGCCCTCTGGAGGCAAGACTGGGCCTTTTCCGTGGCGGGAGAGAAAAATGGAGCCTGGGAAACAAACCTTGGTGCTTTAATCCCTTGGGGCTTTATTTTGGAATCTATTTTAATGCCCCAGAATATAAATAATTTACTAAAATTAGAGCAAATTTACTAAAAAAGAAATGCATAGTCAGGCTATCATAGCATGGACATCTTTTCAGCGGGGGATTTTTGAAGTGAGAACACAAGCTGTCAAAATATAACTTTATCAGATTATCTTTTAAATTGCTCACACTAAAGAAATGCATTCAGAGTGTTTAAAAATGAGTTACAGTTTAAATAAAAATACTTTATTTTATTTTTAAAAATATATTTTATTGATTTTTTTTCTTTTTTACAGAGAGGAAGGGAGGGAAATAGAGAATTAGAAACATCAATGAGAGTCATGGATCTGCTGCCTCTTGCACGCCCCGTACTGGGGATGTGTTCGCAACTAAGGTACATGCCCTTGACTGGAACTGAACCTGGGGCCCTTCAGTCCGCAGACTGATGCTCTATCCACTGAGCCAAAGCAGTTTCGGCAAAAATACTTTATTTTTCAAAGGATGATAGTAAAAGGTTGAAACATGATTCTTGCAAATTGTTTCATCTCATTATTTGACATGAGAAAATTGACGAATTCAGACAGAAACTCCTAAGAAGATGAGGCGGAAAGGATTTTTATTTCCCTAAAGAACACTGTATTTCAGAATCCAGAACAAATCCGGTTTGCATACAGTTTAACAGAGATAGAGATATAGAGCTGTATTAAAATGAGACTTTTTAATAATTAAGCTATTTGTAAAGGTATTATTTTCAATAATGCCATATTTACTCCATAGCATCATTGTGCATTAAAAATACATATGGTGATAGAAAAACTGTGGAAAGTATAGCTTAAAGAAATAGTTGCAGAAGTTCTGATGAAAAAAGTTCTAAATATGGCTATGGCAAGAGTTTTAAAGCTGTGTTCTCTTTTTATGTCTATGCAATGTCTTGCTTGTTTTTACATTAAATTATTTTGCTTAAATGTGCTTATATATGATGGAGACCTCATGCATTGGAGAAACTTAATGAAATTGTTTTTCGGTGCTTTTGTCATCCAAGCCTAGATGATTCTCAACGGTTTAGGCAGGTATCTTCATAGCATTTTCTCTCTCCATTTCAGCTCACAGAGTATCACCAAAAGAATCTTTGTTAAGAACCATTTCCAGCATTATATCAATGCTATGGAAAACCCTTCCTAAACTCACATTCCATTTCAACTCATGAGGTGTGTTTCCATACCCTTCCTAACATGTATTTATGGTTCACAGTTCATGATCTAACCACGATTGTTTTCCACTTTGTTTCTGCTAAGCATGATGATTTCTGCTCCCAGATTTTCTCCTGAAACACTTTGTTATAAAATAGCCTCCTCTCTTCGATCTGCCAGTCAAACTGTGCTGACTTTTTGAATACGAGCTTTTAATAACACTGCACACAAGCCGTTTCTCTGAATAAAGCTGAATACTCACACCATATAAACAAAATTGAAGAGAAGGGCTTTGGAATCAAAGCTGGATTTGAATCCTGGTTTCTCTTATTTGTGGTAATTACCACATGTGCTAACTAAGAATAAATGTCTTAATCAATAAGATGGAGGCGATGATACTTATTTTAGTGTTTTCTTTTGAAGTGTAAATGAAATCATGCGGGTAACTCCTTACCCTGATATGCAACAATTTTTAGCTTGTAGTCTTTCCATAACTTACCTTTCTTACCCATCAATCACCTGTCCTCTGAATTCCCTGAGGCTGAATTTCTGAAAAGGATTTTGCTTTGTAATTTTTCTTTCTTTACCCACTGAAATTTTACTGAGATCTTTTCTATGTTCCCAGCACTGGAGTCCATTTTATTCCCTATTGCAATATTTATGCTCTTGATCTCGTTCTGAACAGGAAAGCAGTGTATTAACTACATTTGTATATTTTCTATATTCTCGATGCTCTGGCACCTGGGGCCATCCTGAGCCAGGAGAGACTGCCTCTCCCAGGGCGAGCTAAATCCCAGAGAAAGCAGACCTTCCGCATGAAAATCAATCAATCCAGATCTGGATCCCACACCATCTTACCTATCTATGTACTCTTACAATCCAGGAAGCAATATTCCTCAGCGGTAATCATCTGGGTCAGGCATTAGACAACTAGAGACAGCCCCTCTCCGCAGAGCCCGCCAAAATTATTCAAAACAGCCTATCCTAACCCTACTCTCCTTACTTCGCCTTGTTTTTCCCACAGAAACCATAATGAAGTCTCCTGCCCATGCTTTCTCCCGCTCTCTCTGTCTCCTGACCCCTACTGGCTCCCCTGTGGCCCCGCATCCCATGGTGAGCCCATCCTCTTTAACAAGTGGCCTTTTCATTGCAGTTGTCTCCTGACCTGTTGGCCTCACCATGCGTGAATAACAGTAAAACCTACATTTTCTATTGTTCTAGTAGAGGTAGTAAACTATGTAATTTTTGTACCAACAGTGCTGTACATCTTCTGTGGAAAATCAGGATGCTTAGTCCCCATCATCTAATGACTGACCCCATAAAGCATGAAAAATAATTTGTTTTAAGACATTTGCTCTTATGGTCATATTTAAAGAATTCAATAATGCTTACATGCTTTTACTATTTCTTTTTTTTTATGTTACCACAGTATTTAAACTACGAGGAATATAATTTTAAAGCTTTCATAGGAAAAAAAACATACAATATTCAGCTGGTAGTCATAGAAAAGGTGTTTACAGTACCTTTCTCCGGTGCTTCCTTAGATCACTTGGCTGTGATTGGCAGTAATGAAAGCAACATGAAACACAACAGTTAATGATTATCACTTAACCATGCTAATAGTATCTATAATTTGACTTTGTTTTTTTTTTTTTATCCCATTTCCCCCCCTAGGTAAATGTGTTGATATTTACTTGCTAAAATAATTATAAGAGCACTCCTCTGGGGAGTCACTTTAGAGAGGGAACTTCCTGGGTGGCACGGGTAGGGCATGTCACCTGTGCACAGGCATCAGCTATGAGACCCGGGCCCCAGAAGCATAGAGCACAAATAGAGTGAGTGAGCCAGAAATAAATATGGAACTAAAGCCAGGGGTGGGCAAACTTTTTGACTGGAGGGCCACAATGGGTTCTTAAACTGGGCTGGAACAAAAGCAACCTGACCATGCTGGCACTCTCATCTTGGGCTGCTGATGAAGGAGTGGAGGGGAGAGCAAGAGAACCTTCCGCTCTTTTGGCTCCGTGGGCCAGATAGAACAGCCCAATGGGCCGGATCCATAGTTTGCCCACGGCTGAACTAAACCCTCCCCATAAAATAGAACGGCCATGGAAAGATTGTGCGTAAACACATATTCAGAACATATACACGGATTTTACAAACACTGCCTTTTGCCCATCTGTGCAGAGCCTTGGGCCTCCCTGGGGCAGGCGGGCTGTTCCTGAGGGATCTCTGTCTTCCTGGACTCTGACGCATCCTCCCTTCCCAAGCGCCACAAGCTCTGACCTCAGTACAACATGTTTCTGGAGCTGCTATTTTCTTGTCAATGTCATAAAGAATTAGCTTTAGGATGTTTTGTAAAGCTAATTCTTTATGATTTCATATGAACCTTATCCACTTAATATCTTTGTTGCTTTTTCTTATGAAAATAAAATGATTTTTGTTAAATGAATCCATTATACTTTACATTTTACTTGTTATTAGAAAATGGGTAGGTTTACCCCACCCAGTGCTCTAATCTAATTAGATTAGATGTATTTATGCTTATGTATTAATGGTGAGGTAAAAGTGGATATTCTAATAAAAAATGTAACAAAACAATAAACATGATTACAAAACATATAAACAAAGACAACCCAAACAATTACAATGTATTTGCAATCTACATTTTATGTCCCTAAAATTTCTAATGTTTCTTTGAATATTCAAATATAAATTATACCCAACAATATTATTTTTCCTCCACTATTTTCTACATGTAAAAGAAAATCTGTTTCACTACTGTTATTTGATGACAAAGTTTCAGTAGGTAATAAAGGCTTTCTGGATTTCATTTCTTGTTTATTTGGGTCAGATATTCAACATTTTAAATAGTTGTTAACCCTCAGCAAATGTTCTAAGTAATTTTAAGTACTAAAATTATAGTGTGATAATGTTCATTTATCACTGATTTATTTATAAATGACTACTCAAGAAAATTCATGAGAGCACTGGTACACTTGTCAAATATACAAATGCCACATCTAAATATTAAAAAATATTTTATCTTATTACTCTAAAAATGATAACACTATCAAGAATTATAATACTAATGTTCATGAAAACACTATGTTGTAAAAAATGTAAGTAAATAATAGTAGTACAGAAACCACCAGTTTCTTTGCATTGAATGCTGACTAAATTATGCTCTTTGGACCAAGATTCTTACTTAACTGTAGTTGACAAGTAGGTCATCAATATGTAGCATGTACTAAATAGGCAGAAACTAAGCCAGAGAAAATGTCATTTTAGTTAATAAAATCAGAGGGATATCTATATTTCTAAAATAAGCACATCAAAATGTAGCTCGTTACTGCCGTAGTATGTCTTAGTACATGGGCTACAATTTTGCTCTGTATCCGGTTGGAGTTGGTTCTGATTGGTTAGTCTTTTTTTTTTTTTTCTGAATGGCTATTGTCTGTGCTTCTATTTTAAATATTAAGTATGGAAGTCAGCAGAGACTAGAGGACTCACTGGCTTAATGTTTTAAGGAGATAAATGTTTCCTTTTTTTAAAAAAAAAAATCACAATTTCTCTTCTATAGATTTTATTGCATGGAAGTCCCCGAAATACAAAGTTTGCTGTGGGCAATATTGCCTCACCATATAAATAATATAAATAGTTTTCTATTTAAGTTCTCAATTACATAATCAAAGAAAGAGATACCTACATTTATATACATAACAGAAATTTCATCAAGGTAAAATGAAAACTTAAAAATCAATTATTTGTAAGGTAGTTTTCATCTATATAATTCACTAGCCATATCGTAAATGATCGCAACATATTTATTTTAAAATGTCATTAGAAAGCAAATTATGCATCTTTGTGATTTATTACACACACACACATACACACACACACACACACACACACAGCCATTGTGAACTTTTATAGAAGTTTCACAACCTTCTTATCAGAAACAATATACATTTCAGATTTTTCTGTAGTATGATTAATTTATCCTCCATTAATTAAGCTTGTGATAGATTTTACCGTGAATCAACTATTATTTTGCCTATTTGTCTTTTAATTAACCTGTTCCATTTACTTACTATATAACCTAGGGAAAGTTACACCTATGTAGATTACACATCCTCATCTCATAATGGGATTAATAATTGTCCCTAGGACATAGGGTTGTTGTAAAAAGAAGAAACCATAAAGCCCTTAGCCCAGTCAGTATTAACTAATGTATCATTAATCCTAGTGGCAGCAAAGGTTCTCTGGACGCATCAGCATACCAGTGTCATGACTCCCATCCGATCCATTTCCCTGGCAGGACTTCGCGGTGTGAGCTTTGGCGTTGAATGTCCGCTAGGGGGCGATGAGCTGGCCAGTGAGGACGCTGTGAGGGAGGCAGTGATGGAGGTCCCTGGGTGGACTCGCGCTAAATTCAGGCCTTCCAGGCTCACACTAGCTACTCTGTTCTCAATTTCTTCAGCACGTAACTCTGTAGATTCCTTTTCTTCCTGAATTAGCCTGAAAGATACAGTTTAATTTTGATCCATTATATGCTGTGATAATGCTAATGAGTCAATAAAAATTCTGTGAATATTTTATGTCAAATCTACTAGTTTCATGGTTTTTTTTTTTTCCCCTCTAGGGAATATAACTTTCATTAAATCCACGGGCTCCCTGGCTGAAATTTAGAAAATCACTTTCTAAGTGACACATAATGCCTCTTCACTGCTATACTATAACCTGAAAAACTCCTTGCCTGCATAATTAATGTATGCCATTAATCCTAAACTTACATTTGAACTCCTGCACTGATAAGTGAGTTTTAGAGACTCAGATTCCATTCAAGTTATTAAATCTTACCTCTACCGCAATAACAAAGTATAATTGATAAAATCCTAAATAAATGGTCATTCATAATTTTCATTTGGACAAATAAATGACCAAGTCATTTTTTAAACATTAATGTACTTAGCCAAGTCACCTTTAAATAAACACCATGCAATTTAATAATGTGGAGATGTCCCTAGCTTGTTTGGCTCAGTGGATAGAGCATTGGCCTGCAGGCTGAAGGGTCTCAGGTTCGATTCCAGTCAAGGGCACATGCCCGGGTTGCACGCTCAATCCCCAGTAGGGGGCGTGCAAGAGGCAGTCAATCAATGCTTTCTTTCATCGTTGATGTTTCTATCTCTCTCTTCCTCTCTGAAATCAATAAAAAATATATTTTAAAAAATGTGGAGATGACAGACTTTAGATAATTATAAAATTAAACTGTTGCTATAGATCCTTTTGAAATGACAAAGCTTAAATAGAAAGAAGCTTCAAGAAGGTGTATATATTAGCTATACAACAACAAAGAATAAAGAGTTTCTGCTGGGTTGAATAAAGTTCCTACTTAAGTTGAACCTATACATATTTTACATATTGTTATATGAAATATATACCATGTACCAGTGTAGCTTGTTTGAAAAAAAATGGGGACAGAAACCTCCTGAGAAATTTCCCTTTACCTACAAATGGCTTATTGAGATCTCCAGTGACATATACTCTTTAACCTCAAAGTTATGATCATTGAAAGTTTTCAGAAGACAGTTTGGCAGTTCCTTATAAAACTGCATATAACCTTATCATTTGATTCAGTTATCATGCTTCTTAGTATTTCCTCAAATAAGTTGAAAACGTATGTCCATATAAAAACCTGTACATGGATTTTTAGAGCATCTTTATTTAAAATTTCCAAAACTTTGAGGCAACCAAGATGTCCTTCAATAGTAAATGGATAAATAAACTGGAATATTAGTTAGCACTAAAAAAAATGAGCTATCAGGTATGAAAAGACATAAAAGAACATTAATGAAGCCGAAACCGATTTGGCTCAGTGGATAGAGTGTCGGCCTGCGGACTGAAAGGTCCCGGGTTCGATTCCGGTCAAGAGCATGTACATTGGTTGCGGGCACATCCCCGGTGGGGGGTGTGCAAGAGGCGGCTGGTTGATGTTCCTCTCTCATCGACGTTTCTAGCTCTCTATCTCTCTCCCTTCCTCTCTGTAAAATATCAATAAAATATATAAAAAAAGAACATTAATGAAAGAAGTCGATATGAAAAGGCTACATATTATATGATTACAACTATATGGCACTCTGGAAAAGGCAAAAATATAGAGACATTAAAAAAGAGCAATGGTTGTCAGGTTTTAGGATGGGGAGAAGGATAAATAGGCAGAACACGGCAGATTTTAAGGCAGTGAAAATACTCTTTGATACCATATTGATAGGTAGGTGTCATTATACAGTCTTCCAAACACATAGAATGCACAATAGCATGAAAAAACCATAACGTAAACTATGGACTTCGGGTGAATATGATGTGTCTATTTAGGTTCATCAGTTGTAACAAACATACTACTGTGAGGTAGGGTGTTGATTATGGAGAAGAATATGCATGTATGGAGTCAGAGGAAATATGGGAAAATCTCTGTACTTCCCTTCAGTTAAATTTGCTGTGAATCCTAAACTGCTCTAGACAAATACAGTCAATAAAAATATTAAAAAGCAAATTTTACCTTAGTTATAAGTTTTACTTACATAAAGAATTAACTTCTGCTACTTTGAAGTTTATTTTCAAGGGTGCACTTTAACCTGAGTCAAAGATCAGAATCTAAAATAAAGGCTTTATCAAGTATCAGACTATAGCTTCATTAATGCATTAAACACAAGCCAATGGAAAAATTTACTCCTCTTAAAAAATGAATTGTTTCGTATATTTAAAATGATGGTGGATAATGACTCCAGAAAAATTTGGTGATGTGGTTCTTTTGTATAAAGAATTTGTAGTTATTAATGCTAGTATTCTATTAATTATAAAGGAGAGTCAAACCTAGAGAAATAAGTTGAGTAAGAGGTACACCAAAGTTTAGTCAAACAGAAAATCGAATGCTGCCTTGATGTTCAATTTATTTGGAAAAAAAATACATGTCGATTCATTGATCTTTCTAATCCTGACGTAAACATGGAAAGCAAATGAAATAACTAAATAGATGCCCTTTAAAATGTCCTAGAGTGTTGGAAAGGGATTCTCATAGGAATCATAGACAAGCTGAATGAATAAATAAAATGACAATACAAATAAATAAATAAATAAATAAATGGACCAATAGTAGCTGACTATAGATGAATAGATTACTGACGATTACAGTGATAAGTGAGTTTTAAGTAATTTGATCTCTTTCTTTAAGAGAATCAGTGAGTCCCGTGGATGAGCCTCAATGTTTGAGCATTGAGTTTGATTTCTGGTCTGGGCACATGCCCAGTTTGCAGACTTGATCCCTAGTAAGGGGGCATACAGGCGGCAGCCCATAAATGATTTTCTCTCATCATTGATGTTTCTATCTCTCTCTTTTTCTCCCTTCCTCTCTGATATCAATAAAAATATATATTTAAAACATAACTTTAAAAAAAGAGAATCAGTGAACTGAAAGAAGCCAGAGAAAAGGATTTAAAAGAGAAATCTTTTGTGAAATAATTAATTGGTGAAATAAGAAAAATTCTAACCAGAGATACATTCCAATTACTGTTAGCATAATACCACAGTTTATATTAAGGTGCCTATTTTGAATGTTGCTGTGTACTCAAATTTTATGTATTTCTTAATGTCTTACAATCAGCAACTATTTTACTCTACATTAAGGGGGACAGGGATGAACATATTAAAAGACAATAGTTTGAATTCATTATTTGGGTATCAACTTAATTAGTCTAGGCCATGATGGTTGCTGGGAATTTCTACCTCAATGCAAGAAAGATGAGTCCCTGGAGGGACATTACATGTTACTGGGAGCATGTGTATAGTTTTTTTTTGTGTTTTTTTTTTTTTGTGTGTATGTGTGTGAAAACAAATATCACAAGGGTGCATACTTAATTTTTAATCTATTTAGTGAATTCAACCATTAGCTGCACAGCATCAGGAAGTGTTATTTATTTGGAATTCATGTTTTATATATTTTTCTATTTATAATAATCAAATATTTATGGAGCACTTTCTATTTCTATTTCAAAGTGCTAAGTTTTGGAAATAAAATAGTGAGCAAAACCAGATATACCTACTAGCTCTTATATAACATATGATCTAGTGAAAACAAAGAACCGAAGGACAGAAAAGTGAACTGAAGGACAGAAGTGATGGCGAGATGTTCATGGTGAGTAGTATAAAGTGGGTGAAGAGTTAGGGTAGAACAGTGTGGATTGAGGAGAATATTCCAGAAGAAAAGAATAGCCACAACAAAGGGAATAGATGGAACATTCAAAGAACAGGAAGTCATGTATAATGGAACATGGACTAGGACAGGTGAAGGCAGGAGAATGTTGAAGTAGATGGGGCATTGCAGACCATCAAAGAATTTTGATTTTTGTCTTAAGAGAAACTGAAGGGCTTAAAAAAAAGGGAAAGTACATTTGGGTTTTAAAAAGTCTTCTCTGGCTGCAGTGTCTGTTTGAACTAGCTTGGAAATCCAAATACTATAAAAGAAACCAGGTATAACTCTTATTGTCATCCAGATGAGAAACTACTATAATGTACAATATGGTGATGATAGTGGCGAACGAGGTAAATCTGGATCAAAGTAGGAGGTCAACAGATTAAAGCTGGAGTCAGAAAGAGTAAATAAAGGCATTGTTCAAACTAGTAAAAACTGCTCATAAGTTGTAAAAACAAATTAAGAATAGTTTCCTAGTGTAAAGTGTCAAATCCACTTGACACAGTAGGGCTCTTCACTGGGATTAGTCAAGTAATAATAGAAACAGACCACGGATGGCATCAGAATTCAAGAAAATACATAAATTAAAATTTAAATATTAGTGACATTTCTCAATACTTGAATGTTAAATTGTTCAATTTCTACTCTACTCTTTTAAAATCATCTACTATCTAGATAGCTTTTTAAATATCTTTTTAGAAATAATTCAGTCATAGTTTATTTCACACCAATGTCTAAATACTTTTAAGGAGCCAGGAGCACATGAATTTGCACGCTATTTTGTGCTGTTACAGCAGTGTTAGATGTACCTTGGTAATGTATCTTATCACCACCAATATCATTTAAATAGTAAATTTAAATTTAAAAAGTGCTTTAAAATTCATTGGAGAAGATTTAATATTTACCTCATTCTTTCATATCCCCCTCATATCATGTCTGTATGTTTCGTGTATGTTCCTTACAAAACTACCATATATATATATATATATATATATATATATATATATAGAGAGAGAGAGAGAGAGAGAGAGAGAGAGAGAGAGAGAGAGAGAGAGAGATCCAGGGAATGGTGTGAAAATGCACTTTCTGAATCAGTATATGTGGAGTGCCAATGCTCTTGATGTGATTATCATATTTTTAATGTCCAGGTCTTTTAATTATTACCACCAGAATAACTGAATTCACCTGATTTCTTTGTTGATAGCATCCAGTTGTTCCTGAAGCATCATAGCTAGAGTCTGGGCATCAGAATGGCCACTTGGAGAGAGAAGATCCATTGAGCTAAAAATTGTTTCTCTGTCATCATCATCAATATCAGATATTTCTGTGTCACTTTCAAAAGGGTGGCTGCTTAGCACTCCGATTTGTTGAGTTCTATTCCACTCATGATCTCCAAGAGATTTTACCTGAATGGTGAACAATTACAGTATTGATAACATTATTCATTTTCAAAGCAATATTCTGAAAAACAACACAAAAGCACACATGCTTTTATATATTACTTGGCAAAAGCTGAACTGATTATTAACATTCTAATGTATTGATTTAATAAAATAACTTCTTGGCATTTTATATATGGGAGGTAGTGTCTGCATTTTAATATAAGTAAAAGTAATAAATATAAAACTTCTCCATGATTTCTAGCTCAACCCCAAACTGAAGCAAGAATTACTTTAAAGCATTTGTGCTTGTAACACTTCTCCTTTTTTACAAATTAACCCTTTCTATTGACTTGTACTCAAGCATTCCCATTTCTTGTACTAATTCATCTTATCTACACTTTTGTATTATAGACTCAGAATACTAATATTATCATACAGAAAATCATACATAAATTCTCTCCCCAACAGTCATTTACATAAATTGAAATAAATATTATTAAAAATTTTGCAAAGTAATTTAATTTCACTTCCATTGCTCTGCTCCTCAGATGCCTGATTGATTTTTTTAATCCCAAGGCATACCAATGTTTTAACTGATATACTAAGACCTCATGTGAAGGAAAGTCCCGAGTAACCAATAGACAAATGTTTTTGAAGCTGTAATCTCAAAGTATGAGAGGTTTAGGAGTAAAAGTGAGATTCTTTAGTTTTCTGCTGTTTTGATTTTTTTTTTTCCAATCTTGTGATGATATGATATTGCCTTGAGCATTTATTAAAGATTTAAAAATCTGAATTAGCTTTTATTTCACAAATTGTTTTGGTACAAAGTAGTATTAATTTGTTTTTCATTAAAATAAGAAAAGAACTAAGATGAACTTAATTTATTCTTCAATTATTTATCTATCCATTCAACAGATACTGATTGCCTTTTATGAGGCATGAATTTGTACATGACATATAGGTACTAATTAAAAAAACAAAGTGTTAAAAAAAAGAAAGAGAAATAAAGGTTTTGAACAAATAAAGACAAGTAGTTATGTAGTGTTGTGGACACATGTAGAGGGCCGCCTGGGAAGGCTCATGGGCAATTTTCCTTAATTATCGTCAGCTGAACTCAAGGTGTAGGCAGAGCCACGCTCTTGGAACATGTTTCCCAAAGATGGCGGACATGTTGTCAGCTTGGCTCTCATATCAGCCCAGGTGTGGGCAGGGGCGGGACCAGGCATGCTAGGGCCTACTTAAGAATGCAAGTAAGTTGGTGATAACTTCCTGGGGTTGGGGGTATAAAATAAATACACTGGGAGGGGCCTTCGTCGTCTTCTTCCTGCCTCTCCGGCAGACAGGATGGTATCTCACCCAGCTCCCAGCTTAAAATCTATCTCTGTGTCTTCTCTCTTTATTTCTATTATTTCTCAATCCCCGGCCGCCTCTCCTTAGAACCGGTTCTTCCATCTCTCTTTCCATGTGGGACTCAAAAAAGGGAGATCTCTGCCATGTCTGGCCCCCGTCGCATTTGGCCCCCCGCAGACACATACAAGTGGTTGGGAAGAACAAATATACTTAGGGCACAGAGCAAGTAAGTTCTCTGTCAAATGCAACTACATACTTATTGAACACACATAGCTTACAAAGTTGAAGTTATTGAGTGAATGTAAGGCTGGCATTGCAGTTGATCTTGGACAATTCTCTCCAAATACCTTCAATATTCTGTACATTTTGCTCAAAGTGCTTTTAAAGTAGTAATTACAATTAAAATATTTAATTAATTTTAATCAACAATATGAATGCCATTGCTTAGGTTCCCAGGCAACCAAAAAAATTCAATCGCCAAAATAGCATAATAGATAGAAGCATAGGATTTAAAATAATGAAAACATAAGCTCATGTTTTGAATCTATGACTTTACTGGCTATGTAATTGAACACAAAATTTCTGAACTTCAATATTTTCATACCTTAAATTAGCATAAATGTAATAACCAATTCATAAGATTGTATGGATAAATATATGGGAATTTCTTAGTTGGACATCTGGCATACAGTAGGGGTTTCAGGTTTGTTATTGTTTTTAAAACATAGCATATGTCACACTTATAAAAATGTTAACATTTTTTATTTTCTAAGTATTAAAATTCTGTCCAAAATGAAATAGCGTATTTACTTAAAACCATCAGAGACTTGAAATAAAAAGTTTAACCTTTGGCTCATCTCTTCTCACACCCATGCGGCCTCTCCGTGGTCTTCTTATTACTTTAGTGGTTCTGTAGTCAGACTGGCTGTCCACGAGAGATCCAACGGAATAGCGCAACTCAGCTGAGGGGTCCAGATGAGTCCTGGAAAAAATGAAAAAAGTGAAACATAGTCAATCGCCAGTTAAACTTATCAGCAAGTCACTATCCACTTCTTAACTGGCAAAAAGGCCTCAAGGAAATAGACTTAAAGAAAGAAAACTGATGAATTGTCCTGAACCTTTGAGATGACTCCAGAAACTCATGTTTTTGCTTGTGAATCTCCTGTGACTCTTTCACGTTATCTCACAAAAGACATCCATAGATAATTCAAATATGAATTTTCTTAGAGTAAGCCAGTAATCCATCCCTCTGCTTCTAGAATGTCCTCTATTGTCCTAGTTATCTACTTCTTACCCTTTCTTCAGAGTTCAGCCAAATCAGGTTGTCTCCAGACACTCTGCAACTTACTTTACTTTCTTTTCAGATAAGATACTAGGTAGTAGTGTATATCAGTATTGATATTCACTAACTTTAGCTCATCTCTTCCTACCTCCTCAACTGGAAGATCAAACACAAGTTGATGAAGTTATCATGCACCATCTGTTTTCTACATTGTTTCTTTCTTAATCATGTGCACTCAGAAGTATGGAGGTCCAGCTAATAATTGATACTTAATAAATATTTAGTTATACTGTAACTTACTACAAATTCCATTAGTTTAGCTTAATGATTCCTATAATACTTTATACTTTTAGTGTGATTTACTCTTCATTAAATCCCTTTGATTACTTCTCATTTTATCTGCAAAGTAAACTTATGATATAGTCAGAAAAACAGTATTTTATATGTCCATGGTGAAATAGTGTATTTACTTAAAACCATTATTATTTTATACAATATATACAAAATTAGAATCTTATTAAGGAAATGGGTTTTCCAAAATCAAACAGCTAGTCATTGTACATCTGAAACCTAAGAATGCTTGGTGTAGTGTCCTTTCTACTACAGTCTGCTGCACAGAGGAAAGTTATTCTGGGTCGTTCTGTAACTGTGAATAAATGCCACATTGTTAGTGTCCCATGATGATTCACTGAGGCAGTGAACTTTTAGACAACACCTCTAGAACTCTGCATCCCTGAGACTGAAAGTAAAACAATGAAATGACTATTAAAATACATTTAATTTGTTAATTTAATACTATCCATTCCTATTTTATCAGCTCTTTTTTCCTTCTCCAATATCATAATCGTCATCACCATGTGAACACATGGAACTGAATTCATTTCAGTTCGGTCAGAATACTTTCTTTAAAATAAGCATGGTTTTCTAAATTAAAGACCTACCTGTTTGTTTGTTTTTTAAATGTATGAATGCATGTCTGCAGAAAAACACAAAATACTGAATGTTTCATCAGAACTTATACTGAAAAATATAAGCTCCTTTAAAATTATTTTTTAATTAGGATTTTTCATCTGAACATCTGAAAAATGCTTTACCAGATAGATATTCATTCATTCAACAATATTGATTGTGAGCACACTATATGGCAGGTTTAAAAAAAATATATTCTATTGATTTTTTACAGAGAGGAAAGGAGAGGGATAGAGAGCTAGAAACTTCTATGAAAGAGAAACATCAATCAGCTGCCTTCTGCACACTCCCTACTGGGTATGTGGCCGTAACCAAGGTACATGCCCATGACCAGAATCGAACCTGAGACCCTTGAGTCCTCAGTTGGACTCTCTATCCACTGAGCCAAACCAGTTAGGGCAATATATGGCAGTTTTTTTTAAGATGCTGAGATTATAGTAATTAGAAACAAAAATATTAAGAATATTAGCTTCAGCTCTCATGAAACTAGTATTCTTAACATGAGCAAACAACCATGAAACATGAACATCTAGAAATCAGTGGTGTCAAAAGTTTCAAATAGATGATGTTACTGTATTGCTTAATAAATAACTGATTAAATGAGTGAGCTCTTCTAGGGTTTCTTATTGAATTTGAATAAAGGGCTCTAAGCAAAAAAGAAACTTACATGTGAATTATTGAATTCTATCTAGAAACAATTGTCTCATTGCTTCTTTTTTAAAGATTAGTTATTGAGTCAAAGTAGATAAGTAAAGATAAATTAACTTGAATTCTTTAGCAAATATAATTTGCTTTTCCTCTTTATTTGCAATTACTTTACCAAAATAGTTATATGCTCTTTGAATATGAATGACCATAATCAATGAAATTTCTTCAGTGACATTAAGCATTGAAAATAATTTTGCATGTAGAGAAAAGAGCTGATACTTCTTCTTGGAATGAGATGCAATCTACCATACAGTTCATTCTTCATTTAATACTAGAGGTCCGAGGCATGAAATCTGTGCAAGGGGCTTGGGCCTCGCAGTTCCGGCTGCCTCTGCCGGCCCTTGCAGCATCAGCTTCATCTGGAAGGTTGTTAGGACTATTAGTCTAATTATCATATTAGCTCTTTATTATATAGGGCTCCTTTTATATCTTCTATTTATGTAATTAAATGCAGAAGATGAAAGGTAGTGATTTAAACTTTTATTACGTAACTGCAGAAAAGACTTCTAAATTATACAATTACTTTTTAATGTAGAAACTAAATTGGTGAGGAGTCAAAATAAGGCAGTTACATGTACTTGTCTATTTTATTTAAGAAGATATTAACCACAAGAAGATTCATATTGTTTTTTAGTCAACTGCAGATAAGCTTTGTATTTAATGTTACCTTGATATTGTGGGTTCAATTAAAGAGCCAGTTCTCATTTTCAGTTGGTCAAGTTCAGATCTCAGCTTTTCAATTTCTTCTGCTAATCTTTCCTAAAAATTAAAGAAGTGTTACTCAAATGATATGCAAATACCAATAATACCAAGACTAAATTATGATAAACCAAGCCAGCCACTATGTTTAGTGGCTTTTTAAAATTGGAAAAACAGATGGATATAATTTTATTAAAAATAATTAGTCACAAAAGTAATCCATGCCTGATTTCCCCCCTTGTAATGAAAATGTGAACAGTAGAAATCAACAAAGCCCTATATACAGTTACTGGAATTCATTAATTTTTAATTTAAAAAACAGGCATATTAAAGTTGTGATCAGCTATGTTTACATCACTTAAAAATATAGAGTAGAAACCATAGCTGGATTAAAAAATAAGAAAAGGTCCTATTTATGCAATCAGTGAAGGATTCCTATTATTCTATAAGGGTAGAAGGACATATAAGTGAAGGAGAAAAAGAATTGAATTAAAAGAATGAGGAAAAAATAATATGAGTTAAATTATCAGTTTGATAATAGTACAATTATTTGTGCAACTGATAATTTTTTTAGATTGGCATTGTTGGTTTCAGTCTAAAAATTTATTCAGAGTTGTCTTATAGCCTTTAAGTGCTCACGTAAGCACTTAATTTTGTTTTCATAATTATAATTTTTAGAATATAAACTAGAGGCCTGGTGCACAAAATTTGTGCACAGGGGAGGGGTCCCTCAGCTCAGTCTGTGCCCACTCGCGGTCTGGGACCTCTTGCTCCTTACTGCCTGCCTATTCGCTGCTCCTTAACATTTGTCTCACTCCTCCTTAATGCTGCCATGGAGGCAGGAAAGGCTCCCTCCCGCCATGCCACTGCATTCACCAGCTGTGAGTTCAGCTTCTGGCTGAGCAGTGCTCCCCCTTAGGAGTACACTGGCCATTAGGGGGCAGCTCCTGTATTAAGTGTCTGCCCCCTGGTGGTCAGTGTGCAGCATAGCAACAAAACAAGTCATTGTGGTTGTTCCGCATAAAGGTCGCATGGGCTTTTATTATATAGGTGTTTAAATGTGTCCTTCTGTGTTCTCTGTTGCTGTTTTCTCCCTCTCCAAGTGGCCCGTGTTTGCCATTTTACTTGAATCATACTTCTTTTCTCATCGCATTATTTTTTTTGTCAATGTGAACTTTGTAAAGTTTCTTATATCTATTATTTTCATTCTTACTACCACCATTCTACCCTACATCCTTTTTATTTCTTTTCTAAATATTTTGCAAGCTTCCACAGAGGTGATGCTCCCTTCAATCTTTTCCCCACATATTCTTCTGTTAGAATTAAAACATGCATCAATTAAAAACATGATGCATAATTAGATCAATACTTTAAAGATATTAAACAGTTTCTTATTGTATTTATTAATCAATTTTTTTGATATTTCCACTATTATGCATTATGAACCTCTTGTGTATAGGCACCTAGGATACAGTAATAAACTAACAAATGTCCTGCTCTCATGTAATTTATAATTTGGCAGAAAACACAATAAACTAATGTGGTCTTAAGGATGTCGGTAGGAAGGAGAAAATAGGAGAAACATGGAAAGGCTCTTCAATAAAGTGATATTTGAGTAAGAACTGAAGAAACGGAGGCAATTATAAAAACTGGAATATGTTAGGAAAAGACATGGCAGAGAGAAGGAACACATACAAATACCCCTTAGTGGGAGTATATTTAGTGAGCAAAGAGGCGAGTGGGCTGGATTGGAGAGGTTAACAACAAAGGCAGGCATATGATAAATGTAGAAAGTAGGATTACAAGGTTTGAGAATAGTAGTCCTGAATGGCCTTGTAGACCATTAAAGCCTTTGGCTTTACTCTGAGTGAGATAGGAAATTACTAGAGGATTTTTGAGTTGAGAAGTGGCATGACAGTTCGGATGGCTGTAAAATGAACTTGAACTGATTGGGAGGAAAGGAAGAAATGCAATTATCAGTGCTCCTCCAAAAACATAGGCAGGAGAATTATGGCTTGGACAGTAATGGTGTTATGGAGAGTATGGCTGGATTTTGGTCATATTTTGAAAATAGAACAGAAGTTGCTATTAGACTGAATGTGATTAAGAATGCTCAAAGGCTTTTAACCTGAGTACCTAAGAGAAAGAAGTGATTTACTGAGAAGATTGCTGACAGTGGTGGTTAGATTAAATGGTGATGTAAGGGATTAACCTGTTAAGTTTGAGTTGTCTGTCTAAATAAAGATATTAAGTAGAGTCATTTTTTAAAAAGTAGATTCTTGCATATATGAACTCCTTCAGGGTAGGAATCCCAGGAGGAGATTTAAATTTTGAAGTACTCAATTCATAGATAGTATTTAAACCCAATTCATAGGAGTTCATCAGGGACTAAACATAGAGAATAAATTCAAGTATTGTCCTAAGAATTTCAAATTTAAGAGATCAGAATGATGAAGAGAAACATGGAGAGAAGGGGTTGAGTACACAGGGGATTTTGTTGATAATGCACTATTGAAAATTGAGTAGGAATTTCAGGTGGTATAGGAAAATATGGTTAGATTAGAAAGTATGCTTGACTATATGAGATAATATTCAGAAATGAGGTATGACATGAATTTGCTTCTTCTGGCAATTGACATGAACAAGGATGTGAAGCATGGAGTGATTGGTACTGCTAGTTGCTTAGGCAGATTGTTGATGCTAAAAGGCTGAAGTAGGTTGGTGGTGAGGGAGTGGGTTCTGAATATCTTGCCAGGAACACACAGAGTTTTGGATAACATAATACTGCATTACAGGATCAAGTCCAAAATTTACAATCTGGTCAAAATATAATTCTTTTTCACACATACCAGTCTCAGCAAACTTCTGATGATACAGCAAATCAACCATCTTCGTTTTCTCTATGCTATTACATAGGCTCTCTTCTCTGTCCTACCTTTCTCTATATAAGAATATATCTGCCTTCTAGAGCCTGAAGAAATGTCATTTCTGCCTATGTAGACATTCTCAACTACTTCCAAGAGACCTTTTGGGAGATTGTATACACATTGACTGTGAGACCAAAAAGTTGTTTTTTTTTAAAAAAAAGTATTACATATAGTATTATATATGTCTCCTTTTCTCCCCACTGACCTCCCCCAGTCCACCCCACCTCCCAATCTGTAAAAGGGAGAAGACTGGGCTGAGGATCTCCCCTCACCCACACTCAGTGCACAAATGTCGTGCACTGGGCCTCAAATAAGTGCATAAATTCACTGTTCAATCTCTTTGTTCACTATTATTTTTATTCTTTTAAGTTTTCAAATACCTTTCATATGCTACACTTTTCCATCCTTCCTTCTCATTTCCTTCACTTCCTCTTTCCTTCTCTCTCTCTCTCTCTCTCTCTCTCTCTCTCTCTCCCTTCTCTCTTTCTATTCCAACTTTTCAACACACATTTATAGATCATTTCATAAGTTAGTAATTTTATACTATTTCTCTTGCTTCTGTCAAATAATAAAATAAAATTAGGACAAAATTGCTAACAATATTCTTAACAGGCTAATGGAGAACAAAGATATATTACCGATCACAACTTTTTTTTTTTTTTAACATTTTGTAATGTGGCCCTGATCTTCCTCTTCTGCCACATATCTTACAACAATTGGATTCCAGCTGAACCATTATGCCTATTATTATTTAAAATATCAATTCACTGCTCACACACTCCCTCACCAAGCACCTGCAAACATGTTACATGTACTGAAAGGCTTACAACCCAGTCCTACCTTTTTGTAAAGTTTTAGTCAAGTTCCACTTCCCTAAAGACTTCTATCTTGCTGGGATGTATGGTGTTCTTTCCTGCCTGTAGTTATTATTGTCTATTTTACTAATTTGACACTCAGTATCTGCTAATTTGTAGCCCATTGCTTTGTCAAAGGTGTGTTCTCCTCAATTAAAATGTTTAGCTACTTGGGAACTGGAGTCATGTTTGAAAATATATAACTTATAATTCATATGCATCATAGGTATTTAATATATTTCTTCTAAAACGATAGACACAGAATTGTGTACATTTTTACTCCATTTATGAAAAGGACAAACAAGTCAAAAATTAATTTTTTTCTTTAAGAAGTCAAGATAGTGATTACCTTTTAGTATTTCATCAGTGTTTATATGTTAATGGAAGGGAGGCTTCCAGAATGATGATTTTTAGTGTGTTTAGTTTGTAAATTCATCAAGCTATCCCAATATATGTAAACTCTTTATATGTATAATATAACATTTTAAATTGTTTTTAAAAAGAAGACATCCTAAAATTATTTCTGTTGAAACTTACTTTATAAAACATTCACCAATGTGAAATAAAAAAATAGGTAAAATATAAGCTTTCATAATACCTTATCATGTAGAGATTCTTCTAGATTCTTCCTGAAAGTTTCTGATTCTTGAATTAAAACATTCTACATAAGGGAAAGAAAAATAGAAATAATTAACAAACTAAACAGAAAATAGTTAAAAATATAAACTATTTTTATCACTCAAGATTCTTATTCATTATTTTTTTCTGCATTTATTTATTTATTTCCTTGAAAACCAAGTTTCAATGGAATCCTTAAAGATTACACCTTTAATATTCTGAAAAATACATAATTTAAATGGAATACTTTTTTTGTAACATTTGAATTGACAAATGAACTTAATATATCTCTATATTTCTGTGTGCCTCTTCTCAGTCACTATAAAATTTGAGGTAACTAGGTTACTCTTAAATAAGAAAAAGGTCAATATTTTCCAGAGGTATTGTTGATAAAGAATTCAGATTGTTTTTATTATCTGAAAAAAGAAGCAAAGATAATATTATATTTTTATTTATTTATTTTTAACACATTTTTTTAATTGATAGTATCACAATATCTCCCATTGCTCTGCCTTTTTCCCACTCCTCCCAATCCTTATTTTTAAATGTTCAATTTCTGGAATTCTATTTCAAATGCAGAATTATTAATTTATATGATAGTTAATTTTGTAGAGAAATAAAAGTAAAATTTTAATGATTAAAAAAAAACGATGTTACACATAACATCTGAACATACTGTAAGTTGCATTATAGATATATTTTTTAAAAATCCTTTCCATAAAAATATTATTGTTGTAAGCTCTATAATGTTCTTATAGTACTGTAAAGTGTGCTTTAAAACCATGCATTGTTTTTAAGTTTACAGTTAAATTAAACTAAAAGTGTTGTAATTGGCATAGCCTATTCATTTGGAGTTGAATGAGAAGAAGTCACACCATATGACCCCCTAATGGGTAAATTAATCAAAATACTTTAACATTTTATTAAAACCTGTTTTTTTTTGTTGTTGTTGTTTATTGGATGATGCAGGGGGAAATGTCTAGCTCAAGTAGTAACTGGCACTCAGTCTAAAGTTCCAAAATGATTTGTGCATCTAAGTTTTATCCCCTACTTTTGTTTATACCTTGGAATTGGAAACCAGCTCACATACCTCTTGCTGGTTTGGAAGCTGCCTGCTATCAATGAGACATATGTAAATATGAGTGAAATTTCAGGCTGTACAGAAGCACTTAAACACACACACACACACACACACACAAAAAAAAAAACCACACACACACAAACAAACAAACAAAAAAAACAATGCAGCTAGAAATATTGCATGCCTAAATTCTGTACTGAGATTGACATTAAGCTCACCCTCAATCTGGTTTTTAGACCAGTGATAGATTCGGTTACTTAAAGCATTTGAATAATTCGAAACAAGCCTCCTTGCACACCCCAACATATTCATTTTTGTCTTATCTTCTTTGCATACCAGACAAAGGACAAATGAAATATTTTTAACACAAAAGTGTAGCACATTTAACACAATTGTATCAGATGATCATGTTAATATGCAAGATTTATATACTAAAAATGCTTTATATTTATTTAAAAATTAATCTTATAAAAAATAAAAAATAATTTTATAAATTTTTACAGAAACGGTTCATTCGCTTCTAAGAACATTCTTTTTTTTTTTAATTAAGGAAAGCCAATGACTCTCTGATCAATGTAATGACTCCAGCTGTATAAAACAAATGTGAGCACAGCACTATGAAATGTTCACATGATACTGCTCTGCTGCCACATTACCTTCTCCTCTAGAGCAGCCATTCTCTCCTTTAAGTGTAGCTGTAAGCGTTCATTGGACTCAGTCAGAAGTCTGTCCACAGTGTCGGATAACCTTTTGTTGTGCTCCTCATTCATTTTCTCTCTTTGCCTAGCCTTATATTCAAGAAAAAATAAATAAATACACTTGACATAAAATCATTAAATGAGTACCTGAGTTTGTCTTTACATTTCCTCTAGTTTTAAAAATGGATTTAATTTTATGTTGATTTTTATTAAATTACTAGAAACTTAATTTCTTTAAAGTGTACAGGGTATATTCATAACTTTTTAATACAACTCATAATCAAGAAAAACGTTCATTTTTTTGTATATAGCATATAAACCCATAAACTGATCATTTGAGGTAGAGGTGCTTAAAAGACATACTCTTTGAAGTTCTTGATTTTTCTCTTCAAGTTGACCTTCTAGATGTCTCATACGTTCTTCAATATTTCCATGTCTCTCTTCAGCCTGTTAAGAAATGCGAAGAATGCGCCTGACATGTAAGACTTGATGAACACATTTCCTCCAAATAAACTGAAATAAAATGTAAAGCAAGCTACTACCAACCGCAAATGTAGTTTTCAAAAATAAACTTTCGTTAAACAGGCAGCTGAACAGCATTGCTTGAAATGTGTCAGCTACAAAGGCCTGTTACATCCAAGCATCAGCAAAACATCGGAGTTATTTATGAGCAATGAAATCAGCCAAATGTAACATGCAGACTGTGCATGGTTTGAACACAAACCTGCCATTGTCCAATCTTAAGCTCCTGAAGCACTGAACTGCACAGATGGTCGATTATCAATAAATAAAAGTAACATAATTTTAATAAATGAAAAGAAAAACTTAGATGGATTCTATTTAGCAATAGAAAGTAAAGTCCAGTAGGACTACCTTCCTACGTATGGAGATCATTTCTTGTAGCTTAGCTTCCATAACATATTGATAATCATCAGATGAGGTAGAAGAGGTTGGATCAGACTAACAAGTCAAGGAAAAGGAGAGGGACAAAATAGAAAAATCAGAACTAAAGACACTGACACCAAACAGAACACAGCACAGAATGCTTAAAAGAAAAGTGTGACGGCAAATTTAATATTTTAATAGACAGAACTTTATGTGGAAAGATCTACACTGATATCTGGTGAACATAATGCCGTTGATGGTTATAATTGAAAAACAATGGTATGTTTAAATAAAAAGCTACCAACCTAAGGTATGGAAGGTTAGTGATGGCTGGCGATGACAGACTACTACAGAATGAATTAAAGCAACTCTGAAAGAGTCATGTAATAATTGGAATTATGAGAAACCAAACACTAGGCTATATCTCGATAGATTTGTCAAAAGTTTTATATTTTGGTTTGTCTGTTTGTTTATCATATTACTTAAAAATGGAAACAATGTATCTCAATGTTGAGGAATATGCCAAGTCAATGACTCAGATAAAATAATTTTGGAATAAAATTTATTATAAGCTCAACTCTGTAGAAATCAGAGAAAAGCTAAGCCCCAAGGTTAATTATTAGTAGTATTGTCAATTCAAGCAGGATTGGATTTCCTTAGCAACAGCTGCAAAATGACTTGTGTTCTCTAAATACACCGTATGTCTGTATGTCCTCAGAGATATTCTTAATTTGAACTTTTAAATGAGTATTATCAAATTTTCAAATTATGGAGGTGATATAATGCTGCGAGGACAAGAAAAATTATTTGTGAACTCTCCTGAATGGCACCATTGGCTACTCCAAAACTGTTTCTGCATTGATTTGTTGCTATGGAAACAAAATAGCACCCTAATATTTATAGGTAGCATCTTGCCTTTGCGAACTGAAGTTTCCCCAGTGCCAAGGTTAGTTACATGTCTTAGAGGTGATGGCCAGGTTACCACAGATGCAGACTGTTTAACACATGTGACATTGCTGATAGCTGAGTTGTATTAGTATGTTATACACAGGTTACATGTAAAGGTACATCAACATGTTCATGATAATTACAAATTAAATAATTATAACCTTAAAACTAATCTATGTCAAGACAACAAAATTCAACTCTAGACCATATTCTATTACATTTTATATATTTATTCTAAAACAGTGAAACTTACTGTATGCAAATATAGAGCTATATGTAAGTATATCATTCAGTACCTGAAAAGAAATTGTCACCTATTCATGTATTGATTCACATGCATAGGTACTAATGTGTATAACAAATTCCAATTTAATTTATCAAATAACATTTAACATTTAACATTTAATTTTCCTTCTGATACTCTTATTTTATAACTATGAGAAATAATAAAGAAATAATAATAACCATATTTTTTCTTCAAATTCTAAACAGAAGCAAAACAGAAAGCTATCATAGACTCCAAATGTCATAAATGGTTTTATAACAGCATTTAAAACTTAGAATTAAATTAAGGATACATTTAGAGGGTCAAAATGTTATTGAAATTATATAATCTAAATTCATAAAGGTATTTGTAATTTTATAAAATATAATTTAACAGATTGTGGCATGAAAATTAATCATACCACTGATTCAAGGTAGTTAAGACATAAACATTTCAATTTCCAAAACTGTATCTTAAAAATACAAGTCTAGTAAGCCTTTCAAGGTACTTAAAGGTTCTACCTATTTCTATCTTAAATAAAGAAAATACATAAAAACATTGTAAAAAATCACTTCAGAGAATGAATGCGAATTCTGTCATGTTTAAATATCAATGTCATTGCTGATCTTTTTACTTGAACTAAAAATGAATAAAATACTTTGTGGAATTAAGATGAATTATGTACTTACTAAAGAAATATACATTATAATTAAAGAAGTAAATATCATAAATAACAAGATTGGAAGACCAAAATATTTATTAGTTAATTGTGTTTATACTCACAAAAGCCAAATTTTAAGTTTTATCCATAGTTATACTTCTGGTTTTCTAAAAATCTTAAATGAGGTTTACCTCTCCCCTCACAAACACACACACACACACACACACACACACACACACACACACAGAGAGAGAGAGAGAGAGAGAGAGAGAGAGAGAGAGAGAGAGAGATCCCCTTATCAACCAAAGAATAGATATGGACATCATTTCTGAACAAACACTGGGATCAACTTCAACCACTGTTGATTTATGTTCACCTTCTCTTTATAAAGACTACAGCTTAAGCAATTATTGTAAACGTCGGCATCACACAAGAACAATCTGCTATTTTTCCCATTCCTTGATGAGATATAGAACTTATCTTGTGTTCACTCTTATGTGGCACAAGACAATTCCAAATCAGCTAAAAACTCAGGGGGAAAAATAACATAGGCAGAAGTAGTTTTGGGAAGAGTGGATACATTCGGAAATGAAGAAGTAATGCCAGTTATAGAGAGGGGAAACAAAGAGAAGGAGAAAGATAGGCAACTAATAATAAAAGTAGAAAAATATATAGACCAGATAAAATGTCTGTGGGTTGTTAAGAATACCATTCAAAATATAGGAGAGAGGAATCTATGATTAAAATAGACAAAAATATTTTCTTTTTGTGAATAGTCAAAAATATTAAGAACTAGAAAAAGACTATGATGATCAATAATAGTAAAATAATAAAAACAAATTGCAATTCAAAAAATAAATAAAGCAAAATTATAAATAATAAATAAATAATGCAAATAAATAAAATTAGAGACATTCCCTAATGGCCTTGAGAACAGAGGGCAAGAAAAAGTATCAGCAATGACACTTTTTTTGTTGTGGCCATAAAACTTGGGGGAATATATGAAAGAAAGATTTTCAAATATTATAAAAATGTTACCGAGGGAGTGTTTTGATGATAAAAATCTCAGCATTAAAGGAGCATGTATGATGAATTAAATGCAGCAATCATCTGAAAATGGTATATCTGAAATGTTGTTGATATAGAGTCAGCCAGAAGAGAAATCAGTAAGAAAGAGCAGCAGAGTAAATTATACATTTTAACACTATTTTAAGAAGAATAAAATTTTACTGTAAAAAGAATTCAAAAAGGTCCATATAAAATGAAGCTTCAGCAATATATTATGAGATAGGAGTAAACTGAGAACATTATTTGGGTACACAAGTGAATATATGAATCAAAATAAGAGCCCAAGAGAATAAAATGAAAGGCAAAAAAGTGAGATATATAATTCAAGTTAAAAACTCCTAAATTAAGAATTCTCATGAATATTCAATTTAACGTTTCATATGTAAAGTATTGCCTTTTAAATTATGTTTTATTTTCAGTCTATCAGAGGTAAATTTGGATCAATTTTATGATGAATTTTAAATTGTGTTTGATTGGAAGAGATTTCAAATTTTCTTGTATTTTATGCAGGATAACATTGATGATTATTTTACACTACAGTTTTACATAAGTTATTTTTTATTATTTAGCCACTTACTTGCCACTAACATAATTCAATTCAATAAAATAACTCTTTATAAAAGCTTTTTGGGTTCTTCAGATAAAAAGACTAATTGTACATGTCTTAGTCCATACTATAGTAATTGAAAATATCTTCACAAAAAATAGAATGCTACTAATATATTTGCACATTTTGATATAATTTAGAAAGGATATTTAAATTAAATGATAAACTTATCTTTATATTAGAAATCACACATTTCTGGAATTGCCAGAGGACTTTATGGCAATGGTATGCGACTATGGAAGGATCGGATTGGAACATAACCCTAATCACCTAATGTTTAATTCAGCTAGTTCCTCCAATACTCTATAGATAACTAATTATTCCAATATTTTTTGACTCTGCAATACATTGCCAAATGTTTGCCTTTTTTCTACCCGATTGACTTCCCTATTTTAATTAATAGCTATCAGTTTACTGTTCCTCTTTAATTATTTACTTTTGCAGAAAATCAAATATGTCTGTCTACTCTTGTATTGCCATATCGAGTGCTTTGAATAATCCCTAGTGACAGAATTTGTAACTTGTAGTTTACCCACTTCCTTGCAGTGAAGGAGACAACTTAGCACACAGTAATGATTGTGCAAACCTCTAAAACATGTGTATATTTTCAATTGATGTTAAAATTCAAACATGCTTTTGGTAAAAATAAGAACTTTTATTTTAGTGATATGCATATATACTTTGAAGCAATGCCATTTCCGTTTGACAGTGAAAGGTAAGAATAGTTTTTTAAAATGTTACAATGGTTGCAGAATTCTAAAATATGCAGATAATTGCAGAATCTAATGGCTATAACATAGTAGATAATATGAACATTCTTCAGAATACTATGGATTTTATTTTATTTTACTTTTTAACATTTATCTTTTATTTTTTAATTCAATTTATTGGGGTGACATTGGTCGACATGATCATATTGGCCCAGGTATGAGTTTCTAAGTTACAAGATCTAGATATTACACCATGTGCCCATCACCCAAAGTCAAATCTCTTGTCACCATAACCCCTTCTTCTCCCATAACCTTCCCTCTGGCAAATCACAATCACAATGAGATACCACCTCACACCTGTTAGAGTGGACAAGCAATAACAAGTGCTGGAGAGGTTGTGGGAAAAGGGGAAGCCTCATTCACTGCTGGTGAGAATTTAGACTGGTACAATTACTATGAAAAGTATTATGGCAATTCCTCAAAAAATTAAGGATAGAGCTAACCATACAATCCAGGATTGCCTCTCCTGAGGATATACTTTAAAAACTTGAAAATATATATTTGAAAATATATATGCATCCCTATGTTCATTGAAGCATTATTCACTAGATAAAGAAGATGTGGTACATATACACAACGGGATACTATGAAAGGATAAAATACTGCCATTTGCAACAACATGAATGGAACTTGAGAATATTATGCTAAGTGAAATAAGTCAGTCAAAAAAGCAAAGAACCATATCATTTCATGCAAATGTAAGATATAATACTCTGGATTTTAATTGGTTCAGAAGAAATTATACCCCCTAAAACCACTCTCTGACTATTTAATGCTGGAGAACTTAGGCTGCTATAAATCTAACTTCCAACTTCTAAACATTTTTTTCTTACCATAATCAGAAATTAATCAACTGGTAAGATATTTCCTATATTTATTGTACCAATTTATGTTCAGCATATTAAAATATGTATATACACATTAAATATCATCATTGTGTATTTATATTGTGATTATTCTGATGTGCAAATATTGACATAGGAAATTAATATTAGGACATAAAATTTTATTTTTGTTAATATTTAAGTAGGCAAGGGAATCATCACAGTCATATATTATTAATCATTCATGTCAGTATAAATAAGATATACATAGTATAAAAATTCACCTAAATATGAAACCAATGTAATAAATATTAGATGAACTTAATTTTACAGATTCCACTTCGATCTCTAGTCATTTCTATGAGCAGACCTAAGCTGACCAAGTGTGATATGGCAGTACCTTTGTCAGGGCTGCAATTCTCTGAGCCAGCTCGGCCTCCACTTCAGGTAAGGTCTCAGCTTTCCTCATAGTCTGCTGCAGCTTCTGCTCAGCGAGCTCCAGTCGTTCTTGTAACTGTCTGTTCTTCTCTTCCATCTGAAACGGGAGTGGGAGAGAGACACTTAACGGTTCACAGTTAGCACAGCAGACCCCATTCTCTAGGGGTCTGGACTTTAGCCATTATCCTGGACTTAAAACCAGCTGCCACAGTTACTGTGCACAAAGATCATTGCCCGTGTGTTTTTCATATATTACTTATCCACATTCCTTAATAAAATTTAGCACATTAAAAAATTTAGAAAAGCCCTTACCAACGGCGGCAAAAAGAAAAGAAGTTAACAGTGACTATATACTTAGAAAAATGGAATACAGATCAGTACGTACACTTCTGATGTACCCTATTAACATAATATTGAAAATCAGATAATTAGCCGGAGAGGGAGAAGTAATGCACTATAATGGTTTAGCTCAAAAGATGGGGATTGGCAAACATTTTTTTCTGTTGAAGGGCCAGGTAGTAATTATTTTAGGCTTTGGGTATCATAAAGTTTCTGTTCTAACATTTTTATTCTACTGCTGTAGCACAAAAACAGTCATAGACAATGATTAAATAATGGTTATGACTATGTTTCAATAAAACTTTATTTACAAAACAGAGCTATAGTTTTGCCACAGAGGATAGAGTTTGCCCACTCCTGCTCTGGAGTGGAGTAGACTTTAGTTTCCATTACAGACTCTGGCAACTACCAGATGTGTGACCTTGAGAAAATGTTCATGTCACTGAAACTTACTGTCGGCAGAATAATAACTGTGCTCACTTCATAGGTGGTGGTTAGATTTAAATGAGGTAACACATGTCAACTACTTAGCACAGTTTCTGGTTCATGTTTAGATCCAAAGTAGATTTTAGTCATTATGTTTTATTATTATTAAGAACAATTTCTACATTACTTACTAAAAACCACATGTTTGATTCACACTATTCTAAATTTTAGAGAATGATTGATTGTGAAGAAATAATTGTTGTGTATTTAATATACTCAACATTTTGTGAGAATGGTGGGAACATACACATGGACCAGAACAACAACAACACAGAGATACTGAACCTGCCGGAGGATGGCCTCTTTATTTGCTAACTCGTTTTCTAGTTTATCATTCATATCATGTATGGAGGTAGATTCTCTCTGAGCACTGAGGTAACGCTTCTCAAGGGTTGTGATCCTTTCTTCCATATCTTCCTTCTGTGCCATGGCCTACAATTAAAATAAAATAAAAAATCAAATCAGATTCTCAGATAGTTTAACTTCTCTTTGTTATTTAAATAAAAGACTAAGCTCCAAAAACCATTGCTTTATTGAAGCGAATATTAATTTATTTCATTTTACAAGAGGAATGTAAGAGTTCATGTGAGTTTTCTCTAATGATCTGTCTGAATTCTTCTTACATCTTGGGTTAACCAGAAGCTTTCTTTCTCTGAGAATGCAATGGTGTATATATATCTGCCATGAAACTCATGTAGTCCTTAGTCACCTACACACAAATCAGCTCTTCTGGTATTATTTGGCTATGGAATGACCCAATCTCCCTAGGAATTTAGGATCATTCTTGAAAATTTCTTCACCCTAACTCTCACTTTAATTAATTATTTGGTTACCGTATTTTTCGGACCATAAGACGCACCTTTTCTTCACCAAATAGTGGGAGGAAAAGTGCCTGCGTCTTATGGTCCGAATAGAAGTAGTGCCTGCGTCTTATAGTCCGAAAAATACGGTAATTAATTAATTGAATGTGTTTTTATTGAAAGTACTACAGATGTCTCCCTTTTTGCTACCCCACTGACTCTCTCTACCCCACTCCCGTCCAGTCCACTCCCCAAACCTTCACCACATTATTGTCTCTCCATAGGATATGTATATATGCATATGCATTATTTGGTTAATCTCTTCCCACCATCCTCCCTTCACCCTTTCCCTCTGAGATTTGTCAGTGTGTTGCATGCTTCGTGTCTCTGGATCTATTATTTCATCAGGTTTTTCGTTTATTAGATTCCACATATAAGTGAGATCATATGATATTTATTGGCTTATTCCACTTAGCATAATATTCTCACTTTAATAGCCTAACCTACCATCTTGCTATTGGTCTTTTTTCCCTGCTTACTGATTCTCCACCATCCTGACCAAGAGACATTTCTAAATGCCAATCTGATCATATTGTACTCCATCTTTAATGTAAAATCTGAGCTACAAAGTCCAGAAAAGAAATAGCTTTATGACATGACACTCCTCTAACTCTATGTATTGGAATGAATAATGTTCCCCTTATTAGCCCTCCTAAATTCATATCCATCCATAAGGACCTGTGAATTTGACATTATTTGTAAATAGGGTTTTGCAAAAGTAATCAAATTAAGATTAAGTCATACAGCATTAATGTGGGCCTTAAATCCAATGACTTGTGTTCTAATGAGAAGAAGGAGATCTGGGGACACAGAGATATACAGAGAAAAGGGCAGTATTCAGAAGGAGGCAGAGATTGTACCAGCTAAGAACACTAAGTAATCTCAGCAACCACCAGAGTCTGGAAGTGGCAAATCAAGATTCTTATCTAGATAGAGCCTTCAAAGGTAATATGGCCCTAGTGATATTGAACTTATAGCCTCCAAAACTGTGAGAGAATGAATTACTGTTGTTTTAAGCCACCCAGTTTATGGTAATTATTACCACAGCCTAAGGAAGTTAATTAACTCTGTGATTTCATTTCCGCCTGGAATTCATTTTTGTTGACTTCTCTGTCTAGCTCAGTTCTGCTGACCTTCAAAGCCCAATTAAAGACTGCTTGTTTAATTATGTGAATATTAAATTCAAATGTATAAAATCCAAGGAATCCTCAATTTGGCAAAACATATCTAGATTATGTTTTTTGACATTAGGTACACAACCCTAGATTTTAGCCATCCCAAACAACAGTTACTATTTATAAAACTTTTATTTTAATTTTGACTATTTTAATATAATTTTAGACCAATGAGGGCAGGGTATCCCTTCAGAGCACATACAATTGTTAATATTGAATCCTGTTGATTTCATTTTCATTCAGAATTCTGAGATGTCTTGCTAATGTTTTAGCTCAAAGAGAAAATTCTGAAACTACTGTGCACCTATAAAATTTGCACTAAATTTAATGACAATAAATTCAGTAAAAGGCATAAGTATGTTTCTTCAGAACATGGATCCTATAGTAGTACATACTTGTAGTAAATTCTAGTTTTTGATTCATATTACCTTTGTTATCAGGTAAATAGTGCAATGTTGCTTAACTTCCCTTTTGTTGGGGGAAGAGGAAGGAATATTGGCACTTATTATATGAAGTTGTTGTAATATGTTTGCTGTGATGTTGAAATACTTTGCATGATGTCTCATGAAGAAAACACACTCAATAAACAATCCATAACTTTTATTATTAACTGGTATTATGCCTATAATTAACTGATATGGCTGTGCCATACATTAAATGCAGGAATCATTGTATGTGGCTTTGGTTTTACATTTTGGGTCAGTGATTCATGTGGGAGATTCCATTTTTAACTGTAGGCTGTGTTGGCAAAAATAAATTTTGAATTTACAAGTTCAAGAAATATTTTTTCTCTGTGTGTCACTTGAAATTTCTAAAAAAGAAAGCTTTTCCTCATCTCTGAAAACACTATCTAAAAAAGGAGAAAGATTCAATTTATCTCCTGACCAGAAGTTTATTTATAAACTAAAGTTTATTATATCAAATAAAAATAACTCCATAAATGTAGCGAAGTGAAGAAACCAATTCCATATTTCAGATAATAAAAAAGACAAATTTATTTAATCACTTACCAACCTTTTGAAAAGCTTTCATAGGAAGTTGGAAATGTAAGCTGATTTTATTTGCAAAATAAAATATAATTTAAAGACTTTACAAAAAATCTAACTCTTTGCATATCAACATATCTAATGTGATATTATATTCAATGTATGATTAGTAGCTTTCTGATAAAAAAAAGTGCAGAGCTAAGCTTCTGTCATGAGATTGTTTATGTTTACTTTTCCCCCCTGTTTTTTTACTTCGAAAACTAAGGCTTTAATAGATAACTCCCCTACTCTTTCACATATTAGTAGATTTCTTTATTTGTTTTGACCATGGTATTTTTAAACATTGCAGGAAAAATAGGTTTTAACTGAACTTTCAGATTGTGCTTTTGGATCAAACATCTGAAGATAATCAATAGTAGCTGCTCCTAAAAACATTTTCCCAACACTAAGGATGAAGCAGTCTGTGTTTTCCAAATGTATGCTATGCCTAGACTTGATCCAGTCCCCCTACTCTAGTAGGTCACAATCAATTTGTCAAACAACTAAAACTAAACTTCAAATCAAAATAAATTTAGATAGACTTATTTCTTGACAAAGAATTATAAAACTATATTTGAAAGCAATAATGAAGCATACTAAAATAATTCATTTCAGATATATTTGATTCTTCTCACATGCAAAGCAAAATACACTTCAGTTTTAATTATACGGTTAGTTTTTCTTATTATAGAATTTTTTCTTAACTTGATAACTATTTATTGTTTATTCAACACTAGAGGCTTGTTGGACAAAATTTGTGCACAGATGGAGGGGAGTGTCTCCTCAGTTCAGCCTGCAATCCGGGACTGCTGGTTTCTAACTGCTCATCTGCCTGCCTGCCTGATCTCCCCTAACTGCCCCTGTGTAAGCCTGATTACCCCTAACTGCCTCTGCCTGTTGTCCTGATCACCCCTAACTGCCCCCACTGCCAGCCTAGTCACCCCCAACTATCCCATGCTGCTGGCTTGATTTGTCCCCAACTGCCCCCACTCCCTAGCCCTCATGGCCCCTCTTCTGGCTTGGTTGCCCCCAGTTGCACCCCTGTTGGCCTGGTCGCCCCAGGCAGCCTGCTGTTCAGTTGTTTGATCATCCCTCACTAAGCCCCCTGCCAACCTAGTCACCCCACAAAGCCTGCTAGTCATTTGTTTGGTTGCCCCTCACTGGCTCCCCTGCCAGCCTGGTTGCTGCCAACTCCTCCCCTGCCTGCCTGTCATTCCACACAGCCTGCTGTTTGGCCATTTGGTTGCCCCTTTCTGCCTCCCCTGCTGGCTTGGTCGCTCCACACAGCCTGTTGTTCAGTCATTACCATGCGGGTGTCCTGACCAATTTGCATATTACCCTTTTATTAGTATAGACGTAAATCATACTGTACTAGCAGAGGTAGCAAAATAAATCACCTTAACTTTTTTTCTACTAAAATATTTGCAATCTAGTAGATTTTGTGTGATCACAATCCAAGAATGCATTATTATTCAGGAAAATAAAAGCTAAGTCCGGGTCTACGAGTGTGAGTAAATGACACCTTTTTGAGTATGTGCTTTGTATATCTTCATGCTTACTGGGAAAAATGATCATTTAGGGGTCGTTATATTGTAGCTGCATTTTAGGACAGTTTCTACCACTGAAGTAATACTTGCATCTCACTGATTCTGAAAGCTAATCCAAGTGTAAGAACCACAGGTTTTGAAGTCAGGGTTGTCCCATGTCTGCCTGGTACTGGGGCCTGAGGGATTGGGGAGGTCAGGGCATAGGCCTTGGACAAGTCACTTCATCTCACTAAAACCTTAGATTATTCACCTGAGAAAAGTGGGGTAACGACAAGTACCATCTCCATTGTGTAGATATAATGCACCTAAATTAGTTTTCCTGGTTGGTCCTCAAGAAATTCATAGCAGCAGACCAGGAGCCTGTGGCCTGTGACATGAATCTGAAAATATTTTATTTGACCTTCACAGTGTCTTTAACACACACACACACACACACACACACACACACACACACACGATGCATGAGAGCATAGTGTAGGCTCCTTGTCCAGGTTTCATTAACTCTATCATTTTCTACTATCAGGCACGTGGCCCTTCATACATTTATACTGCCTGTCTGGCTCTGAAAGCATTAGTGTTTGCAACTTCCCTTCAAAGGTGAAATAGGGCAGACATTCCTTTCTTATTAAACTCTTCTAAAGTACAACTACATAAAAATTGTAGAGCTGATAAGAATAGTAATATTTTAAAATAATTCATCTGAAGGCAGAACAGCTTACATATAAATAGAAGGGATTCCCAATAAAAGAACACCTGCACCAGATAATTGAAAAAAATTGTCACCTACATTCAAAGACTATTAAAATTAAGGAACTAGTTTTACATCAGCAGTAAGAAAGGGGAGCTGGTGATGCTGGGGTCTACCTGTGACACTGGATTAAATAAGTGTGAATAAAATAGATGAGTGTTAAATGAAAGGAAAACACCTAAATCTCCAGGTCTAAGAAAATAAAATAAAAAAATACAGAATTTGCCTCAAGAAGTTGTCTTGGTAGTTTTATTGGTCAGAAATATCAGTATTCCTTAATAGTGTATAGAAGAGAGGTTAAGTTCATTTACTTTATAAATTCTTTGAGTTTGGGTTTGTGAGTTAAGATAAGAGACATATCTATAGACTGTTAATTAATATAAGGGTATAAAGAGTTCAGTATCTTTATTAGTGCAATGGTTGAGCAATCTACCACTTCCTGGGTCATGTATCTTTTTTTCTGAGAGAATAGACATTGTTTTAGGACTTTATTCTAATCTTATCCATGCCTTTTGATGTTGACATCAAACATCTATAAATATTCATTGTCTCAATAAAGGTGTTTGAGTGTCTATCATATGCTCAATGGTGATGTAAGTGATTCAAATGGAGCAGTAAAACAAAACAAAAAATCACATCCCTTATAAATTTTTATGTCTAGTTGAAAGGCATATGATAAACAAGTAAATCAGTAAAATAAGAATTGTTTCAGGTGCAGTAATGCTGTAAGACTAAAAATGAGAGAAGAGGGAGGGTGTGTATGTGTAAACAGCATGGATAGGAAACACTTTACTGAGAAAACATTTGAGTAAAAGACAGAGGGAAAAGGAAATGTAAAAGAAAAGGCCTGGCTTATCTAAGAGGCCCCCTTAACTGAACAGATGGGGATAAAGCAAAAGATTAGAAGGTGAGTTCTAAGAGGTCAGACAGTACATAGCTTGCAGGTACTGTAAGTCCTTTGATTGCAATGTAAACAGGAGAGGTATCAAGGACAACTCCAAGGATTTTAGCCCGAGCAACAGTAATACGGTGGCCGCAGGTTCAGATGTGTAGAACTTCGAGTAAGCCTGGCTTCCTAGGGGAATAGCAGGAAAACAATACTGAGAAATCGAATTTTGAGAGACCCATTGGAGATTTAGACACAGGCATCAGGAAATCAGGAGTTAGAAGAGTATGCTGGAGATATAAATTGGGAGTCATAAGTCACTAGCTGGTTTTGGAGACATGAGACTATGTGAACTTACTCAGGGAGTAAAGGTAGATTGAGAAAGGATAGCTCTCCATGACTGGGCAGGAAGGTGAGCCAATAAAAGCGGATAAAATGGGAGTAGTACGCAGGCTGGAGGAAAATCAGGCGAGTGCAGTGTGCTATTAGCCAAGTGAAAAAGTGCTCTAGGGAGTGAGAACTAGATCAAGTGCTTCAGAGAACTGAGAATTGGTCCCTAGATTCAGCAACAGGGAGGTCAAGGACAATGTGAGTAAGAACAGTTTGAATAGGACAGTGAAGGCAAAAGTGTGAATAAAATAAACTGAAGATAAAATGGGGGGGAAAAAAACTGGCTACACAGAATAAGTTAAACATCAATAAAAATAGTTAAATATACACTGAATGGCCAGCTTATTATGATCGCTGAGGCTCAGTGCATGAATTTGTGCGTGGGAGGGGTCCATTCAGCCTTGCAAGGAGGAGGAAACATGTGTGGTTGGCTGGCCTACCTGCTGGTTGAACTCCTGGTCGAGGGGTCAGTTTGCATATTAGCCATTTATTATATAGGATATATATTGAGTGGCCAGATTATTATGTGCTCAGAGATCATAATAATCTGGCCACTCAGTGTATACAAAAGATATAAAATGTCTAAAATATATTATTTAAATGAATATGTAAAAATGGAAACAGTAAATCACAAAATAAAATTTCCATAAATATAATCTTCTTTTTAATTAAATAGAGTGAGAAAGTGAAAAACTTCTAAACTTTTCACCTTAGCTAGTAAGATGATTTGAAAATGTTACAAATAAATAATCTCATTGTGTATTTTGTAGTAACTTTCCAGTACTCTCTTTTAAAGACTATATAATATGATGTCAAGTCTAGCGAGAACTGAATGTATAGAAAAAAGACAGTTAGCACATACAAATATACACATTCACATTCATAGACAGAAATCCAAAAATGAGAGGGGAAATTTTTTAAATGTCTTTGAGTAGTCCCATATCTAAGAGCATAACAATTCACTATACATATTTATATCAAGGGTTGTTTAAAATGAACAGCTCCACAATTTTAAAAAAAATCTTTAAAAACTGTAAACAATGTTTTATTATATCTGAGACTTGATATCAAAATTTCTTTCCACACACATTTAAAGGAATGCTGAAGCAAACAATATTTGCCTTATTGAACAAGTTTCATAACTAACACAATACATCCCAGATTATTGTCTTTTGAGATGAAAAGAGTATTACCACCGGGGATATTATGGAAAAAGCATCTCAGAGATAGCATTCAAGAAGTAAAGACTGAAAGTGTTATTAATCACTCACCTCCCTGATGTCCCTTTGATATTTAGTATTCATTTCTTCTGTTTTAATGAGATCCTTTCTTGCTGTCTCTGCTTCTTGTTCTACCTCTCCCACTCGGGAAGAAAGTGCTGCTAAACGTTCTTTCATTTGGGCCATTTCATAGTTTTGCTTTTCAAGCAATTCCTGTAGTTCAACTATTTGACTAGTGTCATCAGTTGAGTCTATAGAACCATTGGACAAACGCTGCAGGAAAAGAAAAGACATAGAGCTTAGGATTGTCTCCTCTTCAATTTACAATTCATAAACTTGAAGAAATGAAATGGATACAGCTTTCACACTGAGAAATAAGAACTCTAAAAGAGTTAATTTAAGAGGAAAACTAAGTCTCTGACAAGAACTCTTAATTGACATCCTATATAATAAAGAGGTAACATACAAATTGACCCTCATGCCCACATTGTCACAAAATGCCACCACCATGTCCTCACAAGATGGGCCCCATACATCATCACAAGATGGCCACCACAAGATGGCTGCCCCCTCATTGTCACACGATGGCCAGCAGAGGAGGGTAGTTGGGGATGCTCGGGCTACAGGGGAGCAGTTAGGTGTCAATCATGCTGGCATGAGAGTGATTAGGGGGCTATCAGGCAGGCATGCAGAGTGGCTAGGGGCAATCAGGAAGCCAGTCAGGTGAGTGGTTAGGAGCCAGCAGTCCTGAATTGTGAGAGGGATGTCCAACTGCTGGTTTAGGCCCGATCCCAGATTAGAGAGGGTTCAGGCTGGGCTGAGGGACACTCTCCGCCCTCCCTCCCCCCCCAGTGCATGAATTTCGTGCACTGGGCCTCTAGTATTTATATATAAAGTCTTAAGTGACTTCATGACTGGACAACCGGACAACTAACTGGTAGCTATTATGTGCACTGACCACTAGAAGGCAAATATGCTCAATGCAGGAGCTGCCCCTTGGTGGACAGTGCACTCCCATAGCAGAAGTGCCATTCAGCTGACACACGGGCACCAGCTGGCAAGTGCAGCTGTGGCAGGCAATAGCCTCTCCTGTGGACACTCATCCTAAATGCCCAGGCAGCAATGGCAGACGTAGTGGGGCCAGGTGAGCAGAAGAGATGCTCAGCCTGGGCCCGGGCTCCTCCCTAGCTGCCTGCTGCTTCATGCACTACTACATCCCCCAAGCTGTCCCAGATTGCAAGAGAGTGCAGGTCAGGCTGAAAGACCCACCCAGTTCATGAATCCATGCACCAAACCCCTAGTTAGACTCTAAAGGTAAATCAGTGATTTTCAAACAGGTTAACAGAGTCATTGAAACTGAAAGGTATTATATATTTACTAGAGGCTTGGTGCATGAAAATTAATGTACTGGAGGGGGCATCCCTCAGTCTGGCCTGTCCCCTCTCACAGTCCAGGAGCCCTCAGGGGCAGGAGATGACCCGGCAATCAGAGGAAGGTGATCCCTCCATCACACCTCTGCTGCTGCCACTGCCAGCAGTGCAAGCCTCGGCCTGCCCTGGTAACCTGAGCCTCAGGCATCCTTGGGCAGCTGGGCAGCCGACATCCAAGGCTTGCCTGCGTCACAGGCCAGCCCTGGGTGGCGGGGTGTTGAGGGGGCTAGGGGACCCTGGAGGCAGGTGTGTGGAGTGGCCAAACCTGTCTGGAGGTAGGCCCAGCCCTGCCGCACATCTGCTGCCCCGGCGGGGCTTAAGGGACTGAGCACTGCCATCTTATGGCTGTGGGTACTGCCATAGTTGAGGGCAAGACATTCAATTAGCATATTCCCTCCTTATTGGCTATGGGTGCCACCATCTTTGTGAGGGCATGAGGTCAATTACCCTTTCCTATTTATTAGATAAGACTAATCGAGCCTGGCCTGCAGGGATTGGCTGAAACTGCAGTCCTACATCCCCCGAGGTATGGAGTAGTGCATGAAGTGGCAGGTGGCCTGGGAGGAGTCCAAGCCTGGGCTGGGCACTGCACTGCTCCCTCTTGTTCCTGCCCCCCTGTGCCTGCCACTGCCACCACTGGATAGCACTGCTATGGAGGCAGGAAAGGCTTGCACCACCACCGTTGCACTTCCCAGCGGTGAGCTGACACCCATCAGTTATCTGAGTGGCGCTCCCACTGTGGGAGTGCACTGAATAAGTGGCAGCTATTATGGTATAAATTAGTGGCCTGGTGCATGAAATTCATGCATGGGGGTGGGGTGTCTCTTAGCCCAGCCTGCACCCTCTCCAAATTGGGACCTGTCGGGGGATGTCCGACTGCCTATGGGACTGGGTTTAAACCAGCAGTTGGGCATCACTCTCACAATCCAGGACCACTGACTCCTAAATTTACCTGAGGATGTTCCAACACAATAGATATATTAAGAAACAATCTGAACATAGGTAAATTTTGTGTCCTCTTACACATTGTTTCACCTTTGAGAACCACTGGCTAAATACAGAAAACTGCATCTACCCAAACCAATCAATGTAGAAACACACAAAATACACACCTGCATCTTTCCCAAACATCTAGCACTGACCTCAGATCACTGTGTGCTGAGAGACAAACCGTCTGCATCTGTGATATAAATTTCTGTCTGATTTAGGATACCCATCCTTCCACCATCACACAATAACTCATAGCTATAACCTTTTTGGCAGCCATTCCATCAGCAAAATTCAGGTCTTTTTCAAGGTAAAGAGTCCTATTTATCATAGTATTTATGCTATTCTTGACCATGAGACATATGTAAAACTGCTACCATTTTTATTAGTTTTATATCTTTTTTCCATGTCACTGGTAAGTTTTTTAATGTGTTCTGCAAATCCCTTTTATTCTTTTTCCCTATGATTTTTATTGTGTAGTTTTGTACAGTTCATGAAATCATTCAGGAATGAGCAAAGGGTGCACTGAATGTCTATACATTATTTCTTTGAACCACATGTGAATCTACATGATCTCAAAATAAAAAAAGTTTAATTAAAAATAGTTATGTCCCTGGCTGGGTAGCTCAGTTGATTAGAGTGTCATCCTGATACAACAAGACTGTGGGTTCTATCCCCAGTCAAGGCACAAACATGAAAGAACCAACAAATGCATAAATAAGTAGAACAACAAATCTGTAATTCTATCCTCTCTCTCTCTCTCTCTCTCTCTCTCTCTCTCTCTCTCTCTCTCTTTCTCAATTAAAAAAAAAGAGCAACTGACTACAGGAGAAAAGAGAGAGCAGAAGCAGAAACAGAAAGCAACATAAAAACAGTGAGAAAGCCTTAGCCAGTTTTGCTCAGTGGATAGAGCATCAGCCTGCAGACTGAAGGTTCCCGGGTTTGATGTGGTCAGGGGCACATACCCTGGTTGCAGACTCAATTTTCATCAGGGAGCATGCAGGAGGCAGCCAATCAATGATTCTCTCTCACCATGGATGTTTCTATCTGTCCCTCTCCTTGCCTCTCTGAAATTAATAAAAATGTATTTTTTTTAAAAAGTGATAAAAATGGGCAAAAAAACCAAAAAAACAAAACCAAAAAAAGATGGAGTCAGACTTAAGATAGTATTTTAAGATGTCAGTCAGATCTACAGACCTAATACTTTGAGGTATTACTGAACTTTGGTATTGTAGATACTGAACCTCTCATTATCTAATGAAATGATAAGAGATATTACAACTATATAAGAACGTTGGTTGGACACTGCAGTAGGTTGACAGATTCTTCTTCAACATCTTTTTTTCTCTTCTCTGATGAGATTGTGACCAGCTGAGGAATCAGGGCTGAGAATGTCCCCAGGAATTTCTCTCAGGGGAGGGGGCTGCCTTTCCTAAGCCATGCCCCTCTCCCTGGGTGTGCATTAGCACATACAATGTAGTGCTGCATTATTGGGAAACCAATGAGAAACAAACTTTTAGACAGCTTTTATGGACACAGCATGAGAAAACATTGATAGTGACCTTTTTGCAGCTCACAACTAACTACACATTGAACCGAAAAAGCCAGTTTCTAATCACTAGGCAGCAATTGAGAACTGGTTTAGGAAAGAACGTGAGAGCCAATCTCCAGTCAGTTATGTCCAAATTTGTGATAAATAAGGTATAATATTACGGTTCTTGTCCTAATAGCAGATATCTTCTAACTCTGGACACTACTTACGAGTAACTAGGCAAGTATGAGCTTTACTATAACTCCTACCTCCTCACATTGAGAACTTTCTGCCATCAACTAAATAAAGTGACTTTTAGAAACCATAAAACTTACTAAAAACAAATCTTTACTTTGAAAAATGTTTTACACAATTAAAAAATTACATTTAGGATTTCCATAATTTTTTTTCTGAGAAACTGAGAATCACACAGCTGATCTAAATTAAAATACAGAACCAGAACTTTGACTTCCCAGTTTAGTTCATCTACTTTTTACTGTATTGTTTTGCTTGTATTCAAAACATATAAATCAACGTCATAAAGTCATACATGCTGTATGGTATGGACAAGTACCAAGAATGTAGTGTGTATGTGTGTTTGTATGAATATCTAATAAAAGTGTGATATACAAATTGACTGTCACTCCAGCACACAAGATGGCTGCCCCCATGTGGACACAAGATGGCTGCCACAAGATGACCTGCAAGGAGAGCAATTGTGGACCATCAGGCCAGCAGGGTAGGGCAGTTAGGGGCAATCAATATAATATGCTAATTAGCATATTATGCTTTTATTATTATAGAGGATATATATATATATATATACATATATATATATATATCCTCTATAGTAATATATTTTTATTATTCCTCATTTAAGAATACGTTTTTACTGATCTTAGAGAGAACCAAAAGAAGTGAGCGAGGAGAGAGAGAAACATCAGTGTATGAGAGAAACATAAGAAAAAGGTGGGCCAAAGCGTAGAACTTAGCAATTCATCTTACTGATGCCAAAATTTCTGTTGGACTTCGTTGTATCACAAAATTGAAGAGTCCATGGGCATAGATGGTAAGCAGAAGCAAAGTTTATTGAGAGATAGAATGACTCCTTGTAGCAGGCAGGGAGAGTGGGCCCAAAGTGGGTTAAGCTTCTTTGTCTAGGCATAGATATATACTTTGCTAGCTTCTAATTGGTTCTTTCAAATAAATCTGCCTTAGAAACTTCTTTAGTTTTGGTTATATGCCTCACTGCCTTGTGAGTGGTTATCTGCAAGCTGCCTGCCCTAATAACATCTATATATTTTAAAGCTCAAATCTCTAGTCACCCTTCTTTCCCTGCCCAGCTGGGTTGCCTTGGTAATTCCCTCATAGCTGGCTCTAGTTCTCCTGCCCAGCAGGGTTCATTTCTTTGTCATTTTGTCTGTCTGTGATTCTTCTCATCAAGCTGCTTTCTGCCCATGTCTGCAGAAATTCACTTCTACTCCCCTGTCTTTAACTGCCTAGCCCTCTTCTATTTCCTCATTACTATTAATTAAATTCAGATATTAAAGGCACAGGTATACTTAAAACTTATCAGAATTTTGGGATAAACACTGAGCAGTTCCATTCCATTTCTGAAAATAATTCTATAAAATTTTATGGTTAGAGGTGAATTATTGTTTGGTCAAAGAACTTACACTAAAACTTGCAATCATTAACATAAAGAATCTAGCACTAAAAATTCTTTGTAGGATTTGAATGAATCCATAAAATGGGAAAGTTCTGTAAAGAATATTTTATTCTGAGAGGAGAAGAGAAATGTAGTACTAAGTAAATGTAGAAACAAACAAACAAACAAAAACACCACAAATTTAAACAGGAAAAGTATTTATAGGAATAAAAATAAAAATGAAAAAGTATAGTTGATAGTTCATCATAAATTTTACTAGTGGCCCAGTGCACGAAATTCATGCATGGGGAGAGGGGTGTCCCTCACCCTGTCCTGCACCCTCTCCAATCTGGGACCCCTCAGGGGATGTCTGACTGCTAGTTGGGATCGGGCCTAAACTGGCAGTCAGATATCCACACTGGCTCCTAACTGCTCACCTGCCTGCCTGCCTGTCTGATCACCTTAACCACTCTACCTGCCAAACTGCTTGCCCCCAGCTACCCCCTTATCGGCCTTCTAGCCCTCCACTTCCTCCCTTGCCAGCCTGATCATCCCCAACTGTCCTCCCCTTTTGGCCTGATCACCCCAACCACCGCCTTTGCCTTGGCCCCGCCACCATGGCTTTGTCTGGAAGGACATCCAGAAGGTCTCCTGGTCTAATTAGCATATTACCCTTTTATTAGTGTAGATGAGTATCAGCAATGTATCAGGGTGAAAGAAATGTGTGTGTATATATATATATATATATATATATATATATATATATATAATTAAAGGTCAAATCAATTAGGGATTCCATAAGCCAATAAATAATAAAGTCTAATTGTGAATATATGAATATTCACAATTTTTGACCTAGGGAAGAACTTTGGAACACTTCCGCCAATGTGATGCACTAACAAATATTTCCTTTCATTCTAAGAGATTGTTATGCTCCTTATTTTACTTCAAATCCTTAAATTTGAATTTACCTCCAAATCCCTAAAGACTATATCATTCATTAAAATAATGCCAAGTAACAATACTAGCTAACATTTATTGAGTTCTTGCTTATCCAAGAATATATTGCTGGTAATTTTTGGCTATCAGCATGCATGGTTTTTTACATTACTCCATTTGGTGAACATTTATTAAGTCCTGACTATGTTTTAGGCACTGTTCTAAGCGTATTATATGTATAAACTATTTTATCTCTATGACAACCTATTGAATACACAAAAGGAAATCTAATCACAGAGTGTACTTTGTTTAATGTCAAACTACTAAAAAAGTAATCTGGTTAAGATCTGAACCCAGGCATTCTTATTCCAGTGTCACATTACCAAGACTCTGTTCTTTCTCTTTTCCTCCCTCTCTTCTTTCTCCTTTCTTTTGTCCATTCATGGTTTTATTTATCCTTTCTTTGATTCAATCACCAAAACTTTACTACCTGTTTTGCCTCTACCATATGTCACCAGGTTGGATGCTTAGAATATGAAATCTCTTGCCTGAAAGTAGCATAATGTGGGGAAAGAAAGAATAAACCAAATCAAACAACCAAACAATTAACAACAAAGATAAAGTTGAGAAAGCATTTAAGCACTGGCTAATCCAAAGGATTCAATACTATGACTTTGGAGCATTTTGGTTCATCTATCTATACTGTGTTTGTTAATCTTCACATTGTTTTTCAGCTCTCAGAAATCAAACCTGGCCTCAAACTTCAAATCTTGACCTACAGATAGGTTCTCCAATACAGAATTTACAACTGTTGCTTTTAATTCCCCATCGACTTAAATCTGTTTCATAATATATAAACTATCTATTTACAGTCCCTGCAAATATAAAGCCTAGAGGAAAGCAGAAATTATTTTTATACCCCATACCAGTTATTCTCAGCTATGATCACACATTTGAATCCTTGGTTGGCAAAGTAAATAAAACTATAGAATGGATGCTACTCTAGACCATATCTGTGGGTGAGGTCAAGCCATATACTTGATTTTACTCCCTAAGTAATTATAATGCTTAGTTGGGATTAAGAACCATAGATCTATATTATCCAGGTACTTTTCTAACTACTGTATCTAATTTAATCATAAACCTTAAAAATTTTCTGACATTAAAAGGGAAAGAGTAAAAATAAAATAAAAAAATGAGTAATGAAATGGCTGTAATAAAAAATACGATAATAGAACCCCACCTTGGTATTTATTCTAGTATTAACTAGTTAAAAATATTTAGTATTTAAAATTAAAAACAAAACTTGAATTCATTTCTTATTTCTGAAAAATGAGAAGAATCAACCTTTTAATGAGAGTTGAGCATGTCTTGGCCACTGTGAATAATGCTGCAATGAACACAAAAGTGCATATATCTTTGCAATAAATGTTTTCAAAATTTTCAGGTAGATACCCAGAAGAGTGGTTGCTGGATCATATGGTAACTCTATTCTTACTATTTTGAGGAACCTACATATGATTTTCCATAGTAGCTGTATCAGTTTTCATTCGTACCAGCAGTGAATGAAGGTTCCTTTTCTCCACAACCTCTCTGACACTTGTTATTATTTGCCTTGTTGATAGTAGCCATTCTAGCAGGTGTGAGGTGGTATCTTATTGTAGTTTTGATTTGCATTTCTCTAATAGTTAGTAATGTTGAGCATCTTTTCACACATCTGTTGGTTATTTGCACCCCTATGCTCATTAGAGCATTACTCATGGCCAAGACACAGAAACAACAGAAGTGATTTTTGATAGATGGTTAGAATAGAAGATGTGATACATATGTACAGTGGAATACTACTCAGCCATAAGAAATATAAAATACTGTTATTTGCAATAGCATGGGTGGGCTTTGATAACATCATTTTGACCAAAATAAGTCAGACAGAAAAAGGTAAGATTCATATGATTTCACTTATATTTGGGATACAAAACTGAAAGCAACAAATGAACAAACAAGAAAAGTAAACAAAAAGCTCATGGACACAGACAATGGAATGGTGATTACCAGAGGGCCGGGGTAGTAAAGGGTTAAGGGCATCAATACATGTTGACAGATGATGATTAGACTTTGGGGAGTGGGCACACAATGCAATATACAGACCATGTATCTTAGAAATGTACACTCAGAACCTATATAATTTTATTAACTAAAGTCACCCCAATAAATTTAATTTAAAAAATTAAAAAAACCCTAACCAGTTTGGCACAGTGGATAGAGCACTGACCTGTGGACTGAAGGGTCTCAGGTTTGAGTCTGGTAAAGTGCACAGAATTGGGTTGTGGGCTCAATCCCCAGTAGGGGGCGTGCCCAAGGTAGCCGATCAATTATTCTCTCTCATTGATGTTTCTCTTTCTCTTTCTCTCTCCCTCTCCCAACCTCTCTGAAAGCAGTAAAAAAATATTTTTAATGAAATAAATAAATAAATAAACAAATAAATAAACAGACAAATAAATAAAAACATAGGGCACAAAAAACAAAACAGAAAAAATCATAAAGTTGACCAAATATTGACTGACCTGCTTGGGAAACTACTAAAGCCAATGATTTCTTACAGTTACTTCTTCATTAATAATTTTATTATTTAACATGGAGAGTTGCAAAGTCATTATGACAGTAAATTCCCTACAATTTTATTTAATGAAAATATCCAGCTGATATAACTTTATATGTTAGTTCTTTAGTTCAATGTGGTCAATAGTGTTTTGTCAACAAGTATAAGATTGTTATTATTTTAATTATAAGCCATTTTTAATTCCCACAAAATTTAAAAGTAAATATATTTTTATCAGAGGAATAGCTGTTATTTTGAAGTTCTGATAATCTCATAATGTTGAAATTAAAATACAATTAATTCACTATATCCCATGTATATGGCTTGATGGAAATATATTCCATTTTATGGTACCCTAACTCTAAATAAAACATAAGTAATTTTAATTCAATGTTCATATTCATGTTAATTTTGATTAGTGATCAATGTTAATACTCAGAAATGTAAAAATAACAACTATTTTTATATTATAAATGAAGTAAGCATATTAAAGATTTCATGTGGAAAAATATTCCCCTGTAACATGCTGATGATCAATATAGTTAGAAGATATAAGGAGGTGAAGGAATGTATAATGAATAATTCGTTTTTTATTTTTGTCCTCGATTGCAAATCTTCAAATATCTTTTTGTTCAGCTATAGAATAAAGGAGAAACACTGGAGAAGATCTCCTTTCTTCCTGAAAGAATCTCTAAGCAGTCCTTTTTGATATGCACATACATATAAGACAAATAGGTACCCCCAACCCAGAGGAAGAATATTTCATGAAATCTGACAAAATGTCTCTTGCACTGTGTCTTGGTATGAGAGGAGAGGAGGAGGACAATTTTCTTAATTACCAGAAACCCTCAGGAGAGAAAGGGAAACAAGCCAACAAAAGACTGGTCTCCATTCAGGTGTGAAGTTCAAAGTTATTCTGAATTTTAGACTAAGACATTTAACTGGATCAGAAAGTTCTCCAAGAGTTCACAAGGAAAACTTACTAGACAGAAAGTAGTAGAACTATGGACGGGGACCAGTGTTCAATACCTGGCCTTTGGTTCCAGCACAGGTGTGTGTGTGAGTGAGGAAGACTTTCCTGGATCAGTGATCTTGACAAGTTTGGGAACCTAACTGGAACCAAGCCTCAAGCTAGCATAACATGGAGAAGGCGAAGTCCTCCCTGCATGACCAGTCTAACAGGGGATGACACCATTGCTGTTGGAACTTGAAAACCGGGTCAGTGACTGGTAGGGTCAGAGACTGGTAAGGCATAGTTTTATTTAGACCATGACGCATGAGTGGGGGGCATCGTAATGACACAGGAATGGTGTTCAATTTTGAGGAGCCCCTATTTTCAAAATGATTCTTTGAAGACTCAGAAGAAGCAACTGCAGTTTAAATTATGGGTGCTCAGTGTTTACATTGTCACCTTTGCAAGGTCTCTTTTTCACAAAATAGTTAAAAGAAGAACTGGTCCCTTTGGACTAATGAAACTTTAGGGCTTTATGGACATTTCAGGCAGAGCAAGAATGGCCCCAAAAGAGCATTACCAGGTTTATTGTTAATTGGGCCACTTGGATCCTCTGGTATTCATGATAAATGCAATTGAAGAATAAAAAAGAAGTATACATTTTATTATGCTTTTATGAGCAATTATATCACAATAGATGAGATCAATGCAAAGAACAAAATATTGTTAATGCTATTCAGATGTAAACAAATCCAAATGATAACTATCTCTGGTACAGATTGAGGCTTAATCGATAATGCATAGAATGAGCTATCGTTGACAAAGACTGAAGGTTTAGAAGAACAGTTTTTGGCAGTAATTGGCATGTATTGAGGAAGGCATGTAAAAATGGGCAAAATGCAGTTAATACACTGGAGGTATCCTTATGGTTGGTGACTTTAAGCTGGAAATTATCAGAGGTTTTTAAAAGAATGGTTTCTGTGATAAATAATGATTATTAGTACTGTTAAACAGAAAGGTGATATATTCATAAGTCAAACATTTAAATGTATAGCTAACATATTTATATATAAATTTTATATATATATATATATAAAGAGTTAATATGCTAATTGGTCCTAATGGTGTCCCAGTCACAACCAGTCAAAGGTGCACGTGCACAGGAGCTGGTGGGCGGGGACAGGAGCAGGGACTTGTCACCGGGACATGAGGCTGGAGGGAGGCATTGGGACGAGCCGTGGCAGGCCCCCACCTCCCCATCAGAAAGTGCACAGGCCTGAGGCTCGGCCAAGGGGGGCCATCAGGATGGGGGTGTCAGGTTGGGGCGGGGCCTCAGCTGAGAGCTCTCAGCACTCCTGCTCCAGGGCCTAAGGCATGGAGAAGAAGGGAGAGCCCATAGGGGGGTTAAACTAGGAGGGGAGTGCAGGTAGGCAGTTATGGGGATCATTCAAGGAGGAGAGAACAGTTAGGGCCATCAGGCTGGCAGGGGAGCAATTAAGGAATTAAGGGCATCAGGCAGGCAGGAGAACAGTTGAGGGCATCAGGCAGGTAGGAAAACACTTAGGAGCTAGTGGTTCTGGATTGCGAGAGGGATCCAGTTGTAAGAGCCATATTTATAGTGCTCAAACATTTTCAATGCCACTGATTTGGAAAATTGTGTTCAGAGTAAAATTAATGAAAGAAGTTGTGGGGAAAATTAAAGAATTTTATTAAAAAGCATATTCTTGTATGTAATAAAACAATCAACTTTAGGAAACAGGTAAATATGTATAATTATGAAATAATAAATGATTGCAAACAATCAGATTGGGTTAGTGAGACATTTTTTTTACATCATCAAAACACCTAGAGAAATCAACCTGGCATGAGGGAATGTGAGAGCACACTATTGTCTGGAAGTGAGAAGACATGGGTCCTACAAAATTAATATCTATAAAATTAATAAAAGAAAAATCTCTACCTACTTTGGAAATCTAATATATGAAAAACCCACATAAAATTGTAATGCAACTGATTGCTCCAAAAGTATTTAATCAGGATGCTTCCATGTTTTAAATACTGCTGTGTGTTCCTATTGTTTTGAGGATAAAATCAGGTTCCTTGCCTGCCTGGAATGGATCAGTGGTTAAATATTAGGTTATGCACCAGGAGGTCATGGTTTGATTTTTGGTCAGGGCACATGCCCGGGTTGCAGGCTCCATCCCCAGTGTGGGGTATGCAGGAGAAAGACAATGAATGATTCTCATCATTGACTTTTCTCTCTCCCTCTCCCTCTCCTTTCCTCTCTGAAATCAATAAAAATATATTTTAAAACATTGGGCTTCTTACCACAGCCTACAAGAACTTACTCATTGCTGTTCTGTCCCCTGATGCTCTTTCCCCAACCACTAGGCTTCAGTTACCTTGTCATCTTTCCTTCCAGAGAATGCACCAAAGAAGCTCTTTCCTGCCCTTGGTGTACGTGTACACTGTGCTTCCTTTGCCTCAGAACCTCTCAGCTTAAAGTCCCAGGTGAAACCCCAAATTGGTCCTAAATGAAGTCCTTCCCTGTCATGACTATATAACATCATCCCCCACCCACTCTGGTTCTCATTCACTGCTTTTAAAAAAAAAATTTCTTTTTACCTTTGACCCCCTTTCACCACTTATATGCATTTAATTGTGGTCAGTGTCCTCATCCGTCCTGTTCATTACTCTGACCCACCTAGACCAGGACCTGTTTCCAGGCACCTTTCATAAGATCGTCACCGAATACTTGTTAGAAAATGAATGCACATGAAAGCCCATAGTATGAAATACTAAAAGTACACTATTTAATGCTTGCAATCAATGTGCCAAGATTTTTGTCATTCCTTGTTAGTGTTTCTATTCCTTGCAACAAAGCTGTCAGTTAGGCATATTTTCCTGCAGCTGATGCACAGGGAGGCAGAAGCCTAAGATCACTTGCACACGACTTATAATTGGCAGAAATGGAATTTGCATCCAGGTCCAAACAAATCATTGTTTCATGCTGTCTCTCTGATACATGTCTCCTGAGTTTCCATCGCCGTCTATCATTCTGCTTATCCACCTCCCTTAGTAAACATTTACAGCAGGAAAAAGTAGTTGGAACTGCAGACTATATGATACAGGAGTGTTATCATCTCTACGAGAGTAGCATGTTTATTAAAACAAGCAAACAAACAAAAAACACCTGACAAATTAACCATCCTTTAGAAAGCAACAGAACGAAAGCTCTTGAGCTCAGCTCTGAACTCCTAATGAGGTAAAATTTGGGGTTCTGAAAATTTTTATTACTCTAGGAATATTTATGCTCTTTTGAACAACTGATTAAAAACATTTGAACTTGTTTCTGTTCAGCTATATTTTCTTTTCATTTTTTGTTTTGAAAATGTTAATGATTACACAACTTTTCTGCAAGTCATAGGCCTGTTTTAGAGTGTGCTCTTATAAGACTATTTTTATCAACTATTTTGTCAGCAGGGTTCTCAAGCCACAGACATAAAATATCTCCTGTGTTTAATAACCCAGACAGACTAGTAATGTAATTACTAGTAACTTGATTAAATTGTAACTTAGTTACAATTTAAGTAACTTTACTGCCCTAAACAAAGAGTAATCCATGTGACTAGGATTCACAAGTCACTTTCTGACTGTTCCATAGTACCTCACCTTAGTTTGTCATCCTCCCCGCCCCCCAAAAACCATTTTGCAATTTATACACTAATGCAACAATCATTCTACACTGATAAATTTCATTACGTAGACACTCCCTCAAAATAACATGCTCTTTTTCTTTGTTTTAAAGAAACCTCTGGAGCAGTTCTCAGTAAAAACTAAGTGTTAGGATTTAAATGACAATGCTATAGTATTTGTTATTCAATGATATTGATATAGTTTAAATAATCATATTATAGGGGATAATTTTGAAAAGAAAAGATATTTTATAATGTTATATTTGTGCAATTAAGGAGTACTTACTTAAGGATGATGAAGTAATAATGAGGATATTATTTCATATTTCATTAAGAAATGTCAGAAGTTAGGAAATGAATAAGTTCTGAGGATATGATATACAACATAGTGATTATAGTTAACAATAATGTATTGTATGCTTGAAAATTGCTAAAAGAACAGATCTTAAATATCCTCATCCTCCTCTCTACACAAAAGATAACTATGTGAGGTAGTGAATGTGTTAACTAACCTTATGGGAATCATTTTATAGTTTATCCATTTACCAAATCATTACTTGTACACCTTAAATGTACACAATGTTATACATAAATCACAACAAAGCTGAAAAAATGTCAGACAAGGAATTGTGATACAAAAAATCTTTTGGAGAGCTTTCTTGAATCTTCTCAGGTGTCATATAAACTAAAACACAGTTTACTTTTAAATTTAAAAAATGTGTACACATGACATACTTTAGCTTCACTTGGAGGATAGGGGTGAGACATATTAAACAATATTAGTATATTATTATTCCAAAGCACTTAGAAATTTGTAGAGGGCCAAATGGGAAGATACCTGGACATTCTTTAGATTGTTGCCGACTGGGCCCGGGATACTGGCAGAATCATGTCAGTTGCACCCCGCCCTGGGAGTGCGGAGATTTTCTTACTTCCTGGCTTGTGTTTGTCCAGGAGGAAGGAGTGGGTGGGCCCTGGGCCCTCCCAGGCTCCTTGTTTTTCTGTGAAACCCCCTTGGTGGATTGGAGTATAAATAGATATACTGTGGCTCAGTAGGTCGTCAGTCTGCCTCTCCAGCAGAGGAGGTCAGAGGCCCTCCCAGCTCCCAGCTTAAAATCTATCTCTGTATCTTCTCTCTTTATTTCCAACGTTTCTCAATCCCTGGCCGCCTCCCCTTAGAGCAGGTTCGTTCATCTCTCTTTCCGTGCGGGACATGGAAACGGGAGATCCTGCCACATCAGGCCTCTGCAGAAATTATCCTTCTGCCCAGCCAGCATGGCTCAGTGGTTGAACGTCAACCTGTGAACCAGGAGGTCACAATTTGATTCCCGGTCAGGGCAGGAGATAGCCAATCAATGATTCTTTCTCATTGTTGAAGTTTTTATATCTTTCTCCCTCTCTCTTCTGAAATCAATAAAAATATTAAAAAATAAAATAATTTTTTAAAAGATTGAGTGACTTTATTTCTGGGTTCTCTACAGCCAAGTGTCCACAGTAGAAGAATGGATAAAATAGCTATGGTATATGTACACAATGGAATACTACCTGGCCATAAAAAGGAATAAAATTTTACCCTTTGCAACAGCATGGATGGACTTGTAAAATATTATACTTGGTGAAATAAGCCAGTCAAAGAAAGACAAGTACTGTATGGTTTCACACATGTGTGGAATTTAATGAACAAACTGGTCAGCCTGGCAAAACTGAGACAGACTCACACAGAGAGAGCAGGCAGACAGTTCTGGTTGGTGGGGGGATTGTTAGGGAAGGTGGAAGAACTGAGCAAAAAGGAAAAAAAGAGACAGGACTCGTGGAAATAGGCAACAATATGGTGATTGTGGGTGAGGGGAAAGATGAGGATATGAAAGAGGGTATATAACTGATAAATGGTAATGGGGAAAAATGAAATAAGAGCCAAATAAGAACTAATGGACAGGGAAAATTGTATGGTGAGTGCAGGGGGCTTGGAGGTGGACGGGAGTATAGGTGGGATAAATAGTGATGGAAAAATAAAGAGGGGGAAAGAGGCAATGTCACAGAATTTCTCTACACTGGTTGAAATGCCTTCACAAAAAACTGGAAGGCAAAGAAAATTAAAGACAGGTATTCAGAATCTTCCATATATACTCCTCTACCCATGGAATTCATAAGACAATCAGTTATACATAGATCCTCATCCTATTTCTGTAATGAATTTCAGAAACTTAATCTGACATGAATGCTTACATTCTATAATGCTTGGATATTTAGGATTTACATCTTAAACAATATTTGATGCTGAAGAAGTACTAGAAGAATTCTTCAGCATCAAATAGTTTTATTTTAGTAGACAAGATGTCAAGGTTTTATGCCTTTGAAAGGCATCTTTCTTTAATTCTAGTCTGGATGATTATAAATATAGCATTGTTACAGAAGACAATATTTTATAGACTTCTAAAAAAAGACTTCTTAAAAAAAGTCCATTTTTATATCCAAATGAGTGTGATTCTATTATCCTCTGAGAAAAGTGATAGCACTGTATTACTGATGACATAATTAAAATAAAGCAGCAATAAAATAAAATAAATAAAATAAATATAGTGTTCATAAAATAAAATTAAACAGTAATAGAAAATTACAAGTTAATTTTCTAAATTTAGTTTTATGTGCAAATGTCTTATTCTGAAGATCTTGGTGATTTATTTACTGAATTAGTGTCAGTTCATTTATCCAAAGGAAAGATAGATAATATTATTCAGATTTGAGATACTGCTTATAAAATCTCTCTGTCAGTCTATTTTAATATTTATTTTAAGATCTATAAAATACATGAATAAAGCTTAAAGTAACAAAACCTTAAATAAAGGGCTGCATTCTTCATAGCCACAAGACATGATGGTGGTCTCAGAAATCAGTCTGGTTTATTAGGCTTTCTTTGCTTTTTCACTCGAATTTGTAAACATAAGAAGTCCTTCCATTTATTTCAACTGGGTAAGTGAGGAAGTGCTCAATTTATCTTCTAGTAAAAAGTTTAGTCCTATTTGTTTTGTGGCTTCTTAATCTCTATGTTTTAAAACCTCTTGACATTTACAATAGCACCAATTTATCTACCTGATTCGTGTGATCTTGATGATTAAAGAGTTCCACCCACAGATAAAACTTATTGAATACAAGTATCAGGAGACTGCCTGAGCCTCGTGCACAGGACGTGCACAGGTACCTGATTCCAGACCTACCAGCAACGAACCTTCTTCCTCTGGAGCTGGAGGCAAGTGGCTCAGCACAGAAAAGGGCCAGACAGACTGCTGGGCTCCTGGGCCTGGGTCTGAGCCCCTCCCAAGCGGAGAATCACTCCCTCCAAAAGAGCACTAAAAATCCCATGACTTTAGACATTCTTTTATGCAGTTTATCATTAATAGGAGTACTGCCAAGGTCTCCCCAAACAAACAGAAAAGAGTAAGTAAAATAAGAAATTGCCAAAAAGTTTTTGTAGTGATAAATCTCAGATTTTTAAATATCATATATATATGATATTTTACAGAGAGGAAGGGAGAGAGATAGAGAGCTAGAAACGTCGATGAGAGAGAAACATCGACCAGCCGCCTCTTGCACACCCCCCACCGGGGATGAGCCCGCAACCAAGGTACATGCCCCTGACCGGAATCAAACTGGGACCTTTCAGTCTGCAGACCTATGCTCTATCCACTGAGCCAAACCGGTTTCGGCTAAATCACAGATTTTTGACAACTGTACATAATACCAGTTATAAACCAAAGTTATTATTGTTCTTGAACTTTAAAAAGTCCTAATATATAAAGAACAAGGGTCTATAATATCCAAAACGACTGAACGGATGACTGAACACCAGGCTGCACGTGCAGCAGGCTCAGGTGGGCGGGGCCTGGCGAGCAGGCTGAACTGATGGCCTCTTGGTCCCTCCTGGGTCACAGGTGCCACAGTGACCCGGCACTGACTGCAGCCACCAAGGCAGGTGTGATGCGATTGGTGGGGGGGAGGGACGCCATCACCCCACGATTGCCCTGACCACCGCCACTACCCAGGCTACCTGGCTGGTGGCAGTGGGCAGGGCCTCCCTCTGTGGGGCAATCAATCATGGAAGACTGCTAGAGGGTGCAGGCTGGGATGAAAAAACTCCCCCGCTCCAAGTACCGGTCCTCTAGTTATTTCATGCACCGGTCCTCTAGTTATATATGATTGAACTATTTTTAAGAGAATCAAATTAATAGTAAGTAATAAGAAATTCATATATGTATAAGCATAAACACATATTTTAAAAAAATTCTCAGTTAAGGATATTTCTATTGACTTTTAGAGAGAGGAAGAAGAGAAAGGGAGAAACATTGATGTGAGAGAGAAACACCAGTCCATTGATCCTTTGCCTCCTATACACTCCCCGATAAGGACTGAAGCGGAAACCTGGGTATGTGCATTGACCAGGAATTGGGCTAACTAACCACCTTTTAGTATACTGGGTCATGCTCCAACCAAGTGAGCTACACTGGCCAGGGCATAAACACACATATTTTTAAGAGAATCAAATTGAGAGCAATAAATGAAAAGGAATCATCATGAACTTTTGACAAACAAATAAAAATATAACAATTACATGGATTTTAGATTCCTGTCAAATGATGTATAGCAGAGCATGTTAGATGGGTCATACCTTTTCATGAACTTTCTGGCCAGGTTCTATCCCTTCAAGATGTTCTGACTCTGTGGATCCCTCACTTGATGCCATTTTCCTTTGTATATGAACATTTTGTTCACGCAAGGCAACAATCTGTAAAATAAAAAGGCAAGCTTTTAAAATCTAAAGGAGAACATAAAATATAAAAATTTTGAATTTACTTGAATGTGATTAAGAGCTAATGAATACAAACAATCAGAAAATAAACATTATTTTACTCATTATTATTTCAAAAATATTTTCAAAACTCGATTAGTATTTTGAATAACATATTTATAGGAATGTGAAAATTTTCTTTAAAACTTTTCTATTTGGAAAATGTATCTATCAGGTTAGAAATGCACCTAAATAATATGTATGATCAATGTGTTGTTAAATCAGAAATTACCTTCCAAATTAAATTATGAAATGTGACAAAATTTGGATTGGTCTATATTTTTAAAGCTTACAAGAAAGTTAAATAAAAAGATTGAAAGCTGGAGACTACCGTATTTGCCGGTGTATAAGACGATTTTTTGGCCCTGAAAAATATGCCTCCAAGTGGGGGGTAGTCTTATACGGTGAGTATATAACAAACTGTATTTTTAGTGGAAATGTTAGGGGGTCGTCTTATACGCCGGCAAATACATATTTTTCAGGGTCAAAAAATCGTCTTATACACCGGCAAATACGGTAATTATTAGCACAATCATTTACCCTAAGAAATAATGTATCTGCAATTTAAAAACTAACAAACTTATCAGCTGGACTTAAATACTTGTAGCACTATCATAAGTACTTAGAATTAAATTGGTTTCACTGTCTTATTTTAGTGACCATTGTCTTAGCACAGCTAGTCCAAATATAGTAGTTAATTAAGGAAAATCACCAACCAATAATCATCAAATAAACAAAGGACATAAATTAGTTGGGTGTTTGCACTGCTACCTGCCATGGCTTCAGTGCCCAGATGGACCGTGATGTGTTCACAAGATCAAGTGAACTTGCACATGAGCTCCAGCACTTGCACATATGGCATGCCATTTTCTGGGGGGACACCACCACACCATGAAGAACAACTATGTAAATGCCATTTCTTGAAGTACCGCAATCACTAGACCCCTTGCTCCCATTCTTGCTCATCTGCAATCTACCTTTCACAAAGCAGCCAGTTTCTTTTAAGTTTACATTTATATTGTGTCATTTCTCAGCTTTCTAAAGAACCTCAATGTCTTCCCAACTTATTGCATCTGCATTGAAACTTCTTAACGAGGTCTCTAACTTCCTACATGATCCCTTTGGCCACAATTTCCTCCTTTCTGTCCCCTAAATGTACCAGACTCTTCCTTACTCAGAACCAAGAAACATGAACTTCCTGCCTGAACATCCTTCCCCAGCTCAGACCAGCCCGCGGAATCCCAGCCTTCCCAACTCAGCTGACACGCCACCCCTCAGAGAAAACACGCCTTGATGTCAAACACTTATTACAATCTCCCTGTCTATTTCTGTGGGTGTTTCACTCATTAAAATGTAATATTTTATTCCCTATTTACTCACTTTGCTTTTTTATTTAGCTAACAGAAGAATTAATAATATCTAATGTGAAAATAATTTTCAAAGGAATGTCTTACTGGAAACATTTTCATAGGAAGCAGCAATCATATTATTATGTGCATAGTATTCAATAAAAATGTGTTCAGTTACATAAGGAATGAATATGGAAAAACAATGCGTGTCAAACTAACTCACCTGGAAATAACAAAAGATAAAGATTTAAAGTGTTTGAGAACTCCTTCAGAGACATCCTTTCATGTTAGTTAGTGTAGAAATGGATTAAATAAGAGGAAAACCAAAATGATTTAGCCCTACACGTATCATTCTTATATAGGCAAGTTGTGCATGTTTTTTCAATCCACTGAAGGCCTGTGGAAATGTAGTCAGGAGACATTTCCACAATCATTTTAGCTGATCAACCAGGACGTGTCAAGTGTTCGCTGACATTTGTTTCTAAATGCCCACCACCCCTTCATATTCCTTTTGGTAACAACATCTCACGTTTTCATTGGAGAATTCCCGGATTTCCCTTTCAGCTCTAATCCCAGAGGGACTGCCACTCAAGGGGTCAGAGCTGATGGCCAATAGCCGGGCACATGATCCAAGTCAGGGCAATTAGCATGTTCCTTGAGATGCTTCTGGTGGAGGTATGGGGGGAGATGCTCTCTGCTCTGGAAGAGAAGCTCGTAGGAGATGATCAGGGTGCTGTTTGCCATTATTGTAGTCTTGCCTTGTGGAGAAAGCAGGGGGCTGAGATGGAGTCCTGATGAATTTTTCTGTTTCTGATTCTAGCGTTTTGTTTGTTTGTTTGTTTTTAACTTCTTTTGCCATTTTTTTAAATCATCCGTGGTTTCTCCTGACTTCTTTTTAAATTTTACTTTTCAGTTACAATTTACATTCAATATTATTTTGCATTAGTTTTAGGCATACAGACAGTATAGTGGTTAGATAATCATATGCTTTATAAAGTGTTCCCCCTGATATTTCCAGTACCTACCTGGTACCATATATTGTTATTACAATAGTATTGACTGTACTTATCTCTACCTCTGGCATTTCAGCATAAAAGCCCAAAATTTCCCCTTTGTGTTCAAACTAGTTTGGATAGTTTTCTGTCACTTGCAACTAAAAGTGTCCTTGCCATGTACCTTTCTTGTAGGCTTGATCCTCTGTTTTCAATAAGGATCACCGGAGGCCACCAATTGATGTGTCTCTCTCTCTCTTTCTCTTTCTCTCTCTCTCTCTCTTTTTTTCCTTTCTCCCCTCCACATTCACCTCCCCTCCTTCCACTCTTTCTAAAAATATCAATGGAAAAAAATCCTTGGATGAGGACTAAAATAATAATAATAATAATAATAATAATAAGTCCTGCAAATATAGCGGGAAATATGGAAGATAACACAGCCTATGGAATTGCTAAGAGGAGATTTTGTAAAATTACTAATAATTTACCAGGAACAATGGGAGAAACTTTTTCTTATATAAGAGCTCTACATATATCTAGTACTACAGGTTCACTGTTTTTGTGCAAAAAGTATCTAGAGGAAAATGGAATTAGGACAGGAGACTAAAAAAACTAAAGCAGTTCAACTAAAGCTCTGGCTTCTGCATGCTTCCATCTTTCTGGCATTCTGCTTGAGAAGCTGTGAGCCCATACAATGGACTTCTGGTGGTCTTTTAAGTCTGAAAAACTCCCTAGCTCTCTCTCATTCCTTGTTTCTACTAAACTCTCTCTGGGATTCTACCATGTCTTCCAACAGATGCTCTCCTATCCCCTTGTCTTTGAACAACTGTTTTCCCTGCAACCTGGAGGATTCATTCACTTCACAAATTTTCATTGAACACAGGCATTGGGGAAAAACAAATCAAGAGGAAAGAGGAAATTCTAGCCTTAACACAACTTTAATTCTTGTCAGAGGAGAGAAACTATAAACAAAAATAAGTACCATACATTTTTAAATGGTGGTAATTGCAAACTGTAAATGAAAGCATGGGAAAGGTGCTGTGAAGTGCAGTTTCATTAGGAATTGGGTGCTTTCTGGGTGTAGACCTGAGGACACGGGACAAAGACAGCAATGTGGATATCGGGCAGAGGGTGGGAAAGATGTAAATCCTTATTGAAAACAGAATTTGAGATTCATACAAATGTTTCAGTGAGTTCTTCAAAGGATGTAAAATGTCCTTTTCAAAAGGAAACTAAACACCAGTGAAAATTGATGCTTTAGAACTTGAGGTGTGAGGAAATATTCAGAAACATGATTTTGGAGAAAATACAATTTATATTCCTAAATTTTGAAATTTATCAAGAGTTTAAGATGTATCAATCCATTTTTTAACAAATACTCATTAATCACTGTTCCAGGTATCAGACACCACTGAGAAAAAGACAGATCAAGCAATGAGATTGCATTCTAGCAACAAAACAACAACAAAAAGCAATAAGGTAACAAAAAAGCAATGATTTGTTAAGCTCTTAAATGTGTTTGAGATTGTGCTAAACACATTATAGAAATTTGCATCTTTAAAACACTGTTTACCTGCACTATGCTTTCTAACCAAGTTTGAGATTTCTTCAAAGCAGACTTTGAGACAAGTAATAATGAGCTTGTAGTTTATTTATCCTTAAATAATCTTGAAAGGCCTTGGTTGAGTCCGGACCTTTTTAGGTGTAACTGGTTATATGACCTTGTTCACATTACTTAAACTCAAGTTCATTCTCCTTTTCTATAAAATGAGGGATAATAATACCTTTTAGTGTTTGTACTGTAAAGTATTTAGTCAACTTTGGTGTACATTAAAACTTCATAACATAATAATAAAGACCTGCATTCACCTCTTCAACTTTATCTTCCTATCCACACTTTGTGTTCTGGCTTATTGAAGGTATTGCTTTCACACACATAGGAAATGCCATCTTGACTGGGTTTTTATCCATTTGGATTATCCTTTGTGAGATGATAAGAAAAAAATATATACATATATTGGTCTCTGCCTCTAATATCTGGCATAAAGTTCCTAAAACCCTTACAAATTCCTACATGATAAGGGCAGTAGGAACATCTTTTGTTCTATTGAGGTGACTGGGTGTGTTTCTGGATGAGGGCTATCACCAGAGACCTAAGCTATGATTGGAAGCTTGACATTTTCGGTCCCATCCCCCATCCTTCAGAGAGGGGAGAGGGACAGGAAATGGAGTTGTTTGATCATGCCTATGTAATGAGGCCTCCATAAAAATCCCCAAAGTACAGGTGTCAGAGAACTTTCAGGTTGGTGATAAATACATGTACTAGGGGGGTAATGCACCCCAATTTCACAGAGTCAGAAGCTTTTGCACCCAGGATGCTTCCAGATATTGCCATATATATCTCTTCATCTGGTTGTTCATATGCATCCTTTAACATATCCTTTAATAATGTGTAAACATGAGTTGAAGCTGCTTTCCCAAGTTCTGTGAGCTGCTCTAACATAGTCATCAAACCCAAGAGGTTGAAAGAACCTCTGATTTAAAGCCAATTAGTCAGAGGTACAGGTGATAATTTGCATCTAAAATGTGATGGGAGCAATCTTATGGGACTGAAACCTGGGAGATCTGACACTGTCTCCAAGTGGATAGTGTGAGAATTGAGTTTAATTGTAGGACACCCAGTAGCTGTCTCAGTGAATTGCTTGGTGGAGGACAAACTCCCACGTACCTGGTATCAGAAGTGTTGTGGATGTGGCAGTAGTGTGAGAGTGAAGGAGAAACATAGGAGGTAGACTGGGGTTTTTCTCTACATACCTTTCCTCCTTTTAACTGCCTCTTAGTCATCTTTTAGTTCTTAGTTTATATGACACTCACTTTGGGATGGGTTCTGAGACCATCCTACCTTCCAGGGATTTAAGTTATGTCATCCTGTAGTATTCTTCAATGACTCATGTCAGCCAAACATCACTCTTTATCACAGTTAGCTGTTAGTTTTCTGGTTGCCCATCTTGGCACTGAGTGCCTTGAGACCCGAAGCTATATCTGATTATGTATTCCCAGTTCTTAGGATAATGGCTGACAAATAGGAGGCACTCTAGAAATGTTATGAAGTTTTGAATGACAGCAAACCATGTGAATGAAAAAGAACTGTAGGGAGTTGGATAAATTGAATGGAAAAGTAATCAAGTATTTATTCATGGAGAAAAAAATTAGTCATCCATATAGAAACTATGTAAACTTAAAGTAGTTCCCAAAGTTTATATTACATGACTCAAAGTTAAAAGAGAGTCTTCAACATAGAAGAATTGATTGGGGAAATTAAGAAAGAAAAGAACATAGCCTGTAGAATCATAGCAAAACAGCTTAATGAAAGTCAGAAAGAGATAGGATGGAAATACAAAGTAGTAGGCAATTTCATCATGTCTTAAACTCCTTACAAGCATATTGCAGTCTAGTTAATGTGTTTCAGGTGTATTAAACTACATGCTGTGTTTATATACATTAGATTTAGAGTTAATTGACAACAGATAGAAAAATGAAATTACAAGGGTGTCTAGGAATTTACTTATGTTAACATAATTCTTAAAGTAGGAAAAGAAAACAAATGTTAATTAATTTAGTTTTTACTCCCTCCCCCCTTCTTCATTTTTGAAAATATTAATGTACAGGACATTTTCTGAAGTTAAGGATAAAAAAAAATAAGAGAAAAGCTTTGAAGATAAATTTGTAATTAAGAACTACTTGCAATAATAATGGCTGCTATTTCTTGAACATCTATGATACGCCACATACATGCAAAACAGTTTGCATATAATACCTCACTTAATCCTCTCAATAACCTTATAAATTGTATATTATTGTTTTTATCTTAAAAATCATAGAGGAAATTCCTAGCATAGAGGAAATAAGCAATATATTTGAGGTCATAAGAAAAAGAAACTGCATAGGCAGATCTCCAAATCAGATCTGATACCTTCAAAATTTATGTTTATAAGCATTACTCTATAATGCCACTTAAAAAATAATAAAACAGTCGAAACTGGTTTGGCTCAGTGGATAGAGCATCGGCCTACGGGCTGAAAGGTCCCAGGTTCTGTTCCGGTCAAGGACATATACCTTGGTTGCAGGCACATCCCAAGTGGGGAGTGTGCAGGAGGCAGCTGATCCATGTTTCTCTCTCATCGATGTTTCTAACTTTCTATCCCTCTCCCTTCCTCTCTGTGAAAAATCAAGAAAATATATTTAAAAAAATAAAAATAAAACAATTAACAGGATACACAATCCAAATATTTATCTAGTTGCTACTGTTCTGTGGGCTGATAGCAGGGGAATTGACTTGCCCTGATTTGGCAAAATAATTTGGATACAGTTAGATGTCTCTCATGATCTCTGGGGATTAAAATTATGCTGTTTACATTACTTATCATTTTAAATTATAAATCTATGTGTCACAGGCATTTCAATTTACCTTGAAAAATCCCCAGCTACTTTTAAAAATAAATCATGTCTAGGCCTCATGTTAATTCTCCGGGGATCTGAATTCTGAGGTCTTCAAGTTCATATTTGCCTTTACCTACTTAACAATGACTTTCAAACAGTGCCTGCATTTAATTAACAAAGATTATTTTCATCTATTTTTACCCCATGCTCAATTAACAATTTCAAGAGTGAGACTCACAGAAGTCTCACCATACCATCACATATTTGCTTCTGCACACATACTTATTTTAATTAAGCTGAATTCCATGCTTAGATTACACTGAGGCTGCAATGTAAAAACAAAAACAAACGAACAACAACAAAAAGCAACTACAAGAACAGAAGGGATTTACAATTTCCACTTAAGTAACTCTCCAGCCACAATAGTTTGGATTTGTGTACTTATATATTAATTGGGAAACTGTAAAAATTGGTAAATAAGGCGCACTTTGGCAGGGGATACTCTTTGCTTTATGTCATCAAGGCTTAGGAAAGCTTCCATAGGAATGCTCTACTCTGGAATAGGGTCGGGGGGAAGCTGTAAAAGTCTTTTCCAGCTCCTATCCTCGAGTGGTGGTGAGGACTGCTTTTGTTTTGACTCTGCTGGATATGAAGCCATTTTTGTTCAAAGAAACTCTTAATTTTATTATGCTTCAGTTTATCTTGCAACATGTCTCACAGTGGGGGGATAGGACTTACTAAAGGTATGGATTATTATAAATGGCATCTGGGCATAGAATAGAGGCTTCCTCCATGATGTTCCCCACTATCACTCCCCCAGGCCTCTAACCCTCTCATTTGACTTGGCCTTCACCTAAGGGCAGAACAACTGACTGCAGTAATCATCTCGCCCCTCACAACAAACAAACCCCCAAGAATAAGGAGTCCAAGTTAATCCAAGTAGAGAGTCACAGCAAACTTAATAGTACAAAGGGTTCAGAAATAAGCAGTTCAGAGTAGCCCTGTGAATGAGTCCCTTTCTTCAAAGTTTCAAGAAATCTTTATTTTTTTATGAAATGTCTTAAGACAGGAATAAAACTGTCTACTTGCATTGCTTTAAATATACTTGGAAGTATTAAAATGCTTTGAGAAAATGCAGATCATGAAATTAATAAGGTAAATTTATGTGATACTAATCATGTCTCTGTCATCTGCTTATTCAAGTTAGATGTATACACTGTCAGGAACTTTTGGATGTTTTAGAATGAAAGTTCTGCTTTCAAAATTCAAACATGCTACATTTTTATCAATAAATATTGTACTTTTTTTTTTAAAAAAAGTCTCATTTAATTTAATCTCTCTTATCTGAGTATCAACCATGCCCTACCCTTCTTAGCCTCTGAGATCAGACAAGAAATTTGGTGCATTCGGGGGTTGAGGTGATGGGGAAATCAAGAGTTCTTGCTCAATTTATATCGTTTCAGTTATGTGAGATGAATGAGTTCGAGGGATCTCCTATACAACATACTGGTAGTGCCTACAGTTAACAAAAAATAAGAAGAACAAATCAACAAAAGAATACAACATTTTTGGAGGTGAAGGATATGTTTAGTACTTTGATTGTGGTGTGGTTATAATGAGTGTATACACATGTCCAAACTAAAAAAAAAAGTGCATATTACATATGCACAATGCTGTATATCAATTATATCTCAATATCACTTATAAAAAGAGATGGCCAAGCATATAAAATAACAAATAAAATTAATCTCTTTGAAGATGAAATAGATTCCCCTACATGAGATTTAACCTTCTCAACCAGGCATGGCTAACACTATAAGTACACACTTTAGTTTTTTTGTGTTTCTTTTCCCCAGTCAGAGCTGAAGTGACAAAATTATAGGCTGTGTCTTAGAACAATTCTCTTTAGCTCTGAATGCTAAGGGAAAGAGTGTTAAGGCAGGGGGGAAAGGATTTCAAAGTGCTGGAATTATACTTGAGAAAATACAGAAGGCGGAAACAATATCCATTAGTCATTCTTGCATATAAAACAGCAAGCCAGGGCAAGAAAAAGAATTTACCCATTTAGTGTGTTCCTTAGAAATAATAAAAGCACAGTAAACCCATTATTCTGAACAATTCCTTTAAAAGTAATCCATTTGCTTGGGCTTTAATGGAATTAATCATATGTTGTATTCTTTTGGGTGCATTTCAGTTTTATTTTTATGTGATTTTTAAATGTGAATATATTAAAAATGTCAGCTTGTAAAGGGAACAGAACTTATGTGGTCTTTATTTTTATGGGTATTGGAAATGAAGCTTATAGAAAATGAATGAATGAATGATTTATCTCTTTCTGTCCCCAACAAATTTCCACATCATCAGTGCCAATGTAGGACACACATTCCACCTCTTCCATGCCAGTTCAGTCATCTTTAAAATGAGTTGGACAGTATCGTGGCTAAAAAGATCAGCAGCAACATCAATAACAGTAATATTTACTCTCTGCCAAGAACAGTCTTAAGTATTTGGCATGTAAAAACTCACTTATACATCACAACAACCTCACAAGATAACTTCTACTATTAGAATGGAGCTAATTGAGGCATAGAGGACGTCAGGAAATTGCCTATAGTCACAGATTTAGCAAATGGGAGAACCACTCTAGAGAAATAAAATCCCCCGGGCTGGAGATCATAGTTCTGATCCATTGTGTGTCTGCTCCTTTCCTTTCTTGCCCTCAGCCATTTTCTCTCAGCCAGGGAAGAATATCTTCACAGCACCCAATTAAGTATTCTATATAGAATGAAGGTTTTATACTTAAAACTTTCACCCACTTGCCCATACTACATTCTAACTACTCCTTACTGTTCTTAGAAAAATATATATTCTTTTGCTCCTTCTTATTTCTTTTTAAAAAATAAATCTTTATTGTTCAGATTATTACAAATGTTCCTCTTCCCCCCCTCAATTGCACCCCTCCACCAGGTCCCCACCCCACCCTCTGCCCTTTCCCCACCTCCCACTGTCCTCATCCATAGGTACACAGTTTTTATTCAGTCTCTTCCCCCTCTTTTCCTTTTCCCCGAGAATCATCAGTCCACTCCCCTTCCATACCTCTGATTCTATTATATTCACCCGTTAATATTGTTCATCAGATTTTTTAATTCCCTTGGTTTTTAGTTTCACTTGTTGATAGTTATGTATTTGTTGTTCATAATTTTTATCTTTATCTTCTTCCTCTTCCTAAATAACCCTCTTCAGCAATTCATATAATTCTGGTTTGGTGGTGATGAACTCCTTTAGCTTTGTTTTATTTGTGAAGCTCTTTATCTGACCTTCGATTCTGAGTGATAGCTTTGCTGGGTAGAGTATTTTTGGCTGTAGGTTCTTGCTATTCATCACCTTGAATATTTATTGCCATTCCCATCTGGCCTGTATGTTTTCTGTTGAGAAATCAGCTGACAACCATATGGGTGCTTCTTAATAGGTAACTACCTGCTTTTCTCTTGCTGCTTTTAATATTCTCCCTTTGTCTTTTGCTCTTGGAATTTTAATTATGATGTGTCTTGGTGTGGTCCTCTTTGGATTCCTTTTGTTTGGGGTTCTGTGCACTTCCTGGACTTGTAAGTCTATTTCATTCACCAGGTGGGGGAATTTTTCTGTCACTATATCTTCAAATATGCTTTCGGTATCTTGCTCTCTCTCTTCTTCTGGGAACCCCATAATTCTGATGTTGGTCTGCTTGAAGTTGTCCCAGAGATTTCTTACATTATCTTCAACTTTATGGATTCTCTTGTCTTCTTGCTTCTGCGGAGGAGTGTCTTCTGGCTCTTTATTTTCCAAATCTTTGGCTTGATTTTTGCAATCTTCCATTCTGTTTTTAGGACTCTGTATAATATTTTTTATTTCAGACAATGTATTCTTTATTTCTAGTTGATCCCTTTTTATTTCTAATTGATCCCTTTTCATGTCCTAATAGGTCTCATTTATTTTATTGGCCTTTTCTAGGAAATTCTTGAAAAACCTTTTAAGTGTGGTTTTGAACTCAAGGCTGTTCTGTCTGGCCTGTCGAGCAGAAAGAGCAGAGGGTTCTCTTGCTCTCCCCTTCGCTCCTTCACCAGCAGCCCAAGATGAGAGTGCCAGAATGGTCAGGTTGCTTTTGTTTCGGCCCTCTGGTCCAGTTTAAAAACCCATGTGGTGCCTAAACTGGTTTGGCTCAGTGGATAGAGCGTTGGCCTGCAGACTCAAGGGTCCCAGGTTCAATTTCAGTCAAGGACATGTACCTTGGTTGTGGGCACATCCCCAGTACGGGGTGTGCAAGAGGCAGCTGATCGATGATTCTCTCTCATCAATGTTTCTAACTCTGTATCCCTATCTCTCCCTCTCTGTGAAAAATCAATAAAATATATTTAAAAAAAAGATCCCATGTGGCCCTCGAGTCAAAAAGTTTGCCCACCCCTGGGTTATATGCTCTATGTTTATGTCTTATTTAGGTCAAGGTTCTTAGTTCAAAGTCACTTTCATCAAAATCACCTACTGTACTTGTTAAAAGCATGGAATCCATTTAAAGAATCTAAATTTTAAGATGCTTCCAGGTGACACTTAAACACCCTATAGTCTGAGGACTAACACATGAATTCTTCAAGCACAGTTTTTCTCCTGTCCCTTTACTGGAGGCAGAGGCAGCAGCCCAGGGGAAGGCTGCTGACGGCCTGTGACAGATTGGGCCTCTAGGGCATGACCTGTGTGATCATCCAGGGCAGGGGTGATCCGCTTCAGGCTCCTATTTTTGTCAGGCCTGCAAGCTAAAAATGGTTGTGCATTTTTGAACGCTTGAAAGTCATCAAAAGAAGGAGAATACTCCGTGACACATAAAAATTATAAGAAGTTTCATTCCCAGTGTTCACAAATTCATTTTTATTTATTCTCTCCTCTTTTCTCTTCCTTCTTTCCTTTAAAAAACAAAACAAAAAGAAATTTTAAAAATTTTCTTACCACATATTATGATTTTATTTGCAGGTCTTTCTTCCTTATTTCACAAACATAGTGCTTTTTGGGTGGAAAATAACATGTTGGTTCTATCAACATATTATTAAATAAGAAGATATTTTCAATGGTAAGTGTTTTTAAAAATACTCAACTAAGATATAAAGTTATGATGATTGATAGCTGTATAATAAATAATTTGGCTCTGCCCAAAGAGAGGCCAGGTCTCTGTCCTCAGCTTTTGGGAAGTAATCTATGTTACACCTGCTAGAAATAGCTTTGTTTATGGGGGAGTCTGGATCTTAGGATGGGGCTGGCCACACTAAATAGTGTTACCTTCCTTAGGTGTAGGTTATACCAGGATGACCTTTCCATATGATTTAGGAGGCTTCAAATCTTGAACTAGAGGCTGAGATCAATGACAGGAACTAACAGTTAATGATTCTTCTACAATGAAACCTCAGTAAAAACTCGGGACACTCAGAGATTTGGTGAGCCTCCTGGGTTGGCAGTGCTCTGTGTGTATTATCACATATCAGTTCTAGGAGAGAAATGCATTCTAAGGACAATGGATGTCTGAAACCCTCCCAGACTCTGCCCTATGTGCTTCTTTAGCTAATTTTTGGTCTATAACATTTCCCTATAATAAACCATGACCAGGGCCCATGGACACAGATAATGGGACAGTGAGGGCCAGGGGTGGAGGTCCAGGGTGGGCTGGAGGGGGGCTAATAGGGGGAAGAGGAGGAAATATGTAATACTTTAAACAATAAAGAATTATATAAAAATAAAATTAAAACAATGGAAACAATAAAAAAAATAAGCCATGACTGTGAGTATATTAGCTTTCAGTGAGTTCTGTTAGTCTTCCTAGTGAACTACTGAACCTGACAGCACATTTGGGAATGCCTTGTATGCAGCTGGTGTCAGAAGTGCAGCCAGTCTTGTGAAGGATTGTGCCCTCAGACTTGGCGGGCTCAGCATGGTGGTGGTGTTATGGATTGAATGTTCCTGTCCCCCCAGTATTCGTATGTTGGATCCTAACACCCAATGTGATGGTGGTAGGAGATTGGGGCCTTGGAGTGTGATTAGCTAATGAGGGTGGAGCCCACATGAAGTGGATTTAGTGGCCTTACCAAGGAGACCCTAGAGGTCTCTCTAGCTCATTCTGTATGAGAAGACACAAAGAGAATGCATCATCTGTGAACCAGGAAGCAGGCTCTCACCAGACACTGACTTTATCAGCACATTGATATTTGACTTTCCAGGTTCTGGAACTGTGAGAAGTAAGTGTTTGTTGTTTAAGCCAACCAGACTATGCTAGTTTGTTGAAGCAACCCCTTCCCCAAAAGGCTAAGACATACTGGTGATGAAATTTGTGATGTTTTCTGCTACAAAGCTTTTAACAACTAAAATCGTGACCAATCAAATTACTACTTATAAAAAAATAATAAAACAACAGCAACTACAACAAACAGATTAAAGCAATTTATTCATCCTTTTGATAATCATTTCTTTTTAGTGTCCCAAATGTTCGCTTATTTGGAACTTTCAAATTTCTCAACATTTGAGATTCATTGTTCTTCCCCTTTAACAATGAAATGGAAATAAAGCCATGCTGCAGAAATCGTCTCATCTTGTTTAGTGTAACTTGAAGTCTCACATTTTCTACACTGAAAACAATAACCAGTACAATGCTCTTACGCCATGAACTTAAGAAAACTAGCCAGAGCCACTGATACTGAAATCTATAACAAGTAAAAACATTTAACTACAAGGTTTAAAATCCAGTAATCCAATTCATCCAAATAACTTCACATACTAGATGTTTTAATGTGTGTGATTTTCTACAGAGTATAGTGTTTAATTTCAACCCAATATTTGGTAGTTTAAATGTATGTTAATTTTTGATTTAAGACTTTTTATTAACTTAGATAACATCTGTTTTTTTTCCTCTGTCAATATAATAAAGCTATGAACCTTGAAGTAATCCATGGAAATATAACAATATAAAGATATCATGATGAATTTAAGTAACTGGTAGAAGATAAACTGTGAGTTTAGAAACACAGTTTTCATATATAAATATTTCATTTTATTTTTTACTAAGAGAGAGGCCAAGCATTCCAGTGGCAACTATTAAATATTCAAATTTAGAGCCAGACATTCTGGCTTTTGATTCTTTCTAACTAAGGATAACATCCATAATATTCCACTTAGTTCTACGCTTCACTTTCCTCATTTGCAAAGTGCTAGTAGTAATTACACTTTTCTCATATAGGGTAATTGTGATGACTAAGTGAAAAATGTATATGCCCATATGCATGTTTGGGGGAAGTGTTTTATAATGCTTAGCATAGTGCCTTGCATAGAATAATCTCCTCCTCGAAATCATAGATGCTTTTATTATTACCAATTGCATAAATAAATGAATTGCAAGTCATTTATAAAATTCAGGTAGTGGTATAGGATCTTCCTATAAACAAATATGGTACAGTATTTATTTACCCAACAAAAGAAGATTTAGGCCTGGGTATAAGATAAGATACAATTATTTTGTTTATCCCCAAGTTCAAATTGTCAACTGAAAAGAAATGTTATCTACTTGGCTACTAACTAGCTGATGTTGAACTTTGAGCAAAATACTAGCAATACAACTTTAGTACATAAAGTTTACAACATAGTTTCTTGTATATTATTTCATCCAAATGTCATGAAATTTGAAAAATAGACCATTCCAAAATTTGTTAATATTCCATTTCACAGATGAGAAAACTGAGGCACATAAAGGTTAAATAAATTACTAGGTGTTACATAATTAATAAGTGATAAAGGACCCAAAGTAGACTCTTTTGACTTTAATTTAAGCATTCTCTTTTATTTTTTACTTTGAAACTTGTTTCTTGATGAATTTCATGAAGTGTATTATACTTAATTAAAAAAATACTTCATCTGTTTCATAAGAATACTCTAGTAAGCACATGGGTAAAATAAATGGGTCAGTTTATGAGGTTTATGATCAAAGCATTAATTTCAAACATGATCTTGTTATTAATATGCAGAGAGAAAAAGCAGTTTAAATCTCCCTGTGCAAAATAAAACAACCAGGTCTGCTATCACAAGAAGAACACATCCTAAGCTTTTATCAAAAAAGACATCTATTCAAAACAGAGGAGTCTGAGAAGACTGCAAACAGACTTTAAATTTCTTACATACAACAGGGGACATTTTTAACCTATATTTTAAACAACTGCTTGGCAATTGTAAAAGTAGTGGAAATGGAAAACAGTAATTTCTTTAGCTCTCTTTTCATTGTTGGGTTTTAACATAGTTATCATAAGGCATCTTGATTCCCTTTTATTTGGAAGAAGAATCTTTGTACTGGAACAGTAAAATTATCAATGGCAAAAAAGACATTTTCTATTGATGATAATAATGTGGGTAATTCCGTTTCTATCACTATCTTTACAATGCAATATTATTATAAAGATAATCTAGAGATACAATAAGAAATCATAGGCATTTGTAAATAACTGCCAGTTTGACAGTGCGTGAAGCAATATAAAGCAAAAAGGACATCATTCAACTACCATTAAACTCTTCCATGAAATAAAAACGATTAAGAACTACATAATTTTCTATCCCCAAATAATATAATTCCAACAGGGAAAATTGGTCCCACTAAGTGGATCCTTTGGAAACTCCTGACAGTTGCAGGCAAACTAAAGACATCACATCGGAGAATTTTACAATGACTTCTAGGGCTGCAAGGACATCAGTACCTCATGCAAATACTGTTGTCATTAAACAAGTGCTATTTCTTGGTAAATTTAGCCATGGTGATTTGCTTCAAATGCTAATCAAACAAAAAAAACCTTGATTTTGACTAATGGATTTACTAGTAATGAAAATAGATTCATACTTTTACTAATTATGAAAATAAATAACTCAGCTGAATTAGGATATTAGTATACAATAGAAAGTTGTAAGATTAGTTGTTATTATAAAGGCAGTAATAAGCAAAAAATATGTTTGCTTTTAACTCAAAGAAAAAATAATAGAATTAAAAGAAGAAAAAGAAAATGAGCAATTGGCACATGGTCTATCAAGACAAATAGCATCAATTTTAGGATTCTGAAATAATTTAATAACTTCAGAATAATACTGTTTTCAGTTACCCCAGCTCTTCAATAAATACTGCTCAACAACTCCCCCACATTCCACATGATTTTCTGGGATTATATTAGCCATTAAATTTCTTTCTGTCTAAATATAGCTGAGTTACTCATGGATTTCAGAAGCATCCTGATTTTTACTTCTGTTAAATTTCAGGCTAACATTTCACCTCTGGATTTATTTATTTATTTATTTATTTATTTTTTTAAACATATTTTATTGATATCTTACAGAGAGGAAAGGAGAGAGATAGAGAGCCAGAGACATCCATGAGAGAGAAACACCGACCAGCTGCCTCCTGCACACCCCCCACCGGGGATGTGCCCGCAACCAATCCACATGCCCCAGACCGGAATCGAATCCTGGACCCCTTAACCACCCCCCCCCCCCAGTCCACAGACCGAAGCTCCACCACTGAGCCGAACCGGCCTCAGCATCTCTGGATTTATTTAAAGTCATCTGAGACAACGTTAACTTCATATTTGTATCTCTTTCTTTCAAATTATTATGCATAACGCAACTTCATAGATTTAGACAAGGAAATACTGTGGTGGAATTGTAATAGATTGGGTGTGCTGTGGAAGCGTAATGAGTTTCCATTACTCATCCCCTTCCCCTACCCCTTCCCCTATTTCTCAGAGGAAGCGGTTCTGCTACTTGTTATTGGTTTTGAAATCCTGCCTATCCTTGCAGTGTTTCCCAAACTTCTCTCATGATGAGAATCACCCGGTGGAGTTGTTAAAGTACAGATTCCTGAATCCCAACTAAGAAGTGCTAAACTAGAATTTTTGGGAACATATAGATAAAATTGTGCTTAGAGCACTAGTTAAGTATACAATATACAATTTTACCTATATGCCTTCATGAAAGAAACTTTTGATACTGTTAATCACCTCCAATGCCTATACATAAAACTCTTTTCTCTCTCTCTCTCTCTCTCTCTCTCTCTCTCTCTCTCTCTCTCTCTCTCTCTCTCTCTCTCTCTCTTCCATCCTTCTTCCATTCCTCCACCCATCTATTTCTATCACTATGTTTATTTGCTTCAAAGACTCTGAGTCACTTCAGTCTCCAGCTTTCATGGGCCCTTCCCAGATTCTTATTGGCTTTTTAAGGTAAGTTCCACTTTTTCTCCTATTTATTCACCTTTTCCAGTCCTTTCCATAAATTCAACAGAATACTTATTTTTAAGACAACTCCAAGGATTGTTCTGCCCATTAAATGGTGAGATGTATTAAAAGCAATAGCCATGCTCCATCAATGGTTTTATTAACCTCTCAAACATGCTTGTTGCCTCAACCTCCTCCCACTGTTCTGATCTAATATCTTCTGAATGTAAATGGTACTTTATTTGCCCATGCAAGTTCTTTATTTTTTAAATAAGTGTTTATTGCTGAAAGTATTACATTACCTTCCCTCCCCCTTGTCCTCTCCCGCTCTGCCCCCTCAAGCCTTCAGCACCCTATTTTCTATGTCTATGGGTTATGCATATTCGTTTATGAGTTCATTGGTTGATCTTCCCCCACCTCCTATCCCCGTACCTCCCCTATCTTCCCTCTGAGGTTTGACAGTTTGTTCAATGTTTTTATGTCTCTGGGTCTATTTTTGTTAATCAATTTATGTTGTTCATTAGATACCACATATAAGTGAGATTACGTGATACTTGTCTTTCTCTGACTGGCTTATTTCAATTTTCTGAAGAAATAGAACTTCAGGGATAAGGCTGGTTGTAGATAAGGTAAAATTGAATGTCAATTTCTTTAAGAAAATCCTAATTGAAAGTTATTAAATTAAATGGTTGGAATATATACAACATATAATTATGCATCAGTTCTTTTTTATGTATAATGCTATCATGTAGAAAAGCTTTTAGAATAAGCACATCTGTGTATCACTGAAAATTAGTCTGTTAATTAAATTTTTCTGTAGTTTCAGAATAATTCATGTGTCTACTTTAGTTAAATAATTTAAAAAGCATACAGACTTCTTCTAAAGGAGAATACACAATTTTAGAATGTAATCTATTTAATTCTTCTTTTCACTTGCTTTGATTTTACTTTGTTGTAGTGTCCAATTTTAAGCAGTAACAAAAATACAATCAGCCTGTGTGGGCTATTCAAACAGGCAAAAAATAAAAGCAAATTTTGATTATATATTCCATATTTTCTCACACTAGCCCCTCATTTCTTTCAAAAAACCTGAACTGTAAACATTGTACATTTACTATCATATATATTTTTACCCTTAATTTTTATAGGTACAGTTGGTCTGCAAAATTAAAAATATGTTCATATCTCTTCCCTCCTTACAAACTCTGTTGGCTCACCATTTTATACAGGAGAGATCCCGGTCCAGCCATCCCTAACTCAGATCTGCCTGTCACTGCGACTTCTTCCCCTTCCCCTTCCCTCCTGCTGCCTTTCTCTTCCTTCAAGTCCATTTGGTAAGTGCTTTATAGTCACCCTTCAAGTCACAGGTAACTTTTTTCTGTTGGAATATTTTTAAACATACTTTTCCAGCTCTATTGAGATGTAATTAACAAATACCATTGTGTAAGCTTAAGGTGCAAAATGTGATGATTTGATGTATGTATGTATTTAGAAGTGATTATCACAAAAAGATTAAAGAACACAGCTATTATCTCACATCCTCACTTTTTTTGTGGAAAGAACATTGAAGCTCTACTCTCATCAAATTTTAAGTATACAATGTAGTATTGGAGACTATAGCCACCTTGCTGTACATTAGATATCCTAATCTTATTCATCTTGTAAGGGAAAGCTTGTATCCTTGGGCCAATGTCTCCCCATTTCCCTCAACCCCTCAGTCTCTGGAAGCTACTAATCTACTCTGTTATTATGAGTTTGACATTCTTACATTCTACATGAAAGTAAGGTCAGACAGTATTAGTCTTTCTTTGTCTATTTGACTTATTTCACATAATATAAGGTCTTCAAGATTCATTCATGCTCTTGAAAATGATATGATTTCTCTAGGAAGACTTTTTTTTTTAACACCTTCTGCTTTTCTTCATCCATGACCACACAATTAACTACACTCTTTTGTAATACTAAAAAAAGTAAGTAAACTTTGTACTTGTTAAACCTTGAACTTATCTTACTTTTTACATTAGTCATACTATATTATAATTAATTTTTGTGGTAAGGTGTACATAACATAAAATGTAATATTTTGACCATTTTAAGTATACAGTTCAGTGGTGTTACGGACATTCAGATTGTTATGCAACAATCACCACCATCTATCTTCACAACTTTTCTCGCCTTCTCAACTTGAAACTCTGCTCATTAAATAACAAACCATTATAATTACTTTTTATCATGTCTATCTCCCATACTAATAAGAATAATTGCTTTATTAATATTTAAGTTTTGTTATCGTATATTTTGATCCCAGGTAGTGAACATACTGCCTGATTAACAGAATAGGTCCATCGAATGTTTGCTGAATTGAAATGTTATAATCAAAATTGCATATCAGATCATTATATCAACAAGTTATATCAGACTATTGGCCCGGTGCACAAAATGTGTACATAGGAGGAGGAGGTCCCCTCAGCCCAGCCTGTACCCTCTCCAATCTGGGACCCCTTGGGGGATGACTGACTTGTCGTTTTAAGCCTGATCCCAGGGATTGGGCCAAAACAGGCAATTGGACATTCCTCTAACAATCTGGGACCACTGGTTCTAACTGCTCACTTGCCTGCCAGCCTGATCACCCCTAACTGCTTCTGCCTGCCAGCCTGATTGCTCTAACTGCCCCCCCCCCACTGGCCTAGTTGCCCCCAACTGCCCTCTGCCAGCCTGGTCACCCCAAGCAGCCTACTATTCAGTTGTTACTGTGAGGGCACTGTGACCAATTTGCATATTACCCTTTTATTATTGTATCAACTCTCCAGTTCTAACCTAACACACACACACACACACACACACACACACACACACCCCACATCCTTTTAGTGATATTACTTTTACAAAACAAAAACAAATCAAATCAAAACTATATCTTCAGTGCTTTCTCGTTTTATAAAATATAAATTCCAAATTTTGATCATGTCATTCAGTCTCTCTAAAATCCGAGTCATATCAGTCTCTCCACCCTCCCATCTACATATTTTCACAACTTGATTCTTACTAACACATTATGCATAATTATAGAAGCAACCAATTTCATGTTCTCTTAATCATACCGGCTGCTCAGCCTCAAATGTTTTCTATCACTTTTGAAGCTCAATCTTAGTCTTTCTTCATAGGCGAGACTTGTCTAATCAGAATAAATACACTTCTCCTCTCTGCTCTTCTGGACTTCTAGCTTTGCACTAAATTACATTTTACCAGTATGTTTATATGTGCATCTCCACCACTTGAGAGCAAATTACAAGCAAATTTGCATATTTTTTACTTATTTTAATTTTTCCTACTTCTGTCTGTCAAAGACTCAGATGATTTTCTGCATATAGTAGTTGCTAAATAATTATATTTTGAAGAAAAAAATCACTATTTTGATATATATGATCAATGCATTGGTGTTTATTGAGCATGCTTAAAGTTATTCAAGCTCTCTACTAAGGAAATAGCTAAGGAACAATGTGAAAACACTGGTTACCACAAGCTCTATACAATGAAATTTGACAAATATATATTGATCACAAGGGTCATATCATTGTACTGAGTGAAACAAAACAAAAAATGAACAACATGCAGTCCATTTTCTCAGGGAACTGACAACCTGGATTATGCAGGCATATAATTAACCCTAATGCTTGGTGAGCAGTCATAATAAGTGCTGAAGCAATAAGCCTTTGCTCCTTAGCAATTTAAACTAAGGAGCAAAGGCTGTTGGCAAGAAACCATAAAATATTTCATCAAAATTGTGATGATGTCTGAACTTGAGTTTCAATGGGGAACTATAATTTCAGTGGGTGAATTAGAGTTGTGGAGGCATTCCAAGAGAGACATTAGCATAAGATTTAGAGGAAGCAAAATTGTAGGCTGCTTTCAGAAACAATGAATACAGTGATTGAACAAGACCTTAGTAGAGGCTGTAGGGGTAGTGGAAGTTAGAGCTAGATTTAAAGGTTAGGGACATTGAAGAGGTGCTTGATGGTATATTAAAGGTCTATGCAATACATGTCATTATATATTAATATAGTACACTATATAATTATGTTATTAACATATTAATATAGAACACATATATAAGTATATAGTATATATTAAAATGTTATGAAAAATAATCATTGTGATTGGATTTTGCTTAATAAGTTTAACTGTAAAGAATTATATATCAGAAAGGGATAGGGAATGAGCAGACAGAAATCCTATATAATAAAAGGCTGATATGCAAATTGACCAAATGGCAGAAGGACTGATAGTTATGGACTGACCACCAGGGGGCAAATGCTCACACAAGAGCTGCCCCCTTGTGGTCAGTGTGCTCCCACAGTTGGAGCACTGCTCAGCCAGAAGGCGGCTCACACTTAGCAAGTGCAGCAGTGATGGCAGGAATCTTTCCTGCCTCCAAAGCAGTGCTAAGAAGCACCCAGGAGTGAGGAGTCAGGGGCTCCGGACTGCGAGAGGGATATCTGACTACCTAAATCAGCACACAGATATACCCTAAGGGGTCCTGGCCTGTGAGAGGGTGCAGGCTAGGCTGATGGATGTTCCCTATTCTCCCCCAGTGCACGAATGTCATGCATCAGGCCTCTATTATAAAAGCCCAGCTATGAAATAATGAAGACTTGAATTATGGTGGCTTTAATGTATGTGGAAAATGATGAGAGTAAATAGATTGGGAAGGGTAGATTATGAAACAGTTAAATATATGGATTGGAACTTCCTCAACAGAGAGAGTTATGACAAATGCAAAGACAAGCACATTTTCAAATCAGAGAGAAGTGTCACATTAAGAGCTCATCTCTAGTATAGTAGTATATAACTCTCAGTATTATTCTGCTAATATAAATGTATTTAGCATAGTGCTTAGAGGTTTAAAGTACTCAGTAAATATTACCTATTACTATTAAGTAATCAATAAAACAATCAAGTATGGAAAATTACATCTTACTCTAAAATATGTTTATTGTTTTATTTGTTTATAATATAATAAAAAGTTATTAAAATTCAAATGCTACAAAAATATATAGTACGTACACTTGCAAACACAAGAAATAACTAATAATAACAATTTGGTATGTATACCTAATTTTTTCTATGCTCACAGTAACATAGTATTATTATTATTTGTATTTATACAAAAATAGGATCATTCTATGCAACTTCTTCCTTTTTTAAAATAGAATGTTTTGGAGCTCTTCCTAGAATAGAAAATATATAGTTGTCTCATATTCTTTTTAACAATCTACTTATTTCATTGCATTCAAGTGCCATAGAGAATCTAAGGGACATGGTAAACTAGGTGGAGATTCAGGCTCAACAGTGCATATGGTGCCTTTGCATATATTAGAAAATCAATCTCTGTAAGTAATTACAGCCCTGAAGGTGCATATCTCGATTAGCCCATCCTGAACTGGATGCTAATCTCTCCCTGGGTTCCATGCCAGACACCTGTGGCCAAGAACAATCTATACAACCATGAGCAAAGCTGTGTAGAAATGCTAAGCCAGTGTCTAAAATCTTTTGTGAAGCCCAGAAAAGGGCAGGGACTTCGAGCTATAGATTTGGTTTCTTTTCCACAGGAGCCATGGCTGAAGCCTCGGATGGATGACAAATGGGTGAGGCCTCCATGAGAAAGATTAGATACTAAAGGGAGAACTTCAGAACCATCTGTGAGAATGGTTTAAGGGAAAAACAGTAAGAGGCATAGAGACAGAGGGAAATGGAATAACAATACATAGATCATAGAATTAAACTATTAATGTGATATAATGATAATAGAATAAACTCTATCATCTTTTAGACTCTATATAAGCATATCAGTTGTTATATACATATATGAATGTATCAAGGTATCACTTGCAGTCTGAACCCCTGGGCTATGATTTCTCTTTCTGAATCCAGAAAGTGAGATAATTCAGAAAAATTTTTGGATAAATTCTTGTTATCTGAAACCCTATTAGCACTACCAGAAATCCAGGAATTAAATCCAAGTATCCTCACTCTCCAAGCTTGTTATGTGAACTCAGGAAACAAATAGATTTGAATTATAAGTGACTTGTTATGTCACTCATATGTGGAATCTAATGAGCAAAATAAACTGATGAACAAAATAGATCCAGAGACATAGAAGCATGGAATATAATGTGGTATCTCAGAGGAAAGGTGGGGGAGGAGGGTGGGTGAGAATTGATCAACCAAAGAACATGCATGCGTAACCCATGGACATGGACGAAAGGGTGATCAAGACCTGTTGCAAGGGGCACGGAGGGCTAGAAAAGGTCAATGGGGGAGGTGGAAGGGGAACATATGTGATACATTCAACAGTAAAAAATTTCAAAAAAGGTAGAATGTGAACAGATTCAGGCTAAGTAATTAAAAAAAGGAATTATAGGACACTTCTAACTACATCATAATTTCAGTTTAAAATCTAAAGCATCAAATGAAATGTTCCCCAACCACGCCAGCTCGTTTAGTTATTTACAGAAATTTTGTTCTAATAACTGATTGTTTTTCTTTTATCTTACGTATTTTTATTTGACTCTTAAGAATGTTCTCTTAAGTAAGTTTTCCTTTTTATAAATAAAAATTTTCTCTTTATTTTCAAAAGTGCCTTCTTCAGTTCCTTCCTCTAATATCCAAACCATCTTGTTCCTCTTTCTAATGCTGCCATTAGCATGAATTTTTCTAAACTGATATTTGTTAGTTTTCTAAATGTATGGTTAGCATAATAAATAAGGACGTACTTATAAAAATTTCTTGAACTAGTTGCTGTTACTATAGAGAAACAAGTCAAACTGATTTTTTTTAGTATTTCGTTGTGAAGTATAAATGGCATTGTAAAGAAAAGTTGACTTGTTCTTATGTTCTTTAAAAATGACTAATTATTTATAAACTATAGTTTGAGAACTAAGATATCTTTATTTTTATTTTTTATTTTGCTAGATCTGTGCATTCCTTAGCTCAGGTTAAGCCTCGTGGAAATTAATTACAATCAACAACAACAAAATATATTGAAGTTTATAATGAGTACACAATTACTTTCCTCTTATTTATATAAATAATTTAAAACAAAAAAAAGCATTCAGAAAGGTGACAGTATTTTGAGAGTAGTTTTAGTGATTTAAAATTAATTGATCTATACACTATAAGCAATCAAATGTACCACACAGACTACAAGAGACAACAACAATATTTGAGGGATAAAACTGTTAAAGATAACAAACTCTTTTCTCCACCTTTGTTCTCGGTTTCTGTTTCCCTGTGTAACTGGACTCTGCAGTTGTCATTTCTGGAGCAAAGTTTCAGAGCCTCACTTGAATGTACAGAACATTTTTATTTCGGTGTAAATGCTAAGTGGTCCCACTACACCTTTGTTTATAACAAATAGAAACTTTACCACTGCCACATTAAGCAAGACTTCCAAATTAGTAGTCACCAAACATTTTGTTTGCTTAGCCTTATTAATAAAATATTTTGATTCACCCAAGATAAACATAAATGAAAAATCAAAACTAACAATGACAAAATAGATACACTTAACATTTTCTTCCTGCACACTGTAGGAATTAGTACACTCACGTTGCGGATAATTTACATATTCTCTCTCCTGAAAAGACTGAGTTCTTGTCATTACCCATTATCTTAGGGGTTCTTTTCTCCATTGAGTTTGCTAAGCTTTCTGGTTGCTAAAAAGCTTTTTCTTTATATATTTTAAACTCTTGTTCCACCATTCATGCTTTTTTTTTTTTTTTAACACTGCTGGTGTTTAGTTCACATGGAACTCATTCTTTCTGTAAATAAAAGTCCATTACTTCTGATATTTAAATTGTTAAACCTGGAACAAACAAAAGTATATGTATACTTGCTCAATTGCCTCAGCTTATTTTTAAAAAGCAGGGAGTTTGTATTGGATTTTTAGCCTGATTTGGAAATGTGTGAATTTGCTTGTGTGTGTAGTGTAAATGTGAATATTATTTTCTTACAAATCTTTTGATAATACATAATTAATTACATTAACCTCCCAATTTTTTACTGATTTATTAAACAATTCAGTAATTGTTGAATTATTTTATTACGTCTACTACTAGCAATCACAATATTGACATTATAAGAATAAAGTTCTGGGGGGAAAATCCTCATTAATAAAGTGCATATGTTAGTGTGTGTGTGTGTGTGTGTATGTGTGTGTGAGTGTGTGTGTGTGTGTGTGTGAGAGAGAGAGAGAGAGAGAGAGAGAGAGAGAGAGAAACAGAGAGAGACAGAGAGAGACAGAGAATGAGAGAGAGGGAAGAAAAGAGAAAGAGCGATAGGGCTATTTTAGTGGTATACACAGCTTAAATTTGTTATTGATACTTATTCATTTGTTATATAGTCTAATGACCCAATTTCATTTGTGCGCTAATAACCAAAAGAGATAAAGTCTTCTAAAAAAAAAAAAGCTATGTAATACATTCAACAATAAATATAAATTTTAAATAAATATCTCTAACGTTAAAAGAAAAAGAAAATAAAAATAGCTCTTTAAATCTGAGATGATTACAAAATATTTTCTTAAAGTCATGGATTAGATAAAATGAAATGGATTCAATGATGCCACTAAACATGGGCACAATGTTTTTTTAGAAGATAAGAAAAATAAGGTCCCGAGGGGAAATATATTCATATCTCTAAGGAATTTACTTCATTTGCAACATAATCTAGGTTTAACAGAAAATTTTCATGTTTTTCAATTTTGGAGCCAAGTTTTGCTTCTCAGAAGGACCAGCACTCTGATTGCAGTCTTTCTCAATCCCCATCTCACTAGTTCGAATGTCACTAGCACTTGCAAAGTCTCCTTTCATCTCTCAGTGACAGATCTGAATCACCGGAAATGAGAAAACATGACTGGCAACCAGTTTCAACAGGCCTTGTTCAGTGGCAGATACAGAATGTAATTTATTCTGTGTGACAGTTTTAATAAAGGTGACATAAAACACAAGGGATATAATGTTAGCAATATTGCACCTCAGAAGAGGAGAAAGTTTGGTATGTTACCTCCTGATTAGCAGCAGCTAGTTCTTCTTCCAGTGCAGAGACTCTTTCTAAAGAAACCCTCAGTCGCTCCCTTACCTGGAAGAAAAACCAAAAATGTGCCGTAATGTACATTCCATACATGTTAAACTGCTGATCTATCACTCACATTATCAAAGGCAGTCGCAGCTAGCTGTTTCCCCACTATTTATAGTCATAAGCATTCGGGAATACGATGAATACATTGTCACCTCATAGTGCCACGATGTCAAAAGAGACTTCCTTCTAACTAAGTCCTTTTAGTGTCCAGAGGATAGATTTTCCTGTGAGTTTGGAGATTGATCCATGGTGCCCTCAATTCTATTTCATAGTAAGTGAAGGCCAAATTTAAAAGTTTAGTAAGATTTAATGAGGAATATAAATTAGATAATATATGAAATAGATAAAAACCTACAAAAGAATTTTATTTTATTTGTAAATATATTTTTGAGAGAGAGTGAGGAAGGAAGAGGGAGAAAGAGAAACATCAATGGGAGAGAACCATCCATTGGCTGCCTCCTGCATGCCTCCCACGGGGGATCAAGCAGCAACCCAGGCAACTGCCCTGACCGGGAATGGAACCGACAACCTCTCAGGGTATGGGATGATGCTCAACCAACTGAGCCATCTGGCCAGGGCCATAAACAGCAATTTTTAAGTTGCAGTTTAAACATTCTTTTGTAATTAGCAAACAAAAAAAGCAATAGTGTCCTATAAATATAAAATCTAATTTGAAATTTTCAAAAATCTCAATATACTTTTATACTGTACTAGTGGCTGGGTGCATGAAAATCATGCACATTAAAAGGGGATTAATTACTAGAAATAATTTAATATTGCTATTTGCCCTTTCTCTATAATAGAAGTATCAGAAATAAAAGAAAATTAGTAAAATGTATATAAAAACTTTCCTCCTGTTAGAGTCTGGGGCGCACCACAGGACCCAGATTCAAGTCCCCACCCACCCACATGCACCTCAAAATTCTGTGAGACCCAGATCCAGACATGCCCTTCCTCCCCCATTGGATCTGATCCAGGCCTGGCCAGTACCACCCTTATCAAGCTCTGCCAGGCAGGGGATGTAACTCAGTTCCCCTGACCCAGCACTAGGATGGAGGAGCATGGCTTCCGGTCTCCCTGCTTAAAGCAGGGTGGGGGGCATGCATTGAAATCCTCTGTCAAGCCTCATCAGGTGGGGGACATGGCCTGAGATGCCCCTGCCAAGCTCCACCTGTGCGGGGAGGGCATAACCTCAGGTTCCTGCTGATTGCTTGTTAAGGCTCCTTATGGGAACTTGGCCTCAGCTGTGGGTGCAGCCATCTTTGTGATGGAGTGGTGGTCAATTAGCATATTCCATCTTTATTATATAGAATAATGTTATCTGATATATATTCAGGTGACAACTGTACTTAAATCCTAAAATAATCTTGAGTAATAGAGAATAAGTAGCCGAAACCAGTTTGACTCAGTGGATAGAGTGTTGACCTGTGTACTGAAAGGTCCCAGGTTCAATTCCAGTCAAGGGCATGTACCTTGGTTTTGGGCACATCCCCGGTAGGGGCTGTGCAGGAGGCAGGTGATCAATGTTTCTCTCTCATTGATGTTTCTAAAACTCTATCTCTCTCTCTTCCTCTTTGTAAAAAATCAATAATATATATATATATATATATATATATATATATATATAAAGAATAAGCATATGAATGGAGATTAACATTAGTTATTTTCATTATGCTCAAATTCTCTGCAAATTGCTAATACATATACATAAAAATTGATATTTAATAACAAAGACAATTATGCAGATACTTCATGATATCTAGGCATACTAGATGGACTGCCAGGTATCAGTGCTGTTAGACGAATATCCAATTGTTCATAAAAATGCTAATGCTGGTTTGGCTCGGTGGATAGAGCATCAGCCTACAGAAAGAAGATCCTGGTTTCCATTCTAGTCAAGGGCACATGCCAGGGTTGTAGACTTGCTCTCAGTAGGGGGTGTGTAGGAGGCAGCCAATCAATGATACTCTCTCATCATTGATGTTTCTATCTCCCTCCCTCTTGCTCTCTGAAATCAATAAAAATATATATTTTTTAAAATGCATAAAACTTATTCTGATTAATAACTGAACAAGAGCTACCTGGAAGAAACTTTTTGATGATCTAACTTAGGAAATACGTTTGTATGAACAACTTAGAAAGATGCCAAAGAAGCAAATATCCCCCAGGCATGAAAATAGGAGGACTACTGATATGTGGAATATAGATATGAATAAAAAATTTTAGTAGTTGTAATTGGTGTATAACAAGGATGATTGTAAACTTTTATGCCCACTTCCTAAAATACCAATTATAAATATGGTTATTCTGATAAAGGTTTAGGAATCCTAGTTGATGAGAACAGCAATGGTTAAATATAAGGAAACCTTTTCATGGTATGTAACATTGATCGAATCTCATTTAGTCTGCTATGAAGAGGTTAAGGTACCATGTTTTAAAAGATATATTAATAGATTGGGATGATTATAAGAGAGTCATCTGAGTCATGTAAGAGTGCTGAACTCAGGCTTTCCCATTATACTGAGCCTTCAAGAAAACATCACCCCTCAATAAATTTAGAACAGCATTAAAACTTGATATTATATTACCCATAAAGTAATGAATCTGAAGCTGTCTTTACAAGAAAATAATTTCTGAATATATTTTGAATTAATGTTCTAAATGTAAACACTGCTGATATAAATATCAATTCATTAGATTGATTTTTATTCACATTTATATTAAGATGATTTTGTTCTCTGTATATAATTCACCAAGCACTAATTTATTTTAAACTTAGTGAAGAAACAATATGTAGGACAAAAGAGTAACTTTTCCAGGGTTTAAAGAGCACTAACATTTTACCTTATGTGCATAGGTGGAACTCCATTCATAGAATAAAAATAGTATATCTGACAAGCCTTTTGCCTTTTTGCTCTGCTCTGAGCATAGCATCAACAGGATGCCATAATTACCATAATTCATTTTTGTTGGATTTGATGTTCTTTTTTACCCTAAATATAAGTACACAATTTAAAGCCTTGGCTCTAAGCTTAACTTTATTAGTATTTTTGTACTATTTGACTATGTTCCATTCATCAATTCCTGCATAGTCTTTGCATTAAGATATATTGATTGCTTATTTAGAAAGGTATAGTATAACCCTCAAAACATGTACTTTATGTATGTATAGAATATCTGATATATAATTTCATTTGTTACATCTATATTCTTCATAATGCTATAACAATAATTATGTGTTTTTCCCCCTTCTCAAACGATGTTTCAAAGCCACAGAAATTGTATCCCTGGGAATTAAAATAAAATAAATCCCTAAATACAGCAACTGTGTTTCAGAATGAAAAGAAATTTTGGTGGGATAAACATACATTTTAAATAAGTATAAAGTCATGGCAGGATTTCATTTTGGAATTATCCATCTTGCAACAACACTATTGCAAGGAAATCTTCAAATAGCAAAAGTTCAAACCCAGTTTTGGTACTGTAATATTAGATTACAGAAATTAATGGGGAGTGCATATATATTTGATATTTTTGCTCTAGTTGCCATATATCTGTTGATCTTAGCTATTGTAAAAATCCTACCTTACAACTTACTGAATGTATGAATAAGGACATCAGTAATGAAGATTGCCAGTCACTGTAATTGTCCATAGCCCAAGCTTTTATAGTGCATTTATTGCTTCAGGTGTTCTAAACCCTGTATGATAAAGTTGGCAGTTTCTTGCTCTCAGGATATGGTTGGTTGCATATTTGATCTTCTATCTGTATTTTAATATAATGCCCATAAATTAAATTGAAATATTGTAATTACTTTTTTATGTCTGTTTCTGCAGATATTCCTATCATCATGCGTAGATGTGACCTATTCTTAGATAAATTGTCTATGAAGGTGCTTAGGCACATATGAATTCCTAAATAACTAAATGAAATATTTATTTTTTAAACATATTTTACTGATTTTAGAGAAAAGGAAGGGAGAGGGATAGAGAGATAGAAGCATTAATGATAGAGAAATATCAGCCAGCTTTCTGCACGTCCCCTACTGAGGATGTAGCCTGCAACCGACGTACATACCCTTGACCAGAATTGAAACCAGAACCCTTCAGTCCATGGGCCAGCACTCTATCCACTGAGCCAAACTGGTTAGGGCTGAAATACTATTGAAAACAAGCATGAAGATCAACAGTGATAATATCTTCACATAGTTTTAAAGTTTTGTCAAATGCTGAAACTTACGTTAATGGTAATATTCATTTAACACTCACTGAGCATTTGACATATGCTGAGCATGAGCTAAGAGCTTTGCATGTCAGATCATACCTAATCCTCATGACAACTCTCTGAGGTAGGTGCTATTATTCTCTCCTCAAAAAAAAGAAGATGCTTAGAGATGACAGGTATGCATGTCTGTCCAGCTTCAGAGCCCAAAGTCATGATAGTTTTCCTTTAGGCTGCTGAGCATCACTTAGTTGATAATCAGTTCAGCTGTCCCTAAATTTACTAATATGCAAGACACACCTGTTGAGTTATTATATCATATTACAGCTTCTGGGGCCATGGCATAAAATACTTTATTCAATTATGCTGAGTTCGCTGAACTGATAGTAAATTATTTCTATATTCTAGGTTGTACAGCAATCATTTTCTTCTCAAATGTATGCACATCTACTAGGTTATTTGTTTTAAATGCCATTTATTGATTCCTATCCATTCATTCATAAAAGTATTCCTTACTTAAATGATGTAGGGTGCTTCTAGAGAGCATCCCAAACTACACATTCTCAAGAATCTTCATTCAAGTTAGGTTAAATTTTCTCAGAGCAGGCCATGTTCTTTATATGCCTCTGGGTTATATTATATATTGGTCGTAGTGTTTAAGTATCTTTATTTCTCTGCTTAAAAAACCCTGACACATTTTTAATACCCAGATCAAATGTCACCCCTTCTATGAATATATTCATGTCTTCCTTGTCACTTTCTCAAGCAGAGTAAGTCACAATTCTTTCTGTGACTCCTTATTGCTTTATATATATCTTCTTAATAGTGCCTGTTATTGACATGTGAATCCGCGGTACTAATTATAAGCCCCTCAGTTGTAAGAAGAATATATTATTTATCTTTTTGTGCCAAATATCTGCAAAGAGTCTGACACATAACAGATATTCTATAAAGTCTTACAAATTTTTAACAATATACTTTTGTAATAAGAAAGGGGATATAATATAAAACAACATTAAATATATTAAATGATGATTTGATAAGCAATATTTGTTGATATTATGTTTATAAAGAATCATTATATAATTTTCATTTTGTTTTATTCAATATTCATAAATAAGTCTCAGAGCTAAAATGAAAAATAAAATAATGTATTCCTAATTAACTGGAAAATAGAACTATAGTTATCATTATGTATATATTCCACATAATCCCCAGCTCAAAGAAAATCTGAAAGACCAATGATAAAAATATAAATGTATATAAATATTAAATAGAGCAAGAATGACTGCATGTCAAAAAACTAGATAGAACTGGGTAAGAATCCCTAGTTTGGATTTTAATGCTCAGAACTTATCTGATAGTTTACAATGAAGTGACCTAATTTCCACTTTATAAAATCCTAAATGTTCATTCTTTAAAATTTACAAAATGGAAATTATGTCATAAACCTTACTAATCTGCAAAGGATATTATCATCATATTGGCTTATGTCAATAAAATTTATCTGAGAACAGCTGAAATTTATGGCTACTTTAAAAAAAAACTAAAGTAGGTTTTTCTACTAATACATTATGCTATTATATTCATAGGCTTAAGAATGTATTTTCAGAACTATGATATTAGAGACCTATAAATATTGTATGGTTACAATGTATACCTCAAGATATGCTTAATTTCCAATTAGTTGTCTCTAATGTTGGTATCTATATACATGCATTTCAGAGAGAGGTGGGCAAGAGGAAATGAAAAAGCGAGAGAAAGAAAAGCTGAATGATAATATTAAATTTCAACTGGCAATAGGGAGTTGGACCATAATGTACCATAACAGAAGTCTAACTTGAGAAGCCATATATCCAGTGACATTAAAAACATCCACATAGTTATGAATATTACCAATATACTCACAGAAATCCTGTTGCATTTCTTGAAACTAATTTTCTTATAACTCGAAGTTATTTCTCTGAACTGACTGTTCGGGAGTCAGGAGTGTCATGGATGAAGACAAAGAGCACAGTTGCAATCCTCAGCAAAAGCACAGGTAAGCTGAAATCTTTTGCCATTACTATACTCTGTATTTTTAGTAAAGTTTTTTTTTTTAATATAGAAGTAAAGTTGACTTGTAAAATTGTAAGACTCCTTTTATAACACTGTACCTTTTCATCCAAGGCCTTGTGGTGCTCAAACAAAGATTTCAGTGCCTTGAGAACCTCGACCTCACTGGAAACTCCCGAGGGGGACTGGGCTTGCCGTTTCACCACCGTCATCCTCAGTGACCTTTCGTGCCGTGACACAAGGCACTCCAAATGCTCCAGTAGCAGCTGTGGAGTTTAACAGAAAATGGAATTATCTTACAGATTTGAGTCATTAATCCTTAAAAATAACTTCAACCTTAAAATATTGCAGGCTTACATAATATCTAGTGATAACCTCAGATTACAATACAGGTAAGTGGCAAAAAGTGCAAACCTGAGTCCAAACCAGTCTTCATAAAATACATTAAAGTGAAATAGCATTGCAAGAGGACAGAGAGAAGATAAAAGGTGATGGGAGGAAATCAACTAAATTGCATTTCTATTATGTTAAAAATTACTGAATTTAAAAATATAATGTAAAATGTATACATTGTTTTGGAAAATTTAACCATTTGAGTATGGTAGAACACAATATAATGTGTGACTCATTATGAAAATTATTAAAGAGCATTGCACAATGTATGATAGCTTTGTTAATAATGTTTAAAGTCAAAATTAATTCCATTTATATTTGGTTATTTAAATGTTTTTATTTGGAGGAAATGTGCATCATAATCACATGGCTTTAAATGTGATTGTAATGATAATCACATGTTGTATAGTGATTACAGTAATAATCACAATTACAAGTTGCTATAGTAATTATATAGTGATAATCACTGGTAATTTTATGTACAATGAATTCTTAAACTATGTCATAAAATGTATGCTATCAACTAGAATAGAGTAACTAAAATTTGCAATAGTCATTTTGAAAAAAGAGGTTAAAGGACATAATTTTTAACTCATTTTTTTAATTACAGTTGACAAGTAATATATACTGTATATTAGTTTCAGGTATAAATAATTTTTAAACTGAGTAGTTTAGAACCTTCTTTTACCCAGTGTGGCCTCTGGAGCCAGGATAGAGGTCAGGGATAGATAGAAGTCCAGTGGTTTCAGTACGTTACAGACTCTATGCTTTGATTTTTTTCCTAGATAAAATTTGCTTTTAAATGTTTCATGACTTAGAATATCACCTTTATTTTATTTTATGAGGGAGTTCTTCCACTAAAAGCAAATATACATGAGGAGAAAATTTTTTAAAAAACCTATTGGGCTATCAGTTATTAAAATGTTACTATTGAAGAATAACACATGACCAGTCGGTTTTGTAGGAGAGCGTTTCAGGAGGATGAGGGAAGTGTAGGCTAAAAAAATGGTGTCTGGCCCAAACCGGTTTGGCTCAGAGGATAGAGCATCGGCCTGTGGACTGAAGGGTCCCAGGTTTGATTCCGGTCAAGGGCATGTACCTTGGTTGCGGGCACATCCCCAGTAGGGGGTGTGCAAGAGGCAGCTGATCAATGATTCTCTCTCATCGATGTTTCTGACTCTCTATCCCCCTCTCTTCCTTTGTAAAAAATCAATAAAGTATATATTAAAAAATGGTGTCTGTACAAAAGTAAAGCAGAAGTTACTCAAACAAGATAAAAAAGCAAATAGAAGATACCAGGGTGGAAATAAAAATCCCAGGATTTTTTTCTAAAGCTCACACAGTAATGGAAATTTTTGATTTTTATAATGTCATCAGGTTCAGTGTCACATATTAGTATCATATTTCTTAATGTTTAAAAAGTTAATTTCTCTACATTTACTGTTTCTAATTATGGTCAGTGTCAGAAAACATTGCCATGCCACTGACATAAAGAAACATAAAAACCTGAGATTCTAAACATATACAAATCAGTAGATAGAGGTCATATTTAAGGGTCAAAATAATAGTAAGAGAAATTCTGTATAAAGATGACACAAATATTGATATTTCAATGTTTTTCTTTTATTTATCAACTTCTGATTATACTCATGGTATTCTACTCTTGAATTCTATAGATACATGCCAGAAAGTATTAAATCCAATCAGTTTCAGGTAGGTTATGTAGCTTTTTATGCACTTAACCTGCCTATTTCTCCAACATCATCTGGTGTTAATCTTTCCCTGGCAAAGCATACTCTAACCACATATGCCTACTTTTGGATCCTCAATATGCCGAGCCTTTGCATATGTTGAAACTTCTGCCTGGAGTACTTTTCCTCCACGAGGATAGGTACTACATTTACCTTGATTTACTTGATCTCGGTATTTGAATGTTGGCTTAGTTCCTGACATCTATGCTAGTAGATACACAATAAGTATTTGTTGAGTGGATACATGTCGGTAATACTGTTGTTTAGAATTTTAATATGGAAAAGGAGCTGATACAAGTTAGATTGTACTATAGACTTCACAGCTGTGGTTGCCCCAAATCTTATAAACAAACCCTCAATATTTAATAGTTCCCCACATTCTGAATGTGTATCTCAGTAACATAGGATCCGAGAAACATTTCTCAGTCATGGCTGCCACTAGGTGGCAGATATGTGACTTAAGAGTCAGCTAGTCAGAGCCACCACATGCACAGGAGGGATTCTGAGGGGGTGAGATGAGGAGACATGATGGGCGGGGCATCTGTTTTGCTGGCACAGGTAGTAGCCAAGGGCGCATATTACTGGGACTGGGGTGTGAAGAAAATTTACAAGACTAAGAAATGTGGTTCTAGAAATTGTGCCGGGAAGCTCAGTTTAGAGGTTTTTATATACCTTAATTACTAGTAATTTCTTATTGATTAAAACAGCTAAGCTTTACTCTTATGTGCAACTAGGAACTCCCATCTATACAATAATAAAACTAAATGTATTTTTATTAATATAAAACAGAATCCTTAAGAGCTTAAATGAACTTATCCTGAATACTATTCAATACCTAGGAAAATATCCCTACATAATGTATGCTTAGTACTTGATGATTTAAATTAATGATAAATATAAATTATCTAGCCTGGATAATGTGGCTACAGATATGCTAATGTAGCATGTATCTATGAATTTTAAGCTTACAAATGAAAATAAATTAAAAATAAAAAGAACTAATCCAAGATATCACTAAAACTCTGCTAATTGTACCTTTCCTTGAAGCCACACTTTCGTATAATACTTAATAAAGCTTGCAGAGGTATACTAAAAAAAATTTCAGGAACTATATGAATGGCCATTAATCCTATGCTGGAGTTCACTTTAAATGACCACAGCATATATATGTATACAAAGGAACATGTCATCTGTGCACGCACACATATGGAACCATTGGAAACTTTTAAATTAAATTTCTAAAACTCTATATCTTCATATTAATATCTGAATTTGAAGTAACATTGTGCACAATTATTTTCAATTACAAGTGGCATTAAAGTAGAAAGAACCCATATATGCATACACATGTATCTTCAGCTGCTTTTCACTGCTAGGGTCTTCTTTTTTCTCAATTGGATTGTATCTTATAACCATGGAGACAATGTCTTTGGAGGAAGTTTATTAACTTGTGTAGAGAGTTTTTTCAGGAATGGGAAGCTTTTCTTTGGTAGTGGCAGGTGTCTGTATTTGAACATTTATATAATTCCTTTAGGTAAAAATAAAAGGGCATAGTAAGAATTGATTCAAATTAGGTCTTTAATTTAAATTAAGGACAATTAAGTCTTATTTTTAATTTATGACCCATGAGATGAAATTTCAGATTTATTATTTCTGACCTTTGAAATCAAAGCTTTCTTCTCAAAGTTATGGAATCATTACAACCATTCTTTGAGATCTTCAGCCACAAAAACAGTTGAAACAGTTCCAAAGCAACAACAAAAATTCTCCACTCTGAGCCCGGATGGCATGGCTCAGTGGTTGAGTGTCGACCTATGCACCAGAAGGTCAAGGCTTGATTCTCAGTTGGGCACAGGCCCAGGCTGCAGACTGGATCCCCAGTGTGGGGCGAGCAGGAGGCAGCCGATCAATGATTCTCATCATTTTTAAAAATATATTTTATTGATTTTTTTTACACAGAGGAAGAGAGAGGGATAGAGAGTTAGAAACATCGATGAGAGAGAATCATCGATCAGCTGCCTCTTGCACACCCCCTACTGGGGATGTGCCCACAACCAAGGTACATGCCCTTGACCGGAATCGAACCCAGGACCTTTCAGTCCGCAGGCTGACGCTCTATCCACAGAGCCAAACCGGTTTCAGCTGATTCTCATCATTAATGTTTCTATCTCTCTCTGTTTTTCTCCTCCTCTCTGAAATCAATAAGAACATATTTTAAAGAATTCTCTACTCTGATATTAAGAGATAGTAACTATATCAACATTTTTGGTTTTCCTTTAACTCTTCATTAATTCAGATAATTTTAAAAAGCTATGTAAATTTTAGTAATTAAATTGAGTAAGTTGAAATAACATCAGGAATAAGTTATTTTCTCTAAATATAACTTTGTCTAAGTGTGATCAGAGTTTTAGAAATGACAAGCTTTATTTAATCACCTTTTTCTATATTTTATTACTGTGGAAATATTAATCAATAAAGCTTGTTTAATAGTTTCTGTAAATACTTGCTATAATATTTGTACAATCAAGTATAACATTAGGATGCGTTTATTTGAATGTCCTCAATTCAATTACTTGAGGCATTTGGATTTAAGAGCAACTCTAGTGATTACTTTGATTTCTTTCATTCACTCATATTTCTGGGCAGGGGACCAGTTGTTTCTGTAGTGACAATGTGATATATAGCCACAGCTTTCAGCTTGGACATCACAATAAATGCCTAGTATATTCTTTTCCACACAATTGAGGCAAAAATAAATTACTGAAGAGATTCGGAATGAATTACAAAAAAAAAAAAAAAAAAACACATAAAAAACCCAAACAAACAAAAACTCTGCTCTTCCTTAAACACAATTTGTCATAACACTTATGATTTGTGAATGTCATAGGAATATGAGTTCTTAGATACATATCCTGTGGTTAAGGTGAGCAGTGGATTCACTGGGTATGTCACTTATCAGTCAAGTGACCTGATGCAAGTTACTTATTATGTTAGTTTTCCCATCAGTTAAGGGGGGAAAGTGGGATTGCCACAAGGGTAAAGTGGGATAAACATGTTAGAAAATGTTAGAAAAACATTTTTATGTAATTAATTTAGCTATTATATTATTATCATTTTTATTACCTGATGTATTAAATAAATTTTATTCATTCAACTCCATTTAAAACATCCATTTTCTATTTGAAAGAAGGTATACTTCATCCAAATATCAAACAGGAGGGCCCCTTCTGCTCTATTTTTTTATGATACTCAAAAATAACTCTATCCATTTATGAGTTCTCTTTGTAACTGTCTTTTTGTGTTATTTCAATCCATATGTTAACTACTCAAGATAAAAGGACAAATTTATGAGAATCATGGAAATTAACCATGCAATTTCTACTTTAAACTTTCTCACAATCTAACACCAATCAAATTTTTTTGCAGGTGTGAGAAGAAAATACTAGCTTGGTTCTTTCTCTAAATGACCAATAAGCAGGTGTTTATAACAAGGGGAAAAACACAACATGTAGAAGAAAAACGATTATATAAAATCTATAAAACCTTTATATTTAGCAACATTTAATAAAGCATTATGGAAGAAGAGAGAGCTATGGCTAGTTTTCAGCCATTTATATTTTTTGTGTGATGGAGAAGGTCAGAGGTGGTTATGTAACTTATATAGTTGTCATATAATCAACACTTTACACAAGGAAGACTTCATGAATTCATATTTCTTTGACATAATCAACAACAACAAAATCCTCCATATAACTGATTTTAAGAAAAGTACAGAAATGTTTTCTAGGTGGAGGATGGGTGAAAAAATAAAGGAGATTAAGAAGTACAAATCACCAATTATAAAAAAAGTCAAAGGGCTGTAGGGAATATATATATATATATATATATATATATATATATATATATATATATATATAAAAGGCTAATAAGCTAAGTGTCTGTGTGACTGGTTGATATGATGTACACTGACCACCAGGGGGCAGATGCTTAACACAAGAGCTGTTGTGACATGCACTGGCCATTTATAGAGAAACGGCACCATGGACCTGCACCCACAAAGCAACACTTGGCTTTCCCCAAGTGAGACACAGGCCCTGCCACCACCCTGGAGCCACAGCTCACCAAATTGTAGCCAACTCTGCCAAGACCCTATGGTGCAAAAGGTGGCCCACAGCCCAACCCAGCCCAGCCCAGAATCAGTGACTGTGGATGTTGAGTAATGTAGCAACTCCTGGCTTCCTCTCCCTCAAGACTAGCCTCCTTGGAACATGACTTGCTTTATAGCCAGGTGAAAACACTACACTGTCACCAAATGTCTGTGAAGCGTTTTCCCATACCTCATCTCATTTGATCCTCACAGAAGCCCTGGAGTAGGTAGATAGGAAACTCAGTGGAATCCTATTTTCTTTCCTATTTTCTTTTCATTAGCCAGAAAATGGAGATTTACTAGTAGAAAGCTTAGAAACTAGACACGACTGAAAAAAAGTAAGAAATAGTGGATCTTGAAAATGACTTCACATTTCCTCACTGCGCAGAATATTGTCAAACACTGCTGCAATTAAGTATTTAACCCTTTTTCTCCCTGCGTGATCTACAATAATAATCTGCTACATGTTGATATTTACTGTTGTGTTACTGACAATTACTTGAAAGAGAAGTTGGGGTACCTCACTGGGCTGGAAAAAGTTTAGCTAAATCAAAAGCAGGTCTAATTAAACAAGTTTATTCTATCTATAATAATAAAATTGTAATAAGCTAATTAGACCAGACAGCCAAATGACCTTCCAGTCATCCTTCTGGATGAACTTCTTGATGGACCTGTGGCTATGACGTCTGAGGCAAGCCACTGCGGCTGCAAGGGCTGAGGCAAGTCACCAGTTGCGAGGCCTGAGCCCCTTGCATAAATTTCGTGCATCAGGCCTCTAGTATACTCAATAATACTGCACTAATTATGAATGGTGGAAAATGAGTACTAGACAGATTCCAAAGATGACTTCTTAAGGTACATAAATGGCTAATCACTAATTTGTACACCTGAAAGTAATATAATATTTGTATGTCAAAAATAATTTTAAATGAATTTTAAAAGAAAGAAAAACATTCTCCAGGTTTATCCACGTTTTCAAAGTAACTATTATTCATGTTTAAAATTAATGGCTTCAATTTCTGCTGTCCTAATGGAACTTAATAGTTGTATTTTGTTCACATTGACTCCTGAATAGGTATTTCAAATATAGCTTGCCTTTTTATTACCCAAGTTCCTTTGCAGGTACAATAGTCACAGGTACTTTTGGACCTCTTGGGCTATAATATGGTGAAAACCATGTGAATGCTGTCCCCAAACCTCCCAGTTCTCTGAAATTAGTCACAAGTAAGGAGAACTGACACACTCCATACTGTAGCAATTAATTCTTAGGCAATGTCTCACATAAGCAGTAGTAAACCTAGAAGTTTTTCATGGATTTAACTTGAGTAATTATGTTGGAGGCCTTATGGCCAAGAGTACAGCTCTGGAGTTATTCTGCCTTAGTTTTCAAACCCCTTATCTGCTATTTATCACTGCATGACTTCTGGCAAGTTATCTGCCCTTTTCTGAGCTCCACTGACTCATCTGTAAAGTGGAGATAATTATAACATCTCCCCCTGTGGAAAGGAGTAACAGTGATGTGGACGGAAAGGCTACATAAAACAGAAATACATACACAACCAAAAAGAGAGTTTCTGTCCATTTTAAAGATGAGAAATAGTTGAAAGCTACCTGGAGATTGCATCTCCCTCCATTTTCAGCTTCCGGCTCCTACTTTTACATTTGGCATATCGTGCTACATCAGGGAATGTAGCCAAAAGTGTTAAAATAGAGAGCAGTGAAACAGGGCAGAATAAAGCTCATGGCAGAAATAAACTTTAAAATGGGTGGGAAAAAATACAGTGTAACTTAAAAGTCAAGGGCGGGGCAACTTATAGAGGGAGAAAGAAAAAATTAACCTGACCCTTTAATAACATGATCTAAACTTCTCATTTTGTTCTCTTTGGGGCAGTCAGTCCATGATACTGGCTCATCAAAGTTGCAATAAAAAGCAGTTTCTGTGTGCACACGCATGAAACAAGCCCCTGATGAATAAGGAGATAGACTGAATCTGATCACATGACCATTGTTTATGTAGCGGTATATCTCATTAGAGCACTAGCTCACTGTTTATGAAGCTATAATCTTTATATTACTCTCTAAGACCAAGCATAAAATGAACAAGTACATCAACTATACCTTGTTTTCTCAGCCTTAGTCTTTTAGAACTCTAACATTTAAAATACTTTTCACCTACTTTACATAAATTTGAATTATATCACACAAAAGTATGTTTCTCTATGTTCATTAGTAGAATAGCTGCTCTCATTTATGTAATTTATGTATTTTATTAAATTTAGTGGCTTCATAACTAGAAAAGATGGCATCTTTAATCACATTTGGAACTTGAATGTTAAATGCCATGAGATTGAAACAATACATGGGTTTCCAAGAGGAGAATATAGTATATTCTATTAGTTTCCTAAACTCGGAAATCAGAAATGAAAGTCTCCATGACAATCTCCTAAAACAGACAAAGTTCGTCTCTTTTAACTTGGGGATTTCTGTTCCAGTGGTTTTACATTTTTAAAATAAATATTTTGCTTGGTGAGGTAAGGCCAGTGCCCCAACACTCCCTCATATTACCTCATAATTGAAACTCCCCTCTCCCCTCTCAAACCTTCCCCTGTGCCTGTCTCCAGCCTCTGAGGAATTGGTCTCCCACTCCAGAATAACATTCTGAAAGTTGAAATTCTGTATTGAAACCCAGCCTTTCTTTTTAAAATTGAAGAAAGCAAAAAGGACAGTTTCTAAGGCAATGTAGTGATTTAGTAACCAAAACTCTAATTTAGGTTTCCTGTCTTCCTGTTTTGAGTTTTATAATATATGGTCCTTGACTTTGAGTAACAGACTATAAGTGATGTCTGCTTAAAGTCTTCCTGAACTTTTTAAATATTTATTTTTCATGCACATATAAGAGATAAAGCACTGAGTTATATATGGAATTAATGTCAAGCAGAGGCAGTTTTATACTTACTCTTGTGTTATTTCTTTCAGCTTTAAGTTCAGAAATTTCTTCTTCCTTTTCTAGAAGTTGTTCCCTACATGCATTTAATTCTTTTGTCAGTGCAGCAAATTCCTGAAAAGAGAATAAAACATATTTGAAGACACATTTCAGATTAAGAAAAAAAAAGATTCCAACATACATTAAAAAAAATCAAAATCTAATCTTAAGAATGTAAAGATTGAAAAAATTACTCAAATGATTAGCTATATACACTAATAAAAAGAGTAATATGCAAATTGACCATGCATTCATGATGCCCACCAGCCAATCAGGAGTGAGTATGCATATTAACCCATCAAAGATGGCAGGTTAATTTGCATGTGCAGGCATCAAGTAGCCAGGGGCAGGACACTTGCACTTTGTCATGGAGATGACACAGCTATTCTACACTGTCTCAGCTGCTTCGGGCCTCTGGGCAGCATGGGTAGATGAAAAGGCGGCTCCAGGTTGGAGCAAAAAGGAAGCTCTGGCAACAACAAAGGCGGTGCCAGCTGCCAGGGGAAGGAAGGCCCATTTTTGCATGAATCTTTGTGCATTTGGCCTCTGGTATCTAGTATGTATGTGCATGTGTGTATATATATTGAAAATATATTGCTATTATTAAATTAACTTGATTCCAACATTCAAAAATTTTGAATCCATTATATTTAACATACACATTTTATTTTACTATGCTGCTTAGATGAATGGATAAAATATATTTCAAAATGTATCAGTTATATCATACTGAACTTAACATTAGTATGATAATGTATTAATAATATAGGAATTTAAATCTGGCTAATTTTGTTAACCACTCAAAAAAATCTTACACTTTTATTCCTATAGATATAGAGCAATGTTGTGACTGGATAATCAAAAAACACACAACAAAAATACCGCCACCAACACCAACCCAAAAATTCCTAATAACTATGCTATTTAGAGATTAAAAAGTTCACTTACCCATTAACAAATTGAAGAAAGAGAATGTATCTCTTACAAAATAACAAGTGGACATAAGACTTAATAACATTATCTAAGAGTCTTACTAAATTTATGCATAGCTTTCATTCTTAATTGTAAGCTCCATATGAAATGGGACTTTGTCTGACTTCACTGCTACACTTCCAACATCTAAGACATAGTGGGTGCTCAGTTAATATTTATTTTAGTAAATAAAAACGGGTCACATTATGAAATATTGGAAGTTTGGGAGTATTCCTCTGTGCAACAAATGACACTTTGGAGGAACCTTCAGTGTCTGCCTTCCCCCAAATTCGATCAGACAGTACAGGGTGGGGCAAAAGTAGGTTTAGATTTAGAGTCATGAGTACAGTACAGGAAACACAGAGTTTATTCTTGTATTATCACTTATTGATTATTGTATTATTTTTCATTCAAACAACTATATGTAATATGAATAATTTTACTACTAAGCAGAGTTTAGACACAGTAAAAATTACTCTAAGAAGAGATCAAGAAATCTAATTTGCCTATTCTGCTACTCTTTAAGCAGACATAATTTTAAAATATTTTTGAAAAATAATAAACAGATTGATATTATCATTAATTTAGAGCAAGTCTTAGTAATAAAACTGGTTCTTGTCAAATATTTAAGTTTTTGAAAAAACTTAGCTTCAAACTGAGAAGGCACTGTCAGAAGTTTTTTTTAAAAATGGGAAAAATATGTTTGGTTAATGTAACCCCCACAAAGGCAAATTTAGTATAAAGTAAACGAATGTGCTGATTATACAAAGCACTGGGAAAGGTTGAGGGTTTATATTTTTCTTACATAAAACCACTTATTTTGCTGAATTTTTCTGAGTGGCTTCAGCCCAAGTGAGCAGTTCAAAGCCATCAGAATAGGATGAGAGGTTAGAATCAAGATGAAATAGTGCCTTGTTCCATTTGGGCTGGCCTTACATATAAAGGCTCCCCCCTCCAAATTGCTGCTTCTTAAATGTTGTTGCTATCCTCTGATATGTTATTTAACCATAGAATGGAAATAAAGAAGTAGAAAACAACAAAAATTCACATAAAAATGAAGCCTTTGTATAAACTGCATACTTTGATGGAGAAGAGAAGAAAGAAACAAAGGTCCTGTATTGTGCATTATTAACATACTAGAGGCCTGTTGCACAAAGATTCATACAAGAATAGTCCTTCCTTCCCCTGGCTTCACTCCCAGTCACTGGGGAACCTGCAAGTCCTTGTTCCTGGCTGCCTGGGAGTTTGCAAGTCCTTACTTCCGGAGGAGCACCACTCCTATAGCTCCCTCTGCCACCTCCCCCTCCCCCTCATAGCAGGCATCCTGTCCTGCCAGGCCCTCAGCTCCGCATGCCTGTTTATGCAAATTAACCTGCCTTCTTTGTTGGGTTAATTTGCATAGCCACTCTTTATTGGCATTATGGAGGTATGGTCAATTTGCATATTTCTCTTTTATTAATGTAGATAGTCATTTAGCCCTTCCATGGTTTGGCTCAGTGGATGGAGTATCAAGCCCCAGGACTCAAGGGTCCTGGATTTGATTCCAGTCAAGGGCATGTACCTCAGATGCAAGCTTGATCTCTGGCAACCAATCAATGTGTTGCTTTCACATGGATATCTCTCTCTTTGTGTCTCTTCCCCTCCCTTCCACTCTAAAAATCAATGAAAAAAATATCCTCATGAGAGGATTAAGACAAAAAAGATACAAACATTTAGTCAATAATGTAACCCTATGCTCATGAATATTATAATAAAACAGAAATCAAACATTACCATTTTAGGAAACATATATTTGGGTAGATTTTTATGGAGATTTATCTTGCTATATACAGAAAGATAAAAAACCAAAAGGAATTGAATATTTCCAGGTAGTGAAATAATACATGATTTTTTTTCTTCCTATGTATTTCTATTATCAGACTCTCTGCAATGTAGAAATATGCTTTTATGTGCAGAGAATACGAGAAAAATATAACTCTGCAAGTGCATTCAGGTATTCAAAATTGAGTGATGAAGTGTCAATGTACATTCATCAATGGTAAAAAATGTACCACGACCGAAATTAGTCAAGATGCTATTGGTGACAGATGGCTTTGCATTTTTTATTTATTATCATAGCACTGATTATGAGTAAGTTATTTAGTGACTCCATGTATTAAAATTAGACTTACACTTATTGACTTCTTGAATATTTCAGGCACTACTTTCACATTCATTATCTCATCTTGCTCTCTAATAACCAGTGGGAGAGTCTCATTCCTATTTTATGGCAGAGGAAACCTGATTACTAAGAATTAAATTCAAGTTCACAAAGCAAGCCACAGAGAGTGAGTTGGGCCATGAACTTGGTTCTCCAGACTGTTTGTCCAATGCTTTCCCACTACACCATCTTAACTTCAGTTGTCCATTGGGTTTATATGATTCAGATCTAGGGTGCATTTAGCAATACTTTTTTTCTTATCTGAAGAATTAGATAACCATTACTTACAATTACATTGCATGAACCTTCTTAATTAGTTCAAAGGGAGGGTGGGGAACTAGGAGACACAAGGCAAGGTACTCTCCTTCCATGCAGAGGAACAAGTACTAGATAACATATTCTGCATATCTAGGACTGCTATAGATGCGGATACTTCACATGGAGTTAACTATTAAATGATTTTACACATTTCCTCTGAATTTTTTCTCTACCTGCTTTTTCATCCATAGTCAATAATTAAGTTTTTATATAAACTTTTATGAAATAATATCAGAAAATACAATTAACATGGATTGATATGCCTGGAACTCTGCCAAGCAATTTATATGGGTTATCTAATTCATTCCAATAAAACCCAGAAAAATACAATATCTCACTAAATATCACTATATATTCTTATCATGTAATCCATCAATTTCATACCTTGGTATTTACCCCCAAAGAGTTGAGAACTATCTACACAAAAACCTGCACATGGGTGTTTATAGCAGCTTTATTCATAATTGCTAAAACTTAGAAGTAACCAAGTTGCCCTTAGGTAGGTGAATAGATAAATGTTACTATATCCAAACAATGGAATATTATAAAGTGCTAACGATGAAATGAGCTATTAAGCCAGGAAAGAAACATGGAGGAGCACTAAATGCATATCACTTAAGTGAAAAAGAAAATAACAATCTGATGAAGGCTACATTCTGTATGATTCCAACTATATGCCATTGTGAAAAAAGAATCAAAACTATGGATATAGTAAAAAGATTAATTGTTGCCAGGATTTCTATGAGGGTGGGTGACCAAGTACAGATAATAGACCAAGTACAGATAATTTTTTAGGACAGTAGAATACTCTGTATGATAGCATGACAGATATACCGTAGGTCATTATACATTTCTCAAACATGTAGAATGTACCATAATGTAGAGTAAACCATAATGTAAACTATGGACTTCTGGTGATGCTGTGTCAATGTAAGTTCATCAATTACATATAAAAATGTACCACTCTGATGGGGATATTTTTTAATGAGGGAGGCTATGCATGTGTGGTTACAGGAGGTATATGAGAAAGCTCTGTATTTGTCACTCAATTTTGTTGTGAACTTAAAACTGCTCTAAGAGTATACATTTTATTTTTCTAAATTTCATTGAGCCATAGAGAAATTAAGATATTTCCCCAAAATTAGACACTTAGTCAATGGTGTAGCTGGACTTTGAACCCAATCTATTTCATTCTGAGTGATGACAATACTAGTAAGTTGTTGTTTTTTTCTTCCTGATTATGAGCTTTCTCCTTCTAATTTGTCCTTTCTGTCTTTGTAAAAATCACATATTTTTTTCAAGATCACAGAACTTTTCAGAACTTCCTAGTTTTAAATACATAAAATTTAAACAGATTTTAAAGGATCCAGGGACATACAGGGAGGGACTAAATTATCTGGCATCAGAACATAAACTGGAGGGTGGGGGGAGGGGCACTTTCCCTTGGAAAGGAGTGCATCCATATGACTGTCAGCTGATTTCTCAACAGAAACTTTGTAGGCCAGAAGTAAGTTGCAAGAAATAATCAAAATGATGAAAAGCAAGGACCTACAACCAAGATTACTCTACCCAGCAAAGCTATCATTTAGAATTGAAGGTCATATAAAGACTTCACAGACAAGTAAAAGCTAAAGGAGTTTATCACCACCAAACCATAAAATTCTGAAGGGTCTTCTTTAAGAAAAAGAAGCAAAAAATGAATATATATATATATATATATATATATATATATATATTCAAACCTGTGAACAATAAAATGGCAATAAATACATATCAACGATTGAGTCTAAAAATAAACAAGGAATCTAATGAATTAAATAAACTGATGAATAAAATAGAGCCAGAGGCATGGAAACATGGAACAGACTGATGAACCTCTGAGGGAAGTGGGGGGGGCAGGAAGAGATTAATTAAAGATCTTACATGCATTCATGCATTACCCATGGACATAGACAATAAATAGGGAGTGAAGGCCTGGGTTTTGGTGGGGTCTGAGTGGAGGATATAACGGGAGGAGAGGGGATGGAGGAACATCTGTAATACTATCAGTAACAAAGAGTTAAAAAAATCAAAGAATTGGGAATATCCAAATTTCCATCTATAATAAAATGGATGAATTAAGTAAACTAAATATACATAATGAAATATTGTACAAAGAGCAAAATAAGTAGGTAAGATCTTTATATAGAAACATGGAAAGCTAAAAAAAATACACTTTATGGTAAAATATAAAAAAGAAAGAGATCATAGTGATAACAGCGAGTATTGGTAGAAGCTGAACACCGTGAAGAATAATGTGAGAAGGAAATTTCATTTTTACTTCACCATTTCTGATTTCAATGGTGCTGAGTTTGCTTTGAATCACTCAGATGGGAGTCGTAGATCCGTTACCAACCACAAATTATACCCAACAACTTTTCAGACTAATCATTGTGTTCCCAGACATAGTCTGCCAAAATTCTTACTTGCCCAAGAACCAAAATTACTTACCCTACTCTGTATTTTTTCCCTGGAATTTTAAGAAGCACTGAGGACACACGGTACTATATAAGTACCCACAGACCAAAGGGAGCGTCCTGTTCTTTCTCAGCATGTATTCGTGCACATCACACACACACACACACACACACACACACACACACACACACACAAGCACTCCCTATAAATCGGGCACTATTCTAAGTGCAAGGGAGAGGGTATTTAAGAAACAAGTTAAAGCCCTTACTCACAGCAAGTGTGAAGACACTCAGGCATTCACCAGTCAAACATTTTACTCGGGAGTGCATCCTTTTAGCTACATCAATCCCCCTTGATGCTAGTTCAACTCACGATGCCTTTGAAGTTGTCATTTCTTATTTACCAACACAGTCATCTAATTTTCTTGTGCTCCTAATTATAAATTACAATTTTCTTAAATTACATAAAGTTGCTCATTTTCAGCTAAATTCCTAGGGTTACTGCCTTTCCTCGTCCTTCTTAAAGTCCTATTTCTTGAGCATTTATGATAGGCCAGAGCTTTGCAGGAACTTTACATCTGTTACATGATTTAGTATCATGGCATCCTTTTGAGCCTGTAATACAGGTAACACAATTTATATAAAAAGGTTTAACTCCAGCAAGGATCACGAAATTATTTGGCAATGTCCATGCTGGTATCAACATCCTTCAGGCCCTTCAAACCCTAGAGCACAGGGAACCTTCCTTTTTATCATAATGGTGGTTTCACTAGTGTATTCTGGCATCCAGCTAAGGGTGAACTTGAGTAACTTAAGTGGCTGAGCTGTTAATGCTTCAAATAGTCCTTAGATCAGTGGGTTATTCTCAATCAGTTTCATGCAAACAATATTCTCTTATTTTGGTCCCGCATGTGTTATTCTCAAAGTTAAAAATAAAAGGGCAAAATATAGATTTTTCAATCCCTGTGCCTACTTAAATTCCACGGAAGTAACCTGGTCAGAAGAGTGTATAGAATCAGAGCTTCCTCTGGCATCCTCCTCCATCCCTTCTCCTTATGCTCTTTCCACACTGTAAGTCACCACAGCCCACCAGGCTGCCCATCATTGGACAGGTGTGGAACATTCTATTATATTCATATTTTTATTGATTTCAGAGAGAAAGGGAGAGGGTGAGAGAAATAGAAACGTCAATACTGAGTAAGAATCATTGACTGGCTGCCTGACAGCCCCCCTCCACACTCCACACCCCCCAAGGATTGAGCCCACAATCTGGGCATGTACCCCTGACCAGGAATTGAACTGTGCCCCCCTGGTTCATAGGTTGACACTCAACCAATGAGCAACACCAGCCATGAGGACATTCAATTTTTATACATGTGTACCTTAAAGTCCATTTTTTGATATTTAATATTAAACATGGGAGTACTGAAAAGAGACTGTTAACTTCCCTGACTCATTACAGAATGGTGTGCTAACTCCAGGAGGTTTAGTTGCAGGGAGGGAGGTATATTTTCTCATTATTGAAATGTTTGAAAGGCCTTGGTTTACTAGGTGAGTCCTCACTTCAGAAAAGCAGGTCAAGAGAAGCTGCATGGCAAGAGGGAAAATCAACCTTTTAATTTCAAGTAATGACAGAAGTCTCCAGAGCAGTCTATGACAGTCCATTCATCACAATTACAGTTTAACATTCTTTACCTAGCAATAAAGCCTGCATTCTCTAACCTCGTGGTTGCTAAATAAATGAACTGATAATGGCCTTATTTCTGTGGCTGTATATCTGAGTGCAAACCAGTGTGAGAAAGAAGAGTAAAATAAAGGCTGAGTTGGAATTCAGCTTCACTGAGTACTACCAACACCCTCACCAATCACAAAAAAAGCATCTTTTAAGTTTATTCTCCAACCATCTAACATTTGTGCAAATCAAAACTAGCTCCAAGGGAAGCATATGGCATGAGAGTATGCTGACTTGACCATCTAGCACTTAAATTAGACAAAATTAACTGCTTCAAAATGTTTTTATAATGACTTCCTTAGGCTATGCCCCCAATTTACTATATTTGGGTGTCTCCTCTTATGGAAATTGAAAATTCTGCCAACAAATTCTATTTGTAATACTCGGTAGGAAGCTTTGGATTTTAAATATGTATATTTTTGGACAAAACTGCACATAAATTTACATATATAAGATACATCCTTCTCCACACCATAGGACATACTTTTTAGAACAAATCAATATCAGGAGTACTTCATTGAATATATGAAACCAAACAATAAAATACAATATGTTTCTTAAATTGTATATGTATATATCTCTGAATATTGGTTATAAATTCACCAGACACTTTAGAAATTTTCTTTAGAAATCATTAGGTTTGGAAAAAACCACACACATTTTTTTCTTAGAAATTAATACCCCACCAATGTGTTTGTGTATGTGATTTTTTTCTATACTACGTTACATAATCAAACACAGTGTTAATGACCTCCGGTATTCTGATTGCCTCCTAGACTTGCAGGAGCTCAGGGTAAGCTGTCATCCAAAATTATGTGTGACACAGCCTTGTCTCATGGTCAGCCCTGGGCCTGACAGCTTGAAGGCAGGGCTTCCTACATAGCTAATACAATTTGACAGGCATAACAGGACTCCTAGAGTTTCACAGACATTGCTGAGTAAGGATGCTCAATTTAAAAAGAAAATGAGATTTAAACACCATGCAGATAATATTTTGTGCTCCCTTGATTTTTGTGTGTCCATACTCCAATGAGAGAACTATTTTGTTTTCTCCTTAAAACTGCATAGTAGAAGAGATTATTTTAATGCATTAATAGTGATCTGAGACATGCAAGTCTATTTAAAATCAAACAGGCTATGACAGCTCTCTTATGGTATGTTGACATAGGTATTAGGTAACTTTTGTTTTAAAAAAAATCCTCTAGTCAAGGTAACTGGCATCAAAAAGTCCAAAAAGTGGATGTTGGTCTAAATCAAATGTAGGTGCTGTCAGGCAGCTTAAGGCTGTCTGGCTATCAAGTAGTGATTCTACTATGCTTCACTTACTATACTCCCCCTGAAAATGTGCCATCTTATACCTTATCTCTGCTTTGCTTCCCGGACTGTAATTTGTCAATATGTGCATGGAGCTGCCCCAGGTAGCAGGTGCTTTTTAACAGCAATTGGCAGAGAAGCTTCCTTTTGGTTGTTGAATCCTGGAGGGCAAGCCATGATATCACAGGTTGGTTGGGAACATATTTAGAAGCAAGCTAGTTTTTTCAGTTCCCCCCAAATTGACATTATAACTTTAGTGGGTCCTAGGTACTTTTGCATTTGTGGGCCCATTTGATCATAAGGAAATATTAAAAACTGTGTTGTATCACTCAGCATATAGAGAGATAAATATAATCCAGACTGGTTTATATTCATTTTTTTCTTTTAGTTTTAAAGGTAATTGAAACATTTTCGTGAAAAGTAAAAAGTATTGTGAACCTTAAGCAGTGCTTTCACTGTACCTAATGGGTAAACTGGCTTTATACCCTGCCTGCTCCAGGAAGTCACTGTGCCATGGCCTACACAGTACATGGGGTAAAACAGAGCTAGGTTCCTATCTAGGTCTAACAGCCTCAGTTGTCTTTCTGGGAAACGTAGGTAGCATGCTTTCTTATGAGATGGATGCAGGTAAAAAACGAGACTATTCGTCCATATGATTCAGCAGCCATGCTTCTTGATATTTATCCAAAGGAACTGAAAACATATCTACAACAAACCCTGCACATGGATGAAACAGCAGCTTATTCATAGTTGCCCAAACCTGGAAGCAACCAAGATGCCCTTCAATCGGTAAGTGGATAAATAAACTGTGGTACATTTATACAATGAATTATTAATCAGTGCTAAAAAGAAATGGGCTATCAAGCCACGAGAAGACATGGAAGAACCCAAAGTGAATATTATTAAGTGAAAGGAGCCAACCATACATACTGTATAATTCGACGATATGACATGGTGGAAAAGTTAAAACTATGAAGATAGTGGTTGTAAGCCATTGAGTCAAAGGGGGTTGGGATAAAGAGGTGTAGCACAGAGGATTTTAGGACGTGAAAACACTCTGTAGAGTGCTATAATGACAGATACATGTCATTATACATTTTTCAGACCTATAGAATATATAACACCAAGAGAGAACCGTAATGTAAACTATGGGCTTTGGATAATAATGATGTGCCAATTTAGGCATATAAATTGTAGGAAATGTGCCATCTGCTGTGGGATGTTGATAATAAGGGGGGCTACACAGGTGGTGGGGGGGATTGGTATATAGGAAATCTATGTACCTTCCTCTCAGTTTTGTTGTGAATCTAAACTGCTCAAAAAAAATAAAGTGTTAAGATACAAAAAAAAAAGGAGAGCCTTAGTACAAATATCACTAGCATAATTTCTGGTTGTAATAGATGTCCATATATATAAATGTAATATATATAAATGATATATTCTCAGTGATTTTGGACCTACTTGTAGTTTTTTCACCTATAATTTTGTTTTCTTCTAACACCAAATTTTCTATATCTAGATAGTATATTTCATTAGATGCTTCAGAAAGTGAAAAAATTATGCAGTGTTTTGTCATTAATGTTAACTGAAATGTAATTTGAGTCATGTAACTGACTAAAATAAATAACTTAGATAAATCTCATTTTTAAATATCCCTAATTTTTTTGGAGGGGTAATCCTAATATTTCCCCTAATAATCAGAGACAGTATGACTTCTTTTAAGAGTAACAATAAAGAAAGGAGGGTCTCACTGTATCATTAGTAGACTAGCATATTAAAAATGATTGACATTAATATGATAAAGTAAAAATACCCAGCACATTTTTAAAATATATTTTATTGATTTTTTACCAAGAAGAAGGGAGAGAGATAGAGAGTTAGAAACATTGATGAGAGAGAAACATTGATCAGCTGCCTCCTTCACACCCCCCACTGGAGATGTGCCCACAACCCAGGTATATGCCTTTGACCAGAATCGAACCTGGGACCATTCAGTCCTCAGGCCAATGCTCTATCCACTGAGCCAAACTGGTTTTGGCCCCAGCACATTTTTATTAGAGAAAATTGCTTATTGTGCCCCTTTGTTCCTTTGTACTTAGTAGATTCTTGCTGATCAATTAATTTGGTTTTATTATCTGGAGCACATCAAATAACACTTTATGCTCTCTTTTAAAAAGAGAACATCATGTTAATATCTATAAAGATGAAAACTATGAGAAAATTCTCTGGACATCATAAAACTGTTTTTAAAAGCCCTCTAGAACACGTCTCTGAACTTATCTGCTATTATTCTCCCCACATTCTCTGATTGCCTCTATTACTACCCTGGGGCTCCCACAACTATCAAGATGTTATCTGAAGAATGAAATACAATGACAGGATAAAACGTATTTGAAGTCTCAGTGAACTCTTGTGCTGGTTGTTACGAGGTGCTGTTTGAGAGGAGCCCAGCTGTCTACAAGTCTGGCCAGAATCCAGGGGTACAGCCTAAAGCCTACTACACAGATGAGTAGGATGGACAAGGAAGACTCCACTCCTTTGAGCACTGGCTCTTTGAGTAGTTTCCAAAATCCTAAATTTGAGCAGCTTCTCTAATTTCCAAATCCTGTCCCTGTGTAAGTTATCACTGGAATGAGAAACACAGATTCAATGGCCTAGAACCAATACCAAAGTTACCCACATCAAGTATCTTTCCCTTTAACCTATCCCAGCTCCTCCTGCTCTTTTCTCCCAAACAGAAAAAGCCCGTAGGCCTGATCTTATAGTATCAGACATCCTATATAATAAAAGCCTAATATGCAAATTGTCCCCTCTAGCAGTCATTCCATCGGGAATTCAACCGGGAGTTTGACAGTTTGCTATGACTTATGTTGACCGTGGGGGATGGCAGTGGGTGGCAGTAGAAGCACTGCTGGTCAGATGGGCCCCCATGAGAGTGGGACCACAGCAGGATGGCGGAGCAATGAGCGGGTGGTGCCAGGTCAAGGCAGGTGCCAGTGGGGGCCCGATGGCCCCACAGATGGTGACCAGCGACAGTGGGGGTGGGGTGATTGATCACTGTGCAGGCAGGATGCTGAAGCTGGTGAGGGGGCAACACCAAGCCAAGGCAGGGTGCTAGGTGGGGCTGTGGGGCTGCAAGGCTGGAGGCATGAGCTGGGGCTGTGAGGTTGGGGTCACAAGCTGGGACTTGATTGCCACAGACCACCCTGAGGGGCCCCACCTATGCAGGAATTCATGCCCTGGGCCTCTAGTATAAAATAAGAGAGAGTAGGATCATCAGAGACAAATCCTAACAGAGAAACCATGCCTTCTAGTTCTGTAACCCAGTTCATGATCTCGTTCTTAATCTTGACTTATCATTATACAAAGAGAGGAAAAATATATTTTATCTCTATTGATTACCAAAGGATATTTTATTTATTTGATGCGTAAAGCATTTGAAAATTTATTAAAACTCAGCATTCTAATGCATTAATAAAATCACCTGGACCAGTAAGTATTGTAGCTAAAGCATGTCAGGGCCAAGTCATTGCCAACGGAAAACTCTATTGCCAGATGAAGCCAATTTTCAACAGCTTTCACAGTGTAAAGCAGGAGGCATGTTTGACAAGATGCTACAGATTAATTTCAAAGGCTTTAGCATCTGGTTACATAACACCTGCTGTGGCGAACACTCTCAGGCACACAAAATAGCATCCGAACTGAATGTCTAACTCTCCCAACATGGCCCAACAAAGCTCAAACTCTAAACAAAACTAAATCATGTCTCACTAGCAATTAACACTTATAATTATATAACAAAAATATTTGGGCTATGACATTCTTGCTATTCACTGAGTTAAAATGGTGTAGTGGGCACCTGTGCAGTGTGACTCAGCTGGTTGGAACATTGTCTCATAAATCAAAAAGTTTCGAGTTTGATCCCCACTTGGGGAACATGTGAGAGACAGTAGACCAAAGTTTCTCTCTCATATCAATGTTCTCTCTCTCTCTCTCTCTCAAAAAAAAAAAAAAGATGTAATTGGTGCTATCCTATATAATAAAAGCGCCTCAACCAGGAGTTTGGGTGGAGGGGAGCTGGCCAGTGAACTCCTGGAGGCCCTCCCCTTGGCATGCCCAGCTCAGATCAGCCCTGAGCAGGGCAGGCTGGTCGGATTCCACCCATGCATTAATTTGTGCACCAGGCTTCTATTTTAAGTTATAAGGTATATCTAAACATATTGTCCTGACTTAGAGAATTGTACTGTATATAACATTTATAAGAGTAGAACATATATTATTTGTCAATGAGAAGGGGAGAGGATGGCACCAAATAACAGAAAAGAAAGACCTAAATATCTAAACAATCTCAGTCTGAAAGGGAGTCCAGGCTCAAGAAGTACAGTCATTTGGGAATAGGGATAGAAATAAGCATATGTGTGTTCTGGAAGTGTCAGGACACACTAATGTGATATGTGTCATTGAATGTTGAGATAATGTCACAAGTTCTGAGTCCACAAATACCAAGAAATGCTCTTAGAATAGGTAACTGAATTTTGTGTGTGTGTGGTTTCCTTTAAGAAGAGATTTGGCCAAAACCAGTTTGGCTTAGTGGTAGAGCGTTGGTCTGCAGACTGAAAGGTCCCAGGATCGATTCCGGTCAAGGGCATATACATTGGTTGAGGGCACATCCCCGGTGGGGGGTGTGCAAGAGGCAGCTGGTTGATGTTTCTCTCTCATTGATGTTTCCAGCTCTCTATCTCTCTCCCTTCCTCTCTGTAAAATATCAATAAAATATATTTTTTTAAAAAAAGAAGAGATTTGCTCTTTTCAGCCCAGTTTGGACAGAAAGTCTGCTTGACAATTCTATTTCTTTTAAAAATATGTATTTGTATTGATTTAATAGAGGAAGGGAGAGAGAGAGAGAGAGAGATAAAAACATCAATGATGAGAGAGAATCATTGATCGGCTGCCTTCTGCAAGCCCCACATCGAACCTGCAACCCAGGCATGTGCCTTGACCAAAAATCGAACCATGATCTTCTGGTTCATAGGTCAATGCTCAACCACTGAACCATGTCAGCCGAGCCTTATTATAAATTAATAACTGACATTTTGATCATTTGCTTCCAGATTCCATGAAATATTTGATGCTAATATGAAGAAGATCCTGTAATGTTTTCAGTCATTATAATGTGTATAATGGTGAAAAAGACATGGTAAATGAAGGTAACTGAAGCAATTACAATACAATACGATAAATGTGTTAAACAGGCTATATCTAGAAAGCACAGGCACAGTTGAAGTAATGCATGTAGAGGGTATGTGTAGGCAGGGAGCATCTAAGACAATATGTGAAAAATGAATGAGAGTAAGTGAGGCAAAATATATGCTAAAGACATTTTTCCCCCAGATTTCCAGATCAAGGGGACAACAGCATGAATGATTTCTAAAGTAAAAAAAAAAAAAAAATCTAAGTACACTTAAATGATAATACCCTTATAAATAACCATAAGGGTAAGTCATAATATTGGATTAGGTAATGGTTTCTTAAATAAGATATTAAAAGCCTAACCAACACAAGAAAAAAATAGATAAATTGGACACCATCTGCTGTGGCCTGAATTGTGTTCTCTCAAATTCATATGTTTAAGCCCTGATGACCAATGTAGTGGTATTTGGAGATGGAGCCTTTGGGAGATGATACAGTTTAGACAGTGGTGGGGCCCTCATGATGTGATTATTGCCTTTATAAGTAGAGAAGGAGGCATCAGATCCGCCCCTTTCTCTTTCTCCTTCCCCCTCTCTCTCCCATGTGAGGACACAGCCAGAAAGTAGCTGTGGATAAGCCAGGAAGAGGACTTGGCCATAGTGGCACGCTGAACTCAGGTTTTTCAGCCACTGGAACTGTGAGAAAACAAATCTGTGTAAGTCACCCAGTCTCTAGCATTTTGGTATGGCAGCCTGAGATGACTAATACCACATAAAAATTAATAACTTTTGCACTTCAATTATCTATATATTTATCTATTATAACTCATTAATAAAAAGACAAGTAACCCAATTAAAATTGTGCAAAGGACCTGAATAGACAGTTCTCCAAATATGTACAAGTGGCCAACAAGCAAAAGAAAAGATTTTAAACATCACTAACCATCAGGAAAATACAAATTAAAATCACAATGAAATATGACTTCACACCCACCAGAAAAAGATTATAATCAAAAGATAAATAATAAGTGTTGGTAGGGATGTGGAGAAGCCTCCTACACTGCTGGCAGTAATGAAAAGTGATACAACTCCTTTGAAAAAACATCCATCAGTGTTCCAAACAGTAAAAACAGTTTTTATATGATTGAGCAATTTCACTATTAGTAATAAATCCAATAAAGTAGAAAATATGCCCACAGAGAAACTTGTGTGGATATTTATGACCCAAATGTCCAACAATTAAAGAATGGATTTAAAAATATAGAAATTAGCTCGTCAGAGAAAGACACTTATCACATGATCTCATTCATATGTGGAATCTATTCATATGTATGCATAATCCATGGACATAGACAGTAGGATGGTAAAGACCTGTAATAGTGTGAACAATAAAAACAAAACAAACAAACAAAAACAACCCTCAAGAGGCAGATGTGTTTGAATTCCAGCTCCATCTTTTTGAAGCTGTATATCCTTGGGGAATTTACTTTTTTTGTGCTTCACTTTATTCATCTTTAGAAAAAGGATAAATCACAGAACCAAACACAGTCTCATTAGGCTGCTATGAGACTTAATTAAGCTATTCATGTAAAGTGCTTAGACAAGTGTAAGTATTTGATAAGTATTAACTATTTATTTTTTTTTATTACTGGAACAAACTCACAGCTCACATCTGTGAGGGAGGCTCATGTCACAAATGATTCTAGGAGTACGTTGTATGTCTCCAAACCCCACCAATCCATAGGTATTGACGTTGTTACATTCACCATGGGCTGCCATGGCTGGTATTTAACATTCATGCCCTCAAGTCCACCAACAGAATTCTTCCCAGTCAATTTCAGTTACTTCTCTTGTAGCAAGAAAAACAACACAGTGACATTTGGACCTAATATCACGATGATGACAGCTGCTTGAGAGCGTGGCTGATGTTTATAAAGAATATAAAGAATCTGGGCAGAACTGGACAGAAAGAATAATTTATATAAATGACCATAAAAAACAAAAAATTAAAAAATAACATACGCACAAATAATTTAGAATGTGTGAGATAAAATATATATATATATATATATATATATATATATATATATATATATATATATATATATCATACTCACAAATAATTTAAAATGTATGAGAGGGTAATAACCTCCATAATATGATTTTATGGTTAACATTTGCATTTCCTTTTCCATTTTTATTCATTTTAACATTTACATTGGTGATTTAAAATAAATGTACTGGAGTTCATTACTCTGTGAGTACACTAATCAGTGCTGAGAATTCCAGCACTTATCCAAAGAAAAGTTCTCTCATGCACCAATACTATACAGAATAAATCAGAGCTTCAATGGTCTATCTTTCATTGTCTTTTCCTCTTGTTTTATTATTATAGGTTTTTTAAAATATTTGTATTTGGAGAACAGGACCAGACAAATGTAAAACATACAGAGTTTATAACAATATGAAGTCGGAATCCACTTCTTCACTAGTAAAATACACTATTTTGTCATCTGTTTCCTCCCATTACCACTATTTACAATTCTCATCTCTTGCCATTTTGCCATTTCAGAGCTGGGTGTTAAATATCTTGCGCCTTACCTACGTGCTCTATTATCACTGGGGATATCACTGAATTTACCACCAACACACACATGTAAATGCAAATAAAAAGAGACAGAGGCAGTAACAAAGGTTTATCCTTGTCTTTCTGTCAAAATAGCCAATTAGATGATGTTTTGTCATTCAACATTTTTGTTCTCTTTTGTATCTACGGACACTCTCCTTCACTGCTGCTGTCTTAGTTAAGATCAGGCTTATTTTTTGCCCAGACTCTTATAAACGTATCCTGCACCTGGGGCTATTTCCCTTCACAAGGCAACCAAAGTGATCTTTCAAAAACTCAGTATCACCCTTAACTCCTCTGCTTAAAATCTCTGTGATCTGGCTCCTGATAGCATATTTGCCGGCGTATAAGACGACTTTTTGGCCCTGAAAAATATGCCTTCAAGTGGGGGGTAGTCTTATACGGCGAGTATATAACAAACTCTGTATTTTTTTAGTGGAAATGTTAGGGGGTCGTCTTATACGCCCAGTCTCATACGCCGGCAAATACGTATTTTTCAGGGCCAAAAAATCGTCTTATACGCCGGCAAATACGGTAAGTGAGGCCACTCACGCAAAAGCCCACTGCCTTACAGTGTCTACCTAAGACACTGTGATCTCTATGCTGTACAACCTTTCCCCTCTGCTCAGGTAGCTTTTGCTTGCCTTGATTACCTGGAAAACCCGTCCTTATTCTCTAAGACTCAGACGGCATATCTTCTGTTCTAAGAAGCCTGTCTTCTGCAGAAAGGACTTGGAAATCTTTCCGGAAGTTTCCCGTAGACCAGAGTTATCTATTCACGGTGCTGTAATTATCTGTGCAGTTGTCCAAAGACCCACAGGAGATCACATGATTCTGCAGAGCACAGACTGTGGTCTTTTTATTTTTGTATCCTTCTCACAACAAGATAATTGAGCAGAGCAGGACCCCAATGTGTTTGAATGAACAAATTAGCTAATGAAATAGAGGCATACAATGAACACAGCACAGCAGTTCTAAGATTGCAGAGTTCAGCCACATAAATAAGTATCTGTGCTATTTTCACAAATTGGTCAGATCAGATCACCAATGCCCAACTTTTCTTGAATCACATATATGGTTTACCATATTCTCAATATTTTTTAATTTGGTAACACTGACACTTACAAAAATGATAAACTGTTATAGTCATGGGCATTGCTAATTAATCAGTTAGTTCATGAGTTTTTGGATATTTAAAGAGTTAAAGTATTAGAGAAACTTTTAAAAAATGGTTCCCTGGTAGCTCAGTATGCAAATATTGTACAGAGAAGTTATAAATAATTAACATATTTATAACATATAATTATTTTTACAGTATTTTCCCAAATATTCTGTTTATTTGGATGTTTATATCTGTAAATGTTTTCAATTGCCAGTTTAAAACAATAAAAACAACATAAAGAAAAAGTACCCTGCATTTCTTGAAAGTTGCCAATGCATCATATTTAACAATTCAAAACATTGCATAAGTGGAGATTGACAAAAATGTCTTCCTAATTCTTGCTGCATAACTTCCTATCTTTTAAAATTCATTTTGTATTTTACCATTCTAGAGAAGGGTAATCAGATATTCCCCCAGTTAGATATAAATGACCTCTCTTCCTCTCTCTTTCTCTCATCTATCTATCTATCTATCTATCTATCTATCTATCTATCATCTGTCTACTTATATAGCATTGACCACATGTCTCATATCAATTGTTCTTACTATGATAGTCTTTCTTTTGTATATATGTCCAGGTTCCCCATGATAAGATCTTCCCTATCATAATATTCATCTTGGTATCATGAATAAACACCTTAGCAATGCTGAGTACATACTTTAAAAAATCATGTTGAATTAAAGTAATTAAGTAGTTTGAAAATATGCAGTTTAAACTTACAATGTCCACCAATTAACAAATGGTTCCACCTAAGGAATTTTAGCAGCTCTAAGGTTACCTTTTAGAAAATCCTTTTTTTGTTGTTGTTTGTTAATTATTTCCATATTGCTTTGTAGGGTTTTTCTAGAAATGCAATCCACTGAAAATTGGAAATGCAAACTCGGCATAAACATAAACACCTGCCTCAATGGAAGCTCATAATTGCCAAATGGAGAGAAATGCATCTAGGCTATCAGCATCTTCCGTTTCCATGGATGTCTTTCCCACCATTTACCATCACTAATGCTTCTAAATGAGCATCATCCTATTTCTTCTAAATTGGATGTTTATATCTAAGAAAATGCAAAAGTAAGAGCACTACATGCAATTAGAGGTTTGCTGAAGTTTGAATATTTAGTTTCTATAGGAATTTCAGGTGTCAGGTCACCTTCATCAAATATAAATGCTGTTAAGTAGATTTGACTGTGCAGAGGGAAAAGCAGCAACAAAACTTTCTTTAGACTTCTAAGGCTGCCACACCGTCAGATCCTCTATTTTAGTGCCTAGCTCTGTCTTTCCAATGTGCCATTTTCCCCCAGTCTCATCAGCCTCGTCTGGCTTTGTTCTCATTTTACACTGCTGCTCTTGGCACTGAGGCATTTGCTGGTACATGCTCCATTGATTTCCCTCATGTTTAACATGCCCAATCAATCATTCAACTTTCTTTGAAGCACAAATCCTCTACTAAGTATCTTTCAATTAAAGAACATGACACCTTAATTTGTGGACCATTAGCCATTATCAGACTTTATTTCATCAAGGTCTCGACTTTCTTTCTGGCCTCATCTCCTGACATTTCCCACTTGAGCATAATGCCACTTTTACCTGTTCCTCTATAACACCAGCTCTCACCTACAGACGGACTTTGTGTTTGCTTTTCATTCACAGGAATGCTCTTCCCTCTTCAGTGCCATCTTCTAGAAAGACCTTCCCTTTTTACCTGTTGTAAGCTAGGTGTCTGCAACCCTTTCTTACCAGTGACTCTCTCTCTCTAGTCTATCAGGCTTTAGGAAAATTACCTTCTGATACTGTCCCTGAATTAGGCATTCCACTTTTAATCCCCACTCTACTGAAATTAATAACATCTACTGAAATGTTCATGTGGGTTCTCTACCTTTAGTTTGATGTTTAATTCATTTTACAGCTAGAATGCCACTTATCCCAAAGCAATGTTTGGCCATTTTATTCTCCCACCCCAACACCAACATATGTTATCACATTTGAAAATATTCACACCTAGATGATATAATAAAAAGTCCTTAGCTCTTTGTTCATGGAAACATGCCACAGACTGGGGAGCCTCAGAGGGAAGGGAGGGGAGGGAAGAGATCAACTAGAGAATTTATAGGTATATATGCTTAACCCATGGACACAGACAATGGTGGGATGAAGGTCTGGGGAGGGGACAGGAATGGGGAGGAGAGGGACCATTGGGGATAAAAGGGGGGGCATCTGTGATGCTTTCAATAATAAAGATAATTTTTAAAAAATAGTCCTTAGCCTTTTATTCAAGGTCGCCATGTACTAGTCTCTACCTAGAGCTCTAAAGCATAGCTTCTACTCCTTGAAAAGGCATGCTCTGCCTCAGGGAAAACGCATGTTTAGATAAAGTTCTGCCTGTTCAGTTTAGCTTCACATCACTTCTCTTGCCTGGAATATTCACTTATTCACCATTATACACTTCTAAATACACTTCTAAATCCATATATATATATATATATATATATATATTAAATTATATATATATATATATATATATATATATATTTGATTTTTTTACAGAGAGGAATAGAGAGGAATAGAGAGTTATAAACATCGATGAGAGAGAAACATCGATCAGCTGCCTCTTCCACACCCCTCCCCACTGGGGATATGCCCACAACCAAGGTAGAGGCTCTTGACTGGAATCAAACCTGGGACCCTTCAGTCCTCAGGCTGATGCTGTATCCACTGAGCCAAACCTGTTTCGGCAAATCCTCTTTTTTTTAAAAAATATATATCTTTTATTAATTTTTTACAGAGAGGAAGGGATAAAAATAGTTGGAAACATCGATGAGAGAGAAACATCATCGATCAGCTGCCTCCTGCACACACACACACCCCTCCCCCGCCAGTGGGGATGTTCCCGCAACCAAGGTACATGCCACTGACTGGAATTGAAACCTGGGACCTTTCAGTCCACTGGCTGATGCTCCATCCACTGAGCCAAATTGGCGAGGGTATCTCTCTCTCTCTCTCTCTCTCTCTCTCTCTCTCTCTCTCTCTCTTTCTCTCTCTCTCTCTCTCCCCACTAAGGTTTAAGTCAAGTTCCAGTACTTCAGTGAACACTTCTCCAGCTGTCCTAGGATTTAATGAAAATCCATTTTCTTCAGATTTAAGTAAAAAGAGTTTTGTGTCCCTAATTATGAAAATTATTTCAAATTGTTTTATGAAAAGAAGTATCGCGTCACATGCTTATTATGTTTGACATAATAAAATCAGCAAAAAAAAAAGGGGGCCAGAAAATATGTCAATGATCTCTTGTTAAAAAAATCATCTTTTTCATTCTTGCATTTCTTTAGTCATGAACACTGATAGACTTCCTAAAAGAGGATCAGGTGCTCTGCCAGAAAATGGAAATATAATAGACCCTATTCGGTCAAAATTGCCAAAATGTCTTGCTATTATGGAGCTTGCTTCTTTGTAGAGATGGTGATGGGGGCTGGAAAGACATACAAACAAAGGAGACAAATTAGCAAATATAGACTATATTAGATGGTGGTAAGTGCTAAGGAATACAAGAAAATGGGAGAGGGATCTGAGTTTAGACAGGGTAGGCAGAAAACACCGAGGAGTATGACTAAATGACTAAAGGCATGAGTGAGTGACAAAGTAAGACTCAGATATCTGGTGGGTAGAGTGCTTCTGATACAATGGAAGGTAGGGTATAAATGCCAGAGTATTTGAGCACATTGGGCAAGGAAAAGGAGACCAAGTTCCAGGCGTGACTTCAGACTCAAGTGTGAGGTACTCTCTCTATGCTATTGTAAGGACTTGGCTTTTTTGAAATAATTGGAACATTGTGAGCAGGAAATCACGTGATCCGAAATCTGTGTTTATATAATCCTTTAAGCAGCTGCTTGAAGAGTGGGACAAAGAGGAAGTAGAGAGATCAAGGAGAGGGGCTATTGCAAAAACTTGGAGAGTAATAGTGACTTGTATCAGTGTTAACCCTGGAAGATAACAGGGTATGTGGGTGTGAGATAAAGAGGAAATTTAAGGATAATGGCCATGATTTAGAGAATTTTGTTTAAAGCAACTAGATGAAAATGATAGAGACTGAGAGAATTATAAAAAGAATATGTTTGGGTCAGGGCCTGGAAGTCAGGAGGTCAGATTTTTATCTGATCAGTTAAATGAATTGAGATGCTTATCAGAAAATTAAGATGTATTTTTGAAGTCTGAAATTTAGGGGAGGTATATAGGTTGAAGACATTAATTTGGGAGTCATTACTTATCAAGTGGCACTTAAATTTATGATCCAGTCAAGATTACTAAAGATATGAGATACAATGAATACAAAGAAGGGTATTCATAATGATTCTGGTGCACTCCTCAATGTTTGAATATTGGGTTCAATGAAATAAACTGAGAGCGGGCAGAGAGGAGGGAGAGAAAGCAGAGGAATATGTTATTGGAAGGCAGAAACATGTTTAAGGAGGGAGTAATCAATTCTGCTAAATACCCCTGAATCACTGGACTTGGCAACACAAAGATCACTGATGTTCTTGATCTTAATGTTTCACGGGCAAGCTGGGGGCAGAACATGAAAGAATTAGAAGACAGAAATTGGAAAAAATCAACAAGCACAATTTTTAAAGTCATATTGCTGTAAAGAAATGAGAGAAATTGAAGTGACAGGAGTAACCAGAAGCACAAGTGGAACTGGGGGGGGGGGGGGGGAGGGTGTATTATGTATTATTATTATTAACATCAGAAAAATAACAGAATTTTGAACATTAATGGAAAAGACCCAGTAGAAGAGAGGGATTGATCGAGGAGAAAGAGGGAAGAATTACTAAAACTCTGTCTTTGAGGAGGAGAGCGGGGAGCAGGGCAGGGCCTTTCCTGGGGTAGAGCCTAGTTTTCCAGAGAGGGATAGAACATACATGCATAACATGGAAGTATGTGGGGAGGTGAAATGTTGGGAAATTCTGTGTTCTCAGTTAGTGTAGGAAGCAGAGTCAACAGCTGAAAGTAAGAAAGGCAATTTGGAAATTTTAAATTGAAAATGTGAAAGTATTATTTAGGTCTTCAAAGATGTTTAGTCAATGATTCCTTAAAGATATTTAAGGAATGTAACTACTCAGGCATCTTATATAAAGTTTGTTACTTTATGTTTAATTGGAAGCAAGTATATAATTTTTAATAGGTTATACATTTTGACATATTAAAATATAGCTGTGACATGACTCTTTTAAATGCATCAAATTGAATTACAATACCTTTGCAATTTTATACTTATCATTATTCACTAAAAACATACATAAACACAAATTCTTCTTTAAGACATATATTTTGCATTTTTGTTCTGCCTAAATTGTATTTCCATTTTATTTCTTAATCTCATGAAATGTATTTTTAAGTATCAAGTCACTTATTGATCACTGAATATATTTGCTGCAATAAACATATTAAAGTAGATTAAAGTGTGTAATATAATAAGGCTTCGTTTTTTGAATTTTTTTCTTTTTGTTTTAATTCTCGTCAATTATTATTAGTCAAAATATTATTACTTAAAATTAGTGATTAATCATTTTCAGCCAAATTATTGGTGAAAATAACAATTATATACAGATACTATAAAGTTTGATGTATAATTATAAAATGTAGAAAGTAAATTTTATTAACACTGCCTAAAATGAAAAATACATCACAACTTGACTAAGAAATACTTCCCAGATGCCAATTTTGTAATTTATGTTATTGCTTGGTGCCCCTGGAGTTTTTATAACAGAGCAATGTACCAGAGAGAAATTTGAAATTGATGAGAATCATGCATCTTCTCTCTCCCTCAGTTTCTTCCTATTTTTCTCCTTTCTTTTCTCTTTTGTCTTTCCTTTTATATATAAATAGAGAGACATGTAATTGTAGAGTTACATGTGTTAAAGAAGAATCAATTGAATTCTTCAATAGACAAATCAGTTTTAGAAAAGGGAGCTCATGGAAAATCCAATCATAGGTCAATATATGGTCCTTGATTAAATTCTAGGATGAATAAAAAGCTATGAAGAATAAGAATACTTGGGGGATGATTGGAGGAGACTGAACATGGACTGTTTGTTAGAAAATATTATTTTATCCTGTGAGGTTTATTGGGTGTGATAACATTGCTATTGTTATAATAGAAGAAAGTCTTTATTGTTGCAAGAGACACACTCATTCTTTGGGAGTGAGGTGCCATGTTACCTGCCACTTATTTTCAAATGTTTCAGATAAGAAGTTGGAAAAAGAAATAGATAAAGCAAACGTGGCAAAATAATCATAAATAGAGATGATGGGAAAATTTGATAAAATAATCTTTTACTCTGCTCACTTTGTCAACTTTAATACACACGGTGAGAGTTCAATGTTTCTAGCCTATAACCCCTCTGGGATAGAATGATATATTGAGAGTTTAGGAATAAAACAGAAATATTATATATATAATCTGTAAGACTAGAAAAATGGCTTAGTACCATAGAAAGAAAGGGGAGCCAGTTTTGAGGCATAAAAATAAACCTGAGAATGTGGATATCTTATGCCATGTACCACAGCTTGCTCTTTTTCTTGACTATGATGTGTCTCAGAACAAATAGATTTTAAAATGGCTTTTCCCCTACTGGGCTCCAGCGCCCTAAAGAGTGGAGTTACAGATGATTTATTTTAAAAATCCAACAATTGGTTTCAAAATGTGTCCTAATTAATAGCCCTGAATCATAAAGGTCAAAGTGAATGTCCTCGCCCATGCTTAGCTCCTCGTGCATGGGAGGGTTTGGCCGCAGTCCCACTTCCCTAGAGACAACCAAATGCTTTAGTCACCAGTGTCAGTTTTGACTACAGAAATAATCCTCTTAGAGCGTGTTCTTTGTGATTAATAAAAACGAGAAGCAATTGCACCAAGGCCACATTTTCAGGTCATTTCATGATTATTTTTTGGCTCAACGATATTGAAAATTAAAGATTAAAAAATGAGATGCCTTTGAATTTCTAGATGGGACTAGTAATTTAGTGTCTGTTCTTCCCAAGATTATTCACAAATTAAGCTTTGTATTAGTCTTTTCTTTATTAGATCACAGGTATCCTTCTATGCTTTTGGAATGAGTTACATAACAAAACATAATGGAGATGAGCTATTAGATGTGTCTTCTCCCTTCCCTCATGTTGATCTTGCATCTAAATAAGTTCCTATATTTCACAGTTAGGTCCCTTTTTGGTGCTCTTAAAAACAATCTAAAGTTCTAGTTCCAAACAGTTTCATTCACCTTCAATAAGGGAAAAGTGACAGATGGGGCTGGGGGGAGAGGTGGAACTGTATCCCAAATGCTGGTAAAACTAACAAAAATCCTAATGGCTGCTGTTCTCATAAAGTTATGAAAAGGTGACATGACTTACAGACACACTGTAGTATGTACCAAATAGCATTTTAAAATTTAGTTTGAGATAGCTTTAGATTTACAGAAGAGTTACAGAGATAGTACAAAGACTTCCCATATACCCTTCACTAGCTTCACTTACTGTTAGCATCTGACATAATCACAGAACATTTATTAAAGCTAAGACATTAACATTGGTGTAAAACTATTACCTAAGCCACTCATATTTCCAAAGTTTTCCCCACTAAAATTCTTATTCTGTCACAAAATCACGTTGGAGTTAGTCATCACGTCTTCTTAATCTTCTCTAAACCTTGAGTTTCTCAGCTTTCCATGATCTTGACAGGTTTTATCAGTACTGGCCACAAATTTTTGTATAATGATCCTCGATTTGGGTTAATTTGATATTTCTCCAAGATTACATAGACATTGTAAGTTTTTGTTTGAAACACCACAGAGGTGAGACACCCTTCTTATTGTGCCCTCTCGGGGTAGTGCAGGTCATAGGTATTTAAAAATGCACATTTCTCTTGGGAAAAGTGAGGTAAAGAAAAGTAGTGAGACCCTCTGCTGGCATTTTTGGCCTGTTGATCATAAGCCAACACTATAAGCTAGAAGGTAAGGGCTATAAGAATGCCAGCACTTCTTTCTGTCAACCATTGCCACCTCTGACATCCCAACAGTGAACTCACGGAACATTATTCCTGCCAGGGCATACGTCTGTCTCTGTACCAGGTCTCTGTACTGCCTCTTCCAAGCATGCAACATTCCGTATCTACTGTTTATCTTCTGCTGTCAACTGTGACCACTAGCAGGAGGCCGTGCCTGCTATTCTTTCCTTTGGTTCCAACTAAGAAAATTTCTGATAATCTCAAAAGGGGGGGGGGGGCATCACTCTCCTTCTCCCTTTCATTTTATCTCTCCTCTCTTTTATTCTACACCTGAGCAGAGCAGAGAGGCTCAGCCTAAAGCTTCTACTAGGGGAGTCCACCTTCATTCTTTGGTTAATTCTCACTTTGGAGTTAGAGGTTCAGTGAATAGTAATAATATTTTTAAGTAACAGGGAAAAAGGGAGAAGGGAGGACAAACCACCTGTTTGTAACATGCATTCCTTCATATCCCTTAATTCTGAGAATCCTGTGAGGTAACTATTATTACCCCTATTCTATAACAAGTTGAGTAGAGTTCAATAGGATTAAAATCTTCAAAGGCATCCAGGTAGTAAGGGGTAAAGACCTGGGGTTATAGCATGCCCCCTTTCTTTCACACACTTTCCGAGTCTGTGGTTGAAAGAGCACATCTTCCTGATATCACCAATGAAATCCCAATTCTGATCCCATTCTTCAGGGTAGTTTCCCTGGTAATTTCCCTGAGATCATTGATAATATTTTTGTGCCTCCGACCCCTTTTGCAAATAAGAAATTATGTGAGCAATAAGATCCACAGCACACAGGGTTTTGTAAAATTCTTATTCAATGCTACTCAGCTGTATATGGATTGGATCCTGCTAGAGGTGAGGAAGGTTTTTCTTTGTCCCCCTCAAATAGCTTTCACGTGGCTGGTCCTACTCTACTGCAAATAAGTAGTTACAGATCATGCAATCCTAAAATACAAAGCATGTTTCTCTGTTTCTGATGGCTCCTTGATCCACACTCAACAGAAACTAAGAATTCCTTGAATATAGCAAAATTAGAAGAAACTCAACATAAAGACTCTGACCTTTACTCTTGGCTTTAATATCATATGTGCAAAGATCTTGGACTTGCAGAACAAATTTCTTCATGTGCAAGGCTTTGGGTTCCTATTAAAGTGAAAAGTCCACCTGGTAACACAATTCCGATGGAGGCCTGGGCAGCCCAGTGCTTCCCGGGCGCTTTTCATTTCATGGGAGGTTCCATGCCTGAGTGGCTACTTGATAATCTCTCCAGGTACCACTCGTCCAACATCCTGCATTGCTGTTTCCAGCTCTTACCAGGAACCCTTAGAGCAGTGGCTCTCAACCTTTCTAATGCCTCCACCCCCTAATACAGTTCCTCATGTTGTGGTGACCCCCAACCATAGAATTGTTTTTGTTGCTACTGCATACAAATTTTGCTACTGTTATGAATCGCAATGTAAATATCTGTGTTTTCCAATGGTCTTAAGCAACCCTGCTAGCAGTTCTCAACATGTGGTTGGGGGTCACCAGGACATGAGGAACTGTATGAAAGGGTTGCAGCATTAAAAAGGTTGAGAACCACTTCCTTAAAGGACGTAATCCTTGCATGCTGATGGACTTCAGCCAAGTCAGTTGTGAGTTGTCCCTCAAAGCGTGTTGTCAATTAGAGCTGCACACAGATATTCCAGGTCTCCTTTCCTTTTCGCAGATAGCAGCCTGAACCTCCTTTCTCACAGTGAAGTTAGCTGTGGCCATGTTTAAATACCAATCTTCCCTTCGCTACTTATGTGACTTGGACTAAGTTTCCTCACTTGTCAGCGGAGGAAGCACTTAATTCAGAGGGTTGTCATGAGGGTGAAGCGAGCAAGTAAAGCACCTAGAAAAGACACTGCTAGGACTTTCTTTTCATTTTCCTTCTCTCATTACTGTAAACAAAATCAACCTTTACCTCCTTTTCACTCTCAGAGCATATAACTCACAGGCAGCTTCAGAGAACAAATATTCCCATAGTATAACTGATTCTAACAAGTTGCTATCTTCCATCAGAGTGGAAAAAAAATAGTGGGCAAATATTATTTCTTATAAAGGTTTGTGTTTTCAGTTCCTGGACAGCTCCAGGATATAGTACAACAAAATGTGTATTAATTAAGTGACAGACAACAAATGAATGAATGGAAACTTAAACTAATTCTTCAAAATCCAGTCTATTTGCTCCCTCACCTATCTAGGTGACATTTGGCTTTTATTCCCTCAGATATCTTTAATGGTTATTTTTTTTCTTTCTTGAAATTACATTAAACAATCTATTTATCTATCATCTATCTATCTATCTATCTATCTATCATCATCTATTTGCCTATCTATATATCAATCTATTTTAGAATACGTAACATTGGAAAACTCAGAGTTTGCTATCCTTACCTGTAAATAATTCAATTCAGACAAAAATCAGCCACAGAGGAACTACTATAATTAAATAAGTCCTTAATATGTGCTTGGCTCTCTGCTAAACACTTGATATAATTATTTCATTTAATCTTCTATCAGCCCTATGAAGCAGATAGTGTGGTCACCATTTACACTTGAGGAAACTGAAGTTTAGAAAGATGAAATTACTCAGTATCACAAAGCTACCAAGAAATGACTAGAATTCTCTTCTTTTTGGCCCAAAGCCTGACCTCACAATCACTGCAGTGACACTCTTTCTGAACTATGTACCTCTGTGCCACCCACCCCTGCCCCTGCTTGTAGCAAAGTGCTTGGAACACAATGAATATTTCATCCATTCTGTTAAATATGAATTCAATAATATTCATGAGCTTTTAGTCATTTTGAGTTTATTTGCACATTTTACCCAAATTCCTAAGCATTTCAGATTAGAAAACTTCAAGCTCAATGACTGCAACTCACCCATGATGCTACTTTTGACCAAAGTATCCAACATCTTGTCAATCTAACAACATGCCTCCATTGATACACAATAGATGCTGCTCAGTTTCTATTTTTAAGAAATACATAATTTAAATTAATATAATAAGATTTTATCTTACTTGGGTATTATGTAATATTAAATCACATTTAGGGTGTCAAATGCTCATTCATTCGTTTGTGCTAATGACTGTTCATTTCTCAACCTGCTGTATGACCCATATCTTCAAATTGTGGAAATTTTCTGAATTGTATCTGTTAATTTGACCCGGATTTCTCAACTGTTATTTCCATTTTTGTCTGTGGATTTAACTCTTGTGCTCCTGATCTCTACTCCTCATAATCAGATTAACGCAGCTAAAGCTGCTCCAGGGAAGGGGTCCAAGCCATGGCTAATAATAGTAGTTGCCCTACTTCAGTCTATTTTCAACACAGTAGCCAAGAGATCCTGTTCACGCCAAAGTCAGGCCAGCTTCCAGTTGCTTCTTCCTCGCTCACAGTAAAAGCCAAAGCCTTTGCTCCTACAACATTCCCTAGTATCCTTACTCCTTTCTTCTGATTGTATTTATGGTTAGTTTTATTCTAATACATTCTCTTATAGCACATTATCTTCTTTGCTCAAACGTGACAGGATACTTCCACCTCGGGGCTTTTTCACTTGCTATTTCCTTGTCTTTTCACAGATATTTTTCCCCCTCATCTTAGTTAAGTCTTTATTCAAATGTCCCATTTTCATCAAGGAATTTTCTGACCTCCTTAATTAAATTTGCATTATCCTAACTTTGCTTTGTCTTCAACCAGCACATTTATCATTATCTAACATATTCTATATTTGCTTGTTTTGTTTATTAACTACTAGAGACAAGTGTATGGATTCGTGCACATTGAAAGAAAATTAATTAGAAGTTGGTCAGTGGGGCAGGATTGGGCTAACCTGGACACTCCCTGGAGCCAAACTCCCACGATCCCTTCCTGGTGGCTGCGGAGTGAGTGGGGTCCCTTTGTCAGGTGGGGTCCCTCAGCCTGGCCTGCAGAGATCTGGCCAAAACTAGTTCTCCGATATCCCCCAAGGGGTCCAGGAGTGCGAGAGGGCATTCTACAAAGTTGCTGTCATACAGGGTGTTGAATGTAAATGCAAGTGTGCAGGAAAACAGATTTGGGGCCAACAGTGCCCCAGCAACAACATAATCCACAGCTGAAGGTAGAATCCTGTGGCCCCGTGGATAATTTGGCTCCCTCTTCTCTGGTCTTGGGCTGTATCACCTGAGAACTGCCACAGCTTGGCAGCTCCTGCATTGAGCATCTGCCTCCTGGTGGTAAGTGTGCATCATAGCGACCAGTCGGACGGTCAGGTACTTAGCATATTAGCCTTTTGTGTATATAGATTCCCTCTGAACACTGTATGCTTCGTGACAGAGGCACATTATTTTATTTTGAGTCTTGTTATCTTATGAGGCCTAAAGAAGTACCTGCTGCCTAATAGTTTCCCAAAACACACTTACCAAATGACAGGATAAATAAGTAAATATACTTTCCACTATTGGCTTCTGCAAACGTTTGAGGCATGGATCATTGTTACTAAACAATACTAGCTGGTTTATAAAAGCTAATATCATGTGGTTGTATTTTCCTATCTCTTTATACATATTGTGAGAAGTGTATCATCCATATTTTTATTTTTTATGTGAAAATTTAACAAGAATATGCTAAAGGCAGTGTTATTTCCAAGGTGAAGATCAGCTCTTAAGTATATGTAGTGTTCTTATTTTCATTTTCTGCTAAGTAGATCAAAGAATAAGAAAATGAAAGGCAAAAATGCACAGGACTAGAGACGCCACTGTAGTTTTGAAGGGGACCAGATCTAAGCCCTGGCACAGACAGAAAATTACACAATGAGCAACACTTCCTCGAAGTAAAAGGAATGAGCATTTTGGAGCACTTCTCTTTTCCTGTGGAATACCATATTTTCATGAGAGTCATGCTCTGACCTGACTTGTAATTTTAAGAAAATAGATCAAATGACCTTTTCTCACGATGAACCAAACTTTCAAACTCTTAGAGAATCTGAACTCAAATGAATCTAAATTTATTTTTTTATTATTTATATAAATTATATCTAAGAGTTAGTAAAATTGGGCCACCATTTACTATCTAATACAACTCACACTGCTCCCTTTGTTTGGAATGTCTCCTCTAGCAAAAAGTATGGCCTCCATCGAAAGGTATCTGCCTACAGAAATTTTAAGAGAGAAGTAAATAGAGGTGGTACAGGAGAGTAGAGAACGGTAAAGAGAGAGACAGAGACAGAGGCAGAGAGAGAGAACGAATTTAATTTGAAATGAAAGAAGAACTCAATTAGTGTGTGTGTGTGTGTGTGTGTGTGTGTGTGTGGTGTGTGTGTGTGTGTGTGTGTGTGTGTGTGTGTGTGTGTGTTATCTCCAGGCTAAACATCCCCTCCTACCATAGCCAACACCTTTCTGATTAATCCTCTTCTCTCATTATCTCCCTCCCATTGCCACTGTCCTGGTCCAGATCAATTCTCTGGTAAGGACGGCAGTAGCAGTCTTTTAATTTCCTGCCATTTAGAATCTTTACTATCCAGACAGCCTTTCAGGGTTCCAAAATATGTCCCTGAAATTCAGATCTGTCCATAAGATTGGAGAGAGAGAGAGAGAGAGAGAGAGAGAGAGAGAGAGAGAGAGAGATTTCTAATATATACATGGGAAAGATCAAATAGTTTAACTTGGCAATACCCAGTTTTTCACAACCTGACTCTGATCAAATTTTCCAGTGTAACTCTAGTTAGACAAGTCTAGATACACATGTGACTATTCACTCATTGTTTCATAAAAAGAATAAGCTTTAATAAATGAAGAAGAAAATAAGAGATGCAAACCATTTTTGTCATTTATGCAGTTTTTGACAACCTTATAGGTAAGATATGAGCCAAAATCTATAGTCTTTGCTCAGAAATTAATTTCCCTGGGTACAGAAGTGGAGTGGATTGTGCTTTCTTTTCTCTATTTATAAATCCTACATTTAAAAAAATTGACTTTAAACCTTAGTTGGTGGCTTTGCATACACATAAAAATAGTTATTTTAAGCAGAATCTACAATATATAGAAAACTGGGGCAAACTGCGAAGTAATGTTTGGTTTAAAACTCATTAAGGAGAAAATCTTTTTGGTTGTTATAACTTAATAAATAGCCTCTATTTATCCAAAGAGCAGACTACTTTAAGTGATATGCAACAGTTAGAATGAAGGCCTTGATTTTTACATCCAATAATAGTAATTCACATCTCGATTTCCAAATAATGACAAATGCCTGTAACTTCACTTTTGCAATCCTCTGAGGAAATGAATTCATTGTAAGTTAAGATATTTTATTTTAATCCTTTAAAGAGTATTTTTATGAGCATTTTATCCATATAAAATTAGGATCTTTTGGAGCTCTGTACTCTCTTACAATTTATTCCCATGTAAGTAAACTCTTTATTAAGAGCATGCAATTAGGAAAAAAAAAACCACTTTAGAGAGATATCATGGTATCCCTCTTTTTATTGAATTTATTGGGGTGTCACTGATTAATAAAACTACAGTGGTTTCCAATATGCAATTCTATAACACTTCCTCTGACTATTGTGTTGTATGTTCACCATCCAAATTCAAGTCTCTTTTTACCACCGTTTATCTGTCCTTTACCTTCTTCTACCTTCCTCTACCCTCCCATAGCATGTTATTCTGATACAACTTTATAATGTATTTTGCAATATATTTTGCAACATCCCATAGTATGTTATTCTGATACAACTTTATAAGCTGTCACTTATTCTTTTATTATAAAGAAAAACCCTTCTGTATTCTTAGTACCTGTCTTCTGATACATTTGGTGTGCATTTCTTCAGTGTTCTTTCCTACTTTAATCACACATGTACAAACTAAAAGGAATTTAATAAGAAAGTATAACATATTCCTATCACTGACATCTCCATGAATCTTATGTCACATATTTGCTTTTAAAACGCTATAAAAATGACCTGACTATTAAAACCATGCTTTATTTGTAATAAATCATATCTCAACAGTAATGAAGTCTACGATAAGGCTACATTCCTCCTTCCTAGCAGCTTGATGTACTGAATGTTTGGCATAAATCAAAAGGAAATTTATTGTAGAATAAATGCTTTCGTTTCTCAGAAATCTTGACAATTATCCAACATGTTTGTAAACACACTCTGATAATACAAAAATCCAAATGCATATTATTTATGTTGATGAACATACTGTGCTTACTAATTAAGTTAATAAAATGTAAATAGCAAATAATTCTAAACAACGTGCCACAGTTATTTCAGCTTCATCATCATTTGCCTGATTCATGTTTGGATCTGGCTGCTCTTCAGCATTTACTCTGATGTGCAGTCCAGGCTTCTCCCATCAGCTCAGGTTCTCATATTGGAACTTCTTAGTAAGTGGGCAGCATCTGGATGTTGCAAAATCATGTCAAACTCAGTGTCCTAAAAACTTACTCTCTGTATAGCTTCTTTTTAAAAATATTTTTCCATAGTTGTGTGAATGTGTTTTTATGACAGACCTCTTTTTTCAAATCAGAAATATAGTAGTTATTCCATACTCCCTCCCCCCCCCCTTTTTTCCCCTCAGCATTAACATGCAATGAGCTATCAAGACATACTTTCTACTTCAGATATATTTCTGGGATCTCATTCCTTCTCTCCTTGCCCACTGCTCTCATCATCTCTCATCAAAACTCTTACCAAGTTTCCGTTACATGTACCTAGGAAGATTCTTAAATTCCGAGCATACCAAATTTTCGTTCTTCATGATTGAAATTGTTTTTAGAAAATAGTCCTTACAATATAACTATTTTCTTGGCAGTGAAAAATCAAGGAAAAATACTTCTTGGATTTATAATTCTTTGTTTTTTTTAATATATTTTATTGATTTTTTTACAGAGAGGAAGAGAGAGGGATGGAGAGTTAGAAACATAAATGCAAAAGAAACATTGACCAGCTGCCTCATGCACACCCCCTACTGGGGATGTGCCCACGACCAACGTGCATGCCCATGATCAGAATCGAACCTGGGCCAAACCAGTTTCAGCAGATTTATAATTCCTATGTAGTTTTTATTTTGAAAGAAAACAGTATAGAAGAGTGGAAAAGTACATTGGATTCATTTCAGATAGATTTGTTTTAGAATTCCAGAGATCAAATACTGTCTTTATGCTTGTTTATATTCAGTCAGATTATGCAACTACCCACAGATACTCTGCTCACTGCTAAACTGAGGCTATTTCCTGGTAGAGTTGTTGTTGAGATTAAATAAGTAAAGTAGATATAATGTAAAATCTTCTGGTCTCTTTTTGTCAACTCTACTAAACATTAACTTCCAGTTACCAGATATTTATGTATTCATTTGGTTGTCCAGGGTTGAATTATGTTCCCCTGCAGCTAATGAAGTCCTAACTCCTGTGTGGCCTTATTTGGAAATAAGAGCGTTACAGATGATCCCATTCAGATGAGGTTATTTGGTTTGGGTCTTAACTCAATATGATTGTGTCCTTATAAATAGGGAAAATTTGGACAGACAGACAGACAGACACATACCTGGAAAACAATGTCAAGATACAGGGGAACACTATCTACAAGGAATCCCTGAGGCAACCAGGGGGAGGCAAGAGGCATGGGACAAATTCTCCCTCACGGCTCTCCAAAGGAATCTATCCTGCCAACACCCAGATTTCAGACTGAGCATCTACAACTGTGAGGCGATCAATTTCCGTTACGGAAATACAGCTCATTTTGTAACACTTTGTCACAGCAGCTGCCAGAAGTGAATACAGTTGTTTTATGTAAATTTTTCTATTGTTGTATTAACTGTTGTAGAAGGTTAAGGAAAGACATGCAGCTGAAATATGTAGATCACTTGTCTGAACATTTAGTAAAATACCATGAGTATCTAGATAGTTAATGAAAGATATTGATAATGCCAGACACGAAACTCGATTGAACCCAGAGGAAAACACGTTAAATAAATTATCCTGATTTGGAAGGCTACATGGGCAAAAGAGAAGCTAAATTAAATCATGTATGTGACATTTGTCCATAACTTCTCCCTGTCTGTCTGTCTACCAAGTGGAATTCCATGTAGCTCTGAGTAAATGTTTGATTGTTCAGATTCTATTAGAGAAATGGAATGTCATGCTAGCTGGTGGAGGATTTGTCAGGGCATATTAAATGGCTGAATGAGATCACGTAGTTAGTAATGAATTCCACAGAACAGGGGTCCAGGAACTGCTCTCCTCCCCAGTCGGAAAGTCTCCAGCCTCCAGCCTCCAGCCTCCAGCACCCTGCCACGGCCAGGAAAATAAGCCATGGCAGCACCAGAACCACCGCTTACTGCTCCAGGGAGATCTGTGCCACATGCCGCCTCGCAGAGAAGCAGACAGGATGCTGAGGCCTCTGGAAGGCTGCCACGGAAGCCCCACTCCCTCCTCTGTGTGCTGTCATCCAGTAGAGAAGAAGCCACAGAAAGAGCTTTCTGAGTGAACGTGAAGCTGGCTACGCCTAAATCACATCGGGAGCTGTGGCTGCAAGAGCATCTTGAGAATGTAGGTTATGGCTTTCCACATTCTGTTATTCAAGGCCCACTAGAAAGAGGGTGGGATGTTTTGAACATCCACCCTTCCCACCAGATAAACCAGTAAGGCTGGTGTCATATGGAAGTGCTTTAGGTGCCCAATGAAATTTTTAATATAGCCACTGAGTCTTCATTGTCATTGCCAAACGATTTCCTTCCTGAAACTCCCACCTTTGAAGTCCTGTCAGAGACAGCTTGAGCACTGCACAACACTGCTTTTCTAAGTTGCTTTGAGTTCCTATATTCTTCTAAGTTCTCCCTGACTACTCCAGAGCAGGTTCCTTCTCGAGTCCTGCCCACGGTACTAACGTTGAGAACTTAGTCCTAGTTACAGGTGTCGGGTCTTAGCCCCTCTGCCTCGGGCTGGACCTCCTAGGACGCTGTGTCTTAGACGGAGAAGCCATGAGAAATTGTGGGTGTATAAGAATGAGTCTTTATTACAGAAGCCAGTGGACTTAAGTCATTAGACAAAACAGTTCTTTACAGCAAAGTTCCATATATGCAGCCATACACAGGCTGGTAAATACATATCTTTCCTGCAAAAGCAGCATTAATCTCTGTGCTCACAGCCATTATCTGAGCAGCCACACTCTACCTCTAAACTCACCACCTCACATCTGCAGCTTCTCCTGTCTCTTCTGCCCAGCACACTCTGGTGAACATGGTAGCTGTATCTGAGCTTTCTTCTTTTTTTAAATATATTTTATTGATTTTTTTACAGAGAAGAAAGGAGAGGGATAGAGAGCTAGAAACATCGATGAGAGAGAAGCATCATCCATCAGCTGCCTCCTGCACACCCCCCACTGGGGATGTGCCCACAACCAAGGTACATGCCCTTGACCAGAACTGAACCTGGGACCTTCCAGTCTGCAGACCGATGCTCTATCTACTGAGCCAAACCGAATTCAGTTGTATCTGAGCTTTCTACGAACTCTTAGCCTTACAACGTAGCAGTACAAGCCCTCAGCTCTGTCTCTCCAGCTTTGTCTGAGCTCTGTAGCCTTAGTGACATACTTTTAATACTACTTACACAAAAGAGGCTAGTTGCCAACAGTGACATCAATTATTTTGGCTACAGAAGGGCACAGTGTACCATGAGATCGCTATGGCCTTACACCTGCTTATGGTGTCTTAGCCTAGGCACAGAGTGGCCTTGGACATTCGGTGTATTAACAACAAGGCCTCTGTGCTTTAATTGGCCTTGACTGCCAGGCATCTCTGGCGTGGTTCCCAGAAGTCCAAACTTTCAGACTACACTGCCTGCCACCTTTCTACATTGCAGTAACTTAAAGACATAGTTCAACTTGTTTCCTTCATTCCTTAAAGATTTTAACACCTGGTTTACCACAGCTTTTGTTTTTCCAGTTAGAATTTTTTGATGATTCAATATTCATGCAAAACAATCTCATTTTTTCACTTTCAAAATTATATATAATGTCCTACTAATAACAATAGCACACCCTGATTCCCATAATCTCTATTTTAAACATATTTTATATGTACTGTCTTCTCATTTCTAACTACTCTCTCACCCAAAACTCAATACCACTTCAAAGCTAGAAGGACTCATATCTGCTGCATATCATCTCTTCATTCTTTCTCATGTCCTCACATCCCTAGCTATCTTAGATACTCTAAACCATCATTACAATCATCATTATAATTTTTCAGATTTCTTCACCCTTTCAAGTATCTCTTTCTCTTCTTGGACACTCTCAAAACTACTTTTCCTGCCTTGTAACTTTCCATAACATCTATGTATCATCTATCTATCTATCTATCTATCTATCTATCTATCTATCTATTCATCCATCTATCTATCATCTATTATCATCTAGCTAGCTAGCTGCTTCTTTCCCTACTTGACTATAATTTCCATGATGTCATAGACATTTTTATTCACTACTGTTGTCCCAGAATGGGCAATAGAGTCTGGTATATAGTAAGAGCTCAATAAATATTTACTGAGTAAATTAATGACATAATTATTTTTTATTTTTTAAAATATATTTTATTTATTTTTTACAGAGAGGAAGAGAGAGGGATAGAGAGTTTGAAACATCGATGAGAGAGAACCATTGATCAGCTGCCTCTTGCACACCCCCATCTGAGGATGTGCCCGCAACCAAGGTACATGCCCTTGACCAGAATGGAACCTGAGACCTTTCAGTTCGACGCTCTATCCACTGAGCCAACCCGGTTTTGGTGACTTAATTATTTTGTAATAATTCCTTTGTTTAACTAGAACACTGACTGCCATGTTAAAGGTGCTCAAATATTGTGTTGTATAAATAAACCATACCGTATTCCAATTCTAAATGAAGCAAATCCTTAAAATTCTACTTGGACTATCCAAGAAATTTAAATGGAAAAATTCATTTTGTAAATGATATATAAGAAATAACAAAGCATTCTATTCTCTTTGCTATATATCATGAACACTGAATATATACCTTTGAAATTTCTCCTTTTTAATTTTTCTTTATAAAATATCCCACATTTTTAATGATAATTAATACAGTTAAAATAACAATATAATTTTTTAAAATTAAAAATATGTGTGATAATTAATTGAATAAATTCTTAAATTGGTCAATTAATTTTATTAATGTTGTTTTAAAACTATTATTCTCTTCAAATTCATTCTACTCTCTTCAATCTGTCTTTCAGGAAGAAAATTAAATAGCTTGAATATTTAAAGATTCACTTTAGTGAAGCCTTTTAGCATTCATAATGTAGTTCCCAAGTTATTAATTGCATCAGTTAAATCAACCATGAGAATCTATTAATAAGAAATGGAGAAGAAAATGAAATTAGTAAAAACTATTTAAACTGATTGGCTAATTATAAAAATATACACTGCACACGCATAAAATAAGGAGCCTTCTCAGTATACTGACAGGCATCTATCTTTGACTGAACAGCAATGCTGCTTTCGTTGCAATAATGCACCATTCAGAGATCTATAGTATATCAAAGTGCATGAAATAGTACACTTAAAGAAATGTTTCAAATCCCGTGTAATTAACATGCTCCTAAGACTCGCAGTCTTTAATTGTAGGGCTTTCTAGCCTTCTAGTAAAGACTATTTACTAATTTGTAAATAGTTTGCACTTTTTATTGCACACTGTGTGGAGTTACTAATTTATCTGGGTTTATGTATTTGTAACTCCACAAATGTGCAATAAAGGGTGCAAAAGACAATTACAGTTTTCTTCCCTTTTTCCTTTCCTCCTTCTTTCTTTCCTTCCTCCAACAAATATTTTTTGGTCACCTACTATGTGCCTGGCACTTCGACAGGTTTGGAAGGATAACAAATAGCGAGACAGACAAGGTGACAGATCTGAAAGAGAGGAGGCAGTCCACCAAGACAAGAGCTGTGAGGAAGGAGCCAGCGTTGGTGCTTGTCCTCCTGGAGAGCATCCACGACTTTTCTCTGTTGGGAAAAGCACTGCCTGTTCTAAGATCCAGAGTGCTGGGAACAGAATGCCTGACAGTGAGTGTGTGAAGGGAAGAGAGAGCATAGATAGGTAGGCAGGATTGACATCATGCAGTGCCTGGTAGCCTGGGGAGGGAGTTGGGTTTATAATGCTTTTTGGGGAGGAAGGGAAGGTGGAAAAGAATCAAATTATTTAAAAACCATTTTTTAAAGATATATGTTACTCTATTTTTTACAGAGAGGAAGAGAGAGGGATAGAGAGAAACATCAATGAGAGAGAGAATTATCAATCAGCTGCCTCTTGTACACCGCCTACTGGGGATATGCCTGCAACCAAGGTACATGCTGCTGGCATTGGCTTCCCTCTGGGACCCAGGACCCGGGCTTCCCTCTTCTCGCTGCTGGCAAGCACCCAGGACCCGTTTGGCTTCCCTCCCATCCCAGCTTCGTCAGGAAGGACATCCAGAATGATGTTCAGAAGATGTCTGGTCTATTTAGCATATTACCCTTTTATTATTATAGATTTTCTATGCCCACACTTAAGTTCACCAATAAATAAGTAAATAAAATGAAATATTACACTAGCAACACAAGCTACAAAAACTGTCATTAAACATATTTCCTCAGCAACTTTAAAATAATTATCTCAATAATCAGCAACAGAAAAAATGTGCGGAAAGCAAAATTTATTCTTCTCAGAGTCATGGTACTACAGTGCTCACCCACACAACAGAATAAGCAGCATGAACAAGAAAAAAAATACATTTCACATGTAAAACAGTCATTCTAAGATTATATGTAAGTTAATGGATAAAAAACATATTTTATAATAATTATGAGAATAGATAATTGTGATATTTTATTACTAGTAAAATTTGTCATAACAACAAAATTGGTAAGATATAATGAGAATCTGAAAATTAGAAAGAAACTTAGAGATCAACTTCCAGGTTTATGAAATCACTTCTGGAAGTAACTGAAAATTAATTAAATACATATTAACTAAATAAATGTAATGAACACATACTGTGTTACTCAGTTTCCTAAAAGGTTAGCATTATCTTTAGTGCAATCTTGTTTCCCCAATCATAATCTTTGGCCACAGTTAGTTGAATCAAAATAGTCTTCTGAAATAAAAGCAGCCATGACATTTACCAGAGGAAATTTATGACTTGGGTGATCTGGCTTTAACAAATGAGTTAATCCAATCAAACAAGAGATTTTAGGGGTTGTTATTAGTGAGCTTTACAGCTGGAAGGTTGTGTACCCTTACGTTCTGGAGTGGATATTTTCAGGTTTGCACAAATTGATGACTAAGCCAATTTGTAGAGCAAGGAGGATAGAGAAGACATAAAAAACAACAGTGAGATAAAATCGTGCAGTACCAGGCAGCTCAGCTCCGAAAGGCCTGCCAGTTCTCATGAAGTCACATAGTTCTTTCGCTCCATTTTTGGATTTAGTGAGGCCCTTCAAACCATTATAATTAATAGCCGCTGTTTTTTATTTAATTCACATGTGTCTGTTAATTGTAACTGAAGGAGCAGTGGGTGGGAAACGCAATAAATCAACAATAAAAGAAAACACAAATAAGAAACTATGTAGTTAGAAATTTTACTCAATGTACAAAAGAAAAGAGAAGAAAAGAAAAGAGAAGAGAAGAAAAGAAAAGAAAAGAAAAGAAAAGAAAAGAAAAGAAAAGAAAAGAAAAGAAAAGAAAAGAAAAGAAAAGAAAAAGCTATTTAGCTTCTCTGTAAATATCTAGTTACTGGAAGCCATGTCTTTTGGATACAGTCTATTCCATTTTTAGAATTTTAGGTACTAATTATTATCAAGCCCTTAATATTATGGTAAAATCTATCTTGATCTTCATTTATTAGCAAATCAAGAATTGTGTCTACTCTTTAGTTTGCCTCAAACCATAACTTCATTCTTTTTAGCAGATTGCCTAGAAATGCTTTTAAATTTGTTGTTTGCATCTCACTCCTTCTCAATGTATTAACTGAAATAGTTTCTCACTCAGAAGCAAAAGCCCCTTTATCTCAACCAATAACTTGTTTCCATTTGTCAAATATCAATTAAGAGTTTTCTATTAATAGTATGTTCCTCATGTATCTGTTTTTCTTTTTTTCTCTCTCTAAAATACAGCTGACATTCCAACTTTGTGTTATAACACTGATATGAATGCTTAGAAGGGGCACTTAGCCTTCTGAGCAAAGTAGGGTCCAGTTTCATATCCAATATCACCAATACCTGGCTGAAGGAAGGGATTATATATTTAAGTGTTATAAAGGTGATGAAAAGGAAACTGGTTAAAATGTTCAAAATGCTTAAAGGTATTCAAGTATGGCACTGTTATAAATGATGCTATAATATTTTAATATAAAAGAACACTCCATAAAGGTACTAATTTTCTCCAAAGATCATTTATGATTCTAGGGTCTACCAAATTTATACATATATTCTTATATGGTGTTTATGTTCAATACCCTTTTTATCCTACTTCTTATGCCCAAGTTATTTTTTAATTGGTACTGAGAAGACCTCAAAATCTGTGAGAAATCATTGATGATAGGTTATGCTCAGATGCAGACTTTCCACAGTGATTTTTCATTGCTTATGAGCTTTTAAAACTTGTAAAGTTTTGGGTGGGAGTAAAATTATTTGCAAAATTGCTCTGAATTAGAAATAGTTCTAGTGATGAATGTGAAAAAAATGTATTAGAACTTACCAATGTTATGGCAAAGATACTCTTTAATTATAATGGTTCCTATATTCATAATTTTTTGCTTCAGGTAGTTGCCCTAATCTAGCAACATTGTATAATGACATCATTTACCTTTAGGTCATTACTACCTTGCTGGACTTTTTACCAAGTAAAAGAAGGGATACAATGAAGGAGGCCAATGTTTTGAAATATTGCCAATGAATTTTTTTTCTTCTTGGAAACCAAGTTGTTTTCTTGTAACATTTTTATTCTTTTAGAATTATTTTAGAGAAAGTCATGGTGGGATGCCAAAGACCAAAAATTCATGATTGAACTTTGAGCTGTAAAATCAATAATTCATAGAAAGTCAGACTTTCAAAATAGAGTAAAAGCTTTTCTAGAAACAACCAAAGCATAGTTTACAATCTCTCAAGAACCAAAGTTAAGATGACAGACCATGAAGTTAGAAGTAAGAGCAGATAAAGTAACTGACATACAAATAGGTTTGGATGGACTGAACTAATTCAGGTAGATCGGAGAACTGAGCATCTTGGGGATATTCCCTGCTTCCCTCTGTGTAGCCCTAGAAAGCCCCCGTGTTCTCAGAGAAGCACATGTTAGCAGGTGCAATGGCCAACAGGTAATGACTGAAGAAATTGTCTACATGAATATACATGACAAAGGCCTCAGACGATCTGAAACACTCCAACCTGGAATATGAAGCATGCAGTTGAAATCTTCAGGGCAATGGACACCACAGGCTATGTGGAAGTTCTGAGTGGTGTGGATTTCAGGAGGCCTGGTTTCGGGAGTCTCAGAGCTTGGGAACTCTTGATTACAGGCAAAGGCTAGGTCTACAGTTATCAGCAATGGGCTCCAGAACAATACTTGTAAGATCAGATGGGGCCAACCACCCTTCAGGGGACAGCAGATCATGATGCCCAGATTTCTAGAAGGTAAAATTTCACTGCAGATGATGCCTGCCATGAGATTATGCTGAGACAACTAAATGGAAGAAATTTTAATTCAATACCACAAAAATACCTGTTTCCCCCTCCACCCTGATACTGTCTGTACAAGAAGGGAAGGAGTAAAGTTCATAAGCATGGAAAGAAACACATCTCCCCCTCACCCCTCCCCCTCCCCAAAATGGACTAATTATGTAAAATTATACTATTTTAAGCTGAAAGAAACTAAGGTCTCATTTATGATAGTATCGCACATTTCTTCACCTAAAACAATGAAAGCTCAAGTATAAAAATATATCCATTGTAGAAAATAAGAATATGTGAAGGATTTTTTATTAAATTTAGGAATTGTATGAAATTTTCAGGTCCATTATAAGAATATTAGCTTGAAATACTTCTTCATTCATATTGCCCTTGTTATAGGTGAATACAAATCCACCTTTTATATATGAAACCAGAATAAAATACAATGTAAAAACTTTAGCAAATTGTGCTATTAGTTACTACACTAAATTGGTCAAGTTATAAAATACAAGCAAAACCAGATTTTCACATTTGTTCCCTAAATTCATTTTCACACATCATCAAAGCAAAGTCTTCAGTGAAAATATGAGTGCCATAAATATAGTCAGCTTCTCAGCATGCATAGAATACACTAGAAGAATTGTCATAGCACTTAAAATTCATCCATCCCAACAAAGCTGACAACTATTATCTACTTCACCATAAGATTAGCTGAAGATAAACTTGTAACAAGATAAATGTATCATAGTTTCTGAATTATCAACACAGTTATTCTCACTGGCTCAGCAGAATTTTCAAATTTTACTCTAACGTACTCATGAATATTGAAGATTGCATATAAATTATAATTGTTGTTGTTAATATCCGAGGATATTTTTTCTATTGATTGTTAGAGAGTAAAAGGGAGGGGGAAAGACAGAGAGAAATGTCCATGTAAGAGACACATCAATTGGCTGACTCCCACTTGTTCAGGATCCAGAGCGGGGGAGGTGGATGGAACCTTCAATGGAGGTATGTGCCCTTGACAGGAATTGAACCCAGGACCCTTCAGTCCACGGGCCAATCCTTTATCCACTAAGCCAAAACAGAGAGGGCACAAACTGTAATTTTTATTTAAGAATCTTATTATGCTTAACAAATACAGCTTTTAGTTATATTTTCTAAGCTATTTAAATACCATGCAAAAAATATCAAAAAGCTTATTTTAGATACTAGCTAAGGATGCATTTCTTCATGAGTTTATCACAAAAAACCAAAAGTAGAAATGATCTCTTAATGTTCCTAAATTTTATATTGAAAAGAATAAAAGTATTCAACTCCCTAAGGAGTAATAAAAATATGCTAATGACATATCTGCTACTGCAGATCACCTAATTAATAATATATATTATGCAATATATATTAAATGTGAAAGTTAAACATCTTTTAAAAGCCATAAATGGCTTTCTGTCAGTGCCTGACAAATTCATGGTTTTCATGAGTAAATATGAATTAATCCAGTATACACTGTCTGTACAATACAACCCTAAACCCTCAGTGGGAAGCAGGAAGGTAAAAAATAAAAAAAATATGTATCTTCTATAAAATATTAAATACATATGCATTTTATAGATACAATAACAGAAAAACCAGGTAATAGAGGATTTATTTGATGTGATATGAAATTTAAAAAAAATAAAACCTCTGCTGGGACAATTACATAGAAAGTAAAATCTAACATTAAAATATTTGACTTACTTCTTCCATTTTTTTTCAAAAATCCTCCCCTTTAGCAATCTAGACACTGTACCCAAACTCTTCTCTCCCTGACTTATAAGAAAAACAACAGAAAGAAAAGAAGTAAAAGAGAAAAAGGCAGGAGAGAGAAAAATGCAGTGTGGCTGAAAGTAGAACCAAAGGCATCCAAGGACACATCAGCTCTTTCTCACTTCTGTGCCTTTGCCCACGTGGTGTCCTGTTTTTGGATTCCCTCCCCCCTCTCCACCATGTTTTGTGGATAATCTACTCATCTAACCCAGATCCCTGAGATGCCTCCCCAAAAATCCTGGGAAACTCAGGTGCTCTTGATAGACCATTTATGCTGCCAATGCACCTCTACTAGAGTGCAGATCACACATTATTTTAAGAAGCCCTTCTTCCCATTAGACTGTGAACGAGCTGTTTCACCAGGGCTTTCCAGGGCCTGGCCAGTGAAGAGCTAGAGCTCAGAGGAAGAAGAGAGCTGACAGGCTATCAGGGATCCCAAGGTGAGACCTCTCCTTACTGAATTGTCCCTAGATCAGTCTCCTCCCCACAGTCTTCCAGGCTTACATTTTTGATGTTGAATCCCACACTAAGAGTGAGTCATGTCTTAAACAGAGACCCACAGCAACCATGGCCATAATCTGATGATAAGCATGAGTCAATGAGTGAAGAGCAGGCATCACAGTACATTGGTTAAGGTTCCAAATATTAGATTAGGGTTTATTGAATCAATATTGTCATCCCTATTAAATGGTAGTATATCCCACTTAGCCTGCTTCCTCATTTGTAACATAAGCATAATAATGGCCACAGCAACAGTTGGTTTTGTATATTAAAAAGACAAAGTATAGTAAGCTTGTTCACACCAAGCAGTAAATGTTGATATTATTGTGACCATAACTGAGGCAAACAAGGAAGATGAAATTGTGGGTCTTTTTTTTTTTTTAACTTCTTCCATTTAGTCCAGTTTGTTTTATTTTTTATTTTTTTATGTATTTATTTATTTATTATTTTTAATAAATCTTTATTGCTCAGATTATTACAATTGTTTCTCCTTTTTCTCCCCCATAGCTCCCTTCCACCTGATTCCCACCCCACCCTCTGCCCTTACCCCCTCCCCCCACTATTGTCCTCATCCATAGGTTATACAGTTTTAATCCAGTCTCTTTCTGCACCCCACACCCCTTCACCCTGATAATTATCTATCCACTCCCTTTCTTTGCCCCTAATTCTATTATATTCACCAGTTTATTCTATTCCTGAGATTTTTAATTCACTTGACCTTCTTCCTCTTCTTAAGTAATACCTTTCAGCATTTCATATACCGTATTTGCTGGCGTATAAGACGACTTTTTGGCCCTGAAAAATATGCCTCCAAGTGGGGGGTAGTCTTATACGGCGAGTATATAACAAACTCTGTATTTTTTAGTGGAAATGTTAGGGGGTCGTCTTATACGCCCAGTCTCTTATACGCCGGCAAATACGTATTTTTCAGGGCCAAAAAATCGTCTTATACGCCTGCAAATACTGTAATACTGGTTTGGTGGTGATGAACTCCTTTAGCTTTTTCTTATCTGTGAAGCTCTTTATCTGCCCTTCAATTCTAAATGATAACTTTGCTGGATACAATAATCTTGGTTGTAGGTTCTCGCTATTCATCACTTTGAATATTTCTTGCCACTCCCTTCTGGCCTGCATGGTTTCTGTTGAGAAATCAGCTGATAGTCGTATGGGTGCTCCCTTATAGGTAACCAACTGCTTTTCTCTTGCTGCTTGTAAGATCCTCTTTTTATCTTTTACCCTTGGCATATTGATGATGATGTGTCTCCAAGAATTTTCCTTTGGATTCCTCTTGTTTGGGGTTCTGTAGGCTTCCTGTACTTGTAAGTCTATTTCTTTCACCAGGTGAGGGAAGTTTTCTGATATTATTTCTTCAAATATGTTTTCAGTATTTTCCCTCTTCTTCTGGCACCCCCATAATTCTGATGTTGGTGCGCTTGCAGTTGTCCCAGAGGCTCCTTACACTATCTTCAACTTTCTGGATCCTCTTTTCTTCTTCCTTCTCCAGCGGAGTGTCTTTTGGCTCTTTGACCTGATTCTTGTGTTCTTCCATTCTGCTGTTGGATCTCTGCATAATATTTTCCAATTTAGTCAGTTTATGTATACTTTTTAGTTAGGTCTCATGAAATTTATCGAGCTTTTCTAGGATATTGTTGCATAACCTTAGAACCGTAGTTCTGAACTCTATATCCTCCATCTCTTTTGTTTGAGATCTATTTCCTTGTCTCGGCATTATCACTATTTTTCAGTGTTGGTAGGATGGCTTTGTGTGTTTGGTGTCCTATATAGCACAGTGGGTCAGCCTCCTCAGTTACCTGAGGTAGACACTCTTGGTGATCCCCTTTGTGGACTGCGTGCACAGCCTTGTTGTAGCTAAGTCTCTATTGTTGTGAATTGACCTTCAGGCCAATTGGATGTGGGTATCAGCTGTGTCTACTCTGGGATAACTTCTGTATTGGAGACAGTCTTATAGGATCAGACTTGAAAAACTGCAGAAGCCTCTGCTCAGCTTGGATGGGGCGGAGTCTCAGGGCTGAACTGACAGTATTGGCTTCTGCCCTGCCCTTGTGCACTCGCCTGAGTTTCCGCCTGACCGGCCCAGTTTCCCCAAGCAAGAACGTGGGTGCCTCAGGGGCTCACCCGGACTTGGGCTGGTCTCTGTAGTCTGGAGCTTCTGACTCCTTCTGCTACAGAGAGGCCGCCACCTTGTACAGAGAGGCGGCGGCAGCCTCCGTGGTCAGACCTGGAGCTTCTGGCTCCTTCCGCTCCGGAGAGGCGGTGGTCAGACCTCAGCGCGTACTTGCTCGCGTGCGCAAGTCTGTAGACCCTGCAGACTGTGACTGCGGCTCCCAGTCCCCGGTCTCCCAGTCTCTGAGTCTCTGAGTCTCTGGGTGCCTTTCTCTACAGTCCAGACTCCACCCGTATGAGCCTGGGGCCACGGAATTTCAGCCGGGGTTGGGGTTCAGTACAGGCGGAAAGGGTTCCGTGCAATCGGGGATTCCTCCCCTCCCACTGCCAGGCAGGTATTCGGCTGCCGCGTGCGCGAGCGTCTCCCTACCTCAGTGCTTTTCGGCTCCCAGTCCGATCCCTGAGCCTCTCTCTTTCTTTCTAGTTGTAGCTATTCCACTCCGCCAGCTTTCCTGATGTTTTGGTGAAGTCCTTTTTGATTTTAGTTGTTTTTTTTAATTAAATTGTTGATGAGGCGGCAGCTTAGGAGACTGCCTAGGCCGCCATCTTGGATGTTCTCGAAATTGTGGGTCTTGATGACCAATTAATTCCTTCATTAAATATTCCTACTGAGTGCCAGACACTATTCTAGATGTTTAGATATATGCATATACAAAACATTACTATCGAGTTTATATTCTGGTGGGGATGAACAAACATTTTAAAATCCAATAAATATGTATTTTATATAATAAGAGAGGTGATTATATGTATTTTGGAGAAAATAATAGAGACATAGACACGGTATAGGGAGTTTGGAAACACTGAGAGTAAAGGCTGAAGAGAGAGTTTTTAATTTTAAATTGGAAAATCCCAGTAGGTCTAATTAAAATGCTATTTGAACAAAGACTTGGAGGAGGTGAGCATGTGGGTTTCAGGTGTAAGAGTATTCTAATATAAACTGCAAGTGCAAAGGTTCTAAGGTATACAGTCCTGCTGTGTGTGTGTGTGTGTGTGTGTGTGTGAGAGAGAGAGTGTGTGAGTGTCTGTGTGTGTGAGTGCGTGTGTGCGTGTGTGTGTGTGTGTGTGTGTGTGTGTGTGTGTGTGTGTTAGAACGAAAGTCAGTATAGCCAGAGTGGAGTAAACTAGAAAATTGACAGTGTGGGGTGAAGTTAGAATATACATTTTTATTTGTAGGTTTTTTAAGATATTGCTATTTTATTTGGAGTAAGATAGGGAGCTTTTGGAGAGTTTTGATCACAAAGAATAATAAGAATTGACAGTTTTAAGAATAGACTATAGAGGTTTGATACCAGCCCAATAACTAATTTTGAGGGAAGTGATTTAATCTCTCAGAATCTTATCATGTTCAACAGTAAGTATATATACAACCAGAACACCCCCTCCTGTAATTGCACCATAAGGGCTGGGATTAATCTGTCATATGTGACAATGCTTTGTCAAACAAAAAACTCAGCAAAAATTAAATTACTATTAAAATAGATGGAAGACATTATCTCTCATTGAAAGAAGAAACTTTTGGACTAGCGAAATTTATCAACTGTTTAATTTTAAATAAATATAGCTCTTTAACTATGGCTTTCAAAATATTTTAAGGGCAGATTGTATGTGTCTTTACATCCTTTTGTTATTATGGATAAAACAGGGAGTACTCAAAACAAAAATTTACATAATCAAATAATTATTCTTATTCATATGTTATCACAGTTTAAAATACCAAGGTATTATGGTGCATTTCAATAAAATAACATATGGAAAAATACAGAAATAATATGACATACAATTTGTACCTATCAAGATTTTAGAGACACTTTATATTTCTGTATTAATTTTTATTTTCCCTCTAAAAATGTATTTCATAGGTACAATTAAAGCTTGTAACTCCTCACTGAATCCTTTATCCCTTTCTCCAACAATATCCATGATCCTGAAGATGAAATATATTATTTCCATATGAATTCTTGCATATTATACATATATATATGCATTCATATAAAATATACAGTGTCATTCTGTTTAAGAATTTGCATAAATAACTTGTTTTTTAACTTAACACTAAATTTTTAAAACTTGTAAGTATGTTTATATCTAGTTCTAGTTCATTCGTTTTAATTGCTAGTCTTTTATGATAAAGAAAAAAATTGTTTATTCTCTTATAGAGAACCTTATCATTTCCAATTTTTTCTTGCATTACAAACTTAATTGGCAGGCTTTTCCTTTTTAATAACTGCTATTCAAATGAATGCAGCTGTAGGAAAGTGTCCATGGCATAGTCAAATCTGAGGATTCTTTTCAATAGCTGTCCATACTGATGCAAGATAATTTTATGTAAAAATTAATGTAATACAAGAAGTTCCCATGAAAGAAGTTGTCTTTTGTGGTGGAAAATCAAGTACCAAAAGAAAATCACAACACTAAGAGGAAATATAGCAAAGTAAATCCCTTTTGGTAGTTCCCTATATGATCTTTATAGTATCTATGGCATCTTGGAAAAGGTATTGTTCTTTTATGAAAACTATAGGCTTATGTTCAGAACAAAAGGCTTATGTTCTTTTATGAAAACTATAACAAACTTGTGAAAACAATTGTTATTGCTCAACAAATAGCTCCCTTTCTTCATGTTAATGATATAGATTATATCTTTTAAGTGATCAGTAAATAAAGGACTAATAGTTTCTTGGGTAGGACATCTGAGATCAGGCTTCTGGGATATTTTTAAAAAAATATATTTTTACTGATTTCAGAAAGGAAGGGAGAGAGATAGAAACATCAATGATGAGAGAGAATCATCAATTGGCTGCCTTCTGCATGCCCACCCCCGCTTCCCCAACTGGCGACTGAGACCACAACTGGGGCATGTGCCCTGAACTGGAATTGAACTTTGACTTCCTTTGTTCATATGTCAGTTAAGCACCGAGCCACTACAATGGGGCAAATGATACTTTCTCTTGAATCGAATTGCTCAGGAGTTGACTTGCTCCAAGCTACAAGGTAACAATTTGGAAATTACTATATATCAGTGGTTTTTAACCAGTGTGTGTTGGCATACTGATGTGCCAATAGAATTTTTAAAACATGCAATACCCGAGTATTTAGTCTGAGACACTGACCTCTTTTGTTTTAGATTGGCAAATAAAAATGTGACAACAGCCAAAACAACAATAGCCTTCTGTTGTGAATGAATCAGAATTATAGTCTTTTTTGTTGTTATTCAATCAGAAAAAAAAAAAAAATTGGGGTGTGCCACAGAATTTTAGTTATTAGTTTATGTGTACCATGAGATGAAAAAGGCTGAAAATCACTTGTATCCAATATCATAAAAGGCTAATATGCAAATTGTCCCCTTGACCTGGAGTTCCACCAGGGGGCGGGGCTGGCCAACTGCCTATGGTCCCTCCCCCAGGCCAACCCTACCCCCAATCAGCCCCTCCACCACCCCTCCTCCCCCTTCGACCAGGAGTGGGGCTGGCCAGTCAACAGCCCACAGCCTCTCCTCCCAGCACGACCCACTTATGCACAAATTCCTGCACCAGGCCTATAGTAGATATATAATGGAATTGAAAAGTTAAGTAAATGGAAGGCTACTGATGGCTACAGAGAGCAAAATTAATTCATGCTTAGCTTGATATAAATATAGAGAAACACTGTAACTATCTGACTAATGTCCCCTACAAAGATGTGTCTGTCTTAATCCTTGGAGCCTAAAACTATTACTTTACATGGCAAAAGAGTGAATAAATCACCTCATTAGGCAAAATATGTGATTAAATTAAAGTACTCAAAGAGAAGCTAATCTAGTTTATCCTGGTGATCCCTAAATGCAATTGTTTGTATCATTATAAAAGAAAGGCAGAAGAATTTTGAAACAGAAGAGGAGGAGGCAATGAGACCACAGAAGCAGAAATTGGAGTGATGTGGCCAGAAACCAAGGGATGCTGAGAATGACTTAAAGTTGGAAAAGGCAAGGAATAGATTCCCTCTAAAGCCTTGGAAGGACTATGGCTCTGCCTACAACTCAATTTTGGAAACCTTGCCTCCAGATTATGAAAGAATATATTTGTATGTGTTTTATCGCACCCAGTTTGTGGTAATTGCTTACAGCATCCACAGGAAACTAATACAGATCTGTCCATCTATTATCTATCTGCTATCTATCTATCTATCATCTATCTATCTATCTATCTATCTATCTATCTATCTATCTATCTATCTATATCATCTATCTATCTATCTATCTATCTATCTATCTATCTATCTATCTATGTATCTCCTATATATCATCTATCTATATTAGTGTATACATATATTTGTCTGTCAGCTGAGAGGGTCTAAAAGTATGAGACTCCAGTAGCAAAGGGATATTGATGAGACTATTTTATTTGAAGATTTTTTGGAAAGCTCCATTACTAATGACTCAAGTTGCCAATATGTGATATGTTAATACCTCATCTGCCAAATTCACAGAGATCATGTACATAAGTAATAGCATCTAATTGATTATGTCTGGACATGCTTGGATAGTTACATATCAAAATGCATGCTATTTACTATGAATTAACTTTTTTGCCAGCTCTTTTGCATTCATAATATTGAATATAATATACATAAATATAAATTATGTATTTAGATGAATTACTTGTATGAATTTCACTTTAGGAAATGTAAAAGAGCATTGCCTTGGGAAGCACTGGATTTATTATGGCAGGGCTAGGGTCAGGGAAGTTTGAACACCATTATTCCCTAGAGCTTCCCACCCTGTGACTGTTTTCTCCTCCACTGTGAAGAGTTAGCAGGTTGTGACTTCTCGGCTCCTAATCATGCCCTAAGGCTGGCAGTGAGAAGTGTGGCAGATGCTGGGGTGAGTGGGTCCATAGGGAAAAGGAAATGATAGTTTCCAGCATCTAGAATTTGGGGTTGGCAGCAAAATTATTTGGCCATGAAAAACTGCCCTTATCTTTTATGGAACTTGTGTTTATTTTATGGAATTATGCTCACTTTAAATTAACTACAAACCTAAGTTATATTATACAAGTTGCGTCTGAATTCCTATCTTATTACCAAAAATAAGATCAATTACATATTCTTGAATGATAGTAAATCCAGACATCAAAAACCTACCTCTGAGCCTCAGTCTAAAATAAAATACTATATACTTCACTTTATGGTAACTGGTAACTGGTTGACTAACTTGTAAATGGATCTATAATATATTTAATTGAAAAGCCAACAGAGAATTAGAGAAGAACAAATATAATTGCATATTTGAGCTTAATTCCACCATGATTTTCTGTGTTCCTTCACAATATATGTAGAGCCCAGGTGACTAATATTTTAATCAGAAAAATAGAAATAATAACTGATCTCAAATTATCGCAATAATCATCCTACTTAATAAAAGAGTAATATGCAAATTAAATATCACTCCACTACACCCACAAGCCATGCCCACAAGTCACACCCAGGAGCCAATCAGAGTGAGTATGCAAATAAACCCAACCAAGACGGCCACAGCCACAGAAAGCAGAAGGGAGGCTTGGGTTTTCCAGGCAATGGAGAAAGCCAAGCTTTCTGCCTGCCCTTCCTAGCCTAGGCCTCCAGTTAAGGCTACAAAGTTTCAATTATAGAAGGTAAACAAATCCAAACAGAAATGGCTGCCGGCCACCCACAGAGTGAGCAGGAGGCTTGGCTATTCTCCAGGCTACAAAGTTTCAATTGTAGAAGGTAAATAATTTCCAGATATCTGGGCCTCCACCTGGATCACCAGGGGGCGTGGCTGGACTGCAAATCACCACAGGGCCCTTGCCCAGGCCGCCCCACACCCCAAGGGAATACCCACACTGATCCAGAACAACCTTCAGGGCAAACCAGCTGGCCCCTACCCATGCACCAGGCTTCTTTCCTATCTAATAAAAGAATAATATGCAGATTGATCATCACTCCAACACATAATAGCTGCCCCATGTGGTCTAAGATCCTGCCCCCATGTCAACATAAGATGGCCACCACAAGATGGCCAGCAGGGGAGGGCAGTTGGGAGCCACCAGGCCTTCAAGGGAGGACAATTGAGAGGGACCAGGCATGCAAAGAAGGGCACTTGGTGCAGATCAGCCCTGCAGGGGAGGGCATTTAGGGGTGACCAGGCTGGCAGAGGAGGGAAGTTGGGGGCAAACAGGCTGGCAGGGGAGCAGTTAGGCATCAATCAGGCTGGCATGGGAGTGGTTAGGGCGTGATCAGGCTGGCAGGTAGGCGAGCAGTTGGGAGCCAGCAGTCCTGCATTGTGAGAGGGATGTCCGACTGCCCATTTAGTCGGACATCCCTCGGGGAATCCCAGATTGAAGAGGGTGCAGGCTGGGGTGAGGGACACCCCTCCCTACCCCCGGCCCCGTGCACCAAATTTCGTGCACTGAGCCTCTAGTAAAATATAATTAGGATTCATGTAATAAGGAAAGGAAACAGAACTCTACTGAGATTTTTCTGGCAAAGGACTATTCTTACTTTTAAAAATGAGAAAAGAATTAAGATATTTACATACTTCTAGCAATGACAATATTAATTCATGACTCCTGTAGCTGTAGTTAGGAATTATGAGGACAGTCCTTAAACTAATGTTACAGTAGGTACTACGATTTTACACAAAGAGACTGCAGGTACTTATTGTGGAACTATAATACTAAATTTGCAAAGAAAATGTTCACATTATTCCAAAGCTTTAGTTTGTAAATTTAATTATCAAAAATACAAGAGAGCTTAGTTTCTCAGAAAAGTAATAGAAGTCAATGTTTCTAATCCATAGCTTCCTTCTATGCCAGTAGTGAATCATACGCATCCATCTGTCTCAATCCAACTGTATCTTTTAGTAACACATGCCTCTCTGAAAAGAGCGCTGGTACATGCATTTATTATTGCTTTCATTTATATATAGTTCAAGCTATGCCTCTATTTTCTTAAAACCTTCTCTCCTTTAATGTTGTCAAGAGAGATTTACATACTTTATTGGAAAGATATCAGTTACTACCATTCATAATTGGAAATAGTATTTCAATTAACAAGTGGCTAATTAATGCATATTCTAAGAAAAAAATCTACTTTAAATAAGATATCTAATGATGCTCATTAAAGACCTGACAGGTACTGATAGAAAATTTAGCTTCTATAAAGATATGATCTAGATGCTAACAGAGGTCTCCTTTATTTTGATATTTAAATAATATTGACTGCTACTGTTACTGTAGACCATCAGAGAGTACTGGGGAGTTTCCCCAATTGGCCAAGATGGTGCAGGGGAAAGTCCTTACATAAAGTGTGCCAAAGGCTAAAACAATGAATGGGTAGGGCCCCAGCACACCAAAAGCTAGCAAGATAATTGGATAGAGAAAAAAGCCCTGTTTTCCCTATTCCTATAAGAACCACAGCTTGAGGAGAAAGAGTAGATGGTCTTTGAGATGGGAGTCCACCATTCTCCCAGGTCCTGGCACCTGAAAAAACCTCTTTTCATTTCCACCAGCACCTGACTCATGAGTGTCAGTGTTTGTTGTGCCAAACACACTTGCTTAGTTTTATTACCTACAAATCAGGTTCTATGGGAAGCCTAATCCATTCCTCTTTGATGTTTCTAAAAATACAGGAGTGTTCATTTTCATAACGTTGTTTTGACTCCAAAGTTCTTGACTCACTGAATTTTTGAATGTAGCCTTTCCCCATAAATATTCTCAAAACATCATTCACATAAGGCATTTTCATATTTAACAGATGATAAAAGTAACCTCAGAATTAATAATAGTAATTCATAATAACAGTAGAATTAAAGTAATAATCTGAACATAAAGCATTCTTTTTTTAAATAGTTTTTTTAGTCACCATTTCTTCACATTAATGTTAATGCTGAACCATTCTTTCCGGATGAACCATTTTCCTGAACCACCCCCACATATCCCAATTAATTTATTATATAAAGCAATTTAATTGCCTTTGTCTCTTAAAAAGCAACTACAGAGCATTTATCTTAATTTTAAAAAAACAAGCTCATTAAGATACATTCCAATGCAAAAGCAAATTTCTTCCTTAGAAGAGTTTGTGAACTTAGATAAAAAAATTTTGTAGACTAAAATTTATTTTTAATCTCAAGTAGATAGACTAATTAGCACTAGAAAAAGGAGATATAAACAACAAAATTGTTGTTCTTTCAAAATTCACAATCTAAGCAGAAAGATACACAAGTTTAAAAAGTTACATGCAATACACTAACTACTATAATAGAGCTGTGTGAGGTGTTTAAGCAGCAGGAAAAATCCAGGGCATATGGAGCTCATGGCTAGAAAAAGGATTCACACATATAAGGCAACAGCTTATCTGAGCTAAGTCTTCAAGGAAGGTTAAGAATTTGCCAGCCACTTAGGAAGTAATGCATTTTAGACCAAGGGGAGAGCACAGAAGTAATTTATTTGGGGAAAAAAGTAATCAGATATCTCTGACAGGGCATATATAGGCTGGTGTGATACAATTACACAGGAGGTAGGGTACTAAAGTGATATATTTTTTGAAAGCGGTTGGAGCAGCTGGGTGGAAAAGGTAAAGATATTGAGAAGTATAAACTGGTAGTTACAAAATAGCCATAGTTGATGCACAGTACAGCATAGGGAATACAGTCAATAATATTATAATACCGTGCCAGGTGGGTATTGGGAGGACCACAATTGGGAGGACCACAATTGGGAGGACCAATTGAAATATTGGGAGGACCACTTTGTAAAATATATGACTGTCTAATAACTATGCTGTACACCTGAAACGAATATATATATATATATATATATATATATATATATATATATATTTCCCCACAGGAGTTCAATTGGGAGCCCGGGAGTTCTATTGCTTGCTAGGATGTGCTCTGACTACCAGGGGGCAGCACCAAGTGAAGGAAGGCCCTGATGGGCCCTGATTGCTGGCCAGGCCTAGGGACCCTACCTGTGTATGAATTTCGTGCACCAGGTCTCTAGTGTGAAATAATGTTGAATGTAAACTGTAATAGAAAATATTTTTTTTAAATAGTTCACCTAGAAAGCCATCTTTGACACATAGTCCAGTTGAGACTTCACATGACTCCAATCTCAACTGCTTTCCAACTGCAACGTCATGAGAAACTCCAAATGAGAATCATCCAATCAACTTTCAGATAATAAGAAATAGTAATAAATTATTGTTTTAACCTACCATGTTTTGGAGTTTTTGTTCAGTAACAGTGGATAACTGTATTATAGAATGTGTGGTATGGTAAGAGGTGGGGTTGGAACCTGATTTAAGTATGGTCTTTATGACATTTTAAGATGTTGGTTTGGGCAAAATCTTAAATGAGCAGTGGAAAGACAGTAAAATTGTAATTGATTTGAAACATTTTTTTTGTTATTGACCTGGCACAATTTACATGTTAAATATTGCAACTTAATTTTAAAAGGCTACCACAGGACCCAGTAGAATGGTGCTTTAATAACTGAAATAAAATAATGAGCCTAAACTAAAATAGCAGCAGTGAGGAAGGCAGGATACAACTGGTGTTGAGATACATGTAGGAGAAAAAACTGTATCAGTTGGACTGAATCAGTTGGATGGGAGATATAATTTTTAGTACTCAAATAGTAAAAAAATGACAGCAATCCAAATTAAATTTTCTTAAGCCAGCATGGGACATATTTCTGGGATAGAGGGGTACTCTTGGAACTCAAAGATTGGCATGTGTCTGAGTCTCTGGAACTAGAAACCTTTCTTCTCTACTCCTTCCTAAACCTTTCATATTTTCTTTCTCTGTACAAAGGCTTCTTTATATTTTCTCATCTTAGTGGATGAAAACATGGCCTCCAAACTGACTGACGCTTGCATTTAATAGTCCAAAATCTAACAGAAAGCCTACTTTCTCTTCCTCAGATCCAGGGGGAAAATGTTTAAGAAAATGGGAAGATATTTGAGAAAGATGTCACTCCATAGTACTCATATTCTCCTAAGTGGGAGTTTTTTTCTGGCGTGATGAACAGTCTTACAGAAGCAAGTGGTTATGTTCAAGTGAAAGGGCAATAACAGATCAAGTATAAGTTATTAGTTTTTATAATTTAAAATAGAAATATTTTCTGAACAAAACTCCAATACAATTTTTCAGCACAATAACTGAAGACCGTTTGAAATGTATGTCAGGATTTCTCTTGTTCAGGACCATGTAAGTTCATTTCAAACTCAATGATAGGACTAGGTGATAACTTAGACTAAGGTTCTTCGAGGTTTTTTTTGTTGTTGTTGTTTTGTTTTGTTTTTTTAGGGTAGAAGTTCATTCAAGAATAAAATCACAGGGCATAGTTTGTGAGAAAATCTTGAAGTTTATTGGATGTAGTTTAATTCCAGAGTTCTCCTTTAATTATTTTAAAAACATAGGGTTTTATGGTCATATAAATTTTGGAAGTGTTATATGCTATGTCTGCCTATTAGGCATTCACTACATAGACTAGAAGTTTAAAAACTCTGAAAAAAAGTATATCTATATCTATATACATGATATATTATCATGTATATTAGCTAAATAAAATATCATTAAATATGACAGCTACAAATAAAGGATAATGTTGGCATTCTCTCTTATCATATTTTTTTCAAACATGTTTATGCCTTATTCATCTGAGATTCTTTGGCTTAATAATCTGTAAATTTTAATAGGCATGATTTTCAAAATGTGACAGACATTCATTAGGAGAAAACAAATACTTCTTTAGTCATGAGTTTCTGTTATTTAATTTTTTACTGACATTTTGGATAGCAAAAAACAAAACATTATAATTAATTACCTAAAGGATATGAATAAGACTAGAGCACAAGTTAATAAATCAGCAAATTGATGAAGTTGAGGTATTTTTCAAAACTAAATTTTAATTGCAACTGAGGAGGAGAACATATCCAGAATCCCAAATCATGTATCCAGAACAAAGACTTTAAGGCTCAGAGATATACATTCTAGTTACACTTGCTCTGGATATTTGAGTAAGTCCCTTACAAAATATAATAAAACATAGTCAAATTCAGTGGCTCCTGCACCTTGTTGCCCATCAGGATAATTCTAATAGTTTTTAGAAACAAATACTCCTGGGGTGTAACTTGAAATATACTGAATACAAATGAATGAGAAGCTTTTTGCAGGAGACTAAGAAATGTTTATGTTTAACCCCTCCTCCCCCTTGGTGATTCTGAGATCACAACTCTGTGACTAGCCATGACACGTGAGAATCACTGGATTGGGTACTCCTAAATCACCAGCTAACTATTTCCAAATACTCTGATAACATACACTACATTTTTCATACTTTTTCCTTATCATTACTGATTCATCATAATGAAAACTTACCAATTTGATCAAATACTTGAGGTGCTGCTAGTCCAATAATTATTGGATAAGTGTGTGGTAATTGATAAGTGTATGGTAATTATTTTACCAAAATTAACCCAATGCATAAACAAGAGTCCATGGCTACTATGGGGGAGGAACAAACTTTTCTCTAACCTCAAGGTTCTTCTGGATGGTCTATTAATCAAACAGACATGAGACAGACTTAATTCATACATATGTATGGGAACCTTGTGTACATGAGCTAACCAGAAATCCCACATGCACAAGAGGTTCAGAGATCAAAAGTGGGGTTGAGGTATGGAAGCCATCCTGAGCTAGCAATGAGGTAATACACTTTTGGGGCTTCAAAGAGTTTGCAGGATGAAAGGAAGAGCAGATGCTTACGAAATGGAAGTTTGTTCCACACTACAGATAGGTCAGAAGAAATTATCTTTGATAATCTCATTTTGTACAAGGCCCCTAATTCAAGTTCTTCTAGTTATTAAACAAGTGGATAGAAGTTTCTCTTGAATCTGAAACTAAAATTGCCTTTAGTTCAAAGTAATCTACATGCCAGGTCGGCAGGGGGAGCAGTAAGGGGTGACAAGACCAGATAGGAGGGCAGTTAGGAGTGACTAGGCCAGCAGGGAGAGGGAAGTTGGAGGCAACTGGGTTGGCAGTGTGGGGCAGTCAGGGATGACCAGCCTGGCACACAGAGGCAGTGAGGGATGATCAGGCTGGTAAGGGTGACAGTTAGGGGCGACCAGGCAGGCAGGCAGGTGAGAGATTAGGAGTCAGCGGTCCAGGATTATGAGAGCGATGTCCAACTGCCAGTTAAGGCCCAATCCCAGGGATTGGGATGAAACCGGCAGTAGGTCATCCCCCGAGGGGTCCCAGATTGGAGAGGGTGCAGGTTGGGCTGAGTTGACCCCCCATCCATGCACAAATATAGTGCACCGAGTCTCGAGTGTAATATATTTACATATGGGGAGCATTTCTGTCCCTCCTCAAATTGAAGGAAAGTCATTCTTACATGCTTTCATAGAACTATGTATCTTTCCTTGATCTATAGCTATACATTACGTAAAGTAATTACTCGGTTCATATTTGTCTGTGAACTGGACTGAAAGCTCCATGAGTGGAGGGATCAGGTGTGCTTTCATTTATCATGATGTTCCCAGATCAGCAGTTTCTTACACAGGATAGTTTTTCACAGTTCCCAATTCCCCAAACCTTAAAGAACATTTAAAATCACTTCTGCTTGGGGGCACACATCAAACTCACTCTTTTTAGAATTCCTGTGCATTTTATTTCTGCTTACCGCAGAAGAATCTTTAAAATTGATCAACCCTTAAGATTTAAATAATTGTTAGAGTTAATGCTTTCTTATTCAAAGATCTTATCATAAAAGCTACCAATTGTTCTTGGAATAAGCATTATTTCAGCGATTTCTACTAGCTATCCTTAAAGTTACTCCTTGGATAGGTGAATAGCTATAGTAATTTCCTTTCTCTATTATTTAGGTTCATTGCTGAAAATATAGTAAGTCTAGGCCATTACTCAGAGTTAAGTAATTTCAGATCATAACTGAACCATTTCAAATTAAATAGCATTTAGCTCGCTAAATGGGAAATTTACTTAGAGTATTAATGGTCTGAGAGAATTAATGCTTAAGCTAAATGTGCTTACAAACTCCCTGGCCATATATTATATCTCTATCAGCTGAGACTCAGGAAAAGTTCCTATAGGAAAGCCATGGCCTAAGTTGTATAAATGTTTATAGGGACAATGTTTAAATTCACTAACCCTTAGCCATTGAAATTTGATTAGCATATTATGTTTCTCAATTGCCAAATGAATTATCATAGGAAAAGGGATCAGCAAGGTCCTTGAAGAATGGTGGGTTTCTAGTTACAGGTCATGTGCTTGGGAATCAAGGGCCCTGGATGATGACTTTAAAATTACATCTAACTTCATTCATTAGATCCAAGTAATATGGTTTAGTGTACAATATATTTTCTTTTACTTCATGCTAGATAAAATATTTTAATTATATTATTTAAAGATATGTTCAACCCTGGCTGGTGTGACTCAGTTGGCTGGAATATCATCCCATACAACAGTGTTTCCCAAACTTTGACATATGTGTACCCCTTCTATAATTTTTGTAACGCTGAGTACCCCTCGTCAAAAAAAAAATGGATGTATCTTAATAACAACCAAAATATATTTATTTTTTGGCACATACACAAAATAATAGTAAATGAAAAATAAAATTATTCATAATAAAATATAAATAAGAGTTATAAATAACATTTATTTGGATCGATGAGAAGGATGAAATTGACTTGACTCATGAGAACGTAGAATTAGGCGCAGCTAAGCAGGGTGCAGTGCATATCCCCACCAAACTCTTCCCGTACCCCTGGGGGTACACGTACCACACTTTGGGAAACACTGCCATACACCAAAAGGTTTTTGGGTTTGATCCCTGGTCAGGGCGAGTGCGGAAGGCGATCAATCAATGTTTCTCTCTTACATAGATGTTTCTTTCTCTCCTTTCCTCTCTCTAATATAAACTTAAATATATGTTCAAATGTTTCATGTGTGCTTTTAAGAATTCTGCATAGCTAATAGAAACAAAATATAATATACATCCTGTTTTTCTATCTTATTAGCCCAAAGGTGGCAAAGAAAATTTGGGTGTTTCCATTCTTTAAAATCTGAGAGGTAAGAATATGGAATTGTTCCGATTCAAATTTCATGGAAGTCATTACATAGCTCTCTCTTAATTGAATAATTTGTTATATTAATCAACATAATTCAAATTTATTAAAGCATTAATATATAGTAATATAATACTATGGCATTATTATGTATTTTGAATAATAAATGGTCTTCACTGGATTAAATATATATCTTTAGTTATTTGACACATCTAAATTTATCTAGATTTAAAAAGTATCAGTATTATAATAAAAATTTTCAGAAGATGAAGCAAAGCAAAAAAGAAAAAAAACAACAACAAAGACAATGGTATGGTGATTACTAGAGGGAAAGGGAGCTAGGGGGAGGTAGAAGAGGAAATAAGGGGCTGGTAAATGGTGAAGAAAAGAGACTTGACTTGGGGTGGTGATGTGTCATAGAATTATATACTTGAAATCTTTATAATTTTATTAATCAATGTCACCCCAAAATTTTACTTAAATTTTTTTGCACATTTTATTGATGTTATCTGACATAACATACAAATATCCCATATAATAAGAGAGGAATATGCTAATTATCTATTATGCCTTGAGGTGTAACAACCAACTCAGGGATCTGCAGGAGGGTGGGGCAGCGCACTACAAGTGGGTGGTGAAAAGCTACAGGAGGGGATAGGGCAGCAAGCTATGAGGAGGGGGAAGGGAGAAGGAGGGCGAGGGGAGCTACAGGAGGGTGGAACAGCACGGGAAGAGCTATAGGAAGGTGGCAGAGAGCTACTGGCACATGGATTCCTGAGCAAGGTTACTAGTTTTAATATAAAATCAACATGCATTTTTGAAATAGTGAGAAAGAATGTAATGCTTCACTTAGATATCCATTGTAGAATAAAGAAAAAATACTGGTAGAAACTAACTCACACTCACAAGAAAGGTATATGTTTTGGAAAACTAAAGAACTTCTTAAATCAGAGCCACAGGATGGCACAATAGGGTTCTTCCTAGGACTGATATTATTATAATATTCTGGTTATTATTTAACCAAAAAGGAGTGAAAGGGGAGACCAAAAAATATAGGCATGCCATTTATACAGCTTTGCCCCAAAGCTCCATTTAACATTCTCCAAGTTGGTTCCCCACAGATTAATGGGGGAGAGGACTAGACAAAGGCAGTTTGAACACATGCCCATTAAGGTCTGAGTGACATGAGAAAATGATTGCCCAGCAGTCACATGTGGAAACAGGTCATTGGCCAGGATAGGCGTGGCCACTGGAAGCACTTGAAATCTATATAAACTTTTAAACAAAGGAAGTCTCGCCCTTCTTCTCTCTCTTGGCTCCAGGGCACCAGGCCCTCTTGGGACTTGTCTGTAGGGGGCTGCAGTCACCTGCTTTGCATGGAGAATGACCATATGAGACTCCATACGTGGACTAATGGACTTTAATCTGAAATGAATGCTGAGCCACCCCCGGCTGCAACGTGGAACAGAAGCTCTGGACACTGGCCTTGTTTCTGACTTTACTGAACTCCCAGCTGCACCTTTTCCAGGACTGGCTTTAAGGGGCAGGGGCCTTTGGAATCTGAGAAATGTAACTCCATGCCAATAAAGCCTTCTTCCACATTCCATCCTCCCATGCAAGTCTTAGAAAACTCATTTTCTGAAGATATCAAAAGAGCCTCACTCCCACTCATGCCTGGGAAGCCTGGCCCTTTAATTTCTCCAGCATTAGATCTAGGCAGTGTTGTTTGAAATCTGCCATTCTAATATGAATAATAATATTTTAAGTTTTTGACTCATGAACTTGCTATTCCAAATATATCCTATTTATACACAAATCACCATAAAAAGATGATATTTTACTGGGTTTACCAAATTTAGTTTCTTGGGATACATAGATCGTGGCTCATCTTTCAAAGGGAATATTTGAGTCACTCCGCCATGTATAGAATAAATATTTTTGTATCATGCCTGATTGTTCTCATGACTAAGTTGAAATATATAGAGAAACATATTCATAGTTTTCCAAATGGTCTCTGCACTTCTCAGCAGGTGGAGCTTGAAACTTAAACCAGTGTTTAGAAGGAATGGAAGATTGATTTATAGTTACTACAATGGATATTTCCTTACCCTAATACAAATAGGTTTTCATATATAGTTTGATATAAGCTCGCTGAGGAAAATTAGGAAATAACATACAGATAAGCAAAATACAAATACATCACCAATAACTGACCACCCAGAAAGAGTGTTCCCACATTTTGGCATGGCATGTAGCATGTTCCTGGCATACAATAGCCCGTATGATTGCAGAGCTGTAGAACAATGCACATCCAAGAGGCCACCAGCATAGTCGATTAAAATGACAGCAGCTCAAAGCTTTTGTTTAGAAAGACCCCTGAGACATTTCTGGAGACTTGTAAAATACTTAGAGATATGGCCAGCCTTTTGCTAAGTATGTAAAGTTCTACAATGCCAAGTTTAGTCTAATTAGGTAAAATTGGGTTACACTATACTTGCCCACTCACAATCCGGTTAGAGTGCACTGGGGAAGAACACACTGTAATATAGGTGATGGATATACACGTTTCTATTCTATGTCAATGGAGTTAGTGCCATTTGTAGATGAATATGTTATGTATCTAAAAAGCCAAAATATGGGCCTTTCTTCACTAGACAACACATGTGACTTGTTATTCTAAATTCTTAAATTACAATATAGAACTACTTGGCTAACTTAATCTCATTTTTTTAACTCCATCCAAGAATTAATAGTCTTTAAAATTTTAACAGAATGTTGAAGCTTTTGAAAACAATACTGCTTATAGCATAGTTGAAAATATAAAGGATATTTGCCATCACGGAAAAAATGCCATCCTTTATTTGTCTAAAGAAGTCAAGAATTGCTACAGGATACTCAAACTTGTACAAAACTCAGGAAATAACGGATAACTATACTTCAAAAGTAAGTGTTTAAAAAAAGAAAAAGGAATGTGGGCATGGTGGCAGCTGTGTGTATGTGTGTGTGTGTGTGTGTGTGTGCGCGCACGTGCACAGGCACACACATATTTTAGGTGGTAAGGAAATTAGAGGGCAAGAAAAGATGATACAGGATTAGAATTCCTTGGAGTTGTGTGTTATGGATTCTCCAATGTTTGATTGGAAAATTTATTTTTCTCCCAAAGTTAAATTAGTATTTTCCTGTGGCAACCTAAAGAAATTATATGTATATATAAATATGTATCAAAAATTATACCCAAGATGACATTAAGCTTTTTTCCTAGGGCAAAGTAATTCCAGAGTTAAGAATGTGAACTATGTGCTACTGTATCAGATAGCTCACAAGAACATCACAAAAATCTTCATATTAGGTAGGATATTGTAAATATCTTTAAATTGCAATGTAAAGATAATTATTAAATAACTTTACTTTTCATTTATTTCTCTTATCCAGTGCCTGCCATGGTGCTAATTTCCTTTGCAGTCTTCTGGCTCATGCTTTCCTACAGATTGACGTTGACATACATCTACTCAAATTATGTAATGTCCTATCTCAGTAGACCCATTTGGCCTGAATAAAAAGTTCAAAGGCTAATTTATGGACTGACCTATGTGACTTCCTCCATAAAAAAATTAAACACATGACCGAAACCAGTTTGGCTCAGTGGATAGAGTGTTGGCCTGCGGACTGAAAGGTCCCAAGTTCAATTCCAGTCAAGGGCATGTACCTTGGTTTCAGGCACATCCCCAGTAGGGGGCGTGCAAGAGGCAGCCGATCGATGATTCTCTCTCATCGATGTTTCTAGCTCTCTATCCCTCTCTCTTCCTCTCTGTAAAAAATCAATAAAATATATATTTTAAAAGAAATAACCCTACAGAGTAGGGTGGGGATGTTTCCCTTTAAAAATTAAACACATGGCATTATTATACTTCACATTAACAGAAGCAGAAGAGCTGTGAACCTTGTTTCTTGTCATTTTTAACTGACATTTATTGGACTGTACTTGAGATTATTAGGAACACAAGTACCAGAGGCCAATATGCAAGAAGGCCAAATATGGCTGAAGTGGTACATAAACTAGAGGTAGTTGGTTAAAGATGTTTAACATAGTTTCAAAAATATTGAAAACAAAATGTGTGTGTGTGTATTCTAATGATCTTTCTTTAAAAACAAAATGTGTGTGTATGTGTGTGTGTGTGTGTATGTGTGTGTAAGAGAGATAGAGACCAAGAGAGATGGAAAGACAGATAAAGAGGCAGTGAGAATCCTTTGGTATTAGATATTGAATTACATGTAAAAAGCAATATTTGATCAATATGCAATAAGCAGTATTATCTGAAATTACCTCACTATTTGAGTGTTCTTATAAAATAGTAACAGATTATCATATGTATTTTGAAAAAATCTAGAAAATTTATCAGAAGTCTTAGTTCATTCCTAAATAAAGACTGGGTTGATTTATCTAAAAGCCTTCTATTTGTCAGGCAGAAAACTCTGCTTTCTCTCACAGAAAACTTCTTCAGATCCTAAATTTATAGTTCTAACTACCAATTTAGCTTAATCATGTAAATGTTTGCTTTAACTATGTTTTAACATCATGAAACCTTATATTAGCAAGTAAGAGAAAGCATAGGATAGGAAAAAGAGGTCATATTTGGAATCACGAAGACCAAAATTTAAATTTCAGCCCCAGTACAGGTGCCTCAGGTTCTATTATTATAGGAATTAGTTCTTGGTAAACATAGAAGCTTAAACTTAGAAAATTTAACAAAATGGTGGATCATCAGAATAAAGTTAGTGCATTTAATCTATTGAGACTTCCAATCAGGGGAGAATAGATATCAATAAACCTTTTATGAAAAGAAATTCTGCACAAATTATGATAAATGAGCTTTGATTCTAAATGAAAAGCTAATTGCTTATTTCTATATATATCTTAGTTATTTTTCAGCACTGACTTGCAGAATTCAATAATACATTTAAGATTGTAATAACATGACAAAATTATTCTTATGATTCATTTAAGATGATGATATATTTCTATTGTGACTTACACAGGAAGAAGGACATACACAGACTGTATATATCACATGAGATGGCCAAGAGCAAAATGAATAAGCATAATATGTTGTCTTTATGTCCAACTTTCCCCCTTTTGATATTGAAACTAATTTAATGCCACTACTTTGAGACATAACATGTCCAGTAGGCTACAATAATTCCTAAAATAATTTTGGGTGCTTACTATGTGACAGCAACCACAATAGAAAAGGCAAGAATAAATTAGACACAGTTTATGCTTCAAAAATCTTACCATCTCTCTGGCAGAGCAAGTAAAAATAATACATTAATGAGATAAGTTTTGAGATTGAGATGTATAGATAGTCATATAGGAGTGACAAGAAAAATGCTTAATTGAATCTATTGTCCAGGGGCTTGTTCAGCCATCAACCCATTCCTTGCCCTCCTTTGAATAGCTAAACGCAACTTTTCTTTTAGTTCTTGACTTTCTCAAGGGGAGTTTCTTAGAACCTCATCCTGTTACTTTATAGCTATTAACTAATTTTTATATTTAAGTATTTCATAAATATGTGCTTTTTATTAGGCAAGAGGCTCTAAGGCAGCTATATTTTATCTACTTTATCTCATCATAAGTAGTTTCTCAATAGAAAACACTTGGCATATTATGAAGAAAGAGGAGAAATCTAAAGAATTGTGAAAGATTAAGTAGAGTTTTCCTGGTAGAGGTGCAATAAAGTCAGCAAACACACAGGAATAAGAAACAGATTGTAAAGTTGTAGTCGAGCTAAATAAATATAAATTGCAATAAAACAGCAAGAAATTATGCCAAAACACATCCTCAGGAGTCAGCCTCTAGGGTCTTTCAAACTGTGTTAGAAAGGATAGCCTTTTTATCATAATTAGGAGCCACTGAAGGGTTTTAATCTGAAAAGTATGAAAAAAGCAAGTTTTACTTCACAAATAGTAACCTCTGGCAACTTCTACAAGATCAATTATATAGGCAGCCTAGGTTTCATGTAGAAATGACCAAATTGAAAGATGGAAATGACAGCTCTTAAGAAAAAAAGTCATCCTAAATTCCACTACACAAAGATAATTACTGTTAATGTTTTGGTGTTGACACCTTATAATTATGAGATATGCATTTTAGCATTCTTAAAATTGCCAAATTATTATATTCCCCCGTTCACAAACTAGCACAGAAAACCAGTTAATTTTATATAAAAATGGCATCTTTGGGTGGCTGACAATTTTACAAATATACTACTAAATTTATGGTATGATTGATGGTGCTCACGGGAGAGAGATGGCTTACTGAAAATGTGGTGCAGGAGAAAACCGTTAGTGTAGAAAGATTGCTGAAGGCAAACCAGGGGTTGCTACACGTATGTAGACAAGGCTGGCTGGTGTCTCTCCATGGTTGAGCATTGGCCCATGAACCAAAAGGTTGCTGGTTCAATTCCTGATCAGGGCACAAGACTGGTTTGTGGGCTCAATCCCTAGTAGGGGGAATATAAAATGCAGCAAACTGATGTTTTTCTCTCATTCATCTTTCTATCTCACTATCCCTTTCCCTTCCTCTCTCTCTCCCTGAAAAAAGAATCATCAATTTAAAAAAAAAAAGTAAAGTTATATAGATCAAAGGTTTGTCTTCTGTTTAATACTTTTTATATTCCCTGGAGCACTAAGATAGTTTAATGAATCACTTTGTCTCAATTACCACACAGAGTTTTAATGAAATTGGTAACAGATGAAAGCTATCAACTTCTGTTATGTAAGTAAAACCCATCACTTTCCAAAGCTGGCCTATCTCCCAAGGTCCCTCGCCCCAGCCAGCCAGCCAGCCCAGATTGGCCCTGATCAGCCCGATTGCTGACCAGCCTAAAGGACGCCACCCACGCATGAATTCGTGCACCAGGACTCTACTTTATTATAAAACATAACGAAATATCACCCATTTAGTGCATGGTTTGGTTAACATCAAGTAAATATTTCTGCCTTAAGATAGTTATATACTTCATCAAAAGGAGATTTCGTGTTTATTGAGCATCTAAAAGAAATTAGTTATTATATAGATTCTATCTAATTTAATGTTTGCATTAACACTTTTGAGGTAGATATTAGAAAATTACACAAGGAATTCAAGGAAAGGAGACTGCAGTATGGGGGATATCCAGAGATGACTCAGAGAGGAAGTGAGAAGATGTAGAATTCACATAAGTGGGTGAAGTAAGAGGAAATGAGGGGTTTGATAGTATAGAGAAGTTTCCCACCAAAGTTGGAAAAGGTGCTCTCTATGTTAAGTGTGAAGTCAGCAGTCTGATTAAAATAAAGTCCCATATGGGGATTTTTCAACAATTAAAAATTAATAAATATGGTCACACATTATAGTTTAAAGAATAATTTAAAGATATCTATTCTTTTGATCACATCTACACTAATAAAAGAGAAATATGAAAATTGACCATCACTTTGTTCCGCCCACCAGCCAGTCAGGAGTGAGTATGCAAATTAACCCAACAAATATGGACATGATGGAGGGAGCTACAGGATTGGCGCTCTGAGCTGAGACTGAAGGCTCAGATAGGAGCGAAGGCCTGGGTTCTGGGTACCAGAGGAAATCCAGTGCTAGCAGCCAGGGAAAAGAAGGCCTATTGCATGAATCTTCATGCAACTGTCCCCTAGTCTATATATATATATATATATATATATATATATATATATATATATGACTAAGCTACCATTGCAACTGAAACAACTGAATGGATGATTGAACAGGCTACATGGGGCAACCAGGCTGGCAGAGAGGTTAGTGAGAGCAGACCAAACGACTGAGCAGTGGGCTGCATGGGGCAACCAGGCTGGCAGGGGGATTAGTGAGGGATGACCAATAACTAAGCAGCTGGCTGCATGGGGTGACCAGGCTGGCAGGGAGGCAATGAAGGGTGACCAGGCGGGCAGGCATGTGGACAGTTAGGAGTCAGTGGTCGTAGGTTGTGAGGGAGATGTCTGACTGTCTGTGAGATCAGGCCTAAACCAGCAATTGGACATCCCCCAAGGGGTCCCGGATTGGAGAGAGTGAAGGTTGGGCTGAGGGGACTACCCCCACCCCGTGCACAAATTTTGTGCACCAGGCCTCTAGTATATAAATAAAAAAGCACCAAAACCTGTTTGGCTCAGTGGATAGAGTGTCAGTCTTTGGATTGAAAGGTTTTAAGTTCGATTCAAGTCAAGGGCATGTACATTGGTTGCGGGCACATCCCTGGTAGGGGGTGTGCAAGAGGCAGCTGGTCAATGTTTCTCTCTCATCGACGTTTCTAGCTCTCTATCTCTCTCCCTTCCTCTCTGTTAAAAAAATATCAATAAAATATATATTTAAAAAACAAAACAAAAAACAATCTCCTTAAAAAAAATGGGACTTCATACAGCTTCCAAACTTTATGTGTACAAGTACAAAGCATCTTCTTTTTCTGTTTCTCCTAAAAACCAGATGTTATGCTGATTCTTAGCACCTACACATTCAGCCATCTGAATGCTTCTACCTGAGGTTTATAATCTGAAACATGATAAGCAGCAACACGGACAAGGCCAATTTATCCCAACAAAGTGGAGGCAGTAATATTCAGCATTCACTGACAGCCTTTTATGTCCAGTGAATTATGGCTAGACTTCCTTTTAACTGTAACAAATACTCTGTGTCCACATTTTTTTTTACTAGTGACAGAAAACAGGAATATTATCAAAGATAAAAATCATTTAATAAGTTAATATTAACAGAACTTCTTTAATTCTAGTTTTCTTATCTCTTAAGGAAAGAATGGTCTTGCATGTTTTTCAGACCTATTTTATAGCATTTGTCTGTTGCCTAGCATTGTAGAAAGATAAATATAAGTTATGGGCTACAAGGAAAACAATGAAAACCCAGTGAAAGAAACATAAAAATTGAATGAATCTAAAAGTGATAAATTACTAAGAAAAATGTATACTAACCTAAATCAAGTATTATTTACATAGATGCTTTCCAATCATAAACTCATAATGTAAGTAAAAAGGAATTAACCCAGCATATAAAATAAAAATGATTCAGAGGATGTTTTTATTGCAGATTAAGAATTTGTTCTCTTTATACAGATAGTTACAGGAAAATATTAGGAAAAGCAGTGAAACTTCTTAGGACCAAAGGTGATAGCTGAGGAATATTTCAAGAATGTGTAGCCCCTGGCTGGGTAGTTCAGCTGGTTAGAGTGCTATCCTGATACATCAAGGTTGCAGGTTCAATTCCTGGTCAGGGCACATACAAGAATTAACCAAGGAATGCATAAATAAGTAAAACAACAGTTGATGTCTCTGTCTCTGTAAAAAAGCAATTATTTAAAAAACAAAACAAAACAGTGTGCAGTCATTAAATTTGCATTGACTCTATAATAACCACTTGCTCTGGAGAATTCCAATATGAGAATATAAATATTACTGTAGGGCCATGTCAGCAAACTGCAGCTGGTGAGCCATATGCAACTCTTTGGCCCCTTGAGTGTGGCTCTTCCACAAAATACCACAGACTGGGCAAGTCTATTTTGAAGAAGTGGCATTAGAAGAATTTTAAGTTTAAAAAATTTGGCTCTCAAAAGAAATTTCAATAGTTGTACTGTTGATATTTGGCTCTGTTGACTAATGAGTTTGCCGACCACTGCTATAGAGTATTAGGCATGAAGAGAAATTCTTGTAAGTCATACTTGGCAATACACAATAAATATTGTGTACACAGAGAGGTCGCAGCCTCCACATTCTGTCTTTCTCATTTAGGAGTTAATTCTTTCATCTTGTCCTCTTTTAAAAAATGCATTCATTTTCTTTTTAAATGATTTTTTCCAAAGATCTGAGCCATTTTTTTCTTTCCAAAGATATGTTTGCCTCTGCCATTACTTTTGTCTTGTACTTCTCTGCTGAGTTGTTACACCATTCTACTCTCCTAAGTATCTTTCTCCTCTAGTATCTCTACTAGATCCTTCTGCATGACTGTCAAACATTATATAACACTGATATATTTAAGGATTTGTAACATTGACTTTAATGTATGTACAACCTCTATTCTACTGCCTTAGATTTCTCCTTATTACAACTCTGCTTAAGGGGTCTCACTTCATTGCTCCCACTGGTTTTAATTTGTACATTGCAATCTGGCTTAATTTCTAATTAAATGAATCCAATGGTCCCTTTAGTCTACATCTAATCTCTCTAATATTTGACACAATTTATGACTCCTTTCTTTAAAACTGTCTCCTATAATAACATACTATTCAGTCACTATTCATCAATTTGTTCACTTAACAGATATCAAACCATTATTATGTAGCAGGCATCAATCATTATAGATGCCAAATGCCAAAGTATAAAACTCAGTAAAATATGATATCTGAACTTTTGAGGGGAAACAAGTACACAAATAATCATTATAAAATGTGATAAATGCTATAATAGACATATTTATATTATAGTATGGCATCACGAAAGAGGGCTTATTTTAAAACTTTAATACAAATCACTCTTTCCATCCAAGTATATAAAATTTATAAAAATTATTCTATAAAAATCTCATCCTTTATGTGAAAATAAGCAACCACAAATGGCTTTAAAGAATTCTGTGTGGCCTGGCCAGCATGGTTCGGTGGTTGAGCATCGATCTGTGAACCAGGAAGTGGAGGTTTGATTCCCCATCAGGGCACATGCCTGGGTTGCTGGTTCGATCCCCATTGTGGGGCCTGTAGGAGGCAACCAATCAATGGTGTTTCTATCTCTCTCCCTCTCTCTTCCTCTCTGAAATCAATTTAAAAAATTTTTAAAAGAATACTGTGTGAATGACATAAAATATCACCCATTTTATTAAGCAGGCTTAAATATGAAAATTAATTATTTTGAATGATATTAATATTTATTACCGTATTTGCCGGCGTATAAGACGATTTTTTGGCCCTGAAAAATATGCCTCCAAGTGGGGGGTAGTCTTATACGGCGAGTATATAACAAACTCTGTATTTTTAGTGAAAATGTTAGGGGGTCGTCTTATACGCCCAGTCATCTTATATGCCGGCAAATACATATTTTTCAGGGCCAAAAAATCGTCTTATACGCCGGCAAATACGGTAATATTGCAAGTAGAAAATATTAATCTTCATTGACTATGTATGAAATTAATCATTATCCAAATGGTACTTCAAAGACAGATGATTTGAAATGAGAAAACTTATAGAATTGTAAACTATTAAAGGTGAAGGGAACTTAGAGAGCCTTTGTTCCAAACTCATTATTTTATAAAGAAGAGACTAACTCTCTGGAAGACAGAATGCTCAGGGGCAGCACTGAATTAGAAGCCAGGATGCTTGGCACCAAATGACCTTTTTACAGAAAGGCAAATTGACCACCATGGTCACCCTACACAGTGAAGCACACACACCCTTTTCGGAACTGTTTATAATGGTCTAAAGAAAAAATATTTTAATAAGTATTGCATGTGTTTTCTCACCCCCTCATTTACTCCGATTATAAAATGACAGACCAACTCCTGAATATAGGGTTAGACTCTCTGTAACCTACAAATGGATATTACTTAACATAGCTAATCGGGTGTTGTCCTAAAAACAAGAATGAGAAAATCATATTTCACAAACGTCTCTTATACCTTATAAAATATTACAATCTGAGCCTCAAAAAATGTCATAAAAAATGCAACAGAAAGCCCTTTTCTTTGTCATGTGATCATGCCATTTTAGGGCAAATCTACAACTATTTCCTTCATTTTGAAAAATTAGTTGTTAAAGGCAGACCTGTATCTGAAACCTGCCCCAAACCTCTCATACATAAATGTTTACAGGGAAATCACATTTTCTCTCTGGAGAGTTAACTTTTAAAGTCAGTTCAGAAGGCAAAAATCAATTTATTCAACACTGCTCTCGACAATCCCTCAGGGAGACACGGAACTGCCCATCAGCGTACTGTGTCCAACTAAGTACACGCCAGGCAATTTCCCCCCCCCCCTCCCCCCTAGTTAGCACACCTCTCTCCTGCTGGGGAAGGGTACCAAAAGGCTGACCTCCCGGGACATAAGGACTTCCCTGTGTGAGAAATGCAGTGTACCCTCTCAACTGTATGAGAAGGAGCTTTAAAAACTGGTGCTGCACTCAGCATCAGGAGGTGCTCACACCGTGAAAAGCAACAAGAACAGCTTCACAAATTGTTCAGGTTTCCCACCTCACACTCACTTGGTGGGGATGTGCTCACTGCATGGAGTCTTCCGTGATATTTAAATGGTGTTTGTGTCCCTTATTTTTTTGGTGTTGCAGTATATACATACTTGAATTCACATGTTACCTGTGCAAGTGAAGTCCCACTCCACTTCAATATATACTTTCTCATTTATATGAGATATCTGTATACACACTTATATGCATAAAATACATATTGATATAAGTGCTCAACTATACACTTATACATAGTATAAGAAACGTTTTGATGGTATGAAAGTTTGTCTCAGGAAACCACTGAATTTTGTTAAAATAAAATTCTAACCTTAACAACTCAAATATGTAAGCTATCCTATATTGTAAAGAGGTAATTTGCAAATTGACCATCATGCCATCACAAGATGATGGCGCCCACAGTGGGGGGGGCGGGGCCCGCTGCTCTGCGTGCCTGCTGCGGAAGTTCCATCAGCCCTGCCAGAGGCCTCAGGTCCTCCTCACCCACCACTGACTGAGGCTCAGGCACGTAGGGTTGCCCAGGCTCCTCCAATGAGCTGCCCATCCCTGACTTCCTCCCTCCCCCAAGCTGAAGCCTGACTGTGGTGTCCAACAAACTGGAAGTTATAACTCATGTCATTGAGAGCATCCTCCTTTCCTCAGCTGGGGCTGGCTGCTCTGGCACTTGCCTTTGAGTTCCCTCAGCCCGGCGGGAGCCTCAGTCCTCCTGCACTCCCCACTGGCCAAGGCTCAGGCAAGTAGGGTCAGCCGAGGCATAGGCAAGCCCCAGATGGCGGCTGCCCAGGCACGGCTCAAGTAACCAGGGCTGGCCAAAGCTTGCGCTGTTGGCAGTAGCAGCAGCAGAGGTGTGATGGGGGCATTGCCTTCCCTTGATTGCCAGATCGCCTCCCACCGTGAGGGCTCCCAGACTGTGAGAGGGGGCAGGCCGGGCAGAGGGCCTCTAGTTGTATAATAAAGAATTTGGTTTTTATCCCAGTTTCTATGAAGGAGCTTCTAAACCCTTGGAATATCCCCAGTGCTAAAGTGTCTCTATTATTCCTGGAGGGGGGGTCCTTTAGACCACACCTGAGTCTATTAGGTGACTCATGGTAGGCACTCTGAAAGTTTCAGGATAGGGTCTGAGCAAGCCAGAAAGATCAACCATGTGGTTAGAAGGTTGGGGCTTTGAGTCATGTGAAATCAGCCTGACCTCTTAACTTCCATTGAGTGGAGAGGACTAAAGGTGGCGTTCAATCATTCGGCAAATGATTCAACTGACCATACTGGTATAATAAAATCCCAACAAGAACTCTGGACATCTGAAGCTTGATAAACTTCCTGGTTGGTAACACATGTCAATGTGCAGGAAGGGCGAGGTGTCCTGAGAACAGGGAAGCTTTACATTTGCAACCCTCCCAGATCTCACCCTATGTGTCCCTACATTTTTTTGTCCCTATTTGTGTCTATTATAGTGAAATTTAATTTAAGTACAGCCTCTCTATGAGCTCTTTGAGATTTTACTAAACGATCAAACCTGAACAGGTAGTGGGAAGCTTCAAATTTATAACCAGTTGTTTAGAACTTTGGGTGACTAGGGAACCCCAAAGCTTGCATCTGGTGTGTGCAGCGTGGGGTGTCTTGTGGAGGACCCTGCCCTCAATCTGTGAAAGCTGTGCAAATGCTGGGTAGTCAGTGTCATAATTGCAGTGCAATACCATGTCACAACACTATGTCTGAAGGTACAGAGTGAGTTGTTTGGAATCTCACTCTGGAATTCATCTAATCTGGGTAAAAGATAAAAAAATTACCTTAATCCACATCTGATCATTTAAACAGTTCCTTTAGATAAATCTTTGATCACCAAGACATCTATGTCTAGTGCCCTGGTTTCTCTCTGAGATGACAGCTCAAGAGTGGTGGGGCTTATAGAAACTTCCATAAAAAGGACAAGAGTCGAGGAGCTCAAAGGACACAGTCCTTTACCTCCGTAAGTCCCTTATCTGACTGGTAATGGGTCTTATTTTTTATAGTCAAAAACTATTTGTGGTTAATGTAACTTAAAATCCCTGTGAAAGCCTTATCACCATTGCCAGGCAGCTTATCCGTACCCAAGCCCCACGTTCCACTGAGTTTTCTCGAATGTGTGGTTCACCCCTCTGCTTTGACTGCTGGATCAAAATGTTGCTTTGCATTGCTAGCCCAATTGCAAGCTCATGGGTCCTCAAATCAGCTGCCTATAGCATGTCCTCTCAGGAAGATTTAACCTGAGAAAGCACAGTTCTGTACATCCTATAGAAACAGGGAGCCTAGGAAACCAAACTCCCTTATAGCCCTGGGTGAGGGAGGCTCACCTCAGAGTACCAAACAGTAACCCGTTATGGTCAAATTTTCTGTCTGTCTTAAATATCTCTACTTTACCTAATACAAGAGGTCTAGGGCACGGATTTGTGCACCAGTGGGGTCCCTCGGTGTGGCCTGTGGAGAGCAGGCGGAAATTGGCAGTCCAATGCTGCATGAATGCATCCACTCAAAAACACTTATACTAATAGAATCATACTGTACATGTTACATTATCCTATGTTTTTATTTAACGTCAAGTGACAAACTCAAAATTAGAATAGTGAACAAGTTTAGAACATGTTTATTGTGAAACTAAGGATAAATTAAATAATAAGATCAATCTTCCACTCACTGTCCTGTAATGAATATAAGAATTGTGCAAAAAATTTTATATACTATCTTATTTAATATGAAAAATCTACAAGTAGGACACTATCATTATTTCTTTTATATGTTTGAAGAGGTGAGATCAATCACCTAAGGTTACACAGCTTGGAAGAAGTAGTAAAGGTGTTGAAAGCAAGTCTATCTGTAATACAAACTCCATGTCTAAATTTGAAGTTTAAATTGCATTCCCTATTAATATAGATTATTATATAGTTATCCAAAATTGTTTCACACTCAGCAAAGCAACTGTTCACCCTTTTTCCTTCCTCTTTGTTTTCAACCTATTCCTATCACTGCTTCCTATTTCTCAAATACTCGGTGATTTCCTATATGGTTAACATCAGGAGCCAAAAGTAACCTGTCAAAGGACAAGACTGTTTTGACTATATACACACTTATTTTTATACAGTAAAAACATGATGAGAGATGCTATTTCTTAACTCCACAATTGCATTTAATGTTGGTTTGCATGCTACACCAAAATGGTAAAATTTTAGAGGAGAATTTTCAAAACTCATAGGCCCCACTGATTTCTTGCAAAGTCCATACCAAGTTTTATGGTGTGTTTTTTTCTTTCTTCACTTCTTGCCAACTTAAATTTAGAGAAAGACAACTGCTGTTGCCAAATCGTGAAATGTGTTTAGGCAGGGTGATGGGAGTTGGATTATGAGCAATGAGAGATGCTGCTATTTTTGACAAGACAAATATAGTATGCATGACTCATTAAAAATAATCTATTGTGCACCTTTATGCTATCTTGTTTTGTTTTCAAAAATGTGTTCATTCTCTAACATTCATGAAAATGTAGATACTTTTGTTTAAAAGAAGGAGAAATTTTGACCCATTCAGTTGAAAAGATTGTAATATAAAGCCCTGACCAGTATGGCCCAGTTGGTTGTGGGTCGTCCCATGTATCAAAAGATGGCAGGTTTGGTTCCTGGACAGGACATATGCCCAGGTTGAGAAATTCATCCATGGCAGGGGGCATGCAGGAAGCAGGCTATCTATGTTTCTTCTTCACTCTTACTTCAATACTTCTCTCTCCCTCTCCCTTTCTCTATCCTTAAAAATTAATAATAAAACAAAGCTTCTATAGCAGGGGTGGGCAAACTTTTTGACTCAAGGGCCACAATGGGTTCTTAAACTGGACTGGAGGGTTGGAACAAAAGCAACCTGACCATGCTGGCACTCTCATCTTGGGCTGCTAGTAAAGGAGCAGAGGGGAGAGCAAGAGAACCCTCTGCTCTTTCGGCTCCGTGGGCCGGATAGAACAGCTGAACAGGCCGGATCTGGCCCGCGGGCTGTAGTTTGCCCACCCCTGTTCTATAGGGTATCCAAAAAAATGTATACACAATGTAACAGCTGATAAATCACTTAATTTTCACTCCTTTTCAGTTTTAACTGATGTGAAATAATGGGTGAAGTCAGACTAAGCTTTGAAAAAAGAAAATTTACCCTAAAGTGCCATTAGACTTTTTTATAGGGATACACATATGCTAAAGTTTATAGTACAAAATTATTAACAGTCAACAAATTGAGGACACAAATACTGAAGGAAAGGATTTTCAATGTTTGTGATTTCATTGCTCCAGGTTATCAGCAGTGCTTGAATCAGAACAGTCATCAATTTGAAGACAGGCATTGACAAAAAAGTGACTCATTTCTGTAGATTCTTTCAAATTTTGAAAATGAACTGTATGTTAGTAAACACTGACTTTATAATCATTCAGAATGTGTACACATTTTTTGAGGACACCCTTATATAGTAATGTAATTTAAAGATAAAAAGTCACTTGTTAATTACACCATAGTAAACTGCAATGCAGATTATAAAAATACCATAATGCCTAGCAGGAGATATCATTCCATTTTAGAAAGATAAGTTTTCCTTATGCTTTTTATTATTATAAAATGTTTACTGCTCTACAAATATAGATTCACAAAGTATCCCAAATTTAAGTTGTCTCCTGCAGTAAAAAATTCTTCTAGAACATTTATTGTATCAATTACAAAAAACATTCTTTGTGTTTCATTTTACACTGAGAATTTAATTTTCTATTCAGCTATTCTGTGCTTACAAAAACTACCTACGATACTAGCATTCACAGAACTTAATTGGAACACGTCTATATTGAGGATGACCAAGATTGAAAATTCTTTGGATAAAAAGTTATAACATATAAGGTACAAAAATGTTGACTCACTATATTGCACCTGAAATTAATATAACCATTACAGGATTGTATACCAACTATACTTAAACAAAAACTTTAATTTAAAACAATTTTTAAGTAACACTTTTCGATAAAACTGGGGAGGTGGGTAGTTATATTCTTTCATACAACCCCAGATTTAGAGACTTGTGTATTGATCAACTACTGAAATTAACATCTCTGAACTATATTCTGACCATTGTGGTAGAGAAAGATAAAGGAAAATCCTACCTAATAAAAGAGTAATATGCAAATTAACCATCACTCCACTACACCTACAAGCCATGCCCACCAGCCAGAGTGAGCATGCAAATTAACCCAACCAAGATGGCTGCAGCCACAGAGGGCAGGAGAGAGGCTTGGGTTTCCCTGGCAATGGAGGAAGCCAAGCTAGCAGGACTAGCAGGACTAGGCCTCCACTCAAGGATACAGTTTCAATTATAGAAGATAAATCCCAAGAAAAATGGCACAGCCAAGAGCTGGAGAGAACATGCCCCATGCAAAGGAGGAAGTCAAGCTTTCTACCTGCCCTGGCTGGCCTAGGCCTTCACTCCAGGCTACAAAGTTTCAATTATAGAAGACACATAAAAGTAAACAGAAATGGCAGCAGCCACAAGTGAGCAGGGGACTTGCCTCTGCTCGAGGCTACAAAGTTTCAATTGTAGAAGGTAAATAAATCCCAGATACCAGGACCTCTGCTTGGGTCATTGTGGGATGTAGCTGGCCTGCAAACCACCACAGGCCCCTCCCCCAGGCTGCCCCAAACCTCAAGGGAACCCCCACCCTGATCTGGGACACCCTTCAGGGCATCTCTGAACCAGGCCTCTATCCTATTTAATAAAAGAGTAATATGCAGATTGAACATCACTCCAACACACAAGATGGCTGCCCCCAAGTGGTCAAAGATGGCTGCCCCCATATCAACACAAGATGGCCACCACAAGATGGCCAGCAGGGGAGGGAAGTTGGGGGGCACTGGACCTATAAGCGAGGTCAGTTGAGAGGGACCAGGTCTGCAAGAAAGGGCAGTTGGAGGTAATCAACCCTGCAGGGGAGGCCAGTTAGGGGTGACCAGGCTGGCAGAGGAGGGAAGTTGGGGGCAAACAGGCTGGCAGGGGAGTGGTTAGGGGGTGATCAGGCTGGCAGGCAGAAGCGGTTAGGGGCAATCATAAAGGCAGGCAGGTGAGCAGTTGGGAGCCAGCAGTACTGCATTGTGAGAGGGATGTCCGACTGCCTAGTGGGATCAGGTATAAATAGGCAGTTGGACATTCCTCAAGGGGTCCCAGATTGGAGAGGGTGCAAGCCAGGCTGAGGGACACCACCCACCCTGTGCACCAATTTCATGCACCGAATCTCTAGTATCTACTGTGTTTCCCCGAAAATAAGACATCCTCTGAAAATAAGACCTACTTACAGGTTCCCTTCTGAGTGAAATAGAAGGCATCCCCTCGAAAATAAGACCCCCAGGCTCTGTCTCAAAATGAAAATTAATTTACCGTAAACTGGTCGTTAGGGCCACCCCAACTGGCGTCTAGCAACGAGTGACGTTAAGCGGAGTCCTGACATCACTGCTGGGTGAATGGAGAGAAATCAGCATGGAAACTTTATGAAACCTAAACTGCAAGAAGTTGTGACTTGGGTGAAGAATTCATGGGAGAAAATCACTGACAGTTGCATTGCAAATGCACTGCGAGCAGGCTACCTTGACAAGAAGTACTCATTTAAAGACAGTGCTATTGCTAAACATGAGAGGTTTGGTCCACTGATTCTGAAAGAAATGGAGTCACAAGAAATTCACCAGGAAATTCAGGAATTGGATTGTTATGATGATGTTCCAGAAGATGATGACATGATTGTCATTGAATAAATGAGTAAATTCTTGATACTGTAGGATTCACAGTTTGTCTGGTTTGTGTTGACAACTACCATACCACTGCACCGTATACAGGTAATAAATTTCCTTTATTTTCATTTAACAATAAATGTGTACTGTATTCTTCTTCATGGAAAAATAAGACATCCTCTGAAAATAAGACCTAGTGCATCTTTGGGAGCAAAAATTAATATAAGACACTGTGTTATTTTCGGGGATACAGGGTAATAACATAGTAAACACATAAAAAATTAGAAGAAAAAATAAATACTTTTTAGGGACCCAAATTATTTATTGTTTTAATCTTCATTGTTGAAAGTGTTACACATGTCACCACTTTTCCTCCATTACCCCTTCTATCTCCCACCCCACCCCAGACCTTCAGCACCCTATTGTCTGTGTCCATAGGTTATGCATACATGCATACAAGTTCTTTTGTTGATCTCTTCCCAAAATATATAAGGAACTCATGCAAGTTAACGAAAGGAAGACAAACAATCCAGTTTAAAAATGGGAAGAAAAATATTTATATATACTGTCAACTTTCTCTCTCTCTCTCTCTGCTTTACCTGGCAACCGGCAACAGAGCAGCCCTGCTTACTTACAGGAAGTCTAGCACATCGGTTCAAGGAGTCAGCAGCAGGCTGCTTAGGTTGAAATCACAGCTCTTCCACTTACTAGCTGTATGGCCTTGAGCAAGTTGCTCATGCGAGAACAGAATAATAACACTGCCTACAGCACTGGATTATTATAAAGGTCACCTAGTTAGCATGCGAGTGAACAACTTTAGACAGATCACAGGTTGTTCACTCGTTAGGTGTATGTAAAACAAAATTACCTGGTTCCCTGTGCTTTATAACTCAATTATATAAATTTAATAATAATTTAGTCACTCACTCATTCTAAAAATATTTAGAGTATACTATATTTCCTAAGCCTAGAACATTTTTGTTCAAGATGATATAAAACATTATATATTGATGCACTATAGATATTAAGACATTAACAAAAGGGATGTGCAATATGCTCTATCCACTTCTTCCACATATGAAAGTGGCATTCCCACAAAAAAATAATCTAATTATTTTATCTCAGCCAATGTGGACTCTGAGTCTTGATAGGGAAGCTAAAGAACGAACCCCTTTTAGGGCATCCCTCAGAACATGCCAGATATGCAGTTCTGTGACCTTGTGAGCACTCTGGCTCCAGCCACACTAGTCTCTGCTTCTTTAGGATTCACCAAACAATCTTCCACTTCAGATTTACATTTGCTTCTTTTTCTATGTAGAGCACTCTCCATCTCAACTCTGCCTCAACCCGTAAGACACGACCTTTTATATAACATATAACAGAAACTAATATAGCTTGATTAGTATCACAAGAAGGTGAAAATACACTTAACTAACAAAGAAATAAATAAAAATAATAAGTTTAATTAAATACTGTGCTCCAAATGTCAATATGACTATATTGAGATTTTTTAAAATTGTGTTGGAGATCGGTGGAAAGGAAAAGCACAGGTATAGTTGATCCAAAGTTCCGATTTATATGGTGATGGTTACAGAAGTTAAGGGGAAAAAAGGAACCACACAAACGGAGAATATTTTGGCCTTCCGTGTCCTTATCCATTCATACTCTAAAGGACCAGTACAATTGCCATCACATTCTCTGCTAATAATAACACGTGTTTTAAGCTTAGATCTTATGTCACCATTTTGGAATGTTAACAGTCTTTGAATGCTCACTTAGAAAACATTGTCCAACATCTATCTTTCTAATTCCTAAACCACATATGGCATTATCAAGACTGCATCTTCAGAGGGGGGAAGCATAATAATAAGCTCTGCTTGGGTACAGTTGAATCCCCACATTTCACTCTCTGCCTCTGATTTCACCAGCTGGCTCTGAGCTTGCCTTGGGTCTGACAACCACAATCACAGGTCTTTCTTTACCTCCCCATCTAATGATCTGTAACTTCCTTTAAGGAATACAGAAAAAGAGCAGCATGGGTTTAATCACTTCAAAACTGTTATTTAAAACGAGAGGCTGGAGCACTGCAAAAAAATTGTGCATGGGGGTGGGGGTGGGGGTCCCTCAGCCAAGCCTGCACCCACTCCAATTCGGGACCCCTTGGGGGATGTCCGACCACTGGCTTAGGCCTAAACAGGCAGTTGGACATCCCTCTCACAATCTGGGACTGCTGGTTCATAACTGCTCGCCTGCCTGCCTGCTAGCCCTTAACCACTCTGCTTGCCAGCCTGATTCCCCTAACTGCTCTCTTGTCAACCTGATCTCTCCTAACTGCCTCTGCCTGCTGATCTGATCACCCTAACTGCTTCTCTGCTGGCCTGATTGCTCCTAACAATTTCTACCTGATGGCCTGATTACTCCTAACTGCTCCCCTGCCAACCTGATTGCCCCTAATCACCTCTGCTTGCCTGCCTGATCTCACCTGTAACTGCTCCCCCGCCAGCCTGATCTCTCCCCTAACTTCTTGCTCCCCTGCTAGCCTGATTATGCCCCTAGCTGCTTGCTCCCCCACGGCAGTCTGATCTCACCCCTAACTGCTTGCTTCCCTACCAGCCTGATTGCCCCTAACCACCTCTGCCTTGGCCCCTGCCACTGTGGCTTTGTCCAGAAGGATGTCAGATGTCTGGAATACTTCTGGTCAATGTGGTCTAATTAACATATTACCCTCTTATTAGTATAGATGTTCCTTTGGAATAGCAATTAACTATTTTCCTTAACTATATTAAATTATTTTTGAATATTTGTTGTTGTTAAAGAATTATTGGTTGACCCTAGGTCATAGAGATGTTACTATTTCTTTCTAACTTAGAAAACACTCTACTAACTAAAAAAACAAACAAACAAACAAACAAAAAACAACCACACACAGCAATCCAATCTGTCCTAGGCTGAAAACATTTTCAGAAAGAATTGTATCTCTTCCTCTCATTAGAGCTTTACTTAATTAATATATCAGCTCTGTGATCATGATTTTGACTTGCAACTAGACAGATGGTATTCAATTGCATGTTTAATGTTACATTTTCTAATATCACAGCACAGAAATAGTTATCATGGGCTACATAACCATTTTCTGTAGACACCCAGGAAAAATAACTTTTCCATTTCCTCTTTTATCATCGACTTCTGTGCAGCCAGAAGCTTGCAAGCCACGCCTTACAATCTGTTGATGTATTGCTTCCTAATATAGTTTTGTTTTAATCATGGAATTAATGGAAAATTCTGAATAATAGAACATTTTGTTAATAGCAATGATCAGTTTTTAAAGAATTAGAATGTATCTAAACCCAAAAACTACAAGTGACCATTACTGTTTTCTCAATATTTCAAAAAGGCCCATCAGAATTTTGAAATTCCTTATATTAAAAAAAAATTTCATAAACTCCTTTAAATAGAAAATGGTCAGAATTAGAGCAGATGAGTCGTACTACTCTATCACAATATTTAGCTTCCCAGGGCTAAAATGTTTCATTAAGACTAAATGAATGCAATGATAACTTGTACAACCCATCAATTACCTCTTAGCCACCGAATCCCTAAAATATCCTTTGACTTTCCTATTGCCATGAACAAATTTGTACAAATATCCTTAAATACCATGGTATTTCTATATGTCATTTGTTTTCTTGGAAAAAGCCTCCATTGTCTCAAGTGGGCTTGCATTCAGTGAATCACATGTCCATTTATAGAAACAAAGTCCTAACTTAATTGGTTCTTTTGTGGTTCACACTGCTCTTACAATTGCAAAGTTAACTGTTTGCTGTGGTAAGGCTTTGTGTTAGCTGAGGTTACATGACATGCAGCCAAAAGATTTTGATATTTTCATGGAATTAATTAAGACTAATCTGAATGCTAAATAATTAGTTTCCTTGATTCTGAAAACTGGAAGAATACTCTATAATGAAGCAAAATAGATTAATATACATGTACCTAAATTTTTTCAACTTTTTAGGGAGATAAAGAATAATCATTTCAAAGGGATGTCCTTTAAATTTAAAATTGCAATATTTGTGGGATCATGGATTTAAAAAATCACCTTAAGACTACTAAATTTCTAACTTGCTAATAGATTTTTCAACATGCATTAATAATTACTTTTCAATACTTCCATATCCATAATGGAAATAGTTCCTGAAATTAAAAAGAAATGTAAGAAACTACCTAAAACTGTGGATTTTATCACAGAGTAATGAGAACAGTCTAAAATAGAATATTTCTCACATTACTCCTCTCACCAATTAAGTTTCATAACAAAGTAAATAGTTATAAATCAATTACTACTGCTAAACAGACAATCAGAAAATAAACATTATTCACAGTATTTCATGAAGAATTTTAAGTACTACTCAAGTTTATCAATCTCAGCTCTTACATATTGACTTTGTGATCATCCCTCATAAAACAAATACTTATGAAATACTGACTTTGTGCACAGTACAATAGATTTCAGTGAGTAACAGTGAGTAAAACATACATGGGCCCTGATGTCTAGAGTTTCTATTTTTTAAAAAGACAATATATATAAATGTATAATTCTATACTGAGATAACTAGTGAGAAACGAAAGCATATGATGTCATAAACCTATAAAACAGAGAAACTTGACCTTGTCTAATTGGTCAGCAAAAACTTTTATATTAGAACTAGAGGCCCGGTGCACAAAATTGGTGCCCCCGGGGGAGGAGAGATTGGGGAGGGGGGGTTTCTCAGCCCAGCCTGCACCCTCTCCAATACGGGACTCCTTGGGGGATGTCTGACTGCCAGTTTTGGGCCTAAATGACCTGCGGGATTGGGCCTAAACTGGTGGTCAGACATCCCTTTCGCAATCCAGGACTGCTGGCTCCTAACTGCTCACCTGCCTGTCTGCCTGATCACCCCTAACCACTCTGCCCGCCTGCCTGCCTGATGATCTTAACTGGTCCCCTGCCTGCCTGATTGCCCCTAACCACCTCTTCCTGTCAGCCTTATTGCCCCTAACAACCCCCCCCCCTGCTGGCTTGGTCACCCCTAACTTAAGGTGACCAGGTGTCCCGTTTTTGGTGGGACAGTACCGATTTTTAACAATTTGTCCCATGTCCTGTAGCATTTTTAAAAAGTCCAAAAGATTCTTTCCAAAAATCAGGACTTTTTAAAAACGCCATGGACACAGGACAAATTGTTAAAAATCGGGACTGTCCCGCCAAAAGCAGAATGTCTGGTCACCTTACCTAACTGCCTCTGCCACCATGGCTTTGTCTGGAGGGATGTCTAGTTTAATTAGCATATTACCCTTTTATTAGTATAGATGGTTACTGAGCAGTGAATTCTGGGGAATGTGGGGAAGTGGCCCTATGACTCAGAGCAGAGGGACTAGACAGGAAGCTGGGAGGTCCAGTCTCACTCACAGAGGACGGACCTGGGATCATAGGCGAGTCCTGGGCTGTGTTTAGGTCTGAGGAGCCTCCCTCATCCAGGCACCACTTGCTCAGTGGCCTCCCACGCACACCCCAACCCAGGTTCAAACCCACAACCTTTCAATGTATGGGATAAAGCTCCAATCAATGGAGCCACCCAGCCAGGCAGTTACTCTTGGCTTTTATTTTATTTTACTTTTTTATTTTATTTTATTTTTTACTGTTTTTATTACATCTTTGTTGAATGGTTTACATAGGTCCCATTTCCCTCTATTAATCTTTTCCAGCCTATTACCCGCCCCCAGGCTCTCACCACCCCATTGCCTGTGTCCAGGGGTGATGCATATATGCACACAGGCCATTGGTTGATCTGAAATTTCATTAAGAGTAAGAAGAAAATACAGTCTTGAGAAACAAAGTATTTCATTCAAATATTTGATACTATAATAATAATATTAATAAAGCGACTGCTGTAGGTACACCTGTTTTGCATTTGTTCATGTTGAGACCTATGGTCAGCACCTCGATTGGCCTTAATTCTTTGAGGTTGGTGATTGTATTTACCCCATTTCACAGATGGAAAAAAAAAGTGAAGTTATAGATTATTTTACCTGTCCAGTAGGCAAAGGATGACTAACATTCCACTCTGACTTCAAACTATATAATTATAGGATAAAGAAGATTTACTAATTAACAGTGATAACTTTAGAAAAAAATATTAGATGAGGAAAGAAAATTGAATTGATTTGTGTAATCTGGTAATATTGAGCATTAAACAAATTGAAATGGAGCATCTAAATTTATATAAAGGTCATATGAAGTGTATATATAATGACATAATTTTGTGGACATAATATTGAATGAGTATACTTATTTAATATTTAGGAATATTTTTAAATTCTTACAAAAATAAATTATGATCATAATTATAAATTCTCCACCAAATAAACAAAAAAATACAATATCAACAATCATACACAGACACACACACACACACACACACACACACACACACACATAAATATAGACATACAATATAATGAGGCTAATCAACTATCTCAGATAATTAATATTTTATAGTCACAACATCAAGTTTAATCAACATAAAGATTGGTACAAAATACATTTTGTGATCTTTGGGATAATTGTCAACATCTTTTATATATTTAGACATTTATTGGGCACTTACAGGTTGTAATTCATATAATAAATATATGCTATGTCCTTAAAGAAAATATAACTAGAGGCCCTGTGTATGAAATTCATGCATGGGGTTGCAACCCTCAGCCCAACCTGCACTCTCTCCAATCTGGGACCCCTCAGGGGATGTCTGGGACCCTCTCAAAATCCGGGATCACTGGCTCCTAACCATTCACCTGTCTGCCTGCCTGATCACCCCTAACCACTCTGCATGCCAGCCTGCTCAGCCCCAACTGCTCCCCTCTGCCAGCCTTCTCACCCCCAATTACTCCACCACCAGCTTGCTTGCCCCCAATTGCCCCTTTGCTGGCCTGATTGCCCCAACTGCCCTTCCCTCCTGACCTGATCACCCCTAACTGCCTCTGCCTTCCCCCTGCCAGAATGGCTTTGTCCAGAAGGACATGCAGAAGGTCTCCCAGTCTAATTAGCATATTAACCTTTTATTAGTATAGATGAGGAAATAAATATAATACTTAAATTAGATTTTTGTTAATTATTATAATTGAGGTAAAGAAAAAATTTTATGGGATCTTAGCACACTTGTAGGTGAACCTAACTAGACACTATGAAACATTCATAGAAGACATAAATTTCACTGAACTCTAAAGAATTAGTGATATTTGGGGCAAAAAGAAATTGAAGAGATGATGGGGTATGAAGAAAGTCCTCAGAGCAGTGAGGAATACAGAGATGTAATGAACACTTTCTTATGTCTTAAAGGAAGTCTAAAATATGTTGGACACCACACTCTGTTTACGATAAATCTCATTAAATTAAAATAGTAAAGTTTTGAGACAGAGATTAGGCAAGCCAGTTAGATAGGCAAGCAGATGACAGCACATTTATGGTTAAGGCAAGTCCAGGTTGGGCCAACCAGATTTTCTCTCCCTTGAATGTAAATTTTAAGTAGTTGAATGCAGGTAGTTAGCCTATCTGGTGATGGCACTGAAGAAACTACCCTTCAGCTCATTCTAGGACAGAGATATATAAAGTTGCTCTGATAACTTCAGGTCTTCATTCAGATGATCTCTTCTTCAGAACAGCTTCCCTGTCCACATAGTTCATTCAAACTACACATTCTAATACTCCTCCATTTCTATGGTCTATATTTCTCCTTAGCATTCAATACCAGTTAACATACTACATAGTGTCCTATTTACTTTCTCTTCCATCCTGCTAGATTGTAAGCTAGATTGTAAGTGTTCACTTGCTCACTATATATACAGTGCATAGATCAGAACCTGGCACATAGTAGGCTTGCATAAGTCCATAAATTCCTGAATCTGTTTTTCTTTTGAAGTTTCCTATATTATGCTAGCACATTTTTCTTTTGAAAATCTAAAAAAAAAAATTCTAAAAATAAAGGGAAAGAAAGAGTTGAGCTCTGTCTAGGATGGCTGCATAGGTAATATCTTCTTGGCCATTCATAGAATATGGCTAGTATATATGGGTTGAAAGTTAATTTTTTAACTGTCTTGCGAAAGAGTTATTTTGAAGGTCCTTGCTATTTTTTTTTCAAATGATATTCTTTCTTAAAGATACATTTGACATTACCTCACTCTTTTAGCACAGCATCACTGAATTTTGAATGATACTTTACTATAATATTTATTGTTATCTATTACATATTGAAACACTTGTCCCTTAAAAATATAGACCATATGTAAAGTAAATTATTAATAAATGTTTCCTGAAAGAAAGAAATGTGTATGCAAATATTTGAATTGTATTATTTCATTGTTAAAACATTTGATTCTTTATGCACATATTTTAACATCCTAAACAAAATGGTATTAAAACAAAACAGTAAAATAATAAAGTATAATTCTTCAAATACAGTGAATTTTCATGTTTATTTATGGTAGCTTATATATTTTAGAATTTCAAAGAAGCCTCTTTTTTTGTAACATGAATCAAAATACTTTTGTGGCTCCCTATACGTCTACTGTAAATTCAAAGATAAATCATCTTAGCAAAAGCAGATTGATGATGTACTAAATAAGAAAAACAAAAAGGATAAAAAGGAGCAGTATGCTATAAAACAGCTTTACATGATTTTGTAGCTCAGAACTGTCACTTTCATTGATTTAGTTGATAGAAAACAAATATTATTTTCTATGACTTTTGTATTTTTCCCTTACACAATGAAAATTGTGAATATTTAAGCTATAAGAACTAGGTTATGCTCATTTTTAAAATGATATTTCTATTTTCATTTAACTTCTGCTTTGTGATAAACTCAACATATCATTTTGTGATATTATTTAAAAACATTATGCACTTTTAACATTGTTAAAATGCTTAATAATTTTTGAGATGCTCAGTAATTCTCATACACTAATTCTCCTGCAAATAGCACCAAATCTTGTTGACTCTCTGTAATGTATACTACTTTAAATCTTTACACGCTATACAGAGCACCCAGGACACAATGTGAACTAGCCTCTTTTAATTTGTAGATATTTTGAATTGTACACAAAATTGCAAATTTTATAAAATGATGATTTTCCATTTGCAGTTGTATGTAAGTAAAGCTTGAGATGATAAAGTTAATAATGAAGATACAAAGTAAACTTAAAAATAAATTTTAAAATACAAAATAAGTATTTATAAAAGAAATCCAAATATATGACCAAAAGGATACATAATATCAATACCAATAAATTCTGAAAGTTTATATTTTATATAAAATTAAGATATTTAAAAGTCAATTACATATTTAATAAACTTTCTTATGTATATATGTATAAAGTATTTAAAATGAAGTATTTAAAGTGGTGAATATGCTCTCTTAAGAGTTTTTTTCTAAATTAAGAATAAGCTAAATAAAACTATCATTTGTGGAATAAATTATACTATTATTTAGAAAGCAAATTAATCACTAAAACACTACTCATCTTATTTAAAATATATTTTTATTGATTTCAGAGAGAGGAAGGGAGAGGGAGAAATAGAAACATCAATGAGAGAGAAACATTGATCTGCTGCTTCTTGCACATGCCCCTACTAGGGATCAAACCTGCAACCTAGGCATGTGTCCTGACTAGGAATTGAACCGGCGACCTCCTGGTTCATGGGAGGACACTCAACCAACTGAGTCACACCAGCTGGGCAGCATAAGCTAATCTTTATTGGAAGAAAACACTTTATACATGATTTCACAAATAATCTTTTTAAAGTTCATAATGATCTCATGGCCTAGTTTTATTCCTTTGCATTAGTCAAGGAAAGTGAAAATTCAGAAATAATTCCACTTGTTCATAGCCACACTCTCATTTTGAACCAGGTGTTTAACTCCAAAAGAGATGCTCTTAACCATTATGCAATCTTATTTTTACCACTAGGGTAACGGTGAAAATGTTAACTGTTAAGTAGAATGAAAAGTGGATTTGAAAATAAAATTATTCAATTAAAGCTACCACATTATAATTACAATATCTATATGTACCTTTAAAGTCAACCCAAATAATGTGCTATTATATCTTTTAAGTTATTTTCCTTGAGTTAGCTCAAAGATTTTTAAGCGCTAAAACCAGGTGTTTTGTTCACTATTGCTGAAGTCTGGCATAATATCCCCATTATGGATACTCAACAGGATTTGTTGAATGACTTAACAAATTAATAGAAGATAATTCATTTTAGGCAATCTTCAACTAAACATGAATTCATTCACTCTACCTAAAAGCAGGGGCTTCTATTTGATAGGCATTGGGCTAGATGTCAGTAAACAGATAAATAAAAGTTCACAAATTAGTGGTAAAGAAAGATACGTGGAAAATCAAACGGAGTATAATAAACAGTACAATGGACGCACTAATTACTTTATTGAAGCATAAGGACTGGAGGATTTAACTTGAATTAAGATCCAGAGATGACATTCATGGAGGGAGATAAAAGGAAACTAGCTTTCAAAACACATTTATAAAATAAAGCATATCCAGGATCTAACTTGAATTAGGTTCAGGATAAATATTCAAAGGAGGGGAGATAAGGAAAGAGCTTCCAAAATATGTTTGCAAAATGGACCAAGCACACATGCTCAAAATGATAATTCTGGGTACGTCAATGTGTCCAAGGATCCATGTCCCACCCCACCTGCCCCATTCTCCTCATTCTATGCCAAGGTCATTTTATCCATTTCTATAGCATTCCCTCCCCTGTACACAGACTCCTCACACATTTACATTCACTACTAACAGGCCTCTCTCCAGAGAGCCAAACCTGTGTTTCCAACTGTCTACTCAATCTGTTCAAATCTGAACTCAGTATATTGTTTTCTAAATCTGCTCCTCCTCCACATTCCTCTCTCCCTCACTAGAAACTTCAGAGGGTATCTAGCCTTTTTCTCTTTTGTGTCCTTTATTCAGTGAGTTAATACATCTTTTGAACATATCTCTTAAGGATTTCTCTCTCTCTCTCGTTCTTAACTGTTCTTGCTCACATTCTTGCCACCTCTGTTATGGTCTGTAGACCCCAACTCTGGCTGCTTCCGGGGCTGCAGCAGCTGCTTACTGATCTCTTACTCACCACCCGTCACTGGGCTCAGTGCACAAAGTGCTTTATCTTAAGAGTCTCTTAAATCATTTCCCAATATGCACTTTTCCTTCCTTTGAGGCATGACCTGAAATTCAGTGCTATTTTAGCTAGGTATAGGTGAGTTATATGTGTGGACCTCAGCCCGGTAATGGTACAACCATTGATGTGTTTGGGGAAGGTCATTTTAACTCAGAATACCACCAATGCCTAGTAAGGCATTCTTATTTTCAATTTGCAATTCAATGCAATAGGTATTTCCCAATCATGGCTATGTGCTTGATGTTACTGATTTAACAGTGAAAAGGACACGGTACCTGTCCTCACAGAGCAGATGGCCTGGGGGGTTTCTAATAAGCAGAAACCTCTGCAGTTGGAACAGTTATCCTTTCCTACATGGAGCCCCAGGGGCTACTTAGCGACTTCTAGTGTAAATGCACGTACGTAAAGAGTGTTATTAAATTAACAAAGGTGTGTATTTAGGAAAGGCTTTCTGCCTCAATTTCCATTTTGTCTTTCAGTGCAATCACAGGATATAAGTGTATTGACAATTCAGTTACTATAAAAATGTATTTCCAACAAGGAGAATATTGTATCAGCAAAGACAGAATGGAGAGGCGTAACTAAACGAAAGCCTGAAGTTTAAAAACCTAACGAGTCTTCACAATGCTTTGAAGTGGTGGAGCCAAATTTGTATAAATTTGAAAATGAACAGATAATTGAGATTAGAAATTATAGAGCTGGGGAAATTTTGCTGATGTATCCTACCATAGACACTTTAGCCAGTTGAATATAGAAAAAAGAGCATGGACTTTTGGGTTCTATAATCTTGGGTTCAGAAAGGAGCTACTCTACTTACTGTCTGCATTATAAACAACTACCTTTTGTGAGCATCATGTATGTTTTTGTTGTTGTTTCTTTCATCTGTAAAGCAGGGAAACCATAGCAATTCATGTGGATAGTGTAGAAAGCTATGAATTTGTTCTTTCTGCTCTAGTCCACCACCCAACAGAGGCATAATCCATAATTCTAACTAAACAGAAATACTAGCCTGTCAGTCCTCTCTGACAATCCTTAAGTCTCAAGTCCAATATCCTGCGAATTACATTTAGATTCATCTCTATATTCTGGAGTTTGAGGTTGTTTTTTTGTTTTTTGTGGGGTTTTTTTTAGTCACTTACTATCTCCAACTTATGCTCCGGTTAGATTAAGTGCTGCCTTTCCCATGCGCCAGTAAGTAACTTTGAACATGCTGGTCCACCTGCTTCAAACACCTCTGGTATATCTCTGTTACTCATAATTATAGCTGCATGCAATTGGAGGACAGAGAAAAACCTTGGGTCTCTCATTTAGCAGGGGACTGTGGCCTGTATTACTATGCAATCCTGGAGCCAAGGGCTCTGCCTTTCTTAGCAACTGTGCCTTCATCCTTTTAAAAAACAATGTAAGTAAAAACATGTCCCAACCATTCTGCTAGACGTTTCCAATGCATTTAAAAATGATTAAGAAGTCATAATAGGCCCTAAATAATCCTATCTAATAAAAGAATAATATGCAAATTAACCATCACTCCACTCCACCCACCAGCCACACCCAACAGCCATGCCCACCAGCCAATCAGAACAAGTATGCAAATAAACCCAACCAAGATGACTATCAGAAGGGAGGCTTGGGTTTCCCCTGCAACAGAGGAAGCCAAGCTTTCCACACATGCTAGTGGGCCCAGGCCTCCACTCAAGGATACAAAGTTTCAATTATAGAAATGGCGTCAGTGACAGATGAAGCAAGAGGTTTGCCTTTGCTCCAGGCTACAAAGTTTCAATTGTAGAAGTTAGATAAATTCCAGATACCAGGGCCTCCACTTGGGTCTCCAGGGAGTGTGGCTGGCCTGCAAACCACCATAGGCCCCTCCCTCAAGCTGCCCCAAGCCCCAAGGGAACCCCCACCCTGATTCGGGACACCCTTCAGGGAAAAGCAGCTGGCCCCCACCCATGCACCCGGCTTCTATCCTATTAAAAAAAAAAAAAGTAATATGCAGATTGACCATCAATCCAACACACAAGATCAAGATAGCTGCCCCCATGTGGTCAAAGATCCTGCCCCCATATGGACACAAGATGGCCACCACAAGATGGCCAGCAGGGGAGAGCAGCTGGGTTGGATCAAGCCTGCAAGGGAGGGCAGTTAGAGGCAATCAACCCTGCAGGGGAGGGCAGTTAGGGGTGACCAGGCGGGCAGAGGAGGGAAGATGGGGGCAAAAAGGCTGGCAGGGGAGCAGTTAGATATCAATCAGGTTGGCATGGGAGTGGTTAGGGTGATCAAGCTGGCAGGCAGAAGCTGTTAGGTGAGCAGTTGGGAGCCAGTAGTCCTGAGTTGTGAGAGGGATGTCCGACTGCCAGTGTAAACCCTGTGGGATCGAGTCTAAATGGGCAGTCGAACATCCCTGGAGGAATCCCAGATTGGAGAGGATGCAGGCTGGGCTGAGGGACACCACCCACCCCATACACAAATTTCATGCACTGGGCCTCTAGTATGAAAATAATTGTGGATTTTTAGTAGTGCCAAAATGACAAAATCTAAAAAAGTCTGGTTCTTTGCTGAACAAACAGATTACCTCAATCTCATTTGCTCACAAAGATATGGTTTCACACTAATTACCAGTCATATCTTTTGAGTGAAATCCTTCATGCAATTGAGACTTCCAGCTTGCCTATTAGTCATCTAAATATTTTCAAGTGCTAATTATACCTTTAAAGCTCAAAGTATAAACTAATCAAATTTTAAATGTCTCGAGTAAAATGTGAAAAATACCAATTAATAAGGAACAGTAAAGAGATATAAAGGAAAAATTATCAAAAAGGCTTTTGTCTAGCTGTCACAGAAATATACATTTAAATTTTTAAAAATTTATTTTTATTAGTTTTTCAATTACAGCTTACATTCCGTATTATTTTGTATTAGTGTCATGTGTACAGCATTGTGATTAGACAATTACCTATTTTACAAGGTGTTCCCCCTGATATTTCCAGCTCCCAGCTGGCACCAGACATAGTTATTACAATATTATTGATTTCATTTCTCATGCTATACTCACATCCCCATGACTGTCTTGTAACTACCAATCTGTACTTTTCAAGCTAGAAATATATTTTTAAAATAATAAAATTAAACCATTTTATTGCTTACTAGGGGAACCTTTACCTATTTTGGTACAATCATGCTACACAAAATCTGAGTATTAAACAAATTTACCTTGCTATATCTTTAGGCATTTTCTTTAATGATATGCGGCTATCCCTCACAACCTGCCCATACAGTTAAAAGAAAAAAAAATGTGTTGCCTATTGTATTAAATGTTCATATTAATCACCAAACTTTTAAATAAATGCCCCACCTTCTTAACCAGAGATACTGGGGGTATCCACGTGATGGAGACAGATTGACAAGATGTTCTCAGAGATGAAATCAAACGTAAGTGTGTTGATGGTGGCAGGAACAGGCAAAGGATCAAGGAAAAGGCATTTACTAAGGCATGCAGGAATGAGGTGAATGAGTGAAGGCTTCTCGAGGGAGGTGGCATTTAAGACGAGTCTTTAGTAAAAACAGTGTTCCAATGGGCAGGCGGTGAGGAGCAAAGACATCAGAAGCACAGGGGCAACTTCCTGGGAAAGCACAGTAAAGCAGTGCGTTGCATGTGACTCAGACCACAAAGAGCTTTTCATGACAAGCTAGGGGAATGAACTTGATTCCTCAAGGACCAGGGATAATAGATAAAAGTGCTCCTATCAGGAATGAATTCCTTTGGTTTAGAAAGTGGTTTGTAAATGTGTGTTTTTTTATACAGCATACTACTTAGTATTGTTGCTGCTCATAAAGGCTTGCATAGAGCAGGTTAAGTGTGGAATAGGGAAACATTAAGGGCTTCAGAAGCGTGTACTCCTCTTCCCGAGTGTGTCTAGCAAAAACTGACAAACTCCCATGAAACCTCAGGGCTGTGCGGACAGTTTGAAAATGACTGGATTGAGATATTTAATCTCTGAGAAATGGGGGTGTTAGTCATCAATACCCCAGGGAAGATTAACACATTATGTGATAATTAACCAACCTAGAGGTTTAGTAAAGCATGTAAATGTTTTTATTTGGAAAAATAGAACTAAATGTAAAAGCATGTAGGGACATCATTATATGGGACATAAAATTAAGAAGTTACTGCATTCATATATACTAAATTATACATGTATATACATTTGATTTTATTTTAAAGTAGGTTTCCCAAGTATTTGAGCCCCATAAATTGATTATTCTCATGCATACATATATTACAATTAATCTTTTCTTATAGTAGCATTCAATCCTAATTGTTGTCAATCAGGGGCATTCTAAACAACTATACTCCAGAACTTAATTTTGTTGATGAGTAGTCTATTAAACATATAGTGTAAACTGGGCATTGGCATCATTGATTGATAAAATGTTCAGACACCTCGGAACAGAAAAAAATGCTGACAAAAGTATATTCTTCGTAATATAGTAGTGAGATCTCACACAAAAGTAAATTAATTTAAAGTAAGTGTTAGATGAACTATTAAAAGATCATTTGCATGTGTCCCTATGAAAATAAAAACACAGTCAACTTTTACAAACCTTTACCTTCATGCTTATTAAAATCATCATTCAGCTGAAGCCAGTTTGGCTCAGTGGATAGAGCATCTGCCTGCAGACTCAAGGGTCCCAGGTTCGATTCTGGTCAAGGGCATGTAGAAGGAGTGTGCAAGAGGCAGCTGATCGATGATTCTCTCTCATCGATGTTTCTAACTCTCTTATCACTCTCTCTTCCTCTCTGTAAAAAAATCAATAAAAAATATTTTTTTAAAAAACCATCATTGACTAAATTAAAATGCATTGAAAAAGAAAATCTTATAATTCCAATATCCCTCAACTTCTTATTTGTTGTCCTTTTACCATTAAACTACTTTTGTGAAATGCATTCTAAATATTACTCTTAAAATTTGGTATATAGAATTTCAGCAAAAATGGCAGGATAGTTTCAATATTTAATGAGAAGACGAAACTAAAACTCAGTTTTATTCATGTTAAACTATCTTCAATGTGTTTTTTTTTGCATATGTTAACTCTTGTGCTAGAATAATTTTAAGAAAGTAAGCATTAAAATTTCAACTCTTTGATGCCAAATCACTTCAGAAATGCAATTATGCCATTCCATAATGAGAACCACTTTTGAAAATTTAACTAATCATTTTTGCAGGATACCTTCTTGAGAATTATTTATTATTTTTATAGCATCTCATCTCTTATAACAGTATTTCAAACAAAGAAAATACATTGCCTTAATATAGGTTAAGGCATATAAATAAGAAATATGATCATGTTTAATTCTGTCCCTTTGAAAATAAAAGCGGAGTCAACTTTTATAAACCTTTACTTTCATGCTTGTTAAAACCACCTTTCTTTCTTCCTTTTCTTCCACCAAAAAGTAACAATAGCAACTAAAAGTTAAACACGTTTCCTGTTATCATAAATGTCAAGTTCAACTACAATTTTATAAAGTAAAAATGTTAGATAGAGTTTACATTTGCCAACATTTTTAATTTATCTGAAATAATAGAGTTTTTACACAAATTGTTATAATATCAACAAAATAACATGCACTGGGTTATTTTGCAATCTGGGTACTTAAAAATCATTCCAGGGTCTTTTCAAGAAAAGCACCTGCTAAGAAAGGTGTCAGCAAGATCTTTACTAAAGGAATTGTAGAAAGCCTGTGTCATGATTGAGCATATGGAATTCATTGACCCTTATACTTTAAGATGTTGAAGTAGAAAATCTAATGTCAAAAGCTGCCCCAAAGAGCCAGCTACGGGATATTGTAAAGAATGTTATGTCTCAATCTACGAAGAAGAAAAAAAAGTAATTATTTTGTAGAACAGCCCCAGGGCACTTGCATTTTGAGTCACTGCCACAATAAGGATATCGCCACTGGGAAGCGAATCCATTCTGTAACAGCACAGACTTGCACTATCAGTAGACATCAGTGTAAAGCAAGAGAGGCGACAGGATTAAAAATAGAAGTATAAAACGGGAGAGAGGGAGAGGAGGGAGAGAGAGAGAGAGAGAGAGAGAGAGAGAGAGAGAGAGAGAGAGAGGGAGGAATTATATCTACTGCTTATAGTTTGCAAAGGTAAGAGACTTTAATAAATAAGATATGCACTTATTCAGAGCCACCTTTTAAAGAACTCAGACTACCTCTACTATATTAATTCTCTAGGTCTTATAGTTTGTTTCAGAACATGATAATTATGTTGCTAAGATAATTAAATGCCAGGATGTTTATATTCCCCTAATGGAAATTGTACAGAGAAATGAGGTTCATGATTCCTTTCCATGTAATGATGACATGACTGAATAACAAAGTAAGGCTCACGATTGAAAGATGCAATTTAAGGTTAAAAAAAATGAGGTAGAATCTGATTTAGTTTAGACTTAACCATTTTCTGGATGGATGACTGATTTATTATCTGGCAGTTGAAATACATTTAGTAGGTAACAGCTTTGTAACTTACCATTACAACATATATATTATAAATCATTTTGACTTTTTGATAACACAAAAAATCTTCCATCTTAATGAGTTTCTACTTTAATTCAAATTGAAAAGCATATTAAATTTGATACTTATGCTTTCTGTATTGCTAATTGCTCATATATTGCACACATAAACATTTTAAAAAATAGGAATTATATTATTATGTATATGAAATACCAAACGTTTTTCTAAGCCCAGAGGACATAGTTTGCAAAGTTCCATAAAATGTAATTTAATTCTACTCTCTGTGATATATAAGGGAAATAAATCTATAATGTTCATGATATCATAGCCATGAATAACAATATCAGGAGACACATCTCATAAGCCCTCAAGGATGATACTATAGAAATTTAAAAATCCCTGTGAAAATGAATTATTCACTACCATTTTTCTTGAATTCACAAATAATCCTAATACCATCTTATTTCCACATTTAAAGCATAAATTAAACTGACATGCATGTTATTCATTCTTATATCCTCTTTACTACTTTCACCCTTTACAGTTTTTCTTTCCATTTTCCCTTTATTATAAGTTTGACTACATATTAACTTCTTAAGTAGTGAAGTTATTTAAAGCACACTTACTTGAAAAGTGTAAAACCGGGTCCCATTAGGAGGATGCACTTTAGGGGAGCCAGAAACGGTGTTCATATCCGAGAAAATCATTTCTGATCACAGAGACACTATAATCCACAAGGAGTTACAGATGCAGAGCAGAGAGCTTAGCGTGCAGATAAATCCGTGCATGCATTGAGGGAGGCTAGAGAGTAAAATGAAATCTGCCCCATCCTTTGTAGATACAGAGTGATAGCATTTTGAATCTTTCTCCTACGTTTGAAATCTAAGCTGAAAGGTCATCAGCCACTGACCTTTTGTGTAGCTAGTTCTTTAGAGCATAGAATTTTTTTAAAAAAATCTTTTAAACACAGAAAGAAGAAAGCAGGGAGCAACAGTAAATGGAGCTTGTGCAGAATCTGGCAGTGCTCTGGACCTGCCCATCTGTTCTCAGTGATAATCACCTCCCTCCACCACAGTCTAGCAGAGTGATTATGCTAAATATCCTGGTTAACCAATAACATACAGTTTCATTTCAGGGAAGCGTGCACAGTGTAATTCAGAGGACCTCTTCTGACTAACCTGAGGCATGTTTCACGCTGTATGTAGTAACAAATTATTGTTCCATCGCTCTTATTTCTGTATGTTTCCAAATCTCTTTGTCACTCCCAGTATTTTCAACAAGGTTTTCCATTTTTTTGTACAAAGCGCTTTATGTAAAAGTAAATGATTCTTTTTGAATTTATAGATCAAAGCACATTATAGCTGGCTAGGATGCCAAGGGCCCAGGCATATAACTCAGTAAAACTATATAATACTAGGATTATTATAAAAATAAAATGCATTAAATATTTCTATTTTTATGAACTCTTAAAGAACATCAGAATATGAACATAATCATTATTCTATTTTCCCACCTTAACTAAAAATTATTAAATTTCACAATCAATGCCTTAAAAAGTACATTTTTAAAAAACCAAACTTTATCTCATCTATAAAAAACAATATATCCTTCAGATGCATAGAATTTTGACACAAGATCCAAAAATATTAATTGCAAACATCTAGGCTAGCATGCTTTATTCTTCTGTCTTTTAACACAAATTATTCAGTCTGTATAAAAGATCATATTCAGATGACTTTACACTTTTTAGAGGTAAAAATAAATGCTCCATTTACACATGGTTCCAAGGTGGAGACTTTAGGAGGACAGAGACAGAATGAGCCAAAAGTAGTGTCTTTAAATTAACTTATTATTCATTTGTACTTAGATTCTCCAATTATGATTCAAATTTATAATATCAATGAGGAGGAAGCAAAAAAAAAAGATTTTCAGTTCTTCAGATGAGATTCTTACAGTCTGGTAAATTATGAGAGTAGGTAATAGTTTAAAGCTGCTCAATGAGCCAGTTGATAATTTTAAAATAAATGCTTAATTTGGGTTTAATTTTAGATTTATAGTAAGATTGCAAAGATAGTACAGAAAGTTCCTATAAATCCTTCACTCAGTTTCCCCAATTAGCACCTTACACTACTGTGGTTCATTTATCATATAAGGAACTGATATTGGTACATTATTATTAACCAAACTCTAGACTTTATTTGTATTTCACTAATATTTCTGTTGATGTCCCCTTTCTGTTCCAGGTTGCAACCCAGGGTACCACATTTAGTTTGTTTTCCACATTTCCCAGTTTCATTTGGTCTATGGAAACTTCTCAGCTTTTGTTTGTTTTTATCTTTTGCTTGAAATATCTTCAGTAGACTATCAAGAAGTACTGCCCACACCCTAGCTGGTTTGGCTCAGTAAATAGAGCATCTGTCTGCAGACTGAAGTGTCCCAGGTTCAATTCCAGCCAAAGTCACATGCCCAGGTTGCAGGCTCAATCCCCAGTAGTAGGTGTGCAGGAGGCAGCTGATCAATGATTCTCTCTCATCATTGATGTTTCTATCTCTCTCCTCCCTTCCTCTCAGAAACAATTTTTTTAAAATGCAATAAAGAAAGTACTGCCCAACACATCCCCAGTAGGGAGTGTGCAAGAGGCAGCTGATGGATGATTCTCTCTCATCGATGTTTCTAACTCTCTGTCCCTCTACCTTCCTCTCTGTGAAAAATCAATAAAACATATATTTTTTAAAAGTACTGCCCAAGTATTCTGTAGGTCCCTGCTCTGATGGATATATTAATTTTGCTTAATGATTTCCTCATGCTAGACAAGAGCCATGAATTTGGGGGAAGAATACCACAGAGACAAAGTGTTTTCATCACATCATATCAGTGAAGTGACCCTATCATATCATATTGGGGTACTGATGTCCACATATCATTACTGATACTAACCTTCACTTGCTTAAGGTAGTGTTTGCCAGGTTTCTCTACTGCAAAGTTATTGTTTTTCTCTGGCCATACTTAATTTTTAAAATATATTTTATTGATTTTTTACAGAGAAGAAGGGAGAGGGATAGAGATTTAGAAACATCAATGAGAGAGAACCATCGGTCACCTGCCTCCTGTACACCCCCCAACTGGGATGTGCCCACAACCAAGGTACATGCCCTTGACTGGAATCAGACCTGGGACCTTTCAGTCTGTAGGTCGATGCTCTATCCACTGAGCCAAACCAGTTAGGGCACATACTCTATTTTTTGAAAGTTAGTCACTAATTTAGTGCACCCTCAATGAAGTGATAGGGAGGGGTGAAATTAAGATTTACCTCCTGGAGGGTTTAGTATCTATATATATTAAATAGAAAAATTTTATATAGAAAATTTATATAAAAATTTGCCTCCCCTCCTCCAATTATTTTTAACCAGTTATTTATATCAGTATATACTCTAGCATATTTATTGTATATTTTAAGTGATAATATAATACAATATAATATATTTCAATACTCAAATTGTTGCTCCTGTTCCCTGTTCCCATTCTTCTGTGTTATTGAGCACACATATGATTATTTTTTAGATGTTTATTTTCTCAGTTCTAGACTGGAAATCTGTTGCCATGTGGTTAGTATGGTGACATGGGATAATCACCGAGTGGGGGCCTGCCCACTGAAAGATTGTAGTACCAAGCAGGGCAAAAGGGGGGTTCCAGTGATCCAGGCAGAGCTGAGGCCTTTGAAGGAGGGGAGTGCCCAGTCCCCCTCCTAGAAAGCTATAGGCACCACCCCCAACTCAAGTCTGTTTAAACTAGACTGCCCAGAGCCCAGATACACTCACAGAGCCCAGTTTCACGTGGGAAAAAGAGCAAATCAAAACAGAGACATTCAAGGAGCGAGACCTGAGGCAGACCCAGCCTCGGGGATACAGATGCTTCACCTACTGGACTACTTGGGGCTCTGCCCTGCCCTGATTCAGTCAGGTTGCACAGGGCCAGGCAGGGACCCTGACTCACATTGTTTTGTACCAGAGAACCTCCCAGGATACCCAGGATGGACACAACAAGGTGTCAGATTCAATAACATCAAAGCAAATTCAGCGAGCTTCACAACAGCAGATCCAAAGGTTGTTTTCATTTTCCTCTTTTTTTTCTTTCATATCTCATATGCTCTCTTTTGTTATTTTTTTCTCTTTCTCTTTTCTTTATTTTTTAATTTTGCTTTTCTCTTTACCTATTTTATATTTTATTTTATTTACTATTATTACATTTTAAGAATTATTATCATTTTCTTTCATCTTTCATTTTAAACTTATTTTGTTTTATTTCTATTCATTTTTTTTTTAATTTTATATTATTTTTCAGGGATTCTTTTTTTCTCCCCTAATTCTCTTGGTTTTGTGTTTTTTTCTTTTTTTTCTCTTGTTTAGTCTTTTTTTTCCTGGTAATTGTTGTTGTGTGTTGTGTGTGTGTTGTTGTTGTTGTTGTTGTTGTTTTGGTGTGGTCTTATGTCTGTCAACACTTGGATAACAATATTCATGACTAGTCAGTTAGCCAGCCTAAGTGCTGAGCCAACCCATGAATAGGACAATAGCAATCAAAAGTCAAATTTAACAGGAGGGCCCACATAACCCACACAAGGGATATGCCTATAGCACCAAGCTCAGAAGATCAAGAAGACTACACCACTGTGTCCCACAAGAAATCCACCTCACCAAGACTGCACAGAGGCAAACATAAAGAAACAGAAAATCTGGGAAAACAAAGAAAGAGGTATAAAAGGAATCTCTAGAAAAAGAGTTAAATGAAATGGAGGCAAGAAATTTATCAGAAACACAGTATAAAGTTATACTTTTTAGCATGCTCAATGGCATGAAAAGGGATATAGAATCCACATAAAACAACCAATCAAAAACAAAGTATGACATAGCTAATAATAAAGAATATACTGGAAGGAATTAACAGTAAGTTAGAAGAATCAGAGGATTGAATCAGTAAATTAGAAGGAAAGATAGAAAAAAATCACTCAATCACAGCAGCAGAGTGAAAAATATTTAAGAGGTATGAGGACAGTTTAAGGGAACTTTGGGACCATATGAAACAGAACAACATCCACATCATAGGAGTACTAGAAGGAGTATAAAGTAAGAGGGATAGAAACTGTTTGAAAAAATAATGACAAAAAACTTCTCTAATCTGGTAAAGAAAAAAGTTTAGGAAGCAAAGACAGTCCCAAATAAAATGAACCCAAAGAGAACCATTCTAAGACATTGCATAATTAAAATGACAAACATTAAATACAAGAGAGAATCTTGAAGGCAGCAATAGAGAGATAGTCAGTTACCTACAGGGAGCTCTCATAAGGCTGTGACCTGATTTATCTATAGAAACTCCATAAGCCAGCCCTGCCATTATGGTGAATTAATATTTGACAGAAGAAGGAAGAGCATACAATGGAGAAAAGACAGTCTCTTCAATAAATGGTGTTGGGAAAATTAAACAGATACATGCAAAAAAATGAAACCAGACTACCAACTCACACCACACATAAAAATAACTCAAACTTGCTGAAACCGGTATGGCTCAGTGGATGGAGTGTTGGCCTGCGGACTGAAGGGTCCCAGGTTTGATTCCGGTCAAGGGCATGTACCTTGGTTGCAGGCCCATCCCCAGAGGGGGGTATGCAGGAGGCAGCTAATCAATATACCTCTCTCTCATAGATGTTTCTAACTCTGTCTCTCTCCCTTCCTCTCTGTAAAAAATCAATAAAATGTATTTTTTTAAAAACTCAAACTAGATAAAAAGACTTCAATATAAGTCGTAAAACCATAAAAATCTTAGAAGAAACCATAGGCAGCAAAATCTCAGGAAGTTAAAGGCTTCCCATAGAGAAGGATCAATGTGTAAAAAGATATAAGATGGCATTCACTCACTCAGGTGTCCAAGAAATCCTTACAGAGAAGTAATGTTGTGCCAGACACCTGTTACAGTTAGGACAGAAATGAAGAGCAGATGAACCTAGTAATAAACACTTAGAATTTTGTAGGAAGCTCCATCCAAAAGGTGTAATCCATCTTAGCAGTGAGTTTTTTTTCTTGGAGCACCCAAACAAGAAAATAAACAGGGGAAAAAAGAACTCCTTTGGCATTTTCTTCTAAGTTCAAGTGATTTCTTTGTTAGCAAACTACTCATTAAGGTGTCCCAAATAAATGAAGAACATATTTAGAATTCATTCAGAACCCTCAAGATTTGTAGCCATGTAGCCAAAACATTTTGAGCATATTAAAATTTAAATTTATAAACTTTAATTTATAACAAGAAAAATATTAAATTTGGCTTTAATCTACATCTTGATGAGAACACGTTTTTTAACATAATCTATGTGTGTGCATTTAGGCATGTGTATAGATGCATGCATATATTTGTGTATGCATTATACACATATATAAAATGTATGTATGTGTGTGTGTGCACATGTACATGCATATATACACATATACATACTTACATATATATTTGTTGGAAGCCGCCCATTGCCTTCACTAGCAGAGAGGTATAGACAAGGAACCTGGAAGGCTGGTTAACCTTGAAGGCTCTGAAAGGTCAGAGCCAAGCAGTCACTGTCTAGTTGAGACAAAGGGAGCTGAAGCAACTTCCACCTTTTAGGCTTAAATAAATACTTACTGATGGGCTATCATTGGAATTGCCTGCCTAAGGGCTATGGGTGTATCCCAAAACCTGAATAAAAGGGATTGCTAGGTGCCTGGAACAGAGAGGAGTCCTTCCTCTTGAGCTGGGCTCCAGCCTGGCCTCAATATTTCTAAATTAATATTTTCTAAGTCTCTTTCATTAGCATGCTGCCTCCTCCAGAGCCCGAAATCTGAGTCTGAACCCTGAACCACTCAGGAGATGGGGGGGACACTCACATACACTGTCTTCAAAACTGAAATTAGGAAATTTTTAAATAATATCTTATTTCCACATTCCTTCTTTTCATTTACTTTAGTTTCTCTCTGCTTGAAACACATTTTCCACAAATATTTACATGTTTTAGGATAGCCCAGGAACACCTTTATGCAAATTAAAAAAATATTAAATTGTATAAAATGCAGGATTGAACTGTTTTGTTCCTTTAAAAATGTTAGTTGATTACAACTCTAATTTTACAATTGAATAATTTTGTTGTATTTTTCCTTTATAGCAACACTCTCTTCATCACTTTCCCTTTTTTGGGTCTTGTTTCTCTTACCATGTTCCTGCTTTAGTTTTTCTCTACTCTTTCTTTTTACATCCTGTTAAAAATTGATCTTACTCATATATCTAATTTCCTCTTCCTTGCTCCAAACCCATACACACTTGTCTTCTCTTTCTGCACTATCCAAATTCTTTTTCTATTTTTTTTACCTTTTTCTTTCTGTCTGTCTTATTTTTGTTTGATTATTGGTTAGTTATTTTTGTTTGTTTGTTTTTGCCTCTATTTTTTCTTCTTGCTTGTTCTCTTCTACTACTAATAGCTTAACTAATTCCAATCACCAGGTAAGGCCTATCTACTCTCTATCCTCCTTTTCCAATAGTAAACAAATATTTAGATAGATTAAAGAAGGAGGAATATATATATATTCTTTTATATATTTTAATATATACATTTTATTCTTTTTTTGTATTTAGTTTTTTTTACTTTTATTCTTACACACCCATTCTCTTTCTACCTTCTCTATATGGAATTGTGGCTATTTCTCCATTTGTTCAACTCCTTGACCTTACCTCTTATAAATAAGCTCTGTCTCCTTGGATTCATCTGGGCGTTTATTGTTTGAATTTTTTAGATTAGTTGTTCTTTGTAGTTTGCATTCATCTCAGGGTGTTTGTTGTTTACATTTTTTGGGTTAGTTGTTGTTTTGTTGGAGTTTTCTCCATATATATATATATATATATATATTCCACCCTTCTTTTTTTCTTATCTTTCTATTCTCTCTTATATTTTTTTCCTTGTCTCAATATCATTTTTGCAGTTTCCTCTATTCCTTAATTCTGTTTTCTCTGGTAGGTCATCTTTATTTAGGGGTATTAGTATTATGAATATGTGTTTGGTGTCCTGTGCATTGTGTCTTGTTGTATCACATTTTATCTCCATCAGTCAATGCAGGAGAGAGAGAGCTACATAACCAGAAACTTTGAGAAGAGTAATCATGGGGAGACAAAGAAACAGCCCACATACAAAAGTAAAGGAGGAATCACCAAGAAAAGAAGTAAGTGAAATGAAGACAAGGGATATGAAAGAGAAATAATTCAGAACAATGGTTATAAAGTCACTGAAAAGGACAGAAGACAAATTCAACAATATGTGTAAGAACCAAGAGAAAATGAAGAACTAAGAAGAAATTAAAAAAAAATGGCATTGCTGCAATAAAGAATTCAATAGAAAGCATCAACAGTAGACTATAGAAGCAGAGGACTGCATCAGTGAGCTAGAAGACAAGGTAGAAAAAAAATACCAAAGCAGAACGGCATCTACAAAAAAATTTAAAAACAGGATGAGAGCCTAAGAGAACTTTGGAATAACATGAAATGAAACAACATCTTTATAATAGGGGTGCCAGAAGGAGAGGAAAGTGAGCAATGAATAGAAAACCTGTTTGAAAAAAATAATGACAGAAAACTTCCCTGATATCAGGAATAAAAAACTCACACAAGTCCAATAAGCTCTCAGAGTCCCATACAAGATGAACCTCAAAAGATCGACACCAAGACATATTATAATTAAACTGGCAAACACCAATGACCAAGACACATTATAATTAAATTGGCAAACACCAATGACAAAGTAAGAATATTAAAGGCTGCCAGAAAGACAGAAAGTTACTTACAAAATATCTCCCATCAGACTATTAACTGATTTCTCAACAGAAACACATCAGGCCAGAAGGGAATGGAATTAAATATACAAAGTCATGCAAAACAAGGATCTGAATCCAAGAATACTGTACCCAGCAAGGCTATTAATAAAAATGAGGGTAAAATCTGGAGCTTCACAGACATAAAAGGACTAATGGAGTTTATTACCACCAAGTCAGCAATGCCAGAAATGCTAAAGGGTCTTCTATAAAAAGACAAAATAGGAAAGAAGAAGGAACACAGACATAAAGAATTAAAATGGCAACAAACAAGTACCTATCAATAATAACTTCAAATGTAAGTGGATTAAATGTTCCAATCAAAAAAAATAGGGTAGCTGAGTGGATAAGAAAACATGAAAAATATATCTGCTGTCTATAGGAAACCCACCTTAGAACAAAGGACTCACACAGACTGATGGTGAAGGGATGGAAAAAGGTTTTCCAGGCGAATGGAAACAAAACAAAAGCTGGGGTCACAATACTTATATCTGACAAATTATATCTCAAATTGAAGGCCATAACAATAGATAAAGAAAGCCGCTTCATAATACTAAATGGAGCAATTCAATAAGAAGATATAACTCTGGTAAAAATATATGCACCCAATACAGGAGAACCCACATACATAAAACAAAAAAAGCAAAACAAAAAAAAAAACCTTCTGGAGGATATCAAGGGAGAGATTGACAGCAATACAGTCATAATAGGAGAATTTAATATCCCACTAACATCACTGGACAAATCCTCTATACAAAATATCAGCAAAGAAACATCAATCCTAAATGACTCACTACATCATATGGAATTAAATGACATCTTCAGAACATTCCACCCCAAAGCCACAGAATATACATTCTTCTCACATGCACATGGGTCATTTTCAAAATTAGATCACATATTGTGGCACAAGAAATGTCTCTTCAAATTCAAGAAGATAGAAATCATATCAAGCATCTTCTTAGATCACAATGGCATAAAATTAGAAATCAACTACAATAAAAACAAAAATAAATAAATCAAGCACTTGAATGCTAAATGGCATCATATTTAAAAAATGATTCCATTACCAAAGAGATTAAAGAAACAAAAAGCATCATGGCAACAAATGACGATGAAAACACAACAATCCAAAATATATGGGGAACAGTGAAAGCAGTCTTGAGAGGGAAGTTCATAGCTCTGCAGGCCTATCTTAAAAAAACAAAACAAAAAAGATGGTAATAAATTATCTAACCCCATAACTCAAAGAGTTATAAAGAGAGCAACAAGAAAATCCCAGCGTATTTTTTCATAATCATTTGTATTTCTGTGGGATTGGTTGTTCACCTCTTTCATTTCTGATTTTCTTTATTTGGGTCCTCTTTCTTTGCTTCTTGGTGAGCCTGGCTAGAGGTTCATCAATCTTTCAAAGAACCAGCTCTTGGTTTTGTTTATCTTTTGTAATTGTTTTTGTTTCTTTGTTTGTTTGTTTTTTGCTACTCTTTGTAAGCAATAAAACAAAATTAAAAAGAATGCATGCTCTCTGGAGGCAGGCACTTCCATAGAGTGATAACAAGGGAAAGAAGGTATGAACCATACATATCCAGTTTATTCTCTCAAACTCTCTTATTAAGGAAACCATTTCTTTCGGGGGGGGGGGTGGCATGTAAATTGTATATGTCCAAAATTAATCATGATATAACAAACTCTTAATTGTGTGTCTTTATACTTAACTAAAAATCATGGTCTATTGTTTCTTCCATTCTCTTGGAAATACCATCATACTAATTTCCTAATATACTTTAACCCATTCAGTAAAAAAAAAAAAAAAAAAAAAAAAAAATGCATTAATCCAATTTTCCAGAATCTCTGCTATAACCTGAGTTCCTGTATGCTGTTGGCTTACATCAGACATCCTCAACCCCAACATGCCTTCTACACTGCCTGGCCCTCTTTCACTCCCACGCTCTTTGCACAGAAGCTCAATAAGCCTTTTTCCAGTCTGCTTACAACCTCTCTCCCATGGCCGTTCACTCACGCTCCACAGATGAGTCACAGTTTTATACTGAAATTCCTTTCCTTACAAACTTACATGTATTTGCTCCTCTTATTTTTTCCCCTTTTATCTCAAAGTCTGAGGCTGATATTTCCACTTGACTTTTCTCACAAGGAAAAAGAGAAGCTTCCCGGCAAGTTTAAGTTCACATGGTATCTTCTTATGCTTCCTTTGCAGTGGTCTACATTCCCTTTTCTGGAACAGTCTATTCTATGACTTTTCCTTGATTGCCCCTTTAAAACAGTGACATATTCATTCTCCAAATTTATATTGCCATAGAATACCCTTGCCATTAATTAAAGTCCCAGATGGTTAGAGATATAGAAGACCCTGGAGATTATCTAGCACAGTAGAATCTTAGAAACTACTGGAGTGCTCTTTAAAATGCCAGTGTTTAGGCTTTTCCTCTAGTGGTTTTGTTTTAATTAGTTTAAGTATGCCAACTGGGTACTTTTATAAATCTCCCCAGGTGTTTCTCAATGTGCACAGAGAATGGAGGGGTCACTAATGTAGTGCAATTCTTTTATTTTATAGTGAAACTGAACATAAGAGACATAAAATGTCCTGCTCTTCTTGGTCATACAATGAATCATTCTGAGCTAACTGGGGCAGAGCCTTCCAACCAGTGTTGCAAGTAGGTTACAGGCGTGCTGAAACATCAGTCTCTCAGCTTCAGTGACTCCTTAAATCCTGGGACTTCCTGAGCTCCTGCGGTAGTCAATTCTAGGTTTGAGCATTCTCCCCTCTTTTCATTGCTGTGAAACAGGAATATGATTTTCATTTGTCCCAAAATGTGAACAAGTTTCAGAAACATTGATCTGGTTATCCTCAAAATATCTCTGGTTAATATTTCTTCTTTGAGAAGTTTATGTTTTCATGTTTTTCTCCATTAAATTCCATTTCTAAATGTTGACCCTCTCTTCTAAGTCCAGGTCATGTGACCATTAGTAGTTCTGTATCATTAGTATATTCTTCAGTCCAATAGCTAAATAAGGAATAAAAGGTTAAATACCATTTAGGGAATGATCACAGCAAAACTTCATTTTGAACATATTGATAGTGAGCTATTAAAAATGTCCTGGGTCACAGCCTCTCAGATAGAAATGTAGACACCTAAACAGCTATGGTCGAGTCACAGTTTTGCAGCTTGTAGATTAGGAGGCCACGCAGAGACACATGAGTTTATTATAGCATGATAAATTATGGACATACATTATATGCCTTGTACTTGACATTACTATATATAAATAAATAAAAGGAAACATAAATATTAATATATCATAACAAAGGCAGAAATTCTTATGCTAACTACTTTCCTTTAATATCAAAAGACACATAATCAATAACATGATTACAATGCCTACGACAGCATTATGTACACTGACATCTCCAGTCACACAAAATAAATATTAATTAGATCTAACTGATTAGATACACAAGATTAAATCTTGATTTAAATTCTGGTTGTATTATTATTAAGTCATTAACTCGGGGTACATGGGCTCTAGTGTCAAGAGATCCAAGTTCAAACCCCCATGCTTCTACTTTCTTGATGAAAAAAGCTTTGAGTTAGCTTTTCCAAGCCTCAGTTTTTTTTCTCTGAGAAGTGAGGATCAATATAGCTTTTAACTTATTAGGGTGTTGTGAAAACAAAGTCAGATAATATAGTAAAACTCTTACAGTCATTGTCACCCCCTCAATAACTCAGAATCAAATTTAGTTTCTAAATTTATTTTCTTTACACCAATAGAATGTGTTGCATTTATCCCTTTCTCAATTGTTTTCTGTTGCTCATAATTCTCTTTTTACTCACACTCAAGATCCAGTTCTAGTGACCCCTCATCTATAAATTCTCACCAGTCCACAATCTTTTTATGCTCACACGGCCCCTCTGTACTTCAGCTGTAGCCCTTATTGAGGTGTGCAGTAGGTGAGTTTCAGTAACAGTGCACTTGTCTACTCATCTGGGTGCTCCTAGAGAATGTGGATTGTGTCCTCCACACAACAGCCTATAAGATTGATAAATGTATAGATCAGACCATTTCAGGCTCTTACTCTCAACCCTCCAATAGCTTCCTATCACACTTTGGAGAAAATCCAAAGTCCTTTCCATGTCCTAAAAAGCCATACAGTTTTTTCCCTGGACTTCTCTGTCATCACTTTATATCAGTATGTTCCTACACATTGTCCACTGACCACACAATTACATTACCCTTAAAGTTCCTAGACTATAATGTCAGTCAATATATATCTGCTATTCTAGGCATTTAGGATTCATTGGTGAACACAGTAGACAAATATGCTTCCTTGCAAAGCTTTCACTACAGAGGGGAAAGGTGCAGAAATCATTAATGTTATAGTAAGTAAGTGCCAGGCAGAGAAGCTAAGCCAGGAATTGGGACAGGAACTAGGGCAAAGGAAAAGGGACCAGTGGGTTGTGAATTCAAATCTCATATTAAGCATGTTCTTCCTTTGGCATACGCAATCGCTGTTCCTTGTGCCTGGCTTTCTCCCAGCCAAGCCAATAGTCATATGGTTCCAGCCATTAGTTATTTAGGTGTCTACCCAAAGGTCAGCACTTCTGAAAGTCCTTAACTAAAGAGAGTTCAAGATGTTTGCCTCCACTCTCACAGTGCAACTCTCTATACTTTTGATAAACTTTATTTTCCTCATTGTATTTTCTACTTTATATAATATTAAATCATTTTATGAAGGAAGACATTTTTTTCTATTTTATTAATTTGCATTCCTGGGGCTTAGGATAATGTTTGGCATAAAGTTGTGAACAAGTATTTATTGACTAAAAAATACAGGTAATAATTAACTTCAGCTGATGGCTATTGAACACAAGTAGAGCCAAGTAAACTGAAATTTTAAAAAATATATTTTTATTGATTTCAGAGAGGAAGGGAAAGGAAGAGAGCGATGGAAACATCAAAGATGAGAGAGAAATATTGATTGGATGCCTCCTGCATGCTTCCAGTCCCAGCCATGTGCCCTTGACTGGAATCAAACCTGGGACCCTTCAGTCCACAGGCTGACACTCTATCCACTGAGCAAAACCAGCTAGGCTGAAATTTAACAAACAATATATTACTTCTCAATAATTGGGAAAATTTTTCATGTTTCAAAATTCTACTTTTGATGCTCATGGCACTTGTATAGATAACAATGATTTGCCAAACCTATCTAAATGAGACAACCGTTCATTTACTCAACAGTTATCAATTGAGTGCTTATAATGTTCTAAATTTTGTATTATGCATTGGGGGTACATTCAAAATCTGAATATAATTATGTTTAAATGGCATATCTAATTATTAAAACCTCAACTATATATTATTATAAAAATTAAAACACAAAAATTGTTTGTGAAGTTCATTACACTTATTTTTTTAGTTAAATCATGTCAATAATAGAAGTCTGATTTTTTCTGATGTGTTACTTACTATATTCTTACATTTGTCCTGAGAGTAAAGCAAACTCTCTCCCTAGTAAAGGACTAGGAGCATCTGAATTGGATTATGCTCCTTCTAGTCTTAGGAGCTTTGGTCCTGATGACAATGATGCTTAAGGAGTTAGTGAAATAGATGTGTAAGTCTAGTTAATCATGTATGCTGGATACATAACTTTGTAATCCCAGGTGGTCACAGATGTCAGCAAAGCAGTCCACTGAAAGGCCACAGTATGTAGTTATCAGTTGTTGTTGTTTTTTCTCACCCTTAAAATTTCTACCTGGATATGGGCTGGTTTAAGGGGGAAAAAATATACATGCCTTTGAAAGGTGAATGGTCTAGTTATTATCCTGACTTGATATAAATTTACTGTAAGATATTCAGAAAATGTTACTTACTTTTTAGAATTAGCAAAAATATTTTTCTGTAACAAGAAATTTGAGTAATATCTTTATTATTTTTGCATTTGAAACATTGAACTGCTTCTCTGGCAGTTGTAGTTTCACCCATAGGATCAAAGGCAAACACATTATAAAAATCCATGTTTTATTTAGTGAGTTTTTAAAGTTTAATATTCACAATATAAAATATAATTTCCCTTATGGCCACTAGCAAAATAAAGCTAACTTATTTTTTTTAAAACTGCTCAATGATAAAAATAAATATTGATTAGATCAATGCAAATTCTTTATTAACAGGACAAAACAGAAACACATCAAAAGTAAAATATCTTACAGCTAAATATATAATTAATATTTCAAAGGAAAAACATTTATTCATGAAAACTCCAAAGAGGAAAGGTTCACATGGTTCAGTTTTGTCCTCTGGATCCAAAATAGATATAGAAACAATAAAAACTACCCAAATTATTTTCATAATCTATAAGGTTAATGTACCAACTTTTGTAGTTTGATATACTATAACTAAAACCTAGAACTATAAAAGTATAAACGAATATCCAAAGCTTCAGGAAAGAGATAGCAAGAAAGACATAATCTGAGGCATGAGGCAAAGGACGGCCAATAAATTTTATGAACCATGATATTAGTGTTGAATTTTAACTTTTCTGTTTAGCAATGTAATCTTTGTCATGTTAAAATCATCCCTTAAAACCTTCATGATTGACAACTTGGGGAAGAAAGGTGCTGAGGCGGCATCCATACATGAGCCAAAGAAGTTTAGGCCCGGACAGAATCTGTTAGGAGGGGTTGCGAGTGTCTGAGGTCCTTGGAATAGGGCATGCAGCAAGAATCAGAAGTAAGAAGACTGAGGCAAATGGCAGGCAAAATTAAAATCCCCTTTGGCATCTTCAGAAATATTATTAAAGGCACTGACACACCCATAGTAAAGTACAATATTATTTAAATATTAAAGGAAAATATCATTTATTCATTTAACAAATCTTTTTTTGCGCTCCCAAATCTATTTGAATTGCTAAAGATTATACTGTGAACAACACAGAAAAACGTTTCCTTTCCCCCATGGAACTTATCTTCCAGTGGAATAAATAAGAAATATATACAGTATATGGGGAGGTGATGAGTACTATGGAGGAGAAAAAGAAAAGTCAAGAGGAATAAGAAATAAGTCATCCTCCGAAAATAAGACCTACTCACAGGTTTCCTTCTGAGTGAAATATAAGGCATCCCCTCCTGAAAATAAGGCCCCCAGGCTCTGTCTCAGAATGAAAATTAATTTACAGTAAACTGGTCGCTAGGGCCGCCCTGACTGGCGTCTAGCAACCAGTGACGTTACACGGAGTCCTGATGTCACTGCTGTGTGAATGGAGAGAAATCAGCGTGGAAACTTTGTGAAACCTAAACTGCAAGAAGTTGTGACTTGGGTGAAGAATTCATGGGAGAAAATCTCTGACAGTTGCATTGCAAATGCACTGCGAGCAGGCTACCTTAACAAGAAGTACTCATTTAAAGACAGTGCTATTGCTAAATGTGAGAGATTTGGTCCACTGATTCGAAAGAAATGGAGTCACAAGAAATTCACCAGGAAATTCAGAAATTGGTTTGTTATGCTGATGTTCCAGAAGATGATGACATGATTGTCAATGAATAAATGAGTAAATTCTTGATACTGTAGGACTCACAGTTTGTCTGGTTTGTGTTGACAACTACCGTAATACTGTACCATATACAGGTAATACATTTCCTTTATTTTCATTTAACAATAAATGTGTACCGTATTCTTCTTCATGGAAAAATAAGACATCCCCTGAAAATAAGACCTAGCACATCTTTGGGAGCAAAAATTAATATAAGACACTGTCTTATTTTCGGGGAAACTGGGTAAAAATATTTTAAAGGTAGATTTGAATATGAGGAAATAGTAAACAAGAATCTTACCTACACAGAGGAAGGATGAAGTCGTGATAAACTGTGATGGGGGAGACTATAGACCAACCGTGGGCAAACTATAGCCTGCGGGCCGGATCCGGCCAGTTAGGCTGTTCTATCCGGCCCGCGGAGCCGAAAGAGCAGGGTTCTATTGCTCTCCCCTCCGCTCCTTCACCAGCAGCCCAAGATGAGAGTGCCAGCATGGTCAGGTTGCTTTTGTTCCAGCCCTCCGGTCCAGTTCAAGAACCCATTGTGGCCCTCGAGTCAAAAAGTTTGCCCACCCCTGCTATAGATGCATCAGGTTTGGGAGAACTATCTAGAGCTCAGCTTTCATCATGTTGAGTTTTAGATACACATTAGACATTCACATGGAGATCTCAAATAAGTAGTGGACAATAGGAGCTTGGATGTCAGTGTAAAGTCCTGGCAAAAATTATAAATTTGGGAGTCTTTACTGTATATTTTAAAGGCAGTAAATATAGGGAGGTAAGAAGAGTGGTCCAATGACTGAACCCTCCAGACTCCAATATTAAAAAGTTCAATGAAATGTGAAAGAACCCACATAAAAAGCTAAAAAGTGAGGTGAATAAGCCTTATGCTGGGTTTGAGTGTTTCATCACTGAAGCAGCCCATCTGAAGCTCATGATTGAAGCAAGAGTTTTCTAGAGAGGGCAGCCTCTTTGTCCAAACTGATAGCTTGGACAGCAAGCCAGGTGGTCTGAGAAAGGAGCTGGCATTTTCCTGCCAACAATCATCAAAATCCCCTGTGCTCACCAATGAAGTGACAAATTATTGCATATTATTTTTCTATTATGAATTGAATGGTGGACCATGATGGGAAGACACTAATAAACAACCCTTGCTTGCAGTTTGATACAGGGCTCAACATCAACACTCAAAATAATCCGAGAGTTCTAGATATTAGCGGTAGGGGGGAGGCTCAACATAGATTCTTCAAGTAAAATATTAATATAATCAAGTGGTTAGTAATTTTCAATATTTTTTTCTAAGTGGAAAAATGCATTTTAAATAAAATTTTATGTGAAGGTACAAGATATAAGCCATATAGAGTAGTGTTTCTTTGCGTGAGGCAGGAGCCACAGAATCACAGACCTGCCTATTCAAGAGTCCCTGCTGAAGCTCTCCTTGATGCATCTTGACACAGTTCTAGAGCCCTGGTAAGGACTTAGAAAAATACTGGCAGGAACAAAAAAGAAAGTGGTTTAGAGATTAAAGTAAGTGGTATTTGAAGCAGTCGTGGAATGTCTGGGGAAAATGGATTTGATAGAATTGAATGTGCCCATATTGTCAATTCTTCGTTCTCCCCTGCCTCAGATTATGACATCTTCTAGATTGTCTAGTTTGATGGAGTAGAGTTGTTCATAGTATTTTTAAGCAGTTATTTGTATTTCTGTGGTGTCTGTTATTATTTCACCTCTTTTGTTTCTGATTTTGTTTATTTGGGTCCTCTCTCTTTGCTTCTTGGTGAGCCTGGCTAGGAGTTCATCAATCTTGTTTATCCTTTCAAAGAACCAGCTCTTGGTTTCATTGATCTTTTGTATTGTTTTGTTTGTTTGTTTGGTCTCTATGTCATTTATTTCTGCTTTGATCTTTATTATTTCCTTCCTTCTGATCACACTGGGATTTTCTTGTTTCTTTATTTCTAATTATTCAAGTTACAGAGTTAGATAGTTTATCACTAGTTTTTCTTTCTTTTTTTTTTTGTGGTATGCCTGTAATGCTATAAAGTTCCCTCTCTGATTTCTTTCACTGTGTCCCAAAGATTTTGGATTGCTGAATTTTCATTGTCATTTGTTTCCAGGATGTTTTATATATCTTCTTTAATCTCTTTGGTAACCCACTCATTGTTTAATAGTATGCTATTCAGCCTCCAAGTGTTTAAATTTTGTGATCATTTTTACTGTAGTTGATTTCCAGTTTTATGCCATTGTGATCTGAGAAGATGCTTGATATGATTTCAATCCTCTTAAATTTGGAGAGACTTTAATTTTATAATACTATATTATATATACTATTTTGACATGTAATTTTTTACAGTAATGTAATTACCACACAAATCTTTCTTCTAATTAATTTCCTTTTAATGTGCATGAATCCATGCACTGGGCCACTAGTTTTAAATAACATATAATTTATAAAAGAGAAAACGTATCATTTAGAAGACAATTAAACTGATATGACTAAGAATACATGTATACAGCAAGGTTTATCCATTTCAGAAATAGCACATTAACTCTATTAATGTGCTATTAATAGAGTTAATGTATTAAGGTAAGGGGTTAAGAAGATGCTTTTAAAGGTGTGTGTGTGTGTATGTGTGTGTGTGTGTGTGTGTTTAAGACCAAAAAAAGTTTTTATTTAAGAGCTATTTTTTCTTTTTCATTGTTGACACTATTACAGATGTAGCACATTTAAGAACAAGAGAGTGAATATGCTTCTCTATGACTACCTTGGGGAAGAAAGAGTTGCCCTGAAGAGCAGACATGATAATGAACCTATAATTGCATCCAATATAAATCTATTTTGACCAAATGGGAGATTAGCCTTCCATCCAGCTCTAGGTAGAAGTGTAAATAGAAAAGCAAACTTGTGGGGTCCCTCAAGAGGATTTCCAGTTTATTTAGAGATGTGAGACTTTCAGGAGATATTCAAAACAGTGAAAACAGAGATGCTCAAGATGTATGGAACTATTTTAAAAGAGTAGATAAATGGCATTAGAAATACAAACTGGTATTTATAAATTCTCATTAAAATGATTAGTATCTATCTCAGCCAGCATGGCTCACTGGTTGAGCACCAACCTGTGAACTTGGAGGTTACAGTTTGACTCCTGGTCAGAGCACATGCCTGGGTTGCAACCTTGATCCCAGTAGGGGACATGCAGGAGGCAGCCAAATCAATGATTCTCTCTTTTCATTGATGTTTCTCTCTGCCTCTCCCTCTCCCTTCCTCTCTGAAATCAATGAAAGTATATATTTTTAAAAATGATTAGTATCTTAGGCAATTTTAATGACCTACGATGATATACTAGTGTCTTTAACTTCATCAATCAGTAGATTGATATAGAATTTAAACATTAATTTTTCTGTCTCAGGCTGAAAGATACATCACTAGTTTACAAATGTGACCAGTTAAATAATCTGCCAAAGATGTCAGTCTCACAGTTACAATATAAGATTTCCACTCCCACTTGTCTTCAGACTGCATATGCATCGTGTCCACGATTGAGTCCTGTGGATGTGCGGGTTCAGGTCCTAAAGCCAGACACTCAAAAGAACAAATGTCCTAATGGTCTAAATACACCCCTGGATCTTTTCGTATACAAATCCAGTACAGAACACACCAGACCTGGAATGAAACTAAATCGTTTTCTCCTCCTTCTAGAATTATGTAAATTCCACATTGGCGGGGGATTTTGTTTTGCTCACTGCTGTGACTTCAGTGCTTAGCCAGTGCTTCCCGTAAAATAGTTAATTGATGAATATTTGTTGAAAGAATGAACACCAGTTACCATATACAAAGCCAAAGTGCAACACTATTTCCAGGACTGGTGGGTAAAACGTCCACTTGAAACAAGCTCCTTTGCATAGTAGAATTATAGACTTGAATAGGAAGGAGGCCCAAAAATGTACATTCGCCTTTTAGGAGAAATCATTAGTTACTCCCCAATTATTGATAATACACTGTGGATGGGTCAAAATAGAAATGTAACAATATTTGGTTGAGACAAACTTAGGAATTAAGGAATTGATCTTTCTAACTCTACTTAAGCCAATAATCATCAAGGTGGTGAGGGGAGGAGAAAGCCTTAGAAAGTGGTTACGTGGCATTAGGTTTTTCCACTCAGATTAAAAGTGTGCAAAAAAAGCAGATTAAAATAAAACAAAAAGCACATATGCAAAAGTAATCATAAGGTAGTTAAAATCCAGTTTGCAGGTAACTCCAAAAAGAAATAAATATTTAACTCTGAATTCTTTTTTGTTATTGTTGTTAATCCTCATCTTAGGATATTTTTACATTGATTTCCAGAGAGAGTAGAAGGGAAGGAGAAAGACACACAGAGAGAAACATCCAGTGAGCCTCCCACACGATCCCTGGTAGGATCGAGCCTGCAATCAAGATACATAGGTCAACGTTCTATACACTTAGCCACACCAGTTAGGGCTAACTTTGAATTCTTAAAAGAGCTGTGCAAGGGAAGGAAAGATGGGAGAAAGACAAGGAAAATTCTGCATTGTAAATAACTCAATTTATTATAGTTGCAATCAATCCTATGTGATTACCATGCAATCAAAGTGTGAAAATATAAATGTTCATGTAATAATTATATATTCTTCTATTGAAACCTCCAGCCATAATGGTATAATTTCTCCCTCTCACATACTCCTAGACCATTCAGTTAATAGTTTAATTAGAAGGGTTTTAACTGCATTTCTTACATTAGAATAATTTGCATACTTTTCTCTGTCAATTAACTGTCATTCTCTTCTGAAGCATGAATAATTGCTTATTAACTTTTAGCACTTATATATATATATATATATATATATATATATATGAATTATAAATTATGACAGAATATCTATACTATTTGTTCTTCCTCTATAAATCATTACTCTAAACCACATGAGAGTAAAGATACTCATAACTATATAGCCTATGCCTAGGAGGAAGTACAGTAATATTTATTAACTGGTTCATTACAAAAATTTTTATTTTTACATTGTTATAAAGAACCATAGTCATTGGGACATATAGTATGTGATGTGATGATACATAGTTAAAAGAACTTCTACAAGGTTACCTAAATATTGGATTCCAAGTCACATGAATCAGGACACCAGAAAAGATTTTAAATGAAAATTATGCGGTAGCTAAAGATATCATGTTTTTGCTTTTGGAGTTTATTTTGGATAGAAAAGTATTAACCACATCATTATTCACCTAAGATATGATGAAGGTAAGACTGTGATTGGGGTCAAAAAGGCACATTTACTTAGTACTCTTTTATCTCTTTGTAAACAAGGCAACTACATTGGGGCCATTGCTCAAATAGCTGCATAAAAAGAAAAACAGATACATTCTAAAAAACAAATTACACTATTGTTTAATCAGAACATACACTTTGATAGTGAATCACCTGTCATTTTATTTTGTACTAATTGGTTGTTCTGATTAATTTACCCTGCCCTTGCCAAGGGAAAAGATTCCATGTGAAATGGTGAATAGGAAAAAACAGGTGGATAGGAAAATGGATTTTTACATTTTCAAGCACTTGTATACTCTTCTTAGAGTAATTGACAATCATATGCCAACTTGCACATCCAGGAAAATATAGAGTAGATGAATGCTTGCTAATTTCTATGTACTCCATGCCTTACTTATTAACTCGTTAGATTCAGGATGAGGCTACTCCAATAATCTGTACATTGCTTTAGCATTTTTCCTAGGGCAAATTTTAATATATAATATATAAGCATGATAAGTATGATTAAACCAATTAAGATTAGCCTCTCCACCTTTTAACATAGATATTAAATAAACTCTTGTACTGGTTTTGGTCTTTCTCAGAATTTTGATAGAAGTAACTACTCAGTTACATATATTTAAAAATCTTTCCATATGTTAAATATTATATCAATTTTCAGAAATAAAGAAAGTTAGGCCATTCTGCAACTAACCATGCTATTAATTTTTTTCAGAATAACTTAAATTGTCCAATAAAAATGTGAATCATTGTGCATGATTTCATGTAGAATATTAACCCAGTTTGTTAATACAGATGTATTAATCAGTTTTACTCTCTGAAGTGGTACTAGAATTTACCCTATACTCAATACTCTGTTGCAAAGAGTTATCCTTAGTTGTAAGGGAACTTGGCTCAAAAATATGGTTATTTAAATAAAAATTTATGACAGTCTGGGATATGTCACTACCATTACTAAAATAAAGTAACTAAACTGTGATTTTATTTTTCTAAGAATGAAAACTATACTTTATGAACGTCTGTATGAATACACTATATATTATATACAACTCTACATAAAGTATATTATATATACTCTACATAAAGAGTAGGAGGCTTCTGGGATATCAGAAATGTATCTATTCAGCTCATGAGTATTGTATACAAACTATACAGATTAATGACTAGTTTCTAACTTGTGCACTTACAGACTTTAATTAGGCTCATAGTTGGGCCCCAACCTTATCAATCTCATTAATTCTGATATTTCAAGGTTGGATCATGCATGGTCGGGGCCTAACCTTCTAAATCTCATTAACTGTGATATGACAAGGTTGTCTATAATATGTCCAACTTGCATGAACAAGTCCTGAACACTTGGAAAGAGCTGTGAATGAAGAATTCAAAGCCTATACAGGCAGTCCTCTGGTTACATCGGAGATCTGTTCCTACGGCATGACGTAACATGGTTTTTGCCTTAAGTGGGAACCCACCTACATAAGCACCTACGTCACTCACATGGAGCACATACACAGCAGTAGTGAAGTGAACAGTAAAAAAAAAAAATTAAAAGAAAGATAACACTTTCTAGCCTTTACTTATAGTAAATAAATAATAAAAAACATAAAGTACATATGTACATAACGTCAAAATGACAGAACTTTTTTCTTAAATAAATACTGTAAATGGGAGATGGCAACATAACCACGAAACAATGTAAGTCAAGTCCAAAGTAACTCAAGGACTGCCTATATTTACATCTTGAGATTCAGCAAGAATCATCATGCTTTACTTCAGATACAGTACTCAGGTTCATGATTGAAATCTAAACTCCATTTAGATGGCACCCCAAAAAGGCAGGAAAAGTCAGGGAGACAGAAAAGACCTGAATGCTGCAGGTCAAAGCCCAGGGCTGAGATCATCTATACAGTGGTGCCCTGACAGGCGATCTTTCTTGGTTCCTTGGCCAACCTTAGCAAATGTCTCTCAGAATAAAATAACAATTAATAATAATAATAATAATAATAATCCTATGTAATAACAGAGTAATATGCAAATTGACCCTAACAGTGGAATGACCAGACGACTGCTTGACCAGTCACTATGAGGTGCACTGACCGCCTCTTGGTCCCTTTTCCCAGCCAGCAGGCTCCCAGCACCTGATGGCAAACAGGAAACCAGGGGTGGGTAGCAGCGGAGGGGTGGGGCCAGCTGCAGGCAGCCAGGGAAGGTGGCCCTGATTGCAGGCAAGGCCTAGGGACTGTACCTGCGCAGAATTTCATGCGCTGGGCCTCTAGTAATAATAATCCCACATAATAAAAGCCTAATGTGCAAATCAACCACACAGCATAACGACCGGTCACTATGAAGTGCACTGACCACCAGAGGCAGACACTCAATGCAAGAGCTGGCCACAGTCCCCAACCCGAGGCAGCAGTGGGGCGCAGGGCTGGTGTGTGGAGGTGCCAGGCCACCAGCCAAGGTGGGTGTCAGCAGTAGCCCCCATTGCTGCCCCCCAATCACTCCACAGGCCATCCCACAGATTGGTCCTGATCGCCAGCCAGGCCTAGGGACCCTACCTGTGCACGGATTTTGTGCACCAGGCCTCTAGTAATAATAATGACAATAAAAGACCTGAAAGGAAGCCTGAATGAGCTTTAGAAATCCGGCCAAAGTTGTCCAGTGGAGTTGTAGCATATGAGGAAAAGAGTGACAACATGTGGTGACCAGGTGATGCACAGACCACAGGCGCTGGCAGCACCTGTGCAGAGCAGGCTTAGGGCAGAGTGTAGGCAAGTGAGAGCACATGTGATTATACTCTGGTGCCTCTCAGATACAGAACCCAAATTTGTCCACCTTAAATCCTGGCAAATTATTTCCTTCTTCTTTGCTCTTACTTTGTTTTTTCCTCCTTTTACATCCTCTCTCTCTCTGCCTCTTCTTTCTATGAGCCATTATGAATACCCAGAACATTTGTTGATCACGTGTTTTGCGTGTTTGGTTCCCTTAGACCAAATGGTATAAGTTGAATACTGGCTTTGCTACTTTGTATAGTGTCTATCAGTGGGAGAGATACTTAACTTTTAAAGTCAGGGTTTTCAAGGCTGTAAACTAGTTATAACAACACATACCTAAGTGTGTTCTTGTGAAGATCACATTTAGACATATTATTTGAAAATAATGGATAGTTAAATAAAATATTTGTTAATTTCATATATATGACATTTCTATTAATCTTTTGCATTTTTCTAAACAATATTACTATTTTCTGATTTTTCTCCTGTCTTCTACTTTTACTCCCCCATAATTATTTTATGTATATTACTTACATGTCTGTGATTAAAAAAAAAGTCACAGAATGAGGGACCGATAATTCTCAATAGCAATCATAAATAGATTTTATTTTAAAGCCCAACCACAGAGCCATACTTAGTTAATAGACACCATCAGTTTCCAGAGTGGAATATGTAAAGCTGGTTTTTGGTACTCATTTCCTGAGCATCATGTCATGTTGATATCATTTATAGCAAGGTTATCAATGTAATTTACACACCCTCCTCTTCTTACAGGAACATCAAAGGTAGGAGAGAGAACTCATCCAAGGTCAAAAAGGACTTTAAGACTACCTGGGATAAATTTTCTTCACAAAAAGCTATTCTGGAGCTTCTTCCAATGCACATCAAAGGGATATTTCCTACTAATGGAGCTATTGTGACTCATAAAAATCCTCAAATTAAAGCTAATTACACGATCTGAGGAACGACCTAAAATGTAATTCTATAAATATTTAATCCAGTATTATATTTACATCCTTAGTAAATTTAAAATGGTATAATGCTAACAATTAAGGCCTGTTACAAGATACACACAATGTCAGGTATAAATAGAAACGATCTCCTGAGCTGTTTGAGTCACCCTGCAGTAGGTCTGGTAGAGTGGTCAGAGCCCTGCACACAATAACGAAATTAATAAAACTGGAATCGTGCGCTGAACACGGTGTTCTTGGCAGGAATTAAGGTGATGCTATCATAAAGGACACCTGCTTCCAGAAATTCAATTGGAAGACTCTATTGCATTATTTCCCTAATAAGAAAAAAAAGCATTTTAGAATACATGCATTATTTTGGGAATTGTTGGGGTGGGAGCTTAGGGTGGGCAGAGACTTTGAAGTGATCAACATGTCAAAGCATTCCTTATCATCTGCCGAAGCCCGTTTGGCTCAGTGGTGGAGCGTTGGTCTGCGGACTGAGGGGTCCCAGGTTCGATTCCGGTCAGGGGCATGTGCATTGGTTGCGGGCACATCTCCGGTGGGGGGTGTGCAAGAGGCGGCTGGTCGATGTTTCTCTCTCATCGACGTTTCTGGCTCTCTATCTCTCTCCCTTCCTCTCTGTAAAATATCAATAAAATATATATTTTTAAAAAAAACATTCATTATCATCTAAAAACGTTGTCCTCTTTGTTTTGGTAAAATGTAATCATTTTATGCTACATTACCTTCAGTCATAGGGGTGGAGACAAATTAGTAATCAATCTAGTTTTATCTATTAGAAGAGATCTTAATTTATAAGGGTTCCTTTGTCCCTTTCAGTCTTATGTCAAGTGCTTGAAAGCAGGTAATTGGCAATATCAGTGATTAGGCAAAGGTCATTAAGATTCATGACAGTCTTTAAAAATGCGTCATTTTGATCATTGAAATATTGTCACTATCCTAGGACAGTACTGACATTATGATTGTTTTTTCAAAATAGTGTTACTACAAACAAGTAATCGTATTCCTGTGTCACACGTGGGATGTATCTACTAATAGCTGTCAGCATCACAACCTACAGGAAAATCTAGAGTTTAATTTGTATAAGTTTAGAAAAATATTAAATACTATGTAGTGAAAATGTACCTCTTTCATCTAACAATAATGCTAAATTAATGATCAAAGATACCATATAACATCCACATATTAAATCCTTTAAAGTTTTCCTTGGAATTTCAATTATTTTCATATATTGCCCTCTTGTGGCCATATTTAATGCTACTCATGACAATGTTTCTTTTTATTTTTCTATTAGTAAATCCTTTCAGGGTTTATTAATATTTTAACATTCACTTTTTAATATTTCAATATGAAATCCTCATGACTAGTGTTCAATGTAAATTGTAAACAAAATTTTTATTTCTGAAAATTCAATCTTGATTCCAATATAATTATTAAATACATACTATAAAAAGAGAATGTAGGTTCACTGTGGTTATTTATTTGTTTTAGACCATGGACATTCACTGAACCATAAAACCAACAGAATGATTTAATTTTTAAAAAAATGAAGTTCTAGAGCTCCCTTTAATATAGTTTTAGCATAACGAGAAATTTTAGACTATAATATTAATATTGAGTATTAGAAAAGAACTAATCTTTTCAAAGATTGTTTAATAAAACAAATACAATCATACAACTCAGCTGTTAAAATTTATTGATCCTGAGCTATGTATTTAAGTTTTGTAGGCCTCATTTTCCTCATTTGTAAAATGAGAACTTTGAGCCAGGTGATCTTAATATTCATTTTAGATGGGTCCTATTAGCAAGAATTAATAATTTATTGCTTCATTCTTGTTGTGTGTGTTTTTGTGTGTGTGTTTTTTTTGTTGGTTTTTTTTTTTTTTTTTTTTTTTTTTTTACTTTCTGTACCTGATTTCTAGAACGTAAATCAAAAGATCTACTTAAGTCCTCTGTTTTTGAAGTTCTGCCTCCTCATCACATTTGCAAGTTTCAGAAGTAGTTCTTTTTAGAGCAAAGGGACACAGTGACACATGATGTTTGTAGTCTTCTGTTGTTCTCAGTGTAAGAATAGCAAGCGGAGAGGGGTGACCCAGAGTCAACAGAATGGAAGAAAAGGACCACAAGCAGAGAGCTGCTGAGTAAGCTCCCCTGGGTAAACTAAATTAGTTGACCTTTCTCCCTCTCCCAGAGGGATATATGCCAAAAAGAAAGGTAAAGCAAGCTCTGTAAATCACCATCACAATAATAAATTAGATCATGCAAGCTTTGCAAATGTTTATGCATCATAGATCTGAGGATATACATTTTTTATTTTATACTGTAGTGATTATATTAATAAATTTTATATTGAATTGTGTGAGCTTTGACAGTATGATTTAACTAGATAGCCACTTAAAATATTGGAGTCATATAAAATACAGGGTTGTGCAAAAGTAGGTTTATAGTTTTTGATATGGAAAATAATACAATAATCCTATATAATAAAAGGCTAACATGCAAATTGACTGAACGGCGGAACAACCGATTGCTATGATGTGCATTGACCACTAGGGGACAAATACTTAATGCAGGAGCTGCCCCTGGTGGTCAGTGCACTCCAACAGAGGGAGTGCCACTCATGCAGAAGCTGGGCTCATGGCTGGCGAGCATAGCCCTGGCTGAGGGATCCCCCCAAGTGTACAAATTTCATGCACCAGGCCTCTAGTTAATAAATAATACAAAAATAAATTTTCGCATACTCACAACTGTAAGCTTACTTCTACCTCACCCTGTATGTTATAGACGAAAAGTCTTTAACATTAAAAATAACTAGTTAGTCACTACATTTATTCAATAAATCAATGATTATTTTTGAACAGCTGGAAACTCTGTTTTTGTTTTTTTGTTTTGTTCTGTTTTGTTTTTTGATGTGTTTTTATTGTTGTTATTTTTGCCTGGACCTCACATTATGTATCTCATCTATTCCCTCTGTATGATCTGCATTTACCCCTCTCTTCCATATAGTCAGGGTTCACATTAATTTAAGCAAAAAAAAAAAAAAAAAAAAAAAAAGAATGTATAAAAAGGGTACTTAATAACTCAGAACCATCAAAAATTTGAGGTACCTGCCACCTGAAACATACAAAGAGAAGATTTTGGAGTAACTGGGATCACACCAAACATTAAACTTCCACTCCCAGAACCATCAGATGAGGACACGGCTGTCACAGAACATGGAATGCCACTGAATGAACAGTTTCCACTGGGCTCCAGCTGTCCTCTCTAGGATCAAGCTCCTACAGAATAAATATAGCTGCTTCTGGTGAGCCACCAGAAAGGATTCTTGTGATAGGCTGGATAATTGCTGCTCCAAAAGGTACACATCTCAATGACTAAAATGGGTGAATATATTGCCTCACGTGACAAAAGGGCTTTACAGATATGATTAATTGAAAAATCTTGAAATGGAAAGATTATTCGGGGTCTTTCAGTAGTCCAAAATGTAATCACATATGTCCTTAAAAGAGGGAGTTGTAGTGCAAGGGTGTGAGGTGATTTGAACACAGTTGGCTTGGAGATGGAGAAGGGGGCTGTGAGCCAAGGAAGGCAGGTGGACTCTAAACACTAGGAAAAAAAAAAAATATATATATATATATATATCTTAGAAGTTCCAGAAAGGAATACAGACTGGCTGACACCTTGGTTTTCGCTCAGTGAGACCAATTTCAGACTTCTGACGTCTAGAAAAGTATGATAATAATAGCTTTTTAATGTTTTAACTTACCAAATCTGTGGTAATTTGTTACAGTCGTAGAAAACAGGTAATTATATGTTTAATTCCCCAATTGCAGATACCAATTTGATCACCTTTCAATTCCAACCCTGGTTGGGTACATCAGACTCGCCAGGTCTAGGAATACACCCACTGTGCAGTTATGCGAGAGCCTAAAAATGCAGTATTTGTGTGGCTTCTACAGGACACATGGGCTCCACTTCCCTGGGGTACATAGTGAGGGATACTTACAACTCAATAGTAAAAATAATAACAATAATACAATTTAAAAATGGGTGAAGGACCTGAATAGACATTTTTTCCAAATAAGATATCTACATGGTCAACATAGAAAAGTATTTAACATGACTAACCATCTGGAAAATGATGATTAACTATTAGGAAAATACAAATTAAAACCACAATGAGATATAACTCATACCTTAACAGGTATGAGTTATATCTCATTGTGGTTTTAATTTGTATTTGAAACAATGGCTATTATAAAAAAGAGAAAAAGACAAGAGATGTGTTGACATGGATGTGGAAAAAAGGGAACCTTTGTGCACTGCTGGTGGGAATGTAAATTGGTCCAGACAATATGAAAAATAGTATGGAGATTCCTCAAAACATTAAGTATAGATCTACCATAAAATTCAGCAATTCCGTTTCTGGGCATATCTCTGAACAAAAATGAAATAACTATTTCAAAGAGAGATTTTTAACCCAAGTTCATTGCAGCATTATTTACAACATCCAAGATAGAAACAACCTCAGTGACTATTGATGGATGGATAAAGAAAGTGAGATACACGTTCTTTTTTCTGCCATAAAAAGAAAGAGATTGTGCTATTTTTAACAATGTGAATGAAACTTGAGGGCATTATGTTAAGTGATATAACACTGAGAGAAAAGAGACAAATGCTATATGATCTCATGCACAGTATTAGAAAGAAAAAAATTCATAGATACGGAGAACAGATTGCTGGTTGCCAAGGCAGGGTTGGGGAGAAGAAGAAATGGGTGAAGGTGATAAAAGGAAATAAACTTCCAATTATAAGATAAATAAGTTCTAGGAATGTGATGTACAGCATGGTGACTATAGTTAACAAGAATTTATTGTATATTTGAAAGTTACTTAGAGAAATCTTTAAAATTCTCATTATGAAAAGGGGAAATTGCAACTATGAGATGTAATAAATGTTAACTAAACTTACTGTGGTAACCATTTTACATTATATAATAAGTAATGTTGTGCACCTTAAACTTATACAATGCTATACAAAAATTATAATTCAATAAAACTGGCATTGGGGGAAAAGTATATGATGAAGGAGTCCCCAAACCTAGGGAAGAGTTCCATCCAGGTTCTGGAAGACCCAAAGAACAGACAAATATCTCCTATTATCATGTTTTACTACTTTTATTATCTTTAGACTATGTCATAATCAGATTGCTTTTGGAAGACTTTTTGATGTTCTAGTCCTGATGACTTTCCAATTTATTATATTCTTTCTTTTTTAAACCACTGCCTTCAAAAAGTCAAAGCAAAATAATAAAATTCAATAAGTAAAATTTACTTTATCAGAAATAAAACACGTTGCTACAATAGCTCAATCTATAGCTATTCAGACATATTATAAAAGAGAAAATATTTTACATATAATTGCATAATACTTTCTTTTTAAAAATTATGCCGCTAGATTATCAGTTTGTACAATTTTTAAACCTGATTTATATGATTATATATTAATTTCAATGCTATTATTAATATTTACTCTAAAATACACATTTCTAGTTATTTATATAAATGCATTTAGAATATAAAGTTTGGATTATGTAATTAAACTTGTCAATTTTGTATGGTAAAAAATCATGTTCACTTAAAAGTGAGACTAAATTCTGAATCCTGGCTTTAAAATAAAATTTGTATTGAATGAATAACTGGCCTTCTGAAAAAAAAGGTTCTTTCTGTATCCAGTTCCTTTGGCTAATGCTCTACCCCACCTAACCAACAATCTAGTGATGTGTTGAAATGAAGAGGAAATAATTGACAATCTAATATATATATATATATATATATATATATATATATATATATATGTGTGTGTGTGTGTGTGTGTGTGTGTGTGTGTGTGTGTGTATAAGCCTAAGTGACCATCTGGCCATTCAACTGTCCAACCAGTAGCTATGAGGTGCAATGACCACCAGGGGGCAGACACTCCAGCCAGTAGCCATGATGTACACTGACCACCAGGGGGGAAGATACTCAATGCAGGAGCTGCCAAGCTGTAGTGACTTGGCAGCTGTGGTTCTCAGGTGACACACTCAGAACCAGAGAGGAGGAAGCTTGATTCTGGGGTGTGTCACCTGAGAACTTCCCTCTTGCAATCTGGGACCGCTCAGGGGATATCAAAGAGCAGATTTCAGCCTGATCCTTGAAGGCCAGGTCAAAGGACTCCACTGGTGCACAAATCCATGCACTGGGCCTCTAGTAAAATTATAAAATGGTTTTGTAAAAATACTGAGGCAAAAGGCAAATTTCAAGATTAAGGTTTTCATTCTTTATCAACTTTTTTTCTGGAAATAAATACAGATCTTGCTCATGAATTGCTTAGTCTTAAATTTGGAAGATACCATCCAACCAAGTTACAACATAATTATCACATGTGTACTATTCAGTGTTTATGCTCATGTGAACACTTTCATCCCAATATCGCTTTACAGTGACTCCTAAGCATGTAAGCCATATAGAATTGTGTTGAAGAATAAAGCCTTCATTCCAAACAGACCTAACTTCCAGTTTTGGCTCTAACCTGTTGGAGGTGCAATCTCCAAACAAGTCTCTTCATGTGTAAAATACTAGTAATCATAAAACTTAGCTCATATGTTAGTAATGTGACTTAGAGGCATAACATAATGCCTCAGTGACCTGGCACATGATCTGGCACAAAATAACTACTCAGTGCATGTTTAATTGTTAACATCAGTAATGATAAGTCAAGGACAAGTCAAATGTGTACTGAGTGAATATTATCAATGTCCATTCTTAAGGACACACACTATATTCACTTAGTTCACAGGTTTCTACTTCTGTAAACCATTAAAATGTACAAACATAGGTGTTTACAACAAATTTCACTATATGTGTGTGTAACTATCTATAACTAGAGGTCTGATGCACGAAATTCATGCAAGGGCCTTGACCCTGGCACCCGCCCACTGTGGCTGCGGCCAGGGGACTGTGTTGCCTCTGCTGTGGCTGGGTGGCCGAGGGCCTCTGCTGCCTCTGCCCCAGCCCTGGCCTGCTGCAGCTTTGTCTATAAGGAAGGATGTCCAGAAGGATTTTTTTATTAAAAGCACAATATGCTAATTAAACCAGACGACCTTCCAGACAAAGCTGGTGCTGAGAGGGAAGCCCAGGTCCCAAGTGCCTGCCTGTGGCTGGAATAAGCCCAGGTTCCGGATGCCAGAGGGAAGCTAGTGCCAGCAGTCAGAGAAAGGAAGGCCTACTCCTGCATGAATTTCATAATTTCATGAACCGGGCCTCCAGTAAATATATATTTATATTATATTATATTATATTATATTATATTATATTATATTATATTATATTATATTATATTATATATCCTATCTAATAAAAGGGTAATATGCAAATTAACCATCACTACATGACAAAAATGGCAGCGCCCATAGCCACAAGATGGTGACTCCCAGTCCTCTTAGTCCTGCTAGAGTCCCCAAGTCTGCCCAGCAGCGGCAGTCCTACTACCCACTCAGTCGACCTGGGAGGCACCAGTGCTCTGCGTGATCCCCGGCCAGCAGCAGAAGCCTGTGATTGGGTTTCAGTTCAGCAGGGCCACGCACCCAAGCCACGAGACCTTCTTCCCCACCAGTCCCCGCGCGCCCCCCCCCCCCCCCCCCCCCCCGCTGAGGCGGCAGCCTGTGCTAGGGTCTCAGGCCAGCAGAGCCTGGTAGCTAAGCCGAAGGATCCCCTGGTCACAGCAGCAGTCTAGCCTGGGGTCTCAGGACGGCAGGGCCATGCACCCCCGCCATGCAATCTTCAGGACAGTGGTGACAGCCTGGGCTAGGGCTGCGCACCCCACCTAGCTTCCCAGGCCAGGCTGAGATGGCTGCCTGGGCTGGGGTCTCAGCCTGGCCAGGGTGTGATCCCCTTCCAGCAGTGGCAGCCTGGGGTCTCAACCATTGAGTCACACCAGCCAGGCTTATATGGAGGAATCTTAAATGTTTTTTTTTTTTTAATATATATATTTTATTGATTTTTTTTTTACAGAGAGAAAAGGAAAGGGATAGAGAGAAACATCTGTGAGAGAGAAACATCGATCAGCTGCCTCCTGCACACTCCCCACTGGATATGTGCCCCCAACCAAGGTACATGCCCTTGACAAGAATCGAACCTGGGACCCTTGAGTCTGCAGGCCAATACTCCATCCACTGAGCCAAACCAGTTAGGATTCTCCAATATGCTAAATAAAAAACCCTATCTAATAAAGAGGGAATATGTAAGGGAGGGCATTTGGGGGTGACCGGGGTGTCAGGGAAGGGCAGTTAGGGATGGATGATTGGGCTGGTAAGGGAGCAGTTAGGCGTCAATCATGCTGGCAGGGGAATGGTTATGGGTGATCAGGCTGGCAGGCAGAAGCAGTTAGGTGCAATCAGGAAGGCAGGCAGGTGAGCAGTTAGGAGCCAGCAGTCCTGGATTGTGAGAGGGATGTCTGAATGCCCACCGGGATTGGGTCTAAATGGGCAGTCAGACATCCCTCGAGGGGTCCCAGTTTGGAGAGGATGCAGGCTGGGCTGAGGGACACCCCACCCTATATGAATTTCATGCACCGGGCCTCTAGAACCAATGGGTCTTTATCCAAGTTCTTGGCACTCTGATCTTCAGTGTTTCTGGAGGCCTAACTGGAATCTCGCTTTTTTTCTGACTAGGAAATTAAATGATTCCTTATGCTGCATGAAAAACTCTAGATATATTTACATGGTTTATCATAGTATATATGGATGACAACTCTTTTGAGGTAGTTAATATATTAATGAGAAAAATTAAGTCTTGCAGAGGTTAGAAAAATGTATTCTGATCACATATCTCTTAAGTAATGAATGTGGTGTTTGTCTGACTTCAAAATTTGGGTTGTTTCTATTTGTAATATATCACCCTTCTGTCTTAACAGAATTACAAGTATAGAGAAAGAGGACACTTTCCAATTTCATATATTTGGAGCACATCTGGGATCTCTCTCTCTCTCTCTCTCTCTCTCTCTCTCTCTCTCTCTCTCTCTCTCTCTCCCCTCTCATGTTTTTTCTTTGTTTTTAATGGAAGAGATTTTAAAAATTACCTCTAGAATGACTTAGGATAATTAGATGGGAAAAGGCTTATCTCCCCTTAGGAGATATTTAATAAACCAAACACTGCAGTGATGTGATAAGTACTGGATTAGATATAGCAGATTTGATGATACATTTCTCATTGTCCCCACCTTTCAGTTTCTGACAGCCTTATGGAAATAGATATGTAAAAAACTCTAATACAATGTTATACAGGATATTCTGGAGCTTACCTGGGAACTCAGGTTAGAGAAACAGTACTGTAATCCTATAGTCATGATTAGTTAGTTAGTTAGTTAGTTAGTTAACTAGCTAGCTAATTTGTTTATTTTTTCTAGGACAGAAAAAAAAATGCCTGCAGGGATTTCCCAGAGGTGGTGACTTTTAAATGCATTTTTGAAAGCTAAAAAGGAGCTTTCCAGGAAAGAAGGATATGGTAAATACAGGAATAGAGCATTTCAGAGCAGAAGAATTTTTGAGAGTGAAATAAAGAAATTACACATTTATTCCGATAAAAATTATATAATTGAATGTAAAAAGATAATGATAAATGGAAACATTAAACAAGATAGGAGAGTATAAAATTAGCCACAATCCCTCATCAGGATGATATCTAAGGTAATTTTATTTTCCTTTGTGTAAGAAAAAGCTAATAGAGAGATTGTTTATATTTTTATTAGGAACTCAGGAAAATACAAGGCAAAATGAGAGAATGCTGGACTCTGGCAAAGTTTGGAAGTAAAAAAATTCTACTTAATGGTACTGTCAGTGGTAAGCTGCTGTTCACTTCAAAATATAAGCAAAATGTTATTACTTTATTATTTCAGTAAAGTTGAAATGTGTCCTGTCACATGAAATATGGATGCAAAATAAAAGTTGGAGATGCTTTTATTTCTAGAAAAGTCTGTAACCTTTGCAATAGCAAGTTTTATTTTCATAGCTGCTCTCTATAAACTGTTGGTTTGAAGGTTGGCATCCTTTTTACAACTTACGATACAAATTTATAGCAAAGGTTTAAAGTTGTGGATAAGGCAAGAAGCCTTTATTCTTTCTTTGAATGTTCCTGCTTACAACTGAATAGTCCCATTTTTCACAAACCAGGGTTAATTCGGTAAGCTTACGCTGTGGGATGAAAATAAATGGTTAAGCTCTGTATTCTTTAGGGCAGGGGGCACATTTCCGGCCCTCAGGTGAGTTAATGAAGTGGTCCAATTGTAATCGTGCCGTTGGCCAGAGCTGGCAAGGCTGTTAATAACTTTATGAAATTGAGTCAATCTCATGTCTTACACATCAATACTCCATGGATCCTTTCCCTGGAGGCTTTTTCATTACCCTCTTGTGAAGAAAAGTGGATTACCGTTTTTTCCTTGGAGGAACATGCTGCGCATTATAGTACAATTTTCATAGACAATGCTTGTCATCATAATTAGTTTTGAGAACCACATTAAACAGTGTAATAACTTTTGTTTCAACCATTAAACATGATTTTGAAAACCCAAGAGGAGTAGGAAAGACTATTTTTTTTTAATCTTTCTGTTTTTTCTTTCTTCCTGATATTCCAAGTTTCCTTCTTTTATCATTTCCTTTCCATTTAGAGAATTTTCTTTTGGCATTCTTTTGGAGTTGGTCTCTGGGTGCCGAATTTTGCTCTTATTTTGCTCTCAAATGAGAATGTCATAATTATCCCTTGCATTTTAAAGGATATTTTCACTGGATAGAAGAGTCTATGTTGATAGTTCCTTTCTCTCTGCACTTCCAAAGTTTTTGATAAAATTCTACTGTCATTTGGATTGGTTTTCTCCTATAGATAATGTGTTATTTCTCTCTGGTTGCTTTTAAGATTTTTTTTTTCTTTGTCTTTAGAAATTTGACTATGATGTGTCTTGGTGAGGACTTGCTTAAATTTATCCCATTTGGGATTTTCTCAAAAATAGAAAAAATTGCCAAAACTGGTTTGGCTCAGTGGTAGAGCATCGGTCTGCGGAATGAAAGGTCCCGGGTTCGATTCCGGTCAGGGGCATGTACATTGGTTTCGGGCACACCCCCAGTAAGGGGTGTGCAGGAGGCAGCTGATCAATGTTTCTCTCTCATTAATGTTTCCAGCTCTCTATCCCTCTTCCTTCCTCTCTGTAAAAAATCAATAAAATATATTTTTAAAAGATCTATGTAACATGATAATCATTTTATAAATCTGAGTCTGTATACAAGGATTTCTTAAAGTTCCATATTTAATATAGTAAAATGGAGACAGCAATTCCAGTATTCTCTTTTATGCCTTAAATTTTCTTTCCCACCTTAATTTTTTTTTGAAACTCCTTTCCATAATTCTTCTCTAGTTTCCTGTTGCTGGTCTCTTTTCTCCTTTCAAGGAAATACTTATTACTAAGGGAATTGTCAAAGCCCTTGGTGTTTCAAATATGAAAGCCGACAACCCTGTTCATCGCTTAATATCTGACTCATGAAGAAACAAAATATGACTACAAAAGCAATAACAACTACCAGATGAGTAGTGTAGGAGTATGTTTGATTGGTACAAATGTCCCGAACTTTTTTTCCTATTAAAACATGTGCCTCTGGATCCAATTTCCAAATACAACTTGCAACAAAAACAATATTTGGAGCATCTCTGACAAAAAGAAAATAGAAGCTACAATAGAGCATTCACTCATAAGACTTGAAATATCCCCCACTATATCCAAATATGGCCTGCAGCTGGAAAAATAAAATACAATCACCCACATCCCCTGTCACCTTCAGCAGGACTGAACCACACACGTTCCCCTTAACCACACTTATAAAGACTGTCTACTCCGTTGAAAAATTTAGTTTTCCTAAGTCAGCAATAAGATATAATATGCAGTCAAACATGCTCAACTGAAATGTTTTTTTTAACTTAAACGAGAGTTAAAACATGTGTTTCACACATCGGCTGTAAAAATTTTGCTTAACTGATGAACAAGAACATCCTTCACATAACCTATGCTAAGGAAATTTCTACTAAACAGAACTTTAAATTATATAATTCATAAAGAATTCACACTAATTTCATAATATTCAATTATAAAACCCAGGCTTACATTGCCGATAAGCTGGGCAATCCTCTGTCCTATTGTAAACCATTAAAAAGAAATGAATGTCAGGTTGCTTTGGAAGGAACCAGAAGATTTTATGGTGTCCCATCTCAGCGGTAATTAATTATAATCAATGTTAGTTATCTGATAGTGCTAAGATTATACCGCTAATAGTTTTTGTCTTTATTTTTTTTAATAGTTGAGCTTAGAGGAAGCTTAGCGATGATTAATGATCCTTGAATGTGAGCATGATTACATATACCTGTATATATAATAAAGGTGTAATATGAAAATCAACCAAATGACCGAACAGCAGAACGAACATCCAAACGACTTTCTGGATAACCTTGCTATGACACACACGCTGGAGCCAGGCCAGCCAAGGTGGCTGTGATGCGATTGGTCAGGGGGCTCCATGATCCATCTCCCAGAAGAGGGAGGACCAGGCCACCCTCTGCATGGTGATTGATCACGGGGCCCCACAGAGGGAGGCCCAGGCCACCCGGCTGGCAGCACTGCGGTGTGTGGGCGGGGCCTCCTCTATGGGGCAATCAATCTGGGGCCCTGTGACCCATCACCCCACAGAGAGAGGCCCAGGCCACTGACCAGCAACGCTGTGGTTGGTGTGTGGGGTCAGCCAGCAATCACCTTGCAGAGGGAGGCCCAGGCCAGCCAAGCAATCACACCCCATGCCTGTCGCCCACAGTGGGAGACGACCATTGGTGGGGGAGGGAGGAAAGCGCCATACAGAGGGCAAGCAGTGGCAGCAGCAGGAGTGGGGCCAGCTGCCAGCAGCCAGGGGGAGGGAAGCCTCAATAGGCCCTGATCGCTGGCCAGGCCTGGGGACCCTACCCTAGGGGCCCCGGATTGCAAGAGGGCACAGGGTGGGCTGAAGACACCTTACCCTGTGGAAGAATTTCATGCACCAGGTCTCCAGTATGGTTATTTAAATTTAATGTTTATATAATATTAGATTTATAATAAAATTTTGGAATTGTATTTATATTATGGCTCTTGTATCTACTTTTTATTCAACTAAACTATTCCTTAAACTGTTATTTCTTGCCTACACCATACTTGAGGCTGAGATCATTAAGCACAGAAAGCAGGGGATGTATGAAACAAGCCTGTGCATAGGAATAGAATTCTAACAGTTTGTGATTATGATAATGACTAAAAACAAAATGAGCAAAAATGTAGTGCCAGAAAAGCAAACAATAACAAAAATGCCATATCCTATGTAATGAAAGGCTAATATGCAAATCAACTGAATGGAGGAACAACCATTCGCTATGATGCGCACTGGCCACCAGGGAGTAGGCACTCAATGCAAGAGCTGCCCCTGGTGGTCAGTGCGCTCCCACAGGGGAAGTGCCTCTCAGGCAGAAGCCCTGAGCCTGACTTACAGGTGGCAAGCACAGCGGCAGTGGCGGGCGCCTCTCCTGCCTCCAAGGCAGTGCTAAGGTTGTCTGACTGATGGTTTAGGCCTGCCAAGTCATCAGTCAGAAATCCCCTCAGGGCTCCCAAACTGTGAGAGGGTGCAGGCTGGGCTGAGGGACACCCCCCGCCCCACCCAGTGCACAAATTTTGTGCACCAGGCCTCTAGTTATCATATATATTTGATTTAAAATGCCAAATTAATTAGTTTTGGCTGCCTCCTCTTTTTCTTGCACAGATTTTTGCTCTCTATTTCATTCATTCCCATGGTTTTCACTATCATCTCTATATGGACATCTCTCCCTGTGATAGTCACCAAACAGTCCAGTTTTAATTTTTCAATGCCCCAACAAATATTTACATTGACTTTGTAATCAAATCTTGTCCAAAACGGAATTATTTTCAAATGAGTTTTCCTTCTGAGATATATATATTTTGTTGTAGGCAGAATATTATTCATACTAATACTAAGAAAAATGTGAATTATATAAATAATAAACTATTGACAGTTTTGATCCCTTACCATGACACACCTACAGTTATGCATTTTATTTGCAGGATTTTATTTAATTCTCTCAATAACCTAATAGGTAGTTGTTATAATTTTCAGGGTGTTTTGTTTGTTTGTTTGTTTGTTTGTTGTTTTGTCAAGAAAGAAACAAATAGGAATTTACAGAAAAAAATGACATACCTAAGGCCAGTTTTTGGAGACAGGAATTGGTGGTAAAATTAAATAGACTTTTAATCCAGATCAACACTACTGCAAATTGTGTGTGTGTGTGTGTGTGTGTGTGTGTGTGTGTGTCTCACTTGAGAATATTTTTTCCAATGAGTTTTACAGAGAATGGAAGGGAGGAAGTTGAGAGAGACACATTGATCAGTTACCTCTCACACACAGCCCAGCCAAGGATAGAACTTGCAACCCTCCTGTGTGCAGGTCGATGCTCTAACCATTTAACATACCAGCCAGGCATCATTACTGCAAATCTTAATGCATAAATTATGTTGCTTCTCATAAACTAAATCACCTAGTTTACACAATTTAAGTTTATTATCCTCCCTTCTTCATTTACTTCTGTGATTCCAAGTTCTATTGATTATAATCCCACAGAGTATACCATTTTTTGTTTCCATGGTTAAATTCTGGCTGTGATGGATTGATTACAAAAGTGACCACAATTCTTTGCAGATTCACCCATGAACAAGTGGAGTACAGCTACCCAGCCCTTGAGTCTGGCTGGCTGGCTTGTGATCTATTGTGAAGCACAGAATTTTCCAGAAATTAAGTTGTATGACTTCTGAATTAAAGCCTTAAGAGACAGTTTATACTCCTGCGCTCTCTTTTGAGACTTCTGCCAACCGGCCGTGCCTGCTGCAGGATGAGAGGTCACAGGAGATGCGCCATCCCAGCTGAACCACATAAACCAGCCAGCACCCTTGATCTAGCCACTGACCAAAGTCATATGAACAAACCCCGCCAAGCTCACCTGAACATACTAGGAGCACACATCAGCAGAGTTGCCTGGTACAGCCCATCCCAAAATGCTACCCCACAGAATTCAAGTCTAGCTAAATAAATGTTTACTGTTTTAAAACACTAAGTGTCAGGGGTGTTGTTATGCATCAAAGTGCAGTCTATTTACTTATGAAAACTCTGCTCTAGACAAACTGGTCTACTTACTATTCACCCAATCTCATACTTGCATAATGTATTTCAAACTTTTGTATTATTTTCTTGTTATAATGTCATATGGATTAAACTCATTGACATATTTTACCTTCTGATAAGGTATTATGGCAGTTACCCTAAGCTTGCTATTTCAATGACTAGAGATTATATATACACCCACATATATACATACATATATGTATATATTCACAAATCATTTTATAAGACTAACATGACAATTGCATATATCACTAAGAATTAAGGAGATGCAACCAAAAAGGTAGAAAAATAGGTGAGCTGTAGTTATACAGAATTATCCTATATAATAAAAGGCTAATATGCAAATAGTCCGAACAGTGGAAAAACCAAACAACTGGTCGCTATGACATGCACTGACCACCAGGAGGCATGCACTCAATATGGCAGGCATCCTCTGGTGGGATGGTGGAGCAGGTGAGTGGGGGCACCAGACCAAGGTGAGGTGCTGGTTGCTGTCATCAGGGCAAGCCTCTGGTGATTACTGAAAATTCTTTGCTCCTGTGTGCTGTAGTCCTGCCCGGCACTTCACCCACTACCAGCGCTGGAGCCATCGCTTGCACCCACAGCTGACACCCAGCACCAGTCCCAATCACTCATCACCGTCAGGGGTTGTAAGTGGCAGCTGCTGTCCCTGATCACCCATTAGGGCTTCCCTACCTCCCCCTGCTCCTGAGGGGTGATCAGGGCCAGCAGCCACCATTCACACCCGCTGCCAGCATGGCCCCACTTATACCCGCTACTGGCGCCAGCCCTGCTCTCACCTGCAGCCAGTGGAGCCGCTCATCCTGCACCAGCCCAGATCACTTGGTGCTGTCAATGGGTGCTAGCAGAAGCTGCTGGCCTTGATTGCCCCCGAGGGCTTCTTCACCTCATCCTGCTTCTGAGGGGCGATAGGGCAGCAGTCACTGCTCACATCCTCTGATGGCACTAGCCCTGCTCACACCCGCTGCTGGTGCCGGCCCCAATCCCTCCTTGCCAGCAATGGGTGCAAGCAGGGCTGGTGCCATCAGTGCATGGGAGTGACAGCAGCAGGAGTGGGGCTGCCAGCAGACAGGGACCAGGGGCTGCTGTGGGAGGGGCCAGGGAAGGGCTCAGAGGTTGTGCCAAGACCCACCCCTATGCCCACCACAAACTCGTGGCCCAAAGTTCCTTTCAAGGCGCACACATTTGTGCACTGGGCCCCTAGTAATTTATAATTTCTATGTAGAATTATATAAGAAATTATATGGGTTTCTCTAGCCAGCTAGTGTGTCTGAGTTGGTTAGAGCATCATTCCATGCAGCGAAGGGTCATGGGTTCAATACCTGGTCAAGGCATATATACCCAGGTCATGGGTTTTTATCCTTGGTTGGGGCATGTGCAGGAGGTCACAGATCAATGTTTCTTACATCAATGTTTCTCTTTCTCACCATCTTTCTCTCTTCATCTCCTCTCAAATCAATGAAAGAAAACATATCCTCTGGTGAGGATTGGGAAAAAAAAAAAAGAAACCTCATATTTATAGCCTTCTGATCCCTCTCTTTTCTACAAAACTTTCCTGGGAATCTGGCAATGATGATGATAACAATAACTGCAAATATATTCAGCTCCTTATATGTGCTTAGACACTGTACTAAGACTTTATATACATTTGTTCACTTGATTCTTGAAACACACATACCCAAATTATTTAAAGTGTTACTTAAAAAAAACCCAAAAAACAGCATGTTATCATTCAGCACTCTATTCAGATTGGCTAAAAAGGCAAATAAATTATTGATTTTAAATTTATTCAAATATTTTATTTCCACATGTCATCTCCCTGGACGGATTTCCAATAAATATACCATATGGAAGATATCAATCTAAAAACCAAAATATAAACACCAAAGATCCCTCAATGACAAAATACATGCCCAGGTTCCTGTCCTAAAGCTTCTGTTAGTTATCATATATGATTTCTGAAAATCATGCCAAGTACAATAAATCTGTCATCTTTAGTTCTTTGGAATCATACTTTTATTAGATATAATAAATTATTCATGAACACTGCCATAAGTACAAGATTCATTTGGATTATATTTAGTTATAAGAATGAAAAGATAAATATTACTAAAGCCCAGTAATCCTGGTGGGTATAATTACCCGAGCTGAGGCCCTTGGAGGAAAGATAAGGACATGAAGACTGGATGGTGTCTTGGGGGATGGTTTCTATAAGGAGGAATGACTGGTTGGGAGTCACCTGAGTGTAGGGTTACCAGAAGCAAAACTCCAACTTTGTTACTTACCCTTTATAATTCACTGTTGTATATGAAGATGCAAAGGTACATTTATAAATTATATTTATCACTTAAACTTAGAGAAACAAGAAGCAGAGGACAGGATCTGGATGCATAAAGATTCCAACAACCTGGAAGAATCAAAGCCAGATTGCTTTACCTCCTTGTAGATAACTGCCCAACTCGAACATGTTAGAAGAACCTGGGGGAAATCTGGCTTAAGAAAATTCCATCTTTAAACAATATGCAATTACAAAAGCAAACGATGCAACATGTTTTTTCTTTAATTTCAATATGGAACCATGATATAATTTGCTATTGGAAAGTAGTATGGTAATTTAGCATTCCAAAACATAACTACAGTGTTTAACTTTGCAAGATGAAGAAACCTACATTCTTTTTTATATTTGGGCGGAGGACTACTTTCTAGCTCCGGGCTCCCCATATAGGAGGAATATCAGCAAACTTTATTTCAACTTTTAAAAGTTAGTTGTTTTTTACTAGTTACATTAGTTCCATAATGTAAAATATGGAACTTTAAAAACAGAAATAGCAACAATTTAACCATGCGTTTATTTTCCGCTGTTTAAAACCTAAGACTCTAGGGGGGAAAAAGTGAATATTTTCTTTAAGCAGACAATAGTATATGTTGTGCTTTGTTCTATTATAATAACAAAATTTACTTTGGATAAATAATTTATTCCCCAATATAAGAAAATGAAGCATTGCTATATCCTAATGTCTGACAATTGATTAAAAACTAGGCAAACAGCTGAAACCTGTTTGGCTCAGTGGATAGAGCATCGGCCTGCGGACTGAAAGGTCCCAGGTTCGATTCCAGTGAAGGGCATGTACCTTGGTTGCGAGCACATCCCCAGTGGGGGGTGTGCAAGAGGTAGCTGGTCAGTGACTCTCTCTCATCGATGTTTCTAATTCTCTATCCCACTCTGTTCCTCTCTGTAAAAAATCAATTAATAATATATTTTTAAAAACTAGTCAGACAAACAGGAATGATGTTTCTATGAATATATTTAGCCCACCATTGGTCATACATAAGTAGGTGGACACACTAAATACACCTTCCGTTTTGGTTTCCATTTTTAAAATTTTTATTTTATTGTTTAAAGTATTACAAATAGTAGTACATATGTCTCCTTTGTTTTCCCCGTTGACCTTTCTCCAACCTCCCCTACATCCCAGCACATGCCCTCACCCCCGCTCCCCACCAGAGTCTTGTGCCATTGGTTATGCTTATATGCATGCAGGTTAAGTAAGGCTATTTTTTAAAAATTGGGTAATAGTAATCATTTATAAAAATGATAATTATTGTCCTATACCAAAAATTATTTTTAACAGAATGTTTGTATAAAAGTAATAATTAAAAATTACAATTTATAGGGGATTTTTATTGTTTCATAAAATATGAAAAAAAATAACATGATTAGACAATAAAAAATATAATTCTATATTCCTGTTTTGTATTTTTCTTAGGACAAACATAAGATGATGTTTTCCATCTACACCAATAATTTGATATAGTATAAAATAAAAGAATTTTAAAGTGAATTAGTATTCCTTTAAGATTCCCGTCTTCCATTTCATATAAGCATGTATTCCCACAAGGTGGTGCTCTTTATTTAAAAATCATAGCAGAAAGCAGTTTTGTTCTATATCTGATGACATGATAGCATCAGCATATTGTAAATGATCAAATGATTACTGAAAGTGCTGTCACTTAAATTTTATCTTTATTGATCATGCCATTTCACTTATCTATTTTATAAATGCCAAGTGTACAAATAAGTTTTGGTAGCAATACAGTCACTGAAAATACAGAGGTTTTCAAAATGCAGTGCTAAAATCTCAATAGGAAAAAACATCCTGTGTATAAGTAAAAACATGGAATAAGAGATAGTAGGAAGATAAGCTTGTCTGGGAGAGTTGTTCTTCGGAAACAGGGAAACTAGAAGAACACAGAAAGAAGGAAATAAAATTAAAGAAAGAAGAAATAATGATAGTAAATTTTATCCACCAATTCTTTCAAGGACATAATTTCCTGAGTATGAAGAGGGAAGACTGAGTCTGCTATTTCTTTAACATTCTATGTTCCCTTAAGTCTCAGAATTTGCATCTCACCGACCTGAAGCCCATTCTAATAGTCAAAATTTTACATTATTTTGTTCATCTCAGCTCTCAGCACAAGCCAAAGAGTTCATCTAGTAACCAACCAAAATAAGAAGAGTATATTGTTCTTTTATGTAATAGTGGGGAGAAAAATAAATTAGATGAGCATACTGGAAAAAATAAATTACACGAGCGGTGCTATTTCAACACTTAGAATATAGAAAATGTTGAGAGATCATTGTTGCCATGCTAACAATGAAAAAGAACCAGGTAATCTAAAAAACATAAATTTTTATTTAATAGAGAGCTGAAGGTGCAAGATATCCAGAAGACCCAAGTTTCCAAGGTGACAAGCCCATCTGAGGAAAGACAATATACACAATCTGTTTAATTATCGGCAAGATATGGTGTGAGAAACTGCCCATTGTCTTCACTAGCAGAGGTGTGGACAAGGAACCCATAAGGCTGGAGTGAGCTCAGGCAAAGGTCAGAGCCATCCAAACCCACTGTCTAGATGAGACAAAGATACCTAAAGCAACTCTACCTTTTAGTCTTATGTATATCCTTGCTGATAGGCTATCACTGAGCTATTACTGGAATTGCTTGCCTAAGGGCTATGGGCATATCCCAAACCTGAATAAAAGGGATGGCAAGGCCAGAGCAAAGTAGAGTCCTTCCTTGGGCTTCCGCCTGGTCCCCAATTTCCAAATTTTTATTTCTTGTCTTGTCTCTTTTCATTTGTGCACAGACTCCTCCAGAGCACAAACCCAAACCCAAACCCTGAACCTGAACCCTGAACCACGTAGGATGTGGGACACTCACAAAAATATAGGATACAACTGAAGCAATCATAAAAGTAGGTAAGAAATAAGCTCACATTTTACCAACTTACTTAAAGCTTCATGTGGGCTTTTATGAGATCAGACTTCCTGGGAGCTCCTTGACCAAGAGACATCTACCCCAGCTTGATGAACAACTCTTTTGAAAGTTAGGCTCACCTACTGCGTGGGGACAGGCATGAAAAGAGAAAAAAGATATCTGCCACTGGGGTAAGGGCAAGAATTCTTCCAGCATCAAACACCTGGTCCTGCTTTGATAAGAAATGTCATCTGTCTGTAAGAGAGGAAGGAACCCTTCCATAAATCCCAGGCAAAGGCTGGCTGCCACTAGGGAGGGCACAGAGAATCCTCTCACCCCTTAGTCCCAAGCAGTCAGTGAGAGGGTTCTCTGTGGGAGTGGAATAGAAATCCACCTCCTATATCTAGAACTCATAATAGGTTAAAAAAAAATCTGCCATCAGGAGAGGAGTGAAAACCCAGGGCTCTGCAAGGATATAATAAGAGGTCTATTGTAGGAGAAGGGCTTGTGGAAACACCCACTGATTCCAGACAGAGAGCTGCTACTTTGGAGGAAATGTAGAAAACTCTAAATCCACTGGTGAAGGCCAGGAAAATGGAGAAAGGCCAAGCCTTGAAGCTGGGTGCATAGAGCCAGCTTAAGACAAAAGCTGAAGAAGAACTATGAAGTCCTAGTCTCCTCGTCGCCTGACTCCTACTTACCATGAGCCTTGCACTGAGTAACAAGCGGCAGTAGTCTATTGCTAGAGGAAGCACAGAATTGTCCCCACCCCGTTCAGAAAGCATGCAGGGTGGAACAGGAACACTTAGACAACTCCTCCAGTGTTTTAAAACTCATACAAAATGCAACATAGCTCAAAAATAGAGGAAATTTAAGCTTGTGTTTCACTAAGTGTCCTTAAAGCCAAAATCACACTCAACTACTAACTACCAACTCAACCCCCCAAATTAATGGCCAGGAAAAGACAGGTGACCATTTATGAAATAATTTACCTCAGTTTCCCCCCACCACACACACACAATGTTTGGTATTTAATCATAACTGCAAGATATATAAAAAGAATTATCAGACACAGAGAAATGCAAGTTGTTCAAATGATGGAACTTTCAGAAAGAAATGAACTGACTCACAGTTCTGGAGGCCAGAATTCTGAAACCAAGCTGTCGGGCAGGTTTGGTTCTTTCCGGGAACTCTGAAGAAGAACCTGTTCCATGTGTCTCCCCCGGCCTCTGCAATCTTTGGTGCTGTTTGGCATGTAAGTGAGCGACTCCGATATATCTCCATTTTCACATTGCGTTCTCCTCTGAATATCTCTCCTGTCCTACGCTGTTCTTGTGAAGACATTTGGTCATTGGATTTAAAGCCCAAATCCAGGATGATTTGATCTCAAGATCTTAAACGAATCATATCTATAGAGACTGTATTTTCAAATAAGGTCACATTCCAAGATTCTGGATAAACATGAATTTGGGGTGCACACCATGTAACTCACTGCACTTGCCAGAGGCAAAAGCATCTTAAGAAATGAAACAGGAAGAGAAGCAGTCCTCTCAGCCATTCCTGTAAGTCCAACCTTGACAGCACAGAGGATAGTCAAATGTCTGGATGTGGACACCCTGCTTGATATGATATCTAAATAAAAACCCTCATACCTAGCAAAACCTGTATTTTTATAGTTGTACTTTTAGAAATACAGTGCAGTTTGAATCCTTAGAAAATCTTCAACATTAATATTAGTGAAACTTCTTTTCAAGTATATGCTGCAATCTTTCTTACTATATCTTAAAAGTGGAAATCCTTTATGTCCAAATACATATTTAAAATTTTAATAGCATTAAAATATGTGCACATAATGTCTTGACAAATTTAGAATTATATTTCTTAAGGGCTAGAATATGGCATTTTTCCTGTGTTTCTTATGACATCCAATATCATCTAGTTTCTATAAGCAATCAGGATGGCTGCATAATCCAATCCAAAGAGTTGATTAGTGCTTCAAAAGAAATTGGTCCATAAGAATTTTTTTGGTGATTTGCTTTAAGAATTAAAGTTCTGCACAGAGTAGCAAAATAAAAATATATATATATATTAGTTTTTAAATCTTAATTCTGGAGATGGTTATTTTTCTATATAATGAGCGTAACACTTTTTTATACATTTCCATAATATTTTTAAAAGTACATAATATATAAATACATTAATTTCTTCAAAGATTTCCATACTGATAATATCTGAGAAGTATATTATATAGTTTATTTATAATAATCTAACTTCTTTTCACTTTTAAAAAATTCAAACTAGGATGAAAACCACATTTCCTTAAAGGTTCTTCATTTTGTTAATTTACTATGGTTGGCCAAAAATAAGTGTATATAGTTTAGCTATTATAAGGGACTAATTAGATAAATTTTGAAAATTAGGTACAACTCTAGCTGTTAAATATGAAAAGATCTGAAAGAGCTATTATGTTTGGTTAAATAAAAAGGAAGGAAAGAAGAGTGAGAGAAAATATTATTACATATAAGTAAATATTGATACACATTTTAATAAGTGTAGAGTATATTTTGAGTACTTTTGATGTGTAAGTACTTTGATGTATAAATAACTTAATAAGTATAGAGCAGTCTTCTCTGTATAATGAATCCATATTGAGAGCTGCCAACATTTTAAAAGAAGAGATCCTCATGAGTGCATATGAATGGGGAAAACAACTGAGTTCCTGGCAAATGTTACTTGATAAATATTTAGATAAAACTTTACTTCTATTTCTAGAATGTAGAAATATCATTAAATTAATTATTGTGTCAATAGCTAATGATACTAAATCACTACATGATTTTAATCATTATATGACCAATCCTTTAGAGTTAATATGCAAATGATCATAGTGCCCTCGCTCAGGGTGCAGGGACCTGAGGCCATGCCCCCCACCTAGTGGGGCTTGATAAGGGACCTAATGCTGCAACCCTTTCCGGAGGGGCTTGACCTGGTAAGGACGGGCCGGTCTGGGTCTCGCATGATTTCAAGGCATGTGCAGGTGGGTGCAGCATACCCTGGACAGGAGGGAAATTGTCATATATATTTTACTAATTTTCTTTCATCTCTGACACTTCTATATAGAGAAAGGGCAAATAGCAATATTAAAATATTTCCTCTGTGCAAAACTGGTTTGGCACAGTCGATAGAACATTGGCCTGCTGACTGAAGGGTCCAGGGTTCGGTTCTGGTCAAGGGCATTTACCTTGGTTGCAGGCACATCTCCAGTGGGGGGTGTGCAGGAGGCAGCTGATTGATATTTCTCTCTCATAGATGTTTCTAACTATCCCTCTCCCTTCCTCTCTGTAAAAATCAATAAAATTATTAATTTTTTAAATAAAATATTTCCTCTAATTCCCTTTTAATGTGCATGAATTTTGTGCACTGGGCCACTTGTATCTATAATAATAAAAGGGTAATATGCGAATTAGACTAGATGTCATTCTGGACATCTTCCGGATGAAACCAGGGCCATAGGGAAGCCAGTGTCCAGGGTGCCAGAGTGAAGCTGGTGCTGACAGCCAGGGGAAGGAAGGCCTACTCTTGCACAAATCTTGTGCAATGGGGCCTCTATACAAATATAAAAGTATGTCATTATCGCTGAAACCAGTTTGGCTCAGTGGTAGAGCATCAGTCTGTGGGCTGAAAGGTCCCAGGTTCGATTCTGGTCAAGGGCATGTATATTGGTTGCGGGCACATCCCCAGTAGGACAATGTTTCTCTCTCATCAACATTTCTAGCTCTCTATCTCTCTCCCTTCCTCTCTGTAAAAAATCAATAAAATATTTTTTTAAGAAGTATGTCATTATAAATGCCAACTTTTTATATTTGTCCCTCTTAATTAAGATTTTGAATTATATTAATTGAATTATAAACATTAAAATAATGCTTTTAAAATTTTAATATTACATTTTTAAATTATTTAAATTTAATTTAAAATTATTCTGACCTCGCACTGGCTAGAGCACACAAAAGGGTTGCAGGTTTGATTCCTTGTCAAAGGCACATACCTGGGCTCCAGGTCCCAATAAGGGCACATGAGGGAGGCAACCAATTGATGTGTCTCACATCAATGTTTCTCTCTTTCCCACTCCTGTCATTCCATTCTCTCTTAAGAAAAAAATAACAATAAAAATGGAAAAAATGTCCTTAGGTGAGGATTAATCAAAAATAATTTTTTTTTCTGGCTACATATGTCAGACAGAGGTGTTCTCCATGTTCATGTGCTTCTAACTAAACAGATTATGCTAAAGGCAACTGGATGTCATTTCCTCATTACATATATATGTGTATATAATATGTATGTACACTTACACATGCACATAGCCTAGCCTACACCTTGGCTAGTCAGTTAGATGCTGAGTAGAGGACCCACCTACGCTATTCCCAGGTTCCTGGTCTATAGATAGATAATAAGTGTATTGCTTTAAGCCTGAAAGTTTGTGGTAATTTGTTACATCTGTTCTTGTATTTCCTGGCTTCTTGAAATAAACGCTCAGATAATCAAGTTTTAGAATATTTTTTCAACTGTATAGATTAATGCTGTAAATTTTCTCTAAGAAGACTCTAACTAGGGAGTTACAATGTTTAGTACCCTATCTAATAACAATTATAGAAGGTACATAAATTCCAGATACCAGGGCCTCAGCTTGGGTCACAGTGGATGTGGCCAGCCTGCAAACAACCATAGGCCCCTTACCCAGGCCACCCCACACCCCAAGGGAACCCCCACCCTGATCTGGGATATTCTTCAGAGCAAACCAGCCAGCCCCCACCCATGCACTAGGCCTCTATTCTATCTAATAAAAGAGTAATATGCAGATTGACCATCACTCCAACACACAAGATGGTTGCTCCCATGTGGTCAAAGATCCTGCCCCTATGTGGACACAAGATGGCCACCACAAGATGGCCAGCAGGGGAGGGCAGTTGGGAGGCACCAGACAGTGCTAGGCAGTTGGAGGTGTTCAACCCTGTAGGGGAGGGTAGTTAGGGGTGACCAGGCTGGCAGAGGAGGGAAGTTGGGGATGACCAGGCTGCAGGGAAGGGCAGTTGGGCAGAACCCAGAGGAGGGCAGGGGAGGCATAAATCAGGCTTGCAGCAAAGTGTTTAGGGGGTGATCAGGCTGGCAGGCAGAAGCAGTTAGGGGCAATCAGGAAGGCAGGAAGGCAAGCAATCAGGAACTATCAGTCCTAGATTGTGAGAGGGATGCCCGACTGCCCCTTTAGGCCCAATCCCACCAGGATAGGGCCTAAACAGGAAGTTGGGCATCCCTCAAGGGGTCTCAGATTGGAGAGGGTGCAGGCTGGGCTGAGGGAAACCCCCCTTCCATGTACAAATTTCGTGTACCAGGCCTCTAATATAAATATAATTGAATTCAATTTTTTAAATATTTTTTAGTTTGAACTCTCTGACCAATGAGTTAGTCATATATGCCATATTTTGCAAAAATAAAAAAAAATCAGTGTTTTATATTTATCATATGGTAAATCATTTTTTGCATTGATTTCTAGCTGGATTCTGCTATTGTAAGAAAACACATTCTACAACATTTCAATTCTTTGAAATTTGTTGAGTCTTCCTGTAAGATGCACATTTGTTGATTATGGAAAATAAGTGCAGGATTCTCTATATATCACTGAGGACAAGTTTGTTTACTTCTGTTGATTTTTTTTTTCTACATTTTAAAGTGTTTGTCAGGTGTATAAATATTTAACATGTTTATCTTACTGGTGTACCAATTTTTATACTTTAGTATCTTATTTTTTATATTTAGTTTTTATTGTTATTATTTTATTAAAAATCATATTATATTTTTAATAATATGATTTATTATTAAATCATATTATGATTTAATAATCATAATTATTAAATCTGGTTTATAATGAAATTTAATGGTGCATGAAATTTGTGCATGGGGGGGGGCATGTCCCTCAGACCAACCTGAATCCTCTCCAATCTGGGACCTGTTGGGGGACATCCCTCTCACAATCTGGGACTGCTGGCTCCCAACCGCTGGCTTGCCTGCCAACCTTATTACCTCCTAACCACTTCTCTGCCAGTTGATTGATGCCTAAATGCTCCCCTGCTAACCTGGTTGGCCCTAAGAGCCCTCCTCTGCCAGCCTGATTGCCTCGATCCCCACCCACCACCATGGCTTTGTCCGGAAGGATATTCTCATGGATGTCTGGTTTAATTAGCATAATTACCCTTTTATTAGTATAGATAACACATATACCCTAAAAAGTTATATTATTTTACACACTTTAAATTACACAGTATATATTCAACCTCTTTTACCCTGTTTTTTTGTTTTTGTTTTTATTTTCCTAAATATATCTTGCTGTTTTTTGTTTTGTTTTTTCATGGAATGGAAAGGATTGGAATAGAGAGTTAGAAACATTGATGAGAAACATCAGTCAGCTGCCTCCTGCACACCCCTAACTGAGGATGTGCCCGCAACCAAGGTACATGCACTTGACTGGAATCCACAGGCAGATTCTCTATCCACTGAGCTAAAATGGTTAGGGCCCTCCTACTTATATTCTTTTTTTTTCTTTATAGATTATTCACATTTGTAGATATGGCATTAATTCATTTTTCCATTGATTTTTAGGAAGGGAGAGGGATAGAGAGAGAAACACCAATGTAAGAAACATCCCTTTAATTGCCTTCCTTAGGAGTCCTGATCAGGGATCCAACTTGAAACCCAGGTATGTGCTAGGTATGTTCCCTGACCTGGAATCGAACCTGCAACCCTTCCGTGCACAGGACCACACTCATGCTCAACCAACCTATCCACTTCAGCCTGGCTGTTATACAACTTCTGGGATTTTATTTCAATTAATTCTCTCGAAAAGTCTGTGGCTTAGGTAATATATACATCTTGCTGATGAGGAGAGAAAAAAATAATCAACTTCTTCATTTTGAGACATTATTCTTCCCTCATTGCTGAGTTTCCCTGCCAGCCCTGGAAAGGCTCTTAACAGCAGTTTCGCTGGGTATCCAGAGTGAGAAGCATTCTCCTCACCACTACCCTCTCCAAAGCCTCCTCTGCACTGGTACTGGGGCTGTCCTGGAGGGCGCAGAGGCTGGGTAACGGAGACAATGACAGGATTTGGACCCCTGGAGCCACCTTACCTGCCTCTCCTCTCTCAGCCTTTCTCCACAGCCCTGGAGAAGGTGGGGCCGGAGGCCTCCAAGTGCACCATGCTTTGGGATAGGACAAGGTTTGCTGAGCTAGCTCTTTGTTGTTTTTTTGTTTATTATTATTGATTATGGTATCACATAATTGTCATCATCCCCCCATTCCCACCGTAAACCCCTCCCCACTCATGCCCTCACTCCCCTGTGCCCTGTGACCACTGGTGGCCCTAGCTCTTTGGACACCGGAAGTGCTACAGTCTCTCCCTCTCCCAAGCCGCTGTCACCCCTGCAGTTACAGGGCCTTTTGTGAGCCTTCCGTCTGTGGCAAACGTGGCTGTGGACTCAGCGGTGGAACTGCTATTTTTAGATACTTTTAAACACCCCAGCGCTTATGTAAAACTTGCTTCTTGATTCTGACTCTGCTTCTCGGCTGTGGGACAGGTACAAAGTACTTGTAGACATGCTTCGACTTTCCTCCTGCCAGTGGCCTTAAATTCTGCACATACACACCTGCTCCTCCCGCTGGCTGTGGGCACCGCCTCTGCGGGAGAGGATGGATGTCCAGGACATTTCTCTGCCTTACCTTAGGCTCCTGAGTCTGTGGTTGAGTTGGCTGTTCTGCTTGCTTTTCTCCTTGTCCTCTGACCCCCGTCAATTTGGGGCCTTGACAATGTCTTGGTTCCCAGGTTTAGCTCAGGTGGTACTGGGAGGGTCTCAGACGGCCTGTGTTTGACAGCAGTTCTGGAGACCGAGCAGGTCAGGATGGCTTCCTGACTCCTAAATCCCTCCTCCCAGGTCCTTTTTCTAACGGGAGTTAGGTGGCCCAGATGTGACACCCATTCGGTTTAGGATTCACCCATTAGGACATGGCATATTTGCACAGAATGGCTTTTGTGTGGAGGATACCTGCTAGGAGGGGAATCCGTGGTGAAAGGAACCAATGGCGGATTTGGAGCCCCCAGACAGGGAACCTCACTACAAGCTGAAATTCTGCTAATGAATCCCTTCTGGTCTTGTTTTAGAGAGACTAAATGTGGTGCTTTACACTTGCTGGACTGTTACTCCCGCAGTTAAGTCTGTAGTGAGTATGTCTAGCACTTCTCCATAGAACCTGAGGATACTTATCACCAATGGAACAATGTTTTGTGTCTTTAAATAAAATTCTGAATCAACAATGGAAGTTCCATTTCACACCTATTACTCTCTTATTTATTGAAGTTTGCAATAGCTCAACCACATTTTTTTTCTGTCTGAAGACTTATTAGTATTATCAAGCTTGGCTCATTTATTTGCTCATTGAACATTTATTTAAAGCCTACTATGTGTCAAACATGTGCAGAGCATTGAGGATACAGCTATTAGCCAGACAGAAATTCCCACTTTCAAGAGGCTAAGACCTAGTTATCTTGAACATGATGGATAAATAAGACATACAACATTCAAACACCTTCTACTAATTCACCTATGGTTTACCTAGTTTCCTCACAATCCATCATGCTAGGTAAATTTTCTCCATGTTTCTTAAACATCTGATCCCAGCCTCCCCTGTCAATGTCAGCTAATTCGCTTTTTAAAACACTTGTGGGGGAAAACATAAGCCATTAAATGGAAACTCTCAACTTTGTAAGATCCCTATCTGCAAATATGTTTGCATCAGCTTCCATCCTTTTTTCTACTCTCATTTCAAATTTGAAGAGACATTGCTCTTCCTGTATGGCATGCCCTGGAGTCCATTCTCTTGGCCCTAATTCTCCTCCCTCTTTATGTGCTTTCCACATATTTCAACACACTCAAATTTTCTTTTTTTTAAATAATTGACTCACAACCCCATGTTCTTTCATTATTTCCTCCCACTTCTTTCATAATTAAGTACTTTGAAATTGTTTTCTATGGACACAATCCAAGTATTATCTTCCATTTAATCTTTCAGGCCAATGGAAATTTGATTGCACCTGAATTACTCCACTAAAATTACTTTCACCAAGTCATCTTCTATTCCTTGCTGCTAAATTTCAATGAGTAATTTGTCCTTGAATTCTCAACATCATGAAAATGCTAATAAATAATTTTTGTCATCTTCTTTTGACCTTGGCATTCATGATTCCACAATTCCACATTTTCCTGGTGTTCCTTCCTTCTATCCATTTCTGTATTTTCTTTCTTTCTTTCTTTCTTTCTTTCTTTCTTTCTTTCTTTCTTTCTTTCTTTCTTTTTTGGCATGCACTTGTTCTGATCTTTCCCTTTCTTCTGATTTTTATTCAACACTTTTTTTTCAGAGAAGAACTCTCTTATCTTCGCGGTGGGGGGGGGGGTGATTTCATCAACTCCAATAGCTCCAATTCACTACTGAATACGTCCAAAGAAAAGGTTATAAATTCCAAAGGCATTTATGTATTGCAAAATCAGTCAGTTCAATTTAATGTGTCCACAACTGAACTCATCATCACCCTTCCAAAAATTCTGTAGTTCATAGGATTCTTATTCCTAGTAATGATGACTCCAGCCACTCAGTTGTCAAACTAGAAAGTTCAAATTCAGCCTTGACTTCGAAATAAGCTTCATTCTTCTCCTCCAAACAACCTTCAATTCTTGTGTATTCATTATGTCCTTAACATCTCACGAATCAGTCCATTCCTCTCCATTCTCACTGTTACTCTAGAGGCTTATATTAATAAGTTAGTGTTTTACTCAAAATAAAATGGTGACTTTCTCCTGAGATATTACCCTTAGTTCATTTTATAATATAGTGAGATAGACACTCTAAAAAGTTACCATAATCATTTTTATCATCTCTGCTTTGCATGACTGTAAGAGTCTTTTCACTGGTCTCCCTGCTTTAGCCTTTTCTGTAACTCACTCTCTAATCAGAGCCAAGAAAATGTTTCTAAAGGAGAGAGCTGATTAAATGATTCGCCTGTTTAAAAATTGTAATGGATCCTCATGATTCTTAATATAGATTTCAAATTCCCTCCATGAAATGTCTTATTTCTGGCCCTAACAACCTCCAACTTCCTTTCCTCTACCTTATTTCTTAATCTACCCACATTAAGTTATTTTCTCATTTTTTTACCTATGCAGACACTATTTACTCTGCTTAAAATACCATGCACCAGCTTCCTCAGCTGGCAAACTCCAACTCATCCTGCAATTATCAAGTTATTTCTTTTCTTTTACCTTCCTTGATTTTCCAGCCACTTTTTATTCCCACCAATTGGATTATATAATGCTCTTACTTTTATCTCATCCTTTGCTTACAGTGTATTGTAATTGGTTTTTATTAATTTCCCTACTTCACTATATTGCAAGATCCTGAAATATAAAACTATTTTGCTTTTGTATTTCCAACATCTAACCAAATGTCTAGCACGTAGTATACACTGAAATATACACCAAATTCAGACTAAAAATAGGGGAATAAAAGTAAGTAATGTAGCAACATAACATTCAGGTTAAAATATATTAAATTAGATCATGATTTAGATTCACCTCTTTTATTCTTTGAAGCAGATGAGTAGAACATTGGCATTTTTTGAGTAATCAAAATAAAATTAGTTTTGGAGACTTTTAAATTTTAAAATCATCTACAGTTTGAAAGATACATAACCTGGTCTAAACAGCATCCTCAGGAAATTAAATTTGTTTTTAATTCTGTGGAGTGTTTATTCACATTGTTAAGAACCAACAGAAAGACTACTAAATTGAGAACAAAACGTACAAAAACATGGAATGTACAATTCTGGTTCCTCAGTTGAGAAAAAAATTAATAGAGCTGTAAATTGTTCAAGACATTGTGTATGTCAAACCCAAGGATAGGAATCAGCTAGAGAATCCCTTTTTAACCACATTTTAGAAATAAGAGAACCCTTAGCATTTGAATAAAGGAAACTTAGAATAATTAAAAAGTACCAAGTTTTAAAGGAAGCAGATTTATAGATTTTATTACTCTAAAGGTAAAAAATAGAAAGGAAATCAAGAGAACTGCATATCCCAAGTGGCAATCTTGCTCTAAATTCCAGATGAAGCAAGGGGATGAAATTAATTCAAACACCCATAAAAGCACTCTGAAATATCACATTCCCACCTTTGACCAATGTGTTCAGGAGTGTTTCATGTCATCTAAGATTTGGCCCACATTCCTTCTTATTAAATTTTGTCTTTATTAACCTTTAAAACAAATCAGAAATGATAAGAAAATAAATAGCTACTTAATAATCAGAATGTTTCTTAAAACAAATGAAATTCAGGTCCTCTGCCCATTTTTGTTTTAGTTGTTATATGAGTTCTTTACATATTTGGGATATCAGCCTCTCATTAGAGGTATTATTTGCAAATATTTTTCTCCCATTCAGGTAGTTGTCTTTTTTAATTTATTGATTGTATATTGAAACATTTCTTCCAAGAAGACACAGAAAGAACAACAATACATGAAAATATACTCAATTCCATTAAGTATAAGGGAAATTCAAATCAAAGCCACAGTGAGATTCTACCTCATACCTACTAGAATGGCTATAATCTGTTATCAAGTGTTGGAAGTGACAAGTGTTGGAGAGGCTATGCACAAAATGGAACCCTCATACTTTGCAGGTAGGAATGAAAATTGCACAGCCACTATGGAAAACAGTTCAGAATTTCCTCAAAACAATAAAAAATAGAGCTACCATATGATTCAGCAATCTCTTTTTTGGGTATCTGCCTTAAAAACTGAAGATATCTATGAGTAAAAATATAGGTACCCCCTATGTTCACTGAAGCATTATTCATGGTGGCCTAGATATTGAATAGCCTGAGGTGGATGATTGGATAAAGATGTGGTACATATATACAATGGAATTCTGCTTAGCCAGAAGAAAAGATGAAATACTGCCATTTGGGGCATTGAATGGATCTTGAGAATATCATGCTAAATTAAATAAGACAGACAGAAAAAGACAAGAACCGTATGATTTCACTCATGTAGAATATAAAACAAAAAATAACAAACAAACAAAAAACTCATAAACATAAACAGTATGATGGTTACCAGAGTATGGGGTGGGAGGGAGGCAGAAGAGGGTAAAGTGGGCCAAATATATTGTGATGAAAGGAGACTTGAATTTAGGTCATCAATACACAATGCGATATATAAATGATGTATTATAGGGTTGCAGTTGAAACTTACATAATCTTATTTACCAATAACCCCAATACATTTAACAGAATTAAATTTAAAAAAACCTCCTTTCATTGTGTATGTTAGTCTGTTTGGGTCTACATGAATAAACGTAATATTGGTGAACAAGCTGAGCTACTAAATCCCAATTTAAATCTTGCCCACAGTCTGGGAAAAATCCAGGCTCCTGTCTAGGAGCTGGCTAACACCTCTAGGTCACTGGCTCACTGGCCCAAGACAGGAAAACAATCTGCCACGTGGAACTGCATAGCCACAGCTCTCCAGATGCCAGGTACAGCGGGTACAGTGAAGTGAATGTTCAGACCTTGTACCCAGTGCTTCAATATCCAGAATCCTCTTGGCCATAAGCAGCTAAGCTGCTTAGACCTTACCCTGGCTTCCAAAAGGCTGGATGACAATCATGTAAAACACCCTTGGACAACTTATGGTTCACAAGTTAATATTGTTAATATTTAAAATTTAAAACACTTTGGCAATTATTTTTAAAAGTTCTATTTAGTAATATTTTACCTTTTAGATTTTAATTATCTATTTTCTTTCTCTTAATTTTTATATATAAATGTATACTGTTTTTATACTAAAGATATTCTATAATCCAATTTTTGTAAATAAAAAAACATGTCAAAAGTAGAATATCTAATAGAATATTTCAAATAAAATTCTAAGTTAACATTTAACAGATAATATTGTTCTTACTGATAGAATTTATCTTCTATAATAACTATGTGATTTAGAAAAAATTGCAAGTTCTTTTTGCTGCAGCAACTAATTTCCAGGGTCTGAATTTGAAAAGATGCTTTTTACAGTCCTTTTCAGAAGAAGACCATTAGAAAACTTGAATTTCCCCCCTGAAAGCATGAATGACTGGTTCTTTCATTATTAGCATTAAAACTGAGACTAATTGAAGTTTTAAAATACCTACTTAGCCTTAATTAATGCAAGCTATATTTCTGGAGTTCCTCAAATTTATTCTCATTACCACACATATTTATTTATAACATTTGCAATATATGACACAACTTTTATACCCACTTGGTATTTTAAAAAGTGCAAAATTCACTTTTTTCTTATGCTTCAGGAGTAATATTTATGTCTACCCACAGAAAAATTTGCAATTTTTAAATATAACATTTAAAGATACATCTGGGATTTCATTATACTGGTAAAGAAATAAGTTCACAGCTATGCATTCTTTCAGCACATTATATATTCTGTTCAAGGAATGAAAAATCAAAGAATCTTCATTTTTTTTACCAATGAAAATTTCATCATAGAAAAGATTTAAAAATTCATTGTAAATATTTATCCAAAATACACAATTTTAAAAATGGATAATAGAGATTTAAATAACTATTGCAAAGGCATTTCTAAAGAAAAAAATATAAAACTTCAAATAGATTTAGATTATGTATAATTTAACCAACTTCAGTTTTCTAACTTGGGGGCAAAAATAATAGTTTCATAAAAAGCCTTATTTTTAAGTGATTGAAGTAACTCCTAGAATACTATCATTTCAACTTCTTAAGACTACTTTATATAAGTGTTAGGGGAGACTAAAAATTATTTCATTACATAGCTCCTAGTAATATATTCCAGCTTGTTCTTTAAGCATGGGAGACACTAAAGTTATGTGTACTTTTACTACCCCTTCCCAGATTGCCTAAACTCTTATGTACTCTGAAATACACATTATGTTCTCCACTCTACAAACATTATAAAATACGCACAACCATTGAATTTCAGTCATTGTAGGCAGCAGTATAAAATATCCATTATCATAGCAGGACACAGCAAAAAGAGAACCTGTATCTTCACAATATTATAAATTACGTCTAAAGAAAACAAACATACATATATTTAAACATACATACACATATGCACTTCACATTTAAGTGAATGGGAATGACGTTGGTTAAGTTTGAGTTCAGAACACCATCTTGCCTGCCTGTGACCTTTTCCCCTGGAAGGGGCTTCCGATAATTAGGCTTTATGCTCTCTCAATTATTTATGCTTGGAAATATGTTTTTTGTATTTTTGTTGTTGTTGCTGTTGTTGTTGTTAATATGTTTTTATTGATTTTTAGGGAGAAAGAGAAACATCAATAATGAGAGAGAATCATTGATTGGCTGCCTCCTAGCTGCCCTCGACTTGGGATCATGCCAGCAACCTGGGCATGTACCCTGACCATGAATCAAACCTTGACTCCTGGTTCATAGTTCAACACTCAAGCACTGAATCACAATGGTGGGCAGAAAGATGCTTTCCTGACAGGACATGATAAACCAAATTATTTTAATATGTAAATAATGGATAAGGGTTCTATCGCTATTTGATGAAGATAGGTGGTTAGTTTTGTTTTGAACAAGAGAAAAATTGTTTTAAAACTGATTGATCTTAATTGTATACTTCTTTCCAGAATCAATGCACAGGTAAGAAAGGAAACACATTTATTTTTCTTTACTTTTTTGGAATCTTTTTTTATTTATTTATCTTTATTGTTGAAAGTATGACAGATGTCCCCTTTGTTTGTGAAATGAGTGCCCAATGCATGGGAGAACATTTATGGCAATGATACATCTGTTAAAGGGTTAATACCCAAAATATATAAGGAATTCATACAACTTAACAAAAGGAAGACAAACAATCCAATTTAAAAATGGGCAAAGGACATATATAGACACTCCTCTAAAGTGGTCATACAGAAAGCCAAGAGACATGAAAAAAATGCTCATTCAGTAATCATCCCAGAGATGCAAATTAAAGGGCAATGAGGTATCACCTCACATCTGTCAGAATGTCTATCATCAACAAATGACAAGTGCTGGTGAGGATGTGGAGAAAATGAAACCCTAGCACACTGCTGGTGGGAATGCACACTGGTACACCTACTGTGGAAACAGTATGGAGTTTCCTAAAAAAAATTTAAAAATGGAACTCCCATTTGACCCAGTGATCCCACTTTTTAAAATCTTTATTGTTGAAATATTACATATGTCTCTTCCACCCCCCTTTCACGTCTCATAGCCCATCCCATTCTCCCACCCCAGGCCTTCACCACCCTATTGTCTGTGTCCATGGGTTATGCAAATATGCATACAAGGTCTTTGGGTGATCTCTTCCCACCCACCCATGCACCCCACCTTCCTTCTGAGATTCCATAGTCTATTCCATGCTTCTATGTCTCTGAATCAATTTTGTTCCTCAGTTTATTTTGTTCATTAGATTGTGTACAAACACTATGCAAGACAGCAGGGTGAAATTATATCACATAAGCAGTGACCTATACTACTTACATATATAGTTGGCTCTAAATCCAGTCACAATATACTTCCTGTGCTAGCTTATATTTCACCTTGTCTTACACTGAAATCAAATAGATTCAGGCACTAAATATAAGCAACTATCTGAAGACAATACATTTTTTTAAATTCCTGAATTTTGATGAAGATTAGATAACGTGAGACACTGGAGAGAGAGAGACAGAAAAGCCACAACTAAACATTTTTTGGTGTGTTTTTTTAACAGCTCACTGGTGTTCCAATGTAATAACGTTCTTCACCTGGATGCCTACATGCAGTCCAGCTAAACACTGATAACTTTGGTTTCTGTTTGTTCCACATTAAATCTTACAGTGCTGAGTAAGAAAGCAAATGATGATAACGTTACTGCACTGACTGCTGAAATAAATTGAATCTTATTACTTTAGACATACAGCACGAGTTCATCTTTGTACTTCAAACATGAAATCACAGGAATGTTATATTAATTACAGTTTTCTGAAATCAGACATCACAGAAAAAAACAAAATGTTCCAAAACTAGACTACTGAGCAAAAATGATAATTCTCTCACCCTGGCTCATTTCGCTCAGTGGTTACAAGGTTGGCCTGCACACTAAAGGATCAAAGGTTCAATTCCCATTCCTCTCACATCCTTTCACCTCTCTCTTTCTCTTTCCCTCCCTCCCTCTCTCCATCCTTCCCTCCCTTTCACTCTCTTTCTCAATGGAAAAAGCAAAAACAAAAACAACAAAATGATTTACTTAAAACTTTTGAACACTTTTTTAAATTTCTAGAGGCTTCCTAAGTAAAGTAGAAAAGAAACTGCAATATCACAAATCAATACTGTTGTTTAAATAGGCTGAAGGAATAATTAGAAAATATATTGCAACCCAAATCATACATTCATATTTGGAAAGGTGAATTCTCAAGTTCCAAAAGATTTTAACTTTTGGTATAATCCATTAGCAGGACATAAAAGCATTTACATATTCTAATGAATCTTTTATTCTTATATTTAGAGTCAATACATGGAGAAGAATTTTGTGGGTTATTAAAACGTTTTAAAACACCACATGACACCACAAGACAAGTTCACACTTTTGTATTAAGTTTCTGCAATAGCTACGTACTTCAGAAAGTTACCTCTGTGGCCATTGTATGCAAGTGACCACCTGATGATCTAGTGTGGACATAATTCAATTCATTAACAGTTAAATTTAATGAAGAAGCTAACTTACCGGTGGATCAGCCCCCTTAGAACCAGTCAGACCTCCTGTTAGGGATTCGAGATCCTGAAAAGGGGAGAGGTGTTGATTGTAAAATGCTTCTCAACAGCATGGAGAACTTCCCAGTCCCACAGTGCACTATTTTCTTTAAGCTACAAACTTAGTAACTCAGCTACATTTGTTTTGTTTTTAGATCATCTTGCTATACAAATACTATACAAATAGCCTGCATCTAAAAATGTAGATTTGTTTCCAACTCTACAATCTGTAAAAACAAAAAATATATAAATAGACAAAGTATTCCTGACTATACAGAAAAAGGCTCTAGGTGGGAGAGCAGATGTTTTGTTCTCTGAAGAGCTGAAGGAAGTGCAGAAAGGAAATGAAAAAATAATAATGAAATTTCAATATAATATATCATTTGCAAGAATACTAATCCCATGGAAAATGCTGACCCTACAGAAATGACTCAATCACCCATAGTCCATCTGTTATAAAATAGTACAAGAGGAGAATAAAATAGGATTGTTTTTTCTTCCTCCTCTTCCTTTATCTTTCCTTTTTGTTCCCTTTACTAACAGGATGTGTAATTAATTGATTCATCAACTGTATGCGTTTAGCCTTATGTTCTGGCTAAGATTTTGTTGCAGTTCTCAGTTGGCCAGACAAGAACATAGACTTTTAATCCAGCCCTGGATTTACACGCCTGGCCACCAGGAATGCTGAGGCTGATGGATTAGGTCTCAGAAACCCCGGGATGATGCATACCCGATCACCCCGTGACCGGTTTCAGAACCCTGGCCACCCTGTCCTGAGGACAGTAATGAAGACATTCACCAAGACCCAGGACACCCATAGGGACTCACATTTCAGGGCTGCAGATCACCGGAACCCCGCTCTAAACTCCTTACCATACTCTCTTCCCCTGGTTCCTCTATAAAAGGTTATTCCTAACAAGTTTAAGGGGAAGATGGATGTTAGGGTTTTCACCCATTACCTTCACAGATTTCCGGCATCTGAGCATGAGCACTGGACTCCGGTTTCATACATAGACTAAACTATAAACAGATACGGATAGATTAGCTATTCTTTTACAAGGACCATTTCTAATCTTGAGTCAGTCACCACAGCGGATCATGCCTGAGTAGACTGGTTGTCAGTGGTATTGCCAGTGGAGAACGGAGGGATGCTGTGACACAGTGGGGAGCATGCATAGTGCAGGGACAAGCAGAATTCCGCCTGGTCATTGGAGGGCTTTGGTTCCATGTCTTCTAATCACAGGACTTTGCCAAAAGAAGCTAAACGTCCATGGTTTTGAATAAAATCTCTCAGGATGTGAATGTTTGCAAGTGTTTTAATTTTAAAATCATGGTCCCACACCTCCAAAATGAAAAAGCAAACAAAAAGTGCTCAAAGGCTGCCAATTAGGAGTTTGGGGTTATCTTGAAAAGTTACACTATTTACTAAAAAGTTTCTTTCATGTGATCCTGGTCACTTCTTTTTAAAAAATATATATGTATTTTATTGATTTTTTACAGAGAGGAAGAGAGAGGGATAGAGAGTTAGAAACATCGATGAGAGAGAATCATCCATCAGCTGCCCCTTGCACCCCTCCCCCACCCCCACCCCCGGAATGTGCCTGCAACCAAGGTACATGCCCTTGACCGGAATCGAACCCGGGACCTTTCAATCCGCAGGCCAATGATCTATCCACTGAGCCAAACCGGTTTCGGCCTGGTCACTTCTTATATGTTTGCATCTCTTACTTGCAGGGTTGAGGAATCTGGGTTAATACTGTTGTATTTAAAAAAGATAGAAAGAAGAAAATAGCTATCTTTGATCAGAGAAACAACCAACACCTTGATATCATGAAGATTCATGTTACTAGTTCATTGGGACTTCATCACAGCATTTCCCTGATTATCTCAAAAAAATGGGGAATCTTAACAAATATGGAGCTCAAATGAGCATGTGAAGAAAACACTGAAGGCAGGGGAGAAGGAAGGGATGGTGCAATGCAAGCTTCCATTAGGAGGAGCTGATTTTAAAAGGGAACTCAGTGGGTGATGAATTTCTACATGCATATTTTATTAGGGCCATAAATGACAAGAAAAGCACAAGGGATGATAGCCAAAAAAAAATTAAGCTGTCTTCTCTGTGATGGATATATAGTATATAATATGTTTTCCTATCCCGCATTTCTTTGGGGAACCCTCCTGCTCCCTGACTCCAGCTCCACAAAAAGGCTTATAAAAATTGCTTCAAATGGTGTAGGAGCCTGCCAGAGAATTAAGGCAATTTCGGTTCTGGGAGGTCTAATGGTATAGTCTAAGTCCTCAATTTTATTGTTTGAGCAATGCTTGATATTAAATGTTCTCCCTGCCTTCAAATGTTAGATTGTTTCTGGCTCTCATAACCTAAAAGATCCAATTAATACTCCTGCATTGTTCTGTTTTTAAAATGTTTCCCCTCTTCAACCTGTTAAAATTCTTTACTCCAATACCATGCACACTATAAACAACCAAATCACCTACATTATTAGATCTTGCATGTTCTTTAACATTTCTATTAAGCCATCTGTAAATTATGGCCTTAAAAGTAAAGTATAAAACATATTCATAAGTTGCCAAATAAAATTAATATTCCTTATAAGTCCAAAGATAACATAATTTTTAAAAATGTTTCAGAATTTTAAGAGATGGACTGAGACGATTTGGTAGTAAAATGGCTAAACTATTAGATGAACAGAAACACATACACCCATTTTCTTATTATGACCATGACTAAAAAAAAGTTCCAAATTCAATTCCTATGAAAGGTTCATTGTGAGTACATTTACAATGAATGAATATTATGTTAAGTACATTTTGAGTTAATACCTTTTGTTCTTCATAGAAAGGAATATAACTTAAATTAACAGTAGAATTGCTGATGGTATTACCAGGGATAATAGAGAAATTGATTTAGTTTTCAAAAGTATTTTAGCAATTTGATGCATTTTGTCATAGCGTTAAAAGTTCCATCACAAATTTCTTGCTCTCATAGATAAACTGGGGAAATTTTTCAGGCTTCCCAAATCTTAAGCTTTTCATGATAGTCATGGACCTAAGAAAAATAAAGCAATGAGAATTTAGAAAATAAATAGAAATGCATTGATATTTATGGTTTTTAACATGATGGATTAAAGCAAACTCTGAACTCATGGCTGTAAACAGAGTATAGATATACATTTTTATTCCATCCACTTGTTTAATTGAAAAACTTTTTTGAGCTTATGTCCTATTTGAGCATAAGTTGAAAAAGAGTGTCCTACTTGGACAGACATCCCTGTTAAGTATTTTTCATCTCTCAAAAAAATAAAATTCAGGTATGAATGAACATAAGTGTGTATAAATGTTTTTTTTGTGGTAAAATTAATAGGTTAAATAAATAATTATTTTAAGATGCTCTGAACATAATTAAAAGTGAGTAAATATTTTTTATGGTTATTAAATATTTTACCTACAAAATATAACCTAAACCCTTGACAAATGTATTTTAATCTATTTTTATATAGATAGCAAGCAAAGGGGACATAAAAAAGTAAATACATTCATATCCTAGAAAACTTTTAAACTAACTATTGTAGTAATATTTGTTTGGTTAAAAAAATTTAAAACAAACTTAGATTTTTTTACTGTTACAGAATTTATTAACTCGATTATACTTCATGCTTTGGATGGAATAGCTAATAAACTAGCTACCACTTACTGGACATTTACATTACAGGCACTCTCTTTAAATGCTTTTTACACATTATAAGCAGCCTTATGAGGTGGTTATAGCAGCCGTATACGTGTGGACGAAAAGGGCCCACATGCTGACCTGACAAGCTCAGGGAGGGTCTTCGGAGCGGCCTTGTAAACTCTGAGACATAAAGTAACCACAAAGGATGGTCTGAAATTAAAGCTTTCTTAATTAAAAAGAAGTCTATGGTAGGTTGGCACCTTCCCTGACAAAGATTAACCTTGACCTTAACTGAGCCTATTGTCTTTTTTTGCATCTACCCCGTTTCCCCAAAAATATTAATTATTGCTCCAAAAGATGCGCTAGGTCTTATTTTCAGGGGATGTCTTATTTTTCCATGAAGAAGAATATGGTACACATTTATTGTTAAGTGAAAATAAAGGAAATTTATTAACTGTATATGGTACGTTAGTACGATAGTTGTCAATACAAACCAGACAAACTGTGAATCCTACAGTATCAAGAATTTACTCATTTATTCAATGACAATCATGTCATCATCTTCTGGAACATCATCATAACAATCCAATTCCTGAATTTCCTAGTGAATTTCTTGTGACTCCAGTTCTTTCAGAATCAGTGGACCAAATCTCTCATGTTTAGCAATAGCACTGTCTTTAAATGAGTACTTCTTGTCAAGGTAGCCTGCTCACAGTGCATTTGCAATACAATTGTCAGTGATTTTCTCCCATGAATTCTTCACCCAAATCACAACTTCTTGCAGTTTAGGTTTCACAAAGTTTCCATGCTGATTTCTCTCCGTTCACACAGCAGTGACGTCAGGACTCTGTCCGGGTAATGTCACTGGTTGCTAGATGCCAGTCCGGGCGGCCCTAGCGACCAGTTTGCAGTAAATTAATTTTCATTCTGAGACAGAGTCTGGGGGCCTTATTTTCGGGGGGATGCCTTGTATTTCATCCAGAATGAAACCTGTAAGTACCGTAGCTCTTATTTTCGGAGGATGTCTTATTTTCGGGGAAACTGGGTACTATAACATACCTTTGGAATGTCAGGGTAACTTGCCTTTTTCTGGACCCTTCAAGGCACAACCAATGCCCTGGGGCAGAAACCACAAATTCCCTCATTGTTAATGTTATCTACTATTGTTATTGTGCTAAGTGTTAACAGTTAACTATCCTGTACCCACTAATGTAAAAGAAGCAGGAGTCTATCATTTTACTTTTTATCCAATCCCAGAGGTTTCTACCCCCTTTGCTTTTTCCCACCTCCCTAATCTATCACCAATGGATTTCATGTAACCCACTTACATCTCTCCTTTTGATTGTAATATATAAAATAAGGTGCAAAACTGCCATTCCCAGGAGCCTTATCCCAATTCCCTCTGAGTCTGTTTCCCAGCAATTATCAAATTTGGTACAAATAAACTTGCACAAATTCTTCACAGGCTTGAATGTTATTTGTGTTAACACTAGTGGCCCGGTACATGGAATATGTGTACGGGGTGGGGAGGTGTCCTTCAGCCCAGCTGCACCCTCTCCAATCTGGGACCCCTCAGGGGATGTCCAACTGCCAGTTTAGGCTCAATCCCACAGAATCACAATATGTTGGCTCCTAACTGCTCACCTGCCTGCCAGCCTGCTCACCCCCAACTGCCCTCCCGTCCTGGCCTGATCAGCCCTAATACCTCTGCCTCTATCCCACCACCATGGCTTTGTCTGAAAGGATGTCCAGAAGGTCTCCCAGTCTAATTAGCATATTAACCTTTTATTAGTATAGATAAGTTAGTTATTTCTTTTCTCACTTAACAGGTTAAGAGTTTATATAGTTTACCTAGTATCACACAGCTGTTTGCATGATGCCAAACGTGTTTTTGATATTAGTTGTATAGGAACAGCTTCACCCTGGCATCCTGGTGACTCTGCACATACCCACAAAGGCAAGGCTATTCCATGGGCCGGTGGAATCCCCTGTGACCCACTCAAGAACATGACAAGGTAGATGGTCTCATGAAGAGCCTCCACATGGCTGTTTATCATTCTCCTCCCTGGCACCGAGGAGGCATGGTACTGTCCACCTCACTTTTCTCCAAACCAGGTCCATGTGCAGTCTATAAAACTGCCTGGGTGAAATATGGAAATAGCTCTTGCCAACAGAGCAACTCCCCTGCTCATATTGTTTGCCATCTGACCCATCCAATTCAGAGTAGTGCTGGGGAACTAGGGACCAAGGCCAGAATTAGAGAGAGGCAAGTGATGTGCTGAAGGTGTAAAATTTAAGGAGGCACTCATTCTAAGTGTCATACAAGTGCTGACCCTGCACTTGCAGGACCCTGAGATTTAGTATCTCCTTAAACGCTGTGCCCTAGCAACTCATTCTTAAGAGTCCTGCAAGAACCAGTTTGGCAGTTATACAATACTAGAGGTGAGGGACTCCTTAAACTTTGTGCCCTAGGTCCTTTACTTGGCTCACCTTTGTCCTAGATCTTTTAAGGACATGGAGAGCTGATGCCACCATGACTTTGTTTATGCTGTATGTGCAATAAATATTTAAAAATCTATTTGGACTCATTGTCTCCTTTATAGAAGTCAAATTTATAGACATGTAAAAAGACAACCTGGCACTTGCCTGCATGCTCACAGACTGCTTGCTACTTAATACCAGTAAAATATAGCCTCTGTTATATGACTTGTTATCAGCTGCGCACGCGCGCGCACACACACACACACACAAACAAACAAAAAACCCTAGGACCTATTATATAATCAACTTTATTTCTTGAAGATAAATTTCAGGTAATGAAAGTTTCACTTCTCTCTCCAAGGTGTCAAATACCTAAATGAGATTGTTAGCCAGCCCTTGACACAAACTGAGTAGAGCTCATCTCCTTTATTATTGGGTAGCTCTGTTCCCAAGATGAAAACATGGTAATCCAAGGCTGACCAGTGAATCAGAAGTCTTAAAGCTTTGGAAGGTTGACCCACAGATGGAATGAGGCAATCAATGTCAGATCTACAAATAGAGTGAGATTTGAGGGCATCCTGGGGCTTGGGTAACACCTAGCACAGGTTTAAAATAAACTTCACATTATGCTGAACTGATGCTGTTGGTTTTTCCATCCGCATCCCCTCCCTATGATCCGTGAGCCAATAGTTAACATATTTTTCCCTTGACAGACAATTTGAGTGATGGAGCTATGGGGATTAATCATGGGGTTTTCAGTGAAACTCATTAAGTGTAGATGTAAGTCCTGCTTCCTCTGTGTAGAGGTGGGAAGAGGATATTGGAATTTGGGGTCTCTTTCAAGGCTATTGCTGGATCCTTATTTTTATTTCTGAAGGGTTACGGTCAAGAAAAAAATATGTTAAAATAGTTTGGATGTCAAATACATTAAAAATTATGAAAATAAGTTTATAGTCAATTAAATCAGACATTACACATGCGATAAGACCCAGAGCATCTATATATATAAATGTCTAAAATGCAAATTGTCCCCATGGGAGTTTGACCAGGAGATCAGGAGTTCAATCACTTGCTATATATGATGTGTGCTGACCATCAGGAGGTTGTGCAGAACAAAGGAAGGTCTCTGCTGGCAGCCAGAAGGCCCCGATGGTCCCTGATGGCTGACCAGGCCTTGGGATCCTATTTATGCATGAATTTCATGCACCAGGCCTCTAGTCTTTACTATAAGCCTGATAGTCAATTTAAACTTTATATCAAGTTTTCAAGCATTACTCTTGAAAAAAAATAACTTTATATAAAATGAAGATACTTGAAGCATAACAATTTTGTTACCAGCTAGGAGTATTTTAAAATTTGACTTATGCATATTTATAATTTGGGACTATTTTAGAAATTCTTTGGAGGAAAGTGATTATATTTCATTATAAAGTACAATGTAGTGCATTAGGCATTCTATGAAAGTGTATTAGTACACTGTATAAAATAGTAAATATCAATCATTTTTATTGAATTCTTGTTTTCAAAATTTGTTTCAAAGCCTTTAAAATTATTGGATGAGGTTTTATGTTTGTAGAGAAGTTTTCACAATTCAAATACTCAAAATATCAAAATTAAGCATTTTTTCTTATCTGTTTTGTTAAAAAATTATGAAACTATTCCTCATCTCCATTCCTCTTAAAGCAGTTTGCTGTCCCCACTACATCATTGCAACCTGTTTTATCAAGGTCGCCAATGATACTGAGTTGACTGAGTCGATTGTCACTTCATCATTATCATTTTCCTTGATCTCTAAGCCACATTTTTCACAGTGGGCCACTCCATTTTTCCTGAAATACTTTTTTCTCTTGGTTTCAATTTAGTTTCACCCTCTATATCAATTTATTAAATTTATTAAATACCATGGCTTTAAATACCATGTATGTTGATGAATTGAGAATTCATTTCAGTCTTAACTTCTCCTGTGAGGTCCACAATGCCTACTCCAATCTTCACTTGCAAAATCAAACTTGATTTCCACCTGAACATATCCTCCAAATTGGGCTCTTCTCCCATTGCTGTCCATCTTGACATTATCACTCACTCTTGGGTCCAAATTCATCAGCAAATCCTGCCAATTTTATCTCTAAAATATGCCTTGAATTTGACTATTTCTTACCACCTATATTCACATCATCCTAATCCCTTGTGATTTCAGAGAGGAATCAGGGAGAGGGAGAGGGATATGGAAACATCACTGATGAGAGAGAAGCATTGATTGGCTACCTCCTGCACATCTCCCACTGGGGATCAAGCCCACAACCCAGGCCTATGCCCCAACCAGAACTTGAACCTCAACCTCTTGGTTCATAGTTCCACATTTAACTACTGAGTGACACCAACCATGCCCCATTATTCTTAAAATAAAATACAAGCTTATTATTATGTCTAGCAATGCCCTTTAGTGATCTGGCATTGGCCATAAGATTGATTTCTTTTTCACCTTTAACCCCTCACTTCATGCCACCAGTATCACTGGCCGCATTGCTGTTTCACAAACAGTCCAAATATGGCTCCTATCTCAGGGCCTTTGCACATGCTTTTCCTGATGTGTAGGATGCTTATTCCTTGGGTAGCCTTCTAGTTAATTGACTTCATTCAGCTAAGTTTAAGCATCAAAATCTCAGACAAATTTTCCCTAACGAGCTGTCTAAATCAGTGAAGATTTCACCCAGAAATAAATTGCATTAAAACAAAACAAAACACTATTGCCGAAACCGGTTTGGCTCAGCAGTTGAGCGTCGGCTGTGGGCTGAAAGGTCCCAGGTTCGATTCCGGTCAAGGGCATGTACATTGGTTGCCGGCACATCCCCGGTAGGGGGTGTGCAAGAGGCAGCTGGTCGATGTTTCTCTCCTGTTGACGTTTCTAGCTCTCTTGCTCCCTCTCTCCATTCCTCTCTGTAAAATATCAATAAAAAAATATTTGGGAAAAAAAAACCACTATAAAAGAAGGTTAAATAAAAGTATATTTTATAGAAGTATAGATGGCTTAGTGAATTGAAAAGAAAGTTGAGGTCCATGGGCTAGCAACAGCAGGAGATCATAACTACCTTTAAGCCCAAAGAAGTAATAAGGCAAAAGAACAATATTGTGAAGAGTCCAGCAAAGGGGGAACAGTCTCTAGAACAGCTTGCCATATAGTGGAAGCTCAATAAATACTTGAATGAATGAAGCACATAACATTTTTATATATAAAAAAGCTGTAAAGGCTCAGATTATGTAAATGATTAAGTAGTTATCATTTTTGTATAAATGTGTCATTTTAAAAGCATAGCTCAAGGCTATAGTGTTTGCACAACAATTCTTTATAGAATGCCTGAATGAACAAACTAATGAATGACTTGTCCAGGATCACATAACTGGGGAATGCTGAAAAGAGACTTTAAAATCCCAAGTGGTCTAACCTCAAACCCGGTGTGCTTTCTATTTCATTGTGCTTCACTAATGAGATATCCTCCTAAAGGAAAAGGCACTCAACTCTGTATTGTCTCCTTTGGAGGAAATACATTTTATATATCCCAGGATTTCCAGTTCATAAGAAGGAAAATGTACAAAATAATTCGAGAATAAATAATACATTAAATTTATTTTCTGGCAAAATGCTGTTAGTACTACAGATTAAAGACCTGATACCTTAATCATTATACAATGAATAAATCAATGCTTAATAACTTTGTGCTTAGTATTGATAAAGAATTCAAATAAATTAAAGGTCACTACTTTATTTTTATGTAACATCTCATGTAAGTAGTTTCATAGCACTGGGAATGAGTAACAGTCAGAAGACAATATTTTTTCTTAAATCATTCAGTTTTTTTTTTTTCACACATTGCTTAATAGAAACTGTCTTTCATCACAGCTCCTTGAGGCAAGCATCCAAATAATAAAACTGAGTTTGTTGATGAGGCATCTTTCTACTCTGTCAGATTTAAGCTGCTAGTGTTGCCTTGGCGACTTTATAGGGTGGCAGAAAAATAGGAGGAAGCACACCCAACCAATTTTAGAAATCATCTTTCCCATGGAAGCCAGAAGGAGCCCTATTTAGTCATTAGTTGCTTTTTTTTTTTACTAGACTTTTACTTTGAGCATATTCCAGCTCAAATCTGAAATTTCCTTGAACCACATAATTAATGTCTTCAAAAAAAGAATGATTGAGCCTTTGTTGTGACTGAGGCACTGCTGGACACCAAGAACATGATGATGAATAAGTCAAGGTCACAGCTTTCAAAGGGTTCAGAGTTTAGTATAGACTCAGAATGGCAAAGACAATTTAGTCAACAAGCATATAGTGAGTACATAATAAGTGCAATTTGCACGCCCAATCTGGTGCATGGAATCTAGACTTTATGACACGCTTTCTGACTTCAGGGATCTTTTATCTTAGAGTATGTCCATCTGCAGAACAACATGAAGAAGAATTTTGAGAAATAAGTATTAAAATTATAACAGGGGCTGCGAGGGGTACGTTCTATAGAGTGAAACCACAATCGAGTATTTGGTGTTGCCAGACTTTTACTTCATTTTTGAATGCATATTGGGTAAGTCTGTCCTATGAACTTGGCTGGGTAACAGAATAACTAACATGTATTGAGGATTTACTGTACTATCATCACACTGAGCTCTACTGTCTTATTACATAGCATCCTAGCTCTTTTACCTGGTATGCTTCTCACCATTTTCAAGATGTGAAACTGAATCTTTAAGAGTTTAAATAATTTGACCAAGATCATACAGTTAACAGGTGTTCAAATGTAGATAGGCTGACTCCACAGGCAATAATTTTTAACAATTGTGCTCTCTTGCATAAGTTGAGGTATATAAAAGGGGGGATTTCTTGACATGCCACATAACGACTTGAGAGAAAATGTACTCATTTAATATTTGTATATGAATGAAATTGCAATGGTATTTTCAAGACACAGATTTTTTTTTTCTGATAGAAAAGAAAATATCCTTGTTTGATCTATGGATAGGAGAGTTAATACTATCGGATTTAGCAAAAAAGTAAAATTCCAAAGAGTTTTTGCTATATGTTTCTAATTTCTAAATATTCACCTCAAATTCAAACCTAAACAGGCAATCTAATATGTATCAAAGACACAATTGTGTCAGTGAATCATGGAATAGGGTTGTCTGATGAAAATGCCAGATTTAAGGCTCATTTTTATTTCAATGGAGTGCTCTCTTTGAAGCACTTTCCTTTATGAAATTTTTGAACTGATTTTATCTTGTCTACTAGAGGCCCAGTACATGGAAATTCATGCACAGGGGTGGAGGGGCTCCCCTCAGTCCAGCTTGCTGCACCTTCTCCAATCTGGGACCCCTCAAGGAATGTCCGGCTGCCCGTTTAGGCCTGATCCCACAATCCAAGACTGCTGGCTCCCAACTCCTTGCCTGCCTGCCTTCCTGATTGCCCCTAATCGCTTCTGCCTTCCAGCTTGATCACCCTAACCACTCCCATGCCAGCCTGATTGATGTCTAACTGCTCCCCTGCCAGCCGGTTTGCCCCCAACTTCCCTCCTCTGCCGGCCGGGTCACTCCTAACTGCCCTACCCTAAAAGGTTGATCACCTCCAACTGCCCTCCCTTGCAGGCCTGGTCCCTCCCAACTTCCCTCCCCTGTTGGCCATCTTGTGGTGCCATCTTGTGTCCACATGGGGGCAGGATCTTTGACCACATGGAGGCAGCCATCTTGTGTGTTGGAGTAATGATCAATCTGCATATTACTCTTTTATTACATAGGATTTTCTTCCATGACTATTTTGTCCCATATGGCTGATATAGGCAATTTTTGCTAAATCTTGACTTAGTATCATTCAGTTCCTCCTTGCCAACTTTCACACATCAATGTTTCCTTATTATCTCAAACTCCATATGTCCAGCTCAGACATCACCTCCTCTCCTTTGCCATTCTATGGCCAACTGTTCCCATTTTATTTCATCCTTCAACACTTTTCCCTGTTGGTATTTACCTTAGAAATATTTGCTCAACCTATCCCCCCCCCTTTTTTTTCCAATAACCACTGCATTCACTACCTTAGTTCAAAGCCTTTTTTTAAATTTTTCCCCATCCCTCCCTAATTTTCTCCAAAATAATGTCTTATGTGAGTTATTTTTTGAGTTATTTTTTCCACTCTCACCCCTAAACTGGGGGACAGTAGCATCAGTGTCACTGGAAACATAGCATCGGTTTTGGGTGTATTGTTTAGTGGTTAGGCAGTTAAACAATGATATACTTTCCCCGATATTTGCTTATTCCAGAAACTGTTTAACAAGTCCTTCAAGGGAGTCTGATGTAGATTGAAGTTTGAGAACCACTGCTCCAGAATGTTGTATTTCAAATGCAATTATGTATAGATTACTTCTTGATACGGTCCTCATTCTTCTTAGGAAGAAAAAAAAAGCACGGCTTTCATTATAAAGTTCTCAACTACTTTTTCATTTTACCCTTCAACACTTCTAAAAGAGATATTATACACCTATCATAGTACACTCTATTCCTCCTCTTTGTGTTTTTTATTTGTTTTTGTTTTAGTATTTATGCTTTTGCACCACAGCTCCCTCTGCCTAGAAAGTCATCTCTCTCCTCCAGATGCATCTTAGTCACCCTTTGAGACCTATCCCAGGCTTTACCACCTCTTAGGAGACTTTTCTTGAGTCCCCAGGTGAGGGTAATTGTTCTACTTACTGTTACTTCCAGGAATTCTTGAACTTAATTCTGTCTTAACTCTCAGTCCACCATTTTATAATTTTCATTTTACTCATTTATCTTTCTCAAGCACTTAAGGGTTAAACAACTCAGTGGTGCACTTATCATCTCTGTATCCTCAGAAGTTATCAGAAAGAATGACCAAAAATAGTTTAAAAAATTAAATAAATCAATGATGAATTTAGCTTCCCCTGAAATCATTCTATAGGGGAAAGAATGAACTGATTTGGCTGACATTGGTACTTGGGACCACTTTGAAATGTGCTTTATTCTATATGAACAGATTTGAATTATGTTTATATATTGATTTTGTTATTATAAACCAGCCATTGAGAAGCTGATTATCTTTAAGTTTACTTTAGAAATTGAAATTCTGAATGGCAAGACAACTGGTTATATATATATATATATTTTCAAAATAGCATAAGCACTGTCCCAAGAGACCCTGCCAGAGGGGTAGCTAGAAGCACTTCTGTTCAAACCTGTAAGATGCAACAAATGCAAGAAAAAATATCATAGAAATCAAGAGAACAGGACCAAGCCTGGCCTCACTAGTTATTAACTGTGTGACCTTGGGCAATTTTGTTCTTCATATAAAGTAAGTTAATCTATGTCCTAGTAGGTACTAGGAGGATCTTAGGAGGATCTTAGAATATCATGAAAGTACATGGAAAGCTTCTATTGATAACTTATAGTAAATTTTAAATTAATATTAGCTATTATTATCCATGGAATCATGCACTGGCACAAATTGCATTACACATAGATAATATTAAGATAAGTTTTGGGTACATAGTATAGGATATGTGTTTAAACATACATGCATTAGAATGCATGTACATAAGTCCCAGATATAGATAAAGTTTGGCTATAATCCCCATTAGATTCCTGTGTTTTGCCTGAAAGGCAAGAGATCCTGTTTTGTAACTTACCTCCTCAATTAGCCCTATAATTTTCATGTATTTCTATGCCATTGTTATAAGTTTTACACTGTCATTTAAAAATATATCATTTTTATTATTTCTTTTATAAATTGAGCCATTGTTTTGCTCTAGAGTAAGAATTGTTTATTGGATAAAATCCATACCAGGAACCTAAACCCATTTTATTCCTCTTTTATTGAGTATCTGGCATCACCTGGTTATGGACCGTGGTGGACAGCTTTGAACCTGTCTGAAAAGTTCTCTAGCAACTGAGAGGAAGCATCTAACACTTAAAAGAGCATATCAGAGTATAACCCTAGATACACATAATTTATGGGAGTTTTATCTATCAGCCTTTGCTGGTTGAGAGTCAGAGAGGCTTAATTACTGTGATCTTAGTTTACAATGAAATCTGCAATTAATTAATATCCCTTTCTAACACAAAACACAAGTATATAACAAGGGGGGCGGGGGATGAAACACCCTAGCCTACTTTTAAAAATCAGGTTTTATTTCTGAATCATTAAATAATGACTTAAAATATTCACTTGGTTAAAAAAAAATGAAATTAACAGTGGCAGGCTGCTCACTGAAGGGTTCAATTCCCAGTCAAGGGTGCTTACCTAGTGAAAGGAATTGTAGAGACAGGAAAGGCAGTTCATAGGGGAGGGAGACATACATAACAGGTGGAGATAGCTCCAAGCCAGATTGCTTATCTTACATTCACAGAGGACAGAGGAATGTTACAAGATGGCGGGTGGAGGGGGGGGGGAACAGGGAGGCACCCAGGTGAGCTTTGAAACTTTGGTACTGATAACCTATAAGGACAGAGGGGGCAAGTAGGCAATTAGGAGAGCACTGGGGACATGAATTAATGAAGAGTCCAATTAGAAAGCGAGATGTTCAGACAAAGAAGCCACCAGCACATACAAAGCCTAAGACTAAGGGACTTAAAAGGACTGCTCTTTTCCCATTTTAGAGGAAGAGAGAGGCTTTCTCCATTTGGAGACCCCTCCTCAAGGGGTGCCCCTTTGGAAACCTCTTCCCAGGAGGAGTTTTTATACACTTACAATAATCTCCCACATTTTTTTTTAATCTCCCACATTTTTATTAAAAAGCCTTTTGGTTTGCAAATTTTATTATTATTCACATTTCACAGGACAAGAACCCACATGGAGAATCGGCTCACCGAATTCCCATCGCAATAGGTTGTAGGTTTGATCCAGGGTCCTGTTGGGTGCATCAGGCAGCAAACAATTGATGTGTCTTTCTCACATCAGTGTTTCTTTCTCTCTCTCCCTGTCCCTCCCTCTTCCACTCTCTCTAAAATTCAGTGGGGGAAAATACCTTCATGTGAAGATTAACAAAAAAATAAAGGAGATTTTCCTAATGCAATATTTTAATAGGAGAATAAAATGTCTGTCTTTTCCAACTGTTATTATCTGCACCTTCAGGCCATTTATCATTTTGCTTTATAAATAAATGCAAGGAAGAATTGCTTGTTAACTGAAAACAAAATCAGATCAAATAACATATATTTATATATGATATTTCTAATAAATATTATCTATCTGGCCCTTACTAGATTTTAGGTATTAGGCCAATTTACATAAATACATTTATTTAAATTTATCTTTATTGTTGAAAGTATTACAGATGTCTGTAGAGAGCGGTCTGGGAAGGCACGTGGATACTCTTTTTATTCTTATCAGCTGAGCCCAAGGGAACTGGCAGAATCCTGTTATCGGTATGGATTTCCTATTTTTACTGATTTCTTATCTTTATCCATGTGCTTGGAATGAGGAACAAAAAGGACCTTGACCCACCCAGGTCTTGATATGCTAAATCTTGTACCAAAAAATGAGGAGCTTACCCAGATCCTGATGAATAGGATTTGGGCACACCCGAAACTTTTGATCATAAAATCCCTTTTGGAAACAAATAAATATACTGTGTGATTATCTCTCCAAAAGAGAGATGATGCCCACCTAGCGCCCAGCTTGAATCTATTTCTGTCTCTTGTCTCTTTGTCTAATTTCTTAATCCCCAGCTCCTCCCCGCAGGAACCTGTCTTTCTCCATTTCCGTGTGGGACGTGGGAAAGGAAGAAACATCACACCACAGATGTCTATAATACTTGACCCCCACCACATTGCACTTGCCCCTCCCCACCTTCACTGCACTATTTTCTGTGTCCATGAGTTATGCACATATGCATATAAGTTCTGCAATTAATCTCTTGTTTTCTAATGTAGTCATGAGAAGGTAGTAAAAAACAAACAAAATATTTTCAAATTCATTAACTTTATACTTTCAGATACATTTGGTATGAGATTTTTTCACCTAAATATTAAGTATTTCATGTCCATAACTTCATTTTAGAAATACTAGCCTCACAGAAATCAGGTGGAACAGGGGGAAGAGATGGGAAGTAGCACTATCTAAAAACAGATTTGCAAAAATTTCAGAAAGAAGTCTAACTTTAATGTAAGTGATGTGCAGACTAATTCCCTTTGCATTGCTTTTTTCTTTGGGGTAAAATTTACCACATTTAAAACCACAGAAAGTATGTTTAAAATTCATCTCCTGTATTTAAATGATTAGTGATTATAATGGTAACCAGAAATAGCAATAAGACATAATTTCTCTATTTTTCTTCTGGGTAGTTCCATTTGAATTTATGCTACCAGGATTCTTATCTGAATCAATACAATATCAACATAACATTCTCAAAATACTATTAAATGAAAGAAAATGAAACTGACTAAAACATATAATAAAATGCACTGATATTATGCTACTAAACTAATTGAGACTATAGCATAATTTGAGGATCTTCCAAACTGGAAATTTAGTCAATAGCAGAATGTTCAATAGTCAATATATGTTATATAAACAGTATTGATTTCTTTTACTCATCTAATTAACTTTTTAGGAAATCAACCAAATCTCAATTTTTTAAAAATATATATTTTATTGATTTTACACAGAGAGGAAGAGATAGGGATAGAGAGTTAGAAACGTCGATGAGAGAGAAACATCAACTAGCTGCCTCTTGCACACCCCTACTGAGGATGGGCCTGCAACCAAGGTACGTGCCCTTGACCGGAATTGAACCTGGGACCTTTCAGTCCACAGGCTGATGCTCTATCCACTAAGCCAAACCGGTTTCGGCCCAAATCTCAATTTATGCATTCATTGTTTGACTCTTGCATGTTCCCTGACCATGGATTGAACCCACAGTCTTGGCAACCCAGCACTGACTGCCACCGCTGCAGGCACCACGACCCAGCACTGATTGCTGAGGGGGCTGCAGATCAGGCCCAGAGAGAGGCCTGGAGAGAGAAGCAGGGTCTGACCCATAGCCTCCATGGCATCTGTTGATCAGCCCTTGCCTTTCTCTTTCCCTCTGGGCCTGCCCAGCAGCCGCACCTCTTTCTCTCTGGGCTGCTGATCAGGCCCCGCCTCTCTGATCAGGCTCAGAGATTAGCCCAAAGATGCTAACTGGAATAGAAACCAACCAATCTGGACCAAATCTGGGTGAACTGTGAGGAGCCAATGGCAGCCAGGAGGCAGAACTTCTGACGCTAACTGGCATAGAAACTGACTAATCAGAACCTAATATGGGTGAACTGCAAAGGCAGAACCTAAGGTGGGTGCTGAGGAGGGCTTTTAAGGGCAAGAGCTGTTTGGTGTAAGGTGTAAGACAGCAGTTCAATTTTTTATTGATCAGTTTGGCAGTATAGTGCATGTGGCTGTGTGTATGTGAGTACATTCCACATTTTCTTTACCCTGTCATCCATTTGAGTCTTACCTGTATCTCAGCTGCTATGAATGGTGCTGCAAAAAACATAGATATACTAATATCTATTTGAGATCCTGATTTTAATTCTTATAAATAAATACCCAGAAGTGGAATTGCTGGATGATATGGTACATCTATTTTTAATTTTTTGAGCAATCACCATATTGTTTTCCATAGCAGTCCCAGCATTTTGCATTCCCACAAACAGTGAATCAGGATTCCAATTTCTTCACATCTTCACCAACAATTGTTGTCTTCTTTATGTCATTGCTTTTCAGGATGTTTGGCATCTTCAGACCTGGGCACCAAAGTCTGTGCCTGTTTCTTACTGCCTAACCAAAAAAACTAAAAAACTCACACTCTCTCTATTTCTCTTTCTCTCTCTTTCTCTCATGATGACCAGATTTTGGCTATATAGGATGGAGAATATCTTGAAAGGTAGTTGAACCCAAGAGGACTACTTAGAAGGGTTAATCAACCTAGCCTGGGTAGGAATGAGTGAAATCCCAGAAGTGAAGGAGTGAATTAAATTTTTGTTGCTGCTTTAACAAACTATTACAAATGTAGTAGCTTAAAGCAACACAAATTTATTCTCTTACAGCTCTGGAGGTCAGAATTCTACAGCTTCAGGACAAAAATAATTCCCTTGCCTTTTTCTGCTTCTGAGGGCACCAGTATTCCTTGGCTCATGGCCCCACTCTCCTCCAAGGAGCATCACTCCAGTCTGTGGTTTCATTTTTTTACATATTTTTCTGATTCTAAGCCTCTTGCCTTCCTCTCATAAAGACCCTTATGATTACACTGGATCCATGCAGGTAATTTAGAACAACCTGCCCATCTCCAGATACTTAAACATGCCTGCAAAGTCTCTTTTACCATGATAGCTAACATGTTTGCAGATTCTGAAAATTAAGATGTGGACATCTTTAGTAGATCCTTTTTCAGCAACCGCATGGGGGTATTAAAAATGTAAGCCAGAATAGTCTTGGCCTGAATCACAGGAACTGTAAAGATACCTCAGATTCAAAGCAGCACTCTCTTGATCAGACTGTGACCTCTGTCCATTAAATTTCTAACCATGTATGTTAATGTAGATATTGCCTTATAATATCATCCTTTGTGTTTTTTTCCATATAAATTCTAACACCCTTAGGCAACATTTATATACAACTCACTGTCTTTGTAGGCTCCAAATGAATATGTTGATTCTAAAACACCCCAAACCATGGAAGCATGCATGAAGTAGGCAGTTGGAGTTTCCTGTCTGGTGGAAGCAAGGCCTTCATAAGGCCTATGCCAAAAAGTATTCCCTTTCAAGTGCGAGAATCTGAAATTTTCCCATTATACATTCTTCTTCTTTTCTGTCATTGAAGCCTTAGGTATTATTAAAACATTTATTGTAATTAGCCACTAACACTAACTAAATCATTTCAACAGAGTCTACCCAATCTTAAGCACCTCCAGCATACATTCATTGGGAGGAAGTATATTAAGTTACTTATTCTTTAATTGTCTGCTTTGCATTTGCCAAATGTCTTGCACATAAAATAAGGTAACTTCAGTAAATACCTGTTGATAGAAAATAGCTCAAAACAAACTTTAATGAATCATGGAAAGAAAATTTTAATTTTAGACCAGAGATAGCACCAGTGAGACAATCTATAAGAATGCAAATTATCAAAAAGAAAATAATAACATCTTATTTATTTTACAATATTGTTTAAGATGCTTTGGAAACTCTGATTGGAAGACTTTCAATGATTTCATCTCTTGGAATTTATGCCCTTGTGTAATATTCTCCCCTTGTGCATGGGCTGGACCTAATTAAAATATGGCAAAAATGTTGAGATATCTTTTCTGAGATTAGATTACAGAAACCTGTGACATCTCTATATCTTTCTCTGTCAGAACCCTCTGGATAAGCTGACACATTGTGGATATCCCTATGGGAAGGTCCATGTGGCAGGAAATGAATGTCTCATGCCCACAACTAGCCAGGAACTGGAGCTTGCTGAGCTCATATATGTGAACTTAGAAGCCCTTCCTCCCATATTTGAGTCTGACATGATCACAGCCTGAGCTAATACTCACTAATAGATTGAAGCTTTGTGAGAGATCTTAGTCAGAGAACCCAGATAAACTGCACCAAATCCCTATCCACATATGTTCTAAGGTAATAAATGCTGTTGTTTTAAGCCTGTAAGTTTCGAGATTTACAAAATTATATACTTGTTTACGAATAAAAGAATAATTAAAACAAACAACTAAACTCAAATTACATACATTTCTAATTCATTATTCAATTTTATATATTCACCATATAAGAGCTCTATATAAAATTAAAATATTTCACAGTATTAAATTTCTTTACCAATATAATCCATAAAAATAAACATTTTTCTTATTCATAGTTTTATGCATTTGTACAATTCTATATTTCTAAAAGAGAAGCAATGTTGGGGCAAAATATGAAGTGACTAATTGATTGTCTGCATTGTTGATAATTTTCAGTATGAATTATTTAAAAATATAACTCACAATATAGTTTCTTACAGACAGACACACACACACACATTAACTCACACTAGTTTCTTACAGACACACACACACATTTCTATTGTCTTGGCCATTTCTGAATATTTAAAGATCCTTACATTTCTAGGAAAACATTTTTGTGATGATTACTATGAGGTTGAGTTTTGATACCTAAAAGTCATATAATTATCAGTTATTCTGTGAAATCCTATGAAAAAGCAATTTCTTTTCAATTATCTATGAATAACTTGGTAAAATTGACACAGAAGAATGTTTTAAAAGCACTTTGATTTTTAGCTGCTGAATATACCATCATAGCAGATGACTCATACTTTATTTTTAACCTGAGATATTTTACAACATAGATTAAAATACCCTTATTCAGTGTGGACCACATAATACAACTATGAACATATGTATCCAATTCATTTCTACCTAGTGCTTTAGTAATAAAAAGGTAATTTAAATGTATCTGTTTTAGGAACCACTATAAGGTATATAAGATATTCTTAAAATTCCATATAAAGAATTCCCCATTTATTTGAACATTTATCAATGATCCAGCCTCACTCTGTGTGTGCACACATATGCACATACATACTCCACACACCAATGATTGCTACTACATTATCAATAGATTTCTGCTTCTTCTAATTGGTTTTGCATTTTATATTACCCAACTATATTGCCTAATTTCCTTAGGTAACTCTCTGACCTCATTCCTAATTCCCAGTGCTGTTATACAACTGCCTGAACAAGCAGTGTCTCCAACAATGAAAGAAAGGAATTTATCCAGAATTTGAGAATCAGAATATCACCGAGGAAGCTAACTTAATTTCAACATATAGTGGCTGTGTCCTGTAGTTTAGTGTTAGTATTAATACCTGGGCTGTAAAACTTAATTAAAACTGGAGCTTTAGAGACAGGGTTATATCTAGGTTTGAATCCTGACTTTGCCACTGATTAGGTAGGTAAACTTAGGCTAGTTACTTAATATTTTTATGCTTATTGTATCTTCTATAAAACTTGTATAATAACAGTACATATCTCACATGGTTGTTGGGAGATTAATTGACTATACATAGCAGATGAAAACAAGGGTTAGCTCATAGCAGCTGAGTAGCAACAGTAATTATTTCAATTTTCTTTTGATTTGTTTTACTTTGAATTTCAAATTAATCTGGCTTCTCAGTTTTTCTACCAGGTGTATGGCCTACAGGCTCTTCACCCTCATAACCCAATCACAAAGGATGCTGTAGCCCGGTTTCATTAGCAGACACTGTGAATTAGTGCACAGTAAGGGAAAAGTCTGACATCTTGCACATTTGTCTGTTTAAACCATGCATATTTGACTTAGAAAAAAACATGAAGCAATCATACTTCTCTTCTAAAAGAAAGATATAAGCCAAGGTTAACAGATCTCATAATATTTTTATAGGTTTAATAGGAGCCTATTAATAAGCAGGACCTCTTTCAAGTATGTGTATATATAATGGTTTCAGCAAAAATTTTCATTTACAATACATGTTACTATACTTCCATTTCTTAAGAGTTTATTTTTTTTCATCAAGATCAAGCAATTTTTCAAGGCATATCATAAGTTCTTCTTTCAGGATAGGAATTAAAGATTTTATGGTTATTTCTTTAAAAATAGGCAATAAAATGGGGCCCAATTAGTCCTGTTTTATTTGATCTCCTGCTATGTTTTTCTTCACTAGATGAAAAGATACTCTTTTATCCTTAAACATCGTACACTTAAAAGGAAGTTCTACCTTTGACCTTGGTTTTTATCTCTTGAGAAGTAAAAAAAAAATTGCATGTTAAAGTCTAATATTTCAATTTTATATCCGGGTTTATTATGAACTTAGTATCATTTTGTTGTTGTTGAAATGAATCATGGATAGACATTACCTAATGAGGAAAGTGGAAGGCTTACCTAGGAAATGCAAATTTTCCTCAAATTTATAAATTTAATGAATATCTTTTAATTATACAGTAAATTAAATATAAAAAAAGATATATTTCCCTGTCTTTCTCAGTTGGGCAATCTTATCAGAAAGTGTACACTCCAAATGAAGTAATTTCTTAGTAATTATTTTTAAAGCCTTAGGCTATTCTAATTCACTAAATGTTACACTATAAAATGTTACAAAAAATTATTCTAAATTATTTAAAAACATTTACAAAACATAATTATTTACTCTAGTTACAGTTCTTTTTCCTTGCAACAGCCACTTAACTCAGACTAGGAACATATATCTAATTAGCTGGGGAAGGGAAGGGAAGGGAAGGGAAGGGAAGGGAAGGGAAGGGAAGGGAATGAAGACAAAGCAAGGAAATTAAATAATTCATATTTATAATTATGAAGAGTTTTACAGACCACTTCAGCTAAAAAAAAAAAAAAGAAAAAAAGAAAAAAATCTGTCCATAAGTATATAACACTAGAAGCCCAGTGCATGAAAATTCATGCATGGGGGGGGGGGGTTTCTTCAGCCCAAGCTGCACACTGATAACCAGGGGGCAGCTCTGGCCCCACCCCCATTGCCCCACTGGCAAGCCAATAGAGGGAAAGCACCCGGTGGCCTCCCTCTGCAAGAGGCGACCAGCAGTCATCACCACCCTCTGATTGCATTCCCCTTCCTCTGCCCACTGGCACCCTCCTTGGGTGACCTGCATATTTGCTCAAGGCCAAGAATTTGCTTTGTTCACCACTCAGTTTCCAGGCACTTGGATCAATGTCTACATATGATGGGCACTCAACAAACACAATTGAATGTCTGGGTGAATAAGCTTTTTCAACTCAAATCAGGCTAGAATGAAAAATCAAGCAAGTAGTTGACATTATAATTTTTTAATTTATATATGGTGTTTGGAATCTGAAATACAGAATACTATAATCAATGTGATAAAAATAAGTCCATTCAAATAAGTTTGTTGGGCAACATTGTTAAAGCCACATAAAAATATCTACCTGAATGTTACCAAAAAAGAAATATGAAGATGACAAACATGCATATTCCAGGCCTTATTCTGAGAGTTTCTGATTTAGTAAACCAAGAATTGAAAATATTTATTTCTAAGAGAGGAGGCTTGCTAATGTAGAAGGGCTTTGGATAAAGTGTCAAAAAAGGAATATGAAGATATAGGAACTGAGGGGGAAACATTTTGTTTATAATTTGAGACAATCTTTTTAAAATTTAATTAATTAATTGACATTAATTTGTATAACTTTTATCAGTCCCTGTGCTTGTGGAGAGTGTATGTAACGTGCATTTTAGATATGTTATTAATGTCAACTTACCTGATCCTTATCATATATATATGTATTATATGTACAAATACTTACACAGACACATACACATATATACAGAGAGTTGGTGGAAACATTCATTAATTTTCACCTTTAAAATAGTGGCTTTGAATATTCTGAATATAAGTTACCTGTTGCATGTTCCATGACAATGACCATATATTATAATAAAGTACATTTGAGCACAAGGGACTTTATTACAAACATTAATAGAGCTAAGATATTTGCTATTCATGAGAAAATTCATCCAGAAACACCTTTAGATAATATATTCTACTATCAAAGGATATGCAGAATCAGGCCATAGTCCTATAATGAAACCACAGAAAGACTTCAGAAATAAAACATTATAGGATTTAAGAATTACTAAAGGTGGTATATAGGGTACAAAGTCACTACTCAATTGATTTTGCTTTAGCTTGTATTAATGTTTGAATAGCGACTTGAATTTGACTTGCTTCAAAGCAGTTTAAAAATTGTTGGTGCTTAGCACACCTTACTCTGGTATTCATTATATATATGGTTAAAATAAGCATAATATTTGAACATTATTTTTAATGATTTTAAGGTTCGATAAACATGAATTTTGCAGAAATATTTCCTCGATTTAAAGCTTTTAAAAACATTATGGCTATTTCATGTTAGAAAAATTGTGCAGTGGCAAAATTACTTTTTTATAGTAGTATTATAAGCACCTGTCAAGAATATTTTACCTGCCAAAACCGGTTTGGCTCAGTGGATAGAGTGTCGGCCTGCAGACTGAAAGGTCCCAGGTTGGATTCTGGTCAAGGGCATGTACCTTGGTTTCGGGCACATCTCCAGTAGGGGGTGTGCAAGAGGCAGCTGATTGATGATTCTCTCTCATCCATGTTTCTGACTCTCTATCCCTCTCTCTTCCTCTCTGTAAAAAATCAATAAAATTTAAAAATCTTTAAAAAAAGATTACCTTAAAAGTATGAAATATACCCTAAAACAAAAATTAGCCTTTTCTTTGAATATTAGAAATGATGTAAACAAAAGAAAAAGGAAAAGATAAATTATTGGAATAAATGATGATTCCAAATGTAAAAGTTTTATTTTAGTGGATTTTATTACCATATTTTCTCTCTCTTATAACTTTAAACAATATTGGTTGTGAATATGCATTTCTTAGCCCTGATTCATCCTCAAGATAGGTCTCTGTCTCTCCTCTTTTTAATCTACCTTCTAGAAGAGGTAACATACATTTTCCCCTCTCCATATTTTCACTTACCTTACAATTCCAGACCTGTTTGTGCTTCCACAATTCTATTGAATTCTATTTTGCCAAAGGCACAATGGTCTCAATAGGTTGTTAAATTAAATTCCTATTATCTGTCAATACTACCATACCAGGGTTGAATCCTCACTTCTTGAAATTTTAATCCATAAAACTGTCTTCCATGAAACATTGGACTTTCTCTTAGTTCTACTCCTATTTCTCTTTAACCACTCTTCAGATTTCCTTTTTTAAAAAATTGTATTATATTTATTGGGTTAACAAGATTATACAAGTTTCAAGGGTATGCTTTTATAGTACATCATTGGTATATTGTGCTGTGTGTTATGGCTGTTTCTCTATCTGAGCTCTTCTGACACTGGTATTCCTTGGAGTTCAACACTTGACCCATCTATCTTCTTATTCTGGATGCCTTTAGATGACCTCATCCATTCATAGAGTTACAATCACCAGCAATAATGTACAGGGTGTGGCCAATGTAAGTTTACAATTGTGAGTGCACAAAACGAGTTTATTCTCATATTACTATTTATTAAGTATTGTATTATTTTCCATAGGAACAACTGTAAACCTATTTTTACCCCATCCTATATACTGATGATTCCTAAATCTTTATCTGTCCTGGTGTTTATTGTCACTGAGAAATCTCAAATGTAGTGTACCCCAAAGACCTTACTTTTCTTCTCAACTGTACCTCATACCTCAATTAATGACACTATTCATCCTGCAAGTCAGACTTTGAGAAACCCCTGAATGATTCTCATATCCATCACATCTATTCAATCTCCTGCTCATTTTACCCCTTAAGTAAATGTCAAATTTCTGTGCACATACATAACTTGTAAAGCTGATAAAAATGCAGATCCCATACCTCATCCAAAGTTTCTGATTCAGTGTGTCTGGGAATAAACATCTGCATTTCTTTCAAAGAAGGTTTGTTTTTGTAGGGTGAGCAAGGTCTAGTATATTTATAAAATGTATGTAGGCTATGGAGAAGGAGTCACCAAAGACGAAAATAGGGAACTAAGACAGTTGTCAGGCATGGAGATATTCCTTTGCTGTAAAATTATTCCTGTTAACATTTGGTAACACACTGTGAAATGGTTGTTGGGGCCGGAGAATGTACAAAGCTTAAAGATTCAATTCCCCCCCCCCACTCTATCTAGTCTTCTAAGTTATATGAATCAGAAAAAAATACCTTTATTCGCTTCTTTTTGAAAATTTATTGTTATATTTTATATTGCATTAGAAAAAAATATTCTTTGTTGAAAGGATCCTACAGTATCTTTCCTTAGATATCCAGAAGTTAGATATCAATAAAATGTCACCTACCAAATTGGGATAAAAATATTTGATCCCTAACAGGTTTGGCTCAGTAGATAGAGGGTTGGCCTGTGGACTGAAGGGTTTCTGGTTTGATTCAGGTCAAGGGCATCTATCTGGATTGCAGGCTCCCCCCAACCGGGGGCCCTGGTTGGGGCTTGTGCAGGAGATAATCAACCAATATGTTTCTCTCACATTGATGTTTCTCTCTATCTTTCCCTCTCTCTCCAATCAGTGGGAAAAAATATCTTCAGGTGAGGATTAAAAAAAAAAAAGATTTGGAATATAAAGCAGAGGTGAAATATGAAAAAGTGGCTAAACTGCACAAAACATTTTAAGCTAGTAAAAGTGTTCAAGAGCCGAAACCAGTTTGGCTCAGTGGATAGAGTGTCGGCCTGAGGACTGAAAGGTCCCAGGTTCGATTCCAGTCAAGGGTATGTACCTTGGTTGCGGGCACATCCCAGTGGGGGGTGTGCAAGAGGCAGCTGGTCGATGTTTCTCTCTCATCAGCGTGTCTAACTCTCTATCCTTCTCAATTCCTTTCTGTGTAAAATCAATAAAAATATATATGTTTTTAAAGTGTTCAAGACTTTGAGATTGACAGCCTAGACTCTGGAGTAATGTAGCCTCCTCCTGCAGTTATGGGCAAATTACCCAGCCACTGTGAAGCTCATTTTCCTCATTTGTGAGATGAGGATCATCACGCACAGCGTTGTCGGGAAGATTAAATAAAATGCTACAAAAGTAAATTAGTTGGCACAGTGCCTGGCATTTAGTCACTCAACCAAGAGCGCAGGTCATCTCTTAAGTGAGGCTGCTGTAGCTGCTGCTATTACTACTGCTTATATGTTAGTTAAAGCCATAGTGCCCTCCTTTAGGAACTTGGGTCAAACTGAGCAGAGTGTTTAGAGGGAGTTAGAAGGACACCAACTCAAAGGAATCATATGATGCTCTATCTCTACTAGGACATCATCTGCACCACTTATTTGGTGCCCCTGGCGGTAGAATTTAGGGTTTAGAGCTTAGGCTCTGTTGTCAGACTACTTGGGTTCAAATACCGTTTCCAGGACTTTCAAAATGCCTGATCTTAATTGAGTTACTTAACTTCTTCACCTATAAGGTGAGAGATAAATGAGAGTAGCTGACCATATGGGTTGTGTGAAATTTACATTTGACATAAAACACTTAGTTTGCGAATCATGGTTAGTGCTCAGTAGATAAATATCAATTACTGCCTAATATTCTACCATTCTCTCATTCAGTATGTTGTAAAAATGGTAATGTGGTTCTCCATTAAAACCATCTAAACAGAGGCTTATTACATATACTTCATTTTATTGGTCACATGACTGTTCTGATAAACCCCAAACTAAACTATTATTTTATTTCAGTTAACATCATAAGCTGAACATTATATGGGAAGGTAATAAGAGTGAAAAGAAAGTATCTGGAAGCTGAGATTTGCAAGAGTTGGGTCAGTAAGGAAAGGGAAAGAACAGCAGACTCTTAGCTGGAGAAAGTGAGAGAAAATGTGGAAGGTAAGCAGGAAGTCCCTTTCACTTGCTCCTAAGAGCTGGTTGCTAGATAAGAACAGTAAGGTTGGTTCAAGTGCCGAGCAGTCCCGGCTGCGGGGAGGGAAGCTTCTAGAGCAGTGGTTCTCAACCTTCCTAATGCCGTGACCCTTTAATACAGTTCCTCTTGTTGTGGTGACCCCCAACCATAAAATCATTTTCATTGCTACTTCATAACGGTAATTTTGCTACTGTTATGAATTGTAATATAAATATCTGTGTTTTTAGATGGTCTGAGGCTCTACAGCAGCGGTTCTCAACCTGCGGGTTGTGACTCAGAGGTTGAGAACTGCTGCCCACAAGTTGAGAACTGCTAGCAGGATCGCCTAAGACCATCGGAAAACACAGATATTTACATTACAATTCATAACAGTAGCAAAATTAGTTATGAAGTAGCAATGAAAATAATTTTTATGGTTAGGGGTCACCACAACATGAGGAACTGTATTAAAGGGTCGCGGCATTAGGAAGGTTGAGAACTACTGAGTTAGGGGGATCAGGCCAACAGGCAGGTGAGTGGTTAGGAGCCAGAAGTCCTGAGGGGTCCCAGTTTGGAGAAGGTGCAGGCAGGGCTGAGGGAACCCCCCCTCCCATGCACGAATTTTGTGCACTGGGCCTCTAGTATTTTATAATTTTAATGAAACATAAAAATATTCTATAATATTGCGCTGCTCTAATGGAAAGTTTCATAACCAACTTTATTTTTTAAATGAGGCTATTTATTGTGTTATTTCTGTTATTTCTACAACCCTAGAAAAACAACTTACAAAAATTCTTTAGTTTTCAGATTCATGTATAATACCCTTCAACTGAATCTACTGATTTCCAATAGAATTTTTTATATGTTAAACTAATGATGAGCCAAAACCAGTTTTGCTCAGTGGATAGAGCGGATAGAGCGTCGACCTGTGGACTGAAAGGTCCCGGGTTCGATTCTGGTCAAGGGCATGTACCTTGGTTGCAGACACATCCCTGGTGTGGGGTGTGCAGAAGGCAGCTGGTCGATGTCTCTCTCACATTGATGTTTCTAGCTCTCTATCTCTCTCCTCTCCCTTCCTCTCTGTAAAAAATCAATAAAATATATTTAAAAAACAAACAAAATAAAAACCTAATGATGAAATCAAACTATGAACATCAGGTAGAAATGTACATAGCAACATATTCATTGATTATCTTTACTTTTTTAATTTTAAGAAATTAAAAGCACAGAAGATGACAACATAATCTAGAATCAAATTGAAAATGTCTTTTAATGGGAAATACCTATTTATTAAAACTAAAGAATTTGGGATTCATTGACAATTTGCTGTAAAATTAAGAAAAATACCTTTAGAAATTTCTTATAAGTCAATAACCTCATATGAAAATTTTTTTCGAGTAATTTTGATTAAATTATTTATTATATAAAATTACATCTAATATTTATTTAGCTGAGTTAACATGAAGCAATAATGGTATTCAATAACATTGAACTAATCACATAGTTCCACTAATTTCTGGGAAGTGTCTTAAAATAAAATGGATTGTTACTCTACTGTGTTAATATAAGACATTAAGTTTATAGCATTCTTTAAATGACTGGGAATAACACAGCTGTTAAAATGCATGAGATTACACAGTAATAGCATGCTGTCCCTAATAACAAATCAGTCTGCAAATACTAATAAACATAATCACTGGGCTCTTAATGGAAGATTTCTGCTAATTTTGAAAGTTTTACAATTAACTGTGATTCAATGAACCAGATCACCTGTTAAACTGCTAGGGAAGGCAGGCAGTGTTCTTTCAGGAAGTCAATACTAAAGATTCTATCTGAAGTTTTACTCTACAAGGCAAGGTAATTTTAAAAATAAAATTGTTTTAAACCAGCCTAGTGTGCTCAGTGATTAAAGAATCTATGCACACACCAAAGGGGTGTGGGTTTGATTCTCCATCCAGGGTGCATACCTGGTTTGCAAATTCCATCCCCTGCCCTAGTCTGGGTATGTACCGAGGTGACCAATGGATGTGTTTCTCTCACATTAATGTTTCTCTCTCTGTGTCTCTCTTACCCCTCCCACCCTTCCTTCCACTCTCTCTAAAACAAACAAAAACAAAAAACAAAACAAAAAAAAAAACACACAGTGGAATAAACATCCTCAGGGGAGAATTAACAAAAAAAAATTAAATTGTTTTATTATTTGTATAACTACAAGTCCTGCTTAATTCATTCATTGCACTAAGACTACTTTATTTATTTATGTATGTATTTATACTAATGAGGCACCAGGGCCCTTAGACTACTAGCATCTCAGACTCCTTTTTTCACTCCACTTCTCACTGCCCAGGTCCCTCCATCGCATAGATCTTCACCCTGCTCTAGCCCTGCAACCCTCTTCTGGCCTGATAATCTTTGTTCATGCTGCTCCCTCTCCCTAGAAGACCATGTTCCTCGAGGCCCCACAACTAGTTTTTTGTGTGTGTTTTCTCCATTTAGATCTCAGTTCAAACATTACTATTTCAAAGGTATCTTTCCAAAGTTCCCTAAGTGCTCATATTTTCCCCTAATGCAAAAATTATTCCCTCCGTTTCCTCAGAACAACCGTCAAATTTGAAAGTATCTTGTTAATTTACATGCATAGTTATTTACAGTTGGACTTTCCTCTGTGGAGCGTACACCCAGCTGAGCAGAAACCTATTCGCCATTAACAAACTACCATTAGCAGACTGATGGTATGCATATTGTTTCAAAGTCCATAAGCATATCTCTGCAGCATATATTTCAGTGGTTACAGGGTAGTCCACCATTTGAATATACCAGACTTGGTTATCAAATCCCCTATTGTTGAATACGTAGATTAGCACCATTTTATAATTTTATAAATAATATTTTGATTCATATCATTGTACTTAGATATTTGATCACTTGCCTGGTCATTTCCTCCAGATATTTCCCTAAGTTAAAATGCTAAATAAATTAAAATATACACATTTAAAAATTTACCTCATATTGCCATAGTGTTTGCAAAACTGCTTTACTAGTTTCTACTTATATCAACATTTAGTAGGAGTGACAATTTCACCATACACTGAAATTATTAATATTTGCCAATTGAATAGGATAGGATATATTATTCCTTTTTGAATAATTGTTTATTGCCTTTGGTATGTTTTCCCATTAGAAAGTGTATGCTTTACATTGATTTCTAAGATCTATTAATTTATTTAAAATACTTAATACATGTAGTCAAATAATTCAGTTGCAAATGTTTTTCCAATTTTTCATATGCATGTTATATTTTACATATTTAGCTGTTTTATAAACAATCAGTTTTTAACTCAGAATTTTTATTTTTAGTATTGAATTTTAAAAGGTCCCATTTTGCCTGGCCTGTGTGGCTCAGTGGTTGAGGGTTGACCCATAAACCAAGAGGTCACCAGTTCAATTCCGTCAGGGCACATGCCCAGGTTGCAGGCTCAATCCCCTGTGGAGGTGTGTAGAAGGCAGCCTAACAATGTTTCTATCTCTTTGTCCTTCTCCCTTCTTCTCTTTTTAAAATCAAGAAAAACCTTTTTTAATAAAAAGGTCCGACATTATCTAAAGTGAAAATTAGACACACATGTATACAAAATGTGCATACCTTATAATACATATCACACATTTACATGTTATTACATTAGTCTCACTTTCATCTTTAATATTCAAAAAATCTATAAATGATATCAGAGAAATTACTTTGTAAGTTTGAATGTGTTATATAAAAGTGCAATTATAATAGTTTGATACAAAGTGCTTAATATTTTCTATTGATAGATCTCAAAGAGAACTTCCTAAATAATATTGTTTCTGTGGAATAAAAAAAAATGCTAAAACCCCATAACTGCTCATGTGTCTTTCCCAACTGATTTTAATTTGGGTTTATAAAGACGTTCCTTAGGGCAGGATGACTAAACTTCTAAATGTACTTAGAAGCTTAGAGTAGGGGTGTAATAAGTTAGTATCAGTTATAGAGATTTCGTGTTTCTAGGTTGCATTTCAGTACCACACAATGTTTTCAGTTCTGACTAATGAACAACCCACTCTCAAATATATTCTGAAAGTGACACAGTTTGTTGAAACACGATTTAACAGGTGGCTTACTGGGTGACTCAACCCCTTCACTCTGGCTCTCACCATAAAACAGAGATTTTTTTAGTGGGTTGTCACTGTTTTTATACTTCCAATTGAGCCTTTAAGTTGCATCATGGAGATGCCATCCTGTCAGTAGCGTTAGACTTCCTTAAATGTTTTGATTTTTCAACGACATTGCCAAGACAGATGATGAAGTGATGGTGTGACTGAAGTCCCACTGAGTACGTCAAGTTTGGTTTTATCAAGGCAAGAACTGGAGCCCATTTCTGGAAGTCTAAAATACTCTGGTTAACTTTGTTCATTTTCTTGCTCTTTTCTGTGCATAATGGAACTTATTAGGTCAGACTCCACCAGTGTGTAACATAACCATGATTAGTATTTCTACGGTTCCCTTGAATATTATCGTACAAATTTATTAGAAACTATTATAAACAATAAATGTTTTGAGGACTGACTATATACTAAAAACTAAGGGTATTAATTCATTTAATCTTCATAGCAATATTATGACATTCACATTATGTGTATTCCTATTCGACAAACAAGAAAATTGATATATCAAAAAATTAAGAAATTTGCTCAAGGTCACACAGCGAGGGGCAGCAGAAAGAAGACACAAAACCAGGCCAACTGCTTCTACAGAATATTGTCTACTGCTTCATATAACTTACACTTTTCCCCAGATTCTGTAGTCTGAAGTTATGACAGGGTCTTAATGAAAGTGGGTAATAGAGAAAACATTTCCTTGACTCAGCAAGGCCAACTTCTGCAGTTCTACATCATTCCAATTTCAATTACTCTTAGCAAGTTCTGGAAATCCTAATGTGTTACCTATGTGTCATGGGCTTGCCAGAGTATTTATTCTGTAGCATATTTCCCATGTCAGTGTCATGAAGTGTCCTCCTGTCTAATTTAACTCCAAGGTCAGCCTGATTAATTTATTGATCAAATTTTATTGAGTACTTACTATGTGTCTCTTACTATTTCAGCCTCTGGGAAAATAGCAAAGAATAAAACCAAATATCTGCTCTTACGAAGCTTATATTCTAGAGAAGAGTGATGAATTATAAATAGGTTGTCAGTTAGCCGTAAGGATGTGGATGAAAAAGTCAAAGATAAGGGAAGATATTTTATATAGGATAGATGTCTGGTGCATGAAATTTGTGTGCAGGGTGTGTGTGTGTGGTGGGGTCCCTCAGCCCAGCCTGCACCCTCTCCAATCTGGATGTTAAACTGCACCCTCGAGGGATTTTAAACTGCCCGTTTAGACCCGATCCCACTGAGGCAGTTGGACATCCCTAACACAATCCAGGACTGCTGGCTCCCAACTGCTCACCTGCCTGCCTTCCTGATTGCCCTAACCACTTCTGTCTGCCAGCCTGATCACCACCTAACCACTCTCCTGGCAGCCTGATTGATGTCTAACTGCTCCTCTGCCAGCCTGTTTGCCCCCAACTTCCCTCCTCTGCCAGCCTGGCCACCCCTAACTGCCCTCCCCTACAGGATTGATCACCTCCAACTGCCCTCCCTTGCAGGCCTGGTCCCTCCCAACTGCCCTTCCTTGCTGGCCATCTTATGGTGGCCATCTTGTGTGGGGGCAGGATCTTTGACCACATGGGGGCAGCCTTCTTGTGTGTTGGAGTGATGGCTAATTTGCATCTTACTCTTTTATTAGATAGCATAGAGGTCTGGTACATGAATGGGGGCTGGCTGGTTTGCCCTGAAGGGTGTCCCAGAACAGGGTGGGAGTTCCCTTGGAGTGTGGGAAGCCTGGGTGAGGGGCCTGTGGTGGTTTGCAGGCCAGCCATGCCCCCCCCCCCCCCCCCCAGTGATCCAAGCGGAGGCCCTGGGACCTGGGATTTATTTATCTTCTATAATTGAAACTTTGTAGCCTTGAGCAGAGGCCAGGGAAGGCCAGGAAGTTTGACTTCCTCCATCACCTAGGAAACCCAAGCTTCCTGCTCACTCTGTGCCTGCAGCCATTTTTGTTGGGATTTATTTATTTTTTATAATTGAAACTTTGTAGCCTTGAGCAAAGGCCAGGGCAAGCCAGAGTGGGAGAAAAGCTTGGCTTCCTCCATTGCCTGGGAAACCCAAGCCTCCTGCTCACTCCATGACAGGCCACCATCTTGGTTGGGTTAATTTGCATACTCGGTCCTGATTGGCTGGTCGACATGGCTGGTGGGTGTAGTGGAGTGATAGTTAATATGCATGTTTCTCTTTTTTTAGTGTAGATAATAATTTAATTATATTAATAGCAACATAGTAATAGCTGAATCTGGTAAATGTTCTTAAATGAATACTTGCCCCCTAAATTTAATAGAGAGAACATTTTTAATTCTTTTTAAATAGAGGATAATAAATAAAACAATTTCTCAGATGATTTCATGTTCAAGCCTCATGTGAAGAAAATCTACTGGCTATAGGCCAATTAGAAGATAATCAAATATTGTGCTTTTTCTCAGCATTAAAAAAAAATATGACATTAAGGTGAAAGCAGTAATATTACTGAGAAGAATGCAAAATTGGCTCAAAGACTTTATGGGCATAAACTTTAATGCTATAATCAATAATAAAGACACACATTTTATGTATAATGCTTTATAAGTTTGATACACAAAACAAAGACAAGGAAATACAACTTATAAGACAAATGAACAATTACTGACAAAGTAATATAATTCACAGGAATTTAAGTGAAGTTAATGGCCTGTAGACCCTTTATTCATTTTATCTTGTGTTTTTTTTTAACCTTTTATTATTTTTATTGAGGTATAATTCACATGCCATAAAATTCACTCTATTAATGTGTAAAAATCAATAGTTGTCAGTATATCCACAAAGTTGTATAATTATCACAACTATTTCAGAAGAATTTTATCATCCCAGAAGGAAATCCCTTTATGCATTAGTCTTCAATTCCCATTTTCTTTCTATTTTGGTATATTTCATTTTTATTTTTTTATTTTTATAAATTCTTATTGAATTATGAATTACTAGAGGCCTAGTACAAAAAATTCATGCCCAGGGAAATGGGGGGGGGGGTCCCTTCAGACCGACCTGAACCCTCTCCAATCCAGGACCCCTTGGGGGATGTCTAACTGCCATTTTTCCCAATCCCTGTGGGAACACTGGCTCCTAACCGCTCACCTGCCTGACTGTCTGATCACCCCTAACCACACTGCCTGCCTACTGAATCGCCCCTAACTGCTCTCCCCTGATCACCCCTAACTGCTCTGCCCTGTCTGCCTAGTGGCCCCTAACAACCTCTGCTTTAGCCCCTGCCATTGTTGCTTTGTCTGGAAGGACAGCCAGAAGATGCCTGGTCTAATAACATATTACCCTTTTACTAGTATAGACTAGAGGCCCATTGCATGAAAGTTCATGCAAGAGTAGGTCTTCCTTCCCCTGGCTGCCAGCACAAGCTTCCCTCTGGCACCTAGGTCTCAGGCTTCCTTCCTCCTGCCACCGGTAGGAACTCAGGACCCCAGCTAGCTTTGCCCGGCACCAGCTTCATCAGCAAGGACATCTGATGTCCAGAAGATATAGGTCATATTATGCTTTTATTAGTATAGATTGGGGTGATGTTGGTTAATAAAATTAATTTCAAGCGTACACAATTTTATTATAGCTTGCATTTTTATTAATTAAAAAATATCCTATATAAAAAAAGAGTAGTATGCAAATTGTCCCCTTGACTAGAGTTCTTCTAGGAGTTCAACCAGAGGGTGGGGCAGGGCCAGTCAGGGGAAGGGAGGAAGTACCTGGCCAGCAGCCAGCAGCCAGCAGCCAGCAGCCAGCAGCCAGCAGCCACTAGGGACCCTACCAGTGCACGAATTCCATGCACTAGGCATCTAGTTTAAAATAAAATATATATTACCAAGTTACATATAGCTCATTTCATATGACTGATCTTGATATATAAACAAATTTTAATTTTCTCCAGCTTTTTAAAAATATAGTTGGCGAATAACATTGTATAAAAGTTTAAGTTGGAGGAAGTAATTATTTGAAATACACATATATTGTGAACTAATTATGACACTAAGGTTAGTTAACAAATCCAGCACTTTACATGGTTACCTTTTCCTTTCATTTTTTAAAAGAACATTTAAGATCTATTCTCTCAGCAAATATTAGTACACATACAGTATTATTCACTATTCAACCATACTATATATTATTAGATCTCCAGAATTTATTTTATTAAGAAAGTTTGTTTCCTTTGACTAATACCCCTTATTTCCCCACATTTCCAGCCCCTGGTAACCACTAGTCTACTCTCAGTTTCTACTAATATAATTTTTTAGATTATACAAACTCAGTAGTTCCTATCTGATATTAAATAGGAATATGAAATATAACATACCTATCACAAATGTTTCTCTCTCTCTCATTGATACCTCTCTCTATTTCTCTCTCTTTCTTCTCTCTCTCTCTCTCTCTCTCTCTCTCTGTCTGTCTGTCTTTCTCTCTCTCTCTCCATTTGTCCCTTCTTCCTTCTTGGTCCATCTGTCAATAAACAATTAGGTTGTGTCAATATCTTGGCTACTGTGAATAATTCTATAATAAACATGGAGATGCAGATATTTTTTTGAGATATACATTTTATTTATTTCAGGTCTATACATAGAAATGCTGGATCATATAGTAATTCTATTTTTAACTTTTTTGGGAACCTCCATACAATTACCTATAATGGCAATGCTAAATTATATTTGCACCAACAGTACATAAGGTTCCCTTTTCTCTACATTTTTGCCAACAGTTGTTATCACTTGTATTTTTTTATAATAATAAATTTAATGTGACATCTCGTTCTGGTTTTGATTTGCATTTCTCACCTACTTACTGAGGTTGGGCACATTTTCATGTATCTATTGAGCATTTATATATCTTGTTTTGAAAAGTATCTATTTAGGTCTTTTGTCCATTTTTAAATCAGACTATTTTTTCTGCAACTGATTATAAGTTCCTTATGTATTTTGAACATCCTTAACCCCTTATCAGTTATATGGTTTAAAAATATGTTCTCCCATTCTGTAGGTTGTCTTTTCATTTTCTTGATTATTTTGTTTGTTGTGCAGAAGCTTTTTGATTTACTGTAGCCCTGCTTGTTTATTTTTGCTTTTGTTGTTTGTCCTTTGGTGTCATAGCCAAAAACTCAATGCCAAGACCAATGTCAAGATTTCTCAATCCAAGATGGCAGCTGACAAGATGGCAGGCTATAAGATAGTGTGTGAGAGAATGAAATGAGAGTGCATGAATGTGCATGAAGTGTCTGTATTTTTATTTTTTTATTTTATTGACTTATTACATAGAGAAAGGAGTAGAATAGAGAGTCAGAAACATCAATGAGAGAGAAACATCGATCAGCTGCCACTGGGGATGTGCCTGCAAAACAGGTACATGCTCTCTACCGGAATTGAACCTGGGACCCTTCAGTCCACAAGCCGATGCTCTATCCACTGAGCCAAACCAGTATTGGCAAGTGTCTGCATTTCTGAGTGAGGAACAGCTATATTCCACAGGACTGTTGGAGACTGGCAAACCAGGATCCCCTGTTCAGAAAGCCTCTACTAATGCTGAAATATCTCCCAGAGCAGCCAGCTCTGCGGCAGAGACCTCACCATCTTGAAGGGGAGACAGGCTGTAATCAGAAGCCCAGCCTTACCTTCAACTGGAGAGATCTCGGATACCTCCTGGAATCCTACAACCACATCACCCAGGGACCAGCTGCCTCAGCCGCAAACCCAGAAACACTGAGACTCCAGCTTCCATGGCCATGGGCATCTAAAAAGTTTGTCCAGGGAAGATAAAGTGGTGTCGAATACACAGACAGGACCTGTGCTTCTCACAGAGCAGATAGAAAGAACAGCTAAACTGAATAACATTCACATGGAATTGGTGAATTCAACACAGCTGGTGAGACAATCCTGGGTGGAATGGTCAAAGGTCACCTAGAGAGAGCACTGCTTCTTCAGATTCAGCTGGGCATTTGTTGTTTGGGTGTTTACTGTTTGAATTTTTTGGATTAGCTGTTGTTTGTTGTTTGCATTTTTTGTATTAGTTGTTGGTTTTTTGGAGTTTTCTCCCCATATAAATATACTTTCCCCCTTTTTTCTTCTCTTTCTTTTCTATCTTACATTTTTTCCCTTTTCTCAATATCATTTTTACACTCTTTTCTCTCCCCTAATTCACTTTTCTCTGGTGGTCACTTTTGTTTGGGGATATTGGTATCATGAATACATTTGTGTTTGAATCCCTGTGTGTTGTGTCCTGTCATGTTGTATTTTGTTCCTTTACGTCAACACAGGACAGACAGAGCTACATAACCAGACATGCTGAGAGTAGCAAACATGGGGAGACAAAAGAAAAAACAAACAAACAATCAAAAGAAAAAACAGCTCTTATCAAAAGAAAAGGAGGAATCACGGGAAAAGGAAGTAAACAAAAGAGACACAGAAAGTTATCTACAAAGAATTTCTCATCAGACTATCAACTGATTTCTCAACAGAAACACATCAGGCCAGAAAGAAATGGAATGAAATATACAAAGTCATGCAAAACAAGGGTCTGAATTAACAAATACTGTACTTTGATAGCAATCATAGTTGAGGGTGAAATCAGGAGCTTCACAGACATAAAAGGACTAAGGGAGTTTATTACCACCAAACCAGGCATGCAAGAAATACTAAAGGGACTGCTGTAAAAAGAAGAAATAGGAAGAGGAGAAGGAACACAGGCATAAAGAATGAAAATGGTGACATACAAGTACCTATCAATAAAAACTTTAAATGTAAATGGATTAAATGCCCCAATCAAAATACATAGGGTAGCTGAGTGGATAAGAAAACATGACTCATATATCTACTGTCTACAGGAGAACCACCTCATAACAAAGGATTCACACAGACTGATGGTGAAAGGATGGAAAAAGGTTTTTTCAAGCAAATAGAAATGAAAGAGAAAAAAAAAAAGCTGGGGTAGCAATACTTATATCTGACAAATTAGACCTCAAAGTGAAGGCATAACAAGAGATAAGGAAGGCCACTTCTTAATACTAAAAAGAGTAATTCAACAAGAAGAAATAACTCTGGTAAACATATATGCATCCAATAAAGGAGTATCCAAATACATTAAAAAAACAAAAAAAAACAAAAAAAAAACTTCTGGAGAATATCAAGAGAGTGATTAACAGCAATAGAGTTATAGTAGGAGACTTTAATACCCAACTAACAGCACTGGATAAATCCTCTAAACAAAAAATCAGCAAAGAAACATCAATCATAAATGACTCACTACATCAGATGGAATTAATTGACATCTTCAGAACATTTCACCCCAAAGCCAAAAATATACATTCTTCTCAAGCACACATGGGTCATTTTCAAAGATAGACAACATAATGACACCAGCAAAGTCTCTTCAAATTCAAGAAGATAGAAATCATATCAAGCATCTTCTCAGATCACAATGGCATAAAATTAGAAATCAACTACAATAAAAACAATGAAAAAAAATCTAACACCTGGAGGCTAAATAGCATGTTATAAAACAATGATTGGGTTAACAAAGAGATCAAAGAAGAAATAAAAAGCATCATGGCAAAAAATGACAATGAAAACACAACAATCCAAAATCTATGGGACACAGCGAAAGCAGTCTTGAGAGGGAAGTTCACCGCTCTACAGACCTACCTAAAAAAACAAGAAAAATGATAATAAATTATCTAACCCTACAACTCAGTTAGAAAGAAAGCAACAAGAAAAGCCCAGCATAAGCAAGGAAATAATAAAGATCAGAGCATAAATAAATGGCATAGAGACAAAAAGTAAATAAAAAATACAAAAGATCAACAAAACCAAGACCTTGCTCTTTGAAAGGATAAACAAGATGGATAAACCTTTAGCCAGGCTCATCAAGAAGCCAAGACAGAGGAATAGAGGACCCAAATAAACAAAATCAGAAATGAAAGAGGTGAAGTAACAAACGATCCCATCGACGTACAAATGATTATGAAAAAATACTATGAACAACTCTATTCCAACAAAATGGAGAACTTAGATGAAATGGACATTTTATTAGAAAAATACAGGCTCCCAAAACTCAATCAGGAAGAATAAAAACCAAACAAACAAACAAATTAAAAAAGCTATAGGCTGATAACTACCAAAGAAATTGAAGCAATGATCAAAAAGCTTCCAGCAAACAAAAGCCCTGGTCTGGAAGGCTTTAAAGGGGAGCCTACCAAGCATTCAAAGAAGAACTAAAACCTATCCTCCTCAGACTATTCTAAAAAATTCAAGAGGAATGAACACTTCCAAGCTCTTTCCATAAAGCCAGCATTACCCTAATTCCAAAACCAGATAAAGACACTACAAAAGAGAGAGAGAGAGAGAGAGAGAGAGAGAGAGAGAGAGAACTACCAGGCCAATATCCTTGATAAACATAGATGCTAAAATCTTCAACAAAATTCTAGAAAATCAAATCCAGAATTACATTAGGAAGATCATAAACCATGACCAAGTGGGATTTATTCCAGGGATGCAAGAATGGTACAATATTGTAAATCAATAAATGTTATATATCACATAAACAATTGAAAGACAAAATCACATAATCATATCAATTTATGCAGAAAAAGCATTTGACAAAATCTAACACCCTTTCTTGATAAAAAAAAAAAAACTGTTAGCAAAGTGTGACTAGAAGGCTCATACCTCAACATAATAAAAGCCATATATGACAAACCTATAGCCAACATCATACTCAGTGAGCAAAAACTAAACTCATTTCCCTGAACAAGACAGGGATGCTCACTCTCACCACTCCTGTTTGATATAATACTGGAAGTGCTATCCACAGCGATCAGACAAGAAGAAGAAATAAAAGGCATCCAAATTGAAAAAGAAGTAAAACTGTCCTTATTCATAGATGACATGATACTAAACATAGAAAACTCCAAAGACTCCATCAAAAAACTACAAGCCTTAATAAATGAATTCAGCAATGTATCAGGATACAAAATTAAAACTCAGAAATCTATGTACTTTTTATACAACAATAATGAACTCACAGAAAGAGAAATGAAAAAAAAATCCCATTTACCATTGCACCAAAAAAATTAAGATACCTAGGAATAAACTTAACTAAGGAGGTAAAAGATCTGTATGGCACTCAGAAAACTATAGGACATTGAAAAAATAGATAGAGGAAGACATAAATAAATGGAATAACATACCATGTTCATAGATTGGTAGAATCAACATCATTAAAATATTCATATTATCCAAAGCAATTTACAGATTTAATGCAATCCCCATTAAAATACCAATGGCATACTTCAAAGGTCTGGAACAAACTCTCTAAAAATTCATCTAGAATAAACAAAGACCCTAAATAGCCACAGTAATCCTGAGAAAGAAGAACAAGGTTGTAGGGATCACAATGCCAGATATCAAGTTATATTACCAAGTCACAGTTCTCAAAACTGCCTGGTACTGGCACAAGAACAGACATACAGACCAGTGGAACAGAACAGAGAACACAGAAATCAACAGAAGCCATTATAATCAATTAATATTTGACAAAGGAGACAAGAGCATACAATGGAGTCAAGACAGTCTCTTTAATAAATGGTGCTGGGAAGTTTGCTCAGATACATACAAAAAAAATGAAACTAGATCACCAACTTATACCATATCCAAAAACAAACTTAAAATGGCTAAAGGACTTAAATGTAAGATGGGAAACCATAAAAATCCTACAAGACTTCACAGGCAGCAAAATAGCAGACATATGTAGTAGCAATATCTTTACTAACACAGCTCTTAGGGAAATGGAGAATAAGGTGAAAAATAAACAAATGGGACTACCTCAAAATAAAAAGCTTGCCAAAACCGGTTTGGCTCAGTGGTAGAGCGTAGGTCTGCGGACTGAAAGGTCCTGAGTTCGATTCTGGTTAAGGGCATGTACATTGGTTGCGGGCACATTCCCAGTAGGGGGTGTGCAAGAGGCAGCTGGTCGATGTTTCTCTCTCATCGACGTTTCTAGCTCTCTAGCTCTCTCCCTTCCTCTCTGTGAAATATCAATAAAATATATTTTAAAAAATTAAAAAATAAAAAGCTTATGCACAACAAAAACAAAAAAAACATCAAAACACTACAAGAAAGCCCACTCACTACATGTGAGAAAATATTTGCCAATCATATTTCAGATAAGGATTTAATCTCCAAAATTTACAGAGAACTCATACAACTTAACAAAAGGAAGATAAACGATCCAATCAAAAAAATGGGCAAAGGTCCTAAATAGACACTTTTTTAAGAGGACATACAGAAGGCTGAGAGACATGAAAACATGCTCAAAATCACTAATCATCAGAGAGATGCAAAGCGACAATGAGATACCATATCACACCTGTCAGAATGGCTATCATCAACAAATCAAACCATAAGTGCTGTCCACGTGGAGAAAAAGGAACCCTCGTGTTCTGCTGATGGGAATGCAGACTGGTGCATCCACTGTGGAAAACAGTATGTAATTTCCTCAAAAAGTTAAAAATGAAACTCCCATTTGACTCAGTAATCTCACTTCTAGGAATTGTATATGGAAAACTCTCAAGGCTCCATCACAAAACAATTAGAACTAACAAATGAACTAGATATAGTTGTAGGATACAAAATCAACATATGGAAATCAATTGCATTTTTATATAGTAGCAATAAACTATCTGAAAATAAAGAAATAATCACATTTACAATAGAATCAAAACCAATAAAACACTAAGAAATAAATTTAACCAGGGAGGTATAAGGTCTCTGCACTAACTATAAGATACAGATGAAAGAAATTGAACACATAAATAAATAGGGAGATATACAGGCCCATGTTTCAACATAATTAATGTTGTTAGAAAATAGGATCTATAGTAATATATAGATTCAGCAGAGCCTCCATCAAAATTCCAAAGTATTTTTCACAGAGATAGAAAACACAATTTTTAAATTTCTATGGAAGTAGCCGAGGTCGGTTTGGCTCAGTGGTAGAGCGTCCGTCTGCAGACTGAAAGGTCTCATGTTCAATTCCAGTCAAGGGCATGTACATTGGTTGCGGGCACATCCTCAGTAGGGGGTGTGCAAGAGGCAGTTGGTCGATGTTTCTCTCTCATCGACGTTTCTGGCTCTCTATCTCTCTCTCTTCCTCTCTGTAAAGTATCAATAAAATATATTTTAAAAAAAAACAAAAACATAAATTTCTATGGAAGTAATAAATTTTAACTTACAATTCAGTTAAAAACTTTAGGAAGAACCAGAAACTTTTTCTTTAATAAATATAACATTAAGTAAATAAAGTAATAATATTTAACATTTATATAGTTTCAAAATATTTGCTTTTAATATTAGTTATCATGACCTTAATTGATTGTCATTACCTTAATTTTCATGACCTTAATTTTCACATTGAGTTTCTGTACATATAATCAAGTTTTATAAATATTAAAATGTAATATGAATTTATAGCATAATGTGTTTTCTTCTAGAATGTGAATAAAAGTTATTTACTTAAATTATATTGGTTTTATCTTCTCTATTGCTTTAGTCTCTATGCAAACAAAGAGTTGGGCCAATAAAATGTCACTAAATTGAAGTTGTGTGTCCAGAGAAATGCATAAAGCTAATTTGCCTAAGCAGAAAATAAGCTTATCCTTTTCAACTCATTATAACTATGGTCTAATTGCTAACCGAGATAACTAAATCATAACACAGTTGATATGACTGCCAAGATATTCATTTTTAATGTTTTTGATTAAGGTGACCAGACGTCCCGCTTTTGGTGGGACAATCCCGATTTTAAACAATTGGTCCCACATCCAGCGGCGTTTTTAAAAAGTCCCACCAAAAGTGGGACATCTGGTCACTTTATTTTTAATTGACTTTTAGGGATAGACATAGAGAGATAGAAACATCTATGAGATGAGATGAGATGGAGATGAGAGAGAGAGAGAGAGAGAGAGAGAGAGAGAGAGAGAGAGATTGACTGGCTGCCTCCTACACGCTCCTAACTGGGAATTTAGCCCTTAACCAGACATGTGCCTGACCAGGAATCAAACTGGGGACCTCTTGGTTCATGGGTCAATACTCAGCCACTGAGCCACACCAGCCAGGCGAAATTCATTTTTATATCAAGTGTAATCCATGATTATTGTTTTAAATTTTATTTTTTACCTAACAGATATTCAACTTGATAATAAACTACCTCTTAATTGGAAAGCACCAACACACACACACACACACACACACACACACACACACACATTCTTTCTTCTGTACACTGTAGGGGAAAGGGGAAACCTGTTCTCTGAGCAATGCATGTTAGAAGGAATGCTGCTAAAAGTAGTTCCTTCGGGAATAAAGGATTTTAAGACTTGCACCTGCTAAATCATAAAGAACTCTTAGAAGAAAATTGCAGCAAGTGAATTACATTTTTGTGTATTTTATTCATTTTTCTTGTTTCTGTTAACAAGACCTATTCTGGGAATGTTTTTCTGGGTAAGACAGCAAATGTACTCAGAGTTGTGGATCTTTGGATAACTAAGAAAGATTACTAGCTGGACAAGTAGGAGCTGGCAACCAGGGGAAGATTAACTTCCCACCAGGAAACAGTAGTTTGTCCAAAATTGAAGAGGTCAGAAAATGATGACATGGCAAGGCATGGCCTCATAGGCCTTAATCTTCTAAAGACATTTCATGATCTGAAGTGATGCTTCTAGGAATCCATAGATAGTGGGACAAATTGGGAATTTAAATCTGGGGTCAGCAAACTTCTGTTGCAATGGATCAGATAAAAAAAATTAGGCTTCTGAAGGTCATACACAGGTTTACAGTTGTGAGTACACAAAATAGAGTTTATTCTTATATTATTATTTATTCATTTATTGATTTGTTATTGTATTATTTAGTGTCATTATTAGCCTACCTTTGCTCACCCTGATATGCAGTATCTGTTGCAGCTACTAAGAAATTCTGCCTTTGTAGCATGGAAGCAAACATAGACAATACTACATAAATCAATGATCATGGCTGTGCTTCAATGTAACTTTAGTCATAAACACTGGAATTTAAATACATTTCCCATGTACCATGACTTAATAGTTTTCTTTTTATCCTTTTCAATGATTTAAAAATGTGAAAGCCTTCTGATTTTGTGAGCTACACCAAAGAGGTTTTGGCCCACAGGATTTAGGACATAGTTTGTTAACCTCTAGCCTAAATCATTATAAAATTGGCAGAAAATCCAATGTTGGTTAACAAAATATTTAGGTTAATGATCCTCTATTTGAGTTTTAAGATGCTTGCAAGTGAAAAAGGTGAAACTGGTAGATGGAATTATTATTTGTTTGTCTTTATTCAGTGCAGAATGAGTGCTCAAATAACCTAGAGTGTTGCTCTATGTAAAATAATCAGAGCCCTCAAGACTAACATGGCCATTCAAATATAATCTAAGCACCTACATATGTCAGGCACTCTCCTGGTGCCGGAAATATAAAGGAAACTCATTGTCTAACCTCAGGGAGCTTATATCCCAGAGTGGTGTCTCGGGTCAAGTTCCATAGACTCAGACCTGAGGTGTGAATTCTTGAGCAAGCAATCCAATAGTAACGTGCTCTCAAAAGAAAATAAATGGAGGAAGCAGAATTTGGCAGGAGAGGTAAGACCTAAGCAATAATTCAGACTTCACCGAAGACAGGCTTCAAATCCCATTGAGAAAATGTGAAGTAGCAACTGCAGCACAGTTGGCTGTCCCGTGAGGGAAGGGGCTAGACTTGTGTACTCCTGGTGTGGGACAGCCTGGTCTCATTGAAAGGCAGCTCCTGTTTGTCCTGAGGACAATATCCCCAAGCTAGAGAGACAGAAGCACCTGGGAGTGGTCAATAGAGGAATCCAGACAAGGAATAGACATTATTCATTACCAGAGGGAGATAAAATTAAGCCCATAAGCATTTAATATTTCAGATGGTGACGTGGCTATGTGGGTGGAGAATGACATTGGTAGAGAAATTGCTCTTTTAGATATAGTGGACAAGGAAGGCACCTCTGATAATGCGAAGCTTGAGAAGAGACCTGAGGAAATTAAGAGTCCTGGTTCTGCAGTTATCTGAGAGAAGAGAGTTTAAATCAATACAGAACTAGCAATGGGATGTTCTAGGCAGATTGAAATGGTAGGCGTGGCTGAAGTGTGGCTAATAAGGAATAAAGAAGTAGGAGCTGAGGGTGGAAATGAAAAGGGTAGTGCGAGAGTCTTGAAGATCATTGTATGGTGTTGAACTCAGACAACAACAACAACAACAACAACAACAACAACGGCCAGGCCAGTGTTACACAGTGGATGAGTGTCAACCCATGAACCAGAAGGTCATTTTTTGATTCCTAGTCATGGAACATGCACGGGTAGTAGGCTTGATCATCAATAGGGGGCATGTAGGAGCCAGCTAATCAATTATTCTCTATTATCATTGATGTTTTTATCTTCTCTTCTTCCCCCTTCCTCTCTTTGAAATCGATACAAACATATTTTATTTTAAAAGTACCAAGTTCCATAAGATATCTTCATCATAGTTTTAGAACCAGGAGACTCTCAAATGCCATCTGGTCTAACTCCTCAATTTTAAAGCATTTCTACAATGAAAAAATTTACATTGAAGCTAGAGGACAAAGATAGAACTCTAAAATGTATCAAAAGTGACTTTCCATTTAATACATTTGAAAGAAAATCTGCTAGAAATTTTTGAACAGTTTCTGCATATTAGGATCCATGTGTTTAGGTCCCAAATCTTAATGTCATCCAATCAATGGCAAAACTGTGAGAGAATAAGAGCTAGCTGGCTGATGTGCAGGGAATGTGTGCTCACAGTCTGGCATTGGCTTGGTATTTATTCTAGCTGTAATTTCACCACCTTGGGGAAAGAGAAATAGTGATAACTGTTTTCCAACAAGTGAGCCATATTTTTCCTTACATGCAACTGCCAGGATGACTATGCACCACAAATTGTGAATCCCACTAAGGCCAATGCAAAGCATTTTATGTTCAAGTCAATGAATGGAGAACAGCAGACTATCCTTGAAGGATAATCAATAAGTAGTCATAAAGTAATTTGAAAATAACTACCCATGAATACCAATAACACTAATGATATCCTATTATCTCTATTAGCTTAAAAGAAATATTCCGTGTACAGAAATATTTATTAATGGCTGCAACCCTCTGTTGTTGCTGATTTAGTGAAGAGTAACTGTTTCCAATGCCTCTATTAAATAAAAATATTTTTATATTCTCCAACACAAAGCCATACTTGTTTATTTTTTTAAACAATTTCTTAAGTTTCTGGTTTTACCTTAAAGACCCCATATCTTACTATGATGGAAATATTCCTACATAAAATTTTCTAACCTCAATACTGCTTCCTAATTATTTGGCATTCAAATAAATTACCCTTTACTGAGAAGATAAACTTGAAATAGAAGTCTAATTTTCATTTTTGTGTCACACTTCCTCCATTTTTAAAATGTGCTGAGATACCAGTGATATAAAAAAGAAACCAAAGTCCACATTAACATCAATAAATAGATCTTCCAGAAGAAAATAAATAAGAACAGAGGAACGAAGATGGCAGCTTAGGTAAACACCTAATCTGCTGCCCTGCACAACAATTTCAAAGAAAACGACTATAAAATAAAACATCTATCATCCTAAACCCAAGGGAAAGCTGGCTGAAAGGAAGCCCTACAACTAGACTGAAAGACAAAGAGGAGAATTCAGGGTACAAGCGCTGAAAAACTGAGGTAGGGGGGGTGCGCATGTGATATGGGCTGGCAGTGGATCCTGGCAGGCGGAGGGCATTGCTTTCTTCAACCCAAAGAGAGACAAGCTCCCAATCTCTCTGAAATCATTTCTGGGGAGAGGTTAGACCAGGGGTGGGCAAACTTTTTGACTCGAGGGCCACAATGGGTTCTTAAACTGGACCAGAGGGCTGGAACAAAAGCAACCTGACTATGCTGGCACTCTCATCTTGGGTTGATGGTAAAGGAGCGGAGGGGAGAGCAAGAGAACCCTCCGCTCTTTTGGCTCTGTGGGTCGGACAGAACAGCCTAACGGGCCGAATCCGGCCCGCGGGCTGTAGTTTGCCCACGGCTGGGTTAGACTGTCTGCAATCAGGTCAGAAAGTGAGGGTGACTTGTTTGCAGAGCTTTGCGCAAGAATATTTGTTTGCTGTGCTGTGGTGTGAGAGTGGGGAGTCACAGGGACATTGGGATATGAGGAGACAGGCCCTGAGACTCCGCCCATCACAACCAACAAACACACCCAAGCTCCAAGCAGCAGCTTTTGCATATGAATGGCCTTCTCAGTTGCAGGTCAACCTAGCAAAGGAAGAGAGGACTGTGGTTCTCACTGTAGCTCCTGTAGGAAGGCCTATTCTTGCATGAATCTTTGTGCATCGGGCCTCTAGTTTATGATAAAACTCTTGGCAAAGTGGAACATAATTCAACATAATAAAGGTAATATATGACAAATCCAAAGACAATATCATACTCAATAGGCAAAAACTAAAAGCATTTCCCTAAAGATCAGGAACAAGATAGGGATTTCTGCTTCCATCACTCTTATTCAATATAATACTGGAAGTCCTAGTCAGAGAAATCAAACAAGAAGAAATAAAAGGTATCCAAATTAGAAAGGAAGAAGTAAACCTGTCATTATTTGCAGATGACATGATACTGTCTATAGAGAACTCAAAGTATTCCACACACACACAAAAAAAAACTAGAACTGATAAATGAATTTAGTGAAGTAGCAGGATACAAAATAAATATCCAGAAATCAATTGCATTTAAAAATATTTTAATTTATTTTTATTAGAAAGATAAAGAAGGAAAAAGAGAGAAAGAAACACTGATTTGTTCTTCCACTTATTTGTGAATTCATTAGTTGAGTCCTATAATTGCCCTGACCAGAGATCTGACCTCCAACTGTGGAGTATCAGGGCAACATTCTAACCATCTAAGCTACCCAGGCATGGCTCAGAAATAAGTTGCATTTTTATACACTAATAATGAACTATCACAAAGGAAAACTAAGAAAAATATCCCATTTATAATTACATTAAAGAATGAAAGATAAAATACCTACGAATAAACTTAACCAAGGATGTAAAATACCTTATACTTGGGAAATTATAAGGCATAAAAGAAAGAAACTGAAGAAGATACAAATAAGTGGATGCATATATCATGTTAATGGGTAGGAAGAATTAACATCATTAAAATGTCCATACACTCTAAAGCAAACTAAAATTCAACACAACTTCTATCAAGACACCAATGTCATATTTGACTGAATTATAACAACTATTCCAAAATTATATATGGAGACACAAAAGACCCCAATAGCAACAGCAATCTTGAGAAATAAGAATAAAATTGGAGTTATTATGCTATCTGATGTCAAACTATACTGCAAGGGCATAGTAATCAAAACATGATGGTATTGGCATAAAAACAGACATATAGATCAATGATAAAAAATAGAGAACCCAGAAATAAATCCATGCCTTTATGGTCAATTAATATTTGACAAAGGAAGCAAAAACATACAATTGAATAAAAATAGTCTATGTTGGAAAAATTGGACTAATACATGGCAAAAAATGAAACTATACCATTTTCTTACACCATACACAATAATAAACTAAAAATGGATTAAAGAGTTAACATTAGATTCAAAACCCTAAAAATCCCAGAAGCAAACATAGGCAGTAAAATTTCAGACATTTAGCAATATATATTTTTTCTGATATATCTCCTCAGGCAAAGGAAAGAAAAAAAATAAATAAACAGGTAGGACTATATCAAAATAAAATGTTTTGCACAGCAAAAGATGAAAAGAAAAAAAAACAACAATTATTGAATGGGAGAACATACATTCAAATGATACATAACATAAGATCAGGAGTTAATATCCAAAATTTATTTTTAAAAAACTCATACAACTCAGCACCAAAACAAACAAAAATGAACAACCAGTCCAATTCAAAAATGGGCAGAAGGCCAAAACAGACACTTCTCCAAAGTGGACATACATATGGTTAATAGACATATAAGATGATGCTAAAAGTCACTAACCATCAGAGAAATGCAAATTAAAACCACAATGAGATATCACCTCACACCTGATTCCACTTCTGGTAGTATATCCTAAGACACCCAAAACACCATTGAAAAGAATATATACATCCCTATGTTCATCACTATTTATAATAGCCATGACTTGGAAGCAGCCCAATACCCATCAGCAGAAAATTAGATAAAACAACTATGGTACATTTACGGAATGAAATACTATATGGCTGTAAAAAAGAAGGAAATTTTGCCTTTTGTGACAACATGGATGGGCCTGGGGAGTGTTAATGCTGTGAAGTAAACCAGTCAGAGAAAGGTAAGTACTATCTTATTTCATTTATATATGAGTCTAAAGAACAAAATAAGCTAACAAACTCATAGATACAGAAAACAAACTGACAGATGTCAGAGGGGAAGAGAGCTGGGGAGAGGTGAAAAAAGGTTAAGGGATTAAGCAAAGAAAAAACCACACAGACACAGACAACAGTATAAAGATTAGCAGCGGGGAAGGGGAGTGGGGTTAAGTAGAAAAAGGTAAAGGGGGATAAATGGTGATAGAAGGAGATTTGACTTGGGCTGGTGAACAGCCAAGTCAAATCTCCTTCTATACAATATAAGAAACAGATGATGTATTATAGAATTGTACACCTGAAACATATCTGTAATTTTATTAAGCAATGTCACCACAATAAATTCAATAAAAATTATAAAAATATACATAAATAGCAAAAAAGGAAATCACACATTTAGAAGAGGTAGAGCTCTTAGCTGAACATCTTTATCTATTTAAGTTTAATAAATTTTATATTTAAAACAGCATTCAAACACAGATCTTAAAAGGTCACTGAGTAAAATTTTATTTCTTTTCTACAATTATATATGTTATAATATATATTTATTTTCATGCCATAGTGGGACAAAGTCATTTCTAAATACTGTATATCACTACTGCCTTTTACAATAAGATATTTTTGAAAAATAACATTATGGCATACTTAGCCTAATATACTTTAAAACTTGTTTTAAACATTTAGACTGAGTCTAAAAGAGCACTTATTTCCTTTGCTTATAGTTAAAGACTGATGTTTTATTGACAAATTTTATCCATTCTAAAGATATTTAGAGTTAGCAAATCTCCAGAAAACCCAATGCGATTTAAAAATAGTCTGGCATTTCTCCACTGTAAGAGGTCAAGTATGATTCTGTAAAATAACCTGTGATATAACTGGTGAGGAAGCATGGCCTACATATGCCCACATATTATACTTCGAATAAAATCAAATCCCTAATTATTCTTTCTTCTATATAAACAGAATTTACTCTCAACAGAATTCTTTAATTAGGAAAAGAAATGTGCTTTTTTTAATCACTTCACTGATTATAGATTTGGGGAAGGTATTGATTGAATTTACTGGCACTAAATACATTTGGGTCTTCATGTCAAATATATATATACATCATTCTTATATGGCGGAGAGCTATACACATATCAGAGCACCTAAAATGGGTAGAATTTGAGATTTGCCATCATGTTGATTTTCTTGTACAGCATTTATTCCTGCTTGTGTTAATGAGACCTCAATTTCTTTAGAACAATATTTCTTCCCGTTGCATTAGAATTGTCAATTAAAGTACTGCTCTCCTCTGGCAAAGTATGGGCTTTCATTAACCTGAGGCTGCTTCAAATCTCTTACCTCAGAATATGAATTCTGAATAGAATGTGAGGAAGGCTGGAAAAAATTGGAGGTGATTCAGCTCATATGCGTTTGCTGTTTAGCCTATTGATGGCCCTTAGTTCCTGCTCACTTCCCTGTATTTTCCTTGGTTACTATTCTTTCTGAGACCTAACTTTTCCCTTCTGAGACTCTGATCTGCCTTATCCTATCTAAAAAAGAGGGAATTTGCTAATTGACCCTCATGCCATCGCAAAGATGGCAGCACCCACAGCCAATAAAGAGGGAATATACTAATTAACTGTCATGCCCTCAAAGATGGCAGCACTCACAGCCACAAGAAGGCAGCGCCCAGTCCCCTCAGTCCTGTTGGAGCAACAGGCACACAGCAAGGCTGGGCCCACCCAGGGCTGCAAGGCACAGGTAACCAGGGCCGCTGAGGCTTGTGCTGCTGGCAGTGGCAGCAGCAGAGGTGTGATAGGGAGTCACCTTCCCCTGATCTCTGAGTTGCCCCCTGCCCCTGAGGGCTCCCGGACTGTGAGAGGAGGCAGGCCTGGCTGAGGAAACGCCCCCCTCCAATGCTTGAATTTTCATGCACTGCGCTTTCAGTATTTTTATAATAAATTTGTGTTTGTCTTTAGTTAGCAAGAATCAACTTATGTTACTTCAAAAGATTCCTGACCAATGAAACCTCATAAAAATGATAAAATATTATATGTTCAGAAAAATGAAATGTTTCTGTGTGGGAGTAATACCAAGTAAATTATAACTGACATACAAAATGTACCTAAAATCTCAAGTTGGAAAAGGCAGCAGACAGGGAAGTGATTATGTAATGGATAAAATGTAACACTCTAGCAAGACAAAAATAAAATAAAATGACAGTTTTTATTACCTAGCTACAGCTATTAGAAGTTACATTGGTACTACAGTAAAGGGGGGAAGTGTAGAGCCTCTAATGAAATGCATAAGCAGGTGTAAATGAGGCCAAGATTGGTGATTCTTTCATGTTGACCCCAAGATTTTCCTAGAAAAATTCCCCTGCTTAACTATGGTCTGGTCTCAAGGACTGTATATTTTGCTCTGCATGTGTTCTAATATGTATTGAATTGTTCAATGTATTTACAAGCTCCAATTGGACAGGACTTATGGTTACTATGTTTTCTATATCTAGTAAAGTGAATTGTGCAGAATATTTATTTTATTAATACATGATGACTTCATTCCAGTTAACAAGTGAATGAACACACACACACACACACACACATACACATGCATGCACATACACACACACACATGACATACACACACACAGGCACACACAGCTATTTGGTCTCTAAGGCTACCTACCGTCAATGACTATGTAGCTGCTATTGGAACATGACTTCAAATGAACTGAGGTGTCTCAGAAAACATATTCCCCAAAATTTTAGCACTAAAAAAAATACTACTTTAAGTTTTTTTGAAAGGTAATTCTACCTCTTTTCTTTCTTTTTTTTTAATACCATACTATAGCTCTGGTGTCTTATCATCCACATATTTTTTTAGTTCCATAAACTTCATATACTTAAAGAAAACACAGATGAACTATAGATGCTCTAATACACTTCCATAGACACCTATTTAAATCCTTTATAAGAAAATGTGTGCGTATTTAAAAACCTAGATCTTTACACAGCCACAGAAGAGATTTTAACATAATAGTCGAGTAAAATACCCTATGAAGACTTTGGCATGCCTATAAAGAAATGCACACAATAAAATAGTGAACTATAAAGATTTAAATTCAATACCAAAAGGAAAAAGTATTTTACTATTTAGTCTCAAAGATAGTTCTAAATATCCTGGTGATCAAAATGAAGAGGAGGACATAATGACTTACAATCAGGGTCATGACTCCCATGAGCATAAACAACTGGAATAGCCCTACTGAAATGTGTCTAAAGAGCAATTGCTGTTCAGCTGAAATTCATTGCTTCTATGAAGAAATGCAAACTCTCTAGTCACCAGATTACCCAACTTTTAAGAGAAACTGGAATTATAGACTTTATGTAAAATATACCAAATTTGAAATTAAATCATAGTTGGGAGATTAAAAAATAATTATGTCTTCAATCAGATTGCCTGAGTTGATATCCTGGTTTCATCACTTACTGTTTTTTGACCTTGGATATAACAATCACTCTCTCAATGCCTCATCTGAAAACAAAATAATAATAGTATTTACTTCAGAAGGGTTTTGTGAGGACTTCAATGGGACTACAGAATGTCTGATCTAAGTACTTAGTAAATATTAGCTATCATTTCTATTTAAAACAATGAGTTGTAAAACCAAAATATAAGTTTACAATGGTTTAGACTTGTGATTTATAATTGTTCCTATTGTCTATAAAAAAAAACCCATCCATTTTTCAGAGAAAACTTTTTCTATAGCACTTATCTCTGAAATAACATTTTTCATGCAAAATTTTAGAGTATGCAACATATGGAAAAGTATAACCCAGAGTTCTACAGTATGACACACTCTTCGGTCTCCCTCACCTTCCACTTTCCAGCCAAGTCTAATCTTAACAAAAATCAAGTGGCCTTGAGCCATGCAATAATAGAAGACTGTGTATAACACCAACAAAAAGAAGTTGATGTGCCTATCAACCTGCCTCTGATATAAATTTTTCTATAAACAAGATACACTGTCCATAAAATCATGTTATGATAATTCTATTGATGTACATATCACACATAACTTATTCTCAAATCTACATTAACTGGAAATAGACCTAATAGATCTGAGACTGGCCTTTGTAATATATTTTTACAGGTAACAATGCCTATGTCATTTCCTTCAAATATTTTTAAAATAATTCCTCATTTATCAACAAGGTATTGCCTAACATCACAGCATGCCATGAAAGTGCACCCATCTCACTTCCTACAGTAAGCTTCAGCTGCCCACAGTAAAGTCCCCTGAGGGAGAGTCTATTTATTTCCTTTTCCCTGCAAATCAGAACACCCCCTCAGGCAGGCTTCAGCTTCCACATGGGGAGTTTTTTTTTATCATTCAAAATTCAGGTCTTAATATTGACTTTCCAAATTATTTCATTCTAACCTTCCTAATGAAGATCCCTATTTTGAAAAAAAAAACTTGTCCAATTGATGCCTATCTAAATTGGTGTTGCTGTCTTGCCATGACATGATTTATTTTCAGATTTCTCTTCTGAGATTTCCTAAAGGTACATGTGTCAAGCATAAAAATATGCTAATTACCTCTTCAACATTTCAGGTCTCTGAAATACATAAACCACACACCAACTGGCAATAAATAACAGCAAACTAACTGCCTGAGATATAACCTCTGTCATCTGTGCCTAGCTTCAATTAAGTTTAGTTGCACATGTGTACAGGTTTAAGCACATAGGCAAACATGTTCAGGAACATAAAGGTTATAAATATACTGAGTATTTCACCGCCTCAATTTCACTGCTCTGCTAACTCCATGCAACTCCTTTGAAACCCATAATTAACATCTCAAAATACTGCCTAGTTCACTACACCTTCTCTGCTTGCAGTTGAACACAAAACATAAAGAGGACATGCTTTGTCAGTCAAGAGAGATCGCACAGCCAAGACTGTACAAGCAGCCTCATAGTGTATGGAGACAATTAATCGAAATAACATAGGATATACCTATAATTGTTTTAAATATATAATGTTCATAGAATGTAAATAAATAAGTTAATTATTTTTTTTTTTTTAGTTTCTTGAAAACAGTGAACAAAGAGATTATCATTCTGTAGAAACGTGTCTATATTAAGGCACTTGGGGAATCATTGAGATATATAATCTTACATATCATAATAGTCATCTATTCTGTCCTAGGTATTTTAATTCTAAGATATACCCCAGGTGTCCAAGAAAATAATTACTCTTCTACATAAAGAAAAAAAGCATGGCATCACTTCACAGAATACAATTCCCTGTACATACTGAAAAGCTTTCAGTTGAGTACATTAAGTTCTTGCAAATAGCATCTATTGTAATGCAAATTATGAAATATAAAGATACACTATAATTTCTGTCTATAAAGCAAGCTCATTGAGAAAGTTCTGCATATTACAATGGGATAATTTCCCTACTGAAGGTGCTTTATTTCTGAAAGCACAAATTAGAGGGTGAAATTAATAGACATTTCTCCTTCAAGACTATAAATGAGATAAATTATGTGACATTTTCTGTTAATTTTATCTGAATTGTGAACTAAAATGTTGGAAACTGAAGCACATTTTAAAGAATTTAAAACTATTATTACTTTTCTTACCTTAAATAATAGGGGGGGGGGGGGACAGAAAATGTCACTGCTTCATGTGAGAGTGTTTCCAGTCACCTTTTGGCTTGACTGCAACTGTTTATTTCTAAATTTGAATATTAAAAGTAACATTAAAAGATTCATAGAATATCTTCTGTAAATAGGTTGATTTGACATTGTTAATAGTGATTGTTAATTGTTCCATTCATTATAAGTTTCAAAATGCCATTATGTTATGCCTGGCTGATAACTTGAAAGCTCTATAATTATAAGGAATGACAAAATGTTATTAAACTGCCTTTATAATTAATTCAGGTTTTTTTCAGTTCATGTGAGATCAAGTAAACAAAATTAAATAACAATTTTGAAGAACTTAGTAACATAATAATATATGTCTACCTGAAATGTGCATTAAATTCTATAAATTAAATATAAGAAGTAAAGTTTTTTCCCCAAACTGTTTTTAGAAAGTTCAAAAATTTTATCATATTAAAACATAAGAAAATCAATAATTTGGAAGTAGAGACCACAATTTATCATCACAATTTAAAAAAATAGAAATACTAATAAAATTAGAAAATAAACCCCCCAAATCCTTTTAAAACTTTTTAAACATTTTTTTAATTGCATAATATTTTAAACACAGCATGTCAGAACCTATTGGGAAAAAACCAAAACAGTTTGGGGTGCAGGGGGATGTCTTTAATATCCATATTAATAAAAAAATAAGATTAAATATCCAAGTCACAAAGTAAGAAAAGTAAGATAAACCTACAGAATATAGGATAAAATCTTTTTAAATGGTAAAAAATAAATTGATAAATATGGAAACAAATATTAAAATGCTATAAACCAAATATAAGTCCATAAGTTGAAAATAAAACAAACAAAACAAAATGGACCACCTCTTGAGTATTCTAATTAACATAAAAAGGGAAGGGACAAGCGTGGGTACACAAAATGGAAAGAAAGAAAAAAAACAAACAAAACAGGAAAAGTAATAGCGACTTTAACAAACCTAACAGAATCCTTCACGCTTTCCAGCAATCATATTCTACATCTAATTCATTTTTCTTTCACTCTCTTAGAAAACTATTTCACATCTCTTCTATTCTCCCACTTCTCCCCCACATTCAATTTCACCTGATGCCCACGATCCCTACTGCACTGAAAATTAAAGCAACAGGCTCCTGTACTCACAGCCTGTAACATCTCGATACCACACAGAAAAACTGTGTATTCTTACTGCAGCCACTGCCAGTACTTTCCCTGTGAACCGCCTCAACAACATAATTCCAGGAAATCTCCCCTCTTCATACACCACACAAATGTATGAATTATTCCTATCAGCATCCGTAAGTATAAGAACATCCTATTATTCTATCTAAAAGAAAAAAAGTATCTTTATTTACTTTACCTATCAGCTATCATCTATTTATATCTTCCTGTTTATAGCAAAATTCCTTGAAACATCTCTTAAATACTTAAAATCTCTAGTTCTATTCAACAAAATTTCTCTTAAATTTACTGAAAATGGCTTTGCCTACTCTGCTTCACCAAAAATGTGCAAAAAAAAAAAAAGTTACAATATGCTAGATAGTGTAGTATTGGGCACACTCAGAATTTAATTAGATACAAGCTTTGCTTCGGAGAAGTTTCTAATGCAAAATAGTCATACTTTCACGAGGATTACAAACAATTAAGAAATAGATACCATCAGTTACAAAACGATTAAAAAGGAAAGTGAAAATTTTAAGGACTCAAATAGTACTCCTTAGTGATAGCAAAAAAAAAGTCAATAATGTTTGCTTACCCATTACATTTCTGTGACTCCTGACATCCTGATATTGCTACTCTGGTTGCAACTACCACCACTTCCACACGTTGGCAGAACTGCTACTAAGTTCAGTTAAAATTCAACCTTTCCCACCAAAACTGGTTTGGCTCAGTGGTAGAGCATTGGTCTGTGGACTGAAAGGTCCCAAGTTCAATTCTGGTCAGTTGCATGTACATTGGTTGCAGGCACATCCCCGTTAGGGGGTGTGCTAGAGGCAGCTGGTTGATGTTTCTCTCTCATTGGCGTTTCTAGCTCTCTATCTCTCTCCCTTCTTCTCTGTAAAAAATCAATAAAATATATTTTTTAAATCAACCTTTCCCGTAGCTGGACACTGAGTCTTTTTTTGTTTTGTTGTTTGGAAAGAGCTCCTTTATTTGGGGACAGTACCCAGGCCAGTGCCAAGCAGAGGGTTTGCAGGGGGCCCACAGGGATGACATATGAGACAAGAGATGGTTGAAGTATGTCAACCACCTCTTTGGGCTGCAGGTATTGACACTGAGACTTCTTGGTGCCTTCAGGGACCAAAAATTGGTGGCCAACGTTTTTGCCATCCCCAGTGCACCCAAGGGAGCAACCTTTGTCCCCCTTTTCCTCAGTGGGCAACCCAGGCCTGAGGGAGTCAGATAGTGTCTGGTAGGTGCTGTCCTTGTCCTTGAAGAAGTGCTTTGTCCCCCTCCACACAATGCTCACAGAGCTTCAGCTGCTTTCAGGTCCCTCCGACAGCTGGCCATATGTTCATTTGGAGCGGGGCTCCCCTGCCCAAGGCCTTGAGCTCCTTTACGAGCCACGATGAGCTGGTCACACAGGAGGAGGCAGCAACAGCCACCACAGAGTGTACCCTATAAGGTTTGGTGTCCCAGCAGGCATGGAAGCAGGGTGGGGGAGTTGGCAGAGAGCTGGTGTGGCATGTCCCTTCTGGACTCCACCAGGATGTGGATGCTGCTTTGACACCCCACCCAGTGCTGGCTGCTCAAAAACTGTTTTCTCACCCCACTGGTTCAGTGGTTGAGTGTTGACCCATGCACCAAGAGGTCACCAGTTTGATTCCCAGTGAGGGCACACATACGGGTTTCCAGCTAGATCCCCAGTGGAGGGTGTGCAAGAGGTAGCTGATTGAGATTGATGTTTCTACCTCATTGGTGTTTCTACCTCTTTCTCCCTCTCCCTTCCTCTCTCTTTAAAAATCAATAAAAACATTTTTTTAAAAAAAATGTTTTCTTGCCCTAACCAGTTTGGCTCAGTGGATAGAGTGTCGGCCTGCAAACTCAAGGGTCCCAGGTTCAAGTCCGATCAAGGGCATGTACCTTTTTGTGGGCACATCCCCAATAGGGAGTGTGCAGGAGGTAGCTGACTGATGTTTCTCATCGATGTTTCTAACTCTCTCTCCCTCTCCTTTCCTCTCTGTAAAAAAAATCAATAAAATATACTTTTAAAAATATATATTTTCTCCTTTTACATCCTCTTTTACTCTTTTCTTATCTGTGGAGGAGGATTGAGATTATCTTTCTACTTCCCTCCCTAACAATGTGAAATATTTGAATCTGTGGGTTAAGTGTTTTTTGTTTTTGTTTTTGTTTTCTGATTCAAGCATGGAGACCCTTTGGCATGGAGAGGCTCAAGACTGATGTAACTTGAAATGTAAACATCAAATTTCACAGGCAGTGCTTTTTTTTGTACTTCAAGACAATATGTCTTAGATAAAAATCTTGTATAAAAGTTTCTAAAAATAAATATTAATTCATGTTAACACAGAAGGGTAAGTTCAGTATGAGAAAATAGTAAAAAGAGAAAAGTGCTACATTCTTCCTCTTTATAGTCTATACAAAAGTGATGTAATTATTTTCCTAATTTTGCTATAAAATAACATAGATAATTTTTAAAAAGAAAACAGGATACACTAATTTGTATTTCTTACATATATTACAGAAAGAAAATTAAACAAAGCCAGTTAACTGTGAAATCAAAAAAGCAAAGGCAATATCAAAGAAGAAAAAAGAAAGAACAATTAGTGACATGATAAATGAGAAGATCAATATATAAATTTTAATTTTGAGAAAAGTACCTCTCCTTAGTATAGTCAGTGATAAAAACCTACTTAAATTGACCTCCAAGTAATTGTAGATATAGATACCTGAACATGTACTGCAAAATAAAGCAAATTAAGACAACTTCCAAGAACAGGCAAAAATTGAACAAGGTCAGTATGTGACTCAAAGTGGAAAATCAGCAAAATGTATGTTGTAAACTGTGTTGAAAATCAGCTCATAGCATCAGGGAAAAAAATTATCTTAGTTATGTCTGGTTTTATGTTTTTGACAAATCTTTGAGTGAGGAGATTCCTTAAAGTAAAACAGCAATCCCTTTATAGTCTTTATATAGAGGCTACATATATAAATATACATTATATTTAAGTTTATGATGATGAAATGCATGTAATTCCAGTTCTAACATATGAGTTATCATTTTTAAGAATCTTTTTCTTTAAATTTCAGGTTAAATAATTCCCCCAGAAATATCGCCCTAGCTACTTTGGTTCAGTGGATAGAGTGTTGGCCTGTGGGCTGAAAAATCCCAGGTTCTATTCTGGTCGAGGGCCTGTACCTTGGTTGCACATCCCCAGTAGTAGGTGTGCAGGAGGCAGCTAATTGATGTTTCTCTCTCATCAATGTTTCTAACTCTCTATCCTTCTCCCTTCCTCTCTGTAAAAAAAAAATCAATTATATATATATATATATATATATATATATATATATATATATATAATATAAATATAAATATATATATGTATATTTAAAAATAAATGTAAAACAACTAGTAAGTATCATGTATTTAATATTGTTTTTTACTATCTTTTACTGCCTTTGGCGCTAACATGTTAAGTGCTTTAAGAGAAGCTCTATTTCAAAGGTATATGGTATAAAGTTCCAGTTTATAAGATGAATAAGTTCTGGAGATGTGGTGTACAACAGACTTTGTGCCTGTAGTTAACAATATTGTGTACTGTGCACATAAAATATTTAAGAGGATAAATTTCATGTTAAGTATTCTTACCACAAGAATGATAATTTAAAAGAAATAAGATCAATCAGGGAATTTGTATTTAAATCCTGCTTCTCACACCAATAATGTGGAAGTAGAAAACAAACTTTTCTGAGACTTTATCTTACTACTAGAGGCCCAGAGCACAAAATTCGTGCACTGGGTGGAGGTGGGGGTTGTCCCTCAGCTCAGCCTGCATCCTCTCCAATGTGGGACATCCCTCTCACAGTCCAGGACTGCTGGCTCCCAACTCCTCGCTTACCTGCCTTCCTGATTGCCCCTAACTGCTTCTGCCTACCAGCCTGATCACCCCCTAACCACTCCCCTGCCAGCCTTTTTGCCCCCAAGTTCCCTCCTCTGCCAGCCTGGTCACCCCTAACTGCCCTCCCCTACAGGCTTGATTGACACCAACTGCCTCCCTTGCAGGCCTGGTCCCTTCTAACTGCCCTCCTCTGCTGGCCAGATCACCTACAACTGCTCCTCTCTGCTGGCGGGATTGCCCACAACTGCCCTCCCTTACAGGCCATTTTGTGGTGCTATCTTGTGTCTACAAAGGGGCAGGATTTTTGACCATATGGGGTGGCCATCTTGTGTGTTGGAGTGATGTTCAATCTGCATATTACTCTTTTATTAGGTTGGATAGAGGCCTGGTACATGGGTGTGGGCCAGCTGGTTTTCCCTGAAGGGTGTCCCAGATCAAGTTGGGGGTCCTCTTGGGGAATGGGGCAGTCTGGGCGAGGGGCCTGTGGTGGTTTGTAGGCTGGTCTCACCCCCAGGTGACCCAAGTGGAGGCCCTGGTATCTGGAATTTATTTATCTTCTACAATTGAAACTTTGTAGCCTGGAGTGAAGCCAAGCCTTTGCTTGCTCTGTGGAAGCAGCCATTTTTGTTGGAATTTATTTATTTTCAATAATTGAAACTTTGTAGCCTTAAGCGGAGGTGAAAGCAAGCTAGGGCTACAGAAGCTTGGCTTCCTCCATCCCCAGGGGCAACTTTAGCCTCCTGCTCTCTCCAGCTCCATGGCTGCTGCCATTTCTGTTGGAATTTATGTATCTTCTATAATTGAAACTTTGTAGCCTTAAGTGGAGGCCTGGGCTGGCCAGGGTGTGTGGAAAGCCTGGCTTCCTCCATTGCTGGGGAAACCCTAGCCTCCCTTTTGCTCTCTTTGTGGCCGCAGCCAGCTTGCTTGGGTTAATTTGCATACTTGCTCCTGATTGGCTGGTGGGCATAGAGAAGTGATGGTTAATTTGCATATTAATCTTTTATTAGATAGGACATATAAAATACAATTAAAGGGACTGCATTCTGGACCCCAATGAGAGTAAACTATGTGTTAGAGTCATCTTATGTAGTACTTGGGAGTAGTATAATACATGATAAACATGTTTCTCCTCTTCTACCATTCCACTATTGTGAACTGTTCATTATTTGCATACTTCCATTATTATCATGCTTCTACAACATAACACCATAAATATAGATTTACTCTTTAGTCACCTCAAATAAGCTAAACATTTCTAGATGGAGAGGTATTTTCCATTTTTCTTTTCTATTTCTGTAACCCCAGTACAGTGAACCCCTGTCCATTTTATGTGTTCCCATGCTAATAGTCACATGCCTGTTTAGTACATAACCATTATATAGGGTGTGGCAAAATTAGGTCTACAATTGTGAGTACACAAAATGCAGTTTATTCTTGTATCATTATTATTTTTTTCATTATTTTCCATATAAACAATAATAACCCTACTTTTGTCCCACCAGTATTATAATTTTCTGATTAGAATCTGTGTCTTCTGAAAATATGTAAAATCACTGAGGGTAGAAATGCAGGTTAAAGATAATCAATTCATTTCCTAGATAAAACCATGCTCTCATGTCACCACCATTTCCTATTTGAGAGGTGCATATGGTGCCCAAATCTGAGAACACTCTGGTGAAAATTATGAGTGTTCTCTCTGGGACTGTGGAGCTCATAATTTGAGTTTCTCTTAATTCAGGTGAAACCTTAAAATATCTAATAATTGTTAATTGCAAATAAAGCCAGACTGCATTAGTAGTTTGGGGAGACATAATATATCTATATTCTCAGGGATTATTATTCATTTGGAGAAAAAAATGTATGAAATGACATTGAGCAGGACAGCATTAATAAGGAATTTTAGACATGTATCTTAAATTATGAGGCAGAGAGTGAAAGAATATGAGGTGGGAGAGGCAGATGAAAGGTCAGGTTCTAGAGATATAGTAAGAACGTAATGATTTATATTCCAGATTAGTGCTTTTCAAATCTATGTGAATTATCCAAGGTAATTGTTAAAAGTATGATAAAAACCTCTAGAGATGCTGTTATTATCAAGAAGCACTGTGAGTGATTCCTATCTTCAGTCAAGATTGGGAAAACTGTTTTAGATGACTGTGAGCCATGAAAAGGGTTGTTTTTTTAAAAGATCTTAATTGATAAATAATTTAAATACCATAAAATTCATCTGCTTTAAATGTAAAATGGCCTGATTTTAGTAAATTCATAGTGTTATGTAATCATCACCACAATACCATGTTAGAATGTTTACATTACCCCAAAGAGATCCCTCGTCCTCACTGCAGTCACTTCATATTCCCCCCTCTATCCCTCAAAACAATATACTTTCCATCACTATATCTTTGCTTTTTTAGATACTTCATATGAATAAAATCATATGATTTGTGACTGACTTCTTATAATGCTTTTTAGTATCAGTAGTTTATTATTAATATTGCTGAAAAGCATACCATCGCATGAATATACACTATTTTGTCTATTAATTTGGCAGTTCAGGAATGTTTATGCTGCTGCCATTTTGGATATCATGAATAATGCTGCTATAAACATTTGTAAACAGGTTATATGTGAACATATGTTTTCATTTCTCTTGGGTAGATTTCTAAGAATGGAATTTATGCTTTACTATTTAGAAAACTGCCACTAAGTTTTTATGGTGATTGTACCATATTATATGCCAATTAGCAATTTATGGAAGTTATAGGATCTTTACAATACCATTAACAATTGGTATTGGGTGATTTTTTTATTTATAAATGTGAAGTGTGCCTTTAATTTGAATTCATAATGACTAAATGTGTTGAGTATTACATGTGCTTACTGACATCCATTTATCATTAGTGATAAAACATCAATTAAAATCATTTTTCCATTTTTTATGTTCCAATATTTTAATTTTTTCCAGTTTTATTGTGACATAATTGACATATAACATTGTGTAGGTTTAAGGTGTGCCACAGGATGATTTTATATACTCAGACATTACAAAATGATTCCCACAGTCCCAACTGCTCACCTGCCTGCCTTCCTGATTGCCCCTAACCACTCTCCTACCAGTCTTATCAATGCCTGACTGCTCTCCTGCCAGCCCGATTGCCGCTAACTGCCTTCCCCTGCAGGTTTGGTTCTTCCCAACTTCCTTCTCCTGCAAGTCTTGTTCCTGCCCAACTGTCCTCCCCTGCAGGCCTGGTTGCCCCCAACTACCCTCCCCTGCAGGCCTGATGGCCCCCAACTGCCCTCCCCTGCCGGCCATCTTGTGGTGGCCATCTTAAGTCCACATAGGAGCAGCCATCTTTGACCACATAGGGGTGGCCATCTTGTGTGTTGGAATGATGGTCAATTTGCATATTACCTCTTTACTATATAGGATAGGCATTATGCTGTGCATTAGATCCTCAGAAATTATTTATCTTATGTCTCAAAGTTTGTATCTTTGAAACAGTATCTCCCCAACATCCCTCACATATCCCCTACTCCCCAGGCCCTAGCAACAACCATTCTACAATCTCTTTCGTTGATTTTGACTTTTTTAGATTCCGATATAAGTAATATCATGCAGTGCTTGTCTTTCTATGTCTGACTTAGTTAACTTAGCATAATGCTCTCGACAGCTATCCATGATTTTGCAAGGGTCAGGATTTCCTTCTTTTCATGACTGAATAATATTCCATTGTATATTATGCTTTCATCCATTGGCACAAACTTAGGTATTTTCTATATCTTGGCTATCATAATTCTGCATTTGCAGATATCTCTTCTAGGTCCTAATTTCATTTTCTTTAAAAATAAGCCCAGAAGTGAATTGCTGGGTCATATGATAGCTCTATTTTTACGTTTTTGAGGACCCTCCATACTCCTCCATAGTGAATGTGCCAATTTTGTTGATGCTGTAACTTCACTGGAAACCTGAACTTCCAGAAAGACTTTCTCGACCAGGGGTATCTGTCTGACCTTATTCTCTATGAGTTCCTGGACTTCAGTTAGCACAGACTGGGTCCACTGCAGAGTTCAAACTCGAACCTAGGTCAATATGTCTATTACCTGACACTCAATTGAGGGAGGCTCCTCCTGGGTCCCTTTGCATATGGTGCTGGATCCCACAGCTCCCACAAAGGCACTTTGCCATGAAAAGATGTCAAATTGTTGTCGAGTGGAGGATAGGAGTGTGGGACTATTATTCAGCTCTGTTCCTGACATCACGTCCTGTTTACCAAGATTTTACAGAGTTGTTTTCTTATTCAATTGTGAGAGTTTTTTTTTTTTTTTTTTTTACATATTCTGAATACGAGTCTTTTATTAGATTTGAAAATATTTTCTCTAGGCATCTGTCTTTTTATTTTCTTGACAGTGCCTTTTGAAGCATAAAAGTTTTTACTTTGGTAAAGTTCAATTTATTACTTTTTCTCATGAATCATGTGCCATGTATCTCTGTCTAATTCAAGGTCTCAAAGATCTTATTCTTTTCTTCTACGATGCATATAATCTTTCTCTTGCATTTAGGTCTCTGGGCCATCTGGGGTTGATTTTTATGGATAGTGCATGGTAAAGACCTAAATTAATCTTTTTGCCTATGTGAATATCCATTCATCTTAGCATCATTTATTGAAAAGATTATCTATTCAACATTGAACACTTTTGGTGTAGTTGTTAAATCAATTGACCATAAAATCTTAGAGTTAAGTTTTGCACTCTATTGTTTTCCATTTTCTAGCCTTATGTCTATTTTTAAGCTATGTTAAGAATATGCTGGCTTTAGCCTTTAATGATCACTGCACTTTTAAATAAGTAGTGGAATCAGTAATTTAAGTCTTTCGACTTTGTTATTAATTTTCAACATTGTTTTGTCTATTTTATTCTTTTTTGCTTTTATAAACTTTAGAATTACCTTCTCCCTTGCTAAAAAAAGAGCCATGTGACATCATGATAGGAATTGTGCTCAATCTATAGATCAATTAGTGCATATAGGCTATCTTAATAATTTTGAGTCTTCTAAAACATGAGCATGGACGATCTCTCCATCTGTTCAGAATCTTTAGTTTTTCTTTGTAACATTCTGTTATTTTCAGTACACAAGTCTTGCAAGCATTTTGTTAAATTTAGTCTTAATTATTTTACTATTTTTGGTGCTATTTTGGATGAAGTTATTTTCTTAATTTCAATTTTTTTAAAACATGCACTACCTGATTATTTAATCAGGGCACTGACCTCTTTTGCCTTTAGGCTGTCAAATAAAAAGTGACAACAGTCATTATTGATCACTTTTAGATACTATATAAAAACAATCAATATTTTCTATATGCACCTTTTATCCTGTAACCTCGCTGAATTAGTTTATTGGTTCTAGTAGTTTTGGGTGATTTTTTTTTTCCCTTCTTGTGAACATGGAAGCATTTTAAGAAAGGGAACAGCATAGTCAAATTTGCATTTTAAATAGATAATTTTGCAGCTGCAAGAAGGATGTATTTGAAAGAGGAAGTGCTGGAGAAAGAAGATTATTTTTTAACACAGTTGAAACGGTTACTGACATCAGAAACCTAGCAGGAATATTTACCAAGAGTAGGAGTCGACCAGAAAATGAATTAAGAAATATAATTGCTTTTTTTTTTCACAGAAATTGACCTGTTTATCTTAAGAAAATTGCTTTAAGCTGTCTTTTGAATTAATTACATTCATTGTACTGATTAAAGCTTATAAACTTCTGCTTCTACTAATGGAAGACTGTGCATGATGGAGCAGCTCTGTTTATTTAGAAAATCACAAATGTTAACATTTTTATTCACTTATGACCTAATTCAAAAAGGATAGATAAGAATTAAGAGTTTGGAACAGGAGGAAAGTTTGGTCTCAGACATTAATATATGTTTTGTCCCCTAGTTTTAGAGGGGCTAACTCAGTATATTTGGCAAGTTCATAGGTTTAGAGCAGCAATTTTCAACCAGTGTGCCAAATTTTTTAAAACATGGATTCCCTTACTATTTACTAGTTAGGGCACTGACCTCTTTCCCGTTAGGCTGTCAAATAAAAAGTGACAACAGCCAACACAATAGCCATCTGGTGTGAGTGAATCAAAATTAAACCTATTTTTTTATTTTTTATTTTTTTAGTCAGATCTGCAAAAAATATATTTTTTAAATTTTTTGTCATTTCATTTATATGGTTATTTTTGTATGTGTTTCAGTCATCTTATTTGTAAAATTGTTAGTGGAAGTCATTTTAGTTTCAGGATTATATTATCTTCTTCCAGAGAGAATATCTATTTGTCCTGGCCATGTGTCTGAAAAAATAGCAATCCTCAATAACTTCTGTCCAAACAATTCCTGGAAAGATCTATCATTGAGAGATTATTTCTTCTAGACTTCAGAGTCTCAGCTCCAAATGAGGAGGATTTGCCCAAGACAAAACATGTTTCTACAAGAAAAGATCCTAATAGATATGTTTCTTCTAACTCTATCAATGTCAACCCAGGAATTATTATATATAGATTGTTTATGGGACCATATTCTAGTCCTATATAATAAAAGGTCAGCGACCAAACGGCAGAATGACCAGAACAACCTGTTGACTAGTCGACCAGTCACTATGACGCACACTAACCACCAGAGAGCAGATGCTCAATGCAGGAGTTCCCCCTGGTGGTCAGTGAACTCCCACAGTGGGTGCAGCGTTCCCACAGCAGGCCACATCCTTCCACCAGTGCACCAATCCCATGCACCAGGCTTCTAGTGACAGTATATGAGGCAACTAGCTTGGACTTTTTAAATGACACTTTATGCATATTGTTAAATAATATTTCTCATATATTAAATTAACAAAGGCAAAATAATCTTGGTAATATTTGAAAGTAATTTATTTCCTTTATCTTAGAAATAGATCACTAGATAAGACCTTCATCATGAAAAACTTTCAAATAACAAATATTATTTTTTAAGCTTAGTTCATTAAAAATCTTATCTAATAAAAGAATACTATGCAAATTGACTGTCACTCCAACACACAAGATGGCCACTCCTATGTGGTCAAAGATGGCTGTCCCATGTGGACGTAAGATGGCTGCTACAAGATGGCTGGTAGGGGAGGGCAATTGGGGGAAATCAAGCCAGCAGGGGAAGGCAATTGGGAGGTTATCAGGCCTGAGGATAGGGCAGTTAGGGGTGACTAGGCCAGCAGAGGAGGGCAGTTGGGGGCAACCAAGCTGGCAAGAGAGGGCAGTTAAGGGCAATTGGGCTGGCAGGGGAGCAATTAGGCATTGATCAGGCTGGCATGGGAGTGGTTAGGGGGTGATAAGGCTGACAGTCAGAAGTAGGCAGGTAGGCAGGCAGGCAGGCAGGCAGGCAGGCAGGCGAGCAGTTGGGAGCCAGCAGCCCTGAATTGTGGGAGGGATGTCCCAGATTGGAGAAGGTTCAGGCTGGGCTGAGGGACACACACACACACACACACACACACACACACACACACACACCTGTGCACTAATTTTGTGCACCGGGTCTCTAGTATATAATAAGTCACCAAAATATGTACCTTCTAAACTCTCACAAGTATTGATAAAATTTTGAGTCAATATATATCTTAACTGAAGCAGATTACCCAGAAAGTAGGCATTAAAAAAAGAAAAAGAATCATAGGTCAGAATAATCAAGAACATTAGTTTACTGTAGATAAATGTAGTATCAAATTGCAATCACATCCATTGTTAAACAATTTCCTCTAATTAGCATCAAAATTAACATGGGTTTTTAGGAACACTTCAAAAATAAATGAATCATCTATATGCTAATATTAAGTATAAAAAATCACTTCGTGAAATTCTGTGGAAAACAAGTTAAACACTCATCTAGTGGCCATTCTCTGAGAGAAAAAGAGCAAGTAAAAAAAATCAATGATTACAACAAACTGATTCAAAAATTAAAAAACAACCAAAACATTATTTTACTTTTGTCCTTCTATAAAATGAAAGTCATACATAGTTATCAAATAGTGTTTATAGTATTATAACATCACAAAATAATCCATATCATTTATGTTTTTTTTAAAACAATCCTTAGTTAAAAAAAAAAAAGATTGGAATTTGAATTTAAAAGTCTTGGATCTATATCCTTTATGCATATTTTCAAAGCAAGTAATTTACATCCTGATCTTCTTTGATCTGATTTATAAAATATTCAAGATGACTCCACCTCTTGATATAAAACCCACTTCATTCTAGCAGGGGCTTTGAGGTACAATATTAACACCATTCTTTTTATACTATGATTTTAGTATAAAGCTCTATAAGTTGTATTTGTTTCTTATTTTATCCAGATACTTAATATATCCTAATTATTCAGACTATATGACTTGCCAATTAAGCACAGAGGAAATATCATGAAATATGTTCAACATGCAAAATAATTATTTTTATTTTCATTTTATTACTTAGTATTTTTGAACAACAATCAAATGCCAGATACTGTTATCGGTAGAAAATACAGCTGTAAACCATTGGGGGGAAAATCCTCTGGCTTCACAGAACAGAATGTAGTAGAGGGAGAAAAAATTAATAAACAGAACAAAGATATATAATATACACTGTGTTGAATGGTTGTGTGCTATGGAGTGACAGCTGAGAATAGGGATTGGGAGTAATTAAGTAGGGGCTATTCCAATTTTAAATAGGATGATCAGGCCTAGCCTCACTGAGGAGGTGATAGCTGAATGAAGCCTTGAACGAGTTGAGAAAGCAAGTCAAATGGTAGGAGGACAACTTTCCCAGGCATAGGAAATAGCCAGTGCAAAATCCCTGAGGGAACTTCCTGAAATGTTGAACAGCAAGAACACCTGGTGGTGGGATAGAGTGAGTGAGCTAGAACATGGCAGATGAGATCAGACAGATAAAAAGAAGGAGACAGATGTTACACCTCAGCTAGTTTAAAACTTGGGCTTGTACTTTGAGATGGGCACTTCAGAGATTTGAATGGATATAAAACTAACAGGACTTACCTTTTATCCAAATCAGAATATCATTTGCTATTCCTGGTGAGATACAAGGACCCAAGCAAGGAGACTATTTAGGAAAATCCTGTCTGATCCCCAGGTCTGAGATGAAGACTAATTAGAATCAAATTGTAGAGGTGATTATAGTGATTCAGTTCTACATATACTTTTGAAGATAAAATGGAGAGACTTAACTGCTAGACTAAATACAGAATGGGAACGAAATAAAACACTATAGTCTGGCCTAGGCCAATGGAAAATTGGCATTGCTGTTAATTGAGATGCAGAGGACTAAATGAAGATCATGAACTCAGTTTTGGACATATTAAATTTCTGATTTGGCAATATGAGTTTGCACATCAAGGAAAATGTCTAGATGAGAAATATACATTTTAATCATCAACATTTAGCTGATGTGTAAAGCAATGAGATGAAAGAGATAGTTCATGGTGTCAGTCGAGACTTCAGAAAAGGTATAGGAACTAAACCCTGGAGGATGAGGCATAACCAGTAATAAAGACTGAGGAGTGAGCAATGAAATAGGAGAAAAACCAGACAAGTGAGAAGCCCTAGAGCCTAATGAAAATGTTTACAGAAGAGAAATCTACTATACATATTCACAAACAGGAATGAAGGCAGAGAATTGATCATTACATTTGGCAATATGGAGGGTATAGATAATGTTCACAAGAGCAGTTAAAGTTGATTGAGTGAATACCTAACTGAAATGGATTCAAGAGAAATTATTAAAAAATAAGTGAACATAATTTAAAAAATACTTTTGCCGTACTGGAAAAGAAAAAAGCGGTGGTAGCTTGGTAGAGCAGGGTCATTACTAGATTTTTTAAATGGGATAAATATAAAACTATTTACTGCTCTTGGCTATAATCCATTAGAGATAGAAACATTGATGATGTAGAAAACAGAGAGGAATGCTTTATCCTGGAATAGCAAGAGAGGATGAGATCTAGAACACTTGAGAGGTAGCTGTCCTTTTTTATGAACATGGACAGTTCATAACAATATTTAATGAGCATGCTTCCATGTTTAAAACACTACTATTTGTTCCCATTGCTCTGAGGATAAAATTGGACTCCTTCCCTGACCAGTGTGGCTCAGTGGTTGAGGATCAACCTATGAACCAGGAGGTCATAGTTCTATCCCTGGTCAGGACACATGATGGGGTTTTAGGCTTGATTCCAGTGTGGGGTGTTCAGGAGGCAGCTAATCAATGATTCTTCCTCATCATTGATGTTTCTATCTCTCTCTCCCTTTCTCTTCCTCTCTGAAATCAATAAAAGTATATTAAATATATATATGGTTAGTGACCCTCCTTTTGAAGTGTATTTGTGGCTTTCCCAAGTAGAAATGGTTCTTCCCCAGTTTTACATGACTTGCTTCAGTCTCTTCTCTGGTACCAATCATCTAATCCTCACTTATTGTTCACTATTTAGGTACCTGGGCTTCTAACAAGGTACTTACTCTATAGGTTTACACAAAAATAATCCTAAGCAAGCTCCTCCTCCTTTTTAAACATGTTTTTATTAAGTTCAGAGATTTCAGAGAGAGGAAGGAAGAGGGACAGAAGCATTAATGAGATAGAATATCAATTTGCTGTCTCCTACATGCCTCCTACTGAGGACTGAGCCCACAACTGGGCATGTGCCCTGACCAGGAATAGAATAAGCAATCATCTCTTGCTGCAAGGACAATACTCACCCAACTAAGCTGAACCGTGGGCCAAGCTCCCCTTCTGAGGGTCCCATTGGCTCTTCAAAAAATCACCAACTTTTGTACTGACATTGGAGTTCTTACAACTCGCCTGATATATGGACTCTTTAATCTACCATGGAGGCAGAATATCTCAGGCTACATCTGACTTCCTTCATCTCCATCTCGAAGGAAACAAACATCAAGCTCTCTGAATGTTTTCCCTGAAGACCTTCTCATTTAGTTACATTGGACAGGAACCACTCAGCCCTCATACATGGAGTGGTAGATTATACACAGCAAAGCAAAAGCTCTCTAAGAAAACCCCATCCCTTTGAGCTTTACCACCTCAAACTTTAGAATCTTAAAATGGAGTCTGAGTTATTGCTGGACTTAGTAGGACTATATCTTAGCAAACCCTGCAAGTAAAGCATTACACCTCACTTATTTAGCCTCCTCTCAATAGAAAGAAAGATTCCCATTTTCATATGTGGATACTTAAATGAAACATTGCCTGGCATTGTGGGAGAGTTCAGAAATGTTAGCTATTGCTATTATCTTACTTAACATTTAAAGAGTGGCCAGATGAGGAGTTACATATATAAAAAATTTAGAGAAAAAATAAAATAATTTTAAAACCAAGACAGTTTGGTATCATAAAAATCAAGAGAGTTGGTGTTTTGTTGTTTTGTTGAGAAGGTAATAATCACAGTGTCAAATTTTATGGTGAATTTTAATAAAACAAAACAACCTCATTCATTAATTGGTTAATGGAGACTTAATTTTGAGCAGTGAGTTAGAGGAAAAGCCAAACTGCATTTGCTCAAAGAGTAAATAGAAGGTGAGGACAGACAAGTTGGGAAATAAGTTTACAGAAAAAGAAAAGTTAGATTGGGGAGACTGTTTTTGTTTTTATTATTGGCATTGTACTTGTCATCATTTTACTTTTAAGGAATAGATTTTAATGTTACCCCAAAAGCCAGAGCCAGTTGTGTGTGTGTGTGTGTGTGTGTGTGTGTGTGTGTGTGTGTAAGAGAGAGAGAGAGAGAGAGATAGAGAAAGAGAGAGAGAGAGAGAGAGAGAGAGAGAGAGAAGAGGAAGCTGAAGATACCAGAGACAGGGGAAAAAGTAATTAGAGGAGATGAGTAGGAGGGATCAAGGATTTAGAGTAAAGTATTAGTCTTAAGCAGAAAAGGCAATGCTTACCGTATTTGCCAGCGTATAAGACGATTTTTTGGCCCTGAAAAATATGCCTCCAAGTGGGGGGTAGTCTTATACGGCGAGTATATAACAAACTCTGTATTTTGAGTGGAAATGTTAGGGGGTCGTCTTATACCCAGTCGTCTTATACGCCGGCAAATACAGTATTTTTCAGGGCCAAAAAATCGTCTTATACGCCGGCAAATACGGTAATATTAGAGAATATAGGAAATAAAAACAATTATGGGTGTAAATAAGTGTATAGTGGTATGTGAGAAAAGTGTGTATATTGAAGGACAACAAACCTAGTAGCCTAGAAAAGAAATGGTTATGGAGAAATAAGGACATTAGAATTTCAAGATAAAATAATTAATAGCATTGCTTGGCACAAAAATGCAAGGGGCATGGAGAAAGAAAGGGGATTGATAGATTTTAAAAACGCATCCATTGACAGCATACCGAAATGCAGTTTTAGAAGAATTGTGATAATAGAAATCTTATTGTAAAGGTTAAAAAAAGAGATAGAAATAATGAAAAATAAAAGCTTCAAGTGAATACCATTTCAGTTGCCTGGGCAAGAAAATAGCCAACTGGTAGAAATAGCCATCAAGAAAATAGAATGACTACAATAAAAGGTAGTAAAAAATGCAGCATCTTTCTCTGACAATAGCAAGGGGAAAAAATGGCCTGTTGCTTAGTGTGGTAGCATTAGGTTTCCCTGAAAAGCTCGAAGCTCAACCCAGATTCCATCTTCTCAGCACAATAGGAAAGAATGTTGTTTGACTTAATCAAGAAACACATCAGAGTGGCCTTTGAGGAAGTGGAGAATTTGGGAAAAGTATTTATAAGAGTGTAGTTAAGATTTAAAAAACAAAACAAAACAAAACAAAACAAAAAACACCCACACAAATAAATAATAAAAGGACTTGCAAACTTAGATTAATATTTTGGGCAGTAAGGATTTTAGTGCTTTCACTGTGTGCCAATGTTCATCATTACTCAATCAAATTGTGCAGTTAAGGTTGGCTAATAATGGTGATAACACCTATGGTAATAATAACAGCATAGATAGTGGCTTTTAACATTTATTGAGCATGTACTATCTATGAGGCATTGAATTGGTCATTTGACATGTTCCAGTTCATTTATTTATCGTAATGATCCTATAAGGCAGGTTCTATCATTATTTGAATTAACTACTTTGACCAAAGTTATTGAGCGGTAACTAGCAAGCCAAAAAGATATGTAGGTAGTGTGCCTCTAGAATAAAAGTAACTTCTGTCGCTCTCAGCAAGTTTTACTTAAATATTTTGCATTTTAAAATGTCAAAATATTAACTGGAGATTATTATGTGAAGTGAAATAAACCAGTCAGAGGAAGACAAATACCATATGATCTCACTTATATGTGGGATCTAAGGAACAAAATAAACTGTTGAACAAAACATAACCAGAGGCATGGATGCACAGAACAGATCGACAGCTATAAGAAGGGAGGGCAATGGGGGAGTGGATGAAGGAAGGTGAAAGAATTAACCAAAGAACATATATGCATAAACCATAGACACAGACTACAGTGCAGTGATGGCCAGAGGGAGGGGGAGTGGTGGTTGGGCAGAGGTGGGCAAAGGGGGAAATGGGGACATCTGTAATTAGTGTCAACATTAAATATAGAGTTAAATAAATAAATAAAATGTCAAAATAAAAACCTATCTCTCTTCTCCACAAGTAGCTTCTTTTAATTTAATTCATCTTCAGAGAATATATGAGTATATGAGAATATATAAGTTTATGAAAAACACCTCCTGACATGTTATAATGTTCAGGGGTTCTGAAGCGCATACACAAAGCTCTTTTCAACCAATCCTGAGAGAAGATATCATCCCTTCTTCCAATTAAGGAAACAGAGTTTCAGAGAAGTCAAGTTAGGCACCAGTGGCTCCTCAGCTAGTATGTGGAAGGACTCCAATTCAAATTCAAATCTTCCGCTTGACCTGCATGGCTCAGTGGTCTACCATTGACCTATGAACCAAGGGATCATGGTTTGATTTCCAGTCAGGGCACATGCCTGGGTTGTGGGCTTGATCCCCAGTGAGGGGTGTGCAGGAGGCAGCTGATCAATGACTCTCTCTCATCCTTGATGTTCCTATCTTTCTCTCCTTCTCCCTTCCTCTCTGAAAGCAATAAAATATAATGTAAATAAATAAATAATCAAATCTTCCAACTCAAGTCCAAAGCCTTGGCCATTCAGTTCATTACTAGTGCTTGTTGGGTTTTTTTTTTTTCTTCTCCTCAATATTCTTTCTATTTGTATTGTTTCTATTATATTCAAGGTTCACAATCCTATTTTAAATTCCTATATTTCACCAAAACTGACACATTACTATGACAATGTTTCCCTAACATAATGATTACCTAAACAACTCTTTTAGCATAGATTACACAGCATTATTTTAGCAATAGGTGATTTGCACTTATGGTCCCTGCTTCGTCCCTCCCTGTAGTTTTTCCATGTAATTTTGTGTTGCTTTCCACTTGGTCTCTGGTCTGGGCCAAGTGATATTAGCAAAATATACCCAAGAAGAAGCTTACAGAGCACTTGATTGTTTCTCCTTTGCCATGACCATGAATAATCTGGCCTATTGCAGGATTAAACGCATACATAGAGCTGAGTGACCCCAATTGGTCTAGCTAAGGCCATCTATATCAGACAATGGCCAGTATAACTAACCATGCCAACCTTTAGCTAACCAGTGGCATAAGTGAGCACAGCCAAGATCCACCAATCCAAGTCAAGATCACCTGAATTTCATAGACCAATATTTTTGCAAGACACTGAGCTTTTGTGTTGTTTGTCACACAGCATTATTTTAGCAAGATAGCTAATACATGAATAGTATGCAATGTATCCTAATTCAAACATCAGAATAATATTTCTTCATTATTACCTTATCATATCACCAGTTAATTCATAATTTTACTAATCATCCTGTAGACAAACTCCTGTTTTTAGCTGTCACCATACATATGAACAGGCCACACTCCTCCCACTGATACTATAAAACATTTCATTCCTACCCTACAACCCTTCAATAATCAAATCTGTTGTTATTCTCATTTAATTCCTACTCTCTTAAAGAAAAAAGAAAAAGAAGAAAAGGATACTGTGAATATTAGGAAACCCAAAGCCTAACCCTGAAAGCAGAGTACAGGCTGAATTTCTATCCCCCAAAATGTCCTTGAACAGAGCCCTATGCAAAACACTACTACTTCACATGAAATACCCTTGAGTTATTTCCAACCTTTTCCTAAAAATAACTTTCTAAAATTGCTTTCCACATGAAACTTTCTGCTGTTAATCACAATCAATATTATATCTCAAATATTTCCAGTACCTCTATAATCTTTTACCATATTAATTTTGATCCACTTTACATATTTTTCGCTAAGCAACTGTATCCCCTACATTCTCTGGAAGCCAAATTATATTCCTTTATTTCTAGTCCTTTTACAAACATATGTAACCATTTAATAATATACAGGAGGCCTTCAATAAATGTTAAATAAAATAATAAAAATTAATTTTAAACTTTTATATATGATTTTTTACAATAGAAATCTCACTGTCTTTAATTTTTCTTTAAATGTTATTAATAAGCATATTAGTAATTAACAAATATTTATCCTGATTTCAAAGATTGTTAAACTGTTCATCAATATTCCTAGCAAGTTGTTCTAATTCCCATTGACCTACATATGTAGAAATTAGTTTATCTTTTGGCATTCTGGATAAAACAGACACAATCACTTTTTATATAATGCTTTACAAATTCATTAATTTTTACTTACATTATTATTTACATTCTTTTCTTTAATCATCATAAACTATTATTTGAGGTATTCGTATTAGCCACTTTTTGTAGTATGGAAATCTGAAGTCCTGACTCAAGTTATGATGTATGGTAAAGTCACAATACCAACCAAATCTTCCCATTTTAAATGTATTGCTTTTTCTACATTAAACCATATACATTTACTTCTAGTTTTACCTTGAAAGTACTTGCTACTGTTACTCTACTGGTTTGAGAGGGTTGTAGATGATTGACATATGTGCTTGCACCCAAGGAGTCTACAATCTAGTCACCTAATCAGATATCTTAATGATAATATGGTAGATAATAAGGGTAAGGAACACAGAGGAAAAATAGTTGGGCATTCAGAGAAGGCTTCTGGGAAGATATAAAGGCTAGGCTGGGATGAGAAGTGACTCAAAGATACTGAGGAAAACACTATAAGCCAGCTACAGAAAACCAGAAAATACAGAGAGATTGAAAATTACTTAAGAGATTTAAGACAGTATGGCCCAAAGAGCACTAAATTCAGAGATGAGGGAGAAGTCTTCATCTATGAGAATTCTCAGGTGTCTGGGTGAGGAATTCAAGCAATTTAGGTTGAGGAATTGGAGACAGATGACTGAGTTTGAGGCACACTGAATCTGAGGTTCTGTGGAACATGTAAATGGATCTGTGGAACATATAAATTTCTAAAAAAAAAAATGAGTGTGTAGTTTAGAAATATCAGGCCTGGAGATGTGGAATAGTTTTAAATTATGAGTATTATTTAAACACATTTATACCCACTCATATAGTGAAGAACTAATTATTGATGCATTGTTCATAAAAGAACGATGAAAGAAGTAACTAAAGCAAAACACCAAATTATCAATACCTAAAAGTATTAGACAGGCAATTTTTACAATGATGTGTCATAAAGTTTGACTCTGCTTTGAATTTTCTTCCATATTTGCTAAAATAATTTTCACTTGCTGTATTTATAGTAATTTTCAATTTTACATGCTTTATTTCTGCCTTAAAACTCACATTTATGGTAATCATTTTCTCCATCAAGATAAATGCCAAATGCAGTGCCACCAAAGAGTGGAGGTATATTGCTTACAAAATATTGAAAAAGATTCAAAGATAGCAATTAAAGAATACTCTATTACTTAGAGGACACTTACAGCCCTTAAATTACAGAGTAGGTAATTAAAATGACAGGACTATCATTTAAGAACCTGTGGATTACTAGGAGTATTTGGTATTTATAATTGTAAAATGCAAAACAATATTAAAGAAATGTGTCGCCAAAACCGGTTTGGCTCAATGGATAGAGCATCAGTCTGCGGACTGAAAGGTCCCAGATTCAATTCTGCTCAAGGGCATGTACCTTGGTTGCTTACACATCCCCAGTGCGGGGTGTGCAGGAGGCAGCTGATCAATGTCTCTCATCGATGTTTCTAGCTCTCTATCCTTCTCCCTTTCTCTCTGTAAAAAATGAATTATATATATATATATATATATATATATATATATATATATATTAAAGAAATGTATCAAAGTATTTGTAGAACAGATTGAAACTATGTGCATCTAAATGTACAGGTTCATAATGCCTAGTATATAATTCCCAAACCTATACACTCTATAAACTGATATTTTGTTGTATGTTGCAAACTTGATTGGTGGCAAAACGAAGCCTGTACTAATATGAGACATTTATAGTGTTTATTTTTCCATACAATAGAAATATTCATAGAATTATCTTCAGATATGTAAATGTATATTTATGGGATTCTATCCAAAATCCATCTGCAGGAGTATTCCATAATACCGTGTTTCCCCGAAAAATAAGACCTACTTCACGGAAACATAATACATTTCCTGAAAATAAGACCTAGCGCATCTTTGGGAGCAAAAATTAATATAAGACACTGTCTTATTTTCGGGGAAAGAGGGTATTTGTTACATATATACAAAACACTAAGGAAAATTCTGAATTCTAAAACACCTGGCCCCAAAGTGTTTGGATAAGAGATTGACTAAAATTCAAAACTTAAAATTTTAGGTCATGTTATAAACCAGATATTCAACACAACCTAATTTTTAGAATTAAAATATTTCATTCTTGTACCTTTAAGAATAAATTTATATATACAATATTATTATGTATGAAAACATTTCCAGTTTTTTTCCCCAAAAAATATCTTGTTCTAGTACTTTCTATTTTCAGCATCCTTATGAAATAATCACTCATTTTTGTAAAGATAGAGAAAAAATTCAAAAACCCAAAATATTCTTAGAGTCACTTTGATAGAGTTTGGACCCAAATCAATACCATCAGGCTTGAATAAAATAGAAAAAGATAAATATAGGAGGAGTACAAGTATATTCGTATACTTAGGACGAAAGATTCAACTTCCAAAAGCAGAAGGGACAATGGGAACACAGGTAACATTTATGCAATTCAGTTATAAGTTGACTACTGTCCCAGGACATACTGAAAGGATGTTGAAGCTGCTCCCAAATATAATACAGCCCTATGCTTCTTATAAGGAAACCCTCTATCCAGAAAGAGAAATGATTGGCCCAGTCTATGCTTGTCACAGAAGATAATGAATAATATGTTTGGTTCAGGGACCACCCTTTAACAGCAGCATTGACCAACTCACATAACCCTAGTGAGGAGTAAGCATGTTGTGATAACTCTAGAAATTACCTTGTGAAAAACAATTGCAAAGACTGAAATGTCTAACTTTAAGAATAAAATTATTGATGAAGTTTTTGAAACGAATCAACTCATCCTGTGTAATTAGGTGAGAGTTACTGGAAATATAACTGTATATCGAAGCAAGACAAGCTGACTGAAAATGAAAAGTCTAGGACAGGTGTTATCCATATAGAGTTATGGGATTCCCTAATGGGGTGTAAAAAGGTTCTAGGTGGTCCTTTCCATTCTGATAGTGCTCAGTACCTCCACACCACAGTGCAAGTTAATAATACAGCTGGGTTTAGAATTTCATCAACTTTCAATATATACATTTTAATATTTATGAAAGCATAATATTTACAAGATATAATTTCACAGAGAGAAGTAAACTCTTCAACATTAGCTATATTGTACGTAAAGCACAGGACCAATTTTTTGTATATTATACAGAAATATAGTTATATATTGGAAGTGATTATTAAAAACCTCATTCACTTTCTATGCTCTTTTCCATACTTCAAATAAATACAAGTATGCTACTCTTAAATAATAAATTTAACTTTCATTACTAACTTTGTATATAAATAATCTGGGAATTCTTAAAATTTCATATTTTTATAAAATGATATTCTTGACAAAAATATTCTAAAAAATAACTCATCTAACAATTTTAAGTTTGTGAGAATAAGTGCTGAACTTCTGCCTTTTTTCTAATTTCCAAAATAGTTTATTAAAAGAAACTGGTTGGGGTGTTTTTGAGTGGAGAAGGCAATATATCAATAACTCCCAGAATTTTTAAGCAGGTGGTAGGCATTTTTAAAGAAATATTCCTAACACTTTCTAAAGAAAAATAATTAGTAGTTTTCCAAACTATTATCCCTTCCAAAGAGAGAGCACACAACTGAGAGCAGAAAGCACATACTTCCAAATGGCATGATTATGTTTAAAAAAGGAGATAAGAGAAATCAACTGTTCCCATATTCCGATGATCAACAGGTGATTTTCCGCCCCCACCAAAACATACAGACTAAATTAAAAAAGAAAAAGACCGGATAGAAACTCATGCTTCACACTTCCCATCACCAACACACCACAGTTTTCTTTGAGGCAAGGTTTTATGTGAATTAGTAACTATTCCTAATTTTTTGTTTCTCTCACCAAAACATACATACCATATATTATAAAGGGACATGTAATTATAAGAATGGAAATGAAACAAAGCTTCCTTAAGCCTTATCGTATTTTCAACTGCAGTTGGAAGGACCAATGCTACCAGGAAGCATACCTGTGGCAGGGCTGAGTTGAGCTGTCTCTGGAGCGAGTCTCTGTCGTAGATGACATCCTGCAGTCTTTGCTGGGCCAGGGAAAGACTTTCTTGGGTCTCGCGTAGGGTGTCTAGCAGACGGTCCCTTTCATCAAGCATATTCACCATCAGCTGCTCAAAATGGGAGTCTGAGTCCGAGCCACTGCTTTGGGACCCCCTTTGGCTCATTGGGGTGTCCTCATTAATCGTGGGCATCACTTCACACATCATTGCTTAAAGAAAGTAAAGGGGAGGGAAGTCTTAGTAAAGAAATGTTTTCCAGTAATGCTGCCCAGGCCTCAACCCAGCAAATGCTTTGCAGCACCTTAGCCTAATGGTCTCTTTTTTCCCTTATTCCAAGCAAACTAAATATTTTTATCTCAAAGAAAAGTGATTTTTTTCATGATTTATTCCACCTAATTCAATTTTTGGTAACATGTCACTACATTTGTTAATTGGCCACCTTCCTTCCCCTATAAATTTACAAATCCCTTATTGCGAATACCTTCGTGTTACCTTTATCTGTTATATATTGTTAACAACAAGCAGTGTCTGCCACTTAATGGGTGGGCAGTAAGTCATTGTTAAATGACTTCAATAATTCAATGAATTAATGTTCACTCTTTTATTCAGGAAAATGTACAAATAAGAGAGTATTCTGTTTATACAATAAACAGTTTTTATGTTTTTATCTTATCAACATTTTTTCACACCAATTTGAAGCTTTTTACTTGAAAACTCCCATTTTCTTATTTTTACATGCTCTCCCCCTAAATTCCTGAAGTAGACTACAAGGCAAAATGACCGAATTAAATATAAGCTTTATGGAATAGAGTGAGGTGCATACATTTGTTTAGATTAATATACTACTAATTTCACTAAATATTCCTTTGTTTCCCGTGAGCTTCATTGTCTGATTTTCATCCAAACAATAGAAATTAACACTTTCAAATAGTCCACAAAACAGATACCATAAATTACATTGGTCAATGCGGTAACTTCACATCTCAGCTGCTAATCAGAGGCCACCAGTCACGAAATAAATTAACTGCACGGGATATTTAAAAAATAATAATGTATTGATTTATTTTAAAATAGACAACACAGACATGGAGATACAACACTGATCTATTGTGCGGCATTTTAATAATCAGAAATTATCTCTTTTTCTCATTTATGCGCTGTCTTATATTTTTAGAAGAATCAAACACATCTCAGTGTCAGCTGTTGTCCTGAGGCCAGAAGCTATTAATTAGAGGGCTTGGTTTTGGAGAAGGCTGCTGTGGAAAAAGGCTGGTTTGGCTGTTGATCCTGAAGCATTCTTTGGTTTTATAATGCAAGGTCAATTCATTTTTCTGCCTACATGTTCCCGTCCTTGGGGGAAATGTTGATGATGATATTTTCAAATAAAATGTCAAGACTTAACAGCTCAATAGTTAATTATTTTTATGTAATTCTTTCTACAAATTGAGTTATTGAGGAGAGAAATTCAATGATCTGTAAATGATTTGATCAGGGCTCACCAAAAGCTAGGAGAAACTTTCAGAAAGATAAGAGGGAAGTACTTTTGTCACTGATACCCTATGTAAAAAAAATTAAGGAGGGTGATTTTTAGAATAATTCAAGATAATGCTTTGAATTATGTATCATTCAAAACACTGGACTACCTGTAGGTAAGAATTTGACTTGTTCAATTTCTTTTTCACCCTAAAAATAAATAACAAGGTAGATACAAAAGATGTACTAATGCACACACACACACACACACACACACACAAACAAGTTGTTACTATTGTTAGGTACTTAATGATACAATTAAAATATTATTTGTACTTTTTTATTTTGAATTTTATTCAAATACTATCACAAAGATGGAATAAAAAGACTCCTAAATTTACAAATTTTCTTTACCTTGATTGAAAGGAAATTACAAAACAAAAAAGTGTTCCAACACATTTGAATATTTAAAACGATTAGTTTACTTGCCATGAATGACATACATACTGAACAGCTGTGTCATTCTGAGAAATCATTACCAGGAGCCAATGTAGAATTTTTTTGTGTGTTTTTTGTTTGTTTGACATGTACAGTTACAACAAAATACTGGAAGAGAAAATGGTAGCATTGTGACAATTTGTGTCAAAACACTTGTAAGGTTTAAATTTTAGGATTACTTAAACATTATTAAATCTGTATTTTAAATTGTATCCTCTTGAAAGAAAGCCATCCAGGGGTGGGCAAACTTTTTGACTCGAGGGCCACAATGGGTTCTTAAACTGGACCAGAGGGCCAGAACAAAAGCAACCTGACCATGCTGGCACTCTCATCTTGGGCTGCTGGTGAAGGAGCGGAGGGGAGAGCAAGAGAACCCTCTGCTCTTTCGACTCCGCGGGCCAGATAGAACAGCCGAACGGGCCGTAGTTTGCCCACAGCTGCCTAGCCCATCTTCACTTTATATTCCAATGAAAACACAACTCCATTGATTAACTCCGTTATAATTTTCTCCTGAATATACTACCCTACTTCTAACAAAGACTTGTCACCAAGCTCTTAGATGGCTGTAAAAGCTGGGTTTTGATTAAGTCCAAAGATGCTATGATGAGAAGAAGCACCTTGGGGACTTCAGAAAGTCTATTAAATCTACACTCAAGAGAACTGGATTCCATTTCACTCCTGTAGCATGTGAACCAGGGAAAGTCACTGCACCTGTCAAAACTTCTATAAAGTCGGGTTAATAACCTATGCTTTTAAAAAAGTGTTCTAACACTCTAATTGTACACCTGACTGAGATTACACAGTAAAATAATAAAGGGCTTTTACAAATACAAGTATTTCTTTTTATTGTAAAACACTCATCTTTTCAAAAAGAATATTTTGGTTTTTGATTCATATTTTCATGCCTAAAGATTTAACTTCATTGGGTACTCTAAACTCTCCACATTCAACTTAAAAAAATCAAACTATGCAAAAAATACTTAGGAAATAAGATAACTACATGATGCTTTTCTTAATCAGCAGTCAACCCAAATAAATACATCTGAACTCTTCTCAACAAAACTGGGACTAGGATATTTCTACACACAAAAAAGAGACACTTTTATGAACTACTTTAGCTTCTTGCAATAGAACTGAGATTCTAATATAAATTACAAAATATTTGCATAATCCTTAAAATATAATATAACCTATTTCTTAAATGCACATTTCAGGAATTAAAAGCAATTCAAAATAGACAATCAGTGTAAGATTAAACACCCTCTCATAGAATAGATGGCATCTGAAGCAACTTGGACAGTCCAGAAGTCTATGGTCATTCAACCTCTAGTACATTTCATCTTCAAATACCACCTTTAACTTTTCTGATCATTTTCAAAAAAAATTGCAACTGCCTTGCATAGAATAATTCCTGAAAAACCAGGAAGGGGTTACTAACACTTTGCTTTGATATTTGCCTTTTCGTCTCCTCCTCTCCAAAGTCAATGGGATACACGGATTACGTTATCCTCTTCTAGATGTGTATGCCTTGTTCATTAAATTACTGAAGGTCTCAAGACCGTGTAGAGATTGTTGTATTTTAAAAGGAAAAAAAATAACAATAATACATTTGGTTGGTTTAATTACCCCAGTGCTTAAATTTAGCTTGAATAATTTTATACAAGGAAAACCAGCTCCCTTATTCTTAGCACATAACCTTGACTGTCTCCTAAATCTCTCAGATTTCAAAATAAAAGTTTGAATGCCCACCGGCGTCAGTACCCAAAAGCTTCAAGATCCAACGTGTCTCTTAGCAATATATACCATTTAAGCAATACCCACACAGATATATAGTGCTACAAAAGGCTTTTTTTAAAAAAATCTCAGTGAATCACGATATTTAGGCAGATCACCAGGATTTAGACCTTAGTAGAGGCAAAGATGAAATTATCTTCGGTAGTTAGTTTCTTCTGCAAAGATTGAGTTTTAAGAACTAACCCAGCTCCATCTCAGTTACACACACACACACACACACACACACACACACACACACGTAATTCCTTGAGAGAAACCCTAGCTATTGTCTAATTATGTTACATGAATATCCCTCCTCCTCCTTTTTAACTCTGAAATCCCCTGTCCTCGGGAAATCATACCTATCCGCCTCTAAGGAAGCATTCTGCACTTTCTTTACCCCCGGTGCCTCCGCAGCTGGCCGCGGAGCCAGATCACCTCCCAGGGCTGGACCGCTATCTCTGGGCCACACCCCCACCCCCTGAAGAAGTTGACTTCATCCTTCCCACACTCAGCATCCTTCATTCTGCCCAACGGGAGGGACCCGAGCCGGGAGGCGGCAGAGAGACAGGCGGAGGGATGGGAGTCCGGTGGGAAGCCAAAGGTACCGAGCAGGCAGTCATTGGCAAGGAGGAATTTGCGTCTCATCTTCCCTGGGGGCGGGGTGGGGCCCGGGTGGGGAGGGAGTTAAAAAAATAAATAAATACATAAAAGCGGTTCGGGGGGGAGAGACCGTGTAACTCGAGACAGTCATTGTACCTAAAGCCGGTAATCTCGGGTCCCGCTTCTTCTTCAATGGCTCAGTGACAGCCGCAGCCTCGGGCCGGTCGGGAGGGGAGGCTCACGCCCGGCGCTGCAGGGCCGAGCCCCCGGCGCCGGGGCCCGAAAGGCCGCTCAGCCCCGCGCGCGCCCCGCGCCCTCCGGAGCCCGCGGCGGCCGGGGGGCGAGGCAGCGGCTCCGCATCCTCCCGCCGCCCCGTCAGCGGCCGGAGGGAGAAGCGCCCGTCGGGAAAATGGCATATTACAAATTTTGCTTTGGGAAGCAGAGCTCGGTTCAGACCATTGTCAAAGGGAGGAGAGGGGGAGGCGGCTCTTAAAGCAGCAGCAGCCCCTTTGCCAGAGCCGCCCCAGCTCGGCGCGTGCAGGAGCGGGGAGCCGGGAGCCGGGAGCCGGGGGCCGGGAGCCGGGAGCCGGGAGCCGGGAGCCGGGAGCCGGGAGCCGGGAGCCGGGAGCCGGGAGCCGGGGGGCGGGGTGGGACCCGTGGAAACTTAATCTGGCGGCACTGCTCCCCCTCCAGGTCCAAGCCACCCGCAGGGTATCTCCCCAAACGTGAGCTTCAGGGGTGGGGTGAAAGGATGCTGAGTAGCTGGCAGGGAAGTTCTCCACCTCGTCCCCCTCGGGGGGCCCCTCCGGAGTGCACCGCGGACGCCCCAAGTGGGGAAGCTGCCGGGAAGCGAGTCCCCGGGGATGCGAGAGGCGGGACAGGTGCCCGCCTGGCCCCCAGCCTATTTCCGAGACACGGTGTCTCCTTTCACTAAAAAAAAAAAAAAAAAAAAGGCAATTCTTCTCTGGAAAGACAAGCGGTCCGGCAGTCCACCCCGCACGCCCAGTGCCTCCCCCCAGCCGCTTTGCACGCCCGCCCGCCGCCTGCACCCCGGGCCGGAGGACCCACCTGCTGGGCGCCGCTCCGGAGGCTACAGCATCTCTCCTCCTCGCTCGCCTCTCCGCCGCTCCTCCGCCGCCTCTCCCCCTCCTCCTCCTCCTCCTCCTGGGCAGCAGCCACCTCCTCTTCCTCTGGAACCAGGGCTTCCCCTGGAAGCTGCTGCAGTGGTTTCCACCGGCCCTTAAATAAATTCTGAAGTAATCACGTCTTCGCTCTCTCCTCCCCACGCACACACGCGCTCGCGGATACACACGGCTGCCCCCGAGCCGCTGCCGGGCTGCCGGGCGCGCGCGGGTCCCAGTGCCCCCGGCGCGGGCGGGAGCCGGGGGTGGGCAGGTGTGGGGAGGGAGTAGGCTCTTCCTCACCGAGCCTCCCCGCCACCACACACACACACACACACACACACACACACACACACACACACACACAATGGTCTTTGCAGGAAGCCGTGTGTCTGCCCGCGCTGCTGGGGAGGGGAATGGGCTTGGGCACCTCCTGGCTCTCTGGTCCCCTGGGCTCGCTTCTTTAAGCGGCTTCCTTCTCCCAGGACGAGGGCATGACCGTCGCGGTTGTGAAGACCTGAGTCGATCCTGATCCTGGGTGTGGCGGCATCTGTCACTTCTCATTACCTCCCCAGTTCTCCATTCATTGCTTTGGAGATGAGGATTATGTGTGAAGTACTCCCTGCCCTAGTGAATGTCAGCTTTGGCCAAAGTCTGATCCCCACAGCGTTCGAGATTCTCTCGACCTACACGTCCCTTTTCCCATTCTCCTTCCCTTCTTCATTCATACAAACCCATCTCATCGGGGGCAGGGAGAAATCAAAAGACAAAACCAGTACCTACTCTCAGCAAGAAAGAAAACGCTTCAGTGTAGGAAATCCACATATCCCAGTTTCCATGAAAAAAAAAGGGGGGGGTGTGCAGAAGGGAATTGGGAAGAGGCTTAAACATTAGGAATAATGTTGGGGTTAGTGCAAGTACCTTCAGGACATAATGCAATAAATCTATAAGGTATGTTTTACTTTTGTTTAAAGCAGAGTCACAAGCTAACTACTGAAATAATATTCAAATACCAGTTCCCTACGTACAATATTCAAGATACAGATCTTTCATTTTGAGGGTAGCATTTAATTCATTTAGTGACTCCACCATGAAATGGGAAGTCAAGTCCCCCCTTCTGAGTCTCTTATAGATTGTTATTCAAATTCTGAATCACAACATCATTCCGTGAGAATTAACCAAAGAATATGAAGATTCACAATATGTCAACTGGGACACTCTCCCAAATTTAATGTACAAGTAGACCATTCATGGATCTTACTAAATTTCAGATTATGATTCACTGGGATTGGGGTGGACCCTGAGTTTCTGCATTTCTAACAACTCTCAGATGGGACCGCACTGTGAGCAACACAGTTCTAAACCACCCTATCACGTCATCCTTTGCTGTGACTTAAATACTCTAAGAAACCCATTAATACACAAGGTAGCCCAGTCCACTTCCAAATACATCTGATTAAATAACAGCTTTATCATATTAACCAAATATCAGTGCTCATAACTCTCACTCATTAGAACTCCCCAGAAGACATAAAATGTCTTTTACATGACAGACCTTCACATTTTAAAAGACAGTTAATATGTCTCTGTGTCCGAGAACTCCTTCCTTCTTAAACCATGATGCCAATTTCTTCGGTAGTAAACATTTTTCAAATACAGGGTCATTTCCAGCGAAAGTCTTCATTTGCCTGACTCCCATATCAAATAAAAGTTGTAGTTCTATGTATAATCCCTGCACATTCAGTTGACATAACAGAGCTGAAAGACTAGTCCACAAATGGTATCACAGAAAGGAAGAATTTGATAATGGAAAGCAGAGAATAGTTGTGAAGTAAAAGGTTTTCAATTAGCCAAAACCGGTTTGGCTCAGTGGTAGAGCGTCAGTCTGCGGACTGAAAGGTCCCAGGTTCGATTCCGGTCAAGGGCGTTTCTAGCTATCTCTCTCCCTTCCTCTCTGTGAAATATCAATAAAATATATTTTTAAAAAAGGTTTTCAATTAAAATGATAGAGTCTTTATGGATACTCTCAGCTTAGAAACTATACATTCTATCTAATGTTATCACTCTCAACATTATGGTCAAGAGTATAAAGAACATTTTCTATCAAACTGAGAGGCATTATTAAGGAGAGGAGCAACTTTGCAGAAAACATCAGGTAAACCAATTCACACGAAAAAAAGTCACTCCCTGTACCAGTTATTCAAGTTTCATGACCCTCTAACTTAGCATGCAAGAGAATGTCCAAAGGGCTTGTTACAATATAGATTTCTAACAGGTTTCAATACAGATTTCTAAACAGGTCCCAGTTTTATACTCAGTAGGTCTGTGGTTTGGCCAGAGATTTTGCATCCTAATAAATTCCTAAGTAATGTTAATAATAGTGCTAGGTCAGAAATCCAACTTTCAGAACCACCGATTAAATTAATCTGATGAAATTAACCTGAACAAAAATATTTCTTGTTCTGTACAGTGAGTACTTATTCTACAGAACAAGAAGAACAACTGATAAATATTTTTCACTGAGAACAAAAATCTCTCATACAAATATAAAACCAATTATCATGCTGTCTTTATCATCTACTCCTACTAGTTTTTGATAGGTAACAATCAATAATTCTTACCTACTAAATAGGCAACTATTTGCTACTTCTTTCATTAGTCTTAGTACCTAACATCAATGAAATGAGTTAGTCTGTAGAGGCATACAATATTGTCAGCCATACTAATTCTTTTATTGCATTTTATTTCAAATATGAGTATTCTTATCTACATACTCTTTTAAGCACAACCACTCATTTTTACTATGATGGCTAGTCTTTCCATCCCTTTAGATAGTCTACATTTGCATGTTCTGTTCATAGTAAAAATGATTCTATATAATAAAAGCATAATATGCTAATTTTGGGGTCATATGTTCAACCAATTAAAGCATAATATGCTGATGATATACTAAGGCCACTCAACTGCTCTCTATGATGTGCACTGACCACCAGGGGGCAGATGTTCCAACCAGTAGGTTAGCCTGCTGGCAGATCATAACTGAGCAATATGGGCTGGACATGCCCTGGAGTGCTCACCCCTCTCTCCCTGCTGCAATCCCTTCCTGGTTGGCCAACCTCCCACATCCCTCCCCAACCCTGATAGCGCACCAAGGGGGTCCATTGGCCTGGCCTGTGCTCTCTCACAATCCGGAATCCCTTGGGGAATATTGGAGAGCCAGTTTCTGCCCAATCCCACAGGTCAGGCTGAGGGACCCCACTGGTGCATGGATTACTAAAGAAAATTAAGCATGAGCCATGACAATAATAACGATTTAGTAAGTGGCAGTAATTGTCTTTTATTTTTTTTAAATATATTTTATTGATATTTTACAGAGAGGAAGGGAGAGAGATAGAGAGGTAGAAACGTCGATGAGAGAGAAACACCAACCAGTTGCCTCTTGCACACCCCCTACCGGGGATATGCCCGCAACCAATGTACATGCCCCTGACTGGAATCGAACCCGGGACCTTTCAGTCCACAGACCGACGCTCTACCACTGAGCCAAACCGGTTTCGGCAGTAATTGTCTTTTAAGTAAAAGAATAATTTTTATGCAAAATGAAAACAAGTAATATTAGTTGTAACAGACATGTTAATATTAATATCACCTGATTTCAACTATATAGCTACCCATTTATGAAAATACTTCACCTATATTCACAATAGTTTATATTAACATTATTAAAACAATTACATGACATTATGTATTTTCTTTTTGATACTACACATCAATCTTCTTATTTGTCTAAAGAAGCAAACTACAGAATATGAAAGCTATACTAAGCATACACTTGCTGACTATTGTGCCTCCAATAAGCGTATAAGTATTAATTCTCACAAAATAAATTGTTGTGAAAGGTTACATTAATCAACCTTTATCTATGCATTTATATAGGATTACTGTAAAGTGTAGCAATTTGACAAATAGTCACCGAAATTTCAACTCATAACTAAGAATGTCTTAGTGTTACAAAAGAGCAAAAACTGTTAATTGTTTTTTGAAGTCAAGGTGTGATAAGAGAAAACAAGTTTTAAAGATTTTTTTTTCTAACAGACATCAATCTAAGAGCAATATAAGGGCTCTAAAATAAGTTCAATAGTGATGGCTTTTGGAATGTTTTTTTTTATTCCTTTTAAAGGACAAAATAACATCGTAGAAAATATATTTTTAATCCGTGAGATAAAATATTAAAAGGGAAAAAACATTCTAATTATATTCTCTAATTGTTTTTACTTAGAGAGAAGATTTATTCTAATATAAACCCTCATAATAAAGGTTTTCATTTCTGCCTTTGCTCCAATCCATGCAACCTCACTTTGTAATTAAAGAATCATGGGATATTATGCTGGAGTTCTAATCTAATTCCAGTTTTACAGATGAATAAAATAAAAGTCAGTAGAATTAATTCCTGGGTTTTCAAATGAAGTGTCTGGAGAAGCCAGGCAAATGCTTTTTAAGTTCTAGTGAACATAAATCTTCCAGAATTTGATTCAAAATAATTATTAACGATTACCTAATTACTTCGATCATTGACATCACTGATACCAATCCAATATTTCTTTGTTTAAATTGGCAACACAAATAAAGTGGATGAAGTTGAGATAAGTGAGTATTGCTGTTCTTCAGGTTAGAAATCATTGGGGGGGGGGGGAAGTCACCAACATAACAATAACATTTTCCTTAGTGTTCACCATTCAAAGACATGTAAGCAGTCATATATAGTAAATTAAACAACAAAAATAAGATGATAATGCATGGCTGGTTGTTGCTCAGTGGTTGAGTGTTGACCCATGAACCCGGAGGTTATAGTTACATTCTAGAATCTAGAATCAAGGCACATGCCCAGGTTGCAGGTTCAATCCCCAGGATGAGGTATGCAGGAGAAGCTGATCAATGATTCCCTCACATCACTGATGTTTCTATCTCTCTTCCTTCTTCTCTGAAATCAATAAAAGTATATTTTTAAAAAATAACTTACATGCATAATCCTTATTGAATTCAGTTTAAAGATTCATAGAGCAAGCAATGAGGAATACAAATGTATGCTTTATAAAGATTGTAAATAGAAGACAGCGTCTTCAATAAAAAATTGTTAAGAACTAGAAGCCTGCATGAAATTTCTGCATGGGGGGTGAGTGCCCCTCAGCCCACTGGGATTGGGCCTAAACAGGCAGTCGGACATCCCTCTCACAATCCAGGACTGCTGGTTTCCAACTACTCACCTGCCTGCCTGCCTGATTGTACCTAACCGCTTCTGCCTGCAAGCCTGATAACCCCCTAACCACTCCCCTGCTAGCCTGATCAATGCCTAACTGCTCTCCTGATGGCCTGATTGCCCCTAACTGCCCTCTCCTGCAGGCCTAGCTCCCTCCCAATTATCCTCCCCTACAGATCTGGTTGCCCCCAACTACCCTCCTCTGCTGGCCCGATCACCCCTAACTGCCCTCCCCTGCAGTCATGGTCCCCTCCAACTGCCGTTCCCTAGAGCCTGTTTGCCCCAAGTGCCCTCCCCTGCAGGCCTGGTCATTCTCCCCAACTTCCCCCCAAGTCCCCTCCCCTGCAGGCCTGGGTCTCCCCACCCTCAGATATCCTACCCTGCAAGCCTGGTTGCCCCAAGCTGTCCTCTCTTGCAGGCCTGGTCTCTCCCAACTGCCCTCCCCTGCTGGCCATCTTGTGGTGGCCATCTCTGAACACATGGTGGCAGCCATCTTGTGTGTTGGAGTGGAGGTCAACTTGCATATTACCTCTATTATATAGGATAATTCCTAGACAGTTGATGTTGTGTAGAAAACTTTCTTCAAAATTATTGTTATATATGTCTTTAGTAACTGGCTCTTGTCTTACGTTCAGTTTTAAATGAGGTGGACTCAAATTTATATCTCATGAGTACAGAAGAGTGAGATGTGGAAAGGCGGTCAAGACCAAGTAAGAAAATGGTAAGTGTCCTGGCATGTATTTTAAAAATTATTTCCAAATTTAGTAGTTTAAAACAACAATCTTTTTCTTATTTATCATAGTATCAGTGGGCCAGGAATTTGATCATAGCTCATCTAGAGAATATATAACTAAATTATATCAAATTTATGTTAATGTTAGAGGCCTGGTGCATGGATTTGTGCACAGGTGGGGTCCTTCAGCCTGGCCTGTGCCCTCTGGCAATCTGGGACCCCTCAGGGGATGTAAGACTGCCGGTTTCAGCCCAATCCCTGCAGGTTAAGCCAAAGCCAGAAATCCTACATCCCCCAAGGGATGTAGCAGTGCCAAAGCAACAGGCAGCTGGGGAGGAGCCTGAGCCAGGGCCACGTCCAGTCCCACAGCTCATTGTGACCCGCAGCACCTGCCATGGAGGTGGGAGAGGCTCCAGCTGCTGCAGCTGCGCTCACCAGTCAAGAGCCTGGCTTCTGGCAGAGCAGTGCTCCCACTGTGGGAGTGCACTGACCATCAGGGGGAAGGTTCTGCATTGAGTGTCTGCCCCTTGGTGGTCAGTGTGCATCATAGTGACTGGTCAACTGGTCGTTCTAGTCATAAGAGTCGCTTAGGCTTTTACTAGTATATCTATAGATTTATGCCAACAACATACCATTTAGTTTTTTAATCTTAGATAATATTATTCTTTGACAAGGCTATATGAGCGCTCTTTAAAAAAAAATAAGAACACATGGTAAAACATTAATAATACAACTATTTTAGGATTACATGTGTTTTAGATCAATATAAAACATCCCTGTGTTTAAAACAGTAAATTATTAATTCATCCAACAAATATTTATTGTGCCAGACACAGTAGATAGGATAAATCTGACATATTTTCTTTGAGCACTTACCATAATGATTGTTAAATTCAGATGAGCAACCAGTCAAAACAAGCAATAATATCTACTTAAACTGTTCTGAGGCAGAAATTTTCAACCTTCTTACCTTGTGGCACACATGAACTCATAACTAGAATTCTGAGGCTCCCCCAAAAACATTTTTTGTACCAATCTGTAGAAAAAATAATAAAACTTTCACTCATTCATATTGGCCAGCTATTGTTGTGTTGGCTGCTCTCAGTTTTTAATTTGAAAATCTAAGGGGAAAGAAGTCAGTGCACTGACTAAATAGTCAGGTATTGCATGTTTTTTAAAAATTCTTGCGGCATACCAGTGTGCCTGCCATGGAACAAGGTTGAAATTTGCTGTTCTTAGGTATTGATTTTACTTTAAAAAGGTAAAGAGTTGTATGTGCTTCAATGCACTTGAATTAGTAGCTGACACACTGGACTTACTCAAGAAAAGAACTTTATTGTTCAAATTGTTACAGATGTTCCTCTTTTTCCCCCCATAGCTCCCCTCTACCTGATTCCCCCACCCCCACCCCATACCCTTACCCCCCACCACTGTCCTCATCCATAGGTGTAAGATTTTTGTCCAATCTCTTTACACACCCCTCACATCCCCTTTCCCCCAAGAATTGTCAGTCTGCTCCCTTTCTATGACCGTGATTCTATTATATTCACCAGTTTATTCTGTTCCACAAATTTTTTATTGACTTGATTTTTAGATTCACTTGGTGATACATGTGTATTTGTTGTCACTTTGCTGTTCATAATTTTTATCTTTATCTTTTTCTTCTTCTTCCTCTTAAGGTATTCTTCCTCAAAGAATACCCTTGAGCATTTCACATAATCCCCGGTTTAATGATGATGAACTTTAGCCTTTTCTTATCTGTGAAGCTCTTTATCTGACCTTCAGTTCTGAATGATAGCTTTGCTGGGTAGAATAGTCTTGGTTGTAGGTTCTTGCTGTTCATCACTTTAAATATTTTTTGCCACTCCCTTATGGTCTGCATAGTTTCTGTTGAGAAATCAGCTGACAGTCATAACTGTTTGTAGATAACTGTTTTTCTCTTGCTGCTTTCAATATTCTCTCTTTGTCTTTTGCCTTTGGCATTTTAATTATGATGTGTCTTGGTGTGGTACTCTTTGGATTCCTTTTGTTTGGGGTTCTGTGCACTTCCTGGACTTATAAGTCTATTTCTTTCATCAGGTGGGGGAAGTTTTCTGTCATTATTTCTTCTAAAGGTTTTCAATATCTTGCTATCTCTCTTCTTCTGGCACCCCCATAATTCTGATGTTGGTATGCTTGAAGTAGTCCCAGAGGCTACTTACACTATCTTAATATTTTTGGATTCTTTTTTATTTTTGTTTTCCTGGTTGGGTGTTTTTTGCTTCCCCATATTTCAAAACTTTGGTTTGATTCTTAGGGTTCTCTAGTCTACTGTTGGATTTCTGTATATTATTCTTTATTTCAGACAGTGTATGCTTAATTTCTGAATGGTCCTTTTTCACTTTTTGGCATTCTCATTAATATCCTTAAAGGTCTCACTAGATTCCTCAGAGGTCTCACTAAGTTTCTCGGTGGTATCTAGAAGATTCTTGAGTCACCTTATAACTGTGGTTTTGAACTCTATATACAGTAGTTTGCTTTTCTCCATTTTTTTCATTCATGACATGATTCTTTGTCTCCGCATCTTGTCAGTTTCCCTGTGTTGGTGGTGTGGCTTTGTGTGGTAGGTGACCTATAGGGCCCAGTGGCTTAACCCCCTTAACCACCTGAAGTGGAAAATCTTGGTGCACCCCTTTGTGGGCTGTGTGCACAGACTTGTTGTAGTTAAGCCTTGATTGCTGTTGGTACACTTGGAGGAATTGACCTCCAGGCCAATTGGCTGTGAAGATCAGCTGTGTCTATAATGGAAGAACTGCTTTGCTGAAGATACCCTTATGGGGAAGAACTTCCTTCAGTGGGGCTTTGGTGCTCACTGAGTCTGCCTCTTGAGTGTGTCAATTATGTATGTGAGGAGTTGAAATCTGGTGTCATCTCACACTGACCTCTAGGTACACTGGTTCCTAGATCTCTAAGGAGGTGCAAGTCAGCTACTGTCTGAGGCCACCTAGCAGGAGCTACATGGAGATTTTCAGATTTCTCCTCTTTGCTTGGGGTTTGGAAGTTTTGAAACTGTCTGACCCAGATGCAATTTTTTATGTTAAGCTGCAAAAGGGCAGGCTATTCATATGCAAAAAACGCTGCACACAACTCAGGCTTGTTTATAAATTGGATGGGGCAGAGTCTCAGGGAATCACTAGGGCATGGCAAACAGCAATGGCTTCCAGTCAGCCCTCTCTGCTATCCATGTTTCTGCATTCCCGCATCCCATGCCCCAGCGCAGTAAACAATGATTCCTGAGCACACCTCTGTGAGAAAGCCACCCTCACTTTCCAACACAATGCCAGACAGTCCAGTTTCTCCATGTATGGGTCCCCAAAGCTCACTGGAAACTGGAGTTCAGAGCAGTCAGGAGCTTGTATCTCCCTTCTAATTAAAAAAAAAAAAAATGCACCCAGTAGCTTGCCCAATTCGCATGCACCTTTATGCCTCTGCTTTTCCAAGCCCCTGAACCTACTACACAGACTCAATGACCTTCTTTCCTTCTTTCTAGTTGTAGAACTTCATGGTTCTGGGTGAGAGTCATTTTGCCTTTTAGTTGTTGTTTTGGTGTGGTTGTGAGAAACAGTATGTACAGGTGTAGACCTTATGCTGCCACCTTGGTTTCCCAACTTTTAATTTTTAAATATTAAACTAAAATAGGCAAAGCCATTGTTCACTCGAATAACTTCTACATCAAATACAATTTTATTTTTTTATTCTTTTATCCCTCTACATTACAATATGTTGCCAAGCTAACTTCTAATATCATCATGTATAGTAGTTATGAGTAGACATCTTATTCTGTCTTTCTTTTAAGCCATATTTTTATTCCATGATTTTATAACATTTAATGAACACCATAGTGGCTCTAAGCTTACTTTAAAATTTTTCCTGCTGAAACCAGTTTGGCTCAATGGATAGAGCATCAGCCTGTGGACTGAAGGGTCCTGGGTTCAATTCCGGTCAAGGGCAGATATCTTCGTTGGGGGCACATCCCCAGAAGGGGGTATACAAGAGGCAGCTGATTGATGACTCTCTCATCAATGTTTCTAACTCTCTATCTCTCTCCCTCTCTGTAAAAAAAAATCAATAAAATATATTTAAAAAATAAATTAATTAATTTAAAAAATAAAATAAAAATTTTCCTAAGTTCTACCATGGAGAGAAATTGAGGTAGTAGGCTGACAAATGAGGATGTAGCAGAATAGACTCAGGACAAAGAAAATGTGAGGATCTCTAGGAATTCTTTGTTGCTTTGCAACATCTGGGAAGGCTTATCCAGAGTTCTGATAAGGCTTCAAAAAGCAGGATGGATTCTTCCAATGAAAGAAACCATTTTCAAAATCTTAAATAAAATGTGGGATACTAAAAATAATTACCTCCCAGATATTATTTTTATAGTAAAATGAGACAAAATTTCCAAATAGAAGGCATATTGCAGGAAATTATTTTAAGTACTATAAAGTAATTTGAATATTTGGGTGCATATTATAAAAAACTGAATATTAAAATTGTATTTGGATTAAAACAGAGTTCTCTTATAATATGGGAAAATATAATTTAATTAAATTTCTTTATTTTTACTTTTAGTATAAAGTTGATACTCCTGTCAGACAGTATTTAAGAATCTCTATATATGAAAGCCTAATATGCAAATTGTCCCCATGGGAGTTTGACTGAGAGACCTATTGCTTGCTATGACATGCACTGACCACCAGGGGGTAATGTGGAAGGAAGGAAGGAAGGAAGGAAGGAAGGAAGGAAGGAAGGAAGGAAGGAAGGAAGGGAGAAAGGAAGGAAGGAAGGAAGAAAGGAAGGCCCAACCAGCAGCCAGAAGGCACTGATTAGCCCTGATCACAGGCCAGGCCTAGGGACCTTATCCATCCATTCATTTTGTGTACGGGGCCTCTAGTATTAGTATATCCTATTATGTCTACTGCCATAAACATTATATTTTATGAATTTAAATGTATAATTTATGCTTTGGTTCATTTTAGAAGACATTACTTTATACTTATATCAGAAGCTCTAATTTTAACAAATAACTCATTATATTCCATATAAATATATTCTAAAAATAAATTCAAGCTGTACAGAAGAATTATGCACATTTAAAATTGGCAAAATACTTGAAGATATAACTAATGAAATAGGTACTGTCAAAACATTGTAAAATGAGTATGTAACTAAGAATATTTGTCATTTATTGGTACCATCTGCATGAAATATTTGATGCCCAGTCATTCCATAAACAATGACTGTTTTAACAGTCTCTCTTCCTTCTTCTTACCCTCCTTGCTTCCTTCTTTCCTTCATCTCTATTATTTATATTTATATGAATAAGAGATGTTATTAACTTCATGAACTTGTATATTAGGTATTTACATTTTAATCTTAAATTATATTATTTTACAAACCTACATTAGTTGAAAAAAATCTCAAATTACATTTGTACTTATTTCTTTTCTTGTCTTTTACTGGAATAATGTACATGCCACGTAAATTAAAGGCCACATCTTTACCTAAAAGTCCTTTGAATGGTTTGATTAATTACTTTTCTGTGACCTGAAGATATCTTTAACTTATTCAAATGGGAAGACTATTCAAGGCTTAAGGGTTATCTATTTTAAAAACTTTAGGAAAACCTATCCTTGGTGGAGGAATGACACATTTTATAAAGGACTAACCCCATTGAACAATTGGAGAAGATTGCTAAAACACCACTAGCTTAGTAGGCGTATAAGTTTTGGATCAGGCACCATGTGAATATCAGCAAAGGTAATCTAATATTTCCTTCATTGTCATTTGCCCATCATGTGACAAGAGCACTCCCCAGATACACAAAGTGATTTAGTGTAAAGTAATTTACAGATATTATTTTGTGATCAGGTGTTAAAAGAAGTGGTTTATTTTTTAGAAATTAGATCAAGATGTTCAGGATAACCTTCAGATGGTGACCTTTGTTCTTTGTCAACTTTAGCTAATTATAGGTCTTGGTTTCAAGGTTAATGATGTGATATCCATTATGCTGTCAGTTTTCTGAAATAAATCTGTTCTTAAACGATATCCCTATAATAAAAGCTTTTCGTATCAGGAATCATTATAGCCAAGCAGTTCACAATTTAATTATTGTGAAAAGAAAGCATATTAAAATCTTAAATGACACCATTAAAATAAGTGCTAATACTACCCTTTGATTCAGATATTTGAAAGTAAAGTCACTTTAAAATCTAATGTAGAAAGGCAAAGAGAAACAGAGTAAAACAAATCATTTGCTTATCTTTGGGTGATACAAATATATATATATATATTATATATATATATATATATATATATATATATATATATATATATATGATGATGATGATAAATTAATTATACTACATTTCTCCAAAGAATTTAAAATATGGTCAGACAAAATGGTAAATAGAAGGTATGCTGAGTAGGGTTTAAAATACATTTTTAATGTTCTAACTCCACTTTGTACTGGTAATGAATTCATATTTAAGAAACCTGAGAATCATATATGATTTCCATAGTAAGACCAATTCTTGTCTAACATTATATATGACACCATTCTGTGAATTAACAAGAAATCAATTTTTTAAAATATATATATATATTTTATTGATTTTTAAAAAATATTTTTATTGAGTTTTTACAGAGAGGAAGAGAGAGGGATAGAAAGCTAGAAACATCGATGAGAGAGAAACATTGATCAGCTGCCTCCTGCACACCCCCTACTGGGGATGTGCCCGCAACCAAGGTACATGCCCCTGACCGGAATCGAACCCAGGACCCTTCAGCCCGCAGGCCGACGCTCTATCCACTGAGCCAAACCGGTTTCGGCTTATTGATTTTTTTTTATAGAGAGGAAGAGAGAGGGAGAGTTAGAAACATTGATCAGCTGCCTCCAGCACACCCGCCACTGGGGATGTGCCCACAACCAAGGCACATGCCCTTAATCGGAATTGAATCTGGGACCCTTCAGTCCAACACTCTAGCCACTGAGCCAAACCGGTTTTGGCATAAAATCAATTCTTAATAATAATATTAATTCTACTACTAATAAAACCATTTTTATAAGAAAATCAGGCCACAATGTAAACAGACACTGGGGCAATGGGGGCTTGCCTGGGCTGGGAATGGCTGGGGCGGCGGGGAGGGGGGGGTGTCAATTGGGGGAAAAAGAGATGTAAAACTTTAGACAATTAAATAAATTAATTAATTAATTTAAAAAGAAATCAGGCCATAAATATTGAATATTGTTTTTTTCTCTTTAATACAGTGTTTTAGAATCAAAGCTAAAACTAAATAAAATAATTATTCCTGTCATCTGCATCTATGATTAGTTAGAAAATGTTTTCTAATACTAGACCATAAAAAATTAATATGGAATGTTCATAGTAGCTCAGCACAAGCCAAGAAAATTGAAAAAACAAAACAAAAAACAAAAAACTGACATTCTAAGATCTATTTCAAGAATTTATCTTAGAGGGTCATTAATCACCATGATGATTTATCAGTTTAAAGAATATTTACAAGTTTGGTTTTTTTAATCTGCCAAACCCAAATAGGAACTTTGATGTAGCATTCTAAAAAGTGAAATTGGAGGGTTTTTTTGTTTATTTAAACAAATTTGATGAATCTCAGGGAAAAATTCTAAAAACAAACAAAAAAATTATCTTCTATGCCCATCAATATTTGTCTAACAGGTCAAAGGAATGTTAATTTATTGTCTTTGAAGATTTTGCTCTGGGACCTTTTAAACTTAAACTTTACATTATAACAATTAATTTAATAAATTATGTCACAGACCTATTGATCAATATAAATTTATAATGTAACTTTAAGAACACATAAAATTGTTCAATATTATTTACCAAAGGAGCTAGTGTCTCTTGTCACTTTACACCTTTTAAAGAACATTTACTCTCTTCCAATTACAAAAAAAGGTAAAAACATATGAAGCTGGTGTGTACCTTGAAATTTCCTTGCCTCTAGCGAATTGAAAGCATATTTTGTGATTTGCATCTTCAACATATTTCCCATTGGTAAGCCCTCTTTCTTTTCTTTGCAACCTGACAATGAAAATATCTACAACAGATGCATAAATCATAAGTCTATTGATTGTAGCCATCCATTTTAGACAACATTTTAGAGATCATATTATTTGAACAATAAATTTACTGGCAAGGAATTCAGCAAAATGATCCCTGCTCTCGAGTAGCAACTGTAATCACAATATTCCAGCATTGGTATTGACAGTTTGCCTTAATGTTTAATCATGCACTTCATTCTTCACAATAAATTGAAGTTTAAATTAGAGACATAGCTTTGGCATAATAATTCATATTACCTTTGTGAAATTAAGATATATATATATATATATATATATATATATATATATATATATATACACACACACACACACACTTTAATGCAATATTCACATAAATGCTCAGCTATCTTCCTTTTTATTATATTCTATCATTTTACATTCAAATTATCCTGATATCAAAAAGTCCTGCTGTTTTGCCTTTCTCCACTAGAATAGCGAACTAACAATAGAAATGTTCAATGATGAAACCATGGTTACACTAGAAGAAATTGTGCATTAGTCAGAGCTTCTATTAATTTGTGTTATGTCCATCATTTGAGGCATATTTCAGTATTTTAAGACAGCCTCTATTATTGAGGGAGGTACTGTAAGAGTCAGGATTTTAAAATATCAACTACTTATATTAAACAATATCAAAAGCTTCTAAGTAAAACAGAAGTATATACTCTTTCATAAAAATCATCATTATATATTTATAATAGTCAAAAGTGAAGAAAAAAACAAAACTAATGATCATTCCTAAGGAACTACGTAAGCAAATAGAGGTTTTGAAATACAATTGATATTCCATAATGTTTTGAAAAGGATATAACACATGGAGAGTGTTTTGGACACTATCAGTTTGGATCTCCAGATTCACTCCTGACCTCTCTCCGCTAAGCTTGGGCTATCAGACATGGATTTACTTTTTAATGTTTAAACTGAAGTCACACGTTAAAATTTCTTTGAGTTCAATTAATAATCATATTCTCCATATGCATGTAGATATGGTGTCTTTCGTGTGCTTTCTTTCACTACATAACAAAAATACTAGTTTCTAAGCCATATTATAAGCTTTTCACCACTCCAAATAAAAATCTATTAAATTATTTTTACTTACTCTGATAACAAGTGAGCTATTTAATTATAAATATTTGAAAATATGGCGTGAAATAAGTGGTAACACTAAACAGATATATCATTAATAATCATAGTATTGCTAAAATGCTATGGGAAAAAAATAGCTGTGTCTGTGAAATTTGTTCTATTATAATATATAGAAAGTTATCTAATTTTGTTTCTCTTGCAGAAATTAAATATAAAAAGAGATAGTGATTTTATATTGTTAGACAATGAGAAAATTATATTCCTATAATAGAATATAGGTTTTCTCATTTTAAGTTTTTACTAGCCACTCTATCATGTACCTTAATAATAAAGAAACTTTATTTTTTATCAGCTATAGCATATAAAGAGATATTGATTTTTTCTCAGTAGTGGCATAAATAATGAAAAGATAGAATGGTATAGTTAAATGTAGAGAATAAATTAAACTTTAACAAGTTACATTGTTATGTGAGAAGTGATGTAATGACTGAATTGAACCAAAGTTTTTAAACAGGGGAATTATTTAATTACTAGAGTCCCAATGCATGAAGATTCGTGCAAGAATGGGCCTTCCTTCCTCTGGCTGACAGCACTGCCTTCACTCCAGCTGGAGCTGCCTTTCTGCTTTCCCATGCTGTCCAGAGGCTCAGAGCAGCTGGGGTAGTATGGAATGCCTGCCTCGTCGCCATGGCAAGAACACGAGTATCCTGCCCCCTGCCACTCAGTACCTGTGTATGCAAATTAAACCACCATCTTTGTTGGATTAATTTGCATACTCATTCCTGATTGGATGGTGGGTATTGCAAAGGTACGGCTAATTTGCATCTTTCTCTTTTATTAGTGTAGATATTTATACATAGCAGTTTCACTGGTTTCCAACTCTTCAAACATTTCTTTTTCAACATTAGAAGAGTTTCAGACATTCTCATCTGGAAACTTAAAAATTATTATATAGAATTTTAGTTTCCATATAAAATTTGGAGCTAAATTTTATTGACATTCTGGAAGATAAATGAAAGCTTATTATTTTGAACCAAATTACACTTATCTGAAACTTTAACAATATCCTTGTTATAGGTTTCATGAATATTTTGCATCTCTAAGGATGATCACTCAATCTCCACTTGAAAAATCTGACCTAATTATTCAGCATTTAAAAAAAACCTTAAAACTCATTATTGCCATGATACCTTCTTAATATTTTCTCATTTATTTAATGTAGTTTAAAGTGAAATTCACTTCAAATTACTGAAGACTTTGTCTTCATAACTTATTATTTTATCCTCTCTTAATAAGTGCACTTTTTTTTCTGTTCTTTCTGTTGAATCTAATTTACTTTAGGTTTGCTTCACACAATTACAAGCAAATTTTTTTATAGCATGTTCAGAGTTCATTTAAATTGGCTTTAAATGTATGCCTGTGCTCTGGAGCTCTCTCCATGTTTTATTCTATTGATCTAACTCTCTCTCTCTCTCTCTCTTTTTTTTTTTTTTTTTTTTTTTTTTTTTTTAATTTTATTTTTTTTTTTTCCTTTTTTTTTTTTTTTTTTTTTATTAAGGTATTATCTGTATACATAGCTTATCATTGCCCCCCCCCCCAATATATGCCCTCCCTCCCCAGAGTTTTGTGTCCATTGGCTATTCTTATATGCAAGCATACCAGTCCTTTGGTTGATCTCTTATCTCCCCCAGATCTCCCTACCCCCCCCCCCCCGCTGTCATTTGACAGACTGCCTGTTGTTTTACTGTCACTATATCAATCTTTCTGTTCATTCGTTTATAATGATCTTTACTATCCATAAATGAGTGAGGTCATGTAGTGTTTCTCTTTCATTGACTGGCTTATTTCACTCAGCATGATGCTCTCCAATTCCATCCAAGTTACTGCAAATGATGAGAATTCCTTCCTTTTTATGGCAGCATAGTATTCCATGGTGTAGATGTACCATAGTTTTCTGATCCATTCATCTGCTGACGGGCACCTAGGCTGTTTCCAAGTCCTAGCTATTGTAAATTGTGCTGCTATGAACATAGGGGTGCATATATCCTTTCTGATTGGTCTTTCTAGTTTCTTGGGGTATATTCCTAGTAGTGGGATTACTGGGTCAAATGGGAGTTCCATTTTCAGTTTTTTGAGGAAGCTCCATACTGTTTTCCACAGTGGTTGCACCAACCTACAATCCCACCAGCAGTGCACGAGGGTTCCTTTTTCTCCACAACCTCGCCAACATTTGTTGTTTGTTGTTTTGTTGATGTTGGCCATTCTGACAGGTGTGAGATGGTACCGCATTGTTGTTTTGATTTGCATCTCTCGGATAATTAGTGACTTGGAGCATGTTTTCATGTGCCTCTTGGCCTTCCTTCTGTCTTCTTTTGAGAGGATTCTATTTAGGTCCATTGCCCATTTTTTAATTGGCTCATTCATTTTCCTTTTATTGAGTTGTATAAGCTGTCTGTAGATGATGGAGATTAAACCTCTATCAGTGATATCGTTTGCAAATATGTTCTCCCATACAGTGGGTTTTCTTGTTGTTTTGTTGATGGTTTCTTTTGACGTAAAAAAGCTTTTTATTTTGATGTAGTCCCATTTGTTTATTTTGTCTTTAGCTTCCATTGCCCTAGGGTTAGTATCAGTGAAGAAGTTCTTTAGGCATATGTCTGAGATTTTGCTTCCTGTGGATGCCTCTAGTATTTTTATGGTTTCCCGTCTTATGTTTAAGTCCTGTATCCATTTTGAGTTTATTTTTGTGTATGGTGTAAGTTGGTGATCTAGTTTCATTCTTTTGCATGTATGTGACCAGTTTTCCCAACACCATTTATTAAAAAGACTGTCTTGACTCCATTGTATGTTCGTGCCTCCTTTGTCAAATATTAATTGAGCATATTGATTTGGGTTGATGTCTGGATTCTCTAATCTATTCCATTGATCAATATGTCTGTTCTTGTGCCAGTACCAGGCTGTTTTGAGAACAGTTGCTTTGTAATACAGCTTGAAATCTGGTATTGAGATTCCTCCTACTTTACTCTTATTTCTTAAGATTGCTGAGGCTATTCGGGGTCTTTTATTGTTCCAAATGAATTTTTGGAGAGTTCTTTCTAGGTCTGTGAAGTATGTCCATGGTATTTTCATGGGGAGTGCATTGAACTTATATATTGCTTTGGGAAGTATGGACATTTTGATGATGTTGATTCTACCAATCCATGAACATGGTATGTTCTTCCATCTGTTTACATCTTTCTCTATTTCTTTTTTCAGTGTCCTGTAGTTTTCTGCATAAAGGTCTTTTACCTCCTTGGTTAAGTTTATTCCTAGGTATCTTAATTTTTTTGGTGCGATGGTAAACGGGATTGCTTTTTTAGTCTCTGTTTCTGTAAGTTCACTATTGGTGTAGAGAAATGCCATTGATTTCTTGGCATTTATTTTGTATCCTGCTACATTGCCAAATTCGTTTATTAAGTCTATTAGCTTTTTGATGGAGTCTCTTGGGTTTTTTATGTACAATATCATGTCATCTGCAAATAGTGACAGCTTTACTTCTTCTTTTCCGATTTTGATGCCTTTTATTTCCTCTTCTCGTCTAATTGCGATGGCGAGTACTTCCAGTACTATGTCAAAGAGGAGTGGTGAGAGTGGGCATCCCTGTCTTGTTCCTGTTCTTAGAGGGAATGGTTTTAGTTTTTGCCCATTGAGCATGATGTTGGCTGTGGGTTTCTCATATATAGCTTTTATTATGTTGAGGTATGATCCTTGTACTCCCACCTTGTTGAGAGTTTTTATCAGGAAAGGGTGTTGGATTTTATCAAATGCCTTTTCTGCATCGATAGATATGACCATATGATTTTTATCTCTCAATTTGTTTATGTGATGTATCACGTTTATTGATTTGCGAATATTGTACCATCCTTGCATTCCTGGTATAAAACCTACTTGGTCATGGTGTATGATCTTCCTGATGTACTGCTGGAGCCGATTTGCTAGAATTTTGTTGAGGATTTTGGCATCTATGTTCATGAGGGATATTGGCCTGTAATTCTCTTTCATTGAGTTGTCTTTATCTGGTTTTGGTATTAGGGTGATGCTGGCTTCATAAAAGGAGTTTGGCAGTGTTCCTTCCTCTTGAATTTTTTGGAAAAGTCTGAGGAGGATAGGTTTTAGTTCTTCCTTGAATGTTTGGTAAAACTCTCCTGTGAAGCCATCTGGCCCTGGGCTTTTGTTTGCTGGAAGCTTTTTGATGACTGCTTCAATTTCTTCCCAAGTTACTGGTCTATTGAGATTTTTAGATTCTTCCTGATTGAGTTTTGGAAGGTTGTATTTTTCTAGGAATATGTCCATTTCCTCCAGGTTGTCCTGTTTGTTGGAATAGAGTTGTTCATAGTATTTTGTAACAATCCTTTGTATTTCGGCGGGGTCTGTTGTTATTTCACCTCTTTCATTTCTAATTTTGTTTATTTGGGTCCTCTCTCTTTGTTTCTTGGTTAGCCTGGCTAGAGGCTCATCAATCTTGTTAATCCTTTCAAAGAACCAGCTCTTGGTTTTGTTGATCTTATGTATTGTGTCTTTGGTCTCTATGTCGTTAATCTCCGCTCTGATTTTTATTATTTCCTTCCTTCTGCTTACAGTGGGCCTTTCTTGCTGTTCTTTTTCTAACTGTTTGAGTTGTAGGGTAAGATAATTTGTTACCATTCTTTCTTGTTTTTTGCAATAGGCTTGTAGGGATATGAACTTCCCTCTCAAAACAGCTTTTACTGTGTCCCATAGATTTTGGATTGTTGTGTTTTCATTGTCATTAGTTGCCATGATGTTTTTGATTTCTTCCTTGATTTCTCTGGTAACCCAGTCTTTGTTCAATAGCATGCTATTTAGTCTCCATGTGTTTAATTTCTTTGGCTTATTATTATTGTAGTTGATTTCCAATTTTATGGCACTGTGATCTGAGAAAATGCTTGATAAGATTTCTATCTTCTTGAATTTGAAGAGACTTTGCCTATGTCCCAATATGTGGTCTATCTTTGAGAATGACCCGTGTGCACTTGAGAAGAATGTATATTCTGTGGCTTTGGGATGAAATGTTCTGAAGATGTCAATTAATTCCATCTGGTCTAATACGTCATTTAGAATTGACGTTTCTTTACTGATTTTTTGTTTAGATGATTTGTCCAGAGGTGACAATGGAGTATTAAAATCTCCTACTATGATAGCATTGCTATTAATCTGTCCCTTAATGTCCTCCAGCAGTTTCTTTATGTATTTGGGTGCTCCCAAATTGGGTGCATATATGTTTACCAGGGTTATTTCTTCTTGTTGGATTACACCCTTTAGTATTATGAAGTGGCCTTCCTTATCTCTTGTTATGTCCTTCACTTTGAGATCTAGTTTGTCAGATATAAGTATTGCTACCCCAGCTTTTTTTTCGTTTCCGTTTGCCTGGAAAATCTTTTTCCATCCTTTCACCTTCAGTCTGTGGGCATCTGTTTTTCTGAGGTGGGTTTCTTGTAGACAGCAGATGAATGGGTTTTGCTTTCTTATCCATTCTGTTACCCTATGTCTTTTAATTGGAGCATTTAAACCATTTACATTTAATGTAATTATTGAAAGGTAGGTATTTGATGCCATTTTTATTCTATCCCCCTGTGTTCCTTCTTCACTTCCTATTTCTTTATTATTACAGTAGACCCTTTAGCATTTCTTGCATTGCTGGTTTGTTGGAGATAAATTCCTTAAGTCTGTTTTTGTCGGTGAAGCTCCTGATTACACCTTCAATTTTGATTGACAGCCTTGCGGGGTACAGTATTCTTGGGTTCAGACCCTTCCTTTGCATGACTTTGTATATGTCATCCCATTCCCTTCTGGCCTGATGAGTTTCTGTTGAGAAATCAGTTGCTAGTCTGATGGGGTTTCCTTTATATGTAACTTTCTGTCTCTCTCTGGCTGCTTTTAAGATTCTGGTTTTGTCGATGTTTTTTGCCAGTTTAATTATAATGTGTCTGGGTGTTGATCTTTGGGGGTTCATTTTGTTGGGGACCCTTCGAGCATCTTGGATTTGTGTTGGTTTTTTCTTCTCTATCTCAGGAAAGTTTTCTGTCATTATTTCTTGAAATACTTTTTCCATATCTTGCTCAGTTTCCTTTCCTTCTGGAACCCCTATTATTCTAATATTGTTTTGTTTTGTATTGTCCCAAAGCTCCCTTAGGCTCTCCTCCTGTTTTTTAATTTTTTTTTCTAGCAACTGCTGTAATTGGGTATTTTTTTCCATTTTGTCTTCTAGCTCACTGATGCGGTCTTCTGCTTCATCTAGTCTACTCTTGATGCTTTCTATTGAGTTCTTCATAGTAGCGATGTCATTTTTCATTTCTTCTTGGGTCACCTTCATTTCCTCTTGGGTCACCTTCATTTCCTCTTGGGTCTTCTTCATTTCCTCTTGGGTCTTATTCATATTGTCAAATTTGTCTTCCATTCTTTTTAGCCAATTTATGATCATTACTCTGAATTCTTGCTCTGGTAGGTTGCTTGCCTCTAACTCGTTTACTTCATTTTCTGGTGATGGTTGATTTTCTTTCACAGGCGGGTTGTTTCTTAGTCTCCCCATGATCTCTCTTTATAGGGTGCCTGGTAACGTAGTTCTCTCCCTCCTGCTTTGATTTAAAGGCACAAAATACAACACAACCAGGTACAACACACAAGGCACTGGACAGAAATGTGTTTGCAATATTAATATCCTCCAATAAAGGTGTCTAGAACCCAGATAACAGGAACATACAATCCAATAAAAAGAATAAGCAAACCAATCTTACACACACAAAAAAAAGCATAAACCTTTGATATAGTTAGCATTCAACATACAACAACAAAGGGGTAGAGAGAAGGCTTTTTTTTTTTTTTTTGGTGGGGGGGCAGTGGCAAGGTAGGTGTGAATGGGATTGGAGCAGGGGGTTGGGAATTATATATACACAGGACAGGTGAAAATTTTGGAGAGGGTAAACAGAAAGAGTAAGGAAAATCTATAGCAGTAAAGGGTTAAGATAAGCAGGACACCAAAGGTAAAGGGTTAGGAATAGAGAGATGTCATAAAGGTAGGTTTGAGATAGAATAGAGCGTTGGAGAAGGCAAGGTATGAATAGTTTTTAGATTAGTAATCCCGAAGGAGGAAATAGAGAAAAAATGAAATAGAGGAAAAAGGAAAAAAAAAAATAGAAAGCAAAAAAAAAGGATTATAATATGACACTTAAAAAGTAGTAATAAAAATAAACAAAAGAAAATAAGATAAAAAAGATAAAAAAGGTAAAATAGTAGTAGTAATAATGTTGATTACCTATAAAAATGAATTAATTAAAAAGGTAAAATCTAGTGATGGCAGATGAAAAAAATTTCTTGAGTAAACTTTGCAATTAAAGTAGGTAAAAAACAAAAATTCAACAGTTAAAAAAAATAAAAATTGAAAATTAAAAATTAAACAAAATTTGCAGTCATGAAGGTCATTCACTTTCTGTGTTGCTATGTCTCGCACGCCTGTTCCCAGTCTGGGCGGTAGTGGCAGTTCACTGTGTTTCACCGTTCCTCCGTGTTGATTACAAGACCTGATTTTTAAGCCAATCTAGAGACCCTATGTGCTTTAGCCTCTGGGTGGCAGTGTTTCTGGATGACTTCCAGGACTCTAAAGCCTTTCTAGCTTTTTCTCCTTCTCTGTGTCTTTGATGGCTGGGGGTGGGGCGGTCCGGAGCTGGCTGCACTCCCCTGTAATTCTGCGGCTACTTCTTGGACTCAGATCCAGCTGTGCTGCTCCTTAGATATCCCTAGTCTTAGGAGCCCTGTCCACAGACATGCGCGCCTCCAGCTGAGAAGTAAATCCACGACCAGTCCCTCAGCCTCTGTGCGCCGCGCGGCTGGTGCGCAGGGGGGGGGGCGGTGTTGCTGCACCGAGTGGAACTCAGTCAGAACTACCGGTCCCAGTCCCTCAGCCTCTGTGCGCCGCGCGGCTGGTGCGCAGGGGGCGGGGGGGGGGGTGTTGCTGCACCGAGTGGAACTCGGTCAGAACTACCGGTCCGAGGGGAACTCACCCACCGGATCGCTGCGAAATCTGAGCTCCTCTGCGATCAAGGGTTCGCGCCGACTATGTTCATTTGGTGTTCCTTGGGGCTGGGGATAATCAGGCCTCCGACACTCGAACCTCCTCCCTTCCAAGATGGCGAGATTTCCCGTCCGCGCCGGCAAGTATCTCCGGTAAGGGACCCAGCTGTGGGTGGTCAGCTGTTGGTGGCTCCCTAACCAGCAGACCCCAAATTTCCTCTGGTGTTTGCTAGTCTCCTGGCTTGTTGACGAGCACTCCTAGCGCGATCCTCAGCTGCTTTCTCTCTCTTCCTCGGGACAAGACTCAGAAACCGCCCATCTGCTCTTCCGCCATTTTCTCCTCCTCTCTCTCTCTCTCTCTCTTATCATCAACCTCTCCCTTTCTTTTAACTCCTAATTATTACAAACATACAAACCTATTCAAGCCTTATCTATCTTTTAAATCCCTCCTAAGGCCAATCTACTCTTCTATCCTATCTAATAAAAGAGTAATATGCAGAATGACTGTCACTCCAACACACAAGATGGCTGCCCCCATGTGGTCAAAGATTCTGCCCCCATGTAGACACAGGATGACAGCTATAAGATGGTCAGCAGGGGAGGGCAATTGGGAGGGACCAGGCCTGCAAGGGAGGGCAGTTGAGAGGGACCAGGCCTGCAAGGGAGGGCAGTTAGGGGTGACTATGCCAGCAGAGGAGGGAAGTTGGGGGCAAACAGGCTGGCAGGGGAGCAGTTAGACATCAATCAGGCTGGCAGGGGAGTGTTTAGGGGGTGATCAGGCTGGCAGGCAGAAGCAGTTAGGGACAATCAGGAAGGCAGGCAGGTGAGCAGTTGGAAGCCAGCAGTCCTGGATTGTGAGAGGGATGTCCAACTACCCATGTAAGCCTGATCCTTGAGGTGGAGAGGCCTAAACAGGCAGTCAGACATCCCTCAAGGGGTCCCAGATTGGCAAGGGTGCAGGCTGGCTGAGGGACACCACCCCCTTGGGCACAAATTTCATGCACAGGGCCTCTAGTCAATTAATAATCTAGATTTCTTCCCCTTTATAGCTGAAACAGGAATGTTAGGGGGATATAGGCAGGTTTAGGTAATTTTTGAATTGGTGTCCATGGGGGGAAAATAGGGCTACAGATTGGGAAAAGGTACATTTCCATACACAAGGAAGCCAGGGGCAGCTATATTTCCATAAGACAAGGAAACTAGAAGTAGCCAAAAATGGTCTATATTTACAAAGTAAAGAAGAAAGCCCAGAAGGAATGGAAGGACTATGAGGGAGGAGCACCTCAGGAATCACTATATTAACCAATTCTTAAGGGATTGTAGAATGATCAGAGGGGATGGATATCAGGACTCAGGAATTGCAGCCTTTATAAAACATGGAAACAGGAAGTCTGTGGGACCCTCTCCCCCTCCCTGTTACAGAATTTACCAGGTGACCAAAAAATACACAGGAGTACTTGGAGATGCAGGATAAACCCATTTATTTTCAGATGTTTCACATGTACCAGTATAGTGACTCAGGGGGTCAGTTCTCTAAATCCTGAGTAAGCCATCATGGAGGAAGCTTTCTCTTTATACCCTTCAATTTCTTTGCTTTCTGTCTGTTTCCTAACTACCGGGCTTTTGAGGTGGGCTTTCACAGCCCCTCCTGAATCAGTTAGCATGGGAAAGTTATTTTGTATCTACATGCCTAGTCTGGGTGGTATCAGTGACCTTCCTTGTAGCTAAGCTGTTATATTTTTTCTTTATGGGCCTTTTGTAAATTGGGAGCAATCAGGAAAACAGGTCCTGCCATACCAGATTGCAGAGAAAGGGACAGTGACTTAAATATAGGTTACCTAGAATGTACATCAAGTTACTGGCACAGATTCAAAATGTGAGCCCCCCAAAAATGTCCCATTTTCCCCATCATCCCCATAGGAGTCCATTCCGTAGGACTCTTTCCTTCTCCCCATGTGGGAATCTGTACCTGTTCTTCAATAAATCACCATCTTTGCTATACTACCTGCTGTCTATGGATTCATTCCTCAACTCTGGTGGAAAAAGGATTGGGTTCCAGTCCAAAAATTCCATATCAGAGCCAATCTTCTTGACATATTCACCCATAATCTCTCCATTTCATAAGCTCCCACTCATTCTATAACACACAACAATATTCTCTAACAAAGGTCAACTTTGAGTTTCATGCTATTACACCAAATAAGCATTTTCCAGGCTTCATCTTACCTGAGCTCACAGAAACAGTAGGCAATGCTAACAGCCCTGTTTCTCAGAACTCTTTCTTTAGCTTTCCTAAAACCGTATTTCCTAATTTTACTCCTAAACATAATGACAACATTTCTTGATTTGCTCAAGAGAAGCTTGGATCATGCTTACTATTATGGTGCCACATTCATTTTTATATTTGTCCAAGATTTCTCATTTTTTCATAAAATTTTACTAGTAATTCTTGTATTAAGTATGGCAAGATGCACTTGGTAAACTGCTACTTCAAAATGTCCAGCTTCTGAAATATGGTAGCAACCATACTTGGGTAAAAACTGTTTGAATTTTAACCCTTCTAGTCTGGCTCCTACACCCGATTAAATACGGGATAGTTACCTCAGCTTCTAGGTGGAGATCTGGAGGCTAAGGCAATTTTCCTGTGCCTGGGACTAGAACTACAGGAGATTGATTCCCACTGACTCAGTAGCTTCAGGGGTAGAAACTGTAGATAACCTTTAGAGACTAACCGCTGAGCTCTGCTTCTGTATTATCGGCTATCGCAAGATAGGGCCACATTCCAATGTCCAGCAGGATATGACTGGGAACGACCCTGTGGGCTGTTCCCAGCCTTTAGAATTTAGAATTTAGAATTTAGAATTTAGAATTTAGAATTTAGAATTTAGAATTTAGAATTTAGAATTTAGAATTTAGAATTTAGAATTTAGAATTTAGAATTTAGAATTTAGAATTTAGAATTTAGAATTTAGAATTTAGAATTTAGAATTTAGAATTTAGAATTTAGAATTTAGAATTTAGAATTTAGAACAAAGGAAAATTCTTGTGGTTTGGACCTTTAAAAGGACTGCCTACACCTAAAATAGTGTGGTCGTGTGGACTCCACCTGCGTGTGGTGCTCTCATGACCGTCCTGGCCAGTTTTTCAATAAATCCTTGCCTGCTTTTTTTAATCAATCATCAGCCTCCAGTGGTCTTATTTTGAACTCAGGGTTTGACCCCACAAAACTTTTGCAATAATGTTGCCAAGCATGTGAAAATCATGGGCAATACAAAGAACCCTCATTTTAATAATAGTTTTAACATTAGTATTATGATATTTTCATTAAAATATCTTGGATGTGATCTCATATAGACTGTAGAATTTACACTCACGATATATTTGAACAGAGAAAATATTAGAGATAGCATGATTAGTTTCATTATTATTCCTGGCCTTTCCCAAATAGAATGCTTAAACTTTTATAAAATGTAGTATTAAGTGCATACTCAGAATCATTGCTTTGAAATACACAATCTTTTATATCACTTAAATTTTTTTATGTCTAGCCGAAACCGGTTTGGCTCAGTGGTAGAGCGTCGGTCTGTGGACTGAAAGGTCCCAGGTCCGATTCTGGTCAAGGGCATGTACATTGGTTGCGGGCACATCCCTGGTAGGGGGTGTGCAAGAGGCGGCTGGTTGATGTTTCTCTCTCATTGACGTTTCTGGCTCTCTATCTCTCTCCCTTCCTCTCTGTAAAATATCAATAAAATATTTTTAAAAAATATTTTATGTCTAATGTTTGCTTATCTGAACTTTCTATCTACCCTAGGTGCTTTTCTTTTCCTCTCTCTCTCTCTCTCTCTTTCTCTCTCTCTCTCTCTCTCTCTCTTACACACACACACACACACACACACACACACACACACTCACAGTAAAGGCTCTCCTACTATTTGATTTGATTTCTTTGGGACTTATGCTTTACCAGTAGATTCCTATAGCTGAAAAGTGGACTCACACTCAGGGTACATGCTTTAAAAATGATACATTTCCTTTGTCAGAAACACTGGTAGATGAAATACAATGAGCACCAATCACTTTCATTACAATTCATAATGAGCAGTACCTGTTTTTCAACTTGGGCATGCTATGTTTAACTGGCACTTTTAATGCTCACAGATCACTTGCTATTCTCAATGTCTGAGTTTAGAATTCTGAAGACTTCAATCTCATTCTCTGAAGACTTATATAGTCATATTGAAATAGTAATTTTAGGGGTATATAGGCAGGCTTAGGGAATTTTTAGAATTGGAGTCCATGGAAAAACACAGGGCTACAGATCAGAAGAAGGTACATCTGCATAACACAAGCAAGCCAGGTGCAGGGAGCAGCAACTGTTGCATTTACATAAAACAAGGGAGCTGGAAGTAGCCAGAAAGATCTGTATTTACAAAATAAAGGAGGAAGAAAGCCATAAAGGAAAGAATAAGGAGGGAGGAGGATATCACACATCCCTTGTGTTGTTTGACCTTTGCATTCAGGAGTTACTATAGTAACCAGTCTAAGGAAATAGTGACCAATCAGAGGGGATATCAAGGCTTCAGGATCTGCAGCCTTTATAAGCCATAGGAAAAAGAAACTCAATGGGACCCTTTCCCCCTCCCCATGTGGGAGTACATTCTGTGGGACTCTTTCCCTCTCCCTACATGGGAGTCTGTACTTCAATAAATCTTCACCTTTGCTATACTATTCTCTGTCCGTGGATTCATTCTTTGATTCTGGCAGACAAAGAATCCAGGTTCCAATCCAAAATTCAATATTAATGCTTAAATGATGTATTCAAGAATCTAGATAGGGTAGAGGGGAACATGTTACTCTTTTTCTATTGTTCATAATCTTTAATGTCCTATTTCAAACATTTTTTTAAACAAAAGCCATGTTCTTCACACTTCCATTTCCTTTCCTACCAAGAGACATAATTATTCTGACCAAACTTCTCATATTTCTATTCATCAATGTTTAAAGTGATTTTAAAATAGGGGACATTTTAAATTTAATTCATAAGACTATCTTCCAATAATGTGAATATTATGCAATTTTTGAGACAATAAAATATACTATAAGGCATTTAGAAATTTACTAGTAGAGAAGCTAGAAAAACTGCTTAAGATCTATGTGATTTCACTATGACAACTCCAAAGTACTAAGCCAATATAGGAAAAGAGAGTTATTATTATTATTATTCTATTGGGCAGTACAATTGTTTTAATCTTTCCTATATGTAGGAGGCCAATAGTGAAGGGAAGATGAGAAATGTATAAGAAAGCAAGTATCCACAGAGATGCTTTCTGTGGATATTACATCTTTGTGAAATGGTCTGGATAAAGCCCTATGTGCCCGCCCTCAGCTCTGCAGTTAAGCTACATGCTTTGGCCCTGTTTTATTAAATTCAACACACTAGCACCAGGCTGTGGACTTGCTAGGGAAATAATTTGGAAAGATACTTACACAGAGCTGCAATTGGTTCCCTCTGGACTAATAGATAGCACAATGCAATTGAATTCATTTCAAGTCAATAGAATGCTACCAATCTATCTGCGGAGGGAAAAATATGCTTACTATATCTCTGCTTAATATTTGGTGAGCAAATTACCTAGTTGTGCTGCTTGCTCCTCTCAGTCTTTAAATGCTGTTAATCCCAATGTAAACAGAATTATCCGCCTGTACAATTCCATCCTCTAACACAGTGTTTCCCAAACTTTTGACATATGTGTACTCCTTCTATAATTTTTGTAACGCTGAGTACCCCTCATCAAAAAAAAGGCTGTATTTTAATAACAATCAAAATATATTTATTTTTTATATTTTTGGTACATACATAAAATAATAATAAACAAAAAATAAATTTATTCATAATAAAATATAAATAAAAGTTATATTATAAATAACATTTATTTGCACACTGGACCATCTCACGCCTCACAAGACTGTCTGGACTTGACTCATGAGAACATAGAATTAGGCCCAGCTAAGCATGGTGCAGTGCATATCCCCACCAAACTCCGGTGCAATGGGTACCCCCACCAAACTCTTCCCATACCCCTGTGGGTACGCTTACCACACTTTGGGAAACGCTGCTCTAACACATTGTTAAGTTTTTGCAATAGCTTTGTAGTCTCCCATAGCCACTTCTAGTGTCTTGCGGCAACTGCTGTCAAGAGGACGTGCCCAAAGTAGAGATTTCACAGTGGTGCTCTTGGCTCAGAAAAAGTCACTGGCTTATGAATGTCATGAAATCCTTTGTTGTGCCAAGATTCCATGATCCTCAATGACCACCAGGGAGCCGAATCTGATGCAATTAACAAAAGAGCCTCTTCCATGCTAACATGGGCTCTGTCCCACTCACACCCACAGCATGGCGGATGAGAGCTCGAACTTCGACAAGTCCAGGGGTTTTATACGGGTGATGATGTCACTGCTTTGGCTTACCCTTATTGGTTGGGTGAGGGCTAGTGTCCAGTTACACAAAATGGAGGATAGCTCCACCCTGCTCCACAGTGGAGTCAGGAGTTAACCTCGCCCTGCCCTGCCCTCTCACCTTCACATAGGCTTCTAAAATTCTCTAGCAATGATAATCCTGATCAACAATTTGGCAAAATCTCATACTGTATTGTAATACTGAGTGTATATGTGTTTGTGTGTAAGATGTATCTCCAGCCCTACCTGGTTTGGCTCAGTGGATAGAGAGTGGGCCCATAGATTGAAGGGCCATAGGTTCGATTCTGGTCAAGGGCGAGTACATCATGGTCAAAGGTGCATACCTTGGTTGCAGGCTCTACCATGGTAGGAACTGAGTGGGAGCCAACCATTCCCTGTGTCTCTCTCACATCGATGCTGCTCTCTTCTCTCCCCATCCTTTCCACTCTCTCTATAAATCAATGGAAAAAGATCCTCGGGTGAGGATTTAAAAAAAAAGTATCTCCAATTATATTCTAAGCTACTGAGGACAGAGACCTTGGATTTTACTTTTGACATCTAGCTATCACTTAAGTCACACCTCTTATGTTCTAATAATGTTATATGTCTCATATCTTTAATTACACCACCCATCCTGCTAGGTATTGTTATCACCGTCTTATAATGGGAAAACCAAGTGACAAACATGTGACTTCTGTTTAAGTCCATGTTGCTGAGTAAGTGACAAAACCACCATTCAAACCAAAGACTCTGGGCTCTAAAGCCCTCTCTCTACACACCACAACATGCTGCCTTCTGATAAGTTATGTATGTTCTTGATATCTGACCTCAAGGAAACAAATAATCAACAAGAGGATGGGTGTTGGATAAAAGAAAAACTACCTAGATTGCTGTTACCTCTGTTTGCTGGATTATTAGAGAAGGGCAGGAGAAGCAAAGTGAAGACTCATGAAGCAGATGGCAGGAAACACATCCATGCTGCTCCTTTATGACATATTTTCCTGCATTCAGGCAAATATACATAAATAGTAATAGTACAAGCCTGACTTTTTAATATTTATTTATTTATTTAAAATATGTTTTTATTGGCTTTTAGAGAAAGAGAGGAAGGGAGGAGCATAGAGAGATAGAAACACCTATGAGAACTCTTAACAAGGTGGGAATAGAAGGATCATACCTCAACATAATAAAAGCTACATATGATGAACCCACAGAAAACATCATACTCAATGGGCAAAAACTAAAACCATCCCCTCTAAGAACAGGAACAAGACAGGGATTCCACTCTCACACCTCCTGTTTGACATAGTACTGGAAGTAGTAGCCATTGCAATTAGACAGGAAGAAGAAATAAAAGGCATCTAAATTGGAAAAGAAGAAGTAAAATTATCCCCATTTGCAGATGACATGATATTGTACATAAAAAATCCCCAAAAACTCCATCAAAAAACGAATTGACTTAATAAATGAATTTGGCAATGTAGCAGGATACAAAATTAATGCCAAGAAATCTATGGCATTTCTATACATCAATAGTGAACTTTCAGAAACAGAGACCAAAAAAGCAATCCCATTTACCATCACACCAAAAAAATTAAGATACCTAGGAATAAACTTAACTAAGGAAGTAAAATAACTATACGGGGAAAACTACACACCACTGAAAAAAGAGATAGAGGAAGATGTAAACAGATGGAAGAACATACCATGTTCATGGATTGGTAGAATTAATATCATCAAAATGTCCATACTTCCCAAAGCAATTTTAGGTTCAATGCACTCCATTAAAATACCAATGGCATATTTCACAGACCTGGAAAGAACTCTCCAAAAATTCATTTGGAACAATAAAAGACCCTGAATAGCCACAGCAATCCTGAGAAAAAAGAATAAAGTAGGAGGGATCTCAATATCAGATTTCAAGCTGTATTACAAAGCCACTGTTCTCAAAACAGCCTAGTACTGGCACAATAACAGACATATAGAATTCAGCCATGGGCAAACTATGGCTCATGGGCCAGATATGGCCCATTCAGCTGTTCTATCCAGCCCGCTGAGCCGAAAGAATGGAGGATTCTCTTGCTCTCCCCTCCACTCCTTCACCAGCAGCCCAAGATGAGAGTGCCAGCATGGTCAGGTTGCTTTTGTTCCAGCCCTCTGGTCCAGTTTAAGAATGCATTGTGGCCCTCGAGTCAAAAAGTTTGCCCACCCTTGATTATATATCAATGGAATAGAATAGAGAATCCAGACATCAACCCAAATAACTATGCTCAATTAATATTTGACAAAGGAGGCACAAATATACAATGGAGTCAAGACAGTCTTTTTAATAAATGGTGTTGGGAAAATTGGACAGAGACATGCAAAAGAATGAAACTAGATCACCAACTTACACCATACACAAAAACAAACTCAAAATGGATACAGGACTTAAACATAATATTGGATACCATAAAAATACTAGAGGCATCCACAGGCAGCAAAATTTCAGACATATGCCTAAAGAACTTCTTCACTGATACTGCCCCCAGGGCAATGTCAGCTAAAGAGAAAATAAACAAATGGGACTACATCAAAATAAAAAAGCTTTTTTTACAGCAAAAGAAACAATTAACAAAACAACAAGAAAGCCCACTGTATGGGAGAACAGATTTGCAAATGTTATCACTGATAAAGGTTTAATCTCCAATCTCTATAGACACCTTATACAACTTAATAAAAGCAAGATAAATGATCCAATTAAAAAATGGGCAATGGACCTAAATAAAATCTTCTCAAAAGAAGACAGAAGGAAGGCCTAGAGGTACATGAAAACATGTTCAAAGTCACTAATTATCTGAGAGATGCAAATCAAAACAACAATGCAGTACCATCTCACACCTGTCAGAATGACCAACATCAACAAATCAAGAAATGAGAAGTATTGGTGAGGTTGCAAAGAAAAAGGGACCCTCGTGCACTGCTGGTGGGAATGCAGACTGGTGCAACCACTGTGGAGAACAGTATGGAGTTTCCTCAAAAAACTGAAAATGGAACTCCCATTTGACCCAGTAATTCCACTCCTAGGAATATATCCCAAGAAACTAGAAACACCACACAGAAAGGATATATGCACCCCTATGTTCATAGCAGCACAATTTACAATAGCTATGATTTGGAAATAGCCTAGGTGCCTGTCAGCAGATGATTGGATCAAAAATCACAATGGAACACTATGCTGCCATAAAAAAGAAGGAATTCTTATCATTTGCAGCAACCTGGATAGAATTGGAAAACCTTATGCTGAGTGAAATAAGCCAGTCAATGAAAGAAGAACACCACATGATCTCACTCACTTATGGATAATAAAGAACATTATAAACTGATGAACAAAAGGTTAGATACAGAGATAGCAAAGGAAACAGACTGTCAAGTTACAGAGGGGAGGGGAGGGAGATATGCAGGAGATAAGAGATCAACCAAAGGACTTGTTGCATGCATATAAGCATAACCAATGGACAAAAAACTCTGGGGAGAAAAGGCACATATGGGAGTGGGTGTAGGGTGGGGATTGGTAAGGTATGTACACATATAATACCTTAATAAAAAAAATGAGAAAAAAAGAAAAGAAACACCTATGAGAGAGAAACTATTGATTGGCTGCCTCCTGCATGCCTCCTTCTGGACATCAAGTCCACAACCCGGGCATGTGCCTGACTGGAATCAGATTGCCATCTCTTGCTTTCAGGGTTGATGTTGTACTACTGAGCAATACTGGCCAGCACAATCTTTCTTTTTTTGAACACCAATTTGTAATGCAATTGAGGAGAAAAGACAACACACACACAAAGAGAATTGACACATGATCATTAACATTCTCTCCAAGCAAATGAAAGAAGTAATATAATCTTCAGGCCATTTCATTTCATTTTCCATATGACACAAAGAAGGCACTCAATAAATACTCCATACATGTCCATTAAATGCCTTGTTTTATTTCATGTGCAATCCTTTTTTAAATCCCTTTATCCTACTGGCAACAGCATATAAATTTTGATTTGTTTTGTTCTAGAAGGTTGTGGACATTAATTTTTTACTTAAAAACAAAAAAGAGTCTTTTAGTATTCAGCTTCTGTGTTACCTAATCAGCCTTTGGCAGTCAATGACAAAAAGTAAATTATTTTGATAGAAGACACCACACAAAATGAGTTCTATGTCATTTTACAAATCGTAGGAATTACCAGCATCTAAAGTTTATGACTGAAAATCTCTGTTGAAAGTGTCAACAAAGAATCCCATCAGGACTCTAGCATGAGCACTCAGGTTCCCGCAGAAATCATCTCACCCCTCCCACCCCCAGGTCATTGGCATTCCTCCCCACTAGATCACTTCTCACCAATTCCCATTTTAGCAGTGTGGAGGGCCTTACATGTGACATGAATTTCACATGTGTGAACGAAAATAGCCACATGATGACCTGATAAGTTCAGGGAAGGCCTGCGTGGCAGTCTTGCAAGTTCAGAGACCTAAAATAACCACAAAGATGGTTTAAAAATTTAATATCTGACTATAAACAGGTTATAGCAGGTAGTCATGTCTCAGGTATTTCAACTGACAAAGATCAATTTGGATCAGCTTTACTGAGTCCATCTGCCTTCCTGCCTCTGAGAAAACCTATCTGTGAGATGTCTGGGTAACTTGTAACTTCCTTTTACCTCAGACCCCTGAGGGCACAACAAATGGCCCTGAGACATTCCCTCATTGTGACTATTATCAAGTTACCGTATTTGCTGGCGTATAAGACGATTTTTTGGCCCTGAAAAATATGCCTCCAAGTGGGGGGTAGTCTTATAATGCGAGTATATAACAAACTCTGTATTTTTAGTGGAAATGTTAGGGGGTTGTCTTATACGCCCAGTCGTCTTATACGCCAGCAAATAGATATTTTTCAGGGCCAAAAAATCGTCTTATACGCCGGCAAATACGGTAATTGTCAACTGTTAATTACGTTAGAGTATCCTGTATCCATCTCTGTAAAAGAAGCTCATGTCCATCATTTCACTTTTTACCCTATCCCAGAGGTTTCCCCACTTCGCTCTGTCCCACCTCCCTAATCTATCACCAATGAATTTCATGTAACTCGTCTATGTCCCTTCCCTTTGATTGCAATGTATAAATATAGAAATGTAACCCGCCATTCTCTGGAGCATTATCTCAATCCGTTGAGGTTCTGCTTCCCAGCAATTGTCAACAGTTTGGCTCAAATAAACTCACAAAAATTCTTTACAGGTTTTAATGGGGTTTTTTTTGTTAACACATGCATACAAAATGGTATGAGTCTTAAAATTATTTTGATGGGAATTTTATGGGAACGCTTTTCTTTTGTAGAAAGGAGGGCAGGAATTATCTGTAGGGGATAGAAATTCAGTGAATTTTATTAATTTCTAATACTGTAAGAAATTACATAATCTAGCAGAAAATGAATTTTAGTGATACACTGTAACAAAATATGGTTTTTAAAGATGAGTAATAGTACTAATAGTATCGTCTGAGGGCACAGCATTTTTTTTCCCAAAAAGAAATGTCAATATGAAAAGTAGGCAATTATTACTATTCATTTTTGCTGGTATATTTTTTCTGCACACACTAAAATCATATTTCTCTATGATAATATAATTGAGATGAAAAAAAAAACAAAGACATGGCTAAAGCTTGTCAAATATGACAAAATCTACTTTGTAACTATAGCATGGCAAGTGGCTGTCTGTTACCAATGCAAATCTGATTTAGAATATATGAATATGATGCAGCAAATAAAAAAATTATAATTTTCAAAGATGAGCTCAATTCAGATATAATTATTACTAAGAGAAATATAGTTGGAAATGTGATACTTTATTTGTTATAAATGTATTGCTAAAAGATTATATACATAATTTTCCTATTGTTAACTGAAAAGACTTAAAAAGCAGCATGAATTATGCTGTGCAGATGTAAGTTGAACTGTGGGTAATGCAAGCCTGACGGGTCATCTAGATCAGCATCTCTCTTATCTGTGCCCATTCTGAATGAGAACCCCTTGCACACCCTCCAGCAAAGTGAAAGCAATTCTAGAAAGCAACAGCTTTACGTGTATATTTTACTGAAAATGGAGATTTGCTGCAATCATGTAACATAATTTAAGAAAATGTTTTGAAGTTCCTTCATTCCATTCCCTTCCTTTAGCTCTCTCCAGCTTTCCACCTCTGGAATCTGCCCTCAGGGTCTCTCCATTTCACTTGTTTCTTCCTCAGCAGGATTCAATTATCCCTTCAACTTCTAAATCTTGCAAATGTCCTCATTCCTATCACCTCATTCAAGTAAGCAAAGCATCCTATATAATGAAAGTATAATATGCAAATTGTCCCCTCTTGAGGTCATTTAACCAAGAGTTCAACCACTCACTGTGACGTGTGCTGACCGCCAGGGGGTAGCACGGAACATGGCAGGCATTGGTGAGGCAGTGTTGGCAGCGGGCAGCAGTGGAGTCCCTGCTGGCCCCTATGGGACCTAACAAGAGTAGGACCACGTGAGCAGGTGGCACCAGGTCAAGATAGGTATAAACAGGGGCCCGATTGCCCTGTTGATCACCCTGTAGATGGTGACCAGCAGTGGCAACTAGGGGCAGGGCCACTGCCGGGCTCCTAGGCTCTGAGGTAGCTGTGTGGGGGGCCCAGCCCTGATCCATTGTCCCACAAGCAGGATGGTGGAGCAGGTGAGGAGGCAGCACCAGGCTAAGGGAGGGTGCCAGGCTGTGGGGCTGCAAGGCTGGAGGTGCGAGCTGGGACTACAAGGCTCAGGGTTCAAGCTGGGGCCTAATCTCTGCAGGCCACCTGGATGGACCCCACCCATGCTCAAATTCATGCACCAGGCCTCTAGTGTTCATTATAAAGTTTTGGGAACTTAAAATATTAAATCTTTTTTTTCTGTCACAAATAATGTGGGGGTTTTTCTTTATTGATTAAGGAATTACATATGAGTCCTTATCCCCCTCATTGCGCTCCCCCCTTCCCTGCTCATCCCCTCACCACCCTGGTGTCTGTGTCCATTGGTTAGGCTTATATGCATTCAGACAAGTTCTTTGGTTGATCTCTCCTCCTTACCCCCTCCCTCCCCTACCTTCCCTCTGAGGTTTGATGCTCTGATCCATGCTTCTCTGTCTCTGGATCTGTTTTTGTTCATCAGTTTGTGTTGTTCATCACAATCCACAAATGAGATCATGTAATATTTATCTTTCTCTGACTGACTTATTTCACTTAACATAATGCTCTCCAGCTCCATCCGTGCTGTTGCAAATGGTAGGAGTTCCTTCATTTTTACAGCAGCATAGTATTTCATTGTGTAGATGTACCACAGTATTTAATCCACTCATCTGCTGATGACAAATGTTTTTATTCAAAAGTAAAATAGATATCTGAAAATAAAAGATACTTAAGGATTGGAACAAGAGAGTAAAAGAAATTTATAGTAATTTATGGCACAAATTGGTTAAATAGGCCACCGAAGGAGGCTGGGATACTAATGAAAACAGAGCAACAGTCTTATAGAAATTTTGTTAGGTTATGTTGCATGGTGATGATGTTTATTTGCAATAAAAATTTATTAAAATATTTATCAAAAGACACTAAAGAGTATAAAGTCAAGCTTCAGAGAGATAAGAATTGTAATACTTATATCTAAAGAGACAGGATATTTTAAATTCAAACAGTTCCCAAATACAAAGATAGATGACTCTTAAAAAGAAATAAACATTTAACTTGGCCAAGCAATTCAAGGGTAAGAAACTTTTCTTTTTCACAACTGCATAGTATTTTATACTGTAAATGTACCACAGCTTTTTAATCCACTCATCTACCTATTTTAAATCATTACTCTGGAGATAAAAAGCATACACCTACAGAGACAAAGTGAAGGGCTATTTCTTGTGATTAATATGCAACTTTCAGGATAGAGGCATCAAGGATGGAAAATGTATCAAATCCCATTTTGTTTTATTGAAAATATTGAAATGTGATGAGGAGTCATGAAAATGATGAAAAATTGATCTACTTATGGTACAAAATCATAGCTCTTCTCCACCCAGGTAGCATATTAAGCCTCTGTCCATGACCGAGAAGGAAACATCATTAAAACTCTGTGAAGAAGCCTGGCCGGTGTGTTTCAGTGATTGAGCATCAACTTCTGAACCAGAGGGTAATGGTTTGATTCCCAGTCAGGGCACATGCCCAGGTTTTGGGCTCGATCCCCAGTTGGGGTGTGCAGGAGGTGGCCGATCAATGATTTTCTCTCATCATTTATATTCCTATCTCCCTCTCCTTTCCTCTCTGAAATCTATAAAAATATATTTTTAAAAACTCTGAGAAGGAGCACAAAACATTTGCTGAGGATGTATAGTTGTCAGGTTTGTCCGAAGTGGAGACTTAGGAAAGACATAGAAGGGCCTATGATCAAGGGGACAGTTTGGACTCGGTTCCTGAAAGACCTAAGTAAAATGGTCATTGAGGATACTGTACAGCATTTTTTTTTAAGTGAGGGAGCTATTTAATGACCATGGAGAGAAAGTCATAGACCTGCACTTTAGGATAGCAATGGTGATATTAAAAGATAACTTGATTGGAATAAAAAAAAAAAGACTAAACTTAATTTATTTTTTTTGCAAAGAGGAAACAAAGTACAATTTTCCACCCAAAATAATGCTACCTAAAAAAAAAAAAAAAAACACCACAAAACAAAACAAAACAAAAATAAAACCTTAGCTCATTCAAAGCAAATTCACTTGAAAATATATATCCTTATACTTCATATACGGAGAATGAGTATTTAATGAGAGAATATTTTGGTTGATACTTTCTAAGACTATAGCATGTGGCAATTAAAAACCCAATTTCTAATTTTAAGAAGATCCTATCAGGAGTTTAAAGAGCCTGTTAACGGAGTTGGAGCATTAATATCACTAGTATACATGATTGTTATGAGGTTTATTTCAAATACTGAAGAAAGTTTCATCCCCAAGCAACCAAAATCTTTTCAACTCTCACTCACCATGGTGGCTAGCAGCTCCTTATTTCTTGACACACTGAAGACAGTCCTTTACAGCCATCCATGAAAATGAAGATTCTATTATTAGCAAAGGATATTTAACTGTATATGAAATTGATGCCATGGTGTATTTTAATAGTACAAATATATATTAAACCAAAATCCTCCTCATGGCAGAAGAGGTAGAATAAGTATTCAAATGGAAGTGATAAAGTGGTCCTGCCAAAGGATAAAATTTCTTTATATTATCATGCTTTATCTAAAAATGTATGATATTTTTTATATTCTACTGTGCAGTACAATATTTTTTTAATATGCACTTTAATAGTCTGTATTGCTTAAATTTGTTTACCAAAGTTTAAAGTTAATGTTTTAAATTTCTTAAAATTGATGCCACAAAAAACTCAGGTATTGCCCCCACAATCGTGATTCCTCCCTTCTCTTACAGCACTACTCTGATGCTTGTAATAGCAATTTACCAATTACAAATATTCACTATGCCAGACCTTCTCCCAGTCAGGGAAGGCCATGTGACCATTGCAATTCAATGTACTATAAGTTGGCTAGTAGTTGGGGATTCTGGAAAAGCCATTGTTTTTCTGAAAAACAAAACAAAAAGTGGGGAGAGCATCAGCTGTAATAAATGTTGTAGTTCTTGCTTTTTCCCTTTCTCCTTCCTGGAGCATTGAAGGAGGCCTGCAGGTGGAGCGGTCCCTTTGAACCGTGGACTCATGGGTAAGTACATCTAATGAATAACCTAGTCAGAACCTAGAAGGAGCCTGAGAGTCACTAGCCCTGTGACGGCTCAGCTCTCCAGTGCTGTCCGATAGAACTTTCTACTGTGTTGCGTGCTGCCCACTAGTCATATGTAGATACCGAGCATTTGAAATACAGCTATGAGATTAAAGGACACATTTTTAATTTAAATAGCCACATGTAACTAGAAGCCATTATACTGGACAGTACAACTAAATCACAAGTGTCTGTGTTTCCATGGCTCTATAGCAGCAATTTTCAACCCAGTGTTTAGGCAGGTTTTCAACCCTTTGTTTAGACAGGTTTCTTTCAGGGGCAATTGACTGCACTCTTAGATAAATATACTGGGGCTTCATGCACACACCCACACACCTACTCTGAAAACCTTTCCCTGAAATCACTATCTGGTCATACTATGATGGGATTTACTCACAGATAGCTGAGGATTTCTTTACAGTGGAGCACGGGACGAAGTAAAACAATGGAAACACGGAACACTGAAAAGAGATGGATTTAACACAGGCAAAGCTCCAAACATAACCAAACTTCTCCACCTTCATTTCTCAGTGCTGGCAACAAACTGGGTAGGAGGATATGTGTTTCTGGTGAGTTCGGCCTTTCCTTCTTCATGAAAACTGGGGTCTGTTTCCTGCAAAAGATATGTCACACCCTGCATGTTCTGTTGCTCTGACTTCTTTCATTTCATAGCCTGACATGGTACCTCTTTCGACGTGGGTTTGTTTTGTATCAGGGCAGAAGAGGATAATGAGTCAGCAGAAAGCCCTGAATGATGGTAATAATACATACTATATGTTCATTTCTTCTTTCCAGATCATTCACTCAGATCGGAGGATGAACAGGGATTAATGTGATAATTCTCCCCCCCCCCCCCCCAGGAATAGAAGGCTAACTTTGGACAACTGAAAGGATTAGCTACTGCTGCCACCCTATAAGCAAGAAACAATGTAAAATAAATAAATAAATAGATGATAGATAGATAGATAGATAGATAGATAGATAGATAGATAGATAATAAGTCTTTCTTTTATAATAGTGAAAGGAGAAGGATCCGAGCCGTGGTGAAAGGAGTTTTTAGGGGTAAAATGGACAGGTGTAGGGAATTTTAGGAGTTAGAGGGTTCCGTGAAGGAGGAAGACATAGTTGGTTGGGGACTTGGAGCTGGCAAAGGCTTCACAGAATAAGGGGAGAGGAAGACACCCTTTCACAGCAGATAGGGGGAAGCCACAGGGAATAGAGAAATGAAAGGGAGAAAGAGGAATTCTATCACAGGAGATAGAGAATTCTACCACTGAAGGGAGAGGGAAGGAGGGGGCCCCACGTGTGGTTTGAGCTTTGAAGCTCTATAGTGATCAACCAGAAGGAAATACCTGGACACAAAAGCCTTTCTAAACCTTAGGAAAAAAGAGCTTATGGGGTTACCTCCTTTGGGACCACTTCCCTACGTGGGAGTCTGTACTTGTTTCCAGTAAACTTCCACCTTTGCATGTACCACCTTTTGTCTGTGGCTTCATTCTTCAAATCCATCTGGACAAGAACCTGGGAAAGACATCACCTTTGCATCCTACTTAGAAGAAACCTCGCATTTCAGTTTGATTTCCACATTTCACTGGCATCCCAATCACAGCCATAAAGAAAACTCCAGAAATGCAAAGTATTAAAGATTAAGCTGTGGTAGTGATTTTCACCCAACATTGCTTATGGCAGTACAGCCCAATAATCTTTCAAACAGAGAAATTATTAGACATCCTTTGGGGGGAAAAAAACCAAAAAGCTTTAGTGTATTTATGAAATGAATTATTACTGTCCTTCATTTCATTTTCCAGCTATGGCCTTAATGTCTATTTGATACTAACTGAAACCATGGTATTAAATTGAAATTGCTTATTTTCAATCAGCAGGCTTTCATTTTATATACACATTGTATAAGAAAAATCAGAGCAAAAAAACCCCCACATTTTAAAGGTTTTTAAAAATTTATTTTCAAGTAGAAATTATGGTAAACAGTCAAAAGCAGACTTATAAGAGCACATTTATTCCCAGAAAATGCAGTTCTGGATGTGACCAACTCACTGCAGCATTCAGTAAAGGAACTTAAATAGATGAAGAAAAACACACTGCTCTCTGATATGTCAATTCTAATCATACTGAGATATAAATCATACTGGAAATAAGTGAAGAGATATAATAAACCCACAGAAAATATAAAAGCTTTAAAAAATCCAGATACATAATTTGCTTTAAAATATTCTTTGGCTATAAAGTAAATACCAGCTCATTTGGAATCTATAAGTCACTTAATAAATAAGGATAGGAAAGACTTGTTGAGCACCTACTGTGTGCCAGACACTCTGCTAACCACTTCATTGTCCGTATACTCTTCTAGTGAATTGTTATAAAATTGAATGAGATCTTGGCAGTGTTTATTAGCTTTATGAAAAATTTACATTATGTCATAGTTCAGCAAAAATACATTTTTATATCAGTTTGTTATTATTACCTATAAAATGAATAATAGCTTTCACTGAGGTAATGAGTATATTAGAATAATATTTGAAGTGTTAATCAGTAAGATTAATATCCTTACCCTAATTGAGGGCTCTACCACTGATTCATCAGTATATGGCTATGGGCAAGCTACTGAAATGACCCCTAACAATAGGCCTTGTGAGTTTTGAGAAACTATTTCAAGTAAATACAAAATAATAACTGAGTGAGGAGGAAGAAACAAATAGAAGGCATGCCTGAACCAAAAGCTTTTGAGTAAAAGAAAACAAAACAAACAAAAAAACAACAACAATAACAACAGAAACAGGACTTTGCTATGTGTTTCCTAATGATAATGAAGAAGCAGGAATGGGGAATGGTTCAGAAGCTTTCCAGAGTCAATACAGCTTTTATCTGAGTTTCATCTGCAAAAACATAGCAGCTAAGTCAGGGTAGATGAAAATGATAAAACCAAATGTTAAGAGAAGAAAACCTAATCAGAATCAACTTATAACCACTTATGTGATTCACAATTGCCTCACTGCACTGGGTTCTATGAAGAGAAATAGATAGGAAAAAGTACAAAGTGAGAAATAGGCAGAACTCTCCCTTAGCCTGCCTGAGATCATGTACTTCCACAGTTCTCAGGGAGGTGGGTTGAAATAAGGTGTCACAAGTCTGTAAATCATCATAGTTTGTGTGGTATTAGAATTCTTAATCAGCTTGTGGCTTTTGTCTTACATGGGTGACTAACACTTCTCAGTGTTTGACTCACCCACCTGCTCTGCTTTCTCCTCAAATTACCCCTGAAATCACAAGTGTCTGTGTTTCCATGGCTCTCTCTATAGCAGCAATTTTCAACCATTGTGCCTCAAAAAATTTTAAAACATGCAACACCTGACTACTTAGTCAAAGGTACTGACCTCTTTTTCTTTATGTTGCCAAATAAAAAATAAAAAAAGACAACAGTCAATATAACAATAGCTGTCCAGCGCGAACAAATCAAAAGTATACCTATTTTTGCCAAAACCAGTTTGGCTCAGTGGATAGAGCATCAGCCTGTGGACTGAAAGGTCTCAGATTCGATTCCGGTCAAGAGCATGTACCTTGGTTGCGGGCACATCCCCGGTAGGGAATGTGCAAGAAGCAGCTTATCAATGTTTCTCTCTCATCGTAGTTTCTAACTCTCTATCCCTCTCTGTAAAAAAATTCAACAAAATATATATTTTTAAAAGTATACCTATTTTTGACCAGTTGGTAAAAAATATTTCTTGGTGTGTGGTAGAATTTTAATAATTATGGCATGTGTGCCATGAGATGAAAGAGGTTGAAAATCACCGCCCTAGAGAGAGTACTAACTCTGATTTGCCACATTCAGCAAGGAATTGCCCCTGCTACCCAGTAGATATGTCAGATTATGCAAATGCTCAGAGCTGCTCTATGTTTTGACTAGTGAAACACACATGACCACGTAGGAGAGTCATGAGCATGAGGTCCAGGGACGGTCACATGGTGCAGTGAGAGCACTTGGAAAGACAGGATAGGATGTGCCTTAAAACTCTGAATCTTTCTTCACTTTCAGGTGCTCCCTTTATACTTTCAGCATTTGCCCTGGAGTCTAAAGAACCCAGTAATGTAGCTTGGCCAGGTGAGAACATTTCCAAACAGGGAAACCAGCCCCGAGGGAGGTAAACACTACTGTGCCTGAGGCAGTCATTCTGAGGCTGGCAAAAGAACTGCCATTTCTTTCAAAATGTCTAGGCCCAAGGGAAAACAATCCTATCCTTTAGAGTTGGCAGCACAGGCAAAATGAGAGGCACATCATTCTTAGACTTGCAGAACCATACTGGCTAAAAGCTGTCAAGCAGTGGAAATTTGGCTAAGATCTTGCAGCTTAAAATCTGAGTGTTCTGGTAGCACACAGATGGAGCCGGGGGGATTTCAAGAGAAAAATGTGCATCTTGTCTGTGCTGAGCTGCAAACTACTGGGATAGAGCAGTCATTATTCAAGAATAAGGAAACTGGAAGAGGGCATAGAGGGAAATAAACGGTGATAGAAAAAGTAATAAAATAATAAAAGTGGAATAAAAGAATAAGGAAACCAGAGAAAGTTTAAAACAGAGGAAATGGCCTTAGGCTAACGAAAAGACTTAATGGGAACATTGCCTTAAAAATATAGCATAAAGTTGACTCCACAAATGTAATACAAGAAAAGTAAGAAAATGGTAAAATGCCCTTAATATGTGCAGTCCCTAAAATGTGAGAAACACATATGCTATCTCAAATAAGAGGAAAGAGACAAGAAATAAAATGGAGACAGGCCAGCGTAATGATAACCATACCTCATTTAGAGCTCGATCGCTTGCTTTCAAACGTGGCTTCATCGCCTCACTTACCAAGTCTGACTTTAGTTTGTTATTTAGCTTTACAGAATCATAAAGTTCCTTGAAAATAATAAAAGAACTAAAATAATCCTAAAATGTATAAAATAAATAAAAAAATAATAAAAGTGCTGGGTAATATCTACTGAAGGAACCAAAGTTTTACTGCCCTGAAGATACTTTCTGGGGTATGGATTTTGAGCCATATATTAAGAGGAATGACTCAGAAAGAACCTTTGACTCTTCTTTGTTTCCCATCCAAGAGATTCAGAGAGAGAAACTTGCTTCAGGAAGGAGATCTAGGGTATTTGGTATAGGCTAGTTTGAATTAAGGATAGGACATAGAGGGCTTCCTGCAGAAAGATCCCAAGTCTGTTAGCTAGATACCTCATTCATTGTTTCTGAGTTGTATAGCAAGAATTTTCCTGCCATTTATGCTCTGGCTGTTTCTAAACAATCTGTAAACCTAATGCTTCATTCTCCCTCTTTCTCCTTTGTCCAAAATGTCTACGTATCCAGTGTTGCCTCGCTATCTTTGGAATTTTCATGCCTATATGAACTCCCCATGTGCATGTATAGAAACTTGGCTTTTTCTCTTGTTAATCTGTCTCTGTTAATTTCCTTATTCATCCGGCCAGAAGAATTTAGAAGCCAGAATGGTTTTTAGAAAGTAGAAGAAAAATAAATAAATAAATGTTTTATCCTCCATACTAGGTTTAAGAGCTCTAATAAAAACTATAAGAATAGCCCTGATTGTTGTAGCTCAGTTGATTAATCATCATTCCCATACACTGAAAGGTCACCCATTTAATTCCCAATTAGAGCACATGCCCAGGTTGCAGGTTAGTCCTAAGTTGGGGTGTGTATGGAATAAGAGGAAACCCATCAGTGTTTTTCTCTCTTTCCCTCTCCCTTGCTCTCTCTCTCTCTCTAAATTCAATAAAAATGTATTTTGAAAATACTACCAAGAATAAATAAATATAGGATACAGTTAGATATTTTTTGCTGTTTGAGAAAAAAATAGTCATAATCTAACCTTACACTATCTTATATAATAAAGAGGTAATATGCAAATTAACCCTCATAAGATGGCTGCCTATGACCAGGCTGGCAGGGGGGTTAGTGAGGAATGACCAAACGACTGAACAAGCAGGCTTCATTGGGGGACAGGCCTGCGGAGGGGTATGAGGGGCAACCAGGACATCGGGGGGGGGGGTAGGGGGAGGAGAAGTTGGGGCCATCGGGTTGACAGAGGGGGCAATTGAGGGCGACTAGGCTGTCAGGGGGGCAGCTGGGGGTGATTAGGCTGGCAAGGGGGGAAGTGAGGGTCAAGTAGGCTGGAGGGGGGCAATTGGGGATGATGAGGCTATCTGGAAGTGGCAGTTAGGGGCAAGTAGGCCAGCAGAGGGGGCAGTTGGGGCAACCAAGCCAGCAGAGGGAGCTGTTGGGGGCAACCAGGCTGGCTGGAGGGGTGCAGTTGGGGGCAACCAGGCTAGTAGAGGGGGGAAGTTGGGGACAACCACACCAGCAGAAAGGGGACTGATGGGGTGACCTGGCCTGCAGTTGGGGGCAGTTAGGGGTGACCAGGCAGGCAGGCAGGTAAGCAAATAGGAACAAGTGCTCCAGGATTGTAAGAGGGATGTTCGACTGCTGGTTTAGGCCCAATCCTCGGGATCGTGCCTAAACCAGCAGTTGGACATCCCCCAAGGGGTCCTGGATTGGAGAAGATGCACGCTGGGCTGAGGAAACCCCCCACCATCACCTTAGTGCATGAATTTCGTGCACTGGGCCTCTAGTAGATGATAGTATGTCAACCAGTTTGAAGAATTATATGTGAAATATACATTTGCAAATAGATAAGATGAAGATTGTGTGTGTGATATAGGGGAAGAGATAATAAAGATTTTCTATCACAAAATTATGAATAAATCATAAAGGAAAATTAATTTGAATATTATTATTAGGTATGTTAACACATTGCAGACCAGTAGTTTTATTGCTATCTTTACTCAGTGGCAAGATAAGTTTCTATTGAATAAGTACAAAAATATTTTACATAAATATTAAAGGCACACTTTAAAATTAAATATCCATTGCATTTTGAAGTTATTTACATGTTCTTACAAGTTAATATCTTTTTAAAGTATGATACTTTGTAAAATACTGTCTAATATGAAGTGAAATAAAACAAAGGTAGCAAATGTAATGCATTTCTTTTCTCTTACCATTACTTTTACATTCTTTGAAAACTTCAGTAGGATATTTCTTTTTATATAAATTTTCTGCAACTGAAACACTGTTGTAATAGTTATCTTGGTATATGTGATGCCCCAACCCCAGATATGTCCGAAGTAGTGACAGAATAGTCAATCAATTTTTTTCCTTCACCTGTGTAAATTTCTATATTGCAAATATACCCAGTCTTGCTTTCACATGCCATTCTTACAAGTAAACCATCCTATCTAATAAAAGAGTAATATGCAAGTTAGCAATCAATCAGCTATACCCACAAGCCTCACCCACCAGCTAATCAGGAGCAAGTATGCAAATTAACCCCAACCAAGATGGCTGCCGCCATGGAGCGAGCAGGAGGGAGGCTTGGGTTTCCCCAGCGATGGAGGAAGCCAAACTTTCCACACACCCAGGCTGGCCTAGGCCTTCACTTAAGGCTACAAAGTTTCAATTATAGAAGATATATAAACCCCTCAAAATGGTTGCTGCCACAGAGCAAGCAGGAGGCTTGGTTATGCTCCAGTCTACAAAGTTTTAATTGTAGAAGGTAAATAAATTCCAGATACCAGGGTCTCCCTGTGGGTTGCCAGAGGGCATGGCCAACCTGAAAACCACCATAGGCTATTCGCCCAGGCCACCCCACGCACTAAGGGAACCCCCACCCTAATCTGGGACACCCTTCAGGACAAACCAGTTGACTCCAACCCACGCACCAGGCCTCTATCCTATCTAATAAAAGAGTAATATGCAGATTGACCATCATTCCAGCACACAAGATGGCTACCCCCATCTGGTCAAAGATCCTGCCCCCATGTGAACACAAGATGGCCACCACAAGATGGCCAGAAGGGAAGGGCAGTTGGGAAGGACCAGGCCTACAAAGGAGGACAATTGGGGGTGATTAAGCCTGCAAGGGAGGGCAGTTATGAGTGACGACACCAGCAGATGAGGGAAGTTGGGAGCAACCGGGCCTGCAGGGAAAGGCAGTTGGGAGGGGATTAAGCCTGGAGGGAGTGAAGTTAGGGGTGAGCAGGCTTGCAGAAGAGGGCAGTTAGGGGCAAACAGGCTGGCAAGGGAGTAGGTAGGCATCAATCAGGCTGGCAGGGAGTGGTTAGGGGGTGATCAGGCCCCCTGGGATTGGGCCTAAATGGGCAGTCAGACATTCCTCAAGAGGTCCCAGATTGGAGAGGGTGCAGGCTGTGATGAGGGACACTCTCCTTCCATACCTGTGCACGAATTTTGTGCACCAGGTTTCTAGTATTTAATAATTTTAGCTGGGTTGTAAGTTCAAAATAGAAGATGTCCCTTCAAGGGAATCATGTCTTCATCTAATGAAAATCCTCACATATTATATATTGTTTGAAATTTACTAATAAAGTGATCGAGTACAGGTTGAATTTTAAATAGCCTGGATGAAGATTTAGTCATGTTTGCATTGTCATTGAAATGCCAACAAGTCCAGATTTGTTCAAAACTATTTTGACTTATCATCTGAGGGAATCTTGGAATAGCTGGAACTGGATTTATAGACCAATATTCTTTCCAAGTATCTCTTTGAGTATTCCCCATTAGCACTATAAGTTCTAAAAATTTCCATATCTGTTGGAGTAACAGGAGACCACTTTGTTGCTTTCAAAATTTTGTGCTTTCCTAAGTTTTGGTTATAATATATGCTTGATTGATGACAAAATAGTTCAAACAAATCGTTGTCAAAAATCAAGTTGGTGACTTCAATGATGTTCTTTGTTTCAGATGGTATAACTGTAACCCCAGAATTACCTTCAAATTTTTCCAAATTAGGTTGAAAGTCCTCTTTTGACCAATCATTATCTTGGCAACCAAGTCACAAATTACACTCAAAATCATGTGTGGAATTGTTCAAATTTTCAGGTTTGGAATCACTTGAAATTACTATTTTTTTGCCTTTTTGAACTTTGCTACTGTCAAAGTTTTCATCACTTTCACTTGGAATATCTGATAAATTGTCAGCAAATATATCCAGAATTTTGTCAAGTTCTTCGTCACTATCTATGATTACTGAGCATTTAAAACATATAAAGTTAATATAAAAAGTTATTTTTATTACTAACAACAAGAGACTAACCACTTTAATTCCTTTTGTAATTTTTATCTCCAACAAATGCATCATTCATTACACTATTTCTTTCTAAATCACAATGAAAATCGGAGAATTATTGTGATTGGCCACAATCCTTAGAATAAGAAACAGGAGAATTCTAGTGATCCGTCCACAATGTTAAAAAGGAGCTAATGCCCAAAATGGAGTTACTTGTACTAAGTCCCATGTCACCAAAATGAGACATAATACTTAATTACATTTTTAGCCTCTTCCAGGGTTAGAATTGCTAAAAGATGGGAGAAGGTCTTATCTCCCACAGTTGCTGCTGGGGGTGAAGTTATTGTGATATCCCAAGAAAATGAATTCTCTGAGACTCACCTGAGAGAATGAATGATTTTTGTGCAGAATAAAATCCCTGAGCTTCCATAGTTCCATTTTCTTTAGTCCAGCCATAGAAGTGTAGCTGGGGTTTCAGTAGAGCTAGAATCAGAGCCAGTGTCTAGAGTTTTCTTTCCATGTTGGAACAAGGTCCAGTCCAGCACCAGGTAGCTTAACATGTGCTCCCCACTGCAGTCTATCAGTAAGTTGCATGTGTGGATCCACATGGCTATGATCACATGGGTAAAAGCAAACAACAAAAAACAAACAAAAAAACAAAAAAAAACCCAAACCACACACACAAAAAAAACAAGAGAGCACACCCTGAGCAACAAGAACCAAGAGTCCCAAGAGCTACAAGAGTTTCAAGAAAGAAAATTCCTTTGTTTAGGGATATGTATTCCCAAATTTGGGCACACTTGCAATGGCCATACCTATTCTGGCCAACCATCTCTGTCCCCAGGTTTGATTGACAGACAGGTACCTTCCCTGCTCCACCCAACTTTACTGGGCATGTGCCTATCTTCCTTTGTTGGATTCCCTTCACCAACATTTTGTAGGGAATAGACAGTTGTCCCCTGGGGCGTGTGAAATTGTAGCTTTCTAGTGAAGTTGCCTAAATGAAATACCTATAATATTTGGCCATTCCTTTGTTCCTTTTCTATCTCTCTCTATATAAAAGCCTAAGCAACCCTTAAGACTGGACAACAGACTGGTAGCTATAACACGCACTGACCACCAAGGGGCAGACACTCAATCTCCCACAGTCCCTCCCCCGTGGCCGGCTGACCCTGATTAGGACTGGGTGAGACAGCCCTGATCACCCCAATCACTGGGCAGGCAAAGGGATCTCACCTGGGCACAAATTCATGCACTGGGTCTCTAGTTATTAATAACTAACTAGCTAATTAGAATGGTATCAGAATATTAAACCAATCGACCTAAAATTACATGGTTAGCACTAATAAGATGATTTTCCCCTTAATAAAGGTGACTTTGTCACAAACAAGCTGCGCTTTGCTAGCATAGCTCCCTTTTCCCACCAGGTCTATTTTGCATGGCTCTTTGGATGGGATGTTGCCCAGTTCATTAATCTTTGAATAAAGCCAATAAGATCTTTTAAATTTACCACATAACTTAGTTTTTAAGACATAATTACCTATTAAAGACATCAAAAACATCATAAACAAAATAATAAGCAAAATTTAAGCAGAGGAAATATAACATTTGAGAAACCAAAAGATATTCCCCACAAATCAATTTCTAAAATTCCATTAATAGCTCTAGTTTTTATTTTAAAAAGATATATAGAGACAATTCATAGAAAAAATATGAATAGCTAATAAACATACAACAATTTTCAACCTCATTGTTAATTAGGCAATTTAATATTCTACATTACCTATTAAATTCATAAGTAATGACAATGTAGAGAAAAGTGCACAAACTGGGCACTCTTCCTTTGGGTGAAAATGCACATATTGGGCACTCTTACTTCTGCTGGAAGTAAGTCCCCAAACAACATTTTTGGGAAGCAATCTCATGTATTAAAAAAAGAAAAAACCTTTTAAAAATATTGCATACCATTTGACCTAATGTGCTACTTTCTACTATTTTTATCTAGAGGTAATAGAAATTCTGACTAAGATTAATGTACAGTTATATTCATTGCAGCATTGCTGTTAATAGCAAGATATTGGGGGGAAAACTTACATGTTCAACTTTTGGAAAATGATTAAAATATGGGTATATCCATCTGCTGTTGGGTTACTAGGTAGGCACCGATCCAAAGTCCTGATTCTCTCTATTCTCTACATCTGCCTGATTCTGTTAGTTATCTTACACTTCGTTTCCTCAAGTGCAAAACTGGGTTGATAATACCTGTTTCAGGGTATTCGTGTCAAGAGTAAATGTTATGATACATTAAAAGTGTCCTGCAATATGGAAGAGTGAAATGTTGTTCTTGAGAAGATGTAACAAATTAATGTTTGTGCAAATCAAAGTGTGTGAATTGTTCCGAGTGCTTTTGAAGAAAATTCAGGATATATTTTTGTTTGCTTCTGGCATGTTTGTGCTGGCTGATTTGCTCTTTTCTCATATCTGACCTGAATTTGAGCCTAACTAGACTCTAAACTGAGAGCCAATAGGTATTTGCTTGGGAGCTATTAGGGCAAACAAAGATCCTTTTCTAAAAGTGGAAACAATTTTGCACACAAGTGCAGGTCTGGGGATGTTGCCCTCAGGGAAGCTTTCAGAATTAGAAGCCTCTTTGGTGATCAAGCACTGTGACAGGGGTTGAGAAAATGGGCCACTTAATAGGGGATTTTCCCCACTGGTTTATGGACCTAGGCGACATTGTTTGGTGTGAATTGTGTGACAAGTAGGGTGTGACAGATTGGAAGATAATTATAGAAACACAACACCAAACTATTCAAGATTCCTCTACCCAGTAAACAAATACAACTCCACAACTGAAAAAGTGAGACCTTCAGTGTGGTAATTATAAACATTGAAAGCAATTTTCCCATAAATAATATTAAAATTTACTGAGCTTCTAGGTACTTAAGACATCCCTGTGACTTGGTTCTCTTAGTAAAACAATTTTATAAAGGAATAAACTTAGACACGGAGATGATAAATGACTTATCCAGAATCATGAGGCGGCTAAAAAGGGCTAATTCCAACTTAACCCTGATATTTGGAGGCTAGTGATCTGAATTCATGACAGCAAGCTCAGTGTACATTTCTGGTAACCTATAATTAAGTCACTACCCCCTTCTTCCCAGATACCGGTCTTACAGAACCTGTTACATGAACAGTGCACTGCCCTGGAGGGAGGGTTATTAACGCTGAGGACAGGCCAGGCCAGACCATCAGATATGGTCTGGAGACCCCCAGCACCTGGGGGCCTTCTTGCAAGGCCCGAGAAAAGGACCAGAAGCATAATCCATATTTGTGGGACAAAGACCACAGAGAGATATAAAGGGAAGCCCAATGCATGTTCCTTCACTCAGATTAGGAAGGTTGTTCCCTGAGTTTGCCAGTGTATTAAACAGTGTCTCTCTTCTTATTTGAAGTATCGCTTGGTTTTCTTTGGTCTTCTGCAACAATCATACACCTAATATTTGTCTGAATTCTAGGGATTCTGACTTCAGAATCTGAACTCTTCATCAATATATGCAACTGTTGGCCGTGTGCCCCGGGGGAGCCGTGTGTCCCAGGGGGCCGTGTGCCCCGGGTGAGCCGTGGATCCCAGGGGGCCGTGTGCCCCGGGTGAGCCGTGGATCCCAGGGGGCCCTGTGCCCCGGGTGAGCCGTATGTCCCAGGAGGCCCTGTTCCCCGGGTGAGCCCTGTGTCCCAGGGGAAGCAGTGGGAACCAGGGGGAGGGGCGGTGAGAACCAGAGGAGGAGCGGACTCTATTCGTGTGATCCTGAGATAGTCACCATAAAACAAGCAGACTGCCAAATGAGGAGTGGATTCTATTCAGGTGGTCATGATATAGTCACCATAAAACAAGCAGATTGTCAAAGGACAGCGGGGAGGGGAAGGAGACCTGGGGGGAGATAAGTGAATAACCGAAGGACTGGTATGCATGCATATAAGAACAACCAAGGAACACAGAACTCTGGGGAGGGAGGGCATGAATGAGGGGGGGGGGGGGCAATGGTAAGCTATGTACACAAATAATACCTTAATAAATAAATTAATAAATAAAAATAATTTTTTTCTAAAAAAATATGCAACTGTCACTCATTAATAACTTTGTTATTAATAATAAAACAAAGAAATGCCACTTTTGAATGCATTCCATGCACTAGGCTCTGTATTTAGTATTTTATAAAGCGTATCTCCTTTAATCCTTGCATTACAAACTCTGATACACATACATTGTATTTCTAGCACAATTGTGACATTCTAAGAACAAGTTGGGGGCCAGGATGACTGAACTGCTAAGATTACCTTTTGAATAAAAAAATTTTACCTTGTGCAAAATTTGAAACCTCATACACTGCACGTAGAATGTAAAATGTTAACAGCTTTGAAAACAATCTGGCAGTTCTTCAAAAGATTAAACATATAGTTACTATATGATTTGGCAATTTTAGTCCTAGGTATGTAGCCAGAAAAAGCTAAAATATGTCCACACAAAAACATGCATATGAATGCTCACAGCTGCATCTGGTTTATAATAGGCAAGAATGAAAACAAGTTAAATGTCAATGAATAGATGTATATAGATTTGATGGGATATGATGTGGCAATAAATGAAACGAAGTACTGATGAATTTTTTTTAACATGGATGAACCTTGAAAGCATTAGGTTAAGTGAAAGAAACAAATCACAAAGAATCACATATTACATGATTCCATTTTTTATTAAATGGTTGGTATAGGCACATCCACAAAGAAAGCAAGTTGATTGGTGGTTGGCTAGGACTGGAAGTGAAGGAATTTGGGGAAAAGTGAAGAAAGATTGCTAATGCATATAAGGTTTCTTTTGAGGATGATGAAAATGTATGTTCTAAAATTGATTGTGGTGACTGTTGTGAGTTGAGTGGTTTTCTCCTGAGCTAAATGCAAGGGTTGTTTCTTTCTCTGGTTCTTGTCCAGGTGGATTCTAAGAATGAAGCCATAGACAAAAGGTGGTAGATGAAAAGGGTGGAAATGTATTGGAAGCAAGTACAGACTCCACTTTTTTGTTTCTTCATACTGCTTTCCATTTGGTAGAATATTAGGTTCAAAGCTCAAAACCCACGTGATGTGCCCTTCTTTTTCTCCCCTTTCAATGGTAGAGTTTTCTGTCTTCTGTGAAAATCTGTTTTCTTCTTTCTCCCATTTGTCGGCCTTTCTCTATCCTCTGTGAAAGTTTGTTTCCTATTTCTCCCCATACCCTGTGGCTTTCCCTCTCTTCTGTGAATGGATGGCCTCCTCTCCCCTATCCTGTGACCCCTCTTTTTTCTTGTCTGTGGATGTGTGCCTTTTGGCAGCTCCAAGCCTCCATCTCTGCAGTCCTCCCCCATGGACCCTCTTTATTTCTAAAACTCCCTAAACCTGCCTGTTTTACCCCTAAAACACCTTTTGGTTGCATAACTGTAAATATACTAGAAATTATTGTTCACTGTAAATGGGTAAATTGTAAGTTATGTGAATTATATATTAACAAATTATAAATTTATAACTAATTATAAAAATGTTTGTCTTGACTTTCATTTATATCAAAGCCTAGAAGGTCAACATTTTCTCAAGTACTAGTATTTAGAATAATAATTGTAAGGTTTGAAGGGTGCAGGAAACTGACCACCAAGGAATTTTAAAGTAAAGTTTATTCCCCAGTAATGAGCGGGACTCATTAGGGAGGTAGAGAAATCAGAATTGAAGGAGAGGGGACATGGAGAGGGACCCAGCCGGGCTGCCGCGTGGACATGGAGGAACAGCAGCACGTGGCTGGTCTGGGGGTCCTTTTTAAGGGCAGGAACAGGAGAGGGTTGGACCCAGGGCAGAACAGGAAGGGGTGGGCTCCAGGACACTTTGGCATGTGCTGATTGATGGTTAAAATGTCTTGGAGATGTCTCTGTGACAGGTGCCAGTAATGTCATAACTCCGCCCACCAGTTGGGAGGAGGGAGAACCTTATAATAATCACTTAAATTTTAGAATAGAAAGAAACATGACATACTTTATATTCCAACTTCAGTTTATATATCATGAAGGACAAAATAGTCTCTGTCTTTTTCCAGGTCACACAACTAGAAGATAAAACTTTCAATAGAATTTAGCACTATTGCCTCCTGCCTGGTATTCATTTTGAATAGTTAGCAGACCCATAGTTCCAACAACACTGGTTTATGTACACCTGGGAAAGACGAGCTCCCAGATCCTGATGATACCTAACAAGACTCTACACTGATGGAATTTTTTAAACTTGCTTCAATCCATTTTATTCAGGTCTTAGTTCAATAATCACCTACTAAGGGGTATTCTGTGAGTATCCAATAAAATAGTGTAATAGTAACATGTGGTAGATACATTTATTTGTAGGTTATTCATCTCTCTTACCAGGATGTAAACTCCACAGATTAGGGAAGTTTCTGTTGTAATCTGACCTAATTTGATTTTGAGAGGATTTAGAGATAGAGCTGGTTAGGGTGGGGTCTATGAGAAAGGAATGAGTATGTGATGGGCAGATCCGGCTCCAAACCACCAGAATGTTTATCTTACAAGGAAAAAGGCAGCAGGATATTACAAAAGAAGGAGGAGTAGAGGGGGAGTGCTGAGTGGGCTTTGAAACTTTGAAGCTGACACCAGGCCGGGAAGAGGGAAATCTGCCAGTTGGGAAAAAAACACAAGGGGATATAAAATGGGAAGGGGACCAATTAGTAAGTATCACGAACAGAAAAAGAAGCTGCCAGCATTTATAAACCCTTCGACAAAGAGACCTCACTAGTTACCCATTTCCCGACTTCTCACTAGGGGGCATTTTGTATAAGCTTGCAATAAATTCCCATGGTTTTGCTTCAAATCTTTTAGCCTACAATTTTTATTTTTCAAACTTTGTGGAACAAGAACCTGGAATGAGAACTCTGGCTTGCTGTTTGGTCATGCAGATGCTTTAAACTTTTTATTATCTTAGCTTTATGTTACAGCAGTTTCCAAAGAAGTGCACGGTATAGCATGACCCTCCTCCATGGTCTTCTTTCTCTTCCACAGCTATACTGCTAGATCAGGTGAATGTTACCTCAGACCAACTCTATGTCATACACTAGTAAATACAATCATGAGCAAGCTGGTCCAAAACAGTTCACACAAACTATTCTGTAAATCAAAACAATTCAGCTCTCTGTTCATTGAGAAGCACCAACCCCACGTTGCCCAAAGGGCAGATAAAACAATCTGTTCTATTACACTTACCTTCAGGCACTGAGCATAATCCTGCCTGAGGCTGACTGAAGGTTACCAGAGAAGGATTTGCTAGTCTTATGCTTTGTTGTGCAGCAGCAGTAAAACACAGTGGATATTTCTTGAAGGTTCTCCACTGAGAATCCAAATGTAGTATTCATCATAATACTCAAGAGCCTCTACTTTCACTATTATAAACCCATTTCTGATGCCCAGTATGCTAATTAGAAAACCATTAGTTGTTCAATACACAGATATGCAAAGCTCTTATTGAAGCTACCAATAAAACATAGGTTTTCTGGAATGATGGGACTACCACCCAGATGGAATTATTTTATTTTTTAATTGCTTAAAATCTATTTTTTATTGCTTTCAGAGAGGAAGGGAGAGGGAGAGAGATAGAAACATCAATGATAAGAGAGAATCACTGATCAGCTGCCTCCTGCATGCCCCACAGTGGGGGTGGAGCCTGCAACAGGGCATGTGTCCTGACCAGGAATTGAACCATGACCTCCTGGTTCACAGGTTTATGCTCAACCGCTGAGCCATGCCAGCAAGGCTGAATTCTTGATTACAGAAGCTAACAGCTCATAGTTATTGGCCCTTAAGCTATTATACATAGAAATGTTATCCTCTCTAGGTTGAACTATATAAATGTGGTTCAAATACCTTAACATCTATCTTGTTTATGATTATATTCTCATCACCTAGAATTATTCCTTAATGTAATGTAGATCAAGCATGTCAAACTGAAAGGCTAACATGGGCCAAATAAATGAGGCATGCGGCCTGCAGGCCACAAGTTTGACATGCTTGATGTAGATACTCCATAAATATTTACCGAATGGGTAATTTCTGTATGTTTAGGTAAAAGTTCTCAAACTGCCCATCAAGTCTTATTTTGTGATATTTATTTTCTTATGAAAAATTAGTTGTATTTGTTTCAAAACTTGATTTTAGGATTTTCCCCCCTTTGTAGTAATTATATGAAATACATATATTTCCCCATTTAGGCACTTTAATTTTCTCATTTGTAAACATATACCAAGTGTCTGTTTATTGTAAAATAAATTAACAAAAGCTCAAATAATGCCATCTGACCCTTATCCTCAAATTTCTTATCCTGCAATAGTTATAGTACATAATCAGAAATAGTATAACTTGAACTATATCTATGATAAAGAACTTTACTAAAGAAAAGAAAAGAAAAGCACTAAATATAATGTTTCTTGAATCAAGTTCATCCTCATTCACCAGTTTTTCCTTTTCTTTTTGCATTCTTTTGGATGTGCTGACCAAACAAATTTTTCACTGAAGTTCAAGTGGAATTCCAAATGAAAATCAATTGCCTTTGTTTCCTGGGAAAAAATTAATATTGCACACAATGACATTTTATTATACTTGAAAATACTGTTAACTTACTATGGTTTGACTAAGAATTATTGTCCTAATCATGAAGAAACTTTTAGATCAAAATTAGTATATAATTATATTAGGTGCTACATAGTATGTAAGTGGTACTGCACTAGTTATACTTATTACCCCAAATCACAAACATTTACAATAAGTAAAAAATTATAATTACAATATTGTTTATAATTTTGAATGTAGATAGGTAAGGGTATTTTCAAAGTTCCTTTAAGTTTGAATTTGTGCCAAAAGACAGCTACATGTCAGTGTGGCAGATGGCTTACCCAGAACTCATTGAAATATGCTCTACCTTTTTCTACTCTGGAGACTGAGAAGTAAAATAAGAAAATACTCTTTACTCCAGTCTCCTTGCAGAGTTGGTAATGTTCTAGCCAATAGAATATGGAATGACATCTCAAGCTTTATATCCCGAGTGAAAACTCAAAATCTCTTAAAAAAAAAAAAAGACTTTTCCATATGACCTTCCCCTTTCTCCTTCCTCCTTTTTTGAATGTGAACATGGTGATCAGAAGTGCAGTAGCTTCTTAAGACCAGGGAAAATCAAAGGTCTATGCCAAGGATGGAAGGAAAAGAAGAAAGAAGAAGCACAAAGATGAAGACATTCTTGTATAGACCTGGACCATGTAATCTTCAGATCCTTGATCATAAAGAAAATTAACTGCCTCATTACCCTAATAGAGCAAATATATAACAGAATTTTAAAAGTTAAAAATAGTTGCAGTGATTGAAGATCATTTTAAAGATAAGTCAGAACCCTGCCCTTTCTTCTTGTAATAGAAAATGTGATAAACTGAAGAATGTTATTAAGATTTTACTTTTAGGCAAAAATTAGAATGACAGTATGTTTTTGAAATATAAATTTAAATTCTGTTGTCATTTGGTAGTATAACCCACATAATTTTAATTTATTTTTGTTAAATAATATTAAAAATAAAATAAATCATGTGTAATTTGAGAGTTAAGCTGTAAGTTACACAAAGGGCAGATAAAATGTAATGTTTTAGTCATATGCATAAACGTGTCAATACTCTTTATATAGATACTAGAGACCTAGTGCACAAAAATTTGTGCACTCAGGGGGGTCTCTCTGCCCAGCCTGGATGCTCTCACCATCCAGGACCCCTCGGGTAGCATTCAGTCCCATCACAGCATGGTTTTGGTTCCCCATCCCATGCAGCCTGCTGTTCAGTCATTTGGTCATCCCTCACTAACCCCCCTGCTGGCCTTGTCTCCCCACACAGCCTGCTGTTTCATCGTGTACCCAGTTGTTTAGGTTGTGAGGGCCCCTGGATTTTTAATTATTAGGATTTTAAATTATTATATCCTCTTTCCTTATATTCTCATGTCATAAAGTAGAGTGTGTTCTCACAGTGGACAGCAGCCATAGTTCTGGAAAGCCATTCCTACACTTGGATGGGTAGTACTAACAGAATTCTGCAGGGGAATAAATGTCTCCCCAACTCAAACTCTCCTGCCTTTGGAGGAACCCCAAAATGCCAGCAGCCAATCTTCTTTCACTAAAGATGAGGAAAATTACAAAGGAAGTATTTCTGGAGTAGAAAAATACAGTGATCTTAAAGAATCAGAGTTAAATATATTATTCTGCAAACTTTTATAAAAAATAGACCACATTAAAACATTTTAAATACTTTGCAGCAAATACTCATCTTACTGGAAGACTAAAACTATGAAATGGAGCATTTTTTCCCCCTAGTGTATCAGTATCTGGACTGAATTATCTAAATGGGAGAAATCTAAACCTGGATAGAACTAAAATGTAAAATTTTCGCCACCGAACGCGGGTGAAGGCTCAGTAAGAAAGCCACATTTGTTATATAAAAAAATACATTTTAATCTACATTCAAACTTTAATGTCATAAAGTAATTTTTAATGTCACAAAGTAATGTATACATATTTTGAAAAAAAACACCTTTTATCTTTGCTGAAATATTTCTCTTTTTTTAAAGATCTGCCATAACTGCTACCTCTGCTTTGAAGCATTCCCTGATCATCAGAGAGAATGGAACTCACACAATGGTACTTGCTTTGTATTTATTAATGATACTAATTATTTGCCACATTATATTTTAGATAGTGTTTTATACACATTTTCTCTAGGGTTAGCATATAGTTCATTGCCCTACCAAGGAAACCTTTGAGAATGAAAGGGGGCACCTTAGTAATTAAGCCAGGAACAGAGGTAGAAACTGAGATCGTTGTGGCAGAATGCACAGGAGAACCATCAGCCAGCACTCTGAAGAATGAAAGTTTAACCTTTATTTCATAGATCTGCTAGTCCAGGGGAATTCCAGATCCAAAGCCTGAACTGAACTCATGGGGAGGCTCTGACCTATATATCTTCTTCTGTAGCGGGCCCCTGAGGTTCACCACAGCTTGGCCCAAGTCAGTCTTGGTGAGGTCTTGGGGGCATGCTCAGCAGTTCCGCCCAAATCAACTGTGGCAGGGCCCTGGGGTTAGGCCCCGCAGCTCTGCCCAAGTCAATCAGAGTGGGGAAGTAAGACTACAGTTTTAACCAGATACTGAACTTGGTTGCAAGCCCCCCATCCCATTTTCCTTTTCAAAATTACCCTGAGGAAACTCAAAGAATAGTAACTTTAATCTCCTTTATTTCAATGAAAACTTTCAAAGCTCATGGATTGTGATATGAATTCTTGAATTCATTATGTGATTTTTTTAAACAGGTTTTTTAAAAACTAGGCTTTATTCATTCAATAAATATTTTAAGTTTATTTTAATTCATAAAAAGTAGGTCATTCACTATGCCATAACCTGAGGACAAAACAGTGAAGATGAAATATTTAATCAGAAAAGAACATCATCTTAATTTTATATTAAAAATATTTGCTTTGGGATCTAGTTTCATATTTGGATATGTAACATTGATTAATAGAAGTGTTAGTTTTTCAAAAATAATATGCTAAGATAACTACTATTAAGGTACATTAAGTATATACATGACTTTTATCTTCATACTAGTGGCCCGGTGCACAGGGGGTAGGGAGGGGGGCATTTTCTTAGCCCAGCCTGCACTCTCTTCAATTGGAAATCCCTTGGGGGATGTACGACTGCCGGTTTAGGCCTGATCCCTGACATCCCTCTCACAATCTGGAACCGCTGGCTCCTAACTGCTGCCTGCCTGCCTACCTGATTGCCCCTAACTGCCTCTGCCTTGACCCCCACCACCATGGCTTTGTCTGGAAGGAAGTCGGACATCCTGAAGATGACCTGTTGACCTGGGCTTATTACTATATTACCCTCTTATTATTAAAAAGATTATATAGGATAGGATTGCTTACATGGGGGGGGTCCTTTTTCAGCAGGAAGAGATGCTCTTGGCAGACAAAAATACATAATCCCTATATCTGGACTGATAGCCAGCCATATGCATTATACTGTCAAATCAGTCATTAAAAAATTGAGCCACTTCCTTACACCTTATACTAAATAACTGTTGCCATTAAAACGCCTCCTCAGCCCCCACCTTAAGTTCTGCCTTCACAGTTCACCCAGATTGGATTCTGATTGGTTAGTTTCTATGCCAGTCAGCATCAGAAGCTGCGCCCCTAGGCAGCCATTGGGTCCAGCAGTTCACCCAGATTTGGTTCTGCTTGGTTGTTTTCTATGTCAGTCAGCATCTCTGGGCCTATTTCCAGGCCTGATCAGAGAGGTGGGGCTAATCAATATCCAACCCAGGCTTCTGGCTAGCGGGCTGAACTGCTGATCTCTTGGAGAGAGAGAGGCACTGCTGCTGCAAATTCTTTCTCTATCCTTTTGAAATATAGATAATCTCCTTCCAGTCTCTTATCAGTTTTACAACCAAGAAATCTCTTTCTCAAGGACCTGGAAGTCATCACCTTAAAATAAACATCAAAGGAGATAGTGGCCTATCTCCCTATCTCTGTGGGAGGGGAGGAGCCTAATTATATTAGCAAACATAGATAGCCTGATCACACCGAGGGACTTCCCCCTAACGTCTTCCAGGACATCCCTAGCTCACCCCAGCATTTAACAATCCTTTCATTTTTTTTTAATTCAGTCTCTCTCTTCTACTGCAATAGTTATAAATAAAATCTTCCTTGCTTATTTAGCTTGTCTGGTGCAATTTCCCTTTGATATAGAAAACAGTAATCTATTTTCATATATTTACCTATGCTGCATATTTTTTTAAATTAATGTAAGCATATAATACTTACATTATATGGCATTTTATTTAGCATGATGCTTTCATTGTATGGCATTTTATTTAGCATGATGCTTTCAAGTTCTATGCATATAATACTTACATTATATGGCATTTTATTTTGCATGATGCTTTCAAGTTCCATGCATGTTGTAGTATGTGTCAGGATTTCATCCCTTTTTATTGCTGAATAATATTTCATTGAATGGATATACCGTTTTGTTTATCCATCCAGTAGTTGATAGACATTTGGATCACGTCTACTTTTGGGCTATGAAAAATAATTCTGCTAGGAGCATTCATCTACAAGGCTTTGTGTGGGAATGTTTTCTTTTCCCTTGGATATATTTTTGAGGAGTGAAATTGCTGAGTTAGTTCCATGTGTAACATTTTGAGAAACTGCTAAACTCTTCCCCAAATGGCTACACAGGCTTACATTCCCACCAACAATATATATAAGAGTTCAAATGGTACCATATCCTTCCAGCATTTATTATTTTTTATCACTCTAATTCTACTGGGCATACTAAAGAAACCCATTGTAGCTTTGATTTGTATTTCCTAATGAAAATGAGTATTTTTTCATGCTCTTGTCATCTTTGGAGAAATATCTGCTCAAATCTTTTATATGAATTTAAATTTAACATGCTCTTGTCTTGATTTTTCAGATTTAAGGAAAATTTTAAAGCAATATTTCAACTGTCATTTAAGTGATGTAGTAGTGTAACAAAAACAAAAATATTCCATGTAGGTCATGAGAAAATATGAACAATCTGTCTTTATTAGTGCTGCTATTTATTTTTGAATCTCAGCCAGTATTAATTTACATAAAACATTAAACCATGAATCATATCTTCAAATTTTGAAATTATTTACTAAAATATAGATGGAATTGAACTGTAGATGTTCAATTTCTTAAATATTTAACATTATGTGCCTTCTTATAATTTTAAGTATGCCTCACTCTAGAAAAAAAAGAAACTGAAATAAAAGAATCTACATTTAAAAAACTAATAAACTAGGGTAAAATCACATACATATCACATAGTTTTCTTTTCTTTTTAAAAAAATACATAAAAAAAGAATGATTACAGGATTAAAAAACAATACTGTCATTGCATTTAATCATCTGACAAATAAGTTTATACAAAATATTTATGAAACAAAAGAAAAAAACTGCTGTATCTTCATGTTCAAATGAAAACATATGCATCAATAAATATAATTCAATCAGTCTGACAAAAAATGTATTATTATTCCCCCTGTGTATAGAGGGAATAGCACTAGATTAGAATTAAAAGAATTGAGTTTATGTTCTAATTACATAGCATAAAAGTTGCATGAATTTAGGCAAGACAGAAGAAAATACTTAGTAAACCTTCAAATTTATGTAAATGTAAATTATTATTAATCTCAATGAAAGAAATATAAGAAATATAAAGAAATATACAGAAATATAAAGAAATATACAGTAGGAAAACTCACCTAAAGATTGTATGATAAGATATATGTATATACATGAAATTTTGGCACAGCCTGTGTTGCACAGTGGTTGAGCATTTATCCATGAAACAGGAGGTAATGGTTCAATTCTGAATCAAGGCATATGCCCGTGTTGGAGGCTCAGTCCCCAGGAGGGGCATGCAGCAGGCAGCTGATGAATGATTCTCTCTCATCATTGATGTTTCTCTCCTTCCCTCCCTCTCCCTTTCTCTTTGAAATCATTAAAACATATTAAAGTAATTTAGTAGGAAAAACCTGAATTAACTTTATAATTACTTTTAGCAGCTGATGATTAATCATTTAAATAATAATAAAGTTATTTTTCTTCTTCACCACGGATAAAACAAGAGATTTTGTATTCTAGAGAAATAAGATTTTAATTTTCTTAAGATTTCTAAGCATAATAATATTCTGTATCAAAGGATATTTTCATATTAAGTTAGAATATTCAGACTTAATGAAATATGTGTATGTAAGAAAACTTGTTTTGAAAAGATTTTTTAGAATATGGGAGCCTAGATATACCTACAAGACAATAATTTTCACATTTACTTCTAGAGAGATTTCAACAATAAGCAAACTTATGATAACCAAGTAACATTAACCTTGAACCCCTCCCAACAGCTGTCCTGCTTAGTTTCTCTGGTCAAATTGCTTTCTATAAATTATTTAAAATCTTTTCCACTCTCTATATACAACCTTCTGTTTTCCTCACTGTCAGCAAATGATCTTCCTTGTTATTTCACAGAAGAAAAGTAAAAGGAAGTCTTTCAGCTTCCTCTCACCTATCTTGCAAACCACATATCTATACATATTCTCTCCTCTATATTTCTCCTTTCAAAGGAGGTGTCCCTCATCATATTCAAGCCCGATTCTTCTATCTGTGCTTCTATCCTAAGCCTTCCTGACTTTTCAGGCACACACATAAATTAACTAAAAATAGCTAACTATACAACATTAAATTAGTAATATCCTATCATCAAAATTATCATTAAAAGTGTGAATAACACATACTAAAAGAAAATCCTATCTAAAAAAAGAGTAATATGCAAATTGATTGTCACTCCAACATACAAGATGGCTGCCCCCATGTGGTCAAAGATGACTGCCTCCATGTAGACACAAGATGGCCACCACAAGATAGCCAGCCAGTTGGGGGGTGACCAGGCCTGAAGGGGAGGGCAGTTGTGGGGGACCAAGCCAGCAGAGGAGGGAAGTTGGAAGCCACCGGGCTTGCAGGGAAGGGCAGTTGCGGGGGGGGGGGGGGTTCCTGCAGGAAAGAGAAGGGGGGGGGGCCAGGTCTGCAGGGGAGGGCAGTTAGGGTTGAGCATGCTTGAAGAAGAGGGCAGTTAGGGGCAAACAGTCTGGCAGGGGAGCAGTTAAGAATCAATCAGGCTGGCAGGGAAATGGTTAGGGAATGATTAGGCTGGTAGGCAGAAGTGGTTAGGGGCAATCAGGAAAATAGGCAGGCAAGCAGTTGGGAGATAGCAGTCCTGGATTGTGAGAGTGACTTCTGACTGCCCGTTTAGGCCTGATCCTATAGATAGAGGGATGTCCTACGGATCGGGCCTAAATGGGCAGTCGGACATCCCTTGAGGAGCCCCAGATTGGAGAGGATATAGGTTGGGCTGAGGGACACACATCTCTGTGCATAAATTTCATGCACTGGGCCTCTAGTATTCACAATAAGTATACCTGACAAAGTACTCATATTCAGAATATATTAAAAACTCTTTCTAAACTAACAATAAAAAAAAATGACTCATTTTAAAAAATAGCCAAGGATGACCAAATACTTCACAAAAGAGGGTGTTCACATAGGCAATAAACATTATTATCTAAGAATTGAAATTAAAACCACAAAACACCCACCACAGTGGCTAAAATTAAAATGAGAGACTATTCCAAGTGTTAGTATAGAGATAAGGTAAGAAAAATCCTCATACATTGCTGGTGGTAGTATAAATTTATCCAACAATTTAGGCAAAATTTTAGGTAGTATTCATGAAAATTACACCTGCACTTATCCTAGACCAGCAATTTTCAACTTTTTTTCATCTCATGGCATACATTAATGAATTATTAAAATTCTGCAGCACACCAAAAAATATATAATTTTTTTTTTGCGGATCTGATTTAAAAATTGGTATAATTTTGATTCATTCACATTTGAAAGCTATTGTTGTGTTGGCTGTTGTAATTAAAAAAAAATTATTGATTTCAGAGAGGCAGGGAGAGGGAGAGAGATAGAAACATCAATGATGAGAAAATCATTGATTGGCTGCCTTCTGCAGGCCTCCTACTGGGGATCAAGCATGTGCCCTGACCAGGAATCAAACCATGACCTCCTTGTTCATAGTTCAATGCTCAACTGCTGAGCCATTCCATCCAGGCTCATTCCCCCCCCCCCCCCCCCCGGACAATTTAAGTGCTCCTAACTAAATAGTCAGATATGGCATGTTTTAAAAGTTCTTGTAGCACACCAGTTAAAAATTGCTGCCCTAGGCCCATCACTTCTACTTTTAAATTCCCAAGAGTATATAAGTGTACCAAATGATTTGTTTATCCAACTTTATTTATAACTAGAGGCCCAGTGCGTGAAATTCATGCACGGGTAGGATCCCTAGGCCTGGCTGGCAATCAGGGATGATCTGTAAAGCTACTGGTGGGGCAATCGGGTGTGTGTGTATGTGGAGGGTCACTGACACCTGCCTTGGCCAGCCTGGCGCAGCCCATTCACCATCCCGTCCCCCATCACTGCCACTGGTCACCTCCCTCTGCAAGGGTACTGGCAGGGCCTTTGTTCTTTGGTTGGTCTACAGTCTGTGGGTGGGGGCAGCTCCTGTATTTAGCATCTTCCCCCTGGTGGTCAGTGCACATCATAGAGACTGATCATTCTACCAATCTTTATGCCATTTGATTGATTTGCTTATTAGGCTTTTATTATATAGGATACCCAATATTTGAAAAAACTTAAATGGCCATAAACAATAGAATAGATATATAGATTATGTAAATGCACACTTAGTAATAAAAAAACCCCACAAATTTGTAATAACCACCATGGCATAAATGTATATCACAGATAACATTTTAATTGAAAAAAGTTACACATACTGTATAATTAAATTTATATTAGCTTCAAGATTAGGTGAAACAAATCTATTGTAATATACAATGAGTGGCCAGATTATTATGACCAAGTGACATTTGTAGGCAAATTAGCCGTACACTGCATCATATGGGATATGGAAGCCAAAGGCCTGTTTGAACATCTTTGCTGTCTGTAGTTACCAAGATAAAACATCTCCAATTCACACAGGAACACAAGGATTGAACAGTTGAGCATTGAAAAAAAGTCATGCAGTCCGATAAATCATGTTTCCAGTTGCATTATGCAAATGGCAGAGTAAGAATTTTGAATAAACAGCATGAAAGCATGCACCCCATATGCATGAGTACAACCCTTCAAGCTGGTGGGGGCAGTGTTATGGTTTGGGGCATGTTTTCCTGGCTTGATTTGGGTCCTTTAATTCATGTGGAACGATGTCTGAATAGCACAACATACCTAATCATTGCTGATCAAGTTCATCCTATCATATTGATGGTGTATCCCAATGGAGATGGTTTCTTCCAACAAGACAATGTGCCATGCCACGGTGCTTGTATTGTGCAGGAGTGATTTCAAGAACTTGGGGGAAACTACTTTGCTTAGGTAGCCCCCACAATCACCAGATCTCAATCCAATTGAGCATTTGTGGGACGAAGTTAAAAGAGCCATCAGACAGCTGGTTCCACAACCATCAAATCTCACTGAACTGAACAGTGCTATTAGTCAGGCATGGTGTCAGATTCCTCACATCACCTTTCACCATCTCGTGAAGTAAATGCCTAGAAGAATTGCCACAGTCTTGAAGGCAAAAGATGACCCAATAAAGTACTGATACAGTGGTCATAATAATCTGGCCACTCAGTGTGTATTTGAATATTGGTTACCTCTGGAGGAAGGTGCTCTTGGATGGAGCACAATAAAAATGGAATCACATGGCCGAAACCGGTTTGGCTCTGTGGTAGAGCGTCGGTCTGCGGACTGAAAGGTCCCAGGTTCGATTCCGGTCAAGGGCATGTACCTTGGTTGCGGGCACATCCCCAGTAGGATGTGCAAGAAGCAGCTGGTCGATGTTTCTCTCTCATCGACGTTTCTAGCTCTCTATCTCTCTCCTTTCCTCTCTGTAAAATATCAATAAAGTATATTTAAAAAAAATGGAATCACATGGAGTTGAACATATTAATCTTGGTAGTGGTTAAATAAGTGTATTAATATATAAAACTCATCCTAAAATTTATCCAGTCATACACTTAAAATTAGTGCAATTGATTTTATAAATGTATGCTTTAATTTTAAAATAAACACAGGCAAACAAATACACATTCAAGAATTGGTATGATCAAATGATTTGAAATGTAGAGGAGACAACATTACTTTCATCTGTGGAAATTTAAGTTCAGCTGAATCAGTGCCCAGATAAATACCCCATGCTCTCTCATGTATTCCCATCCTCTCACACGCTTCATGCCTAAGACTGAGCATAAGCAGGTCTGAAAAACGCTCTGGTTAATTTTTTTTTATGTGACTACAAAATGACTCCTATTTTCTTCATGCTTTGTGAGGCTTTGCTGAAAAGATCATGAATCTTTTTAGATTAGTATCCTGAACTGATGAATAACTTTTATTTTTATTAAATATGGTTAATTCTTTTTTTATTATTTAATGATTTTTTACAGAGAAGAAGAGAGAGAGAGAGATAGAGAATTAGAAACATCGACGAGAGAGTATCATCTATCAGTTGCCTCTTGCACACCCCTACTGGGGATATACCCGCAACCAAGGTACATGCCCTTGACCGGAAATGAACCTGGGACTTTTCAGTCCGCAAGCTGACACTATCCACTGAGCCAAACCGGTTTGAGCTGAATAACTTTTAAAAATGGGAATATTTTAAAGGAAAGTGTTTCTTCAAAATAATCAATAATTTTATCCCATAATATTAGTATTTTTAAGTTGTTATTTTCTTTTTTCTTCAAATAATGAGACACATAATTGTTAAACTGGATGTGGTTTTCAAATAGGGATTTAGTGCAAAGCTTGTCTCTTCAGTAACCTACACCTTTCAGTATGCCTACCATTCTCCCATCTACTCCCATATTATTGATATCTCTTAAAAAATTCTTATATTAGCTTATTTAGTTACCTACTTAATTTTGTAGTACTAATAGGATCTTAATTAAATGACATAGATGAGTTAACTACATATATTTTACATAATACTTGAGATCAAAATTAGAGAAAATCTATGTGCCAAAGAGGAAATGAAAAATGAAAGATAATTTGTTAACCTGATTAAGTTAATACTTATTTTACTAAGTACAGTTGTGTAAGAAAAACTTAGTACCATGAATGTCAATTATCAAGTTAAATAAATTGAATTTATTTTAAAAATGTAAAAATCTATATCTTCTATTTCATATAAGTTGTGTGATTTAATCTATATTCCTTTGAGGCAATCAAAGTAAAGATTTTGCATAATAAAACAATTTTAAGAAAATAATTGAAACCATAAGTACAATTTAAAATATAATTATTTTTAAGAAACATTAGTCTTATTTGGCCACAATGTATATGAGATGAATAGAAGAGCTAGCAATAAATTGTAATTTAAAGTTTCTTTAAAAGTGATAAAGTCTATTTGAATACCAAAAATAATATAGTTAAGTTGAGCAAAAAATAATTAATCAACTAGAATATAATTTATCTTCAGCTTTGAGAGATAACATAAAACTCCATACATCCAAAATATTTTTCAGGATTAAGTATTATCATTTTTAAATAATTTTTCTTACTATTTATCATATTTGTCTCTTTAACTTTTCAAACTGTTCTCTCTTCCAATCAAAAATTTAAAATATGATATTAATATAGTATTCATTTCTAACATTTATCATACTTATCTATACTAAGCCAATGATCTTGTCAAGAAACATAAATAAAACCGATGTGAGTAGTGATTTTTAAGAATCCAGGCTTTGAAACATTGACTGTCTACCACTCCTGTTCTCCTTCCTGCTCCCTGTGGCTATGCTCCTACCTGTCAGTAAGTAACTCCTGTTCCCCATATTGAGAACCTGCTTCTTGTTTCTCCTATGATGTTCTTCATTATCTTGGAATTAATGAGTGTAGTTTTCATAAGTGAGGAAGTAATTCAGGATTCTCTGTTTGAAAAAAGAGCTCAGACAAGGAAGAAGATCTACCGTCAATATGAGGAAAACATAGTAGGTTGAATCTTGGTATTGACTCTCAACTTACTGTTTTTTCCTTAATCCAATCTATTTCCCACAAATCATTTTAAATACAAAGAAGTCACCATATATATATGATTCCCTGTATTCTTGGTAATCTTATTTATCAACTAGAGGCCCTGTGCACGTGCACCGGTGGGGTCCCTCGGCCTGGCCGGTCCAGGACCCTTCAAGATCATATAGGATTTCTGTCTTCTTGTTTCTAAACTATTCATCCTGTTCCCCCACCCCATGCTCTAATTTTGTGCACCGGACCTCTAGTCAGTAAATAACAATGACTTAAGTCCAGTTCCTTTCAAATCTATTCAATATTAAGCATTTATTTTTCCAGATATATTTTAAAATGTACCGTCGGATATTCTACTGTGACTAAAATTGTTAAATTTTTCCAGTGTTTGGTGATATAGATATATTTTCCAACACGTTTCAAAATGTATTTTATAGATTTACATATTTTTATGGGTTTCATAAAAGAAAAGTTCAATATCAAGTACTCTTGGAAAATTCTGAGTAATTCTATCATTCAGTTCCCACATCAGTAAAATGTGGATCATATTAGACAGGTAGGTTAGCTGCTTAACTCTCTCTCTACTTCTTCACTGGGTTTTGCTGAGAAAAGTTTGCACATCTATATATTTCATTTCTCAGCTCTAACTGCAGCTAGCATGGCCATATTCCTAGCACTCACTGATGGAATCTAAACAGAAGTAATGTTTCCTGCTTTGGACCAAGATTATTAAAAAGATATTTTCTTCCATGTCTTTTTTCTTACTGAACTAGCTCATTGCAGATGAATCACTCCATGGAGAACAGCTGCCCACCACCAAGAATAATCACTTTTGATGATTTAATTGATAAATAGGTTTGAGCCATTTGAAAATAATTTACTCTATTTTTTTTTAAATTTATGTTAGAGAGAGAGAGAGAGAGGAAGGAAGAGGGCAAGAGAAAGAGAAACATGAATTAGCTGCCTCCTGCACAATCCCTACATGGAACCCAACCTGGGCATATGCCCTGACTGGGAATTGAACCAGCAACCTCTAGGTGCATGTGCCAATGCTCAACCAAAGGAGCCAAACCAGCCGGAGTAATTTACCCTATTCTAGCTAATACAATTGATCAAGGATTGTTGTGAATAACAATTTAACACATAGCCTCATCCATAGTAAAAGCTTAGTAAAGGTTATCAGGAATGCTCTTTCTGTGAAATATTCCTTGATATTTGCACAGTTGCCTTATCAGTCAGTTATTTCTATAAGATAACTGAAAAATGTCAATCAACTGTCATCTAAGAGGATTTAAACAGTAAACAGAACTTTTTAAGGCCACATTATTAGTATGCCATTTGATCCATAAAAGTATTTCATATCATCAAAAGAGACTAAGTATTCTGTCAATACTGAATCTCCAGGGTTTTGCACAATGAATGCCAGCTTCTTTTATATTTATTACTGGGGCAGGGGTCCCTAAGCCTGGCCTGCACCCTCTTGCAATTCGGGAACCCTGAGGGGATGTCCAACTAATGGCTTAGGCCCATTCCCTCTAGCAGGCTTAAACCACAGTCTGGTCTCCCTCTTTGGGAGGTGACTGGGCAGGCTGATCAGGGGATGGCACAGGCCAGTGAGTGGCTGGCATCGTCTCCCCATTGCTCCTCTGCTGCTGCTGGTCACTGTGCCCTACCCCCCTTGCCATCTCCTCCATCTGCCCACTGGCATATGCCTTGGCTAGCCTGGAGCCACCTGCTGACCAGTCCTGCCCCTGCTGACTGGTTGTTCCATCGTTTGGTTGATTTGCATATTACACATTTGTTATATACAATTGTAATTATTTGATAAATGAATGAATAAATGATGCAAGTTGAGAATCATCCCTAAAAACAGCTTGTAGCAACTCTGCATATTGGTTCCAGATAATGCACTAAAAATGGCTGAAATATGGGCGTGACAATTTTTTCCAGCTTTCATTCATGTTGAAAAGAGTCAACATCTAAAATAACTCAATGGTTAATTTGATAAAGTGGCAATACTACTTTTTTCTGGTTGCCTTTCCAATGGAAAGTAATCTATTCAATAATGAACAATTATCAATTTTGCTATATGTTTAAACCCAGTCTCATGTAGAAGTTACTGTTTAACAGCCAATATCTGACATACTATTTCTTAGGAGTTTTCTTTACTTTGGCTGTCATTTTCTTAGTCACTTTCAGAATATCTTCAGTTTCTTGGTTTTCACAGTAGCACTTTTTTATGACAAACCATCATCCTTCTGCTCTTTACAATCATATAGGATTTCTGTCACCCACAAATCAGATATCTTTCCACTGTTCAGAATATTGCACAACCAATTAAATGGCAAATGATCTATACTTTCTGTTTTATTCTATAGGAAGCATTATAAATCCAAGCCAGTAAAACTGATTGAATTCAATTTAAGGATCTATTTTTGCACAATTTAAAAGCAAAACTTTTGCTACTTTGACACTTATTATGTTAAAAAATAAGCATTTTCCACAAATACCCAGGGGGCCGTGTGCCCCGGGTGAGCCGAGTGTCCCAGGGGAAGCAGTGGGACCCAGAGGGAGGGGCGGTGAGAACCAGAGGAGGAGCGGACTCTATTCATGTGGTCCTGAGATAGTTACCATAAAACAAGCAGACTGCTAAATAAGGTGCGGATTCTATTCATGTGATCCTGAGATACTCACCATAAAACAAGCAGATTGTCAAATGACAGCAGGGAGGGGAAGGAGACCTGGGGGGAGATAAGAGAATAACCAAAGGACTGGTATGCATGAATATAAATACAACTAACGAACACAGAACTCTGGGGAGGGAGGGCATGAATGGGAGGTGGGGGGGGGCAATGGTAAGATATGTACACATATAATACCTTAATTAAAAAAATGGGGGGGGGGCATTTCCCACAAATACTAGAATACTCATGGAAGACCATAGTCTGAGGAAATGTAGATTAAAGATAACCATTGAAATTTTTTGTCCTGTGACAGAATTTGGGAATAGAGGAGCTTACTGTGCTCTCCAGCAATTGTCACTCAAATGGATCTGTAGATTTCCCAAAAAAGATCTATTTTAAGAAGAATATATTTAGAACTGGATAACAATGTAAACGAAGGACGAATCAATATAAAAAGACAATATACACCAGCAATGCTTTTCAAAATCTTTTGGTAATTAATATATAAATTAAGAAAAGGTCATAAATACCTTGGTAAGTCAGCATTCTGAAATAAATAGTGACCTCTCATAGACACATTCAAGAGTGAAGATCGCCTGACCAACACTGTTTCTACTATTAGGGGTGTTTGCTATAAAATTTAAGTAAATTGACTCAATTTTAAAATGAATGTTATCTCCATACATAAATTAAAAGACAAAATTTTGTTTAGTTTGAAGAAAAATAAAATAGTTGTAATTCTGAAATATTAATTAATATCTTGAAGATCACAAAGAAATTCTCAAAACCCTTTTTTAATCATAAAATACAAGAAAATGCTTCTTAACACACAAGAATCGTGATATCTTTGGTGTTTGTTGGATATACTATACATATACTTTTATTTCAGTCTTGAGTTTATTACATCTGAAACTGATTTACCTAATTAAGTTCTATTCTAAAACTAGAAGACTAGAGGAATATGTTACCTGAAGTACAATAACTTTAATCAAACATATTTTCTGTCTTCCAGTTCTCACACTCTCCAAAATCTAATTCTCTCCCCACATGAAAAGAAATTTGTATTTCTATACTATTCATAACCTAATAATGTCAGTATTTTATATATTTTTTCAGTCTTTTGTTCAGCATAACCTGTTTCTAGTGAAATCAAATGCTAGAAAAATGTCTACAAAGGGAGGCAATTATTTTAAAGGATGTGGTGGTCTGCATGGTTATTTGGTTTCATTTACATTGAAAAACCAGGAAATTTAAAAATATCATGTAAAAATCAAATACAGTTCTGGCTCATATACTCAGTGGTTAGAGTGTTGGCCCATGCATGAAGGGTCTCAGGTTTGATTTCCAATCAGGGGCATATACCTAGGTTACAGGTTCAATGCCCACCACACTCAGGGCATGTGTGGAGGCCAACCTATTGATGTGTCTCTCACATGAATGTTTTTATCTTTCTCTCCCTCTCCCTCTCCCTCTCCCTCTCCCTCTCCCTCTCCCTCTCCCTCTCCCTCTCCCTCTCCCTCTCCCTCTCCCTCTCCCTCTCCCTCTCCCTCTCCCTCTCCCTCTCCCTCTCTCTCTCTCTCTCTCTCTCTCTCCTCTCTTTATCTCTCTCTCTCTCCTTTCCTCCCACTCTAAGTAAATATATTTATATATCTTCAGGTGAGGATAGACAACAACAAAATCAAATATAACCAACCAGGAAAAGGTACCTTTGATGGGTACCTAGCGCTTCTAGACCCTCTAAAATCTAAATGTTTTCATTCTACCAAAATTAATAGCTTTTGCTGGTCTATCCTTTCTAAAGGAACTAGATAATGAGAGCTAATCTTTATTTTACATGCATCATATGCCAGACACCTTTTAAGTACTTACATATGCTAAAGTATTTAATCCTGATAGCAATTTATAAGAGTAAATGTTATTATTATTTTTCTCACAATGTTACCAAAATTAATATGGCCCCTACTCATAGTTAGCACATAACTTGCTGTCCATTTAGGGATACTTTGAGAATGAAAGTATGAATAATTAGGATAAGAAAACAAACATAAATTAGGGCTATCTCAGGCAAACAAAACCATTTGTCATCTCACTTATATTTCATGATGGATTTAAGAAAATAGAAGTTACACAACATTTAATCTTCCTTTTTCTCACACTCAAAAACAAAATAAGTACAATGCTAGATTTTTATTTCACTCGTTCCAAATCCTTGGGACTGACTATATAGTTTCTAAGTAGCAATGCCAAAGCAATTTCCAGCAATGTTTGCTTTATACTTCAAATAAGCAGGAACACAAATTGGCAGAGAAGCAAGGCTGGAAAAATACAGAGAATTTTATGTTCCCTTTTGATACACAAATATTTCAAACTTTAAATTGCTTAAGTCATTTCTTTAAAAGGGGTAGTTGTAAAACAAAGCAGAGTACTGTACATAAACCTAAATCCATTTGCTAAGGTTAATTATTCATAGCAGGAATGTCAACATAAAACAACTACTGAAAAATATTGTCCATTTTAACACATTTGTTCAGGATAAACATGGAAGCTATATTTTAGACTTAGTCTAAATACTTCGTGATACAACCTCATTATTTGGAAAAACTGATTTAAATGACATTTATTGACTCCCTACAATGTGCCTGGCAGGTAGAGATGTTGAGAAAAAAGCAGTCAAATTCTACTTAGGAGTTTGTGGAGGGAAAGAGAGAAAGAAACCTAATGTAAATAATCATAAATAATTACAATGTAGCAAACAATAATTATTATAAAATTATATTATTTAGATAGTGACTGTAGGGTGACAATTAAGTTATTAAGGGATTTCTTTTTCAATAATATTACTCTCAGAAGTAATATTTGAGCTGGATTTTAATTATAGGAAGAAATCAATCATGAGGCTGCTGGGGAGGGATAGGATGCAGAGGAAAGAGCAGATTCAAAGGCCTCAGATGAGAACAAGCTTGGTATGTGGAGAGAAGAAACCAGGGGCCTGGAGCTCAGGCACTCAGAAAAGCAGGTATCAGGTGAGGGTGGGCAAGTCAGCCAGGGCCAGAGCACCAGTCTTGTGGGCTCTGGTACTTGTGGTTTTGGGCTTAAGTGCTATTTAATGCCTTTAGAGTCTCAGTCAATGGGTAGCATGAATTGGTATACCTTTTAGACATATCATGCTGGCTTTAGAGCAGAGAACAGCTTATAGGGAAGCAGAATGGAAACACTGAGACCAACTAAGAAGTCTGCTAGGTAGCCATGCAGTGGCTTTGGTCCAGAATGGGGCTTTAGAAATGGGGAAAGGTTGATTTGTTTGGAATTTGTTTTAATTTTGAATAAGCAAGAGTTACTGATACACTCCTGATGAAAACAAACAAACAAACAAACAAACAAACACAAATCACAGCTCCTTTTTTGCTGTCATCATTTTGGCTTAATTAATGAGATCAGACTTTGTTGTGTTTTGTTGTTGTTGTTATTCACCTGTCACAAGATTCCAGAGTCAATTAATAGATTTCAGGTGCTCAGTGAAATCATGAAAATTTTGTGCAAAATAATTGATTTTATGTGTGCACAATTTGAGGAGAAGTGACTTAATTACATTCAGCAGATAATTAGAGGCCCATAACTTAAACTGACAGAGGAAACTATTTATTGAGCTTGTTTTCCTATTGCACATCTGCGTTCACATGAACTGGCTGTCTCTCAGACATCATCTCTTGCTACTCCTATATGGCAGTTTACATTTTATTAATAAAGAACTGCCTCTTTCCTATTTAAATTAACTTTGATATTTATTTATTTAATATCTTTTATACCATATTCTCTGCCTCTGCATTTTTGGTTTAGCAAACTTTTCACATCCTTCAAGATTTAGCTAAGATATCAAATTACTCACAATGTATTATCCAAACTCCTGAACTGAGCTAGCTTTTCTCTCTTGCCCCAAAACTTATTGAAGGGAGATTATATCTTTTAAATTGTTTATTTTATTTTATTATTTTTTTCAGATTGAACTAAAATTTTTATTTATTTTACTTATTTTTATTAAATTATTATCTGTGTACATATCTTACCATTGTCCCCCCCCATATATGCCCTCTCTCCTCAGAGTTTTGTATCCATTGGTTGTACTTATATGCATGTATACAAGTCCTTCAGTTGATCTCTTATCTCCTCCATATCTCCCTCCCCTCCCCACTGTCATTTGACATTCTGCTTATTGCTTTACTGTCTCTATATCTATCTTTTGATTCATCAGTTTATAATGATCTTTATTATCCATAAATGAGTGAGATCATGTGGTGTTTCTCTTTCATTGACTGGGTTACTTCACTCAGCATGATGTTCTCCAAGTCCATCCGGGCTGCTGCAAATGATAAGAATGCCTCCTTTTTTATGGCAGCATAGTATTCCATTGTGTAGATGTACCATGGTTTTTTGATCCAATCATCTGCTGACAGGCATCTAGGCTGTTTCCAAATCCTAGCTATTGTAAATTGTGCTGCTATGAACATAGGGGTGCATATATCCTTTCTGATTGGTGTTTCTAGTTTCTTGGGATATATTCCTAGGAGTGGAATAACTGGGTCAAATGGGAGTTCCATTTTCAGTTTTTTGAGGAAACTCCATACTGTTCTCCACAGTGGTTGCACCAGTCTGCATTCCCACCAGCAGTGCAGGAGGGTTCCTTTTTCTTTGCAAGCTCACCAATACTTGTCATTTCTTGGTTTGTTGATGTTGGCCATTCTGAAAGGTGTGAGATGGTACCGCATTGTTGTTTTGATTTGCATCTCTCAGATAATTAGTGACTTTGAAGATGCTTTCATGTGCCTCTTGGCCTTCCTTCTGTCTTCTTTTGAGAAGATTCTATTTAGGTCCATTGCCCATTTTTAATTGGATTACTTATCTTCCTTTTATTAAGTTGTATAAGCTGTCTATAGAGATAGGAGATTAAACCTTTATCAGTGATAGCATTTGCAAATATGTTCTCCCATACAGTGGGCTTTCTTGTTGTTTTGTTGATGGTTTCTTTTGTTGTAAAAAAAGCTTTTTATTTTGCTGTAGTCCCATTTGTTTATTTTCTCTTTAGCTTCCATTGCCCTGGGGGCAGTATCAGTGAAGAAGTTCTTTAGGTATATGTCTGAGATTTTGCTGCCTGTGGATGCCTCTAGTATTTTTATGGTTTCCTGTCTTATGTTTAAGTCCTGTATCAATTTTGAGTTTATTTTTGTGTATGGTGTAAGTTGGTGATCTAGTTTCATTCTTTTGCATGTATCTGTCCAATTTTCCCAACACCATTTATTGAAGACACTGTCTTACTCCACTGTATATTGGTGCCTTCTTTTTCAAATATTAATTGATCATAGTGATTTGGGTTGATATCTGGATTCTCTATTCTATTCCATTGATCTATAATCAGGGGTGGGCAAACTTTTTGACTTGAGGGCCACAATGGGTTCTTAAACTGGACCAGAGAGCTGGAACAAAAGCAACCTGACGATGCTGGCCCTCTCATCTTGGGCTGCTGGTGAAGGAGTGGATGGGAGAGCAAGAGAACCCTCCACTCTTTCGGGTCCATGGCTGGATAGAACAGCCGAACAGGCGGGATCTGGCCCTCAGGCCATAGTTTGCCCATGGCTGAATTCTATATGTCTGTTCTTGTGCCAGTACTAGGCTGTTTTGAGAACAGTGGCTTTGTTATACAGCCTGAAATCTGGTATTGAGATCCCTCCTACTTCATTCTTTTTTTCTCAGGATTGCTGTGGCTATTCGGGTTCTTTTATTGTTCCAAGTGAATTTTTGGAGATTTCTTTCTAGGTCTGTGTGTGTCTTTTTTTTGAAGTGGGTTTCTTGTAGACAACAGATATATGGGTCTTGTTTTCTTATCTAATCTGCTACCCTATGTATCTTGATTGGAGCATTTAATCTATTTACATTTAAAGTTATTATTGATAGGTACTTATTTGCGGCCATTTTTATTCTATACCCCTGTGTTCCTTCATTGCTTCCTATTTATTTTTACAGTAGACCCTTTAGTAGTTCTTGCATTGTTGGTTTGGTGGTGATAAATTCTTTTAGTATTTTTTTGTCTGTGAAGCTCCTGATTTCACCTTCAATTTTGATTGATAGCCTTGCTGGGTACAGTATTCTTGGATTCAAACCCCTCATTTGCATGACTTTGTATATTTCATCCCATTTCCTTCAGGCCTGATGAGTTTCTGTTGAGAAATTAGTTGCTAGTCTGATGGGGGTTCCTTTATATGTAACTTTCTGTCTCTCTCTGGCTGCTTTTAAGATTGTTACTTTGTCATTGGTGTTTGCCAATATAATTATAATGTGCCTTGGTGTTGGTCTTTTGGGATTCCTTTTGCTTGGGACTCTGAACTTCTTGTATTTGTGTAAGTTTTTTCTTCTCTATCTCAGGAAACTTTTCTGTCATTATTTCTTAAAACAGTTTTCTATGCTTTCTCCAGTTTCCTTTCCTTCTGGAACCCCTATTATTCTAATATTGTTTTGTTTTGTATTGTCTCAAAGTTCCCATAGGCTCTCCTCCTGCTTTTTATTTTTTTTTCTCCAGAAGCTGCTCTACTTGGGTATTTTTTTTTTTTTTTTTACCATCTTGTCTTCTAGCTCACTGATTCGGTCCTCTGTTTCTTCTAGTTTACTTGTGATGGTTTCTATTAAGTTCTTTACAGTAGCTATGTCATTTTTCATTTCTTCTTGGTTCATTTTCATTTCCTCTTGGTTCTTACTCATATTGTCAAATTTGTCTTCCATTCTTTTTAGCCATTTTATGATCATTACTCTGAATTCTTGCTCTAGTAGGTTGCTTGCCTCTAACTCATTTACTTCATTTTCTGGTGATGCCTGCTTTTCTCTCATTTGTGGGCTATTTCTTTGTCTTCCCATGGTCTCTCTTTTCAGGATGTGTGGTTATGTAGATCACTCTCTCCTGCATTGATTTAAAGGCACAAAATACAGCACAACCAGGTACAACACACAAGGCACTGAACAGAAATGTATTTGCAATATTAATAACCTCCAATAAAGGTGACCACTAGGGAAAGGCAAATTAGGGGATAAGAGAAAAGGAGAAGAGTAAAAAGAGAAGAGGGAGGGAGAAAACGAAAAAGATAGGAAAAAAAGAAAAAAAAGGAGTGTATAAATGAAATTGGGAGACAAGGAGAAGAGAGAGAGAGAGAGAGAGAGAACAAAGAGACTAAGAGAGAAAAGGGGAACAAACTATATATATGGGGAGAGAATTTCAATAGAACAACCACTAACCACAGCAAATGCTGGCAGCAGTACCTGGAGAATAATACAAACTATAACACCCACTAATATCCAGCAAAGCAAGGGAAAACAGAAGTAAAAAAAACAAACAAAAATAAAGCAAATAAAAAAATACCATGCAACAGCAACAACAAAATAAAAATAAAAATAACCTCACTAAAAAGCATGAAAATATAATATAATCAACATTCCCACAAACAGCATCAAAAGGAGAGAGGAAAACATTTTTTTTTTTTTTTGCTAGTTAATACAGCTCAGAGAGTGGTGTGTATGCACTTGGCACAGGGGATTGAAAATTAGATATAGACGTAGAGTAAAAATTTTAGCAGGGGGGAGACAGAAAGAGTATGGAAAATCTAAAGCAGGAAAGGGTTAAGATAAACAGGATAGCAAAAGGGGAAAGGTTAGGAAGAGAGTGATGGAGTAAAGGTCATGTTGAGATAGGGTTAAACGATGCTAAAGGGGAAATGAAAATAGAATGAAGAACACTAATTCCAATGTAAAATAAAGAGAAAACAAAATGGCACTTAAAAAAAGGAAAAAAGAAAGAAAAAGGAAACAAAAAAGTTAAAATGGCAGTAGTAATAATGCTGATTGAATCTAAAAATGTAATAATTAAAAAGGTAAAATCAAGTGAGGAAAAATTCGTTTCTTAAGTAAAAGATGCAAAAAATGAAAATGAAATAAAAAATATAAAAAAAATTAGCAAAAAAATGTGCAGTAGTGAAGGCCATTCACTTCTCCATTATTCTATTTGGCAAGCCTGTTACTCAGTCCAGACAGTATTGCAGTTCCCTGCGTTCCACTGCACCTCAGTGTTGTATGCTAGTCCTTAATTTTAAGATGTTGATTTCTCAGTTTCTTGGTTTTTGATTAAATAAAACTAGTAATAAACACAGTCAGTTTGTACTCCAGCCCCTAGGTGGCAGTGTTTCTAGATTGATGCCCCCATCTTTTTGGCTGCTTTAGCCTTCTTTCTCTATGGCACTCAATACCAATTTGCCTTGGAGCTGAATCCCAGATGGTCTCTCCCTGCTCTGCTTCCCAGCTTTCAGAAAAGCAGTTTTCCCCCTGCCATCTCTTGTAATCAGAAGCAAAGGGTTGTAGGAGAACCATCCTAGGTGCGCGATAGGTCAGTCTGCACGCAATTACAAACAGACTGCATGCCTTCCAACTCCTATGTTCTCCCTCCGTGTCAGATCAGAATGGGTTGCTCTCTAGTGAGCACCACTATTAGCAACTTTGAGGATCCCCATCCACTCTCTTGGATCATGCCAGACCCAACAGGGGGGGGGGGGGGGGCGGGGCTTTTGTGGACACAGATTTCTGTGGTCCCAGCGTGGGCGCTTTTGTCTCTGTAGCCTTGGGGGCCACAGCTTCTGCTGCCACAGCTTCTGCAGCTGCCGCCTCTGCTGCAGGGACCCAGACACCCCACATTATCCCCGGCGATATCCAACCTTTCTGTGGAATCCACGTGTCCGAACTTATCAGGGCCCCACAGCTGCTCAGTGATCTCCACAGTTGTGGTTTTTTCAGGTCTCAGATAAGATCCCCAGTTGCAGCTCTGATGTGGTTGTGAGAGGTAGCCACCATCTTCCCAGCTCAACTTTTAAATTGTTTAAATGTATATCCCTGTGTGAAGTATAATGCCTGATTTGTGATAAACACTAAAGGGAGAGAGCTATTATTATTATTATTTTTTTAAACAAAATTCCCAAAGAGTAAAAGCTTATTTTATAATTTTCCCATGTGGACAATGTACATAATTGTGAATTTTTTAAATATTATTTATATTGTATGAATTGAATTGTTAAGGAATTTCTAAAAAAAAATTCTAAATTTTTATATTCTAAATTTTTTAGAATTATAAAGTATTGTAACCATACTACAAAATATGGAAAGAAAAAAGTCACTAAAATGCTATGAATATAATATAATTACTGTGATGTGATGTTGCATTTTTATCTAGAATTTATTTAATCTTTTTTAAAAAAACATATTTATAATTTCTGCCCCGTTTATACTTAAAACAAAGGATTTTCCTTTTTGTATAAACTATAGTGTTTATTTTTAACAGTATGCAATATATTTTTAAAATATATATTTTATTAATTTTAGAGAGGAAGAGATAGGGAGAGATAGAAACATCAATGATGAGAGAAAAATCATTGATTGGCTGCCCCCTACTGGGGATTGAGCCTGCAACCCAGGCATGTGCCCTTGGCTGGGACCTTTCAGTCCGCAGTCCGATGCTCTGTCCATTGAGCCAAACCAACTAGGGCAGTATGCAATACTTTTGTATAAATAAATTATTATTTATGTAAGAATGTCCTTATTAAAGTATTTTTTGTTTTTTATATCAAGGTTATTTTATTAAATAAGGTCCACAGGACTAAAATAAGATTATTAAAATATGGATGCTTCTTGATACATATTTTCAACATAATTGCATAATTGTAGTATTACCAATGAAGGATAAAACTACTTTAAATCACATTCTCCATTATAAATATTTATTCTACTTTATTTACTGAATGCATAGGAAAATTTTTACCACTTTTATTTTGCCTAACTCTGCATTAGTTCAATTATGACTGAAGTTTACTTCTTTAAAATATACATTTAGGTACTAATTATATTTCCTCCTTGCATGTTTCTATTATAGTCATAATTTATTTTTTTTCTCTCTTTAATTTGCAAGGTTATTTATAAACCAATTATTTCTACCACATTTGCAATTTTGTTTTATACTTATCAAACATTAATTGAACTTTACTGTGCCACAAGCTCTGGGTCATCGGGTTGCTGTACATCAGCTCATTATATTCTCAAAACTAATTACAAGATAGGTGGTATTGTTACCCTCACACTATAAACAGGAAACTAAGGTATAAAGTAGTTAAATAACTTCTAGTAAGGAAAGCCAGACTCCAAATTCCATCAGATTAACTCCAGAATTCCTACTACTTTCTTAGAAATATCTGATGTCTTACAATAGGCATTATTGCTTTTGGTCTATTTTGAATACAGATATTTAAGTCTCTGATTACGTAGAATTATATTATGCTTAATTCACATTTCGTATCTTCATTAAAGAAGAAAAATACTAATTCCTGGTAATTTACTGCTTAGCAAAATACAGACAAAAGAAATGTGTCCCAGTGTTAGCTCTTTGAAATCAAAGCTTTACACAGTATTGGAAACACACAGAAGTTGGATATATATCATTTAATAGTGTATCTCAGTTACACAGTCAGCAACATCAATAGTTCCCAGTAGAGGAAGGTGTGCACACCACCACAATTGTGCATTGTACCTCTGAGTTGCTAAATTCTGGTATCCAACTACTAACTTATAAGGTCTAATAAAATAAATATTTTAACTTATTTGCAATGTGCTTTTAGTATTGTCCTCAGGAATATTGGGATCTTAAATAGTTATGGTACTAGATTGTGACTCCTGTGCTATATGTAACTATAAAGAATTTATTTGCTTGGCTGGCATGGCTCAGTAGTTGAGCGTTGACCTATGAACCAGGAGGTCATGGCTGGATTCCTAGTTAGGGCACATGCCAAGGTTGCAGGCTTGATCCCCAGTGGGGAGCAGGCAGGAGACAGCTGATCAATGATTCTCTCTCATCATTGATGTTTCTGTCTCTCTCTTCCTCTCTGAAATCAATAAAAATATATATATTTTAAAGTTTCTTTGTCTCTCTTGAAAATGTTCCTTAAGCCAACCATGCAATCTATATATTAATTCCTCAATGGAAATGGTGGGTTTAATAATGAGCCCATAGGAAGTTACCATCACATGGGGGGCTTGGAGTCAGAAATACTGTAGAAACCCGAGATATGTTGCTTTGGGCAAGTTAATGCTTTTCAGTTTCTTTACATTTAAAATAGGATAATGATAGCATCGACCTCTTCTCAAGCATATTTTGGGGATTAAGTATATTTAGTGTAATAGGAAAACAAACTGTAGATTAAATGTTCAATAATGTTTGTTATTAATAAAAAATAAGGTCAGAAATGAGTAGTAATCTCAAAACAGTGCCTTTGATAGCTATTGTCTATGAATAGAGTTTGCGATTTTAATTCTTGGGCCTCTGCATTAAGGCCCTCTGAGGCCTCCTTCACTTTAGGGGGTATGCATACCCGTAAATTAGGCCATTGGTAAAAGCAGACATTTGACATGCTTGTTAGTGAGCTACAGCCTTTTCTTTTATTTTTTAGTTGGGAGAATATTTGCTCCCTTCCTATGAACTATTTTCCAGTTAAATCAAAATTGAAAACATAATTACTTCAGTTTATTTTCCAGATTGCTGAAAGCGATGACTTCATTTATTATTAAGAACAGCAGCTGGTAACATCTCTGAGCATGCAAATCAGTTAACCCTCTATGATTTGTTTTTCTACTCTGTTTTGGAGTAAGCTACAGCTTTCTTATTGATCCAAAATGGAATTATGTTTAATTATGGTTACATCATTATTAGAAATTTTACTAAGACTTTAGTGATGGTATTTATATGGTTATCATCAAAGATAATTGTTTCATTCAGACTTTATCTAGTCTGTTTACAGGGCAAAGAACCAGGAAAGTGGTAAACTTTCCCCTTATGGAAAGACTGAATCTTTTCTAGTAAAAAAACTTAGGTTAGCATGTATCATCCACCTCTTAATTATAAAATTATTATAATTGATATTATATAATTTTCAACATAACATTATTCATGTACTACTGCTAAGCATGTTTTGAAAGCAAAATTTTTACTATTCTCCTCCATGAATATTATGATGTATATTTCATAAGTCTCTTCCAGTAAGAAAAAATATGATGAATAATAAAAATTTAAACTCTAGTCTCTTTTTTAGACAATGCCAATTATTTGATCTGGATTTTACTTTTCATACTTTTCATTGGTATTCTAGTGCTAATATTCATAATAATATTATTTTTAACACTCCTATTTTCAGAAAAGTGTCATAGCTAATGTTTATATTATCTTCATCATCATATTTACTTTATTATGTGTATAAGTTAAAATAAAATTCAGAAACCAAGATGCTGCTGAATTTTTAAAGGTTCATCAATATTTGAAAAGCAAGAAAATGAGCATTTCTATTTGGGGTGCTAAATGAAATCTGGCAATATTTAATAAAAAGATTTTAAATATTGCACCATGTTGCTGGCTATTTTCATTTTAATTCATGTGTGTAGTTACTTATTTATATTTCTGCTTTTTCTAAATTACTTCAAAAACCAGAGAATCTCATGTTATTAAACTACTTGAGCATTTGACTACTTTTGAGTGTTAATTGCTGCACCAGATTCTCCCACTGTGATATCTACATGCTGAGAATAAATTTCCACTTTTTGAAACTACGTGAAAAGAGGCGGTGTTTTGACCTTTTGATATTCTGCATCTCACTCAAAGACTTCTTAATTTCATACCAGAACATAACCTGACTCATGTTGCTTACCGAGCACTCTTCTGTAAGACCCAAGACACCCAGCTCAGATAAATGGAAGGCGATTGCTCTGAATATTCCTAGGCCTTCAAATGAAAAAAGGAAGAAAGGAAGTTGATGCACAACCAAGGAGAATTGAAAGTTTCTTCCCAAATTCCAAATATTCTTCTTTCTTTTTTGCAGGTTACATATAGAGAATTAGATGGATGATAAAATAGCATATAGTTCCTGGTACACTGTTAGCATTGATTCATACATGCTCTTTTTTCTGTCATGTTTTTATTCTTTATTAAAAGAAAAAGTCATAAACCCACTACCCACTAACAATTAAAACACTAACCCTATTTATATTTTCTATGGATTCTTCCTCACCAAATCTGCAACCTGAATATTTTATTTATATTACTATCTGCATTTTCAATCTACATTGTTATTAAGATTTATTGCATATTTTCCTGTACTGGACTATTAGCAGTACTATTCATATCACTTGACTATTTTAGAAACCTCATCCAAGTAGAATTATGCTATATTTGTCTTTCTGTGACTGGCTTATTTTCTTAGTATAATACCCTCTAACATACTCCTCTACATTGTTGCAAGTGGTAATATTTCATTCTTATTTAAGGCTGAATAATATTCCATTTTATGTATATACCATGTGTTGTTGTTTTTTTTTTTTTAACTTATCCATATATTGAGGTACGTTGTGTTGTTTCTATATCTTGGCTATTGTAAATAAATCTGCTATAAACACAGGTATTCATATATAGCTTCAAGATCTTGATTGCAATTCTTTTAAATATTATACCCAAAAGTAATATTGCTAGAATATATGGCCATTCCGGTTTTAATTATTTGAGAAACATACATTCTGTTTTCCATAGTGCCTGCTCCATTTTACAGGCCCACCAACAGTACATAGTTTCCAATTTCTCCACAATCTCGACAGCACTTGTAATCTTTCATTTTTTATAATAGCCATCCTAATAGTTGTGAGGTAATACCTCACTTTGTTTTGCCTATCCATGCAACATTTGCCTATCCATGCAGAGCGACATTTCCTATACCTATTGGCCATTTGGATATCTTGAAAAAATGTCTGTCTATTCAAGTCCTTTGTCCACTTTTACAATTAATTATTTGGATTTGCGTTATTAAGTTGTAGGAGTTCTTTGTATATTTTGAATCATATATATCTTCTAGTACAGTGTGCTAAAGTTTCTTTTAGGTATATGTACCTTGAAGTGAAATTACTGGAGAGCATGCTAATGTCTAATGCCACGATACAATGTCAAATTGAGAAATAGCTTCTTCATTTGGCAACTATTTATTGAAAAAAATATATATTGTGTCAATCATCGTTTTGTATCCATGGAATATATCAATAAATGAAAACAACATAATGCTGCCTTCCTGGAGCTTACATTTAAATAGAGAATACAGACAATACATATATCAACTAAATTACATAATATGCTAGAGGGTGATAAGCACAATGAGGAAAAAAAGTATAATATGCTTAGGAGAATTGGGAGAACTGGTGAACAGGGCTTTTCTTTTTTTTTAATAAAATATATTTTATTGATATTTTACAGAGAGGAAGAGAGAGGGATAGAGAGCTAGAAACGTCAATGAGAGAGAAACATCGATCAGCTGCCTCCTGCACACCCCCTACTGGGGATGTGCCCGCAACCAATGTACATGCCCTTGACCGGAATCGAACCCGGGACCTTTCAGTCCACAGACCGACGCTCTACCACTGAGCCAAACCGGTTTCGGCTGAACAGGGCTTTTCTGCAATTTAGTTGCATTGACAACTCATTTGAGCAAGAATTAAAGGAGGTGAGGGAGTTGACCATATAGATATTTAGTGGAAGAATATTCAAGTAGAGGGAACACAGGTTCAAAATACATTGTGCGCCGAAACCAGTTTGGCTCAGTGGATAGAGCGTCGGCCTGCAGACTGAAGGGTCCCAGGTTCGATTCCAGTCAAGGGCATGTGCCTTGGTTGCGGGTGCATCCCCTGTGGGGGGTGTGCAGGCGGTGGCTGATTGATGTTTCTCTCCCATTGATGTTTCTAGCTTTCTATCCCTCTCCCTTCCTCTCTGTAAAAAATCAATAAAATATATACTTTTAAAAATGCATTGTGTAAGAATGCTCTTGCAGCCAAAGGAGTGAGTAAGTAGGAGATAAAATCAGAAACATTATAGAATCTGTGGTGACACAAATTATGAAAGAAATTTCATAATCATAAGGACTTTGGGTTTTACTTTTAATGAAATGGATTTTAGAGCATATGGAAGACATGGTCTCTAACTAATGTTTTTAAGAGAGCACTCCTTATGTTGTGTTGAGAAGATACTATACAGGGGCAAGGATAAAGGAAAAGAAGATCCACAAGGAGGCTATTGGAATATTTCAGTTAAGAGTTAATGGTGTTTTGGATCAATTGTGGCATTGACTTTTGTAAGAAATGATTGTACTTGGGACACTGGTGTTGGGGAGAATATAACTACCATGTCTTCTGGTACTTTGCCAAAACCTCAAATGCATGGCCTTCTGGCCAAGTGTCTGAGATTTCATATTGTTGGAGCCATAATTGTATCCCTGGGATTGTAGCTTCCTATAAATTTGGTATAGCTGAGCCAAGAAAAAAGGCATATGCAGATTTCTATCACAATTATGATTCCATGAAAGATATAAAGAAGATGAGGAAGGATGGTATCTTTCAGAGTACAAAGTGATCTTGGAATGTAAAAAATTGCTTTGGGTTGATTTCCATGGAAGTTTGTCACTGACCTGTATTCTTGAACTATGAAACATGAATATTTTAGCTAAGGAATAGTTTCTCTTAATAAATAAACAATGATATACTGTGAAAAAAAAAGAAAAATAAGTGATTGCACTTTGGAAACATTGGAACAACACAAAATATTTCCATGATAATGTATGTGATATGTAAACATAAATGAAAGTCAAATATAATTCTAAAATTTTGGGTCCAATCATCCAAAATTTTGTTTCCATTACCTAAGATGACAAATCTAAAAAGAAAATAATTTGCTGAAATAACATAAATAGTATGATTTTTTATGTTTTTTATCCAAGTTTAAAATATATATGGAATTTAAATAAATATGTCAAGTTTACACCATTATACTCATATTTGGAGTTGGAGAGAGATCTCTTATCTGAAAATGTAAATTTGGGAAAAGTTGGAGTATCTTAGATAAGACTATAAAGGAGTGATTGTTGATAAAGAAAAAATAGAGTCTAGGGCTGAGTCTTATGATATTAATCATTAAAAGGTCAATAAAAAGAGGAATAACTAGCAAAAAAATAGAAAGAAAGAGCAACTTGAAAGGAAAGAAAAAATCAAGAAAGAAAACCAGTGGCAACAGTGTATTGAAGAAAACATAATGATCACTTTAGTCAAATGCTGCTGAGGGTCACATAACATGAGAACAGAATTGACCATTAGGGTTTAGCAACATACAAGTCATGTGACCTTGAAAAGAGCTTGTTTACTGGAGCAGTAAAAATGAAGGCCTAATTGAAATGATATGAGAGAATGGGAAGAAAGAAATACCAGTTTATATTCCCACCAACAATATTCGAGATCCTGAAGGGAATGATAGAAATAGTCATGTCATTTGCCAACACTCACTCAAGTTATAAACATCCTCAACTTCTATTAATATCTTCCACATTTAGTCAGCAAGTTCTCCTTAGTGACTAACTTTTAAACTTCTTCCCTACACTCTATCCTCAATTAACTTCTCTTGTTTATGCTATCGAAATAGCATCCTCAATGGTCTTCCTGCCTCCCCTGGTTCTCCAACCACTGCACAATCACTAGGCTATTTCTAAAACAAATCTAACTTTTCATAGATTCTTTGGCCTTACATACCACAAGCATATAATTTTAACTGTAGCTCTTTGCTCCATCTCATTCAACTTGATTAAGATTGAACAACTTAAATTATGTGTAAAGTTGCTATTGAAAACTCATAGGATAAACTTAACAAAGGATGTGAAGAACCTATATAAACTGAAAATCACAAAGCATTATTAAAAGAGATTGAAAAAGACACAATAAAATGAAAATATATTCTATGTCCATGCATTGGAAGGCTCAACATAGTTAAAATGCCCATATTACCCAAAGCAATATACAGATTTAATGTAATACCCATAAAAATCCCAATGACACTTTTTAAAGAAATACAACAAAAAATTTATCAGATTTGTAGAACCACAAAATATCCTGAATAGCCAAAGCAATCCTGAAAAAAGAAAGAAGGAAACTGGAGGTATCACACTACCTAACTTCAAATTACTAGTATACTATAGAGTATCAATAATCTAATCAGGTTGGTATTAGTAGAGAAACAGACATACAGACCAAAGGAGCAGAATTGAAAGCCAAGATATAATAAAACCAAATATGTATGGGCAAATAATTTTTTCACAAAGGAATAAAAAACATCAAATGAAGAAAAGAAAGCCTCTTCAATAAATGGTGCTGGGAAAATAAAAAAAGTTACATGCAAAAGAATGAAACTAGTTTTCTTTTCATGTAAAAAAAATAATTCAAAATAGATCCAGGGCCTAAATATAAGATCTGGAACAATAAATTACATAGAAGAAAACATAGATACTTAACTTATGGACCTTGGTCTTAGAGAAGATTTTATGAATTTGACCTTAAAGACAAGGGAAGCAAAGGCAAAAATGAGTGAATGAATGAATGAATGGAAATAAATGAATGAATGAATAAAAGTACAAAGTTTCAGCACAGCAAAAGAAATCATCAAAATAAACAAAAAGGCAAACAAACTGAATGGGAGAAGGTATTAGCAAACAACAGCTCCAGCAAAGGGTTGATATTCAAAATATATAAAAAAGCATACATCGCAACAACAAACCACTCAATTAAAAAATGGTAGAGGACCTGAACAGACATTTATCACAAGAGATACAAATGGCATATATATATATATATATATATATATATATATATATATATATATACTAATAAAAGTCTTGGTGGCGTCTTGCCCTCATGTAATCATAAGATGGCTGCCTCCATGTTGTCATAGGATGGCTGCCACAAGATGGCCACCTCCATGTCATCACAAGATGGCCACACCAATATTATTACAAGATGGTCACCACAAGATGAAGATGGCTGCCCCCATGTCATCACAATTGGTCGCCCCCACATTGTCACAAGATGGCCAGCAGGGGAGGGCAGTTGTGAATGATCAGGCCAGCCAGGTAGGGCAGTTGGGAGTGACTGGGTTAGTAGGGGAGGGGAGTTGGGGAGATTGGGCCTGCAGGGGAGGGCACTTGGGGGCCATCAGGCCAGCAGGGGAGCTACTAGGGGATAATCAGACTGGCAGGCAGAAGCAGTTAGGGGCCATCAGGCAGGCAAGAGGGATCTCAGACTGCTTAAACCAGCAGTCAGACATCCCTCAAAGGGTCCCATATCAGAGAGAGTGCAGGCTGGGCAAAGGGACACCCTCCCCCCTTGCCCAGTGCATAAATTTCATGCAATGGGCCTCTAATATATATATTATATTATATAGTTTTGCCAGGCAAAACTACAACAAGATATCATTGTACACCTGTTTGAATGCATATTTTCAAGAAGACAAGTAATAACAAGTGTTGGAGAGGGTATGGATAAAAAGAACCCTCATTTACTGATGTTGGGAATGTAAAACTGTATAGCCACTATAGAAAACACTATGGAGTTTCCTTAAAAAACTTAAGAATAAAGTTACCATATAAACCAACAAACCCCCTTTTAAGTTTATAACCAAACATTTTGAAAACATTTATTTAGAAAGATATATGCACCCCTATATTCATTGCAGCATTATACATGATGGCCAAGATGGAAACTACCAAAATGTTCTTTAATAGACATTTGGATAAAGGAATACTACTCAGCCATAAAAAAGGTGAAATACTCTCATTTGTGACAACATGGATGGACCTTGAGAATATCATGCTAAGCAAAATAAGGTCAGAAAAAAGCTAAGAACCATGTGATTTTTACTCATATATGGGATAGAAAAGTGAAACTCAGACATGGACAGCAGTATGATGGTTACCAGAGGAAATGGGGTGGGAAAGAAGAGTAAAGGGTAAAGGGGGATAAATATATGGAGACTGAAGATAATTTGACTTTAGGTGGTGGGTACACAATGCAGTATACCAATCCTGTTTATTGAAAACTATATAGTCTAGTTAATTAATGACACCCAATAAATTTTATTTATAAAAAAGAAAAAGTCATTTGAGCAAGTATTATAGAAGGTGAGGGACTTAACGATATAGATATCCAGTAAAAGAACTTTGAAACAAGTAGATAACAGAAACATTTCTAGGAATAAGTTGTAGAAGTTTTGACATTGACTAAAGGAAAAAGAAAAAAATTGCATAACAACGAATACATGGTAGAATATTTTCTGAGTCTTCTCATAAGTGAGAATAAGATATAAGTCCAGTCAAGATTAAATATAAAAGGAATGTCTGTTAGTTCTTTTGAGATAGCAAGACAAGGAAAGGATAATAATAATGGCTGGTATGATGACGTGATCGAAGAATGGAAGTTCATGAATGTTTGAGGAGTTGGACTGTGTTTTTCAGGAAAGACTATTACTGATAAATCCTCTTTTTCATGTCTTGCCTCATATAGATTAAATATCACAGTCAATAAACTGATGTAGACAAGCTATTTGCTCATGTTATATTTATTAAATCACTGGATCTGAATGCGCTTAATTCTCAAACTTCAGAATCTCTTGATGTATTGAATTGCCATGACCTTGGGTTATTACTACTAGGTTAAGTATTGAAATTTGAAAATGCTACTCTTCTATTTAACAATCTTCAGTGGTCCCCTTATTATAAAATGAAGTTTTGGTGCATTGGAAGTCTTTCACATTCAGTGGCTACCTTTCCTTTTTAACTACTATACTTAACACTGGGTCAGCCATGGCCCATCGGGAACAGATCGTACACTCACACTGGGTGATTTGAGAGTTTAATAAAACTGTCAAACACATGTTAGATGTTATAGTAAAAATAACTCAAGAAAATTACGGCCAAAACAACATAATAAAAACACTATCTATAATTGATTTATGATGTTCTATATATATATATATATTTTTTATAAATATATATATTATATTAATATATATAATTTTTAATATAATAAAATATATATATATATTGTTACTTGGGTTCAGAATATATATAATTTTATAAAACTGCCCAGTTGAGACAGAAATACAACTTAGGGAAAGGCATACATGTCCAATGGAATTATAAGCAATCAGAATTGATAGAGTACAGACATATTAAATATGAATTGACAAAATTTTCCAGATCTATGAATTATGCTAAAAAAATTAATGGACCATAGACACATTTTTGTCCTTGGTGACATTTTGCAAATTTGTCCTATAGAAAAGAATATCAGCTAATAATTTTGGACATAAATTTATTATTGTTTTGTTTTTATTGAAAAAAAAGTGAGAACATGGCTATTTGCCACTAAAGGTTGGTCTGATAAAATCTGTCCCCTATAGTTTATATGAATTGTTAAAGGGGAGTTCCTGGCTTAAGTAGACCATGTGTGATTAGAAAAGAAGCAATGGATTTAAACAACCACATTTTTATTCATATTATGGCACTAAATAGACCTAAGAGGTCAGGAGGACAGAACATGTTATTATCTGTATGTGACTGCTGAGAGGTCAGAGATTTAGAGTGCTTGCAACTATCCTAATGTCTCACAGTATTAATAATAGAACTAGTATATGAATCTAAGTTTCCCAAAATCAGACAGAAGGAGTCTTTCATGAAATTCAATTTTAGTCAATCAAATACCAGGTACTGATTGATGTCCATTCAAAGTTAGATGAAAAGGAGTTGCCTTATTTAGGAACTTACAATATGTCTTGGAAAGAGAAACCTACAAATTTGATAACATAATTCAGAAACTCATTATGAGACATAAAAAAAATTTGAAAATGTAAATCATTATATATAGAAACATGGAAAACAGCTGTGATTTAATATGTGTTTATAGGAATCACATGCAATTAATGTGTCATAAACCCTTCCTAAAAGTTTTTCACCCCTGATTTCTTACAAAGTCCCCCCCCCAATACTTTATAAAACACTGATTAATACATTCTGGACTTTATAAGCACTCCCTCTGATATGTTAAAGTAATATAAATGCATAAATGAAAGTGGTTATTATAGAAATCTAGAGAAGGAACATATAATTATTTTTGTTACTTGGGTTCAGAATTTAATTATAAATTACATGGAATTTATAAATATCTCTATAGTGTGTAAAATTACCTTAGCTATTTTAAGCTTTACATATCAGTTTTTATGTTCTTCAGTGTATTTATGGTATAAGTTGACAATACTATCCCTTAAATATATATGCACTTAAATGTGCAAATATTTTAATGACTAAGGTACTCAGTTAAGAAAATCATAGTCATAAGTTCTTTACCACAAAAATATTATTAAATATTATATTAAAGCAAAAACTGATTATTTGGTACATTATAGTATTCCTTGGAAAAGCATGGATGTATACTTTTATCCTTTTTAATGGTTACTGAAATTTTAGTGACATTTTTTCACAGAACTAGAACAAATAACCCTAAAATTATATGGAACCATAAAAGACCTCAAACAGTCAAAGTAATCTTGAAAAAGAAAGTTGGAAGTATCATGCAACCTAGTATTAAACTATACTACACAAATATAGTAATCAAAATGGCATTCTATGGGCATAAAGACAAACACATAGATGTATGGAAGAAGGCTAGAGAACCCACAAATAAACCCATGCCTATATGGTCAATTAATCCATGACAAAGGAGGCAATAACATACAGTAGGATATAGACAGTTTATTCAATAAAAGGTGTTGGGAAAACTGAATAGATACATGCAAAAGAATGAAACTGGACTACTTTCTTATATCATACTAGAGGCCTGGTACATGGATTCATGCACCGGTGGGGTCCCTCAGCCTGGCCTGTGGGGATTGGGCTGAAACCAGCTCTCCAACATCCCCTTAGGAGTCCCGGATTTCGAGAGGGAGCAGGCCAGGCTGAGGGACCCCACAGGCATGATCAGAACGAGGGAGGGACCTCAGGAGGGCTCCAGGGCATATCCAACCTGTCTCTTCCGGTCCTGATTGGCTGGACCCCAGCAGCAAGCTGACCTACTAGTCAGAGCATCCGTCCCCTGGTGGTCAGTGCACATCATAGCAAGTAGTCGAATGTTTGAACAAAAGTTCAGACACTTAGCATATTAGGCTTTTATTACATAGGATATTAGAATAAACTCAAAATGGATTAAAGACTTAAATGAAGACCCCAAACCATAAAATTGCTAAAAGAAACCATAGGTAGCAAGTTCTTTGCTATCACTCTTAGTAATACTTTTTGAATATGTCTCCTAGGGCAAAGGAAACAACTCCAGTAAAATAAACAAATGGAACTATAACAAACTGAAAAGCTTTTGCATAGGAGATGAAATTGTCAACAAAACAAAAAAAGAACCTACTAAATGGAAGAATATACTAGTATTTACCAAAGATATATCTGGTAGAGAGAATATCTAAAATATGTCAGAAACTCATACAACAACACAAGAAAAAAAAACAAAAAAACAAAACACAAACACCCAATAATCTGATTTAAAAATGTGCATAGGACCTAAATAGACATTTCTTCAAAAAGGACATGCAAATGGCCACTAGACATATGAAAAGATTCTCAGCATCACCAATCATCAAGGAAATACAAATTAAAACCACAATGGGATATCACATCACACCTGCCAGAATAACTATCATCAATAAATCATCAAACAAGTGTTGGGTGGTTGTGAACAAAAAAGGGAAACCTCATGCATAGCTGGTAAGATTGTAAATTAGTGCAGCCACCAAGGAAAACAGCATAAAGGTTCCACACAAAAAATTAAAAAGAACTATAATATGGCCTAGAAATTTCACTTTTGATTATTTATATGAAGAAATCTAAAACACAAAGTCAAAGACACATGCACCCCTATGCTCATTGCAGCATTTACAACAGCCAAGATATGGAAGTAATTCAAATGTCCATGGATAGATAAATGAATAAAGAGGAGGTGGTACATATATACAATTGAATCTTACTCAGCCATAAAGTGAATGAAATCTGGCCATTTGTGACAACATGGATGGATTAGAGGGTATTAGCTAGTGCAGTGGTCTGCAAACTCATTAGTCAACAGAGCAAAATATCAACAGTACAACGACTGAAATTTCTTTTGAGAGCCAAAGTTTTTAAACTTAAACTTCTTCTAATGCTACTTCAAAATAGACTCGCCCAGGCCGTGGTATTTTGTGGAAGAGCCAAACTCAAGGGGCCAAAGAGCCACATGTGGCTTGAGAGCTGCAGTTTGCCGACCATGGTTAGTGAAAGAAGTTAGACCGAGAAAGACAAATGCTATATGATTTCACTTATATATGGAATCTGAAGAACAGAATAAACAAAGAAAAACTATCTCACGCAGAGAATAAAGTGATGGTTCCCAGATAGGAGTGTTGGAAAGAGGAGTGAAAAAATTGAAGGAAATAAGAACTGTAAGAATTATCTAGGTGATCACATTCTAAGTTATGTAAATGTTTAATCACTATGTTATACACCTTCAACTAATACAATATTGTAAGTTTCAAAAGATGTCGGGGAATAGCTGAGATTCTATAATGCATTCATTATATTGTGCAAAAACATTTTTCAAAATATTAAACTGTTTTCATTTGGCCTTTTGCTTCCAATGTCATCAAGTCTGAAATGGAGAGACAAGTATTCCTGCAGAGATTTGACCTCAAGAGGCCCATACTTCCAGGATGAATTACTCCTTTATGTCACTCACTGTTTTCCTCACTTAGCTACCCTTATGCTTCAGTGGCTTGCATACTTTTATGGGAACTATATATATATATATATATATATATATATATATATATATATATATGTATATTGGATGATTTGAAATTAACAGATGTTCTGATCAGTGAAGAAAAAAGTCTCCTCTTTTGTAGAAGATACGTTAAATATCTGTTTCCAATTAGTTCAGAAGCTTTTTGAAGATAGCTCTACTTTCTTCATTTTCTATATAGTTTCTACAGTTTCTCACATGCAAGACATCCAACTAATCATTAATAAAATTCAATTTGATATCAGTAACTAATAGTCAGGATATTTCAAAAATGATTTATCCTCTTTAAAGATGCTTTAATGTTATTTAGAATAAATAATGACAGTTTTACTAGTTACTATAGCAACCTACATTTCTATTTGAAAATGTGACATTCCATTTTCTCAGAAGGCATTTTAATTAAAACATGCTGAAGTGTTTACTGAAATGAATATCTAATCTCACCATCATAGCAGGAGGTCATACAAAATAGCTATGTCTTATAAAATAAGAAATACATATCACTGAAAATGAATTACATTTGAGGAAAAAGTCTTTTTTGGCTTAATTTTTCTTTAATAATTGGGCTTACTACTTCTACCACCAATACCTAAAATTTGGTACTCTACAGTCTTGGCTTAGTGAATCTATTGAAGTTGCTATCATTTCAATATCAGATATGATTTCAGATTTCGTTTCCCTCTCTCTGAATCTTAAAATTTCACAATGTAAACAGACATCCTTTTATTATTAAGACTCAACACAGATCTTCTATTTTAAGATTTTTTCAAACCATTTTCATCCCTAGGAAGAATGCCCACTCCTCTAAGTCCTGCTGATGTTTTCTATGTAGGTCACTAATACGTATTATACATGTTTAATTCTTTTTACTCTTCACCAAGCTGATATGTCTCAAGGGCAGGGCTGCATTTGCTTCCCAGCAGCTAACTCCAGCACTCAAAATAATGGGCTCTCCAAAGTAGAATTAAGGCCTAATGTATACATGCATGCAGAAATGCATGAGGACGAACCAAGTCACAGAAGGTAATAATTTATGAGGCAGTTATTTGAAAGACCTCCTGAAAAGATAAAAATGAGTGTTACATATTTAAGCTTTCCCTGCTGGGTCTCAAGTAAACAATTCCCTCGAGTTTTATCTTTATTGTAATTTTTCTTAAAAGTTGTTCCTGTTCAGTTTAGAATATGCTGTTAAGGGAAAGGGTACTTATGGAACAGCATGATTAACATGATGTATCAGAATATGCTGTGTGTGCGCGCGCACGCTTAGTGGTCTTGAAAGTGTTCACTAAATTATTAGTATGCTACATCAGTGTTAACCTTTTAACTTAACTTACTTTTCTTTCTTCGTTCAATTTTTAAATTTTATTTGAACATTAAATTTTATCATATAAATTTCCTTAATACGTTTTTTAATGAAAATATATTAGCAAATATTCCTATTAAATGAAAATATAGTAGTAAAATGCATGTAAACACTGGGATTGAAGAATTCAAAATAATGGTATTTTTTAGGTGAAGGGATTACCGTTCTTTTTATTTCTCTTTTTAAGATATATTTTTCAAATAATTATTCAAACATAACATTTTTTTTTACAATGAGAAAGATACATTTTAAAATTAACAACAACCCTAATACCCCTTAAAAAAAACACAGGTAAAAATGCCTTGCCATTTTTAAAAAAGGGCAAAGAGCAAAAGAGAAGGCATAGCACACCAATAATCCCAATAATCCAGATGATTTTGTATATTCTAACAATAAAGTCTTAAGTAGATAATGATTATCAACATCTACCTATAGTTAATACTTCTGCCTTGCACATTATGAGTGATTAAATGTATTGGCAGACTATTTGCAATACAATTCAACTATATTCAAAATAGACTCCATAGGCATTACTGGCTTCATAAGAGGTAATAGGTCTTTAAATATCCTTCTCATAATGAAAAAACAAACAAACAATATAAGGGTTAGAAAAATAAATATGAGCATAAATAAAAGAGATTGCAAGTGGTACATGAAAAATGAGCAGATAATATAGTCCTAGCATTTCTGCTATAATTATTAAAGTATAAATATTGGCAATCTACAGAAATATTTCTGTGTCATTATATACAAAATAAACTTTTAAAAGAATAATTAAAAATGTTATCATCTCCTCTACCAAACTCCAAAAAGTAGCAATAAACATTTTTTATTAAATTACTAGATTAGCGGATTCATGTACCGGTGGGGGGCATGGCCTGTGGGGATGGCCTGCTGTGGGAGGCCGCTCATTGCTCATCTTGGTCAGAGGAGCGGCTGTGGACCCGCTCTCTGAGCAGCTGCCCCTTGGTCCAGCATCTTCCATGGAGCCAAGTACTTGCCTCTCCAGGGGACCCAGTTGGGGCTTGGCACAGGGACAATAGCACTGAGAGACGGCGGAGTAGGCCTCAATCCCAGGGCAGCCATGAATCCACCTCCCAGCCTCCGGGGTCAGCTCTGCAAGCCCAGTGGCAGATTAGGCCTCTGGGGGGAGTCCGGAGGAGGTGGCAGGGAGCGAGGAAGAGCTTGGGGGCAAGGCGGTGATGATCACAGCCCAGGTTCCTGCCCATCGGCCCAGGGGTTTGCAGCCAGAGCAGCCGCTCATTGCAGTCAGCCCAGCGGTGCTCCTAATGTGGCAGTGCACTGACCACCAGGGGATAACTCCTGCATTAAGTGTCTGCTCCCTGGTGGTCAGTGTGCATCAATCATAGTGACTGGTTGACCAGTCTTTCTAGTTTTTCCACCATTCGGTCACTGGGCTTTTATTATATAGGACTAGAAGCCCGGTACACGAGATTTGTGCACTCAGGGGGGACCCTTAGCCCAGCCTGCACCCTCTCGCAGTCTGGGAGCCATCAGTCAGGCATCTTTAGCACTGCCTCAGAGAGGCAGGAGAGGCTCCCATCACTGCCGCTGTGCTCGCCAGCTGTGAGCCCAGCTCCTGGGCTTCTGCCTGAGCAGTCCTCCCCCTGTGGAAGTGCACTGATCACCAGGGGGCTCCTGCATTGAGCGTCTGCCCCCTGGTGGTCAGTGCACGTCATAGCGACTGGTCATTCTGCTGTTTGGTCAATTTGCATATTACTCTTCATTATATAGAATATTTTTCCTGAAAAATTCTGCTCATGTTGATTATTATATGCCAAACTTAAAACATGTTGCCTAATATACAGAGACGGGGCTTCCTATATGCCATCAGTAGATCATGCACATTGAATTCATTTTTCATAAGTGGAGGTAAATTTGAACTGACCAATCACAGCATTCTACATTGCTTTTGCATATGACATTCTCTATAGCATTTAAGGACTGGCAAGTGCATTAACACATATCTAAATTCTTGCATTCACAGTAGGAGATAAGTATTTTTGCTCTGTTTATCCAATTAAGGAATTGGAGATGCAAGAGACTTGGCAAATCACATATAGATAATGAGAACTAAAATTCAGATTCTCTAATCAAGTTTTCTCTCTGAACAACATTATCTTATCATTATAGGATAGTTTTCAGCCACAAAGATAAAATGATTAACAAGGTCATATAAGCATTAAAACTCATTACTAGTAAGTGAGAAACTACAGAAAAAAAATCAGACTGAACTTAGAAGCATAATTATTTCCCTCAAAAAGGTACATTCTGTTCATTCACCCAAAATGAGGTAAACTAAATGCAGACAGTGTATTAAAATACATATATTGGTCATTATTAATTTACTAGCGGCTCAGGGCATGAAATTTGTACATGGGACGGGGGGGGGGGGGGGGGAGTCCTCAGCCTGGCCTACACCCTCTCGCAATCTGAGATCCCTTGGGTGATGTCCAACTGCTGGTTTAGGCCTGATCCCACAGCCCTCTCGCAATCCGGGACTGCTGGCTGCTAACTGCTTGCCTGCCTGCCTGCCTGCCTGCCTGATTGCCCCTAACTGCCTCTGCCTTGGCCCCCAAGCTGAGGCTTTGTCCAAAAGGATATTTGGGATGACATCCGGAAGGACATTCCATTGTCTGGTCTAATTAGCATATTACACTTTTATTATTATAGATTAATTAATACATAGCAAATTATTTACAGGTGAAATGATATGACTTATTAAATTTATTTTAAAATTCTTATATCAAAAAAGTCTGTCAGGAAGATAAATAAAATAATAGAGTACAATATTTATATAATTATATATAATTGAAATTGGCGCAATGGGTGAATGGCAATTTATTTCATTACTCTATTTGATGAATGCTTGGAAATTTTTCATAATAAAATATCTGAAAACTTAAAGTAGTACAAATCTATGCCAATGAATTTAAAAACTTAGCTGAAAATAAGCAATTTCCTAAAACATCCTATCAAACCTCATTTTTAAGAAACAAAAAAATCTTAATCCCATCTAATAAAGAGGGAATATGCTAATTAACTGGCATGCCCTCACAAAGATGGTAGTGGCCACATTCAATAAAGAGGTAATATGCTAATTGACTGTCATACCCTCAAAGATGGCAGCACTCATAGCCACAGGATGGTGGCGCCACGTTCCCTTAGCCCCGCCATGGTGGCAGGCATGCAGCGTGGCTGGGCTTGCCCACAGGCGGGTCTGGCCACTCCACACACCTGCCTCTGTAGTTCCCCAGTCCCCTCAGCCCCCCAGTCACCCAGGGCCGGCCCGAGATACAGGCAAGCCTCGGATAGTGGCTGCCCTGCCTCCCAGGGCCAGTCCAAAGTGCAGGCAAGCCTTGGATGATGGCTGCCCAGCCACCCAGGGCCAGCCCCAGGCGCAGGTAACCAGGACCGGCCCAGGCTTGCACTGCAGGCAGTGGCATCAGCAGAGGTGTGATGGGGGCATCACTTTCCCCTGATCACCAGGTCGCCTCCTGCCCTTGAGGGCTCCCAGACTGTGAGAGGGGCAGGCCCAGCTGAGGAACTTCCCTCCAGTGCATGAATTTTCATGCACCAGGTCTCAGTAGATATATAACCATTAAAGAAATTGGAAACCATAGTTAAAAATCTACACACACACACACACACACACACACACACACCACAAACCTACTAGTTTAAGTGTTTTTTTGTTTGTTTGTTTTTTCCCCAGGTGGAACCATATATTCAAGAAACAGGCAATTTCAATTACATACAAATCCTTTTAAGGAGTGGTAAAGTGAGTGTGCTTTCCAACTCACTTTATTAAGCAAATATAGCATTGATACCAAAGCCAGAAAAAGACACTATGATGAAGAAAATTTGTAGATGAATCTCACATATCATAGGTGAAAAGTTCTTAATAAATAGTAAATTTTATTTAGCAATACATAAATACAAGTGATGCAGAAGGATTTAACATCAGAAAATCTCTTGTTTTGCTTTAGTCATAAGGGGAAAATATGATAATCTTAATTTAAAAATGAAAAAAGAATTAAACATGATTAAATGTGCATTCATAGTAATTAATAATAATTATTATAATCTCTTGGGAAACTAGGAACAGAAGACAATCCCTTAAGCTGATGAATATAGTAATACAAGCCCCTAACAAATACCACACCCAATGGTGAAATATTAAGATGATCACTCTTACAGGCTTATGCTGGAGATACTGAGGTTTTGGTTCCAGAACACTTTAATGAAGTGACTACCACAACTAAGTGGTAATATTTTTGCTGGTGGAGAGTTTTGTCTTCAATTTGTAAAAACAAAACAAACAAACAAACAAACAAAAAAACACACAACGCTTGTGGAATGCAATAAAGTAAAGCACAATAAAATGAGCTATGCCAGTATATAAAAAACAAGAATGATACCACAATCAACACTTTACTCAATATTTTTCTGAAAATCTTTATAAAATACAGTAAAATCAAGGAAGCAATTTTATTATCATTAAAAAGAAAAGTAAAACTATTCCATATCAAAGATGATATCATTGCCTAACTAAAATTCTCACACAAATGTATAAAAGTATTACATTTGAAAACAGACTTTTACAAGTATGGTATAATTTAGATGAGTGGTCGGCAAACTATAGCCTGTAGACCAAATCCATTTTGCTGCCTGTTTTTTCTAAGACCTACCACAAAAAAAAATTAGAAAATATTATTTATAAATGTAATTTACAAAAGTTAATATATAAGTTAATACTAATGTATTAGCCTCTCTGGTATTGCTCAGATGTTGAGTGTCAATCCATGAATGAAAAGATCACAGTTTAGTTTTTGGTCAGGATACATACCCCAGTTGTGGGCTCAATCACCAGCAGGGGGTGTGCCGGAAGCAGCCAACTAAAGATTCTCTCTCATCATTGATGTTTCTATCTCTATCTCTATCTCCCTCTCCCTCTCACTTCCTCTCTCTAAAATTAATAAAAGCATTTTAAAAAAGATAAATGTAGCAAATTGTTAAAAATTTTGTAGAGTAAATATGGGAGATATTTTAAATTACTTAGAAGAAATTATAAGATTATCATGCAAAAAATATAAAGAACTCCTACCAATCAGTTTTTAAAAGTCTAATATTCTAGTAGTAAAATGGGCAAAAGCACAGAAAATACAAATGGCTTATGAACATAAAGAACAAAAATAAACTAACAAAATGTGTGTATTTCTAGTAGCTAAGGAATTGCATGTTAAAGCGGCATGGAGAGATTATTTCAAATCCATTAGGTTGGTAAAATTTGTTTGTATTGATGAGGCTATAGATCAGTTAGCATGCTAATATTCTGCTACAAATTCTGTGTTGAAAATTTTGACACTACCTATTGATGTTAAATAAATGAATAATTAATCCCCCCAGCAATGTCACCACTGGAAGTTTACAATGGATTTGTACAAAAAACATAAGCTTCAGGTAAATGAGGGCTTCATTTTCCTCTTATTCTTAGTGATTGATAAGTATTTGTTAAATTAATAAAATCAAATAAATTACCAATGAAATGTGCACCAACAGGACAATGGATTCATTTGGCATAGTCATACATAAAAATCCACAAAAAAGGGAAAAATAAACTAACTAGAGCTACATCAACTTGATGAGTTCCAAAGGCATAATTCTGAGTAAAAAGGTTACAGAAGAAAGAATACAGACAACATAAATATGAAACACTATATGTTAAAATAATACTGTACATTATTTAGAGATGAAGACATAATGCAAGTATAAGGACATTCATGGAGCCGATTTTCTCTGAAGTTTAAGAAGGGAGATTAGATTGGGGAGGAACACATACTGAACTGCCAAGATTTTTTTTTTTATTGCTCTATATTTATTTCTGGCTAATGAGTACACAAATATTCACCATATTATTTCATAAACTTTTTCATAAATATAATGTAGTTAATAAAGACAACAAAGTAAATCACTCTGAAAAAAAGGAGGAAGACTATAGAAAAATTGAATGATAGTATTGTTTGGCACAAGGTGAAAAGCAATGGAGAAGGCTTTCTTTTGCTATGTTCTCTGCCCCTGAGAATAACTGCTAATGTAAATGAGTAAAATATCAATTAAATGGTCAATTAATCACAAAGGGTCTTAAATGCTAAACTGAAGAGTTTAAGTCAGTTTCTGAAAACTGTATGTTTTCTAGCAAGAAGATGATATGCTCAAAAGAGCATTTCAGGGTGGTGTGTTGAGTATCACTGTATAAAATGTACAGGAAAGACAACAAAGAAACTGTTAGGATCATCTAAATGTGCACAGCTTGTACGGCTTAGTTGTTTGAGTGTCATCCTGTGCACAAAGAAATGGTGGTTCTATTTCTGGTCAGGGCACAATGTCTGCCTCATGGTGTTGATCCCCAGTAGGGAGCATGCAGGAAGCAGCCAATTGATGTTTCTCTCTCATCAATGTTTCTATCTCTCTCTCCTTCTCCCTGTCTCTTAAAATAAATAAAAATGTATTTTAAAAGATCACCTAAATATTATGAAAATCTAAACAACAACAAAAAACGATGTGACCAATCATGAAGGATCTAAAAAAATCTAAGTTGAGTTAAAGATTTTACATCAAATCAAAGGTTATAAAAAAAAGAGCAGCATTTCCTGGAATAGGGGGCAGTCTAGAGGAAAGGCTAGAATTAAAAAAAAAAATGGAATTTTTAAAAAAAGAAACTTTGAGACAGTATGGAGGGATCTGGAGAGCATTATACTAAGCAAAATAAGCTAGTCAGAGGAAGAAAAGTATCATATGCTCTCACTTATATGTGGCGACTATTGGACAAATAAGCTGATGAAAAAAATAGAGCCAGAGATATGGAAGCATGGGACAGGAGTATCAGAGAAAAGGGGGCAGAAGAGGCCTGGCAGGGATTAACAGAAGAACTTATTTGCATATATGCATAACCTATGGCCAAAGACAACAGTAAGGTAAAGGCCTGGGAGGAGGAAGCAGGGGAGAAGGGGGTTAATGGGAAAAAAGGGGGGAACATCTGTAATACTTTCAACAATAAAGAATATATATATATTCTTTTATAGGAGTTTGCAAAGGGGAGGCTGTCCTATGCCTCTTTCCTAATTTATAGTCTGTTGGAAATCTTTGGAATTCTTTGGCTTGTAGATCTCTGTCTTCATCCTATCTAATAAAAGAGTAATATGCAAATTGACCATCACTCCAACATACAAGATGGCTGACACAAGATGGCTGACAGGGGAAGGAAAATGGGAGGGATCAGGACAGCAGGGGTGGGCATTTAGGGGTGACCAGACCAGCAAGGGAGGGCAGTTGGGGGCAACCAGGCCTGCAAGGGAGGACAATTAGGGTTAATTGGGCCGGCCAGGGAGCAGTTAGTCATAGATTAGGCTGGCAGTAGAGTGGTTAAGGGGTGCCGACCATCTGGTGGAATGAGCAGTTGGACATCCCTCAAGGGGTCCCAGACTGGAGAGGGTACAGACTGGGCTGAGGGATTCTCCCCCCCCCCCCCCCCCGCATGCATGAATTTTATGTACTGGGCCTCTAGTTTTTACACAATGTTCTTCCTATAAGTCTGTTCAAATTTTCCCTTTTTATAAAGACACTAGTCTTATTGTATTAGGCCCTTATTTAATTACTAGAGGCCCAGTATATGAAATTTGTGCACAGGATCGGGTGTCCCTCAGTTTGGCCTACACCCTCTCCAATCTGGGACCCCTTGGGGGACATCCCTCTCACAATCCAGGACTGCTGGCTCCTAACTGCTTGCCTGCCTGCCTGCCTGATTGCCCCCTAACCATTCCCTTGCTAGCCTTATTGCCCCAACTGCCCTCCCCTGCCAGCCTGATCGCCCCTAACTGCTTGCTTCCCCATGCCAGCCTGATCTTGCCCTTAACTGCTTGCTCCCCTGCCAGCCTAATCGCCCCTAACCACCTCTGTCTTGGCCCCCGCCACTGTGGCTTTGTCCGGAATGAAGTCAGATGTCCGGAAGATATTGGGTGGACCTAGTCTAATTAGCATATCACCCTTTTATTAGTATAGATATCTGCAATGGCCTTATTTCCAAATAAGGAAATAATCTGATGCACTGTGACTTAGGACTTCAACAAATGAGTAGTTGAGAGACACAATTCAAGCCATAATAGGTAGGTAGTATTATCAATCCATATTTTTACAGAAGAGTAAACTGAGGGTGAGAAGACCTAAGTAAATTGCCAAAGGTCATCTAGGCAAAGTCTAAATCTGCATTCTAGCAGCCTGGCTTCGTATTCCATTCTTAACTTAGTGGTCAGCGAGAATTTAAAAACTACCTGTGATGGGAGGTTGACTTAGTGTATACTGGACTTACTACAAATGTTTCACTTCAAGGAAAAGTGAGACATTTCATTTTAAGAAGTACAAATAAAGCATATAAACGAAAGGTTCTGCAAAATGAGAGTGAGGAAATAGATAAAAATGCTGTAACCTGACTGTCTGAAAGACTCACTTTGACAACCAGCTGTTTTTCCAGTCGTCCCCTGAATCTACTAGTTTCTCCATAAATCATTAAAATCCATGGAAAGATTGTAAATGGTATATGAGAAATGGTGCTTCTGGAGAGAATTAGAGATGTTGGAAGTTCATCCTTTCTAATTCAGTGCTTTAACTTTAAAATCTTATCTTTATAGACCAAAATGTAGGTAATTCTAAATTTCTATTCTAAAGGTCTATGCTTGTTGTAGGCCCCTAATGTTATTCATTGCAGATGTCTCTAAATGTTTGTATTTTATATAATGCTGTAAGGAACATCCTTGTCTGTTCGGCATTATTTTCTTATAATAAACTCCCAGACATGAATTTGCTCAAAGTACATACATAACTTCCAAGATTTGCCATATATTCCATATATTTGCCCAGTAGTCTCCACTTTTTCTTGGACAATGCCTCAATGTAAAACACTTCGCCATCTGGTTCCAATATCCTTTAGCCACCTTATCAGTCATCAAATTTATTTTCATGTGAGCTTACTTATGGCTCTCTGGGCCTGCCATGTGCTTTCCTAGATCCCTTCGCTTTGAGATAACATCATAGTCCGCTTTTAAGTTCAATTCACTGTTATTACTTTATTTTGGAAAATTCTGCTTCGCGTGGCAATATTAATCTATCCTCCCCATGTGTCCCCTTAGCTGTCACCTCTGATCATTACTACAGTTATCACAAGATACCAGTTAGCCGTCTTCTCGCCTGGCTATGTGGTAGCTCCTGATACACAGGGACCATGCCTTCTCCTCTTTATAGTCTCAGAAAGGACTAATGAAAGAATTATCAAGCATGTCAAACTCAAAGGCTAACATGGGTAAATGAGGCATGCAGCCCGTGGGCCGCAGGGTTGACATGTTTGTATTACATAGTCAGGTTTTTTTTTCAATGTTTTTGAGTTAGTAAAAGGAGCATATACTCTATTTTCCCAAATGGGACCTAAATCATCTGACCCAGTTTTTATCCTCCCATAGGATATCAAAACATTCCAACAAACTGCTGACAGTGGCAAATCTCAATTCCAAATTGCCTGAAACAAAATAGCAAAGTTGAATAGATTTACAGAAAGAACCATGTGAATATTTAAATATGGATTTTATTCACATTTTATTAATGGCTGTATGAGTGGTTTCATTACAATTTTAATGACGCTTACTCTTAGATTAACGCCAATGTAGACTAATTGCATGTGTCTTGAAGAGAAAATAACAAATTTCTAAGTTGTTTTTCATGAAAATATAGAAGAGTATGAGATTTAAAAAGTGCCTCTGAGTTCAAACTACCATAGAATATTAAACATATTATATGCTTAATAAGGATGTATATTTAAGCCACTATTTCAAAATTCTGCAAGTAACTCAGAATTGTTCAAAAGCCAATGTGAGTAGCTTTTTTAAGCTGCTATGTTTATTACAAGCTAGGGAATTTTACACACTAATTTCAAAAGTAAATTAATTTTGTTGATTTCTATGGACTGTTCATTTTATCTCTCATCCCTGCAGCCTGATCACTCAAAGTTTCATAGACCTTTGGATATCAATAGCTTCTAAGTTCAACCCATGAATAGTTATATACCCTATATATCACCTTCACTGAGAACTCTACTCCCTATTCAGGCATTAATAAACCAATCTTCATTAACGTAGGAATGAAATTATTAATTTCTCCCATAGTACACCATATGCCCTCTGCCTGATAATTTTGTAGAGCTTGTAAACCAAAAACTAAGTCTTTATTTATGGAATTTGATGGCACAGCAGACGTTTTGGAAAATAATTTTCTGTTAGGCAAGAGTTTAGACGTAACCTAATGAAGTGATCATAAATTCAAATTCTGTAAAGGAGTTGGGCAAGTGATGTATATGAGCAATGCAGATCTTGGGTGACAAGCCTGAGTACAAAGGCTCTATTAAGGGGACCCTGCAAGGTTTTAATTCCATAAAAGTTTTGCCATGTAGGATAGCAAGACTCGAGCCCAGAAGCCCATAGTTCAGTTTGCTATGAAATCAAGCATTTTTAAAATGTTGTAAAATAATTCAATACTTTTATATCTTGTCTGGGGGGGGGGGAATGACTTCAGGGAGTATGTGAGAAGTGTATATTCAGTGTGCAACCTCTACTGGATAAATGTGTCAAACATATTCTGCCCCTGGAATTACTGGCTCTAATTCCTAATCTAAGCTGCCTTTGGAGTTCAGAAGAATTCCTAGTGAAGCTTTCAAGTTAAACTTCTTAACATGCTTGACATTCACCTTCAGAACCTAGTCCTTCCCCATCCCTGACGGCCTAACTCTCTCCCTTCATGCACCTCATTCCCAAAGATGAAGCACATTGCTCTTCCTCTAATGTTCCATGTTATCTTTCATGTCTTGGCCTTTATTATAGGTTGAGTTGTAAGAACCAAGATGTCCTGCCGAAACCGGTTTGGCTCAGTGGATAGAGCGTCGGCCTGCAGACTGAGAGGTCCCAGGTTCGATTCCGGTCAAGGGCACGTACCTTGGTTGTGGGCACATCCCCAGTGGGGGGTATGCAAGAGGCAGCTGGTCGATGTTTCTCTCTCATCGACGTTTCTAACTCTCTATCCCTCTTAATTCCTCTCTGTGTAAAATCAATAAAATATAATTAAAAAAAAAAGAACCAAGATGGCCTAATAGGATGTTCTAAAGGTAAGATTTTATTCAAGTTTTAGTTTTAAATTTCAAACAGCTTTTATTAATGGAAGAGAGAATCAAGCAGCCTTTAAAAATCCACTCATGCTTCAATTATCTTTTAAGATAGGAGTAATATATTTGTTCATCATTAATAATTCTATATGTTTGCCCAGGGCAGAACATTCCAGGATGATGTGAATGTTCTATATCTGCTCTGTGCAGTGGAGTAAGGACATGTAGACACTGAATATTTGAAAGAAGGAGCTAGTGTGACTAAGGAACTAAATTCACAATCATATTTTATTTTAATTAATTTAAAATTAAAAAGCCACATGTAGTTAATGGATCCCCCATTGTATAGCACAGGCCTAGAAAAGTGATAACAATTTAAAAAAATACTAATAGAACCCTGAAGACAGGCAGAACACTCATATTTTTTAAATTATAGTTTATTTCTTTCTCCCTGCTTCTATTATGGTCACTGAAAGCTCATGTTCTCTTTTTATTTGGACTTTTGTATCCCCTGATAAAAAACAAGCCATAGGAAGCTTCTATCAGCCTATTATAACAAAGTTGATTACTATTTTAAACAGATAAGGATGTACAAAAGAAACCATTTGTTTTCTCATAATTTTCCTAAAATGTGCATAGGGGGGGAAATTCTGGTTAAGTAAAATGTCATTTGAATATAGTGCTTGTAGTTAGGAAAACTATGGATGTGAAGGTTAATTTACTATATCAACTTGGAGAGTCATTTTGGATGAGATTAACATTTCAATCAGTAAACTGTGAATGACCAGATTGCTCTCCATAGTGTGAGTGGGCTTCATCCCGTGAGTTGAAAGCCTGAGTGGAATAAAAAGATTGGCCTTTCTGACCTAGAGGCAGTTCTTCAGCAGACTACCTTTGGACTAATTCAGCATCAGCGGCATTCTTGGGTCTGATTGCTGGCCTTTGGACTGGAACTGCATCACCGACTCTCCTGAGTGTTGCGCTTGCTGGCCCACATGGCAGATGGCCAGGCCCCATAGTTGTGTGAGCCAATTCCTTATTTAATATATAAATAAAATGCACACAGATCAATTATATATAAGATATATTTGATTCTGATTCTCTGAAGAACTGTAATACATTGACATGACTTTTAGCTTTTAAATTTCTCTTGTGTGTCTTTAACACTACTCTTACATATTCTTCTATAATTTTTGATTTTCACCAGAAAAGTCAACAACAAATTTATGGGGAAAAAGTTAAAACCATTAAAATGTATTCAATAAAGGAAATATAAATCACAGTACACTCAACAATAACATTTACACAACCACGATATTCTAAACACTGATTTCTAATTTAACTAAAAATTATAATTTCTATATTGAGTGGAAGAAAGGCAATAGCAAGAACACAGAGAAACTAAATCTTTATCTGCCATAAAAGGAAGTCAATATATACGTACAAATATACAACTTAAGAAATGAAAAAAAGAAAAGAAATGATGGCATCAACTTGTTTCCTAGAAAACTGTAGGTAAGTCTCAGAAGAGACAACTGAAACAGAGAGGTCATTGCACTGGGGACTAGCAGTGGGACGTGCGATTTTTCAATGCTCTGTATTTTAAAACCGATTTATACTTTATATTACTTTGATAAGTATTTTTATTTGAAATAAAAAATTCAGGAGGGAAGGTAGTCAATGGAGATAAAAATTCAGTAAAAATCCCTAGAATAAAATGTTACAATATGCCTGATGCAGCAATGATTTCTGAACTTCTTTTTTTATGATTGCTAAGTATATATATACTGAATATATATGTACAGAGTACCATCTGGGCAGAAATGGAGTTAAATGAATCATTTAAATTATCTTGGGCCCCAGAGTCCATGAGCCAGAAGGCACCATTAGAGATCATCTGTGCATTTCTCATTGCTCTTTCCGGTCCATCTACCATCCCCTTTATATCACAAAGAGGCGTGGGCATGAAGACATTATGGCATGGTGAAGGGATGTGTCATAGCTTCTGCCTTGCTGAGCTGCCTGCCATTTGTCAGGTGGGACTAACAAAAGTAGGCAATATTAATTCTATGAGAACAATCAAATAATCTGATTAATAAGAAGTGTTAGTGAATAAAAAGCAAAGGTCAGTCATATTGATTGCAATTTTAAGTTCACTTTTTAAAATATTAAACATTCTTATTACCTATACTTAAAAATTTTCCATAGATTTTTATGGATCATGAACTTTTTAAAACTGTAGGTATTCTAGAAAAGTTAAGATGGACAATCCCAACAGCTGGCATAGCAGTGTTTCTTTTCCTCCTAAGTTTGAAGTGTTCAGAATTGACTCTCTGTAGCATGAAGAATGATATCCTATCCTAGGTGATCTGTAAACAAATTGTACTTTTGGCCATTTTTATCATTACAGTGGGCAACTATAACCGTCTTCCATTTCCCAGAAGCATTTTTCTGTGGTATGAGACTATGGATAGTCATTTGGTTTTCTATGTAGTCAAGACACCAATGAATCTTTTGAGGTGAGATGTTGTCACTGAGCCAAAAGGCTTGGTAGGGATAAAGACTGAAAACGGCTGGTTGTAGTCTATGTGCCAGGAGTAAAGAAATGTCTGACAAATGGCTTAACTGTAAATCTGGAAGACAAATGTCATAGGTGGTTGACACAGAAGAATTTGAGTTAAAGGAATATTGGAAAGTAGGGGGATATAAAGCTTTACTGACTTTCAAGGATATTTGGCTTTTAACAAAATCAGATTTATTTGATTTTTTTACCATCAATAAAATAAATTACTGAAACTAAAATGACTGATGTAGTTCAGAATTATAATTATAGTATAAAGTAAATTACATAATATTGCCATAGAAGTATTTTTTTTTTTTTTAGTTTATATATTGACCAAAGGCTGTGGTGCTCCCTCTTTCTAATTTTATCTTTTTGACAATGAAGAAGCTTGCAGGACTCCCTGTAGACATTCAAGTACTTCTAACCCCAGTCATTCTGCCCAGGCTCATTAAAGATCTGGGACGCCATGCTGTGTTATAGGGACTACATTATGCTCAGGTATGAGCTTAAGAGCAATTCCAAAGGGAAGGCTGGGATGTTGATTTCCTCACCAGCAAAGAATTTCAAAATGTCGTTAATAGCATCATGTTGATTTGCCTTCTCAAAAAAATTACACACAAACATTAATTAGAAGAACACAGAATTTAAAACCTAGGTTCAAATTAATTATGGAGTACCCCATAGCTTTTTATTTGGCCGATTGAATTTTTCGACTATTGTCTGAATGAAGTAGAAGTTGAGTGTGGCTGTACTACAGCATCTGAAACTCAGGAAGCAGACCGGTAATCACTGGCTATTTTTAGAACCTTGTTCTGTGATTTACCTTCTTGCCTGCATCATAAATTGAACTGTATTTCAACCACACTGTTCTATACAGAGGACTCTCCCAGTCAACATAAAACAAAGTAAATTTAATTCTGCAACTTCAGCAGTTTTAGAGGATGCACTTGCGTTCTTATAAAATGACAATAAATTAATCATGAAGATCCAAGTCTTAACAAAGTTATTGTTCTACTACTTTCTAGTTATTGGTAACATATTTTAACTTGGGCAAGGGCAGATGGATTTAGTAAAATGCTATATTAAATGCTATAGTATATGCTAAAAAGCAATACCACATGTAAAATGCTATCCAGAATTCTACTAAGATGCCAGTATTGAGAATAAATATTGGCTAATAACAATAATACTATTTATTGAGCACTTACAATGTACTCAGAAATATAATGCCCTTTACACACCTAAAATAGTTTTATTAACAGTATTTTTTTTATCTTACTATTGGCCAATTTTATCATTCGAGTATGTGCAGGAAATAGAAGACACACTCAAAACTACAAATAATATAAGCTATATCTACAGACTGGTTCTAACTGATATTCAGTTTATCTTCACTGAGACATAGACTGGACTTCAGCATTTTCAGAAAATTACTTTCTTTCTCCAATTCTATAAATTTTCATCATAATCCTTTTTTGACTTCTTTTTTCCTTAGAGATTTGCAGAGATTCTTTCTGTACCTAAATAGTCATTATTTTTTTTTTCTCATTCTCTTTTTTAAAGCATATTTATTTCAAATGTTTTCAATTCCAGCATTCTGGCCACATCTATGAAAAGATATCTTCAGATTTGACCTTTTTTAAAAAAATACAAACATATCACTAATTTTTCTCATCTTGCCTTTTTCAAGGGATTTCAGACATATTCTTCTGTAAGTATTTTACCAACATACTTCTCTGTGTACTTTTACTCAGCTTAAAACAAACAAACAAACAAACAAACAAAAACAAATAAAAAACATGACAGTTCAAAAAGCAGCGGTTATACACTTTTAAGACAAGAGAGGCTAGACTTTTTAGGGGTGTAAATTACATATTAATCATAAAAAGGGAAAAGAAAATATGCTGGTGGATCTTCTTTACTAAAGGAACTTTTGCTCATTCAATGTTTTATTATGCTTTAATTTATAATTCATGCTTATGCCAACCTTCCCACAAGGGAGCCTTGGTTCATAGAGTTCCTTTCTAGTTCATAGATAGGATTTATTCTTTCAACTATTGGGCTTCTCATTGGCCCTCATTATCTATGACAACAGGTTAGATGCTTACTCACCCTGGAATAAAGAATCCTCAGAGCCTTTTGCCTATTATATGGAAGCCTTAGGTATGAAAATATAATATTTTGAAGTAAAACTAAAGGTAGAATGAACCAAATTTTCTAGAATTTAAACATAGGATTGCTTTCCTAAATGCTTTTAGAGCATCAAGTATAAAGTACATAATTGTTTCATGAAATTTTTATAATTAGAATATTAATATAGTTGACAAAGATGGCTTTTCCTTAATGTTTCCCTCAACTTGACTAAACTTTAGACAAATTTCTTTCTGACTATAGGCCCCTGAACTTCCTTCTCAGAACATTTACTTTATTTTTAAAATATGTCTTTATTGGTTAGAGTATTAGGTGTCCCCTTTCTTCCCCCATGGACCCTCCCTCTCCCCACTCCTGTCCCTTCCTCAGGCCTTCACAGCACTGTTGTCTGTGTCCATGGGTTATGTGTAATATGTGTACAAGTTCTTTGGTTGATCTCTTCCCTCCCCACCTCTCTTCTCTATGAGGATCTTCAGTCTGCTGTATGCTTCCATGTCTCTGGATCTATTTTGTCAGTTTCTTTTGTTCATTAGATTCCACGTATAAGAGAGATCATGGATTTCTCTTTAGAAACTTGAATTGTAAATTCTCAGCCTCTTTGAAGTATAAACATTCTACAATCCAAAGATGTCTTTCTCAAGGATCTAGAGTCAACTTTGTGAAACGTAATCCTCTAGAACAGTGTTTCCCAAACTTCTATCATGATGGGAATCACCTGGTGGACTTGTTAAACTACAGATTCCTAAATCCCAATTAAGAAGTGCTAAACTAGAATTTTTGGGAACATATAGGTAAAATTGTATACTTAACTAGTGCTCTAAGCTTAACTAAATGTCTTACAAAGTTGTAAGATATTTAAGGTATATTGTGATGACCTGATATGCATGTACATTGTGAAAGGATTCCTCCCTCTAGTTAATTAATACATTCATCGTTTCACATATTTATCTTTTTTTGTGAGAGCATTTAAGTTCTACTCTTATAGCAAAGTTCAATTATATCTACACTAACAAAAGAGAAATATGCAAATTGATCATACCTCCGTGATGCCCAGTATGCAATCAGGAGCGCGTATGCAAATTAACCCAACAAAGATGGTGGGTTATTTGCATAGACAGACATGGAGGGAAGACTGAAGGCTCCGGCCAGAGCAAAGACTGAAGAGGGTTGGCTTCTCCACTGTGGCCAGAGCGAAGGCTTGGGTCCTGGGTGCTGGAGGAAAACCAGTGCCAGCAGCCAGGGGAAGGAAGGCCTATTGCGTGAATCTTCATGCAATGGGCCTCTAGTAATTATATAATACATATTATCAACTTTTATTTATTTATTTATTAAATATGTTTTTGTTAACTTGAGAGAGAAAGTGAGGGAGAGGGAGAGAGAGAGATACATTGATGCCCTGCCTCCTGCAGGTCCCCTACTGGGGATCAAGCCCACAACTGGGCATGTATCCTGACCAGCAATTGAACCAGCAACCTTTTGGTGCATGGGATGATGTCCAACAAACTAAGCCACACTGGCCTGGGCTTGACATTTTATTTAAGTTCTACATATATGTAATATCGTGCAGTATCTGTCTTTCTGGCTCATTTAACCAGCATAATTCCTTCAAGTTTTACCCATATTGTCACATCATTCACAATAGCTAAGATATGGAAGAAATGGAAAATGTATGAATTATAAAAGAGAAATTTGACAGCTATTATACATATTATAAAAACTTTGAGGAACTAACAAAACTTTATTTTGCATTACCTGAACTTATTCCAAATCAAAACCATATTTTTGGTGGAATAAATATTTAAATTAGTATTTTTTCACTGTACTCCTCTTCACCAGCCCTGACTACCATCCATGTTCTACTCACTTCTGTACCTCTTCAATGTGACATCTGTGGACTGCAGACTCTTGCTTCTGACTTTCAGTTGGACTATAGAGATGGAAGACACCAACAGAGGATGAGAAGGTAATGCTTTTCCTGATTGTGTCTTGTCTCCACAGCTCTGACTTCTCTTCCAGCACCATTTCCTAAGCTCCAACTCTCTCAGGTTACAGTGACACTGTTCCATTCTCTACTCTTGCTTCTATAGACCCAGGGTAATATTGGCTCCACAAGTCCCTTAGGCTTCATTATGCCTTGGTTTCCTTCATCTTGAACTCACCTCTATAAGCAGTTCAGTCATTAGACTTTCATCAGTTAACCTCTTTGAGGGTACCATCTGCTTCCTATCTGATATAGTATATAGCATATCAACATTACATATGAACTGAGCTCAAGTTCCTGTCCTGGATAATTAAGAAAATTAACATTATATCTATAATAATAAAAGCATAATATGCTAATTAGATGGGACAGTCAAACAACGTTCCAGACGACATTTCAGATGTCCTTCCAAATGACCTTCTGGATGAAGCTGAGGCAGAGGTGGCCACTGCAGTGGGTGGGCTGAGGCAGAGGTGGCTACTGCAGTGGGTGGGGGCCAAGGCAGAGGCAGGTAGGGGTGATTAGGCAGGCAGGTGAGCAGTTAGGGGGGATCAAGCAGGCAGGCATACAAATTAGGGGGTATCAGGAAGGCAGGCAAGTGGTTACAAGTGATCAGGCAGGCAGGCAGGCAGGCAAGCGGTTAGGAGCCAGCAGCCCCAGCTGTTTTAATTCTTTAATTCTTTTTCTTTAAAATATAACTTATAGGCATCATCATTATTTCTTTATAAATTAGCATTTAAAAACTTTCCAAACATACACAATAGTAAATTTTAAAAAATAAACTTCCATGACTTCCATCACACAGTTTAGAAAATCAGGAAAATTTGGCTGTATTTGTTTAAAACTATTTCCCTTGACTTTTGGGGGGTGGGGGAGAATGGTAGGGGTGAAAATAGGCCTGAAGTATTTTAAAGTTAATCTTAGCATATCGTGTCACTCTATTTCATAATATATCAAAGGCAAAACAAGTGATTTTCCTGCAAAATAATGTCATTTATTACTGTAAATAATTAACAAAATTAACAATAATTTCTTATCAGCTAATGTGCCTTTAATGGTCTCAAAACTTTTTTTTTTTTACATTTGCTTAGTTTGAATTTTAATCCAATCCAGATAGTTCAGTTATTCTCTCTCTCTCTCTCTCTCTCTCTCTCTCTTTCTCTCTCTCTCTCTCTCTCTCTCTCTCTCTCTCTCTCTCTCTTTTTTATAAAATATATAGAGAGAAGAAGTTCAGTTTCTTCTCCTCCCATTGTATATTTCATGTCACTGCCTTTTTGGAGAAATTAGATCACTTATCCTATAGATGATCTGCAGTCTGGATTTAGTTGATTCTTTCTTGTGGTATTTCACTATATATTTTGTTAGACTGGGTATAAATTCTTAAGATTTGAATCAATTCAAGTACTTTAATTTCTTTTTCACAAAGCCAATCTATATGCTTTGTACTTCATAATGCATCACTTTGGAGGTACACATTGTGTAATTGTCTTACTTTAGTGACACTGATTGTTATGTTGATTTAGATTATATCTGTATTCCTTCACTTAAAATTCTCCATCAAAGTTCACCTGATAATTTTAGCATCCATTATTGGGAATTGCCCAAATCAGTCCTTTTGTTCATGTAGCAAAACAGTGATTTTTCTAATTATATCCTTCCTTCTAGATTCATTACCTGGAATTCTTCTCTAAAAAAGAACTTTTATTTATCAATTAGAGTCTTTTTGTTATCATGACTTAAAATTTATGTTTGGAAAGGTAGAAAAATTTCTTAATTCTTTTGATATTATAAATTATTGATTGGTATACTATTTATTTCTAATGTTGTGCACTGAATTTTGTTTCTCAGTCTACTCTTTTTAAGTACTATGATAAACTCATGGCTTTTAATACTCACAATGTTTTAATCAAATTCTGTCTTTTCTTCCTTTGAGAGTCACACTGTCCCATCATTAGTCAGTGACAACTCCTGTGAAGTTTGGATATAACACCATTAGTTCTTTTAGCTTACTTCCCAGCACAGCATGATGTCCCAGCCTCCTCATCTACATCCTCTGACCCAGACCTGAAGCCAGTCATGTTTTCAAGGAGGCCTCTTTCCTTTAGGTGAAAATGATATTTAGAGACATTAAGAGGTCAATACTACTATTTTGTCATTGCTTCTGGGTCTTTTTAAAAAAATATATCTTATTGATTATTTACAGAGAGGAAGCGAAAGGACTAGAGAGCTAGAAACGTCGATGAGAGAGAAACATTGACCAGCTGCCTCTTGCATACCTCCCACCGGGGATGTGCCCGCAACCAAGGTACATGCCCTTGACTGGAATCGAACCCGGGACCTTCCAGTCCGCAGAGCCAAACCAGTTTTGGCTGCTTCTAGGTCTATCCACAGAGCCAAACCAGTTTTGGCTGCTTCTAGGTCTTTTTAATTGATAACCTGAGGAATATATAATTTTTTAAAAAGGAAAAATTAAAGTGGCCATACTGCTATTCTCCATAAATTGCACAATTACAGACTTTTACCTTTAGCTGTTTTGCTTTAATGCCTGCGTTGTTTTGCTGCATGCTGGAAATCTTATTTACCAACAAGTAGTAAAGTTACAAATGGTAATATATATTTACTTTTTCCTACAACACACATATAATGTTTATCATTTTAGGGCTTGCTTTAGCATATATCATTCAGGAAAGAAAAGAGTTCTTAGGAGAAAAACACACACACCATGATTATATTTTGGTTAATAATATATCTATAGAGCTTTCACTTCCAGCAATAATGGAGTAATTGGTACTAGATCTATCCTCCACCATAAATAATTATAAAAACTAAACAAAATACACAGTTTCCCTGAAGTAAGGATCAAGGATTAGAGTTAGGGCTGCTGAAGTGGCTGCTAATTTCAAAGCTGATGATGTCGATCCAGAAGTCCATGTGAGGTTTCTAAGGAGTCCTTGATCAATGCCTGGACTGTCAGTGAAAAGGGCAAGGGCTAGTGCTGCATGGCTGAACCATGACACCCGAGGTCATGCCATGGTATCACTGCTTGACCAGAGTGAAGAAAATTGTCTTGACAGGTCATTAGGAGAGACCTGTAATCACCCAAACTCACGAGTAAGTACCATGCATAGAGTAAGACCACAGCCTGTAGGTAAAAATAAAACTGAAATAAAATGCCCAAAGAAGAAGAGACTGATGGGAAAAAAAGTTCCACTTAATCTCTAGCCAGCATACAGCTCAATGCTCTTTTTTTAAGAAAGCCAACATGATCCAGACTGCCTTTAATGCATTACTGTAATGTTCAGCATAAAATAATTTATCTAAATATTTCTCATTGTTATGACTTATGTTTTTAAAAAACAAAGCCTAACCTTGTCTTATAAATCCCTATATATTCTATAACACTTTTTCTGCAAATTTTCTCTTTGAATAACCTGAACATTTTTAAATATTTTCAAAGGCCTTATCAGTCTTGGTTACTTGTTTCCATCATTAGGAAGGACAAGAGGGATGAAGTTATATATAACTTCATGGTGGATAAAATTCGTGCAATGGCAGGAGGGTTGGGGGGTGGAGGGGAGATGTCCCTCAACCCAGCCTGCACCCTCTCCAATCTGGGAACCCTCGGGAGATATCTGACTGCCAGTTTCAGGTCTAAACCGGCAGTTGAACATCCTTCTCACAATCCAAGACCAGTGGCTCCTAACTGCTTGCCTTCCTGCCTGCCTGATAGCCTCCTAACCATTCCCCTGCAGCCTGATTGATGCCTAACTGCTCCCTGCCGACCTGGTGGCCCCTACCTGCCCTCCCCTGACAGCTCAATCACCCACAACTGCCCTCTCCTGCCAGCTTGATCACCCAGAACTGCCCTCCCCTGCTGCGACCCACTTTCTACTTTCTCCTCTGGGACCCGCCTCCTCCATGTGAGGCAGCAGAGATGCTGAGATCAGTCTCCTCTGTGCCTTGCAGATCTGTGGGACCCCCAGGCCTCACTGCACAGAGTGGCTACCAGGCCTCGCCTCCTCTGTGCATGCAGCTGTCTTCTGGTGGCCATCTTGTGGTGGCCATCTTGTGCAGCCATCTTCTGGAGGCCATCTTGTGACGATGTTGCACAGGATGCCACGCGAGGCCGTGACACCACCTAGGCTTTTATTATATAGAATGCAGTATGTTTCCTTGTGTTTTTGTTTTTACTTCCAATTAAATTATTCTGCATTCAGCTCACTTTATGTATAACAGTCTCTTTTGATAATATACTTATTTCTAATTTTTTACTGAGATGTATTAATATTAATAATAATTAGGCAAAATAGAATAGAGGTTTGTTTTCCCCAATTTATAAAGAAACTTCAAGCATTCATGAATTTCCCATTTATGAATAGCATCAAATATTTGATAACACTATAGAAGATAGGGCAGAGAAGCTTAACATGGTATGCACTTAGGAGGGAAAAATTAAGCATTCACAGTCCATAAGTTTTGTAAAAGTCAAAATGTTGATTTATAAATGACCATGTATACTAATAGAATAGAAAAATGCACAACTGATTAATTAATTTCCAAATGCAAAGCAGTCACACTTTGTTTAGAGGTGGTTCAGATGAAAGTATGATTTAGTTTTTAAAAAAAATGATTGCCTGGCTGGTCGCTCAGTGGTTAGGCATTGACTTATGAACCAGGAGGTCATGGTTCAATTCTCAGTTAGGGTACATGCTTTTGTTGCTCAATCCCTAGTAGTGGGTGTGAAGGAGGCAGCCGATCAATTATTCTCTCTCATCATTGGTGTTTCTCTCTTCCTTTCCCTTTCTCTCTGAAATCAATAAAAATATATTTTTTTGAAAAGGATGACTGTTGCAAGCCAGCATATAACCACTTAGTTACACCTAAGTTCTATCTATTAAACAAGGTTTTTCAAAGAATTCAATTTAAATATCTTATGCTTGCCGAAACCGGTTTGGCTCAGTGGTAGAGCATCGGTCTGCGGACTGAAAGGTCCCGGGTTCGATTCCGGCTAAGAGCATGTACATTGGTTGCGGGCACATCCCCGGCAGGGGGTGTGCAAGAGGCTGCTGGTCGATGTTTCTCTCTCATCGACATTTCTGGCTCTCTATCTCTCTCCCTTTCTCTCTGTAAAATATCAATAAAATATATTTAAAAAAAAAATAAATATCTTATGCTTTTCTTCAGTGACTTTCTCCGCACAGAAGTACTCCTTTATGGAAAGAGCTCAGGAAACTATCTGACATATTGATATCCACAATATAGGTCTCTCCCAGGAGCCCGGCTCCAGCTTGTGAGAAGGCCCAGTTCAGAATGTAACAATGAGGTGGTAACATATGATAGTACTGACCATTGTTAAACATTAACAACTTTAGGTATCTTTGTTTTTGGTGTCCTTGGTTTAGGCACATCCAAAATGTATTAGTAACTTGCACTCATTCTCTTGGCCCAGGAATCAACTGTAACTGTCTGATTTGAACTCTGACTGTGAGGGGGGTCTTTCTTAAAGTTTTCCACAGAGCCACAGAGTCCGCAGCAACCACCGTCAGCACAGGCTCCTTTGGGATTATCAGGGCAGGATCCGGACAGGCGCCCATTTCCCCACAAGCAAAACATTTTACACAAGGAAATCCACCAAGAGCTGGGTCTCGTTAGCCTTGCACTTGGTTATTTTGTGCTCTGTAGATCCACAGCGATAACATATTCCAGCGCCCCTCTCCTGGTTCTCAAAGGCAGCTGGACCATCTGCAATCCCATGGCCAGGCTTTCTGGGCAGAGTTTCATCAGAGGTAGATGGCAGTCACGTATGAATCCCCCAGAGCAGCAGAATAACTGAGCACACCAGGGGCGCCGTCCCCTGCAGCTGCCTGCGCTCTCAGGGGCCGCACTTTTCAAAGTGCGAGACATTTTACTTGAAAGTTCAAAACTTTGTGAAGATAGTGCTGAGTTCTTTACATTAAACATGTAGCGTGATGTCAATTTCAAAAAAAAATCTATAAATAATTGAGCAGAATTACACAACAAAGAGGAGGTGTATGATGGAGGAGTTAGAAAATTAGATACATTTTGAACTGTAAACATATACATATCAGCTTCTAAGTACACTGTCTTAGGAATTGTCTGTTAAGAGTGCCAACGTGCTCTAAAGTCTTTAAGAAATGAAAATAAAGGGAGCTTATAATAATTGTTTTAAACCATTATCATAAAATTCACATGCTAGGAAAAATTTTAAAAACACACTAGAATTAATTTTTTTTCATCAAAATGAAATTGAACTGGGCTTTTGCATGTGGTTTTCAATTACTTAGGCAACAATGAGTTACAGGAGAAACATGGCACCTAAATTTTCCAGACTTTTCCTGTAAGTCCTGACTTTGTCACCTCTAGCAGTGTGTCATTTACACAGACACCTTCATCTTTCTGATTTTTAGTTAACTTACCTATAAAAGAAGTACACTAATTTCTTTTAATTCAGAGTTTTATGAGAATAAAGTGTGATAATATAAGTAAACTTTCTTAAGAGTGCCTGGAAATATCGTAAATATTCTGTACATGTTGGTATCCTTTCTGTACTTTTTTACTCTTTTCACATAAAATAAAAAATTCCAAAAATCAGATTTTTAATTTTAGAATTTTCATGGAAGAGGAAATTAAAAGTCATTAGAATCCTTACATTCTCTCATCTTGACATACCTGAATCCACTGCACTATACTCATGTTTCTGCCACACCTCATATGATCAGAAATGAACAATTTGCATTCCTATCAAAGATGTATCTGCCACTTGTGCATTGCATTCCACTTGTGATTCACAGCATAGAGTTCTGCTTCCATAATTTTCCTACTGCTGATGATAATTTCCCAGGTTCAGAAGCTAGCATTGCCCCCAGACCTTTCAATGAGAGTGAATCAAAGACTGCTTGAATGGGATTTCTTCATCCTGAAAATGAGCGTCATCTCTCATACAATAACTTCATAGCTATTCCCATTCCCCCATCTTTCTTGATCTGTCTAGTAAGTGTGCATTTGAATGTAAAATGAAGAGAACAGGAAATGTTCAACTAACCCACAGTGAACACTGTGATGTACAGCTTAGGTATCCCTTACGGATTGGAGGATTAATCAACCACCACTAAGCATTGTGTTAGTAGGGAATTCTCAGTTGTCAACCTGTATCAGGCAAGGTTCATAGAAACAGAACCAGTAATATATATATATTATATATATATATATTATTATTATAATATATATAGTATTCCCCCAAAAAATGTATACACACACTTTGAATAATGATAAAGGCAGTGTTTATTAAAATACATTTTATTTTCAAAATTAAACTATTAGCTGTTAAAGTACATATACATTTTGGGGACTGTAGAGGGCCAAATGGGAAGATACCTGGACATTCTTTAGATTGTTGCTGATTGGGCCTAGGATATTGTCAGAATCGTGTCAGTTGCACTCCCGCCCTGGGAGTGCAGAGATGTTCGTAGTTCCTGGCTTGTGTTTGTCCAGGAGGAAGGAGTGGGTGGGACCTGGGCCCTCCCAGGCTCCTTGTTTTTCTGTGAAACCCCCTTGTTAGATTAGAGTATAAATAGATGTGCTGCGTGGCTCAGGAGGTCGTCAGTCTGCCTCTCCAGCAGAGGAGGGTGGCGGCCCTCCCAGCTCCCAGCTTAAAATCTATCTCTGTGTCTTCTCTCTTTATTTCTAATATTTCTCAATCCCTGGCCGCCTCCCCTTAGAACCGGTTCGTTCGTCTCTCTTTCCGTGTGGGACGCGGAGAAGGGAGATCCGGCCACATCAGGCCCCCACAGGGGACACCTTGTATAAAAAGAAAGTTATTACAAGAAATTGGCTTGCACAATTATTGGAACTGAAAGAGTAAATCCGCACTCTGCAGGGCAGGCCTTCAGGACTCGGGGCACAACCTAAAGCTGCTTTTCACCGACAGAATGTCTTTTCTCTCAAGGAAGTCATAGTTCTTTTCGTAAGGCCTTTCATTTTCTACTCTTAACTCTATCATACAGGAAATTTTATTATTGCATGCAAGAGATAAGCTAATGGATACTTAAATAAGTTTTAAAACTTGTTGTGTGAGGTTTCTCCAGAGAAATAGAACCAATAGGAGATATCCTTACATATATATTACTAGTGAACCGATGCACGAAATTCATGCACATTAAAAAGGAATTAACTAGAGGAAATATTTTAATACTGCTGTGTGCCCTTTCTCTATAAGAGAAGTCTCAGAGATGAAAGAACATTAGTAAAAAATGTATATGAAAAATCTTCCTCCCATCAGAGTCTGGGGCATGCCACGGGACCTAGAGTCAAGTCCCTGCCCACCACCTATAGGAACTTCAAAAACCCAGGAGACTCAGACCCAGCTGGTCCCACCCCCATCAAGCCCCGCTGGGTGGCGTGGCCCAGAGCTGGGGCTGGGTGAGGGGCATGGCCTGAAGTTCCTCCATCAAGCCCCTCTAAGTGGGGACAGCAGCTTCAGGTCCCCTGGCCTGGCACTGGGGCAGAGTATGCAGCCTGAGGTCCCCTGGCCCAGGCCGGGGCAGGGAGCATGCTTGAGGTCCCTGTCAAGCCTTGCCAGGTGGGGTACATGGTCTGAGGTCCTCCTTCAAGCCCTACCAGGCAGGGGTCACAGCCTCAGATCCCCTAGCCCAGCCTTGTGGTCCCTGTCAACACCCCCCACCCCCGGGTCCCTATCAAGCCCTGTCAGGCTGAAGGCATGGTCTCAGGTCTCAGGTCCTCCGGCCCAGGCCAGGGCAGGGAGCACAGCCTGAGGTCCCTAGCCTGGCACTGGGGTGGAGGTGTGCCCTGAGGTCCCCAGTCAAGCCCTGCCGGGTGTGGGGGCATGGCCTCAGGTCCCATGGGCTGGTGCTGGGTGGAAGGTGCAGCCTGAGATCCCCCATCAAGCCCTGCCAGGTGGGGGGCGGACATGGTCTGTGGTCACCTGTCAAGCTCCGCCAGGCATGAGGCATGGGCTGAGGTCCCCCAGCCTGGCACCGGGGTAGAGGGCACAGCCTCAGGTCCCCTGCCCTGGCCCAGTGCCACTCAGCCTTAGGTTCCTGCTGATTGCTCATTAAGGCTTGTTGTGGGAACTCAACCTCCACTGTGGGCACAGCCATCTTGTGTTACAAGATTCCTCCCTCTGTGGACACAGCCATCTTGTTATGGTGTGATGATCAATTTGCATATTTCCTCTTTATTAGATAGGACTAGTAGTCCTGCACACAAATCCATGTGCTAGTAGCTTGCCAGTAGCTCGCTGCCTGCTGTCCTGTCCTTCTGCTGCCCCCTCTCCTCCATCCCCCCTCATAGCTTTCTGCCATGCCCCCTCCTGTAGCCCTCCACCTCCCTCTTGTAGCTCACTACCCAACCTGCCTGCTGATCTGTGATCCGGTCATTACACGGTTGGTTGTTATCTTCACTGCATAATGACCATTTGCATATTACATCTTTATTATATAAGAGAAGTTTATTTTAAGGAATTGGCTCATGCAGTTTTCCATGCTGGCAAATCTGAAATCTGTAGTGCAGGACAATTGCTTCAAGATGACGGGGAACATGATAAATCCAGTGAATTCTGTGCTCACATTATTTGTTGTGAAGTGATTCCTTGATCACAAGCGCTGTGTATGAAACACCATGGCTGTGGATAAGGCAGTCTGTGGATTCTTGAATGATAATTATGACCCAAGCATTGTGTGTAGGGAGGAAAAACACCATATCCAAGGTAAGTGTCCATTCCAGTAAGAACAAAGCACTGTCTCCCCCATGCTGAAAGCAGTGCAGTGTACAGTAGTCAACTTGTCACCAGGTAGCTGGCTGACCACCTGGGGAATGGTACCATACTGGGTACTTGGTATCAATCTCTGATGCTGTCAGATTGGACACTTATAATTTTCATTTTATTTTATTTAACAATAGCCATCCTAACAAGTGCGGGGTGATATCTACTTGTGGTTTTGATTTGCATTGTCCTTATTATTACTAAAATTCGCCATCTTTTCATGTATGCATTGGCCACTTATTTATATTCTTTGGGGAAAACGTGTGTCTGAATGTAATTTCACCTAGAAAATTGAATATTCTAATATAACTTTTGCATCTGTGTATTTATTTTCTCTTTCATACATATCTAGGTTAATGATAATTATCCTTGTGTCACAGATCATGGGTAGCATTTTCTTATTTATGTATACCTATATTATAAATATTATATGCACTGATTATGTGTTACATTTTTTTACACAAAATACCAAAAGATAGTAAATATTATGATTAGGACAACATTTTAGTACATAGAACATAAAGCAGTTGGCCGACTTCTAGGAAAATCTAATAATAGACAAATACATTTTAAGCCACAAGTCTAAACAACAATTAATAACTTCACATGAAAATAATATGCAAAACTAATTTGAGAAAAATCTAGCGCTTATCTAAGCAAACAATGTAAGGCTTGTATAAAAGACAATGAATATGTTTTAGAATATTGTAGAAAATTAATTTGACTATCAAAAAACTCTTCCTCAAGAGAGAAAAGAGGAGATTCCAACAGAATCTTATAGCAATGCTAATAGATGGTGTTAAATAAGGATACAAAACAAACCATACATATAAAACTCATAAAATTACTCGTGAAGTAGAAAATTCATAACTATTTTCTCAATCCTTATGTACTCTCTTACCTTTTGAAGATATCTCATTAAAGAATATAGAAATTAAAGCCTTGCATAATGTGTCCAAGCACTGTAAGAATAAATCATGATGATTCCTTTTACTGGCCTTGTTGATATTCCCATAAATATTTGACAGAATTGAAATTGCTCATCTATATATATATATATATATATATATATATATATATATATATATATATATAAAAGTGAGGGAACTGGAATGCCAGAATGACCAGAATGACTGGTCACTATGATGTGCACTGTGGCTGGCCAACTGGCCCAATTGGGGGCAGCCCTTCCCCTCAGTGAGCCTGGCCAGATTGGGGTTGGGGCTGGCCGGCCAACCTCCTGCAGCCCCTCTTCCTCCATGACCTGGCACAATCAGCCCCCATTGGGGCAGCCTGGCCAGACCCCAGCCATTCACAAATTCATGCACCATGCCTCTAGTTGTTAATGATTCTATACAACCTGACATATGTCAACAAAGATAAAATTATATTGTAAATGCTATATAACTCAAACACTATCCAAAACAAAAAAGAAAATTCTTATAATCTAAACAAATTTAAACATATTAAAATGAAAAACTGCCCTAGCTGATTCTGCTCAGCGAATAAAGTATTGGCCTATGGACTGAAGGTTCTTGGGTTTGATTCTGGTCAGGGGCACATGCTCAGATTACAGGCTTGATCCCCAACAGTTGGCATACAGGAGGCAGCCCATCAATGATTCTCTCTCATCATTGATGTTTTTATCTCTCTCTCCCTCTCTCTTCCTATCTGAAACTGCTGGTGTCAACTTATAAATTTCAAACACATTTACTTAGAAAACACCTATGAAAATAAGAGGAATTACTAATAAATAAAAATTTTATAAAAACAAATATTATAAAACAAAAGAGATATTAGTCTTCTCAAGAATTTTTTTCCCTAAACTTTTAAGTGAAAGGTCAAAATGAAAAGTTGGCTTAATATTTCATAAGACTGACATTTCTTCATATTTTTCCCTGTTTCCACCTCTTGATCTATACAGAAATAAGTGAATTTGGGAGAGCATAAATTATCTAAATAAGTAATTTGACTTTAGCCTCTCTAACCTTGTATTTCACTACTTCTCTTCAAAAAACACTTTAATATCTAAGAAGTACCATATTGTTTTAGAAAAAGCAGGTACTTATGGGTCAGAATTGGGCTGGTAAACCCAGTTCTTTGCCTGCTTGGTCAAAAGGACCTGACAAGTTTCTCAATGGGATAAATTTTCATTTCTTTATCTATAAAACTGAATTAATAATAGCTAATTTTAATGAAGATTTATCTCTTTGTCTTTCATTCCCTTTCTCTCCCCATCTTTTTGTATACAAACACTATCAGGCCCTATCTGAATACTTAGGTATTTGTAGATAGTGTCTGAAATATAGTGAACACTCAACATCAGTTACCAACTCTTCTCCAGTGTTCTGAGCCCACATACTCATTTATTTAACCCATTTTCCTCTTTTAAGATGTAGATAAAATTCTTCATATTCCACTTGAATTTTGCCAACTTTCCCACATTATAGTAATCTGACCTCACTTGTGAATCAGCATTCAATTTTTAACACTGTTATATTTGTTTTATTGGATATATAAATAATCACTCTCTGAATTTTCTTCTAAGCAGTTTGAAGAAAATAATTATATATTTTAAATGAATTTTCTTCAGTATCTACTAAAATAATTATTCAGTAAATTTTTAATAGTTAAGACTTAATATAAAGAAAAGTTTACTCATTTGTATAAAAGAATCTACAGAGTTGGACCAAAATCTATATAGTGCCCTGATCAAAGAAATGTCTCATATTACTTTCTTAATATGACCCACTATTTATTCAAGCAATTTCAATGGTTTTTAAAAATCAGCAAAATAAAACTAGCTAACATTTATTGAGTTTCTACCATGAGCCAATCCCTTTGCATGTATCACCTCATTTAATCTTGAGAGCTATAAATAACTTGCAAATAAATAAATAAACACTCATAGAGATTAGGGAAACTAAAACCTGAATTAAACACAAAACTTCTTAATCTCAAAGTCCAAATTTGTTCCACCATACTACAGTGTCTGCCAATCCTTTGATAATCCAAACCTGTTTTTTCCCCCCTGTGGGCAATTTTTTTTATTATGAGGAATAATTGACATATAACAATGGAAAATTTAAATTTAATATTATTGTTTACCAATAATTACTCCCAGGACTTCAAAGTCTATTTGTCCAGACCTTCTTGGAAGGAAATAGGTTGTAATGATGTAATGATGTAAATTCCAGAATTTTACATCAAATGACAGTTTCATAAAGGATGGAGGGGAAAAATAGACATTTTTTTCATTGCCCACTAAATGTTAAGCATTGGGATACCAGCTTTACAAAATTTATCTCCCTTAATCCTTACAACTTCCAGGGAGGGAGGAAGGTCTTTTTATCTCTAATTTACAGATGAGGAATCTGAGGCTTAACTGTTGAAATAACTTGCCTTAAGTCATACACAAAGTCGTTTTGCTTTCAGTTCTCTCACCAGTGTCATTTGCACAGACTTCTTATTTTTACACATGAGCACACACACACACACACACACACACACACACACACACGCCCCTCTATTTCTCTCTCACAAACTGACAAGCTCACACACAAACACTCCAGAAGATACTATTTATTCTAAAAATATATAGAGAGAGTAATAAGAAGGAAAATATTTACTTAAAGATCCCCAAAGGTTTACATGAAGTTACTACTCAAAGTTATAAAAATAATTTGTACATCATCCTTAGATTCTCATTTTTATTTATTTCAAATATTATTTCCTTAGTCTTGTTGAGAATAAGAAACAAGCCAACTTCTGAAGCTCAAGCTTCTTCAAGGCACTTCACAGATCAACAGAAAATTCCAGTCAAAGCTGAGATTATAGTGTGTAGTGGCTTAAAATCTCAACATATGACATACTTTAAGGTGTGTATTTGTGGGAGAGGGGGCTCACTAAACCCCTAAAAACCACTATATTTTTTTACTGTCTCCAAAGTTTTGCCTTTTCTAGAATGTCATATAATTAGAATCAGATAGCAAATATGTAAACTTTTTAGCCTGGCTTCTTTCACATAGCAAAATACACCTAAGGTTTATCTATATCTTTTTTGGATTGACAGCTCATTTCTCTTTATCATTGTATGGATGTTCTATCATTTGTTCATACGTTTACCAATGGCAGAACATTTTTCTTGCTTCCAATTTGAGATAATTATTATAAAACTGCCATTAACATTTATGTGCAGTTTTTTGTATGGACACATTTTCAATAACTGTGTACATACATAGGAGCAGGGTTGGTGAAGCATATGTTTAGCTTTGTGAGAAACTGTCAACTGTCTTCCGAAGTGGCTGTTTCACTTTCATCAGCAATGAATGAGAATTCCTGCTGCTCCCCATCCTCACCAGCATCTGGTGTTGCCTATGCTTTGGAGTTTAGGATTCCGATAGTTGGGTAGTGGAAAGATCAAGTCTTTGTTGCTCAAATCAGTCTTTGTCGCTTAAAGTGTTTCTTAATGTTGTTTTTATTGTTTATATTCCAAAATTAGCTGCCTCTAACAACATTTTAAGACCCTGATTTCTGGATTATGTAATCCTGTTGTTTCTTGCTTGCAAACCCACCAATTTTATTTTTGAGCACATCCCTTTCTGTAATTCCTGAGCAAAAGCAAACAACAAAAACAACCAACATACATATTTGCTTTCTATTTTCCAACACCTCCTAAAGTTGAGTTCATTGTGTACATAACTGCCCTCCATGTGACCTCAGCAGACATATTGCCTAATATTTTGCCATAGCATAATATGGGTTGCCTTCTGTCGAGGCACTGCTGTTAAACTAACATTATACACAAGGTATCCCCCAAAAATGCATGCACACTTTTAACAACTGATGGCTCAATTTTGAAAATGAAATATATTTTAATACACACTGTCTTTATAACTATTCAAAGTGTGTATACATTTTTGGGAGACCCTATATTTTTGTTTGTTTATATAAGAAAAGTTAAAATTTGTAGATAATTTTATAAAAGTTTACTTGAGTCAAAAAGAGGATATGGCTGGAATCAAGATCTCCACAGACAGGAAAAATGCTTTGGAGAATTGTTTTCAGTTTCTTCTAAGCATTTATGATGAGGAGGGAAGGGACAGGTGATTTCAGGAAAGTAAGAGAAAGCAATAAGGGGATCACATTACCTCTCACATGCTTTAAAAGGAGGGATATGGTAGGGTGGCCTAGATATCAGAAGGTGAGATGTGAAAGGAGGCATTTCAATGGAGTGTTAATGCACAGAAACAATGCACATGGCCTGCTTAAGGAAAGATAATTCTCTTAGTAAAGACTTATGTACCTAGGTATGACTACCCACCATGACTTGCCCAGCTAAGAATTAATAAAGAGATCAACCTGTGAGGTTTTTTACCATAGAATCTCTTTTTACATTCACATATTTTTAGAGGAGACAACTACTAATGAAGATAATTTCCTGTATTTGCAATATATATATATATATATATATATATATATATATATATATATGATTTTTTACAGAGAAGAAGGGAGAGGGATAGAAAGTTAGAAATATCCATGAGAAACATCAATCAGCTGCCTCCTGCACGCCCCCTACTGGGGATGTGTCCGCAACCAAAGTACATGCCCTAGAGCAAGATGGCGGCCCAGGAAGTCTCCTGGGCCGCCATCTCCTCAACAATTTGGAAATAAACAACGGATAAAACTGAAAGGGATAGCACCAGACCCACAGGAAAGCTGGCAAAATGGGAAGGCTACAACTAAACGCAAAGCAGGACGTCGCTGCTGCCATGTGGAGTTTAAAACTACAGCGAAACTGAACCTGCCGTAGCCGCGGCCGCCGGGAATGAGGGAAGCCAGACCTCGCTCCGCCCCGGGGCCCAGGGAGTGGGCCAGCCCCGCTGGCCGCCCGCCACGGGAGCTGATGGGGGCCTACGCTGCCGCCGCCGCCGCCACCGCCGCCACAGCGCCTTCGGCTCCTGCCTGGACGAGAAGCCCGTGAGCGCGACCTCCCAGCCCACCCGCAGTGCTGGAGAGGAGCGGGCGCCTGGGCTCGGCCCCCCGGACTCGCCACCCGGCGGGCGAAGAGATGGTGTAGTACCTCCCCGCCGGCCCAGCCCCCGCGCTTACTGTGCAGGCGAAGAAATTGCGCAGCGTCTCCCCGCCCGCCCGCAACCAGCCCAGAAGTGGGAAGACTACAACTAGAAACCAAGCAGGGCGCCACGGCCCCCATGTGGAGTTTAAAACTACAGCGAAACTGATCCTGCCACTGACGCCGGAAATGAGGGAAGCCAGACCTCGCCCCGCCCCGGGGCCCAGGGAGTGGGCCAGCCCTGCCACTGCTACGGGAGCTGATGGGGGCCTACGCCGCCGCCACCACCGCCGCTGCCGCCGCGCCTTCGCTGCGCCTTTGGCTACTGCCTGGACTAGAAGTCCCTGAGCGCGACCTCCCAGCCCGCCCACAGTGCTAGAGAGGAGCGGGCGCAGCGTCTCCCCTCCCGCACAACCAGCTCGGCCCAGAAATGGGAAGGCTACAATTAGACACCAAGCAGGGCGCCGCAGCTGCCATGTGGAGTTTAAAACTACGGCGAGTGGAGGACTGAGAAGGTGGGGCAGTTCTGTGCCGTGCTGCCTTCCACTGGTTGAGACCTCCGAGAGCGAGGGCCTACCGAGGTGAGGATGCCCCTACTGTCACCTGTGGAGGGGCAGCGCTGAGCGGGCCAATATTTGTGGTGGTGGTGCTGCTTGTCCTGGCTCAGGGCAAGCGTTCCACTAAGTCTGAAAAGACTGGGACATCGCGGGGACTCTCCGCCACCGCCCGCGGCCTGCTCTGCCAGGCCTTCGCACGCGCTGCGCCTTCCATTGGCAGACCCGGAGAGGCCTCTCTCCGCTGCCGCATGGCCAGGCCAGGGCATCAGACACTACCACCACGCAGATTTTAAAACTGCAGGGGAAATTGAGCCACAGGCGCTGCCATCGCTGCCGCCCCCAAAAATGGGAATCCACCGAAATCAGAGCTCACTACACACTGGGCTCATAGAGAGTGTGGCTTCAGAAATTAGCCTCTGCATCCACAGAAGCTCCACATTCGCAACAAAGAGGACACCATTGAGAGCGGACTCTACCCATGCAGCCATCACAGCCCACCCACAATCTTCCCAGCACACCCACCATACTGAGAGGGAAATGGAGCGCGCTGGGGAGGAAATGGCACGGTGCCTTCCATTACCCACTCAGGCGAGCCTATCCTCCGATGCCACATGGCCAAGCCGAAGCTCTCACCACCACCGCCATATGAACTTTAAAACTACAGTGGTAATTGAACCACAGGAGCGACCGTCAATATTGCACCTGGCACCGCCACCCGCCACTGCCGCCAAGAATAAAGGAAATCCACCAAGAACAGAGCTCACCACGCCTTGGGCTCAGGGAGTGGGCGACCTCAGAACTTAGCCTCCATGTCTGCAGCTGCTCTGCTCCCACACCGAACGAGACACCTTTGGGGGTGGTCCCCCCGCCTGAAACCTTCTCAGACCAACTGCAGCTGTCCCAGCCTGCCCCCCATGCTAGCAAGGAGCTGACGCAGCGCCTCCAGTATGCGACCCCAACACCCTAGAGGGGCCGAGTGCCCCGGGTGAGCCGAGTGTCCCAGGGGGCCGAGTGCCCCGGGTGAGCCGAGTGTCCCAGGGGGCCGAGTGCCCCGGGTGAGCCGAGTGTCCCAGGGGGCCGAGTGCCCCGGGTGAGCCGAGTGTCCCAGGGGGCCGAGTGCCCCGGGTGAGCCGAGTGTCCCAGGGGGCCGAGTGCCCGGGTGAGCCGAGTGTCCCAGGGGGCCATGTGCCCCGGGTAAGCCGTACCCCCCAAAGGTGAAGGGTGTCCCGGGTAAGCCGTGTGTCCCAGGGGGCCGAGTGCCCCGGGTGAGCCGAGTGCCCCAGGGGGCCGAGTGCCCCGGGTGAGCCGAGTGCCCCAGGGGGCCGAGTGCCCCGGGTGAGCTGAGTGTCCCAGGGGGCCGAGTGCCCCGGGTGAGCCGAGTGTCCCAGGGGGCCGAGTGCCCCGGGTAAGCCGTACCCCCCAAAGGGGAAGGGTGTCCCGGGTGAGACGTGTGTCCCAGGGGGCCGAGTTCCCCGGGTGAGCCGAGTGTCTCATGGGGCCGAGTGCCCCGGGTGAGCCGAGTGTCCCAGGGGGCCGAGTGCCCCGGGTGAGCCGTGTGTCCCATGGGGCCAAGAGCCCCGGGTGAGCCGAGTGTCCCAGGGTACAGTGTGCCCAGGGCGAACCGTGTGTCCCAGGGGAAGCAGTGGAACCCAGGGGAAGGGGCGGTGAAAACCAGAGGAGGAGCGGACTCTATTCATATGGTCCTGAGATAGTCACCATAAAACAAGCAGACTGCCAAATGAGGAGCGGATTCTATTCATGGGGTCCAGAGATAGTCACCATAAAACAAGCAGATTGTCAAATGACAGGGGGGAGGGGAAGAAGACCTGGGGGGAGATAGGAGAACAACCGAGGGACTGGTTTGAATGAACATAAGTACAACCAATGAACACAGAACTCTGGGGAGGGAGGGCATAAATGGGAGGTGAGGGGGGGCAATGGTAAACTATGTACACAGAAAATACCTTAATAAAATAAAATTAAAAAAAAAAACAAAGTACATGCCCTAGCCCAGAATATAACATGGGACCCTTAACTCCACAGGCCAACACTCTATCCACTGAGCCAAACAGGTTAGGGCAATAGCTAGCTTTTTTGATGAATCCCCTACTTCACTGAATACTAAAGTATCTCCAACACTTTACAATCTGAAAAAAGATTTTGAAATGATTTGTCCATTTTTCATTCATCAGAGAGGATTTATCAAACAAATCAGTGTTCCAGGATGCTTCAGAAATAACAGGAGATAAACCTAGGCTATATATATATATATATATATATATATATATATATATATATCCAGAGTAACTTATTAGATATATGCTAAAAATAAGGCTCATTTTGGATTACTGGTAGCTGTTTCTTTGTGACTTAATATTCCATGAGAATTAGGGTTCCATGTCAATTTTGAATAAGAAAGGTGCAAAAAGCCAGACTAACATTTAAAAAGCATGTTTAAACATTATTTTTATTTTTAAAAAATACATTTTAATTGATTTCAGAGTGCAAGGGAGAGGGAGATAGAGATAAAAATACCATTGATGAGGGCGAATCATTGATTGGCTGCCTCCTGCATGCCCCCTACTGGAAATGGAGCCTCCAACTCTGGCATCTGCACAGAAAGGGAATTGAACTGTGATCTCCTGATGCATAGGTCAACACTCAACCACTGAATACACCAGCTGAGCTATACATATTTTTTTCTTAAAAAATTTTTTCCAAAGGTGTTAATTTTAGCAATATAAATAAAGCACTTTGTTTTCAAACTGAAGAAACATAGCTTAATAGTCATCCTTAGTTTAAAATCCACAGCTGTTAAATCTATGATAACTTACTTTAATAAGGCCGGTTGTTCCAAAATAAGAAAATTGCATCAAACTACTTCAATTAACTCATTTGGAAATGAAAATTAGGAGAAGTAAACAGTTAAACATATTTCCAATTATTATAATCCTTTATTCACACAGAATACCATCTGAGAATTAAAAATAACATCAAACACCTATTATCTGATTTTCTTTTTTCTTTGTACTGTGTGAGACAAAATCCATATTGTTATATTCCCAGCAGAAAAGAGGTTTTAAAAGGAAAAGGAGATCCTCTTCCCTAAAATTCTTTCTTCCTGGCCTCTTCTAACTTGCACAAAGGATCTATATTTTCATCCATTTAGTCATTCATTTACATAGTCTTTGAAATTGTATTGTGATTCTAGTATGTACTGAGAATTATAATAGTGACTGAAGATAATACAATCTTAGAGAAAACGTTTGAGAAGACAAAGAAAATTAACATTTAGTAAAACTGCCAATCAGCTTCTGTCATCCAACCAGACCCCATTCCTGAACTGGAGCAGATCAAAACTTTTATTTCCTGGAAGGAAGAGAAGATATTGAAGGGGATTGAATTCAGGCAGGAAAACTGCAGGTATTGCAAGAGATTTTTATGTTGTCAGAAATTTTCATCTCAACTTCCCAAGGTAACAATCACTAGGAATATTCATGAAGTTGCAAGTGCTAGAAGACACAATCAGCTTTAGATCCTAGAATCATCTTCATAGGTATTTAAACCACCGTGGAAAGCAGTTGTCATATGGGTCCAAACATCAGCCAGAACAAATTGGATGTGACTCTTGCAGACAGACCCCTGGATGGGTAGCTATGCAGGATCAGAATTCATTTTATTGATCCTGCAATAAATATAACTCCCATATAATAAGTTACTTAATTTTTGGATCCTTCTATATTACATTATGTGAGGGAATTTACCAGAGAGGCACTTTTTCCACTTCGGCATGGTACAAAGGAGGACAAAGGACGGAACAATGATGTAGATAGTTGACAGCTGTGGTGGAAGGAGTCGAGGAATTTTCTACCTTACTGAGTCCTATTTTGCCTGTGATTAAGGGAACAAGTTCATCTGATGAGAATGGTGAAGTAAATGCATCAAAACACACTCATCTTTAACAACTTAAAAACACATAGCAAAAATGTTCCCCGTTCCTATGCGTCCCTTCTCAGTCTCCCCAATAAATACTTTTTTCCTTCTGCTGCTGTCTCTTTAAACACCTCTACTTCCTGATGTGTCTATTTATTTTTTGTTTGCTTCAACTAAGCCTGCCTTATGTCGTTTCTTTGACTCTTGGTTCTAAATTCCCGCTTTCTAATTTTATTTTATTTTTTTAATATATTTTATTGATATTTTACAGAGAGGAAGGGAGAGAGGTAGAGAGCCAGAAACGTCAATGAGAGAGAAACATCGACCAGCTGCCTCCTGCACACCCCCCACTGGGGATGTGCCCGCAATCAAGAATCGAACCTTGACTGGAATCGAACCCGGGACCCTTCAGTCCGCAGACCGAAGCTCTACCACTGAGCCAAACCGGTTTCAGCTAAATTCCCGCTTTCTAGAAACAAGAATCTGATGGGCCAGCTAGGTTCAATTGGACCCACCTGAAACATTTAGCTGTGGCCAGGAGTCAATCTTATGATCCTGGGGGCCATTCCTGAGTATGTCTGGAGAAGGAGAAGTTGTAAGTCAATAGCCAGATAACATGTATCTATGACACTTGAGCTTCCCCATGGCCTCTGTGTTCCTGATGTTCTTCACATCCAGGTGGTTCTTCCCAGTCTCCTTATTGGGCTCTTTCTTCCTTGACCTTAAATGCAGGTAATCGTCAGGATTCTCTTCAGGGTCCTCTTTTCTTCTCACTCTGGGACTCTCCCCTGAGTGATTTCATCCTTTCCCAATGAACAGTTTTCCAGTATTGACACCTAAATCTATTCCTCTTTTATAGATCTCACTCCTAAGTGGCAGGCTTGTAAAACACCACTGAGAACAGAGCTGAGAGATGAAGAGAGAGAAACATCTTTATGGCACCCGAAGAATCAACACACTAGATTTAGCTTGCCTGAAACTAGACCCGTCTCTAATTAATATTTTATAATAAGCACGAGAAGCCTGTTGCACAAAATTCATGCACTGGGGGATCCCCTCAGCCAAGCTTGCATCTTCTCTAATCTGGGACCCCTTGGGGGATGTCCAACTGCTGGTTTAGGCCTGAACCAGTATTGGGTCTAGAAGTCGGACATCTCTCACAATCAGAGTCCACTGGCTCCTAACTACTTACCTGCCCACCTGATCACTCCTATCTTCCCCCTTGTTGGCCTGGTCACCCCCAACTGTGCCCCCCAGGGTTAACCTAGTTGCTTCCAACTGCCCCCTCTGCTGGCCTAGTCTCCCCATACAGCCTGCTCTTCAGTCATTTTGTCGCCCCTCACTAATCCCCCTGCCAACCTGGTCACTCTACACAGAGTGTTCAGTTGTCTGTTCGGTTGTGATGGTAGCTTAGACTTTTATATATATAGATTCTTCTTGCTTAAACCATACTGAGCTGGGTCTCTGTTACTAACAACCAAAATCATATTTGACTAATTCAGATATGTTCCTACGTGCTTTCTATTGTAATTGGTCCAGAGCTTCTTTCTTGATCATATTTCCTGTTTTCTTAAGGTTAGGATAATAGTAGCCCTACAAACACACTCTTGCTCCTCCAGAAACATTCTCACCCTCCCCATTATCATCCTCCTTCTTCCCAACTCAACACACACACACACACACACACACACACACACACACATACAAACACACACACACGCAGATACAAACAAAAATGCTAGTTATCGTTTTTTCATAATTAATAGTTACTTTGAAAATGTGTTTCTTTCAAAGTAATCTAAACAGTGTTCTGCACTAGAAAAATAGATATGGTTTCAGCATGATCCCTAATAGAACAGAACTAAGTAAACTGAGATCTAGTTCCATTTATTTTGACAACACTGCTGGGGAGAACATGTTTTTAGAAACATGTTTCTGCCTTTTTGTTTCTTCCTTAATAAAAACTATAATATCTAAACCTCACAATTTGTTTCAAAAGTCTAATTAATAAGAGTTGTGAAATGCTTCTAAAAATGAGAAACTGTTCTTTGGCAACGAGGACTTAAAGAGGTAGATACAGATAATGTGAAGAAATATTAGGTGATAGTAAATGAATAAGGTCTGAAAAGAAATATACATATTAATAGTCACATATATACCGTTTAATCTTGACATGTAGAGGAATATTTGTATTCTTGTTCACCTAGACCGTAATTATGGAAATAAAAGTTTGCATGTTTTTTATATATTTATACATATAGCAAACAAATTAAATCTATATGCATTATAATACCTTAAGATGTGTACAAAGTAGTTAATTTAAAGGAAAAGTAGCTCAACCAGTATTTAATACTATACAGATATATTTGTGTCTTGATTTCATGACAATTGACCTAGCCAGAATACTAAATTGGACAGATCATAAATATGTCTGTATTTCTGTATGAAGATTTATATTAGATACTAGTGGCCCAGTGCATTGGGGGGGGGGGTGTTCCCTGAGCCGGGCATGTTCCCTCTTCAATCTGGGACCACTTGGGGATGTCAAACTGCTGGTAAATACAACACAGATGAGTAAGAGCCTGTAATCTGATAAATAAAATTATTGAGAGGTACTGTTTTGAGGTATTATTATATATTCCCACACATTCTCCTTTGTTTTCTCTTTTTCTTCTCTTCAAGATAAGTAGCTAGTTCTCACTTTATTGCTAATGGAGAAAGATTCAACATAACATTCTGGATCTGGCTACCTGGATATAGACATTGATAGACATTTATTGAGCTATACAATTGAGATTTCTGTATTTTACCTGGACATGTGGCTCTTGTGTTTGCATAAACATAAGCAGTGGTTTCTAACCCTCATGTTAGAATCATTCAGGGACACTTAAAATTCACTGTTGGCTGGATACTCTCCAAATCAGCAAAATCAGAATCTATGGAAATTGATCAGAATTGGAACACTAATTTCTGAAGGGGTAGACTTGTTTAGAATATTTTACACACACACACACACACACACACACACACACACACACACACACACACACACATACACACACACACTCCTCAAGTAATTCCCATGAATAGCTATCATTGAAATAAACCCCCAAGGGAATTGAGGGGGCTGAAGAATTCAGGCACAGTAAACAGGCAATTGTGTTGCTAGAAACAGCAGGAAATGTGTACCTTCCCTCATGCCCTATAGAAATTTAAAAAGCTTTGCGCTGCCTGTCCTGCCTCCCTGGACCCCAATGGAACATAACTTAGCAAGTGGGGCCTGGGACTGCCCTCCCCACCTTCCCAGGCACAGGATGAACCAGAATCTTGCTGGCAGGGCCTGTCACTGCCCGCCCCACCTCCCCGGGCCCTGATTGACTGGGACCCCTCTGGTGGACCCTGGCACTGCCCAACCCACCTTTCCTGGCCCCCTATGGACCGGGACCCAGTAGGCATGACCTGATGCTGCCTGCCCCACCTCCCCACGGTTTGGGACTCCAAGGTTTGGGACCCCACCGTTTAGGCCTGGTGCTATCCAGCCCATCTGTGTACACAAATTTAATAACCATCTTTGTTGGGTTAATTTGCATATCACTCCTGATTGGCTGGTTGTGTAGTGGAGGTACGGTCAATTTACATGTTTGTCTATTATTAGGTAAGATGAGCACAATATAATAAGATGAAGTAAGGATATCAAAAACAATGTTTTAGAATACTTCCAAGCAATTCCTGGCATCCAGTAAAAATTAACTTAAATACAAATTAAATATAGATGATACATTTTACTTCTAGCATATCTTGCCTATAGCATGTATCCCCAAATTAATAAGTTATAATTCCTATAGCAATACTAATTAATTAAACACTAATTTATTTTTATCTATGTAAAATACCATAAAAAGATAGCTTTAGGAAATTAAAACTGGATAATAATTTCATTGTATCTTTATTTTTTTTTCTTACTTCAAATTTTTATCATTAGCCTAAAGACATTTTATTTTATTTTTTTTAATTATTTTTTTAATTAAGGTATTATCTGTATACATAGCTTATCATTGCCCCCTCCCCCCCCCATAGATGCCCTCCCTCCCCAGAGTTTTGTGTCCATTGGTTATTCTTATATGCAAGCATACCAGTCCTTTGGTTGATCTCTTATCTCCCCCAGATCTCCCTACCCTCCCTGCCCCCCCGCTGTCATTTGACAGACTGCCTGTTGTTTTACTGTCACTATATCAATCTTTCTGTTCATTCGTTTATAATGATCTTTAATATCCATAAATGAGTGAGGTCATGTAGTGTTTCTCTTTCATTGACTGGCTTATTTCACTCAGCATGATGCTCTCCAATTCCATCCATGTTACTGCAAATGATGAGAATTCCTTCCTTTTTATGGCAGCATAGTATTCCATGGTGTAGATGTACCATAGTTTTCTGATCCATTCATCTGCTGACGGGCACCTAGGCTGTTTCCAAGTCCTAGCTATTGTAAATTGTGCTGCTATGAACATAGGGGTGCATATATCCTTTCTGATTGGTCTTTCTAGTTTCTTGGGGTATATTCCTAGTAGTGGGATTACTGGGTCAAATGGGAGTTCCATTTTCAGTTTTTTGAGGAAGCTCCATACTGTTTTCCACAGTGGTTGCACCAACCTACAATCCCACCAGCAGTGCACGAGGGTTCCTTTTTCTCCACAACCTCGCCAACATTTGTTGTTTGTTGTTTTGTTGATGTTGGCCATTCTGACAGGTGTGAGATGGTACCGCATTGTTGTTTTGATTTGCATCTCTCGGATAATTAGTGACTTGGAGCATGTTTTCATGTGCCTCTTGGCCTTCCTTCTGTCTTCTTTTGAGAGGATTCTATTTAGGTCCATTGCCCATTTTTTAATTGGCTCATTCATTTTCCTTTTATTGAGTTGTATAAGCTGTCTGTAGATGTTGGAGATTAAACCTTTATCAGTGATATCGTTTGCAAATATGTTCTCCCATACAGTGGGTTTTCTTGTTGTTTTGTTGATGGTTTCTTTTGACGTAAAAAAGCTTTTTATTTTGATGTAGTCCCATTTGTTTATTTTCTCTTTAGCTTCCATTGCCCTAGGGTTAGTATCAGTGAAGAAGTTCTTTAGGCATATGTATGAGATTTTGCTGCCTGTGGATGCCTCTAGTATTTTTATGGTTTCCCGTCTTATGTTTAAGTCCTGTATCCATTTTGAGTTTATTTTTGTGTATGGTGTAAGTTGGTGATCTAGTTTCATTCTTTTGCATGTCTCTGTCCAATTTTCCCAACACCATTTATTAAAAAGGCTGTCTTGACTCCATTGTATGTTCGTGCCTCCTTTGTCAAATATTAATTGAGCATATTGATTTGGGTTGATGTCTGGATTCTCTAATCTATTCCATTGATCAATATGTCTGTTCTTGTGCCAGTACCAGGCTGTTTTGAGAACAGTTGCTTTGTAATACAGCTTGAAATCTGGTACTGAGATTCCTCCTACTTTACTCTTATTTCTTAAGATTGCTGAGGCTATTCGGGGTCTTTTATTGTTCCAAATGAATTTTTGGAGAGTTCTTTCTAGGTCTGTGAAGTATGTCCATGGTATTTTCATGGGGAGTGCATTGAACTTATATATTGCTTTGGGAAGTATGGACATTTTGATGATGTTGATTCTACCAATCCATGAACATGGTATGTTCTTCCATCTGTTTACATCTTTCTCTATTTCTTTTTTCAGTGTCCTGTAGTTTTCTGCATATAGGTCTTTTACCTCCTTGGTTAAGTTTATTCCTAGGTATCTTAATTTTTTTGGTGCGATGGTAAACGGGATTGCTTTTTTAGTCTCTGATTCTGTAAGTTCACTATTGGTGTAGAGAAATGCCATTGATTTCTTGGCATTTATTTTGTATCCTGCTACATTGCCAAATTCGTTTATTAAGTCTATTAGCTTTTTGATGGAGTCTCTTGGGTTTTTTATGTACAATATCATGTCATCTGCAAATAGTGACAGCTTTACTTCTTCTTTTCCGATTTTGATGCCTTTTATTTCCTCTTCTTGTCTAATTGCGATGGCGAGTACTTCTAGTACTATGTCAAAGAGGAGTGGTGAGAGTGGGCATTCCTGTCTTGTTCCTGTTCTTAGAGGGAATGGTTTTAGTTTTTGCCCATTGAGCATGATGTTGGCTGTGGGTTTATCATATATAGCTTTTATTATGTTGAGGTATGATCCTTGTACTCCCACCTTGTTGAGAGTTTTTATCAGGAAAGGGTGTTGGATTTTATCAAATGCCTTTTCTGCATCGATAGATATGACCATATGATTTTTATCTCTCAATTTGTTTATGTGATGTATCACGTTTATTGATTTGCGAATATTGTACCATCCTTGCATTCCTGGTATAAAACCTACTTGGTCATGGTGTATGATCTTCCTGATGTACTGCTGGAGCCGATTTGCTAGAATTTTGTTGAGGATTTTGGCATCTATGTTCATGAGGGATATTGGCCTGTAATTCTCTTTCATTGAGTTGTCTTTATCTGGTTTTGGTATTAGGGTGATGCTGGCTTCATAAAAGGAGTTTGGCAGTGTTCCTTCCTCTTGAATTTTTTGGAAAAGTCTGAGGAGGATAGGTTTTAGTTCTTCCTTGAATGTTTGGTAAAACTCTCCTGTGAAGCCATCTGGCCCTGGGCTTTTGTTTGCTGGAAGCTTTTTGATGACTGCTTCAATTTCTTCCCAAGTTACTGGTCTATTGAGATTTTTAGATTCTTCCTGATTGAGTTTTGGAAGGTTGTATTTTTCTAGGAATATGTCCATTTCCTCCAGGTTGTCCAGTTTGTTGGAATAGAGTTGTTCATAGTATTTTGTAACAATCCTTTGTATTTCGGCGGGGTCTGTTGTTATTTCACCTCTTTCATTTCTAATTTTGTTTATTTGGGTCCTCTCTCTTTGTTTCTTGGTTAGCCTGGCTAGAGGCTCATCAATCTTGTTAATCCTTTCAAAGAACCAGCTCTTGGTTTTGTTGATCTTATGTATTGTGTCTTTGGTCTCTATGTCGTTAATCTCCGCTCTGATTTTTATTATTTCCTTCCTTCTGCTTACAGTGGGCCTTTCTTGCTGTTCTTTTTCTAACTGTTTGAGTTGTAGGGTAAGATAATTTGTTACCATTCTTTCGTGTTTTTTGCAATAGGCTTGTAGGGATATGAACTTCCCTCTCAAAACAGCTTTTACTGTGTCCCATAGATTTTGGATTGTGTTTTCATTGTCATTAGTTGCCATGATGTTTTTGATTTCTTCCTTGATTTCTCTGGTAACCCAGTCTTTGTTCAATAGCATGCTATTTAGTCTCCATGTGTTTAATTTCTTTGGCTTATTATTATTGTAGTTGATTTCCAATTTTATGGCACTGTGATCTGAGAAAATGCTTGCTAAGATTTCTATCTTCTTGAATTTGAAGAGACTTTGCCTATGTCCCAATATGTGGTCTATCTTTGAGAATGACCTGTGTGCACTTGAGAAGAATGTATATTCTGTGGCTTTGGGATGAAATGTTCTGAAGATGTCAATTAATTCCATCTGGTCTAATACGTCATTTAGAATTGACGTTTCTTTACTGATTTTTTGTTTAGATGATTTGTCCAGAGGTGACAATGGAGTATTAAAATCTCCTACTATGATTGCATTGCTATTAATCTGTCCCTTAATGTCCTCCAGCAGTTTCTTTATGTATTTGGGTGCTCCCGAATTGGGTGCATATATGTTTACCAGGGTTATTTCTTCTTGTTGGATTACACCCTTTAGTATTATGAAGTGGCCTTCCTTATCTCTTGTTATGTCCTTCACTTTGAGATCTAGTTTGTCAGATATAAGTATTGCTACCCCAGCTTTTTTTTCGTTTCCGTTTGCCTGGAAAATCTTTTTCCATCCTTTCACCTTCAGTCTGTGGGCGTCTGTTTTTCTGAGGTGGGTTTCTTGTAGACAGCAGATGAATGGGTTTTGCTTTCTTATCCATTCTGTTACCCTATGTCTTTTAATTGGAGCATTTAAACCATTTACATTTAAAGTAATTATTGAAAGGTAGGTATTTGATGCCATTTTTATTCTATCCCCCTGTGTTCCTTCTTCACTTCCTATTTCTTTATTATTACAGTAGATCCTTTAGCATTTCTTGCATTGCTGGTTTGTTGGAGATAAATTCCTTTAGTCTGTTTTTGTCGGTGAAGCTCCTGATTACACCTTCAATTTTGATTGACAGCCTTGCGGGGTACAGTATTCTTGGGTTCAGACCCTTCCTTTGCATGACTTTGTATATGTCATCCCATTCCCTTCTGGCCTGATGAGTTTCTGTTGAGAAATCAGTTGCTAGTCTGATGGGGTTTCCTTTATATGTAACTTTCTGTCTCTCTCTGGCTGCTTTTAAGATTCTGGTTTTGTCGATGTTTTTTGCCAGTTTAATTATAATGTGTCTGGGTGTTGATATTTGGGGGTTCATTTTGTTGGGGACCCTTCGAGCATCTTGGATTTGTGTTGGTTTTTTCTTCTCTATCTCAGGAAAGTTTTCTGTCATTATTTCTTGAAATACTTTTTCCATATCTTGCTCAGTTTCCTTTCCTTCTGGAACACCTATTATTCTAATATTGTTTTGTTTTGTATTGTCCCAAAGCTCCCTTAGGCTCTCCTCCTGTTTTTTTAATTTTTTTTTCTAGCAACTGCTGTAATTGGGTATTTTTTTCCATTTTGTCTTCTAGCTCACTGATGCGGTCTTCTGCTTCATCTAGTCTACTCTTGATGCTTTCTATTGAGTTCTTCATAGTAGCGATGTCATTTTTCATTTCTTCTTGGGTCACCTTCATTTCCTCTTGGGTCTTCTTCATTTCCTCTTGGGTCTTATTCATAATGTCAAATTTGTCTTCCATTCTTTTTAGCCAACTTATGATCATTACTCTGAATTCTTGCTCTGGTAGGTTGCTTGCCTCTAACTCGTTTACTTCATTTTCTGGTGATGGTTGATTTTCTTTCACAGGCGGGTTGTTTCTTAGTCTCCCCATGATCTCTCTTTATAGGGTGCCTGGTTACGTAGTTCTCTCCCTCCTGCTTTGATTTAAAGGCACAAAATACAACACAACCAGGTACAACACACAAGGCACTGGACAGAAATGTGTTTGCAATATTAATATCCTCCAATAAAGGTGTCTAGAACCCAGATAACAAGAACATACAATCCAATAAAAAGAATAAGCAAACCAATCTTACACACACACAATAAAAGTATAAACCTTTGATATAGTTAGCATTCAACATACAACAACAAAGGGGTAGAGAGAAGGCTTTTTTTTTTTGGTGGGGGGGCAGTGACAAGGTAGGTGTGAATGGGATTGGAGCAGGGGGTTGAGAATTATATATACACAGGTCAGGTGAAAATTTTGGAGAGGGTAAACAGAAAGAGTAAGGAAAATCTATAGCAGTAAAGGGTTAAGATAAGCAGGACACCAAAGGTAAAGGGTTAGGAATAGAGAGATGTCATAAAGGTAGGCTTGAGATAGAATAGAGCGTTGGAGAAGGCAAGGTATGAATAGTTTTTAGAATAGTAATCCCGAAGGGGGAAATAGAGAAAAAAAGAAATAGAGGAAAAAGGAAAAAAAAAAGAAAGCAAAAAAAAGGATTATAATATGACACTTAAAAAGTAGTAATAAAAATAAACAAAAGAAAATAAGACAAAAAAGATAAAAAAGGTAAAATAGTAGTAGTAATAATGTTGATTACCTATAAAAATGAATTAATTAAAAAGGTAAAATCTAGTGATGGCAGATGAAAAAAATTTCTTGAGTAAACTTTGCAATTAAAGTAGGTAAAAAACAAAAATTCAACAGTTAAAAAAATAAAAATTAAAAATTAAAAATTAAACAAAATTTGCAGTAATGAAGGTCATTCACTTTCTGTGTTGCTATGTCTCGCACGCCTGTTCCCAGTCTGGGCGGTAGTTGCAGTTCACTGTGTTTCACCGTTCCTCAGTGTTGATTACAAGACCTGATTTTTAAGCCAATCTAGAGACCCTATGTGCTTTAGCCTCTGGGTGGCAGTGTTTCTGGATGACTTCCAGGACTCTAAAGCCTTTCTATCTTTTTCCCCTTCTCTATGTCTTTGATGGCTGGAGGTGGGGTGGTCCGGAGCTGGCTGCACTCCCCTGTAATTCTGCGGCTACTTCTTGGACTCAGATCCAGTTGTGCTGCTCCTTAGATATCCCTAGTCTTAGGAGCCCTGTCCACAGACAGGCGCGCCTCCAGCTGAGAAGCCTGGGGCTTCCTGTAATTCCATGACCAGTCCCTCAGCCTCTGTGCGCCGCGTGAGCTGGTGCGGGGGGGGGGGGGGGTGTTTCTGCGCCGAGTGGAACTCAGTCAGAACTACCGGTCCGAGGGGAACTCACCCACCGGATCGCTGCGAAATCTGAGCTCCTCTGAGATCAAGGGTTCGCGCCGACTATGTTCATTTGGTGTTCCTTGGGGCTGGGGATAATCAGGCCTCCGACTCGAACCTCCTCCCTTCCAAGATGGCGAGATTTCCCGTCCGCGCCGGCAAGTATCTCCGGTAAGGGACCCAGCTGTGGGTGGTCAACTGTTGGTGGCTCCCTGATCAGCAGACCCCAAATTTCCTCTGGTGTTTGCCAGTCTCCTGGCTTGTTGACGAGCACTCCTAGCGCGATCCTCAGCTGCTCTCTCTCTCTCTTCCTCGGGACAAGGCTCAGAAACCGCCCATCTGCTCTTCCGCCATTTTCTCCTCTACAGATTCAGCCCAAGGATATTTCCCCATTGATTTTTAGGGAGAGTAGCAGAGAGAGGGCTCATTGTATCTTTAAATAAATCCTTGAACCAATTCTATTGAGTTAAAAATCTTACTCCTTTTAAAATGGTATAACCACTGTTAAAACAATTTGCTATAAATAAACATTCAGAAGGAAAACACCAAAAAGAATAAAATTTGTAGTGATGTAGTAGAAAGAACAGAAAGGAAACTGAAGATGTGTTACCTGGTTTAATTCTTGCATCAGCTAGCTGTGTGACCTTGTCCTAATCACCTTCTTTTTTGGGCCTCAGTTTTCTCACCTGGATAAAGAGAATGTCAGTTTTAGTCAAACAAAGTCCTACTCATCATAAATGCATTTGAAGTATGTCAATTGTTATTATTAGTACAGTAAGGGGAATTAATTGATCCTGATATTAATTAATTGATAATGAAAGTTCATGCTCAATTTTAGACAATATCACAAAGAAAAATAAAGAACAATATTTCTTTTCAAAAAGAAGTCCATCTATCTTCTAAAATTATGCAGTGTGTTTATGAAATGACTAGCTCTAGTTTGCTGTTCAGAAACAGGAAAAAGTGGTTTTTCCCATATTGTGGATGTTGTATTTTTCTTTTTTTGTCCCGTTTGGTCATTCTTCCTTTAAATGGTTAAGAATTTTAAGAATTAGGCTATAGGTGGGAAATAGGGAGAAGCACTCAGTGACCTAAAATTGTGTAGAATGCCTTTATGTTTCATTTTGAGGGGGGGAAAAAAACAAAAACAGTAAATCAAAGAAGAGTAAGTAAAAAGTTGCTTGGGGCTACTTTCGCTTATGCACAAATGGCACACACAGGAACTATCATTTTTCTCTTTCTATTGAAAAGCAAATGCAGCAGAATTCACTAAACATTAGTCTTGTCAAATTGATGGTGGGTTTCTTCTCCTTTCCCGGAGGCACTTATACTAACACAATATCATTATTATTGTGGAAAAGCTGAGACTGGCTCTGTGCTCAAGATGCCAAAATAATTTAGCCACTATCAAGTGAATAGTCTAGCAGTGTGCAAATATAGCTTTGCTCAGACTAGTCTGCCTTTTGAGATTGTTCAGAAATAAAGCACAAGCCACCTGCTCCATCAACAAAAGCAATCAAAGAGAAATGAAGTCAAGCTTCAGTGCAAAGAAAGGTTAGAACAATAGTCAGCTGGGAGTAGAGTTACACCAAGTGCACTACTGAGAATTATTTTAAGCACAAAGAAAGGCAATTTAGTCCATTTAGTGGAAGAAAACTCTAATGAGACGTTAATATACCCAGGCTTAAATGGGGCATCCATCAAACTCCTGCCGATGAATTTTAAAGTTACCCTTCCTCCATACCTGCCATCTTGTCTTTATTCACTCACATAATAATTATAAAGCATCTACTGCATGCTAGATACTTGCTGGTCATATGTAGGTGAAAGATACAGCATCTGCTCTCTAGCATTTTAATTGTTGTGTCAGGGTTATGTGTTGTATGCTGGGAGTGATATTGATCAAGGCTAGAATGTCAAGGAGGATGTCCCAGAATAGGAAATTGTTGATCTAAGTCTTGAAGACAAGTATGAGGTGGGTCAGGTGAAAAAGAGAGCTCAGAGTATTCTGGGAAAAAGAACATTTCATTAAAACACAATGGGATTAAAAAAACTGCTCAAAGACAGTTTACATCTACATAAAGAGTCATAGATGAAGTTTCAGAGGCAGGGGTTAGATCCTGGACAGCTTATAGGTTAAGCTAAAAAAACTCACATTTTATTATGGATACTACGAGGAGCCATTGGAGGAATATAAAAAAGCAGAGTAACATGATTTGATTTTCTTTTTAAAAATATTTAAAAAATATATTTTATTGATTTGTTTTACAGAGAGGAAGAGAGAGGGATAGAGTTAGAAACATCGATGAGAGCTGAAACTGCTTTGGCTCAGTGGTAGAGCGTCGGTCTGAGGACTGACGGGTTCAATTCCGGTCAAGGGCATTGTACCTTGGTTGTGGGCGCATCCCCAGTAAGGGGTGTGCAAGAGGCAGCTGGTCGATGTTTCTCTCTCATCGATGTTTCCAGCTCTCTATCTCTCTCCCTTCCTCTCTGTAAAATATCAATAAAATATATTTTTTTTAAAAAGAAAAGAGGCTGGCGGAGAAAACGGCGGAAGAACAGGTAGGCAGGTTCTGAGCTTGGTCCCAAAGAGGAAGGAGAGAGCAGCTGAAGGTCGCGCTGGGAGTGCTTGTCAGCAAGCCAAGAGAAAGGCGAACACCCTGGGAAACTGGGGGTTGGCTGATCAGGGTGCCCCTGACATTTAAGCACCCACAGCTGTAATCATATTTTATGTATGTAAATAAAATTATTTATGTAATCATATTTTAGACACTGAAAGTGTCTATTTATACAATTTTTATTTATTATATTTGTTTTTTAAAATATATTTTTATTTACTTCAGAAAGGAAAGGAGAGGGAGAGAGCAAGTCAGAAACAAATGATTAGAGAAAATCATTGATCAGCTGCTTTCTGCACGCCTCACACAGGGGATCAGGCACACAACCTGGGCATGTGCCCCAAATAGGAATCAAACCATGACCTCCTGGTGTATAGGTTGACACTAATCCACTGAGCACACCAGCTGGGCCTATACAGTTTTTTACATGAAATTTCTTACTATATCTTTCTAGTTCTATTTCTACTTTCTGATATCATTTGTTTATTCCATCATAACTTTGCTCCCATCCACGTCTTCTATGCTGTTATTGTCAAATATATTACATTTCTGTATGTTATATATCCAATAACATAATCACCATGCCTACATTTTGTGTTATGTAATTACTTTAGAAATCAGTCCATTAAAATAAAAAAGGAAAAAGAAAAGAGCTTTGTATGCCCTGACCAGTTTGGCTCAGTGATTAGAGTGTTGGCCTGTGAATTGAAGGATTGTGTGTTCGATTCAGATCAAGGGCACAGACCTCAGATCAAGCTTAATTCCCCAACCAAGTCTGGGCATGAACTGGACACAATCAGTTTATGTGTCTTTCTTGCATCTATTTTTCTCTCTTTATATATCTCCCCCTCCCTTCCATTCTCTCTAAAAAATTAATGGAAAAAATATCCTATGGTAAGGATTAACAACAACAACAACAACAAAAACAAAACTATGCAATGATACTGTATTTAGCAAATACCTACGTAATTACTCTATATTAATTGCTGTCTGCATGAAGTACTTTTTAAAATATTTCTTTTGATCTACTAGCAATAAATTATTCTTTTTTTTTTTTAAATATTTTTTATTGATATTTTACAGAGAGGAAGGGAGAGAGATAGAGAGCTAGAAACGTCAATGAGAGAGAAACATCGACCAGCTGCCTCTTGCACACCCCCCACCAGGGATGTGCCCGCAGCCAATGTACATGCCCCTGACCGGAATCGAACCTGGGACCCTTCAGTCCGCAGACCGACGCTCTACCACTGAGCCAAACCGGTTTCAGCTATTCTTTTTCTTTAGCATCATTTTTAGAAAGAGTTTTGCTAGATATAAGATTATTTTTTGACAGTTTTTGCTTATATCACTTTGAATATTTAATCCCACTGCTTTCTAGCATCCATAGTTTTCAATGAATAGTCAGCTTGATGTTTTGGTCACCTTTTGTTTTCTGTTCAAGATTTTACTCTTTGTATTTCAACATTTGTCTACAGTTATTCTGGGTGTTCTGCTCTTTGTACTTAAATTACATGTAATTTGTAGAGATTCCAGGTTTTTCATCAAATTTTGGAAGTTCTCAGCCTTTATTTTCTTGATTATTTATTCTTTCCCTTGCTTTCTCCCTCAAGTAGTCCCATTACATGTATGCTGTGTCCACTTTTACCTGACTCTTAATTATTCTTCATTCTTTATTCTGTTTCAGATTACTTAATTTCTATTGATCCAGTTTTAAGTTCATTAATATTTTTCTTCTGCTAGTTGAAACCTACTGTTGAGCCATTCTAGTGAATATTTTAGTTCAGTTATTATACTTTTCAACAGCATAATTTTAATTTGTATCTGATCATTGATATTTATTATTTGATGAGACATTGTCATACCTTTGTTTAATTCTTTAAGCATAATTTCCTTTAGTTCTTTCATAATATTAATAATAGCTGCTTTGAAGTCTTTGTCTTCTAAGTCCACCATCTGGACACCTTCAAAGACATATTAAATTGCTCTTTTTCTTCCTTGCGTATGGCTCACATTTTTCTGTTTGTTATGTCCCTTTGTTTTTATTGGAAACTGGACATTTTTTGATAATATACAAGAATCCCTTGCTTTAGTGTGCTTTACTTTATTGTACTTTACAGATATATGTATATATATATATATATATATATATATATATATATTTACAAATTGAAGGCAAGATGCTCCACCAGTAAAAAAAAAAAAAGAAAATTATAACTCACTTTATTGCAATACTAATAATTTTATTGTGGTAGTCTAGAAGTGAATACACAATATGTCCAAGGTATGTATGTATTATATAAATTCTGGATGCTACATACCCCTGAAGATTGTTCTTAGTTTCTTGGTCAATAGTTTGCTTTTTTTAATAACTTAGCTGAAATGATTTTAGAAAGTATATTTCCTCTACAGTGTGTAGCCTCTGATAAAGGTGTTCATATATTTCTTGTTGTTTTTGTTTTGTTTTTTACTCTAGCCCCTCCTGGTCATCATAAACCACTTATTGGTCATAGTGAGACACAGACCTCCTGAGCCAGTTAGATTTTGACCCTTTATCATCCTGTGTAATAAAAGGCTAATATGCAAATTGTCCTCTTTACTGGGAATCCAACTGGGAATTCGACCAGGGGGTGGGGCTGGCCAGCCAACCATCCCCGGGCCCTCCTCGCTGGCTGGCCTGGCCTGATTGGCCCAATTGGGATGGGCCAGCCAGACCCCACCCATGCATGAATTCATGCACTGGGCTTCTAGTTGAATACATGTTTATGGTTTAAAGACTGCTATTACAATTCATGGATTTTATATATTTTTTGCCATGTTCAGCCAGGAATAGTAGTTTAGAAATTCTCTCTCTAATCATGCCTGAGAGAACACAGTCTTGGGCATTTACATGATCTTTGAGGCTGCCAAGGATGACTGTAATATTATTTTAAAATAATTGGTCAGAGTGGCTTATTTTCTTATCATTGTTCAGTCAGATGTTGAGTTTTAGCCCCTTTGCTGTAAATTTTCAGACATGTTTGCTCTGTGTGAGGTTTGGATAATGCTTTTAAGTCTAGACCACATCTTGCTTTGACTATTCCTGAGTGGGCTCAGCCTAGTAATATATGTGGGAAGCCTTTGATAACTTGAGAGTTGTCTATGATGGGAGAAATATTTTAACAGACATTGTCAGGGATATACAGATTTCTAGCATATACACACACTGACATCCTCATACTCATTAATAATGAAAGAAATTAAAGTTAACCAAAATGATGTAGCACAAAATCTATTAGGATGACTAAAATTCAAATGATGGAACATAATACTGATGAATATGTGGAGGTCCTGAAACTCTCATAAACACTCATAGTAGAAATGCAAAATAGTACAACTAATCTGGAAAATAATTTAGCATTTTTTTTTCAAAGTTAAACATATACCTGCCCCATGACCCAATCAGTCATTCCACTTCTAGGTATTTACCCCTGATAAATGAAAGCATAGGTTTGTACAAGTCAATTACACATGTTTACAGTAGCTTTATTTTGTAATTGCCAAATACTTTCCACCAGCCATGTAATAGATTAACTAATTGTTGGATATTCATACAGTCATTACTTTTTTTTAATATTTTTTATTAAGGTATTATCTGTGTACATAGCTTATCATTGCCCCCCCCCCCAATAGATGCCCTCCCTCCCCAGAGTTCCGCGTCCATTGGTTGTTCCTATATGCAAGCATATCAGTCCTTCGGTTGATCCCCTATCTCCCCCAAATCTCCCTACCCTCCCCCCCCCGCTGTCATTTGGCAGTCTGCCCGTTGCTTTACTGTCACTATATCTATCTTTCTGTTCATTCGTTTATAATGTTCTTTAATATCCATAAATGAGTGAGGTCATGTAGTGTTTCTCTTTCATTGACTGGCTTATTTCACTCAGCATGATGCTCTCCAATTTCATCCAGGTTACTGCAAATGATGAGAATTCCTTGCTTTTTATGGCAGTATAGTATTCCATGGTGTAGATGTACCATAGTTTTCTGATCCATTCATCTGCTGACGGGCACCTAGGCTGTTTCCAAGTCCTAGCTATTGTAAATTGTGCTGCTATGAACATAGGGGTGCATATATCCTTTCTGATTGGTCTTTCTAGTTTCTTGGGGTATATTCCTAGTAGTGGGATTACTGGGACAAATGGGAGTTCCATTTTCAGTTTTTTGAGGAAGCTCCATACTGTTCTCCACAGTGGTTGCACCACCCTGCAATCCCACCAGCAGTGCAGGAGGGTTCCTTTTTCTCCACAACCTCGCCAACATTTGTTGTTTGTTGTTTTGTTGATGTTGGCCATTCTGACAGGTGTGAGATGGTACCGCATTGTTGTTTTGACCTGAATCTCTCGGATAATTAGTGACTTGGAGCATGTTTTCATGTGCCTCTTGGCCTTCCTTCTGTCTTCTTTTGGGAGGATTCTATTTAGGTCCATTGCCCATTTTTTAATTGGCTCATTCATTTTCCTTTTATTGAGTTGTATAAGCTGTCTGTAGATGTTGGAGATTAAACCTTTATCAGTGATATCATTTGCAAATATGTTCTCCCATACAGTGGGTTTTCTTGTTATTTTGTTGATGGTTTCTTTTGATGTAAAAAAGCTTTTTATTTTGATGTAGTCCCATTTGTTTATTTTCTCCTTAGCTTCCATTGCCCTAGGGTTAGTATCAGTGAAGAAGTTCTTTAGGCATATGTCTGAGATTTTGCTGCCTGTGGATGCCTCTAGTATTTTTATGGTTTCCCGTCTTATGTTTAAGTCCTGTATCCATTTTGAGTTTATTTTTGTGTATGGTGTAAGTTGGTGATCTAGTTTCATTCTTTTGCATGTCTCTGTCCAATTTTCCCAACACCATTTATTGAAAAGACTGTCTTGGCTCCATTGTATGTTCGTGCCTCCTTTGTCAAATATTAATTGAGCATATTGATTTGGGTTGATGTCTGGATTCTCTAATCTATTCCATTGATCAATATGTCTGTTCTTGTGCCAGTACCAGGCTGTTTTGAGAACAGTTGCTTTGTAATACAGCTTGAAATCTGGTACTGAGATTCCTCCTACTTTACTCTTATTTCTCAAGATTGCTGAGGCTATTCGGGGTCTTTCATTGTTCCAAATGAATTTTTTGGAGAGTTCTTTCTAGGTCTGTGAAGTATGTCCATGGTATTTTCATGGGGAGTGCATTGAACTTGTATATTGCTTTGGGAAGTATGGACATTTTGATGATGTTGATTCTACCAATCCATGAACATGGTATGTTCTTCCATCTGTTTACATCTTTCTCTATTTCTTTTTTCAGTGTCATGTAGTTTGCTGCATATAGGTCTTTTACCTCCTTGGCTAAGTTTATTCCTAGGTATCTTAATTTTTTTGGTGCGATGGTAAACGGGATTGCTTTTTTAGTCTCTGTTTCTGTAAGTTCACTATTGGTGTAGAGAAATGCCATTGATTTCTTGGCATTGATTTTGTATCCTGCTACATTGACAAATTCGTTTATTAAGTCTATTAGCTTTTTGATGGAGTCTCTTGGGTTTTTTATGTACAATATCATGTCATCTGCAAATAGTGACAGCTTTACTTCTTCTTTTCCAATTTTGATGCCTTTTATTTCCTCTTCTTGTGTAATTGCAATGGCGAGTACTTCCAGTACTATGTCAAAGAGGAGTGGTGAGAGTGGGCATCCCTGTCTTGTTCCTGTTCTTAGAGGGAATGGTTTTAGTTTTTGCCCATTGAGCATGATGTTGGCTGTGGGTTTATCATATATAGCTTTTATTATGTTGAGGTATGATCCTTGTACTCCCACCTTGTTGAGAGTTTTTATCAGGAAAGGGTGTTGGATTTTATCAAATGCCTTTTCTGCATCGATAGATATGACTATATGATTTTTATCTCTCAATTTGTTTATGTGATGTATCACGTATATTGATTTGCGAATATTGTACCATCCTTGCATTCCTGGAATAAAACCTACTTGGTCATGGTGTATGATCTTCCTGATGTACTGCTGGAGCTGATTTGCTAGAATTTTGTTGAGGATTTTGGCATCTATGTTCATGAGGGATATTGGCCTGTAATTCTCTTTCATTGAGTTGTCTTTATCTGGTTTTGGTATTAGGGTGATGCTGGCTTCATAAAAGGAGTTTGGCAGTGTTCCTTCCTCTTGAATTTTTTGGAAAAGTCTGAGGAGGATAGGTTTTAGTTCTTCCTTGAATGTTTGGTAAAACTCTCCTGTGAAGCCATCTGGCCCTGGGCTTTTGTTTGCTGGAAGCTTTTTGATGACTGCTTCAATTTCTTCCCAAGTTACTGGTCTATTGAGATTTTTAGATTCTTCCTGATTGAGTTTTGGAAGGTTGTATTTTTCTAGGAATATGTCCATTTCCTCCAGGTTGTCCAGTTTGTTGGAATAGAGTTGTTCATAGTATTTTGTAACAATCCTTTGTATTTCGGCGGGGTCTGTTGTTATTTCACCTCTTTCATTTCTGATTTTGTTTATTTGGGTCCTCTCTCTTTGTTTCTTGGTTAGCCTGGCTAGAGGCTCATCAATCTTGTTTATCCGTTCGAAGAACCAGCTCTTGGTTTTGTTGATCTTATGTATTGTGTCTTTGGTCTCTATGTCGTTAATCTCCGCTCTGATTTTTATTATTTCCTTCCTTCTGCTTACAGTGGGCCTTTCTTGCTGTTCTTTTTCTAACTGTTTGAGTTGTAGGGTTAGATAATTTGTTACCATTCTTTCTTGTTTTTTGCAATAGGCTTGTAGGGATATGAACTTCCCTCTCAAAACAGCTTTTGCTGTATCCCATAGATTTTGGATTGTTGTGTTTTCATTGTCATTAGTTGCCATGATGTTTTTGATTTCTTCCTTGATTTCTCTGGTAACCCAGTCTTTGTTCAATAGCATGCAATTTAGTCTCCATGTGTTTAATTTCTTTGGCTTATTATTATTGTAGTGATTTCCAATTTTATGGCACTATGATCTGAGAAAATGCTTGATAAGATTTTTATCTTCTTGAATTTGAAGAGACTTTGCCTATGTCCCAACATGTGGTCTATCTTTGAGAATGACCCGTGTGCACTTGAGAAGAATGTATATTCTGTGGCTTTGGGATGAAATGTTCTGAAGATGTCGATTAATTCCATCTGGTCTAGTACGTCATTTAGGATTGACATTTCTTTACTGATTTTTTGTTTAGATGATTTGTCCAGAGGTGACAGTGGAGTATTAAAATCTCTTACTATGATTGCATTGCTATTAATCTCTCCCTTAATGTCCTCCAGCAGTTTCTTTATGTATTTGGGTGCTCCAGTATTGGGTGCATATATGTTTACCAGGGTTATTTCTTCTTGTTGGATTGCTCCCTTTAGTATAATGAAGTGGCCTTCAATATCTCTTTTTATGTCCTTCACTTTGAGATCTAATTTGTCAGATATAAGTATTGCTACCCCAGCCTTTTTTTCATTTCCGTTCGCCTGGAAAATCTTTTTCCATCCCTTCACCCTCAGCCTGTGTGCATCTTTTTTTCTGAAGTGTGTTTCTTATAGACAGCAGATATATGGGTCTTGCTTTCTTATCCATTCTGTTACCCTATGTCTTTTGATTGGAGCATTTAAACCATTTACATTTAAAGTTATTATTGATAAGTAGGTATTTGATGCCATTTTTATTCTATACCCCTGTGCTCCTTCTTTGCTTCCTATTTCTTCATTTTTACAGTAAACCCTTTAGCATTTCTTGCATTGCTGGTTTGGTGGAGATAAATTCCATTAGTCTTTTTTTGTCTGTGAAGCTCTTGATTTCATTTTCAATCTTGATTGATAGCCTTGCTGGGTACAGTATTCTTGGATTCAGACCCTTCCTTTGCATGACTTTGTATATTTCATCCCATTCCCTTCTGGCCTGATGAGTTTCTGAGGAGAAATCAGTTGCTAGTCTGATGGGGGTTCCTTTATATGTAACCTTCTGTCTCTCTCTAGCTGCTTTTAAGATTCTTGCTTTGTCGTTGTTGTTTTGCACTTTAATTATAATGTGCCTAGCTGTTGGTCTTTGGGGATTCATTTTGCTTGGAACTCTATGAGCTTCTTGTATTTGTATGTTTTTTTTTCTTCTCTATCTCAGGAAAGTTTTCTGTCATTATATCTTGAAACAGTTTTTCTATGCCTTCTTCTGTTTCCTTTCCTTCTGGAACCCCTATTATTCTAATATTGTTTTGTTTTGTAATGTCCCAAAGTTCCATTAGGCTCTCTTCCTGCTTTTTAATTTTTTTTTCTAAAAGCTGCTCTAATTGGATATTTTTTTCCATCTTGTCTTCTAGCTCACTGATCCAGTCCTCTGCTTCATCTAGCCTACTTTTGATGCTTTCTATTGAGTTCTTTACAGTAGCTATGTCATTTTTCATTTCTTCTTGGTTCTTCTTCATTTCCTCTTGGGTCTTACTCATATTGTCAAATTTGTCTTCCATTCTTTTTAGCCATCTCATGATCATTACTCTGAATTCTTGCTCTGGTAGGTTGCTTGCCTCTAAATCGTTTACTTCCTTTTCTGGTGATGGCTGATTTTCTTTCATAGGCAGGGTGTTTCTTAGCCTCCCCATGATCTATCTTTTTAGGACGCCTGTTTATGTAGTTCTCTCTCTCCTACTTAGATTTAAAGGTACAAAATACAACACAACCAGGTACAACACACAAGGCACTGAACAGAAAAGCGTTTGCAATATTAATATCCTCCAATAAAGGTGACTAGAACCCAGCTAACAAAATCATACAATCAAATAAACAGAATAAGCAAACCAATCTTACAAAAAAGCATAAAACTTTGGTATAGTTAGCATTTAGCATAAGACTACAAAGGGGTAGAGAGAAGGATTTTTTTTTTTTTAAGGACAGTGACAAGGTAATTGCGAATGGACTTGGAGTAGGGGGTTGGGGGTTAGATATACACTGGAAGGGTGAAATTTTAGGAGGGGATAAATAGAAAAAAATACGGAAAATCTAGAGCAGTAAAGAGTTAAGATAGGCAGGGCACCAAAGGGAAAGGGTTAGGAAGAGAGTGATGGCATAAAAGTAGGGTTGAGTTAGAATAGAGCGTTGGAGAAGGAAAGGTATAAATAGTCTGTTGAATAGTAATCCCAAAGGGGAAAAAAAGAGAAAAGAAAGAAAAAGAAGAAAAAGAGAAAAAAAGAAAGAAAGAAAAAAAAAGGATTATAATATGTCACTTAAAAAGTAGTAATAAAAATAAACAAAAGAAAATAAGATAAAAAAGATAAAAAAGGTAAAATAGTAGTAGTAATAATGTTGATTACCTATAAAAAATGAATTAATTAAAAAGGTAAAATCAAGTGAGGGCAGATGAAAAATTTCTTGAGTAAACTTTGCAATTAAAGTAGGTAAAAAACAAAAATTAAACAGTTAAAAAGTAAAAATTGAAAATTAAACAAAATTTGCTGTAATGAAGGTCATTCAGTTTCTGTGTTGTTCTGTCTGGCACGCCTGTTCCCCGTCTGGGCGGTAGTTGCAGATCCCTGTGTTTCACTGTTCCTCTGTGTTGATTACAAGTCCTGATTTTTAGGCCGATCTAGAGACCATATGTGCTTTAGCCTCTGGGTGGCAGTGTTTCTTGATGACTTCCAGGACTCTAAAGCCTTTCTATCTTTTCCCCCCCTCTCTGTGTCTCTGATCTATGGAGGGCTGGGGGTGGGGCGGTCCCGAGCTGGCTGCACTCCCCTGTATTTCTGTGGATATTTCTTGGATTCAGATCCAGATGTGCTGCTCCTTAGATATCACCCCTCTTAGGAGCCCAGTCCACAGTCAGGCGCGCCTCCAACCGAAAACCCTGGGGCTTCCTGCAAATCCAGGACCAGTCCTTCAGCCTCTGTGCGCCTGGCACTGCGTGCGCTGGTGCACGAGAACTGGTGGGTGGGGGTTGCTGCACCGAGTGGAACTCAGTCAGAACTACCGGGCCGAGGGGAACTCACCCACCGGATTGCTGCAAAATTTGAGCTCCTCTGAGATCAAGGGTTCGCGCTGACTATGTTCAGTTGGTGTTCCTTGGGGCTGTGGATAATCAGGCCTCTGACTTGAACCTCCTCCCTTCCAAGATGGCGATATTTCCCCGTCTGCGCCGGCAAGTATGTGTTGGACACTTTTCTCTTGTTGCCTCTTTAGGCCCACACCCCACATCGGGCACCAGAATGTGGGGGCCTGATGTGGCGGGATCTCCCTTTTCCGTGTCCCGCACGGAAAGAGAGATGAGCGAACCGGTTCTAAGGGGAGGCGGCCAGGGATTGAGAAATATTAGAAATAAAGAGAGAAGACACAGAGATAGATTTTAAGCTGGGAGCTGGGAGGGCCGCTGCCCTCCTCTGCTGGAGAGGCAGACTGACGACCCAGTCATTACTTTTTATTGTGGGGTCATATTTTACTGTATGAATATCCAACAAAATGAACATAAAATATGAATATAAATATAATTTTGCAGTACAAAAAGCCAGACCCCCATCTCACCTCAAAATAGTTTAGCAAACACAAACTAATCTCTAGTTTTAGAAAGCAGGTCAGTAGTAGTCTGAAGACTAAAAAAAATATGGTGGGGAAGTATAAGGGTGGAATTACAAACAAACTTGAGGAAATTTTTGTAATTGGAGATACGTTCATTATCCTGTGATAATTTCACATATTAAATGTTACATATTAGATATGTGCAGGCTACATATATCTATTATACCTGAATAAAGATGCTTAAATAAATGAACAAGGGGAGATTGACTAGTGTCACCAGATTTTAGTATGTCAGAAAGGATGAAAGTTACAATTTAGACATGGAATAGCTCATGATCCATGATCCTATGTGCTCCTTTGAGTTTATGCTATAAGTGTGACTGTCATCTGTCTTTTGTGTCTCCGTGGGGAAAAAATGGAACCTCTGTTTTAGGTTATGTTTAGACTGGGGAACAGAGAGAGAATATGATGTTGTCCCTGTGCTACAAAACACTTACAGAAATTGCAGGCAATGCCACTTCTCTCATTCCACATCTCAATTAAATTTTGAATTCCTCAAGGAACACACTATTCTAGACGGAAAACATAATAGACACGAAAGCAATTTAAGTTCATGTAGTCAAGCCTAGCTATTTTCAGAAGATGCAAGTTAACTTACACATTAGCACACAGAGGAATATTGGCATGGTTGGTTCTAAAATCCGTGTCTTATGGCTCCCTGCCCAGGGTTTTCACCATCATATCATTACCTCATTTCCCTTTTACGGAAACCATACCTGAGCATAGTCAGTGATCAATAATTTGCTTACCAAAGATGATCCCATTTGACAAAATGTGTAGAAATCCAATCACATTCTATTCAGAGGGTTGAAGGACAAAGAATTCACAAGAATAAGAAATAGTGGAAAATTTTAACTCTTCCTGTGTATTCCTTTTTTCCTCTTTCTTTAAAATTATATATGTTTACATATAAGTGCTCTAAAACAGAAAATTAAGAACTGATTCTCTTTAAAAAAAATAAGAAAAGCTAAGTGCTGCTATGGTGAAAAAAATCCAGAAAAGACTACTAAAATGTCAATTTATGAATTAAGACTAATAGTAGATATTAAATTGCTCTGGCGTACAATGAGTGGGAGACCTTTGAGAAACTCCATGCTATTTATAGTGAATGCTCTGAAGCTGTGCTATTTGTTTTTATTAGGTAACAAAATACTGCATCAGAAGCACTTTTTAGATTCTATGGCACTTGGCAGGAAAAGTGAATTGATTCCAAGCCAAGGAAATGACAGCATGGTATAGCTGCTGCTGACTTTAAGGAATAGAGAAAAAAAATGGATAACAATAGCAACATGTGAACAGTGAGAAGTACAATCAGCTCAGATTAATTATAAACCCAATACATGTACAAGAGACGAATTTTGAAGTAGACTAAGATAAAAAGGGAGAGACTTTGAATGTGCCTGTAGGGAACTGATACATTTAGAAAAAAAGAAGACTCTATATATACACAGTAGCTAGGACAAAAGACCTGTGACAGAAGGGATGTCATGAATGACTTAAGCAGAGAGAAGTAATCACACAGCCTGGAACATGGAGACACATTTAGTCTCACCAGGGAGTTACTCTTAGTTCTTCTTGTCAACATGTGATTTTCATTTTCTTTCGGCCTTTTTGGGAATTCTATCAGGGTGAATAGGAATGCTGATGAGTTATTATGACAACAAATGCTAAAAAAAATATTACTAAAAATGTAAGCTAATTCTCATTGAGTCACACTATCCTATCCCAAGGTTACACATTCAACAAATCACATGCATAGTTATGAATATGAAGAAAACAAAACCAACAAAAACTTCTTTTCCACATATAAAAAAAAATCCAACAACTTTGATAACCTGAGATACCCTCATTTACAACATGATTCTTCAATTTAGATTTAATTTTAATAAGACTGTGTTATCCAACAGCAGCTATACAGCAGCAAGTTTTAGAGGGAAGGAGCTGCTATAAATATGTTAAAAGCAGAAAAATGTATGTAAAACCATATAAGCTAAGGGAGGGGTTCATAAAAATTATAGGAATAGATAAAATAAATAAATCTTAATCAGTGGTCAATAAATATAGAAACATATTTCTGCACCTACATCTATATGATACCAACACATTCTATAAGATGCTTTAAGTTCTGAATGATGACTCAAAATCATTAAAAGAATAAAAAATCATGCCTAGTTGGTTGGGCAAGATATAACCAATTATTCCTGGTCTGTTTCATCTGCCCCATGCATAGAAAGGTTGCAGGTTTGACTCCTAGTAGGGGGTGTACAGGAGGCAGCCTGTTATTGGTTTGCTCTCACATTAATGTTTCTTTCTCTCTCTCCCTCCCCCTTCCTCTCTCTCTAAAAACCAATAAAAATATATAAAAAATTAAAGAAAATAATGAAAAATCACCTTCCATACACTTCACAACAAACACATAATAGTGAAAAATACATTATATAAATGTCTCCATGCAAAATTATTAAAATGAAAACCGAAAAGGTATTGCCTTGAGTATAGAAGTTATCGGGAAAATTTCCTTATGTGAAACACTGCATTAGTCATGAAGCATTTTCTAGACTAGGCACAGTAAACTAACTGGCAAAGAAAATAAATATATATTTGCCATATCTTTTTGCTTGGAAGTGAGAAAAACCCAACTTAAATGATTAAATAATTTTTTGACTCACATACTTCAAAAGCCTACTTTTTGTCTTGGGTTTGAATATGGTTGAATAGATGTTTATAAAGTTGCCAGTAATCTGTTGTTATTAATCTCTAGACTCGATTTCTTTCTTTTTTTTAATTAAATTTTAGTTTTGAAATAGTTTTAGACTTACTAAATTTTAGGAAGACATTACAAAAAACTTACATATATTCTTACTCAGTTTCTCCTAATGTTAAAAATTTTGATAGCCAAACTATAATTTTCAAAATCAGGGAATTAACATTGTTTCCATATTATTAATTAAACCACAGGTCTCATTTGAATTTTACCACCCAATGTCTTTTTTACTTTCTTTTCCAAGTTACAATCCAGATATCTACATTGCATTTAGTTGTTCTTTTTCTTCAGCCTCTTCCCATCTATGATAATTTCACTGTTTTTCCTTGTTTTTTCAGTATCTTGATACTTTTGATGGGTACTGGTCACTAATTTTATAGATATGTCTCAATTTGAGTTTGATGTTTTTTCTTCTTGTATGCTAATTAGATTTAGGTTACATACTTTTGGCAAGAATACCAGAGAAGTAATGATTTTTTTTCCTCTCTAAGCACATAATATTGAGAGAACACAATGCCAATATATCTCATTTCTGGTGATGTTAACCTTATTTGCTTTCTTAGGATTTCTTTCCCAGCTCTCTTTATTGTAAAGTTAATATTTCTCCTTTTGTAATTGATAACTAGGGGAGACTATACTAATATCCTGTTTCTCCTCAAACTTTCACCCAGTGATTTTAGCATCCATTGGTAGATATTGTCGAGAACAATTATTCTGTGGTGTTTGCTTTGGCACTGTGTTTCCTTCATTAGTTTCAGTCTCAAAGGGACACTGCTAAAGAAACTGTCTTACAAGTAGCTCTAGACTTAAATCCAACCAGCTCAGCAATCCCAGTGAAAATAGCCCACTTCTTCCCCCAGTTGCAACAAAACAGTGCCATCAATTGTTTCCTTTCATTGGGTCACATATTCATTGCTGAATTGATCACCAAATGAATAGACAAAGGGAAGATGACTGTCATGGACTAGGCCTGGTTTATATCCCGGCTCCTGGGGGGATGGGGTAGACTCACTGCAACCAGGAGAACTGAGAATGCAGGAGGGAAGATTCCCCATGGAAGACCAGGATGCTGTTACCATGAGAGACAATAGATGATGCAGAGTCTAGTTCAACAGGTCTCCACTACACTAAGATATAATCAGTTATTCCTGGTGTGTCTTGAGGTCTAAGTTTGTCAGTAACAATGGTTAAACCTATCAATAATTAAAAATATGAGCATTTAAATTTACCTATTTAACACAACATGAAAGACTGCAAATTCTTGGTAATCTATTTCAGTGTTTCCAAACCCTTACAATTGCTATAATTTAAGCTTTGTTTTTTCCTCTGTCCTTGATATAAATAGAAAGAAAAAAAAACAACCAAATTTTTTTTCCACAATCAAAGTAGAATACTTGGTATAGTACACGACACATAAATAACTGTTCAAAAATGTCATTATTATTATTATTAAATAGTCAACTTGACACATATTTATAGAGTGCTAGTTATGTACAATATACTATTAGATCATAGAAAGTCGCAGATGTATAAGATTTTGATTTTAAGCACAGAGACTAAGTGGAAGATAAAATATATACAACACAAAACTCTAATACTAGGTAGAATGTAATAAGTCTCTAAATGCATCTTCTAATACATGCATAAGTGCTATGACTATAATACATGTTTATGTGTTTTAAAGAATAAGTCTCTACTTAATCTCTTCTTTAAGTAACACAAAAAAAGAAGTGAAGCAGGAATTTTAGGGGGACATAGGCAGACTTAGGGATTTTTTTAGAATTGGGGTCCATGCAAAGCAAGGGGCTGCAAACTGGGAGAAGGTACATTTCCACAACACAAGCAAGCCAGGTGCAGGTGTATTTCCATAAGACAAGGGAACTGGAGGTAGCCAAGAAAGGTCATATTTACAAAAAAAGAGAAGGAAGCCCTTTATTCAGAAGGAGAAGAAAGCCCAGAGGGAAGGAGGGAGAACTTCAGTGTCCAAGGGGAATATGACCAATCATAGGGGCTATCAAGGCACCAGGCTCTGCAGCCTTTATAAGCCATGGGAAAAAGAACCCAGTGGGACTCTTCCCTCTCCCCACATGGGAGTCTGTACGTGTGTTCTCCAATAAATCTCCATCTTTGCTATAACACTTTCTGTTCGCAGAGTTATTCTTCGATTCCGGTGGACAAAATTCAGTATCAGAAGGCCATGACTGGATAGAGCGTGGGCTTGTGGACTGAAGTGTCCTTGGTTGCGGGCATGTACCTTGGTTGCGGGCACATCCCCAGTAGGAAGTGTGCAAGAGGCAGCTGATCAATGTTTCTCTCTCATTGTTGTTTCTGACTCTCTTATCTTTGTCCCTTCCTTTCTCTGTAAAAAAATCAATAAAATATATATATATTTTTAAAAAAGCAAAGAAGGCCAAGGAGCAAATTTCTTCCAGATTTTTCTTGAAAGATTAGGCTTTCCATATACACTTAACATTTTAAATGAAGAACAATTACTTTTATTGTTATCAGTGCATTACACAAATAGACTAAAATAAAAATCATGACAAATAATTTAGTCAAAAAGAACTTTTCAGCACTTAATACTATGGTTGCTTTGTGCATAACCTTCTCTGCATTTTTTCTATATGTAAAAATACAGATTATTTGGTTAGTTTCTCAAAAAAGAATTTTAATTTAGATATTGCTTTTGAGTTAAATGACCAGACTGTCGCTAAGTAACAGTGTAAAACAATTCTTAAATATAAAGACATGAGCATATAAAGTCTGCAATAATATTTGTTTAATATTTATGTATAGTCACTTCATATTATTTTTAAAATAAATATTTTCAATATTCTTTTTTATAAATGTGCATGTGTATTCAGAGAAATTGGCTAAACTAAGTGTGAAAAAGAAAGCAAAATCTAAACCAAATTGAGTTAATTTTAAATAATAATTCTTTAGTTCTGCACTGGCCCTATTAGCCTGGAAAAGCATGAAATTTTTCTAAATATTTTTGGTTTCTTTGTACTTCTAAACAGACAACCATTTAGATGTTCTAGATCAGTGTTTCTCAAAGTATGGTACGCGTATGCCCAGGGGTATGGGAAGAGTTTGGTGGGTATATGTACTGCACCATGCTTAGCTGCGCCTAATTCTACGTTCTCATGAGTTAAGTCAATTTCATCCTTCTCGTTGATCCAAATAAATGTTATTTATGATATAACTTTTATTTATATTTTATTATGAATAATTTTATTTTTCATTTATTATTATTTTGTGTATGTCCCAAAAAATAAAAAATAAATATATTTTGATTGTTATTAAAATACATCCTTTTTTTTTGACGAGGGGTACTCAGCATTACAAAAATTATAGAAGAGGTACACATATGTCAAAAGTTTAGGAAACACTGTTCTAGATCAATGACTCTTCTCTGGAAATAGGGTATATTAATGATATTATTTCTGGAAAATTCAAGACAAGAAGGTATTACCTGACTTGATAACATGTATTCTAATTTAAAATACATTATGTAATTAACATAATTTTATTATGAGGGCACAACACTAAAAATCCAGCAATAAATTACATAATCACTGTAGGTTTTTGCTAATATTAAAAAGGCTAGGAATATACTTGTCACTTCTTAAACAAAAAGAGAAGACTCATTTTCCATATATAAAGTGCATGAGACAGAGGAAGAGACCTGTGAATTATTTTCCTATAAAAACACTGCTTTTCTTTTACAGAGATGGCTCCACCATAGGGTAAACTTGGTGGCTGGAGAAGTCATCACTCTGTGAGGAGCTAAGTTGACCACAAACCTCAAGACACCCACTGCGTGCCTAACTAGGGACTGTCAAGTCCTCAGCTATTAGCAAGTGAACCATTTCTGCTGCATTCACATAACATCTCATTTATAAAAATCAGATGGAACAAGGCAAAAACAAAAACTTAAAATAAATGTCTTTAGGTAATCAACCTGCTAAGCTACTTTCTATAGAGGTTTAGTTCTATGGACCTTATTATCAGAAAAATACATAAATGAATAAACTTTTCTGTAAAAGATGAATACAGAAATCAGTCTCTCTCTTAGAATAGAAGTATATGAAGACAAAGAAAGAATAACAAGAGAGTTAGAAGAACCAGAGTATGGTATATGGCAGACATACCTATAGGAAGTATCGAGTAGAAATTATCTACTTTATATTTTTTGTTTCTTGAATGTACAGCCTCTCCTCTCCCAACTCCAGCACCCCAGAATAATATGCTTCCCAACCAGCATTTGATGGAGGAAGCTCAGTTACAAATTATTTTTTGTAGGATATTTTCCCTGAAACATACTGTATGGTGTAAAACAGCATGTGCAAAAGCATTAGCCCAACAGAAAGGAATCAAAATCTCAGATGCTCCATCAGTTCCCACAATGTCAGAAACAGGATGTAGGTTTCTGAAGATCATGTTTGAGCCTCTTAAATGATTTCAAAGGAGCAGAAGACTCTAGCTAGAAGAATCTGACTTACTGATATAATATAAATGAGTTTGGTGCTTGGGTTTATTTTATCTGTTGAACTGTCATTTTTGAATTTTTATAGAACAAATATTACTTGTCACATACCATCCTACCTAATAAAGAAGTATCTAATTGAACCTCACATCATTGTAAAGATGGTGGTGCCCACAGCCAATAAAGAGGACATATGGCTAATTGACTTCCCTGCCCTCAAAGATGGCAGTGCCCACAGCCAGTATAGAGGGAATATGTTAATTGACTGCCCTGCCCTCAAAGATGACAGCACCCACAGTCACAAGATGGCAGCTTCCAGTCCCTTCAGTCTCACGGGGTGGCAGGTGCATGGCAAGGCCAGGCCCACCCCCAGGCAGGCCCAGCTGCTCTGCTCACCTGCCTCTGAAGTCCCCCAGTTCCCTCAGCCTCCCAGCCACCCAGGGCCAGCCGAAGGCACAGGGAAGCCTCAGATGCCAGCTGCCCAGCCACCCAGGGCTGGCCTGAGGCTCAGGTAACCAGAGCCGGCCGAGGCTTGCACTGCCGGCAAAGGCAGCAGCAAAGATATGATGGGGCATTGCCTTCCCCTGATTGCCGGGTCGCCTCCTATCCCTGAGGGCTCCCAGACTGTGAGAGGGGACAGGCCAGGCTGAGGGACCCCCCACCCCAGCACATGAATTTTCATGCACCGGGCCTCTAGTCTTAAACATAAAAGTCAGGAAGTATTATGTTTGCCATAGGAATGTTTTATGCTTCCTGCATCTTTGAGATGTGGATCCCTGCTTGATCAAATGAAATAAAACCAGCCAGATCTCTAATTATATAGTTAAATATCTCTAAATAAATAATAATCCTTTTACATAAATAAATAATTCTGTAATTATTTTATGGTCACATACAGACTACTTTTTATACCAGCAATCTTGGTACTTGTTAATAGGGTACTTTATACAAAATTGTATAAACCAATTGTAGAGTTTAGGGGCTAATAATAAAATAATATGATTAGACCCATGGTAAAAAATATCAATATGTAAGAAATAGGATTTTATATTATTCAAAAAGACAAAAGAGCACACTTTTAAGTAGCATAGTTTACTCTAGTCATGCATTCCCTACCACAACATATTTATTTTCTTTTACTCTTTTCAGAGCCAAATATTCTCTCACCCAAAAGCAAAATGTTATAGTAATGATTATTTTTTATTCATAAACCTTTTGCCACTAGAATCCCATTCACAACTGAAGATAACTTATAAGGAGAAATAATAAACTGAAATGTCTTGTCATATTACTAAGGGAGTACTCACACCTCCATAGATTATACATTATTAATTATATAATCTAGCAACCAAATCATGTGAGATAAGATGTGGCAATTTTTAGTATTTTAGCAAATATGACTAATTAGGAGGTATATATTTTTTTCTATTGAACTCAGAAGCAAATATACTAGTATATCTCAGTATGTTTTTAAAGTAGTTTACACTGTATTTATAAAGAAAATCTTCTATTTGGCTCAATTCAATATCTACAAATTTGCTGTGGAAAGCATTGTAAAACACAATGTGTTCCTAGGTAACTGCAGTGAAAGAGTTATATGCATTTAATTTTATAGAGCACTGTAAAGTTGCCCCAGTGATATTGTCCTTGAGTTTGATGATATGAAAAATAATGCATGTTCTTACTCAGACATATTTATTGGATATTGCTAAAGGTCTTGGGAATAAACTTTTGTATGACTATATTAAATATATTTTGGGAAAGAAAAGACATTTCCTCATGAGAATTAGAAACTTAATACAGAATAGTAGCTTACCAGAAACCTCAGAAAAGGTATAATGTAGAATAAAGAACCAGATAATATAGGGAAAAGCATATGGATTTTATTCAATAATGCATGCACACACACACACACACACACACACACACACACACACCACACACACAGAGTGCCAGCAGCTTTCAACAAAAGGATTTTAGTAAATATAAAAATAATAATGGTAAGTTAAAAGATTAAAGTACTTCGGTAAATGATAAACAAAAGAATTTCATCACTTGGAATTATTTTATAAATATCTTCCCACATTAAAACACATTATAGAAATGTTTTATAACAAATAACGTAAGAGACTAACATTTAGAAAATTCACCCATGTTCCATTTTGTAGGTCATATATTCAGTTTAAACTGGATTTGTTGCATGAATCAGGTTTCCTATCTTTGCTTTTATGTTGTACTTTCAACTAGCTGTACACATTATGACAATGCTCATTCTTGCTTAGTCTATTAGCAAGATTTATATTCACTATGTGTATCAACTGAACAAAGTGACAGATACCTGGTTAGTGTTTCCTCTCATTATGTTATTTTTCTTGACTTTCTTGACTGTGCAGATGATAATAGAGTTAAAGTGGATGCATAGGCTTCAAAAGCTGCCTCATAAGTTGTAACAAATATCTTACCTTGACACCTTAAAATGAAACTCTGACAAGGAATCCATTAATATATAATCTCTTTAAAAGTGTAACTAATACCTGTGGTTTTTTTCATTCTTTTGTTCCTACCACCTGCTAGAGTAAATGCAAAATAAAATTTGCAGAATTACTTAGGAATGTATCTACTGGTTCAGGGATATCAACCCTAAAGTAGTAGAAAATTGTTTTTTTTATTTTAAGATGTTAAAAAAACATCAGATTCACTTTTATTCATGCTAAATGTTTAGTAAATTAACCATAAAAAGATACTAAAAACAATTCTACTTTCTAGCTTTGGCAAGCTCAACAAAATGCCTTTTGGGACTGAAGGCAAAAGATACCTTCTTGCAGAAATATGAAACCAATTGAGTTTTCCACAGCTTACTAGAAGCTTCAGTGGCTGAAATATTGTATTAATTATATCTTCCTTAGTACTATTAACTTAAATATCCAGGTGCTTAATAAGAATTGAGGAGAGAATGTTTAATATTATAATTTTATAGTTAATTCATTAAAACAGTTACAATTCTATGACACTCTCCTGCCTAATGAATAATAAAATAAAACAGTGTGGAAGCCTTGAAGATGTTTCCTCTCTCAGATCTGCTGTGAAGAGTATAATGGACACCTGCATCCGAGATGCTGCATCTCTGAATTTCTGTACTGTCAGCAACCATGTTAGTCTGCTCAAGCTTCCACGGCATAGTACTGCCTACTGGTAGCTTTAACAACAGAAATTTATTTTCATACAGTTCTTAAGGCCTTAGGTCCAAGGTCAAGGTGCCAGGTAGAAGTTGTTTCTGGTGAGTCCTCTCTCCTGGGCTTGCAGATGTCACTTTCCCTCTGTGTTCTCACATGGCCTTTTCCTCTGCACATGGACAGAAAGAAAGATCTGGTGTTGCTTCCTCTGTTTATAAAGACACTGGTCCCATGGGATTAGGACCTCACCATAATTACCTCATTTCATGTTAATTAATCTCCTTAAAGACTTTTTTTCTATATACAGTAACAATGAGGGTTAAGACTTAAACATATAAATTTTGGATACAATTCAGACCATTAACACTAGACACCTCCCAATCTGGTACTATTCCTCAGAGACCAACTGATCAATTAGAAAATCAACTATGTTTGATTCTTCCCACACTGAGATGTGCTGCAGTTCATCCTCATAGAGACAGATACTACGTACACAGTAAAGGTTTGCCTTTCCTGACTCCCAGGACTCAGTTACCACCACTGTCCTGAGACGTACAGAGTGCCTGCTCTATAGGCATTGAACCCCTACAACACAGCTTCTAATCAGCAGGCACACTTTAGGGCAAGTGGGTATGAGAGTGCAACCATGATTATTGGATTCACTGGTCACACATATCATTCAGAAATAGCCAGCCTAGAGAACAAGAGAACAGCGTTTTAAAGAACAGCTGAAGTTCTAGTTTGGAGGCAATATGCAGAGAAGGGGGCGTGAGATCATTCGTGATTTTTTGTATGCATATAATCTGAGAACTGTATTATGATGCTGTGTTCCCAATAGAAAGATTTTATGGATCTAAGATCCAAGGGGTGAAAACATTGTATAGCCCATCTCTTATTTTTTTTCAAATTTATCTTTATTGTTGAAAGTATTAAAGATGTACCCTTTGAGTAGCCTATATTATCATTATTCTTATTTTAAAATTATTTTTATTAATTTTTAGATAGAGGAAGTGAGGAGAGATAGAAACATGATGTGAGAAACATCAATCTGCTGCCTCTTGCACAATCCCTACCATGCATTAAGCCTGCAATGTAGGCATGTGCCCTGACCAGAAAGCAAACTGATATCCTACCATCACTCTTACCATCACTCCTAAAGATTGAAGAATTTGTCTTCCTGTCTAAATCAACTTTGAGATTTCCAATGATGGATGTTCTGGTCCACAAAGGGGCCATCTTCTTGCCAGTGGACACAACAAGGGTCTCATTGACCAACATGCCTGTTACCAGGGAATTTTGCATTTATTGTGTTTAGGACCCAGTAGATAAAAAGAGGTGTCACTACTGTGACAGAGGTACTTGACTGTGGTCATGAGAAGGAAGCAGCGATGCTTTTACACAGTGGAGATGAAACCCAGTGATACACTTGGTGCCTCTGGTAATCTGTGGCCCAAAGTCACTGAACAAACATCTACATCAACTCTAGCCTAAGGAAGGTATAGTTACCAAGAGCTAACAATCTTCAGAAATACAGGTTTGAGTCACATAGACAAGTCAATATGACTTGATAAGGTGATAGTTGAAGATAAGAGGTGTTTTAGAATGAATAATAGAGGAGGAAGAAGATCAAATGTGGCCTCTAGACCAACAGGAAGGTCACCAACTAATGTTCATGCTACTAACCTCCAACTTTTATATTTCTCCTCAGGTTGAGAGACCCACATGTACCATGAGGAGCTCCTGGAATGTGCATAGAGAAACAGATGTGTATTGCACAATGGGTAGATCTCGATGACTTTGATAATGAGCCATGCAGAGCACAATTGACAGCCCTAGGTACTATGTCTCTAACCTGCCAACACAGTGAAACTTTGAGAACTGCCCTATAGTTTGAAACTCTTTCTTTTTTCATTCCCTCTCACCTACAATGGGATCAAACTTGCATCATAGTCTGAAGTTTCTCCTGACCCTCCTTAGCTCTCTCCCCTTTGACTCACCACAGGCATTTCCCTTACTAAGTCTCTATCATGTTTAGTCCTACTTGGCATCTGCTTTTAAGAAGACCTGAAACAACACATAAAGATATATAAGCACAAAGTGTAAGTATAAAGGGAAGACGTGATAAAAGTCTGGAAGAAAATAAATAATTATTAATGGTTTTTAAATTATAGGGTTTTTTATATTTATAAACACATTCTTACTCTTTACAAAATTGTCTAGAGTGATAAAATATTTTGTAATAAAAAACACACAATAGAAGTTTTAGAGAAGGATTGAATGGCACCTCCAAGGCTAGTTTGGGTAAAATAATTCTGGATAAAAGGGAAAGAAGATCCTAGGGGTCACCTCAATAGCAAAAGACTTCATAGCCTACCTAGAATGTGATCAGGCAAACAGCAAGTAGAATGTTGTCTACTCACTGAGAGGGAAGAAAATGTTCTTTCTTCTCCCTTCTGAAATCCACAAAGGCCATTTATCAGATAACCTGTATTCAAAGTCTAGGTCCACACTAAAGATGTTTGAGTTCATTCTCTCAGTCTCCTTCAACACTTTTAAAATAGAACCAATAATAGTACTGCCAGAGAAAGTTGTTTCAGAATTAAATTAAGTGCTTAGAAAAATGCTTGGGACATGATATGGACTCAATTAACATTATTTTGTATGATTTTTCATAGCTATCACTCATATACTTTGAATAAAATATGATATTGAGTCATTAAATAGTTTTATTAGATATGTGGTAAAACAGAAATAAAGACTGAATAATATGGAATTTGAAAGACATTTCATCCTAATAATTTCCTGACTTATATAATCATATTGTATAACTCTAAGTTTCAGGGTTTTAAAACTAACTTTAAAATAATGGAGGCAAGCAATACAGTTTTCAATTATGAGCTTCAAGTAGAAAGTACACAGTGTTTTCAAATATAACCATTGAAATCTGTCAAATTGAAAAGTATATATTACAAAATATTCTAATGGCTATATATTTAGGCCTTCTAAAACTAACTGAGCTATTTCACAGGTACATATTTTCAGGAAAAAAATAATTGAGTGAAGAAAACAGCATTTCCAGTCCTCAACCCAACTGCTGGAGAGAAGACATTTCCAGGAAGTTTGTTCATCAGCTTGATAGAGCACAGTTAAAGTTAATATTTGGCATAATTTGCTAATATCTGGCATTGTTTTTATTTTTATTAATTAAAATATCAGCCAACAGAGTTGATTGAGAGCCTACTGTGTACCAATTTCTCTGACAGAAACAGGAGGTAAAGCACTTAACATGACCAGCTAGCTTACTATCTCAAGGGGTTTACAATCAACAAATGACAACCAAGAGTCAATAAGAAAACCAATAAGTTCACAAACCAATTAGTGTAGCCTAACACAATAAAAAGAAGAATAATGTTATGGGGAATGGGTGGGGACACAGGGAAGTAGTCCATTATAGATATAGGCTATTGTTAAAAAATGCCTCTCTTAAGAGGTTAACTTAAACCAAGTTTGAATAAATAAAAAATGCCAGATATTTGAAGATTCCTGGGGAAATTTTTAATAAAAGGATAAAGTAAGTGCAAATGCTTGAGAGGGAAAACAATATTAATTATTAGAAAAATAAAAAGATGACCCATATTATTGGATCTTGAAAATGAAAGGGAGAAAGGTAGGTGGTGAAGACAGAAGATTTAGATCAGACTAGGGAAGGATTACTAGTCATAATACAGCTGAGATTTATTCTAAATTCTAAATTCAGTGGGGAGCTCTTGGCGGGTTCTAGGCAATGAAGATGTGATATCCGCCATTTTGAATAAGTGAATTCCACCATGACATTTTAACCATTTAGCAGTCTCACTAAAAGTAGATTACATAAATTATATTTTTAATTATAGTACATGAAATAATAAGAATAAACCTTCAATGAAATGATACACAGTTTGCAGAGAAAAATTGAAGAAATCAGCAATCATTATAGTGCATGTAAAAAAAATAGAGATAACATCAACTAAGGTTTATATTTGAATTTTCTTAGAAGTAGTTATTAATCTAAAAAAAAGATTTTGAGTTTTAGAAGTTCAATAAAACCCTGGCTGCTCATTGTATTCCTCTCTTCACTCCTATATCTGGATGGATGAGCAGCAAATTATTCTCTAGAAGTGTCTAAGTTTAGAAGGTCAGATTACTCCTTCAGCAAAGTCACATTTCACAGGACTAGCCTGACTCTGGTGAGAAATAGAGATTGAAGAAGGTCAGCCTCTGCAGACAAACTTCACAAGTTTTCTGATGGTAAGTACCCAACCTATTTTCACTCCACACATTTGTTCTGAAATGCACTTTAAATAAATGTCACCATATATTTAAGAAACAAGTCTGAAATTAATCACATGTCTGGTAATATGTCTTTGAATTGGACAGGCTAAAGGCTCCAATGAAATTATACATGGTAATTAAGAACTGGGTGTGGCCATTCAAATGAAAAACTTGTTAGTTTGGAAGAGTGTTGACTTGATGTGTAATTTATTGATATTTTTTACTTTGGTCCAAAAGGAATTTTAAGAAGGTATATAATAAAATCCATATGTTATGTATCAAGGTAAGATTAGTAAGATTAAAGTCTAAAAAGAAAAGAAAAAAACAAGGCAAAGAAATAATAAGTATGGGGAAATAAAATGGGGCCAGCATGAGCTTAACACAAAATAAGTACCATTAACCTTTTTAAAAATTTTTCTTTATTGAATAAGGTATTACATACTTTTGGAAGGTTCACAGGTTGGCTCCAAACTTTTCAGAAGACTGATATTTATTCAGTTACATTCTTAGTGCCTTAAGATAAAAACAACTAGTTTCCCAGGGAAAGCATTAACTATTTCTGCTTCTGAGATCAGAGCAAATTTTATCCCAAGAAAGCTAAGAGAGAGAGAGAGAGAGAGAGAGAGAGAGAGAGAGAGAGAGAGAGAGAGAGAGAGAATCTTTAACACTAAATGACTTCCTCAAAAACATTCTTATAGCAAATGTAAACTTCATGGCATTTATAGGGAAATGGATAAATGATCCTCCATATATACATATCTACAAATGCTATAATAATATTTTATTTCATATTTTAAACTGCTTTTATAATTGAAATAAACAATTGGGACTGCAAGAGGTTGAAAATAATATAAATGATCAGGCTCCAGTCTCTCTAAATGTTCTTTACTTGAATGGACACTTAAAGAAAAGTAGAACAATGAAATCACATATTTTTTGGATGGGACTAATTCTAAGGGAAGGATGATGGATGATGTGGTATGCAAGAGTGTTCAGAAGAGAAAATGTATTCTCTAAGATCCTCTTATTATTGCTGGCTGGGACAATCTTTGCTTTGAAACAGAGAGAATAGAAAAATAGCCTAATGATGCTTGGTCCAACTACATTTCTCTCACATCAACAGCAAAGAACACATATTTTCATATATACTTTTGGGACAAAGACTCCTTTAAGATTCTCCTAGGCTAGGGCAATGGAATCTAAGGAGAAAATAAACAAATGGGGCTACATGAAAATAAAAAGCTTCTGCATAGAAAAAAAAATCAACAAAATGAAAATGTGCCCACTGTATAGGATAATATATTTGCCAATGACACATCTGATAAGGGGTTAATATCCATACTATACAAGGAATTCATAAAACTTAACTAAAAAAGGACAAACCAATTAAAAAATGGGCAAAGCACCTGAATAGACACTTCTTCAAAATGGAAATACAAAAGGCCGAGACATATGAGAAAATTCTTAAAGTCACTAATCATCAGAGAGATACAAATTAAAATGACAATGAGATATCACCTCATACCTGTTAGAATGGCTACCATCAATAAATCAACAAATGACAAGTTCTGGTGAGAATGCAGACTGGTGCAGGTACTACAGAAAACAGTATGAAGATTCCTTAAAATATTCAAAATGGAACTTCCAGTGTATGATCCAGTGTTTCCACTTTTAGGAATTTATCCAATATATTTTTAATATATATTTTTTACTGATTTCACAGAGGAAGGGAGAGGAAGAGATATACAGTATATAAACATCAATAATGAGAGAGAATCACTGATCGGCTGCTACGTGCATGCCCCTACTGGGGATTGAACCTGCAACCCAGGCATCTACCCTGATCTGGAATAGAACTGGTGATATCCTGCTTTATAGGTCAACCACTGAGCAATACCAGCTGGGCCCCAATAGGTTTTTAAAAATTACTTTTCAGTATGCAAAATTCCTATCATACAAATGTCTACATTTCTGGATTCTCAAAAATAAAAATCAAAAGATATGGCAATGCTAGACTTTAATTTTTCTACCCAACAATCATTCCCTCTCGGTTAGCACCAGACCCCATTGTTTTTCTAACACTGAGGCCAAGTTACCTTCAAGTTTGAAGAGTCTTTCTTTCCAGTAGCCAGGCTACCTACTTTGTTCATTTACGTTATCTTCCTCTTCCTTATAATTATTTGAGTTTGTAGCCCTCTCCTTCCAACCCCTGAACTAATGTTTTATATTTTATTAGTTTAATGTGTCAGCCATAAGGAGGCACCTCACAGACCTCCAGCTCTAGGGAACTTAATTGCCAAAGCCACCATGCTGTACTTTGAACCCAATACTACATTTTCACTAAGTCCATTCCTGAATGCTCCCAGCCAATGACTGAGCATGCAGAGATTCTAAAATACACTCCAGATTCTCTGACGATTTTGCTATATCCTCTAAAATTGTAGGGCACAATAGGATGCTTCCATCCAACCTTTCTTTACTAGGGGTTCAGACTTACCGCCTGCAGGTTTCTTTCTTTATTTTAAAAAATATATATATTTTATTGATTTCTTACAGAGAGGAAGAGAGAGGGATAGAGAGTTAGAAACATCGATGAGAGAGAGTCATCGATCAGCTACCTCTTGCATACCCCCTACCAGGGATGTGCCCTCAACCAAGGTATATGCCCTTGCCAGAATCAAACCTGGGACCTTTTAGTCCACAGGCCAATGCTCTATTCACTGAGCCAAACCAGTTTTGGCTCCTGTAGGTTTCTTTAGCTGCCTCCCATTTTCTGTCATAGAGGCATTTCTGCTAATAAAGTTGTGACCTAATTAAGTCCTTCTTAATGTCTATTTCTTGGTATATCTCAATAAATAGAACTAGTATTGGAAGTAGAATGATCTGAGAAAGCAGGCCATAAGATGTGGATTTGGGACTGGATCACCTCGACCGTAAAGATGAAGAGAATGTCATCTGGTTGATAAATAAGACATGGGTAGTCTCTGGCACAAAGTGACACTGTCATTATTATCACTGTTTCCTATAGTGATTTGAAAAAAAAGAAAAGAAAAGAAAAGAAAAGAAAAGAAAAGAAAAGAAAAGAAAAGAAAAGAAAAGAAAAGAAGAGAAAAGAAAAGAAAAGGAAAGAAATAAATCAGCCCCAATGGAGGAAAGTACCTTGGCAGGTGAAGTGATGCAGCCATTTGAAAACTTGGCAGGGACCGGGCTGCCTACAAAGACAGTGGAGTTGACTGGCTTCTGCTATAATTTATTGATGTCCTGTAGAAAAAGACTGAAAAATTGAGGGCTATTAGCAAGCAGTTAATGGCTAGGTATTAGAGCTACAGAGTGGTTCTTATTGCTTATAGGTAGAGGAAAAACACAGTCAAGCATAAGTTTGAAGATGGTTGAGATATTTTAATGCTCAATCAAGGTGAGTTTGTTACACAAAGGTCAGGGCGTGGTAAATAAAACTGAGATGCTAACATAAAGGCAGGGATAATTAGATGGAGACTTCTGACCTATTCAGACCCTCTGGGCCAGCAGAAAGGTGGCTTATACTTTCTCCATTAGAGCTAGTGCTGGAATATGATTGAGGAGCCTCTCTCTTATGAAGCATCTTTCTGCTCCTCTCTTAGCTCCAAACTGAAAACAAGTTAAACCCCAGCATAACCCAGGTAGGCATGTGCTGAGTATGATAAGAGAGGATAGAGACTATCCAAAACAAGCAATTGCAAGAATTAGTTGGTATTTACCAGTAGGAGCCAGGAGAGTCCTCCTGGGATTGGATTTAAAATTTGCTTAAGCATGCCAATCTATAAGATTGAATAAGCAAGAATTCTTGTACTTGAGGAGGCAGGGAATTTTACTGGGACATGGGATTTAATAATCTACCAAAGACACTATTAAATCGAATAAAGTTGTTGCTGGAGTGGTTTTTATAAGCTGGAAATAAAGTGACAGTTAACTTTAAATAAAGTACAAATGTCTGAGTTATCCTAGTAAATGACTGAGAAAGAAATTAGGAGTCTGAGAGAAATGAGCATACTGGAATAGTATATTATGAAAGAGAAAAATGCCCACCAGAGAATTATGATTCATAACGAGGTTCAGAGAACACAGCATTCACCAAGTCCTTCAGGAATGTGTGGGGACAGGGGTACCATCATTAAGAAGTTCTTTGTTGGATCTCCTCTATAATCCAGGAAAGATGGTAGAAGAAGAAATCAATGATATGCTGTCATTAACATTCATGGGATGATGGTGGCCTCAAAATAATAGATGCTAAAGGTAGTTATTAATTGGCAGAAGCCAAGAGGCTGCAATTACATAACCATGGTAAGGTCAGGGAACAGACTAGGGGCCTTGACCTACAGAAAGTTGTGAAGATAATTAACAGACTGTGATGTTCCTAGGAGGAAAAAAAAAAGCAAACAGAAAAAGAATTGAAAATCAGAAGGCCAGTCACAATAAAATCATAACCCTTTGCTCAGTTCCCAGGCCTGAACCCATTTTCAGATATGGAGCCTATTAGCTGAATAAGTGTTTAAATGTGTGTAGGAAGAGTGACCTGGCAAGTATACACATCAGAACTCTCCAAAAGGATCTACATATGGCCATTTACTCAATTAATTGTAGCCTAGTTAGAGGGGAATAACTAAATTTTATTTGTTTTAAAAATATATATTTTATTGATTTTTTACAGAATGGAAGGGAGAAGGTCAGAGAGCTAGAAACATCGATGAGAGAGAAACATCGATCAGCTGCCTCTTGCACACCTCCTACCCGGGATGTGCCCACAACCAATGTACATGCCCTTGACCAGAATCAAACCTGAGACCTTTCAGCCCACAGGCCGTCGCTCTATCCACTGAGTCAAACCGGTTTATTTCTTTAATTACTTTATTATTATTTTTAATAACTAAACCTTTTAATGACAATTAGATGGAAGTTCTAAAATGACTTTGATACCTGAAGATTCCTACTTTTATCACAGTCCTTTCGTTTACAGGAAACAGGTGATTAATAGCATCCTGGTTAACTTCCAGCATAGAGCGGTGCTCAGTGGGCAAAGAAAACCAACCCAGTGGTCATTTTGTCAATCCTCGAGGGAATATTTTAAATTACTGTACTTGCTTGTGGCAATCCTCAGTCTGTAGAATAAGAGCTATCATACCAGGAAAGGCCAAAAGGAAACATCTGAAACTATCTACCCTCCAATTGTTCATTCCCTGTCAAGATAGTAAATTAAAACCAATATCATGTTCCACGGGTTCTAGTAGAGTACTATCGATAAAGACTGAAGATGCAAGGTTGGGGCTCCATATTATATCTTCATTTAATTCATAGTCTACCCCCTGAAGAAGTGGGATGAATAATTAGAATGGTTATAGACCGTCTCAGATTTAACAAACAATATCACTGAGAGCAGCACCCGTTTGTACATGGTTTTACAGCTAAGCAGATTATTAAAGCCACAGATATGTACCTGGTGGCCGTTAACTTGGTGAAGGTGTTTTTACCATTCCAGTCAGACACAAAGGATAAGAAAACACTGCTCTTTCCCAGCCAGAGTGGCTCAGTTGGTTGAACATATTCCTCTGCACCAAAAGATTTGAAGTTCGATTCCTGATAAGGGACATCCCTGGTTTGCAGGTTTGGTCCCTGGTCAGGGCACATATAGAAGGCAACCAATAGATATTCCTCTCTCACATTAATGCCACTCTTTCTCTTCTCTCTCTCTCTCTCTCTCTCTCTCTCTCTCTCTCTCTCTCTCTCTCTCTCCTCCCACTCCCTCCCCATTCTCTCTTTAAACATGTCTTTGGGTGAGAATTAAAAATAAAATAAACTATAAAAAAAATCACTGCTCTTCTTATGGAATAGATGACAATTTTCATTTGCATATTTATCTCAGGTATTTTAATACTCCTATCCTCTGTCATAATACAGTCATAATACAGAGGATATCTGTATTAGACATCCCACAAAACATCTCATTTATCCATGACATTGATGGATGTCATGCTGACTGGACGGACAGGATGAACAAAAGATGGTTAGTATTCTAGAGGCTATGGTAAGACACATGTATTCCATGGTAGAGGAAATGAGTCCTAGGAAGTTTCAGAAACCATACTTACAGTGCAGGGCAATTTTCAGGGATCCAGTAGATGACGTATGCTATGATTTCCCACAAATTAAAATATAAATTGATGCCTTTTGAGTTATCTGTAGAATAAATGAAGCATAATGTGTATAGGCATCTTTAGGGTCTGGAGCCAAGATGTTCCACAGCTAGGAATTTTCCTCTAGTCCAGATACTGGGTGAAACATAAGCTACCTGCACAGAGTAGGTCTTAAAGCACCACAGGATGCTGTGGTAGGCCCAGGCCTTGTCTGCAGCTTATATCATGTGATCTGGCAGACATAATGGTGTTGGAGGTGTCAGTGATGGGAAAACATGCAAGCTCTGGTGGGAGAATCACCTTTAAGCCACTGGGATTCAGAAAAACACCAGGTAATTTATGCCTTTTGAGAAGTAAGTCTTGGAATGTTATTGGTACCTGGTAGAAAGAAAATGTTTGGCCAATGGAACACCCAGTAAGTACTGGTATGTGTCCAGAACTTTTCATTATGAACTGGCTTCTTTCAGACATACCAAGTCATAAAGTTAAACCTGACTGGCAGAAGCCCATCACAAGATAGAAATAAGATATCCAGGATCAAGCTTAAGCTGAACTAGAGTGGACACTGTGGCAGACATGAGATGTACTACATATGCATACCAAAATTATGGAGTCTATTTCTCAAGGCAAAATTGTCTACTAATTGATGCCTCTGATGAGCTCACTTGTAAAAATAGACATCAACATTGAACTCTAATATGGCATTATTTCCTATGGAGACAAACCACCCTGTTGCTGGCAAATTGGCTGCATTAGTCCCTTCTCATCCTATAAAAGCAAGTGTTTTGTACCCATAGGGAGACTAATTGCAGGTTGGGTTTGCTTTTCTTCTCTGCAGAGCCACTACTGTCAATAGGGCTATGGAATGTTAAGTTCATAAACATGGAATCCCACATAGCATAGCATCAGACCAGAATACTCACTTTACAGTAAAGGAGGTATGAGTATGACCTCATGGCCATGTAATCCCCTGGTCAAATCTTGTCCCACACCCTTCAGAAGCAGCTAGTCTCATAAGATGCTGCAGGAACCATCTAAAGGTGTGCCTAAAGGAAGCATTCTAAAAAAGCAGTGCATTATTGTTCAGAATACAGTGTATTAATTAATCAGAGGCCACAGTACAGTTCTGTGTCCTCAATAGGAAAGACACAAGGAGTCTTCCAGGAAACAGGAGTGATCCTACTTACCATCCCTTCCAATTACACACTGGAGGATCTTATGCTTCCTGGCCCCATCCCTCTGGATTTGTCAGTACTGGAGATCTCAGTACCCCAAGGAGTCACTCCTTTGTCAGGAGGCACCACCAAGAGCCTATTGAATTATAAATTACAGCTGCTTTTAGAGCTTTAGACTTCCTGTGTCAAGGGACCAGCTGACAATGAGTTCGCCATCCTCCCTGAGTACTGACTGTGCTCAACAGGAAATAGATTTGCTCCCACACAATGAGGGCAGGAAAGAATCTGTGTGGAAATCAAGTGATTCACTCGGGTGCCTTCTAGTGCTCCCTGGCGCCATTGTTACTAAGAACAGACACATAGGGCAATCTTAAACTGAAAAGGTTATGATCAGCAAGGGCTCAAAACCTTAACCGACTTGAAGAAAAAAAGCAAAGTATGGTAATGATGCCAGAGAGGCAGTTCTCTAGTGGGGACTGGAGCCTAGTTCTTCACTTCAAGGAAAAAAAAAAAAAAGAACTCAGGAGAGAACCTTGGAATGAAGTGGAAAAGCAGATTTTATTGAGCAGAGAAACAAGCAAGACAGGCCTCTTATAGAGTAGTGGCCTTTCCTCACAAGAGAAGGAAAAGAACTCCAACTCTCCTTAGAAGTTTAGCTTATATCTGTTTGTAGTTTCTATGGAAAATCACTTATACAATGAAATACTAGTAAAGAGAGAAAAAAACAACAGGATTGACTTTAACCCTTATAAGGTGCATCTTGTGTTGTCTGTTTGTCTTTATGGAATGAGTAAATGTTTGTGATAGGAGCAGTAATCTTATCTCATGACTAATTAACCAAGTTTTTATATCTGATGGCATGTAGCGTGCTCTGAGCCTAAAAAGGCTTCACTTGGGTCTATTTGTTTGGTTCTTATAATCTTTCCCTATGTTAGTGATGACCTATATCATAATGGAATTAATCTCTAGCCACATCCTTATAATCCTCTTAACTTATTCTGATATCACACTTAGTATATGCTCAGTTCCTGAAAAGTTTCTTTTTCCCCCCTAGGAATTTGACACAAGTGTTTTGTCATCTTGTTTTTTTTTGTTTTGTTTTGTTTTTTTGTTTTTTGGGTTTTTTTTGTTTTTGTTTTTTTGTTGTTGTTATTGGTAGATATCACCTTAGAAGGAGCTTCATGACTGCCCTATTTAAATGTCATTGCTTCCCATTTATATTCCATTCCTGCTTTATTTTTCTCGATAGCATTTATCATCACCTGAAATACAATATAGTTCATTTTCATTTCTGTATTATCTATTGCTCCTCCACTCAAATGTAAACTTCAAAAAGACTGAGATTTTTTTTATCCTATGCTACTGCATCTCCATCCCCTAGAGCAGGGCCTGGTCCACTGTAGATCTTATCGAATGATACGATGAGTGGTTATCATTACAGAAAGTGTTAAGGAGAAAATCTCAGGCCTAAAATGGTGTCACTTGTGCCAAAGCCCACACACCAAATTTAAACTTAATAAATGATCTAATTGCACCAACCTTCTTCAGAAATGCCATTTTGACCAGTCAGTCTGGAATTTTCTGGTTTTTTCCAATGAGGCAGCCTATTAAGTGCCCTCCCCCTCCCCCACCCCTCTCACAAAGGAAGCTGAGGTGAGATGATCCACCTCATAAGACCCCTCCTTTCCCCCAAGGGACAGTAGCCTAGCCTGAAACAGTCTTTTCTTTTGTTTTGCTAATAAGTTTCTAGTCCCACCTGGTTTCTGACTATAAAAGCCTTCTAAACTGTGCAGCTTCTTAGACTATCCCTATATTTACTAGATGATATGCTGCTTGATCCATGAGTCATTCCATAAAGCCAATTACATATTCAAATTTGCACAATTGAATTTTTGTTCTTTAACAGCAGTGATGGTTAGAGTGTGAAGTGACATAGGTGGAAGCTGGATTACAAAGGTGTTATAGTGTGAATTGACACAGAACAGCATCATCATTGAAAGGAGCCAAAGTGTTTCCACCCTGAAGTTGCCTTTTTGGGATATTGATTATAAGCTGTTGATTAAGAAACCAGAGGCCCAGTGCACAAAATTCCTGTACTGGGGGAGGGGAATCCCTCAGCCCAGCCTGCCCCCTCTCACAGTCTGGGGGCCCTCAGGGGATGTTCCCCTTCCTCCCTCCCTCCCTCCCTCCCTCCCTCCTTCCCTCCCTCCCTCCCTCCCTCCCTTCTTTCTTTCTTTCTTTCTTTCTTTCTTTCTTTCTTTCTTTCTTTCTTTCTTTCTTTCTTTCTTTCTTTCTTTTTTCCTCACCTGAGAGTATTTTTGCATTGATTTTTAGAGAGTGTGGAAGAGAGAGGGAAGACAGAGAGAAACATCAATGTGAGAAAAACACTTTGATTGGTTGCCTCCTGCATGAGCCCTGACCTGGGCCCCTGCCAGTGAGGAGCCTGCAACCTAGGTACATGCCCTTGATCAGAATTGAACCCGGACCCTGTGGTCTGCAGGCTGAGACTCTATTCACTGAGCCAAACCAGCTAGGGCAGGATATGACATTTCTTAGCCCCTCCAGCAGTAGACCTTCCTTTTTTTCCTCCAGGAGTGAGGTGGAAAAACCCTAGATCACCTTCTTGGATTCTTATTACCCAAGTTACCAAGAACACTGAGAGTGGCTTACCGGGAGTTTAGCCAATGAGCTGTAAGAAAAGGTGTTTCCTCTGCAGCTCACTGGTGGGACTGCTGGTGCGCTGTCTCCCAGCGAGGGCGGGCCCTGCTGTGTGTTGTGTCTCTGCTCTGGGCCCAGCCCCAGCCCCTCTGTGTATTCTCTGTGTATTGTCCTCCTCCTGAGCTGGTCATGACTGTTATGGCACCCTGGCTAAATTACATCATATATATATATATATATATATATATATATATATATATATATATGACCCAGAAAGACCTTTGACCTTCCTTCCATCTTTCCTTCCCAAGAGATTCAAACAGAAAAACTTGTTTCAGGAAAGGAGCTTTGGCTTAAGCACCTTAAGAATCTTCACCCTAGCATTAGTCAGCAAGACCCCAAGCCTGTCATCTCTTTATCCTATGTGCCATTGTTTGAGTTATCTAACAAAAATTTTCTTGCCACGTGTGCTCTCTTTCTTGACTACCTGAATCTCCCATTCTCACTTCTGAAGTCTAATACCCTGTCCTCCCTCTTTCTCCTTTATTCAAAAATGTCATTTATACCCAATGTTACTTTACTGCCTTTGGAATTTTCATGCTTATGTGAATTCCCTCTGTGCATGCATTAAATTTTTATTTTTTTCCTGTTAATCTGTCTCTCAATTTATTAGCTCAGCTAGAAGAATTTGGAAGGTGGGAGGAAGATTTAAAAAATTAATTATTTTAGCTTCCACATCATCATCATTAACATCATCATTATTATCCCAACAACCAGCATTTATTGAATGCTTATTGTGTGCCAGATACGTTGCACTCTGTTTTGCATGCATTATCTTTTTTAATCTTCCCAACTCTATGACATGGGCTCTAGTATTAGTCCCATTTTTTCTATAGCTTAGCTTAAGCACCTTAATTAAGATAGAGATAATTGGCAGAGCTATTATTTCAAACTGGATTTCATACTAAAGCTTCAGTTCATAACCTAAACTCTTTGGTGAGCACAGAAATCATCACAGAGAACAATTATAGAGCTTTGCAGAACACCAAAGAAATAGGAAAAGACAGAAAAATATCAAAATAGTTCAGCAGCAAAAAAATACAAACATTTCTTATGTGAAACATGTGCTTTAATAAAAATGTGAGTTTTTAAAGAGATCAGAAAAATATCAATATCTAAAAAAAAGAGATCTTTATGCTATACCCTAGATTTATATTATTGCCTTTATTGATAAAAGTAGACAATGACTGCTTTTTCATTAGTCTGTAAAATCAATTCTAATGGGAAATTAACTTTAAAATATTATAATAATAGAGCAGAATAATTACAAAAACAAATAGTAATATTCTAATTCAAGTAAAGAAAAGTAGAGATTTTTGTAGAGGCATATGTTCTAGGACACCATACTGAATTTTCACATCACTAGCTTTAGCCCATACTATTTTTTAAAATATATTTTATTGATATTTTACAGAGAGGAAGGGAGAGAGATAGAGAGCTATAAATGTCAATGAGAGAGAAACATGGACCAGCTGCCTCTTGCACACCCCCTACTGGGGATGTGCCCGCAACCAATGTGCATGCCCTTGACCGGAATCGAACCCGGGACCCCTCAGTCTGCAGACCGACGCTCTACCGCTGAGCCAAACCGGTTTCAGCTAGCCCATACTATTTAAACACACACACACACACATACACACACACACACACACACACACACACACACACACACACACACACACACATTCATGCACCAAATGAAAGTTTATTGTGCCTTTCCATTTTGTCTTTTGAGGCATAATTGAGACCCCAGGTGCAGGATATTATAGGAAAATCTGTTATCTCAGAAGCAGCTAGCTAAACTCTCTTGTTACTTTAAAAACATTCAAATCTCAAGGACAGTGCTATTGATAGAATGCAAAGTGAATGAAGTTTCTACAGAAATGTAGCAAATCATAGAAGAATCAGAGATATGACTTAAGGCACTTAAGTCAAGGTGAAGAAACAATGGTCAATACATAGATTTGAATAGAGAATATTCTCAGTTAATATGAAAACCAGAAGACACATGTCCTTTGAAAATTCTCACTGCATTTGTTGTTTCTTTCTATATTTTCACATTTGTTGAAAGAAATCATCACTAAGTGAAAATTGTAGGAAACATTCACAATGCTTAATATTATCACATTGCTAAGCCTACTCATTCATTTATTTGCACAAACACACATACATACACAAAAATATTAATTATAAACCTCTTGAGCACTATATATTGCTAAGTTTTGCTACAAGTATAAACAAAATTGTCTCTATGACTTGAGAGTCAAGTGCCAGAAATACACACATATGCTGAAAATTGCAATACAATGTGAGAAGTGGTATGGGTACAGGTAGAACCTGGTGAAATACAGCTGATTGTAAAGGAAAGATCTGTAGACAAAATCAATTTTGGGAAATGGAGGAAATTGAAGGATAGATGTTGGTGATGAAAAATCTTGAGGGATTGACAGGGCTCAATGAAACAGTCAGTGTGGACGGAGCATGTGCTGCTGCCATTAGGCCAGAGGGAGAAGATGGTGTTGGAAAGTGAAGTGTTTGCATTAAATAACAAATGACTGCAGTAAAAATTTTAAATAGGAAAATGATGCAATCTGTTTGGATGTTTAGGAGACCAGTGTAGTATATACGGGTTATACTTGAGTTATTGGAGATAGAAAGCAGAGATTGCACTCTAAGTGGTCTAAATAAAGTTGTAAAAATTATTCTAAACAACGGTGTGAACTGTATAGGCTGTTAGTGATAAGCAGCAGTGAAATTAGGCAGATTCTATTCATGGAATTCATAAGCAGATTTGTTATCTGATATTCTGTATTTTCTTTACCTTTATGAAAGAAATGTTATTAGTGCAATTTCCTCAGGCATTTCAGTTTGTGAGTTCTGGTCTAAATTTAGGAGTACCAGGAGAGTTGGAGAGGAGTGGTCAGAAGTCTTTCCTTTGTTGTCTCAGGTAAAGCTGATTTTTCCACATCATATTTGTGATGCTCTCTTTTATCATAATAAACACATCACTGATTTCCATAGTTTGAATATTATCTTTGAGTAGTGTTAGAATTATGAATGTTTGTGATCTAAGGCCATTTTAAAAATTAATTGTTGACACTACTTAAAAGAATTTCAATGCAAATTGCTAGCTACAGTGATGTCTTAAAGATTATTAATATTTAATTATATACCATGCATTTTATTTTTAGGTTCATTATTGATGTCTCCTGATCCTACACAAACTATTTAGCATTTAAAATGTATGACACATTTTTTGGCAAAAAAAATACTGAGAAATGTATCACGATCAATGAGCCAATTTCAGGTCAGGCAGTGAAATCCAAATATGAGAAATCAGTCCACAATTTGAAGGAAACAATGCAAAGCCTGATGCAAGTTCCTTTTATGATAACTCCTTTGTACTTTACAGTGACAAATAATTGGGAACTGTGCAGGCCATCATTAATAGTACAACATTTTATTCATCATGGACACATTTTTAGAGATATTGATTTTGATGAAAAAAGGCAACAGTATATTTTGAAGCCAAAATCTTCCCCCAAATGATGTATCCTATCAATTCAAAATACGGAGTGAAATGAAGCAAATACTATAATTTTTGCTTGTGATCTCTAACTCACAAAACAATTACCTAGTGATTTTCTGCTGTGAGACCCTGTGTAATTGAAAATGCCAAAAAAGTTTTTTTTTCATTTGTTTGTTTTTTTGTTCTTTGGTCTTTTCTGCTCTTCTATTGGATGAGAAAATGAACCAATATTTCCATTAATATTTCTGCCTTTAAAAAATATTTACTTTGATAGTATTGGTAAGAAAAAATTAAGATTGCAAAAAAAAAAGTTGAGTCTTTTCATCAAACACAAGATAAAAAACATTCTTTAAGCCTAAATCAAGTTGCTAATTATATACATTATGTGTCCTAATTGCAAAGTCTTTAATATGAAGAAGACATGATAAATGCAATTTGAAAGAAAAGGATGAGGTAGCTGGGAACTAAGGCAATTTCAGATACAATACATCTGTGGTATAAGTAAATGCTTCTGAAAGGGGGCTTAATGAGATTGACTTGTTAAAGTTAACAAAAATAGTAATTATTCAATGAATCATTGATATACAGATGGTCCATACAATTTGTTTGTAAACCTTGCTTTTTTTTAATGTCTTCCTCTATTTCTTACTCAGTGTCTATAATTTTCTGAGTACAGATCCTTTACCTCCTTAGTTAAGTTTATTCCTAGGTATCTTAATTTTTTGTTGTTAAAATGGTAAATTGGATTTTTTTTTTAGTTTCTCTTTCTTTGAGTTCATTATTGGTGTACAAAAAAGCCATAGATTTCTGGGTGTTGTAAATATATTCTTTTACAGTTGAAGCTCACATGCAGTCTCGATCATAAATACTTAATATTTATTACAGTCTTTCTCTGTTGCCAGTACTTTACATGTTCTCTCTCACTTAAGCCTCACATAAACTCTAATCCACTATGATTTTTATCCCCACTTTATGTGGGATAAAATTGAGGTTCAGAGTATTTAAACAACCTACTAATGGCTACAAAACTTGAAATTAACATTTAAATAGATATGGCTTAACTAAAAATCCTAAATTCTTACTTATTATATCAAACTACTTTCCAACTCACAATGAAAATTACAAAAAAAGAGAAATCTTTATCTCACATAATTTTCAACTCTTTATCAACATGTATTGCTGAAAACACTTGTAAATGACTGACAAAACTTTTACTAAAAATCATTTAACCATTTTTTAGTGACCCTATGAGCTAATTAACTAATTGGAAGCTATCAGTTTTTTTTTTTCATGGATCTATCTCTTATAATTCATGTCAAGTTAGTTTGTAAAAACCAAGGGAAATCCATTTTGAGTTTTACTGTTTTTCTTCTACACTTGCCCAACATTGGTGTTGTTTTGTTGTAGTATAACCCTGAATCTCACAAAGGACACCTCAATCAAGAAGTTGAATTATGGAATCATTTATTCAAAAGCCAATGGTTATGAGGGGGCAGAAGCACTCCAAATCTTGCAACCCTGAAGTGCTGGCTTCATCAGGCTTATATAGGCAGAATATCACAAAGGTATCGATTCCATCTTTGGGTTTGGAATGAGGAACCTGGTTTGCACAGAATAGTTACAGAAGCGAAATTGAGCGAGTTAGTTATTTATAAAGGTTAATTATAGTTTTGGGTCTTTGGATCACTGAATCAATGGAAACACATTATCTTGAGCCACTGAGGCAATTTAGAATAATTGTGCTGTCCTGGTCTTGGGACCACTGAGTCAACCAGTGCATTATCTGGGGCCACTGAAGCAATTTAGGATAGTTGTGCTGTCCTTTATAAATGAGGCAATATTTTCTACTTTTTCTTGAATCTTCTTAGTCATAAGGCCCAAGGGGCAAGATAGTGGGCATAACATACACTTTCTGCAGAGCACTCATCTTCTGGGTACCAACTCAAAGCTTATGGCATTACTCAGGGAGGGGAAGACTGAAATGTGGCTTTTATTTTCACTACAATCCAGACAGGTTCTGCAGGTGGTGTGCCTCTTTGCTCATGAGTGAGTCGTGCAATGTATAGATGTTTCTCTTTTTCTTTAAAAGAAGACTACATTATAAAATTTCCAAAAGTCTCCTAATATTTAAATCAAAAAAGGGGGAATAGTAGAAGAATATCATGTAAGGAAAAATTACTTACAAGGAATATCCTATAAGTAAATTACATCTAGAGAATTTTTACTTTAGAAAATTAACTTTCATTTGTAATGCTAACAGTAAAACATACATGGTATCAAAACAAGCCAAAGGAAAATAATTTGGGCAAAAATGAAAAAGGATCACAAGTCAAATTTATAGAAAAGATTCCTTTATTAACTTTTGGTCGAGAATATGTTTGTATATTTTCAGAAAACAACTCTGAGACCATGTGGATTCCTGCAACAGAGAGGAATTGACAGGACTGCTCCAGCCATGAAGACAGAAGATAAACACTCCAGAGATGGAAGATGCTGATGATGACTTGCTAAAATAGCAGTTAGTAGTTGTGCATCACTGCAGGTTGGCCAGGACCAAACCAGGGATAGTCAGACCTGCATCACCACCATTTGTCCACCAACCAGATCTGAAATATCATTGCTGACATGTACACATAAGGAACTGTTTGACATTGAAATTGGGACTCAAAAGAACTGTTGGCCTAGAAAGAAACTCACTACAGACTGATTAATTTGCCTCTCAGCATAACCATTATTGCATGTCTCATTTTTGGTTCTTATAAGTGTATTTCTAGTATCACATGATCTCACTCATCTAGGAGAAATGGTGAACAACATAGACTGATGAACAAGAACAGAACCAGAGTCAAGAAAGCATAGTTCAGACTCTCAGACTTCAGAAGGAAGGTAGGGGAGGGTAGGGGTAAGGGGGAGAGATCAACCAAAGGATTTGTGTGCATGCATATGAGCCTAACCGGTGGTCATTGACATCAGGGGGGTAGGGGCATGTGTGGGAGGGGTTTGGGATAGGAATGGGGGGGGGGAGGAGGACAAATATGTGATACCTTAATCAATAAAGATTTCTTTTTTTTAAAAAAGAGAAGTGCCCTGATATGCTACAGACTCCTTGGCCACCAGGCAACAAAGATATGGCAGGCTTCTAAGTGTTATGAAGTCTATCTCTCATTCTCTGGTGCCCATGTTTTATTAATCATTTGAATACTCCCTACTTCTTCATTTGTTTAAAAAATATTTTATTGATTTTTTACAGAGAGGAAGGGAAAGGGACAGAGAGCTAGAAACATCAATGAGAGAGAGACATCTATAAGTTGCCTCCTGCACACCCCCTACTGGGGATGTGCCCACAACCAATGTACATGCCCTTGACTGGAATCGAACCTGAGACCTTTCAGTCTGTAGACTGACACTCTATCCACTGAGCCAAATCAGTTTCAGCTACTCCCTACTTCTTGCATACAAATCCAGTGAGTCTAGGGGTGAAGAGCAAATAGAGAAAAGTCAGCACATTCTACTAGACTACTCTCATGGTGACAAAATAAAAATATAAGAAAAAAAATGAAAGAAAGATTGTCATGTTATTGACTTTACAACAATAGAAAGGGATCAGCAATTGATTTGATAACTTACTTTAATTGGTTTTCTAAACAAACCAGGATGAATATTGTCCAGTTGTCAGAAAAATAAAATCAATGCTGGTGCACTGCCTTCATTGAAATATTTTAATTTCTTCCTAGATAATAGAAATCAATATATAATGTCTGTAGCTAATACATCTCTTTTAGGACAAAGATAGTTTAAGAAGAATCACGAAATGGTATAATTGATGAATGGATTCCTATTTGAGTTATATTTATATTATAATGTCAGGCAATTTTTACATGTGTGACACTGTTCTCTAATAAGTTTTCCATTATTCCCCTAAGGAAGTGTAGAGCATAGATTAATAGAATTTGATGGGAACTTTAATTTAATCTATGAAATGAAACATTTTGTGTGTATTCAAAGTTGTTTTCATTTACACTGATATGAGACTGATGTTACCAGACTAACATTTCATACTGCTGTTTGGATTCTAAAAATACGGGTATGATTTCAACTATATTTTTATTACACATGTAGTTTAATAATAAGCTAATTATTTTATCACTCATAAAATTGACTCAAAAATAATTTCATAAAAGTGCTCTAAAATATTTTAAATGTCACAAATACACAGCCATCAATGATAGTTATTTTTAATAGGAAGCTCACCTATTGTAACTATTTTATTTCATTTTAGAAGTCTTACGACTTCACCTTCTCACCTTGTCTAATTTCCTAGGAAAAAAAATCAAGATGACAAATAAAACTATATGTGATTGCTGAAGTCTGATGATGCTTACTATGAGTTGAGGCATAAGAATTTTCCAGAAGACTGACTACACACACACACACACACACACACATACACACACACATACACACAGACACACACACACGTATTGTATCCCTGGTTTTCAAACTACATATAGAAATGTAAAAACCAATGAAATGGAGTAAATCATAGTCAATTTCATCAGGCTAGTTCTTTTATAAAGACTAGCTTATAAACTTTACTCCAAAGAGTGTTCAAAATATTTTAAATTACTATCCTCCTCCTCCTATATAATAAAGTGCTAATATGCAAATTGACCATCACTCCAACACACAAGGTGGCCGCCCCCATGTGGTCAAAGATGACCACCCGCATAGAACACAAGATGGCTACCACAAGCTGGTTAGCAGGGAAGGGCAATTGGGGGAGACCCAGGCATGCAGGGCATGGCAAATGTGGGGACCAGGCCTGCAGGGGAGGGAAGTTAGGGTCAACTAGGCCTCCAGGGGAGTACTGTTGCAGGCAACCAGGCTAGCAGGGAGGGCAGTTGTGGGCGATCAGGCCAGCAGGGGAGGGAAGTTAGGGGCAAGTAGGCCTGTAAAAGAGGGCAGTGGGAAGAGGGGGATCAGGCCTATAGGGGAGGGCAGATAGAGGCAACCAGGCTGGCAAGGGAGGGAAGTTAAGGGGGACCGGGCCTGCAGGAGAGGGCAATTGGGGGGTGACAAGGTCGGCAAGGGAGGATAGTTAGGGGTGACCAAGTCAAGAGGGGAGGGAAGTTAGGGGCAATCAGGCCAGCAGAGGAGGACATTTGGAGGTGACCAGGCCTGCAGGGGAGGGCAGTTGGGGACAATCGGGCCAGCTAGGGAGGGTAGCTAGGAGTGACTGGGCGAGCAGGGGAAGGCAGTTGGGGGCAACCAGTCCTGCAGGGGAGGACAGTTAGAGGCAACCCCCCCAGCAGGGGAGGGCAGTTAGCAGTGACCAGGATGGCAGGGAAGAGCAGTTTGCGGCAATCGGGATAGCAGGGGAACAGTTAGGCATCAACCAGGCTGTCAGGGAAGTGGTTAGGGAGTGATCAAGCTGGCAGGCAGAAGGGGTTAAGGGCAATCGGGCAGGCAGGCAGGCAGGCAGGCAAGCAGTGGGAACCAGCTGCCCTGGATTGTGAGAGGGATGTCCCACTGCTCATTTAGGCTTGATGGGATTGGGCCTAAATGGGCAGTTGGACATCCCTCAAAGGGTCCCAGGTTGTAGAAGGTGCAGCTGGGCTGAGGGAAACACACACACACACACACACACACACACACACACACACACCTGTGCACAAATTTCATGCACTGGGTCTCTAGTTATTTACATAAATATATAGAAATTAATTTATAACTTTATCAATTATAACCTCTTAAAACTTAAGAATCTTAGAGCATTTTCTAGGTAAAAATATATACTTCTAGTAACTAGAAGCAAGGGTTACTATACTTGTAATATAATTTTAATAAATTAAATGCTGTAAAAAACACAGCCAAAATAAGAAGAATAACATTAAAAAATGAGCAAAAAAATCAAATAAACATTGCAATAATCTACCCTTAATATTGTGCAATAAGAATTGCCTACTCTGTTATTTTCTTACAATTTCCACTTTTAGTTTGCAAGCTAGCAGGAGTCTATGTTGAGCTAATCTTATATTTGAATTATATATAGAATAAGTAGGCATATGACTTAAATGAGAAATTTCCTCCTGATAGAATAATGTGTACCATTTATAGTACTTCTTCAGATCAACTTCCTTTTCATATTTAACAAAGTTCTTAAATAAATATACAGATCAATCTGGAACACTTTATAGCATTATGTCCTTTTTCTATAAAGGATATGTGAGAACAGAAATAACAATTTGAATAAAATATTTTTATAGTGTCTTGAAAAAAAAATTTTAAGAATAGTTATTAATCAGGTAAACTGGTAACATTAAATCCATCAATTATTTTATGACATAGAAATTAAATTTTTAATAGGAAATAAGGTATAAAAATGGATTTTAAAAATAAAACTTAAAAAAATAATTAGAAGCTAAAATATGTAAATGTATGGTTGAATCTAGGACACATATACTACTATAAAATAAATTAATTTGAAATAGTGAATTTAATTTAAAAATAAAATTATATATAATTAAAGTGTACAAATGATGATTTAATATACATTGTGAAATAATTACCATACCATCATTAAGTTCACTAACACATTCATTGCTTCACATAATTACTTTATGTGTATGTGTATGTGTATGTGTATGTGTATGTGTATGTGTATGTGTATGTGTATGTGTGTGTGTGTTGAGAACTGTTCAAATCTAATCTCAGTAAATTTCAAGTACAAAATACAGTGCTTTAGCTATAATCACCATGCAGTATATTAGATTCTCAGAACTTAGTCATCTTATACTTAAAAGTATATAACCTTTAGCCAACATCTCTACCCACTAGAAACTACCATTCTAGTTTTTGTTTCTGTAAGTTTGAGGGTTTGTGGTGTGCTTTTTGTTTTGTTTTATTTTTGTCTAGATTCTACTTTTAAGTGATGCCATACAATACTTCATTATTTATATTTCTGTGACTGACTTATTTTATTTAACACAAAGGTCCGGTGCATGAAAATCTGTGCATGGGTGGGGGGAGGGGCATCCCTCAGCCCAGCCTTCCCCCTCTCACAGTCTGGGACCCCTCAGGAGATGTCCTACTGATGGCTAAGCTGCAGTCTGGCCTCCTTCTGCAGGATGTGACTGGGCCAATCAGAGGAAGGCACCATCACCCCACTGCTGTTGCCACTGCTGGTCCTTGGACCTCACAGCAGCTACTGTGGCTTTATCCAGAAGGCCATCCAGAAGGAAATATGGACTAATTAGCATATTACTCTTTTATTAGTATAGATAATAGCCACCAGGTTCATATCCATGTTGTCACAGATGGTGGGATATCCTTATTCTTTAAGGCTGCATATTATTCCATTATATATACACTAAAGGCCCAGTGCATAAAATTCATGCTCAGGTAGGGTCCCTAGGCCTGGCCAGTGATCAGGGGTGATTAGGACTTTCAAGCTGCCAGCCAGGGTCTTCCTACTGGCTGCCAGCTGGGGCCTTCCTTCATTCCACACTGCCCCCTGGTGGTCAGTGTATGCCAGCAACTGAACTCCTGGTCTCCAGGTCGAACTCTTGAGGAGACACTTTGCATATTATCCTTTTATTTATGGACTAGAGGCCAGTTGCCCAAAGATTCATGCAATAGGCCTTCCTTCTCCTGGCTGCAGACACTGGTCTTCCTCTGGCACCTGGGCCCCAGGGCTTTGCTCTGGCCACTGATTTCTGTCTTTACTCTGGCTAAAGTCTTTACCTGGCTGCTCTGTGCCAAAATATGCAAATTAATCCACCATATTTGTTGGGTTAATTTGCATTCCCACTCCCAATTTGCTAGTGGATGTCACGGAGGTATGGTCAATCTACATATTTATCTTTTATTAGAATAGATTATATATAGATCACATTTTCCTTATCCACTCTTCTATTGACAGACATTTAAGTTGTTTTAATATCTTTGCTATTGGGAACAATGCTACAATGAATATGGGAATATAAATATCTCTTTAAGATAATAATTTTGTTTCTTTGGTATAATATACACAGAAGTGAGATTGCTGGATAATATGGTAGTTTTGTTTTTAATTTTTTGAGGAACCTCTGTATTGTTTTCCACAACGGTTGCATCAAATTACAATCACATCAACAATTGAATCCCTTTTCATGTACCTATTGGTATTTGTATATCTTCCTTGGAAAAACAGTATTGGAAGTAATGAGGGAAGAACTATTTTTAGACAGAAGAAATAACAATATATTTGTATAGTGATTAAGTATTAAGTGAATAAAAAATCATATTTTAGAGGGAAGAACTCCTGGAATAATGACATTGAGTAGGTGACAGAAAATGGAATCTAGTGCATGAATGGAGTTGTCTCTAAATAGAAATACTATGAATTAATATATGGAAACAAACAGGTAATTAGAGTATGAATGTCCAAATATTGGTTGGTAATTAGATGTAGTAGTGGCTTTCTGTGAAAGTCCATTGGTGATTGCTATAATTTCTCACTGAAGTAAGAAGCAAAGTGAGGCTGAATAAATATTGAGAGTTTAAGGAGAAAATAAAATAATCATCTTAAAAGATGAAATAATTAGGGATACAGAGTATGATCTCTGGACAAAATTAAGGATCCATCTGTGATGCAAACTCATGAATTTAATGTGAGACAAGTTAGCATAGTTGTGCTTTTTCCTCCAGCCTTATGTTGTAGGGTGGAAGTTTGGTATTGGAGAATAGTTTAATTAAATAAGATTTGTGTTTTGCTAAAAAAGTAAAATAAACCTAAGTGTAAAATAATGAAAAGAAAGTAGAGAGTATAGACAAGGCATATACTCATAAATCAGAGACCATGATTTTAAGCTGAGTAGAAGAAAAAGACATGAGCAGATGAAGAACAGTACAAGAATGTCTATCTGAAGTGAATAGAGGTATTAGTTAGATTAAAGGAGACTTGATGTCTGGGTTCTTGTGATCAATTTTATTTTTAAAGGAGAAAGATATGATTACAGAGTAAGATACATGAAATTGAAATTTGGAATGTTGCAACTATAGTAAGGACAGGGACTTTAGGGAATCCACATGGACAAGTTTAGCTGAGGTAAAATGGAGGGCAAGGTCAAGGGAGGTGATAGGATCAAAGTCAGAGAGAGTGTGGTGATGGGAAAGCTACCTACTTGCATATTTTGAATATTTTTAAATACTCAATATTAAGTCACAAGAGAGTGACTGCACAAAAGGAAACAAAATTCCTGATAAGTGAATATCATTTAATAATCTATTAGAAGCTGATGCACTAAGATTCGTTCAAGAATGGGCCTTCTTTTCCTTGTCTGCTGGCACTGCCTTCCTGCTTCAGACCCAGAGCCTCCTCTTTCCACTCTGGCCCTGCCTTCCCACACTGCCCAGAGGCTCTGAGCAGCTGGGGCAGTGTGGAATGCCTGAGTCCCACCCCAGCCACTCGGCACCTGCATATGCAAATTAACCTAGCAGCTTTGTTGGGTTAATTTGCATACTCACTCCTGATTGGTTGGTGGGCTTCACAAAGGTATGGTCAATTTGCAACTTTCTCCTTTATTATTGTAGATATTCTAATAAAGAAAATCAGTGATATCAAATGCATGGTCCTCAATATTCATCTTAATTTAAAGCTTTGTTTGAATGTAAGGCTACCTTAGTTATAGTTAAAGGGCATTAAATAACATATATGACTTTGAGTAATTGGTCTCCAAAAGAATATATTTATAGAGTTACTGTTACCAATTGAAATGAGACAGAAAGTCTTTCTCCATGCTATAAGTAGAGGAAGGGAAAAATATATCTTATAGTACATGAGATCCAAGCATTTTCTCAGAGACCATTATATCCTTGTATTTCAGAAAGTGACATGAGTAGGTATCTGATGCACCAATATATGCAAAATACTTGTTAATTTTAAGTCAGACCTATGATACATGGAGACTTCCCTTAATGTTAATTGCTAAGGTTATATCTTATATCATAAAAGGCTAATATGCAAATCAACTGAATGGCACAATGACTGATCGCTATGACATGCACTGACCACCAAGGGGCAGATGCTCAACACAGAAGCTGCCCCTGGTGTTCAGTACACTCCCATAGGGGGAGTGCTGCTCACCCAGAAGCCAGGCTCACAGCTGGTGGCTGGCAAGTGTAGCCCCAGTCAAACATCCCCTGAGGGCTCCTGGACTGCAAGAGGGCACAGGTCGGGCTGAGGGACCTACTCCCCCTCGAGTGCACTGATGTCATGCATGAGGCCTCCAGTGAACGTGTAATAACTAAGACAATAAAATCAGAGAGGATATGAAAGTGATATGAAAAACAAAAGTGGTAGATGGAGAACTAGGTATGATTTCTCCTAAGAGTAGACATAGGATGAAAATTATGAAGAATATATATTTAATAATACAATAATATATGATGGTTAGAATAACAAAACTAATATACTCCAATAAGATATCTTGATAGAAATTTTAAAAATAAATATATTATAAAAGATCCATACACTATATTTGGAAGAGAGAAATTATGTGTATTATGATAGGCAAGAATGACTAGGTTTTGCTACAGTAACAAATGATTTCCAAATCTCAGTGGATTATGATAGTATTTATGATTTATTTCCCCCTCACACTACATATCCAATGCAGATCAGCAGAGGAGCTGTTGATGGAGGTCACTCATGGACCCAGCTGGCAGAGCCTTTCTGCAACACTGGCATAGTAACATGTGGAAGTTATACATATTACTTCTGTTCATAATTGGTCAGCCGAAGCAATGAAGCCAGAGAAATGAATTATTTGTGAATAGCCCTAATGACCACGACAGAATTATAAGAAAATAAACCAAACAAAATCTTTCAAAAGCAAATATGCATATATAAAATTTTAACGGTGAAGGTTTAATTTAACTACTAAACAGTTAACAATTTTAGTTCCTAACACATTTTTGATGCTGTCTCACCCTTTGAGAGATTAGCACCAAGGAGGCCTACCCCTCTAGCTCATTATTCTCAAGGGATGAACATTGCCCCTTATATACAATTGAAAGTGAAATGCAATATATAGAGTTTTTATCAGTCAGGCGACAGGTACTAAATCAGGTTTCTAGGCAAATATTCTTAGAATAAATTTGGAAAAATCTTCCTTACTCTGCACCCCCATTTTTTTCTTTTTCTCCCATATGAGTCTGAATTCTTTATTAGATGTAATCTGATGGCTTCATATTTTGAGATATAGGACTTAAAAATAAATATCTACCTATAGTAATAAGAACTGAATGTAATTTCATAAAAAGGCTGAGATATTCTCAAAGAAAACCACCTTAAAAATCCTAGTTATTTTTCTTTTCAAGAACTCGGTTTAGCTTGTGCTCTGAAGGAAAACTGTGTATGGAAGTATTTTGGTCATGCACAGCTGCACTCAGACACGCTTAGCAGAATGTAGCTATTGAGGAAGACAATGTGGGTCCACACTTTCACATTGATGAGGACCTTTTTTGTAAAATCACAATTTCCTCAGTAAAAGGTGATTTGATTCCAGAAGAGTTAACATACAAAGGAGCATATTTTTTACTTGCTGGGAGTGACAGAGAATATAAGAGAGAAGCCGGAAGAAGAGCCCAATTGCTACCCGAGTGTCACAGAGCTAAGGCACACAATGACAGAGAGAGACAGGAAGTCAATGTCGGGACGGATCTACATGAAGCTGAAAGCTTCAGGCCATCATGTCAGGTACACAAGATGAATCCAGCAAGCTATGCTGTCAAGACAGTCCCATACAAACTGTATTTCTGAGAGTTCTGTCAGAAAGAGTAGGAATGATAGCAATATAGATTGTGGGAAGTAATTTCTAAGGACTATATGATGATGAGAAAAGGAAGATCTCTTTGCCATTTGTATTAGGAAACCACACAAAAAATTAAAGAAAATGTTGTGGCATAAATTTTCTTTAAAGCTGTATACTATATTTAAAATATTTTCATATTAATAACAGGAAATTAATTCTTATTAAATATTAATAGCTAATATAGCAAAATACATAAGAACATGAGTCAAATTATCTGGATTCAAACTTAGCTTTTGCTATTAATATTTTATGTGCACTTTCACAGAATACTTATCTTCCTGGGATTTAGTAACTTCATCTATAAGACAGAATAAAATTAGTAGGCTTTTGTTGCAATGATTAAATAAGTTAATACATGTAAATCACTTAAAAAAGAGTCTAATACACAATGAGCATTCTACTTTATTCATTATTATTATTCATCAATATTTTTTAATTGATTTTCCACAGAGAGGAAGGGAGAGGGATAGAGAGTTAGAAACGTCGATGAGAGAGAAACATCGATCAGCTGCTTCCTGCACACCCCCAGCTGTGGATGTGCATGCAACCAAGTTACATGCCCTTGACCAGAATTGCACTTGGGACCCTTCATTCCAGAGGCCAACACTCTATCCACTGAGCCAAACTGGTCAGGGCCAAGTTAATATCTTACTTGAATAATATGTCTCCTCTAGGAATCTGATAATGTATTAAAATGACTTAGAGACAATGTTGAATTATTCTCAATAAACTGAGTCCAGGGAGAAATTAGCTACTGAAAGTAAAATATTTCAAACATATCTTTTGGAAATACCTCCACTGGTACTACTTACATTAATACCTACTATAAAGCATATTAATTAAAAAATATTTCTCAAGGTATACCCATAATTTGCTTTAAATACATACATATATATTTGTATATGTAAGTACATATGTGTATATATACAAATATATATAAACTAGAGGCCTGGTGCACAAAATTTATGCACAGGGTGTGGGGGGATATCCCTCAGCCCAGCCTGCACCCTCTCCAATCTGGGACCCCCTCAAGGGATGTTCAACTGCCTGTTTAGACCCCATCCCACTAAATGGGCAGTCGGACATCCCTCTCACAATCCAGGACTGCTGGCTCCCAACTGCTCACCTGCCTGCCTTCCTGATTGTCCCTAACCACTTCTGTCTGCCAACCTGATCACCCCCTAACCACTCCCATGCCAGCCTGATTTATGTCTAACTGCTCCCCTGCCAGCCTGTTTGCCCCCAACTTCCCTCCTCTGCTAGCCTGATCACCCTTAACTGCCCGCCCCTGCAGGGTTGATCGCCTCCATTTGCCCTCCCTTGCAGATCTGGTCCCTCTCAACTGCCCTCCCTTGCAGGCCTGGTACCTCCCAACTGCCCTCACCTGTTGGCCATCTTGTGTTCACATAGGGACAGGATCTTTGACCACATGGGGGCAGCCATCTTTTGTGTTGGAGTGATGGTCTATCTGCATATTACTCTTTTATTAGATAGGATCATATTTATGAATTTACATAAAATATATACATGTATTTATATATTAGAGGCTTGGTACATGAAATCCATACACTGCAGGGGAGTGTCCCTCAGCCTGGCCTGTGCCCTCTCACAGTCCAGGACCCCTCACTTCTTACCGTCCACATCCTTACTTCTCCTTACTGCTCAGCTCACTACTCCTTAGTGCTGCCACGGAGGTGAGAGAGGCTCCCATTACCATCACTGTGCTTGCCAACTGTGAGTCTAGCTTCTGGCTGAGTGGCACTCCCCCTGTGGGAGCACACTGACCACCAGAAGACAACTCCTGTGTTGAGTGTCTACCCCCTGGTGATCAGTGCACATCATAACAACTGGTTGTTCCACCATAATGGTCGGTTAGGCTTTTATTATATAGATATGTGTGTATTTATATATAAATATATACATAAATATATGATTTATATATGTGTAAATACATATTTATTTATGTTTGCAAACACATAAATATTATATCAGGAAAGATACAAATATCTGTTCAGGTAATTACCTCTGAGGAAAAGGTATTATATAATAAAAAGCTAATATGCAATTTGTCCCCTTGGGAGTTCGACTGACCGGGAGTTTGATTGCTTGCTATGATGTGCACTGACCAGCAGAGGGTGGCGTGAAATGAAGGAAGCAACTGGCAGCCATGGAAGGAAGGCCCAAATCGGCCCTGATTGCCAGCCAGGCCTAGGGACCCTACCCATGCACAGATTTCGAACATCAGGCCTCTAGTAGATATGTAATGGAGAGAGAACATTTTAATTGTATATTCTTGTGTGTTAGGGTTATATATATATATATATATATATATATATATATATATATATTTTTTTTTTTTTTTTTTTTTTACTGACTTCAGAGAGAACAAGAGAGGGAGAGAGAGAGAGAGAGAAACACCAAATGATGAGAGAAAATCATTGATTTGCTGCTTCCTGCATGTCCCTTACTGGGGATCAAGCCCTCAACCTGGGCTTGTGCCCTGACATGGGATCCAACCATGACCTTCTGGTTCATAGGTCCTTGCTCAACCTGGGAGCCACACAGGCCAGGTAGGGTTGTTGGTGCTTTTCGTTGTTTGTTGTTGTTGCTGTTGTTTTATAGATGCTTCTCATAGCATTTCAATTAAAAATATATAAAAACATTTTTCTCCATACAGAGCAATTTATTTTGCCTCATCAGATGTATTTTCTGTTTCAATTAAAAAAAAATTTTTTTTGCTCCAATAGGCAGAGCCCATAGAATTCAGAAGGCATGTGTTGAACTATGCATGAACATTCAGGGAGCTTTTTAACTCTGGCATGAATAGTACTTCCTGCTGGGTTAGGGCAGGAAAGCACCCTATTAATTGAGGACCTGTCAGAGCAAGATTAACCCATGCACCTTGGCAACAGGAGTACTCTCTGTTCCAGATTATTTTAAAATATATAGCCTTCCCAACCAGAAATTTATTTGGAGCCAAGTACCATTTTATCTCTGACATCACTGAGCCAAAGAACGTTTGGTACAAATGGAAGTAACACATCATATGGTTATAATGGAAGATTGTGGGTCAGGGTGGCAGGGGATCCTTAAATGAAGAGTGCAGTTTTATTCCAAGAAGAAAGAAAACAAAAAATAGCAGTTTTATATCAGTGCAATTTCTAGGAAAGTTATGAAGTCATCTTCTTTTTATAAAGTGTTGAAACTGTTGACACTTTTTTCTATCTTTTATTTTTAATGTCTTTATGTTCGTCATTATCTAACTTTAACCTTGACATACAAAGTCTCTCCAAGAATAGGTATTTCATGTAATTAGAATTAACCCTAATATTTGGGGATATTTTCACTTTTATCTATGGCCTATAAAAAGTAAGAAATATGAGATTTTGATTAATTCACTAGTCAGAACATTTCGCAGAAACATTTGTGTAGAATTAATTGCTTTGCCTCTCTCAGAACAATGAAGCTATGTTTATTCATGAAAAATTTAATAAATTTCTTGCAGTAAATTTATAATTATGCCAATGTCAGAAAAATATATTGTTTTCTGGTTGTATAAAAAATTTACTACACTTGATCTTAGCCAAAAGGCCGAGAAGCGATGGTTGTATAAAAAATTTAATGGTCTAATTCACATTTTTCCATACATGGAAGGAAATGAAATTAATTTAAAATAAACCATTTTTTATGAGTACACTATAATGGTTAAGCTGTAATAATTTTTTTTACCTGTTTTTAAAGGCTGATTTTTAGAGCAATTTTAAGTTTACAGCAAAAGTAAGAGGAAGGTACAAACATTTCCCATATAACCTTACCCCATGCATACCTGGACTCCAGCATTATCAACATTCCCACCAGAGCTGTACATTTAAATGCTGCAATTGATGAACCTACACTGACACATCATAATTACTCCATATCCATAGTTTACTTTAGAATTTGCTCTCAGTATTTTACATCCTCTGGATCCAGAAAAATGTATAATAAAATGTATCTGCCTACCATTGTAGTATCATACATTAGTACTATTTTACATACTCTGAATAGTTGGATCATGAACAACTTACATATAACAATACTATTTGAAACACAAATTCAAATTACTATTTGTTTAATCGGTACCTTTCTCTAGCATGGCAACAATTAAGTCCTATTCTATATAATAAAAGGATAATATGCAAATTGTCCCCTCAACCAGGAGTTTGGGAATTTGACCAGGGAATGTGGCTGTCAATCACCCGCCGTCCCTTCCTCTGGTCAGCCCAGCCCCTGGCCCCTGGCCCCTGCCCCCGATCAGCCCCACCCCTGATCCACCCCCCCTCCCACCACAAGTGAGCATGGGGCTGGCTGGCCAACCTCCCGCATCCCCTCCCCCAGGCTAGCTGGACCCCACCTGTGCATGAATTTGTGCACTGGGCCTTCAGTAACAATATCAGATGAAATGATTAAATGTTAAAGTCTCTGAAAAATTGCTCTGGACAAAAATTACTGATGTTACACAAGAAACTTCATGGCATTATATAATTTAAGTCCATATTCAACTCAAACTTCAAAAAAAAAATTACTCTTCCTTCCAAAAGAGTTTTAAGTGACCCTTTAATCACCAGAGTCTACATAATGCTAATCACTGGGAAAAAATGATTAGGTCAGAGGAATGAAATTGTTCCTAAGTGCACCTGATGAGAAGAGTGCTGATATACTTATTGTGCAGCCATTTGGGATAACAAGTAAAACAGGCTATTACTATTTTTGCATAGACTATTGGAGTCATGTCACACTTCTATGAAGTCTGTGAACTTTGAGCACCCACCACACCAAAAACAGATAAGGTGTTACCTCTGGGGGAATAACTCCACCATGGTGCCCTGCTTACCTTGCACATATCCATATAGGCCAAGGTCTGAAGCAGGACGCCTTATGATTTTCCTGGAATAGAAGAGGATGGAAAGACTAAGAGAAGCTGCTATGAGGTCATTTCCCACTAACCGATTTCCCTTCCACCATCTCCTACCCCTGATGATTTCACAAAACAGTTTCTCATGGTCTCTGGGTTCTAATGAGGTAGTGTGATTTCTACCTAACCCTTGCCTCCCCCCCCCCCAGACTAATGTCACAATATAAACTCACTCAGCTCCAGTCCTCAGCAATGGCATGTCCAACAGTTCTCACTGCAATTATCCAGCCCCTTTTGCTTTTTGGTGTGTGTACCAGAATCTCAGACAGCTGACACCTTTGTCTTAATCTTATCTTCATTATCTGTTAAGAAATAGACTGTCTAAATCTCTAAGCAGCTCACTGTATCTTTAGAGCTGAATCAGTCAGGCCTTGAGCTTGGCCTTACCTTTTCTTGTGTATTTGCCTGATACTAACAGGAGTCCAGGAGAACTGAAATAATAAAGCGAGAAAGGTATTTGAGATAGTCATGAAATACAATACATTCTAATTGGATACAACTATCACTTTTAATACTAAAATAGAAACAAAAGGAGAAAAAAATGAAAAAATAAGTATAATTATTTAAAAATCAAAGGGCATAACATTTCAATCATTCTGCATTTCTGAGAAAAAAAAACAACACTAAATCTCAGTAGCATACAATTGAGATATGTGCCCTTGGCCAGAATCAAACCCAAGACCCTTTAGGCCATGGACTAATACTCTATCCATTGGACAAAACCAGCTAGGGAAGAACACCATTTCTTATGGAGCCAAAGAGTAAACAATACAAATAATACGCTTTTTCTGCTATATATATTAAAATTATATATATATATATATATATATATATATATATATATATATTAATTTGTTTATCAGGTCCAATAATAAGCACTAGAACTTCCTATTATTTGTATCAAAATGCAAAGATAAAAGGAAGCTATTTTCATTTATATATACACTGGAGGCCCGGTGCATGAATTTGTGCATGGGTGGGGTCCCTCGAGGTGGCCTGCAGGGATTGGGCCAAAACTGGCAGTCCAATGCCACCTGCTGCTCCCGCTCATCCAAGCCCCACTGTGCCTGTCGCAGACTCACACCCAATCAGCCCTGATCAGGAGAGGTTCACACCACTACTGTAGCTCACCAGCAGCTCTCCCTGCATCTGGCACCCTTCCCAGGGAAGTGGCCTGCAGGATCGGGCTGAAACTGGCTTTCTGATATCCCCTGAGGAGTCTTGGATTGCAAGAGGGCACAGCCAGGCCAAAGGACCCTACCAGTGCACAATCAGGGCTGGAGAGGATCCATGGGAGGGCTCTAGGGCATGCCCAGTCCATCTGGTTCAGTCATGATCAGCAGGACTCAGCAGCAAGCTAACCTACCAATCAGAGTATTTGCCCCTTGGTGGTCAGTGAATGTCACAGCAAGTGGTTGAGGTGCCTTAGTATATCATTAGCATATTATGCTTTGATTGGTTGAACGGTCATCTGGTGAACATTTAGCATATTAAGCTTTTATTATATAGAATATTTTTATGTTCTTTTAATTTTTTTTAGTATTTGATTATTTATTTATTTGTTTTTTCTTTTTTTCCCATCACCATTTATCCCCAATCCTCTTTTCCACCTCCAACCACCCTCTCTGTCCCCTGTAATCATCACACCATTTTCCTTGTCCATGAGTTCTTTCACTCTCTTTTTCTTTTTTTGCTTAATCCCCACACTCCTCTCCACCAGAGCCACCTCCCTGCTCTCTATCTAAGCGTATGTTTTTCATCAGCATCAAGGAACAGTGCAACATAAATTTTTCCTCAATACATCTTCCACTTAAGTTTAAACCATATTCCCACTAAAATTTTCTTAGTCTTCATAAAACTTCAGCTTCCCTTGCATTTACTTAGGCACTAGGTGACTCATAAATATAATAAAAAAGATTTTTGCGCCATTTTCTGAAATACTTCCATGTAGCTAGGGGTCTCTGAAACCTCTAACTTCTGTATGTTTACACAACTGTTCAATTGTACAGTATTCATAACAAAATGCACTATTAACTTCAGATCAATAGCCTATTTTGTGATTTTTACAAAAATAATAAAAATTATTGAGATTAGTCTATTCATATTCCCTCGAACACAGCCCCACCCCTACCTCAGTGACCAAACTCAGGCCACTATGAGCAGCACAAGATCACTTTTTTCCCACCTACTAATGCTTCCAAATCTTCCCTCAGCCTCATACAGGCCATTCCTGGGTACTGATAGCACTCAGGGCTTTACAAATTCCTCACTATCCACAGAGGACCTACTCAGGTTATAACATAGGAGATTCCTGCCTTAGTGCAATAACCTGGAATTTATATGGCAGTGTCCTGCAGGTTCTTTATGCTTCAGATACCGCATGCTCATGCAGAAAGTCAGGTCTTCACTATCCTTTAAGTTCGAGCAGAATCTTAGTAGCAAGTAACAATAAAACCCAACATCAAAAGATCAGCAAGCAAGCACTTTCTCTTTCTCTCTCTCTCTGGCTAAGGATTACAGAAGTAACCAGGGAAAATATGCTATGAATAAAAAATTCAAGCATATTAAAAAGTCTACATTCCCCAAGGTAATTTTAAGCACAGCATTAGAATTTGTATTTGACCATTTACTGCTGAGAATTTCTACTTATAGTTTATTAACCAAGTAATGATCAACATGCCACAAGCTGAGTTCCTCATTTGCTCTACTGACTATCATTTCATCTCAATAAATCCCTAATAAATCATTTTTTAATAATTGAAAACATTATCTAAACTCACCAAAGACTTAAGCTTATATGTTGGGGAAAAATAATTTAACAAATTTAGATTTGGAATTGAACCCCAATTAAAAAAAAAAAAAGTAGTTCTAAGGTCATTGTTTCTTTTAGGACTTCTTTTGAAGGTAGCCTTACTTCAGAAATAAGCCACTCCTCAAACTATAAAGATACCAGTTAAAATGTATATTTGTTTCTTCTTATTTGTAAAAAGCTACTTAAAATTCATTTCTCAAACCACTCAAAAAGATATGTCCTCTTCATTTAAAGAGAGCTTTAAATGTAGTACTAAAAATTTGATATAAGGCAATGACGTGTGCTGTGTTTGTCTTATTGGACCAAGTGTATTCTTCTCTTTAGTGTAAAAGCAAAAAAAAAAAAAAAAAACACAAAAAAACCCCCCAAAATTGCTTACAAAACAGTTAACAATATATATTGTCATCTCCTTTCCTAGTACAGGCATCTAAGGAGAACAATTTGGATTAGAATGTGATTCTTCGCACTTTTCACAGTGGATAACATTTCCTGTGCTTTTATAAACTTAATAAAAGAAAAACTATACTGAAGAATATAATAACTCAACAAAAATGTAATTTAAATAGCACACCCCCTCATGAATTGAAATTATCTGAATGTAAAAAGAGATCCTGACATTAGCCTAAGCACTCTGAGCACTGCTGCCCATCATTAGGAGAATCACTTATTCCAGATACAATAAATGTTAGTGGGACTGAAAATGAGCCACTGCAACTCATCAAATTGTGGTTTGTATTTTTTTAGCATAATCATAATACAGGAAAAAGGATAGGATTTAGTGTCAGACATCTAAGTTTGAGTGCCAGCTCTGATATTTACCAGTTTGGTGTTATCAGAAAAATTACTCAACCTCACTACGTCTCAACTTTCTCTTATATAAACTAAGGATTACCTGACTTTTTAACAGAATTATTGACGGGATCAAAAAAGATAGGAAATATGAAAGTGTTCTGTAAGATGAAACATTCAAATACTCTTGAACTTACAATACAACATCAAAACCAAATTTATCTCATCAATCTGATACAAAAATTTTAATTAGTGTTACTGCACCTCTAGTGTTGCCTTCTATTGTTCCCTGGAATAATCATTATTTCAAATAACAGTAACTTGGATTGAATAGCTGTAATATTGGTATCAGTGCAATTAAAAATTATAGAAATATTCATAGAGTAATCATTTCTCCTCTCATTGCAATTAATTAATTCATTTCCCTTTTCTTATTGGCAATTTTTCTGTGTAATTTACTTTCTGTCTCAGGACATTAGTGTATAACAAGACAAAAGATTTCCATTCATTAGAGAATATGTACTGAGTTATGGTAAAATCATGTTTTGATTATGTTTAATTTTAGTTTGATTTTCATCTTGTACATTTGACTTACAGGGTATCAGAAGAATATGAAGGAAAAATAGGAACTATTAATGCAACAATTTGAAAAGATTCAAGGTGAGGTAGCAAAGAGAAAGTGAATAAAAAATGAATGATAATGTCTTATAGCAGAGAGAATATATAATAGCAATGAAATATGTATATTTAAAATACCACATCACATTGTACATTGTCAGGTAAATGGTACTATAAACAATAAATTAGGTTTGAATTAGCCAACACCACAGTGTACTAGTAAAATGGAGGATCACTGTTTTCCTGAGAATTTCTGGCTAAGTAAACACTGTCTGTAAATTTGCTCCTGGAAGTGGAACAAATTGTGGCACTTCCAACATCTCAAACAGCCTTTGTGTTGATCCTATCTGAAAGCCACTTTAACATTATGTTGCCTAGAAATGAGTTTTAAACTGTTTATGTGTGTATACGTGTGTAGAAAAATGTGTGTATGCTATGCTATGCTTCTGTAAACCCTGAGCTTCTACACATGCTTTTTTCATTGTTTAAAACATTCTCCCCCTATATTGTCTAATTAATCATCATCCATCAGATCTCACTTTAGGTGTCACATTCTCCAGGAATACTGAAAACTATAATGGGTCCCTTCATCTCTCCCCCATTTATTTACCACCATATCCCCAGTCTGGCAGAGAGACAGGAAAATGGGCACTTCACAAATAGACAGAAAATAAACAAGGAAGAAAATGAATATATTAGGAAAGATTAAGTGTCCTGCACAGCCAGTCAAAATATGATTCTCATTACATTTTAAACTAGAACATTTATGCATTACTTCCCAAACTTACTACCTTAGAGGATATCCTCATAATAAAATAAGGTAATGACCAACAAATTCCCAAGGTAATAAGTGAGATTTTCTTTCAAGGGAAGATAGAGCAAAACATTTGATAAATATGTACTAGTAAAGGAATCATTTAAGATGCTGAATAAATGCAGCCAAAATTTGACAGAATTTTGGTGTCAAGCAGGCATTGAGGAAATAAAATAATATAATGCTCAATGAGAAGCTTAAATATACAGAATATAAATTAGTGTTGATCTGAGTGAAGAGGAAACATGTTGGAAAAGTTTGAAATCTGAAGTCAAACAAATCTAAGATCAAATTTTAATTCTACCAGTTATTAATTATATAACTTTGGAGAAAGGAAATACTTAGAGCCTCTCTACTCTCCTCAATAAAGTGAGCATGATAGTAATATCTCTTCTTGTGTAAAATGTGGGGAATAAACTGTTTTAAAGCACATACTACAATAGTTAGCACAATAGGAAATTCATTCAATATTAGTAATATAGTTAATGTTATAGAATAGTGGAATGGATGAGATCATTAAGAATTATATCCATGAGAGAAGATATGAGGAACATGATTTTGATCTGGGCTTTTCAAATGAATAAACATTGGGAAAGTGATTGATAGAGACAGGATTGAAAGGCTGGATTTAAATTTTATTCACACTGGTATTATGGAGCAACTATTTACAGACTAGCTTGTACCATTCTCACTTGTGTGTGCATAACAAATTTTCTCCACTATGTTACAAATTTCTAGTAAAAAATAAAGCATATTTGACCAAGTATGCTAGCTACTTGGCAACTAACAGAGTAAGTTTGCAATATTTTATTATTCACTAATAGCAATTAATGTTATTCATTTAAATAGCTGTGTGGGTGAGTCTAATAAAAAGAATCTGATCATTGAGACAAAGTTAAATTGCTTGAGTGAAGTCCTATAATGTTGGACCCTCAAGTATTAAAAGTATTAAAGTATTAAAATAAGCCTTGAGTAACTGATGAGTTACATAATAAAACTATCCAGTTTTCCTAAATTAATGTAAAATATTACAACAGGAGAAGAAATATGCAAGGATTGACAGTAGTATTTTTAAAGAGATTGTTGAGAGGAAGTATATACTATTATTAAATTTGCCATAAAGTAAATAATTAAAATAATAAGACATAGATAGATAGATAGATAGATAGATAGATAGATAGATAGATAGATGAAATAGCCTAAAGCCCAGGCACATATCCAAAAGTGGACTATTTTAAGCAAATTCTGCAAGACTCTGAAGATCTGGAACTAAAGGCAATTGTTTCAACAGAGAGAATATTATATCCCATTGTCTACTTTGCCTGCAAAGATAGATGACCTAAAGTAAGAAGCTGTACCAATTATTGGGCTGTGGCTAATGAATATTGGCTAATAATCAGGAACTTGTAAGAAACAAGATTAAAGACTTATGACTAAGAACATTAGGGAAGAAATACTTAACAAAACACTTCTACAGTGAAGTAGACCATTAAAATCTTATGGATATGTTCACCTGATCTGGTTGTAGGTTAGCTTTCTTCCCCGGAACCCACTATCTATTCAAAAATGAGGTGAGCAGACATGGCGGCATGGACATAGAATATGCATTGAGATAACACCATGGACTTGTCTTTATAAAGACTGATCTATCAACACTGTAATTCAGTTTTCAGAAGTGGTAACTAACTCTAGTTCCTTAGTATGCTATCATGCTTCAGTGAAATCAGCCAGCTAGATGATGGCAGATTAACTACATTGGATTTCTTCCATCATGAAGAACACAGTAAAACATCTTCATGGAAATGGAAACTTCCTGCTTTTGAATTTGATTTTTTTTACTCACCATGCTTCTGTCAGAACCATCATTTGTAGGTTTGCTAAATGCCTAATGGATCAACATTTTGTCCCATACAACACTACTTCTAATCATCAGACAAATGGCGAAAGACAAAAACAACAGGCTAATGCTCACAGATACAATGATTTTATCACCCTAAAAATGAAGGGAAGGACTAGTGAAGACTCAATTTTGTTCCCAGCTAGAGGACAAAATATCAAGATGCTGCTATCTTACCAACTCATAGTAACTACTCACTTAAACTTCTAACAGAATTAGATTCTGAATAGAGTCCTTAAATGGCAGATTTATCTAGGCTTATCTTAGATGAAATCTATATTCCCCATGTAGATCTAAGCCTAAGAATGATGGAAATAAAGGAAAATAGCATTTATTGAGTGCCTAATATATACTAGGCCTAGAGTTATATCTATTTTAAAGTTGAATAAATAAATATGATATATGCTTGAATGAAAACTAGAACCCAGGTGAGTTTCATTCTAAAGCCCATATTTTTCTAATATGCAATGCTAGATAATTCCCTCAGTAAATATTTTTTAAAAAATAATATATTAAAAATACTAAAGTGTAACAGATTTTCCGTCTAATTCAAAGAATGTGTGGGACCTGTCAGTTGGAAAACTTTATTGTAGCAAGGTGTTGAGAATGAACATTTACAAGTACATACATTTCCTCTTATTCCTTTGTTTGCTTAATCCCTACATAGTTGTCTTCTCTGAATGTTAGTGTCATGACAAAAATTTTATGTGTCACACAATGCCAGTGATCTGGTGTACAAAATTCATGCACATTAAAAATGAATTAATTAAAGGAAATATTTTAATATTGTTATTTGCCCTTTTTCTATAATAGAAGTGTCAGAGATTAAAGAAAATTAGTAAAATGTACATGAAAATCTTCCTCCTGTCAGAGTCTGGGGCATCCTATGGGAAGCAGAGTCAAGTCCCTGCCTACCCATATGTGCCTTGAAATTGCGCAATACCCAGACCTGCCGGGCCCCACCCCCATTGGGCTAGATCCAGACTCAGCCAGCCCCACCCCTGTCAAGCCCCATCAGGTGGGGGGCACATCCTCAAGTCCTCCAGCCTGGGTCTGGGGCACAGGTCCCAGTTAAACCCTGCCAGGTGTGGGCTGTGGCCTGACATTCCCTGGCCCAACCAGGGTGGGAGTTGTGGCCTGAGGTCCCCCGTCAAGCCTCGCATGGTGGGGGTGCAGTCTCAGGTGCCCCAGCCTGGTGTCAGGGAGGGGTTGCGGCCTTAGGTCCCCCAGCCCAGCACCAGCACAAGGGGTACCCCCTGTCAAGCCCCACAGGGTGGAGGGTTCACCCTGAGATCCCCTGTCAAGCCCCGCTGGGCAGGGGGCACAGCCTGAGGTCCCCTGTCAAGCCCCACGAGGCGGGAAGCACAGGCTCAGGTCCCCTGCCCTGGCCCAGTGCCATGCAGCCTCAGGTCCCTGCTGATTTCTCATTAAGGCTTGTTACAGGAACTCAGCCTCCACTGTGGGCACAGCCATTGGGTGTTATGGGACCCCCACCTCTACTATGGGCACAGCCACCTTGTTATGGTGTGATGGTTAATTTGCATATTCCCTCTTTATTATATGGGGTTATAGCCCCAGCTCATCAAACAGTACATGATGTAACAGAGTGAAATGCTCAGTCTCTCTTTGACTCCACCTTGTTCAAGCTTGCTTAGTTCCTATGGCCTTCAGACCTGTAGTTTCTGCTTAGTCTTGCACATAGACTTATAAATCGTTAGAGGCCTTCTGCTTGAGGCTAGAATTTTACAAAAACAGTCCTTGCCAATTCCTTTTCCCTTGACATAAAGTAAGCCTGAACTCGGCATTTTCTTAAGAGACATTTGAGGATTAGGTCTCCTATGTTCTCAGTTGGTGAATTCTTGATCAATAAATCTTTCCTTATTCCAAACTCCAATGTTTTGAGTTGAGGTCTTTCCAAGTGTTGGGCACATGGACTTTGGATTAGTAACAAATACTTGACAAATATTCCCTATACTAGAGGCCTGGCACACGAAATTTGTTCTTGGGTATGGTCCCTAGGCCTGGCCTGCAATCAAAGCTATCTTCCCCAGCTGCCTGCAGCCGGCCCTGCCCCCCACCACCACCCACCCCCGTTTCCCATTCGCCATCGGGTGATCAGTCACTGACAGCCAGGGGAAGACACTGAGAGGTCAGCTGTTCCCACCTGCTTGCTGCCCCTGCCCCTGCCGTGGGTGGCCATCAGGCAATTGGAGCCTGCCGGCCAGGGAAAGGGGCCAAATAGGTGGTCAGTGTGCCTCATAGTGACTGGTCCAGTGGTTGTTCTGGTCGTCCTGCTCTTAGGGTCAATTTGCATATTACCCTTTAGGTAATAGGATATCTATTACATGAGTGAATGAATGAACCAAAACTCTAATGATTTCTAGTCAACTACCTCCTAACCTCCCACAGATTCCATCTTCCAACAAATTGAGGTTCAAAGAGCAACTGCCTAAGAGGCTCTTTAGTGCATCATAAGGCAAACTCATCTATTTGGTGTTACATTATGCTAGAGTTGAAGGACTTCCAGGTTTGAGTAATGACTATATCTGGATATTTAGGAAAATAAATTTAGGAGCATTACACTGACTATTAGGATCTTGTGATCCTAGCTAGTACTGATTGTCCCTGGTAAGTTGTGAGATCTTGAATAAGTAACTCAATGACCTAGGTTTTGTATTTCATTATCTGCAAATTTAGTATTCTTAAGAAGTTAATATCTCAAACCAACTATATTATCTAAATTTCAATGACCCTAAAAATCACATTTTTGAATGATTTTTCAAATGAGAGGGATTTCTCATTTAGCTTATAATTTAATGTAAAAGTACATTATAGAATAGAACATATCTATTCATGTTTTAGTTTTTATTTATAGTACACAGAGTAAAATACATACATAAATATAAAATATGAAAATTTAAGAGTAGAAAATGACATAAATTGAACTCCATCAGCTAGCTGTTTTTTTTCTGATTATATATTTTATGTGCATATTTTGTAGTTTCCATCCAAGAAATTACTCCATAACAAAACTGCTTAAGATATTCAATTTTCCTTTAAAGGTAAGTTAAGTAATATTTATTGCATGGTAGCAGGAAGCCAGGTGTTTTCTATGCATCTTAGGGAGTAATGTAATACCTTCCCTTCAATAGACAAAGAACTTGATTACTGTAATTCAATTGCTAAATTGATAACATTTAAAGGTACATGGTATTCAATTTCCTTAAATGAATTAAAAATACATAAAAGCTCTCTTGTTTTCATTGACTTTACAAAAATCGTTGATTAACATGCCAGATGCTGCAGATCTTCAAGCTTGATGAAGGCTCCCTGAAGTTAATGTCCTCTCTGGCAGTTGTTGGCAAAAAACCTGAAGCAGATTATACAAGACTGCAATATCATATGATTTTACTCCTATGGAGAAACTATGGCCACAAGAAAAATCAACTGCCTTAATTTTTTTAAAAAAGTGTAAAATAATGAAATATCTGGAAATAATGAAAAAATTTAAATGCAGAACAGTGTTATGGTATCCTTTCACATACCAGTTCTGAAACATGAATTTCAATGTCTTCTCTGAAATTAAAATTAAAATATTATCACCATGGAACAAAAAAGCTCCATAGCAGCCTGGCTAAAGAGTTAGAGGCTTTGGGTGGTACAGGTTGTCTATGTGGAAGTTATAAATAAAAATAGAAGATAAACAAAATTATACTGTATGAAAAGCCTTATTTTTAATTGAATTTTCACACCCCTTAGGTTATATATTCACCAATTAAAGCCATCACAGATAATCATGGAATGAACCCACCAATGAAGCAGCACATTCACATCTAAGTAGAGTCACAGCAACCTATTTCATCATATCACCTGGGTGAAAATACATCCTGTGGAAGACACTGTTAACTTTCTGGTGGCATCCATTCTCCCCATCTCCATTGCTAACAGAATTGTGATTTTAGTTAGGGAAGTAATATTGCACCCTAGTGATGGGTCATGCCAATCACACATGACAATATTTTCCCTGATTTCCCTTCCTCCCCTGAAGCTAGTGTGGCTGTGGTATTTGGCTATATCCAAATAGATTTTTTAAAAATCTGCTGAAGAAGTTTCTGGGGAAGCTTTTCATGATAAAAATGGACACTTGTACCCAGCCATTTCCTTTTCCATTGTTACTGTCCCGTATTACTTTGTGTTTAAGAAGGAATAGCATGATATTTCCCAAAGAACTACAAAGACACTGGATCCCACATCACTGAGTTCTTGAACCAACTTCAGCCACCATATGCTTCCAGGAGTCCATTTGTGAAAAACGTAAACTAGGCCTTTACCACTGGAAATAGAGTATTCTACTTCTTGCAGGCAAATGCCTTCCTGTTCAACATGTCAAGTATCAGAATCACATCCCACTCTCCCGATCTAACCATTCTTATTAGAAAACCATCATCAATTGCCTGGATCAGCCATCTGATCAGTCTTACAGCCTCCAGTTTAATCCATTTGCCATCAGATCATTTTTTTGTTGTAGTCCAAAATTCATCACAGTCTCTTTAAGACTCTTTAGTGGTTCCCCATTTCTGTGAGGCTAAAATTCAAAGGTCTCATAACCTCGATAACTGGCATACAAATGCTTCTCCAGATTCCTTAATTCATGTGTTAATGTAAAGGTTATTAATAAGCATACGCTTATTAAGGATATAATAAATATTGGGCAAACACAATCCAATCTCTATGTAGTTTCCCTTTTATCACAATTTTTTATTCTCTGAATGCTTACAAGAATGAAATTTGCCATCAGATAATTTTTCTGTAAATTACCTGATCCCATGTTTGATGTAACCAACCAGTTGCTCAGGATCCAGTTCTAATTCATATGTGTAGAAAATAATGCAAAATGAATTCCTGGTCTTCTATGTCATGGAACTCAAAATAATTTTTAAAAGAATTTAAAAAAAACAACATTTTATAACATACTAGAGGCCCAGTGCACAAAATTCATGCACAGGGGGTGTGTCCCTCAGCCCAGCCAGCACCCTCTCCAATCTGGGAGGCCTCTTACAATCCAGTACTGCTGGCTCCTAACTGCTCACATACCTGCCTGCCAGCCTGAACACCCCCTAAACACTCCACTGTCAGCCCAGTATGATTGCCCCTAACTGCCCTCCCCTGCAGGCCTGGTCCCCCCCAACTGCCCTCCCCTGCAGTCCTGGTCCCCCCAACTGCCCTCCACTGCAGTCCTGGTCCCCCCAACTGCTCTCCCCTGCAGGCCTGGGTCCCCCCCCAACTTATCTCCCCTGCAGCCTGGTCACCCCAACTTTCTTCCTCTGCTGGCCAGGTCACCCCTAACAGCACTCCCCTGATGGCCTGATCACCCACAACTGCCCTCCCTTGCAGGCCTGGTCCCTCCCAAATGTCCTCCTCGGCTGGCCATCTTGTGGTGGCCATCTTGTGTCTACATGGGGGCAGGATCTTTGACTACATGGGAGCAGCCATCTTGTGTGTTGGAGTGATGGTAATTTGCATATTACTCTTTTATTAGATAGGATAAGGATACTGAGATCTAATCAAAATTACATGTGAGCCTTCATTCTCAGTGTTGTTTTTTTACTTGATTCTTCATTTCCTTATAAGAAATCAATAGCTTGCATGCAGAATTATTCAATTGTTCACTTACTTAAATAGCTATAAACATAAGTTACTAAACTTTGTCAGTAAATATAGCTGCTTTTAGAATTGACATTAGTAAAGCAGCAGGACAAAAGTTCAAACATGCCTCCAACACTTTCAGTTGAAAGGAACCAATTACAGATTCATTTTGGTGTTAATTGAAGTAAAAGACATATAAATGCACATTGGTAATGCCTCAGCTAGCATCAACAAGTCACAAAATGATATACACAGCTAAAACAAAGCAGCAAGTAAGATAAAACAAAGTAACCAAAGCTGACATTAGCATGTATGTTTTCAGCAATTTAAGACTGCTTTATCTACATTTCTGTGCTTCAGGGAATGTGCAGTGAAAACATTCTACATCCTATAACTTGAAGATTATTTTTCTCTCCTGAATTTTATACCTACAAAAATCTTTCTAAAGTAGATTCTCAATGCAAGAAATAAGTGCTTGTCAGATTTTACAAATAGAAAAAAAAATTTCCATGCTGTCCTATAGAAACATGCAGTTAAGCTAATGTGTAATAAAACTCATTCTGCACACAAAAGGGCAGAATCCACTTTTGTTCAGTGATGTTATTAATGAACAAGTATGCACTGAGCACCCACCACAGGACCTATAAAAATCATACCAGGTCTTAGATTTCATGATGCTTTGCAGCTGTGAAAGCTTTGTTTGCACTTGGTTTTTAATTTTATCCTTGCAACCAATTTGTCAATAGAGATACTTTTCTCCTTTTAGAGAACATGTTCCTGAAACATTTTAACAGGAGCTCCACTTGAACTGGAAAAAAATAGCATCCCCACATTATGGACTTAGGTCTTTGATGTTATTATTTGGCAGTATAATGTAAAACAAGCCATTGTAGTCACACAGACCCATGTTTGAATTCTGCATGATGTCATCTAATTTGCCGAAGGAAAAGGGGCTTTGCCAAGGTTTGTAGACACGGTTGACAAGATTAAATGGGTTATCTATCACAAGGCCAGAAATATAGCAAGCACTCAATATTCTTCCCCACCATCCCTATCATTCCCCCTCTCCTTCTCTTTCCTCCTTAAAGACATGTCCATTGGTTTAAGAGAAAGGAAGGCTGAAAAATAAGACAACAAATATTTTCTACTTGGTGGGAAAAGGGCAGATCTCTCTAAATGTTCCTGAGTTCATTCTAAGAATAAATCTCATTTATTGAAAAATCCATTGTGCCACACTCCTAGCCTAGTTTATAAAACTAGAAAACAAAATTGAGTAATTTACATATGTCTTAGTTATTTATTTCTATGTCAGCAGCATTAGCAGCTTACGTTAACAAACATGTCCTGCTTCAACACAGTTCATGGTGGTCAGGAATTCAGGTGTTGGTTCTGGCTCAAAGTCTTCAGGGGGTGCAGTGAAGTAAGCCAGAGCTGCATCCTCCAAGAGAGCCGGGAATCCATCTCCAGGTTCACTCATGTGACCTACTGACGGGGGCTTTAATTGTTGACCTCCTGGGACCTCCCAAAGAGTTGCACAAACAGGATGACTTTGCCTATACCAACTGACACCAGGGAAAGAGAAGTCCGAAGACAGAAACCACAGTCTTTTACACCTAATATTGGAGACGGCATGCCATCACCTCTGCTAATGGCTACATGATCACACAGCCAACCTCGTGCAGTATGGCAGGGGACTGCCCAGGGGTGTGGCAACAAAGATGAGAAATCAGGCGGCGTCTTCTTGGAGGTTGACTACCAAAGAATCATGGCAAGTATCCACCTTGGGGAGTTGAGCCCTACTTGTCCCAGTGGCCCAGACAAGGTGTGCAGAGAAAGCAGGAAAGTTTGGAAATATAAGTTTTACTCTAACCTAAGATTATAATGCAAAACCGGCAGAGGTATCAGAGAGTTCACTGCTGCAAAGTTGGAAGAGCACAACAGCACAGAATGACAGTTTAGCGCCATGCCTCTCACATGTTACTAATTAAGTACGCATTTGAGCAGGCTTTTTACACTGCCTCGTGTCCACTTAAGGGTAGATAATCTTGAGGGCTCTTCAGTGTAGTCATATTTATCCTCGAGAAGAAGCATCCTTTCTCTCCCTGACCTTCTAGTTTCTGAGCTACAGAATTCATCTCAGTTGTACAGAAATGACAACCCATGCAATTTTCATTCCAATTATATAAAGTTGATGGGACTCAAGCCAATATTTTCAATCATTTTATTATTCTGGCTCACATAATTGAGAGTAATGATCACACAGTGGTTGGCACATAAATATTATAAATATTTATTGGTTAAACTAGAGGTCCGGTGCATGAAATTCGTGCACGGTGTTGGGGGGTGTCCCTCAGCCCAGCCTTCACCCTCTCCAATCTGGGAGCCCTTGAGGGATGTCCGACCACCTGGTGGGATTGAGTCTAAACAGGCAATTAGACATCCCTCTCACAATCCAGGATTCCTGGCTCCCAACCGCTCATCTGTCTCTGCCTGATCACTCCCTAACCACTCCACTGTCAGCCTGATCGATGCCTAACTGCTCCCGGTTCACCCCATTGTTCCTAATGCCCTCCCCTGCTGGCCTGGTCACCCCTAACTGCCTTCCTCTGCCAGTCTGGTCTCCCCCATCTGCCCTCCTCTGCTTGCCTGGTCACTCCCAACTGCCCACAACTGCCTTCCCCTGCTGGCCATCTTTTGGCAGCCATCTTTGGCCACATGGGAGCAGCCATCTTATGTCTTGAAGTTATGGTCAATTTGCATATTGCTCTTTTATTAGATAGGATACACTGTATTTTGACTCCATTTTGTGTAAGATGACAAAAGAAAATATGGCAATATGTTATATATTTCTGTTAATAATGCAAAGAAAAGTGGACCTTCTAAAGAAAACTAAACACACCCATAATTATGTAAGTAAATGTTAAAAGATTCACACACACAGGAAGCAGAATGTTTCTTCCAGGCTAGAAACTTATATCTCCAAATAGCTATGTTTTGAAGAAGAAATAATAGTTGTTGTATCTTTTTAAAAGGTCAGTTAGTATTTATAAAAATGACAACAAAAACCTCTTTCCTTTATTATAATAGTATCTGTATCTAGTTTCAGTGAAAATTATATCAGGACTCAGAAGCTGAAATTAGGGTAATTTAAAACCAATTCGAAGATGCCATGAACCACCTCTTTTTCAGTCTTGTCTCATAGGTACTTCTATACCATCATTTATAATTCATGATTCTGGAAAGAAAATGAAAGAGTGACTTTGAGAAATCATTTTAAAGGCAATTTGAAACTGACAACTTGTTCAAAGTTATGATTGAAGAATTTAAATATTCATAAATTTTCTTGTCTTTATTATTTTAAATTATAATAACCTATACTTTAATAATAGTCTGCACCATTCAAACACAATGAATAAAAGGTTAAGAAGGTGGTTAACAGATTATTAGAAATATTACTTTATTAATATTATTGTATTTAAAAAAAAGAGGGGAAGGAGGTTTAAGATAAATGTTGCTAGATAATTGTTAACAAATGCTCTTCTAACTTCTGGACATTGGTTTCAAAAGTAAAGCATTTTCTTTAGAAAATAATTGTTAGGAACAATTTAAATTACCAGAACAATTAAATTTCTCAAATCTTATAACATCTATATGTATAAAAGGCTAAGCAACCATCCAACTGGCCGACTAGCTGGCAGGTATGATGTGGACTGACCACCAGGGGGCAGACACTCAGTGCAGGACCTGCGGAGCTGCAGTGACTTGGTAGCAGCTGTTCTCAGGTGACAGAACTGGAACCAGAGAGGAGGGAGCCTGATTCCGGGGTGCATCACCCAAGAACCACCCTCTCACAATCCGGGACCCCTTAGGAGATTTTGAAGAGCCAGTTGGGCTGAGGGACCTCCACTCTGCTGGAAAGACCCTGCTCACTCCGCAGATGACCGCATCACCCCAGGTGTGGCTGGCTGGGGAGGGATTGCGGGAGGTTGGCTCCAGGGCTTGTCTGGCCAGTTTCACCCAGTCCCTCTCTGCCAGCCACCGTCTAATTAATTTCCTTTCAATGTGTACTAATTCATGCACCGGGGCACTAGTTACAAACATAAAACAAAAGCTCAACTTCTTGAAACTTATTCATTCATTTATTCTGTTCTCCCCCTGAATTTTAATCTTCATAGTAGTTATCACCACCTAACTCTTACATGTTTATTAGTGTATTGTCCATATCACCCACTAGACTATGAACTCTATGAGAAGAAGCCTGTCCTTGTAGTTTATACAATTTAATACCCAGATGTTAGAGGAATCCCAGGTTTATATTAGGTGCTTTATAAATATTTACTGAGTGAATGAATGAATGAATGGTTATTGTGCCATGTGCATAACTAAGTGACAAAGATGCAGTAATAAACAATATAGACCTGGTCCCTATCATGGAAGAGCTTATATTTTACAGAATAGGTAGAAAATTATAAGAACCTCTGAAACCGGTTTGGCTCAGTGGTAGAGCGTCAGTCTGCGGACTGAAAAGTCCGGGGTTTGATTCCAGTCAATAGCATGTACATTGCTTGTGGGCACATCCCTGGAAGGGGGTGCGCAAGAGGCAGCTGGTTGATGTTTCTCTCTCGTCGACGTTTCTAGCTCTCTATCTTTCTCCCTTCCTCTCTGTAAAATATCAATAAAATATATTTAAAAAAAGAAAATTATAAGAACCAATATCACAGATACTATAAGAGAGGAATACAAATTGTAGGTATCAACTCTGAAATTAGAAGAAGGCTTTCTGAAATCAAAACTTAAACCTAGCCTGGCCAGGTATGGCTCAGTGGATGAGTGTCCATCTATGAACCAGGAGGTAACAGTTCAATTTCCAGTCAGGGCACATGCTGGGATTGCAGGCTTGGGCCCCAGTAGGGGGCATGCAGGAGGCAGCTGATTAATGATTCTCTCTCATCATTAATATTTCTATCTCTCCCTCTCCCATCATCTCTGAAACAAATAGAAATATATTTTAAACAAACAAACACAAACCAAAAACTTAAACCTAAAAATATTTGGAAATTAGCCAAGTTTTTGAGAGGTGGGCAGAAAAGAGAGAAAAATGATCAAAATGGGGGAACATATGTGCAATGGTCCAGAAAGAAGAGAATGACCAAAGAGAAATCCCTTATAATTCTATTATGGAGTTTAAATTGAGGAGAGAGGAGTGGTTATCATTTAAGTATTTTTCAGCTGATTTTTTCAGCACTAAGAAGCAGGAAAATCACCTCAAAATCCTGAGCTTGCTATGCATACAATTAGAATAGGACCCAACTTACTCTTTCCTTTCCTCAGTTCCAATTTCTCACAACTCATTTCATCCTTGGCACCCCAATACCTGCATTGATAGTCTCAAAGTGACTATCAGCGGTTCCCAGAACCAGTTGCATAGGAAAACAAGGAAAGTCCTGAAGTTCACTTTGGTTGGGTCAAATTAGGTCACATGAAGGTGAGCTATTGGAATGGACTGACTGGTTTTACCAGGTCTCCTGTTCAATCCCTGGAGCCTAGATGAAATCAATAGCCCTGGAACCATAGGGAACCAGTGGGAACCAGTAGAAAACGGGGTCTTGGTAATGGGGAAAATAAAATTGAATGGGCAGCTGGCCTGTGGTATTTGCCATGTAACTTCAATTGTATCATAAAAGCAACTAAGAGCCATCAAATTGAGCAAAGGAAGAAACCACTTAGATTTCCATGTTAACAGTATCACTCTACAAGTATAGTGTACTGAATCAAGAAGAGAAATAGAAACTAGGTATCAGATTGTTACTAAGTGCTACAGTAGAGAGAAACTGACACAAGATTCAAGATACATTCAGCAGAATAGCAGATATTGAAGATTATTGGGATTTAAAAAAGGAAGGAGAGAACAAAGTTAAGGAAGAATCCCATATGTTATTATTGGTCAGGAGGACATGTATGGTGTTGGTACCACAGCAGCCAAAGGAAATACAATTTGTGATGAGAAATGATGAACTGGTTTCTGGGTATATGTTTGACATGTCTGTATTTTGTAACTTTGAAGTTGTTTCAGTTCTCAGTGTCTTGCCATTTAAGATGTTCGTTAAAAATGCAACTCTATAATAGAAGCAAAAATAGAAAATTAGATATAATAATTACTAACTATTAGCAAAGGACCCAATTTTTTGTGTGAATTAAGTTTTTCTCCATAATTGTTAAATCCTGATGCTTTTTTGCCAAATCCAAAGATTAAGAGAAAAAAATGAAGACACCAGAAGCATATAATAAATAATTTGTGCTTTCCTCTTAGGAAAGAAAAAAAAAACCACATAAGTGAATATTAAGTACTACTTACTATGATGCTATGGAATAAAATAGTATGAGAATTAGAAATACCTTTTTCAGTAAACAGAAGTCAGCACTGGATTGGATAACATCAATGTCAAATAGAAATGCAAAGAGAGCAAGATTTGCATTTTAGAGCAAGATTTTTTAAACTATGTAGATGAATAGTTATTATTATTGCAACATGGACACCCTAAATGCTTGTAAAAGGGGTGCAGTTTTGTGTGGGACAACATCTACCTGAAACATCACCTGGATGAAGAGGTCTAGGCTAAGATTAGCAGTTGAAGTATGAAACTGATTCAGCAGCAGATGTGAGGCAAAACTTGCTTCCAAATTTGCTGGAGGGAGAAATGTAACCTTATTAGGTAAGGAGCTGAATATAGGTTATACAATAGTGAAGTAGACAAACAGCATAGCTAAACTGTACTGCATATTAAACCAATGAGAATTTCAGGGTAGAAGAGGTCAAAGAAGAAAGGAGAAGGGATAGAGAGGGAGAGAACAAGGAGCAGAATGAGGAGGACAAAGAAAAAGCAAAGGAAGAGGAGGGGTGATGTGGGTATAACTGGAATGCTACAGAGTAGGGAGGGATAGGGAATGAGAGAGAGAGAAAGAAAGAGAAAAAGATTACCATAACGCAAACAGAGAGAACTTCCTCATGGCTAAAGAGAATGTTTTAGAACAAAAGGTACTAAATATTTGATTCTAAGTTATTTTCATTCACATAATATTAAACCACACATTTTCAGGAAAGCCTGATACACTAACATGTCCTCATGTGCTAGTATTAAGAATAAGAAAAAACCCTAGCCAGTTTGGTCCAGTGATTAAAGTGTCTTCCCACTGCAGAGGACTTAAGGGTCATAAGTTTGATTCTGATCAAGGGCAAGTACCTTGGTTGCAGGCTCCATCCCTGGCCCTGGTCCCATGTGTAGGAGGCAACTGATTGATGTATCTCTCTCACATCAATGTTTCTATCTGCCTCTCCTCTTCCCTTCCACTCTCTCTAAAGTCAATGGAAAATTATTCTTAGGTAAGAATTAATAACAAAAAGTAAATGAAAGAAAGAAAGGGAGGGAGGAAGGGAGGGAGGGAGGGAAAGAAAAGTAGGAAAAAGAAAAAAATTTGGTCCTCACTACAATTACCCCTTCTACCAATTCTTGAGTAGATTACCACCATCTTCTTAAGAGGACGGATAGACAGGACCCAGATTCCAGGTGTCATGGCAGGTTCCCTTGGAATTAGGTTTTATTTTAAATGAATTCAAAGTGACATTATGTTCATATTACATTATTTATTCATGTATTCAATGGATACAATCAGAGCAAACCCAATAGCTATGTGTAGCATAAATGAGGGTGTTTCGATGAAGCAGCTATAGTATAGAACTGACCTAAGAGTTCATAACATGGATACACAAATAATAGATGAGCTTAATTATATTGATGGCAAGTGCACTTAAATGAGGCAAGCTTGACATTTTTTTCTTACACTAGAGTAAATCTGTACAAAATATACAAATGTTAAGGGCCATTTTCCTCAACACCCATTAATACTCTACATTTTAAGGACATGGGACCAGGGAATCTAATCCTAGCTCTGATGCTGTATGTGTGATTTTGAGCAAAGCACACAATGCAGTTAGAGTTCAGCCCCTCACCCTTTATTTGAGGGTTTTGATTGCATGGTTGTTCCAGTGCTTTCTCAGCCCAAATAGTCTCTGGATCTGATGCCAATTATAGTATTGCCTTTCCTAATGAGTGGCATACATTCCTTCCAGAGTTATTTTCTTAAAGGATTTCTACTGTCTTTTTTAAAAATAAGAAAAAATTGACTATAAGATGTGCCAACACATTAATGATCTTTTTTTAAAGCTCTGAGTCTTTTTTTCCAGAAATGTTCAAATAAGCTCTATTGAAAATGATCTTCACAGTCAATTTTTTCATCCTTTTTATTCATAGGATTTCTATTCCTTACCAAATATGACTTTTCAGTTAGAAAAGTGAAAAAATAGATTTCTTTGTAATTGCCATGACAGGTTCCATTGTAATAAAGTTTCATTATAAAATCACTTTCAGAAAATTTATTAATTTACTTATTTAAAATGTGTACCATATAATTATCAGGCTTAAGAGCTGGCTTTATCATACGAAAAAAATACATAACACTTGCCCTATCTAAGAAGCTTATAAATACGATCTGAACATCACAAAAATTTTCACAAAAAAATAGCAGGACAGTATAAAAAATATCAGGGTCTACTCTGGCTTAATAATAACATCTATTTAAAATGAGTAGAATAGTATCTAAAATAAAGAGTTTCCACAGAGTAAAATAAAATAATTGGCAAAAGTGATTGTTTAATAAATTACGTTGCTACACCTTCCCCCCAGTTTGAAACTGATGAAGAAACTGAGGCCTAGTAAATGAAAAAGATGACATCAGGCTAGTAAATGAAAAAGATGATATTCAGGCTCATCAATATGCCACCAGAAGTGACAGACTTAACTCATCTATGATAACACCTTCCAAATATATTACCACTAATACCTTGTAATTAACCCAGTTATTAGTTAATTCAGGAAAGGAGCAAAGGGAAGGCCAAATAATATAGGCATGTCATTTGTACAGATTTTCCAGGAAGCTGCAATTTAACACTCTCTAGGTCTGTTCCCTGCAGATCCTGGAGGAAAGGCCTGGACAAAGAAAGAATAGGCACATGCCCAGGAAGGTTGGAATGATGTAGGTCATGCCCGAAAGTAGGTCATTGGCCAGAATAGGCATGCCCACTACAAAGGCATGAAACCTTGATACATGAGCTCCTAAACAAAGAAGCCTCCTTCCCTTCTCTTGCTGCTCTAGCCTGACTCCTGGCTTGTGGTTCCGCACTCGCCCACATGGCCCACGCCATGTGGACCCCCACACAATGGACTAGTTGACTTTAGCCTGATGCTGCATCAGACCCAGTTCCACCACAGAACAGAAACTCTGGGCACTGGCTTTGCTTTTAGCTCTGCTGGTCCCCAGCTGCACATTTTCCAGGACTGGTTTACCGGAAATGGGACTTTGGAAACCAAGGGACATAATTCCAAGTAAATGAAGCTTTCTACCACATCTCATCCTCCCATGGGGGCCTCACCCCACTTCCACTAGCAACAGAGAAGTTCCATCTGTACAATTCTCTGATAAATAATACACCATGCCCACAATTTCTTGCACATGGCAAGAGTTGTATCGAAAGCTAACTGTTGGATGAGACAGTGACAGACATGCAACCTCTGAAAACATGCATTGCTCAGTAGCTGGAGTCAACTAACTTTATCCCTCCAATGAATATAGTCCACTGGTTATCTGGATTTATACATGGTTACCAAAAATTTTTTCAGCCGGTGATGAATTTCAAGGACTCTTGCCAAAGCAGTTGTGGAAAGCAGGCACCGAGATGACCAAAGCAGGCGAGGAATCAAACGTATTCCAAGCTGCAGTCAGTAACACAGTCAGGCCAGCACAGTATTCCAATGATAGGTTAGGTGGCAATTCAGGCAGATGTCACAAAGGCAAGTATAGAAACAGAAGCAGGAATCCCATCAGCAAGAACAATAAAATAGTAACAAGAGTTAAAATATAGCAAGCACAGTAGAACTCCAGCACAATACCATATGTGAGATCCAAAAAACGTATCCTGTACCATGTAAAGTTACAATATATGAAGGCGATGAAATGATTGGGGTAAGACTGCTGTAAAGGATGATTGCCAATCACATTCTATCCAACACTGCCCTATCTCAGGGCAAATGGCCTCAGTCTTCTACTGGGCAAGCACATATCTAGCAAAACTCAAAATGCTTCACTTGTAGTAACTTACTTACATTAACTATAATATTGTAACTAGTATTATTTCCCCCTTTGCACAGATGAGTAAACTGAAGTATAATGACATTAGTACTTGCTCAAGGTCAAACAGCCAATAAGAGGCAGAGCGAGGATAAAAGTCCATGCTCCCAGCTCTAGAGCACACACTCATTACCACTAGTCAGGTATCAATCAGCTAACATCATAGTCGCTGGCAGTAGGTACCAAGGCTCATGTCACTGGGTTAGTGATCTGTGTGGGCACAGTACATATTAAGCAGCTACAATAGTGTCTGCCATATAGTACACACTCAATGAATGTTAGCTATGAAAATAATAATTGGTATTGCAGTTGTAACAGGAAGAGGAAAAATGGTGATAGGGTCTTTAAAGAGGTAATTGAAATGGGGCCTTTGGGGTGGGCCCTGACCCAATATGACTGGTGTCCTTATAAAAAGAGAAGATTAGAACACAGACATGTACAGGGGAAAGACCCGGTGAAAACACAAGGAGAAGGTGGCCATCTATCAGCCCAGAAGCGAGGACTCAGATGAAATCAACCCTGCTTACACTTTATTCTTAGACTGCCAACCTCCAGAATGCAAGGAACAAATTCCTGTTGCTTTATCCATCCAGTCTGTGGAGATTTGCTATGGCAGCCCTAGCAAACTAATGAAGGGACCAAAAGGTAGGAAACCTAACATAACCAGAAAATTTAATGAAGAAGTGTGTAAAATTTAATAAGGAAGAGATTCTGGCAAAAAGTGCCACCAGGGACCCCCATATTAGAAACTGGCTCCAGGCAAGAGCTCAGATACTGGGTCTGGGCCAAAGATTAGAACATGACTAATAGCAGAATTAGCTAGATGCCGAGCTGCTGCCCTAAAGCTCCCCAGACATCCTCTGCTAAGAAAGGGACTGGAGCACGGTAGAGCCAGAGATGTCTGCAGAGGACCAGGAAACACATGCATGTGTAACTGAGAGTCAGGAAGGTAGGAAGTCACCTCATCTGTCAATATCAGATGCATGAAGGCCACATTAACTTAAACTGTTCCCAAATTAAACCTCAAAATATGTTAAGCCATACCTAGGTCTCTACAGCTGCATTTTGTCTATAATCTTGCTTATTTCAGCAATAAATGGCTCAAAAAAATGGCAAGATGTTCCTAAAAATAATAAGATCCTGAAATCTCTAAGTCATGTAGGATTCCATTACCTACTTAGAACTTCCTTGTCATATACTAATCTACTTTAAATAGACACTAACTTTTTAGTCATTCACTTAGAATTTATTACCTTTTTATTAAATATTATCTTTAATGTCAGGTATGTCTAGATCTGGGTAATATGCAGCATGTTAAATGGAGAGAATCCACAGAAGTTTTAATCCCACCATATACACCTACTGCATTTAGTATCAATGGAACTCAAAAAAGAAGATCACTTAATGAGATCATTGCTTTGCATTCTTCATTAACAACGCATATCAGACACACACACACACACACACACACACACACACACACACACAATACCAAAATAGCTCAAATGAGCACACGTTAACTAAAAGTTAATTAGTGGTATTATAAGCTGTCATGATTTCAAAAATAATAAAAAGCACATAGTGTGGGGCAATTGGCAGTTGAAAACATTTTGAATGTAACGGCTTTCAGTTATCTGAACTCAGCTGCAATAAGGACAGCAGGAAGGAGCGCTAAAGCACACCTTCCCTCACTCTCTGAGCATATCCATCTTTACAGATGACTCACAGCATGCAAAACTGCTATTTGTCACAGGGCTGAGGGTGAGACTCAATAGAAAAAGTCCCATTTGCCAAAAAGTGCTCTCCATTCCAGATTAATGAAATCTAAAAGTGATGATCATTATAACAATCAAAAGCATGGAGGACCTTGCCACTGTTTGAGGATTTCTAAGTTAGGAAAGAATAAGAGAATTTTAAAAAAATATTTTATTCACAGAGAGGAAAGGAGAGGGACAGAGAGAAACATTGATGAGAGAGAAACATCAGTCAGCTGCCTCCTGCACACCTCCTAATGGGGATGTGCACACAACCAAGGTACATGCTCTTCACCAGAATCGAACCTGGGGCCTTGCAATCTGCAGGCCAACGTTCTATCCACTGAGCCAAACTGGTTAGGGCAAGAGAATTTTTTTGTTTAAGTTTTATAGTTCAAATGATGGTTTTAAGTTATCAGGTAGGAAATTGCCTATTAGTCCTTAGCAATCAAGGAAATGATAGCTATGTATTCTTCATGGTGTAACTCATCTCCATGTTTTCCTTTTGTCTTTAGCGAAGGGAACAATGTAGATTTTTTTTCTTTTTAAAAAAATATATTTTATTGATTTTTTACAGAGGAAGAGAGAGGGATAGAGAGTTAGAAACATCAATGAGAGAGAAACATCGACCAGCTGCCTCTTGCACACCCCCTACTGGGGATGTGCCCACAACCAAGGTACATGCCCTTGACCAGAATCGAACCCAGGACCCTTCAGTCCCCAGGCTGATGCTCTCTCCACTGAGCCAAACCAGTTTCGGTGTAGATTTTTTTCTAATATCATTCATACTATGCCAATCAGCATAATGTTAACTTTGTGATGCATTAAAGAAAATCATGACATCATCTGGTGAGGGCAGTTTTGCACTTACTATTAAGTAATTAATACCCATATTAATTTATGGGTAACTGGGACTACAGTGGGAATGACCAGGCTCCTGGATTTATGCCAGAAGATGGAACTGGTAGCTGTCTTCCTAATGCAGGCATAAGTAAGGTGAGAAACTTGAATAGAGATTTTAAGATACTGGTAGAGTGCTTTTATATGCTAATGGTATTTTAAATGCCAAAGAAAGAAAAAATTTGAAGAGTACACCTTTTTATTATTGTTAACTCCAAGTCCAAATAAGATTACTTAGACTTTCTTTTATTACTCTCCAGAGTATGCCAAACCTCTGCAGAAATATTACTAGCTTCTAGCTACAGAGGAATTATACATTTTCCTCAAGTAGTCATTGTTATTTAAAGAAAAAACATGCCAGAGAGTGAGGGTTTTATGTATGCATAAAAGAATAATTGTATCCCTTAAAGATTTTTTAAGGAAAGCTATAATATGAATGTTTCAGCATAATTTTTATAAATATGAATTAGAGAGTCCTATGGATGAATTAAATATTCAAGCTTGCTATATAATATGTACAACTTAAAAAATAAAAGAAAAACTAGCACTTTTCTACTTGCTTCAAAATATTTAACTGCTTCCTATAATCTTTTGGCCTTTGAGAGTGTTATTTTTAGGTAGGTAAGAAAATAGAAATGACCACAAGGAAATCAACCCCTCTAAAATCACTTCTTAGCTCTTCTAGTTAGAAGTCTCTAAAACAAAATCTAAACCAGATTTATTTCCAGAATTTTTAAGGTTTCTACACACTTAGGTCAAATAAAAATTTAAAACAACAAAACAGGAACTTTTATAGTCCCTGGCAAGCTCTAAGGCCAGAGTACCACCAATATAGTCAACTAGAGGTACAGTGCATGAAATTCATGCATGGGTTGGGTCTCTAGGCTTGGTCAGCAATCAGGGCCGATCTGTGGGGGCTACCAGCAGGGCAATGGGGGGCCCTCCTGGCCCTTAACTTGGCTGGCCTGAGTTAAGGGCCAAGGGCAGCTCCTGCATTGAGCATCTGACTCCTGGTGGTCAGTGAGCATCATAGCAAATGGTCGTTCCACCAGCCATTCCACCATTTGGTCTATTTGCATGTAGGCTTTTATTATATAGGACTATTTGCATATTAAGCTTTTATGATAAAGGATTAGTTTTATTTCCATAGAATCAACTGAGTTCTATAAAAACTAAGTGCCTATTGTGTGACGACACTAAAGTAAATACTGGTACCTGGAACCCCAGAAATTTCATTCTTTGAAAAATAAAAATGCAGGCGACAAAATCTACATATACTCCTGCCTACCATCCAGTTTAAATCAAGGCAATACATACCATTTGTAAAATGAATTTTTAAGTCATGATAGAGTTAGAAATCATGAATTAAATAATGAATTAAAGCTCTACAAACAGAAAAACTAAAAATATGACTTTTATTTTTGGATTTATTAATTTATTAATTCACTGTTTACCAAATATGTATTAAATATACATTTGTGCCAGATATTCTGCCAATCACTTTATATAACTTATTACAGCAATGTTCAAAAAAATTTTATGATAAAGATATTATGATATACTAAAGGCCCGATGCACAAAATTCATGCACAGGGGGGAAGGGTGTCCCTCAGCCCATCCTGCACCCTCTCCAATCTGGGACCCCTTGTGAAATGTCCAATTGCTGGTTTAGGCCCGATCCCAGGAATCCCTCAACTGCCCTCCCCTGCTGGCCTGATGGCCCCCAATTATCCTCCCCTCCCATCCTGGTCACCACTAACTGCCCTCTCCTGTGGCCCTGATAAGCCAATTGTGTAGGATGTTAAAACAGGGCGAGTTAAGGGACCTAAGCTACCAACAACGAACTGTCAATCCTTTGGCATGAGCTCATGTGTTGGATCAATATTCAGATTCATATGTCAGATATCATGCATCCATTTTCTTACCATCATACTGCCTCTGGTCTGCAACATCTGAGGATGATAAAAAGCATATTTTCTTCTTTGTGCCCCTCACTAACCCTCCACCAGCTCTATGCCATATGTAGGGGTCCTTTGGGGTAGTTACACCTAGTTTACTAAAAAGATTTGAGACTGTTGTATTACAAAGCCAAGGACCTTTCTGATAAATGTGCTATTTTGCCTCTCATGCATGTGGTAACATGTGGTATGATACTTTCCCAGGTCAGTCTTAACCTTGTTGAGCAAAGAGCAACCATTATTTGCTCAAATGTGACCATTCTTCTCATTTCACCCATTTGGTAAACAGGATTCATTGCAATCTGCTGAGTTTGGAGGGTCCAGCTTATAAATTATAGATATACTAGTGGCCCAGCACGTGATATCGCACTCAGTAGAGCACCCGCCACTTCCACAAGAGCCAACAGGAGGGAGCTGGGCTGCTTCCACGGGAGCCACACCACTTCTGTGGGAGACAGTAGTGAGCTGCCACCACCCATGGGAGCAGGAAGAGCGCCACGCCAATTCAGGAAGCTGGAGGGAGCCATTGCCATCACCTGAGAGTGCAGGTGGGGAGCAGGGGAGACCTGGAGGTGCTCCATGCATGTGCAGCCTGTTGAACGGTCATTACTGTGATGCTGTAATGCTGTAATGGACAATTTGCATATTATCTCTCTCTCTCTCTCTCTCTCTCTCTCTCTCTCTCTCTATATATATATATATATATATATATATATGTATATATATCCCTCAGCCCAGCCTGCACCCTCTCCAATCTGGGACCCCTTGATCTGCGATTGGGCCTAAACAGGTATTCGGACATCCTTCTCACAATACAGGACTGTTAGCTCCCAACTGCTCACCTGCCTGCCTTCCTAACCACTTCTGCCAGTCTGATCACTCCTTAACCACTCCCCTGCCAGCCTGATTGATGCCTAACTGCTCCCCTGCCAGCCTGTTTTCCCCTAACTGCCCTCCACTGTAGCCCTGGTCACCCCTAAGTGCCCTCTCCTGAAAGCCTGGTCCCTCCCAACTGCCCTCCCTTGAGGTTCCAGCCCTACCCTGCCGACCATCTTGTGGTGGCCATCTTGTGTCCACATGGGGGCAGGATCTTTGACCATATGGGGGCAGCCATCTTGTGTGTTGGAGTGATGGTCAATCTGCATATTACTCTTTTATTAGATAATATAGAGGCCTGGTACATGGGTGGGAGCCAGCTGGTTTGCCCTGAAGGATGTCCCAGATCAGGGTGGGGCATTGGGTGGCCTGGATGAGGGGCCTGTGGTGGTTTGCAGGCCAGCCACACCCCCTGGTGATCCAAGCAGAGGCCCTGGTATCTGGGATTTATCTATATTCTACAATTGAAATTTTGTAGCCTGGAGCAAAGCCAAGCCTTCTGCTTGCTCCAAGGTGGTAGCCATTTCTGTTGGGACTTATATATCTCCTATAATTGAAACTTTGTAGCCTTAAACTGGCCAGGGTGTATGGAAAGGTTGGCTTCCTCCATTGCTGGGGGCAACCCTAGCCTCCTGCTCTTTCTAGCTCCATGGCTGCCACCATTTATGTTTGGATTTATGTATCTTCTATCATTGAAACTTTGTAACCTTAAGCAGAGGCCTAGGCCAGCAAGGGCAGGTGGAAAGCTTGGCTTCCTCCATTGCGGGGGAAACCTAAGCCTCCCTCCTGCACTCTGTGGCTGTAGTCATCTTGGATGGGTTTATTTGCATATTTGCTCCTGATTGGGTGGTGGGCATGGCTGGTGGGTGTAGCGAAGTAATGGTTAATTTGCATATTACTCTTTTATTAGATAGGATAATGAGAACACTAGTCCTGTGTTGTATTCTATTACTAAACTCTACTTCCCTGCATAAGCTAGCTTGGGTTCTTAAAAATGTTACTAAATACCTGACCCCATGGCTCCCGTGCTGGAACCTGGCAAGCAAGGAAAGGGTAGCCCTTTAAGCTCCAAGAAATTGTACTTGTTGAAAATATTCCCATTTTGTAGGAAGTGGACATCATACTTCTAGAAAACTCTGCTTGGTATGAGAGGTATAAATTTGATGTCCCCATCTTTCATTCAAATGGCAAATTTCTGATGATATATCAGGTAAACATCTCAAAACTTGAAAAAACAGCTCTAGGCACTTGAACAGGCTGATGAAAGCCCTTGTGATCGTATAAAATGCCAAAAGGTAAACAGTTCTCACATTAGTAGTTCCCTCAATCAGAAGAGTATTGTTAACATTTTTTTGGCACCCAACAAAGATGGTGGTTAATTTGCATACTCAGGAGCCTAGCAGCCTGGGTCACAGGAACTTTCTCAGCACGCAGATCACTCTGAGGTAGGCTGCATGTGGGCCCTGAGCAACCTGCAAAGGGCCTGAGCCAGGGGGATCCTAGGCAGGGTCCAGCCTGCGATCAGAGTCAAGGGGGCCCCTGCCCAGGCCCCAAACCTCAGCCAGAGGCTTGGCTGATTGCCATCTGATTGCCATCAGAGGCAATCAGCGATCGGTGTGAACTACAAACACCTTTTCTGATCTCTCATTGGCTAAGCTCCCTGTATGCCACTGGTAATGTTCTTAGTAACTTGGGAATAAGAATCCAAAAAGGTGACTAGGTTTTTCCACCACACTCCTGGAGAAAAAAAATGAAGGTCTGCTACTAGAGGGCTAAGAAATGTCATATCCTTCCCTAGCTGGTTTTGCTCAGTGGATAGAGCTCTGGCCTGCTGACCACAGGGTCCGGGTTTGATTCTGATCAAGGGCATGTACCTAGGCTTCAGGTTCCTCCCTGGCTGGGGCCCAGGTCAGGGCTCATGCAAGAGGCAACCAATCAAAGTGTCCCTCTCACATTGATGTTTCTGTCTCTCCCTCTCTCTTCCACACTTTAAAAATCAATGGAAACATAACCTCAGGTGAGGAGAAAGAAAGAAAGAAAGAAAGAAAGAAAGAAAGAAAGAAAGAAAGAAAGAAAGAAAGAAAGAAAGAAAGAAAGGAAGGAAGAGTCATATTCTATGAAAGACACATCTTGAAAATGCCTAAAGAAAGATGTCATTTTTTTATGGTGAAGGGACTGGAGACTGTGTTGATGAAAACACCTTGGTGGCTGCAGTGGCTGGCAATGGCTGCGGCAGCCAGGTGATAGGGCTGGTGCCTTCCCCTGATCAGCCCAGTTGCCTCCCACAGAGAGAGGCCAGACTCTAGCCTCAGCTGTCAGTAGGGCATCCCCTGAGGCTGGGCTGAGGGACACCCGCCTAGTGCAAGAATTTTGTGCACTGGGTCCCTAGAGTGTGTGTGTGTGCGTGTGCGTGTGCGTGTGCGTGTGTGTGTGTATTTAAAAGTAAATTTCTGACAAATAAAAGTTGTCTACTCCAGAATCTTGATAGAAACAAAAACAAAAGTCTTCTACTAAAAATTCCCAAAGCCTTGTCATAAAAAAGTTTAAGCTATAAATTTTATTTTTTTATATATATTCCTATAGGTGCCTGACAGAGCAAGTATATTCAATTGAGGCTTCATAGTAGAATTCCCAGATAAAACATAGCATAATATACAAATATATTTTTAATGAAAATATAAATGTAATGGTTCTTTTAGTACTTTTTAAACATTTTTTGATATCTTATCTCATTTAGGGTATTAGTCTTCCTGACACTATTATTAAAATTATGGATATATAGATATTCATTAGAAATTTGATCTTAAGGGAAATTTAATCTGCATGCCTTATTTTGACCCTTACTACAGTTCAAATCTTATCAAGAAAGTTCTAATGTAATGTACAAAATGATCCCCAAATTTTCAATCCTTTCCTTTTTATAGGAAAAGGAGACTTTGTAGACATAATTAGTTACAGACCTCAAGAAAAGGCAATTACCCATCATGGTCCATGTTTAGCCAATATAATCATATGAGCCCTTAAAACTGTATTCATATGGAGTCTGAGAGATGCCGCAGAAAGAGAAGTCAGAGAGATTCAAACTGTGAGAAGGACATTTCTGCTGTTCCTGAAAGGAGCCACATGCAAGGAATGAGAAGTAACCCAGAGAGCCTGTGGGAGCAAAAACTAGCCCCTTTCTGATAGCCAGCAAGGAGAGAGGGGCTTTCGTACTCTAACCTCAAGGACATAAATTTGGTCAACAACTTGGATGAGGTTAAAAGTGGAATTTTCATCAGCACGTACAGATAAGACCCAGCCAAGACAACACAGTAATTTTGGCCTTGTTGTGTCTTGAGCAGAGAGTCCAGCTTAGCCACACTGAGCCCAGAGTCCTGACCCTTAATCCTCTGGGATAATGTGTGTGTGGTTTTAATTGAAAACTCATATTCTCACAAGTTCACAACTCTTGCCCGTTGGGAAGCCCTGTTTGCTGTAAGGGAGCCTATCCTTCCCCTTGCCTCTAGGAAACTGGCTTTCACAACAGACAATAGATCATTTTAAACCCAGTCTTTCCTTCATGGCTACAGTAACTTCCAGAATGGCTTTCTCCCCCGCCCCTCTTTCCTTTCTATTGCACCAATTCTTTTGAGGAGAAGGTCAGAGTTAGAATAGCAGTTTCTGTTCTCGCCTTTTGGGACATGAGGTAATCAGTAACACAAGTCAAGAACTTGTTTTACTCTGATCCCAGCCAACGGAGGCTTCCAGCAGATGGCCAGAAAGCCCCTCATTTTGCCTCTGAGCCAGTTCCATAACTTGTGTCAGGAACACATCATCCTTTTCCTCCATCTGTTCGTCTGTCACCTTCAAATGTGAGATTTATAAAGAAGCAGCATGTGTATTTGACTCGGACATGATAATGATGTTACTTCAGCACTCCTTCCCTTTTACCTTTTCAAAAAGGGTTCCTATGTTGAAGTCTTTTTAGCACTGAGTCATAGAGACTTAGATTTCATTAGCTCATTAATCCCACAAACCTGATTGTGGACCTCAGTCTATCTTATACCAAGTTATACATGCTGCTCTCTTCTTTTTTAAAAAAAATATATTTTATTGGCCGAAACTGGTTTGGCTCAGTGGATAGAGTGTTGGCCTGTGGACTGAAAGGTCCCAGGTTCGATTCCGATCAAGGACATGTACCTTGGTTGTGGGCACAACCCCAGTGGGGGGTGTGCAAGAGGCAGCTGATAGATGTTTCTCTCACATCGATGTTTCTAACTTTCTATCTTTCTCCCTTCCTCTTTGTAAAAAAAAAATCAATAAAATATGTATATTTTTAAAAATATATTTTTAAAATCATTGATTGAGAAACATCGATAAGCTGCCTCTTGCACACCCCCCACTGGGGATGTACCCGAAACCAAGGTACATGCCCTTGATCAGAATCTAACCTGGGACCTTTCAGTCTGCAGGCGGACACTCTATCCACTAAGCCAAACCGGTTTCAGCTACTGGTCTCTTCTAAAAGGCTCTATTATAAATCAGACTTACAAAGAACAAATCTTATCCAGCACCAAGCTGGAGCCACCCTCAATGCTAAATCAAATCTGAATGCCCTAACCAGTGGTCGGCAAACTCATTAGTCAACAGAGCCAAATATCAACAGTACAATTGAAATTTCTTTTTCTTTTGAGAGCCAAATTTTTTAAACTTAAACTTCTAATGTCACTTCTTCAAAATAGATTTGCCCAGGCCGTGGTATTTTGTGGAGGAGCCACATTCAATGGGCCAAAGAGCTGCATGTGGCTTGCAAGCCGAGGTTTGCCAACCACTGCCCAAAGCTATCAGAATCACATTCCTAAAATTGCTTCCACGACCAGATCTGAAATATCATGGCTGATATGTACACATAAGGAACTGCTTGACATTGAAATTGGGACTTAAAAGAACTGTTGGCCCATAAAGGAACTCACTACAGACTGATTCATTTGCCTCTCAGCATAACCATTATGGCTTGTCTCAGTTTTGGTTCTTACAAGAGTATTTCTTGGATCACATGATCTCACACATCTAGAGGAAATAATGAACAACATAAACTGATGAACTAAAACAGACCCAGAAGAAAGAGAAGCAGAGATCAGATTCTCAAACCTCAGAGGGAAAGTAGGGGAGGATAGGGGTAAGGGGGAGAGATCAACCAAAGGACTGGTGTGCATGCATATGGGCCTAACTAGTGGCCATGGACAACAGGGGGATAGAGGCATATGTGGGGAGGGGTTTGGAATGGGAATGGGTGGATGAGAACAATTATGTGATACCATAATCAATAAAATTAAAATAAATAAATAGATAAATAAAATAAATCCAAAAAATAAATAAAATAAAATAAAATTGCTTCCACTCTACAGTTTATTAGGAGTGACCAGCACTAACAATGACTGTTACAAACTTTACAGTACTTAGTTTGTGGTCCTTTAGATTTTTATCCCTTTCTAGCTATATAGCTACAAAGATTATATCACCACTTCTATTCTTCAGTACAGTTCTGTCTAATAAATCTTTAAATGTAGGTTTATTTATAATAACCAGTTTTAACAAGCCAGGAATTATCTGCTAAAAAGATACCTAGTCAGTATATCGCAGCTCCTTGGAGACCTTCATTTATCTTCCAGCTGCTAAATTCCACCAGCAAATTCACAAATTTCTTGCGTTGAGTGAAATGGAAAAACAGAGCTATAGTCTCACTTTTCTTCCAGCTCCCAATTAAAATCAAAACCACTGCTCTCCTTTGAGGTTCAGAATCTGTCTTTCCTTTAAAAGAATCCTTTCTCAAGAGCCAAAGGTTCCACTCCCTCTCTCACTTCATTACAATTTGACCTCTGATGCCTCCTACTTCCTCATCACTATCTAACCTAGATCTATACTCTCAGTATGGAAAAAGTCAAGGCTTGTTTTATATTGTTTCATTTTTGTTTTGTTGATGTTGTTTTCATGCGAGAGGCTCCTTACCATGAAGATGAGTGAATATTTAAAAAGTATACTGGCATTAGAAGAGTATATGCATGTCTCCATTATCAGTTACAGCCCCAATGCATTCAGGGATCCAGCATATATTAGAATATGTCTTCCTGGTATTGGTTCCTGCTCTCGTGATTTGTGTGTCTATTTTCACCAGCTCCAATTGCCTATTTCCTTTGTGAATGCATTCCAACAACTCCTTAGGACCTCAGTGACATTAAATATTACCAACTTATGCAATCACCTCACATTTATTACCCACATGCTGAAAATTGGTACATGATAGACCTCTGAGATCATGGATTTTATTCCTTAGCCTCTCCTAAGTAATTTATGATTACTACTAGACAGTATTCCAGTCGTACCATTTTCAGGCAAAAAACAAATGCGTTCTCCTTGGTTCTTATGAAGTAAGCTAATTTCATAGTTAAGGGTTCAGGCTTTTGATGCTATGACTCAGACTTCCTTTTCCAGTACCACTTGTAATATTTGAATTCACTTGAAAATACTCCCTTTCAGTACTTCATTTTTCTGTTCAAAATCACTTTGCTAAGTTCTCTAAGAGTCTGGGAAACCCTCTTCCAAAAATATAATTTATCTCCTTATAAGTTAGTAGCAACAACTAACATCCAGCAGATTAGGCGGGGTAAGGGCAGGCTGTCTGTTACATCCCATACTCAATGAGCACCTCCCTCAGTGGATCACAGATCTACAGCCCTCAGCAGGGAGTCCACAACCAACAAGCACTACTTTCTAAGAACACTGTTGGATTCTTGGAATCAATGGGACTCAGGGAATGTTATTACACTGACACATTGTTTTTCCCAGAAATCTATTGTTTCCTATAACAGAACATGCTTATTGATTTTAGAAATCCAGTAGAGCTGTTTGTTCTGCTACTCTCCTCCTTACCTCACTTCTCAAAACTATCTATCTGTGTGACTTTGTTTTGATTTCCAAATGTTCTTTCATCCTTACTTCGCACAGCATGAATCTGCCCTAGTGTCAACCTTGATGCAACAAGTCCCACGTGTATTAGGAAGTTATAGAGCTGTTATCTTTATTCCTGAGTCATGAGTTTCCATTCTCAGAATAGATTTTTATAGATTTTTATAAATTCAATTTTCTTAGACTCTTGTACTGTTTCTTCTTTCTCTTGTGCTTACTCCATTATATGAGATGAGTCATGTTTGGCAAAATGAACCCTCACCCTAGTATCAAAACTACATGCACTTGATATTTTCTACAAATGTGACTCTGGGCATTTCAAGACTATTTTGAGCATCTATTTCTCCTCTAAACATAAGAATAACTATTTGTATAACTTAGAGCAATTGTAAGCTAAAATAACATAATAGGTATGATTTTTAAACTATAACACACTATAAAAATGCTTGACAGTCATAATTTAGCAACCATTCATTCATTCATTCATTCGTACATTCGTGTATTAAAAAATATATTAAACTCTATGTAGTTCCCTTTCACTCCAGTCTAAGCAGGTATTGAGGAACTTGAAACTTCCTTGTCTTAGAGATTTTGTGCACCAAACCCAAAACTATTGGAAGACAGTGCTTTTTCCTATTTTAGTTAGCTCATCTTATTAAAAATATTATGTTTTCAAAGAGCATGAAAATAAAAGAAGATATTTTTCACAGATGAAAATAAGTTTTAAACACAGGATAAATTCCATTCTTATGTACTTTAGGGCAGTAGATAGGCTTGTTGGTAACTCTGAAGAAATGCTTGTGCTAAGCTTCTAAAGAATCAGCACCCAGTCCAGCTGGTGTGGCTCAGTGGTTGAGTGTGGACCTATGAATCAGGAGGTCATAGTTGGATTCTGGCCAGAGCATATACCCAGACTGCAGTCTTTATCCCCAATGCAGGGCGTGCAGGAGGCAGCTGATTGATGATGTTGCTTTCTTATCATGTTTCTATCTCCCTCTCCCTTCTTTTCTCTCTAAAAATAAATAAAAACATATTTTTAAAAAATAATTAGCACCCAAAGAGTACCCAATGCATACTCACTAAGGAGTACTGTAATCATTAATTTTATGTGTCAACTTGATTGGCCTAAGAGATACTCAGATATCTGGTAAAATATTACTTCCATGTGTGTCTGTGAGGGTGTTTCCAGAAGACATTAGCATATGATTTGGTAATAAACTGAGTAAATCATATCCAACCTCACCAATGTACATGGCATTATCCAATCCATTGGAGGCCCAAATGAGAAATAAGGAAAAGGAAAAGGAAAGGTGAATTCTCTCTCTTTTGGGCTTTGACATCTATCTCTCCTGCCTTTGCACATGGGACCTCCTGGTTGTCAGGGCTTCATTCTAGGTCTGAATTACACCTCTCACTTTCCCAGTTCTCTAGCTTGTAAATGTCAGATGGTGGGACTTCTCAGCTTCTATAACCACTTGAACCAATTCCCATGATAAATCTACTCTTATATACTGTATATTTCTTGATAGATCTTATTTGTTCTGCTTCACTAGAGAACCCTGAATAATAAGGAGAATCAATCTTTTATAAGCATCAGAAGAGCCTCTGTTGGGTGAATCAGTGAGCATTATACCTTAATTAGCACTTAAAGGTTGAAAATATATGGGCTTTTGATGATTAACATATATGTAACAAAAACATAGCATACATCCTATAACACTAGATTTGTTTCTTTGGCTGCCTAAGTCCTCATCATAGGTTATGGCTATCAATTAAAATGATATTATCTGACTGCTTTTGAGAATCACCCTTCCTAGGTTCTACAATGAACTTCAGAGTTAATTTCCTGTTTGATGGACTTTTGGGCTCCCGATTATTTTATTTATTTATTTATTTATTTATCTTTATTTACGACTTCTAGTTAATTTTTAAACAAATATACTTTTCACAACCATCTGATAGGATATTGTATTGCCATGTGAAAATTACCCTTCTGAAAACTAGAGGTAAGAAATGCTGAAGATAGTTTCTAAATTGAAAAGAGAAGTGGAATTCAGAGCTGGGAAAACAGAAATGATGCCAAGTTTTCTTAGAAGTGGTGGTCGTGGTAGCGGTTATGTGGTGTACATGTACATATCAGTAAATACATCTAAGTGTACATAGATGACATAAAAAATAAATATTTTCTAAAATTATGCGAATTAGTTTCTCTGAATAGAAAGGTTATGTTTAAATTCTTATATTTTCTATATTTTTCCATATTTCTAACTTTGAACTATAAGCATGTATCCTATATAATAAAAGCCTAATATGCTAAGTGTCTGGTTATCTGTTCAATCAACCAAAACATAATATACCAATGATATGCTGAGGCCACTCAACCGCTCTTTATGGCATGCACTGACCACCAGGGGGCAGACAGTAGAGTGGTCGACCAGTTGCTATGATGTGCACTGACCAGCAGGAGGCAGATGCTCTGACCAGTAGGTTGGCTTGCTGCTGGGGTCTGGCTGATCAGGACTGAGCAAGATGGGCCAGACACACCCTAGAGCCCTCCCATATCCCCTTCCCAGTTGGCCAACCTTCTGTGTTCTTCCCTGGCTCCAATTGTGCACCAATGGGGTCCCTCGGCTTGGCCTGCACCCTATTGCAATCCAGGACCCCTTGGGTGATATTGAGAGCTGGTTTCGGCCTGAACCCACAGGCCAGGCTGAGGGACCCCACTGATGCACAAATTCATGCACCGGGCCTCTTATAATCAACTAGAAAAATAAATGTGATTTTTAGTGATTCCTTTCTGACATTTTCTTATATTATCTCCCACCAATTGTCAGAGAACAGTGAGATGCCAAATACCAGGAAATTAACAGCAATTATCGCCAGCTGGCTAGCTGCTAGGAGTAGTCACTGGACTGTAATTCGCCCAGCATGAGATAGAAAACCTTGAAGGAATAACATCAATGATTAATCAAACTTGAAAAATTAACTTCCTGGGATAGAATATATCAAGATGGCTTAGTCACTGGGCCATGGGCATCATTCCCAAAAGTCCCATGCTAATGATTTCAGCAGCATCAGCCCTTTAAAAGAGATCGCTGGTAATCCACTCTATAAATTGGGTTCTTCATGTGTTTGAGGGAATGTCTAAAATTCAAACCATGAAATATAGAAGCTGACAATACTTATACATAAAGTACTTTTTATTTGCTAGTAATCTAGAATTTGCTAGTAATTCAAGTGAATAAAGGTCAGCCCTGGATTGCATACTGACTTTTCAAAGAGAACGTATGCTTCTTCGTTTTAAATTCCTGCAATCCAAGTAGGCAGGCCAAAATACATGTTAATTGACTTCAGGAGACCATATGTATTCATTTTGAGATTTTGAGAAGATACAATAATAGCACCTTCTTCCCAATTCAAATTCTGACCAAGTTAAAACAGACAGGAGGTTAAGGCAGATAAAAGACCAAAATTAGGGAGCTATCTGCGGTAAAGGAGGCTTACTTCTATCAACCCAGAATGGAACAGATTTACAGATTTACTAACTTTATTAGAAGTGACCCCAGTGCTGGCCTCACCATGGGGGCAGAAGCTGCCACCACTTAATTGTTAGATGGAGAAGCAGAGCAGAATGTGCTCTCTTTGGGCAGAGTTATATTACAGCGGTGGTTCTCAAAGTGAGGTACCTAGACCCGCATCATCAGCATTTTCCTTTTCAAGGGCTCTACTATAATAACTCACTCCACATTTGTGGGGAGCCTTGAGAGAAGGGGAGTATCAAAGAGGCTAAGATGCTTCACTACTAGAACCCCTCCACATACAAGGAATTACCAAGAAGAGAGAAGAAGCATTTCCCTGTCATCTTCTTTAGCTATCGGTTCTCTTAATCTGTTCATTTTAAACATTAAGATTATGTTCCCTTTGATGGTGATTAAAAGAGAAACATGACAATTTATTTCTTTTTTTCATGAGGCCACTTCTTCCCTTACCAACTTTTACTTCTTTTAGTACCTCCCTGGGATCATTGGTGAATAGTGCAGATTCTGTTTCTAAAATGACATAAAATACTAATTAATTAAATTGGTTGAGAAAATTTTGGAACTATGAACTGACCCACTCCAAAATGAAAAGTTTAGAGCTAATACTAACAAATATGAAAATGCACAGGGCTATTTGCAGACTACTTTTTATGACAAGGAATAAAAACCATATTCATTTGTAGCTCCAGACATTTTTTAAAACTTAACTCAGAGAACTTATCTAAAACTCCCACAAACTTACAAATTAAACTTAAAAAATCTATTTGTAAAATTTTATATAATGAATTACTTGCCTGACAGCTACTCTTCTTTATTTAATCAGATAAATGATAATTTTAACATTTATTCATGTAAATGGTAAAATTGTAAAACTTGGAATTATTATAGAACTATATAAAACTGCACACTGTCCAAACAGAAGGCACAGGACCACCTCAAGTTGAATCAGATCATTTTCTCCTGGTGTACAAACCAGATAATTGCCATGGAGGACTGGTCATTTCGAATTCCATTAAGAATTAACTCCAAGGTCATTTTATACCTAAAGGCAACAGTGCACTCTAACTTCTATTTCCCATTTCAAATTACATCCATTCATATGTGCATAAATTCTCTCAGAGTCTACAAAAAGGATCAAATGTCAAATTGGGATAGTCTAATAATAATAGCAGAGATTCAAAAAACCTGAAAGAAATTTCCTCTTATTTTTATATTCCATGGAAGAAATTAAAATACAAAGATTAAATCCTGGTATAAATTAAAGACATCAAAATGCAAAATCAAATTGAACCATCTTGTTCTTTATAAATAAAAAGCCGAAAGAAATAAAATTCTTCCCAAATGTCTTATCATGCTGGGTCTCAGCTAGAGAGGGTTACTGATGCTCCTATAGAAATGGGACTTTTTAACAGCCATGGATTACAAGTCTTTCAAAGAAGTGGTGTAGCCCCTTTAGGACCTTAAAACATACATTTATCTCTCAATGGGCCATTTTTAAATTACTAATGAAATAACAGAAGGAAATCATGCAATATGCACATTGATAGCTGAGAGGCTCTCTAGAGAAGAAAATAAAACAAAACACTTTTAGATAAAACATACTTTTGAACACATTGTTAAATTTATAGGAACTGAGAGAAATCTCAAATTTGCAACCTCTTTGTACTAACAAAACAAAATAAAACTCATGATCTGAAACCCGAATAGAGAGAGGTTATTGATAAGTGAAGGTGAAAGGGAGGATTGCCCATATTATTCTCCAAACACAGCATTAAACTTTGGATCTATGGTTAGATGGGGGAGCTAAAATTGAGAAACCTGCGTTACATCTGGGACCTACTTCCAGTAAAACAAATGCAATTTCCTTTTTTCTTACAGAGAAGAGTTTTAATTTTCACCTGTTAAAATCAATCACATAGGAGCTCATTACGGAATATGAGCAAAACCAGAAAAAAATCAGTAAAATTACAAATTTAGACCTACAGAGACATCATTATTTTGTTTGTTTTCAAATACATATTTATTTTAATCATCAATTATTGCATAACAACAATCCCAAATGTTTTTGGCTTGATATAAACCATTTTTTTTGTAACAATTTTTGTGCATCAGGAATTTGAGAGTCTTAGCTGGCTGGCTCATCTCTGCTCTACTTGGGATCAGTTCCTCTTGCCCCAACAAATGGAATTGTTGGGGTAGGAGGAACTAATTTCAAGATGTCTTCTTTCCTTATATGATTGGTGTCTCCATGCTCCTTGGTTTTTCTTTCTCTCCACCTGGTGTCTCATCCTCCAAGGCCTTCTCACTTAGTTCGGGCTTCCCAAGCATGATAGTTTCAAGTGAATCACACTCCTGGTACATAGATTGGCTTCCAAGTATGGTTGCCATATTCAGTAAATACAAATACAGGATACCCACTTGAATTTCAAGAAAACAAATATTTTTTATTTGGTATAAGATATCCAAAGCATTGGCTGGAACATACTTATGTTTAAAATTACTAACACATTTAATTCCAAGAAGTAGTAAGTGGAACTCTTCCAGAACATTCAAAGGGCTTGCTCAGAATTGAAAGAGTGTCATTTCCACTGTAAAATATTGGGCTCAGCAGTCATAATATCTATCCATCTAGATTTATGAGATGGAGAGATAGACTCATTTCTTAATGAGGTAGTGGCAAAGTCACATTGTATAAAGACATGTGGGATGGGATATATTGTAGTGGCCATCTTCGGAAAATATGGTCTGCCAAAAGAACAAAATTAATATGTGAGAAAAGATTAAGGAAATAGAATGTGGTAATGCTGGCCTTGTAAAATGAGTTTGAAAACTTTTCCTCTTCTTCAAAATTTTTGGAAAAATTTGAAAGGAATTGGTATTAATTATTTAAATAGTTGGTTCACCAGTGAAGCCATTAGGTCCTAGAATTTTGTTTGTTGTGAGGCTTTTGATTACTGATTCAATCTGCTTGCTCATTATTGGTCTGTTCAGATTTTCAATTTCTTAATGGTTTAGTCTTGATAGGTTGTGTATTTCTAAGAATGTATCCATTACTTTGAATTATCCACTTTGTTGGTTTATAATTATTTATGCTACTCTATGATCCCTGTATTTCTGTAGTATCAGTTGTAGTGTTTCATCTTTCACTTCTGATTTTTATCTCCTTGACTCTTTTCTTCAATTTTCTCATTCCTATAAATTAAATCTCTTATTTATTCTATTTTATTTTTCTATCCTCTATTTCATTTACTTCCATTCTATTCTTAGTTACTTCCTTCCTCCTGCTGACCTTAGGCTTAGTTTGTTCTTTTTCTCATTCTCTAGGTGTAAATTAAGGTCATTTACTTGAGAATTTTCTTTATCAATAATTTATCACAATAAAATTCCCTCCTAGAACCACTTTTGTTGCATTCCATAAGTTTTAGTATTTGTGTTTTCATTTTTGTTTGTATCATGATATATTTAGATTTCTCTTTTTATTTTTTCTTGGACCAATTAATTGCTTAGGGGAATGTTGTTTAAAATTAGATAAAAATATCACTTGTTAAATTATATTACATGAGGAAATACTTATACATATATATGTAAATATATATACATATCCTACATAATAAAAGAGTAATATGCAAATTACTAATGGTGGAATGACCAGAAATGACCAGTCACTATGATGTGCACTGGTCACTATGATTACCAGAGAGAAGACACTCAATACAGGAACTACCCCCTGGTGATCAGTGTGCTCCCACAAGGGTAGCTCCTCTCAGCCACAAGCCCAGCTGATGGATGCGAGCTTAGCAGCGGTGGCAGGAGCTTCTCTTGCCTCCTTGGCAACTCTAAGAATTGGAGTAGGCCTATGTTGTCAGTCAGATATCTCCCAAGAGTTCCTGGACCGTGAGAGGGTGCAGGCAAGGCTGAATCAAAAGAGATTTTTGGTATTACTACACTAGACCAATCTCACATTTTATTGAATGTAGAAGACCTTGAGGAAGTTGAACTTCCAAAGAAGAAATAAAGAAAATCCTATATAATAAAATGCTAATATGCAAGTCAACTGAATAGGGGAACAACCGATTGTTATGACACTCACTGGCCACCAGGGGGCAGGTGCACAGTGCAGGAGCTGCCCCCTGGTGGTCAGTACCCTCCCACAAGGGGAGTGCTGCTCAGCCAGAAGCCAGGCTCACAGCTGGAGAGTGCAGCAGTGGTGGCAGGAGCCTCTCCCGCCTCCTCTATAGAGCTAAGGATGTCCAACTGCAGGCATAGGCCCATTCCCCATGCCTAAGTTATCATTAGAACATCCCCCGAGGGCTCTTAGACTGTGAGAGGGCACAAGCCAGGCTGAAAGAACTCCCTCCCCACAATGAGTGCACAGATTTTATGCACTGGGCCTCTAGGTTAGTATATAATGGATTAGGAAGACCAGGCAATTAGATGACCTCTTTTATAAACCTAAACTTTGTAAGGAGTTTGTAATAGCTTGTATTGTTCCCAAATATGTATTCCCACTTCCTGTAAGCAAATTATGAATACCATCATTTTTTCATAAAACATGCTGCGTCTCCAGTCAAGGAATATCATATGTCATGTTAATAATGGGATTTGCCACACCACTTGCTCTGACCAATGCATGTGAGCAGAAGTGATATTCACCATGTATCCACAACAGGTTTAATATCCACCACTTTTCTTGGTCATCTCTCTTATTCTTTTTCCCCTGCTATGAGAAAGGCATGTTACAAATAAAAAAAGATCCTTCAGCCTGGATCCTGAAAACAAAAACAAATGTTGAACAGACCCACAGGCAATCTAAAGCAACTAGCATGTTAAAAATATTTTTCTAAACCACTGAGATTGTGGGTTGGTTTCTTATAGCAGCAGACTCAGTATGACATGAATAAACAGAAAACCTGAGCACATTCCCTTAAGGTTTGATAATGGTATGATGTCAAAATCCACATTCTAATGTAGGAACTCTCCTTGTATTTAATTATTCACTCATGAATTCTGGACCTCTGGTATGAACTAACTAAAATCTAATGAGACTAACCTTTGAAAGCAGAATCTGTTCATAGTCTACTCTCCTCCACTCAAATAACCAAGTTTTTCTGATGGCTTTTGGCAATATAATTTTGCCCGGAATAACTTTTATTGAATGAGGAGTGATTAGTTTTCTAAATTCAATAAGCTTGGGACCAGAGCTATATCGGTGTGTTCTATAAAGCATTTAAAAAGTAAGTCACTTAGATTCTTGGCATTCAATTAATTAAATTCTGAATTCTTTTGTGGAAGTCCTTAATAACTCCAAACACAGGTATCCCGCTAGCTGAGTTACAAAAGAAAAAGAGAGAAAAATAAACTTTAGATTTTCATTTATTTAAAATTTAGCAATCAGGCATAAAAATACTTGATAGAAAACTTCAATTTCTTTATGTTTTATGTTTGGTAATATAACCTGCAAAATAATTTAATTTTCTTGAATATCAGCTTCTCTCCAATGCCTGATAATGTGAGGGGGGTCATGTTGAAATTTGGGGCATTTCTATGTTGACACTTCATTACTTTCATATCTTAACTAGCGGCCCAGTTCATGAATTTGTGCACATGGAAAGAAAATCAATTAGAAGAAATATTTTAATATTACTATTACTCTTTCTCTATAATAAAAGTATCAACTAAATTCATGATGGACAATGACAAATCAAAACACATGTGTGCGATTGGTGCCAGTGAGAGTTTTATATGAATTGTGCATGTGTGAGCCAACTTAGCTTCTTATAGATATAGAACAAATTTGCTTAATTAGACCTGCTTACTGATTTAGCTAAACTTTTTCCAGTCCAATGAAGCACCCCAATTTCTCTTTCAGATAATTGTTAGCAACACAGCAGTAAATATCAGAATGAAGCATATTATTATTATAGATCACGCAGGGAGGACAAAGGGTAAAATATTTAACTGTAGCAATGTTTGCACAGTGACAAAACCTGAAGTCGTTTTCAAGGTCCATCATTTCTTACTTCTTTTCAGTCGGGTCAAGTTTCTAAACTTTCTAAATCTCCATTTTCTGACTAATGAAAAGAAACCAGGATTTCACCAAGTCTCCTATGTACCTACTCCAGGATTTCTGTGAGGGTCAAATGAGATGAGGCACTGGAAAATGCCTCACAGATATTTGGTTAAAGTGTAAAATGTTTCCTCCTGCCTATAAAGCAAGTCATGTCCCTGGGCTGAAGAAACTCTAAGGAGGCTAGTCAGCTGCTGGGAGAAGAAGCTGGGCGTTGCTATGGGACATCATTACCCAGCGCCCTCAGTGACCATTTCCGGGCTGGGCTGGGCAGGGCTGTAGCCTGAATTTTGTTCCATGGGGTCTCAGCAGTGTCAGCTACAATTTGGTAGGGTATCACTCCAGAGTGATGATAGGGCTGCATCCCCCTTGGGGGAAGCCAAGTGTTGCTTTGTGGGTGCCAGGTCTGTGGTGCCATTTCTCTGTAAATGGCCAGTGTGCATCATGGTAGCTCCTGCATTGAGCATCTGCCTCCTGGTGGTCAGTGCACATCATAGCAACCAGTCAGACAGACACTTAGAATATTAGCCTTTTATATACAGTAGGTTCGTGCCTTACGTCAGAAATCGTTTCTAAGGTGCTTTGTAATACAATTTTTGCCGTGACTCAGAACCCGCCTACAATAAGCACCTATGTCACTCACATGGAGCACATACACAGCACTAATGAAGTGAAATGATAAAAAAATTTTTTTTAAAGATAACAGTTCCTCACCTTTACTTGTGGTAAGTAAATAATAAAAAACATAAAGTACATATGTGCATACATTGAAATGATGGAACTTTTTTTTATAAATAAATGGGGGCTAGTAATGTAACCACAAAACGATGTATGTTGAGTCTGATGTAACCCAAGGACTGTCTGTATATAGATGCTGTCTTTGGTGTTGTCATGAAGTCCTAATAGGCTATGTTGGAACAATATGGCTAAAGACAACATGAAAAGGGAAATAAACTTGGAAATGAATTTTCAGTGCTTATGTAAGTGTGATCTAGATTTTAATTTAGTGTCGAATTTTTGTGTGTAATTCTAGATCTTTGTGGCAGCAAAATCATATTGTCCATCAGCAGTCCCAGAAAAATACTCAAAGAAGCCTAGTGTGTATAGAGGTGGCTTTATGAAAGTAGAAGCAAGACTGTTTTAGTAAGCTGATGACATTTTTTTCCCAAGGGAACAGTCACAATACTCAAAATACATATCCTTACTAGCTAACCCCAGTGAATTTGAAGAACAAGAACAGCTAGAATGTTAGGGGAGTTGAACTCTTCTTCACACACTTGATATTTATTTATATGGGGCAGGAGCTCCATTCTCATTTTACCTCTTCACTTAGCCCACCCTCACAGAAGGTCTATGAACTGACAAAAACACATTGGCATGTTTAGCCCAGCCACTTGCTAGAGGACACTATAAGTAAACTCATTTGCCCATCAGATATAAGCCACATTTACCTATATCAAATTTATCAGTAATGAAGCTTTTTTTAAAATCTCCTGTTCGCCCCTATTTGTCTTATTTTTTAATTGCTTCAGAATTTGAGTAGGGTAGAGGTGTGATTTTATTGCCATCCCTACTAGTCTCAACAATGAGTACTAAATGATTAACAGAAACAATACAAAATTGCAGAAGAAAGACAAATTATTGTAAATCAGATAAAGATTTGGAGAGTAAGAAAGACATAATTTCAGATTTAAAGATAAATGAAATTTAGAGTTTTAAAGTACAGTTATAAATATTTTTTGGTATATCTCTATTCCCCTGTGTATAATCAGCAAAAGATTTCTAAAACTATATCTTCCTAATGCAATAAAGACAAAAGAGATATGGAAAAGTCAATGAACCAATTCCAGGAAGTGTGACAAACTTGTAATGTAGGTCCTAAAAAGTAAGGTTCCTGGCTTCTTTGTAATACAAAACCATTATGTTTCTTAATAGATTAACAAGGATGTGTTGAAAATGTGCCAGATCCATGCAGATACAGGCATATTCCATTGAACAATGTGACAGTGAAGAGGTATTGAATGAGATCCAATAAGCCATTACTTGCTAACAGCATTTCAAGACACTCAATCTGATTCATTGTAAGTCTTCTGCTAAGTAATTTTTCTTGCAATTTAACTATGAAAACTTAACTTTGTCAGCTACTATGAATGTCATGTTCTTCATATTCTGCCATAAGAGTCAGAATCCTAGTAGTCATTTCAAGAAATGGGAAATGTCAAGATTTTCCAAGTTATCTGTATCGATAATAATATCATACCATTTGGCTTGTATAAGTATATAAGTATGCCAAGTGTGTTTTAATCACAAGTTCAAGCCTATGAGATTCCAAACGTGGTATTTTTTCTTATAAACATTAATCTGAAATTTACAATGATTTCTTTTCTTCAGTGATTGATTTTCATTTACACAAGAAGCTATGATTTACTAAAATTTAATTAATGATATTAAGCTGTAATATTTTTACTACACAAAAAAGTTGATTCACTTAGTAAATGTTTATCATATAATTTTCTTTATAATCAGAAGAAATATGTTCAAGATGCAAGATAAATTTAGTTGTATAATCAGGCAATGCTTAGGATAATTTTTGTCCTACAAATAATTTATATTAAGATAAACTATATACAATGTGTTACTGTTTCATAGGACTAACTCAATATTACATTTAAAAAATTATCACAATGAAATACTATGCATACATAAAACATAAGGATCTCTTACCCTTTTTGATAGCATAGAGGGACCTGGAGAGTACCATGCGAAGTAAAATAAGCCCATCAGAGAAAGACAAGTATCACTTATATGTGGAATTTAATGAACAAAATAAAACTGACGAACAAAATAGGTCCAGAAACATGGAAACTTGGAACAGGGTGACAAATTTCAGAGGGCACAGGAGAAGGGGATGTCCCTATCTCCCTGTTGTTTTTCCTCCTCTATTTCTATTCCCCTCTAGCTACCTAGTAATCTGTGTAGCTGTCCTTATGGACAACACCATAAAGTGGTGGTGCAATACCTACTTTATCATTAAAGCTTGAATATCAGTTTAAAAATAATTTTTAGAAATAAATCCACTGAAGACTCAGATTTATCTGTTTTAGATCATCCTATATAATAAAAGAGTAATATGCAAATTGTCCCCTCAACCAGGTGTTCAACCTGAGTTTGACCAGGATGCAGGGCTAGCCTGTCAACCTCCTGTGGCCCCTCCCCTTGGCCAACCTGCCCCTGATTGGGTCCCCCCTCCCCAATCAGGGGCAGGGCCAGCCAGCCAATCTCCCTAGGCCTCTCTCCCTGGCTGGCTGACTTGATTGGCCCAGATTGGGGGGTAGGGGAACAGACCCCACACTTGCACAAATTCGTGCACCTGGCCTCTAGTAATTCAAATAAACCTATTACTGCAATAAGACAGATGGAGCACTCTGGGTCAGCATCACAGATTCTCAGATTCAGCAGAGAAGTGGAAGTTAAGAATACATAACTAATAAGCCAATTGACAGCCATTATAAATATGTTGCTCTGAAAGGAATTGTGTAGCTCTAACGCTCAATGGGATGAATCTGGAGGTAAGATCTTTAGGAGGTAAAGTTAAATGATGTCATGAGGGTGGGTTCCTGACCAGATAGAAATATAGGCTTAAAATAAGAGAGAGAAGCTCTGACCAGTGTGGCTCAGTTGGCTGAACAATGTCCCCTGTATGGAAAGGTCTTTGGTTCCATTCCCAGTCAGGGCATATGCCCCGGTCATGGGTAAGGGAGGCAACTGATCAATGTTTCTTTATCACTTCCATTTTTCTCTCTCTCCTTCCCTCTCCTGTCCTCTCTCTCTCTCTCTCAAATCAATAAAAACCTTTTGTTTTCTAAAAAGAGGGAGAGAAAATGCTCTTTCTCTCTCTACTGTGTGAGGACACAGTGAGGAGACAGCCATCTGCAAGAGGAAGAGAGCTTTTGACAGAAACCAAATAGCTGGCATCTTGATCTGGGACTTCCCAGTCTCTGGAACTGTAACAAGTAAATCTCTATGTTTTAAACCACCCAGTCTATAGCATTTTGTTATGGCAGCTTCAAGTATATATATATATATACCATATTAGTAAAAATGGTCAATATTTATTTAATGCTTACCAAATGCCCAAATGCTATTTAAACCTAGATACATACATACTTTTATATATTTTTCACAACAATTATGTAACTGTTTATATGCACAAAGATGATACACAGTAAAGCCAGGATTTGAACTCATGCAAGATAGGCAGATACGTTCAAGTTAACTAATATTGGGGAGCAAAAAAAAGTGTATAAATAAACTATTCATCATAGAATACATTTTAAAACTCTGAAAGAAATTCATTTCAGAAATTGTGAAATAGAGAAAATATATTTTATGTATATATTTTAATAATCCATAGATGTCACCTTGCAATTAAAATCTGTTGGTTAGATAAATTTTTAAAGGATAGGGTTCTAAGTGTTTCATTTTGAAGTCTATTTCACTAGCTTCTTACCAGCTTTCTTCAGTGCTTAACTTAAATATATCTCACTGCCTCTGTAAGTGCATCCCACTTTCAGTACAAGTGTGTTGAATATTAAATCAATGGGGAAAATTATCCTGCTAAATATCATGGCTTCTATTTTTAGCATATAAACAGATTTCTTATGCCTAATATTTAGCTGAGCACAACTCATTTGCTTTTCTTATTTAAAGAACATAATTTTAGATTATCTGAGTTATTTTTCCATTGTATAAAAATACTATATTCATTATTTGAATAGCTCCTCTTCAGTGTATTTTTTCATTTCACATACAAACACTTCAAATACACACACACACACACACACACACACACAAACACACTTACCATGATCAGAGAGTTTATATTGCAGCCTACTTAGATTTATATTATAGAAAAAGGATAATAATGCAATATAGTAGATCACACATAAAAATTTGTAAAATATTGACTATATAGTCAGCCCTCAAATATTTACACTAATAGTGGAATACCTAACTAATTAAATATGCTAAACAAATTTCATAATCTTAGAAATTCTTTTTTAAAATTTTATGAAACATTCCTAAAACTTGAATTCACATTTACTAGCTATCGAATGAGATGTAAAAAGGTTAAGAAAAATCAAAGAAATTTACATATAAGAAACAGATTTATTAATTTAAAACTAAAAATTATTTTTGTTACTATGAAAAAAACATATCACCTAGGATTAATTTTAGCTGCTCATGAAGTAAACTCAAAGAAAAAGTAATTTTGAAAAAAACACAAAAGCAACAATTGTTAAAAAAAATTATAAACTGGATACCCAACAAGATTTTAAAACTCTCGCTTATTAAAGTTCAACATTAAAATAAACAGACTGGGAGAAAACATTCATAATATATGTATCTGCCCAATGAATATACAGAGAGAAAGCCATTTTTAAAATAGGCAAAAGATTTGAGCAAACATTTTATAAAAGAACATACAATTTGCCAATAAGCACATGAATAGTGTTCAACATTATTAAACATCATGGATATATACAAATCAAACCACAAGATATCAGTATACTCACACTAGTGTAGTTAAAATACTTATGTATATAGTGCCCAGTGCGCGAAATTCATGTATCGGGGATGGGAGCTCCTCAACCAAGACTGCACACTCTCCAATCCGGGACTGCTTGGGGGATGTCTGACTGTCATTTTAGGCCCCATCCTATGCCTGCCTAACCTCACTGCCTGCCTGCCTGCCTGATTGCCCCTAAGTGCCTTTGGCTTCCTGCCTACCTGATTGCCCCTAACTGCCCTCCCCTGCGGGCCTGAACTCACCCCCAATTGCTCTCCCCTGCCAGCCTGATCTCACTCCCAACTGCCTCTGCCTGCCTGATTGCCCCTAGCTGCCCTCCCCTGCTGGCCTGAACTCACCCCCAACTGACCTCCCCTATTGGCATGATCTTGCCCCCAATGGTCTGCCTTCCCCTGCCGGCCTGGTAGCCACCAACTGCCCTCCCCTGCCAGCCTGATCTCGCACCCCCAATGGCCCTCCCCTGCTGGCCTGATTGCCCTAACTGCCTCTGCCTCAGCCCCTACCAGCATGGCTTTGTCTGGAAGGAAGTCAGATGTCCAGAAGATGGCCGTTTGACTCGGTCTAATTAGCATATTACCCTTTTAGTATAGATAGATTATATAGGATAGAATTGCTTAAATGGGGGGAAAAGCCTTTTTCAGCAGAAGGATATTCTCTTGGCAGACAAAAATGCATAATTCCTATATTCAGACTGATAGCCAGCCATATGCACTATACTGTCAAACCAGTCATTAAAAAATTAAACTGCTGCCAAAACTGGTTTGGCCCAGTGGATAGAGCGTCGGCCTGCAGACTGAAAGGTCCCAGGTTAGATTCTGGTCAAGGGCATGTATCTTGGTTGCAGGCACATCCCCAGTGGGGGGTGTGCAAGAGGCAGCTGATTGATGATTCTCCCTCATCAATGTTTCTAACTCTCTATCCCTCTCTCTAAAAAGTCAATAAAATATACTTTTAAAAAATAAATAAAAAATTAAACTGCTTTCTTACACCTTCCACCAAACAGCTGTTGCCCTTAAAACCCCTCCTATGCCCTTACCTTAGGTTCTGCCTTGGTAGTTCACCCAGATTAGGTTCTGATCGATCGGTTTCTATGCCCAGCATCTCTGGGCCTATCGCTGGGCCTGATCAGAGAGGCAGGTCTGATCAGCAGCCCCTGCAGAGGCCTGAAGAGAAAGAAAGGCGCAACTGCTGGTGAAGCCCAAAGGGAAAGAGAAAGGCAAAGGCTGATCAACAGCTGCCAAGGAGGCTATGAATCAGACCAGGCCTCTCTCCAGGCCTGATCCACAGCCCCCTCTGCCGTCAGTGCTGGGTCGCCATGCCTGCAGCAGTTGCATTCTGTGCTGGGTCACCACGGCAACCCAATACTGACTGCAGGACTGACTTCTGGTGTTCAGTTGAGCCTTTGGTTTTTACAGACCGTGTGTGTGTGTGTGTGTGTGTGTGTGTGTGTGTGTGTGTGTGTAGAGAGAAAGAAAGAGAGAGAGAGAGAGAGAGAGAGAGAGAGAGAGAGAGAGAGAGAGGAGGGTGGGGGGAAGAGAAAGAGATTAGATAGATAGATGATATAAAGATAGAGATAGAGATCAATATAGATGTAGAGATAGATAGACTAGAGGCCCAGTGCATAGATTCATGCACTGGTGGGATCCCTCAGCCTGGTCTACAGTGATCAGGCTGAAACTTGCTCTCTGACATTCCCTGAGGAGTCCTGGATTGCGAGAGGGTGCAGGCCAGGCAAAGGGGTCCCACTGGTGCACAATCAGGGGGCTCTGGGGCATGTCCAGCCTGTCTTGCCCAGTTCCAATTGTCCAGACCCCAGCATCAAGCTAACCTACCAGTCAGAGCATTTGTCCCCTGGTAGTCAGTGTGCATCATAGTGACTGGTTGAACTGCGAATGGTTGACTGTTTGGATACTTAGCATAGTAGGCTTTTATTATATAGGATATATATAGGACCAAAAGTTGGGGAGGATGTACAAACACCAGCCCTCCAACATTGCTGGTAGAAATACAATATAGTGCAACCACCTTGGAAAACTAGCCATTTCTTTTAACATTAAACATATATTTAACCTATGTACCAGTACTTTCCACTCCTACATATTTCCCAATGGAATGAAAATACATGCCCAAATAAATCTTGAGATAAAAGTATCCACAAAAAATTTTACAAATGAAAGCCCAAAACTGGAAACAATGCCCATTAATAGAAACATGATTAACTGGCTGTGGATCAATAGAATGATAATTCAGCAATAATAAGCCTAATATTGATATGGGTGGATCCCAAAAGTATTGATCTGAGTGAAAGAAGCCATATACAAAAAAAAAAAAAAACAACAACAACAAGACAAAATGCTTAGTGCATGGTTCTTTTTATTTATATTAAGTTCTACAATCAAGAAAGCTGATATATAATGATAGAAATCAATTCAGTATTTACTTCTGGTGGAGGTGGGGGAAATGACTGGAAGGGCAAAAGGGAACTGTTCTTGGTTGATGGAAAAGTTGATGGAAGTGTGGGTTATGTGAGTATATGAACTAATCAAAACTTAAACTGTACACTTATAACATCCACATATAAATTTTATCTCAATAAAAAATTACTTAAGAAAGGATATATATTTTTTCTCTCTCCCTTTTATATAAGGGAGTCCAGTTGAAACAAAATGTAGCAGTTTGCTTCCTCCAGAAAGCAAGCTCTGAGACAGAGTTTAGTGTTTACAGGATATTTATTTGGGAGTACCTTTGGGATCTACACTTGCAAAAAGGAAAAGGAGGAAGCAGGCTTGAGCAATGGGAGAATTTAAATACACTACCAGCCCAACAACATCAGCTGACCACACTAGGAGCTCTCAAGTTGTCCTTGTTGGGTATTAGTGGCCAGACTTTAATATATCTGCTCTAATCAGTCATAGAATGTGGGACACCCCCAGAGGGGTGTGTCCTCAGAGGAGCTGATGCTCAAGCCCAGGCAATCCCTGAAAAGGCCCTCAGGCTGAAGGCATCTGCTGACAGCTTTCCCAGCACGTGGGACAAGTACTTCTTTGAAGAGAGATCAGGGGGGCGCATCAAGGCATCCATCATGTCCACCACAGGTATGTTACTATTTTCAGCACATAAAAAACAGCACACCTAATAATTTTTGGTTACTGCATAGAACATGCTTGTATATAATTTTACTTTTAAAAGCTTGTTGTTTATCTGAACAGTGTGGTGACTGAGGGGGAAGGGGCATGAGTGGAGGTGGAAGAAGGCAGAGAGGGGATAAGTGGTGATGGAAAAAATAAAATAAAATTCAAATTTAACCTAGTGTTCTGTATTTTATGTGGCAACCCTAATCATAGCCAGTTCATGTACTTCTCATATCAACTAATATCTTTGGGGGAGCAGCTCCTCTAGGATAAAAGTATCCAGGTGGGCTCTTTCTGGGGGGATCATAGAGGAGGATGGCAATGGGAAGAACTACTGCTTATACTGCAGCGGATATCACGCAGCAACTGATACTTATCTCCCATCACCTCTCATTCTAGATTCCCTTCACCCTCATCTACTACCTTTACTGGTCTTAAGGGTTTACCTGGTCATTCTGAGAGCTTAGTCAACTACCAAGCTCTTCTCAGGTTATGGATATTGATCTTAGCCATTTCTCATCACAACAGACAAGAGAATAACAGAAGCACATAACAAGATCACCTGAGTGCCAAACATGTTCTCTCTACCCCTAAAAATAACAGCAGCCCAAACATTTTGTGATAACCAGGGACAATAATCCCTGCATGATGGTAACTCCTCTTCTTGCATACTGGTACCTGGATATAGCTTAAAAGTTCAATGCTTCTCTTGACAAGATTCCTGGTAAAAAGTGTTCCCTATGGAGACTAGGATCTGGAACCATGAAGAGCTCATAGTTGTTGATACAGTAATATATATATATATATATATATATATATATATATAGTCTAAGCGACCAGTTGCTGTGATGTGCACTGACTACCAGGGAACAGATGCTCAGTGCAGGAGCTTCCCCCTGGTGGTCAGTGCACTCCCACAGCCAACCTCCTGCAGTCGGCCAACCTCCCATGGTCCCTTCCCCCAGCCAGATGGCCCCAATAGCTGGCCAGACCAAGGGACCCCACCCGTGCATGAATTTATACATCGGGCCTCTAATATTAAATATTTTTTCTCTTAGTACAGTTCTATCAAGTATTGAGGCTATTGCTATAAAATGTTTTCATATTATTCTCACTAAGATAGTTGGAAAATCATGTAAAGTCTCACATATTTCATTTAAATTCTGTATGGTTAAGAATTACACGCAGTTATTTAAGGAGTCCACATCATAGCATATTGTACAAAACATTAGCCTGCCCCTGTCTGCCAATCATATATGCTGAAACTAATTGAGTCCTTCTTCTCTCAGTGCCTCAATTTCCCTACCTTTACATGTTGATATGTAGACTAAATGGTTCCCAAAGGCATATGTACAGATCTGTTAGTAACTAAAATGTTTATTAAAAATTCAGATTCAAAGACTTATACTAGATATGGTGAATCAGGATCTCAAAGAGTGTGGTTTAGGAAATTCTCTGGTTGATTCCTGTTGTGCAGTCAGGTCTGAAAATAAATGGACTGCAAGAGCTTCAAGGTCTCTGTCACAACTCTAAAAATCAGTGATTCCTCATGTTATCTTAGCAAGAGAATATTATGTCAAAATCAGTTTTCATGTTTTCTGCAACATACTGTGAGCAAGTTCAATTATGTTAGAAAGATTGAATTCACACAAGCAATGAGTTTAGAGTTTCAAGGAATGCAGTTTTTATTATTGCTCTTCTCTCTGACTCTCTCCGCCCTTCCCTTATTGACTTCATGTCAGCACAGTAATCTAGTAACTTAATCATAGCTGCTTAGTAAATATTTACTTTCTAAATATAATTAACCCCCAGGTAAATTCTATACAGAGTACAAACACAGCTTTACATATGCATAATGCAAATAACTCATAATTTACAGAAAATCCATAAAAACACAACTTGGTGGTACAATCAACTTTCCTTATGTCATCATAGCCTCTTTTGCACATTCTTATTCTACTAATCTGCTTTGGCACATTTACTTTTACAGACATAAAATTAAATAGAAAGACTTGAATACAAGTCTTGGGTTCTAATCCCAAATCTGCCACCTATTAGTCAGGTGGCTGACTGTGAGCTATTTTTCCCTCTGAGACTCATTTTCCTCATCTATAAAATTAGAAAAATAGTATTTCCTCACAGAATTTCTATTATCAATAAATTAGAAAATACATTTAAAATGTTCAGGATAATGCCTGGAACATAAAAATACTCAAAACTAGCTGATTTTAATGAGAATCAAATGAGGCTGTACATTAAAATTCTTTTAAACTATGGAGCAATACCATTAACTTTATACAAAAACTACCTTTTTTAGGTTTTTCTAATGAGAAAGTATAAAAAAATAGATAATATAATGCCAAGCTACCATTTTTATTTGTTCTATTAAAATATAAGATGTTGTATGGGCATTAGTCACTTTAGTCTGTCATACATCAAGACATTCCTATTTCAGAGAATGCTAAAGTAAAAGGAAGATGGCATGATTTCCCATGATCAGAATGGCCAGTCGTGGCAACTAGAGAATGTGTTCCAATTGTTGGGCCATGGCTTGGGTTTTGGTTCTGGTCATAAGTGTCAGTAAATCCTAGAGGTAATACTCTGATCCAGACTTATTGAGTTGGAATCAGGTTTTGCCACTTACTAGCTATACTAACTTGAACAAGCTACATAAATTGTTAGAGACTAAACATGAGAATACAAAAATCTATGCCAAGGGTGATATTGAAAGTCTGAATTCTATAATTTCTTGACAAGTCAAGCTTATTCCGTATTCTATACATAGTTGGAGGAAATTTCACTCTCCCTGGCATACTTATGTAGTTCTCACATGAGCTACAAAGCATCATTGCTTGTACTTAAGAGTGCCATTAATTATCTTAAGAAATCAGTTAACTAAGTTTTCCCTCCATAGAATCTCAAAACCAATCTTTCAGTCAATAAGAAGGTACCTAGTATGATAGAAGCTACAAAATGAAAAACATCAAAGCCATTATGTTTTTGAAAGAAATAAGATACAAAAGACCAGATAGCATATTATTCCTTTTACATGAAGTGTCCAGAAAAGGCAAATTAGTGGTTACCTGAGCCTAGATTTAGAATAAGGAGTGACTATAAATGGGCATAAAGTAATGGATATGTTCTAAAATTATATTGTAATCATGATTATACAAATTTAAAAATATAATAATATCATTAGACTATATACTTAAAATGATAGATGTTGCTGTAAGCTATACCTCACCTATTAAAAACAATAGGAAAAAATGCAAGTTCATTTTGTCATGGAAAAAATACAACAGTGGCAATAGTAAGTAACCTTCAATTACCTATACAAAAATCATAGATAATGGACACTGAGTTGCAGAGGAAGAAGGCACATGGGACACCCAGAAATAATTTTAGGTGCACACTGATGGAGCTGTATGTCCTGAGCACGGATATGGATACAGGAACAGGAAATTTCAGTAACTCTTTCTAATTGTAAAATTCACTGTTATTTTAAGTCTGTCTTCTTCTCTAATATATACATTTAAAGCTATAAAATTCCTTCTAGGAAGTGCTTAACAATATCCCATAAGTAGTAATATGTTGAACCTTCATTTAGTTCTAAATTTTTTTTCATTAAATTCCTTCTAGGAATTAGAAGGAATTTAATGAAAAATTCCTTCTAATTCCTTTTTTCATAAAATTCCTTCTAGGAAGTGCTTAACAATATCCCATAAGTAGTAATATGTTGAACCTTCATTTAGTTCTAAATTTTTTTTCATTGTCATATTATTTTCTAACATCCCATTGGCCAAAGCAAGTCACATGACCAGAACTAGATCTTATAGTTCTCAATTCTTTGATTTTTATCAAATTATGTAGTTGAAATCTGGAACATTCTCATTGTAATACAAAATAAACCAAGTATGAGTAACAACAAGCAAACTTGTTTGTAATACTACTTATTTTGGAACTCACAGATAAAAGGACACTTGAATAGATCAGAAAGTCACAAAGGTGATTTTATTTTCTAAAACAGTACAAAGTCATACAAGTAAGACATATATATACTCTTTCCAAAAAATTGAGTTGTTTTATTATTTCAGATAAAAATTTTAGAAGGAATAAAACTTTTTTATCATGGCCCACTTGTGACCCTAGGCTCCAACTGTTCCTCTTCTTCTCTTTTATTAAACTTGAGTTTCTCAACTGACTGCTGCTAAACCATAAGAACAAAAAACTATTTTTTTAAAATTTTCTTATGGTTTTCACTTCTCCAAACCCTATTTTTTTTTGTTGTTGTTGTTAATCCTCACCCAAGGATATTTTTCCCACTGACTTTCTAGAGAGGGTAGAAGGGAGGAGGTGGGGCAGACAGACAGACAGATAGATATTGTTTGGTTGCCTTCCTGATGTGGTAGGAAATGAAACTTGTGACCTAGAACATGCCCTTCAATGCACGGTGGATGTTCTAACTACTAAGAGCCCTGGCCATAGCCAAAGACCATTTTTTATTCATATTACAGAAATTAGCAGAACTTCGGCTGACCTCTTTTGTTAAAGTTCCACAAAAACTCTCTGCCTTTATTCTCCCAAATAGATTACTTCTTTGAAATGGTTCTCATGTTCTAGTTTTCTGAACAAAAGGTTATGCTTAATGATGTTCTGGATGGATTTCTTCCACGTTGTTGTAGCCCTGTGCTATACTGGATATAAAATAATAAATAAGAGGTAGTTAGTCTCTGCCCTCAGGAAGTTTACTGTCCATTGGAGGACACAGACAAGACTATTTAATACAATAATCCCTATAATCAGGTTATGTATAAGTTGTTACAGAATCATAAATGAGTGATCAATTAATTTCGCTGGACATCTCTGTTAAATATTGAGAAAATTAGTCCTGGAAAATTAAGAGTCTATCACAGAGAACAAACTGTATTTATAACAGCAAAATAGCCACCAAAAATGGAAATGTCTCAGAGGCAATTCAAAATGAGTGGGCCAAAAACAGACTCATCACTTCTCAAGCTGCATTCCGGTATACAGCACCCAGAACTGTACCAGCCAGAAATAAACAGTCATCTATAACCACTCACAGAGTCCTAGAACTCTGGTTTATGATCAGTTTTCTCCACAATGTCTGGAGGTGGCTGCCTATGGTTCAAGGAGGGACACTTTTAAAGGTTATTGATCTGCATTTCTCACCCAGATAAATAATATCCAATGGCAGAGTTTGAACCAGATAACAAAATACCGAGAGCTTTTATTCAAAGAAGAAGCATAGAAAATAACATTTACCGAACCACATTAGTTATCCTATCAATTCCTAATCTTTAAAAATCACAGACTCCACACTCTCCTATGCAGTAATTCCTTGGAGAGTTCATTTGGCACCCCCTGGTTCCACTCTCTGAGAGTAATTTCCTTGTTACTATAGTCCATAGCTTTGCAGTCAGGAAGTTTTCCTTGTTTATTATCTTCCATTGTAACTTCTTTTTTTTTTTAATTTTCTTTATTGATTAACACATATGTGTTCTTATCCTCCCACCCCACCCCTGCTCATGCCCTCACCCCCCAGGCATCTATGTCAATTGATTAGGCTTATATGCATGCATAAAAGTCCTTTGGTTGATCTCTCCCTCTTATTCCCACCCTCTCCTACCTTCCCTCTGAGGTTTGACAGTCTGATTGATGCTTCTCTGTCTCTGGATCTGTTTCTGTTCATCAGTTTCTGTTGTTCATTATATTCCACAAATAAGTGAGATCATGTGATATTTATTTTTCTCTGACTGACTTATTTTGCTTAGCATAATGTTTTCCAGGTCCATCCATGCTGTTGCAAATGGTAGGAGTTCCTTCCTTTTTACAGCAGCATAGTATTCCATTGTGTAGATGTACCACAGTTTTTAATCTACTCATCTGCTGATGGGCACTTAGGCTGTTTCCAAATCTTAGTTATTGAAAATTGTGCTACTTTGAACATAGGGGTGCATATATCCTTTCTGATTGGTGTTTCTGGTTTCTTGGGAAATATTCCTAGAAGTGGGATCAGTAGGTCAAATGTGAGTTTCATTTTTAGTTTTTTGAGGAAAATCCATACTGTTTTCTGCAGTGGCTGCACCATTATGCATCCCCACTATTATTTAATGGACTCAGAAGAGTGTATCCATAATGCTGTTCAGAATAAAATATATAGACTTCAATGAATTAATTACTAAAACAAAAATCTACAATAGCAAAACTTAATACTTATATAAATACATAAAAGGCTAATATGCTAAGTGCCTGACAGTATGACCAATTGCTATGATGCACACTGACCACTAGGGGGCAGATGCTCAATGTAGGAGCTGCTGTGATGCACACAGAGAAACAGCACTCTGAACCTGATGTCCACAAAACAACACTTGGCTTCCCCCCAGTGGGACACAGGCCCTGCCACCATGCTGGAGCAACAGCCCACCAAATCGCAGCAGATGCTGTCAGACCCCATGGCACTAAATGCAGCCACAGCCCAGCCCAGCCCAGAAATGGTGGCTCTGGGCACATAGCAACATCCGGCTTCCTCTCCCTAGCGACTGACTAGCCTCCTTGTAGTTTCTTCAGCCCAGAAACACAACTTGCTTTATAGCCAAGTGCAAACATTTCACACTTGAAACAAATGTCTGTGAAACATTTTCTCATGCCTCACCACATTTGATTCTCACAGAACTCCTGGAGTAGGTAGATAGAAGACTAGATGAAATCCTTTTTTATTTTCATTAGTTAGAAAACGGAGACTTAGAAAGCTTAGAAACTTGACTCGCCTGAAGAGATAAGAAATGATGGACCTTAAAAATGATTTCAGGTTTTCTCACTGTGCAGAATATAGTCAAACACTGTTGCGGTTAAATATTTCACCCTTTGTTCTCCCTGCATGATCTACAATAATTATCTGCTTTGTAGTGATATTGACTGCTGTGTCGCTGACAATTACCTGAAAGAGAAGTTGGGGTGCTTCATTTAGCTGGAAAAAGCTTAGCTAAATCAGAAAGCAGATCTAATTAAGCAAATTTATTCTATAATCATAATAAAAGGCTAATATGCAAATGGTCAAAGGACTTGAGGCTGCATGGCACCTGGCTGGGATGGGGAACCACAGGCCATGCCCCCTGCCCAGCAGGGCTTGATGGGGGACCTCATACCTTGTCCCCCATTCCAACACCAAGCCAGGGGACCTCAGGTCCCCCTCCCCCTGCCCTGGCACCAGTCCAGGGGGTCTGAGGCTGTGCCCCTGCCCAGCAAGGCTTGACAGTGGTGGGGCCAGCTAGGTCTGGGCCTCATGCAATTTTAAGGACACAAGGGTGGTCAGGTATTTGACTCTGGGTCCCACAGCACACCTCAGATTCTGATAGGAGGAAGATTTTGATGTACATTTTACTAATTGTCTTTCATCTCTGATACTTCTATTATAGAGAAAGGGTAAATAGCAATATTAAAATATTTCCTCTGCTTAATTTCCTTTTAATGTGCATGAATTTTGTGTACTGGGTCATTTTATATATATATATATATATATATATATATATATATATATATATATATATATATATATATTTGTGTGTGTGTGTGTGTGTGCATATATATACGGCTAAGTTGACTTGCACATGCATGATACATATAAAGCTCTCGTTGGCACTAATCTCACATGTGTATTCCCATCTGTCATTGTCAATTGTGAATTTGGTTGACACTTCTATTATAGAGAAAGGGTGAATAGCAATATTAAAATATTTTTTCTAATTGATTCCCTTTCAATGTGCATAATTTGTGCACCAGGTATCTAGCTTCTTTATGATACAAATGTTTTGTATTTTCTTTTTATTGGATTAATCAGGGTGACATTAGTCAATAAAATTATATAGTTTCAAGTGTACAATTTTGTAATATATCATCTGTTTATTCTATTGTGTGTTCACCACCTCAAGTCAAGTTTAAAAGAAAGGATACAGAGATAATAAGAATATAGACTGAAATTTGCCGAGACCGGTTTGGCTCAGTGGATAGAGCGTCTGCCTATGGACTGAAGGGTCCCAGGTTCAATTCTGGTCAAGGGCATGTACCTTGGTTGCGGGCACATCCCCAGTTGGGGGTATGCAGGAGGCAGCTGATCGATGACTCTCTCTCATCGGTGTTTCTAACTCTCTATCCCTCTCTCTCTTCCTCTCTGTAAAAAATCAATAAAATGTTTTAAAAAAAGAATATAGACAGAAATTAAGAAAGTAAAAACAAAAAGGGGTAAAGGATAAATTCAAATTAAGGCATTTTTATTTTTGAGAAGACCAATAAATAGACAAATCAAGTGTTAAAAATTGAGAGAGCAAAAATAAACAAGAATAAGAAAGGAAACACATACTCACAGATATAAAAGAGATAAAATTGTAAGTAAATACTATATAAAATATATGACAACAAATTTCAAATTCAAATAGATCATTTTCTTGTGAAAAAATTATACATGCATACATATATCTATATATGTGTATATTACTTATATGTGTATGGATATAGGTATAAACAAGCTTTTACCCAAGAGGACAGTGTCCTGTCTAAAATACTACTCAACTCTATGCTCTTTCCCTGCTTTATTTTCCTTCATTATACTTGTCATTCCCAGAAATTGTTATACTTATATGTATTAGTTTATCTGTTTATCTATTTATTGTCTTCCCATACACATACTTTTAAAATTCCTGAAGGCTGTCTTGCTCAGCAGTCCATCTGTCTTGCCCATTTCATCTGTCTGCTCACCAGCTTTTCTAGCGACTAGACCAGTGTCTAACATGTTGTAGTCATACAGTGAATTACTTATTAAATCAATAAAAGCATACACTTGATGTTTTCTCATGCATTTTTAAAAAATCTATGTCTTTTCTACCAAATGACACACTATAGGAAATACTGCATGCATAATTTAAAAGCATTGGTTGTGCGAAGTCAACCTCCAAAGAAACACGAAAAACACTTTAATGTCTTTGGAATATTCAGTTTCCAAAGACATTAAAATCATATTTTATTTTAATTTTTCTTCTCACATAATTTTTTGTCAACGCAGGCTAAAGCAAACTCCAGATTATAAAACTGGGCTTATTTAAGAGAAAATCCAATAAATGAGAAAATAAGTACTGTAAGGTTCATTTCTTTCCAGATAAAAATAGAACTATTAAAGTCTCACAGAAAGCATAGTCACAACAATAAGTCTACAAACATTACATTCCAAAATAATCAAAAGAATTCACTAGACATGGTTTTCACTATAAAATATAATCATACATGTCAACCATTCAGGATTCAAATGAATTGTTTCTATCTTCTTTCAAAGAATTATAGCATATAACTTTCTGAAAAGGATATGAGTTTTTCCTGTTTTCTGTGTAAAATTTTCTTTCTTCAGAACATCTGAAAATAGGATAAAGTAGGTAGACAACTTAGTAGAGAATATTTGCTATCTATAGACACACACACACACACACACACACACACACACACACACACACAAACTGAAAAGAGTCACTGTTCTTTCTAACTGAAAGAAAAGGAATATGGCTGCTTCAGGGTTCATTCATCAACTCTAATATCTCTGCCTCTCTCAAACCAAGCATGTTCTGATTCCAAGGAGAGGGGAAAAGGGTCTTTGGCACTTGGGATTCTGAAGAAGGGAGATTGTAAAGACAAGAGTCAAAATAAGATCAGCATGGAATTGAACTGAGAATCAAAACCAACCCTTGATTTCAAAAAGATCCTTGCTTGCACATTCACCTAGTCTACTGTTGAGTTTAGGTAATGTTTTGGTAATGTTTCCCCCAAAGAACTTAGGGGAAGCCAGATGTACAAATTGAGGTCCAAAAGTTATTGTCTTTGATAGAATATTGGCTTTTCGGAAGATGAGGGAATGGATAGTAAACAAATAGATTGCTTTCTAACAACCATTAACCCATGAAAATACTAAGCTCTGTGCCTGTCAGCATAACTGACAGTGAAGTTATGCCAGAATAGCACTCTGGCTATTAGACCAAAGACCCAGAGACTAGAAAGTGACACTTTATCCAGAGAGCAATATAAAGGAGAAAATGAAAAACTCAAATTGAAGTTTTGGGTGTTTTATTTTTTTTGAAGTTCAAGAAAATTGGTATCTATGTGTGTGTGTGTTTTTATTCAATTTTAAGCAGTTAATTGTCATGCATCCAAAACAACAATATTCTAAATTGAATTTTAAAAATCAATTTGCAATGAATATTATAAAAATAAATACATTACATTACAGCCAAAACCGGTTTGGCTCAATGGATACAGCATTGGCCTGTGGACTCAAGGGTCCCAGGTTCGATTTCAGTCAAGGACATATACCTTGGTTGAGGGCACATCCCTAGTAGGGGGTGTGCCGGAGGCAGCTGGGCGATGTCTCTCGCTCATCGATGTTTCTAACTCCCTATCTCTCTCCCTTCCTCTCCATAAAAAATCAATAAAATATATTTTTAAAATAAATAAATAAATACATTACAATTTGGGTGTTCTTGAATATTTTCAGCTGAAAATTCTCACAAAAAATGATTTTAAATTTTGTCAGGGCTGCCACTTAGGGAAATCATTTTTTTTTTAATTTTTATTGATGCGCATGTGGGGAAGGTCCACCACTTGTTTCTACAGATGCTTATGGCGTACAATGTGTTAAATAAGAAAACTGAACAGAAGTTTGATGATTAAATACTACCTAGATTCTTTAATATGTTTTTGCAAGTGAACCACAATTTATATTTGGCAATAAATATATTATGTCCTAAGGTATCCATAAAGTCCTAATTCCATTAAGTTGTTTTTCCATTAAAACAAAGGTTATTTAACTACTGGGTTTATAAATACTTTTAAAGTTATTTTATAGATAAATTCACAATTTAAGGCAAACATATTCTTTATCAACTCATGATCCTTATTTTGAATCAAAAATAATAATTGCCTAAGATTTAAATATTTGTCAAAGTTTTATAAGTAATTATTAAAGCTTTTACTAACATTATCTGTGAGCAAAACATATTTATATAATTGCCAACATTTTTATAGTGTCTATTATATATTCTGATTTACTCAGATAATCTCCATTTTCAACTGAAAGAGGATTTGCCCTAGCTAGTTTGGCTCAGTGGATAGAGCATCAGCCAGTAGACTGAAGAGTCCAGGCTCAATTCAAGTCAATGGCACATACCTTGGTTGCAGGTTTCCCAGCCCAAGTAGGGGCTTGTGTGGGAGGCAACCAATTGATGTGTCTCTCTTACATCAATGTTTCTCTGTCTCACTGTCTCTCCTTCTCCCTTCTACACTCTCTAAAAATCCATATACAAATATCATTGAGGGAGGATTAACAACAAGAACAAAAAAAATCCCTTAATCCCTTTTGTATTATAAAGTGGAATTCCTTATCTCTTGTTATGGCCTTCACTTTGAGGTCTATTTTCTCAGCTGTAAGTATTGCTACCCCAGCTGCTTTTTTTTTTCATTTCCATTTTCCTGAAAGATATTTTTCCATTCCTTCACTTTCAGTCTTCTGAGTATCTTGTTCTGAGGTGAGTTTCCTATAGACAGTATATATCATGTTTTCTTATCCATTCAGATACTTGATGTCTTTTGATTGTAGCATTTAATCCATTTACATTTAAAGTTATTATTGATAGGTACTCAGTTATAGCAATTTTTATTTTTTGTGCCTGTGTTTTTTCCCCGCACCCTCCCCCCACACACTTTTTTTTCTTTATTTTTAAAAGTCCCTTTAGCATTTCTTGCATTGTTGGCTTGGTAGTGGTAAACTCCTTAGCCTTTTTTTTGTCTCTGAAGCTCCTTATTCCCCCTTCAATTTAATAAAAGAAAGATAAATGATCCAATTAAAAAATGGGCAACAGACCTAAATAGATACTTTTTGAAAGAAGACATAAGGAAAGCCAAGAGACATATGAAAACATGCTCAAAGTCACTAATTATCTGAGAGATGCAAATCAAAATGACAATGCTGTATCATCTCATACCTATCAGAATGGCTATCATCAACAAATCAACAAACAACAAATGCTGGTGATGATGCAGAGGGAAAAAAAAAACCCTCATGCACTGCTGGTGGGAATGCAGACTGGTGCAGCCACTGTGGAGAACAGTATGGAGTTTCCTCAAAAAACTGAAAATGGGACTCCCATTTGATCCAGTAATCCCACTCTTAGGAATATATCCCAAGAAACTAGAAACACCAATCAATAAGGATGTATGCAACCTTATGTTCATAGAAGCACAATTCACCATAGCTAAGATTTGGAAACAGTCTAAGTGCCCATCAGCGTATGAGTGGATTCAAAAACTGTGGTACATCTACACAATGAAATACTGTGTAGCTATAAAAAAGAAGAAATTCTTACCATTTGCGGCAGCATGGATGGAACTGGAGAGCATTATGCTAAGTGAAATAATCCAGGCAATGAAAGAAAAATACCACATGATCTCACTCATTTATGGAAAATAAAGAACATTATAACCTGACGAACAAAAAGATAGATACAGAAGCAATAAAACATTGAACAGATTGTCAAATTACAACAGGAAAGCTAGGGAGTGTTGGGGATGGTGGGGGAAGGAGATCAACCAAAGGACTTTTATGCATGGATATAATCACAACCAATGGACACAAACACTGGGAGGTAGGGATGTGACAGGGGGTAGGGGAGGCTGGGGGAAGGTCAATGGGGAGAATAAGGAGATATATGTACTACTATTTGTAATACTTTAAACAATAAAATAAAATAAAATAAAATAAAATAAAATAAAATAAAATAAAATAAAAACCTGTCCTCAAACTATTCCAAAAAATTCAAAAAGAAGGTACACTTCCAATCTCTTTCAATGAAGCCAGCATTACCATAATCCCAAAACCAGATAAAGACAACACAAAGAAAGAGAATTACAGACCAATATCCCTGATGAACATAGATGCTAAAATTCTCAACAAAATATTAGCAAATCACATCCAGCAATACATAAAAAAGATCATATACTTTTGTCAAGTGGGATTTATTCTAGGGATGCAAGTCTAGTACAATATTCTCAAATCAATAAACACGATACATCACATAAACAAGCTGAGAGACAAAAATCACATGATCTTATCAATAGATGCAGAAAAAGCATTCGACAAAATCCAACACCCATTTTTGATAAAAACTCTCAGCAAAGTTGGAATAGAGGGAGCAAATCTCAACATGATAAGGACCATATATGACAAACCTACAGCCAACATCATAGTCCATGGACAAAAGCTATAACCATTTCCCCTAAGAAAAGTATCAAGACAGGGATGCCCACTTTCACCACTCCTGTTTGACACAGTACTGGAAGTGCTAGTCATAGTGACCAGACAAGAAGAAATAAGAGGCATCCAAATTGGAAAAGAAGAAAACTGTTATTATTCGCAGATGACATGAAATTGTACATAGGAAACCCCAAAGACTTCATCAAGAAATTAATAGACTTAATAAATAAATTTAGTAATGTAGCAGAATACAAAATTAACACCCAGAAATCTATGGCTTTTTTATACACCAACAATGAATTTACAGATTGAGAAACTAAAAAAATAATCCCATTTACCATTGCAACAACAACAAAATTAAGATACCTAGGAATACATTTAACCAAGGAGGTATAGGACCTGTGCTCAGAAAATTATAGGATGCTGAAAAAAGAGATAAAGGAAGACATAAACAAATGAAAGAATATATCATGTTCATGAATTGGTAGAATCAATATCATTAAAATGTCATACTACCCAAAGCAATCTATAGATTTAATACAATCCCCAATGGCATATCCCAATGGCATATTTCAAAAACCTAGAACAAACTCTCCAAAAATTAATCTGAAATAAAAAAAGACCCTAAATAGCTCCAGCAATCTTGATAAAGAAAAACAAAGTTGGACGGATCACAATACCAGATATCAAGTTACACTACAAAGCTACTGTTCTCAAAACTGCCTGGTACTGGCACAAGAACAGACAGACATGTAGACCAGTATGACAGAACAAAACAAAACAAAACAAAACAAAACAAAACAAAAACAAAAACAAAAACAGAAATCGACACAATCCATTATGCTCAACTAATATTTGACAAAGGAGGCAAGAGTTTACAACAGAGTCAAGATAGTCTCTTCAATAAATGGTGTTGGGAAAATTGGACAGATACATGAAAAAAATAAAAATAAAACTAGATCACCAACTTATACCATATACAAATCTTCTTTGAATGCTTTAGCTCCTTTGCCAAAAAGAAGGTGGGCACACTGGTAGTTGCCAGATGGAAGTAGTATTGGGTGGCTGGGTGAAAAAGGTGAAGGGATTAAGAAATACAAATTGGTAGTTACAAAATAGTCAAAAGATGTAAAGTACAACATAGTACTATATAATATTGTAACAACTATGTATGGTGCCAGCTAGGTATTGTGGATAGAGTACTTTGTAAAGTATATGATTATCTAACTGTTATGCTGTATATCTGAAACTAATGGTGAATGTAAATCCTAATAAAAAATAAATTAGAAAGAACCTAAAAAATAATAAATGCATACAAAAGAAAAAAAGGGGAAAAATATGAGGAAAACCAGTTAGACACCAATTCTGATTCACTGGGTTAAAACATACTACAGTGAGCTATTTTGGATTTGCTGTTGGAAAATGAATTCCGTTTGCATGAGGCACTGTCTCAGCATGGCTATTGAAGGAGAGATAACAGAATCTTTACATTCTAGATGTATAATGTTCTAAATAGAATGAAGCTCAAATAAGTTACCAAAAATCTGTTTATTCCACTCTCATATGATATTTTGTAAATTCAAGAGCTGGTGTTATGGAGTCAGCTATTGTAGATTATTTTGCCAGTCACTTAATATTGATAAAATTATCCAAAAAAGGTTAATTGCTACCCAAAAGTTTACAATTTATCCTGCAAGATGGATCCAACCCTTTACCAAATTATTTATTTTTATTAACCTTATATCCTCTGACTATGATTAGTTTTGAGATAAAGAAACCATTTAGCTATATATCCACATAAAAGCAGCTTCTATTTCATTGTGGTAGAGTGCTAACTAATATCCCCAATGTGTTACATTTTCCAGTCATCATAAACTTGTGGTACCCTCCCACACGGACTCTGGGACTGGCCATATGACTTGCTTTGACCAATAGGATATCAGCAATGGTGACACAAGCAGTATGCATGAGCTCAAGTACTTCCATGTGTAGCTTCCCCTCCTGAAATGCTGCCTCTACTGTGTGGGAGAGAGGACAAGCCTCCGGTCAGTCCTCAAGGTGCTTACATCTATATGAGTGCGTCCACAGAAACCAGTAGAGCCAGCCAAACCAAAAAATCAAGAAAAATAGTAAATAGTTATCTTAAGCCTCCAAGTTATGGAATTATTTGTTTGCTGCAATAGATTACTGATACAGAATTTATAACTGGAAGTGGGGCACAAAACTTGAAACGTGACATTCGTTTCAAAACTGGTCAGTGATAGAGGTTACAAAGGTAACAGGAAAGGAGTTGAAGAGCCATAAAAAAAAAAAAAACAGTGCTAGAGACTGACAGCATGATGATCTGTATTTTGCAGTGGCCAAACACTGGGCAAATTTTGTTGCCACAGTAACTGAGATATAAAATGTTCCTAATGAACTTGAGGATTAAGGCTGACTGATTTCCAAACAGTATGATGGAATTGTCCATTGGCTTCTTTTATCTGCACATGATAAGGTAAGAGAGGGAGAGAAGAATCTAAAAAAAAACCCACAACAACCACGTTTGGTGCACAAGCAGAATTTGGTGTACCACTATAACTAAATTTTAAGCATGGGATTAAATGAATGAATTTAATTTTGGAACCAGATTCTCCTGAAGCCAGATTTATGGTTATGAATTCTTATGGGTACTTTTGTACACTCCACCAGGACAAATCCAAAATAGGCAACTATCATCAGTGAACTTTTATGTGGCATGGTTTTTGTTTGTTTCTTTGTGTGTTTGTTTTTCTGGTTTCCTAATGAAGGGATCATTGGAACTTGGCTATATGAAGGGCTTTGCCCTCCCAAGGAATACCTGAGTCTGTCTCCCCTCTATGGATAGATGTTTTCCAGGATGTAATCTGCTTTACAGATACTTTACCTTTCTGGATTCATAGCTTTTCCTTGGATGTTATCTCTGAGACTTCCCACTAACTTTCTCATTCACTAGTCTCTGAATTAATATAGGGAAGGATCACTTTTATGGGACCAAAACATTATGTAATTTGGGGAAGACTCATTAAAAAAATACAAAAAATAATTAAAAATTTATTAGTGCCTTGAGTAGGGCTCTGAATATTATATTTTAATAAACTTCATGGTAATAAACTTCCAGTTATAAAACAAAGCATGGTAATATACAACCTAGGGAATATAGTCAATAATATATTGTAATAAATTTGTATGATGGAAGATGGTGACTAGACTTGTGATATTCACTTCATAAGGTATATAAATGTCAAATCACTACCTTGTACACTTGAAACAAATTTGTCAACTCTAATTTTGACAATTAATTGATTAATTACAATAAAGAAATAAACTGCATGGTAAAACTTCTGCTAGTTTACATTTTAAAAATATTTTATTCACAGATAGGATATTGTGAAAATTATTTCTCTAGGCATTTGCAGTATCATAATGCTGGAAATGAAAGTATACTTACTCTTAAGTGTGTGTTTTTCCTCTTTGATTATAGATACATGAACATGGAAATTAGGGTTTTTGGTTCACTGTTATGTCCTCAACACTGAATATTTAGCAAATGACTGATTAATAAATGTTTGAATTGACACTGAGTTAAATTATTTCATTGATATCATTAAACCAGTTAGGATTATATGAGCAAAGATAAACATGAACCCACTCAAAAAAGTAAAGATAAGCAATAAACTAGAAAGTTGGAAGATTTGAGTCCAGAGGCAATTCTTTAAAAAATTAAATTGTTCTAAAGGGGCCACCTTGAAGTTCTTGGAACAAAGAAGTTAGTCAATGGTATACACCCTCAATGTTGCCAATCCAAGTGCTTTCTTTCATGTCGTGATATTTGAGCTATTGAGAGTCAGTGAGAATATGCAAAGTTCTTTTGTATAGGAAAATAGGGCTCTGTGGACACATCGCCTACCTACATTCATGACAAAGTGAGTTGACCCTTTGTTCAGGTAGTGATATAAATTCAGGTTTTAAAATTGTAGAAGAACAACAACTTTGCTTCCTTACATCTGATGGCTGAAATTGTCAAGAGCACTTGCTAAGGTCTACCTTAAAATATGACTATATAAGAATGACAGTTTCATAAGTGTATAAGAATCCGTTTATCTGATCAATTCTATCCCTGTAATAAATTAGGGGCCACATAAAATACCTGAGTCGTAATAGCTCAGGGCTGCAAAGAAATGCCTTGACTGACTTATTTGTTATAACTTTCTCTGATTTAATGGTCTGCTCTCAACCTTTATAAAACGTCAAAGAAAAACTCTTTACTTGACAGTTTTTATTTCTTTGGTATTAATAAAAATAAAGATATTATCAAATGTAAAGACTGCCTCTTATCCCTAGCTTTTCATGCTATAGACCTAAGATTATTTTTAAGAAATAATTTCCTTCTGCAGAGGAATGGTTTTATCAGACATAAATACTTAGCTCAGTATATTTCTTTCTTTCTTTTTTTCTTTCTTTTTTTTTTTTTTTTTTTTTTTTTTGCCTTAGCTGCCAGGAAACTAAGCCAAATTTTGTACCCAGCAGTAGTAATGAGGTCATTTGAGAAATCTGGTGACATAAACTCCTTATGCTTCCCTAAGCTTGTCTTTCTTCTGTTTTTATTCTGTTATTACATTTAGCATAATTTATAACTGTCTAAATCATCTGAAAGTAGGTGAGGTTGAAATAAAATAAATAATATATGTATTTAAAGAACTATATTAGACACAATGTCTTTCTATAGCACCAGCTACATATGGGATGTGATCTATCAGTTAAATATTACCTAATGTAATTCAATTACACATTTCATATTTTTATATAAGTAGTATTTATCTATTCTTTCAAAAAATCTAATGAGTACCGACAACAGGTCTATTTAAAGAAGACAGTGCTAGATACTGTGATAGGAAAATAAAGATACTATTCAATTCCTTAAACTGAAAAATCTAGTTGGAGAGATGGTAATTTAAACTATCAGCCAAAGGTCCAAGGTATTCCAGGAAATGAGAGCATTAGTTCTCACACAAGGTCATTATAGCCTAGTCCCCATAGAGATGTATACCTGACACTGGAATTTATCCTCTAAGCAACATACTATTGTTTACAGGCTTATGGCTTTATTTTTCCAATACATTTAAAAATTATTCTAATGGTAGATCCCATTAGGCCTAGATTACTAGCCTTATTAACCTAAATTGAATTAAAAGCTTCCTTGAAAGAAAATAAGATATTAGTTGTAAAAAGCAAGACCATAGCAAATAAATCAACCAAATGGGGGAGACCTTGGCAAAATAAGTAAAACTCAACGAGGGAGAGAACAGATAGGAGTGTGCTTACTCAACTGTGCAGCACTTGGAACAGGGTCATAACAAATCAGCTCAATACTGAACAGCATATAATGCAATATGCCATATGTATAATGGTACATGATGATATTTTATTATAATTTGTTAGCTTGCATTCCTGTCTCCCACCACTAGGAAACATAAAGAGGGTAGAAGTTTTCCCAGTCTTGCTCACTTTAGTATCCCTAAGACCTACATAAGTGGAAGACACATAGTTGACAAATGTTGTTCATGGAAAAAATTAAATACTAAATTATTGATACAGAGTAAATGATTCCATATTCTGGAACAAAAGAGGTTCCTACTGTGCTAAAGTGCTGCCTTATGTCAGATTCCTCCAATATTGACAAGGGTTGGAAAGCATGTAGTTCCTTTAGGAGCTGATCACAAGCACCGATAAGGAGGCAGAGAAGTAATATGGGAAAGAGAGGGAAGCCAATATGGTTATATTATCTAGCAGTTTGGCACTATGAGCAAGTAGGAAACTCTAAGAGAGACTAGGCCCAGGCATGGGCAAACTATGGCCCATGGGCCGGATCTGCGCAGAGCTGAAAGAGTGGGCTATACCATTTATGTAATGATGTTTACTTTGAATTTATATTAGTTCACACAAACACTCCATCCATGCTTTTGTTCCGGCCTTCCAGTCCAGTTTAAGAACCCATTGTGGCCCTCGAGTCAAAAAGTTTGCCCACCCCTGGAGACTGTAACTCAAAATTATTCCTCCTGAAGGTGAGAAAGATGGAGTGTTGATTCTCCAAATGCCACCCACCATTGGCTAAGGGTTGCTGCTGGGAATATCAGCTACTACCTCTTTAGGACTTCCTTCCTGACCTATTTGACTAAGAAAAAGTCATCTGGCAGATGAAGATTGTTGAACTAGAATGTATGTAGTAGGCAAATATTAAAATAATGAATGCAAAGGAGAGGTGGATAGAGCATTGAGAGTGTCCACTAAAAATCTTAATAAAATAGAGGCTTTGGAAATTGGAACTTAAATTAACTATCTAATGAGTTTAATTGAAAATGAGTATGATTCTGCCAAAACCAGTTTGGCTCAGTGGTAGAGCGTAGGTCTGCGGACTGAAAGGTCCCGGGTTCAATTCTGGTCAAGGGCATGTACCTTGGTTGCGGGCACATCCCCAGTAGGGGGTGTGCAGGAGGCAGCTGGTCGATGTTTCTCTCTCATCGACGTTTCCAGCTCTCTATCTCTCTCCCTTCCTCTCTATAAAATATCAATAAAATATATTAAAAAAAGAAAGAAAGAAAATGAGTATGATTCAGATACAGAAAAAACAAGAGACATAATACAAGTAAGACATATTTAGAAAACCAGAGAGAAAACCACATCTAATGAGTATAGGTTTGGTCAGAAATGAGATTTAAAGATCCTTTGGTTCCAAATAATGGGGGTCTTAAAGATTATTAAAGTATTTGGCCTTTATTTTGTAAACATTAGAAACTCTGGAAGATTTTTTAGTATGAGGATAATAGGAAAAATAATATAACAAAGACTAATTTGTTAGAGATAAGTAGGAAGAAATGGAATATCTGATCTTAGCATGTTGTTCAAATGATATTATAATTCCGACTTAAGGAACCTGGACTGTAGTGGTGGAATTAGGGCAGGAAGCAACAAAAAGGTCAATAGGAATGAGTGGATTATATAAATAAAAACTGGAAAGAAAAAGCCCAAGATTGTCAGTATTCAAATCAGTAGGTCCTGATAATTATGCTTTCTTAAATTATTTTTAAATATATTTTTTATTACTTTCAGAAAGGAATGTAGAAGGAGAGATAGAAACATCAATGATGAGAGAGGATCATTGACCAGCTGCCTCCTGCACATACCACACTGGGGATCAAGCCCACAATCTGGGCATGTGCCCTGACCAGGAATCAACACCATGACCTTCTGGTTCATAGGTCGATGCTCAATCACTGAGCCATGCTGGCCGGGCCTTAAATTATTCTTAAACTTTAGGACTAATTGAAACCTAACTTTACTTTCACATTGCATATTTTTTAAATTTTAACTTAACAACACAAATTATCTGGTCCTGACACTATCTGAAAAAGTTAACATGTAATTTTCATAAATCTAACTATATAATCCTGATAATTCATAACAATGAATAAGAAAGTTAGTTTTGAAATATATATATATTATTTGCTTTTCATCTATCTAGACCTATTAGGTATTCTTGAAATGGGTCTTATATTTTCAGTCAAATTTTCTTGGAATTACTGAATAAGGTTGTAAAACTCATTATATTTACTTTTTTTTTTTTAGTTGAGGGGAAATTATCTCTTTGTTATCACAACAAGAAACATTAATTAACTGCCAACTCTGGGACAAGCTCTTATTAAGCTATAGGGTCACAAATATTAATACGGAGTGGCCCCATAATTACCATTTAGACTGGGAGGGGAATAGCACATGTTTTGATTATCTATTGTAACATACAAACCTACCCCCAAACTTACTGGCTCAAAACAACATTTATTTAACTTATGAATCTGCAATTTGTGCAGGATTTTTCAGTCTGGCTGCATCAGATACAGCTCAAAAATTAGAAGCCAGAACATCTGGAGGCTCATTACTTAAATGACACTGGTGAACATCAACATTCATTGATGTCACATGTTGGTTTAAAAATTAGCCATGGTGTGTGTTTGAAAATCAGAAAACCCTACAAATTAGGGTTAGCTATCGATTACTTGATGAGTTGAATGCTTGATTGGAAAGCTTATTGTTAAATATTTTATTTATTTACTTATTTATTTATATTTAATTTAATAAATCCTTATTGTTCAGATTATTAAATTGTTCCTCTTTTCCCCCATAACTCCCCTCCACCAGGTTCCCACCCCACCCTCTGCCTTTATCCCCCACTGTCCTCATTCATAGGTGTATAATTTTTTTCCAGTCTCCCACACCCCTTTCCCCCTGAGAATTGTCAGTCTACTCCCTATCTATGCCCCTGATTCTATTATATTCACCAGTTTATTCTATTCATCAGATTTTTTTATTCACTTGATTTTTACATTCACTTGTTAATAGGTATGTATTTGTTTTTCACAACTTTTATCTTTACCTTTTACTTCTTCTTCCTCTTAAAGAATACCTTTCAGCATTTCATATAATACTAGTTTGGTGGTGATGAACTCCTTTAGCTTTTTCTTATCTGTGAAATTCTTTATCTGACCTTCGATTATGAATGATAGCTTTGCTTGGTAGAGTAATCTTGGTTATAGGTTCTTGTTATTCATCACTTTGAATATTTCTTGCCACTCCCTCTGGCCTGCATAGTTCCTATTGACTAATCAACTGACAGTCATATGGGTGCTCCCTTATAGGTAACTAACTGTTTTTCTTTTGCTACTTTTAATATTCTCTGTCTTTTGCTCTTGGCATTTTAATTATGTTGTGTCTTGGTGTTGTCCTCTTTGGATTCCTTTTGTTTGGGGTTTCTGAACTTCCTGGACTTGTAAGTCTATATCTTTCACTAGGTAGGGGAAGTTTTCTATAATTATTTCTTCAAATATGTTTTCAATATCTTGCTCTCTCTCTTCTTCTGGTACACCCATAATTCAGATGTTGATACACTTGAAGTTGTCTCAGAGGATCCTTATACTATCTTCATATTTTTTTATTATTTTTTCTTTTTGCTTTTCCGGTTGAGTGTTTTTTGCTTCTTTGTATTTCAAATCTTTGACTTGATTCCTGTGATCCTTTAGTCTGTTATTATATCTCTGTATAATATTTTTTATTTTAGTTACTGTATGCTTAATTTCTAGTTGGTTCTTTTTCATATCCTTGAGGGTCTCATTAAAATTTATTGGCCTTTTCTAGAAAATTCTTGAAAAACCTTATAACAGTGCTTTGAACTCTATATCCAGTAGTTTGCTTTCCTCCATTTCATTAATTTGTGATCTGTTTCTTTGTCTCTGTATTTTGGTTGCTTCCCTGAGTTGATAGAGTTGCTTTGTGTGCTAGGTATCCTATAGGACCCAATGGCTCAGCCTCCCCAGTCACCTGAGGTGGACACTCTTGGTGCACCACTTTGTGGGTTCTGTGCAGTTTTGTAATTAAGCCTTGATTGTTGTTGGTATCACTGGGAGAAAATGACCTCCAAGCCAATCGGCTGTGAGGATTAGCTGTGTCTACCCTGGGAGAACTTCTGTGCTGGAGACACCCTTATGAAATAAGACTTGCAAAAAGCTTGGATGTGGGGGAGTCTCAGGGCAGAGCAGAGAGCATTGGCTTCCCATTAGCCCTGCCCTAAAAGGCCCCTGGGTCTCAGTGTCCTGTGGTAATCACTGCAAGCACCTCTGAGAGAAAGCCGCCCTCCAGTTTTGCCCATGGCCAGACAGTCTAGTTTCTCTCCAAATGAATCTGGGTTCCCAGAGTCTTACCCAGAACTGGATTTCAGAACCAGAACTGGAGTTCAGAGCCATCGGTAGCTTTTGACTCCCTCCCAGTTGAGAAAGCCAGCCACATATTCAGTTGCTATCCCTATCCACATGCGCACACCACTACCTCTGCCTTCTGCAGCTCCTGTGAGTCTCCATGTGCTTTACTCTTTCCTTCTAGTTCTAGAATTTCCACTCAGCCAGCCTTCTTGTGGTTCTGGATGATATCTGTTTTGTCTTTTAGTTGTAGTTTTGAAATTGTTGTATAAGACAGTAGTTAGGTGTTTACCTATGCTGCCATCTTGGTTTCTACCCTTATTGTTAAATATTTTAAAACATCACTGAATAATAGGAACAAACTATTTAGAAATTGCAATTAAAAATTCTCAGCTGCAAAACTACGAATGGCAAATCCAATGTGTATGTTTGTACATTTTATGTGTAAGTATAAGTACATGAAGTATTTGTACACTATATAGACAAAGTACATATTAAACCCCCCCCCCTTTTTTTTTAGGTGTGCCAAGAAGTGAAACTAATAGTTTTTATACGCTTGTTTCATCTACTTTAGGATATCTAGAGATTGGCTATGGTTTTATTTTCAGTATTATTATAAATTTTTATTTTTTATTCCTGTATTTTAAGTTTCTATCAAGAAGTGGAAAGAGGTTGCATTGGGTACTTCTAGCCAGATGCCATTTCTTTTTTCACTTATATATTTTTTATTGATTTCAAAGAGGAAGAGAGAGATAGAAACATTAATTATCCAGATTATTGATCAACCGACTCTGCATGCCCCACATTGGGGATCAAGCCTGTAACCCAGGCATATGCCCTGACCAGGAATTGAACATGACCTGCTGGTTCATAGGTTGATGCTCAACCACATCTGGCACATCAGCCAGGCGCCAGATGCCATTTCAAATATCATATAACTAGCAAATTCTTTCACATCTCTTCTAAATTTAAGAAAAGTTTTTGAATAAGGCAAGCATATTATATTTTAATTCGGGTTCATATTTGGCATTACTGAGTTTATCCTGTGTGTAAAAAGGCTAATTTGGTGCCAGTCTACTGTATCATAAAAGTTGAACATTATAGGGCAAGTAAAAGATTATGCTGTTAAACTCCTTCACATGATGATGGTAAGTGATTAAGTTACCCTACTGTGCTATATTAATATGTCATGGACTGTTAGCTAGCAGCCCAAACTATAGCATGTAGGCAAGGTAATATTTTGTCTACATGCAGGGTAAGAGCTGACTCACAATACCTATCTTTTGACTCTCCCTTGACTCTACTAGCTAGTATTAAATAACATGTCTTCTACACATTATACATATCAACACATCTAATCCTCAAAATAACCCTCTCTGGAAGGTGCTATATCCTCATTTTATAGATAAGAAAATTGAGACAAAGAAATGATAATAGGCTTCACTAGAGTCACAAAATAGAAAATGGCAGAAATCAAAGTAAATCACAGGCAGTCTCTGTCCAGGGCCACATTCTCAACTCTTCTTCCTCTCTGTCTGAGCAAATGAGGTCTAACCCAGAGAATAAGTGACAAAACTCATTTTGAATGTCCAGATATGGCTGACTCCTCCATTTATAATGGGAAGCATGATGAGATTTGTGGATTCCATAAGACTATATTGAGAAAGAAGCAAACATAATTTAAATCGATCTTTCTTTTCTTTTTTCTTTCTTTTGAAAATAAATTTGAGCTTTGTAAGATGTATATTGTTTAAAATTTTCTAGACTTGCTTCTTTTTCCTCTTTCCTCTTTGAGTCATCTAAAATACAGTCATAATTTGACAAATTCAAGACTTAACTATTTGAAGAGTTAGAGTCACCACTTTCATTTCCTCTAGCTCATACATTTTGAAATCTCTATAGAAACAAACTGAGATCTTTTCCCATTCCCTGAGACATGCAGGGGTAAGTAAGATTGTTGAATCTGGCAGTGACAAAGGAGAAGATCCTTAAAGGCCATAGCAAGTTACTTTTAAATATGAAATCTATTTTATTAATCACTTTTTCTCCTCTGTAAAGGTTAGGAAATTGCTTTTGTTGGATTACCTATTTAGTACTTATAATAAGCTAAGCACATATTGATTTTCTTTCTAAAATGATATATTATGGAATACTTCCCAGAGTTTGTATCATTTAAATTACATTCATCTATTTTCTAAATCTGAACTTTAAAAAGATAGTGAAAGTGAAACTAGAATAAAGTCACACTTATTACAAGATTACATATATCTATCCCCCTTGGAAAATCTATGCTGCCTTTTACTTACTTACATCTTTTGCAGTTCTTTGCAAAATAAAACTTTAGGTTACTTAACAAACCATTCACTGACAAATACTGTGTATCAGGTACTGTGCTTGGGACAGAGATGAAAAGATAGTTGGACCCACAATCTATTTTATATTCTCACAGAAGATATAGACAAATAAATATGATTGCAATATCCAGTCGTCACAGGCAGAAAAAAATGGCTTCCCAAGATATCCATATGCTAATCCCCAGAAACTTTAAATACATTAGGTTACATGTAAAAAAGGAATAATGGTTGCAAATCGATTAAGGTTGCTAGTAAACTAACCTCAAAATAGGGAGATTATCCTGGATTATCTAGATGGGCCCAACGAAATCACAAGGGCCTGTGAAAGTGGGAGAGGAGAGTCAGTCAGAAAAAGGTGACTACTAGTCTCAAAATGGACTGTACTAAACTGCCTCTCATTCCTTAGGATAAACTGATCTAGTCCCTGTTTCTACAGTGTGATGAATATGTGAACAAAGGACATATCAGCCCAGAGTAGGTCCTGCTTGACTTTTTGGGTCTCAATACCACTAATCTAACATTATATATATATATATATATATATATATATATATATATATATATATATGGAAAATGTTCTAGACTGAAACCATTACAACTTCCCTTGCACACTAGTGATTCCCTATCACATTATGTCCTTTTATTTTCTTCTTGGTGATTATAACTCTGATTTGATATTGTCTTCTTGCTGGAGGTTTTTGGTGTGTTTTTTTACCTGCTTATTATCTGTCTACAATATAAGATATTATTTTTCAAATATGGGCTTTTTAAATATATTTTATTGATTTTAGAGAGAGAGGGAGAGGCTGGGCGGCTGAGGGGCTGAGGGGACTGGGCACCACTTTCTTGTGGCTGTGGATGCTGCCATATTTGAGGGTGTAATGGTCAATTAGCATATTCCCTCTTTCTTAGATAGGATTATCACATTCTATAAGATGTGATAAGGACCAACTGTGACACCATGGCCTCCCAGCACCATTACATCAGCATCTAAAATACCATATACGCAAACAAATCTAGGAACACAAATATTTTTAGTATTTCTTCTTAAGACATGCTAAGTGCCCAATACTAAATTTAACTCTATTTTATGATCAAAATCACCTATAATATAAAATACCCCCATGTATTGTTTGGGCTTAGAGGTAACAAATGGCCATAGATAATATTTCTTCTTAACATACTTGGAAATACCCAGAAGTATTCCCTGTTCATATTCCATTTTCTCTTTCAAGACTACATTAATTTGCTTTAAGCTTTCTTTTTCAGGCATTTTAGTAGTTTGGGTATTTTTTTTTCCTTATTCTTTCCACACATTTTCTCATATATGAAACTGCCATCTCTAGAGACCTAACAGAACTGGTTAGTGTGGCCATGAAAATTCCCTTGTATTTTTCCTATATGAACCAATCTCCTTCTTTCTAATACTATTGTTAATGGCTGGGATTCAGTTCAGCATGCAGTAAGAGAGAGATTGTTTACCTAATGGACTGAAACATAATAAAAATGTTTCTCTTCACCTCATTTGATCTACAAGTAAGCTTTCATTTTCAACGTTCACTTACATATATTGCTTTTTTTAAAACCTTGTCTGTAATAATACAAACCTAGTTATGACTAGCTGGTGTGTCAACTCCTGTTAAACTACTGCAGCTCATAACATATGCTTTTAGATAATTAACCAGTAGGAAACATTTACCAAATGTTAGGTATTATTGCTCAATAAAATTAAGTGTATGAATGATAAAAATTATATAACCCAGTTAAAGGTGGGGAACACTACTAAAAATTGTTTAATTAAGATCCAAGAGTCATATAAAAATATAACAGATGTATTTTCACAATTCACTGAAGCATATTTTCTGAAAGATACATACAACATCAAATAAAAAGCTAATATTCCTGAAAAAGCCGAGTGAGGTGGTATAAAATGAATGAAGCAGCATCTATTGTTATCCGTGCAGAGCAGCTGTGTGATCAAAGCCCCAACTGCCTTTTGGGAATAAAGCCAACTCTGGGACCAGGCACCCCGCGTGACAATCTAACAGATGCAGCACGATTTCCGTGTACTCACGGCAACACAGACAGCTTCACCCAAACCCAAAGGAAATAGCAGCCTATGTGAGGAGAAAAGCATTGAACAAACAACATGGTTGCTGAGTACCTTTTAGGAAGACAGTCTTCTGGTGACCTGTGGAGTAAAGAGAAATACCAAACTCAACAATTTTTGTTGTTGTTGTTGTTTCATTGAAGTAACTGCTTCTTCTCTTCTATTGTTCTGTTAATAACTCAGTCAAATGTGTATTATGCAACTGATGTACATAATGCCACAAGTAGATAAGGTTTGCTTTCCTATGTTAAATTTTATTTGAGAGCACATAAAGGGGTTTCAGGAGAGGGGGATACAAATAACATGAATAGTGAAGTAAATCTAAGATAGACTACTAAAAGCCCCAAGTAGACAAAGTCCACGGCTACCTCACTCTCAGGAACCAGAATCAGAAGTTATTTTTTCCCCCTGCTCAGACATTGATTCTCAGAATGGCCTGTGGCATGTAATAACCTTTCTACTTTAGTATCCGTATGCAGAAAATTGGGATCATATATTTTATTACTTTGAGTTCCTCACTAAAGTGGTGAGTGGATTAACTAATTTATTCATTCATATTAAAGACATTTTGTAAAAGTCTTTTTGAAATTTTGCCAAGAACCAGCCTTCTTATCTTTCATAACCAATTGTTCTTTTTCAAATGGTTGTAAAATATATTTTTAAATTTCTTTTATTTTTTTCATTGGTAAACAAAATTACAGTAGGAAGATCTTGAATGCTACTTAATGAAGTCAATGCTAATTCTACATACAACAAATTTACTTAGATGTCTATTTTTATTTTTTTAAACATTATGTAAATTTTAGCAACTACAAATCAAACATTCTGAAAATTAGGTCTGATAGATTCAGAACATTAACAGGTTTAATGCATTGTCCAGCATATTTTTGCAGAAGACTAATCTTTTTCTGGTCTCTCACACAGTCACACAGCTAATGCTAAAATAAAAGTGAAATTTTCTCAGGCTTTCTCAATGGGGTAACGTGTATCACATAGCAACATCTGTCAAGCAGAAAGCTGCACAGCTAGCTTCAGTTTTTCCTTCTTGTTCAGATGATTTCATTCAATTGCAGGAAATGTATGCTGTATCAATACCATTTAAGCATACTGTACTATGCAAGTCTATGGTTATTTTATTGGCTTTAATAGCATTATCACACCTTAAAGTTTGCATTTCCAAAGAATTTTCACATCCACTGAAGAACCTGATAGAACAGATATGATTACCCCCATTTTACATATGAAGAAGTTGATATTTAAAGTAGATGGATGTCTTGATCAAGGTTATCAGACAGTCCTTAGACAGAACCAGGATTAGAATCACTGCTCAGTTATTTTTTTATTATCCCTTGCCATAGCTCAAATGCATGTGAACAAAAATAAAGAATAATACAGAACACCATTGTGCAGTAACACGCTGACTATTTTATAATCTATGGGGTCATATGTATTGTGGAGGGAAGCACTATGCCTATTGATTGCTCTGATTTCTATGTAATCATAGTGCAGTGTTGTTGTTTTGTCTTATAAATGATGATGGTTTGGAACTGCTACAAATTGCTAATGTTCCTGGATTCATTTAGCAGCAGCTTGAGGCAAGCAAACCCACAACAAACAAATTAAATCATTACAGTAGTTTATCTCTAAGAACTTACAGTATGAATAACAAAGGAATTATGGACCCCAAACAATTTAAATAGAAATAAAAGATATTATATATATCTTTTATAAAAGATAATATATATATATATATGTGTGTGTGTGTGTGTGTGTTCATATATGGATATATACATTTATATAAAGGAGCCAAGCAGTTTGGAGCATATAATACAAAGGACAATCATCAGGAGAGCACATTTCTTGCTATTGCTAAAGCACATGAACTTTGAAGTAAAATACAAACAACGGCAATAAAAAAACCCACCTAAATGTGAACATTTTTAAATGCTCTTTGATGAGAAGGCAAAAATAGCTTAATAATTCAGCCAGAAGGGCATTCCAGACAGAGTATGATGTGGGAGGCTAGATAGAGGCAGATGTAGAATTAATGGATCAAAAAAATTAGTTAATTCTTTTGCTAAAAGAAACATGCATAATGGAAAATAGTAGATGCCATTATTCTCTCGTGGACAGTGCTCGAGTCCAGTTAGCTAGTTTGTATTTCACTTTTTCCCTCACTCATAGTGGTCTATACCATGCCTATCCCCTACTCAAGCCAATTTTACCCACATACTTGGCAATTTCTAACTCATAGTTTTAAGCTGCTGGTGATGAGCTGTGTATAAGGTAAACACTTGGGGAAATAGCACAAAAAGAAATGTATAAACCATTAAAGAAAAATTACTCATGACACTTATCAAAGATAGTAAGGCAAACTTTATGCAGGGAGGGGGACTTATGAGATGGAGTTATGTAGTAGAGAAAAAGATATTGGGCTCAATATTGAATAGAACAAAAACATATATTTTTATTTTTTTAAAAGAGAATTTATAGCCAAAAAGTGGAGGGGACAGTGTCAGTGTATAGAAAATTAAGAGGAAACATAAAAAAAATTGTGGGTAATTCTGGCTAGACCAATCTAACAGGACTCTTGCTGAAGGCAAACCAGGGGATCAATCAGACATTACCTGGGGCATGGTGGAGGACAATGAACCCAATTAGATATCTAGGTTGGAAGATTCTGGCTAAACTGACAGTTAAATTCTTGTTACAATTGGACAATGCAGAGATAAATACAGAAGTCCAAAAGTTAGGGCTGAGTTGAGAAAAGTTGAGAGGAACCTGACTAGAGTTTGGTCAGGAAAAGAATCTTTGTCAAAACACACACACACACACACACACACACACACACACACACACCAGGCCTCTATTTATTCAGTGCACAGAAACCTTTCAATGTGATCAAGTGCCAATATGTCAATCTTGTCATATACACTGTCCCCATCCCACCCCTATGCCTATATGCACTTTTGCCAGCTTTGACATTGTTCACGGGAGCTTTCTCTGACCCCCTAGACTAGATATCAATGCCCTGATAAATGCTTTTGTCATCCTCATATTTGTTTTTCTCAGCATTCTAATAATTGTGCAACTGTAGATAGTAATTATATGACAGAGATTTCTTAATAAAATATCTGCCAGTGGGTTAATAAAATTCCTGAGTTTTCATATACTGTAAGCTCCATGAGGGACAATTAAAGGTGTTTTTTGATCAACACTTTATTCCTTGCACAGAATGAATCATTAAATAGCTGTTGAATAATTGAGCCCTTTCCAATAATTATCCTCAAATTGAGATAGGAATGGAGGTATGGAGCAGAAGAGAAATTAAAACAAAATGAACAGGTAAACCAGATTCATTCACCCATTTACATATGTAAAACTCTCAATATAATGTCTAGCATACTGGTTTTAAACCTAGAAAATGATAATGATGTACCCCTTTACCTCTTTTGCCATATATTTAAGTTTATTTGCATGGCTTTGAGCATTACTTCCCTACTTGCTTGATTATAAACATATACAGCTGTTGTATGTTAATGGGTTTACTGTTACATATTGTTTGGCCCTTGATCAGACATGAAATCCACAATATGACCTTGCTTCTCTGGAAAATGTGGCCTGAGATCTTCATAATAGTAATCCATATGAAAATGCAGTCCCCACGTAGAATAGCAAGAACTCAACTATGGGTAAGAGTGAAGTTTATCAACCATAAAGTATTGTAAAGCTTATAAAGTACTAAGAAGCCTAAACAAAAGGTCAACAGGGAAAAGAGAGGTAAGAAGATAATTCTGAAAGTCAAGGGAGAGATAACTTGGGTAACATAGGTCAAAAATGTGGGTTAAGAAAGTTGTACAAATGAGTTTAAGCTTGAAAACATTAAAATAATCCTAGTATATAAAAACCCTGGGTTGTAAAAACCAGTAATGACCACAGGTGCTGGCCTCTCCCCCAAACAAGCCATAGGGGCAATCAGGTAGGCAGGCAGAGGGGTTAGGGGTGATTAAATAGGCAGATCAGCAATTGGGGGTGATTAGGTAGGCAGACCAGCAGTTAGGGGAGATCAGGTAGGCAGACAGCCCCTTGTGGGGCTGGCCCCATCCCTAAGCAAGCATTAGGGACAATCAGGCAGGCAGGCAGAGAGGTTATGGGTAATCAGGTAGGTATACCAGTGGTTAGGGGTGATCAGGTAGGCAGGCAAGTGGTTAGGGGAGAACAGGTAGGCAGGCCAGCAGTTAGGGGTGATCAGGTAGGCAGATGGCCCCTTGCTGTGTTGGCCCACCCCCAAGCAAGCAGTATGGGCAATCAGGTAGGCAGGCAGAGGGATTAGGGGTTATCAGGCAGGCACACCAGCAGTTAGGGGTGATCAGGTAGGTAGGCAAGCAGTTAGGGGTGATCAGACGGCCTCTTGCAGGGCTGGCCCTGCTCCTCAGCAAAGAAAGAGGGAGGATCAGGCCAGCCAAGCCATTGCACCCCAGCCTGTGGCCTGCAGAGGGAGGCCAGCAGTGGCAGGGGTTGGGGGGGGGGAGGGCAAATGCTGCACAGATGGCAAGCAATGACAGCAGCAGGGGTGGGGCCAGCTGCCTATAGCCTGGGGAAGAAAAGCCCCAATAAGTCCCTGATCTCAGGTCAGGCCTAGGAACCCTACCTGATGGGTCCCAGATTGTAAGAGGGTGCAGGCTGGGCTGAGGGAACCCCCCAAGTGCACATATTTTCATGCACCAGGCCTCTAGTAAAAGTAAGAACTAACCCAAACTATCAGTTTCTTTTATATGCATGCTCAATTGAAATCTTCTTTACTACAACATTAGTGTATATTTGTTCAAAACATGTAAGGTTTTTCCACAGAAGAGGTTCTGAATATGCTTCCTCAAAATATGCCACTTTGTCATAATGATTATTTTGAGCTGAAGGCGAATAAGAAACAGCAGAAATAAAAGGCATTCTCTGCCCTCTCACCATAGTGAAGCCAACTGCCTTCCCCTTTCCATACCAAGAAGAGGAGACCAACTCTTAACACTGAAGACTCAACTCTTATCACTAAAGATGGCACTCACTTGAGTGCATAACAAACCTTACTGAACAACCTTTCTCTCCCATTAACTTCCCTCAGATTTTTGCCTTTCCACAATTTACTGTCCCTACAGGCCCAAACTCCTTTTCTTTTATCTTGACACCTATCCACAATTTGTTGCCCTTTGTTAAAACAGTATATAAGCTCTTAATGACCCTAACCTCTTCTATGAATTATCCCTTCTTTTCTGTGAGATCCCATGTGCATGTATAATAAACCTTTCTCCTATTAATCTATCTTTTCTCATTTTAATCATCACATTCCAGCTACTGACCCTATGAGAGTAGAGAAAACATTTTTTCCAATATTATACCTTCCATCTAGTTTTTCACCAAAAGAAATAGGAACCTTATGAATTGCCATCAAGCAGGGGGTTCCTTACATTTTAGACGATGTCATTTAGAAAGCATTCTGATAAATGTATGTCATTCAATGTATAATTTATTCATACTTAACGCTTAGATAGAAAGATTTGACTAAGATAGACACAGTAATTGTTTTTACAGATCTTATAGTCTAGCAGGGAGATGCATGAATTAGCAAAAATTATACACTTAACCATTTCATAATGTTAGCTTTAATGCTATGAAAGATAAGTAGAGGTTATTATGGAAATGTATTACTAAGAGACCTGACCTGGATGAGCAGGAGAAAGTAACCCATAGAGACACCTTTGGATTTACAACTTAGCTGAGTGCCTGAAGAATGAGTAGACATTAACTAACATTATTATTTGGCAAGACAGCAGCTAAATCCTTTTTCTTTATTTGGTAATTTTTAGCACTGAATGAGTTTTTGGTAGAGACAGAGTCCATCCCAGTGTAAAGAAGTTAAAAATAGCACCTTCTCATTTGCCCAGCATCCTCTGCAGTTAAAATAAGGCCACATTTGTGTAAGCTCTACCTTCAAGATATAAATACAAACGACTGAATTAGGAACAAGTGACTGAGAATGAACAGGGAACGGAGATGTTTTCTGTAGGTGTCAGCTGATGCAGCAGTAATGGGTTGCTTGGGCAACAGGCTTGGCAGGATAAATAGCCACATATGGGGCTTGGCATTGAGGACCACGATGTCTGCATTGCAGTGGGTCTGGAGTGATGTGGAAAGTGGTTCCTGGCTCTATGGCCACATGTTTTGCTCTCTAGGGCACTCCCAATAATTCTGCGCATATCCTAACATCTTTTAATATTTCCTCTCCTTCAATTAGTCCAAGTTGTGTTTTGTTCCTTACAATCAAGCAAGTGAATGGGAGAGAGTGAACAAGAGACTGCTGGTGGAGGTGGAATGAATATGAGCAGCCTGAGTTGCTGAGAGTGAGAATGTGACAGATAAGACTAGTGAGGTGAACAAGCACCACAGAGAGAGGGCATGGAGGCCACGAAGGGGATTATTTACCTCACCCTAAGAGCTATGAGAAGTCTGTGAAGAGTTTTAATCAGGCAGAAGACATGACAAAATTTGCATTTTTAAAGGTCACTCAGTGATTGGAAACTTTATGCCAGAAATTACTGTAGCTAGATAAAGAATAGAGCTACAGAAATGCAGACAAAAAGCTGTCATAGTTTTCTTTTGTTTTTGTTTTTTAATGCTGGGAAGTAAAAAGGTTTTGGCAAGAGGTCAGATATATAAACGTAGAGCATTTTGTGAACATAAGTTGTTACTTGGTCAACAAAAGTGGATGACAGATGGAGTAATTTTAATATCCATGCAGTGTAGGGAGGTCTGATTTGCCTGTCTTTTATTACACCAACACAGTGAGCAGAAGCACATGATGAGCACACAAGGCTGATATTTCCCCTGTTCTCTTAACCTTAACAATTAAGTTCATATGTATTTTACACAGTTGTTCTTCAGTAGTGTATAGGATCATTTTACCTATTCAATATCAGCTTATATCTTTTCCCCCCATACATTTTGAAAAGAAATGAAAGCATAAATTTGTTCCAGAAATGTATAAAATTAATTAGTTTGAAAATGAGTTAGGTTGTTACTTGATGTGTGTCTAAACAATTAAATCCAATTATTATTGATAAAAAAGATATAAATTACTTATTTGTACTATCAAGTAAAAATAAGCAAAATACTCTAATAGTTGAAAATTCTTTCATTGTCTTCTATTTATGAATCTACAGAACTAATTTCTTGGCTCTTTGGGTATTTGTGACTATCAATGGAATACAATGCTTCATTATGCTCATTGAAGTGTTTTGTTTTTGATTTAACTATGTACCTCCTCTTTATTTCCACAGAACCCCAAGCACAACTCTAACATATATTTGCATAGAGCATGGCATTGTTGGTTTAATTCTTTGAGAGCAGGAATTAGGAATCCTTTAGAATGAGATGTGGTTTCTCTCACACTCATGGATTCAACAGCTTTAATCATGACACTGAACAATTCAGGTCTGTACAATTGGCCCACATACATTTTTGATGTGAATGTAAATTGGTAGAGCCACTATGGAAAATAGTGTGGAGATTCCTCAAAAAGTTAAGAATAGGGCTACCACATGACAGGATATCTACCCAAAACATTTGAAAACATTTGTTAGGAAAGACATATGTACCTCTATGGTCATTGCAGGATTATTATTATCACTAGATGCTCAATGCATGAAATTCGTGCAAGGGGCTCGGCCCTCATAACCATGGCAGCTGCCTCAGCCTTCTCAGCCCCAGCTTTGTCCAGAAAGCTGTTCTGCTATTTGGTCTAATTGGCATATTATGCTTTTTTAAAAATTATAGATTACTAGAGGCCCGGTGCATGAAATTCATGCATGAGGAGGGTCCCTAGGCCTGGCTGGTAATCAGGGCTGATGGGGTCCTTCCTTCCCCTGGCTGTGGCTGCCCACCAGGGCCTTCCTTCATTCCAAGCTACCCCTGTTGTTCAGCACACATCGTAGTGAGTGGTCCAACTCTTGGTTGATTGAACTCCCAAGGGGATAATTTGCATATTGGGACTTTATTATATAGTATTTTTATTATGCATTCAACAAATATTTACTTAGGAATTGCTATGTGCTTGGCACATGGAGATTATAAACATGACTACACCAACCAAATGCATCAATCTTGTGAATGAATGAGTTACTTTACCCAGGGAGAGATGGAGGACTATAGGATAAAGGCTCTTGAAAAAATCTGAAATACTAGTGAAGTAGATACTATACAGTAAAGCATTTCAGCATTGTTTACAAGGAACTAGAAACCAACTTGTTTTTTTAGCATGGAAACAAGTCAAAGTTATTTCTCTTTTGTGGAGATTGAACCTGCATGTGTATTTTCTCAAGCAGCTCAAGTGGTAGTTTCTCACCCAATATGTCATATCTGTTCATTAAAATACTGATGTCCACACCTTTACTGGTGTGGTTCAGTGATTACAGCATCAGCCCAAGCACGGAAGGGTCCTGGGTTCAATTCCTGGTCAAAAGCATATGCCTAGCCGAAACCGGTTTGGCTCAGTGGATAGAGCGTCAGCCTGCGGACTGAAAGATCACAGGTTCGATTCCGGTCAAGGGCATGTACCTTGGTTGCAGTCACATCCCCAGTGGGGGGTGTGCAGGAGGCGGCTGATCGATGTCTCTCTCTCATCGATGTTTCTAACTCTCTATCCCTCTACCTTCCTCTCTGTAAAAAATCAATAAAATATATTTTTTTTAAAAAAAGAGCATATGCCTGGGTTGTAGATTCACTCCCCACCTCCTGGTCAGGGCATGTGTGGGATACAACTGGTAGATGTATCTCCTTTCTTCTCTCTTCTCTCTCTCTCTCTCTCTCTCTCTCTCTCTCTCTCTCTCTCTCTCTTTCTTTCTCTCTCATCTCTTTCTCTTCCCCTCTCTCTGTCGCTCCTTCTTAGTCTCTGAAAATCAATGAGAAAAAATATCCTCTGGTGATGATTAACACACACACACACAATAACCCTGATGTCCACAGTTTTTATCTCACTCATTTTATCATGGCATTTTTCTTTAAGGATCCACTCATGTATGGCAGCTCCATGACAGATAATCATAATTCAACTACATCACTGCAATGCAGTAGTCAAGACATGGAAACAATTGAATTGTTCTGTGATAAATGATCTGATAAAGAAGATGTGTTACATATATACACATATAAATGGAATACTACTCAGCCACAAGAAAAGATGAAATACCATCATTTGTGACAGCATGAATGGGTCTTGAAAATATCATGCTAAGTGAAATAAATCAGAAAGTCAAGAACCATATTATTTCACTGTGTGGAATATAAAACTGAAAGCAACAAATGAACAAACAAGATAGGCAAACAAAAATTTATAGACACAGACAACAGTATGGTCATTACCAGAGGAAAAGGAATCTGAAAGGGAGCTAACAAAGGGTAAAGGGGTTACATATATGATGACAGAATGAGATTTGACTTTGGGTGGTACATACTATGCAATATACAGATTATGTATTATGGAATCATACACTTGTAATCTATATAATTTTATTAATCAATATCACTCCAATAAATTTAATTATAAAAACACTTTCATTTTAAAAAGAAACATTTTTAATGATTGCACAATGTCTGTGTTTTAAAATTACTTATATAAACACCAGTGACTAAACATAAAATAGATCTCAAATTTAATGAAAATAGCACTTTTGGAATTTTCTAAATTTATATTAAAGGTAGGTTAATGGCGGGAATGGTCTATGAAATACTTCCAATAATAAAGTTTTATATATATATATATATATATATATATATATATATATATATATTAGAGGCCCCATGCATGAAATGTGCAAGGGGATCAGCCATTGCAGCTTCGACTTAGTCCGGAAGGTCATCATTCACCTACCCGGTCTAATTAGCATATTATGTTTTTATTATATATATTTGCTCAATACATACAAATAAAAGGATAAAGTCTAAGTATAATTGGAAGCTGTTTATCATTTAAGTTAATTGCCAGGCTTGGTATAGTTATAGAGTTGAAATGAAAATGACTTCCATTTACTATGGCAGGCAGTATCATATGGCATTTATATATATTATTTCTAATATTTGTGATAGCTCATAAAGGTAGGCATTATTATCTCCATTTTAGAGATGAGGATAGTGGTGCTTAAGGAGGTAAAGAGATCTGCCTAAAAACACAGCCACTAATCAGGCTTCAGACAAAAATGACTGTGCAATACAATACTTGCTACTCACAGTGTCCTGAGACCATTTTTTTTAGTATTCCAAATACCTAAATATTCATAAAAATGTTTGCTAAGTTGAGAGAGGACAGATGCTCAATTCTATGAGATAAATCAGCAAAAGCAGCCACTTTACTTCATTTTCAACCTTTTCCAGATGGCAGGGGTAAAGTTCTTTCCTCTAAGGATATCAAGCTGTGACCAATTTTGTTTTGATTTTGTGTTGAATTTGTCTGTTTGTTTTTGTAAGAAATATAGAAACTTACTAAATCTTCAGCATCCACACCATAATGGTAACTGCATTGGCCAACTTCTTAATGCGACGTTCTGCCTAATATGAATAGTTCTGCAACCCAGCATGGAATTAAGATTTTCCCAGGGGCAATCCCTTTAGACAATTAGAATCAAGTTCTTCACGACTTTTTTCTCTCGTATTACATGCTGCCATATGGCAACAAGAGTCTACCCAGCAGAGCATATGGAAAACTTGCCATGCATGGGAAAACATTAAAGAAAAAATATGGAAACAAGAGATGCTGCCATTGCTCATACCACTGCATAAGAAAGTTACTCGCCACCGGTGCCAAAGCATAAGGAGTTGAACATATCTCTAATGTGTGATGATTTCGATCTCACATTTAAGTCTGGCTTACCAAGCAGTACTCTGCCAGTGTTAGTCCCTGTTTGAATGCCAGTTGGATAATTTTTTTAAGCTAAGCAGTGGTCTGACATGGCTAATTCAGAATGTTATCTGCCTCCCATCTTAAAAAGCCTCTCCTATTCTTTTTTTAAAATATATTTTATTGATTTTTTTTACACAGAGGAAGAGAGAGGGAAAGAGAGTTAGAAACATCAATGAAAGAGAATCATCGATCAGCTACCTCTTTCACACCCCCTACAGGGCATGTGCCCGCAACCAAGGTACATGTTCTTAACCGGAATCCAACCTGGGAGCCTTCAATCCGCAGGCCGACGCTCTATCCACTGAGCCAAACCGGTTTGGGCACCTTTCCTGTTCTTAATCTTCATTTATATCACTATTGAATTAGCTCTCAGAGTAAATAGTTTCTAACCATTCTCAATTACCCCCTCACCCTTCCCTCCCACATCTACACACAAATTCTATGGATTTTACTGGGGAAACACCTTTAACTCTGGTTTATCTTTTCCACCCTCGTTGCCCTTACATACAAGAACTTACCTTTTGCTTGTAAAACTGCAATAACTGTTTTCTCCCCTAAACATAGTCTTTCTTCCCACCAATCTACCTTCCAACTAGAGTTAACACTGTAGAATGCATTTCAGATTAAGAGACTTCTATAGTTCAAAACATTTGTTGGATTGACAGAAAGAATGAGATCTAAACTTCCTAGCTTAACATCCCAGGGGCTTCAGAATCTGATGCCAATTCCTGGACACTATGCTTCAGCTAGATCATTTCTCTCTCTCACAATTTCCTCAAATATCATGCTGAGTGAAATAAGCCAGTCAATGAAAGAGAAACACTACATGACCTCACTCATTTATGGATATTAAAGAACATTATAAACAAATGAACAGAAAGATAGATATAGTGACAGTAAAACAACAGGCAGACTGCCAAATGACAGCGGGGGGGGGAGGGTAGGGAGATCTGGGGGAGATAAGAGATCAACCGAAGGACTGGTATGCTTGCATATAAGAACAACCAATGGACACAAAACTCTGGGGAGGGAGGGCACCTATGGGGGGGGGGCAATGATAAGCTATGTACACAGATAATACCTTAATAAAAAATATTTTAAAAAAAAGTAATATACAATTCAAAGAATAATTTAAAATTTAAAATTTCACTGGAATTCAAAAATAAAGCAAAAAACAAATTAAAAATAGTTCTTAAATTAAAAAAAAATAAAATAAATAAAAAAAATAAAAAAAAATCTCCATGTCTCTTTAAATTAATCATGTTTCCCCCACCATCTTTACTTCTGCAAACTCCAACTCAGATGTTAAGTGTCTCATCCAGGGAGGATTACTTGTGTCCCTGCTCCCAGAGATCTCAAGGTGTACTGTTATCTGTTCCTAGATTTTAATTTCCCTTCGTGAACAGGTCTAGGGCACAAGCGAGTTTTATAATGGCTGGCATGTAAAATATACTTAATCAATAATTAATGAATAAATAAATGCTGAATGAATAAATGACAGAATGGCTCTGTATACTATTTTAGGATGATCCAATTTTCAACACATATAGATTTCTTTAAAGAGAACTTTGAAAACTAAGAAAAGTTATTTTGGAAGAAAAAAAACAACAGAGAAATAGGGAGAAGGGTTTATAGATGCAATACTGCATACTGATTTGTCACAAATGAAATTAATTTATTAAAAGGACTCTCCAAATTGTTTAATATCAAAACATTCTCAGAAGACCTAGGTCTAGGTAATTGTGACTGGAAACAAATTTTCTTTCTTGGTCCTCTAATATTATCACATATTTTCTCATTGTCCTTTTATTTAATACAACAGTAATCCTTGTAAGTTGGCTGCTACAGATTGCTAGAATCCTTGTGAATTTCAGATTCAACTTCAAATTATGTGTTGAACATTTACTATGTGTCCTACACTATGCTTACTACCTTTACGTGCACATTGATCTTTAAGGGGCTAATTTTTTTCATTACTAGTCTTTATTAGTAAAAAAAAAATGTTTCCATTCCAGCTCTTATTTTGTTGTTTCTATGGCACCGCTCTTGCAATACTGCCTCGTGTGTGATACTGCCTTATACTGAAAATAGTTTCCCTCAAACTCCCACCTTTTTGTTTTTGTCCACAAGAGCTTTCAAGACTAAATCATGTTGCTTTGGCCCATCTTCCTCCCACCCCCATATTGATTTTAACCTTAATCTTCCAGAAACTCAGGCATGGCCACATCCCCACCTGGTTTATGATGTTATTGCGGTGGTCATTCCATCATTCCTTGTCTGGCTCCCCGGCTCACCTTGTTCCTCACCAGTGGTCTAGCTCACATTCCTTATAGCCTATCCCACAGCCTGCTCTGACAGCAGCCCCATCCCCAACATCAAAGGCTCACTAAAATTATTAGATAAGCCCTGAAGCCCTTTTTAAATCCTTTCAATTCCTCCTTAATTTATACGAATCTCTTTTAATGCATAAAATGCATATGCATCTGCCAGGTTTCTCATTTTCTTAGCCCATCTTCAGATAATCAACATTATTATCAGTTTTTAATAATTGATGAAAGTAATTGTCCTAAAGGAAGAAATTATAAACACATTTTGCATGTATTATTCATCCTTTATAGTTCTGTGTGAGTCTCGAGAAAGAGAAATATATTGAGTCGCACATAGAGGAAAGGGGGAAAAACATGCCAGTGCTACATCAGCCTTGAGGCTGCTAAAACAGCTATCACAGTAAATAAATACCATTGTCTTCTTTATCTACTCGGCACAAGTCTCCAGCAGGGCTGAAAGAGATGCTCATGGTTTATATGTACCACTGCTGTTCAGGGTATGTTCTTTATTCTGAGCAAAATACCATACAAGTAAGCTTTATCAACACCCAATATTTTTTGACAAATATATGAAGCCAGCCATTTGTGAATATAAGTATTTTCCTAAAGTTTGCTTATAGCATGATTATTTGAACCTTCATCTCCCAAGAGAATTAATGTTGTAACTTTGCCTCCACCTGACAAAAGTCAATTTCACTACAATGGGCCTAAAACTAAGACTAATAGCATTGGTTCGACTCCATAAAGCTCCCATCCATTTTTGTTTTCATTTCAGGTTAATATTCAGGTGACAGAAATGCATACCCCCTGCTAAAGCACTGGCAGCAGCTAATGTCAGGGGAGACAGGCAGCAAGTAGATGATCCTGGGCTCCACAGCATTTGATCTCCCAGCATATGCAGAACAGAAGGGAAGCCTATAGATTAAGCAGTCCCCAAGAGTTATAAATTAAGCAACACATGCTTGGAGGCAAGGCTTTCCTGATATTGCCATCACTCTAACAAAGATGGATCACACATCCACACGTGTAAGGAGAGATAAGAGAAGCTTTTCTATTTGTCATTTCAAGCCAGTATATTTTTTGAAACATTTATAAAATTAAACTGAAGTCCCTAATCCATGCAATACAACTTTAGAAATGATAGATGTGTGATAGATAGATAATAGATAGATGGATACATGATAGATAGATAGATAGATAGATAGATAGATAGATAGATAGATAGATGATAGATAGAGAACAACAGGTCAAGTAACTGTCTTTTCTTCTATCTTTATGCTTCTAGGTTTTTATTTTATTTTCAAAGCTCAACTCAACTGTTATCTCTCATAAAATTGTAAGAGAAATAATTATATCTGTCTGTGTGATATTAGTTATTTATGTGCATGACCTATGGCCCTCATGTATAATTTATTTTTGCAGACAAGGTTTATGTATAATTAACTTTCACACATACCAATCAATCAATCAATCAATATTTCTGAAAAGAATGAGCATCTGGAAAACATAAGCAAATCAAGTATTGCTTTGTTTTTAAATATTGGTCCATAGCAGAAACATGGTGATAAGGATTTTCTACCCATGTAGCACTCTTTTCAGAGTACAAATCACTGCTACAGTTGAAGTTTTAAAAATAAAATTCTACTTTCTAAGAAGTTCAATGTAGCAATTTGAATCTCCAGAGATGCTTTGATAAACAAGGGTATGAAGAGTTATCTAAGAAAGATAGTTTATATGTTTGCATATACTTGCAATTATAAAAATGACAACTTTGGGGATGATAATAAATCTCTAACAGTTTTAACAAGAATTAGAAAAAGAGTTAAATACATTTTTTTCTCAACCAGTATGTGTAGAAACTGAGATTATTACTTATTTGCTATGTATAGCATAAAATGTAAAATCAGGAAGAGACAGGTGGTCATAACTCAATGTGAGGCCCCCAACTTATAAAGAAACCAGACTGCAACTATTGGAACCATAACAGAACATGAGACATGAATTCAGTAACAAAATGCAATATAAAGTCACAGTTCTATTTGCTCTTTGATAAAATAAAAACACCAGGAATATTTCACCCACATAAAAATATAAGAGCAAAGAAATGCTATAAGCATTAGGTCATTACAAGTTGTACCATTACCAAATCCTCACTTAGACACACACACACACACACACACGCATGCACGCACACACGCATGCACACACACACACACACACACACACACCAAATTGATGAACACAAAATGTGTAATACAAAGAAGAGAGTTCATGGTGAGAAAATATATTAATAAGGTGAAATACACATATTTTGGTGTAGAAAATTTATTTGACTTGTTCTCAATCTAGGCCATTCAGAAATCGATTATCCAATATGGAAATGATCCAGAAAACTCCCTCCTTATTTACTTTGGCACTTCTATCACACACTGAAAGAAGGAAAGGAGTGACAGTGGGAAAAGGAAGTAATTCCACTTAGTTTCTTTACAGCAAATTAGTTAAATACTGTTGGGAGGGGAAATTGAAGCTTATAATTAAATTAGTGTTTTTGATTAGCAGTGGATTTCATTTTTTTTCTGACTGTGAACTCAATTATCATGGATAATTGAGATCCATCTTTATGGCATTAAGAAAAATGCTTCTCATCAGACACAGTCAACGTGGAGGCGGGAAGGAAAGGGAGGAAATTGAAAGTCGGATGATCTATCTCTAGTCCTCCCTCTCCCACTCCGGCCCAGCCCCGCCATCTTTACTCTTCGGAGGCGGCAGAGCTCCCTCCTGTACACAAGGTGAGAAGTGAGCATGATCAATATCATCTGGACACTTCAGGATGGTGGATTTCCTTCCACAAAAGCAAAGCACGTCAGGTGTCCTAATGTAATGTGTTTGGAATTGGAATTAACCTAAAGGACCTAATGCTGTTTCTTTCAGATTAAAAAGAAGAAGGAAGAGAAAAAAAAAAGCTTGTAAACTTGCCAGTAAATATATAGCTGCAGGGTTTAGATTAAAGTGAAAGTTTTTAGATTGCCATGGAAACAATTGACAGAAAAACCTTGCACTTATAACACCCCTACTAAAAGACCTATGAGCATTAAGTTAGTTGAAGAAAACCTAAAACTGTCAAGAAAGCAACTTTATGACCATAAGCCCTGTCTTGCAGAGAAATCCTGCAATGCTTTCATCAAGGACATCGCTTTCTCAGATGTTCTGTGAACCATCCCACTCTGACAATTATCTGCTGCTGAGTAGGTTATTTGCATTTTATTCAAGGATATCCCCATAAAGCCCAACCAAGATGACTAAAGCAGATTACTTCTCATCGGTATTTTTTTAAAAGTAACACATAACAAATTCTACTTACCCCCAGATTTTATTTTTAGGAAGGTTATATCTAAATCTAGAAGTTACTGTGGCATCTCCAAGGTCAAATGACATTTTGTAGAATAAGAAATTAATTTCCCCAAAAGGGCTACAGTAGTTTTTGATTCCTCTGGCGTTTATTTTTTAAGGTTTCTATACTTGGTAACATTACCCTGAAAGATATTTATTATAATAATATGACTCACTTGCAGAATTTCAGAGTTTTCTTTATTGTAAAATAATTAAATTATTGTAAAGGTCATTTTATTCTTTTTTTATATTTTTTATTGAATTTTTTACCAAGAGGAAGAGAGAGGGATAGAGAGTTAGAAACATCAATGAGAGAGAAACATTGATCAGCTGCTTCTTGCACACCCCTTACTGGGGACGTGCCCACAACCAAGGTACATGCCCTTGACAGGAATCAAACCTGGGACCTTTCAGTCCTGAAGCCGATTCTCTATCCACTGAGCCGAACCAATTTTGACAGGTCATTTTATTCTTAAAATGGAAAGAATTAAATGGTTTATAACATACCAGAATAATTGACTAGCCAAGGCATTTAATTTCCAACCATGCTAGATAATAAAATTTACTGAAATTCATTGTAATTATGCCTCTGGAATAGTAATTGGTGAGTTGATTAATAGATAAATTTGTAACCATTATGATTACAAATCTCTTTGAAAATTTATGAAATGTCTTTAAGATGTATGCTTTAATATAGTAAGCAGCTAAGTTTTACGTACTGGATACTATGCTAGGACATCTACTTGATAAGTCCTCTAATTATTAAGGATATATTCTTTTCTTCTATTTTTCCTTCTCCCCTTCCTTTGCCCCTGTCTCTTTTACTCCCATCCTGTCTTTTTTTAATTTGTTTCTTTATTGATTAAGGTGTTACAAGTGTGTCCTTATTCCCCCATTACTCCCCACCCCCGCCACACTCAGGCCCTCATCCACTTCTTGTCTGTGTCCATTTATTCTGCCTTTCATGCACATGTTTAAATTTTAAAATTACAACTTCTCATCAACCATAGTTTACTTATTAAGACTTCACTGCATGACCTGTGTTTCTCTATGTCCTCCTATCCTAAACTATTATATGAACTTGGTTTAAAGCTAGTTAGTTCCCCATCTTTAAAGATCCACCCTAAACAACTTCAGCTTACAAAGCTAAGAACTATAACTAGTTCATTTTTGAACTCTCTCTTCTATAATATTGACAGTACTCTATTAAGGTGGCATACTTTTTCACTGGAGAAAGTTCCAGTAAACGTACCCTTTCTCTATTAACATGTTAGTTATCTGGTGATATTTTGCAGAATTCAACAGATCCTACTTTATTTCCTTGGCTATCAATCTCTCATTCCCCAATGTTATTGCTCTCCTCAGTCCTAAAAGTGCCAATACTTCCCCCCTCTCCTTTTCCCCACCCCTAGATTACCTGCTTATTTTACTTTTAAAAAACTATAATCAAAATATAACTTTCAGAGTCTCCTTCCACCAAATCTATCAGCTTACCTGCGCCTACCTGAAGCCAATTGTTTTTGGTCTTTTTCGGCTTTCTTCTTATTAGAGCAGATGTTCTCCACATTCTCCTCATGCCTATATCACCTGTTTTGATTTAGGGAGCTGAGTTGGGGGCAGCTCTTCCAATTGTGGAAAGAGACATTAGTCTGAACTTAACTCCCTGAAACAATGGTTGGTAGAGTTTTTAAGAGCTGGGGTAAAGGGATCCATGGCCATCTGGATATGCTAATTGGCCTCATCCAAAGGAAAAGTAAACTTTATCTTACCTTCATAATAGGAGGTAATTTTACAACTTGGAGCAAGTAGCCCATTGAAATTAGATTCCTACTCTCCCACAGAAATAGGAAGGTAGGGCACTATCTTTCTTGACTACATTCCAAAGGGATACACCCCAAGGCCTTGAGAAAGACATCCCTGAGTTGTAAAAATGTCTAAGGACCTTTATTAAGATTTGCATCTCAAAAGAGGCGGAGAGTTTACAGTCACAAGTTTTCTAAAGTAAATACTCTATGAAAAGTGAGGTTAAGCTGGGCGAAACACGATGACCATCTTGGTCATAAGCCAAGGAACTTCACATTATTAAAAACGCCTTCTAAAATATTTATTATCCTCCTGTGTCTCCAGCTACTTTAGAGAAAAATCCCTCCTGCCTATATTCAGTGTCTCCACATTTTCTTTTCTCATTTACTCTTTAATAACTTTCCTTTGAAATATTTCAAGCATACAGAAGAAGCGTAATGTATATAGGAATATATAAAAAGCAATAAAACCCCTTATACACACCACAAATTTTAAGAAATAGAACATTTGCAATAAAATGTTATGTAAGCTCCCTTTGAAGTGTCCTACCCCACCATGCCTCACTTCCTACCTTAATCAGAGTAGGCATTATAACGAATCAGGTTTCTCATAATTTACTAGAAGCCCAGTGCATGAAATTTGTGCACAGGGTATAGGGGGTGTCCCTCAGCCCAGCTTGCTCCCACTTCAATCTGGGACCCCTGGAGGGATGTCTGACTGTCTGTTTAGGCCCGATCCCTCTCACAGTCCAGAACTGGTGGCTCCCAACTGCTCGCCTGCCTGCCTACCTGATTGCCTGTAACTGCTTCAGCCTGCCAGCCTGATCACCCCTAACCACTCCCCTGCCAGCCTGATTGATGCCTAATTGTTTCCCTGCTGGCATGGTCATTGCCAATGACCCTCCACTGCTGGCCAAGTCACCTCCAATTGCCCTCCTCTGCTGGCCTGATCACCCCCAACTTCCCTCCCCTACAAGTCTGGTTACCCCAATTGCCTTCCCTTGCCAGCCTGATCACCCTCAACTGCCCTCCACTGTAGGTCTGGTTGCCCTCAACTCCCCTCCCCTGCAAGCCTGGTCACCCCCAACTGCCCTCCCCTGCAGGTCTGATCTCTCCCAACTGCCCATCCTTATAGCCTGATCCCTCCCAACTGCCCTAACCTGCTGGCCATCTTATGTGTTGGAGTGATAGTAAATTTGCATATTATCTCTTTATTATATATGATTTACTTTTACCATAAATGTGTGTACCACTAAATGATACATTATATATTTGTATAGTTTTTTAACTTTATTAACATCAACATATATATTTTCTATGTCTTGCCTATTTATATTCATAATTATGATTTTCAGATTCACTCATTAAGATGTATGTATCATGGTTCACTAACACTAATTTTCACTATCTACTTATACACATATCTACCTGTGAGCATTGGGGTTATTTAGGTTTTTATTGTTGTTATTGGAGTGAACATTCCTACACTTTGGCACTTGTGCAAGATTTTCTCTAAGCTGGAATTGCTGGTTCCCAGAGAATAGCCATCCTACATAATAAAAGGCTAATATGCAAATCAACTGAATGGTAGAACGACCGGTTGCTATGATGTGCACTGACCACCAGGGGGCAGATGCTCAACACAGGAGCTGGCCCCTGGTGGTCAGTGCAATCCCATAGGGGGAGCACCACTCAACCAGAAGCCAAGCTCAAGGCTGACAAGTGCAGCGGTAGTGGCGGGAGCATCTCCCACCTCCACAGCAGCACTAAGGATGTCCGACTGATGGGGGGAGGAGACCTAAGCCATCAGTCGGCATCCCCCAAGGGCTCCCAGACATTAGAGGGTGAAGGTCAGGCTTAGGGACCCCTGCCTCTTGAGTGCAAAAATTTCTTGCACCAGGCTTCTAGTTTTTAATAATATTAAAATAGTGCCAAATTATTTTGAAAAAATGTCATCAGTTTCACAGATTATTACTCTCACAGATAAGATGGTTATATATCCTTGCCACACTTAATATTAAAATTTTTGCAGACCTATAAGTAAAAATACAATTAAATCCTACTTTTAATTTGCCTCTATGGTTATTAATGAAGTTGATACATTCTTATACATTTTGGATGTGTGTTTCTTTGGAAATGCCTGTTCATGCCATTTGGCCATTCCTCTACTAAAGTCTCTATTTTCTCATCTTCATTTTTAGATAATCTTCATATAGTTTGGAATCGAATTTTTGACAGATTTGTGTGCTATAAAAATCTCACACTTTGTGCCTGATCTTCTCACTATTGTAAGGTATCTCTGATGAATTTTCTTATGGCCACTTAGCTGGTAAGTGTTAGAGCCAAGATTTTAACTCAGGGGAGTGTATTCAAAGTCCAGAGGATTTCCATGATGTCATGCTCTACTATTCTTTGACCACACTTCTTACCACTCTCTCGCTCAGTGCCCTAGCTGCTCCTCAAACACACCAAGCAAGCTTTTGCCTCAGCCTATCATCTTCTTCATCATAATGTGGCAGAACTTGTTTGCTCCCATTTTTAACCTCAAATCTTTCTCATAGAGATCCTTTCTCATCATTCTTTTTAAAAATGGCACATCTGCCCTAGCTGGATGGTGCAATTAGTTGGAAGAATCATCCTGTACAACTAAAGTTTGTGGGTTTGATTCCAAGTCAAGGCACACATCTAGGTTGTGGGTTTGATCCCCATCTAAGCACCTTGCAGGCAACTGATGGATGTTTCTCTCTCACAAGGATGTCTCTTTCTCCCTCCCTCTCTTGTTCTGTCTAAAAATCAATAGAAGCATGTCTCAGGTGGGAATTAAAAAAATTCTCTGCTGTCATTCTCTATATCCTGAACATGTTTTATTTCTATTCATAACGTTAATCACTAATTAATGCTCTGAAAACATTGTACAATTATCTGTCTTCTTGTTTGTTATCTTTCTCCTTCCATGAAAATGTGGCTCCATAAGAGCAAGAATTTTATCTATTAGTTACTTCTGTAATCCTTGTGTCTAGAAATGTGCTTGGCACATAAAAGGTGAACAATAAACATAAATAGATAGAAAATGCCTTTTAGCCATATTTTCCATGATAATTCTCACTTCTGTTGTGTATTTTTATGGGCAATATGTCTGATAATTCATTTTTAAAGTATCAGAGCAGAAAAAATTGTTACAATTGTAATAATAATTGTTCTCATTTATTTCATAATAGTTCCCATTACTTTTTCCAAAAACACTCCATTCTGTGGGGGAAAAAATGCATTCTTCTCACAAAGAACATTGTGGGGCTTTATCCAGAGTACACTAGATGTTCAAGGCCAAGATGCCAAGGCCAAGTTGCCATACGCAGGTGCAAGAGCAAGGACACAGCAATTGTACTGTACGCACTGCAGAGGCATGCCTTTCTATAATCCAAATACTGGTGTCATTATTTGACAAGAAGCTTCTTTTGTCCAAGTTGGTATAAAAATGGTTAAGGACCAGGCAGTATGAGGCTGCTTTTATGTAGGCCTGTACTGCTTTATGTGATGGTTTTGTGCTGATGCTGTGTTTGCAATAGCTCCTGTGTTTGCTACTGTATTAGCAAGGGCTGCCTTGTATTGCTTCTTTGTGAGGCTACTTTGAAGAACTGTTTTGTCTGATAGCTCTTTATTAGCAATGGCTACTTGGCCTACAATAAAGTCTGACCCATATGCCTATGACTTCTCATGCCTTCTTCATCCACTACCCAGCATCCACAGAGGTCCAGTTCCTGGCAGAGAAGAACACACAGTTGGCATAGTCGAGCAGGATTTGGGAGTAAGTACTCCAACAGATATATTTATTAAACTTTGAATAAACAGTTTTTATCTGAAATAGTATTTGTTTATATAAATAAAATTATGTTCTAGCCACAATAATCTATATATATAAAAGCCTAAGCAACAGCTAAGACCAGTTGACCAAATGACTGGTTGCTGTGATGTGTACTGACCATCAGGGGGAAGACGCTCAATGTAGGAGCTGCCCCCTGGTGGTCAGTGTGCTCCATCAGCCAATCTGTCATGGCCGGCCAACTGCCCACATCTCTCCCCCCAACCAACCTCCAACGGTCTCTCCCCAGGTGGCCGGCCCAGATTGGGGCTGGTGAGATGGCCCTGATTGGCCTGGATTGCTGGCCAGCCCAAGCAACCCCACCCTTGCATGAATCTGTGCACTGGGCCTCTAGTTGTTATATAATGAATTACCAACCATTCACTTACTAACAGAGTTACATAATTATTTTTTAATCTATTTTTAAAGAGAGAAATAAAAAGAAATAATTTTTTATTTTATAAAGAGATTTTGACTGTTACTGGCATGAGATTTATCCTGCTTGTAAGCTAACAAATTTGACTGCCAGTTTTATAAATACTTATAAGCTATTAAGACAAAAGACTTATGATCAGAGACAAAGAAATTCATTACTCACAGAAATGGCAATAATGAGAGTAACAGCAATTGAGCTAGTTCTCTGAGCTTGTATTTCCAAAGGAGTATTTGAAGATGGACACATGATGCCTACCCATCTAGTGGAATTCAGTAAACAGAAGTGAAACCCTGACTTTTGTCCAGAATGAGACATTACTATAATGAACACTCATCCCTGTCCTTTTTCTCAGAAGAAGCCACTATCCCATCTTTCAAAGCGGTTCATTATAAATACATCTTTGAAAAGAGAGTCTGAGAAAATAGCAGTTTATGGTCTACTCACAAGATGTACAGACAGAATTGTGAAGGACCCATGATGACTTCTCTCTCCATGGGCACAATTCCAAATCAGATGGAAATAAAATGTTTAATGTACCTTGAGAACTCTTTGCTGAAGTCCTTCCCTTTGCCAAAACCCTTCCACCAATACCATTTGCCTTTCTCCTAATTAGAAATCAGATTATAAATTGCCACCTCTAGGAAACCTCCCATGATCCATTGAGGTTGAAATTGATGCCCCTGGATTGCACAGAATTCTGAACATCCCTTATCTACTATAACACACATAAGTCTATATGTTAATGGCCCAATTAATTGTTGTTTCTCTTTGGACTCATAAGCATCTTGAGGTCAGGCTATGAGATTAATTAATCAATGAGATTCTGAAAATTTAAAACAGGAATTGACTCATTGTTAATTCTTAGTAAATAATAGATCTTGAGAGTTTGGAATACATAAAGATTTTTATAGCTTACAAAAATTTTGGATTCTTCATTGATATTAGATATTATGCTGAATATTTTCTGAGACACATCTTTATTCATAGACATTTTAGGTAATTCAAGAAGAAAATGTAAAATTTCTATGTGAAAAGATAAAAACTTGATGCCACTAAAATTAAGTCTTAAGATTAGTTTAAGAAAATAATTTTTAATAGTCTGTCACATGTTCCATTTGTTATCCAGATATCCTAAACAAATAACATAGATACAGGTATTAAGAAAACCCTACTTTCAACATTGGAAAAAATTTGGTGACTATTATTGAATTAAAAAATGATCTGTTCTGGAATCAATAGTTGAGGACAGTCTTGCATTTTCTGGGAAATATGAGAGAGAAAAAATTGTCTCCTATGCTCTGCTATTTTCAGTTAAATTTAGACATTTTTTTTCTAGTCTACAAATAGTAATTTCATGGAAGTATTCTTTAGAAATATGCAATTAAGTCTGTTTTATTAAAGGTAGGTACATTGCATCCTACCTTTAAGTAAGATGGGAATTAAAATGTTCATAATGAAAGTAAACTTAAAACTTACAACACATTCTATTGTCTCTATTTTTAAAAACTTAAGTTACCATGACAACAAAGTAGTCCAGTAAATCCATTGGTTTATTCAATCAGGTTTATTTTTTTCAAAGAAAGCAAAAAATTTACCTTCATCAGGAATTTATAATGTACTGGTCAAAATTGATTATAAAATAATTAAAATGAATACCTTTAAGTAAAACATGCATCTTTAAGAATAACATCTGTCAGAAATTTTAGAATCTTACTGAGTCTTCATCCCTCTATTTAATCCCCATGCATCTTGAATTCCAATTCCTTTAAATAATTTTTCTGACAATGCCAAATAGAACTAAGGGATAAATGGCAATAATTAGCTATGAATTGGCATTTTGTATGACAATGCAAAAGCTCAACATTAGATAGGATTCAGACAAAAGATCATAGGTTAGAGAAGTGACTTGTTTTCTTATTAATAGGGCAGTTTTAATAACACACTATTTTAAGGACTAAAATATTTATTTTTATTACAAATGTTGCAGATACTGATTTCCAAAGAGTTTTCCCAACATTATTGTTTTATTGGTGAGTTCATTCTAAAATACCATAGTGCTAAATATTATATAAAAGTAGTTTAAAATATAATGTATTTTTGGCTACTCATTTATATTCTCACCACCAAAAAGAATGTAAAGGTCATTCAAGCATGACAACTAAGAGAATTTTAAGAAAAATAATATTTTAGACATCTATATAACTCTCATTAATCTGGTTAAATATACTACATAATTTAGCTGAATAAACTTGGTCTATGCCCAGCGTTTTTTTAATTGGCTTCTTTCATAGTCTATATTGAAATTTATATATATATTGTTAAAAAGATAAACAATTATAACTCCAGTAGGAAAATTTAAATTGAGCCAATTTACAACCATTCCTCACCTAATTCTCATCACTCAGACACATTAAGAGTTTCGGAGAAGAACCAAGATGGCAGCCTAGGTGGTTTCCTAGGTTGCCACCTCATCAACAATTTAAAAAAACACACAACTAAAATCAAAAAGGACTTCATCAAAGCCACAGGAAAGCTGGAGAAGTGGAATATATACAACTAGAAAGAAGGAGAGGGGCTCTCGGATTGGACTGGGAGTCGCAAAGTGCTGAGGTAGAGAGACGCTCGCACGCGGAGAGGAAGTGTGGCCCAATGTGCGGGGAAGAATTCCCGATTGCACGGAACCCTTTCCGACCGTACTGAACCCCAACCCCAGCCAAAACCCCGTGCACCCAGGCTCATACAGGTGGAGTCTGGACTGTAGAGAAAGGCACCCAGAGACTCAGAGACCGGGGAGCCGGGAGCCGGGAGCCAGGAGCCGCAGCCAGCAGGGCTTACAGTTGTGCATGAGTGAGTATGGGCAGAGGTCTGAGTAAGTGCCTCTCCATAGCAGAAGGAGTCAGAAGCTCCAGACTACAGAGACCAGCCCAAGTCCAGATGAGCCCCTAGGGCATCCATGTTCTTGCACAGGGAACCTGGGACGGTCAGGAAGAAACTCAGTGGAGTGCACAAGGGCAGGGCGGAAGCCAAGACTGTCAGTTCAGCCCTGAGACTCCGCCCCATCCAAGCTGAGCAGAGGCTTCTGCAGTTTTTCAAGTCTGATCCTATAAGACTGTCTCCAATACAGAAGTTATCCCAGAGTAGACACAGCTGATACCCACATCCAATTGGCCTGAAGGTCAATTCACAACAATAAAGACTCAGCTACAACAAGGCTGTGCACTCAGTCCACAAAGGGGAGCACCAAGACTGTCTACCTCAGGTAACTGAGGAGGCTGACCCACTGGGCCATATAGGACACCAAACATACAAAGCCATCCTACCAACTCTGAAAAACAGCGAAAATGCCGAGACAAGGAAATAGATCTCAAACGAAAGAGATGGAGGATATAGAGTTCAGAACTACGGTTCTAAGGTTATACAAGAATATCCTAGAAAAGGTCGATAAACTTCATGAGACCCAACTAAAAAGTATACATAAACTGACTAAATTGGAAAATACTATGCAGAGATCCAGCAGCAGAATGGAGAAGCACAAGAATCAGGTCAAAGAGCCAAAAGACACTCCCCTGGAGAAGCAAGAAGAAAAGAGAATCCAGAAAGTTGAAGATAGTGTAAGGAGCCTCTGGGACAACTTCAAGCGCACCAACATCAGAATTATGGGGGTGCCAGAAGAGGAGGGAGTGCAAAATACTGAAAGCATATTTGAAGAAATAATATCAGAAAACTTTCCTCACCTTTTGAAAGAAATAGACTTACAAGTACAGGAAGCACACAGAACCCTAAACAAGAGGAATCCAAAAGAATTACTCTGAGACACATCATAATCATTAAGCCAAGGGCAAAAGACAAAAAGAAGATCTTACAAGCAGCAAGAGAAAAGCAGTTGGTTACCTATAAGGGAGCACCCATATGACTATCAGCTGATTTCTCAACAGAAACCATGTAGGCCAGAAGGGAGTGGCAAGAAATATTCAAAGTGATGAATAGCAAGAACCTACAACCAAGATTACTGTATCCAGCAAAGTTATCATTCAGAATTGTGTTTGTTTCTATGTTTTGGGTAGCTGCTAACATAGAAACAAACACAATTCTGAATGAAAACATAGAAACAAACACAGTTCTGAATGATAACTTTGAGTTGATGGAGTGGCCTTGTGTGGTAGGTGTTCTATAAGGCCCAGTGGCTCGGCCTCCCCAATCACCTGAGGAGGACACCTTGGTGCACCCCTTTGTGGGTTGAGTGCACAGTTTTGTTGTACAGTAGGTTATGTCAGAGATCCATTCCTATGGCACAATGTAACATGATTTTTGCTATAAGATGGAACCCACCTACATAAGTACCTACGTCATTCACATGGAGCACAGTGAGTAAAAAAAAAAATTGTAAGAAAGATAACAATTCCTAACATTTACTGGTGGTAAATAAATAATTACAAATATAAAGTACATATGTACATACGTCAAAATGATGGAACTTTTTTTTATAAGTAAATGGGAGATGGTGATATAACCATGAAACAACATATGTTAATTCCAATGTAACCCGAGGACTGCCTGTAGTGAGCCTTGATTGTTGATGATGTCACTGGGAGGAACTGACCTCCAGCCTAATTGGCTGTGGGGACAAGCTGCGACTATAGTGGGAGAGCTGCAGGAGACCCCCTTATGAAGGAGGACTTGCTTCAGTGGGGCTTTGGTGCTCACTGAGTCTGCCCCTTGACTGTGTGATTTATGGATCTGAAGAGTTGTAATCTGGTATGGTTTCACACTGACCACTGGGTACACTGGCTTTTGGGTCTCCAGAAAGGTGCAAAGTCAGCCACTGCTTGGTGCAACCCAACAGGAGCTACAGAGAGATCTGTATATTCCTCCTCTTTGTATTGGGTTTGGAAGTAACTATGCAAGGCCCAGCTGTGAAGCAAGGCAGGCTGGTGCTGGTGCTGGCTTTGGGCCTTTTATTGATAGCTTTGGGGCTCCCTGACCGGACTGCAGCTTGTTTGACAGATGTTTAGCCTGGGAAAGGACAGGGCATTCATATGCAAAATCTGCACAATTTGGGTGGTGCACAATTTGGGTGGTGTTGTAAATTGGGTGGGGCAGGGTCTCAGGAAATCACCAGAGTTGAGCAAACAGAAATGGCTGCCAGTCAGCCCTGCAACTGGGGAGTTCCCAGTATGGCTACAGTGATCCCTGTGAGCACCTTACCTGGAAAAAAGTCACCCTCGAGTTCCTACCTGATTCCAGACAGTCCAGTTTCTCCTCATATGTGTCTGGGTCCCCCAGAGCCTCACCAGCACTGGACCTCAGAGGAAGTGTGAATTTATAAATTCAATTCGTGGTACTGGCCTTTTAAGAGGAGCAGCTGGGTCTCCAACAGCCTGTGTGTCACTCAGCCCAAATCCACACTGGTTTTTACAGCCCATATTTCTTACTTCCCATAGGGACTTCTTTCCCCAGTCTGGAACCCTGGAATGAGGGTCTGGTGTGGGGATGGGGCCCCTCACTCATCCAGGTGCCTCTGCAGAGGCGATTTCCCTCCTGATTAAAAAAGTGTCACACAGGTTGCTGGACCAGCCTGTTGATGCCTCTGCACCTCCTACCAGTCTCAGTGTACTTTCTTCTTTACTTCTCTAATTGTACTTCCTTTCAGCCAACTTTCTTGTGATTCTGGGTGATAGCTGTTCTGTATTTTCTTTGTAATTTTGATGTGGTTGTGGGGGCAGCAAGTACAGAGATTTACCTATAATGCCATCTTGATTCTCCTAACTATTGAATTTTTTAAGTTAATATACAATGGTCCAAGTTATTCAGAGAACATATCCCTGCATTACACTCTTTCATCCATATTGCTTTATTTTTGAGAAAACATGAAATTTGAGTGAAGTATCTTTCCTGAAATTCTTTTTATCTTCTTTACAAAGTTATAGCAAGTCTGACCAGTGTAGCTCAGTGATTGAGCATGAACCCATGCACCAGGAGATTGCTGGTTCGATTCCTGGTCAGGGCACATGCCTAGGTTGCAAGATCAATCCCAAGTGGGGGACATACAGGAGGCACCCAATTGATATTTCTCTCTCGTTAATGTTTCTATCTCTCTCTATCTCTCTCTAAAGTCCATAAAAATATTTTTTAATTAAAAAAATTAGAACAAGATAGTCAAGTCATTTCTGTGTGTTTGCCCTTGAAATGTGATTACACACATGCTCAGGATACAAATGTTTTGTACTAAATATTTTTATTGACTCAAAGAAAGACCTTGTTTCCACTTATTAAATCCTCAGGACCTTCTATGGCTCCTTTTGTAAAGCTGCAGCCCACTGATTCTTTAACCTGAAGTACTCCATGTCTGTATTTTTTCAGAGGAGCTGAATTTTCCCTGCCATTACTTTCATTGTACATATTTAAGCAATAGAAGGAAGATTTTTAAAAATGTTTTACCACATTGAGTCACATCCTATACTTGGTATCCAAGAAAACATTATCCAATCCTGTGAGATTTCCTTTCTAGCACCATTAACCTCTAGCAGTAACAGTTCATTTTTATTACTAATTCTTCACTTAATGTCCAACAGCACATGCACTATATAGGCACTAATTATTCATCAAGACCTTTAATCCTCTCACTTCTCTTCAATTCCATTATCTATGACCTCATTCTCTCTTTCTTTTATTCCTTACTAAGCTTATATCCCATGACTATGCTTATAACCTCTTCTCGAAGACATCTACTCTTCCTCATCTTTCCTTCCCACCAACACAAACATTTAACAAAACCCCATGTTTGATTGAGCCCAGGTATCTGCCATCCCCAAACCCGCAATCCAGAGCTGAATATGGCTTGAGAATGGCACATACCTGCGCGGACTAGTTTCCCTTTAAATTTAGGATCCTAGCCTCAAATAAGCATTGAACTCTGTTCACTTACCCTATTGTTTTTCCTAGTAAGTTTGCTTCCTCAATCCAGACACTGCAATTGTGTACTTAACCTGCTGCTCAGATATCCTGCATTCTTTTATTTTTGCCCCACTTTCAGGGTACAAACACACTCCATGCTTATTTCAGAAAATAGCCTTCAGACAAGAACTACATCTTCCCACCATGCAATCTACAAAGGTCTCTTTTTTCCCTCAGCCTAAGCTTTTATATAACCTTTCATTTTCTCAAGATCTTGCTCCTTGTGTTATCTTTTCTTTCTCTCCTGTATTGTCAGTTTCTCTCGACTCTATTCATTGCCTTCATCATATATGCCATACTATCTTTTATCTTCAAACAAACATTCCTTGGCATATATTCACCTCCAGCTACCACCACTTTTTTTAGAACCACTCTCACAAGAAATGTATGAAAACATATTCACATTCACTGCTTTCACTTCTTCACCTTCTGTTCACTCTTAAACATCTTTCAGTGAGGCTTAAATTGCAAGGTCACAACAAACCTCCATGTTGTAAATATAACGGACACTATACTTAATTTCATAATCAATTTAATAAACCATTTCTCTGCCTTGAAATTGTTTTTATTTCTATATTAGTCTTCTTTAGCTAAGCTATACTATATAAAAATTGCTAAGTCATATTGACTTAAGAAAACTAATAACTATTTCTGATTCCTAGTTACATATCGGCTTCTGTATTTTGCCTGCCATAGTTCTGTTCATACGTACTATATGTGTCCTTTCACTCTGAGACCCAGGTCAAGGGTTGTGCCCTTCTCTTGGCAGAGAGCTCAAGAACATGAGGCCTGGTAGAAAGCTGCAATACTTTGAAATATTCTGCTTGAACATCAGGTCTCCTCATATTCCATTTGCCAATGCAAGCCACATGACTGAGCCCAATGCCACTATTGTGTAAAATTATCCCTCTCTAAGACTTATATGGCAACAGGCAGGGATGAATAATCCTTTACAAAACAGGGAATGGATACCAAGGCACAATGTACCACAGTCTCTCACTTTCCATACTCTTTTGATCTTGATCCCATTTCATTAATTCCTCCTTTTTGGTCAGTGTTGTGTGTGTGTGTGTATGTGTGTGTGTTTGTGTGTGTGTGTGTGTGTGTGTGTGTGTGTGTGTGTCTGTGTGTGTGTGTTTTGAGGGGGGAGGAGGGCGAGGGGAGTTCCACATACTCTTCCTTTTAAATGTTAATGGAATTCCTAAGATTATTTCTGGGAAAACTTTTCTTCTACATGTATACAGTAAAACCTCGCTATAACAGACTGATTCAGGCACAATCAGTTAAAGCTGAAAGTCCATTATGTATAATAAGGTACGTTTTCCAAATGTGTATGGTGAAAATTAGCGAATTAGTTTACCTGCTTTTACTTATGTAGATACATTTTTGTAATTAAAATTAAATATGTATGAAAAGTTTAATTTCACAGAAAAGTTTTCTATAGGTATTAGTGTAATTTTAAATTTATACTAAATGCATCTAGTAAATGTGTGCATTCACCAGTCACTGAGAGTAAACAAATGCACACTGCTAAGATGTGGCTTAGCACACGTGGGAACAGCAGTCGACAGCTTTAAAACTGCTGCAGAGCCAAAACTGGTTTGGCTCAGTGGATAAAGCGTCAGCCTGCGGACTGAAAGGTTCCCAGGTTCGATTCCAGTCAAGGGCATGTACCTTGGTTGTGGGCACAACCCCAGTAGTGGGTGTGCAGGAGGAAGCTGATCGATGATTCTCTCTTATCGATGTTTCTAGCTCTCTTCCTCTCTGTAAAAAATCAATGAAATATATATTTTTTTAAACTGCTGCAGGAAGTCCAGCCATGTGACAACAGAACCAATTACCATTTGATGTAGTGGGATCACAGGCTAATCATTCCCTAAACATTGTTTATGAGCAAACACCATTTATAATGGTGACTCTGGGATATAAAAATGTAGACTATAGTTGTAGCTATGTCATATTTATTTATGTTAGCGGAATTACTACTGTGTGTGTGTGTTTTTTTGTTTTTGTTTTTTTACCATATATGGTCTATTTGTTTAAGTTTGTTAAAAATAACAGTTAATAACACGAAACTAATCTATTAATTTAATTATAAGCAAATATTGGTTAAAACATTTTAAAATTAACAGGGTGTTAATTTTTATATATGACATATGGAGTGGAAATTTTATCCATTAAATTGAAGTCAGTTAAATCGAGGTCTATAAAATTGAGGGTTTACTGTATTCTCTTCCTACTTCATTTCTAACATTCCAAAGGCATTTAAATATTAACTGTAATTTAATGACTTTTAAATGTACATTTCATCCATGATTAACTGCTCTTTAATGTCTACAAAACAGAGGGATATATCCATATGCAGAATCCCACATCTAAGTAGTTCTAGTTGTCCAGGACAAAAACATAGGCTTTATCTTGATGATCTACTTCTCTCATCTGTTACATCTAGCCCATCAGCATTCCCCAACAGTTTACTTTTAATAAATATTTGAAATTATTTACTTGTCTTCATTTTCTGTTACCTCTACCCCATTTTATCTCCAAGGACAAGAATCATGGTAGACTTGGGGTTATCTATACTAATAACAGCTTAGGTAGTCCTCACATGTAACATCACAACAAGATGGCTGCCACAAGATGGCCGTGTGCACAGTGGAGGCCGGGCCTGGCAGCTGCTCCTTGTGGTAAGGCCTGGGGGTCTTGTGGCTCTTCATGGCAAGAGGAGGCAGGTCCCGGTGGAGGAGGTGGGCCATGTAAGGGGAGGGAATCAAGCTGGCAGGAGAGGGTGGTTAGGGGCAATCAGACTAGCAGGGGAGGGCAGTTGGGGGCAATTGGGCCATCAGGTGTCAATCATGCTGGCAGGCGAGTGGTTAGGGGCAATCAGGCAGGCAGGCAGGCAAGTGGTTAGGAGCCAGCAGTCCCAGATTGTGAGAGGGATGTCTGACTACCACAAGGATGGGGCCTAAACCAGCAATCAGACATCTCCAAAGGGCTCCCAGATTGAAGAGGGTGCAAGCCAGACTAAGGGACACCCAGTGAATGAATTTCGTGCAACAGACCATTAGTATTTTTATAAAACAGATATAATTTCATTTTTCAAAGAGCTCTCATTTTCACACCATGGACCAACATGTACATTTTTTTTTAAACTATATGATCACATATATATGCTATAATTTAAGGAAAGCATTTTCATGCTAAGAATCACATGTAAGAAATAAATTAATTCTGTTTTGAGTAGTAACAAAAATTAACCATTAGTCTTTTTTTTTCATGATTAGTAGAATTTTATGAGGCACACTCTGATAATGGATAAATATCTAGATAACCCCAAGTGGAGAAGATTTAGGGGAAAGTTTTTCCAGAAATAATCTTGGGAATTCTTCAACACTAAAAAGGAAGAGGATGAGAAACAACAATAACAAAAAAGACTAAGAAGTAGGAGTTAATGAAATGAGAGAAAAGAAAAAAAGTAAGAAACTGTATAACCAGTTAGGGAGCAACTAAGCAATTTTGAGAACCAGAACTTGAGTATTTAATGAGATTGATAAAAAGACAGAAATTCTATAGATAGGAGTCTAATTCTTTCACACAACTCAGTTTTTTAAAATTTCTTTATTGAGTAAGGTATTACATGTGTGTCCTCATCCCTCCATTAATCTGCCAAACTCCCTTCCACTCATGCCCTCACTCCCCTGGTGTTCCTGTCCATTGGTTAGGCTTGTATTCATGCATACAAGTCCTATGGTTGATTTCTCCTCTTTCCCCCCACCCTCCCCTATCTATCTTCCCTCTAAGGTTTGACAGTCTGATCAATGCTTCTCTGTCTCTGGATCTGTTCCTGTTCATCAGTTTATGTTGTTAATTATATTCCACAAATTAGTGAGATAAAGTGGTATTTATCTTTCTCTGAATGGCTAATTTCACTTAGCATAATGCTCTCCAAGTCCATCCATGCTGTTGCAAATGGTAAGAACGCTTTCTTTTTTACTGTAGCATAGTATTCCACTGTGTAGACGTACCACAGTGTTTTAATCCACTCATCTGCTGATGGACATTTAGGTTGTTTCCAAATCTTAGCTATGGTAAATTGTGCTGCTATGAACATAGGGGTGCATACATCCTTTCTGATTGGTGTTTCTAGTTTCTTGGGATATATTCCTAGAAGTGGGATTAGTGGGTCAAATGGCAGTTCCATTTTTAGTGTTTTGAGGAAACTCCATACTGTTCTCCACAGTGGCTGCACCAGTCGGCATTCCCACCAGCAGTGCAAAAGAGTTACTTTTTGTCAGTTTTAATAGTGGAAGGAGCTTAATGCCTTTACACTAAGATATAACAAAAAAAGATTCCTCAAGCTATTTATAAGTCTCGGTAGCTCCCTCTACACAGTGTATTTCAAAGTCTGTTATTAGGTGGAAAAATAAGGTGGAAAGTGAAAGTCAGAATGTTAAAATTAGGAATAATTAAACCCATTGCTATTCTACAATTATTTGTTCTTTGTGTACATTTTTAGAATGTATCAAAAAGTTCAGAAAATAGAAAAATATCACTAGATATCACAACTATTGACTGACATAAGCATTACCTTGGTCTCTAAAACTCAGGTTTATTTTGAGTTGAAGGCCACTGAAAACATGATTGATTTAGCATCTGAATGGGAAATGTTTTACCTTTCGCCAAGCTATAAATTAGAACTCAAATGATGACTGCCCTATCAGCCCAATGAAGGCTGTTGGAGGAATTTGAAAATAAAATCTAAGGAAGATCAGCATCCAGGATTTGACTTATTAATGCTTTTATATTTTTAGTGTCAGCACTAAAACTGAAATATTTACTATTGTATGTTGGATTTATCTTGAATGTATTCTAAGCATCAAGAATGAAGTGACAGGTCCCATCAGTTATTTCAAAACTTTAATCTGTAACATTCCCTGTGAGGTTCCACATATGTTAATGGAAAGGCAATAATATGTTCTCATAAATATATATAACAAATAATTCTTTAGTCTTCTGCCAGTCCATTAAACACATGCATTCTGAGCCTCAAGGATCTGTGAAGTGGCATGTTTATGAATGTCTAGAAATCCCTGTTTGCCAATCCATTGTCTATACCTCCTAGCCCCAGGACAAGTCAGGCAACTGGGATGAGGAAAACTGTGCTAAGATAAAAGTAAATATAAATAAATCCCATTACCGGAGGACTGAGAAGGTGGGGCAGTTCTGTACCGTGCTGCCTTCCACTGGTTAAGACCTCCAAGAGCAAAGGCCTACCGAGGTGAGGATGCCCCTACTGTCACCTGTAGAGGGGCAGCACTAAGCTGGCCAATATTTGTGGTGGTGCTGCTTGTCCTGGCTCAGGGGAAGCGTTCACTAAGTCTGAAAGACTAAGACATCGCGGGGACTCTCCGCCACCGCCCACGGCCTGCTCTGCCAGGCCTTCACGCACGCTGAGCTGGCGCTGCGCCTTCCATTGGCAGACCCGGAGAATCCTCTCTCCGCTGCCACAAGGCCAGGCCAAAGCATCAGACACTACCACCATGCGGATTTTAAAACTACAGGGGAAATTGAGCCACAGGAGCTACCATCGCTGCCGCTCCCACCGCCGCCCCCAAGAATGGGAATCCACCGAAATCAGAGCTCACTACACACCGGGCTCATAGAGAGTGTGGCTTCAGAAATTAGCCTCTGCATCCACAGCAGCTCCACATCCGCAACAAAGAGGACATCACAGAGGGCGGACTCTCTCCATGCAGCCATCACAGCCCGCCCACAATCTTCCCAGCACACCCACCATGCTGGGAGGGAAATGGAGTGCGCTGGTGAGGAAATGGCACGGTGCCTTCCATTAGCTTCCCAGGCGAGCCCTTCCTCCGATGCCGCATGGCCGAGCCGAAGCTCTCACCACCACCGCCATGTGAACTTTAAAACTACAGTGGTAATTGAACCACAGGAGTGACCGTCAATATTGCACCTGGCACCGCCACCCGCCACTGCCGCCGAGAATAAAGGAAATCCACCAAGAACAGAGCTCACCACGCCCTGGGCTCAGGGAGTGGGCGACCTCAGAACTTAGCCTCCATGTCTGCAGCTGCTCCGCCCCCACACCGAACGAGACACCTTTGAAGGTGGTCGCCCCGCCTGCAACCATCTCAGCCCAACTGCAGCTGTCCCAGCCTGCCCGCCAAGCTAGCAAGGAGTTAGCGTGGTGCCTCCAATATGCGACCCCAACACCCTAGAGGGGCCGTGTGCCCCGGGTGAGCCTAGTGTCCCAGGGGGCCGAGTGCCCCGGGTGAGCCGAGTGTCCCAGGGGGCTGAGTGCCCCGGGTGAGCCGAGTGTCCCAGAGGGCCGAGTGCCCCGGGTGAGCCGAGTGTCCCAGGGGGCCGAGTGCCCCGGGTGAGCCGAGTGTCCAAGGGGGCCGAGTGCCCCGGGTGAGCCGAGTGTCCCAAGGGGCCGAGTGCCCCGGGTGAGCCGAGTGTCCCAGGGGGCCGAGTGCCCCGGGTGAGCCGAGTGTCCCAGGGGGCCATGTGCCCCGGGTAAGCCGTACCCCCCAAAGGGGAAGGGTGTCCCGGGTGAGCCGTGTGTCCCAGGGGGCCGAGTGCCCCGGGTGAGCCGAGTGTCCCATGGGGCCGAGTGCTCCGGGTGAGCCGAGTGTCCCAGGGGGCCGAGTGCCCCAGGTGAGCCGAGTGTCCCATGGGGCCGAGTGCTCCGGGTGAGCCGAGTGTCCCAGGGGGCCGAGTGCCCCGGGTGAGCCGAGTGTCCCAGGGGGCCATGTGCCCCAGGTAAACTGTACCCCCAAAAGGGGGAGGGTGCCCCGGGTGAGCCAAGTGTCCCAGGGGGCCATGTGCCCCGGGTAAACTGTACCCCCCAAAGGGGAAGGGTGTCCCGGGTGAGCCGTGTGTCCCATGGGGCCGAGTGCCCCGGGTGAGCCGAGTGTCCCAGGGGGCCGAGTGCCCCGGGTGAGCCGTACCCCCCAAAGGGGAAGGGGATCCCTGGTGAGCCGAGTGTCCCAGGGGGCCGTGTGCCCCGGGTGAGCCTAGTGTCCCAGGGGGCCGAGTGCCCCGGGTGAGCCGAGTGTCCCAGGGAGCCGAGTGCCCCGGGTGAGCCGAGTGTCCCAGGGTGCAGTGTGCCCCGGGCGAGCCGTGTGTCCCAGGGAAAGCAGTGGGACCCAGGGGAAGGGGCGGTGAGAACCAGAGGAGGAGCGGACTCTATTCATATGGTCCTGAGATAGTCACCATAAAACAAGCAGACTGCCAAATGAGGAGCAGATTTTATTCATGGGGTCCTGAGATGGTCACCATAAAACAAGCAGATTGTCAAATGACAGCGGGGAGGCGAAGGAGACCTGGGGGGAGATAGGAGAACAACCGAGGGACTGGTATGCATGAACATAAGTACAACCAATAAACACAGAACTCTGGGGAGGGAGGGCATAAATGGGAGGTGGGGGGGGGCAATGGTAAACTATGTACACAGAAAATACCTTAATAAAATAAAATTAAAAAAAAATAAAATAAAAAATAAAAATAAATAAATCCCATTAAAATATGATTAAATACAATTTTCTTTCATAAATCTCCACCGAATTCTTGAAATTTTGACCAAATGCTACCCATTCTAAGAACAGAGGCTGAGTGGTTTTCTCCAGTCTTTATAATAAATAATTATAGAACACTTACCATATATTATGCTATATGTGCTAAGCAATTTACATGCATTTTTTAAATTTAATACTTCCAAACACCAATAAAATTAACACTATTGTTATTCTATTTTGCTGATAAAAATAAAATTGAGAATTTTAAAGCTGTAACTTGAGAGAGAGCCATAATGACAGCATAGGTAAATGCCTATATTTGCCACCTCCCACAGCCACATTAAAATTACTACTAAAATACAAAATAACCATCATTCAGAACTGCTTGAGTCTGGCTGAATTGAAGTCCTATAACTAGATAAATAAAGAATAAAGCACATTGAAATTAGTAGGAGAGGCAAAGGTGTGGAACGGGCTGGTCCAATACCATGTATACCACTTTTTTTTTTTAATCAGAAAGGATATCTTGGGTGCAGAGGCATCCTGTGAGGATCAAGGGGTCCCAGCCCCACACCAGACCCCATCCAAAGGATCCAGTGCTGGGAAGAGAAGCCCCATAACTTCAGGCTATAGAAAATTGCAGGGATTGTGGCTGAGTGACATGGAGGCAGCTGGAGACCCAGGCAATTCCTTTTAAAGGGCTGGCACATGAACTTACATGGACTCACTCCCTCTGAGCTCCAGCATAGTGGCAACGGTGGAGAGCAGGGGGGATCCAGAAACATACGGGGAGGAATTGCAATGTCTGGCAACAGAGCAAGAAGTCGGGGGCAGCTTTCTCCCAGACAGGAGTGCTTGCAGGGGTCATAGTTCCTATTCTGAGACCTTCACTGTTAAAGAGCTGGCTGGGTTATCATCATATCTGAGTTATCATCAGCCTGGCTCACATTGTTTGCTCCACCCTGGGGATTCCCTGAGATCTTGCCCAATTCCATTTTCAACCCTACCCAAGCTATTTGCAGCAGTTTTTCCATATGAATGACCTACCTGGGCTCAGGATTCCAAGTTTCCTAAAACCTTTTAAACAAGCCACAGCTGGCATCAGTGTGCCCCATACCTATCAATAAACATCTGGGCACTTCTAAGCCCAACACAACTAGCAGTTATCTGCAGATTGCTCTGTAGCTCCTGCTGGGTGGCACCAGGCAGTGGCTGGCTTTGCACTTCCCAGGAGGCCACAGAGCCAGTGCACGCAGTGGACTGCTTCAGACCATACAAGATTACAACTTTACACATTCATGAGTGACACACACAAGGGGAAGACTCAGTAAGCACCAAAGTTCCACTGAAGCAAGTCCAGCTCCATAGGGATGTCTCCTGCACAGCAGCACTTCCACTGTAGTTGCAGCTGGTCCTCACAGCCAATTTGGACTGGAGGTCAATTCCTCCCAGTGATACCAGTAGCAATCAAGGCTACACTAAAACAAGACTGCGAACACAGCCTACACAGGAGCCCACCTAGAGTACCCAGCTCAGGTGACTGGGGAGGCTAAACCACTGGGCCCTTTAGGACACCTATTACAGAAGGCCACTCTACCAATTCCAGTAGCTCTCCATAATACATAGAAGCACACACACACACACACACACACACACACACACACGGAAGCAGCCAAAATGCGGAGACAAAGAAACATGTCACAAATGAAAGAACAGAAGAAATCTCCAGAAAAAGAACTAAATGAAATGGAAGCATGCAGACTACTAGGTACAGAGTTAAAAACAATGCTTATAAGGTTGCCCAATGATCTTAGTGAGAGCTTCAAGGAACTTAGTGAAATTTTCAAGAATATTAGTGAGAATTTCAAAAACATGAAAAAGTACCAGTCAGAAATTAAGCGTACACTAACTGAAATAAAGAATTATGTACAGCCTAGCTAGTGATGCTCAATGGTTGAGCATCAACCTATGAAGCTGGATGTCAGAGTTCCATTCCCAGTCAGGGTACATGCCTGAGTTGAACGATCAATCCTTGGCAGGGGTTGTGCAGGAGGCAGCCAGTTTATGATTCTCTCACATTATTGATGTTTCTATCTTTCTTTCCCTCTCCCTTCCTCCCTGAAACCAATTTTTTTAAAAGAATATTTTAGAGGGAATCAACAGTAGAGGATTCTGAGAAGCAAATCAAGGATTTGGAATATGGAGAAGCAAAAAACACCTAATCAGAAGAGCAAAAAGAAAAAAGAATCCAAACATACTAAAATAGTCTAAGGAGCCACTGGGACAACTTCAAGTATACCAATATTTGCATTATGGGGGTGCCAGAAGGAAAAGCAAGATTTTGAAAATATATTTGAAGAAATACTGACAGAAAACTTCCCCTACCAGAGTGAAAGAAATAGACTTACAAGTCCAGAAAGCACAGAGCCCCAAACAAGAGGAACCCAAAGAGGCCCATATCAAGACACATAATTAAAATCCTAAGATTAAAGACAAAAGAAGTAAGAGAAAATCAGTTAGTAAGAAGAAGAAAAGGGGGGGGAGATACAAACATGAACAATAAAATGACAATAACTACATATCAATAATAATTGAATCAAAAAATCAAAATAAACAAACAAGGAATCTAATGGGGAAAAAACACACACTGATGAATAAAATAGAACCAGAGGCATGGAAACAGAGAACAGACTTATGAATCTCAGAGGGAAAGGGGGAATTGTGGCAGGAAGAGATTTACCAAAGAACTTATATGTATACTAGAGGCCTGGTACACAAAAATTCATGCGCTCGGGGGATTGGGGGGTCTCTCAGTCTAGCCTGCACCCTCTCGCAGTCTGGGACCCCTCGGGGGATGTCAAACTAATGGCTTAGGCCCACTCCCTGGGAGAGTGGACCTAAGCTGGCAGTCAGACATTCCTCTGGCAGCCAAGGAACCCTTGGAGGATGTCCATCGAATTGCTGGATGTCCAACGAATTGCTGCTCCAGAGGAAGAAGGTCTAAGCCATCAGTCGGACACCTTAGCATTGCCGAGATGTGAGAGTCTCCCACCACCATAGCTGTGCTGGCCAGCTATGAGCCAGCTTCTGGCTGAGTGGCGCTCCCCCTGTGGAAGGGCACTGACCACCAGGGGTAAGCTCCAGAGTTGAGCATTTGCCCCCTGGTGGTCAGTGCATGTCATAGCACCAGGTCATTCCCAGTCGTTCCACCATTAGGGTCAATTTGCATATTACCCTTTTATTATATAGGATATGCATTACCTATGGACACAGAAAATAGAATGGTGAAAGCTTGGGATGGGGCTGGAACTGAGTAGATGGGAGTAATGGGGGGAAGACAGGGGAACATCTGTAATACCTTCAATAACAATAATTTAAAAATAAATAAATAAATGTCTGAAACCCCTCAAAAATAAATAAATAAATACATAAATAAATAAATTTAAAAAAATAAAAAGCTATGTCTTACCCAGCTGGTGTGCCTCTCTTGTTGAGGGTCAACCCATGAAACAGGAGGTCATGGTTTGATTCCTATTGGGGCATATGCCTGGATTGCAGGCTTTAATACTCAGCAGGGGACATGCAGGAGGCAGCCAATCAATGATTCTCTCTCTTCATTGATGATTTTATCTTCCCACCTTTCTTTTCTCCTCTCTGAAATCATTTTTTTTAAAAAACTAAGTGACTTTAAGTGACTTGCAGAGGATTATAAAACTAGAATATAGTTTGTCTGGTCAAGGCTGCTTTTTACAGAATAATTTGTACACCAAAAGGGTCATTAAAGCATATATTGAGGCAATCCTTTTCTTCCAAAGCTGACCATTTTCTACATTACAATTTGAGATTTATTTCTTTTCCAAGAAAATAGAGATGAGTGAAAAGGGTGTGTGGAAATTTTATTTCCTTAATTTCAGCATAAGGCACTTGCTGTGTTTTCTCTTTATAGAAATGAGACACAATCCTCTGAAATTGATGAGTTGGCTGCATATTTCAGAAAGACATTTGACAATGAAATGGAATACAGAACCCAGAAATAAAGCATGAGTATATGGTCAATTAATTTACAACAAAGGAGCCAAGAATATGCAGTGGGGAAAGGACAGGCTCTTTGATAAATGGTTTTAATAAAATAAGACAGTCACATGCAAAATAAAAAACTAGCTTATTATTTTACAGCATACATAAAAAATGAACCTAAAAATGATTTGCATGTAAAAACTAAAACCATAACATTCCAAAAGTAAACATAGGTGGTAAGCTCCTTGGCATCAGTCTCGGTGATGATTTTTTGGAGCTGACTCCAAATGCAAAAATGAACAGGTGAGACTACATCAAACTAAAAAGCTTCTGCAGAGCAAAGGAAATAATCAACAAAATTAATAGGCATCCTACTAAATGGGAGAAAATATTGACAATCATATGCCTGTGAAGGGTTAATATCCAAATATATACTAGTAAATAACTCATACAACTCAGTAGCAAAAAAAAATTGATTTTAAAAATGGGCAAAGGATCTGAATATATTTTTTTCAATTAATACATAGATAAATACAGATGGATAATAGAGAAAAATGATCATACTCACTGATCATTTTTGGAAAACCACAATTAAAGATATAATCTCACACTTGTTAGGATGGCTGCTGCCAAAAACAAGAACTAACAAGTGCTGGTGAGAATGTGGAGAAAATGAAACCCTTGTGCACTATTGATGGGAATGTCAATTGCTTCAGCCACTGTAAAAAGCAGTACAGTTTCCTAAAAAAAATTAAACTACCACATGACCTAGCAATTCTACTTCTTGGTATTTATGTAAAGAAAATGAAAACACTAATCCAAAAAGACATCTTTTTGAATGCCTGAATTGCATTCAAAAGAATGTACCCCCCTATTCACTGCAAAATTATTTACAATAGCCAAGATATTGAATCAATCCAAATGTCCATCAAAGTATGAATGAATAAATAATATCACACACACACACACTCACATACACACACAATAGAATACTATTCAGGTGTAAATTAGTGGGGTCTTGCCATTAGCGACCACATGGTATCATCTTGAGGGTATTATGCTAAGTGAAATAAGTCAGACAGAAAAAAATAAATACCATATGACTGCACTTATCTGAATCTAAAAGACCAACCAACCAAATAAGCAAAACATAACCAGCTCATACATACAGATATTAGTGGTTTCCAGAAAGGTAGGGTTGAGGGATATGCAAAATGGGTGAAGGCATACAAAATTCTAGTTATAAAATAAGTTATGAGAAAGTAATGTAGAGCATGAAGACTATAGTTAATATCACTGTATTGCATATTTGAAAGTTGCTAAGAAAATTTTAAAAGTCCCCATCACATGAAAAAAAAGAAAGATTTTTGTAACTATGTATGGTAACTACACTTATTCTGGTGATCATTTCATAATATATACAAATATTAAATGATGTTGTACCTCAATAAAATGTTACATATCAATTGCTGGAGGCATAGTGAATGAAATTCATGCATGGACGGGGGAGTCCCCTCAACCCAGCCTGCATCTCTCCAATCCAGGACCCCTCGGGGGATGTTTGACTACCAGTCCAGGATCGGGCCTAAACCGACAGTCGGTCATCACTCTCATAATCCTGGACCACTGGATCCTAATCGCTCATCTGCCTGCCTGCTAGGTCGCCCCTAACATCCCCCTACCTGCTGACCCTGGTTGCCTCTTACTACCCCCCCTGCCAGTCTGGTCATTCCTAACTGCCCCCTCTGCCAACCTGCTTATCCCATGCAGCCTGCTGTTTAGTTGTTTGGTCATCCCTCACTAACTCCCTTGCTGGCCTGGTCATAGGCAGCCACCTTGTGAGGGTGTGAGGGTTAATTGCATATTACCTCTTTATTATATAGGCTACCTCAGTTAAAAAAAAAAAAGAAAGAAAATCGACTTACAATTTAATTTGCAAATAATATATACTAATTTCATATTTTATTTATGTATTTAGGACCTATTTCTTTCCACAAACAAATTGATTTATTTACACAATATTAATTATGAAATCAAACTAGGTACCTCCTCATATAACCAAGGACTTTTAAGGTTGAAAGATACCTGGAAAACCGTATATCAACTACACACAAATTATTTTGATCCTCTACTATATCCTATCTAGGAGTGAGGAGAATCTCAGATGTACAAAGGTACACACTTCCATCAGCTAGCAATTCACCCATATATTGAGCCAAAAATCTGTCTTCCTGTATCTTCCATTTGTTTATCCTAATTTTATCTTTGGGCTTTTGTTTGTTTTAACAGCTATATTGGGACTCATATAGCATATGATTCACCAATTTAAAATGTACAATTCAATCCTTTTAAGTATATTCACAGAGTTGTGCAACCATGACCACAATCCATTTAAGAATATATGAATCATCTCTCTCTCTCTCTCTCTCTCTCTCTCTCTCTCTCTCTCTCTCTCTCTCTCTCAAACACACACACACACACACACACACACACACACACACACACACACACACCCTTTAGCAATCACTACCCATCTCTCCAATTCTGTCTCCTGAGCCCAAGCAACCAATAATCTACTTTTTCCTGTCTGGACATTTCATAAATATGTAATACAATCAGTGTGGGTTTTTTGTTTGTTTATAATCCTCACCTGATGATATTTTTCCATTTATTTTTAGAGAGCGGAAGAGAAAGAGAAAGACAGAGAGAAATACCACTATGAGGGAAACACAATAATTGTTTGCCTCCTGCACAAGCCCATCCAGGGCCTGGGCCTGGGAGAAGCCTACAACTGAGATATATGCTATTGACAGGAATTGAACCCAGGAACCTTCAGTCTACAGTCTGGTGCTCTATCCATTGAGCCAAATTAACTAGGGCATCAGTGTGGGTTGTTTTACTGGCTTCTTTTCCTTAGTATATTGCTTTCAAGATATATCCACTTATGTCAGTATGAGTACTAGATTTATTTTTATTATCAAACTAGAGGCCTGGTACATGAAATTCATGCACAGGTAGAGTCCCTAGGGCTGGCCAGTGATCAGGGCCGATCAGAGCCTTCCAGCTACTGGTCAGGGTCTTCCTTTGTTCTGCACCACTCCTGGTGGTCATATCATGTCATAACGAGCAATCAAAACCCCAGTCTCCTGGTCAAACTCCCAAGGGGACATTTTGCATATTAGCCTTTTATATCCTATTTAATAAAAGAGTAATATTCAAATTAACCATCACTCTGCTATACCAAACAAGCTATGCCCACAAGCCATGCCCACCATCCAGTCAGAGTGAGTATGCAAATTAACCCAAACCAACATGGTTGTGGCCACAGAGAGCAGGAGGGAGGCTTGGGTTTCCCTAGCAATGGAGGAAGCCAAGTTTACCACACACCCTGGTGGGCCCAGGCCTCCACTCAAGGGTACAAAGATTCAATTATAGAAGATAAATAAATTCCAGCAGACACGAAGCTGGAAGAGCAGAAGGCTAGGGTTGCCCCAGGCAATGAAGAAAGCCAAGCTTCTGCAGTCCTGGCTGACTCAGGCCTTTACTCCAGGCTACAAAGTTTCAATTATACAAGATACATAAATTCTAACAGAAATGACTGCCACCACAGAGTGTGCAGAAGGCTTGGCTCTGCTCCAGGCTACAAAGTTTCATTGTAGAAGATAAATAAATCCCAGGGTGTGGCTGGCCTGCAAACCACCACAGGCCCTTCTCCCAGGCTGCCCCACACCCCAAGGGAACCCCCACCCTGATCCAGGACACCCTTCAAGGAAAACCAGCTGTCCCCCACCCATGCACCAGGCCTCTATCCTATCTAGTAAAAGAATAATATGCAGATTGACCATCACTCCAACACAACATGACTGCCCCAGATGGTCAAAGATTCTGTCCCCCTGTGGACACAAGATGGCCAGCAGAGGAGGGAAGTTGTGAATGATCAGGCAAGCAAGGGAAGGCAGTTGGGGGTGATCAACCCTGCAGGGGAGGGCAGTTAGGGGTGGCCAGGCCAGCAGAGGACAGAAGTTGGGGGCAAACAGGCTGGGAGGGGAGCAGTTAGACATCAATCAGGCCGGCATGGGAGTGTAGGGGGTAAACAGGCTGGCAGGCAGAAGTGGTTAGGGGCAATCAGAAAGGTAGTCAGGCGAGCAGTTGTGAGCCGGCAGTCCTGGATTGTGAGAGGGATCCCAGATTGGAGAGGGTGCAGGCTGGGCTGAGGGGCACCTCCCCCACCCCTATACATGAATTTTGTGCACTGGGCCTCTAGTATATAGATAATAACCTATTTATAAGTATACCATATTTTATTTATCCATTCATCAGTTGATTGATATTTCAGTTGTTTTTTACTTTTTGGCTATTTTGAATAATACTACTATAAATATTTGTGTGCAAGTTATTTTTGTGGCCACATGTTTTCATTTCTCTTGGGTATACTGCTAGGAGTGAAATTCCTGAGTCATATAGTAACTCTACATTTAACATTTTGAAGAACTGCCTGTTATCCAAGTGGCTGCCTCATTTTAGGTTCTCACCAGTAGTGGGTATATTCCAAATTTTCTACATTTTAATCAACACTCATTATTATCTGTTTTTCTTACTGTAGTGATTTTTGTGGGTGTTTATTTACATTTCCCTGTGGCTGATAATGTTAACTTTGTCATGTGCTTTGTTCATTTGTACATCTTCCATGGAAAAATGTCTACTCAGTTTTTGCCCACTTTTAAAAATTTGGTTTCTTATCTTTTGCTTAATGACTTGCAAGAGTTCTGTAGATAATCTAGGTACAAATATTTTATTGCAATACAATTTTCAAATACTTTTTCCAATTTTGTTGATTGTCTTTTCCCTTTCTTGCTGGTATCATCTGCAGTACAAGAGATTTTAATTTTGATGAAGACCAATTTATGCATTTATTTTCTTTGTGCTTTAATATTCTTGAGCCAATCTTAATAAGATTCATCATAATTTCCTATAATGGCCATTCAGATATTTGAAAATAACTCTTATGTCTATGTTAAATCTGGACTGCATCTGATCCATATTTCTTAATCAAATATCCTAATGAAAATACCTTTTCAATATACTCATTACTTTACTCTGAACATAGCCATTTTTAAGTATGAACTGGGTAACACAGTTATTATCTAGTTCATGGAAGATTAAGAATTTTATATCTTTTGTATTAATTTATACTTCAAAAACTAGTTCTTTTTAATCATACTTTATTGATTTTAGAGAGAAATAAAATTTCTAAGTTTTTGCTACTTTCTATATTTGTGCAAAAAGGTCCATGCCAAGCTGTAGATTCAATATAAGGAATAAACCTCTATTTTACATTTTGTATACATATATAAAATTTCACCTTAGTATTTTTATAAATAACTAAGGGCCCAGTGGACGAATTTGTGCACCTTGAAAGAAACTCTGGGCCACAAGGCTTCAGTAGGCACAGGGGCAGTCTTGGCCTATCCTCCATGCCCCCACCTGGCCCCTCTCACCAAGGACCCCGGTTCTCTGTCTACTGGCAGCCCACTCCCATATGCTGACAGCACTGGCCCTGCTTACATCTGCTGATGGCGCAGAGTGATTGGGGCCAGTGCCATCAGTGGGTGTGGGCAGTAGTTGCTGCCCCAATCACCCCTCAGGAGCAGGGGATGGTGGAGAAGCCCTCAGGGGCAATCAGGGCTGGCAACCACTACTCATACCTGCTGATGGCATCAAGCGATTGGGAACAGTGCCAGACATTGGCAGCGGGTGCAAGCAGCAGCTCCGGTACCAGCTGTGGGTATGAGCAGGGCCAGCACTGGCAGTGGGTATAAGCAGCAGCTCTGGCACTGTCAGCAGGTTCGAATGCCAGGCGGAACCATGGCATGTGAGAGCAAAGAATTTTCAGTAACAACCAGAGGCTCACCCTGATGACAGCAACTAGTGCACTGCCTTGGTCTGGCACCCCTGCTCACCTGCTCCACCATCCCCCATGGCCAAAGCCCGCCATGTTCCTACATGCCCCCTGGTGGTCAGCATACATCATAGTGACTGGTTGTTCAGTTATTCGGTTTTTCCAGTTGTTCCGCTGTTTGGTCTGTTTGCACATTAGCCTTTTATTATATAGGATAAACTACAGCCTATAAATGATGTAAAAATATCTTTAAGAGATTAAAATACATTTAATTATTTTTAAAGATATTTTTATTTCAGAGAAGAAGGGAGAGAGAGAGAAACATCATTGATGAGAAAGAATCATTGATCGGCTGTCTCCTGAATGCCCCACAATGGGTATTGAGCACACAATCCTGGGATGTGCCCTGACCAGGAATCCAACCGTGATCTCCTGGTTCTTAAGTCAACACTCAACCACCGAGCCATGCCAGTCAGGCAAAATACATTTTAATTATATTGTTCATTAAAATATTGAGGTTAAAAATATATTGATATATGTCATTTAGACATATATCATTTGCACACATACACACCAGCCAAATCTGGTAAAATATACATCAATAAAATAACAGTGGTTATATATGAATGAAAATGTTAAATTTATTTCTTTTGGCTTGTCCTTTTTATAAACAATGAACTTTGAAAGATATTATCTACTTAAAATTATATAAATGTACTTGCATAGTTTGTTTTATTTATAAAAATAGATGTCTAATTTAATCAGGTTGAAGAAATAGGACATTGGCAACATTCTGGGAAGCCTGGAATTATTCCTTCCTCTAGCACATCCTTCTCCCTCCTGCCTGCAAATACTGGATATTCCTATTTTAATAAAAAAAATTATTCATTGTTTTTAACAAGGTAGTTTTTCTTGTTTTTGAATTTTAATAGTGCACATATAATTAAATTCTCATTATATTTGTCAGATTGATTCATTCACTATTAAATCTAACTACATTGATTTTCAACTATCATGATTTTTTTAATTCATTTTCTTGTTGATGAACATTAGTGTCGCTCTCAATTTGCAGTTATTTTTAAAACCTGACAGTGTAGAAATTTTCATAGCTATCTCCTGGTACACACATGCAGGAGATTCTCTAGAGAATATATTAGCAAAGGAATAACTATTTTGCATATTTTCAACTTCACTAGAAAATGTTATGCTGTTTCCCAAAATATTTACCAAAAAGATACCCTCCAACTCACTTATATATAGATACCCTCCACACAATATATTTTTTAATTTTCATTCCCCTATAGGAAGTAATGATATATAGCTATGACTGTAATTTGCATTTCTTTAATAATAAATGAAATAATCAGCTTTTTTAATTGTCCATTGGCCACTTAGATTTCCTATTGTGCCAAGTCTCGGCATAAGCCTTTTACTCAATTTTTTTTATATGTCTGATTTTTCTAATTAACTTATAGGAATCTCTACATATCGTGCATATGATCATTTTATTGCTTATATATTATGCAACTTTTACTGTCACTTTATTTTTTATGTAAAGAAAAATTCAATATTAATGTAATATAACTTACTAGTCTTCCTTTATAGTTAGAGGTTTTCATTTCTTAATGAAGAAATATTTCTATATCTCAAGTACATAAATACATTTTCCTTTTGGATATCTTAAAACTTTAAGGAACCTACATTTGACTTCTGTGCATGGTATGAGAAACCAGTTACAATTTCCATTCATTTCTTAATAAATGTTCAGTTTTCCCATGACCATTAGTTGAAAGTTTATCATTTTCATACCCAACCCGTAGTGGCACCTCTGTTAGATATGCCTGGATCTGGTTTTGGACTATCTTCTATTCCTTTAGTCTATTTGTCTAAACCAGATTCCATACAATACTTTATATTATAGCTTTATAAGGAGTCTTAATATCTATTAGAACACATTCACCAACAATTATGTTTTTTTTCCTTTAAGAAAGTCTTCATTCTTTGCATTGCCATAAAAATGTTGGAATCAACTCCTTAAATTCAACAGAAGTAATAACAAATCTACAGTGATCTTAGTGACAATTGCATCAAATCTATGGGTCAATTTGGAAAGAACTGACATCTTTATATTCTTAAGTTTTTTCATCTCTGATCATATCTGTTTATTTACATATTTAATATGACCTTCAAAAATGTCATAAATATATGCAGAGATCTTGTGTTCTTTTGTTGAACTTGTTCCTTACTGCTTGTTATTTTTGCTGCTTTTGTGAATGTTATACTTTAAAATCATATCTTTTGTTTGTGGTTGTGTAGCATTGTATATTAATTTATTGTTGGGTATTAATTTTGTTTCCATAAATTTTTCTATTTTTTAATTAATTTGTATCATTTACATGTATAATGTGAATTAAATTAGTATTATTGGACACCCAAGTTCCAGATATCAAGAGAAAGCTTTCAATTTTTCATGAAAAGCTGGTATTTTGGTTATAAATCTTCATGAGCTTATCAAGTAAACTAGAACATTTCCTTTCTATCCTCTGGGAAAGTTTGCATAAGAATTACTTGTTGATTGCTTGGTAAAAGTCACTAGTTAAAGTAATTTGGATCTGAGGTTTTTTGTTAAGAGATCTTTTGGTTATTCAATTCATTTTATGTATATAGAACAATTCCTATTTTCTGTTTTACTTTGACTCACTTTGGGAAAGTGATATTTTCCCTAGGAATTTTTCTATACTTTCAAATTTATTGATATAAATTAACCATAATACCATCTATCCATTTTCTGTCTGCATCACCTATACTCATGTTCCCTTTTTCATTCTTTATAGAAATTATGTATGCCTTTTCTCATTTTTTTGTGATTAAGCTTGCCAGGAGTTAGTCAATTTTATTGATCTTTACCATCCAAAACAACCAACTTTTATCTCTGTTATTGCTTTTTCTTGTATATTTGTTTTTCTGAATCATTAATCTGTGCTCTTATTTATTATATTATTTCTCATATAATTTTGAGTTTATTTTCTGTACTTTTCTAACTTTTATAAGACATGATTTATATTAATTTTGGCTTTATTTTCTAAAATGAACAACATATAAGGTTACAAATTTCTAATAATTGAGTTAGCTATATTCGCTTAGATATTCTATTTAATATTATCATTATTAAGTTAAATGTGCTCTAATTTTCTCTAGTTTCCAATCATAATTACCATTTATAACTGTGTTTCCTAATTTCCTATTCGATGAATATTATTAAAATATATTTTATTGATTTTTTTACAGAGAAGAAGGGAAAGGGATAGAGAGGAAGAAACATCGATCAGCTGCCTCCTGCACACCTTCTATTGGGGATGTGCCTACAACCACAGTACATGCCCTTGACTGGAATTGAACCTGGGACCTTTCAATCCATAGGCCAATGCTCTATCCACTGAGCCAAACCGGTTCAGGCATATTATATGAATATTTTATTGTTAACTTTTTTGTGCTTTCTATAGTTAAATGCACTTTGGTAAGAGAACATGTGCATCATTTCAGTCCTTTTAAATTTTTTGAAACTTTCTTTATGTAACACAGTCAATTTTTTAAAAATTTCATTTAGGCTTTAAAAATATATGTATTCCTAAATTTGGGAGTCTAGTAGTTCAAGAATGCTCATGGAATTGTTCATATCATACTTATTCTTTGGTCTCTTTGTTCTATCAATTAATGGGAAATGTCTGCTAAAATCTACTATTGTGACTGAAGATTTATTTACTGTGGTAGTTTTAAAAATTATCCTTTTGTTTATTTTGAGGCTATGCTGTTAGATATCCATATATAATTTCTGTATCTTCCTGGAGAATTGAATTTTAGCTCTATGAAGTGACTGGCTCTATCAATAGCAATTCTTATATACACTGAAGTCAATTTTGTCTGATAGCAATAGAACTGCATCTGTTTTCTTTTTACTATTATTTGCATGGTAAACTATTTGTGGTTGGAGGATTATTTTGTTGCTGTTGATTTTATTCTCCAAGCAATAAAGACTCAATTCAAAATCCCCACATATGGCAAAATTTTCTAAAGGACTTTATTTCTTTTCTCTTGCTTTGCTAAAAATTGCAGAGAAAGTTTCCTTGTAAGATCCTGGGGATGAGAGTGGGTAGATAAACATTTAACTTCTTTCCAGTTCACAGTTACCTTGAAGTTGTAGTCCTTTGGGATGACAGAATCCCTTCATTAACCTTCCTCTTTTTTATTAAATCCTAAGCTTTGACTTCACACATAGTTTCTCACATAATCGTCAGATCTTAAATTTAAGATTGCCTAGTTCAGCAAAATGCCCTCAGGGCAAAAGCTGCTTCAACACAGCCTAGTTTTCGAAGTTCTTAGGATCTGAATCTGCCATTCAATACATTTCCTATCTTTCTAAAAACGTTACAATTATTCTTTCATATCTTAACTGGAAAGACTGTATTATAACAGCTAAAGTCAAGTATATATCCCAACTCTGCAGTTTACTAACAGTAAGATAGGTGCAGATCACCTCTCTGAGCCTCAATATACTTCTCTGTAAAATGTAGATACATGGTGTTATTGGGATTGTGAGCTTCCAGTTGTTGCTGTTTTTGTGTGTGTGTTTTTACTATCTTGTCTTTTACTTTGCTGATGTGGTCCTCAGCCTCTTCTAGTCTATTCTTTAAGCCTTCCATTGTGTTTTTTTTATTATTATTATTGCAGCTATATTATTCTTCATCTCCTCTTGGTTTCTTTTTATGTTGTTGACATTCTCATTCAGCTCCTGGTAATTCTCTTTGAGTTGCATGTAATTGTCATTGAATTGTGTGCATTTGTCCTCTAGCCGTTTAAACATCCTTATAACCATCACTCTGAATTCTGTCCCTGATAAGCTGCTAGCCTCGAATTCATTTCCCTTTCTGGTGATTCCTATTTTTCTTTCCTTTGGGGATCACTTTTTTTGTCTTCCTATGTTTTCCTGTAATGTTCTAATTATAGATCCAATTTCTTTGCTGCCCAGTTTTTTGGGGGGATGGTGCTACTGGTGTAATCTCTCAGTTTTCTTGTGTTTGTTAATTTAGTGTAGCTCCCTACTTGAGCTATTTCGGTTCTCTTGATGTAGGCCTGCGAGCTTGAGAAGCACAACTGAGATGTCTAGGAGTCAGCCACTATTTGGGGGAGTGTCCCAATTTTTGCTTTCCTGCATCCTTAATTGTAATCGCACTTGCCCTACAGGGACTCACAGTGGGCCCCAGGAACTGTCTGTTGGGGTGTTGGGGCTCAGGTGACCTGCTTTTTGGAAAGGTGGGACTATGTTGCCCAGGGTTCTGCAGTTGTGGGGTGGGAAAATCTAGCTTTTGCTGTTGCACCTGTGGTAAATAGGCACTTACTCCCAGCAGCAGTTCACAGGAGCAGTTCACAGAGGCACACTAAATGACTCTGAAGGGCTCTGGCAGTGTAGCCATGCAATTGAGGTGGCTTTGGTCGGTATCCAGACTAAGTGAATACAAAGCCTTTACTGCTGGAGAGGAGTGAGCTCCCTGCCTGTTCAAGATCGCCCCAAAGAGGAGCTCACAGTGGCTCCCACTAGCGCCCTGTGGTTAGTTGTGCTTGGTGTGCCAGGCTGTGGAGCTCTCAGGGTGCAGAACTTCAATATACTCTGAGGGGTCTCGGCACTGCCTTTGAGCAGCTAGGGTGAATGTGGCAACCCTCCAGGAAGAGGGAACTCAGAATTTCCACTGTGGGGCCACGGGACCCAGTCTGCACAGAATCACACCCTCTGGTGTTTACAGCGACTCCCTGCTGCCACCCAAGGATGCCCACAAGCGTGAGTAAAGTTTTCAGGCTTGCCTATGGGATGGGGAACGCGCCCGCCCCTGTCTGCACCAAAACACACCCTGGGGTGTTTTCGGCCTCTCCCCACTACTGCCCAAGGAGACACCCTCTAGCAGGAGTAAGGTGCTCAGGCCTGTCTATGTGATGATGAATGCACGCGCCCCAGCCTGCACAGAAATACACCCTCGGGTGCTTTCTCATTGTACTGGAAGTACTTGCCATTGCAATTAGACAAGAAGAGGAAATAAAAGGCATCCAAATCAGAAAAGAAGAAGTAAAGTTATCCTTATTTGCAGATGACATGATATTGTACATAAAAAACCCAAAAGACTCCATCAAAAAACTAATAGACTTAATAAATGAATTTGGCAATGTAGCTGGATACAAAATTAACACCAGGAAATCGATGGCATTTCTGTACACCAACAATGAATTTACAGAAACAGAGACCAAAAAAGCAATCCCATTTACCATTGCACCAAGAAAATTAAGATACCTGAGAATAAATTTAACTAAGGAGGTAAAAGACCTATATACGGAAAACTACACAACACTGAAAAAAGAGATAGAGGAAGATGTAAACAGATGGAAGAACATACCATGTTCATGGATTGGTAGAATCAAGATCATCAAAATGTCCATACTTCCCAAAGCAATTTATAGGTTCAATGCATTCCCCATCAAAATACCAATGGCATATTTCACTGACCTAGAAAGAACTCTCCAAAAATTCATTTGGAACAATAAAAGACCTCGAATAGCATCAGCAATCCTGAGAAAGAAGAGTAAAGTAGGAGGGATCTCAATACCAGATTTCAAGCTGTATTACAAAGCCACTGTTCTCAAAACAGCCTGGTACTGACTGGCACAAGAACAGACATATAGATCAATGGAATAGAATAGAGAATCCAGATATCAACCCAAATCAATATGCTCAATTAATATTTGACAAAGGAGGCACGAGCATACAATGGAGTCAAGACAGTCTCTTCAATAAATGGTGTTGGGAAAATTGGACATATACTTGCAAAAGAATGAAACTAGAGCACCAACTTACTCCATACACAAAAATAAATTCAAAATGGTTACAGGACTTAAACATAAGACGGGAAACCATAAAAATACTAGAGGCATCCACAGGCAGCAAAATCTCAGACATATGCCAAAAGAATTTCTTCACAGATACTGCCCCTTGGGCAATGGAAGCTAAAGAGAAAATAAACAAATGGGACTACATCAAAATAAAAAGTTTTTTCACACCAAAAAGCCATCAACAAAACAACAAGAAAGCCCACTGTATGGGAGAACATATTTGCAAATGATATTACTGATAAAGGTTTAATCTCCAACATATACAAACAGCTTATTCAACTCAGTAAAGGGAAAATAAATGAGCCAATTAAAAAATGGGCAATGGAACTAAATAGAATCTTCTCAAAAGAAGACAGAAGGAAAGCCAAGAGGCACATGAAAAACTGCTCAAAGTCACTACTTATCTGAGAGATGCAAATCAAAACAACAATGCGATACCATCTCACACCTGTCAGAATGGCCAACATTAACAAATCAACAAACAATAAGTGTTGGCAAGGTTGTGGAGAAAAAGGAACCCTCGTGCACTGCTGGTGGGAATGCAGACTGGTGCAACCACTGTGGAGAACAGTATGGAGTTTCCTCAAAAAACTGAAAATGGAACTCCCATTTGACCCACTTATTCCATTCCTAGGAATATATCCCAAGAAACCAGAAACACCAATCAGAAAGGATATATGCACCCCTATGTTCATAGCAGCACAATTTACAATAGCTAGGATTTGGAAACAGCCTAGGTGTCCATCAGCAGATGATTGGATCAAAAAACTATGGTACATCTACACAATGGAATACTATGCTGCCATAAAAAAGAAGGAATTCTCATCATTTGCAGCAAGCTGGATGGAATTGGAGAATATCATGCTGAGTGAAATAAGCCAGTCAATGAAAGAGAAACACCACATGACTTCACTCATTTATGAATAATAAAGAACATTATAAACTGATGAACCATAAGTTAAATATAGCGACAGTAAAGCAACAAGCAGACTGTCTAATTACAGCGGGGAGGGGAGGGAAATAAGAGATCAACCGAAGGACTTGTACACATGCATATAAGTATAACCAATGGACACAAAACTCTGGGGAGGGAGGGAATTTTTTTTTTGGGGGGGGTAATGGTAATATATGTACACAGATAATAATTTAATAATAATAAAAAAATAAATTAATTAAAAAATAAATAAATGAATGAATTTGGTAAGGTAGCTGGATACAAAATCAATGCCAAGAAATCTATGGCATTTCTATACACCAATAATGAACTTACAGAAAGAGAGACTAAAAAAGCGATCCCATTTACCATTGCACCAAAAAAAATTAAGATACTTAAGAATAAACTTAACTAAGGATGTAAAAGACCTATATGCAGAAAACTAGATGACACTGAAAAAAGAGATAGAAGATGTAAATAGATGGAAGAACATACCATGTTCATGGATTGGTAGAATCAACATCATTAAAATATCCATACTACCCAAAGCAATATATCGATTTAATGCACTCCCCATTAAAATATCAACAGCATATTTCACAGACCTAGAAAGAACACTCCAAAAATTCATCTGGAATAAAAGATCCCGAATAGCCACAGCAATCCTGAGAAAAAAGAATAAAGTAGGAGGGATCTCAATACCAGATTTCAAGTTGTATTATAAAGTCACTGTTCTCACAACAGCCTGGTTCTGGCACAAGAACAGACAGACAGACCAATGGAATAGAATAGAGGATCCAGATTTCAACACAAACTACTATGCTCAATTAATATTTGACAAAGGAGGCATGAACATACAATGGAGTCAAGACAGTCTCTTCAACAAATGGTGCTGGGGAAATTGGACAGATACATGCAAAAAAATGAAACTAGACCCCCAACTTATACCATACACAAAAATAAACTCAAAGTGGATACAGGACTTAAACATAAGACGGGAAACCATAAAAATAGTAGAGACATCCACAGGCAGGAAAATCTCAGACATATGCTGAAGAACTTCTTCACTGATACTGCTCCTAGGGCAATGGAAACTACAAAGAAAATAAACAAATGGGACTATATCAAAATAAAAAGCTTTTTTACAGCAAAGGAAACCATCAACAAAACAATAAGAAACCCCACTACATGGGAGAACATATTTGCCAATGATATCAATGATAAGGGTTTAATCTCCAAAATTTACAGAGAACTCACACAACTTAACAAAAAGAAGATGAACAGCCCCATCAAAAAGTGGGCAACTGAGCTACATAGACACTTTTTAAAAAATATATTTTGTTGATTTTTTAAAGATAAAGAAGAGAGAGGGATTGAGAATTAGAAACATCGATGACAGAGAATCAGCTGCCTCTTGCACACCCCCCACTGGAGATATGCCCACAACCAAGGTTCATGCCCCTGACTGGAATCGAACCTGGGACCCTTCAGTCCACAGGCTGACGCTCTATCCACTGAGCCAAACCGGTTTCAGCTAAATAGACACTTTTTGAAAGAAGACAGAAGGAAAGCCAAGAGACATATGAAAACATGCTCAAAGTCATTAATCATCAGAGAGATGCAAATCAAAACAACAATGCATACCATCTTACACCGATCAGAATGGGTATCATCAACAAATCAGCAAAAGACAAATGTTGGCAAGGATGCAGAGGAAAAGGAACTCTTTTACATTGCTGGTGGGAATGGAGATTGGTGCAGCCACTCTGGAGAACAATATGGAGTTACCTTAAAAAACTAAAAATGGAACTCCCATTTGACCCAATGATCCCACTTCTAGGAATATATCCTAAGAGACTAGAAACATGAATCAGAAAGGATATATGCACCCCTATGTTCATAGCAGCTCAATTCACCATAGCTAAGATCTGGAAATAGCCTAAATGCTCATTAGCAGATGAATGGATTTAAAAACTATGATATATCTACTCAATGGAATACTATGCTGTGGTAAAAAAGAAAGAGTTCCTACCATTTGCAGCAACATGGATGAAGATGGAGAGCATTATGCTAAGTGAAATAAGCCAGGCAGAGAAAGATAAACATCACATGATCTCACTCATTTATGGAATATAATGAACAGCATAGACTGATGAACACCTGAGAATGCCTTTACTGCCATGCTAGCAGTCATCAGCTGTACGGTAATATATCCTGGGGCTATTGGGTAGTACTTCTGGATTTATGTTCCTAATCCTTCATGGGTGGGAGCCCTTACCTGGGCTGAGCCTCCTGCCCAAAGTAGTCACTGATGATACCAAACACCTTGGTCATCCAGGAGGACCACAGGTGGAACAAGGAAGTATAATTACATAGGGGTCACCACCCAGCTGCCCTTCTGTATGACACAAAATTAAACCACTGCTCCTTTGTGTGTAAAATTAAAGAGAGGCTTCTGGCTTGTGAGGACACCAAAGGAAGGAACCATCACTACTTCCTCCTGGGAGAGGTGTAGAAAATGTAACAAAGACCTTGTCTATACAAAAAGAAATTAACAGCCTGTTTAAAATGGAATTCCCATGGCCTAAAGCAAAGAACATCCTTACATGATATTATTCTACAAAGTTTTGTGTGTTTTTTTGGTGCTTGGAGACAAAAAAAAATCTCTATATATTTTAGAATTACAATAGCATATTGTACAATTATCCCAAACAAACTTACAAACCAATCCTTTGAATGTCTGGCAGCAATTTAAAAACAACATGAAAGGACTTCATCCATTGCATTCTGCAGAGGGCCCCCTGGGAAGGCACCTGAGCTTTCTATATTGGCTGGTCTTGTTCTTTTGGCCAAAAATTGGCCTCTTCTTGTGGTCCGGGTGCCCACAACTGTTGCCTGACCTTTCAGATCATGCCGAGGCTGAAGCACCAAGGTGGCTGGTACCATGGATCTCCCACCCTGTGAGGGGAGCTGGGTCCTCTCTGGAGAAGAATCATGGCATCCCAAAAATATGAGATCAGTGCCAGGGCCTTGCCAGCAGGTGAGGGGTTCCTGAGGCAGGTGCTGGGCGAGAAGCCCATGGGGGCATAGGCTACCAAGGAGACAGAACTAAACCTCACATCACCCTGCTTGGCCCTGGAGGATGGCTGGTTAGACAGAGACGGGTAAGATTCCTCAGCAAAGGAACAACCTAAGACATGCACAGTCACAGAGGGGCCATTAGGAAAGAACTTGGGGTCAACAGAGGTGGGGCACAGACCCTTACTACCCCCCCTGCAATGTGGCAGGCGCCTGAACCTTCTCCCATTCTGAGGGAGGTCTCCTGCCCCCATGACTGCTTCACCTCCCATGCACAGCTCAAATTGGGACCCAGATAACATTCAAAGACTTGACTGACAGCAGCTGCCCTCTCATTGCAACAAGACTTGTTTGAGAGGTCTTATACACATGGTATGGACAAGAGGGTTTTTAATATCTAAATCCAGCCTAGTAGCAGGAATGCTCAGGCCCTTCTCAAGAAGCCAAACAATCAATTCCACTAATACACACATGGTAAATAAGATTGTTGCTAGAGTGTTGAGTTTGGCAGTTGAATAGCAGCCAATTTCTCAGAGGAAGTTAATATGGCTAATGGAAATAAATGAATATTCTAGAAAAACTGATTGTATTGTACAAAAATCTGTTCCTAAAGTGTTAACAAAAATTCTTATTGGCAGAGCATCTCATGGTAAAATTGCATAACATGTTATGAACCTAAAGCAGTCATAGTGTAGTGCAAATAATTAAAATGTAAAAGCTATCAAGACTACATTATAAAATTTCCAAAAGTCTTCTAATATTTAAATTAAAAAAGGGGGTGACAGTGGAAGAATATCATGTAAGGAAAAATACTCTGCAAATAATTTACATCTAAAAAAATTGTACTTTAGAAAATTAACCTTCATTCGAAACACTAACAACAAGATACCCATGAAAATACACACATGGTGTCAAAACAAGCCAGAGGAAAATCACTTGGGGAAAAAATGAAAAAGGATGCCAAGTCAAATTTATAGAAAATATCCCTTTATTAACTTTTGGTCAATAATATGTTTGTATATTTTCAGAAAACAACTCCAAGACCATCTGGAATCCTGTAACAAAGAGGAATAGACAGAAATGCTCCAGTCATGAAGACAGAAGAGAAACAATTCAGAGATAGAAGATGCCAACAACACCTCACCATACCAGCAGACAGCAGCTGCATGTTGCTGAAGGATGCCTAAGACCAAACCAGAGATGGTCAGACCTGCATCACCACCATTTGTCCCAGCCAGATCTGAAATAGCGTGGCTGACATGTACACATAATGAACTATTTGACATTGAAATCAGGACTCAAAAAGAACTCTTGGCTCAGAAAGGAACTTAATACAGACTGTTATTTATTTATTTATTTATTTATTTATTTATTTGCCTCTCAGCATAACCATTATGGCTTGTCTCAGTTTAGGTTCTTACAAGAGTATTTCTTAGATCACATGATCTCACACATCTAAAGGAAATGATGAACAACATAAACTGATGAACAAAAACAGACCCAGAGAAAGAGAAGCAGTGATCAGACTCTCAAACCTCAAAGGGAAAGTAGGGGAAGGTGGGGGAAAAGGGAAGAGATCAACCAAAGGACCAAAGGACTTATGTGCATGCATATGGGCCTAGCCAGTGGTCATGGACAACAGGGGGGAGAGGGCATATGTAGGGAGGGGTTTGGGATGAGAATTCTGGGATGAGGACAATTATGTGATACCATAATCAATAAAAAAATAAAATAAAAATAAAATATAAAGATTATCTACACTAATAAAAGAGGGATATGCAAATTAGCCATTACTCTGCTATATCCACTATCCAATCAGGAGCGAGTATGCAAATCAACCCAACAAATATGGTGGCCACACAGAGCTGGAATGAGCAGGCAGCTTGAGTTGCCCCTGGTGATGGAGGAAGTCAAGCTTTCTGCCAGCGTTGCCAGCCGGGCCTCCACTCAAAGCTACAAAGTTTTAATTATAGAAGAAAAATAAATCCAGCCAGCCCTGGCCTCTGCTCAAGGAGGTGCTGGGGAAAAAAAAGACAAAAAGAAAAAAAGGAGGGCCAGGGAGCTTGGATTGCCGGGGTTTGTGGCCAGCCTGAAAACAGCCATCAGCCCCTCACCCAGCCTGGCCAGGTATTCCAGTGGGGAACCCCACCCCAAAGGGGTTGTTGCCAGCCTGAAAACAGCCCTCAGCACTTCACCCAGGCTGGCCATACCCCCATGGCCCAATCCCTATAAATGGGCAGCTGAACATCTCTTGAGGGGTCCCAGATTGGAGAAGATGCAGGCTGGACTAAGAGACCCCACCCCCCATGCACATATTTCATGCACCGGGCCTCTAGTAAAGATTATAAAGATTAATAGTGGTAGCAGTAGTAGCAGGACAGATAACACTTCAGAGCAATATACTATATGCCTGGTTAGTTCTAATATGTTTAACTATATTGTCATCTAATTTTCATTGCAACCCTATAAATTTAATAATGAAGCATAGAGGAGACAAATTACTTGCCCAAAAAAGCATTCTGAATCAGGATCCCACACTTTGGGCTACTACATAATAATGTAATATAGCAGCTTTTCCGTTCACTTATATGCAAATCCCATAAAGAATATTTCAAAATATGGTTATTTTAATCTGAGTTTAATCAAAATTACACCAGGTTTCCACCAAATGAAGTCTAATTATATTGGTTACATTTTTGATGTGTGTGGTTTTTTTGTTTTGTTTTTTACCTGCCTAACATCTCAATCTTACTTGATTGGCAAATAAATTATTAGTAAATATCCTATATAATAAAACTCTAATGTGCAAATTGTCTGAACAGCAGAACAACCGGTCACTATGATGCGCACTGACCACCAGGGAGCAAACACTCAATGCAGGAGTTGCCCCCTGGTGGTAAGTGCATTCCCACAGGGGGAGCACTGCTCAGCCAGAAGCCGGGCTCATGGCTGGTGAGCACAGCAGCTGTGGCAAGGGCCTCTCTCACCTCCGCAGCAGTGCTAAGAAGCAGTGAGCCAAGCAGTAAGGAGCAGTGAGCAGGCAGGTGATAAGGAGTGAGAGGACCCAGACTGTGAGAGGGATGTCTGACTGCTAGACATCCCCCAATGGGTTCTGGACTGAGAGAGGGTGCAGGCTGGGCTGAAGAACCCCCACCTGAATGCACAAATTTCATGCACTGGGCCTCTAGTTATAGTACAATTTGTTTATATTGATGCCATAATTTTATGTTTGAGATACCATTAGAACTACAATTTACATTACTCCCACTTCTTCTTACTACTAAACCAGTGTTAGACCTTATTTTTTTTTAAAAAAAATTATAAATATTTACATATAAAAATATTGACAAGTGTCAATAAAACATGTTTGAAGACTTATAATAGCTATACCATGAATAGCCAAAAATGTTATAGCAACCAAAGTGAGCATTTTCAGACTTATTTTTAGGATATATTTGTATGTAAAACAGGAAATATTTGATTATCTTACCTTAATTAATATTTGGATATTTACTGGCTTTAAGAAAATTCTAAATATAAACAAATAAAATTTTCTATTAAGTTTTTATGTATTTTACAGTCTTAAAGTAATTTTGTAGGAATTTCAATTTAGCTCTAAACTTTTTATTGAAATTATCCAATGACATTTTTTCTGAGATTTAAAATATTTTTCATGTACAATGTATTGTATCACTTTAGTCAATTTTAGAAAACTACAACAGCTGTGGTTTTCATTACAAATTGGTTGTCAATAAACTATATCACATGTCCAAGATCATTTGTATTCTCTGTAGCTATTTCTAAACCCAGAGCACTTTTTTTATTCCCACTGGATGTAAGTGGGAATAAAAATTATACTTACAATTATACTTACTCCTTGTTTTCTGTTTATATAACTGTTTCTTGGTACATCATAATAAAATATACTGTATCAATATCCAAATATAACAACATTAGCAAATTCTGACTGAATCTCAGATTTCATAGACAATAATATAAATTCCTTTAGGAGAATATGAATAACATACTGCATAGGACTCCCAACTTGTCTGTATTTCCAATTATTCTCTTTCTCTTTCCTCTTTTTTAATTAATTTTCTTAGTTGTATGACCCTTTTTAGATAAGGCTATGTCTGGTTCTTAAAATGGTGGTGGCTGTATAGGCATCTTTCATAAATTAGCAAGTTATGTACCATCTCTCATATCCAGGCAATCTAAATGAAACAAATCACCTATGTTCTTGATATTGTGCATTCATAATATAAGTATTATTTTCTAATCTGTTAATGAGAAATTTGAATTACATTAACTTCAGTCTGATAAGCTATAAAGAAATCTCATTACATAAGTTTCCCATACTTGGAGATATGAAGCATTGTAATCATCTCTCATCTCTCTTTTATCAGGAACTTTGAGGAAATTGATAAAATATTTACATCTGAGGGAATAATAATTGATGCCAATGGTAATTAAACCATTAGACTTTGTTTTCCCCCAATGAAAGTGCAATGAGGCTACCATGGTGTCATTTTGGTTTCAAATGGTGTCCTTATTACTAAAACAAGAAAAAACTAATATTAATTATGGAGAAATATTTCCTATTTTTGTGTACCAATCTTAACACTTATTCTATGTATGTTTATTTTTTAAAATAGACAACTATATATAGTAAATTCAATGTGAAAGTCAATGTCACATGCACAATCCAAAATGCAGTTTATAAGCTTTCAAATGCTCTGGTTTTCTTAGTTTGGATTTGGGATCTTCTACTACTTTTATTTTCTTGTCTTCTGATGAGTTGAACTGAGACAGTTCATGAAAAGCTATAGCCTTGTGCATGCATTGCTACCAAGTTCCTTTCAAATGTCACCTCACTTTTCTTGGTTATAGACTATTTGTCAGAGTTTGATGCATATCTCCAATCTCTGGCTTTATGTATAAGGGGGGGAACTGATGTGGCTATCATCTGACAGTACTATGGGAATCTCAAAAATCAGTATTCAAAACAGGCAGGATTAGTGAAGGGGTAAGAGATGAAATGAGGTCAAAGGTAAAATACTAGAGCTTTGAGTACAGTGTTAGCCAAAATTCAACCCAGTTCTCTGTCTTTATGTAGCTTACAGTCAAGTCAGGTAAACAGATCAATCTAATAATCATACAACAAAGGAAATGTTCAGGATGCCTTGAGAGTTTACAACTGGGAACTTGAACTGCACTAGACGCCAGAGAAGGCGTCCCTGAAGTGATACTTGAAATCTGATGGATGAGTAAGAGTTAAGTGGCAAGAGAACCAGAGTCTTCTCTTGTTTCCAAACAGCAGGAAGAGATTGTAGCTGGAGGAGACTTAGCTCCTTTTCAGCAAATAAAAGATTTTCAGTGTTACTGGAAGAGGAGAAAGAGAAAGCAATTGAGATAGAGCCTGGAAAAGAGGTGGGTAAGAACAGGATAAATATTTTGGTTCTACCTGAAAGCAATATGAAGAGATAAAGGGTTTTATTCAAAGTGGTGGCATTAACAAATTTGTATTTTCAAAGATCATATGGCTGCAGTATGGGTTAATTATCATTGGCATTAATTATTATTTCCTCAGATATAAATACTTATTTTCTTTATCAGTTTCCCCAGTCTCTGGCTGCAATTTTGAGCTCTAGTCTGCTTAGTTCTAGTCAATATGCCTTTTTTAGAGTCCAGAATTGTTGTTGCAAAGTATAAACGAAAATTACTCTTCCATCACACTAAATACATCACAATAAATACATCACATGGTAATTGTTCTCACATCTGTATTGAATTTAAGTTATTTATCTCCACCACTGCTTGTGCCCAAAGCTGTTTAAATTACCATGGAGATGGTTTATCTGTAGTCACAATTACAGTAACTAATCTCAACTGGAGAATTACTCTAGATTGTGCTTGTCTCTAGAATTTATTGAGTGAAATTTAATTTTCTTTCTAAAAAACAAACAAAAACACAATGTAAAACCCATGCCTTAAAATTTGAGATGCCCAATGCTGTGTTCAAACACTTTCCTCCTCAGGAAGAAGCTCTGAGTTTTCAATTCCCTCCTGATTGTGGGTTTCAGCAAGGGGTGAGGTTGATGGCAAGATTGTGTCCTGACCTCTCCTACCCACTTTAGGCATGTGTGTTTTTCTCATTTTCGCAATGTGTAGTCATCACTCAGCCAACCTTTAGAACTTTTAAAGAATAAATTGTTCCACATATAGCTGTAGACTCATTGTGTCTGTGAAAAGAGGTGAGTTTAGGATCTTTCTATGTAACCATTTTGAACTGTAAACCCTTAAGCTGTCAAAAATTTTACTTCTTTTTGAGCTGATCCATTTTTCTGACCATTTCTGGTCCTTTCTGGTTAATGTCAAAGCCAATATTCCTGACAGTTTGGTTCCATTGACTTGAAATATATTATTGTGCTCTTTAAATTTCCACATGAAAGAATCTTCGTGTTTTTCTAGTACAATTTCAAACTTCCCTTTTATCTTCTGTAAATTTTGGAGCTGTTCAACACAGTTAGACTTCTGATTTCTAATTTCTGTATCTGTTCATTCCTTCTCAAAGGCTAGGATAAAAGATCTTCTCTGAAGCAGCTTCCATCCAAAAAAAAGTCATCTCCTGAGTCAGGTCCCTTTGAAACAACTATTCCTTGCTAACCAACCATGGGATTCTAGTAGCCACTCCTCTTCTCCGAGTAACAGCAGTTTCTTTCTTTTTTTCATATATTTTTTACAGAGAAGAAAGGAGAGGGATAGAGAGCTAGAAACATCAATGAGAGAGAGACATTGATCAGCTGCCTCTTGCACACCCCCTACTGGGAATGTGCCCATAACCAAGGTACATGCCCTTGACCTGAATCGAACCTGGGACCTTTCAATCCGCAGGCTGACGCTCTATCCACTGAGCCAAACCAGTTTCGGCAACAGCAGTTTCTTATTCAATTTTTTGCAATGGTTTTGCAATGTGTTTGTTTGTTTGTTTGTTTGTTTGTTTGTTTTGTTGTATGGCTATCCTGCACTGATAACTAGTTCTTGACCCATCACAGGAGTCCTTGGGCTAGCAATCAGGAATTCAGAAACAAGTGTCTAAAGAGTTCCAAATCAGCATTTCCCAGAAAGAGTCTATGCACTTCTCTGGAATTCCAATTATTATGGCTGCCACCTACGGATCACCTGGCTCTGGTGGCCAGTGGAACTTATATTTGTAGTCCCATAGGACAGTATATATTTGCATACTTTTAAAGTATGCTGCCTGTGGGTCTGGTTTGCAGTTAGCCTGAATCTGGGTGATGAAATCCTCCCCTTTGGGACACTCACAGGTTTTGACACACCCTAAACTACTAGGAGCTATTAAAAATGTAATAGGTGGCTTGGACAAGCACAAAGTGTTGAGAGACAACCAAGGATAGGGCAGGATTATATGACCTGGTCACATGCCTTCAAGATTGGGGAGAAGTGGTTGTTTCATTTACTGTATAGAAACCAACACAGAGACTCAAGCAAAATGATGGAACAAATGAATATATCCCAAATGAATGAACAAGATAAATTTTGTGGGAAATCCTTAATGAAATTTGTTTGATAAAAAGTTTGAAGTAATGGTCATAAAAATGCTCATCAAACTGGGGAGAATGAATGAACAAACTAAGAACAGAGATGGAAAACATAAGAAACTAGAAAATAGAAATGAGAGAGCTAAAGAATGCAATAACTGAAAAGTAAAATACAGTAAGGGGCTCAACAGGAGACTAGATGAAGCAGAATAAAGAATTAGACAACTTGAAGCAAGGCACTGGAAATCACAATCAGAGGAGCATAAAATAAAGAAAGAACTAAAAAGTGAATATAACTTAAGAGACTAATGGAACAACATCAAACAAACTAATATTTATATCAAAGGGCTTTCAGAAGGTGATAAAAGAGAGAAAGAGGCAAAAATTTAATTTGAAGTAATAATGGCTAAAAATGTCCCTATCTTGAGTAAAAGAACAAAATCCAAATACAGAAAATCCGGAAAATTCCAAATAAGATGAACCCAAAGAAATCCACACCAAAATACATTATAATTAAAATTTCAAAAGTTAAAGACCAGAAGAGCACATTTAAAGCAGAAAGAGAAAAATTTGTTAAGTACAAGGAAACCCCCATAAAACTGGAAGATTTTTTAGCAAAAACTTTTTAGGCTAAAAGAGAGTGACATCATGTATTCAAAATGGGAAAGGGAAAACACTTTCTTTTTAAAAAAATATATTTTATTGATATTTTACAGAGAGGAAGGGAGAGGGATAGAGAGCTAGAAACATCGACCAGCTGTCTCCTGCACACCCCCTACCGGGGAGGCGCCCGCAACCAATGTACATGCCCTTGACCGGAATCGAAACTGGGACCCTTCAGTCCACAGACCAGTGCTCTATCCACTGAGCCAAACTGGTTTTGGCTACATAGAATATTTTAAAGATTATTGCTATGATATTTATTAAAGTCTAAAATCTACCCAGGTTCTTTGATATGCTCTTTTTGCTACACTGGCAACTGCTGAGGGATTTTATCTTCTCTCTAAGGCAGTGGTTTTCAAATGTTTTCATCTCATGGCACACATAAACTAATTACTAAAGTTCTACAGCATACCAAAACAATATATATTTTTGCTAATCTGACAAAAAATAGATATAATTTTAATTAATTCACACTGGACAGCTATCGCTGTGTAGGATGTTAATATTTTTTTTATTTGACAATCTAAGGGAAAAGGGGTCAGTGTCCTGAGGAAATAGTCAGGTATTGCATGCTTTAAAATTTCTTGCAGCACACCAATGTGCCTGCCATGACACACCTGCTGAAAATCGCTGCTCTAAGTCAAAAACCACAAGAATTTGTCCCTGATATTTTCCACTCTGTCCATTGTCATTACCACAAGATCCATTAGGTCCTCATCATCTCAGCAACAAAAGAAAACAATGGCTGCTTCTTGTATCTCATGACAGCAATTATAGATCAAGATATATTCCAAGTCTCCTTTAAGGGTTTGGGGTCCAGATGTGGGGAGTGCAGTCAGGAGAGAGCCCTTAGCTGCCAGCCCCTTCTTAGTCTATCTCAGCTGCCGACAGCTGCCTTGTCTAGGCTCACGCACATTGCTGGGTGGTCCACGTCCAGTGACAGGGTTAGGGGGATAGATCACCCAGCCATTTCTACTGACCCAGGAAACTCTAAATAGTAATTCTTTTTTTTTTTAGAAGCAAGTGATATTTTGTCAAAATTACTACTTTTATATAGTTATTTTGCAATAAACATATAAATAAATAATGAAACATGTAAATAATTTGGGTCACAATTTCTTTTTTAAAAATTCAGAGATGTACATTTTTATATATATAATTATGATTAACAAACAAGTACATAAACTTGGTATGCATTAGTTTATTTTTTATCTTACTTTTTTAAAATTAAGGTATTATATGTGTACATATCTTACCAATCCCCCCCTCTCCCATACATGCTCTCCCTCCCCAGAGTTTTGTGTCCATTGGTTATGCTTTATATGCATGTATACAAGTCCCTCGGTTGATCTCTTATCTCCCCCAAATCTTCCTACCTCCCCTCTGTAATTTGATAGTCTGTTGCTTTACTGTCTCTGTATCTATCTTTTTGTTCATCAGTTTATAATGTTTCTTATTATCCATAAATGAGTGAGTTCATGTGGTGTTTTTCTTTCATTGACTGGCTTATTTCACTCAGCATGATGTTCTCCAATTCCATCCAGGTTGCTGCAAATGATAAGAATTCATTTTTTTATGGCAGCATAGCATTCCATGTGTAGATGTACCACAGTTTTTTGATCCAATCATCTGCCAATGGACACCTAGGCTGTTTCCAAATCCTAGCTATTGTAAATTATGCTGCTATGAACATAGGGGTGCATATATCATTTTTGATTGATGTTCCTAGTTTCTTAGGATATATTCCTAGGAGCAGGATTACTGAGTCAAATGGGAGTTCCATTTTCAGTTTTTGAGGAAAATCCATACTGTTCTCCACAGTGGTTGCACCAGTCTGAATTCCCACCAGCAGTACACGAGCATTCCTTTTTCTCTGCATCCTCGCCAGCACTTGTCGTTTGCTGATTTGTTGATGATAGCCTTTCTGACAGGTGTGAGATAGTATAAATAATAATTCTTATTCCAAAACTTTCCGTGAGTTTGGCCATATATATGTCACAGTTAAGCTTCTTCTGTCCCATCCTATTTCTGTCCCCCTGTCTTTCAAAGGTATTAAACCCCTAACATACACCGTACATCCCAAACTCTGTCTTAGCATCTACTTCTGAAGAACTTCACTTGTAAAAGGTATTACATCAATTTAATATGCCTACTGTACATTCTTCTGCTGAGGCATCTGATATAATTATTCCAGTTCCATTTTCCCACATCATGGTTATCAGTGCAATGTGTCATTCTGCTACCAGGCAACCAGGTGGTAGGTGACTCACAGTTCACTCTAATTTCACATCCTCAAACTTAGAGGGATTTTTTTTACCACCTAGCTTGGAGCTAACCCTAGATTGGGAGGCATGAAGGTCCTTCTCAGTGGCTCATCATTTTCCTATATTATTCCTTCTCTGAATTGCAACTATAAACACTGATTTAGCAAGTTTCTCCCACACAGCGTAGTCTGATCATGGCTTCTGTCTAAGTTTAAAAGTAAAATGTCATACTTTTTTTTCTCTGTTCAAGGGACAACCTACCCCCACTTGCCCACCCCCACTAATTACCCCCAACCATCTGGAAACTGCTAGGTGTCATTTACACACCACCAGCCCCTCCTCTCTACAAAGAAAGCTCATAAGCATGCAAAATGCAAAGAAAGGTCAAAATGATAGATTTAAGCGATCAAACAAAACCATTTTGCTGGCATTCAAGTCACTGAATCAGTAACTTGGACCTCAGAATTGTTCTTATTCCCACCTTCCTGAAGTGATAGTTTTGCTCGCTGAAAACTATCCCAGGATCCCTGCAAAGTTTTGTGTGTTTTTTTCTTAAGTTGGTATAACTTGGGGTCCATTTTATGCAACCAAAATAGTACACCTTACAAAAAATACACTGGAACACTTGAATGCCAATTGATGATCTTTTATCTATAAAAGGCAGTCACAATTTTCCGAGGGCTGTCCCTATTCCAACACACGTGTGCTCACATACACATGTACACACACACACACACACACACACACACACACACACACACACAATTCTAGACCAAGGAATTGCCCTGTCTCTGAATAATAAGTTAATCAACTTAATATACTCATATACTCCCAACTAACAAAACCATTTCAGACTTTTTATCCTGGGACATTTGTGTCATATTATTTCTGTATACAATTTGAACAAGATGTGCTCTATTGTCCTAGTGTTGAATGTCATATCTACTTTCTTAAGGAAGTCCAAACATTCATGAAATAGGTAATTAATGGTAAGTGATGGGGTAATTAATAGTAAGTGATAAAGTAATTCATTTATCAATGAGAACATCCAATGATTCAAAAAACCTCTGGTTCTTCTTGGTTTTATTTCCCAATCTTAGACATCACCCAGTCCTTTTAATGCACCCTCTATAAAAAGAATCCCTCATTTCACAGCATAATATAGTCGCCAGAGTCTGCAATTCAAATTTCAATTTAAAACTTTCTCAGCTGCTTATGATTGAAATTGATGGGCCTAAATTATTATACTACAATGGAGGCCCAGAAGAACCCCACATTTTGGCTCTTCTTCCTGTGTGTGAAATTCTTAAAGAAGCTCAGTTGAGCAGAACACAACTATGCACTCTATGTGGATAATGAAGCCAGAAGAACCACATTTAAAGTGGGATGTCTTTACTGGAAGTGTGGAGATGTGTCACAATGTAATACATGCAACCAACTGCCACAGCTTAAAATAACTCTGTGCAATTATCTGCTGCCAGGTGACAAAGATAGCAATTGCTGCTATTTGTGTATCTCGAGATCATAAACAAGCCTACAAATTGAACCTAAAACCTAGATATCTAAACCGCATATATAACTTAATAGCAAGGATATTTTACTGTACTGAAATTGTTAATCTCTAAAAATAGCCCCATCTTATTTTGAATAAGACATTTATCATCCATCATTCAGCCTACTTTGAGAACCTCATTTTTTTTTTTACCTGGAAGCAACACAAACTGGTCTAGTTACCCAACTGATTTGCTGATATTCACATTCTTATTTGTACCTATAAGCATATCCTATATAATAAAAGCTTAATATGCTAAGTGTCTGGTCGTCCAGTCAGCCAGTCAACCAATCAAAGCATAATATGCTAATGATATGCTAAGGCTGCTCAGCTGCTTGCTATGATGTGCACTGACCATCAGGGGGCAGATGCTAAATGCAGGAGCTGTCCCCTCATGGTCAGTGCACTCCCACAGTAGGAGGGCCACTCAGCCAGAAGCCGGGCTCACGGAAGGCGAGCACAGTGGCAGTGGCAGGAGCCTCTCCTGCCTCCATGGCAGTTGGACCCCCTCCCACCAAGGGCTCCTGGACTGTGAGAGGGCACAAGCCGCCCAAGTGCATAATTTCATGCACCAGGCCTCTAGTTCTATTATAAATATTCTTTTATATGTGAGTTTCTGTCTATGTGTCCCTTCCACAAATGCTCACAGATACCTACTCTGGTTGTGCCACAGCCTTAGCTAGAACCCAATATTTTCTGGACTTTTCCTCACCCTTATTTGCCATCTGGCAATGCAACATGCCCTAAGTGTGATGTATCCTGAAAAACCCCAGGGCTTTTCCTACTCTTTATGCCAACATACATGGTACACCCTACGGGAACATATTAGTAACCTTAGTCACCTTTGTACGAGACTAATCCTCAGAGACTCTTTCATCAAAATGGTCCACTTGGTATCCTGTTGGAAAGTAGCCACCAGAGTTAAATGTTCTCTATTTGCTATGAATACTCAGCCACATAGAGTAGATGATTAAGATTACAGGACATGGTCATTTTCTATTTTCAAAAAGTTCTTATAAGTCACTCCAAATTAAACTTATCCTATAACACCAAAATGCCTATAAATTCTACTCAGTACTATATACATAAATGATAACAGTTGAAAATAAAAATAAACATAGCAAATATAACACAAAATATTTAACAAACTAGTGGTCCAGTGCATAAAATTCATGCACGGGGATAGGGGGAGTTTCCTCAGCCTGGCCTGCACCCTCTCCAATCTGGGACTCCTCAAAGAATCAGGGATCAGGCCTAAACTGGCAGTTGGACATTCCTCTCACAATCTGGGACTGCTGGCTCCAGCTACTCACCTGCCTGCCTGCCTAATTGCCCCTAACCACTCTGCCTGCTGGCCTGTTCACCCCAACTGCCCCCCACTGATGGCCTGCTCACCCCCAACTGGCCCCTGCCATCCCATCCGGGCCTGATCACACCCTGGTGACCCAAGATCCCAGCCCCTCCTATTTTTTTTTTCAGCACCTCCTTGAGTCGAAGCCAGGACTGGCTAGAAGCAAGTATCTAGGATTTATTTATCTTCTATAATTGAAACTTTGTAGCCTTGAGCAGAGGCCAGGGCCAGCCAGGGCAGGAAGCTCGGCTTTTCCATCACCAGGGGCAACCCAAGCCTCCTGCCTAGCTCCAGCTCCATGGCTGCTGCCATTTTTGTTGGGATTTATTTATCCTATCTAATAAAAGAGTAATATGCAAATTAACTACCACTCTGCTATACCCACAAGACATGCCCACCAGCCAATCAGGAGTGAGTATGCAAATTAACCCCAAGCAAGATGGCTGTGACCACTGAACAAGCAGGAGGGAGGCTTAGGTTTCCCCAGTGATGGAGGAAGCCAAGGTTTCCACACACCCTGTTTGGTGGAGGCCTCCACTCCAGGCTACAAAGTTTTAATTATAGAAGACACATACATCCCAAAAGAAATGGCAGCAGCTACAGAGCTAGAGAGCAGGAGGCTAGGGTTTCCCTGGGCAATGGAGGAAGACAAGCTTTCCACACACCCTGGCCAGCCCAGGCTACAAAGTTTCAATTATAGAAGATAAATAAATCCCAAATACCAGGGCCTCCACTTGGGTTGCCAGTGGGCGTGGCCAGCCTGAAAACCACCACAGGCCCTTCACCCAGGCTGCCCCATGTCTTAGGAGAACCCCCACCCTGATCTACGACACCCTTCAGGGCAAACCAGCTAGCTCCCACCCATGCACCAGGCCTCTATCCTATTAAATAAAAGAGTAATATGCAGATTGACCATCACTCTAACACACAAGATGGCTGCCCCCATGTGGTCAAAGATCCTGCCCCCCATGTGTACACAAGATGGCCACCACAAGATGGCCAGCAGGGAAGGGCAGTTGGGAGGGACCAGGCCTGCAAGGGAGGGAAGTTGGGGACAATCAAGCCTGCAGGGGAGGGCAGTTAAGGGTGACCAGGCTGGCAGAAAAGGGAAGTAGGGGGCGACCGGGCCTACAGGGAAGGGTAGTTAAGGGGGACCCAGGCCTGTATGGGAGAGCAGTTGGGGGTGATCAGGCCTGCAGGGGTGGTCAGTTAGGGGCAATTGGGCTAGCAAGGGATCAGTTAGACATCTATCAGGCATGGGAGTGGTTAGGAGGTAATCAGGCTGGCAGGTAGAAGCAGTTAGGGGCAATCAGGAAGGCGGGCAGGTGAGCAGGTGGGAGCCAGCAGTCCTGAACCGTGAAAGGGATGGCAGTCGGACATCTCTTGAGGGGGTCCCAGATTTTTTGAGAGGGTGCAGGCTGGGCTGAGCTACAATCTCCCCCCCCCCCCCCCGCACAAATTTTGTGCACCGGTCCTCTAGTTAATAACAATTACCATAAACATAAATGTATTTTTAAGTACTGTACCTAAAATATATGAACCCCCAAATAATTACAAATGAAAAATAGAAAAAAGGCATCAAATACTGATAGCAAATATTAATCGAACGAAAGCTGGCAGAAGACAAAATAGACTTTATGGATTACAAAATCCATAAAAAGTGATTCAACAATAAAAGAAATATTCACCAGGAAGATGTTAGAGGAATAAACTAATATGTACACAATAACATAACATTTAATTATTCTAATTGTCACAACAAACTTATAAACTAGCTACTGTTATTACATTTTACAAATGAAAAAACTTGGACACTAAGAGGCAATTTGCCCAGAATCACACATGTAGTACATGCTAGAGCTGAGACATACCTATTCAAACCGCAGTCACTTAAAGCTCAAAAGGTCATAACAATATAAATTGAAATATAGAGTTGAAAGCAACTCCTGCAATTTTATGACAAAAGCAGTAAACTCTCTACTCCTATATTAAAGGAAAAAATATAAAATGAATATGTGCTTCTGGGGTATCAAGCTGCAAGCTGACCTGAGAGAATTACTAAAGTCCTTTCTATCAGTTCTTATAGCAATTATCTCCACTTCTCAAACATTTTAATGTTGTCTCTTACAGTTAATCACCTTAAATACATTACAAGGACTTTTGAGTTCAGAAGTCATGGAATACAATTATTTGTTGCATCTAGAGAACGTTATAGAGTATATTACACATAAAATTTTTATAAGTCTTTTATCCAGTCTTATATAAGACTTATATAAGTCTTTTATATAAGTCTTATATTTTATATAAGTCTTTTATCTGACAATAGTAAGTAGTTAATAAATGTTGGCTCCCTGAACATCAGAATGGGGTGGTAGGAATGAGTTTTAGAGTCAATTAGGTTTAAATAATACCTATTCTGATTCTAAGCTATGTGACATAGGTCCATTTCTTAATTTCCTTGATATATGGTTATCTCATCAGTTAACAGTTATATAGTAATATCCACTTTATTGTTGCATGTATTGACAGTAGTATATAACAGACAATGAAACATAGTAGGTGCTCAATAAATATGTTGTTATCCCTCCATTAGAATATTGATCTTTACATGATTTTGATCCCTGAGTTTTGTATTTTTCAGAGTTCTCCAGAAAAGCAGAACCAATGGAGACTGAGAAGTGCCCTAATCTGCCCTACAGAGCCGAAGCTGGTAACACAGGAACACCAGCAGTGTGGTTCAAAGGCCTGAGAGCCTGCCAGTCGGAAGGCCTGAAAACCAGGAGCACCAAGCGTCGGAGAACATTGATGTTCCAGTTCAAGCAAGCAGGCGGAGAAAGATTGAATTAAACTTCCTCTGCCTTTTTATTTGATTCTGGCCCTTCATGGATTGGTTGAGGGCCATCCACATTGGGAAAGGCGATCTGTTTTACGGAGCTCGCCAATTCAAATGCTAATCTCTTCCAGAAACACCCTCCAGAAATCTTTGTCCAACTCTTTATGCATTCTATGGCCTAGTCCTGCTCTCACATAAATTAACCATCACAAGTTTATTATAGACATCAGATCTAGAGTCAATAAAGTATTGGCCTGAAATCTTTCTGAGTACAAAATGTAAAATACAAAGCACATCAATAGTGCAGTCTCAGACATTAATAGTGAAACCTCCCAGACAGACAAAAATAAGCAGCTCAGACAGAAACAGGTGCTTTAAAAATATTAGGTAAATAAGATACTAAATGATAACTCTAAAATGTGTAGTACAATGCAATCAGAGGACAAACATGCACCAGAAAATACTCACTGGTATGTTACAGTCAGGAGTAAGGAGTTGTCTGCATGTACATATACTTTAGCTAGGCACATTAGCAGATGGTGGGTGGAAAAGTTGGATAGTACAAATTACAAATTCTACAAATAGCAACCTGCTCAATAAAAGGGGTGGGGGGGGGGAAATGTACATCTTTTCAACCTAGATTCCTCCAGGTTAGAGTTTCCACAACAAAACCACAGATTCTATTCTGAAAGATGTAACAGTCCTTATAACGAAAGAGGAGGGTCCTCAGGGACTGATCCTTCTGACTTCTGTAGTTTTAGTCAGATGCAAAGCCTAACCTGGAATCCAGGAAAGATTATCAACTGCCATGAAAAATAGAACTTAATCTATTTTATGAAATTCCTTAGCACTTGTGTTTGTGTCTGATACAGCTTTACCTCTAGCACCTGGCATCTGAGGACTATTATTTCAATGAAACTCATGTTTCAACAAAAGACAGAAATCTTTGAATCTGTCACACTGGCTGATTGGTCAACCTGTCTAAATATTTCTCTTTGATTGATCATTCTATTTTTCTCTGACTGATCATTCTATTTTTTCTCTAATTAATCGCAGATTCCAACCATCCCTCTTTAAATATATTTACAACAATGTATAAGAGAAAATATTTACTTATCGAACTCAATGATACTTGAAAAGCTCTTTCCAACCACCCAATAACAAGTCATTTTGTTGCTCACAACTTGCAGAGGTTGCTATGCAACCATAGTGGGAGAAAGGGGCTTTTCAAGCTAGAGACTATGGGCACATGAATTATGATGTCAGAATAAAATTAGTTGAATGTGTATATGTAGGCAAATACTGTATAAATTATCAGACGGTAATAAGCTGAAAGTTTTCTGCAAAGAAAAAAGAAGCAGCTTTTCCTTGTAGAAGCTGGCAAAATTCTTACAGTTAATTAGGCCTATCATTTAATTTGATCACTCAAATTGCAGCAGAGGCATAAGGTGCAAAGAAAAGAACAGTGGGTGGACAGTGAGCAACTAAATTGGGTAGGCAGCAAACACCAGTATAGCAATCTTTTTTTCTTTTTCCACTGTGCGTAGGAAGAACATAAGAATATATAAAACTAGCACTTTATACTAAACCATGTGTGACAGTCATTGTAACAAGATGGAATACATGATATTCAAAATTTCACAGTTTTATGCAAGCAAAAATTAAAGATACACTAGAAATATATGTGAACAGAGTCTATGAGATCTGTAAAGGCAAAACTAAAACAGAGGTGTTCATATGGAAGACATTTTTCTCTCCTACAGAAATAGTCTCGACTGCAGATGGTCTTTCTCGCTAAAAATTCCCAAAGCTTTATATACTAAGAAGATGTTTTTAGGTCTTTCTCACTTAGGAAAAAAATAGCATAAATGCGATTGATTTTTCTAAAATCTGGTTGAGCAGTTACCTTTATCAATGCCTACACTTGTAGTTGAAAAAGTTGTGTTTATTACTCACCAAAGTAAGGGAAAAGATGCATGGGGAATTGTGGGCCATCTCTGTAGAACAGGCATGTCAAACTCGTGGCCTGTGGGCCACATGCCTCATTTATTTGGCCTGTATTAGCCTTTGAGTTTGATATGCTTGCTATAGATGGTGTTAGAAAGTATATTAGAGTATTTGGGACTTGGTTTGGTGCTTTTGAGGAGAAACTAAGAAAGCAGGGGTTCACTCTAGATGCTGTTAGAAAGCCGGAATAATTCTGGGTTGGATATCTTAACAAATCTTATCTATATAGATCAGCGATTTTCAACCAAAACACATGGGTGTGCTGCAAGAGGTACACTGCTGTGCCCTAAGAATTTTTAAAACATGCAATACCTGCCTATTTAGTCATGGCACTGACCTCTTCTTCCTTATATTGTCAAATATAAAAATTACAATAGCCAATACAACAATAGCATCTGGTGTGAATAAGTCAAAATTATTACTTTTTTTTGCCAGATCTGAAAAAAATATATATTTTGGGTGTGCTGCAGAATTTTAGTATTTAGTTTATGTGTGCCATGAGATGAAAAAGTTGAAAATCTCTGATAGTAGATAGCTGACAAGAGTGATGCTGAAGCTGTAATTGGCAGTGAAGTAGCAGTTGTTTATGTTGGCCAGAAGAGGGCGCTTATGATTTTTGTAGTAGGCACAGTGACCTTGTTTTTCTGAAGGCTGGGAGGGTAGGTGGGTGGGAAGAGATCAACCAAAAAACTTGTATTCATATATGCGTAATCCATGGACACAGACAATAGGGCGGTAAAGGCCTGGGACAAGTAGAAATGGGCTAGAAGAAGTCAGTGGGGGAGGTGAGGAGAGGAGACAATACTTTCAACAATTAAGATTTAAAATAAATAAATACATAAATAAATAATAAATGATAAATAAATCCAGTGGGAGGAAATAAAAAAAGGCCATGAAGGCTCGGGCCAGGTAGTTCAGTTATTAGAGCATTATCCCCTTCACTAAGATGCTGGGTTCAATCTGGTCAGAGCACATATATAAATCAACCAATGAATACATAAGGAAGTAGAACAACAAATTGATGTCTCTTTCTAACAGCCTACACAGTGGACATACCTGGAGTGTTCAACTCAGGTGGTCAGGGAGGCTGAACACTGGTCCCTACAGGATACCCACTACATTAGGCCACTCTACCAAGCCTGGAGATATAGCAGGTCTTCCTAATACATAGAATTGCCAAAATGAGGAGACAAAAAAAATCCAAAATGAAAGAACAGAACAAAACTACAGAAAAGAATCTATAATAATAAAAGCATAATATGCTAATTAGACCAGACAGCTGAATGACCTTCCAGAAGTCCTTCTGGATGACCTTTTGGACGAAGCCAGGGCTGTGAGGGCTAAGCCCCTTGCACGGATTTCATGCACTGGGCCACTAGTGTTCAATAAACTTAAAGGAAGAGTAGATGAACTTAGTGAGAATGTCAACAGCATTATTAAGGACATGGAGCCCTGGCCAGAATAACTCAGTTGGTTGGAGCATCCCATACATAGGAAGTTTGGTGGGTTTGATTCCCAGTCAGGACACATACCCAGGTTGTGAGTTCAATCCTCAGTCAGGTCATGTACCATATGGGAGGCAACCAATTGATGTTTCTCTTAGATCAATGTCTTACTGTCTTCCTCCCTCCCTTCCTCTATGTGAAAATCAATGGAAAAAAATATCCTCAGGTGATGATTTAAAAAAAAAGGTGATAAGTACATATCTATCAACAATTTTATCTAAAAAATAAATGAACAAGCAGAGCATAAATGGACTCATAGATACAGAGAATGTTTTGATGGTTTCCAGATGGGAGGAGACTTAGGTATGTGGGTAAAAAAAAAAGGTAAAAGAATTAAGAAGTACAAATTGGTAGTTATGGAACAGTCAATATGCTGTAAAGTACAGCAGAGGGAATATAGTCAATAATATTATAATAACTATGTATGGTGTCAAATGGATACAAGATAATATCATAAGTTATACAGTGTCTAATCACTGGGGTATCTACCTGAAACTACTATAATATGTATGTCAATTATAATTGGAAAATTAAAAATAATTTTTAAAAATCTATGAAGTAGCCTTATTTTTTTCTCACTCAGTCAAGGTCAGAGTAGATTTGTCTGATGTTGATATTTGATGAGACTATGTGTGTCCCAGGACAGAACCACTAGCTATAAGTACCAGATCAGCTTCTAATAACTCTGAAGCCTAGAGCTGCATCAGACTACTTTCTGATTGTTGAGGGTTTAGTTTTATTTCTTTCTCACCTCTGAATGTTTTAAGAATAATAAATCTTTCACTGAATTGTGAAGTTATAGTATACACACAGACTAGGCTTGGGATATTTTGGTATTATTTTGGATTTACTACAGGAGCCAAAAGGTTTACTGACACACACTGCATGATCTTCTCTCATTCACACTGTCATGGACCTGTTTTCTCTAGAAATTAACACAGTCTTGCCTCACCTCAGTAGCCAGTCTGCCCATAAATATATGTGACAAACACCCCCCCACAGGTTATTTACTACAATAGTTGACATTTATATAGTCCTTCTTATTTGCAAAAAAAGCTTTACATCATCTTGTCAGGTATTCTTCACAAAAAGGAGAATGTGGATGACCTAAAGAGATCAAATGGCTTTCTGAGAGGCATGGAGTAATAGAGTCAAAACATGAAGTCTTGGCTAACCAGTGTTGGTCAATGGTCGAGGGTCTACCTATGAACCAGGAGGTCATGATTCAATTCCCAGTCAGGGCATATGCCTGGGTTGTATGCTTGATCCCCAGTAGGGGGTGTGCAGGAGGCAGCCAATGGATGATTTTATCTCATTGATGTTCCTACTTTTTTTTTCTCCCTCTTCCTTCCTCTCTGAAATCAATAAAACTATACACTGAGAGGCCAGATTATTATGAACTCTGAATGCATAGTAATCTGGCCAATCAATGTATATCCTATATACTAAAAGGCTAATATGCAAATTGTGCCCTTGACCAGGAGTTTGACCAGCAGGCAGGCTGGCCAACTGCCATGTTCCCTCCCCCTGGACAGGCTGGCCAGACCCCACCCATACATGAATTCATGCACCAGGCCACTAAGATAGATAGATAGATACATAGATAGATAGATAGATAGATAGATAGATAGATAGATACTGAGGGGGCAGATTATTATGTGTTCAGAGATCATAATAATCTGGCCACTCAGTGTATATTTTTTAAAAACATGAAATCTTCTGAACTGAGAATTCATTCTTTTTTTTAAAATATATTTTATTGATATTTTATAGAGAGGAAGGGAGAGAGATAGAGAGCTAGAAACATCAATGAGAGAGAAACACCGACCAGCCGCCTCCTGCACACCCCCCACTGGGGATGCACCCGCAACCAATGTACATGCCCCTGACCGGAATCGAACCCGGGACCCTTCAGTCCGCAGACTGACACTCTACCACTGAGCCAAAGTGGTTTCGGCAAGAATTCATTCTTAATGTGTTCAGCCTTACATTTATATACACTAGCATTAAATGGTGTGCTGGCTAAGAGAGCACCTCTGAGACCAGGCTACATCCATTTGTTCACTTACTACCTTTGTGACTTTGAGAAAGTTATTTTACCTCTTGTACTTCAGTTTTCATATCTTTAAAATGAATTTTTATATGTTTTATTGATTTCAGAGAAAGGAAAGGGGGAGAGAGAAAAACATAAATCAAATGCCTCCTGCACACCACCTATGGTATGTGCGCTGACCGAGAATCAAACTTGCAATGCAACCTCCTAGTGCACAGGATGATGCCCAACTGAGCCATACTGGCCAGGGCTAAAATGGAATTTTTCATTCTATTTAGTGCTGGAGGTAAAGACCAACAAGTAGTTAGCATAATAAATGCGAGAGGTCTGTCAGAAGGCTGATGGACCTTGGGCTTTAGCAAGGGCTAAAAGCTATGTGCTGATTGTTCTGTTGAGACAATGATGGTTGAAGGAATCTCCTAATCTGATAATCTTTTACTAGTTATCAAACTTTACCTTTTATATGCAGGTTTGCTTTCCCAAAGGTCAAATGTATATTCCAGTACATAAAAAGCTATGGGTATGAAGATTTAGGGAGCCATTGCACTAGAGAAGGGCCTGTGCCTGGTTCCCCCAATGCCTTCCAAATTTATATTTCTTATCTAGTATATCCATTTGTGCATGGCCCCTTCTCCAGATTCTGAATCCTTGCTGCAAAAGGTTGTGGCAATTTAGGTCATAGGTTTGTTTCATTGATTAAGCAAGCCAGAACATGAAAAAAGTTTAGAATAGTGCAGATTCATCATTATCATTTATTAAATGTTAGCTACTATTATGAGCCGAGTTGTGTCTTTCTCTCCCCAAATTCCTTCATTGAAGCTCTAATCCCCATTTCTACAGAATGTGACTGTTCTGGAGATAGGGACATTAATGAATTAATTAAATTAAAATGAGGCTACTAGGGTGGGGACTAATTTAATCTGAATAGGTTCTTAGTAGAAGAGGACATTTGGACACACAGAGAATCATCAGAGATGCATATGCCCAAAGAAAAAGCCATCTGAGGACATGGCCATCTACCAGGTAAGGGAAAAGGCCTCAGAAGAGAACAAACCTATTGACACCTTGATCTTGGACTTTCAGCCTCTAAAACTTGAGAAAATAAATTTCTTGTTTAAGCCACCCAGTCTGTAGTATTTCATTATGGCAGTTTCAGCAAACTAATGCAGACACATTTGTAAATGGTAGCCATTACTAAAAGCAGAACAACCCAACAAATTTCAGTTGACATTTCTTGAAATATTTACATAAAGATATTAATAAGATATTAAAAGAGGATGCAAAATAAATTTTCCCATTTTTAAAAAATATTTGACTTCTCAGATTTAACTGTTGATATTTTTGAAGCTTCTCATAGAGATGTCTCTCTACCCTCACTAATACCACCTTATCTATCAATGTATATAAAAGTAAACATTTATTACTTCATGCATTTTAACTAGTTTGTGATAAATTTTACATAGAGATAATACAGGGAGATCAGTCAGAGGAACAAAAAGATGATAAAGCCATAAGTAAGTCTGTAACTAAGCTGGAAATGAGAGCCAGATGATGGTAAGTCATCATGAAAAAAATCCTTATGTTAATGCTTTCATTTTTGGAAATTAACAAAATACAGTAAAGAGATTCTTATTAATGTCAAAAGAGTCCATGCTAGAGTAGCACCTTCAAGTACACACTGCCACGTACCTTCAAACACTGCCAGCCTTGACCAGGACCCTCATGTCTATTCTTGACGTAGATCATTTGTCCACATAGATCATTAGGAATTCTCAACCTGTCTAACAACAGAAATGTTCTTCCAATATTGGGATACCTGAAAACAGTCACTTTCAATGAAACCTCTCAACCATACAACCATAAATTACCTAAAAAAAAGGCCAACTTCCCCCCATGCCTGCAAATCTCTCCCTCTATCCCTTACTTGTCTTTGCTGTTCTTCTATGCCCCTTTTTTCCCCAAGATCTTGACTGTACTTATATTTCCACTGTACATTCTGGCACCTCCTCCATTATTCTTTAGAAAACAGAAATAAAAATGAACTTGGAGTCTGAGGGACCATGTTTGAGAACTGTTTCTTCTAGTTAGAAACTGTGTGAAATTCCTTCTCTCTCTCAGCTTATTCCTCTGTAAAATGAGAAGCATTGGCTAGGAAATGAATTTAAAAAAGAAGTATACAGCATGAAAAATAATAATAATAATAAATATTATATAGAAAACATAAAATACATTGTATACAAAAATGATATATGGTACAAAATATATATTTAGAGAAAAAATAAATTATTGCATTTTAAAAACTTATTAATTTTATATTTCCATCAGAATCTATGTAAATCATCAGAGGTACAAAAATTTAAAAGGAGAGAAAACGGGTGAACTATGGGATACTTTGTATTATTTTAATCACATGAGTAAGGGTAGTAAGGATAAGGGTAGCCAAAAACACACAAGGAAGCCGATCAAGTTGAGTTAAATCTCTCTAACAAAATTGCAATGTATATATGCCTCTCCTGGTTGTCTTGATAAGACAGCAGTCTCCTCCTATTTATGTTAATAACATTGTAATAAGAAAAGTCACAAGTAAATACAGCAAGCATTAATAAGAGTTAGAGCCACTATGGCCTAAATGATAAAATAACTGGTGAGGAGTGTGTGAAAGGTTGTATCACCAGAGCTAATGTCATTACGGGGAAGAATATGGCCTAAGTAGAAATGAATTAATTTGAACCTGTGAATTTGAGAAAGTATCAGGACAAATTCCTACTCTCCCTTAATCTATTCAAATCAGTATGTATTATTTAGGCAAGGCTGCTATAAGAACTGGGTAGTGCCAAAACTGGTTTGGCTCAGTGGATAGAGCATCGGTGTGTGGACTGAAAGGTCCCAGGTTGGATTCCAGTTAAGAACATGTACCTTGGTTGTGGGCGCATTCCCCGTTGGGGGTGTGAAAGAGGCAGCTGATCGATGATTCTCTTTCATTGATGCTTCTAACTCTATTCCTCTCTCTTCCTCTCTGTAAAAAATCAATAAAATATATTTTTTTTAAAAAAAAGAAGAAGAGAACTGGGTAGCTTACTGGTAAAGACAAAGATATATTTCTCTGTCATCTGATAGTCTGAAGTTAGCAATCCAGGTCAAAAGACCGTGCTGTTCCATGCAGTCATTCAAAAACCCAGGTTCCTCTGTTCATGTTCTTCCACCATTCCTTAATGCCTTGAATTGATTATATGATTAAAGTTGGGTCATTACCCCATTAAGAGGGCGTCTGGCTAAGAAACAGAAGTGAGTATGTTGGTGCATTCCCAGGACTAGGTCCATATGTGATGCACATCACTTCCATTCACATAATTTCAGAGAAAATTTAGTCCCCTAACTTGGAAATAGAACTAGCTGGGAGGTGGAGAATGGAGTCTGCCTCGAAAATAGGCAACAGAATCATGCTACAATAACTAAAAAGAAAGATAAATAGGAATTAAAGATGAATATCTATGTACATTGAATTTTTTAAAGTTTTGTCAGTGCTTCTTTCTCACTGAATAAAAGTAGTTAATAATATAAAAATGTCTACCAATAGGCAATCCATTAAAAAATGATCAGAATTCCCTAAAAATAGTACAGAACACATTTAATTTTCTAGGGGAAAATGTGTAATAAATGATTAGCATATATTGCTTGGTATATTTAGTTGAAACAAATTTGACAATTAGTTTATCTTCTCTAATCATATAAAACTTTAATTAAAAATCTGTTTTACACAATTCCAAATCACTTTAAATTATATGCTTATTTTACATATTTCAATAGCAGTAATTCAAAAGAAAACTTTTAGTAAATTCAAGTCAAGATTATATAATTTTTGTGGTTACCGAGGTAATGGTTGCCATAGCTCTGAAATACATAATCAGTTTAACATTATACTCATAATTGGTGCTACACTAGACCTTCAGATCACTATTTTAAATACAGTCATAAATAAATGTGTTCATCTTTGCATTGTTTCTCTATCAATACCAAATATGTCTATTTACTCCTTTTATTTATAATGTATTCAAGGTCAAGAATTTTTTTAAATTTCATAATTCTGTATATGTATGTATAGTGGTCTTAAAGATGTTAAAAGCAATACAATTTAATTTCTATACAAAAGAAATATTAAGTATGGTCTCAGATGGGTATTAGATTTTTTTGGGTGATGACTTCATAAAGTATATAAATATATAATAACTATGTTCCACACTTGAAACTAATATAATTTTGTATGTCAACTGTAATTGAAAAATAAATTAAAAACATAAATTTCAAGTACATTTCTGTACTATGAACATATACAAAACATAAGAACTCCAAAAAATATATTTTAATACAATATTCACTTCTACTTATTAGGTCAACTATCATAATTATTTAACCAAGTATTCTCTCTAGGCAAACAAACAACAAAATAATTGACCTTAATTTACATGTATAATTCCTAGATCTTTAATTATTGAGTTGTAATTCATTCTGAAGTATTTAAAATTCTTGATTGGTGTCATACAGAGCCTAAATGATTGCCTCTTCTAAGTTGTTTGGTAATTTTAAATCAAGAAGTAGCATTGCACAACAGAGTAAGCAAGAGCCTAATGGCAGACTCCCAATCAAATTCCATGTATGAAACTAGCTATATGATTTTGAGAAAATTACCTGCAGCTCAGAGCCTCAGTTTCTCATTTAAAAAGGACATCCACAGGATCATTTTCAATACTAAATGAGATAGTGTATGTGGAAACAATATCTATCTATCTATCTATCTATCTATCTATCTATCTATATGCCTAAGCAACCGGCTGACCATTCAACCAGCTGACTGTTAGCTATGATGTGTGCTGGCCATGAGGGGGCAAACATTCAACACAGGAGCATGAAACCACAGACATGGAAACATGGAAGAAACTGATGAATCTCAGAGGGAAGGGGAAGGGAGAGGGCAGGAAGAGATTAACCAAAGATTTAAATACAATCCAGATCTTATATGCACCCTATTGCAATCTGGGACCCCTCTGGGGATGTTGGAGAGAGCTGGTTTCAGCCCGATCCTCACAGGCCAGGCCAAGGCACCCCAATGGTGCACGAATCCACACACAGGGCCTCTAGTAATAATAATAGTATGTATGAGTCCACAATTATTATAATTTAATTACCAATTATTTTTTCTCTCTACTGATTTAATTATTAATGCAGAAATATAAATGGAATGCTGCTCTAAACAAACTATAATTGATAATGATACTAGAGGCCCAGTGCATGAAATTCATACAGTGGCAGGCAGGGGTCCATCAGCCCAGCCTGCATCCTCTCACAATTCAGGACCCCTCGGGGGATGTCCGACTGCCAGACTAACATACCATTAGTAATCCAGGACCACTAGCTTCTAACCCTTCTGCCTGCCTGCCTCATTGCCCCTAACTCCTCCACTTGTCTCCCTGATTGTTCCTAACCCCTCACCTGCCTGCCTGATTACCCCTAACCCATCTGCCTGCCTGGCTAATTGCCTCTGCCTCTAACCCCTCTCCCTGCCTGCTTGATCATTCCTAACCCCTCTACCTACCTGCCTGGTTGCCCCTAACCACTCTGCTGCCTGCCTTGATCACCCCTGTTTGCCTGCATGTCTGATCACCCCTAACCACTCTGCTGCCTGCCTGATCGCCCCTAACATTTCTGCCTAAGCTCCCGCTGCCATGGCTTAATCCAGAATGACGTCTGGAAGGTCATTCTGCTGTCTGGTCTAATTAGCATATTACACTTTTATTATTATAGATATTTAGCTCTTTATATCCAAAGTGAAAACGAAAACTTTTGCAGTGACAAAATTTATCCAACTCTTTTTATCCAGGCACAGTATTTATATAAAGAGTTTAGCACTACCTATATTCTAAAACTGTTAAAGAGTGGAACTTAACTGGCTTCACTAATTCACCTCAAATATATTTCAGATCTCTCATCTGAAAGAGAAATAAATGTAGTTCAAAGGACACAATAAATACTGTCTTTTAAAAAATTGCTTGTAGGAATAAAATGTATACATACATGCACACACACAATTTTGCATTGCTTCTCTTTTCTCAAACTCCAATTTCCTTTTCCTGATTTCAAACAAGGCTTTCCTCCCTGAGACTGCTATGAAAGTGCTCCCTTTATGTTCATCATTAATTCCCTTTTTATTATTTCCAAAGGTCAACACCCAGTTCTCATCTTACTTGACCTCTCAATAACATTTGACATAGTTGATCATTTCTCTTCCTTTTTAAAAGGAAAAAAAATAGTTAACTTTCCAGGACACCATATCCTGGTGTTCTTATGAGTCTGACTGTTCCTTCTCTGTCTCCTTTGCCACCTTTTCCTCTCTACCTCTTCTGTTGAATTGTGACTGCCTTGGGACTTAATCAGAAGTAGACTTCTCTATTTACACTCATTTCCGTAGTTGATCTCATCCATTTTTTTGCTATAAATTTCATTTATATTCCAATGACTCCTAAATTCAATCTCTACTTCTCTGATCTTTGTGATACTCTTCTAAAACTGCTTACCTGTCACTTCGAAATCTAATACACACCTTAAATTTAGCATATCCAAAATAACTCTTTATCTCCCCCACCACAACCTGTTTATTCCCCATTCTTTCCTTACATTCACATTTCCTCAAGCCACAAGTCCAGAAGTCATCTTTGACTTCTCTCTTACCTCATCTCCCACACTCAACCCATCAGAAATGCAAGGTTTAAATATATACTTGAATTCTACCTCTTTGAACAACTACCACCACTAATACCATAGTGCAAATCACAATTCTCTAATGTGACTTATAAAAGTGTAAATCAGGTCATGGTATTCTCTTGTTCAAATGCTTCCCTGATACTCAGAAAAATATCCTAATCATGGCCTTTATTTTTCTACTCATATTCTCAGCCTAACTTCACAATCTCATCTCCTACCTCTTTGGGCTAACTTTCTTCACTCCAGCTTACACTGGGTTGTTCACATGCTAGCACCAACTCACTTGCTATTCCATTTCCTGGGATATCCTTACCCCAGATTCTCAAATGGATTGAGGCTAACTTCCATGTTTCTGCTTATTTAAGTTCTTATTAATGGCCTTCTCCATTATCCTATTTTAAATAAACTTTCCACATTACTTTTTCTTCTTATTTGTATCTGAAAAAAGATTGTGGATGAAGAGATGCTCCTCTCAGACCTTCCTTCTGTTGCCTAGAAGGGAGGAGTGGGGCTAACAGCCTCTAGCCTTAATTAATGCCGTCAGGCCCAGCCTCGGCTTTATGCCCCAGGTGATAACCCTTCCCTGGGTAATCTCAGCCAATGGCTATCCAATGTGTCAGTAGAAGAACCTCATCTGTCCTAATGAGAATTTCTGCTCTGGAGTGCCTCATTGAATGGGTAGAAGATATTGTCAGGTGCAGCATCATGGCCCAACCCCCCTTTCTCTCTTGTTCTTTTACTGGCATTAAGTCCCCACAAAACTTTCTCACTCCTACATTTATTTCTATGTCTACTTTCTAGAGGACCCCAAAGAAACAGAAAATTATATTACATATTTGCATATTGTACCTCTCTCTCAATAGAATATAAATGCATATAATCTTTTGATTTAGTATTTCTGATTTCTTTGGATATATTTTCAGAATTGGAAATGCTGGGTGATAAGGCAGTTTCATTTTTAATTTTTTGAGGTAACTCCATAGTTTTTTCCACAATGCCTGCAACAATTTTTTCCACAATGCCTGCAACAATTTGCATTTCCACCAATAGTGCACAAGGGTTCCCTTTTCTCCACATCCTCACCAACACTTCTTTTTTTATTTATTGACTAAACGCCCGATGCACAAAATTTATGCAAGAGTGGGCCTTCTTTCCCCTGGCTGCCAGTGCCAGCTTTCCTCTGCCACCCAGGGCCCAGGCTTCCCTTGCAGCCCCAACTTTGTCCAGCAGGACCTCTGATCCAATTAGCATATTATGCTTTTATTAGTATAGATGACAGCTATTCTGACATGTCTAAGGTGATATCTCATGATTATAACTTGCATTTCTCATATGACTTGTGAGTTTGAATATCTTTTCATATATATATTGGCCATCTATATGTCCTCTTAGGAGAAGTGTCTATTCAGGTCCTTTGCCCATTTTTAAATCCGATTGTTTGTTTCATTGGTGTTGACTTGTAAGTTCTTTTTTTTAAAATTTTGGATATTAATCACTTATCAGATGAATCAGTAAATATGTTCCCCCATTCAGTGGGTTGTCTTTTTATTTTTCTGATGGTTTTCTTTGTTGTGTAAAACTCTTTTGTTTGATGTAGTCCCATTTGTTTATTTTTTTGTGTGTCCCTTGCCCAAGGAGATACATCAGAAAAAAATATTGCTACAAGAAATGTCTATGAATAGGTCGATAATTACCAAAGAAATTCAAACAAAAATAAAAAATCTTCCAGCAAATGAGGGCCCTGATCTGGACAGCTTTACAGGGGAGTTCTTCAAAATATTCAAAGAAATAAAACCTATCCTCCTCAGACTATTCCAAAAAAATTTAAGAAAAAGTCACACTAGCAAGCTCTTTCTACGAAGCCAGCATTACCCTAATTCCAAAACCAGATAAATACACCACAAAGAAAGAGAACAACAGGCCGATACCCTTGATGAACATAGATGCTAAAATCCTCAACAAAATCCTAGCAAATCAAATCCAGCAATACATTAGAAAGATCATACACCACAAACAAGTGGGATTTATACTAGGGATACAAGGACAGAACAATATCCACAAATCAACAAATATGATACATCACATAAACAAATTGAGAGACAAAAATCACAATCATATCAATCAATGCAGAAAAAGTATTTGATAAAATCCAACACTCTTTCTTGATAAAAACTCTCAGCAAAGTGGGAATGGAGGGATCATACCTCAACATAATTAAAGCCATATAGGACAAACCTACAGCCAACATCATACTCACTGAACAAAAACTAAACTCATTTCCCCTAAGAATAGGAATGATACTGGGTTGCCTACTTTCATCACTCCTGTTTGACATAGTACTGGAAGTGCTAGCCATAACGATGAAACAAGAAGAAATAAAAGGCATATAATTGGAAAAGAAGAAGTAAAACTGTCTATTCACAGATGACATGATACTATACATAGAAAACCCAAAAGACTCCATCAAAAAATACTAGGCTTACTAAATAGAATTCAGCAAGTTAGCAGGATACAAAATTAATCCTCAGAAATCTATGGCTTTTTATACACCAATAATGAACTCACAGAAAGAAAAACTAAAAACCAAACACTTAGCATATTAGGCTTTTATTAGATTAGACTAGTGGCCCAATGCATGGATTCACACACCCATGTCCAAAGATGGAATCACGAGGCCCTACGAGGAATGGGCTCCCTCCTCTCTGGTATGGGATGCATCACCCGAGAACCACTACTGCCAAGTAATCACAGCTCAGCAGCTCCTGCATTGAGAATCTGCCCCCTTGTGGTCAATGCATGTCATCCGTACTGGCCAATCAGATGGTCAGACAGTCAGATGGTCACTTAGCCTTTTATATATGTAGACAGGTGCTGGATTTTTTTCAAATGCTTTTGCCGCACCTATTGATATAAACATGTGGTTTTTATCCTTCATTTTGTTTATGTCGTGTGTCACATTTATTGTTTTGCTGATATTGTACCAATCTTAGATCTCAGAATAAATCCCACTTGATCATGGTATATGATCTTTTTAATGCATTACAAAAATCTCAAAACATCCAGAGACCCACCTCTGCCTGCAGGCTGTCAATTAGGCTCAGTCACTTAAAAAGCCTTGGCAATACTCCTCAGCAGGACTTAAGCTCCACAAGGGAGCTTCAATGGGTAGGGCTATTGCTTTCCTCCATGCTGATGCCACATGGAAAGGAATGCTCTACCTGAGGAAGATGTCTTCTGCAGTATGGTGGGGTGTCTCAGCACAAGATTCTGGCAGCTGATCCCTCAGCTCTCTCCCCAGAGCCACTAACTCCAGACTCTCTCCACACAGATCTAGTGCACTCTATCCTCATTTATCTTTTTTTTAAACTATTCATATGGATATCATACATTTCTCTTTTGTATATGCTATATACATATTCCCCTTGTTTTAACTTTTGTGTCTTTCTATTTGTTTTTTTATTTTGTGTAGTCAAAACATTCGGTGCTTTATTTATTTTCTGTCATGCTAGAAAGGCCACTCCCAATCCAATGTTATCTTTAAAAAGATATTAGATTTCCTAATGTGTTTAAGTTTTCACATGTAAATACTTAATCTTTCTGAAATTATTTTAGTGTAATTCCAGGTAAGTAGCTAAAAATTTCTTATTAATTTATGTTAGTGTCATTCCAGGTAAGTTGCTAATCATTTCTTATTAATTTGCATGATACAAATTATTAACTTATCATAGTACATTTCTATTTCTAGATAAATTTTTAAGTCTAAAATAGACTCTGATCACCTAAAATTATACAGTGTGATTATTATTAAATCATGAAATATGGATCATTCTAGGTATTTTACTGTCACATTTAGGGATACAATTAAAATAAGAAATGGATTTTTAAATTTTCTCAGTCTGAAATGCATTCATTATATCTGAAACTTTTGATACAAATACATTTTAGAGTCCTTCAGGTTTGGATTTTAAGACTGAAAAATCAGAAATATCACATTTTGCAGCCATCAGTTTTTTTGTAGTGCTAATGTGATTACCACTTTATTGTGATTCATTTATGCTAATAAACTAAAAACCAAATTTAACATGTGTAAACTACTACCTTAATGGAAAATAATATGAACAATAACTATTTTCCTCCTTCAATTCTTTAGGTTAACACCAATGTTACAAATATTTTGCTTGTGATAAAGCATGTGACCTCTTAATTCTCTAGGTCTCAAATTTTTTATCTCTAAATTAAGGTAATAATGTGGCTTTCAACGTGTTGTTGCAGCATTTAATAAAACAATACATAAAAAGTGCTTAGAAAAATGCTATACATAAAGCTAGCCCCTGTTAAATGATGGGTATTTTCATTCTATCACTGCTGTCATCACCTCCTACATACTATGTGATCTTTTCATTGTTTTCATAGGTAAACTTACCCTAGTCAAGCTTTCTCCCCACTCCACTACTATTGTTTATGTCAAAGTCACCAGTAACTTCCATGAGACCAAAAATCCAATGTACCCCTTTCTCATCTTGTCTTAACTATTCTGCTGTCCTTTTTCTACACTTACTTAACTCCACAGTCCTTTTACCTATCTCATTCTTTCCTTTTGTGCTCTCACCACACTATCTTCTTTATGACCCTTTCTCCTTTTTTGAACCTCTAAGCAATGAAGTGCTTCAAGGCCCTCTTTCACCAACTTCTCAATATCGTCACAACTATTTCTACTTCATGTTATACAGTCCATGCTTTGAAATACCAAGAAAATACCAATAGTTTTGTTTTTTCGATGTTGAAGCATAATTATAGTTTTTGAAGATTTTGGTGCCCAACTAAATACTAGTATATAATCTGGTCACAATATTTTGAAACATTTTTTTAAAAAAAAAACCCTATTTTATACAATTCAAGAAAAATAAAAACCAAATGTAACTGGTGTTCACTAAAAACATAACTAAATTGAATGGAGAATTTTCACTCTGAGACAGAAGGGGAAAAAAACAACCAGTGTTGTTTTGGGTAAAAAATCAACACATTATGTGACTTATTTGAAAGCTAATTAAATGTTTTTATAGTCTTAAGTTTAAAATAAAAAGTTCATTGTATATTTATTACCACAGAGATTTCTACCACCTGTGTGTTTTTTAAAAAATTATTATTTTCTTCTAGAGCAGTGGTTCTCAACCTTTCTAATGCCGAGACCCTTTAATACAGTTCCTCATGTTGTGGTGACCCCCAACCATAAAATTATTTTTGTTGCTACTTCATAGCTGTAATTTGCTACTGTTATGAATCGTGATGTAAATATCTGTGTTTTCTGATAGTCTTAGGCAACCCTGCTAGTGGTTCTCCCACAGGTTGAGTACTGCTGCTATAGAGAGTTATAACTGCTGTAGAGAGTTACAACTCTCTCCACAGTTGTAAATTGTGAGGTGAGTATAAATAATGCAACTCAAATATAGTGACACTAGAGGCCCGGTGCACGAAATTCATGAATGGGGGGTGTCCCTCAGCCCAGCCTGCACCCTCTCTAGTCTGACGGCCCTCTCACAATCCACAACTTCTGGCTCCCAACTGTCCTCCCCTGCAGGCTTGGTCCCCCCCCCAACTGCCCTACCCTACAGGCCTGAGTCCCCCCAACTGTTCTCTCCTGCAGTCCTGATACCCCCACTGCCCTCCCCTGCAGGCTTGGTCCCCCCAATTGCCCTCCCCTGCAGTCCTGGTCCCCCCCCCAATTGCCCACCACTGCAGACCTAGTCCTTCCCAACTGTCCTCCCCTGCTGGCCTGGTCTTCCCCAACTGCCTTCCTCTGCTGGCCTGGTCACCCCTAACTGCCCTCCCTGCTGACCTGATTGCCCACAACTTCCCTCCTCTACAGTCCTGGTCCCTCCCCGACTGCCCTACCCTACAGGCATGGTCCCCTCCCAAATACCCTACCCTACAGACCTGGATCTCCCCCCCAATCCCCACTGTCCTCCACTGCAGGCCTGGTTCCCCACAACTGCCCTCCCCTGCAGGCCTGACCCCCTACGTCCCCCAACTGTCCTTCCCTGCAGTTCTATTTCCCCCACCCCAACTTCCCTCCGCTGCTGACCTGGTCTCCCCCAACTGCCCTCCTCTGCCATCCCAGTCACCCCTAACTGCCCTCCCTGCTTGCCTGATCGCCCACAACTGCCCTCCCTTGTAGGCCTGGGTCCCCTTCAAACTGCCCTCCCCTGTAGGCCTCGGTCCCCCCCCCCAACTGCCCTTTCTTGCTAGCCTGGTATCACTCAACTGCCATCCTCTGCTGGCCTGGTCACCCCTAACTTTCCACAATTGCTTTCCCCTGCAGGCCATGTTGTGGTGGCCATCTTGTGTCCATATGGGGGTGGCAATCTTGTGTCTTGGAGTGATGGTCAATTTGTATATTAATATTACTCTTTTATTAGATAGGATCGTTTAAAAAAATCAGTGTGGATAAGTTTATCAGATGAGTTTATTCCTTTTTGGGAAGGTTTAAGGTAACATAAGGTCAAGTGCCTAAAGAAAAAGGATGCTGTTATTGGGGGAAAGGTTGCAGAAAAGGAAACTGCAAAGATAAATGCTACCAACTTTACACTTTTGAAAACAGCCAGTCTGGATATCCACCACCAATCTACTTTCAAAGGGCTCTTTAATTATCCTTGGAAGAAATGGCAGAAAAGGTCAAGTTTAAGTAGAGTCTATCAGCAAAAGACAACAGTCCTCATTTCTCCCTGAAAACAACTCAGCAAGATGTAGTCTTGAAGTTATCCTGTATGGTCATATCACCATGGCAACCTCTAGTTCAGGCTTCAGGCTAGCTAGACGATGTCTGCAGAGCAGTAAGAACATTGCTTTAAACAGAGAAGAATGCATGTAGGCCAAACACACAAACAGACACACATCCAATGCAAAAGAATAAAATATTCATCTATAGTGTAGTGCAAACACGTTGTAGGCATGCAACATTTAGACAATAAAGCCTTTTTGCGTTTTTTTTTTTTTATTATTATTATAGGAGGACTGCAAAAATTTAACCCTGAAAAATTTAGCTACTGAAACTTGGAGCACTTCTGATATGACAAAAAGGAAATAATGATAAAATATATTGTGAAAAATAGGGGGACACTTTTCCTGGCTACATATAATCTAGAAAACTGGTTTCCCCACATGAAATTTCATTTCTCTTGCTCTAAAGGAACAAAATATCATTTCAGAAGCCTTGCACAGGAATTATTATCTCAGGCATGAATGAGACACGTTCATTCGCACACAAAGAAAGCTGCATGTCACTCACTGTTACCAATAATACATGTATCGATGTGAGAAATAAGCACAAACAAGAGTAAAGAATAATAACATTTTATGATATTTATTTTCACATACATTACATATATTCACCTTCATTTGTCCATCAACCCTGGAGTATATAGGTGCTATTATTTTCCCCCCTTTATAGATGAACAACTAAAACACAAATAGGTTCCGTAATTTTTCCAAGGTCACACAATTAACAAATGACTGATCCAGAATTCAAATTGTGGCAGTTTGGCTCCAGAGACTGTGTTTTTAACCACTATGATAGGTCTATATTACTAACACAGAATTCCTTTTCTTAAAGTACAAATGATACAATTCCTCAAGTCTGCTGCTGTGTTAGTTATGGCTGCATAACAAATGGCTTAAGACAATAAGCATTTATTATTTCAAATCTGTGAGTCCGGAATTCAGGAGTAGCTGGGTTGAATCGTCCTGGCTCTGGTTTTCCTAATAGGTTTTACTTAAAGTGTTGGCAAGGCACAGTCATCTAAAGGCTTGGTTAGGGCTGAAAAATCTGCTTCCAAAGGGCTCATTTCCATGGCTGTTGGCAGGAGGCCTCACTCCCTGATCCCTTGGACTTTGCATCTTACAAAATGTCAGAAGAACGAGTGAGAGCTTCTCCCAGAAGAGAGAGCAATTCAGTAAACAAAATGTCACATACCATCACTTCAGACATATTCTACTAGTATGATCACACAGAATGCCTTATACTTATGAACTAGTGGCCAGTGCACGAATTCATGCACCACTGGGGTCCCTTGGCCTAGACTGTGGGATTGAACCGAAACTGGTTCTCTGACATCCCCTGAGGGGACCTGGGTTGCAAGAAGGCACAAGCAAGGCTGAGGGACCCCACCAGTGCATAGTCGGGTCAGGGAAGGATGTGAAAGGTTGGCCAGCTGGGGAGGGACCACGGGTGGGCTCTAGGGCATGTCTGCCCATCTTAATCAGTCCTGATGGGCCAGACCCCAATAGCAAGCTCACCTACTGGTAGGAGCGTCTTCCCCCTGGTGGTCAGTGCACATCATAGCAAGCCTTAGCATATCATTAGCATATTATGCTTTTATTGTTTGAACAGATGACGACCAGACAACTGGACACTTAGCATAGTATGCTTTTATTATATAGGATGCCATACACAAAAGCATGAATATCAGGAGAAGCAGATAATAAGGAACCGGCTGGGAGACTGGCAATCATAGCTGTAATTTGAATTTCTTTGATTGATGTACAATAGGACTGGGACTAAGGCAAGGCAAGTGAGGCACCTAGGGGCAAAACTTAAGAAGATACGTATTCTCAGGTATCAACTCTGCACTCCAAGACCCAGAGAGTGAGTACCACTTTGCAGTTTGTTCCCTAGGTATCTTGCTTGCTTTGCTCTAGTACCGCCTTAATACAAAGGATAAGCACACTTACATGTCTTAATTTACTATTTTTCCTATTATTTATTACTGTTGGTTTGCACCCTCAGGACCTTCCCGGGGGACACTGTCCCCCATACACAGAAGGTAAGGAGAGACCGAAGAACTCCCTATAGTAGGTGTCAGGTTTAATAATCAAGGGAACTTTATACCAGGCTTGTCTTGGGTGACCACAAGGTGAGTAGAACACCACACCCACCTGCCAGGACCTGAAAAGTTTACATCAATGCCTTAACTGGGTTCAGTTGAATATATCATTCACATGGTCTCTACAACACATGGCTCTCTCATGAGAATATCGCTGAATATGATCCCCGCTGTGGTAATCGTAGGCAATCAAGAGCCTCCAATTGCCAGAGTCCAGCTCACGAATCAACATATTCTTTTGATTACCTTCTTCAACAATTACAAGTTCAAAGCCATCATGCATTTAACTAGTGGATGTTTTATTTTATAGTTTTATTTTAAATTTTAAAAATATTAAGCTAACATTCCTGTCATAATTTTTAGTGGTGCATTTTATCTCTTAACACAAGATCTTTCTAATAGTCATAGTTCTAAAACCTGTCTTGGAGGACTAGAATGGAAAAAAATTAATTTAATTAATTTTATTTTATTTTATTATTTTAAATCTTTATTGTTGAAAGTATTACATATGTTCCCCCTTTTCCCCCATTAACCTTTCCTAGCCTGCCCTTGCCCCCCCCCAGTTCCCCCCCTGCACCCCTCCCCACAAGAGTTCCATGAGCATTGTCTATGAACACTCCAATATTTTGATATTTGTGTTATATTTATAATCATTTTTCTGGGGTAGTAGTAGTTCATGATCTTTAACCACAAACACACACACACACACACACACACACACACACACACACACACACACACACGGGACCAAAAAAAACTACAACTACTTCATTGTGAATTACAGCATCCTTTTTTTTTTCTTCAGATTTTGGAGTGTTTACTCTCATTTGTCCTACAAAACTCAGTCATCATCCCCCCTCCCCCTCGGAAGCAAATGTTACCCTTTAATAAAAGCACTGTATTTTCTATTATATCAGTAAATACGTGGAAAAGCAATTTAAAGAATGCATTCAAACTGCTGGTTCTTATACCCAGGAACATATATCAGAATTACTTGTGGAAGTTTTAAACATATCTAAGCCTAGGCCTCACTCTTGGAGAAGGTTGTGACAGAGGTCAGGACTCAAGTATTTTTCAAAACTTCTCCAGGCTTGAGTCCCTGAATTTAAATAGACTGGGGCCATTGTTTGGAGGTCTGGGAGGGTTTTTTTTTTTTGGCAGATTTTTAGCTGTAGTGAAAAACTTGGCCTCTGGCTTTTTGGGTATCTTTCTTGGGTCTTTTTTCCTCAGCTGAGAGTTCCTCTCCTTTTCTCTCTCTTCTTTGAGTCTTGGCTTCTTCCCTGGGCCTCCACCCTTCTCCCCTGGGCCTCTCCCCTTCTCCCCTGGGCCTCTCCCCTTCTTCCCTGGGCCTCTACCATTCTTCCCTTAGATCTTAGGCTCTGCTGGGAAGGCCTTTCTCTCCTTCCTGTGAGGTGTGTTGGTACCGGGACTCTTTTTTGGAGACTTGTTTCCTGTGGCATGTTTTATACCCCCACATTTTCTTTGTTGGGAGTTTTTTTCTACTGGAACCAGTAATGAAATTTCATCTCTGGATTTGTCTTGCACTTTATTGGGAGCTTTTATCCAGTCCCAGTTGCTGAGATCCAGGCTGGGGTCAAGGCTGGGGTTACGAGTGGGGCCTAAGCCAACTCCTCCATTTATCTCTCACCTCGTGCAGACTCCTGTGAAGAACCCCACTTGGTCATCATTTTAAATACACAAACGTGACCTTCATTACTAATTGCTGTTTGGCAGTAAGAATAAGAACTATATTTCTCTAATTTTATATAATTAAGCTTTATAAAAAAGAAATTTACATAAAAAATTAAATACTCTTAAAATGTGTATTTACCATGCATAAAAAATGTGAATGAAAATAATTTACTGGTATCTTTGCTCTGAACCTATCAACTTCTTTTTAACCCATTTTCTCCTAATCATGATCTAGTTGCACACAATAAAGAAGAGATATACTTAATTTTCCCTTATATCCTACAAATTTCTCTATTATGTACTAAACACCTCTCTATGCACCTCACCTTGCCACATATACTTATAAGTATCATTTTACATCTTATTTTTTAAAATGTTTTATTTCAGCCAAAACCGGTTTGGCTCAGTGGTAGAGCGTCGGTCTGCGGACTGAAAGGTCCCGGGTTCGATTCCGGTCAAGGGCATGTACATTGGTTGCGGGCACATCCCCCGAAGGGGGTGTGTAAGGGGCAGCTGGTCGATGTTTCTCTCTCATTGACGTTTCTAGCTCTCTATCTCTCTCCCTTCCTCTCTGTAAAAATATCAATTAAAAAAATGTTTTATTTCAGAAAATGTAATCATATGCAAAGGTAGAGTCTGTTACAGTGAACTTTTGATAATTATCAATCACCTAATCAAAACTAAATAAAAATGATTTTTCAGAGACTTGTTTCATTTCTTCAAACTGCACTAAATTATAAGATTAGATGTCCAATTTGCAACCTAAGTTTTAAACTATATCACAACTCCATGAGAGAATTTTACTAGGTTTCTGGTAAATCAGGAAGTATCCTTGGAAGGATGCTTTTTTTTTATATATATATTTTATTGGTATTTTATAGTGAGGAAGGGAGAGAGATAGAGAGCTAGAAACATCGATGAGAGAGAAACATCTACTGGATGCCTCTTGCACACCCCCTACCAGGGATGTGCCCGCAACCAAGGTACATGCCCTTGACCGGAATCGAACCCAGGACCTTTCAGTCCGCAGACCGACGCTCTACCGCTGAGCCAAACCGGTTTCGGCGGAAGGATGCTTTTCATGGACCAGAACTGACAATAGAGAAGAAATGAGTTGCCCAGGAGGCTAACATGGATTAGAAAATTTCTGATTGTTACATATTTTAATTGGATATAAAATCAAATTGGAAGAGTTTGAAATTATCCTAAATTAATTAAAAATAGCAGAGCGTGCAAGAATACTCAATTAATGGTGAGTTGTTTCTCTTTTTTAATTGTTTCAGTTATGCTTAAAAAGGTGATTTTGAAAAATAGTAAATCTGGAGAAAATAATAAAGTCCAAAACCTATTTTGGTATCTGAGAACTGGGGAAAGTAGTTATTGACCGCTGTGTTCATTCAGTTTCAGAGAAGAAAGTTGAAATTAGCAAATCCTTAACAAGCCACTCTGGCAGGAAGCTAATTTTTGAGTAAATAACATGATTATAGTGTGAGGGAGTTTAATTCATAGGGAGATGTTGGATGGCATCCAAATATATTATTTATTTCTAAGAATTAAAGAACTTAAAATAGCAAAAAAATTATACTTTAAACAACATAAAAAATTAAAAATTGGTAGCAACTAGCAATCTCTGGTTGATATTTAAGTATTAAACATCAGCATGGGTTTGGCAATGTATTTCATAGTAATGTATTTTTTAACTTTTGTTTCAAGTATGGCAAAATTTTCCATTGCTGATTTGAATGCACACATAACATGAAGCCCACACTTCAGAGAGAGAAAGTTGATAGTAGTAATGGGGGGGGGGGGGAAGACAATGTATCAAAAGATTTAGACACTAGCTTCAACTTTTTTTCCATGCGCTTATGTTTTTGGGCCTCAAAATCTTTAAAATAGATGGCTAAGCTAACATTTAAAATAAGATTATCTATATATGCAGTATGAAAAGATAATAATTAAATTTAAATGGTAGTTTAGCCTCTATTTTTAAAATGGAATGTACAGAAAAACTCTATAGTGATAAAAGTATTATCTCTCTATCCTGAGCTGATATTCAGATGGGGTATGAGGGTGGGAAGGTATATGAGATATATGTTGCTGTATGATAATGTTACATTATTAGGACATCACCCAAACAGGCTTCATTCCAAAGAATAAAATATATATACTCAACATAATCTAAGCCATTCTCTCATATTTTACTAATTATTAAATCTGTACTAACAACTCTTCTTATATATTTTGTTGTAAATCTGATTAATATTATCCATGTGAGAATCATTACTTCATTATGAATCCAAATATTGAAAATTTGAGAATTAATTGTGACTGGATTATTTGATATAGTTGAGGACAAGGCCTACCTCATTACAGTTGCTGAGTAGAAAACAAAACACTCTAGGTCAATGGTTCTCAAAAGTATGGTCTCTGATTCAGTAATCTGGGAATTTATTATATATCAATATTATTGGATCCTACCTCCATACCTAATAAATCAGAAACTCAAAGTGTATCCCAAACCTGCCTAAGGGTAATGGGTGTGTCCCAGAGTCTCAATAAAAGGAATAGCAAGGCCAGAGCCTAGTGGCAGTCCTCCCACTAGAGGTGGGCTCCTGCCTGGCCCCATATCACCAAATTAAATTTCTTCTAGTCTCTCTTTAATTTGCATAAGGCCCTTCTCCAGAACTTGAACCCTGAACCGGAATCTTGAACCATGCGGGATGTGAAAGGGCTTCCCATATCTCATAGAATAATATTCCAAGCGTACAGAAAGATGGTGTCTGTCTCCCAAATCTCACACTACTGCACATGGCTAATAAGTCCTTTAACCAGAAACATAACTACATGGGTATAACGTTAGCACTAGTATTGGCATCCAATGGGCATCATAGTTAAATCACTACCTGGACACTATCCATAGTGTCCTGAAGTTGGGACTAGAATTGTTATTTCCTTTAATCACTATATTGAAACATAATATAAGAAATACAGAGGAAACAAAACTTTAGAAGCAATTAAAATATTGAAAAGAAATCACTATTAATTTGTCACATGTCGTTATCATTGTTTAAGAATGTATACACGTGTATATTCATTTGTTAAACTTAGCAAGTAAAACAATGCCTAGCTATGCCTTAGGAAAACACGCCCAAGCAATTTATATAAAAATTGCCAATGAATGCATAGATAGTAATAACTTAGTAGTAAATATGTAGTGCTTTACTCCTTATATAATGAGGCATAAGAGAGTATAATATGTTCACTTACTTTTAAAAAATATTTATTGTTGAAAGTATTACAGATCCCCCTCCTTTAGTAAATATTTCTTTACTATTTCTCTATCAAGTCAAACACAATATAGAGTCTAATGGAATATAGTACTGAAATAGTTCTTCACATTACTAGGCCTTATTTTATATTCCCTACACAAAACATTCAATACATAAAATTATTTTGAATTTGGAATTACTATTACAATATTAAAGAAAGTAATATGATGGTATTAGGTAATTGGGATATTTTTATCAATGTTAAAAAATTGAATTTGCCGAGACCGGTTTGGCTCAGCGGTAGAGCGTCGGTCTGCGGACTGAAAGGTCCCAGGTTCGATTCCGGTCAAGGGCATGTACATTGGTTGCGGGCACATCCCCGGTGGGGGGTGTGCAAGAGGCAGCTGGTCAATGTTTCTCTCTCATCGACGTTTCTAGCTCTCTATCTCTTTCCCTTCCTCTCTGTAAAATATCAATAAAATATATCTAAAAAAATTGAATTCTATTCATATAAGTGAATACTAATGAAAATAAATTGTCAATTTTAAAGTGTTCTGTTATTACAGAAACAAACAAATACACTGTAACAGGATTTTTTAAAAACTGAGAAAGTACCAAAATGATCAAGAACCTAAGTAATATTTAAAATATTAAAACAAAATTCACATCAACCAGAGAACAAATTATTAGAATATATAATGGCACTGAGAGAAATAGAAGACAGAAAGCATTTAAAAGTGTTCAAACCAAACAAACAAAAATGTTCAAATTAAGAAAGAAACATAAATTATGTCTACCAGAGAAAGTAGAATATAAAACAAAAATTTTCTAAAGTCCTTAAAATGATTCCCCCAGGAACATTTCATATCAATTATTCATGTCCTTGAGCACAACTATAATGCTTCTCCACATTCTCAAGTTGCAAAGTAATCATTATGGTAGACAATTTCTTTTTTGTTCTTAACTTTATGTGCAAGAAAATAATTTGGTTCATATTGTGAGAAAATTAAACAATTGTGGATAGAGGCTGTCAGATAGATCAAACTGTCAGCTTGGTTTAAACATTTAGGAAAAGATGAAGTAATTTGCCAAAACTTGCCAAAAACATGCCAACTTCTTCAGTGCATGTTTGAATAAACATGAAACAATATCTAGATATACTGATTAATGATAAGATTTTGTTATATATTTATAATATCCCTTTCAGAACTTTTTTTCAGTAGGCAAGCCAATAATGCTTTTTAATATCCAAAGAATACTAAAATCTATTTCTTAGAAAGTGTAACAAATAAGAATATGATATTAATTACACAAAGATTAAGCATAATGATCTGAGGTAAAACATTTTACTTACCTCAAATTTTTATTTAATAATCATATCTTCCTGCATATATCTCTAATTTTCAATAGCAAAACACTTGCCCATCTGCAGTATTTTAAAATAATTTTCTTATCTATTTGAATAGGATATAAAATTGTGATTTTCTTATCATTTATATTGCTAATCTCAAGTAAGTTCAAAAATACTGACCAGCACAGACAGTGACAGAGTGACTGACTGGTTCTCTGCCATGTGGTGGCATTGATTTATTTTTTAAATATCTGAGTGTCCACTGGGTGCCAGATTTTGTTTTAAGTGGGTTTGGCTTTTCCATGACAGGAAAGCTGTCTATTTTAGTAAATATTATTAGTTCATTAAAAAAAATATTTTAAAACAAACAAAAATATATGCTACTAGCAGCCCTGCACACAAATTTGTATGCCAGTAGCTCACTGCCACCCTCCAATAGCTCTCTGCTTGTTGCCCTGCCCTCCTGTAGCTCCCCCCTACCGCCTCCCCTTGACCCCCCTCATAGCTTGCTGCCCTGCCCCCTCCTTTAGCTCTCCACCACCTGCTTGTAGCTTGCTGCCCCACCCTCCTGCTGATCCATGATCTGGTCATTACATGGTTGGTCATTATGCTTCACAGCATAACGATCTTGCATATTACAGTTTTATTATATAGGTCAGGTACTATGAAGAAATTTAACTCAGGTAAAAAGCACCAATATCCCTATTGGGACTCAAAATGGGAATTCCAACAACCTCTTTACATAACCTCAACATTAAAATATACAGTTACCTATTAACACATATACACAGTAATAATAGTTTCTTACACAAAGCCACAGCTTAAAAACATATTTATTAACATTAGCCTGTTTTCATATATTAACATTAGCCTGTTTTTATAAGGTTAATATATTTATTAACATTAGCCTGTTTTTTTCTGAAACCGGTTTGGTTCAGTGGATGGAGCATCAGTCTGCGGACTGAAAGGTCCCAGATTCGATTCCGGTCAAGGGCATGCACATTGGTTGCGGGCACATCCCCAGTGGGGAGTGTGCAGGAGGCAGCTGGTCGATGTTTCTCTCATTGATGTTTCTAGCTCTCTATCCCTCTCCCTTCCTCTCTGTGAAAAAATCAATAAAATATATAAAAAACAAAACAAAACAAAAAACATTAGCCTGTTTTTCCTCAAATGGAGCACTAGCAACGTTTTTATATCCATTTTACAAAATGGAGAAAGTGAGTGTTGGGGCCCTTAAATGGCTGGCCCAGGTCTAGTGACTCTGCTGGGAATTGAACCTCGGTCCACTGACGAAAATGTTATTGAAATGCTTTGATGAGCCAGACATGAGATAAATATTATAAAAACAAGTACGCTTCACTGTTTTTAATACCTGGATAGAAGCAATCATGCTTCTTCTAAAATTAACCTAGTCAAGCACCCTAACTCTTAGAAAACCCATGAGCCTGGAAGCAAGAGGCTTAGTCTCAGTCATGCTTCCTTCTGGTAAATGCCTGTCTCACTTCTAGAAGCTCTCAGAGACTGCATGCCAAAAAATCAGTCTATCTAACTTAAAATGTAGCTTTCCCTATTATAATTTACAAACATTATTTGAGGTGAGTGGGGGAAAAAAAACAAACACAAAACAGAATGAGCTCAAAAGAACATTTGCAGAAAATGTTCTAGTTTTCCCCGGGCAAGACTGACTGGCACAGGGAGGCTGAGGCGTGGCTTCCAGGGCCCCAGAGGTCATCAACTGGGATGGGACAGGGGAAGTGGCTCTGTGTTTCCAGTTTAAATGCCATTTGATACAAGTAGCTTCTCTGGATCGTTGATGTGTTAAAGGCTTCTGGAGAAATGGACTTATTGAGAGGCAACCCAGTCGATTTCCCTAGAGCCGGACAGATTTTCAAAGGAATGAAAAGGATTGTTAAATTCCTAGAGGTATCTTCTTTTGAATTAGATTCAAGTGGAAGAGTTCATGTTAGTGCTTAAAAGGCCTAACACTGGCTAATGTCCACAGCAGGACAGAACAATTAAGCAAATCTACTAAATTGCTTTCATTTATGCCTTCGACGATACGGTTTTGCAAATCAAGTTCTTCCTTGCTTCAATGAATTTGTTTATTAATAAACTCAAAAGCATCTTTTTAAAAAGTTATTTTGACTTTATTGTACTTTACGTCTTAGGAAAAAATCTCTTAAATACCACCGATCAAAACACTATAAACTGCATAAAATAGGATTTAACCATAAGAATTGAAATATTAAAAGGGGGATAATTCACTAATCATTCATTTTCACTCTCTATCTTTACTTTCCTCCCAGAATTTTCTAATGGTTATGGCCCAGTTACCTTAGGGAATAAGCTTCTACATAGTTTTTTTTTCCACCTAGGCCCTCGAGTGTTGGAGGAGATCATCGAAAGGATGTAACCATCATCGATTCTCAAGCTGGAACCAGGCAGTCAGAGGCTCCTTGCCCCTCTCCTGTCTTTACTAGTAGAAAGTACATCCTGCAGTTTCCACAGTAAAAACCACAGCCAAGAATACAGCCTGCAGAGAACTATGTGTTGTTGAGACCCTCTGGATGGTATTTGTGACTGAATTCCAGTGAAAGATTCTATGCAAGCTTTTAAGGTTCTGGCAGGTGGGTGTGGAGTTCACCTCATCTTGTGCCTGCCCAAGAAAAAGCTGATATGTAAGTTCCTTGCTTATTAAATGCCGGAATCAATTCCAGCATGTCATAACTAAAGGAGTTTCATCAAAAGGTTGATGAGACTTGGGGGCTCAACAAGGGCTGAGCCACATATGTAGTCATCTGTTGGAACGGCTGAAAAGCATCTCCCCCAAACCTGAAAAGGATGATTGTTTGCTGCCAGACAGCTCAGGGCATCTTAATCTACATGTTACTGCCTCCTGTTGGCCAAACACCTGAACAGCTGTAGGTTATTCCCCAATCTGATGATGCTTCTGTAAACCATACCCTTTGAAGTGTATATCTCCACTTGCCTTACGACAAATTGTGTTAATTAAAAGCACGGGGTCCTCTGGAACAAGGTAAGTTTTTAGCTCCTTTAGCTGAAGCTCCTTTGACTCCAATGCATTTCAAAACTATCTTTCATCTTTGGACTCCTTATTGAATCTACACACAGCCTTTCTCCAGAGGCTGAACCCTTCATAATGCTGGGACAAGAACCCCGGCATTAATGGCGACCCGAACTGGGGCTGACACCTGGCAACACTGGATAGATCATCGGCCTTCGAACTGAAAGGTCCCAGGTTAGATTCCGGTCAAGGGCATGTGCCTTGGTTGCGGGCACACCCCCAGTAGGATGTGTGCAAGAGGCAGCTGATCAATGATTCTCTCTCATGGGTGTTTCTAACTCTCTATCCCTCTCTCTTTCTCTCTGTAAAAAACAACAACAAAAACAAAAAAACAAAACAAAAAAACACTGGAAATTAAACCTGCCGCCTACCAACATGGAGTTGCCTGCCTCTTTCTCGTCTCTCCTGGTACTCTGTGTATGGGAGCCAGTTTCAGGTTTCACCTGGGAAATTCTTGAGGTCACAAACCCTAACCAACACCAGTAAATCAAGGTGCCAGTAAATGAGGACAAGACCCCAGAGTCTTAATGACACTTAATTTCACAACAATCCCCTCCCAGGCTCCCATCCAAACCTGCCACAGTCTGGTCGTTGGTGTGGAGGCTTGCTCAGAGGAAGTGCAATGATTTACCACACCCAAGGGACAATGGTTCTTCAGAAAGCCCACTCAGAGACCCCTGTGAAAACTCAGGACTGATATTCTCCCAAATCAGACTCACTGGTGACAGTGCTTGGCACATGAGGAGCACTCAGTGAATACCTGTTTCATTTAAATAATAACTTGAGGATAAGAAAAAAATGGCAGAATCCCCAAAAGTGAGCATAAGAGTGGCAAATTTTAAAAGCTGGCAAAACAGAGTCAAGAGAAGATAATTAGAACTTTCTGTTTAATTTGCATCTGATAAATCAAAATGGTCAATATGCTAAAACTGACAGAATCATAAAACTGTAAGGGAGTTTAAGGGTACATTAGTTCCACTCTGTTGTTCTCAGAAAGGTGGACTTCTAAACTTTCCAATGGAATGATTCTCATCGTTTCTAGAAAATCTCTAGAGATAAATGACTTCACATTCTCCTGGGCATATTGACCCAACAATTTTATGAGAGTAAATCTAATGGTGTATATATAAAAGATATGAGTAATCGCTGTGTCATTTTGAAACTTAAATTCTTCTTACTTTCCAATAAGTCATTTATAAAGACTGTTTCTATTTAATTTGTATTCATTTTTCTCATAATACAATGATTATAAATACAAAAATTAAAATATATTTTCTTTGTAGACATTTTTAAAAACTCTGGAAATTATGAAAAGAAAAAGCACCTGTATTCTTATCAACCAGCAACCCAGCATGAACATTTTTAAATATTTTGGTATATTTCCCTTCCCTTTGAACACTTTGAATTCACAAATTTAAGTAAAATTAAGTTATTTACTCTGTGTGTTGCATTATCCTTTCTTAATTGGACATTATATCATGAAAATTTCTCAAGACTTTAAACAATAACCACACCAAAATTCTTAATAGCACTGTTACAATGTAACCTATTATAGTGTATTGAATGATAATCCCTCTCCCCAAAGATGTGTTTGTGAACCTGTGAATGAGACCCTATTTAAGGAAAAGGTTCTTTGCAAACTAAAAGAAGGATTTTGAGATGAGATTATCCTGGATCAATATGGACCCTAACTCCAATAAAAAGTGTATTTATGAGAGAATAGATGGAAAGAAGCCACAGAGAGGTAATGTGAAGATTGAGGGACAGTGATGCACCAAGGATTTCCAGAAGTCATCACAAGTTAGGAAGCATGGAATGGATTTTGTCTTCGAGTCTTCAGAAGGAACCAATTTTGCCAGTACCTTGATTTCAAACTCCTGTCCCCTAGAACTATGAGAAAATAAATTTCTAATGTTTTAAACTACCCACTTGCGGGTAATTTGTTTTCACAAACCCTGGTAATTAATAATATACATGTAAAAAGACTCTGACTTATTTAACAATCCCCAGACAAAAGCATTTTCTTTTTTTAATTTTTTTTAATAAATAATGCTAGAATAAACATCCTAGACATTCACTCATTCATTCAACAAAAATTACACACCTACTATATGCCAGATATTCTTCCATATAACTGGAGGAACAAGACAAAGACTTCAGTCCTCATTGAGCTTTCAATGAGCAATATACATAATAAACACATAAGTAATGGAGTATGTTGGAAGGTGTCATGTGCTATAAAATAAAAAAATGGAGGGCAGAATAAGGTATTTTAGATTGAAATAATGAGATTTGCAATTTAAATAGGTCAGTTAGGAAAGGCCTTACTGAGTAGTTCACACTTGATTAAAGATGGATGTAATAAGGGAGTGTGACCTATGTATTTAACCCAAAAAAGGCCTTCCAGGCAAAAGGGAAAAGTCAATGTAAAGTGCCAATTTCTGAATATATCTTTAGGATACATTCTAGAAAAAGAATTGCCATGTCAAAATGAATAGAAATTTTTATTTTTATTTATTTTTTAAAATATATTTTATTGATTTTTTACAGAGAGGAAGAGAGAGGGATAGAGAGTTAGAAACATCGATGACAGAGAGACATGGATCAGCTGCCTCCTGAAAACCCCCTACTGGGGATGTGCCCACAACTAAGGTATATGCCCTTGACTGGAATCGAACCTGGGACCTTTCAGTTCTCAGGCCAACACTCTATCCACTGAGCCAAACTGGTTTCAGCTGGATGGACATTTTTAAACCTATTGATAAATATCTACCTGAAAGGTTGCATCTTATTAGTCACTAATGGAGATATACATCAATAATGAATTCCGTAAATTTTTACACTGTATATTATTGTTTTTAATTGCTAAGTTGAAAGGCAAACATAAAACAAACAAAAAATATCTTCATTGTTCAAATTTTCATTTTCTGGTACAAATGTATTTTTTCATGTATCTAGTTAATCATTTGTATTTTTTTTTTCTTTTAAGAAATGTCTATACTTTGAAATGTATGCTTTTAAAAAATATATTAAACTAGAGGCCAGATGCATGAAATTCATGCATTGGGGTGGGGGTTCCCTCAGCTGGAACTATACCCTCTCCAGTCCAGGAGCCCTCAGGGAATGTCCTACTGACGGCTCAAGCCTTCTCCTTGGGTTCTCTGCTCTCTGTGGGGTCTGCCTGTACGACAATGCCATGGTGATGGGCAAGCAGGCCCTGCTGTCTGCTATTTGCAGGGTCCTCTTGCCGCCTCACTGCTGGCGGGACTGAAAGGGCCGGGAACGTCAGCAGCAGGCAAGTAAGTGGCAGGATGGACCTGCCTGGAGGCAGTCCAGCTGATCCACCTGCCTGCCATTCCTTAGGACTGGGAAACTCCGGCAGGGCTAAGGGGACTGGAAACTGCCATCTTGTGCCTATGGGCCCGCCATCATTGTGATGTCATGGCAGTCAATTTGCAAATTCTCTCTTTATTAGACAGGATTGAAAATGTTTATTCTGCAATCTGTAACCTTTAATATTTAATACAAATGTTTTCCCCTTTTGGAGCTTGCCTTTTATATCTAAATAGAGGCCTGGTGCACAAAATTTGTGCACGGGGTGGGGAGTGTCCTTCAGCCCAGCCTGCACCCTCTCCAATCTGGGACCTCTCAAGGGAGATGTCCGATCCTGGTGGGATTGGACTGCTGGCTCCCAACGGCTTGCTGGCCTGCCTGCCTGCCTGATTGCCCCTAACTGCTTCTACCTGCCAGCTTGATCACTCCCTAACCACTCCCCTGCCAGCCTGATTGACTCCTAACTGCTCCCCTGCTGCCTGAGTGACCCTAACTGCCCTCCCATATGGGCCTGGTCACCCCTAACTGCACCCCCCTGCAGACCTGGTCACCCATAACTGCCCTCCCTTCCCAGCCTGGTCACCCTTAACTGTACTCCCCTGCAGGGCTAGTACCCCCGAAATGCCCCCTTCTATAGGTCTGTGTTCCCCTTAACTGTCCTCCCCTGCAGGCCTGGTCCCACCCAACTGCCCTCCCCTACTGGCCTGGTTGCTCCTAACTGCCTTCCCCTGCAGGCCTGATTTCCCACAACTGCCTGCCCCTGCCAAACATCTTATGACAGCCATCTTGTGTCCACATGGGGTGGCCATCTTGTATGGTGAAGTGATGGTTAATTTGCATATTACCTCTTTATTAGATAGGATTGTGTTTATTTCAACATGAATATTTTTAAGTTCATGTAGTAAAATACCTATCTTTTTCTATAAAATTCACTTTCAGGTAGTGCTCAATTATTTCTTATCCCCAGAAAAAGAAGGATAACCAAGAATATATTTTTGCTGATTTATAAATCTATTTTTGATTGAGTATATTTTATAAGAATACTTATAAATTTTCATGAAAGATGACTACAAACTCAAAAAATAGTTAAATTTATATTTCTTATAAAATTTAAAGCTCAAAAATTTATCTTGGGCAAAATATTTTGAAAATGAAAACATGAAAAATTCAGCAATGATGGTTAAAATATATCACACTGAATATTTATTCCAAAATTTAATTCTGGCTGTACTACAAAGTGCTTATATTTGAGAAATACTAATTTTAAAATAAAACTTTGAATTTTTCTTATACATTGTACTTTATAATATTTAATTTTATTTATAATGTATAGTACATATAGTAAATGTATAGTAAAATATATATAAAAATGTGTGTATATGTGTGTTTGTGTGCATACTTGTGTGTCTGTGTGTATGTATCTAGTCAATAATATATACTGACAACAAACAGGACAAAATGTGGAACAAAAATGAAATGGATATATCAAACTCAGAGTAACTGAATTACATTGATAGAGCATTAAATTTAACACAAGCTTCCTGGCTTAAAAAAAATATTTGATACAACAAAATCAGGTCTACCCTCTGCTATCACATAACAAGTGGCCCACGGGGCTTTTGTAACCTTTGTTTGATTGAGTTACTGCTTCTAAGAGGTTCAGGGAAGCATTTTCTACCTCATACCAGCCTCCATCATTCTGATATTTGTAAGATCAAACAGCAGCAGGCTGCAGAGAAAAACTTTCACTGGAACAACACAGCTTTTCTACAGTGACCAATATACATTAATCCATTTATAAGTTTCTACTAAATTGTTAGCCACCTTTTAGCTTTTTATAATTTCTTACACTTAAAAAAACAGGTACTTCAAAAAAAACATTTAAAAGTCTTAGTAATTCAAAATTTTTATCTGTTTATATGTGCCTACTAGTATTAGAAAACTGTACTCATGTAATCAAAAAGATGTGACAAAATAAGACATTTATTAAGTATTCTAGTGATTTTTTCTGATTTTTTCCAGAATTTGATTTTCAAAAATAAGTCAAAAACACATTTACTATACTCTACACATTATTTCAATTTTTCTATCTGCATTCTATACATAAATTTATGCCAAAAATTTCCTCATTAAGAAATTTAGGTTCTTTAAATTATGTGACTTATGGAAGACCTAGAAATATGTAGGCAATTTTTATTTTGTATCTATTGATCAACAAATATATTTTAAGGAATAAATTTTTTGAATTCTTAAACTTATTCCATAAAACAGTAAAAGAACACATTTTAAAATGATTTTTAATTCCTCACTAGTAAAACAGTGCCTTGTGCTCCCTCTGCTGGCTTTAAAGTGTAGTTTAACTTTTAGAAGATTCATATAGCTGTATTTGTATTATAATTTAATATAGAAAACAAAAACACTCTGAAATGCTTTAAATATTACATAATTGCTTCACCCTAATAATAATTTAATAAAATAAGCATGTTTATCTTCATTTAGAATTAAAAAATATAGTTCTGTTATAGGAAGTGAATATTGAAGAATATTTATTTAAAAGATAATACTTTCACCATTGAATTATCTTGTCACCTATTCAAAAATATTGATCATTTTCTGGCTTATTTCTGGTCAACACTTTCCATTCATCCTTGTTTCTATCCTTATGCTGTTTCCAGCACCAGTAAATGGGAACCCAACTTTGTGGTCTGACTATTGGTGATCTTTCCCCAGTCTAATATTTTTGGTTGTTCTAATAAATAGACTATTTTCATTTTGTCATCAACTTATAATTTCTTCTTTCTTTTTATTATTTTTTAAAATATATTTTATTGATTTCAGAGAGGAAGGGAGAGAGAAAGGGAGAGGAAAAGGGGAAAAGAGAGAGAGAAAGAGAGGGGGGGGAGGGAGAAAGGTGGGGGAGAAAGAGAGAGAGAGAGAGAGACATTAATAAAGAGAGAGAATCATTGATCGGCTGCCTCCAGCATGTCCTTTACTGAGATTTGAGCCTGAAACCTGGGCATGTGCCCTTGACCAGAATAAAATCTGCAAACCCTCAAGTCCACAGGCCAACATTCTATCCACTGAGCCAAACTGTCTAGGGCTCTTTTCTGTATTTTTGAAGGCTTTACTACTATACACTACATGCAAAAAAAAAAAAAAAAAAAAAAAAAAAGGCAGTCTCAGAGATTCATTGAAAGGACTATACCAGGTAATCTTTATAGAAATACTAGAGGCCCGGTACATGGATTCATGCACCAGTGGGGTCCCTATATGCATAGTCCAGGTTAGCAGTCTTCCTATAACCTCTGTCCATCAAATACACTTTTAGTTCTTCAATTTGGGTTTCTATTTTTGTGTGTATGTGTCTTTTTTTGAAGGCATGGGGTAGTTAAAATTCCAAAATCTAGATCAATATCCTCCAACATCCCCAGGGGGGTCCCGGATTGCCAGAGGACTGTTCTCAGGCGATGCACCTTGAATTGGGCTTCTTCCTCTCTGGTTCAGGGTACATCACCGGAGAACCGCAGCTGCCAAGTCACCACAGTTTGGCAGCTCCTGTGTTGAGCGTTCGCACCCTGGTAGTCAGTGTGCGTCATAGATACCAGTCGGACAATCGGCCAGTTGCTTAGGCTCTTATATATATACTCATGGTTACAGGTTTTGGAGTTTAAGCAAACATTGTGCAGACAATTTTAGACAATCCAGATGACTGAATTATGACATCCAGGAATGATTTTATCCAAAAGCAGAAGATTTAAAGAAAACAGATCCAAAATAAAAGAAATTACTTGCATAGAATCAAATAAACTAATAAGGCATATTTAATTGTGGTCATTTCTTTTTGTGTACTATTAGCATTATTTCTAGAAATCTTCTTCCTGGTGGATTTATGAAGAAGTTTTTTCATTTATTAAACATTTATCTCTACCCTAGCAATGGTAAGGGGGTTATAAGGAGAATCAGCTTATGAAGCAGTATATTCATTGAAATGATTTTATACAGAAAAGGTTTTTTCTTCTTTTTCTAGTCTTATATTTACAGGTAATTGGTGGTGGACATGGGAAGAACATCAACATTCTCAGTTTCATCCTTGCTTCTCAAATGTTCTTTTCTCATGATGTAAAACTCCATCCCTTCCCATTAATACTTTCCTATCAATGTAAGAGATCAACAGAGCTTGATAAATGAGTTGAGTTAGAACTCTGGAACCTTCACAACTGGTCCTTAGATATGGATATCACCCATATCTTCCTTCTGGCCATGGGAATGAGGGACTTCTGTAAGACTTCTCTTTAATCTTCCTGATCATCCATGCCAGATATTTTTTTTAATTATTTTTTTTATTAAGGTATTATCTGTGTACATAGCTTATCATTGCCCCCCCCCCATAGATGCCCTCCCTCCCCAGAGTTTTGTGTCCATTGGTTGTTCTTATATGCAAGCATACCAGTCCTTCGGTTGATCTCTTATCTCCCCCAGATCTCCCTACCCCCCCCCGCTGTCATTTGGCAGTCTGCCTGTTGTTTTACTGTCACTATATCTATCTTTCTGTTCATTCGTTTATAATGTTCTTTAATATCCATAAATGAGTGAGGTCATGTAGTGTTTCTCTTTCATTGACTGGCTTATTTCACTCAACATGATGCTCTCCAATTCCATCCAGGTTACTGCAAATGATGAGAATTCCTTCCTTTTTATGGCAGCATAGTATTCCATGGTGTAGATGTACCATAGTTTTCTGATCCATTCATCTGCTGACGGGCACCTAGGCTGTTTCCAAGTCCTAGCTATTGTAAATTGTGCTGCTATGAACATAGGGGTGCATATATCTTTTCTGATTGGTCTTTCTAGTTTCTTGGGGTATATTCCTAGTAGTGGGATTACTGGGTCAAATGGGAGTTCCATTTTCAGTTTTTTGAGGAAGCTCCATACTGTTCTCCACAGTGGTTGCACCAGTCTGCAATCCCACCAGCAGTGCAGGAGGGTTCCTTTTTCTCCGCAACCTCGCCAACATTTGTTGTTTGTTGTTTTGTTGATGTTGGCCATTCTGACAGGTGTGAGATGGTACCGCATTGTTGTTTTGACCTGCATTTCTCGGATAATTAGTGACTTGGAGCAAGTTTTCATGTGCCTCTTGGCCTTCCTTCTGTCTTCTTTTGGGAGGATTCTATTTAAGTCCATTGCCCATTTTTTAATTGGCTCATTCATTTTCCTTTTATTGAGTTGTATAAGCTGTCTGTAGATGTTGGAGATTAAACCTTTATCAGTGATATCGTTTGCAAATATGTTCTCCCATACAGTGGGTTTTCTTGTTGTTTTGTTGATGGTTTCTTTTGATGTAAAAAAGCTTTTTATTTTGATGTAGTCCCATTTGTTTATTTTCTCTTTAGCTTCCATTGCCCTAGGGTTAGTATCAGTGAAGAAGTTCTTTAGGCATATGTCTGAGATTTTGCTGCCTGTGGATGCCTCTAGTATCTTTATGGTTTCCCGTCTTATGTTTAAGTCCTGTATCCATTTTGAGTTTATTTTTGTGTATGGTGTAAGTTGGTGATCTAGTTTCATTCTTTTGCATGTATCTGTCCAATTTTCCCAACACCATTTATTAAAAAGACTGTCTTGACTCCATTGTATGTTCGTGCCTCCTTTGTCAAATATTAATTGAGCATATTGATTTGGGTTGATGTCTGGATTCTCTAATCTATTCCATTGATCAATATGTCTGTTCTTGTGCCAGTACCAGGCTGTTTTGAGAACAGTTGCTTTGTAATACAGCTTGAAATCTGGTATTGAGATTCCTCCTACTTTACTCTTATTTCTCAAGATTGCTGAGGCTATTCGGGGTCTTTTATTGTTCCAAATGAATTTTTGGAGAGTTCTTTCTAGGTCTGTGAAGTATGTCCATGGTATTTTCATGGGGAGTGCATTGAACTTATATATTGCTTTGGGAAGTATGGACATTTTGATGATGTTGATTCTACCAATCCATGAACATGGTATGTTCTTCCATCTGTTTACATCTTTCTCTATTTCTTTTTTCAGTGTCCTGTAGTTTTCTGCATATAGGTCTTTTACCTCCTTGGTTAAGTTTATTCCTAGGTATCTTAATTTTTTTGGTGCGATGGTAAACGGGATTGCTTTTTTAGTCTCTGTTTCTGTAAGTTCACTATTGGTGTAGAGAAATGCCATTGATTTCTTGGCATTTATTTTGTATCCTGCTACATTGCCAAATTCGTTTATTAAGTCTATTAGCTTTTTGATGGAGTCTCTTGGGTTTTTTATGTACAATATCATGTCATCTGCAAATAGTGACAGCTTTACTTCTTCTTTTCCGATTTTGATGCCTTTTATTTCCTCTTCTTGTCTAATTGCGATGGCGAGTACTTCCAGTACTATGTCAAAGAGGAGTGGTGAGAGTGGGCATCCCTGTCTTGTTCCTGTTCTTAGAGGGAATGGTTTTAGTTTTTGCCCATTGAGCATGATGTTGGCTGTGGGTTTATCATATATAGCTTTTATTATGTTGAGGTATGATCCTTGTACTCCCACCTTGTTGAGAGTTTTTATCAGGAAAGGGTGTTGGATTTTATCAAATGCCTTTTCTGCATCGATAGATATGACCATATGATTTTTATCTCTCAATTTGTTTATGTGATGTATCACGTTTATTGATTTGCGAATATTGTACCATCCTTGCATTCCTGGTATAAAACCTACTTGGTCATGGTGTATGATCTTCCTGATGTACTGCTGGAGCCGATTTGCTAGAATTTTGTTGAAGATTTTGGCATCTATGTTCATGAGGGATATTGGCCTCTAATTCTCTTTCATTGAGTTGTCTTTATCTGGTTTTGGTATTAGGGTGATGCTGGCTTCATAAAAGGAGTTTGGCAGTGTTCCTTCCTCTTGAATTTTTTGGAAAAGTCTGAGGAGGATAGGTTTTAGTTCTTCCTTGAATGTTTGGTAGAACTCTCCTGTGAAGCCATCGGGCCCTGGGCTTTTGTTTGCTGGAAGCTTTTTGATGACTGCTTCAATTTCTTCCCAAGTTACTGGTCTATTGAGATTTTTAGATTCTTCCTGATTGAGTTTTGGAAGGTTGTATTTTTCTAGGAATATGTCCATTTCCTCCAGGTTGTCCAGTTTGTTGGAATAGAGTTGTTCATAGTATTTTGTAACAATCCTTTGTATTTCGGCAGGGTCTGTTGTTATTTCACCTCTTTCATTTCTAATTTTGTTTATTTGGGTCCTCTCTCTTTGTTTCTTGGTTAGCCTGGCTAGAGGCTCATCAATCTTGTTAATCCTTTCAAAGAACCAGCTCTTGGTTTTGTTGATCTTATGTATTGTGTCTTTGGTCTCTATGTCGTTAATCTCCGCTCTGATTTTTATTATTTCCTTCCTTCTGCTTACAGTGGGCCTTTCTTACTGTTCTTTTTCTAACTGTTTGAGTTGTAGGGTTAGATAATTTGTTACCATTCTTTCTTGTTTTTTGCAATAGGCTTGTAGGGATATGAACTTCCCTCTCAAAACAGCTTTTACTGTGTCCCATAGATTTTGGATTGTTGTGTTTTCATTGTCATTAGTTGCCATGATGTTTTTGATTTCTTCCTTGATTTCTCTGGTAACCCAGTCTTTGTTCAATAGCATGCTATTTAGTCTCCATGTGTTTAATTTCTTTGGCTTATTATTATTGTAGTTGATTTCCAATTTTATGGCACTGTGATCTGAGAAAATGCTTGATAAGATTTCTATCTTCTTGAATTTGAAGAGACTTTGCCTATGTCCCAATATGTGGTCTATCTTTGAGAATGATCCGTGTGCACTTGAGAAGAATGTATATTCTGTGGCTTTGGGATGAAATGTTCTGAAGATGTCAATTAATTCCATCTGGTCTAATACGTCATTTAGAATTAACGTTTCTTTACTGATTTTTTGTTTAGATGATTTGTCCAGAGGTGACAATGGAGTATTAAAATCTCCTACTATGATTGCATTGCTATTAATCTCTCCCTTAATGTCCTCCAGCAGTTTCTTTATGTATTTGGGTGCTCCCGAATTGGGTGCATATATGTTTACCAGGGTTATTTCTTCTTGTTGGATTACACCCTTTAGTATTATGAAGTGGCCTTCCTTATCTCTTGTTATGTCCCTCACTTTGAGATCTAGTTTGTCAGATATAAGTATTGCTACCCCAGCTTTTTTTTCGTTTCCGTTTGCCTGGAAAATCTTTTTCCATCCTTTCACCTTCAGTCTGTGGGCGTCTGTTTTTCTGAGGTGGGTTTCTTGTAGACAGCAGATGAATGGGTTTTGCTTTCTTATCCAATCTGTTACCCTATGTCTTTTAATTGGAGCATTTAAACCATTTACATTTAAAGTAATTATTGATAGGTAGGTATTTGATGCCATTTTTATTCTATCCCCCTGTGTTCCTTCTTCGCTTCCTATTTCTTTATTATTACAGTAGACCCTTTAGCATTTCTTGCATTGCTGGTTTGTTGGAGATAAATTCCTTTAGTCTGTTTTTGTCGGTGTAGCTCCTGATTACACCTTCAATTTTGATTGACAGCCTTGCGGGGTACAGTATTCTTGGGTTCAGACCCTTCCTTTGCATGACTTTGTATATGTCATCCCATTCCCTTCTGGCCTGATGAGTTTCTGTTGAGAAATCAGTTGCTAGTCTGATGGGGTTTCCTTTATATGTAACTTTCTGTCTCTCTCTGGCTGCTTTTAAGATTCTGGTTTTGTCTATGTTTTTTGCCAGTTTAATTATGATGTGTCTGGGTGTTGATCTTTGGGGGTTCATTTTGTTGGGGACTCTTCGAGCATCTTGGATTTGTGTTGGTTTTTTCTTCTCTATCTCAGGAAAGTTTTCTGTCATTATTTCTTGAAATACTTTTTCCATATCTTGCTCAGTTTCCTTTCCTTCTGGAACCCCTATTATTCTAATATTGTTTTGTTTTGTATTGTCCCAAAGCTCCCTTAGGCTCTCCTCCTGTTTTTTAATTTTTTTTTCTAGCAACTGCTGTAATTGTGTATTTTTTTCCATTTTGTCTTCTAGCTCACTGATGCGGTCTTCTGCTTCTTCTAGTCTACTCTTGATGCTTTCTATTGAGTTCTTCATAGTAGTGATGTCATTTTTCATTTCTTCTTGGGTCACCTTCATTTCCTCTTGGGTCTTCTTCATTTCCTCTTGGGTCTTATTCATATTGTCAAATTTGTCTTCCATTCTTTTTAGCCAACTTATGATCATTACTCTGAATTCTTGCTCTGGTAGGTTGCTTGCCTCTAACTCGTTTACTTCCTTTTCTGGTGATGGTTGATTTTCTTTCACAGGCGGGTTGTTTCTTAGTCTCCCCATGATCTCTCTTTATAGGGTGCCTGGTTACGTAGTTCTCTCCCTCCCACCGGATCACTGCGAAATCTGAGCTCCTCTGAGATCAAGGGTTCGCGCCGACTATGATCAGTTGGTGTTCCTTAGGGCTGGGGACAATCAGGCCTCCGACTCGAACCTCCTCCCTTCCAAGATGGCGAGATTTCCCGTCTGCGCCGGCAAGTATCTCCGGTAAGGGACCCAGCCGTGGGTGGTCAACTGTTGGGGGCTCCCTGATCAGCAGACCCCAAATTTCCTCTGGTGTTTGCCAGTCTCCTGGCTTGTTGACGAGCACTCCTAGCGCGATCCTCAGCTGCTCTCTCTCTCTTCCTCGGGACAAGACTCAGAAACCGCCCATCTGCTCTTCCGCCATTTTCTCCTCCTTGAAGTGATTTTCATGCCAGATATTTTTAGTTTTCAGTTGCTCATTTTAAACATGTATACTCTCTAGGGCCATTAGATGGGGCCAGATAACACCACAAATCTTGTCATCTGTATTTAATGCAAAAATTTTATAATCTGTGTTTTTGTCATTTTTACAACCACTTGATATCCCAGTGCCATAACCTGTCCATGTAATTTATCTCATGCCACCGTCAGCGATCATTTAAGTCATCAGAATGACACATCATCATCCTTTCTCCCCAGGACACCTTAAATATGTGAGCAATTCATTTCTTAAATTTGATGCTCTGCTTCCTGGACCTCTTTTTGGTACCAATTATTGCACCAGTCAAGGTCTTGGCAAGAAACAGATGAAGCAAGCTGGAGAAGGGGTTCATAAAGAAACTATTTACACAGGTGCAGGTGAAGTGCAGGAAAAACCACAAGGGATCATGTAGAATTCTGGATACTATAACATTTCCAAGTGTTTACTTCCACTCCCTTAGAATTTTATTTCATTGTGTCAAGCAAAATACAAATTTGGGAGTCATTCAATATTATTATCTTTTCTATTACATACTACTTTCAATTATTTAAATGCCAGTCCTTTCAAATATCCACCTGTGCTATCTACTCTTTCTAGAGCATTGCCCCATCCAGTGTGTTATCCTGATTCAATTCTTATTGAATCATAAGAATGTTAGTGTCATGCAGATTTAATATACAAGTGTAGTAAAAGAGGACACTGGAGAAATAAGGAATTAGTAGGTCATGGAGGACTATGTCATAATGAAAAGTTCATTCTCCTTTAACTGATAGACAAAAAATAAATAAATAAATTGGAATAGCAAAGCCCTTTATATTTCCATATTATTTGTGTTATTGCACTTGAATGGTCAATTTGGGGGAAAAATAAATTAATAATACATCAGCACAAAAGATGTGAATTTTAATATATAGCACATCCTATTAGAGCACTATAAAGAATTTGGAGAAAAGCAGCTATAAATATCCAGCTGCAGAGTTTAAGCTTCCTCATGCTGTGACTTTAGAAAAAGGCAAAGTACACGTTTTCGTTTCATCTTGGATTTTATAAAAGATCAAGCTCTATTATGACCTGGGAATTACAAACTTTAACACAATTCAGGGGGCACATAAACGTAGTTCTTTATTTTCATCAGTATTACTAAGGAAATGTTACATGGCATAAAATGGATAAGGCCAGCATATCTAAAGTTCTCCCTATCTCAACTATGGTACTATTTACTATTAAGTATAGAATGAAACATATCTAAGATTCCCCATACCTATTGTGTATTGCCTATGTGTTTTATATTAAATACTAGAAGCCCAGTGCATGAAATTTGTGCACAGGTAGGGTCCCCAGGCCTGGCCAGTGATCAGGGCCAATCAGGGCCTTCTGGCTGCCAGCTGGGGTTTTCTTTCATTCCGTGCCGCCCCCTGGTGGTCAGCAGATGTCATAGCGAGCGATTGAACTTCCCAGTCTCCGGTCAAACTCCTGAGGGGATACTTTGCATTTTAGCCTATATATATATATGGATATATATGGATATATATGGATATATATATATATATATATATATATATATGTATATATATATATATGGATTAATTACTGTATTATTTTCCATATAAAGAACTGTAAGTCTACTTTTGCCCCACACTGTATTTGTCTGGAGGCTTATACTGTGTTTGTGTTTCCTGTCTTCATTGCTGAGACAGACATAAAAGCCAACCCAAGAAGTTAAATGAGCACTTTGCTGACAGGCAGCATGCTCAGTTCCTAGTATTTGGGCTCTAGAATCTACTCAGCTTGTTTAGGTGAAACATTAAAAAAAATTGTCTTCCTCCAGTAATTGAATTTACAAAACAGAGTAGAAAACTACCACCTTAATTTGTAGAAATAAACAGGGTATAAAAAGAAAGTGTGGGGCCGAAACCGGTTTGGCTCAGTGGATAGAACATCAGCCTGAGGACTGAAAGGTCCCAAGTTCGATTCTAGTCAGGGGCATGTACCTTGGTTGCAGGCACATATCCCCAGTAGGGGGTGTACAGGAGGCAGCTGATCCATGTTTCTCTCTCATCAATGTTTCTGACTCTCTATCCCTCTCCCTTCCTCTCTGTAAAAAAAAAAAAAAAAAAAAAAATCAATAAAATATATTTTTTTAAAAAAAGAAAAAGAAAGTGGGGGGAGTTTAACCAAAAATTCTACCTCAAAGGTCATGATGACATTATTTCTTGACCAACAACCTTAACTTAATCAGCTTTTATATACTAAAAACTATGGGGGAGAGTAAAGTTTTAGGGGTTTGGAAAAGAACCAAGGAGGTCTTTACAATCTAAGCAATTTTTGGATTAAAAAAAAACAACAACAACAATCACTAAGATTCAACTTCTGAGTTTTCAAAGCTTTGCTATAGGGCCAAATTACAATGGTAAGTTCTTTGGGTAAGATGCACATTTACCAAGATGAACATTTATAGCCACTGCCATTTGAAGTATTGAACCTCCGTTCATTTGAAACTTGCCTAATGCTATATGACCTCTTGTATTTGTCTTGTACTGTTTTTAACTCTTGAAATGAACTTTTTAACACTGTATGCCTTATTCCCTCCAACTAAGACTGTAAGCTCTTGGAGAAAAATGCCTGTATTATACCCCTCACCCCCATTCCTTACCAAGAGGGTCAACTTTGAACTGAACCTTGAACTCTTTCTTTCTTTTTTCTTTCTTTTTTTTTTTTTTTTTGGAACGCTCTTGGGGTATGCATTCTGAAAATGGACACAACATGTTTTTAGTGAAAATCTAATGGCCAAGAGCCCAGCCAGTATAAACACATTCTTTCTACGTCTTCGCTTTATTGACAAAAGATTGTTTAGATTTAGAGAAGAAAAAGAGTGGATTTATTTTACAGTGTGTTCAAGCATTGGAAACGAAGCCGAAGCCGCTGGGAGTTCCTTGGATTTTATGGGACATCATGGTGCAAAGCCCAGGCCTCCCTCTTATCCTCAAAGCTGAGCAACAGACTCCAGGTAATATGGTCCCCTACCCCCGCCCCCACCACACTGGCACTGGAAGCGGACAGTTGTTTTGCTTCAGGGTCCGCACCACCAGGCTCTAAGCCAAATGCAAACTCCGGGCTTTTCAGAGGACAGGCCCACAACGAGAGGAGCGGAGCCGCACGCAGAGGAGCAGCCCAAGAGAGCAATCAGAATCCGTTTTTCCAGCGTCCTGCTTTTGAAGATAAACCGAAGCAACAGGAGCGCATTTGCACATGGACAGAACTGTCAGCCCGAGAGGCGGACGGGCACACATGGACTGGGGACATTCAGAGCAGGAGAGCCAGGGCACAAACCACCGGGATGGTGAGTCCACCTGCAGCCAGGGTGCCTGTGCTGGTGAGCATGTGGGCGTGTGGCATCTGCTCCGGAACCACTGGCCGTGCAGCCCGGCCTGGCCTGGCCTGGCTTCCAGATGGCAGAGAAGAAGCAGGTGGCTTGGTCTCTGGAAAGTGAGTGAGGGAGCAGAGCCCGGGCCTAGAGAAGACAATGCTCCCGGGCGGGAACTCGTCATCTACGCCACGGCCTGGACAGCAGGAACCTCTCTCTCCAGTTTCCCGGCCCACGCTTCGGACTGAGCGGGAAGCCCGCAGGGGGGACGGCCTGGATGGCCCTGGGGAGGCCTCGGTGTGCGCCCCGGGCTCCAAGCTCCACTCTCCCACGCAGCCAGCACCACGTTCCATTTAAAACTAACACCCACGTGCACCAGTACACAGCTGCAGGCGGTGAATAAACCGCAGCAGCATCGCCCCAGCTGGCCGCTTTGTCTGGAAGGACCTCACAGCTGCCCGGAGCCCCTGGCCTCGCAGCCCTTCCGCTTTGTCCGGAGCTGCCTTTCTCAGAACCCCTGACCCTCTGTGCCCAAGGCCAAGGTGGGAGGTGTGGGGCCAGAGCTCTTCGCTGTGGAGCCGGGACTTTCCCTCCCCTGCGCTCCCTGCTGGGCTGTGCCCAGCTCACCTGCCTTCTCTGCAGGTGCAGAGGTTTCCCGGCAGAGTGGCTCCGCCGCCCGCCGCTTGGGAGAAAGAACCTGTGGTGCTTCTGGGCAAACCACGGCCATAAGGAGCACGCACAGTCAACACAGCCAGTGGGGAGTCCAGGCCCCGCTCGCCAGGCCTGTCTTCCCCGCCCCCATCCCCGCTGCCGCTGGCCCAGGACCGGCCCTGAGTAAGCAGCAGCCTCCATCCTGTCCCCACGCTGCAAGTTCCAGCCCCCCTGTGCTGTTACTGTGAGGGAGTCCTGACCAATTTGCATATTACCCTTTTATTAGTATAGATAATACAATACAATACAATACAACACAATACAATACAATAATATAAAAGTTTAGATTAACTATAAAATGTGAGGGTAGACATACCCATTGGTCTCCTATCTGTATTATAGTAACGTGTGTTAATATAAAGTGTTGATTGTTGTGTTACTTGCAAAGTAAATATAGGCTAAATGCATGGATTCTGTTTGCCATTTTAAGATATCATTTTATAAAAATTTACTTTTAAGAATAAAATGTGATAAAGAATCACGTTTTATGAGACATCTATGAGAAAAAGTAATATCTAGCCAAAACTGGTTTGGCTCAGTGGATAGAGCGTCGGCCTGCGGACTGAAAGGTCCCAGGTTCAATTCCGGTCAAGGTCATGTACCTTGATTGTGGTCACATCCACAGTAGGGGGCGTGCAGGAGGCAGCTGGTCGATGTTTCTCTCACATGGATGTTTCTAATTTTCTATCCCTCCCTTCTGCTCTGTAAAAAAACACACAATAAAATATTAAAAAAAGAAAAAGTAATATCTAAATAAATTATGCACACGATTCCCCATTCCTCAATTTATTTACCCAATTTTTCTTCATTGAATAGCATCTCCCAAGCTCATTTACTTTAATCCAAAAGTGGGAGACATATTTTTTTAAGGAGAATCTGTACTACAGGATAAAACAAATGACTCTTTCAGAATAGTCAATATATCTCTTAGACATCTTTTAATTGCTAGAAAAAAACAGATCTTGGAATTTTGAGCCTTAATGAAGCATTACAGAATAGAGCATTCATGAAACAAAATGAGGCTAGGTAGAAATATCACTTTTCCTTTCTTTCCTAAACTCCATAAGACATTGTTCAGGCCAGACAGCTTTGGGTTCAAAGAGGACAAATCTATTAGGAAGAAAGATCAAATTATCACGTATTCCAATAAAAGGATTAATTAAAAGACAGGACAATAGCTGTACTTTTCTGCTATTCTAAAACTAATCAACACATTGATAACAGTTCCTACTGTGCTTAGGAGAGAAAAAAATCAGACAAGATATATGCATAGTCCAGGCCAGCAGTCTTCCTATAATCACTGTCCATCAAATACATGTTTAGTCTTCAATTTGGGTTTCTATCTTTTGTGTGTGTGTCTTTTTTTGAAGGCACAATGGGGCAGTTAAAATTCCAAAATGTCATTTCAAGACCTAATGTTAATTGCTTTAAAAATTATTTTCTAAAAACATGTTTCTTTTCTGGAAAATCTAGAAAAAATGGAACCATTCTAGAGACTTTAAAGTTCTCAAAATACACTATAGTATCTCAGGATATTATTGAAAAGCAACGTGGTAATTATTATGCTTCATGTTTTTGGGAGCCTAAAGCCAATTCCATGAAATTATATTTTTTCTAACTCTCATTTGCATGAACTACCATTTCAAATTAACTAGAAAAATAAAATATCTTTCCCTTTAAAAAGAGTGGGAATTATTATATTCTTATGATAATATAATAAAAACTTTAATCTTTCAATAAACCTATTTGTGATTTAGTTAGAAAAATAATCATATTTTTCACTCCCCGAACTAAATAATATACAATACTATTTTTCTACATTTTCTTTCTATTAAAACTGATTGTGTGATATTTGAGAGGTTTTCTAAGCCAAAAAGAAATACGTTGCAACGTCTACCTGATATACATTTATGGTGATAGCTAACAGGCTAAAGCTTCCCAAATATTTACTTTAACATAAAACGTGATGTGAAATTCTGTATAGATATTTTACATAAAACAGAAATTTGTAAAGAAAATTGAACTGAAAAAGGCTTAAAGATTTGTATGCACAAATTGTATTATGCTGTTTTTTTCTTTTAGAATAGTTATAATCTAAAAGTCAGTAATTTTCTGTTTCTTAAAAAATTATGGCTCAATATTATAATAAAATATTATTCAACTATAAATTATTAAAACATTGGCTTATCAGATTAATGATGCTTGCAATATAGTAAGTGGAATATAAAACACTATACTGGGAAGATAAATACCAGTGCATTGATAGTTCATAATTCTACATAACTTTTCTTTCTTACAATTCTGCATTTATGTCCGAAACCGGTTTGGCTCAGTGGATAGAGCATCGGTCTGCGGACTGAAGGGTCCCGGGTTCGATTCCGGTCAAGGGCATGTACCTTGGTTGCGGGCACATCCCCAGTAGGGGGTGTGCAGGAGGCAGCTGATTGATGATTCTCTCTCATTGATGTTTCTAGCTCTCTATCCCTCTCTCTTCCTCTCTGTAAAAAAAAAGAAATCAATAAAATATATTTTTTTTAAAATTCTGCATTTATGATAGTGCTCTGTCCCCATCCCTCTCTTTTGCTTCAATGGTGTTTGTGTGAAACAGCCTCGGGACGCCCCTTCTTCCAGCCTCTAACCGCCCTCCAACCCCTTTTCCAGGCACCACCGTGGGAACCACCTCAGCCATCCATCCTCAGCCTCCGAGTCCAGCCAACACTGTCTTTACACCTCACCTTCCTACTGTTGAACATCCAGAGCCCCCAAGTCAGTCAGAGCCAAGGAGGAGGCTGCCATCGGTCGCCTGGCCAACATGAACCTGCCGGCCCCGTACACTGTACACTGGCCTCTCTCCGGGCTTCTTCAACCCAGACGCCGGGCCGAGGAGGACGAGGGCCACGTCTTCCTGGGCAGGCGGAGAAGAGGTGGGAGGGCGCTGAGCATCTGTTACAGATGCAAACCCAGCGCCTGGCCGCATTCTCTCCCAGGGTGTCGGAAGCCTTCCCAAGGTGAGGGGGATAAACTCAGGACGCCGTGGAAGCCACCATGGCCGTGGAGAGGATCCTGAACCAGGACACACCTGCCCGGGGTTCTACCTGCGCGGACCCCCAGGCTCCCAGACTTCCGGGAGAACCACTTCCTGGATGAGCAGGCGAAACTCATCAAGAAGATGGGCAACACCTGACTCACATCCACAGGGTGGCCGGCCGCCAGGCTGGGCGAGTATCTCCGCAAAAGGACCACCTCAGGCAGGACCAGGAGCCTCTGTGGCCTGAGGCCTTTGAGGGGCACCTCTGCATTCCCCTGATTTCTGGCTCTTGCCTGAGTTTCTCCCCCAAACAACTAGCTATCCTTTAAACCAGCCTGGAGCCCTCTCTCATGCATTGGACCAAATGAAAATAATAAAACTTTTTGCAGAAAAAGAAAAATTACACACACACACACACACACACACACACACACACACACACATTTTCACCTGACTCTAATATTTAGGGAAAATGTAATACATTATATATATATATATATATATATATATATATATATATATACTTTTAAATGTACTGTTACTCAGCCTATCCTTTAGCACAATTAATACTATATAAAAATGTATTTGCCACCATACAGCTGCGAGAACTATTTTGTGTATTCATTTGATACTAAAAAATAAAAAAGTTTAACAATTCTTTAGTTAGCATTTCTTTGGAAACATATTATATGTTAGTTTAATAACTTTCAAATATCTTTTTTGCTCATTTTCATAATTATAAAATGATTTACTGGCTTACAGGAAAGTATCATTAAATAAGTAAAGAATATCATTTCCATTTGGGAAACAAGGTGTTTGAGTTAAATGGGGTACTAACTTTAAAAATGTTTATACAGCCAAAACCGGTTTGGCTCAGTGGCAGAACATTGGTCTGCGGAGTGAAGGTCCCAGGTTCGATTCCGGCCAAGGGCATGTACATTGGTTGCGGGCACATCCCCGGTAGGGGGTGTGCAAGAGGAGGCTGGTCGATGTTTCTCTCTCATCGACGTTTCTAGCTCTCTATCTCTCTCCCTTCCTCTCTGTAAAATATCAATAAAAAATATATTTTAAAAATGTTTATACAAAAACCCCCACAAATTTTGAGAAGTTTAATTTCGGTGAATACTATTCTGTGTATGAAATGCATAAATCCTGTCTTGCAAATCAATTAATTTACCAAATACAAGTAAGGGACTATATTACAAATAATGATAATTTTCTCAAGTGTGATGGCAATAGTAATAGTATTTACCAAAGGATTGTTAGGAAATTAAATGAAATAATGTATGTAAAATTCTTAGTACAGTATTAGATAATATTAATATTATTATATTCATTATAATCATCATATTATTATTATTCAACCATTTATATGATTTAGTATAATCATAGAGTTCATTGGGGATTAAATAATACTTATAAATCTTATCACACTGTCACATTATTATAATAATAACAAAATAGTAATTATTTTCTGACATATGTTCAGCATCATATTAATATCTACTGGTTTCTCTAACATGTACCTCTTTAATGGCCTCAAATTAATGGTTTGCTATTAATTAACCTCAAAATAATATTTCCACTTCAGGTGGAAATAACTGGTAATTATGAGAGAAAAAATGTATTTAACTTTTAGCAAAGTAGTTCCAAAGGTCCAACATATCTGAGCACTTAGCTTATATGGATATAAAAATACACTTTAAAATCTACATTTGAAAATGGACTTTAAGTGAAATTATATTTTTAGTTTTCAAGAGGTATTAACATTAGCCTATTTAAAGAAGCCTGTGCAATTAAATTTAAATGACGATAAAATTTAATTCATATCATATGATTAAAAGCATATCTTTTTAAGTAACAAAAATGTTAAAAGTTTTCAGAGAAAAATAAAGAATGGATAATTTAAATATTGGAAGGTTTTATTTGTAAGGCATCTAGAACTCTTGTCATTTGAGAAATGTTTTCAAGTCCACTAACATTTGTAATTGTCATTATTAATTGACATTAATAATTCCCTTTTTAAAATGACACTCATATCTCCAGGTACCCATCTAACATTACATATTTGATATTTTGTAGTCAGTGGAAAAGGAAGAAGGAATGGGAAAAACATTTTAAACCATATTAAATGTTTACATGGAAATTAATCACATTTATACTACATATAAGCTGTGTGACTTTGCAAAATGACTTACCATCTCTGCTCCAGTATTCCTATCAGTAAAATGAGCCTGTGAAATTATTATAGTCAGTGACAAATATAATCTTGTACAATTTTACTTTGGCAATGTAAAAGTATTATTAAATATTACTGATCCTGAACATAAAGTAATTAATATCTAAAATATTACAAGCAAATAATTCCAGACAGGGAACTGCAAGTGCTTCCTGTTGAAAACACGTATGCTTTTTTATGCCTTTATCATTTTTTAGTTTTAATTTTTTTCTTACAGCATGAATTTTGTCAATGACTCAACCAAATCTATTCAAGATTAATTTACTGTGAAACTTTGGTTAACTGGCCATATTTCATTGCAAACAAGATGATTAATGTGCAACAACTGAAGGAAAAAAATGAGATACATAATAGTAAAATAATAATAGCTAGCACACATGAATACTTACTCCGTGCTAGTTACCATTCTAAGTGTTTTGCATGAAAAAACTTATTTATCTACTTAAATTACCCTATGATGTACATATTATTTCAGGTCTACGACTTTTGCCTACAATTTGAAAGCAGATGTTTCTGAAAACTTTGGGTGTGTTTTTCTCACACGAGTAGAAATCTGATAAAAATTGAAATGAACATATTTATATTCTTAAATTATCCTTTAGTTTAAATAATTAATTTTGCTGCAGCGATTTTAATATGGTTCTTGAGACTCTGCTGTGACTTTTATATAAAATATATAAAGTTTGCACTAAATTACCTATTTAAAGTTCAAAACATTCTGAATTTGAAATATCCTTGGACCCAAAGGTTTTAGAAAATAAGTTGTAAACCTATATTATTATGCTCATTTTATCTTTTAAAAAAATCTTTATTGTAGAAAGATTACATATGTCTCCTTTTCCCCCATTGATCCCTTCTAGCCTGCCCCTGCCTCCCACCCCCGGACCTCACCACCCTATTGTCTGTGTCCATGGGTAATACATAGATGCATACAAGTTCTTCGGCTGATTTCTTCCCACCCATCCCCACCTTCCCTTTGAGATTCAACAACCGTCTGTTCCATGCTTCAGTGTGTCTGAATATATTTTGTTTATCAGTTTGTTTTGTTCATCATAGAATCTATCATGCTTATTTTACTGATAGGTAAACTGGGGCACAGAGACAGAAAGTTATTTTGCAAAGTCATACAGCTTATAAGTAGTAGAAGTATGAGTAATTTCCATGCAAACATTTAATATGATTTTAAATGTTTTTCCTATTCCTTCTTTCTTTTCTGCTGACTCCAAATCTCAAATGTAGAATGTTATATGAATACCTAGAGGTATGAGTGCCATTTAAAAAAAAAAAAAAGAAAACTAGAAAAGCTTACTGTTCTCAACACTGCTAGCTAAAAAATCATTTGTATTTTTAAAAAATATATTTTTATTGATTTCAGAGAGAAAGGAGAGGGGAAAGAGAGATAGAATCATCAATGATGAGAGAATCATTGATTGGCTGCCTCTTGCACGTCCCCCACTGGGCGTCTCTAGCCTATGACCCAGGCATGTGCCCCTGACTAGAATTAAACCGCATCAAACCCAGGACCCATCAGTCTGCAGGCCGACGCTGTACCCACCAAGCCGAGCCAGCTAGGGCTCATTTGTATTTTAGGAAGACCATATTGGTTGACCCAGATGAGTCAGTTGAGACTGGAACATTATTTATTTGATTGTATGTGTGTCATGGTTACTCCAAAGAGTGCCAAGTGCAGTGCCAGCATGTACTGTCAAAGAAAGTATAATTAACGATATAATAATCAGTCTGAAATCTGGAATTACAGAGCAAGCAAAGTTTTCAAAGAGCTTAAATACATCTGTCTTGATTGAAATTTTACAGATGGAATTTCTAGAGTTTTTCATATAGCAGCTTGGGGTGAATGTTAGGAAATTGAGTTTCTGTTTCTAGCAAAGAAACCAAATTGTTGTGTGACCTTGAATAAATAATTAAGCAGTATTTCATTCATATGTTCCCATTTCTAAATTATATTTACAATTATGTTTTCATGAAATCCGTATGAAGTAAATGTTCGTGAGCACACGAAGGCCTAAAGTGTATGACTACTATCTCAGTGTCTAATCTGGAAGCATTTTGTCCCATTTTCACAGTATCAGGAGCCAAACTCAAAAACGTCTGCAGAGTGTCCAAAGATAGGACCTTTAAGCTAGTTTTCAAATACTTTAACCGCTTCTTTCAAAATGACAAAGCAAAGCAATAACAATTTTGTAGTCATTACTCTAAACATAGATTCCATCCTTAATCAAATTGTGAATGTGTAAGTTAATAATTGAAGCCTATTTTTTCCTATCACATTCTACATATTACATTAATAATCTAGATTATTAATGTTTCCCAATTTCAGTAATTATTGGGACAGCAGAATTCTGCAAACTGGATGAAAGAAGGTGAAGAGATCAGCCAAAAAAGCATCTATGCATAACCCATAGACACAGACAACAATGTGGGGATGGCCAGAGGGAAGTAGGTGGGGGCTGGGTGAAGGCAGGCAGAGCTGGGATGGGGACATCTAACAGTGTCAACAATAAAAATGAAGATAACAAACAAACAAGCTCTTAAACTAGCTTAAGTAAGAGCAAAGAACAATTCTCTCCTTTCCCACTGGATCAGTGGCTTCTGATTTCTAGAACAGAACGTATTCTACAAATGGTAAAACCTCTAGGAACACCAAAGAGTTGTTGTTCTGACTTATGAGAACGGCTCACTTATTAGGCCACTAATGTGAGAACATTTCTATCAAATCAAAGAACGTGGACAAGGCTTTAGAGTTGATGACAGAGTATGTACCCTGTAAAGAATATGCAATTTTCCAGAGTTATAAATTCTGGTGATTCATATTGCAGATTACATCTCAAAAAAAACTGTTAAAGGGCCAGAATGGGCTGCTGTATGTTGTAAGCACTCATCTCTGATTTTTTAATTAACTTTCTAATGAAAGTTAATTAAAAAAATAAAGTTGCTTGGAAATGGAGGTAAGAATTTAATAAACAATTTTATCTGTGGTTTGTCACTTTTTACTGAAGGAAACACCTTTTGTGAATCTTTACAACAGAAGGTGATACATTAATCCTACACCAAATTGTATATTGATTAGAACAAAAGAAATCCTATACATACATACCTATTATAATGTTTCATTTATAAACATATGGTCACCTTATAAACTCATGAGAATATTTAGCTTATAAAAAATTAGGTATTTATTGTTTACAATAACCAGTCAATCCTAAAAATATTTCCATTGTCTTTTAGTTTAGGGCCTTGGCAAAATGGAATAATCTCTGCTCTATTGGAGATCTGAAAACCTCTGTGTGCTGAGAGATCATGATGAAAGTTATTTGTAGTTTCTTAACCAAATAATAGCTTTTCTCTAGATGGCTTGTAACCCTTCCAGCTCATCTTGAATAAAGATACAATAGCCTCTCCCACCCATTCCCCGCCCCCCCCCCCCCATGCTCCGGCTTTTCCTGGGTGGATATGTGCCAAGACCCCTGCAGTGGATGCCTGAAAAGGTAGATAGTATGAACCTTATATATGTTTTTCCTATACATACATACCAGTTACAAAGTTTAATTTATAAATTAGGCACAGTAAGAAATTAATAAAATAGAACAATTACGGCATGCACTGACCACCAGAGGGCAGACACTCCATGCAGGAGTGGAAACCAAAGGCATGGAAATCAGAGGCATGGAAACATGGAGCAGACTGATGAATCTCAGAGGGAAGGGGGAGAGGGGAGGGCAGGAAGAGATGGTCAAAGATCTTATATGCATTCTAGAGGCCCCGTGCATGGATTTGTGCATTGGTGGGGTCTCTCAGCCTGGCCTGCGGGGATCGGGCTGAAACCGGATCTCTGACATCCCCCAAGGGGTCTTGGGTTTCAAGAGGCACAGGCTAGGCCAAGGAACCCCACTGGTGCAAGAATTTGTGCACTGGGCCTCTAGTATTTTAATAAAAGTAAAGTGTGGTCTCTCTCTCTCTCTCTCTCTCTCTCTCTCTCTCTCTTTCTCTTTCTCTCAATATCTTATTGTACCATACTCACCTTTCTTTACATGATGTGAAATAATCAAATACCAAACCTGTTCCTGAATCTTTGCGGCCACACCTACTTACAATAAATAGGTTGGTGTCACTCTTTGAGGAGATCCCCTGCTGACGTCCTCACATAGGCTCAGTGCTTACTGAGGGCAACATGTTGCAGTGAATCGAAATACTTTTCCTGTTCGTGTCTTCTACCCACAAATGTAGTGCCTTTTCCATCTTAATTAAGCACTTCTCATGCACCGTGGCCATAACTTTTGCAGTATGAGCAAAACTAGCACAAACTTATTTTTTCTCCTTCACAAATTCACGGGTAGAAGACTCACCCTTACGGTAGATTTTAGCAACATCAGCATACTGTTTTCCCCCTTTATTTATTAGGTTGAAAACTTTTACCTTCCACTGAAAGGACATACTTTACAGCTTCTGGACCTATGGGAATAGCCATTATCACTACGCTTGCACTTTAAGGCCATTATTAAGTAAAGGTTAGTTGAACACCAGCACTGCCGTATCAGAGCAGTGGATTTGATAATGTAGGCGGCGGCTATGTGACAAATGGGCTGGAGGGTACTCAGTGAGGAGACACTGCACCACGAGATGATTCAGTCCCTCAGCCGGAGGGGACTGAGCGGGACTCACCAGATTTCATCATGCTACTCAGAAGAGCGTCCACTTTAAAATGTATTATTATGCTATTTTCCATTTAACGTTATTTTGGACTGTGGTTGACCACAGGTAACTAAAGCTGTGGAAAGCAAAACTGCAGATAAGGGGGACTACTGTATTTGAAGTCTCCCTGTGAACTACTTATGCAATTTAGTATCGTTGGGGAGCACAGCAACAAATCATCTACATATTGTATGAGGATGCACTTCAGGAAAATCAAGTCCTTCTGTTTAGATTGTCTTGTTGAGGTTGAAATATGAGGGCGGTTCTGTAAATCCCTGAAGTGTAACTATCCATATTTGCTGTTAGTTCCACAAAATAGCAAATATTAACTACCTTTTTCTATATGTCTACTAAGAAATACTGCGTATGAATTGCTCACTGTGAAATTTACTTTTTTTTTTTTTTTTTTAGGGGATAAAGGACAGGGCAAATCTGTGTTTGAAACTATCAGGAACCTAGGGATCACAATTCTCTTGCTCAGCTTGAAATCTGGAAAGAATAGGGGGTACCCTTTCCTGATAAGCTTCTTATGTGGAAGTATCACAAGGAATGATATACAGTCTATTCTAATAAAGACCCAGTAATGGTTTTATTCCTGAGATTTCTTCAGGTTTGAATAGATATTGGGAGAACCTCAGTGGAGGTGGGGGTGCGGTAATAAGGATTCATTTGAACCTTGTATATCGGTTCCAAACATTCTACCCATGTCAGTAGAATCTGCAGCCCAGTGAGCAGAAGGAAATCTGATCTCACATTGCATCAGGAAAGGACAGTACTTTCAAAAGAACTGCTATAATTTGGGTTGTTCTGATGTGGACCCTTTTGGAAAGTATTAAACTTCACAATGCTGTTACAGAACAAGTCTCAATAAACTTAGCTGGAGCAAAGATACACAAATGAAATTGATAAAAGTTACAAGACCAGTGAGATCATATGCCTTGTGGACATATTTTCCCCCAAAATATTTTATTAGTACGCTAGGGAGCAGGTGGAGGAGATGAAGTGGTGAGATTTCAGGTGGAAAATGCAGCATCTGTACACACACGACACTGGAAGGCCTGTCCTACAAATAGATATAAAGTTGCTCTGCACCCATTAGAAATTGGAAGACATGCCCTACAAACAGATATAATTTGATTTCATAGGTTCCTTTCTCAGTTTTAGCAGGTGGCCATTTTTTCATTACCCAATCTCTTTACAGATGTCACATTTCCTAAAAAGTTAAAATATATACCTACCATATGGTGGAACCATTCCATTGCTAAGATTTACCCAAGAGAATTAAGACCAATATACAAATATTCACAGTAGCTTTATTTGTAAGAGTCCCCAACTGGAAACAACCCCAATCAATAGTTGAATGGATAAACAACTGCTGGTATATATTCCACATAATGGAATAATCAGCAATAAACAGGAACAAACTATTCGTAAATGCAACAACATGGATGAATTTCAAAATAATTATGCTGACTGAAAGAAGCCAGGCCAAAAAAAAAAAAAAAGAGGAGTACATGGTATATTATTCCAGTTTTATAAAATTTTTGAAAATATCAACTATCTATAGTAACAGAAAGCAGATCCGTGGGTGCCTGAAACCAGTTTGAGAGCCACTAAGATGTCTAATTACTAAGGGCCATGAGGAAACTTTTGGAGATGATGGTAATAAATTTGTGATTACAGAGGTGGTTTCATCATTGTATACATGTACCAAAACTCATCTGATTATACTCTTTAAATATGGTCAATCTATTATGCCTCAATAAATCCACTTGTAAAAACCTGGGTCACTAGACCCATGAGGTGCTCATCTCTGATGCAGGACTCTCTATCGGTTCCATGGGTGATTCAATCAGGTGTTCTCCATGGGAATTGTCCAAATACAGAAAGATACCAAAATACTGATGCTCTATATTTTAGTATAAGTATTTCCCCTTATCAAACTCCTAGGGGGAAAATTAAATACTATATATTAAATACTTTTCAAGTTAGTATTCAAAGGCCAAAATACCAAAACCCAGAATCAAATTCTTTTGCCCTCATAAGGTAAAAGTCCAATGAAATTAAAGTCCTTCTCAGTTTATACTTTTCACTCACAACCAGAAATGTTCTTAATGGCCTAGGTGGATTCTTATAGCAGCTGCAGCCTGTGTGTCTCTCTTGGGAATAGATGTGAATCATTCAGATCCTTAAAGGTAAATTAACTCCACATCAAGTCTATGGTGTTTCTCAATTTTTAAAAAGGCCCAAAGAATAGAACACCCAAATTCACCATAATACTTGCCTAACTTCCACAAAACTTAATAAGCAGTAATCCTGAACAAAATTATGTTTCCAGAAAATTTCCAAAGGCAATACATAGCAGAAATCCTATCATAGAAACTCATGTATTTGTAGGAAGGATAGCTGCCAAGAGCTTTCCTCATTGGAATGTCAATCATTAGAAGCCAGAGTCCATGGCCTGCACACTAAAACTAAATTGGAAAACATTTCTTATCAAGAAGTTATATTTGCTCTAGCTGGTTTGGCTCAGTGGATAAAGCATTGGCCTACGGACTGAAGGGTCCCAGGTTTGATTCCGGTCAGGGGCACATGCCTGGATTGTGGGCTCGATCTCCAGTAGAGGCGTGCAGTAGGAAGCTGAACAATGATTCTCTCTCATCACTGATGTTTCTATCTTTCTCTTCCTTTCTCTCTGAAATCAATAAACATATATTTTTAAAAAGTTAAAATTTATCACCATGCAATTAGCCTGGCAAACTATCTTCTCAGTGTCATTTGAGACACTAATGCTATCTTGCAAAGGATAGAGAAACAGTGATGCAGTACCAATCACAATCTCTATAGGATATTTAAAATCTCTCTATAGTCAAAATTTCCTGTTTTACATTGCATTTTAACAACTGGCATGAGCAATTTAAACCTGAACTTCTCTAGAAATCCATATGGCATACAAGTCTTCTGCCTTGAATTTTGAAGTAGCAAATATTTATCCAGTCATTAATGTTTAGCACATCTACAGTATTTTTTTTTTACATTAAATCCTTTCCTCAAATGAGTTGCTTTCCCGTGTCCCTGCAGCCTCTAATGAATTGAAATGTAGGTCAAAGTCAAGCCTGCACCCTGAAAGCTGCCTAACCAAGCCGATGCCTGTCAATGCCAGCAAAGCCAAGGCAGCTCACAAGTCTCATCTTAGCCGGCACTGCTGCAGCCCTCCAGGAAGCCAGCATATGTGAGCCAGTGACACGTTCTGTGACTTTGCTGGAGCTTGTGTTGCCACCCTCCCACGCCCCAACCCTGCTTCTTTTAAGGTCTATGCACTTCCCTGCTCAAGGCTCAGGATTTCACCGTCTCCAGAAATAACCAATTTCCTGTGGACAAAGCTACCTTACATTTCATGTTAAAACCCCGCATGCCCTAAGGCTGAAACTCTCTTGCCAAAACCGCAGCAATTAAAAGCCTGCTGCAGTAATAAAAATAAAATTAATGGCCCAGTATAAGCTTCTACAAACTGCCAAGATCAAAACTCCCTGAATACACATTTAAAGTCTGAAACAAGCTCTGGCCACCCAATGCTTCTCCACTTGTATACTGTGTTCCCTCAGATTTCATCCCTGCCTTACTTCTCACTGTACTCCAGCACACAGCACAAATTGGGAGGTTTAGAAGTTTCCTTCCACCAAACACGAGGTCTCTGCTCTCCCTCCATTTTCCCCACCCCACTCCCACCCCCATCAATACAGCCTGCTCTTTGCCATTTTCAGTATAAAAGTAGTAATCAAGAGTACATGCACTGGATCGACAGGCCAGGTCCTCCTCCCAAACTTAAGTCACTATCTCCCTGGGCAGAAAAGTAGACACCACGTGAGGCTGAGGATGCCCCTCCCTAAGGAAGGAAACAACAGGAATGGGGGAAGTTGAGTGTGATTCCCCAATCAGTAATAATATACACGTAACATAACTGCTCTTTAGACTTTTAAAAAAAATATTTTATTGATGAAATATATTTTCTTCCTCTCTGTAAAAATATATTTTACAGAGAGGAAGGGAGATAGAGAGCTAGAAACATCAATGAGAGAGAAACATCGACCAGCTGCCTCTTGCACACCCCCTACTGGGGATGTGCCCGCAACCAAGGTACATGCCCTTGACCAGAATCGAACCGGGTACCTTCCAGTCCGCAGACCGAAGCTCTACCACTGAGCCAAACCGGTTTCAGCTGCTCTTTAGACTTTTAAATTCACCGTAAGTTTTGTTCTCTTTGTAATCTCCTTCATGCCGTCACCTCTAATTCTCTTCTCATTCTGGAAGGCTTTTCTCACACGCCATCTCATCCATGAAACTTTCCCTGATGTCTTCAATGAGATGAAACCTCTCTTCTGAGACCTGGTCCAATGCTTTGCAAAGTGTGGTCTAAAGACCAACCACAACAGAATGTCTTAGCAGTTATTAAAATATGTATTACTGAGCGCATCGATGCTATCCAAAATCTTGGGGTAGGGCTTTCTAGGTGATTCTCTGGTGCACTCAAGTCTGAGTCTCCGTTTTGTACCTGATCATTACTGATTTCTTTTTGTCCTATAACCTTACTTGGCATTTGCTCTAGATCTTTGGAGAATCATTTTTTTTTTTTAAATGAGTAACTCCTTAACCTGAACCTTGCATATATAGCAACTGCTCAACAACAAACTTGTTAAAATGAACTTAATTTTTACTCTGAAAAGAACTTGATCTCCTATGTTTTGTTCTACCCTGATAAGTGTCTAGAAGTAAAACACATTATAAAGGAATTAAAATATTTCACTCTGCTTCATAATGTACTGTCTTCACTAATGTAGCCAAATGTAAAAAGCAATATTATGCACTGAAAATTTCTAAGCATTTTTTCCCCACTGCAATAAAAGATCGCCTTTCTTCATTAAGTTGCTCCCTCAGCATCTATTACACTTTTAAATGCGGAGTGATCAGTAGAATGCAAGGACTCCTCAAACCTTAATGCAATGTCAGGCAGTCTCTCTTATTTTATACTTTATTAGGTAGTTAGAAATATAATTTAAAATGATGATAGTGAAGGCTTTCTCATTTTGCAGATTGCAAGGAGGCAGGAGGAGCAGTATTCAGCACTGTGTCTCGGTTCACAAGTATACAGAGATAACACAGTAATGTTCCAGTGACAATGTCTTACAGTAACATGATCTGGAAAGCTTAATTATTGGTGTGACACTGCCAAGTTCCCAAGATCTTACACTAATAAGCTATGTATTCCCACTTTGGGAATGTTTATAAGTATCAGTCTTTCTGTGTTTTTACACCACACTCTACTTTACGAATGCCTCATAGTTAAATGGTGGGGACAGAAGATATCTTTCAGCATGCTCTCAGGCTTCTAGAAAGCCCATTTCCCTATAACATGTGCTTAGTCTAAAATAAATAAATAAAAACGTCCAAGGAGAATCACTGCCTCCATTATTAAAATGAATTTTAAAACTGTAACAGTTGTTTACTAAATTGAAATTTTTCATTGAAATGCTCCATTGAAAGCTCTGCTCCATTTAAAAAACATTTTTATTTCATCTGAATTATGTGGTTCAAAAGTACTGTCACCCAAATAGCAGATTCTTTCAGTCACTCAAGCCACCCTTCCTTCAGGGGCAAATAAGTAGAAAGCAATGATATTATGCAGAGAATATGTAGAAAATTTTCCTTTATATAAATAAACAAAAATTTTTAGACATTTCATATAGCTTAGCAATCCAGTTTACATAGACAAATCTAGTATATTACATATACAAAAGAACTCAATAGGCAGCAGGTATTTTAACTTGATTTAATATAAAGTGTCTGATTTAATTATTTTCTTGTATTTTTTTTAGAAGATACTCCATCTGTAAATTTAAGTTTGGTTGGCCCTTTTTAGTCTTTTTGCTCAATATTTTAAACATTTCCATTTTCTTCTTTTTGTAGAGTCTTTGAGCTTCTTCTCTCTCTTGCTTTCTCCTCTCAAATTCCTGAAATTAACATATATAATTTTCATTAGTAACAAACAGTAAATATTGTTCCATAATTGTGTTGAAACAGGTATCAATCACCATGCTAAAACTTTAGGTCTGTCTCTTTTATTTTCAAAATATTAAGTGTCTCTTTTATTTTCAAATGTTAAAAGTTAAGGCAAAGAGTATGCACTATGATACATGCTATTACATAAAGTTATTAAATAATTTTAATTATCTGTATGCAAATAAAATCAGAGCACAAAAGGCATATTTATGAAATTATTTCATCATTTAACTAGACCCATTGAAGAGTTAAAAGTGACTTTATCTAGTGATGTAACACTAAAACCTTCATTTCCAGAATATCTCATATTCTTTTTAATTTGCCACCTGTCAGATTTAATTCCAGAAAAATGTTTGGCTACATACCATACATGTGTAAAACACTGTGCTAGGCATTATGATTTTTAAACACTTAAGAATGACCTTGCTCATTTCATTTGCTAAGAGAAAGACTCAAGTTCATTTGAATCTAAGGAAAATGATTCCATTATATAGTGTATAGATCCAAAAAGCACTACTTAAAATGTATTATAATGTTTACAAAATCAAATATAAAAGTTAAACAAAAGTTCTTTAATAATGCAACATATGGACTGTTTTTCAATTTCCCCTGTAAGACATATAGCCCCCAAATGAAAGCCTTAAATTTGTATGGTCACTCATATTTAACCAAGTACTTTCACATGCATCATAATACAATTCATTCTTTAAAAGTGTTATCTAGGTTTTTTATCTTCATCTTACAGACAAGGAGCTGATGCTCAGTGATGTGGAAAGTGATTTGCCCCAAATCCCAAATAACTGGTACAGCCAAGTCTCAAATCCAGATCTTCTGAATTCAAAGTCTGAACAATTCTCCATTATGCTATACCACTGTCACTAAGCTTGTTCTTATATGGTATGGTACCTCATTTATTTTAAAAAGCACATAAAGATTTGGGACTTATTTGTGGGAATTTAGGTAGGTGGAGTTTCACTAAACAAAGTAAAAAGAAAGTAGTCTTACTATTAATTTTGGGTCTTATTTAATTAATGTTCTCAATTTTGATTTTTTATAAGTAATGATGCTGGGTGTTAACATTTGAAATCTAAGAGACTGTCAATTTTCATAATTATAAAGTCCTAGCATTTATCTATGTGAAGAAAATTTAAGACATTAAGTGTTTTACAGTACAATGGTCCTTATTGTACTTCATCTGGTATACTGTTTCCAAAGGTGGCGAATATCAGATGCTTGGTTAGGAAAAAGCAGAAAGTAATAAGCTATGAAACTATTTCCATGGTGAAATGTTTCTGCTTCATCATAGTCTGCCAACAGTTTAAAAAAATCATAAAATTTTAGATGTGAAACTTTCAGAAATTCCCAAATTCTAAAGCTAAAACACACAAAAAAATTCTAAATCAGTGCCATCACCGATATGCTATCTTTTTTAAAGTGCTAAATTAATAAAGCTTCAATATAAAAACTCGGTTAACCAGATTAACCAAAATGCCGACTTTGTTGAAGTTGTAGATAATTTTGTTTCCTTATTAGAAAAAGTCTATTCTAATTGTGGGTTTCTGAATGGTTACAGAGAGGGGTAACATTTTGCTAAGTTAATATCATAGACTTTTTATTTTATTTTTGAGAGAGGAAGAGAGGGAAGAAGGGAAATAAGGAAGGAAAAAGGAAGGGAGGGAGGAAGATTGATATGTTGTTCCATTCAGTGGTTGTTATATATGCTCTGACTGGGGATTGAACCTGCAACCTTAGTGTATCGGGATGACACTCCAACCAACTGAGTTACCTGGCCATGGCTCTAGTAGGCTTTTTAATTAGCAAGACTAACTCTTTAGAGTAAAGAAATACTGTATTCACCTCCCCTCTGGCTTTTACTTGCTTCAAGGTAAAATTATGCAAGTACGTAAACTATATTTTTCTTAGGTCAGTGGTTCTCAAAATTTTATTATTCATAAGAATCTCTTGAGGTACTTATTAAAGTGCCAATTCCTAGACCAAACTCTTAGTAAACATTATCCCAGAAGCTCATGTCATTAACCTCTAAGCAATATCTTTAAAATTCTATTTCTGACCACTTCTCAAGGATAATATAAACAATCAAGGAATCTGAATATGTTAAAATTCTCCTATTCTGATCATACATTCAATAAATGTTTACAGAGGGCATACTATATACCCCACATGAAGAAACACAGATTATATATACATGTAGCATAAATAGGAATCTGAATATTTTTAAAGATCTTACTTGTTTCTTAGCAGCACGCTTAGCTTGTACCCGTTCATATTCTTCTTGTGCTTTTTGATTTGATGTTTTCTTTTTATTTTTCTTTGGAATAGTAATGAAGCTTTATAAGATAAAGAAAAATAAATTGTAAAGATTAAAAACAATATAACCGAAATTATGACAAATATGTCAAATATAGAACTTATATATTAAAATCTCACTAATGCAAATTAATAGAAGGGGAAGAGATAAGAGGAAGGAAAGAGGACAATAATCTTATTGATAAAATATACAAATTACAGTATTAAAATATAGTTATAACTTTCAAGATAGATTACAAGGGGTAACTAGAGACTCTTGGAGAAATATTTCAATCAGGAAAAATACAGAAAGATTTGAAAGATACTAGGTTGTAAAAAAACAAACACACACATACACACATTAAAAAACACAACAGGAAACTAGCATATGAATGGCAGGAATGACAGACTGAAGAAGGCATTAAATTAAAGGTTATAACGGAAGTTGTAGGTGGATATGAATTTTAATCCCAAAATTCTTTGACCACTTCATCTCTATTCTACTTTTCCTACTTGTTCATTAATGACCACAAGTCCACTTAGGGTTTTTTTTTTTTTCCTTACTTGAGGATATTTTTTCCACTGTTTTTCAGAGAAAGAAGGAATATAGGAGAGGAGAAAGAAAGGGAGGGACAGAGAGAGAGAGGGGAGATGGGGGTAGAGATTTGCTATCTCCCACAGGCACCCCTGGGTTGGACAGTGACACAAAGTGCCCTTGATTGGAAATGAAACTCATGACCCTTATGTGCGTGGGCTGACACTCCAACCACTGGGCCACACCGACCAGGGGGAACTATTCTATCTTGAAGTACTTCTCATGTCTCAGAAGGTATCCCACCCTGTCACAGATAATTCAACCACTTAGGCCCAGACTCTATCCACATCCTAAGGCTACCCGATTCATTAATAATCTCCCTTTTTCCTGTTTCTCAACTTTTCACTAAACCAACTTCATAAACACAGTATAAAATATTTCAGTATCTACCTTCTTAAAGTAAACAAATGACTAATTATCCATCCCCAAGATGATCCCTCTCTTCTAACTACCAATCTCTTATTCCTCATCCTTTCATGGTCAAGTGTCTAGAAAGAATAGTGCATAGACTAAGATAGTAGGCACTTCATATTCACTGAACTCTGCAATCTGATTTCTGCTCTCACATTGTAATCAAACTACCCATCCCAAAACAGTAACGGCCTTCTAGCCAAATACGATGATCAAGGCAACGGGCACCTTTCAGGTTCATTTAATTGACCACTCACTACTTTTGAAAATTCCATTCCGTTAGTTTTGGTGGCATCCTTTCTAACTGCTCCTTCTCAGTGTGCTATGCTAGCACCTCTTTCTCTTTCTAGCCCCAGGTTCCCCCCAAGTGTTTCTCTCTGTGGTTCCCATGTTCTTCTTAGAAATCATATCCATGACCATGGCTTTGGATGCTACATGTAAGGGTAAACATTTCATCAGGGTTATCTATTGAAAATCTTTACTAGGTCACTAATAATTGCCTAGAGCACAAACTCAGAAGACCTGCTCACAGTCTTGTTTTCTTGGACTTTATGGTATTTGAGTTGACCAATCCCTACTCTGCAGTTTTCCTATATTGACAAAGCTGTCACTGCATTCCCCTCTTTCTCCAATTAAGACAGTTCTATTTAACTTCTTCAGTGACATTTCCCTTCAAAATAAGAAATCTTTAAAAATACTACTTTAACCAAAGAATTTTGTGTCATGATTAAACTCTCCTCACTTCAATTATCAATGCAAATGATTCATTTCTCCATCTCTAGTCTATTTTTTTTTTTTGCCAACCTTTACACCCATTGATGGACAAACCTACTGAAAAGCTGAATTTTTAGTGTCTCTCTCTTCATCCCCAACTACACTCTTTCCTGGGGTCCAAGTTCCTATTATGTTTAGCACAAACAGCTCCAATTTGAAAGGACAGAATTTTAGTGAAGTTAAAGGTTATGGTCCCAAGTAACACCTAGCTTCTCTGCAAGTTTAGGTTTTAGCAACTTTCTTTTTTAACTTGAGATATATGCAGAGAAAGCTTTATAAATTAGCATTTATAAAACCAAATGTATGGGTGCTATATTGTTTCTTTTTGAATTGATACTAAATTTATATCCTATGGGGAGAAAAATCTGAATTAATAATAGTAGTAGCAGCAATAGTAGCTAACACGTGGTACTTCTTATGTACCATATACTTTTTAAAGTACTTTACAACTCATTTAGTCACTATAGGTCAGGGACACCATCGAGTCTGAGAATAATTCATTCTGGAAAGGTACAACATGGCAACTCTGAATTAAATATTTATTATTATCATTTCCAGTTTAGAGAAGTCCAGCTTGAGTCCATTCATGCTGTTAACCACCAAACTATACCTCTCAAAAATTAGTATAAAAAACAAACAAACCATATATAACAACAGGCATTAACCACAGTCCAAGTAAGTCAAATGCACTTGAGAGGCTGAAATCTAAAACCCAGATATTTTAATACACACATTCCATTACTTCTTTAATTAAGTTAACCTACCCTAATTCAGTCATTTAACATGAAAAAAAGCACCTCCATGAAAAAATTATTGCCTAATTACACTGTGACTTCTAAAATGCATCAAATAACAATTATAATTTCTACATAAATTGTCTAATTTCATAAAATACTACTTAAACTTAAAACAAAGAATTTCAAAATGAGAAAATACATACTTTACCGTTTCTTCTTTACACTGTTCTTCTGGCTGAGGCTGGTCAATGCTAAGTTCTTCAGACAAAGCCCGGTCAATGTCACATTGTTCTGTTGGCAAAGCCTGATTAGCTTGTTCTTCTGACAAAGGCTGCTCAGCTTTCCTCCGCTGCTTCCTCAGTCTTTCCTCTTCAGCTAAATAAAGATGTTTCAGATGGTCGGGATATCGATCTCTGAATTGGGATTCCTGTGAGGTTTGAGCCTTGCTTTGCCGCCATAGCAATTTCTTGTAATTTTGCTGAATCTTCAATTTTCTTCGAAATGCAAAGCCTTGTCCTACATTGAAGAACATAAATTGGTAATTACTTTCTCAGAAAATAAGTGACATGAAAAAATGTAGCTGTGACTTTTCCATCATCGCTAGAATTACTTTATTTTGCTTTGAAAGGTCATTTCGAGAAAACAAGTTCAAACTAACGGAGTGAACAGTATGTTGATCCTTTGCAAAAGACCAGGCAAACTTAGTCATGAAGACACTTCAAGTAAGAATCTCAAACAAGACAACATGACTTACAGAGCGTTGCCCACTCCAGTTTATTGCAGTCACAAATCAAAACAAATTCCTTAACCCATCTAAAATTCTTCAATACAGCCGAAACCGGTTTGGCTCGATGGTAGAGCGTCTGTCTGTGGACTGAAAGGTCCCGGGTTCGATTCCGGAAAAGGGCATGTACATTGGTTGCGGGCATATCCCCGGTGGGGGGTGTGCAGGAGGCAGCTGGTCGATGGTTCTCTCTCATCGACGTTTCTAGCTCTCTCTCTCCCTTCCTCTCTGTAAAATATCAATAAAATATATTTAAAAAATAATAAAAAATAAAATTCTTCAATACAGACTTAAAAAATACAGCTCACAACTATTACTTTACCTTAGAGACACTACTGTACGACTTGCTTTTAAAGGCAACTCGACACAATAGAGAGAAGACATGCATGACATTTTGAACAGCGACCAGAACTTAAGATTCAGATGTATGAGACCCGAGGGAACTTACAGACACCAGGACAACACGGCAAACGCGAACCAAAGCAAAGCAAAGGAAAACCGGTAAGAGGAGACTGGAGGGCTCTGGGTGATTTGTAACCAGCAGGGGTCTGGGGCGGATTTCTGGCGCTGTCCTTCTTCCTACCCTTTTCCGGAACGCATGCCCCAATGTACACACACAACACCCCCCCAAACGGCACCGTAGAGGCTCTGCTTACGCCCTCGCGGGTAAATGTGGAGGGAGGGTTCCGCACGAGGATGGAGGTAAGTGGGGGAGATGGTGAAAGACGGTCACCAACCCTGCCCCGTCTTCCCTCCGGAGCTGAGACCCCCCCCCCCCCCGGGCTTCAGCCGCCGCCGCCCGCCCAGGAGGGCCTGGCCCGGGCCCTAAACCCGGCTTCCCCCCGGAGTTCGGAGGCCCGGGGCCTTGGAGGGCTGCCTCCGTACACACCCTCGCGAACGCTGCCCACGAAGGCCTGCGGATGGTTCGGCCGCCACGTCCTCTGTTTCGCATTCTTATTCCTGAATCCGGCCGGAGAAAACCCTTCGCCCGGCGTCGCCAAACCTCCCTTCCGCCGCCCCGGTGCCGGCTGCGAGGGCGCCATGGCGTGCCCAGCGCGTCGCCGGAAAAACGTCACAACGGACGCGGTCAAAGCACGTCACCAGGCGGAAGCAATCCACCGCCCAACTGCAGCGTGAGATCGGAGCTCGGCTGATCGGGCCTGTGCGGCTCTCAGCGGAGCCCCCGCCTCGCGTCCCCCCGCGGGCGCCATCTACAGCTCGGGCCGGGGAGCGTCATGGCGGCTTCCAGCGCGCTCCCGGCGGCCCAGGACCTGCCCACGCTGCGCGCCCAGCTGCAGGGGCTGCTGCGGTTCCTGAGGCAGGCCCTGCCCATCTCCAACGCGCACACCGTGGACTTCTACACGGAGTCCGTGTGGGAGCAGCTGGTCGACTTGCCCCCGGACGCGGTGCTGGAGGCTCTGAGGGCGACGGCGGAGGGCTGGACCGCGGAGGCGCGCCCCCTGGCGGAGGCCGAGGGCGGCGCAGGTGAGCGGCGGCGGGAGGGAGGGGCGGGCCGGGAGGAGGCGGCGGGGAGGAGGTTCCGCCCCGCGGAGCGCGCCCTCCAGCGGCCGGCGGGCGGCATCGCGCGAGGCGGGGGCGGGCTGGGCGGGGCCGCGGAGGTGGGGCCGGTTAGTGCGGGGCTGGGGCGGGGACCTCACTTTGGCCCCCGGGGCCGGCGTGTTTCCGCCGGTTAAAGGGAGCTGGAGGCCGCCGGGGGCCCGTCCGTTTAGTGACTCGGCCGTCCCTGTTGGCGGGGGAAAGGGGAGCAGGGTCCTCACAGTGCCCGCAGGTTCCCGGTGGAAACACGGCGGGAGGGACCGCCACTCAGTCCATCAGGATAATGCCGGGTGGCCCCGGCCGGTGTGGCCGGGTGGATAGAGCGTCGGCCTGCGGACTGAAAGGTCCCGGGTTCGATTCCGGTCAAGGGCATGTACCTTGGCTGCGGGCACATCCCCAATAGGGGGTGTGCAGGAGGCAGCTGGTCGATGTTTCTCTCTCATCGATGTTTCTAGCTCTGTGTCCCTCTCCCTTCCTCTCTGTAAAAAATCAATAAAATTATATATATATATATATATATATATATATATATATATAGCAAGAGGGAAATGAAACCTGGCCCCTGTGACAGCAGCTGTGGAGGAGGCAGCTGTCACCTTGGTGGCCCGCAGGGCCCGGGAGGGGGTTGGGGGGTTGCCTGGGAGGTATTGGCTCCTAAGCGGGATAGGAAACTTGGGAACCCTTTAGTCTACAGGGTGACCTCGCTTCCCTTTGGAAAGATGACTCTGACGACCGTTTGAAGAACAGACCAATAGGGCAGAAGCCGAGAGGCCAGTGAGAAGACCAGTTCAATAGTACAGGAAAGAGATGGTTATGTCATCTGGAATATCTATTAGTTCATTTGAGAATTGTTTATAAAGTATCTAGGACATGCCATGAGCTTTGGTAGGCTGTGGGTTTGTGTTTGTTTGTTTTGTTTTGTTTTTTACCCTCAATAAACTTAGACGCAAACAAGGAGAGTGTATGTTGGGAGTGGAGTGAAGAGAGGACCCGGGTTGGCTCCCTTTGCCTCCAGTGCTCCCAGCCTTGCCCCTGCGGGTGAACCTTGGCCTTGGGCTTTCTCTGAACGCCAGGCTCCTGTAACGGGACGCGGTCAATACTGGTTTCTTTCTGAGTCACAGTTTATCGCTGAGAAAGTTGGGCCTGTCTTCAGTTTGCTCTCCCGATAACCCACTACTTAGGAGAATGTGGCAGGTTACACATCAAACAGGCAGAGCCCATGTCTTTCCTGGAAACAGATGCCTTCCCAGGAACTAGCCAAATCCCTGGCTCAGTGCATTAAAAGCTCCATGAATATTTGTTACATGACTGGATTAATGAGTGACTCAGGGCAGCTTCCCCCCAAGAGAAAAGTGACTACCTTTAAAGGTAAAGCCCAAGACTTTCCCGTGGCTTTAACTTTGTCTGCCTGCAATGGGAGAACTAGGTTGTCCTACATATTCCAATCATAACAATGGGATTAATTGATATTTCTTACTTGGTCTGCACCGTACTACTACTAAGTGTTTTCTTGCACGTTTTCTCTTTTAATCTCCCGGGCAGCCTGTGGGATGGGTTCCGTTTCCCCCACGATATGAAATTACAAGTTGAGGAGTTAGTTTGTCGAAGGTGCGGCTCTTCCTGGGGTTTCAGACTTCTGACTCCAGAGGCTGAGCTCTTTGCCACCATGGTAACACTATCGTCTGGCTTATTTCGGGATGAATTCCAAAGTCCATCAGCATCAAAACCAGTACTTTTTATGACATTACTACATTTCTTAACTTTAGCTTTGTTTTTATTGTTTCCCCTCCAAAGATAGAAGAATCGTTTTGTTCAGTGCTGTATACTCATTGCCTAAAACAGTGCCTGGCCCGATTAGGAGGTTAGTCAGTATTTGGCAAGTAAGTAAGTGAATGAATAAAGGACCCCACTTATTTAGGCTAGGGATAAAATTCTAACGTCTTTTGGGAAATCCTTACAATCAGTTTTGTATCTGTCCAACCAAAAATGGGACCTGGACTCAGTTGCTCACCTTTGAAACGTCTTTGGCTCTGGAAACAAAATATTTAATTTTACAGATGGCCAGTTGCCTTATAGGGTTAAAAAATGACTTTTTACGATTTATGCCTGTAAGGAATATCAATTTCTGTTTCTGTAGAGATTATTTGAAGATGGGCATTTTTCTCCATTCCTATTTGCAGTCTGTTGTTTGTGTTAGAGAAGAACAGTGGAATCCTTTGACCAGATTTGTACTTAAGAATTGTTCGGTCCTACGGACAGTGTCATTTAACAGTTAAAATTTTAGACTTTTGTGTCTGATAGGGTTCAGAGGCCAGTGCTGCCGCTTACCAGCCCTGTGACCTTGGAGCTTGGAGAGGTTCATTCATTCAGCAGTGCGTGTCTCCTGTGGGCCCGCACTATCTAGGAGCTGGGGAAACACCAGTCAAGAAAACAAACAAAAATCCCCACCTTCCTCTTGTTGCATTCGAGAGGGAAGAGCTAGACCCCTCCCCCTCGCTCCCCAAAAAAGCGCCGCAGGGAAAAATTAAGTAGAGAGAGTAGGTAAGGCTAAGTGCAGGAGGAAAGTATGTTTGCACTTTTAAATAGATTGTTTCAGCAAGACCTCATGGAGAAGGCACTGGAAGAAAACCTAAATAAGGGGGAAAGGAGCCCCGAAGCTACCTGGGGGAAAGCGGCCAGATAGTGAGAAAGGGAGCGCTGGCCCCGGGTGGCGCCTGGGGTGTGCCTCCGGAGCGGCCCTGAGCCCGGAGCGGCTTTCCGTGGGGACGGACGCACCAGAAGTGCGGTTTTCTGCGGTTTTCTATGATGAGTTACGAATAAACACAATTCCCGGAGCTGCAGCGCGCTAATGCACGGTGTTTGGAAGTGCACGAACAGATGTTTGGCACAATCATTTGGGCTTTTATGAGAACAAGTTGTTTCTGAAATCCTCCCTGTAGCCATTTCGGTCGCTTTCTCTTGCCAGGTGATCTCTGGGCCCCGTCAGAGTCCTGAAAGTTTCTTCTCCTCAGTTCAGCTAAAAAGACCGAGCAACACACACACACACAATACACACACACACACACACAACTTGATTCTCCAAAATAAAAAAGAAAGATGTTTAAAATAGCTATAGAGCTATAGTTCAGAGACATAAATTATGGGTGTTATAGATTGAATTGTGTCCTTTCAAAATGTATATGTTGGCCGAAACCGGTTTGGCTCAGTGGATAGAGCATCAGTCTGTGGACCGAAAGGTCCCAGGTTTGATTCCGGTCAAGGGCATGTCCCTTGGTTGTGGGCACATCCCCAGTGGGGGGTGTGCAAGAGGCAACTGGTCGATGTTTCTCTCTCATCGATGTTTCTAACTCTCTATCCCTCTCTCTTCCTCTCTGTAAAAAAATCAATAAAATATATTTTTAAAAATTTGGCTCTCAGCATCATGCTGAGTGAAATAAGCCAGTCAATGAAAGAGAAACACTACATGACCTCACTCATTTATGGATATTAAAGAACATTATAAACGAATGAACAGAAAGATAGATATAGTGACAGTAAAACAACAGGCAGACTGTCAAATGACAGGGGGGGGAGGGGGGGAGATCTGGGGGAGATAAGAGATCAACCGAAGGACTGGTATGCTTGCATATAAGAACAACCAATGGACACAGAACTCTGGGGAGGGAGGGCATCTATGGGAGGTGGGGGCAATGATAAGCTATGTACACAGATAATACCTTAATAAATTAAAATAAAATAAAATAAAATAAAAATTTGGCTCTCAAAAGAAATTCCAGTCATTATACTGTTGATATTTGGCTCTGTGGACTAATGAGTTTGCCGACCACTGCAATAGGAAGGGATCGAGACCCTAGGAGAGCACACACTGGCAACAACTGTGTGAGGATACAGGGAGAAGGCAGCCATCTAAAGCCAAGAAATCCATTCTGGCAGCATTTTGATCTTGGACTTTGAGGTTCCAGAACTGTGAGGAAGAACACTTTGTATTTGTTGTTTAAGCCGCCTAGTCTGCCACAGCCTGAGCGATAGCTCGGTAGGCTTTGCAGACGCTGCCTGGATTCAGGTCCTGGGTCCCAGGTTTATTAGCTCTGTTAACCTGGGCTTTGCCGCTCTGTGCCTCCGTTCCTCATCTGTAAAATGGGGATAATTGCAGCATCTACGTGGTGGCGTACTATGACAGTTAGAGGAGTTAATATATACATAGAAAGGGTTGGGAGTATGCCTAACAAATAGCGGCTCTTCATCCACTCACGTATTTGACTGGTGTTTATTTTGCACCATTTCCTGCCCGGTCCCGTTCCAGGCCCTGCAGTGACTGTGAACACAGCTAAGCTCCTGTCCTCATGGGGCTGCTGTTTGCTGGTGGTGAGGGCAGATGCATAGTCACCTCTGTGCATACTGCCAGGCAGCGGCAAATAGAGCGACGAAAAGCATGACAGGCACGGGGAAGGGAAAGATGATGGCGTGGTGGGGAGAAATGCTATTTTAGGTACAGTGGTCGCGATCAGGAAGTCTTTTTTAAAAATGTATTTTTATTAATTTTTTACAGAGAGGGATAGAGAGTTAGATAGAAACATCGATGAGAGAGAAACATCGATCAGCTGCCTCCTGCACACCCCCCACTGGGGATGTGCCAGTAACCAAGGTACATGCCCTTGACTGGAATCGAACCTGGGACCTTTCAGTCTGCAGGCAGACGCTCTATCCACTGGGCCAAACCGGTTTCGGCGTGATCAGGAAGTCTTATCTATGGAGACAAAATTCGAACAGAGACTTGAAGAACGTGAGAGAGCCGGGCAGGCAGTTGTCTGAAGGAAGAGGGTGCCGGCCCCAGAGAAGAGCAGGTGCCCTCGCTGGGGCGTGCCGGGAATGCTGGGAGCACGGCCCAGCTGCCAGCCCAGACCGGTGAGGGGTGAGGTTTGAGAGGTGAGCTGGGCAGCTCGGTGCAGGACTTGTAGGCCGTACTGAGGGCTTGGCTTTTGCTCTGAGTAGCGCGGACAGCTCTTTAAGGAGCTTTGTGAGGAGGCGTGATGTGTGATTTATGTTTCAGAAGGATGACGTTGACTGCTGTGTGGAGAAAAGGCTATTGCAGGTAAGGCAGGAAGCAAGAAGGCAAGATAGATAGAGGCTGTTAAAACAGTCCGAGGAACCTTCGGGTAATCGTAGCTCGAAGAGGTCAGGCAATTTCTCTGCTAGATAACGATGATAAACTCTGGCCGGGTTCCTTTTGGTGAGCATCTGTATAATTAATGTACTGTATTTTAACTGAGCAACACAGAAAGTATATGCCCACGGTAGATTATTACTTTGTGGAGCTTTCTCTTACATTGTGTTTCTTTCGTTTAACAGATTAAATTTCTTTTTGCCCACCCTTGGTAGTTTTTGTTGGTTGTGGTGATGGTGGTGAGAGTGGTGTATCGAAATGGCGCTTACCTGTAATTTGGGACACACGGAGCCGGGAAGCATGTTGGAAATAAAAAGGGAGAATAGACAAAGCATTAGTGACCTCTGTTTTGCTCGGTTGTATTTAACCTTTATTCATTCACTTTCCTCGTGTAATTTATCCTGAACTCTGTTTATTCCTTTTTTAGTTTTTCCTGTGTTGCTACTGAAATTATAAGTCAGGATGAGCAGAAATGCAAACAAATCTGCGGAAATCCATAATAATTTGACATCATACTTTGTTTATTTGATTTATAGAAAGTGCTGTCATATTTTCCCGATGAGTCCATTAAGAATTTAATTTATATTCTAGTTCTCATTGGTAATTTCCCCACTTCTCTTCTCCACCCCTCTGTATAACATTCAATCATTAAAAAGTTCAGTAAAACAAAATTCATGGACAGTACTCTCATCTAAGGTATCCCCCCCTCCACCCCATTCTACTTAATGACACTTTTGTTTAGCCAATCAGAATAAATTGGAATACCTTCTATTTGTTTAGGTATCCATTTGTGTTGTTGTTTGTTTAAATTACGTCACATCATTAACATTTCGCTGGAAGCTTGCAGTTATAGTAATCTAGCTCTGTGATTTATCATAATTTAGATTTCTTCCCTGATCTATACAGAAAGAAGAAGAAAAAAAAAACTTGCCTACCTGGCTTCATGACTACTAGTGTTTATATTTCTTTTATTTTTCTCATCGCATCCCTCAGTGGCTCCTCTGTGAAGGGTCTGAACATCCTTCCTGTGACTCGGGCGTATTTCTTCCTCCATTTCTCTTGGGTCCGCTGCTGCTTATGTCCACAGCAAATAGCTTGGCCCCACTTTTTTTAATTTTGCAACAGAATCTTACCAATAACTCAGAGCTCTTATTCTTGCCTCCACACCCTATTTTTCGATTGCTTTTTCATTCAAACTGATCCCCAGTTATCTTTCAAAGTCATGGTTCTGATCTTGTCATTCCTCTGCTCAAAAACCACCTTCTCGGTCTCCACTGAGTACAAATCAAAGTTCTTTACCTTCGGCCCTTACTTACTGTCGCCTCTCTGCTTGGAACCTCTCACTATTGGTGAAAGCAAAAAGGAGGCAACATAGGAAGGTTATGGGTCTTGTGGTTACCTATAGATTTGAACCCTTGTTCTGATGCTTTAGTGCTATGTAAGCTTGTGTAAATTAGTTAACCTTTTGAGCCTCGGGTTTTTGTTTTTTTTTAATTTAAAAAAATAGGAATCAACTCTGGCCTGAATAAGTTATATACAAGTAAATGAGATAGATGTTAAAACATACACATATAAGTGAGTCAGCGTAATAAATATTAGTCACCTTCTATATATTCTGCCCCTGTCCGGTAGAGGCAGAAGAAGCCCAGAGTCAGAGACCTGCTTCTTTCCATCTCTGACGCTGACTAGCTGTGTATCTTGCAGAGGACATTCAGCTGTGGGCCTCAATTCTCTCACTTAAGAAGTAACTGCCTAGGTGTTCATCAATAGCTGAGGTGGAAAAATAGCCAACCCCAGTCTCACATGGCTTGTAAACATGTCTTGCATGGCCAATACGTTTACATTTTTTAATATTTTAGGAAGCATTTCAAAATTCACACACACAAATCTGGATTTACAGCTTCTCTTGGAAAAAAAATTAAAAATCTGACTACTTTGTTGTATAGCTCCCTTTCCTGGGTGCATCCTCCTCCCCTACCTAACTTCACAAACTGAAACAATCTTCCTGGCCCCCAAAAGACTATGGCTCTTGGTTTGTGGGGCCAGTCAGTTTCCTTATACCTCTTGAAAATGAATTCGGGAGTTTGCTTCGCATTTTCAAAGCAGAATAACAATGAAAAGTTATGGATCGCCAAAACCGGTTTGGCTCAGTGGATAGAGCATTGGCCTGCGGACTGAGAGGTCCTGGGTTCGATTCCGGTCAAGGGCATGTACCTTGGTTGCGGGTACATCCCCAGTGGGGGGTGTGTAGGAGGCGGCTGATCGATGTTTCTCTCTCATCGATGTTTCTAACTCTCTATCCCTCTCTCTTCCTCTCTGTGAAAAATCAATAAAATATATATTTTAAAAAAAGAAAGAAAAGTTATGGATCATTGATGAAAAGATATCTAGGTTTGCTTGCGGTGCTCAAATCCTTTGGAAACATAATGATTTAAAGTTTTCCATCTCCATTCCTTAATAATCCCTAATGTTAAAGCCATAATCATGTTGAGGGCCTGGATCTACTGGTGTCTTGGGATGAAAAGCCTATGGCAAGTTGTTACTGGGTCAACCACGTTGATAAAGGATGAACTTCTTACATGGACCAAATAATAAAGGCATGCCATTTTATACAGATTTGCCAAAAATCTGCACTTAACATTCTCCATTCATTCTCCACTGATTGATGGTGGAAGGGACTGGACAAATGCCATTTAGACACATGCTCAGGAAGGTCTGAGTGATGTGGGAAGATACCTACCTGTCTGCCAGTCTTATCTGGGAACAAATAAGTGGCCACAGTGGGCATCGCCACTGCAAATATGTAAAATCTAAATATACCAGAGGCCTGGTGCATGGATTCGTGCACAGGTGGGGTCCCTTGACCTGGCCTGTGGATATCCCTCGAGGGGTTCCGGATTGTGAGAGGGCATGGGCCAGGCCAAGGGACCCCACTGGTGCATGATCGGAGCTAGGGAGGGGCCACGGGAGGGCTCCTGGGAGTAGTCAGCCCATCTAGTCCAGTCCCAATTGGCTGGACCCCAGCAGCAAGCTAACCTACTGGTCAGAGCGTCTACCCCTTGGTGGTCAGTGCATGTCATAGTTACCTGCTGAATGGTCACTTAGGCTTTTATATATACCGTATTTGCCGGCGTATAAGACGATTTTTTGGCCCTGAAAAATACGTATTTGCCGGCGTATAAGACGACTGGGCGTATAAGAAGACCCCCTAACATTTCCACTAAAAATACAGAGTTCATTATATACTCGCCGTATAAGACTACCCCCCACTTGGAGGCATATTTTTCAGGGCCAAAAAATCGTCTTATACGCCGGCAAATACAATATATATATAGATAAACTTCTAGACAAAGAAGCCTCTCTCCCCTCTTCTCTGGCTCTTGGCTTCAGGGGCTCCAGGCCCCTGTGATTCCTGTTGTAGGGACATGCTCCCCTGAACCTACATGGCACTTGGGACTTTACATGGACTAATGGACTTTAATTTGCTTGCATACTAAGCCACATCTGGCTGCAAAACAAAATGAAAACTCTGGCCACTGGCCTTCCTTCTGGCTCTGCTGGAACTGCAACTGTACCTTTCCCAGACTGGCCTGAGGGGCAGGGGACTTTGGAACCTGAGAAATGTAACCTCACACAAATAAAACCTTTTTCACATTCCATCCTCCCATGCAAATCTTAGAAAACTCATTTTCCGGAGTTATTGCAAGAACTTTGCTCCCAGGAGCAACAGAGGAATTCAATCCTCCAGTAACAGGAGGAGACTTAATTTGGGCGGTGAACACACAATACAATATAAAGTTGATATATTATAGAATTGTACACCTGAAACCTGTAAAAAAAATTATATATATATATATATATATATATATATATATATATATATATTGATTTCAGAGAGGAAGGGAGAGGAAGAGAGACAGAAATATCAATGATGAGAAAGAATCATGGCTGCCTCCTGCACGCCCCCCACAGGGGATCGAGCCCACAACCTGGGCATATGCCCTGACCAGGAATCAAACTGGTGACCTTTTGGTTCCTGGGTCCACGCTCAACTAATGAGGTACACCAGGCTGGGCTGAAACCTATATCATTTTAATAACCAATGTCACCCAATCAATTCAATTAAAAATGAGTAAATAAAAGGAAATGATAGTTTAAAAAGATATTGTACAAGGAAAATTGGTAAGTCTTGGTGAATGATATTTATGTAGAGTTCATAGAAATGGAGAAATCAGAGATAATTCCAAGATTTTCACTCTGGGAAGGTCTTAAAGAATAATGATGAATAATACTATTAGCAAAATTAGGAAAATCAGTAGAGGAGCTGTTTGGGGAAATAATGCATTCTGTTTTAGATATACTGAATTTGAGATAACCCAAATAGAACATCTATGCTCACAAATGGACATGAAACTTGACATGCAGCTATAGGTGATTCATAGGCCTCTAGCTTTTACACCTCAGGACCAGAGGTTGAAAGCATTATTGGTCACAGAGCTCTTTAAATTTATGTTGATACCTAATAACACCTCTGCTCATTCTGCATTTTCTTCTTGTAACTTTTTGTTCTTTATTATGGTATATTTATATATTTCTAAACATTTATTTAACTCAATCAAGTGCTGAAATAGGTCCTCTGAGGTGAATCAGCACCAATTGTCAACTACTGAAGCTTAATTCTACCCTCTTATTTATTTAAATAAAATGTCAAAACTTAAAGTTTAGGCTAACATTTTATGTTTATTCTCTGTATAGCAGCCATCAAAGAATAAAATTGATTTGGTTTTTATGAATTATGTACATTAGTAATATTAAGCAAGTAAAAAATAATATCTGCTGGAGATTGATTTATTAAATTTAAATTAACTTTTTGGATAATGTTTATTTCATTTATTAAATACTTCTAATTTTAAATTGAGTTTTGAAGTTGTTCAATTTCTAGAAATCTATTACTTGGTTTTGTTATCTTCTGAAAATAGAAACTTTTGATCATATTAAATCCTATATTATAAAAGCCTAATATGCTAAGTGTCAGGTCGTCCATTCATCTGTTCAACCAATCAAAGCATACTATGCTAACGATATGCTAAGGTCGCTCAACCGCTCGTTTGACACGCACTGACCACCAGGGGGCAGATGCTCTGACCAGTAGTAGGTTAGCTTGCTGGTGCGATCAGGCCCATCGGGACTAAGCGAGACGAGCTGGACATGCCCTGGAGCCCTCCTGTGGCCCCTCCCCAGCCCTAATAGTTTACCAGTGGGGTTGCTTGGCCTGGCCTGTGCCCTCTCGCAATCTGGGACCCCTTGGGGGATATCGGAGAGCTGGTTTCAGCCCAATCCCACAGGCCAGGCAAAGGGACCCCTAGTTTTATAGATAAATCAAGTCTTAGAGCAAATAAATAGATGAACACAAATTGTAACAAATTAGCTTTATTCAGGTTTAGTTATTATGTTGTACACTAGAGGCTCAGTACACAAAATTTGTGCATGGGGGTGGGTAGTTGTCCCTCAGCCTGGCCTGCACCTTTTCCAATCCGGGACCCCTTGGGGGATGTCCAACTGCTGGTTTGGGACCAATCTGACCACAGCCACAGGTGCCGGGACTGTGGACAGCTTTGCCCGGGCCAGCCACAGGTGCCGGGGATCTTGGGCCGCTTTGCCCGGGCCTGGCTTTGTCAGGAAGGACATCTGCAAGGTCACCCAAAAGATATCTGGTCTAATTAACATGTTACCCTTTTATTAGTATAGGTAGTGGGCACCTCTGATTTGTTTCTTTTTTTAAGTTGATTTTTAGAGAGACAGAGACATCAAATTGTTCCACTTATTTATACATTCATTGGTTGATTCTTTTTAAAAAATATATATTTTATTGATATTTTATAGAGAGGAAGGGAGAGAGATAGAGAGCTAGAAACGTCGATGAGAGAGAAACATCGATCAGCTGCCTCTTGCACACCCCCTACCAGGGATGTGCCCGCAACCAATGTACATGCGCTTGGCCGGAATCGAATCCGGGACCTTTCATTCCGCAGACCAACGCTCTACCACTGAGCCAAACCGGTTTTGGCCATTGGTTGATTCTTGTATGTTCCCTAAATGGGGATCAAACATTGGTATATCAGGATGATGGCTTAACCCAGTTGTCAGCAAACTACATTAGTCAACAGAGCCAAATATCAACAGTACAACTATTGAAATTTCTTTTGAGAGCCAATTTTTTTAAAATTTAAACTATATAGGTAGGTGCATTGTTATTAACTAAATTAGGGTACTCTTAAGCTGGTCTTTGCTAAAAACTCAAGGGTCCAAAGAAGCGCATGTGGCTCAAGAGCCGCCGTTTGCCTACCACTGCAAAAACCATCTGAGCTAACCAACCAGGGCTCAATTGTTTATTTTAATCAAGTTTATTTTTCATTTACCAAATCAACTTATAAATTCCTGGGAGTTTTGTATGGTTTTATATTTTTATTCAAGTTAAACTATAGAAAGGATCTGTTAGAATTAAAATACTGTGGTTAGATTTTCCTATTTTTATATTTTATTTTTGTGAGTAACAGTTAAATGTGAGTAATTCTTTTGAAGTCCTTACATGTGATGTATACATCCAATCTCATGTTAATATTGGCACAATAAGAACATGCATGTCAATTCTTTGTTAGTAATATCTTATTCTTTCTAAGAGGTTTTCATGTGGAAATAACACATTTTTTCATTTTGCATGCAACCATAAATTACACTCAAGTAGCATTGGCAAAGTTTCTTAACACATAATTGAATGATATAAATTGATTTATTTTAAAAAGCAACAGTATATATTCTGTTTTCTTTCTTACATAAATGATAGAATTATAGGTATATTAAGGCACTCATATAATTTAATACATCCCATCTATATTTTTATAGCTTAACAAGTCAGACTTTAACTTTGCATTGAAATCTCCTAGGCAAGTATAAAGGATTAAAGCCTGAAGTCAACAGAAGCCAAAGCCTTAAATTACATTTCTAAATTTGCATTGAATATAACTAAGTTTCCATCCTAGAAAACATGTCTAATTCAAGTCAGCCAACACTTATTGAGCATTGTTCTATCGTAGTTTTATCGGTAAGGAGAAATATCACTTACGGAGCTATTGCCAGGGCACTGGTGAGAGTTAATGGAGTTTGAAGCACAGCATGGTTGTTTGTTGGGGGTTGTCGCCACATGAAGGACGTCTTACATTAGGATTGATGGGAGGCTGGGTGTGTCCATTGAAGACACAAGATGCTTTATGGTGACGTAAAGATTTTCAGCTTCAGCACTGGGTGAGGGATGACATTGTTAACTAGATAGTAAACAAGAGAAAGAAAAGGTTCGGGAAACAGAACTTTTGTTCAGTTTTGAACTTTTTGAATTGCAGGTATCTGTAGGGCATTCATGTAGAAACTAGAGGGCAGGTGCACAAAGTTCATGCACTTGGGTAGGGGCACTCCCTCAGCCTGGCCTGCATCCTCTAGCAGTCCAGGAGTCCTCAGGGGATGTCCTTCTCCCCCTGAGCACTGCCATGGAGGCAGGAGAGGCCTCTGGTGGTCAGTGTGCGTCACAGCAACTGGTCATTCCGCCATTTGGTGTACTTGCATATTAGGCTTTTATTATAGAGGATGAAGTCAGAACATTTTTATGTCCTTGTGAAGACTGCTAAGAGGGTACTACTGATATCTTCTTGAAATTCTGGGCATGGGACTGTCCTAGTCTGTGTTATAATAGCAATAGTAATCTTTACCCTAATCCCTTGTAACACAGTTAAAGCCCAGAATTAATACACAGTTGCATTTTATATTTCATTACATTCTAAATTTTCTAAATCGCTCTTTTCTTCACCTTGCAATTATAAACTTTAGGGCTGAAGTGAGGTTCCATGCTGCTCCCACAGGCTCGGCAGTGCTGGTGAATTCCTCCTAATGGCCTCAGTAATCACTGGCACCACAGAATCTGAGAATTCATTCTGCTCAGGTACCTGGTGATGCTACAGCAGTAAATGTACTAACGAATTGTTTTCATTCATTCATTCATTCACCCATTTATTTCCCTATTAACTGAGTAGCTGCTACATACAAGGTATGTTGCTTTTCAACTGGATGTGAGCAGAATCACTGTCTTATTTCTAGAAATAGATACAACAAAAACTTATCATAAAAACTTTTATTTCCTTTTCAGAGACTTATCAGTTGTTTTAAATGTAGAAATTACTTTTTTAATTTCTTGAAACCTTAAGACCGCTTCTGATAAAGAGGGAGGTGTTGAGGGGAGTAAAGAAAGTGAAAGAATAAGAAGATAAACAAAGTGAGTATGAACTAGCTTAAGATATTACTTGTATTGATCTATGCCAGCGGCAGTTCTTGCTAGACCTGATTCTGACATTCCAATCTGTCTAGCACTTGCCTTCACTGCTCTTTTGCCCGGCATCATTTGTTGTCAGGGGACTTACTGCTACGGCATGCCAATTGAATGTGGGAATTAGAAGCAAGGTCGGACACTGCCCTGGTTCACACCTTGCCACTTCGCGTTTCTGTGAACCTGGGTAAATTGCAGCCTCTCTAAGTCTCAATTTCTTCCTCTTTAAATGGGGGTAGTAGCACTATGTAGCTAACTTATCAGACTATTCCATTTGATGTAAGCTGTTTAGCATGGTGCCTGGCATATAATATATGTGTAATAAGTGTTAGCAATAAAGCAATAATAATGATGAGTTTTTGTGTATCCTAATAATACTTTGACTTTCTTAAAGAGCTAGGTAATATTCAAGTAAAAGAACACACATTTAGTTTTGACATTTTTTATTTATTAAATATAAATAATGTATATTCATTGATTGTTTCTATTTTGTTTTTAATTTTGAAATATTATTCATTTCTTTACCTTAACTTTTTTAAAAATATATTTTCATGATTTCAAAGAGTAAGGGAGAGGTAGAGATAGATGCATCAATGATGAGAGAGAATCATTGATCAGTTGGCTCCTGCACACCCCCCACTGGGGATCAAACCTGCAATCCGGGCATATGCCCTTCACCAGAATCGAACCCAGGACCCTTCATTCTGCAGGCCGATGCTCTATCAACTAAGCTAAACCGGCTAGCGCTTTACCTTAATATTTTTATAATCCAATCTGTATATATAACTTCTCTGTCTTATACATTGATCTCTGCTGTTAAAAAAAAACACACACAATACTTTGAGATTTCCTGATCTCATATTGTAGACAATACCTTCTCCCCTGCCTGTTTGCTCCCCTTGCTTCTTATGCCCTATTAACCTATCTTATAAGAAACTTCTGTGGAATAGTGATTTAGGGTGCATGAAAGCTAAGTAAATATGGAACTGGAGAGCTAAGTGAAATAAGCCAGTCAGTGAAAGATAAATACCACATGATCTCATTTATGGAATATAAAGAACATTATAAACTGTTGAACAAAAATAGATAGAGGCAAAGAAGCATCAAACAGACTGTCAAACTACTGGGGGAAGGTAGGAGAGGGTCAGGGGGGTAAGAGATCAACCGAAGGACTTGTATGCATGCATACATACAAGCACAACCAGCAGATGCAAGACGGGTGGTGAGGGCAAGTGCAGGGGTAGGCGGGGATAGGGAGGTTGGTGGGAAACAATAAAAATGTACAACTATTTGTAGTACCTTAAACAATAAATTAAAAACACACACACACACCCCTAAGTAAATAAAGACGATGCATGTAATAAAGCAAAACATGTATGTCCAGTAGAGGGAGGTGTTGGCAAAATAATCAAGACACATAATAATGCGGATGCATTGGGCACCAAATTTAAAAACAAAGCTTTTCCTGTGTAAAAACATCTAATTAAGAATTAACTAAATATAAATTCAATAGCGCTGTGGATTCTGTTTTGCTAGCTGTCAAACCCAAACTCATAATACAATCACCTGGAGAAGCACTATGAGGAGGATGTACACTGCTACCACTCCTTATAGTTTTGCTCACTATTGTTTCAGAGATGGAAGTAATAACAAAAATATTGACACACACCTCTTTCTCTCTCTCAGTGAAGTTACAGGCTGATTACTTGAAAACAAAGAAAGTACAATATATATATATATATATATATATATATATATATATATATATATATATATATTTCCTAATTCAAAAGGATTTTTTCTGCTAAAATGAAAGATCTGGCTCAAATTTGGTTAAGTACTGTTTGTGTACCAGGATATGTGAGATGTAAATGTCATAGGTCACTTTCACACTCGTAGCTATAAAATGAAAATTTTGTAGGACAGAAATAGCTTGTACTATTGAATTAACAGAAGTTGTATTGAAGAATCATGTTTTTAAAACTATATCTATCTATATATACAGAGTAAAGTTTGTTGCTGTTACCCTGAAAATAAAAATTAAAAAAAAGATATTTTCATTGAGTTCTAGATTTTTCTTAATAAACTAGTGTCACTCTTAGTGACCAAAACTGATGGACTGAATAAAAACACTATTCTTTTATAAAAGTAAACATTATTAAAAAGATAATATCTTTGCAATTTAGATCTCCAAAATTCTGGAATTACTGGGAGGCCTTATAATTAAAAGCAAATTAACAACATTTAATTAAGCTTGAATTGGAATTTTTTCAAGTATTTTGAATAGGATAGTTAAGTTGATTTGAACCTTTACTCTTCCAACAGAAACATCACATTTCTTTCTGTTGGCAACATTGTCCAATAACTGACGACTATAATAGTCCCTCTGCACTTTGAGATTTAATACTCTTATTCTATCACACTCTAAGAAATTGCTGCCCTGGAACTTGGGGATGTAGAGACAGCCCTTAAACCTGAGAGTCTCACTTAATAGTTGACTGAGTTTTCCCCTCTGTATCATGCCTAAATATTTTGATGTGGATTTTATTACCTTTGGCTGCATTAGTAAATTCAGTTTGTAAAATGTCCAAAGAACTTTATATCATATACAAAAATATATGTTAAATAGATCACTATAGTAATTAAACATTTTTTTCTTTATTGATTAAAGTATTCATATGTATCCTTATCAGCCCATAGGGGGCCCTCCCCCCACCCTCCCCTGTACCCACTCATGCCCTCACCCATTGATTGTTGTCTGTGTCCATTGGTTAGGCTTATATGCATGCATACAAGTCCTTTGGTTGATCTCTCCCCCTTACCTCCATCCTCCCCTACCTTCCCTCTGAGATTTGATAGTCTGATTGTTGCTTCTTCTCTGTCTCTGGATCTGTTTTTGTTCATTAGTTTATGTTGTTCATTATATTCCATAAACGAGTGAGATCATGTGATATAGATCTTTCTCTCACTGGCTTATTTTGCTTAGCATAATGCTCTCCAGTTCCATCCATGTGGTTGTAAATGATAAGAATTCCTTTTTTTTTTATTGCAGCACAGTATTCCATTGTGTAGATGTACCACAGTTTTTTAATCTACTCATCTGTAGATGGGCACTTAGGCTGTTTCCAAATCTTAGCTATTGTAAATTGTGCTGCTATGAACATAGGGGTGCATATATCCTTTCTGATTGGTGTTTCTAGTTTCTTGGGATATAGTATTCATAGAAGTGGTATTACTGGATCAAATGGGAGTTCCATTTTTAGTTTTTTGAGGAAACTCCATACTGTTCTCAGTGGCTGCACCAGTCTGCATGCACTATAGTAATTTTACAGTTTAAATTTCCACTTAGTTGATTCAGAATTGGAAGTTTTATATCTCTGCCAATTTTATTTTTATAAATTAAATTGGTAAATGCTACCACCAACAACTTAGTAGATGATAGCTTTAAAACGATACTATCTTACCCTGCTGGCATGACTCAGTGGTTGAGCATTGACCTATGAACCAGGAAGTCACAGTTCGATTCCAGCTTATGGCACATGTCTGGATTGCGGGCTTGATATCCAATCAGGGGTGTGCAGGAGGCAGCTAATCAATGATTCTCTCTCATCATTGATGTTTATATCTCCTTTCCTCTCTGAAATAAATCAAAATATATTTTTAAAAACTCTTTAGAAATACAAGTAACAAAAAATAAAAAGAAACTATCTTAAGAATACAGTTTTTGTTTGGAATTCTGCAAACCATCGATTTTCTGGCTCTTAATTATTGCTAAGGAGCATCATTATTCTTTGTGTATAAGTGAGTTTGTATTATTTTATAAGGAACTATGAAGGAGCAGCTATCATAGGATAGGCTTCATAGGATATAGTATGGTTTTTCTGGTAAGACCAAAGTTATTCCCTGGATTGCACATGCTTTTATGACCAGAAGTTTTAAAATACTTCATTTAACCACTAGATATGTGGCCTTTTTGAGTTATTAAAAATAATTTTCAGTAAATGGACTTCATTGAACTTCTTTATTCAAAGAGTTTCTTTGAACCACTATAGACACATTTGAATGCATTTTTAAACCTTCTGTTAATAAATTAACATATATTAAAAATGACCATGGGAAAGTGGGATTGAGTAAATACAAAGTAAATCTATCAGTGTGTTTATGCATATTCATCAGAATAGGTAATATTATGCTGCAGTAATAAGCCTAAAATCTCAGTGACTAAAAACAACCAAGTTTACTTTTCTCATTCTGCATGTCCATTGTAGGTTGACAGCAGTGAATGTCTTGGTTGTAGTTACGTGGGGACCCAGGCTGAAGCAGGTTCCACCTTGACACACCCTGCAGCTGTTACAGTTCTGGGGAAAAGATGTGCAGTGAATCTTCTAATACTCTTAAAACTCTGTCTATAAGTGACATAGTTCCGCTGGGCCAGGTGTGGCCACACCTGAGTTCAACAAGCTGCGTGATCCTCCTACAGAATGGGCTACTGCCCGTGTTTCCCCGAAAATAAGACATCCTCCGAAAATAAGACCTACTTCATGGAAACATAATACATCCCCTGAAAATAAGACCTAGCGCATCTTTGGGAGCAAAAATTAATATAAGACACTGTCTTATTTTCAGGGAAACAGGGCAGATGTTATAGACAGTACAGCAGTTCACCAGACTTTTAAATGAGGGAGCATTTGGGAAACTGTTGATAGCCTCAGAGAGTCTGGTTTCAACTGAGCATGGGAAGAAAACGAAATGTTTTCACCTGGTCATCATCTCATTAGTTTTAGAACTCATACTGGGTTCAGTGCACTGACACATACCTCTCCCCCACCACATAATTCTATATGCTTTAAATTATGTAGGAACTGTTTTACAGAAATATTTATACCACAGGGGATATTGGCATTGTTCCACATGCAGTGTGGACAGGGAATGACAGTGTTGTGGGGACTAACCTGCTTTAAATTCACATTTGTAGGTCGGCCGGGACCATTCATAAATTTCATGACTATATTATAGTTTAGCAGGATTTAAACTTCTTTTTCTTTTTTTCTTTTTTTTTTCTTATTTGTCTCATTGAAAAAAAAAAAAGGCCAAATTTTAATTTGGAGTTTAATTGTGTACTGTGTTAGGAGAAAACTGAGTGCTTCAATAGCTAACAGTTTAAATAACAAATATAATTGAACCATAGAAGTTATCACAAAATTCACACTAAAATGAAAGTATTGTAATTGGTTGTAAAGATCCATTGTTCTTTTCATTTATTTTTTTTATCTCACACAATTATCTTTTATTTAATCATTGCTAACATTTCCTGGCTTTTTTTTTTTTTTTTAAGGTATTACCGGTTTTCCCAAAATATTTTGTGAAACTTCCCAGAAGCTAGTTAGTGTGGAAGCCTTCGCTCTGGCTGCGAAATATTATTCTATACAAAACTTGGGAATATGTACTCCTTTTGAGCAATTGCTTGTAGCCCTTCGAGGAATTAAAGAAGAGAAAACTGGTAGGTGTGGGGTGTGTGTGTGTGTGTGTGTGTGTGTGTACATGTGAGTATGTATGGTTTTAGGCACTTAGAAGCAGTATATTGTTCATATATATATGTCTTTCCAATATGGTCTTAATTTAGTGTTCGACCTTACTAGTATACCATGAACCCAAATAGGCTTATGCAAGTGGGTCATCTCATGCAACATATTAAACAGAACTTCATCTGGATCTCCACTTTTTTTTCTATATGGTATTTCAGTTATCGCTCTTTTTCTTTATAGTTAATTGTTTTATGTGTCAGGGAACATTTTAATAATGTTCTGTGGATCTTATTGATTTTATTAATTCAAATTTGAATCATAGGAGCTAAACATATAGAGATGTATTATATACTAGTAGACATCACAATAGAGCCTATATTATTTTCATAGTTACAGAAAAGTGATGGTCCTTATTAACTTTTGTTTCTTTGATAGCAGTGTTTTAATTTTGTTGTATTTTTACTCAGGTGAAAATGTGAAGCCAGATGAGTTTATGAATTTGAAAAAATCTCACGAAGTTCAGGCCATGTCAGAGCTGGTCAGCGGTATTGCTGATTACTGTGGTATAAAGCAGGTAAGAGTATTTCCCTGTATTTTCAGGTGTTAATATTATTGTCGCTTTTTTTTGTATCATTCAAGTTTGTTTTTTTTACTATTACTGTCGAGCCTTTAAAATGCCATTAAATGATAGCTGACATGAGATATGTCAGAGCCTTTAAAAATGTGCTCTCATTTCCCAAATACACTCCAATTATAACAAATCTATACTAAAAATAAGATATCACCATGCATGTTTTGCCACAAATTTCACTCTTTCTGGAGTGGATAGAAGTTAAAATTGATTCCCTTTGGCATGTTATAACTCCAACTTGAGGCAGTATTATGATGATGACATTTTGCAGAATTGTTCTCTGGACCTGGCCAAGCTGTGATACGGGGCACCTACCTCATTATAGTAACACAAAGAAACTATATTTTAGGACTTGGATTCTTTTACACTGTCAGAATTACAGTGCATTCCTGTTGTGAGAAATCGCTTTTGTGTAACAGAACTTTGAAAACAGATGTTAAAATAAAATCAAAGATTGCCTGGACCTATAAAAAGAGTCAGTTTATTTTTTCCCCCTGGCTTATAAAAATAGTAAGTTATTTTTCTTATCCCTATGAGAACATCTATGGGGGTAATGGACGATTTTCCCTCCTTCGGTTTTTATTAGGTGTTACAATCTTTTCCATGGATTCTTCCAGACTTGCGGAGAGTCTGAGGATGATTAGAAAATTATCACAGTGTGGGCCAGGTGTGCACAGCCACATGTGACAATGTCGCTCTGTAGGGTAGAGGCTAGAGGCAAGGGGTAAGCAATAGTTTTTAATTTTTTCTCAAGTGTGTCATATCTAAGCAATACCTTTCAGGATTAGTAAGAGGCTCACCGTGGCAGTGATGCTCATCTAGACCATGAGGTGTAAGTACACAGTAAAACTTAACAAACTCTTTCCATACAAATCACATGGATGAATGTTAGGAACATAAAATTGAATGTGGGAAAATAAGCAATGTACAGAAGACCATCCTATTGAAAAGCTCTAAAGAAAATCAATGGTATATTCCTAAGGTAAAACAATTATAAGAAAAAAGCAATGGAATCATAATAATTTGAGAATAGTTGATTACCTCTGCTAGGGGAAGTAGGGAAATGGGTTATGGATGGAAAACCGTCCACAATGAATGCAGTAGAAATATTCATGTTCTAGTTTTTAGGATGGCTGGTAGGTTCATGGGTACAGCCAGTGCTGTTGGACACTTAACCCAAATACTCTTGGGCCTTACCATTTCATGGTGTGCCAGCCTACTTTCTACCTGGCAATGTCTGCATTTCTTTCCCTGTGGGTTTTCTCTGGCTGCTGAGACAAGGCGCTACTTGCATACACGTTCTGGGAATTAATCCCTCTCCGTGGCAAGCCTTGGACCACTGACTGGTACAAGTTAATATGCAAATACATCAACTCCCTGACATTTCAGGTGGGTGCTTCTGAGGTATGCCTTCTACACTAGCTCTCAGAATTTTCAGTGCAATTAAACCCAAGTTTCCCTAAAAGTGTCTTGATTAATAATGCACCTTTTATTGGGCTGCCTTCCTTTCTCTTTTTCTCTTCTCTACGTTCCTATCCGTCTTTCACCTCCCAAATAAATCACTCATACTTAAAAATCTCTGGTGTAGAATCTGCTCTTTTGTAACACAAAAACTAAGATAAAGGGTATTTATTGTGCTTCATAATTTCACATTTTGACTGTATTCTTTTATTTATGTAAATTATTGCATAATAATAACTAAATTTAATAAAACAGATTTATTTTATTTCTAAATAGCAGAGAAAAATTTTGAAATAGCTTAATATATCATGTTAGATCTGCTTTAAGGGATTTTTTTCAAGGCAAAGAAAATTATTTCTAGTGAATGAAATCTCCTAAACTAGCCGAAACCGGTTTGGCTCAGTGGATAGAGCGTCAACTTGCGGACTGAAAGTTCCCAGGTTCGATTCCGGTCAAGGGCATGTACCTTGGTTGTGGGCACATCCCCAGTAGGGGGTGTGTAAGAGGCAGCTGATCAATGATTCTCTCTCATTGATGTTTCTAACTCTCTATCCCTCTCTCTTCCTTTCTGTAGAAATTCAATAAAATATATATTTTTTTAAAAAAAGAAATCTCCTAAACTAAAGACTTTTACAAGGTCTGTATCTTAAATCATTTAATAGTAATATTTGATTCTCACAGTAGGTTAGTTTAAAATGTTTTATATATGTACTACTTTACTTTTAAAATGCAGATTTCATGATGGTCGATGGAAATCCGGGATCAGAAACACTTGCCTTTACTAGTGGCCCCGGAACGCTCTCATTAACTGTGGTGGAGATTTGGGGAGAGGCAGGTTTTACAGAAAATATCAAGCACATAGTTTGGACACGTTAAGCTTGAGAAGCTTATTAGACACTCAAGTAGAAATGTTAGGTAAACTGATGGATATGTGATTATGAAGTTCACCAGAGAATTCCATATTGGTGTAATAAATTTATTGAAAATTTGAAAGGCTTTAGCTTAGAATGGTAATAAGATCTTCAAGTTAGTCAACAAAATATAACTCCTATCTGAAGTATAGTGACCACTGTGTGTAACAATGTTTTTGTGAGAAAGTGTCCTAAACAGAATTAGGAGACTAGGAAGGTCAGTTACACCAGCCATTGGACTAGAGACCCCTCTGTCCTCTGACCTGTGAGATGATCCAGGATGGAAAATACTATTATGAGTAAAGAGTAGGAAATCAGGATGGTGGAAATTTTGCAATTGAGACCAGATAGTTTGAAGGCAAAATGTTTTATGGCTAATACAATATGGTATGTCATTATTTAATCTATTAAATTTTTCCTATGCAATGTTTTGAAGTTTTCAGTGTATAGGGATCTTTCACAACCTTTGTTACCTTTATTACTACCCTGTTTCCCCTAAAATAAGACAGTGTCTTATATTAATTTTTGCTCCCAAAGATGCACTAGGTCTTATTTTCAGGGGATGTCTTATTTTTCCATGAAGAATACGGTACACATTTATTGTTAAATGAAAATAAAGGAAATTTATTACCTGTATACGGTACGGTAGTACGGTAGTTGTCAACACAAACCAGACAAACTGTGAATTCTACAGTATCAAGAATTTACTCATTTATTCAGTGACAATCATGTCATTATCTTCTGGAACATCATCATAACAATCCAATTCCTGAATTTCCTGGTGAATTACTTGTGACTCCATTTCTTTCAGAATCAGTTGACCAAATCTCTCAAGTTTAGCAATAGCACTGTCTTTAAATGAGTACTTCTTGTCAAGGTAGTCTGCTCGCAGTGCATTTGCAATGCAACTGTCAGCGGTTTTCTCCCATGAATTCTTCACCCAAGTCACAACTTCTTGCAATTTAGGTTTCACAAAGTTTCCACGTTGATTTCTCTCCATTCACATAGCAATGACATCAGGACTCTGTCCGTCCATGTAAGGTCACTGGTTGCTAGACGTCAGTCGGGGCAGCCCTAGCGACCAGTTTATGATAAATTACTTTTCATTCTGAGACAGATCCTGGGGGCCTTATTTTGGGGGGGATGCCTTATATTTCACTCAGAAGGAAACCTGTAAGTAGGTCTTATTTTTAGAGGATGTCTTATTTTCTGGGAATCTCGGTAAGTATTCTAGTAATATACTAATTATTTTATAATTTGCTACTGTATTGTATATATTCTATTGTTTCATTATTAATTTCTAATGATCCTGTATTCTGACGCATTGCTAAATTCACTTGTTATGTTAGCAGTTTTTGGTATATTAATTAGGATTTTCTGAGACACAGCCATATTATTTATGAAGAAAGAGAGTTTTATTTCTAGTATTTATGACTTTTTCATATTTTTCTTGACATTACATTGTTTAGATCTTCTTTTAAAAATTAAATAAAAATGATGATTGTGGTTGATTTTTAATAAGAATCAAAATAAAAATAAAAACATAAGAGACTGTATAAAGTATACAACCATTTTTTAACTTTAATTCATTCTATTTTTCTTTAGGTAATTGACCTGGGTTCTGGAAAAGGCTATCTAAGTTCCTATTTGTCCATGAAGTATGGCTTAAAAGTTTATGGGATTGATTCCTCAAATACCAATACTCATGGAGCTCAGGAGAGAAACAGGAAGCTGAAGAAACACTGGAAAGTCTATCATACCCCGTCAAACTTAGATGTCAGTGAACTGCCATTAAAAATGGCAAAAGAAAAGAAAACGCAAAATCAAGTTAAAAATAAAGCAGATATTCAGGGAGTGTGTAACAACAGTCCTGCAAATCAAGGAATGATGTCTACATCAGATTTTTTGCCAGACTTTTCGAGTTCTGTTATTTCTAACATTAGAAAACGAATTGAAAACTTACATGTTCATTCACATCGAGAAGAAAATTTGTGTCTTGAAAATGCCTTTTCTCTTATAGACCGTTTGTCTATTAATGCCATTGAACCTACTTCTTCCTCCAAAATACCCAAGAGAAAAAGGTTGGAAGCAAATAAAGAGAGAAGAAAAACAACATCCAAGTCAAATGAATCAAATATATATTCACCTTTAACATCTTTTATTACTGCTGATTCAGAACTACATGACATTATTAAAGATCTGGAGGTAATTTCACATTTGAATTCCTTAATTTGATTTATAAAACTGCTCTAGGACATACAATTAAATTTTAATAGTAGCTTACTTAACCTACATATTTTATTTGGTTACATTAATCTAAAGAGCTAAAATTATGGACAGACTTTTATGATTCTCACAGCTATCAAAATCTGATAAGAGTACAAAATATGACAATTACAGTTTTCCAAAATAGAATGCCTTCCCCTCGTTTCAAGTCTCCTAAATTAAACAGAAGTACTAGCAAAAAAGTTAGTAAGCTAAGTTCTCATTATGTCATATAGGGATTATTAAAATTCCAATTCAAGAAAACTTGTGCATTTTAATTTATATTTGAAGAGATACCTACAGCAATATTAGCTATAAACTGGAAGCCCCGTGTGTGAAATTGCGTGGCCCTGTCACGCACACGTGCCTCACTGCACTCACAGACCTGCCGTGCTCGCAGCCCTGCCCACTTGCATGCACCTCGCTGTGCACACGGCCTCCTGGTGACTGGTCTTTGGTCGTTACAATGATACAACCACTGGGCTTTTATTATATAGATATAAAACCCTAATATGCAAATAGACCGAATGGCGGTATCACTGAACAACCAGTTTCTATGACATGCACTGACCACCAGGGGTCACGCGTGGAACATGGCAGGTGTCGACAGCAGGCGGCAGAGCACAGAACTTGGTGGGCATTGGCTGCAGCGGGATGGTGGAGCAGGTGCATGGGGCACCAGACCAAACCGGTCGCTGTCATCGGTGCGAGCCTCTGGTGATTACTGAAAATTCTTTGCTCCCTCCTGCCTGCCGTGGTCCTGCTGGGTGCTGGCACCTCCTGCCGGCACCAGCCATGCTGGCATCCGCTGCTGGCACTGGAGCTGCTGCTTGTAGCCATTGCTGGTGCCCGGTGCCAGCCCTGATTGCTCAGCACTGTCAATGGGTGCAAGAAGCAGTTTCCCACCCACTGCTCGCATCCACTGCTGGTGCCAGCCCCACTTGCACCCATAGCTGGTGCTGGCTTCAATTTGCTCTGTGCCATCAGTGGGTGCGAGTGGGGCCAGTTCCATCAGCATGTGGGAGCAGCAGCAGTGGCCGGAGTGGAGCTGCCAGCAGAGAGGGGACTGGGACCTCCTGTGGCATGGAGGATGAACTGAGACCCACCCCTGGGCCCACCACAGCCTCATGGCCCACAGCTCCTTTCAAGATGCACAAATTCGTACACTGGACCCCTAGTATTTAATGTTAGCTTTCATAACCAAATATGCAATTTTTTGAGCAAATGTCAGCTTCTGAGTATTCTTAAAGAATTTCAACTTTTTCTGAACTATAAGTTTATCAAATATAATTTAAAGAGAATATTTCTTAAACAAAGGCACCATTGCATGTTAAGACAATATTTTAGAGGATCTTCTAGAAATCATTCAGCCTAACTCATTGTGTTTTTTTTAAAACAAAACAAAACAAAAACAACACAAACAATGTAGCCTTTGAAGTTGTAATATTCTACTTATTAAATTTTTCAGTTTTTTAAAATTAATTTTATTGATGTGACATTGGTTAATAAGATTCTATAGGCTTCCAGGGTACAAGTCTATGACACATTATCTGTGTATTGTGTTACATGTCCACCACCCAAGTCAAATCCTCTTTTGTCGCCATATATTTGACTCCCTTATACTTTACTAACCTCCCACCTCCCTTCCCTCTGGTAACTACCACACTGTTTTCTATGTCTCTGAGTTTTTGTTTGTTTTCTCTGTTTATTCATTTGTTGCTTTCAGTTTTACATCCCACATGTGAGTAAAATCATGAGTGACTTTTTCTGACTTATTTTGCTTACGCCGATATTCTCAAGATCCACCCATGTCACAAATGGCAGCATTTCATCTGAGTAGTATTCCATTGTTTATACATACCACATCTTTAGCCAATCATCTTTCAAAGGACACTTCAGTTGTTTTCTATGTCTTGGGCACTGTGGATAATACTGCAGTTAACATATATCTTATGCATATATCTTTATGAATAAATGTTTTCAAGTCTTTTGGGTAGATACCCAAAAGAGGGGGTACCGCTACACGATCATATGATAACTCTATTTTTTTTTAATTTTTGAGGGACCCTCTGTGCCGTTTTCCATAGTGGCTGTACCAGTGTGCCTTTCCGTCAGCAGTGAACGAGGGCTCCTTTTTCTCCACAACTTCTCTGACACCTGTTACTTGTTTTATTGATAAGAACAATTCTAACAGGTGTCAGTGGCATCTCATTGTAATTTTGATTTGCATTTGTTTGCCTGCTTAAGATATGTGTTTGTTCAGGTCCCCCGCCCATGTTTAACTGTATGGACAGGTTTTCATTTCTCTTGGAAAATTAGCCCAGAGTTGGATTTATAGGTCATATTGTTAGCAAGTGTATGTTTTAACTTTATGGTAAGCTGCCAGTGTTTTCCAATGTGCTTGTACCATTATTATCCTCATTTTACAGATGAGGAAATTAAGGCACTGAAGAATTAAAAGAAAATTGGTATATTGATCAAGGTTATGTGAGTGCATGTAGTTGTATTGATTCAGTGTGTGTATACATTAAAATTAGGCTTTGAAACAGTTCATAGGAGAATATTTACATAAAACTGATGTTATAAAATGTAGAACAAAAGTTGTTACATTGAATTTTAAATTGTTATATTTGAAGCAAGGAATGAACTTAAGTAAACCTTTTTGTTAATTTGGCACCTTTTGTTTGTTTTTTTTTATAAGTTTTAATGGGCAATTTGTGAAGAAGTGAATTTATAAAAAATATTAGTAAGGTATGTGTCTCAAATCACAAGTTTTTCATAGTCGTGCAGCTACATTTGATTAGCCCAATCTTTAGTTTGGCTAGTTGTGAAACAGAAAGAAAATTCAAATGGGTAATTAACTAAAAACAGTAGGAAAATCAACTCAAAAGTATTTAGTTGTGAGAAATGATCACAGTCATTTTGTCCATAAAGGGAATGATTGTCTCTCTCTATATAAAGAGGTAATATGCAAATTAGCCAGGGTGCTGTAAGAGTAACTACCTGCTCAGGAGGAGGCTGCTTGTGCAGATGGGCGGGAGGGGACTATGTGCCACCCCCAGCACCAGCAGCCTTGGCGCGGCTGGGCTGGGGGCAGACCTGGAGCGGAGACACAACACACGGGGGCCCCTGCCCCTGCTGGGAGACAGCTCACCAGCAGTCCCACCTCTGCATGTGAGCTGCAGAGGAAACACCTTTTTCTGATGGCTCCTTTGCTAAGCTCCATCCATGTACGCCACTCTCAGTGCTCTTGGTAACTTGGGTAGCAAGAATCCAAGAAGGTAATCTAAGGTTTTTCCAGCTCACTCCTGGAGGAAAAAATGAAGGTCAGCTGCTGGAGGGGCTAAGAAATGTCATAACCTGCCCTAACCAGTTTGGCTCAGTGGATAGATTCTCGGCCTGCAGACTGCAGGGTCCAGGTTAGATTCTGATCAAGGGCATGTACCTAGGTTGCAGGATCCTCCCAGGTCAAGGCTCATGCAGGAGGCAACCAATCAAAGTGTCCTTCTCACATTGATGTTTCTCTCTGTCTTTCCATCTCTCATCCACACTCTCTAAAAATCAATAGAAAAATATCCTCAGGTGAGGATAAAAAAAAGAAAGAAAGAAATGCCATATCCTATGAAAGACACATTTTTAAAATGCCTAAAGAAAGTTGTCATTTTTTCGTGTTGATGAAAATGCTTTTGGTGGCTGCAGCGGCCAGCAGTGGTAGCAGCAGCGAGGTGATGGGGGTGGCGCCTTCCCCTAATCAGCTGGTCACCTCCCGCAGAGAGAGGCCAGACTGTGGCTTAAGCCCCTAGGGGGAGCAGGCAAGCCGTCAGTAGGACTTCCCGTGAAGGCTACCAGACTGTGAGAGCGGGAAGGCTGGGCTGATGGAACCCCTCTCCAGGGCACAAATTCCATGCACCAGGCCTCTAGTTGGTTATAAAAATAAATAAAAACACAGTATTTTCTAGTTAGAATTTGGTCATTTTTAAGAGCTCCATATATTCTAATGAACATTTAAAATCTTCACCTGAAATGTATTTTTAGGCCTCCTTTTAATTGCCAAAATTTGTTTTTCTTCTCATTTTTAAAGGATTGCTTGATGGTAGGTCTACATACTTGTGGTGATCTTGCTTCAAATACTCTACGAATATTTACTTCCAAACCTGAAATCAAGGGAGTTTGCAGTGTGGGTTGTTGCTACCACCTCCTATCTGAAGAATTTGAAAACCCTCATCAAGGTAAAATATTCTCCATATCTCATAATTTCATTTATTTCAGCATAATTAGTGCTTTCTAGCTCTCCATCATTTTTTGACATTGTTGTCATTTTGAATTAGCATTTAAAGTAATATCTGATATTCTTGCAATTTTAATATTCACTTGAAATTTGATGTACTATCACCTTATGCTTTTTGTTACACTTCCTTTGCTCATTAAGTGGTCTTAGTGCATGCTGAAAACTGCAAATATTTGAAAATTTTATGTGGTATATATTTTACAGAACTTCTGTTTAAAACTACTTATAAGATGTACATTTACTAAAATAATAAAGCTAAGTTATTTTGTCGTGAATATAGAGTTGCAAGGTTTTCTTTTATTTTCAAAACCTTTTCAGTTTTGTGAGAAATATTGACATTTCTCAAAAATCTTTCCTTACTGTATTTTTAAGAATTAACATTTTATTATTTTAAAAGCTGCAAAACTGTGCAATGGCATTAAAATAATGGTATTCAAACTTTGCTCCCTGGACTGAGATACTGACTGAAGAGCAAAGTACATAGCATGACTTAAAGCACCACATATACCTTCATCCCGAGCAGTTCTTTTTATATGTTACTAGAGACGCGGTGCACAAAATTTGTGCATGGCGGGGGGCGGGGGGGAGGGAGTGGTCCCTCAGCCCAGCCTGCACCTTCTTCAATCTGGGACCCCTTTGAGGGATGTCCGACTGCCCATTTAAACAGGCGGTTGGACATTCTTCTTACAATTCAGGATGGCTGGCTCCCAGTCACTTGACTGCCTCTCCTCATTGCCCCTAACCACTAATGTCTGCCAGCCTGATCACCCCCTAACCACTCCCCTGCCAGCCTGATTAATACTTAACTGCTCCCCAGCCAGCCTAATTGCCCCTAACTGCCCTCCCTTGCCAGTCTGATCAGCCCTAACTGTCCTCTACAGGCCTGGTTGCCCCCAACTGTCCTCCCCTGCTTGCCCAGTCACCCCTAACTGCCTTTCCCTGTTGGCCTGGTCACTCCCAACTGCCCTCCCTGCAGGCCTGGTCACTACCAACTGCCCTCCCCTGCTGGCCTGGGTAGCCCTTTCCCCCCCCCCCCACTATCCTCCCCTGCTGGCCTGGTCTCCCCCAACTGCCCTTCTCTGCTGGCCTGGTGACTCCTAACTGTCCTACCTGCTGGCCTGGTCACCCCCAACTGCCCTCCTTGCTTGCCTGATTGTCTGTAATTGCCCTCCCCTTCTTGTCTGACCCCACCAACTGCCCTCCCCTGCAGACCTGCCCCCCCCAACTCCCCTTCCCTGTAGTCTGCCCCTCCCCCCCTTCTGCCCACCCCTGCTAACCTGTTCTCCCCCTAACTGCCCTCCCCTGGAGGCCTGGGTCCCCCCCAACTGCCCTACCTTGCTGGCTTGCTCTCCCCCAACAGGCCTCCTCTGCCGGCCTGGTCACCCACAATTGCCCACAACTGCCCTCCCTTGCCACCCACCTTGTGGCGGCTATCTTGTGTCCAAATGGAGGCAGCCATATTAAACCACATGGGGGTGGCCATCTTGTGTGTTTGGAATGGTGGTCAATTTGCATATTACTCTTTTATTATATAGGCTATCTCTTAATAAGATATGCTTTCAAAACTGCTGGTTCAGGTCAGATTGTAAATTTATTAATATTAATATAGCAGTTTTCTTTTCTATTAGTTTAATGAAGTCTTTATCAACATCCAGTGTTCCTTGCTAAGAATTCTTAAGCCAGGAAGCTGTGTGCATATGGATAATATTGTTTGTTCTTTTCTCAGTTTTAAAATCCAAATGAATAGGAAATTTTTACTTTTTACTTAATTGTATATAAGAGGCAAAAAATATCATTATATAATTCTACTGAAATTTGGGTGAGACAGAGGTCATCCATAGATCTGGGAAAGGTTTTTATAAAAAAGAGTTAATCGAATTTGATTTATTTATGCCAGAGATTTTTTAAGTATCTTTTATGAAAGGTGTGTAGAAGAAAATTTTTGAATATATACAGATACATTGATTGAGAAAAAAATCGACAAAGAGTTAACAATAGTTTAATATAGATGGAGAACATATGTTTTTCTTGCCATTTTTCTAATTTTATTCAGAGTACAAAATCTTCAAGATAAAAATTTGGAGAAAATAGTGAACCTAAAAAAAGAAAAAATATAATTATAATAAAATATTTACCCAAATATCTATACTATATTACAGTATTTTTGTGCATCTTTTCTAAAAGAAAGGAAAAAAAACACTCTTTAATACAATCAGAATTTTATAGCCTTTAAAATATTAAGTGTATAGTGTTTTCTTAGACCATCAATACCATAAGATTCTATGTAAGGGAGGTATGGTTCTTAGTTCAAAAATGTCCTCTTCTGTAGGTGCAATTAAATGGGTTTTTTAAATTTTATTTTTGTTTTTGCAAATATTAACAGATTTACCCTTTTCCCCTCATTGACCCTCTCTACTTCCCACTCCCCCTCCCCAGGTCTTCATCGCACCATTGTCTGTGTCCATGGGTTCTGCATGTATGCATATGAATTCTCTGGTTAATCTCTTTGCACCCTCTGCCTTCTCTCTGAAACACATCATTCTGTTCCATACTTCAATGTTTCTGGTTCTGTTTTTTTCATCAATTTATTTTGTTCATTAGATTCCACATGTAAGTGGATCATGTGATATTTGTCTTTGTCTGTCGGGTTTATTTCACTTAGCATAATCTCCAAGTCACACCATGCTGTTTCAAAGGTCAAGAGATCCTTCTTTTTTATAGCTGCATAATATTCCAGTGTGTACAAGTACCACAGTTGTTGTTGTTGTTGTTGTTGTTGTTGTTTTAATCTATTCATCTACCATTGGGCATATGGCCTGTTTCTAGGTCTTAGCTATGATCAATAACTTTGCTAGGAGTTTCTTTAATCATAGTCCCTATTTGAAGTGGGTGTAGACAGTTGGTGTGTCTTTCAGTTCAGAGGTATTGTCCTTTAGTATATTAACTTCAGCTGCCTGCTTCCTTCTTTCCTCTTTATCATCATGCTCCCAAAATGCCTTCCCCTTCCAAAGGACTCCTCTCTTCTTACGACTATCTTCCCTGATCCTGTTGGACCCTTGTAGCCATTGCCCTGCATCACCAGGCCACAGACCTACTTTCAGTATTTCCCACCATGGGGCAACACTCTCTTTTGAACAAGTGATTAGGAACAGGGAAGAAAATCAGTGTTGCTACACTGACCACCAGGAGGCAGACACTGACTGGTAGGTTACCTTGCTGCTGGGGTCCGGCCCATCGGGACTGGGCAAGATGGGCCAGACATGCTCTGGAGCCTCCTGCAGTCCCTCCCCTTCTGGCCAGCCCTGACCAGGCCCTGATTGGGACTGGGCTAGACGGGCCGGACATGCCCTTTAGCCCTCCTGCGGTCCCTCTTGGGCCCCAATCATGTACCAGTGGGGTCCCTCTGCCTACCCTGTGCCCTCCCACAATCTGGGACCCCTCGGGGAATATCAGAGAGCTGCAGGCCAGGCCGAGGGACCCCACTGATACACGAATCCATGCACCAAGCAAGCCTCTAGTGTTATAACAAATACTAATACAAGAATAAACTGAATTTTATGTACTCACAACTGTAAACCTATTTTTACCCACCCCTCTATACTATATAGTAATACCCTGTTTCCCCCACAATAAGACAGTGTCTTATATTAATTTTTGCTCCCAAAGATGCGCTAGGTCTTATTTTCAGGGGATGTATTATGTTTCCATGAAGTAGGTCTTATTTTCAGAGGATGTTTTATTTTCGGGGAAACATGGTAGTATTCCTTACTAAAATAGAAATCTACCACTATACAGTTTGATCATTATATTTTAGCTAACTTACAAGGCCAGATGTTTGCATGCATATTTCCTGTCATATATCCAGCGCTAGGTGCCATGGAGTTATATCTCTGAGTGATCAAGTATGTCATGTGTCTCTCCCTTCACATCTTACACACCTACCCCTCACCCTCACTTTGTTTGCACAGCTGTTTTCGAGTTTGAATTGGGGCAGTGTTGCCCTTTGGGATGTAAATTTGAGTTATTAATAGTCCAACATAGCATACTAGAAAAGTCTGGTATGTATACTACAACGTTTTATGATGATATGTACTATGTAAACAGTATGCGTTTAACATGAATATGTTTACCCAATACACTGTGGTAGACCAGAGAGGTGGTCTTTCATGAATGTCAATTTTCAAAAGTACCTCAAAGCTCTCTGAGCCACTATGAATACCAAAGTTAGACCATATGTTTTAAAAACTGCCTTTAAATATTTATATATTATACGCCAGTAGTTCCTAGGAGAACAAGAAATACCAGAAACAGTTTTATTGCAGTGCTTTATAGAATATATATATTTGTCTAAGCTTGACATGTTTCATTGTTTTGCCTTCATATTGATTATTATCATAATTAATTCTTCAATACTTACATTATTTCTTCCCCTAGAAGTTGGAGAGAGAATTTCTTTTGGTGGTTTTTCCCAGAAAGGTAGAAACACGCCATAGCAAACACTACTGGTTACCTGTCCAGATCCATGTATCCCTTCCTCCTCACTAACTGGCTGCTCAGGCGTAGGTTATTGGGAAGATCGAGCCCTTCTGTAGCCTCACAAGCAGGTGGATCTGAATCTAAATCATTACTGTAATTCCATGTGTATAGTAATGGATAGGAGACACAGTTCTCCACAGTGAGGCATGAGGAGTATGTCTTCTAGGAGGTTCCCTGGAACTTTTTGTCTTGTTTTTAAAACTGAACAGAAGGCAAGAACATCACTTTCCTTCTCTGCCTCTGGACTTGGTCATCCATATGTGTTTGTTCAGCCTACTACGCATTCTGTCAGAAATTGGTATCAGTGCTCTGAGGGATGAAAATAATTTCACTTTTCCTGGAAGTTTCCCTGATCGTTTCAGAGGCTTAGGAGTGCAGGCAAATAAGAGCTCAGACCCCAAATAGTCACACGAGCTGATATCACTGAGCTTCTTTCCTTGGCCTTAATAGGAGTTCCTTCTAGGAGCAAACGTTGTCATGAAATAGATTTGTGCTTTGTCTTTCCTCACCTCTTCCCAGCCCAACGCCAGGAAGCCTTCTAGTATTATTAGTGCCCTCCAGAAACTGCAGAACATGAGAGTCAAATATAAATGGTGTAACCTCTGAAAGCTGTTTGTTCCCAGTGTTAATGTGCTATAGGGTATGAATGTGATTCTCCCAAAGATCCCCCCATTTACTTTTTTGTTTTTAAAACCAGGGAAGGGCTGCAGATCATCTTTTAATGGCACCTTTCAATCTGGTCCTGCTGTTTTTGTATCAAACACATTTGTTAAGGGCATATGATATCTATTCTACTGTAGATTGTATATCAGTTTATGTTTCCCGGAGGAATTTACTGGGGGAGGCTAGATATGTATACAGTCGCTGTCTTTGAGGATTAACGGTCGGTTTCATCATTGTAAATGTAGAGGCACTTCACCTGGAAATGTGCCTTGAGGCTGAATAAAAATATGTTGAGCGCTAGAGGACCGGTGCACAAAATCTGTGCGAGGGCCTTGGCCCCGGCCCCCGCCTGCTGCCGCCATGGCCAGGGGCCTCTGCCGCCTCTGCCTCGGCCCCCGCCCGCTGTGGCTTTGTCCAGAAGAAAGGACGTCTGGTCTAATTAGCATATTATGCCTTTATTATTACATTATTTGAAAATTTAAAATACTGTTTAAAAATAAGCTTGTTTTAATTTTAAGGTCTTTCAGTATGTAGTATTAAAAAGTCATAAGACGGTACTAGCTAGTTAATATCATCATTAAATCATGTCTTATATCATCCAGAAAGGTGTGACTCATTTCTTAATCAAGTTAGTGGGAGTGAATTAACCCCATTGCAATAATTCAGTTGCTGTCTTTTCAGTAAAGATTTGACAGTACTTTCTATATCACATAATATGGATTTTATTAAATCTTTCTGTTTGTTATGTGTGTTTAATGCTGGAAGTTTAGAGGGTGTAGAGGAATAAAGCATGATTTCTCTTTTCAAAAGAGCATGTATTTCACTTCCATCTTTAGTGGTGGGAGATGTGACTTTTTTTCCTGAGGAACCCTCCTATTAGAGTTCAGTTAGATCTCAGCTAAATTAGAACATGCATTTTTTAAGCATTGCTGAATCCACACAAAAAAAGTGGGGGAGGATTCTTTGTGGATCAAGAAAAATCACACGAGTTAAAAGGAGAGAAGAAAGAAGAGGAGTTGAAACTAGAGCAGGGAACTGTGAGCCATAAAGGTTGCAGACAAGTGTCCTGAGGCAAACGCTTATCACACTGGAATCTAGACACTAATATTGGGCTTCTGCATGGTGGAGAGCTGAGCCTGCAAAGTCTATACTAAGCTATGACCTTGAATGAGATAAGGCAGTCTTCATTCAGCTCCCAGTAGAAGCAAATTCAAATCCTTGTGAGGGAATACTCCCAAATTCAGGCCCTTGGAATTTCTACAGATTAAAATCTACCAAGTATAAGTTCAAAACTAAATATGAAAAGTGTGGCAAAAGCAGGTTTACAGTTGTTGTAAAGGGACATAATACAATAATTAATAAATAATATAAGAATAAACTCTGTTTGACATACTCACAATTATAAACCTATTTTTGCCCCACCTTGTATATATTATATATAATGTATATATGTATCCTATTTTTTATCCCTCTTCCCCATTCAACTAAAAATACTGATGATTGTAAAATTTTCTTTCCTGAAAGCACTGACCTATTGGAAAGATTCATAATACTTATCAAAACAATATATAGGAGAATGCAGAAGCCCACAAAGATGATGGAAACACTAAAGCTACAAAGGGTATCCGTGTATCATGGAAAACTTGGGGTTTGTTTTTATAGCCCTACAAAGGGTACGGTACAAATGATAAAGCTATTCTTGCACATGCAGAGGGGGTCTCATAGAACTCATAGGACACTCTCTCATAAGTTGAGATCACAAAGGTGAGCACTAAAGTTAGGGCAACAGTAGTAGGAATAGATAAAATTAGAAAAATTTAAGAAACATTTAAGGTTGTTTGAAGAAATAGGAGATAAAGGAGAAGGAATTGTCAAGGATTATCAGTTTTTTGTTTTGGACCACTGGATAGGTGATGGTGCAACTTGCAAGATGGGAAACACTAAGGAAGGACCAAATTTTGGGCTAAAGTTTTAAAAACGATTGATAATTTTTATATATGAACCATCATATTTTTGGAGAGTTTTCTAAGTACAGACATTTCTAAATACATGGAAATAAACTATTGTAGCATAGCCAAATATAATTTATTTTTCTCTTGTTTTCCAGAAAAATCTTTAGAGTAGTAGCTGACACTGGTCCATATGATTTAAGAGTGTGAAGGCCAAGGTCTCTGCAGTGTTTTAAGCCTTTCACTTGTGATTACATAATAGTTGCTACTGCTTCAGCCACTGCAGTCACAATGGAAAGAAATATGAAGATAGAAGAGCTTCTCCCATCTGAGACAGTATCCTTTAAAGAGCACAGTGAAGCTTCTAATGAAATCAAGTTCTATGGTTGACAAAAGAGAAAGTGAATATTGGTAGGCAATTAGTAGTCTCTACGTGTGTGTGTGTGTGTGTGTGTGTGTGTGTGTGTGTGTGTGTGTGTCTAGTATTAATGCATGAATAGAGGGCACTGGAAGGAGGCAAGAATGGATTTGAGAATTTTTGAGCAGAACAGTATCATGACCAAAACCTGGGTATTGTCAGGACCTGTGATTCTAAACTATAAGATTCACTGGGACCCTAGCAGTGGAACAGTAGAGAATGGAAAATGAACCAGAAATCATGGGACCAAGGCTAGGGGAACTAACCTAATAGAAGTATTTGCCCCAGCTGTTTACAGTGGTAATCAAAAGGTAAACTCCTTTTGATTAGATATGAGTTGGCATCTATTATCAGAGTCTTAATGGAAAATTTGAGCACATACAGAAAGAGTTTCTGATCAGGTGCAAAGCTATCCATGTTGGTTAATAAATGTTAATCTTTTAATGAGCACTTGCTATGAATGAAGCACTATTCCAAATACTTTACTTTTATTAACTCCTTTATCACAACATCCCTATCAAGTAGAACTTTTTTTTTATTTTGTCCATGTGCACAGGAGAAAACTGAATCACAGAGAGGTCAAGTAACCTGCCTCAGGTCACAGTTATTAAGTGAAGAAGTTAGCATTTAGACCAGTCAAGTCTGGCTTTAGAGTCACACTCTTAATCTTTAGCCTCCTATGGACATTCTGTTAAATTTTAAAATATCAGATTTGCAACCCAGTGTTAGCATTTTGAAATGGGTTCCAGTTTTACCAGAGGACTAGAATCTAAACCAAAACCTGGGACACAAGCAAAGGAGACTCTGTGATAAAATGAAGTGAGTGGGGGAAGTTTTACTTTGGAGACTTCACAAAGTCTAGTTCTTCCTAGATATAAAGTGGAGACCAAACATGACACAGAAGACTATTCTAACCATCACTTGTTTTTAAGAATAGTGCTTCTTAAACATGGAAAAGCTTGGTTAGTTTGAGTGCAGGAACTGGAGAGGGCCATAGACTTTGGCAGAGAGTCAGACAGTTTTGGAATTGGTAAATAACTCCTCACTAACACCGGATTAAGACAATTTTCTAAACACTGCCCCTCTCTTGAGTTTGTTCCCTATAACTTTGTTCACAGTTAGTAAAGTGACCTGGAACTATTTTTTTTTTTTCTGGAATATTTAAGGATGAGGTTTCTCTGAGTGTCCTAGCACATGGAAGTACTCATCTTTTGTCTTTGGGGCAGTACTATCTTTAAAGGCCGCTATTTGTATTAAAATTCAATAAATATATGTATTCATTATAAGATAAATGTGGTAAATGTGGCATCTCCACCATTCTGCTCTTTTTTATGTAGATGTCAGGTCTTTTGTTTACTAGGATTAAGATTTTTATTGAACTGGCATGATTTTAATAGCTATATCCTGCTTTTTATTTCTCCTTTTATAACGTGTACCATATAATTACCTTATTTTTTAAATTCATTTTCTCTTTGTGTAGGCCATATGGGCCTCAAGGCAAAGGAGAATGTGAAAATTTTAGGATAAATTCTGTCTATAATGTAGGAGACATTTGACTTCTGAAAAGGCACGTCTTGGAAAGAAAGTAGTGGTTAACCATTCCTAGCAGATAAACCAGAATCTGAGTTTTAATACTTTTAACTATAAATAATAGCAAGTTCATCTAATAGCGGCATAAGCAATAAAGCTATTAATTTCCTCATATAACCAAAAGTCAGAAGGTGGTTCACTGACTTGGTGACACTGGCACACTGGTTTCACATGGGGACTTCTCTCTAAGGTCTGCAAAGAGACTGCTGCAGTTATCGACATCATGTCTTCCTGAGAAGTGGGAAGGTTCCTCCTCAATCATTCTCTTCTTTTGTCAAGGAGAGAAAAAAAAAAAAAAAGCCTGTCCAGAAATTTCTTAGCAGAATTGTTTCATCTCTCATTGTCTAGACATGATTCACAATATCACTTCTAGCTGCAAGGGAGTCTGGAAAAGTAACTGACTTTTTCATCCTCTGTGGTGAGGAAAGCAAAGTAGACAGGTATTAAGAATGACTGTCTGGCCCTAGCCAGTTTGGCTCAGTGGATATAGCGTCAGCCTGCAGACTGAAGGATCCCAAGTTTGATTCTGGCCAAAGGCACATGTCTGGGTTGCAGGCTTGATCCCCAGTAGGGGGCATGCAGGAGGCACCCAATCAATGATTCTCTTTCATCATTGGTGTTTCTGTCTATCCCTCTCTCTTCCTCTCTGAAATTACTGTCTGGCCCTGTTTGATTTGGCTCAGTGGATAGAGTGTCAGCCTATGGACTGAAGGGTCCCAAGTTTGATTCCAGTCAATGGCACATGTCCAGGTTGTGGGCCCCATCCCAGTGTGAGGCATGATGCAGGAGGCAGCTGATCAGTGATTCTCTCTCATCATTGGTGTTTCCATCTCTCCCTCTCCCTTTCTGAAATCAATAAAAAATGTATATATTTTTAAAAAAGAATGACTGTCTGACTGTCGAATAGCTTAATAACATCTTCAAAATATCCACTCTTTTTCTCTTTTTACTGCCCAACCACCTCTTCCTTTCTTTCTCCTCTCTTCTGACTTCTTCCTATTTTATGTCCTGATTTTGAGGGTTGAGAAGAGTTAACATAAAAATGTTCTCAAAAAAGGAGAAGTGCATGATTTCTTCACTTTTTTTTTTTTTCTCGCTTTGGTATCTATCACACTATTTAATCAAGGCTGGTTTAATATTTATCTTTCACAATAGACTCTCAGCAACATTAGAACAAAAAACTTACCTGTGAATTTTTTCTTTGAATGCCCAATATTTACCATAATATGTGATATATAACAAATGCTCAATAAAGAAATAACATGAAAGTATAGCTTATGAAAAAACTGACTCAGCACTGGTTAAAACAAAAGGAGAAATAAGGCACTTGAGAAGACATCTTGAGATGAGATTATTACGTAGACAGAGGAATTTGGGAATGTTGGGGGTACTGGGCTGGCTTTGCTCTTCTTAGCAAAGAGAAGAAGCAGAAGGTTAGAGAAGAATGTTTACATTCCAGAGACTACTGGAGCAAAATGATGAGAACACACTATCCTGGTGAGACAGAGGCCTTACTTAACTTTAAATCTACACACACTCACATTTCTTTGTGATCATAAATTATAATTCCTCTTTGGTGTTCCTTAAGAAGAAACAAAAAGCTTCCAAATATTCACCTGTTAACTATGAAGTTTTTATTTCTCTCCCAAACAGATAATGTTTAACCACAACACATATAATTGCCAGAAGATTACAAACTCTTTGACTGAAATTTTACTTCTGTCTCTGTAGTGCTGCAGCCTTGGATAGATTAGTTAATCTTTGTGGCTCACCTGTAAGTTTGTGGGGGGAAAAAGGGGTTGATTAGATGATATTGGAGGTCTCTGATGACTAATCATATGATCCTGTCACTTGAATGGAATTTTATGAAACATGCCTTTTATTTCAACTGAATCTCACCTCTATCATGATGTTTAGTTTCAGTTTTAATCTTTTTTTTAAATTATATTGGGTTTGCATGAACAAATACTCTGCTTTCTTGCTATGAGTCCGCACTTGAATGATAATGTGAAGTTTTTGAAAATCATTCTTTTAAATCTGTGCCAGTGTAATAATGGGCATGAATTTTGTTTTCCCCCCAAGTTTTGTAAGTTTACTTTTTAAGAAGTAAAATTATGTAATAATGATTCATAGTAAATGCCTGTTTAAGTTTTCATTTACTTAACTATTAACAGTTTATTAGTTTGTTCAGTAATTCAGCCAGAGGCTATCGGGAGCTATCTCAGCTCCACTAAGGTATTGGTCTTGTAATCTTAGAGCAGATAAGTAGACTCTACTGTTAGCCTTGCAGGTTTAACTATTTTGTTACATATCACATTACTTCTCACCATTCAACTGGCTTATGTCTCAGAAAAATTCTTGCCAATTAATATGGGATGAACACAAAGACTTTTAGATGTACTTGGCAGTCTTTGCACAATTACCTCACACAGACAGCTGTATCTGATCTTCAGTTAGTTGTATGTTTTCCAGAGTGTTGGCACTGATTTTACTTATATCGTAGGGCATCTTTTGCTTCTTAGACATAGTTAGATATAGTTTTAATATAATTTCCCATTTCTTTTGCTCCTCATTTTTGTGTGACTAATATAATGGTTCTTGAAGCTCATTCAGCATTAAAATAGTTATCTGTGTTTATGATAAATAAAAGAAGTCAAGAATGTAATTAAATCTAAAATAGAAAATTAATATATCCACTTAAAAGAAGTAGTAAAGAAAAATAGGTTATGCTTCAAAGATAAAATCAAAGCTGATAGAAATTCTTACCGGAAAGTTGACTATCAAATGAATATAAAACAGACTTTCAAAAACAATAAATTAACTTATTTTTTAAAGTATAGTTGGTATGTATAATTATAATTACTTTTGTAGTAATTATATTAGTTTTTGGTGTATAATACTTGAATTGACATTTATGTTCCTGAAATGCAGTCACCACACTAAGTATAGTAATAATCTGTCACCATGCTAACTTATCACAATATTATTGACTATACTACCCTTCACCATTTCACCCCCTTCCCCTCCCTTCTGGCAACCGTTGTTTGATTTCTGTTTATACAAGTCTGGTTTTGTTTTGTTCATTTGTTTTGCTGCTTTAGATTCCATATGCAAGTGAAACCATACCGAGTTTGTCTTTCTCTGACTTATTTAATTTAACATAATAACTTCAAGGTCCATCCATCTTGTCACAAATGGCAAGATTTCATTATTTTCTTATTGCTGAGGAATATTTCATTGTATATGTATACTGTATCTTCTTTATCCATTCCTCTTTTGATGGACACCTAAGTTGCTTCCATATGTTGGCAATTGTAAATAATGTTGGCAATGAACATAGGGTGTATGAATGTTTTCAAATTAGTGCTTTCATTTTTTTCAGATAATACTCAGAAGTGTAATTGCTGATCATATATTATTTTAGTTTTTTGAGGAATTTCTATAGTGTTCTCCATAGTGCCTGCATAAGTTTGCAGTCCCACCAACAGTGCCTAAGGATTCCCTTTTCTCCCCGTCCTCACCAACATGCTATTTGTTGACTTTTGAAAATAGCCATTCTTAGGGGTATGAGGTGGAATTTCTGTGTGGTTTTAATTTGCATTTCCCTGGTGCTTAGTGGTGTTGAGCATCTTTTCATATGTCTGTTGGCCGTCTATGTGTCTTCTTTAGGATAAATGTCTCTTCATGTCCTCTGGCCATTTTTTGAAAACAGATTAAAAAGAACTAACTTACATTTTACTAGTTTTGTAAACAAATTTGGATTTGTATACTTTGGAGCAAATTACCTTGAAAAATATTTTGTTATAAATATGTATTCTCACATTTCTCACCCTTTCTCCCCCCGGTGGTAAACAAATTTTAAGCAAGGTGTCCAATATTTTTCCATCATCAGTCTGGCACAGTGAATAAATTTTTTGTGGGAAACATCATGACTTATAATATTAATGCCAACACTGTCTTATTGACTTAATATTTCAAATGTTCCATTTTAAGACGAGTTTTGATAAAAGATTATGCGAAGTCTATAAGAGCAAGCAGAGAAAGCTTATCTCGAAGTGTAAGAAGTGCCATTGGGAAGTTGCTATCACAGTGTTTGTCAGGCCAACAATGTTTTTTGTTTAGCACCAGACTTTGCCATTATTATAACCATGCATGAAAATACCAAGACAGTAGTATCTAGACTGATTGCATTAAGAAACAGTGTTTTATGCCCACCTGGCATGGCTCAGTGGTTGAGCGTCGACATATGAACCAGGAGGTCACCGTTCTATTCCTGGCCAGGGCATATGCCTGGGTTGTGGGCTTGGTCCCCAGTGTGGGGTGTGCAGGAGGCAGCTAGTCAGTGACTCTCATTACTAATGTTTCTATCTCTCTGTCCCTCTTCCTTCCTCTCTGAAATGAATAGAAATATATATTTTAAAGAGAAACAGCATTTTAATATAGACATGACTCTATTAAAGTAATATATACATTTTTAACTGAGTGTTTAAGTTGTTGTTTTTAATGTGTGTGTGTGTGTGTGTGTGTGTGTGTGTGTAAGATTCTTTACATATTCCTTTGAAATTACATAGCTGTACTTTTAACCAAAAGATAAATGAAGTAATGTATTGATTATATAATAGAACTAGAAGCATAAGAAAAATGAGACACTCTCTAGCCCCTTAGGGAGCTTATGATATAGTGAGGAATTTAGAAGGAGTTACATTGAACTTCCATGTATGTCTGAGAATAATATATTCATGCCCCTATGGATCTTAATCAGCTAGGAACATTAATTATTGAAAAAAATGAATGAAAGAAGTAATGAATGATGAGCATCTAAACCAAGTGCTATTAAAACTAGATGGGGGAGTAATTTTTTTATGAAGGAAAACTTTCTAAAATAGGTGACATTTGGTCTTCATTTAGAAAGATGAATGAGATAGGGAAAGATGTCTTGAGAACTTTGTGGAGAAAGGCATAGAGGCAGAAATTATGTTGTATGTTCTGAGTAGGGCAAGTCCTTATGGATATATGGCAGAGAGTAAGATGGGAGTGAAGGTAAAGATATGAAAATATGAAAAATAAATAACAATACATTTTCTTTAAAAATAAAATATAGCTAGAAAGAAAAACAAATTAGGGCCAGATTGTGAGAGCTTTGGGTGGTATGCTGAGACCTTAGAATACTATTCAGTAAGAAATAAAGTATACTTTGTTCCATAAAAATATCTTTTATGTGTTATTAATGCAAAAGAGTTGTATAAATTCATCTACATTTTTTTAGCATGAAGCTAGATCAGAGACGGAGTCTAGTTAGGAAGCAGCTGTGAATGTCAAAGCAAGGATACATTAGATAAGAATCATAGGAGAAGTTAACGATTTACCAGGACTTTTTCAAAGGTAAACCAGCTGACTTGGTGACCAATGGTGGGGAAATGGGTAGAGGGGAGAGGCCATGAGGCTAAAGATACTGGCGAGGTTTTAGTGTGGTTGATTATATAATGACATACTATTGGTGAAAGATCAGATTTGTGGGCTCAGGAAATTAGGTTGGTTTTGCATATATTTAATTTTAGAAATGTTAGGCAAACAGTTTAAAATTCTTATTTAGAAATTCAGAAAGAAGTTGATACTGGAGATATGTAGGGACTAAATTTAAAAGAGTAGATGTTAATTGCCCAAGAAAAGAGTTAAAAGAGTGGAAACAGAAAACTTGCCATAATGTAATATTGAGTGCACTAACGTTTGAAGAGTGGGTAGAAGAAAGGGCCTTTGAAAAGAAGAACCTGTTATCAAACCAATAATGGCTGGAGGAGTGGTCAATTAGGGGAAAAGGAGACATATGTAAAACTTTAGACAATAAAGTGTGTGTGTGTGTGTGTGTGTGTGTGTGTGTGTGTGTGAAGCAAATTTTAACAGAATTTTAATACTATGAAATTTATGGACTGGTCAAATAAAAATGATAGCCAAGATTGATTATTTTTGGTGACTTTAGAGATGGCATTCTAAAGAGTGGAAAGCCAGAACAGATTGTATTAGTTTAGTCATTCTCTATTCATTAAATGAACAGTTTCTTTTATCCTACTAAGTACCAGGTAATGTAAAACTCATGGAAAAATAACTGGATAGTGCAGAATTAGAATTAAATATTAATTTTTTTAGAATAACAGTCATTATACACTTATTATGTACTTAGCACTATTTTAAGCCCTTACCTACATTTTTATTTAATATCAAAACTGCTACAGTAGTTTTCCTCTCTACAGATAGGGAAACTGAGTTATAAAAAGAGTAACTTTCCCCAGATGACACAAAGCTGGGAAGTAGATAGCCAGTTAAAATAATAAAAGCACACATTGATCAAAGCTTCTATGAAGCAGTGCTAACGGATAGGCAAAAAAACCTAACATGGTAATGTGAATGAAGAAAAGCATGGATAGTGGGGAGGCAAAGTTAAAAAATTGTGAAATTGCCATGAGAATATTGGATATAAGTTTTGCTAGTTTGCTATGACAAGTAATTCTTGAGGTTAAGTTACTTGTTTTATAAACATCTCTATATTCATTATCACCTATTTTAGCATGTATCTTTTTTTCTACAATAATAGTTCATTCATTCATTCAAAAATATATATTGAATTTGAGATAGCACCAGTGAACAAAAGAAACAAAAATCCCTGTATATAGGGATCTTACATTATATTTTAATGGAAATTAGGGCAATGGTGTGAGTTGGCAGAGGGGTAGATAGACAATAAATAACTTAAGTAAATTAAATAGGGAAACAGAGATAGCCTCATTAAGTGGTGAGATTTCAACAAAGACTTGAAAAAGGTAAGCAAGTTACAAAGTGCATAGCTGGGGGAAATCATTCCATACAAGAGGACAATCTGGTGTGTTTGAGGAATAGCAAGAAGCCAGAATGGAGGTGAGGGAACAGTAGGAGAGGAGAGGAGGTCAGAGAGAGGTCATAGCTTTGGGTGGAGGGTTGTGTAGAGCTGTGTAAAACATTACAAGTATTTTATTCCAAAAGAAATGGGTATCAGGGGGTTAATCAGATGGTACACATCAATTAGAATAATTTGAATTTTATTTACAAATGGATTATTTACAAAGTCACGGGTGAAGAAGAGGGGAAATAGTGTAGAAATTGGGGGCTTACCATGCCTATGTTCAAAAGGATTAGGGGAGGAAGAAGTAACTGAAACCTTAAAGGAGAATGACTTACGGATTGGCTGACTTTAGAGGTGACCTTCAGTCAGTGGGTGGCTACCTCTCAGGCAACCAAGAGTATGAATATTCTGACCTCAGTTTTTCTGTCTCTAATCTTCTGCCTTGACTCACCATTGGTCAAACATAGTCAACTGCTAGATGGTATAGGAACCAATTAACAAAGTCCATATTTGTCAGCATCGAGCGGGGTACTTCTAATCAAATGTATCTGTCATTTGTTGTGACTTGTTTTCCACCTTTCCTCAAATGTCAAAATTTCACATTTCACAATTCAGTCTGTCATTACCAAAATTGTATATATTCTGTAACTGCTTCTCTAAAATTTTCTTTATTCTCTTTCTAATGAAAACAAACAAACAAACAAAAAAACTAACCTTTTCCTAAGGAAGCACACTTCCCATATACCCCAAGCAGTGGATTTTTCTGCTGTGAGATAATTAGCTTCCTTATTGCTACTTCTACACTGTGTATCATCAAATGCTATTTGAGAATTGATCCCAAAATTAAATGGCTTAAAGCCACATAATTTTTATTATTTCTCACAGTTTCTGTGGGTCAAGAATTTGGGAGCAACTTGGGTGTGGGTTTCTTAGATTCTTTTTCCTGGAAACAATATACCCCTTCCAATGGAATGAATTTTCCAGAAATGCTTTTGCACTTGCAATCTAATATTAAGAAGTAATTTTTTTCAAAGTTTTCTTCAGATTATTACTGAGGTAGGATTGTTCTATCTTTTTCAGGCAAATAGGCATGCTTTTTTCCTAGCAGCATAAGGTGAATTGCAGAGCAGTGATGGAACACTTATTATATCTTTCATTACAAATTCACCATATATTTTTTAAATGGGATTCCCTTCAGATTTATACAATAAGTTGACTTTCATCTCCTCTTTCTCAGTGTCATTTTTTAGGCACTTGGTTGAAATATTACAAGTTAGAAAATTGCTAATTAATTACATTTTGAAGTATAAGATAATCTAGTATTGTGTTTTTTGGTTTTAACTAATCCTTTTAAGACCTACTTTGTTTCTTTGTTTTTTTTTTCCTTTCTTTCATTAGTTCTTCCTTTAATCTCATGGTTTGCTTTCTCAGTTAAGTCTCTGCTCAAATATCACATCCTCAAAGAAGACTTCTGCATAATTAGGTCAGAACTTTCCAACTATGGGTGCTTTGTGAGTGTTCCTGAGACACGGCTTCCTGCATCCTGTGGGTTTTGCATAATAATCATTCTAATCATTCTAATTGTTCCAGTTTGACATACAAATTTTGCCATATTCCAAGAGTGCTGAGCTATAAAAAGTTTGGAAAGCATTACATTAAGATAAAGATTTAGATGTGAAGTGGTTCAGACTCAAAGTAACAGTGACAGGGGGATATTTACCTTTCAATCCAGAAGTAGGTGATTGGAGCTGGTATGGGTGCTCTGTGACAGAAAGTCTTCCAAGACCCCAGAATCCTTTTATTTTGTTGTGCCATCCTGTGCTGCTCTTGTTTACGTGGACCTAGGTGGCTTGCTCTTCCCTTTGGACATACGACCAAGAATTTGCACACATCATTTCTGCTCACATTCAGTTCTGCAAAACTTAGTCTTATCGCTATCCTAATGGCTGCACTTAAGTCTGGGAAATGCAGTCTCTAATCTGAACAGCTAAAAATTGATATGGCTATCTTAATACAAAGAACAAGGAGAAAATGGATGGAGAGGAGGAAGGACCAGCTGTTTCATTGGTTAGTACTTTTCCTAAACACTCTGAATAAATAGCCCAACCCATCTTTGTAAATGCTTTGCCCTTTACAGTAAGACCTAGGTGTTTCTGTCTATTTGTAAGAAGAAAATTAAACTACTTATAGTAGCCTTTTCAGTTAGAAATAATTGTGTCTCAGTTAAATCATAAAGCCTTCTCAAGACACTGTTTCAAGTCATCTTGGACATAGAGGAAGTGGTCCAGGGTCCCTAGGACCTGGATAAGTTTCAAGGGCTCCGGGAATCCTGTGTAGCTGTGAGTGAAATTGTTTATATATCTTATAGGTTAAGAGCATGGCCTCTGAAATCAGACTTCCTGGAATTAAATTCAAGCTGTGCCATGTGCTACATTTGCAGTTTAGGCAAGCAATTCACTTTAACCTTTCTGTGCTCAGTCTCCCTATCTGAAACATGAGAATAAGAGAATACCTACTTCATAGAATTGCTGTGGGGACCAGTTAATACATTTAAAGCACCTATAATAGTGCTAATAATATTAAATGCTATCTAAATAGTAGCATTATTATTTCTATTCCTGGGAGGTCCATATCTTCCATTTGATTATTAGTATGGTCTATTATAAATCTTAAGTTATTACCTGAAAGAAAACATTTTCACAGGCTTATGATCTCTGAAATTTAAAGTTTCTCTATTTTAATCTAAAGTCATCTGAATCTTCATAGCACAAAAGTTTATTTAATGGAATTTACCTCCATATTTTCTTTTAGAGTTTTCTTGCATTCAAGTTTTTGGTGCAGTTTCACTTTTTAACCTAGTAGAATAATTTCACTTATCACAATTTTCTTTGGTCACAGTTTTGATAAAATTTAAGCTCTTATTTTTCAGGCTTTAATTTAAAGTAGAAATTGGTTTGTTTTCCTTTTCAGAAACTTCCTAATAGTTCTACATAAGTTGTTTAAGCATCAGCAAGTTGAATTTGTAACTCTACATCAGTTAGACAAGCAATGAATGTTGATTTTTTTTTATTGTTACTTGAACCATAAATGCAATTGAGCCAGATTGAATCACAGTTGAAAGTATTTCAGCCTCTTAATACGATGAAAAAAGAAAAGCCTTTACAGCTGTTCTTTTTTTGAAAAGTGAACGGTGGCTGAAAAAAATGATGCTTCAACATTGTTAGCGAATTAATATTGTTCTGTAATAAACTGCCAAATGTCATATTTGATAAATCATTTTTCTAGAAAGTCAGGTCAGCAGTAAATGTCCAGTATCTCATTAATCATCTACTATACACTGAACAGGAAAAAATATTTCTATTTTAAGCTGTTTTTGCTAAATCTTATAGAAATAATTTTGGTTGGTTTTAAATTGTTGGCGTTTAAACACCAACAGCTGTTGTTGAGAAAATAACCATTTTCATTACATTAATATGCTTTCAATTAAGAAACTGGAATGAACTGTTAAACATTACCACTTTCATGTTGAACTACTGTTTGACTCTCTCAGTGATTGATTTGCTTTCTCAATAGATTGTTTACTTTAACTGAAAGAGGAAGAATTTTATTGAAATAATCCATATTTCCTCCCATCTGCAGAATGTACCCAAGAAAAATGGGGATTTCCAATGTGCCGCTATTTAAAGGAAGAGAGATGGTCGTGTGGTCGCAATGCCAGAATGTCAGCATGTTTGGTATGATATTTTTTTTTTCTGGACTAAGAACTTTATCCAGATGTTGCAAAATGTGTTATTTTTGGCTAATACCATGCATTAAATGCCAAATTTTGCAGAGCATCATCATTGATTCATTTAAAATTATAGGAAAAAAGACTTTCTCTTCCATAATTATCAGTCTACATGCAATAAAGTGACAATTTATAGTTATACTGTAATTTGCATTATAATACTTAATTTTTAAATATAATTACTCCAGTTGTTATATAAAATGTACCAACTGCCAACTCTTTTTAAAAAGATTTTTTATTGATTTTTAAAGTAGAGGAAGGTGAAAGGGAGAGAGAGAGAGAAACTTCAATGTGAGAGCAACATTGCTTGGCTACCTCCTGCATACACCTGCTGAAGATCGAGCCTGCAACCTGGGCTTGTGCCTTGACTGGGAATTGAACAAATGACCTTTCAGTCCACAAACGACACCCAACCAATTGAGCCACATCAGCCAGGGCAATCAAGTCTTAAACAGAAAATTAGTTCAGTGCTCTATCCCCAGCTCTGTGGTGTGTTTGTGTTTATACAAGATAATTTGGTCTCCTAATTTTTATAGAATAGGAAAAATATTATTAAGCTACCTGGAATATGGAATAACTATTAGTTAAATAAAACCTTTATTGTGCTTGATTTGTCTAATGTCCTTAGACCTAGAATACTTTATCCCATGGTCTTCCTCTGATTTTGGTTTACAAAGGAACAGACACTTGTCAAACAATACATTATTTATTTTTATATATTTTATCGATTTTTTACAGAAATGAAGGGAGAGGGATAGAGAGCTAGAAAAATCGATGATAGAGAAACATAGATCAGCTGCCTCCTGCACACTCTTTACTGGATATGTGCCTGCAACCAAGGTACATGTCCTTGACCGGAATTGAACCTGGGACCCTTGAATCTCCAGGCCAACGCTCTTTCCACTGAGCCAAACCGGTCAGAGCAATACATTACTTTTGTCATCAGAAATTTAAAGTATGGTTGCTAAATAATGAGTTTAATGTTCAACACCAAGATAAATTAATATTATAGGACCATTATATGTATGCTAATTAGGACCATTATATCTATGCTAATAACATTGCAATATAAAAAATGTATACCATGTTCTAAATCATGTATCATGGAATTATTTTGGAAATCTACTTATGCTCAAATAATAATTTATTTTTATAGGTCCTCTTAAAAGTCCTTTTTTGCAACCTTATCTTGTTATCTATTTATATCCGCAAATGATACATGTTCAAGGTCTTGTTAGAATGGCAGTTCATACTTAGAATTACTTGGTTCCAAGAATGCTGGCAGGCAGGATTCCACCTCATGCCATCATGTAAGAAATGAAAATAGTATTTCAATATAGGGAGTCTGACTATTCTAACAGAAAAGACCTAAAGATATTGGCATCAGGGATTTCTCAATGAAACAGGACAGACCTCACCTTTATTCTGAGGCTCACAATTAATAGTCCTCCCTCATAAGAACAGTGATGCCTCTCAGTTTTGTGGTATCTCCGTTTGAATTGTCAATAGACAGCTAAAAATATAAAAAAGTCTAACATGAAAGAATCAAGATTCAATAAACAAATAGAAGGGGGGGAAAAGGGCAACTTGGAGGTAATGGACACTATCCAAAAGAAAATAGTTATTAATGTCCCAAAGAAATATAAAAGAATATATCCACAAAACAGGAATGTACACTATAAGCATAAACATTCAAAGAATTAAAAAGAAGAACTTTTGAAAAGTAAATTCCAAAATATAGAATTTGTAGGCCATGGGAGGCCTGTCTCTAAACTTAATTCTAGTTCAGCCATGGGCAAACTATGGCCTGTGGGCTGGATCTGGCCCGTTCCGCTGTTCTATCTGGCCCGCGGAGCTGAAAGAGCAGAGCATTCTTTTGCTTTCCCCTCCGCTCCTTCACCAGCAGCCCAAGATGAGAGTGCCAGCATGGTCAGGTTGCTTTTGTTCCGGCCCTCCATTCCAGTTTAATAATCCCATTGTGGCCCTCAAGTCAAAAAGTTTGCCCACCCCTGTCTAGTTCCTGCCCATCTTGACTTTTTTTTTTTTTTTTGATGCTATAGTCATCTTGGAAAGCATAAGGACCATTTCTTGTGATACATCTTGTTTTATTGCCTTTTGCTCTACAACTGATTGGTTCCACAAATATTTAAAGCTTAAGGAGCTTTTATATGTTGTTGTTTCTTTTATACCTTTCTGGTGATGCCTTCAGATACATTGTTAAGGGCACTAACCAGAAATAAAATTTTAATTAGATTAGTGCAATCTTGTAAACATACTTTAAGTCTAACAAAAATGCAAAATATTTTTAGTATGAAGTGAATACTTGCTATATATCTTCATTATCATTATTTATTTGCCTAGGGAAATACTAATGTTTGTTGGAAATTTATTACCTATGTGATTATCTTTTGTTATATAATCAAAGTTTAAATTTGTATTTCTGAGATAAACTCATCAGCCACACATACCGAAACTAGTATTGTGTGTTATGTGATATTTTTTATTGACATCAAATAACTTATTATTAAAAACTATTTTGTTTCTTTATTCAGTTCAGCTTTTTCGCAAAAGCCATAACAAAAATCTAATCTGAATTTGGTACAAGTACTATAAATGAAAACTCATTGTTTTCTTTAATAATAAACCTGTTTTGGGGCCTATTTCTCTTTAGTAGGAAAATTATATAATTATCTCCTGTATTCATAAAACTCTGGCACTAGATATTCAGTGAAGGTATCCTTAAAGTCAATGGGAAAATTGCATATTTTCTAAAATAATTTCTGTAAAACAAATGTTCATACAATGAACTCCTCTTCTCAATGAATCTTTATGATATGAAGTATGAGAAGTAAATTTGAGTTCACAGAGCAAATTTTATGTCCCTGCCTAACTGCTAACCAGCTATATTACTTTACCTCATCAATGACCTTATGCATCTACAAAAGTTGTACTTAACAAGATATTTTGTAAATTATCCTTCAGTTTTATGAGTATACTAGAGGCCCGTTGCAGGAAGATTCCTGTAAGAACAGGGCTTCTGGCCGGCTTCCCTCCTGCTACCATTACCTCTCTTCCCTCCCCCCACCCTGTGCTTTCCCTGTTGCCTCTGCCCCCCATCCCCCACCCCACACTTTCCCTCCCGCAGCTGTCGCGCCCCCCCCCCCACCCCGTGCTTTCCCTCCCACTGCCACCACTGACCAGCATTTTCTCTCCCGCCATCTCTGCCCCCTACCCCATGCTTTCCCTCCCGCAGCTGTCAGCCCCCACCCTGTGATTTCCCTCCTGTGACCACTGCCCTGTGATTTCCCTTCCACTGCTGCCGCTGCCCACCCACACTTTTCCTCCCGCAGCTGACTTGTTTCAGCTTTCCCTCCTTCTTCCTTCTATGCTGTCTTCAGTCTTCACTCCTCCCTTACTCAGTATATGCAAATTAACCACCATCTTTGTTGGGTTAATTTGCATGTTCACTCTGATTGACTGTGGGTATAACGAAGGTATGGTCAATTAGCATTTTTCTCTTTTATTAGTGTAGATGATTCAACTATAACTAAAAAGTATTATTTATCAAAACAAATCTGAATTAAATATAGTTAATTAATTAGTTAATTAACTAATTAATTTTAATATATTTTATTGAGTTTTTACAGAGAGGAAGAAAGAGAGATAGAGAGTTAGAAACATCGATGAGAGAGAAACATCAATCAGCTGCCTCTTGCACACCCCTTACTGGGGATGTGCCTGCAACCAAGGTACATGCCTTTGACTGGAATCGAACCTGGGACCTTTCAGTCCACAGGCTGACGCTCTATCCATTGAAACAAACCGGTTTGGGCCAAATATGGATATTTTAAATTTGAATAGGAAGTATATGCAGATCCATTATGTTTTTGGTACTTTTCTTTATGTTTGAAATATTTTCTAATTAAAATAACAGTTAAAATATTTTAATCTAAATTATTTATAAAACTATGTGAGTGTAGAAATACATGTCTCTAAAAAACTGAAAGTTTCAAAAGGCTGTATTTCACATTTAAATTCTAATAAATCTTTCATATACATCTTTTCTATATTGGGTTAAGAGTATTTTTTTAGAAATATTAGGAAATTTTTGTAAAAATGTTTTGGATCTTAAGGAGATACAAATTTAAAATCAGCTACATATGAAATTATAAAAATATGTATTACTTTCTCTTCTACTTAATACTTGATCATGTATGAATTTTGGTTGAATTTGTAGATCAAAAATATATGTACTTTTCTAAACTAAACTTTTACCTATAATCTGTTAATTTTTTAATTAGAGATGTATTCTATTTTTACAAAAAAAATTAAAAGAAAATAGGTTAAAAGTTGTATATAAATGTCAATATATATGCATAAGAATAGCTCTGGATTTATCTGATTGTTTTAGCTACCCTAAAAGTGAGCCAAGAATATGTCATTTCATTTCTTTTCTGTTTTCTAGTGCCTTCTAAAATTCAATGATTGTATACAGTAGGGGTGTGTGTTTGTGTATGTGACACACGTACATTATAAATCAGCCCTAAGTTATATAAGTAAACTAGTTAACATTCCTTAATGATGTTAACACTTTTTAGTGTATAAACATATATGTTATCACTTAATTAATCTTTTTAAATGTCACTTTTACAAGCCCTTAAATAGTATGTTTATAAGTCTTATATGATAAGACTAAATATATCAGCCGTCTTAGTCTTTTTTTTTTTTCCTTCTTTTTCTTTTTCTCTCTCTAAAGGCACTGGAGCGGGTTGCGGTTGGCCAAGGGGTAAGTTTTCTGGAGTGTATCTGATTCCGCTGATGAACACGATAGTTTTCTCTCAAGTGCTCCTCATACTTGACCTGCTGATGAACTTAAAACCTGATGGATTTTCATAGATATCACCTCTTTTTTGTCATCTCCTCAAATTTAAATTTATACTTCTTTTTATAAGTTTACATTAAAATATAAGTGAGCTTTTAGAAAAAGTAAATTGAACTTTTAGGAAGACTTCCACATTATCCTCTTATATTGTCTTATTTCTTCATAATGTACTAAACATTCTTCAAATACTTCTAAAGAATGCTGTCACTATCAGGTTTTTAAAGGGCTCAGTTTAAGCAAGGAAACCAAGGTATAGCATTAAATTTATTGTTTGACTGTAATCCAAAACACATTTTACAATTGGTTGTTTTTAACTTTTTTCTTTATTGTCTTGATTATTCATTAGTTGCAACAACCAAATAGGTTTATACACAAAAACAGAAGTTAAATATCACCAAAACACCCATATAACTTCCTAATCCTCTACCTTAAGATTCATGAAACATGCTAGGGACTTTTAAAGTTATTTTTAAGAGTTCTTTTTAAACTTTTCACAAGATTTTTCTTGTTGGGTTTAAATTTTAAAAACATCTCTTTTGCTTCTCTTCAAGAATCATATGTCAATTTAAATTTTTTAAACTGTCAGTTTAAAATAATAGCAATAACTATCATTTACTAAGTGCTTACTTACCCTGGACCAGGCACGATACTAAAAACTTTCTTTTAAAATGTCACCATCTAAAAATTGATAAAAATTGAATTTTTTAATACATTAAAGCATATTGTTTGGGCTTGTGCTTTAATCTTCAACTACTAGTTTGCATTTTTCTCTTCAATAGTTACTGTTTAGTGGCCTTGGACACGTGTTATAATTTCTCTGTAGCTTATTTTTATATGTAAAATAGGAAAAATAACAGTAATAATGAGAATAAAAATAATACCTTCTTTATAGAGCTGTGAGAATTAAATGAATGAAAAATGTAAAATATTTAAAACAATCTATAGTACATGGTAAATGCTCAAAAAATGTCAACTGTTGCTCTTATGGATAATTAATAATTATGGTTATGAAAATAATATTTAAATCTAACACAAAGGTTACAAAGCATTATTCAAAGTTTTCTTCATCAACTGAAGCATACTATGTGCATAGTAGTATGAGATTGGTACTATTATTATCCTGTGATACATTTGAGGAAACTGTTAAGTAGTGGAACCTGAGATTTGAATCTTTGACTGGAACCAAGCCCTTAACTCCTCTACTGCATATCAACTTAGTGGTTCCCTAGGAGCCTGGAAGATGAAAGTGCCTCTATCATAATGTCCCAAAGCATTTGTATGGTGTTTTTCAATTTCCCAAGTACTTGCTCATGTTTATAATCAATCTTATGAGTTGGGTATTATACCAAACTTACATAACATGATACCCAGCAGAATTTTAATAATGTATTCCAGCTCCCTTAATTAATTGCAGAGTCCCAACTTTCAGTTTAGTACCCTTTCCACAAGACCTGTAAAATGCATGTCTCTCTCGTACACACACACACACACACACACACACACACACACTTTAATGGTGCACTCTTTCTGCTCCCTTCCATTTTAACATGCATTAAAGCGTAAAGTTGATTTATCACTTGTGAAGGAAAGAAAGTAAACTCTGAGCCACATCCAGTTTATTCCTGGAATAGTCAGGCCTAGGCTGCATAAATGTTGACAGTGTTGATCCCCTTCCCCCCCTACCCCCTTCTGTATTTACCAAGATAGATAGTCCTAGTTATTCCAGGAATGCACATTTGAAGGCACTTCATTACTCTCTTCCCTTCCTCTTAGGGAACAGCTGTAAAGTTCTTATTTACTCAGAGTAACTTGGGAATGATGATTTATACCATCCTGTTTGTATTTTTCTATGTGTCCCATTTCTTTATGTTCTCTTGTTAAAATGCATTTCTTGGTCTTACTTTATAGTTTTTCTACAATTGGTTTTTAATAACAATATAAATATACACTTATTTCTCAGTTATCTTGATACAATCTTATATAGTTTTCAAAAGCATGGCAAAGGAGAGCTTTAACTATTTTAGGAGTTTTATATAAAAGTCACATAATATTAAAGTCCCCATCTCTTACACCTAATCAAATTAAGAACTTTGTAAGCCACTTGTAATACTAATATTTCACTTCATGTAATAATATCTTTCTCAAAATGCTTTGAATTTTAATAGAATAATATAAAAGTAGGTGACAATAAATGAAAAGAGATTTCAGCATTTTTGTAAGAGAACTGAAGCATATTTGCAGGGAGGGGAAGTGAGGCACAGATGATAAAGTAGAGATTTTGGGTATTGCAGAAATAAATTACTCAAAATGAAAAATATATCCAAAGATGGGAAATTTTGAATAACATGTTTTGAAGTGTGAATGTTTGGAATATGAAATGTTTCAGGAAAGGAAAGTTGAAGTCTCAAGGAGTTGCATTTAGGAAAAAAATTCATATAAGAAATGTGCCTTTTATTTTTTTTATTTTTATTTTTTAAGGTTTTTATTGATTTCAGAAAGGAAGGGGGAGAGAAAGAGAGATAGAAACATCAATGATGAGAGAGAGCCATTGATTGGCTGCAACCCGGGCATGTGCCCTTGACTAGAATCAAACCTGGGACCCTTCAGTCCCCAGGCCAATGCTCTATCCACTGAGCCAAACCAGCTAAGGCAAGAAATGTACCTTTAAAATGTTATAAATTTTTGTGTGGACACTCAAGTGTGTGTGTATGTCTGCTTTTAGTGAGTTATTGTAAGAGTTGGGACAGGGGCTGGTATTCCTAATGCCATTCAGTAAGACTCACCCTCCACACTATTCCCACCATCCAGAAAAGATACATATGTTCATTCAAAGTGCTCTATTAGCTGAAACCGGTTTGGCTCAGTGGTAGAGGGTCGGTCTGTGGATTGAAAGGTCCTGGGTTCTATTCCGGTCAAGGGCATGTACCTTGGTTGTGGGCACATCCCCGGTAGGGGGTGTGCAAGAGGCAGCTGGTTGATGTTTCTCTCTCATCGACATTTCTAGCTCTCTATCTCTCTCTCTTCCTCTCTGTAAAAAATCAATAAAATATATATTTTTAAAAACACCAAAAAAACAAAGTGCTCTATTAAGATCCTACAAGACGTTCTTCAGTGACTTAAGAAGGTAGTACCATCAGGCGAAGACTCAAGAAATAATGATGGACCTTCAACTCTCAGTTTGTGGTGTTTTGAGTCTCAGCTTCTGGGGCCCACTGTGTAGGACCTTACATTAGATAGGGGAGAGGGACAACAGAGTAGGTTTTCTCCCTGAGCACACAGGCAAAATTTATTTTGTGCTATACCCCATCTGAATCCAAACATTCCGGTTGAAAATAGATGAAAATAACCATGTTGGTCTTTGATGAAAAATAGGAGTTATAAAAGGATAACTCAGTCAATATATACATATATTTCACTGACCTCTTTAATGATCTGTATCAAGTCATTGAACAGTTTTTAGATTTTATCTTATTTGACTTCCCAAAAGCAGTTAATATTGTTGACTTCCCTCCAGTCTAGGTTCATTTTTTTTCTTTTATCTAATAATAACTTTGCATGGAAGCAGGTCATTGTTGCTGATATTATTTTGAGTTTGATTTTTCTCTACTCTCAATATTAACAGATCTTTGGGGATATGAAAGGAGTTTGATGAATTCCATAGTTTCTTGGTTTAAAAATACCTATTGCTTTGCTACTGTAAAATACTCTTTCTCTGTGCACTCTTTCTGTGTTGACAATTGAACATGGGTTTGAACTCTATGGATCCACTTTTATGTGGATCGTTTTTCCCAATAAATTCCTGTACTGTTTTTTAGCCATGGTTGGAAGTCCATGGATGTGGAGGGCCAACTATATGCATTGATCTCTGCCATTTTTACATGGGACTTGGGCACCCACAGATTTTGGTATCTGTAGGGGGTCCTGATACCAATCCCCTTCATATTACTGAGGGCTAGCTTAAGTTTCAGGAACTTAAAAGTTATACACAGATTTTTGACTGTGTGGAGGTCATCGCCACTAACCCTAATGCTTTCAAGCGTCAACTATATAATACTGTTTTTACCATCCGCTTCTGTGAAACTCATGTTTCATTGGGGACCTTGTCTTCATCCATTCCTTTTTTCCTTTGGGGATACCTTTGCACCTTCATGGACACTTCCTACCTCTTTCCCCCCAGGAAATGAAGCCTTGTCAAGACGTCAGTCTCTCATACTGTGTCCATTCCAAGGTTCTTTTTTCCCCCAAGCCTGCAAGTAGCCAATGCTATGATCATTCAGGCCTCACACATATTTTTAATATGTCCTTACTTAAGGTAGCACCATCTCTTTCTGGGTGTTGATCCTAGATAATATCTTCTCTAATCCACCCCCATTAGGACAAACCCACATTCTCTTTCACATTTATTCTGTCTTACTGCTGTCTTACACAGATTTGGATGATTATGAAAGTTTATTTCTACATATTTAACTGATAATCACTCCATTTGGAATGTTAGCTCATTTTTCTTTGGTAACATTTTAACTTAGGATGGAAAAATATAAAAAAATGTATTTTAGGTTTCACATCAGGTTTTTAACATTCACTTATGGTCCCAACTCTCTTGTATTGATTTCATTTCTGTTATTTGTTTCTGGTGTTTATATATGTTTGGTTTTTTATTTTCAGCTGTCTACCGAATCACTCTTCTATCGTGCTGTCCTTCAGGATATTATTAAAGATTGTTATGGCATCACCAAATGGTAAGAGGATTTTATTTTAATAAGAATATCTGCTGTATTGCATGTGAAGTGGCTTTTAGTTTTCAGGTGAATTTATTCAGGGTCACTTTATTGATAGAAGAAGCTTTTAATTTGAGCATAATTTCAGTAAGTAACAAAGAAGTATGCAATAACTGTATCTAGGTTAAGCATTATTAAAGTGGAGGCTCAAATGATTTCTTTTTAAAATATATATATATATATATATATATATATATATATATATATAATTGATTTTTTACAGAAAGGGAGAGAGAGGAATAGAGAGTTAGAAACATCGATGACAGAGAATCATTGATCAGCTGCCTCTTGCACACCCCCTACTGGGGATGTGCCCGCAACCAAGGTACATGCACTTGACCTGAATCGAACCTGGGACCTTTCAGTCCGCAGGTCAACGCTCTATCCACTGAGCCAAACCGGTTTCGGCTGATTTCTTTTTGTTGTGAAAGATTGTTATAATGATAAATATATGCAAAATGTACTTTAGAATTTTAGTACTATTAAAATGTTATATATAAACAATTTGGTGAATATAATATTATTGGAGCAGGAGTTATATTTAAAATGTTGCACAACTAATACTGCATTAACCACTTAACCAATTAGAATAGATGTTGATTATAAACATTTTGGACATTCGGGTCTCTACTGGTAGAAGAGTAGCCCTACATATGCTTTTGTTATTGTTTTTGATTTTCCTAAATAATGCCTTGCTTATGCAGAAGCAAGGGGTTGGAGAATTTTTCCATTTGACTTTCTCTGTCTGATTTTTTTCACTTAGTATAATACTCTCTACATCTATCCAAGTTGTTACAAATTATAAGATTTTATTCTTTCTTTGACCAAGTAATATTCCATTATATATATATATATGGATAAAATGGATAATAAAGATGTGATATATATATATATATATATATATATCACATCTTTATTATCCATTTTTCTATTGATGGGCACTTAGGTTGCTTGCAATTTTGGCTCTTTTAAATAACACTGTAATGAACATAGGAGTACATATAGCTTTTCAAATTAGTGTTTTGAATTTATTGGGATAAATACCCAGAAGGAATTGCTGGGTCATAGGTAGTTCTATTTTTAAATTTTAAGAAACCTCCATACTGTTTTTTATAGTGGCTGGATCAGTCTGCATTCCCTTCAATAGTGCACGAGGGTTCCCTCTACTCCACATCCTCACCAACTTGTTTATTGATTTATTGATTATAACCATTCTGATTGGTGTGAGGTGATATCTCAATGTGATTTTAGTTTGCATTTCTCTGTTGTCTAGTGATATTGAGCAGATTTTCAGATGTCTATTGGCCATTTGAAATATTCTCGTTGAAGAAATGTCTATTTAGGTCATCTGCCTATTTTTAAATTGGATTGATTATTTGTTCAGTGTTTAAGTTTTATGAGTTATTTATAAATTTTGGGTATTAAACCCTTATCAAATCTATAATTGACAAATATTTTCTCCCAGTTGGTAGGCTGTGTTTTGTTTTATTGATGGTTTCCTTTGCTGTGCAAAAACTTTTTAGTTTGATGTATACAAGAATAAATTCAAAATGGATTAAAGACCATGCCCTGGCTGGGTGACTTGGTTGGAGCACTGAACCATGCACCAAAACGTTGCGGGTTCAGTTCCCAATCAAAGCACATACCTACATTCCATCCCCAGACAGGTGTGTCCAGGAGGCAACTGATCGGTGCTTCTCTGTCACATCGATGTTTCTAGCATTCTGGAGATTAGCATTCCAAAATCAGTTTCACTGGGCTAAACTCAGGTGTCAGCAGGACTATATGTTTTCTGGAGGCTCTAACAGATAAACCATTTACCTACCTTTGACAGTTTCTAGAAGCAGCCTACATATAGGGGTGGGCAAATAGATTTACACTTGTGAGTACACAAAACAGAAGACTTTATTCTCATATTATTTATGAAGTATTTTAGTATTTTCCATAGGAGCAACTGTAAACCTACTTTTGACCCTGTATTTTGGCTCTTGGCTCCTTCCTTCATCTTCAAATGTAACATTATAGCCTTTTCAAATCTGATTCTGACCTCCTCTTCTTCCCCCATCTTCCACTTGAAAGTGTTCTTGAGATTATGTTGGGGCCATCTGAATAATCCAGGGTGCCCTGTTTATTTTAAGGCCAGCAGATTGGAAAAAACAACAACAACTTTATCTGCAACCTTAATTCCTTCTCTTCATGTAACATAATATATGCATAGGTTCTGAGGATTAGAATGTGGACATGTTTGGGTAGAGTACTGTTCTCCCTGCCACATACACAAATTAGTAAATCTGATTTATACTTTATAACAAACACAAAAACAACTTTAGCCCAGCCGATGTGGCTCAGTGGCTAAGTGTTAACCTGTTAACCAGGCACAGTATGATTCCAGGTCAGGGCACATGCCCAGGTTTTAGGCCCAATCCCCAATAGAGGGCATGTAGGAAGCAGTTGATCAATAATTCTCTGTCATCAATGACGTTTCTATCTCTCCCTCTCCCTTCCTCTCTGAAGTCAATAAAATATATTTAAAAAATCAATTCACGGTAGATTAAAAAATTAACTATGAAAGGCAATACTATAATACTTTTAGAATATTTAAGAATATACTTGTAACCTTGAAACAGGGGAATTATTTTTTTAAATATACGCCAGCAAATCTTAAAGGATTAAAAATTCAACCACATTAAAATTAAGAAATTCTGTTTTCTGAAGATACCATAAAAAGAATGAAAAGAAAAGTGACAAGAGGCATAAACTAATTATAGGATCTATAACTGACAAAAGATTAATGTCCAAAATAGGTTAAGAATTCCTAAAACTCTGTGAGGAAAAAAAATAACCTTTGTAAAAGAAAGATAATCTAAATTTTGATTAGTTATTTCACAAAGAGGACTCTCAAATGGCCAATGAACATAAGATAAGATGCTCAATCTTGATTAGTAATCAGAGGAACATCAACTGAAATAGCAATGGGATATTATTTTTATAACCATTACATTAACACAAAATTAAAAGTTTAATAATATCAGACGTTACCAAACATGTACAACTGGAACTGTCCACATTGCTGGTGGGAGAAAAAATCAATCCCTTGGGAAAAAAAGTTAACATTATCTAATAAAGTTGACAATCCTATATAATAAAAATCTAATATGCAGATTGTCCCCTCGGGAGTTCTACCAACCAGGAGTTCGACCACTTGCTATCCTGTGCACTTACCACCAGGGGGCGGTGTGGAATGAAGGAAGGCCCCAATTGGCTAGCAGCAAGAGGAAGGAAGGCCCCAATTGGCCCTGATCATTGGCTAGGCCTAGAGACCCTACCTATGCATTTTGTGCACTGGGCCTCTGGTATATATATCACCTATCTCAGTAGTTCCACACTTATGTATATGTCCTAGAGAAACTCTTAAACATGTACTCTTAGAAATTTATACAAGAATAGTCAATAGCAGCAATGTTTATAAGAACAGAAATCTAGGAACAAAGAGTTCATTAATAGGAGAATGGATAAATTATAATGGAATTCTATGCCACAGTAAAAATGTATTAATTACAACTACCTGTATCATCATGGATCAATGTTGTGAATATAAGTCACGGAAAAATTCCTGCAGGATGGTTCCATTTATATAACTTAGTAACAAGCACAATTGTGTATCACAGAGTATAAATATATGGCAAAAAAGTCAAGAAAAGAACACACAGTAATGGTAAGCACAAACAATTTTCCGTGCTTAATTTCCTATGGAGAAATGAGTAAACAGAGAAATAGGATGGGGAAGATGAGGAGTTTCAATACACTGTTAATATTCTATTTCTTAAGTTTGATGCTGACTATTAGGATTCATTTTATTGACACCCTTTATACTATATATATATATATATATATATATATATATATATATATATATATATATTAAAGGTATATATAGTATAAAAGTATATACTTTACTCACTTTGTGAGTATATATATTGAATACTTATTTGTACTCTCATTGGCTACAATATACACTATTGAGCTACATATTATATTCTGAGCATTTATTACAGTCACCTCATGATAGTATTAAGAAAGATTAAGGTAAAAGTTGTCAAAGGCTTGTCAGAAGTCTCATATAGCCTGAAAGAATCAGGTTTAGAGCTGAATTCATAGTCTGTGTTTTCAGTATACCATGTTTTTCATTTAAATTTTGAGGGAATTTTTTAAAATATGAGTTAAGTTGCATGGCATTATAAATCAAGGTTAACTTGATTGAATCTCTAGCCAGCAAGAGTACTAAGAAAATATGATCACTATTTTACTTATTTTTCATTTTTTTTTCATTAACCAAAATAAATTATCCATGGTGATAAACTGTTTCAGAATACTTGAATTATCTTTCTAAAAGTTTCATTAAATGTAATTGTTTATGTAGCCTAAGATTAGAAGTAAACTTTTTTTGTGGACTTAAATATATAGCATTTTTATTCTATTAATATAATTGTCATTTAGTGTCTAATATTTAGGTTAAAACTCAGTCAGTTATAGAGAATTCTTTTTTATATAATTCGCCATTATCTGGAAATTTTCTAAGTGAAATAAAATGACAAAGAAGGAATTTCATGGGGTAAAAATCGCTTAAAATTTTGGAAAGAGTGAGTATATACTTTACTCACTTTGTCACAATGAATACTGTAAACAGCTACATAAGAAATATATAATTTTGATGCCTATACTTATGAATAACCATTTAAATTTTATTTTGCTATAATCAAATTAGAAAGTGCAAAACCAAATAATGAAAACTGGCTCACAAAATTAAAGCTAATAATTTAATCCATAATATGTGGTCACATTGGAATTAGCAAGCCTGTATCTTTTAAATTGAAGAATACAGTAGTCTAAAATTTTTTGGAGCTCCCTTAAGTAATTGCCTTTTTCAGCAAAATTTTGATATTTTAAATCTTTTAATATCTATTAGCATATAAAAGACAAAATAAATAGTTTCATCAAGATTTTGTGATGCTGGAGAAAATGAATGTTAGTACTTTCTATCCTGCCTGTGCATGTTTTCAGTTATTTAGTATACATCAGCTTCACCTCTTCCTAAAACTTTCTGCACTAATGTCGCCTCTTTGGAAAGTTGCACAAGTGAGCCGTGTTCTTACAGTTGTATTTTTAGGAAAGAATGTGGGTGGTGTAGGATTCACTTGAGTAGAATTTTAATCAGATCCAGTGCATTCACTTTTATTAAAAGAAAGAATAGTGACTCCTTTTTAGCATGCTGGCCATGCTTTATTCTGACAGAGGGCGCCTTTTAATCTGTTCTCCCAGTCCCATCATTTGTCTTTCAGAAATGGTCATGTCACTTTTCTACCTTCAAATGTTTGGGAATTCCTTCTTTTTATACTTAAAAACTAAAATACCCTTATTATGCCATCAAGGTCATTTCTAATTTGTCACTAATATTCTTTCTAGCCTAATTCATCACCTCCTTCTTCCTCCTCTGCACCTCAAGAACCACTCGTGCACACTGGCCTGGATTCTGCATCATTGCCCATGCAGTTAATTTTGCAACTTGTATGTATGCTTCCTTGGAGCACGTTTAGCTTCTGGGAATATCCTTCTTCCCATATCTTTCCTCCCGTGATCTCTGGCGGGTAAAACCCTAGGTATTCTTTAAAACCCAGTTTAGGAAACATCCATGATATATATATATATATATATATATATATATATATATATATATATATATATATATATATATTTTCTTTTTCACCCTCTTCTTTTCTTCCATAGTATTTAATCTAGGATTCATGGCTCTTACTGAATTTAATAGTACAATTAGTTATTTGTATCTAATCTTTTACTACCTAGTGAGCTCTCCTGGTATTCAGTCTTATTCAATGAAATGATATATCATACTGGTTAAAAGCACACATTCTGAAAAAGCTCTGTGGATACCATTACCCCGCCAACTACTCTTCTATATCTGCTGTTTGCTTTTACCAGAAAATTCCTTCAAAGTGCTGCTAGGTTCCTCCCTCCCCCCTTTTTCTCTTGTATTCTAATCAGATTTTACTTCTGTGTTGCTGAATCAGTTCCCAATGCTTATCTTATTTGGCCTGTTAAGATTTCACACAATTTACCACTCTTTATTGCAGCCCTTTTTCTCTCATACTAGGGAAAGTCCATCACAAAGTACTCATCTCTTTCCAGTTTATTTTGCTGATTCTTCTTCTTTCAAACCTTTAACTGTTGGAGCACTCCCCCCCCCCCCTATATCCACTACCTAGGTGATCTAATTGTGTCTCATGGCTTTAAATACCATATATGTTGATAAATCCTAAATCTCTATTTCAAGAAATTACAATCTTATTCTTCCAGTTGCTCAGGCAAAAATCCTTGGAGGAGTCTTCAACTACTCTTTCTCACACTGCTAGATCCAGTCCTTCAGCAATTTTGTAGTCTCTCCCTCAAAATATATCTAAAATTCTACCACTTTTCACCATCCTCAAGGTCACCAACCTGGTTCAGTCCACCATTGTTTCTCATCTAGATTATTGTTATTTTTATTAAATGTATTGGGGGTGACATTGGTTTATAGGATCTTATAGGTTTCAGGTGTGGATTTCTATGTTTCAAGATCTTTATACTGCACTGTGTGCCCATCACCCAAAGTCAGTAACTTCCTAATTGGTCTTCTTACTTCTAGTTTGTTCCCTATAGTCCACTCTCTCCACAGTAGCCATGATGATCCTGTTAAAAGTTAGATTTTGCTCATAATATTATCATGGTTTCTTATTCACTTGGAAGTGAAGCTAATATTTTTACTGTTGTCTGCAAAACCTTACATTGGTGTGGCTTCTCATCTCCCTAATTCCATTTCTATTGTTTTTATCTTTAGTTATGTCTATATTTGTATTCTCACTATTCCTTAAAAATGCCAGAAGCACGTCTACCTCGGGTCTTTGCCTATGACATATCCTCTGCCTGGAATGTGCCCTCCCAGATATCCACGTGGCTAGCTCACTCTCTTTCTTCCGTTTTGTTTTTTTTTACTCAGAATTATCATGTCTAGTTATTGTTCCCATCACTCCTCTATCACTTCATATCTGTCATCTCTCCTCCATCATCAGCTTCTCATCAAATCTTTTTACTAATGCATTATATATGTTACTTACTTGTTTCATTGGTCGTGCCCAGCTAAAATGATGTTTTGTTTACTACAAGTGATAGAACCAATAATCTGGTCCAGAGTATTTTAGAAATGCTTTTGAAATAAGATACATCAGATTTTGATTATTCTATAACAGTGTTCTCTAGATTATTACCCTGAAGAGCAGTAATTCTGTAAAAATAATTTGAAAAAAAGAATTTCTTAATTAAGTAAATGCTTTAATGTAATATTATCTTCTTTAAAATTACCAGTTCCCATTCATATTTTAAAGACATTGGAGAATTTGTTGAGAGAAGACATAGTGTAACAGTTAAGAACATCACACGAGCTCTATTGCCTGGTTTTAAATCCCAGACCTCACTAGGTTATTACACTGTGACCATGGGCACGTTACTTAACATCTTTTTGTCTGTTTTACCATTTTTAAGTTGGGAATAATAACAATACCTACCTCAAAAGGATGTTGTGAAAAATAAGTTAATATCCTTAAAGTATTTAAAATCATTCCTAGAACATAGTGATTGCTATTATTATGGAAAAAAATCTATTAAACTTTATGGAAACCAATATTTATTAATGCTATATTTTCCCAGAACTCTGTACACAATTAATATTTGTAGCACTAAGTGTTTTATGAGGCACACTCTATGAAACACAGAAATATCTTGAAAATAATTATTCTAACTTCTTCTAAGATCTCATTTGTGATTTATGTAATAATATTTCTGTCAACTCCAAATGAAATGACAATAACAAAATTAAATTCCTGTATATTCTTTATTATCACATATATTGTTAACAGCCAACTATAAAACTCTATGAAAGATTCTTCTGAATCTTTCTAATGAATACTTTCTAAAATTTAATCTTTTCTGTTAGGTATAGTCCAGTCACTCTTTAAATCCACAAAAGGAACATGGTGCAACATCCTTTCCCTTTGGTGACTGGTCTTTGCTCTCCTTTTATTTTCTTACTGGTGGCCCGGCGCACAAAATTTGAGCACAGATAGGGTTCCTAAGCCTGGCCTGTGATCAGGGCCATCTTCCCCAGCTACCTGAAGCCAGCCCCACCCGCCACCTACACCCACCCCGGTTCCCCATTCCCCGTTCACTATCGGGTGATTGGTGCCTGATGGCTGGGGGAAGAAACCAAGAAGTTGGCTGTTCCTGCCTGCTCGCAAGCCCCACCCCCACTGCGGGTGACCATCGGGCAATCGGAGCCTGCTGGCTGGGGAAAGAGACCAAGAGGTGGTCAGTGCGCCTCATAGTGACTGGTCCAGCGGTCGTTCTGGTCATTCTGCCATTAGAATCAATTTGCATATTGCCCTTTTATTATATAGGATATCATGTCCAGTTGACAACAAAATTTTCTATACTGGTAAGTCTCCGAGTATGTCTTTGTTTATTTTCAATCCTCACACAAGGATATTTTTTCCATTAATTTCTAGAGAAAGTGAAAGGGAGGGAAGAGGTGGAAGGCAAGAGAGAGAGAAAGAGAGAGAAACAGACATTGACATGAGAGAGACATATTGATTGCCCCCCATGAGTCTGGGGAACCTGCAACTCAGGTACCTACCCCTGACCAGGAATAAAACCCTCAACCCTTCCATTCTTGGGCCAGTGTTCTAACCACTGAGAAAAGTGGCCAGGGCTCTTAGAGTTTGTTTTTTTAAAGTATTTTAATTGAACTGTTGTTATGTAAATACTTATATGTATAGACAACATAAATTATAAGTTTTTATTTTAAATTATCAATCATTAGTGGTAAAATTTTAGTAGACTGAGTCTCCTATTGAGAATGATAGGGGTGGCCTTTATAATGCCTTTAGTAAAAGGAATTATTGTTTCTGATGCTTCAGAGAATCTGAGCAATGCAAGAGAGTAGCCGGTCCTTGTTCAGGCTAATGCAGGCAAAGGCCTCCTTGTGAAAGGGATGTGTAAAACAGAATTTAGAACTCAGGCACCCACCCAATCAGGTGAGTTTTAGAAATGTGGATGTAAGAAGGTAGAGGATCTGGAAATTGACTCCTTTAAAATTATTTCCAAATATGTACTTCTTGAAAGTCTTTTCAGATCTCTCACAGACCACTGTTTTATATCACTGCAGTTAACCAGTTACATTCCTTACAGTGTCTCTGCGTATCTGTACAAGCAGTAAGGGAAACCTCTTACACAAGCAATGAGTAAAACCAAAACTTTTTATAACCTTAGTTATAGGGGTCTGTTCAGCTAGCCTTCAGATGGTTCTGCAGGTTGATTGCACGATAATTTAGTTGTCATTTTGATGTGATCTTGGAAGGAGGTGAGCATCTTGCCATCTTGACTAGAATCCTCCACAATCAAAAACTAAAACTTTTAACAAGTTAAAATACTGATTTAAAAAATAAAATACCAACACAGTGATATTACCAAAATAAATACTACTGTACTTAGCAGGTAGCACTTTGCAGTTTACAATTACCTTCCACATGCGTTATCTCATTTGCATCTTCCCATCGTACTGTGAAGTGGATGTTGCCTCCATTCCACCCTTTTTCTCAGTGAGGAAATTGAGGCTCTAAGAAGTGATTTGTTTACAGAAGGTGGAATTAAGGTCTTTTCACTCCTAGTGTATTTTTTTTACAACACCATTTCCTTCCTTCCTTCCTTCCTTCCTTCCTTCCTTCCTTCCTTCCTTCCTTCCTTCCTTCCTTCCTTGCTTCCTTCCTTCCAATTGATTTCTGAGAGGAAGGGAGTAGGGGAGAGAGATAGAAACATCAGTGATGAGAGAGAACCATTAATTGGCTGCCTCCTGCCTGCCCCACATTGCGGATCAAGCCCACAACCCGGGCATGTTTCCTCACCGGTAATCGAACTGTGGCTTCCTGGTTTATAGGTCAACGCTCAACCACTGAGCCACCCTGGCCGAGTTATAACACCATTTCAGGGTATTCTTGATTTTAAGTCCTTACTATCAATGAGGCAAAACTTTGGATTATAGTCTGGATCTTTCTGTTAATCCTACTGCCATTGTCATATTCGTTGATAATCTATTTTATAGTGTTAAGCACTACCCTCTATGCTCTGAGGCACTCTCAGGCCTTGCAGATAATCTGTCAAATAATCCATGGATTCTGTCATCAAGGAGTTCATTCAAAGTAGAGGAAAGAATTATGCATATTAAAAAGGTAACTATTGGACATCACAGGAGAATCAAAATAGTACCATTTCTCTTTCTCAGGAGAATAGTAAGCAGTACTTGGAAGTAGTCCAACAGTCTTATCACAGCAATAAGCTCCCATTGTTTGGCATGAGGCCTGTGCTTTCTGAGCCTAAAAATCAAGGGACTCTAATGAGTAAGAGAATTCTTATAGAAAATTCATAATATACAGTGGCAACATAGAGAGGAATCATGTATAGTAAAATTTACCCTTGAAAATTCCTTACATGGCTTTCAATATATAACCCAGAGCAGTGATTAAAATATGCAAAGTGGTCAAGTGTAATATTGATTGTCTGTATACAGTATGATATACATATATAAAAATTTTACAATGTTTTAAATTATATTTATTGAATTTATATAGGACTCAATTCTCTATCCTTTGGCCATGTGATATCCACCATATAATATATATATATATATATATATATATATATATATATATATATATATATATATTAGATAAGCTTTATGGTACGGAATCAGAGAGAGCTTGTGTTTTGGAGTATTTTGTTTTTTTGCTTGTTGGTGGGGTTTTTTTCAGGCAGAAACTTGAGTATTTTTGTATGATAAGTATAAAGTCTCAGTGAATAAAGAGAAGTGGAAAATACAAAACAGGAGTTCAGAAAAAAATGGCATCCAGGGAACCTTAGGAATTTTCTGACAGAAAACAATTATATTAACTGGATTCAACCTTTGGATAGTTTACTTAACCTCTCAGTGACTTAGTTTCACCATCTCTAAAATGGGGGTAATAATTTGACCTACCACACTGGTCATTTTAAGGATTAAATTAGTAAATGCAGCAAAGAGACCCTGACACATACTAAACATGAAATAAATATTAGCTGTTATTTGTTTTGTTTATATTGTACTTTTCCTTATATATTTGATCAGTGATTATATATTTTAAATTATATTTTCTTATTTGTATAGTTAAGCTTTCCTATATTTTTGTCTACTTGATTAATATATAGATTACTTACAGTAGTAATGTATTTTTTTCTTTTTTTACAACAGCTTACCATTGCCCCTTCCCTCCCATACATGCCCTCCCTCCCCAGAGTTTTGTGTCCATTGGTTGTACTTATATGTATGTATACCAGTCCTTCGGTTGATCTCTTATCTCCCCCAGATCTCCCTACCCCCCCCCCGCTGTCATTTGACACTCTGCTTGTTTTACTGTCACTATATCTATCTTTCTGTTCATTAGTTTATAATGTTCTTTAATATCCATAAAAGAGTGAAGTCATGTGGTATTTCTCTTTCATTGACTGGCTTATTTCACTCAGCATGATGCTCTCCAATTCCATCCAGGTTACTGCAAATGATGAGAATTCCTTCCTTTTCACGGCAGCATAGTATTCCATGGTGTAGATGTACCATAGTTTTCTGATCCATTCATCTGCTGACGGGCACCTAGGCTGTTTCCAAATCCTAGCTATTGTAAATTGTGCTGCTATGAACATAGGGGTGCATATATCCTTTCTGATTGGTGTTTCTGGTTTCTTGGGGTATATTCCTAGTAGTGGGATTACTGGGTCAAATGGGAGTTCCATTTTCAGTTTTTTGAGGAAGCTCCATACTGTTCTCTACAGTGGTTGCACCAACCTGCAATCCCACCAGCAGTGCACGAGGGTTCCTTTTTCTCCGTAACCTCGCCAACATTTGTTGTTTGTTGTTTTGTTGATGTTGGCCATTCTGACAGGTGTGCGATGGTACCGCATTGTTGTTTTGATTTGCATCTCTCGGATGATTAGTGACTTTGAGCATGTTTTCATGTGCCTCTTGGCCTTCCTTCTGTCTTCTTTTGAGAGGATTCTATTTAGGTCCATTTCCCATTTTTTAATTGGATCATTTATTTTCTTTTTATTGAGTTGTATAAGCTGTCTGTAGATGTTGGAGATTAAACCTTTATCAGTGATATAATTTGCAAATATGTTCTCCCATACCGTGGGACTTCTTATTGTTTTGTTAGTAATGTATTTTTATATTATAGTCTAATTAGATGTTTTTAGTTCTGTAAAACATCTTTAAAGTCTTTCTAAGAAGACAAGCTGGATGTTAATATTAAATGACATCTTTTTCTAGCCACACAGTTAATCAACTCAGTATTCTGTGATATATAAGATGTATATATCTGTTATATGGTATCTGTTATACACCAAAAAAATGTAAGTATGTGTAGAATCTGAGAATTACTCAAGAACTTATAAAATATACAATTTTTGCTTTCTGGAACCTGTATCTATTTAAATGACTATTTTTTTCAAATCATTCTTTTGCACAGGGAAGTAAATAAAAATGGTCCTCTAAAAAAAATAGTATAGCAATATAGACAGAAATGAAGGGGACAGGCTTCAGTCTGACCTTGGAAGTGACTATAATGATCAGGACCTGAGGAATAATAAGTGGAAGTAAGGTGGCTGTCTAGAACCAGAGCTGAAGTAATATATTTAAGGTGTATTTCAATGGAAGAATTGATAGAACTTAATGTTTAATTAATCTTAGGGATATATATATATATATATATATATATATATAGTCAAATGTAAATGATCTTTTATTCATTGTTTTTGATATATGGATGTGGTGAATTTTTTATTCCCTTGATTTTTACATTATTCCTAAACTGCAACCAAATTTGTAAGATATAATAGTCTAGGATTAAATTTATTAAGTTTTAAACCTTACCACAAAATTTTGTTTAAACCATAATGAAACTCTGCAGTGCATAAGTGAGATCAAGTCAGACCCAACTCATTGTTTTGGTGCTTGATCAATGGCTAGCACTGAAGAAGATTTCTTTGCATAGCAATTGAATTATCACCACTGTTACCAGATGGTGTAATGAAATGCACACTGTAATGTTGAGCTCATAAAATTAAAATATGTTTTGTAGCACAGTGGAAAATTTTGAAAGACCTATAGTTCCCATTAAAATTGAGACTTTTTAGTACTATACATTTACTTTTTAGTACTATAAATTTATGAAGATAGAATTATCTTCATAAAGTTGTCTTTCACTGTGTATGTGGAAGTAATTTTCAAAAGGGAGTCTCAAATACTGTGTAATGTCTAATTTTAAAATGTTCACAATCATATTACTATGTTTTTATCACATCTGGATCTTGTGCCATATACACAGAAGACATTTTTAAATATTTTGTGATTCAATTTTGTTTTACAGTGATCGATATGTTGGTAAAACTTATTCCAAATCCTCTTCCTTTCTGGATTATGTCAGAAAGTCTCTAAAGAAGCTTGGATTAGATGAGTTCAAGGTCAGTATATGATTACCTATTGTCTTCATAAAAACAGGAGAATTTCTATGGGGTAATGAATTGATATAATACAAAATCATTTGCCTTCTATTTTTCTCTTATTTATTGAAAACATTCTAAATTATATTGAAACCAAACCTCCATTATCTTTATTTCAGTTTACCTTTCCTGTCACTGTGGATAGTTTGTAATCCTACACCTTCAGAGATTCCCCTTCTAGGTTTATTCAAGGAAAAACATGCCAATTCTCAATTCAAAATGGGAATTGTAAGTAAAGCAAGAGACAATGGCTTTAATTTTGAACAGCTTATATTTAAGGATTATATAGCTAATTACAACTAAACATCTTAAATTCAAGAAGGTTTTAGTCTAAGCTGATAATTGAGAACATATTATTGAAGACAAAGAGTTAAGCCAATTGACTACCAGTAATAAATATCCTAACACTGAGAAAAAAAATTTTCAACATGATTTAAATGATTTACCTAAAATATTTAGGTTTATATTAAAATTATATTAAGTTTAGCTTAGGATCGCTCTGGTATTTTGATTGATTATAAGTTGAAGTAAAGAATAAAATAGCCGAGGTTGGTTTGGCTCAGTGGTAGAGCTTCGGTCTGCGGACTGAAAGGTCCCGGGTTCGATTCCGGCCAAGGGCATGTACATTGGTTGTGGGCACATCCCCGGTAGGGGGTGTGCAAGAGGCAGCTGGTGGATGTTTCTCTCTCATCGACGTTTCTGGCTCTCTATCTCTCTCCATTCCTCTCTGTAAAATATCAATAATATATATATATAAAGAATAAAATATAGTTAAAGGAATGAATTATAGTACTAGAAAGAGAAAATATGGTTATTTTCAGATACGGTTATTTTAAAACTAAATGTTATTTTTAGTTATAACAATTATCCATTTACTCTACAATTGCTTTATTGTATAAAGCAGACAGACTGGTATGAAACAGTTTTTTCCCCCTGTAAAATTAATAGTTTAAAAAAGCATTTCTAACTCATAGGATTTAAGAAAGATTAAATTAGTTAATAAACAATAAAGACTGAGTGAACACAGTGTTTGTTCATAGTAAATGCTAACTGAAGAGTATTAGTGATTATTCTGATCTTTGTATATTTACTACATAGCATGGCACTGTTAATATGAGTCCTATAAGAATTTTTTTTAAGTCACTAAAATGAACATCCTTCTAGTCTTGAATAAATTAACAAGAATAGATATTTTTATTATAGTTATTTTATTTCTATGTTTTGTAAAATATATTTTAATTAGACTGATCTTCCTTCCAATTAGTATAAATTAGTGCATATCTTTATTGCTATCTCAATTTCATATCTTGCATTTAATATCAAGATCACAAACCTATGCATTATTTTCACAAATAAAGAGCTAAGTTTATATTTGAACTAAAAATATATTATCCTTTGCCAAAAACCAAACAGTAAAAATGCAGAAAGAATATTACTTATCCTTTCAAATGGCTTTCTCTCCCCAGATTTGTCTTTAAAAATGATACTGGTAAATGTTCCTTAATATGCTTATTTTGTTACTGATAAGAATATTAATAATAGTTCATGTTTATTAAGTACTTACTATGTGATAGTTTTGCTAAGGACATTTCAACTTTAGCTCATTTATTCTTCACAAAACATTTACGAACAATACTATTATATTTCCCAATGTAATGATCTAGAAAGAAAGGCTCAGAGAAAGGCAAATTAGTTTCCCAGGGTCAAAGAGCTAGCAAGTGGTAGAACTGGACCTAAAACACAGATTCAACATAGAAACTTCAACATTAACTATCACCATACTGAGAAGTGAAATTGGAAACAAAAGTGAAAGAGACTAATGTAAATAAGTGTCACCATGTAAAATTAGTCTTAATTAACTTTATCCTATCTAATAAAAAGGGAATATGCTAACTGACCCTCACGCTGTCGCAAAGATGGCAGGGCTCACACCCAATAAGGAAGGATTATGCTAATTAACTGCCTCACCCTCAAATATGGCAGCATCCACAGCCATAAGATGGCGGTGCCCAGTTCCCTCAGCCCCATTAGAGTGGCAGGTGCGCAGTAAGGCCGGGCCCATGGGTCTGGTCACTCTGTGGGCCTGTCTCCAGAATTACCCAGTCTCCTCAGCCCTCCAGCTGCCCAAGGCCAGCCTGAGGTGCAGGCAAGCCTCGGATGGTGGCTTCCTGGACACGCAAAGCTGGCCTGAGGTGCTGGTAAGCCTTAGATGGCAGTTTGCCAGCCAACCAGGGCCAGCCCAAGGTGTAGGCAAGCCTCAGATGGCGGCTGCCAGCCACCTAGGGCTGCCCAAGGCTCAGGTAACCAGGGCCAGCTAAGGCTTGCGCTGCCAGCAGTTATAGCAGCAGAGGTGTGATGGGGTGTTGCCTTCCCCTTATAGCCAGGTCTCTTCCCACCTCTGAGGGCTCCCGGACTGTGAGAGGTGGCAGGTTGGAATGTGGTATCGCCCTTCCTCCAGTGCATGAATTTTCATGCACCAGGCCTCTAGTTAGTTAATAAAGACAAAAATAGTGCCTCGCTAATTTTCTCATAATACTATTGAAACTCATTGAAAACAAATATGTTGAATAAGATTGGTTAGAGAGAAAAAAAGGAGCAGGAAAGTACAGACAATATGAGATGTTTAAAAGGATATGCTAATGAGAAGAAGTAAATATCTGAGTTTATGTAATTTGGGCTCTCTTTGTTTGGGGTATTTGGGGCTTTTTGTTTGTTTGTTTGGCCTGTTTTAATTTTAAGCAATAGGAATTAAGAGGTTTGTATTCATCAGGCAAGAGTAGTTGGGAATAGAATAAGTAATTAAAACCAGATTTTTATTTCTAATCCAATACAAAATCCTATTTTTTTCTCCCACATCATGAAGTATCAGTGCTAAAATGAAAGTTTTAACCACTAGCACAATAAAGAAGACACTTGTGCATATGTATAGTTTTATTTTTTTAATAAATTTTCACCTGGGATTCTGACTACTAAAAAGTATCAAAACCACTTAACTTTAAAAGAGTAAATACCATATTTGCCGGCGTATAAGACGATTTTTTGGCCCTGAAAAATACGTATTTGCCGGCGTATAAGACGACCCCCTAACATTTCCACTAAAAATACAGAGTTTGTTATATACTCGCCGTATAAGACTACCCCCCACTTGGAGGCATATTTTTCAGGGCCAAAGGGTCGTCTTATACGCCGGCAAATACGGTATGCCAAAATATTTTAAAGATCTTTGACTAAATTCATAATTATTTGTTAACAAACTGTATAATTGAAAGTGTGATTCATTGATGTATTTCTGAACTTTTAAAATACATTTCTTCATTAGTAAAACGATGTAAGCAAATGAAGTTCCTAGAAAATTTCCTAGTATGGTCTGGATACATTTTTAGTCTCAAGAAATCATGTTAAAAGTGGAACTACACAGAGAACATTCACGGACAAATCATGCCTGTGCTGGGTACAAAAGTGGCTCTTGACAGCTTAAAAGATTAAGTTCTGTAGTCAGTTGTGAAACACAGCTTTGGACATTTTCTATTAGAGCAGGATTTCTGAATCTCAGGAGTACTGACATTTGGATAATCCTTTGTAGTAAGGGGTGTCCTGTGCATTGTAGGATGTTTACCCACTAGATGTCAGCAGTAGCAACGTAGTGCTAATAATCAAAAAAAAAAAATTAAATAAAAAAAAAGCCTCCAGACATTGCTAAAAATGCTCCTAAGGGGCAAAATCACCATGGTTGAGATCCATGTTTGAGCATTTGTCATTTGGGTAATTCCATTTGCAGTCATCTAACATCTCCATTATAAACTCCATGTTTAAGGAAAAAAATCCATGTTACCCCAAGAAGCTTGGAGAGGTGAAGTGGGAAGGAAGCAGTAATTTTTAAGAGTTTTTATTCAAAATGATACCCTCCAGGCTCTTTTTTGTATAGCCCTAACTGCCTAAGGATGATATTGTTTCAGCCCTGCATAATATCTAGGTCTGTTTAAGAAGAGAGTTTAGATTTTACAGTAAAGGTAAGCCTATACTACTGAAAACAAGTTGTTGCAGAACACCAACTCCTTATATCAGCAGGTATAGTGTTTATTAGATGGACTTTTAGAATGAAATGTTATAGTAAAATTCTTATAAAATTCAATTATCATTTTTAAATATTTTAATAGGACTTTAAAAATGTTTAAAATAACAAAATCCTAGTGACAGGCTTTACCTATACCTAAACTAACTAACTAACTAAATAAGTAAGTAAATAAATAAATAAACACTCTCTATTTTCTGTCCCAAACTTTATCTCATCAAATTTCAGAAAAACTCCAAAATCATCTTTAAGGATTCATGTTTTCCTCATGATGATCCACAGCACTTGAACTTCTTTTGTATTATTTTTCTGTCTTCTTTCCCATGTGTGTGTGGGCACACACACACACACACACACACACACACACACGTAGGATTTTAAAAGAATCATTACAGGTATTGTTTGATAGACAAAAAATGAACTGTAGTATTGTCCATAAGAAGAGGGTAATAAAAGGTGCTTATGCTCTAAAGTGTGTGTGTGTGTATGTGTGTGTGTGTGTGTGTGTGTGTGTGTGTGTGTGTGTGAGAGAGAGAGAGAGAGAGAGAGAGAGAGAGAGAGATGTAATGAATATTCAAATAAATGAAGAATTTCAAATATTAAATTGATGGGAGGGATTTATGCTGTTGAATGGACAAAGTTGAAATCCATCAAGCTAGAACTTTAGTGGAAGAAGATAGAGGATAATTCAGAAAAATATCTTCAGATTTTTTTCCAAAGCAGGTCAGCAAAAGCAAAACTTTTGAAACCAAAATCATTTAATTATTCATCAACAAACACTTATTTTGAAGAACCTCTCATATGCCAAGAAGAGTGAAAACTGTAACTACAAAGATAATTAAGTCCTAACCCCTGAAAAAAAGAAAATGAATAATTGTAGCATGAACTTGTAATAAAGTACAGTGAAGGCATAGGGGAAAGGAGTGACTTACTCTACCTGTGAAGATTTTACAAACCATTTTGGTGCCTTAGCTTGGTCTGAAAGGGTGCATAGGAGTTGGCTAAGTAAACAAGGTGGGAAGGTTGGGAGTGAGAAATTCATTCAGGTGTTGGGGGTGGGGAAGGACTTCTGCAAAACCACAGAGATGTGAAAAACATGTTTCTGGACTCAACATTGCTGGAACATAAAGCGAGTAAGGGAGGCAGTGGTGAGAGATAAGGATAAAGATAGGGCACATGTGGAGGACAACCAAACTGATCTTTGGAAGTTAAATCAGAGACTGATCAGGACTAATCATAGTAGTTTAAATGCAGGTGGGAGAGTAGGAATCGTTCCACAGTTGGCCAACAACAGATGTAAAGAGCTCATAAACTTTTTCTTGTGGTAATGTATTCAGTAAGGATCTAGATCGAATGAAAACCTCTAACCTTAAGGAAACAATGGATTCCTGATACAGATTAAATTTATGAAAAACCTGTCGTCTTTGCTAACATGAGGAAAACGTGCATTATTCCTATAAATAAGTTCCTGATGCTTTTTGCAATCACCAGTGTAATAATTGACTCACAGGAAAATCATTCATGGATGTTACAACCATTGGGTAAAAGATTTGAGGGAAATAAGGTATTTAGTATCTCAAAGTACCTCCCACAGATGATGTATTAATTATACAAGGACTAAGCCTGGTCAACATGCTATACTAAGTGATCAAAGTTAGCATCACCATTAATGGAACAAAGTGACATCATCTGACCCTGTCTTTTACAGCATGTACTTAAAAGCATCAATCCCAGATGTGGCATTGCATTTGGTTGTCATGTCTCTGGTTACATTTAATATGGAACAGTTCCTCGACTCTTGTTTTGTCTTTCATGACATTGACATATTTTGAAAAGGCCAGTTGTCTGAGTGTTTCCTCATGAGTAGATTAAAGTTATATATTTTGGGCAGGAATATTATATAATGGATTTTGTTCCCTTCCAATGCATCTCTATATCAAATATTCAAGCCCCATTTCTATATCAATTAAAATCACCACCTACAGTAGTTTGTCCCTGTAGGGATGCATTATCAGAACTGTACTACCTAATAAAAGAGTAATATGCAAATTGACTGTACCTCTGCTACACCTACAAGCCATGCCCACCAGCCAATCAGGAGTGAGTATGCAAATTAACCCAACCAAGATGTCTGTGGCCACAGAGCGAGCAGGAGGCTTGGGTTTCCCTAGCAATGGAGGAAGCCAAGCTTTCTGCACAGCCTAGCCAGCCTAGGCCTCTACTCAAGGCTACAAAGTTTCAATTATAGGAGATAAATAAATCCCAAATACCAGGGCATCCGGTTGGTCGCCAGGGCATGTGGCCAGCCTGCAAACCACTACAGGCCCCTTGCCCACGCTGTCCCACACCCCAAGGGAACCCCCACCCTGATCCAGGACACCCTTCAGAGCAAACCAGCTGACCCCCACCCTTGCACCAGACCTTTATCCTATCTAATAAAAGAGTGATATGCAAATTGACCATCATGCCAACAGACAAGGTGGATGCCCCCATGTGGTCAAAGATGGATGCCCCCATGTGGCTACCACAAGATGGCCAGCAGAAGAGGGCAGTTGGGAGGGACCAGGTCTGCAAGGGAGAGCAGACCTGGGTGGTCAGGCCAGTAGGTGAGGGCAGTTGGGATCGATCAAGCCTGCAGGGGAAGGCAGTTAGGGGCAATCAAGCTGGCAGCGGAGCAGATGGGCATCAATCAGGCTGGCAGGGGAGTGGTTAGGGAGTGATTAGGTTGGCAGTCAGAAACAGTGAAGAGCAATCAGGAAGGCAAGCAGTTGGGAGCCAACAGTCCTGGATTGTGAGAGAGATGTCTGGTAGGATCAGGCCTAAATGGGCAGTTGGACATCCCTTGAGGGGTCCCAGATTGGAGAGGGTGCAGGCTGGGCTGAGATACACCCCCCCACCACACCCTGTGCACGAATTTTGTGCACCAGGCCTCTAGTGAATAAATAATTTGCTTTTGTCGAGATTTTAAGAATGAAATGCAGCTATTTGATCACAAGGAATAAAGATTTACCCAGCTTTGTTTCAATAATTGGTGAGAGGTTATTCCAGGAATTGTATACTTACATAAAAACAAACAAACAAACAAAAAAACTAGTCTCTCATCTTCACAATAACCCAGGAGGATATGCAGCCTCAGCTCATTAGGATGTACTTTGTTAGAGGGAGCAGGATTCAAAACATAGTGACTGACTTACTGTTACTTTTTTTTTTTTTTTAGCAATAATTCATGTTTTCAAATCCTTCACCATTATAGTGATTCACTCCTGAACTACCAACCATTTCACTCTCTGTCCTAGATCATTTTTCTCTATAGATTTTTACTTAGCAATGGGTTGTTTATTCATGATTATGCTTCTCACTTTCAACAAACTTTGTATATCACTTTCAGTCTCCTTACCCTGCCTCATGTTGAACAGGCTTACTCACTTTTGTAATTAATAAATCATCTGTGGAAGGTACTTTGAGACAGAAAACGAAGGTCTAGTTGACTAATTTGGTCTCTTTCATAACCGTTTGCATAGACTTTTTATTCCCCACCATTTTATCAGCTGGGCCACCAGAGAGGACTATGCACTCTGCTCTGCACAAAGGCATCTAGCTAAGAGCAAAGTAGAGCTAAAATTACCGCCCATCTTCCCTTTACAGTAGGTGCCTTGGCATCTACCACAAGGAAGGTGATGGAGTTTGTTTTTTAATTTTTCACAAAGACACATATCAACTAGCAGCAGCAGCCTTGTCATAAGTCACAAGTACCTTAAATCCAGTAAAGCGAGAGAGGTAAGAAAGAGGAAATGTGTAACTGTGGAAGACCTCTGCATGAGCTGCAGCTCCATGACCCTTTCCCTCAAGCAGGGATTGGGCAGGAAGACATTAAAATGAGTAAATCCTGAGTATTAACTTATTTAGTATGAGGCTATTTTGGGATATTCTATAAGACAATATTAAGAAGCTTTTTTATGTTATTTGAGTTCTTTTATACAATAGTCTACATAAATTATTTAATTTTTCATGATAGGATGATCTCCAAAGAACATTCATTTTCTTTTTTGCCTTAGCTATCAGGAGACCCAAAGGTCAGTTTATCTTTGATTTCAGCAACTGTCCTTAGCTAGGTTATTTTGGTATTGTTATATTATTTTCTCTTGAAAATTTATTCTTTACCCTTGATCCTTTCTTTAATGGCCCTACTATTGATATGTTTTTGTGTTTCATATTATAAACCACCTCAAATAGTTCTTGCATATAAGCACATCATTAATAATGTTTCTTTAACTTATGATTATGTAGATATGGAGCAATTAAATTTGGAGAAAAAACAAGTATTGACAATTAAACTTCTTTGAAATTGTGAACAAAAAGAATATGTCAAAGCTATATGCAAAGACCAAGTCTAATAACATGTTAATGCCAAATTCACAGAAGATAAAAGGATGTTTTCATTAAGCAACAGAACATTCTTATGTAATATAAGTCTAACTCTACATAATAGCCATATTGCCTATAAAAATCATATTTTAAAATATATTTTTATTCATTTCAGAGAGGGAGAAAGAAACATCAATGATTAGAGAAAATCATTGGTCGGCTGCCTCCTACATGGGATAGAGCCCGAAAAACCGGGCATGTGCCCTGCCTGGGAATCAAACCTTGACCTTTTGGTTCATAGGTCGATGCCCAACCATTGAGACATGCCCTGCTGTGCTAAAAATCATCTTTATTCTCCCAGCTAAGCACAGAGAAGCATTAGATATAAAAATGTCTCCCTGACAACCAATAACTCTACGGAGAAGTAGAAGATATAATCATTGAAAGAAGAGGAAAACCCATCACACCTTTTATTTTTTATTTAAGGAAGAAAAATAAGAGCTGCTTAATTATTTTATTAATGCTGTTAATATAGGAAAAACATTAATTTTAAAATTACATTATTTTGGTTTATTAGAATTGTTAGTTTACAAAAACTGCAAATAATTTAATTCAAATGAAAATGTATATAATATATGCTATATCAATAATCAGTTTTAGAATAGATTTTAGCTAAATTTTTTATGTAGATTGTGCTATTCAGATAGTGTTAAATTCAAATTTTATTTTCATCAGCTAGTAATGGAACAGATAGTATAATTATAAAATATGGAGAGTACTTTATGTATTACATTTTGCTTTCTTTTTAAGAAAACCTGCATCTTTATTGTCCATAATTTCAAGCTTAGGGAGATTAGTTATACACATATTTACATAATTTCTTTTTTTTTTAAATATATTTTATTGATATTTTACAGAGAGGAAGGGAGAGAGATAGAGAGCTAGAAACGTCAATGAGAGGGATGGGCAGCAGGGAGCAATGGATTTCATGACCAATACTCCCAGTACCACATTCAATGTGCACTTAAGCTTCCACGTATGTCTTTACCTAAGTACGATTTGCACCAAGCGGTACCTCAGTACTGATACCTTCCTTTATCTCTAGGATGTTGGCCCTACCTAGGATCTTAGTGGCTTTAACATTCAGTAATGTGATCTTTTTTTTAATTTTTTAATTTTTTAAAAATATATTTTATTGACATTTTACAGAGAGGAAGGGAGAGAGATAGAGAGCTAGAAATGTCATGAGAGAGAAACATCGACCAGCTGCCTCTTGCACACCCCCCACTGGGGATGTGCCCACAACCAAGGTACATGCGCTTGGCCAGATTCAAACCCGGGGACCCCTCAGTCCGCAGACCGACGCTCTATCCACTGAGCCAAACCGGTTTCGGCAGTAATGTGATCTTTAAAATGAGACCATGGCCCTGCTTGTGTGGCACAGTGGTTAAGTGTCAACCTATGAACTCCTAGGAGGTCAGAGTTCAGTTCCCAAGTTATGGGCTCAGTCCCCAGTGGTGGGTGTGCAGAAGTCAGCCAATCAATGATTCTCTCTCCTCATTAATGTTTCCATCTCTCCCTATCCCTTCCTCTCTGAAATCTATACAAATATATTTAAAAATAAAAAATAAAATAAAAATGAGGCCATGAATACATGTATGTTACAAATTGATGTTAAGATTAAATGAGATAGCATCTTGATTTTTAAATTTTCCTACAATCTCTGTGATCTGATCAGTCTGGTAGTTGAGCATTTGATTTACTAAGTTAATTATAGCATGAAATCATACCTTAAACATTGAATATTTTACTTCAAAATATATTAATATACTTTTACTCACCAAACTTTTGGTATAAGAACAAGGCCATTTGTTTTGCTCTATGAAACAAATTTGCATCTAGTTTCACTATTTGAGAAATTCGCATCAAACTTAGCTATAATGTATTACGTATAATGTCCAGCTTTGTTTCACATTAAGTGAAGCAACAGACTTCCATTTTTTAGAGTAAGGTGAGATTGTCACTTTCTTTCTTCCACAAAAGCAACAAATAGAGAAACAGAAACACAAACTTCTTTGACAAAATCAGACAGCATGTTAAATCTCAAACCATGGGGTATTATGAAGTGCAATGAAGGTAAAGAGGGAAGCATAGGGTGCCAAGAGAACATGCTTAAGGTTATACAGATCAAAAACAAAACCAACATAATACAGTTCTCTGAAGTAGCATATCCTGAGCAGCAAAACCAACAATTCCTAGTTGAGGTGGTGCTTCCAGTCTGGCATAAATGAGAAACAGAATATTGGAGAACCCAAGAATCACCCTGAAGCACCATGTTTGTCGGGAGCAGTGTGCTGGCGAGGCAGGATCGAACAAAGACTTGTCCCATAACTGCTGCTCTCAGATGGTCAGAGCAAAGTAAACACTAAAGACTAACTTACACACACAATTTTGTGAGATGAGAATTTTTTCTTGCTTGAATTGTAGGTCTGGATCCAATCCAATATACTCTAGTGCAGAAACTTGGTTCAGGCATATGCATTTGAGTCAAAGATGGGCAAAGTTTTAAAAGGATCTTTATTGGAAGGCTACACTGAAAATTGGATGAGACAAAGCCTCACATTTTTACTGTTACACTTTTCTATTTTTTAAATTTAAAAGAAATTTAGTACAATAAGAGGAGGAATAGAGGCTTTGCAAAAAAAAACACAACAAATTTATTTATACATTTGCAAAGAAATTTATTTATACATTTGCAAAGCTTTTCAGATTTTTTACTCTTTTTGTCCAATCTTTCATTTGTTTTGACCACAACAGTTTCCCCTGGTGATTTTCCTTTATCATGCCTTTCACAGAGGCACTCGACTTATAGAAACAACTTTTTGCATTCATATTTCATTGGTTACATAATATTTATATTATTTTATTACAATACTATAACTAGCATAACAAGTGTAGAAGCAAATACAGTTGACTCAGTAAGCAGAAACAGAAAGTGGCCTGCTAACCACAAGGGTTCCCTGGACTGTGGGTATCATACGTTTTAGAGAAAGAAAAATCAAAGAGTAATGCTTGTTCATAGATTAATCTAGTTGATGTTAGAGGAAATAACCTTAAATATGAATTTGTATCATTATCGTGTTTCTGTTATTCTGCATTATTTTCTTTAGAATGTATAGTTTTAGATCATGTTTTAAATCTTAGTTTTATTCAAAAAAAATGTTTATTAAGTTCCTACTATGTACCCCTAGCATAAAAACAAATCAGAGTAAATATTTCATCACTACTGGTTGAACTTAACCAATATTAATAGGATGTTATTGGTAATTTTGTTTGTGATGTGCTATAAATAACCTATATTGGTACAGCAGAGTTAAGTAAAAAGAATTTTAGTTTATATTGACTTGCTTCATGAATATGCTCAGAGCTCTTCAGACACCTTTACATTTGTTATGTTTATTTTACTTGTGGGTGTATTTGATAAGAAAATAAATGTTAATTTTTGTTAAATGTATTGTTGTCGTTTTATCTTGAAGCTGCCAGAAAAAATGATAATGGACTACTATGAGAAGTATAAGCCTAGAATGAATGAGCTGGAGGCTTTCAATATGGTGAGTCTCAGAATTAGACATCTTAAATGGGGTTTGTTGCTAGATTGAATAGGATCCTATTAAATTTTATTAGGGGGCCAACCAATCTATGTTGTTTTTCTCTTATTATAGGAAAACCATTTGGGATCACTTCCTACTTCAGAACTATATTAGGTGTTAGTAATGTCATAAAGAGAACACATGGTAGATTTCTCTTAAAGTGGATTATAAATGCACTGAAAGAAGTTTCCGAGTTCTTTGAACACATATTGCTCTCAATTCTGTTATTTCACAAGCATTCCTTTTAATGAATTTCATTCTTAGTGCCCATTTAAAAGCTTTCCATCACATATGTATGATAGCTTTTGGATTCCACCTCAGAGTCACTTAAAGGACATTCTTTTTCTATTATTAAAGAAAACTTTTGATCTCTGCAGTATTCATTTTCTGTAGATGTACAATGAGTATTGAAGATTTGTCCATATACAAACTTCTATAGATACATTTATTTAAACATAATATTAAGTTAGTTGGCTAGTCTTTTTTTTTCTTTTTTTTTTTTTTCTTTTTAAGTAACACTATCTTATCTTATTCTTTCCTTTAGTTGAAAGTTGTTCTGGCTCCTTGTATAGAGACATTGATTCTTCTGGATCGACTTTGCTACCTGAAAGAGCAGGTAAGTTGTGTTATTTTAAAATGCCCAATAAAAATATTTATTAAGTTCAGTAATTTGGATCCACGTATATGTAGGATAAGTTTCTTTCACATAAAACTTAAGATTAAAACATAAAGTGATCTTTCTTATAATATTTTCAAAGTTTAAATAGTCATTCCATCTTTTTAAAACATAAGCATGTGCATAACAGATGTTTTCAGCAATGCTGCCATAATAAAGCTTACATTCTTTTAATTGTATGATAATTACTATACAGTAGGCAGTGAGCACAAATTATCATATATTCCATATTGTACAGCAAAAGTAATAAAGACAAGACATAAAAAATATATGTGTTATATTTTGTAAGAATTTGCCTTTTATTTCCCTTTTGAATTTTGGGACATATGCACTCTGCAGTCAGAAACTTCTTTCTGATCATGCAGACTGCTTCTGTTTTTCTGTGGAGTTTTTTCCAATCTTATTTATCTGTGTTGAATAACTAAAAATGTTGTACTTTTGGCTATCTTTAGGGAAAATGTTTTTTGCAGATTTTACTCAGCTTTGATCAAAATAAAAGTCTTGTGAACTGTTTAAATTAAACCCATTTGTGGATTCAGGCTGTGTTTCCACTATATAAACCCTTTATTTTTAACAATTCTGTTTTATCATATGGGGAGCTTTGCTTTCTTCTTTTCAACAGGCTACTTGGAATAAATGGATTTTAATTAATGTTTGCTTTTGTTCTAATTTGTATTTATTTGGAGAAAGGCATTTTTTTAAATATTTAGAAAATGATGTGTTTTCCTAAGCTACTAACTCAAAAAGTACTGCAAAGCTTTGGTTCAGCTGTAGGTGACAGAATTAGTCCTACTTTACTCATCATTTCCCTTTTCAAAACAATTTTTATTGACTTAAGTATAATAGGTAGTAAAAATGATACGCACAAAGATCATATAAATATTCATTTGTTAATATTTTTAATAATACTTTATAAAATAAGTGCATGTTTATTTTAGAATTTAAAATGAACAATATAAAAAATAAAATGAAAAGTAACAATGATGCCACCTTTAAGCACTAACTTAATTTTTGGTTTGTTTTTTAGTGATTATATATATATATATATATATATATATATATATATATATATACCATATATATGTGCACATAGTTTATACTTTATTTAAAATTGAAATCAAATTATAAATGCTATTTGCATCTAATGTGTTTCATTAATTGAAAATTTTTTCACCTCATTAAATTTACTACAGAAGCTGAATGTTTCATCATATAATAATTTAAGTAATACCCAATTGTTATTGGAAGTTTCAGTTTTTCAATCACAGCAAAGAGTAACCTTGTAGTTCACTCTCTGTGTACACCTTTAATTGTTTCCTTAGCATAAATTTCTGAAGGTAAAATTGTTAATGTTAACTTTATTGAACAAAGAATAGTTTTATCTTAAATGGTTTGTTTTTACATAGTTTTTAATATTACATTATGTAGCCTAACTTCTGTCTTGTTTTTATCTTCAACAAATGGTTTTATTTCTAAATCACTTGTCAATTTGCAGGAAGATATTTCATGGTCAGCACTTGTGAAGTTGTTTGATCCTGTGAAATCTCCCAGATGTTATGCTGTTATTGCTCTGAAACAGCAGCAATGATATCAATAGAAGTAAGATATTAGATGTATCTGTTTGTGGAACCTATTCCTAATTTTTCTTTTCTAAACATTTATGTCATGTTATGTAAATATTTTTAAAACATTGTCTTCCTTGTATTTGAAATAAACAATAAAATAATTGCTAACAACAGACTACCATAATTCATTTTCTCATTGTCAAAACATACATTTGATAAAAATAACACATGAAAATATTATACAAGGATTGATCTACATTCCTGATTTAGTACATAAATAGGACATTGTATTTTGAAACTTGTTTTCTTTTTTGTGTGTTTTTTTTTTTAATCCTTACCCAAGGACATTTTCATTAAATTTAGAGAGAAAAAGAGAGAGAGAAATATCAATATGAGAGAGAAAGATCAATTGGTTACCTCCCATACTCACCCCGGCTGGGGATCAAACCTCCAACCTAGGTGTGTGCACTGGCCTGGAATCAAACCCACAAGCATTTTGGTGTATGGGATGACACTCCAATCAAGTTATGTGATTTGGCTGAGCCTTGCTTTCTGTTCAATATTTGAGACCCTTGATGTTTACTATGTACCACATTTTGCCTTTAATTTATTTTTTTTAAAAAGAGGAAAAGTATAGGTATAGTAAAATTAGTTATACTGAAAATTATTTACCTTTTTCTTCACATTTTGGAAATACTTTTCATGTTATCAGAAGGTAAAAATCCACATTTGAAGGGAAGAAATGTTCTGGAACCAGGCCAGACATAGAAAGTGCCTTATGTAAATTATATTTTACATTGTATTTTCATCAAAGTTACATGATGGAATATTCTATGCTCTTAAAGGAATATGCATCTTATAGTGAGATGCATCTTTATATACTATAAAACAATGATTTTTGCAGAGGCACTATCCTAAGCATTTTATTTGTATTAATTCATTTAATATTCCGGACAACTCCTGAAGTAGGTATATTATTCCCATTGTCCCATTGTATAGATTGGTAGAAGTAAACATTAATCTTCCCTGGAAATAATAACATTGTTCTTGGCCTCACATTATTTCTACAAACAATTTTGCAAACACAGTGTTGGAACACTAGGAAAAAAATGACCTGGCAATTAGTGAAGTTGAAAAACAAGTTCCTGCCATAGATAAGCACGGTATTCAGAACCTCCCACCACAACATCAAAATTACGACTAAATTGCAAAACAACCATCATTCAGGACACCTGAAATCTAACTGAACCTAAGTCCTACAAGTAAGGTTATTAAGAAGAAGCCACAAACGGGGTGGGCATACCTGGGGAGGGGTTTGGGATGGGAAAAGGGGGGGGGGGATGAGGACAATTATGTGACACCATAATCAATAAAGAAATTTAAAAAAAAAAAAGAAGAAGAAGCCACATCCAGACTGGTAGGAGGGGAGGAGATGCAGAACAGGCTGGTCCACACCCACATGTGGCAGTTAAAAACTGGGAGGGATAGCCCCTATCAGGTAGTTTGGCTGGAGCATCATCCCATATAACAACAACAACAACAAGAGATTGCAGATTAAATTCCTAGTCAGGAGGCACTGGGAGGCAACCAATCAATGTTTCACTGTCACATCGATATTTCTCTTTCTCTCCCCTTTCCTCTCTCTCTAAATAACTACGCAACCTCTTGGGATACTAAAAAAAATAAAAAATAAAAAAATTGCAGAGGTCCCCCCTAAGGAGTGACTGACTGGTCCTGGTCCCACATCAGAACCCCACCCAAGGGCTCCAGTGCCAGGAAGAGAAGTCCCCATATGTCCTGGCTGTAAGAGCCAGCATAAATTGTGGCTGATTGAGATGATAGGCCCCTAGAGTTCCAGACATTCCTCTTGAAGGACCAGCACATGGATTTACTCTGACTCAGTTGCCTTGAGCTCCAGTGCTGGGACAGCAGCTCCAAAGGCCCCATCAGCCCACCACCCACCTGCTGCGGTGGCGGTGCATCAGTGACGAGTGAGGAGGGGGCGGGTGGAACTGCTCGGTGGTGGAGTGCCAATGGTGGCAGCATTGGCATCCAGCGTCCGTTCCTTTGGCACCCAGCCTGGTGACAGTTGCCTCCTCTCCCAACCCCAACAGGACCTTTGGGTCCCAGGCTGGAACGGGGACCCAAGGGTGGGTGGTGGCGGACATGGCCCCTCTCCCAGGACATGGCCCCCAGCCCCCTCCTCTGGGCCAGCAGCCAACCTCTCATTCCCTGTTCCTCCCCCAGTCAGCAGACCTCAATTGGCCCACCACCCGCCCACTACAGTGGTGGTGTGGCAGTGAGGGAAAGAGGAGGGGGGAAGAGGGGAAACCACATGGTGATGGAGAGCTGATGATGGCAGCGTTGACATCCAGCATTTGTTCCTCCTACACCCTGCCCAGCAACCATCACCTCCTCTCCAGCCAAACCCTGATCAGCCTGGCTACAATCAGCCCTGATCACCGGCCAGGCCTAGGGAACCCACCCATGCACACATTTTATGCACTTGGCCTCTAGTGGAACCATAAAAAAGAACCCGTCAGAAATGAAGCATACACTAACTAAAATGAAGAATAAATTACAGCGAATCAACAGAATAGATAACACTAAGAATGAAATAATCAATTTGGAATATAAGGAAGCAAAAAACACCCAATCATAACAACAAAAGAAAAAAGAATCCAAAAAATGAGGATAGTTTAAGGAGCCTCCGAGACAACTTGAAGTATTCCAACATTTACACCGTGGGGGTGCCAGAAGAAGAAGAGAGAGAGCAAGAAATTGAAAACCTATTTGAAAAAATAATGATGGAAAATCCTAACCTGGTAGAGGAAATAAATATACAGATCCAGGAAGCAAAAAGATGAACCCAAAAAGGCCCACACCAAGACACATCATAATTAAAATGCCAAAAGTTAAAGACAAAGACTGTCAGCTGATTTTTCAACGGAAATATTTCTGACCAGAAGGCATTGGCACAAAATATTCAAAGTGATGAAAAGCAAGTACCTATAAACAAGGCTACTTTATCCAGCAAAATTATCACTTAACATTGAAGGGGAAGTAAAGAGTTTCCCAGAAAAGAAAATACTAAAGGAGTTTGTTTGCACCAAACTAATATTATAAGAAATGTTAAAGGGTATTCCTTAAAGAAGAATAAGGGGGGAAAAAGATACAAAACATGAATAATACGATAGTAATAAATGCATATCTATTAACAATTACTTTAAATGCAAATGGATTAAATGCCTCAGTCAAAAGACATACTGTAACTGAATGGATAACAAAATAAGACCTTTCATATGCTATCTACAAGAGACTCACTTCTGACTGAAAGATACACAGAGACTGAAAGGAAAGAGATAGAAAAGATATTTCATGAAGATAGAAACAAAATAAAAGCTGGGGAAGCAATAAATACACCAGATAAAATAAATTTTATAACAAAGTCTATAACAGGAAACAAAGAACCAGTAACTCCACTTCTGGGTATTTATTTATTTATTTATTTTAATATATTTTATTGATTTTTTTTTACAGAGAGGAAGAGAGAGGGATAGAGAGTTAGAAACATCCATGAGAGAGAATCATCGATCAGCTACCTTTTGCCACTCCACCCCCCCTTCCTGGGATGTGCCTGCAACCAAGGTACATGCCCTTGACTGGAATTGAACCTGAGACCTTTCAGTCCGCAGGCCGATGCTCTATCCACGAGCCAAAATGGTTCTGACCACTTCTGGGTATTTAGCTGAAGAAACCCAAAACACTAAATCAAGACATACACATCCATGTTTGTTACAGCATTATTTACAATGATCAAGATATGGAAGCAATCTAACTGCCCATCAATAGATAATTGAGCCGAAACCGGTTTGGCTCAGTGGATAGAGCATCAGCCTGCAGACGGAAAGGTCCCGGGTTCGATTCTGATCAAGGTCATGTACCTTGGTTGCGGGCACATCCCCAGTAAGGGGTGTGCAAGAGGCAGTTGATCAGTGATTCTCTCTCATCGATGTTTCTAACTCTCTATCCCTCTCCCTTCCTCTCTGTAAAAAATCAATAAAATATATATATTCTAAAAAATATATGAATTGATAAATAAGATGTGGCTTATATATACCGTGGAATATGACCCAGTCATGAACAAGAATGAAATCTTTCTATCTGCAATAACATAAATGGACATAGAGGGTATTGTACTAAATGAAATAAGTCAGACACAGAAAGACAAATGCCAGATGACTTCATGTGTGGAATCTAAAAAAGAACAAAAAACAAGCAGAATGGAAACATTAGATACAGAGAACATTTATATGGCTGCCAGATGGGAGAGGGGTTGGCGAGGGATGGGTGAAAAAGGTGAAGGGATTAAGAAGTACAAATTGGTAGTTACAGAATAGTCATGGGAATGTAAAGTATAGCATAGGTAATATAGTTAATATTGTAATTATTATATATGGTGTCAGATGGGTACTAGATTTATCAGGGTGAGCACTTTGCAAACTATATAAGTGCTTAATCATGGGGTTATACATCTGAAACTAATATAATATTGTATGCAAACTTTTATTTAAACATAAAAAGTAAATTTTAAAAAATGTCCTTACAAGGTCCTTTCATTGACCAGGAAGAGAATAATAGCAAAAATTATTATTAGATTTTAAGAAGTTAAGCTTGAGAGTTGTAATATACTAAGATAACCACGAGAAAAGTTATAAAGAATATAACTTCCAAGATAACACAAGGAAAATAATGAAATGGTATTCTAAGTGGGGCCACCCCAAGCATGTGCAGAATCAAGACCAATTCTTTTCAGGATGCCTGTTCTTACATAAACAGGGCGAGTCATCCCACATTAGCCTGTCAGTGCCCTCTGCCAGTCCAGTCTTGCCTGGAAGAAATGCTGTGCTACCCAGCAGGAGCAATATGCTTACCTGGTTGCCCTCCCGTAACTATGGGCCTCAGGCTCACATTACAGGAACCAATCTCAGAATTTGGGGGGTGTCAGATTGAGGCCGCACATTGGGTAGAAGGTAGGAAGAGTGCCCCAAAGGGTTGAAATGAAACTAGAACTCAAACTGTTTCCAGTTTCAACTTGGGCTGCCCTATCCGGATGGTCCAAGAGACCAGAAGATACTGCAGAGATCCCTGAAGTATGGGGTCCAGAACAGGGCCCTGCTTTCCTAGGTCTACTGATTTTCAATATCTCTTTGAAAGAGAGAGAGAGAGAGAGGAGAGAGAGAGAGAGAGAGAGAGAGAGAGAGAGAGAGAGAGAGAGAGAGTAACACAATAACTGAGTAGGCAGGCCATATAAAAAACAAATACCGTATTTGCCGGCGTATAAGACGATTTTTTTGCCCTGAAAAATACATATTTGCCGGTGTATAAGACGACTGGGCGTATAAGACGACCCCCTAACATTTCCACTAAAAATACAGAGTTTGTTATATACTCGCCGTATAAGACTACCCCCCACTTGGAGGCATATTTTTCAGGGCCAAAAAATCGTCTTATATGCTGGCAAATACGGTAATAGGACAGTAGACTTAAATCCAAATACATCAGTAATTTCATTAAATGTAAATAAAATGCTTTAATTATAAAACAAAGATTGACTTATTTAAAAAATAAAACCCAACAATATCCTTGAAGACACACATCTAAAACAAGGGTACAAGAAGTTCAAAGTTAATAGGAAGAAAAAGGATATATTTGAAAATTCTCATCAAATGAAAGCTATATTAATATCAAATAGATTTTAATTAATGTCAAGCAAAAAGTATTCTTAAAAATAAATAAAAATCCTTCATAAAGAAAAAAGTTGCAATTTTCCAGGAAGTTATAATAGTTCTAAATTTATATTTCATGAATAACAATCTCAAAATATACTGTATGTTTCCATGTATAAGGCATCCCCACTCTTCCAACCCAAAATTAAGAAATAAATATTTTAAACACTTTGCTAGTTTTCCTCTTAAGGCCTTCTTTTTTGGCATCTTAAGAAGTTTTTTTTCTTGTTTTCTTCACTATCTGATCAAACACTCAGTAGGAGGAGGTCAAAATTGTCTCTCTGCCGCTCTATTTCCATGCTCTTTTGCAAAGCTTATTACATTCAGTTTGAATTTTGTAGAGTAAAGCAATCACTGATATTTATCTTTTTATTTTTTTGACATCTTTATGGGCTCAGAGTGCTCTAGTCCCTGTTGCATCTGTGCTCTCTCCAATTACTGCATCAGCTGACGTCAGTAACAAGGCTCATGATTGGAGGAAGCCTGTTTGACAAGGTGTGGGCAGCTATGCCGCCCCGTGACTCCCTTTTTGGCTGGCTTCTGGGTATAAGACACCTCCTTGATTTTCAATCTAACAATTTTAGAAAAAAATAGTGTCTTATACTTTGAATACAGTATAAATACGGTATAAATAAAATATGGTATAAATAAAAAATTAACACAACTACAAGGAGAAATAGATGAATTTATAATAATGCTGGGAGTATTTTCACTCTATGATCTATCTGATGGAAAAAGCAAACAAAATTGTAAAGTTACAAGATTTGAACAATGTAATAAATAAAATTGATTGTCCCCAACTACTATAAAGTATATTATTTTTCTAAGCACACATGGAATTTTAAAAATTAGACCATTTGCTGAGCTTCAAAGCAAATTTCAAAAATTAAAATAAGGTAATCTCTGACCACAGTGCATTTAAGCTAAAAATGATTGTTTTAAGTATAAATAAAAAACTCCCATATGTCTTAAATTAAAAAAAAAATCCATCGAAATAATTTTTGAATCAAAGAGGAAATCACAGTGGAAATAGGAAACATTTTACTAGTAATGAAAATAATTGAATTATAATAAAAAATTACACATCAAACTTGTGATATGAACTAGACCATAAGGTACACACAAAAAAATAGCTTTCAACACATATATTTGGCAGAAAAAAGATGAAATATTAAAGATGAGTAGTTAAAGAAAAACACACAGAGAAATGATTAACACTTCCAAAAGCTGGTTCTTAGATTAATAAAATTGATACAACTCTGGCAAAACCAGTCATTAAAAAAGATAGAACATTTAAATAACCCAAATCAGGAATGTTAAAGGGAACATTACTAAATATCCTATAGAAATTAGAAAGTTAATAAGAATATTATGAATGACTTTATGTCAATACTAGAAGGCCTAGTTCATGAATTTGTACACCAGTGGGGTCCCTCATCCTGGCCTGCGGGATTAGGCCAAAACTGGCTCTCCAACATCCTCTGAGGGGTCACAGATTGCAAGAGGGTACAGGTGAGGCTGAGGGACCCCACTGGTTCACGATTGAGGCCGGGGAGGGATGTGGGAGGTTGGCCAGCAGGGGAGGAACTGCAGAGAGCTCCAAAGCATGTCCAGTCCTACTCCTTCAGACCTGATTGGCTGAACCCCAGCAGCAAGCTAAACTACCGTGTCATAGCAACTGGTCCACTGTCTGCCCCCTGGTGGTCAGTGCGTATCATAGCAAGTGGTTGAGCAGCCTTAGCATATCATTAGTATATTATACTTTGATTGGTTGAACAGCCAACCAGACGACTGGACACTTAGCATTTTAGGCTTTCATTACATAGTATATTTGAACATTTGTTCAAAATGAAAAATTTCTCAAATACAACATGCCAAAACTGTCTCAAGAAGAAAAACAAAACATGAATAATTATATAACTGTTAAGTTAAATCTGTTATTAATACCGTACATTTCAGTAAAAATATATTATAGAATGGATTGAATTATACCTGACATGGTAAAATTGTCAGGTATAATTCAATCCACCACTGTCTATTAGCTCACAAGTATGTGACTAAGACTACGCTAGCCCAGCCAATGTAGTTCAGTGGTTGAGCATTGAACTTAGGCACACGGGCAATTTTCCTTAATTATCATCAGCTGAACTCAAGATGTAGGCAAAGCCACACCTTGAGAACAAGTTTCCCCAAGATGGCAGACATGTTGTCAGCTTGGCCTTCATATCAGCCCAGATGTCAGCAGGGGTGGGACCATGCATGCTAGAGCCTACTTAAGAATGCAAATAAGTCAGTGATAACTTCCTGGTATTGGGGGTATAAAACAAATGCACTGGGAAGAGTCATCATCATTGTCTTCCTGCCTCTCCAGCAGACAGTATGGTGGCCCACCCAGCTCCCAGTTTGAAATCTATCTCTGTGCCTCTCTCTTTATTTCTAATATTTCTCAATCCCTGGCCGCCTCCACTTAGAACTGTTTCATTCATCTCTCTTTCCCTGTGGGACGTGGAAAAGGGAGATCCCCGCCATGTCTGGCCCCACTGCATCAGGCCCCCGCAATGAACCAGGAGGTTGTGGCTCAATTCCCAGTCAGAGCACATGCCTGAGTTGGGGGCTTTTTCCCCAGTGTGGGGCATGCAGGAGGAAGCCAATCAATGATTCTCTCTCATCATTGATGTTTCTGTCTCTTTCTCCCTCTCCCTTTCTCTCTGAAATCAATAAAAATATATTTAAAAAAATTTTAAGTGTATGCTAGATAGTAAAGGTTGGGGAGATAGATTTAAAAGCTATGACAGCTTCTAATTTTCAAGATTTGATATTCTAGTCATTGAAACACATATAGGGAGCACACTGGAAGAGTTAAGATTTAGACAATGATATATGGGAAGAGAAATAGAAAGTGCCTGCATAAGCACACACTACCATGAACTTTGTACTGAACTGTATGCTCTGTCCCATTCTCCCCTTCATTATTGTTTCCCTATGTTGTTTTTAAGTGTGGTCAGTAGAAGGGCTTGTTTGCATGAAGGAAGACTGTTTTAAGAAGCAGTCTGATATGTGAAATATGTCCTCTGCTTTACCTGTGACCACAGAAACTGAAAGTCTCTAAACAGCCCCACATGGCTTGTACTTGGCCAATGATGCTTCTGGCTGCATGCAATGGAATTTATTAGTTGAGGTATTTATCTCAATGGATTGCCTCATTAAGTTTGCAGATGTTCTATCCATAGAAGACCTTTTGTTTTATGAAAAAATATTTGTACTGTTTTATTAGAATTTTCCAATGTACAATTCAGAATAAGAGAGTTAACACATTTCAGCACAGAACAAAGTATCATGTATTTAAGTCTCATGGGTGGAAAAGTCCTATAACTTGTACTCAAACAGTTATGATTAAGCATGTCAAATTTTGGAAAAATGGAAAAGGTATGTAAATTCCAACTTAAAATTAACCATATTGCTTTCCATGTGGTCAACATGAGATTTAGTGTGATCATGTCAGCTAACCATCCTGAACTAATTGCACATGTATTCTGAGTTAGCTACCCTTTCAGGAAAGAATCCAGTCTTCTAATATAAATACAACTCTTTTAAGAAAAAGACTTGCCCTTGCTGGCTTTGATTCCAGTCAAGGGCACATACCTGGGTTTTGGGCTCAGTCCATAATAGGGAGTATGCAGGAGGCAGCAGAGCAATGATTCTTTCTCATCATTGATGTTTCTATCTCTCTCTTCCACTCTCCCTTCCTCTCTGAAATCAATAAAAATATATTTTTTTTAAAAAGAAAGTAAAAGACTTGATGATGGTTTTCCATCAAGCAAAGTATACTCAAATAATGTTTGGAAAGCTAAAACAATTCCAGATACTAAATTTGAGTGTAACAACAGGCATTTCTGGTGTTCTGGTGACTTTAAAATATTTCTAATTTAATTTTAGTAGACAATATAACTAACTCTGTATAGGTAAATCTCTGTGAATTAAGCCATAAGGGGTAGATTTTAAATAAATAAAAAATAATAATAATGCTCTATTTCCACCTAACTCAAAAGGACAGGACAAAAATGGAAAGCAAAGGAGGGTTCACTTTTAATGTATAGGATGTTGAACATTTTGGGGGTGTATCTGGGATGGGGAATGTCAGGCCCCCAGACTGTCTAAGGCCCTCAAAATAATTTGGTCTGGCCCTGCCAAGGCAACCGCAGGTGGGACTTGAAATTCAATAAATCTAGGAGCTTTTTTCATAGCAACATACATATGTATTAAGTGAATTATATTAAGCAAATGATGTTGTAAATAAATGACCCTTGGCAGGAAAAATTTCCCCAGCCCTGGTGTATCTCAACAATGCCTTGACAGGATCCACAATAATGTTACCAATTTTTGCTAAATTTAGGAAGTTTGGGAAGCCCCCCGTTAACAGAAGATTTTACTTTACTGAACAATGATATTTAAAAGTTATGAGAATCACCTTGCCGGTGTTGCTCATGGTTGAGCGTTGACCCCTGAACCAAGAGTTCTCTGGTTCAATTCTCAGTCAGGGCACATGCCTGGGTAGCAGGCTTGATCCCCAGTAGAGGGCAGCTGATCAATGATGTGTTTCACTCTATCTCTCTACCCCTCTTTCTTCCTCTCTCTAAAAAAAAAAAAAAAAAAAAAAAAAAAAAAGTCAATTCAAGTTATGAGGGTCAACATTTAAAGTATAAGAACTAAAAGTTTCTGCAAGGTGATTTTTTTTTATAACTTTTCACATTAATAGCAAATACTGTTGCTTATCTTAAAAATAAACAAGTTTAAATTATTTTAAAGTATGTGTCATATTATATATAGATCCTAGCAGTTTTAATATCCATTTTTGTTAATGAGATTATTGCTAATGTGTTTTTATTCTTTTAAATTGGTTGCAGGTGCTTAGAGAATAAAGGATTTCATTAAAATTGCTGTCATTAATAGCATAGCTCCTATCTTTAATAGTAATGAAACAAAGGTAAATTCAACCAAGATCTCCTTACCTTTCTTTTATTATGAAAATTAAAGCTAAATCTCATGGAGCTTTATTCAGTTAAGTAATTAAAGCAATCTTACAGAGCTTATGAAGGTCTTATTAGCCTATTGGAGTTACATCATACACACATTTAATTTATGTCTTAATTTTTAGATTCTAGTCTCTCCACAGGATGCAAATATATAAGAAGGATAAGATAGCTCTTTATTGGGGTGAAAACAGAAATGTTATCTTAGAAAGATAGGAAACAGAAGTCCAAATTTCTATAACTTCTTAAAGAACAGGGTTTATGTATTTCTGACCAATTTACATGAAGTCCAAAAATGCTTTCATTAAAAATTTCCTATGAAATGGGTACTGTGTTGGTTGCTTTCACACTTAAATTCATTCCTTAGAACAAACTAATATATTTACATTCATCAGGATAGAGATTCTGAATATAAAAACAGTAGCCTAAACTCCAGGAGCAAGCAGTAATCTTCTGAAATAGTTCACTTTTAGAAATTTTTTACATTGAAAGCATAATGATTTGATTGCCCAATATCTGCTTACAGACGTACCTTTTCTTTTCTTTTGTCTAGCCCTCAGGTCTCAAAACTTGGCTAGGCCAAGGAATTAAGGTTAGTCCTATATTCAAAACAAAACAAACTAAATAAAAACAATATGTAGATGTATTTTCCACAGAAATGTCTTCTCATAGGGAACATATAGATCTTTCAACTCACTGTTCACAGGCTTAAAAAAAAAGATTCAATCATAAGAATCCCACTTATATTTCAAATAATATATTTTGTTTTTACTACTTTAATATATTTTTTGCTTGGCTTTTACTGTCTCATGAATATAGCATAAGTTATAATCAGAACTTAGCAATTTAAAGTTAAAAGCTTCAGACAGAGGCCATTTTTGGAAAAATTGAACACTAATGATAGTGGTTAATTATAACTTAGGAATATCAATAAAAACCAAGGAACTTTCTGCACAAAATTTTGACCTTAATGTTAAAAGGAATATTGTGATAATTACTAAAAATAAACGTAAAGATAATTGCTTATTATTAAATATCAAATACTTCAGCATTTTATATATACATCCAAGAGTCACTAGAAGAATCAGAGAGGGGGTTTTATGAGGAGATTTATTTATGAATTAAGTTTGAAAATTCCAAAGCAAAATTTTAAAACAACCAACCAAACAGATAACCACACAAACTGGAAGGCATACAGCAATGCCTAAGTTACCAATACTGATCTTTCTGGGCACAAAATAAGTACAAATTGGAAGAAGTTATTTCTATAAACAATAGTACTTCTTTTTAAATTGGAATCAACTCCAAGAACATGCTTCCTCTCTCAAAGATTAGTTTCTTCCAGTCATAGAAATCATATAGAAAGCAAAAGATTAATCAGGAAACTCCCTGCATTACTTCTTTTTCTCAAAACAAAACAAACAAACAAAAAAGTCCTTGAATCATCAGTCAGCATGATCATCATCATGAGCATCATTCCAAACCTACTCAATCAGAATGGGTATTTTAAAGAAATTCCCAAATGCTTAACATTTGAAAAGAGGCTTAAAGTGGCTCTTATGAGAAAGCTTTCTGCACCAGAAGATAGAGGATGCTGCCATACTCCATAGTGTCTACCATATTCTGAGTTTAGGAGCATGCAGATCCCAAGGCTACTCACTCACAGCCTTGGCCTAAATGGACCCACATGTTGGCTCCTGCTCAACGTGTGTATCTAAGATCAGATCCCTCTCTCTTCAGACACTGCCAAAGAATAAAGACAATGAAGACCAGAATTTCACAAATCTCCTCCTTCAGCTGACATTCTTTTAACAGAGGACTTGTTAATAAATTTTGGGTTTGAATTATGGTTTTGTTTTGTGTGTGTGTGTGTTTTGGGGATGGGGAAAGGAAGTTGGTAACTATTTCTCACAAATGACTATGGTTATGTCTTTTAATTATAATGGAAAAGATAATTTAAAGGTAAAACCTAAGAATTGGAAAAAGTTGTTTATTATCTATATATCTATCCTAAAACTGTAACATCTAAGAAAAGTATATAGCACTTAGTAATAACTCTTCAAAAGATCACCTGTGGCACTTTTCCTATTTATCTCTGATTATGCTATCTTTTCACCCTCAGGATCTTTTCATGTTAATAAAGATAGCAAACCAGTTGGCATTGGTATTTGAACAGGATTATTAAGAAAATCAAGATACAGTGAATCTATTGAAGCAAACAAATAAGTTTTTTGGGCTAAAAGCTCAAATTGCCTTAACATACAAGCTGTCATTCTTACAAATCTATTAAAAAATGAACAAGAAATGGAGCTCTTGAATAATCTGGTCATATTGCTTAAAACTCTTTACTTTTTCTCTTAAAAAAAGAAAGAAAATATATTTAAAGTATTCATATTCCCATCACCAGGTAGCTATTTTCAGTTGATCCAAATGCATATATTGCTTATATTTGCCTTAGCAGTCAACAAATTTTATATTCTGCCTCTTTTGCTTAACATCGTATTCTATATAATGAAAAGCTAATTTGCAAATGGTCATCACGCCCTCATGCCATCCACCCTAACAGTTCAGACACTCACACTGGGGAGAGAGGATTGGGAACCAGCCAGGCTGCGGCCCAAGAGAGGGACAAGCTGCCCACCCCATAGTCCTGGGCGCCTGCAGCTGTGGCCTGGGCAAAGCCAGCTGGGTCCTGGGTGCCTGTGACTAAGCAGACAGAGGGAATCCTGGTTCCCAGGTGCAGGGCAAGGCAGAGGCAGTTAAGGGTGATCAGGTCAAGAGGGGAGTAGTTAAGGGAGATCAGGCAGGCAGGCAAGTGAGCGATTAGGAGCCAGTGGTCCTAGATTGTGAGAAGCAGTCGGACATCTCCCGAGGGATCCCAGATTGGAGAGGGTGCAGGCAGGGCTGAGGGACACCCCCCACCCATGCACAAATATTATGCACCCAGCCTCTAGTAAAAAAAATTTTTTCTAGGATTCTATACTGCCTTTATGATAATCATTTTAATGACTATAAGAATCCATCCTAATGAAGTATATTTTTACCCATTATTTTATTGTTAGACCTTTAGGTTTCTAACCTCTTGCTGTTTGTTGTACTGAAGACTGCTGTGAATGCCTTTGAGAATATAGAATTATTCTTTTCCATTATTTACTTTCTAAAGCTATAGTCCCAGAAGTAGAAGTAGGATATCTAGTATAAGGCTGATAATAACATATTGTATACATTACTATTTAGGAACTCTACTTTTCCTTTTTCTTTCTTTCTTTCTTTTTTTTTTCCTTTTCTTTGCCCCTTTGAAACTGCCAGGGCTGAAGTTCCCATTTTAAAACAAATATATGAAACCCTGGTTTTAGTTCTTCTCATAATAGATTCCAGCTTGGGAAGTCATTAGTGGTTAAACACAGAATCCATGACAATGAACTGCAAATTTTAAATAGTGTATCTACATACGAGTAAATATAGGCAAGCAATCTAATAATGACAATTCATATAACTAGTATTCAACATAAATGTGCCAATAAACTTAATTCAAATACACCATTCAAAAATAAATGACCAGTCACCAAATATAAGCCTAAATACAGCCCTGGCTGGTGTGGCTCAGTTGGCTGGGCATAGACCCATGCACCAAAATGTTACCAGCCCAATTCCCAATCAGGATACAGCCCGGGTTACAGGAGGCAGCTGATCAATATTTGACTCTCACATTGGTGTTTCTCTTTCTCTCCCTCCCTCCTTCCCTCTCCCTCTCCCTTTGTCTGTGTCTAAAAAATCAACTAAGTTTTAAAAAAAAGAATAAATGCAGAGCTTTTCTCTGTGTTCTGCATTATATTTTTTAAGCCTATAATTTAATTTTTGCTGCAAACACTTTTTCCCCCTCTGCCCCAAAGAAACAACCTCCAATATAGTGAATGCTAAAAGCATATAGTTTAACTGAAATTATGAGCAGACACAGAAGGCCAAGTTAAACAGATGTCATAATCAGAAACATTTTTACCCCACTTACATGTATTAATAGAGGTCAAAATGGCCAGTTTAACAGAAAGATAAGAATGGGGCCACTTCAGTTATAGATTTCATGGAATCACACCAGAAGTTGCTCTTATATTCAGTGCAGAGGTGTTGCATAAGCCCCTTCCTGGCAAGCAGGGTACATCATCAATTTCTTTGACAGTTTTGAAAGTCTACAATTCGTATCACTTTTTGCCATATCAGTCTCCATGCAAGATTCCAATATGTTAACATAATTCCTGACTCACTATTTTCAAGTGTGCTGGCATCTGTGCAGCTCTCTCTGAAAGATTCTTGAGTGGCCGGATCTATCTTAAATATTTTAGAGATAACTCCAACTTTAAAATTCTCTTACATATATACCACTCATACAGAGTGTTCTTGACAACTATTCAATTTTTAAAAGGCTTCTTAAACACATAATGATATTATGGATTGTAGTAATAATGCCAACTAAATAGTTGAGTGCCTACTGTGTGCTGCATGCTATTCTGACCAATTTATATTTATTAGCTTATTTAATCCTTACAGTTCTAAGAGAGACTATTTCTGCTGCTTCACTGAAGATGCAATTAAGACACAAAAAGGTCAAATACTAAGGGAGAGAGGCATGGATTGTAAAGTCAAATTCAAATCCAAGCATTCTGGCTTGAGTGTCTAACTAGCTATCCACTACACATACTCTCTTACCTCCTGATAATTTGAGGGTCTTCTGTGTTAGTCTTCCATTTTTTTCAGTTTCCTCTTGAAAAAAGCAAGATATATGTGGATATATAACCCTACAGACTGCAAGTAGTTAATAATCTCCTGGTTGCTCTGCCTCTTAATGTGTAGGTTTCATTACCTACCAACCAGGGCAAACTATTTTTGCAAATGGGTAAAATAATATTGGAGGTTTTTTTCTTAGAAACCTAAAAAAAAATCTTTTATTATTAAAATGAAGGAAAATATGTGTACAACTAAATCATATAAAAAGTGATTTTGAAGTTTTGTCTAAAATAATAGTTATGTGTTTTATTTTTTATACTGGAAAAATAAAACTATAAGTTCAAGATATTTTTTCAAAATTGCCTAGCTAAAATTTAGAGGTGCTAAAATTCAAATAAGTGACAATTCTAAATAATAGTCAGATCAGGCCACTCAATGACGTGTCTGGAACAAGACACACAAGATCATTGTCAACATCCTCTCTTCTGACTAACATGTAACTGTTACTTCTTTATCAGTGACTACTCTCAGACCTGCATTTTAATTCTCATGCCTCCTTTAAAAAAGAAGTAAGACCAGCCATTGAATTTCCCTAGCTTCTTGACAACCTCCAATTCAAACCTGGATCCCATTTTTTAAAATCCTTCCTACAACTGTGCAGTACAATTCCAAATCCTGTCAGAAGCTTCTAAACATTTTCTTTCTTGAGACAACCCACAGTTTCTCTGGAGTTTATTCCCTGTAGCTGAAGTAAATGAAATAAATCTAATTTGGATTACAATTTTGTTCCTAGTGTTCTTTGGTTAATGGTTGATAACACTTTCTACAATGTTTGACTAGGTGAAAGTGATTCTCATGTACACTGAAGAGCAATATTTGGGAGAAAACTTGAAAATTTCATTTTGGATATGTTGAGTGAAGGATTATTTTGAGAAATTTGAGTGATGTTAAAGAAGCACTGGTCTGGAAAGTCTGTAGAATAAAGAGGAAGCCTGGATAACAATTTAGAAGTTATCAACATATACATGGACATGGATGAGACCCCTGGGGCAAAAGCATAGGGAGAGAAGAATGGGGAAACTTGGACTGAATCTTTAATAATTCCATTATGAAGGTTCTGAAGAGAAGGATGAACAACAAAGGAGGCCGAAAAAGCACATCCAGAGGAAAAGCAGAAAGACCACAAGCATGTCATCACAAGGATCAGGGCTGAAGATAGTAAAGTCCTATGGAGTGAGCAATGATTGAAAGCATTTAAGAGATCAAGTAAAAAGAGAATGGGATAATTCTCTTTGGAGTTCAACTTTGATATTTTTGTGAGAGGTTTTCCAGAGTTTTGATGAAAGCACAAGCCAGATTTGGTAGATGAGTAGTAAGTATGAAGTAAGCTACCTGAAGAAAGAAAAAAGGGTCTTCCAGAAGAAGGGAAATTGAGACAGCTATAAAGAGGGGTTTAAAGAATTGATTCGAAAGAGAGATTGATCGAGTTCAAATCCCACTTTTGTTCCTCACTGGCTGTGTGACCTTGGCTAGGTTACTTGGTTAGGAAACTATGCCTCAGTTTCTCCATTTGTAACTGACCACAAGGGGTTCTAAGAGTGAATAGATCAATTCATAGAAGTTTTGGAATGTAAGAATTACCAACAATTATTGCAAAAACATGAGACATCAGGACTCCAATAAGGACTTAAAAGAAGATCAATGAATGGTGAGTATGAAGATAAAAACCAGCAAGATTGACATGGTCCTAGACATGAGAGACCCTGGATGCTATGTAGGTGAAATATTCCCACTCTACAGTAGAATTCAAAGAGATGTACATGATTTGCCAAAGATGATCCATATTTTCTGACTCCCCAATCTATACATTTCATTATTACCACTGTTCCTTTTGTCCCCTGGGAACAGGGAAGAAACTCATGACTACTAATTTCAGCTTCTACTTTAGGGTTGTTTTTATTTCAATTAAAAAAATGTAGAGAAACAGCATTTCACACTGTCCTGCACCAGAGATTGAGAGGCATAGCAGATCTACTTAATACAGTGTCACAAAACCAAACAGGCAAAAAATGGGGAGACAAAGAAACAAGCCATAATTGAAAAAATAAGAGAATTCTCCAGAAGAAGAAATAAATGAAATGGAGATAAGAAATTTATATAGAGTTAGGAATAATGATGCAAAGATGCTCAACCACATGAAATAAGATAAAGTAACTATGAAAACAGAAATAAAGAATGACATAGCACAAATAAAGAAGACATTAGAAGGAATACATAGCAGATTATGGGAAGCTGAGGATCAAATCAGTGAATTAGAAGACAGGGTTAAAAAAAATCCCTCAATCAGAGAACCAAAAAGAAAAAACAGGAGGACAACTTAAGAGAGCTATGGGACAATGTGAAACATAACAATATTAGAAGGTGTGGCTCAGTAGTAGATTGTAGGCCAGCACACTGAAGGGTCACAGGTTTGACTCCTAGTGAAGGGTATATACCTAATTTGCAGGTTTGATCCCTGGCTGGGTCAGGGCGAGTGTGGGAGGCAACCAATAGAGGTGTCTCTCTCACATCGATGTTCTTCTTTCCCCTCCCCCTTTCTCTTTCCCTTCCACTCTCTAAAAAAAATAAATGGAAAAATATCCACAGGCAAGGATTAATAAAACAAATTTAAAAAGGATATGTAAAAAAAAAAGAAAAGAATGTATAAAAGCCTGTGTGAGTTAAGGTTTGCTTTAGATTCTATGTTCTGATTCTATGGTCTTATGCTAGTATAGCCAAGTGCAGAGTGGGCCCTGACTTAGATTAGAACAGTACCTTGCCAGTCTAATTCAAATATAGTGCTCTGGTTAGGGGCATATGGTGGGTATAGGCAAGATATTATGAAAGTAGTAGGATAATGATTACACTCAAGAAAATAATAATAATATTGTGCTTTGAGTTGGGAAACCTGTGTTCTATTCCTGGTTTTGCCACAAGGTATGTGACACTGCATAAGTCACCTAACCTCTCCAGGTCTCAGTGTAGATGGTTACTAGAATTAATGGGGTAATCACACTGTGAGGTATAAAAATGTCAAATTGCTATATTTTACACCTGACACTGACATAACCAATATAAAATTGTATACCAACTATATCTGAATTTTAAAAAATAAAATAATAACATATATGTTTGAGTGGGAGAGGGGAGGACAACTATCTCTATCACGACACTCTGTGTCTTGTATTGACACCACTCCTCTTCCTTTTTTTTTTTTAATCTTATAAAGTTTGAAGTAAAGATCCTGGTTGAGTGGTGGCCACTACTCTGTCTCCACTTCCTTCATTCATTTGCCATTTCACACAAGCAGATGCCTTCTCACCATCCCAGAAACTAGCCAGTGTTTCAACTGGAAGCCAGATCAACAGATCCAAAGGACTCTTTTTTGACCATATTATCTGCCATCGTTGAGAAATCCCTTCCACAAAGTCCTTAAACTACAGATATTCAAAGTAACTAATCACTTTCTTCCCACCCCCTTGCCCATATCTTTGGGTATAAAACATGGCTTCCAAATGGGTAAACCTAGGCAGCCATGTTTTATACCCAAGATTCTCAGGACCACAGGTGATGGAAGTGAAAATGCACATCTGGTCATGGCAGTCTAGATCCCTGATGAGACATGGCTCAAAAAGAAGAGTTAGACAAGTAGGTTCTCTTCTTCTCAGGAATTTGAAATAGAAAACACCATGGTGAGGTAGCTGAAAGGTCATGTCATATAGAGATTATAGGGGCAATGCTTGACCATGGGAAGCCAAAGTTAGGAGGGTCAGAGACTATGAATGAGCAAAGGAAAGAGAAGAGATAAAGCCAATATAAAGAGAGAGACAGAAAGGGCATAAGACTCAGAGAGATAAAGGGAACATCTAATCTCCAAGAGTTGCTTCCTGGAAACCAAAAGGGCCACTCCTCCTGGAGTTTTCTCCTTCATCTCTCTGTTCCCTGCCTGCCTTCTTTACAGACTCTCCGCTATTTGTTCCTTAAATATTAGTATTTCCGATTGAGATCTCGGTCCTTGAGCCTTTTTCAATGTACACACTTTCCAAAGGACATGGTCATGGCTTCCAAAATGAAGTGTATCTGATGATGCTTAAATCTTAATTTCAAGGCTATCTCTCTGTCCTGAAGCTCTCTCTTGAGCTCTAGACCTGTCTTTCAATTGCCTGATCGATATTGTCACTCACTATGAGCATACTACAAGCATCTCAAAATCAAAATTAAAACTTCCCTGTCAAACCTACCTCTAATGATCCCTAATTCCTCTAATGATCCCTTTCAGTGAAGTAAACTTTCAGCAAACAAACAAACAAACAAACAAACAAACAAACAAACACAAGTTCATCCTAGATTTTTCTCTTCCCAATCCATTTGAACATTAGGTCATATTCATTCAACCTCTTGCATTTGTTCACTGCCTCTTCTCCCCAGTCCCACTGCTACTGTCTGAGTTCAGGACCTCATAACTGCCCCCTTGCTTCCCTTACCATCAGTCTCTTGCTTATAACTCTTCCATGGCCTTCACACTTTCTTACAGGAAAATCCGAACTCTTTGGCAAGGCATCCAAATCCTCCCTGATGCTCCCCTGTTTGCTTCATCAACAGAATCTTTCGCTGAACTCCATCTAACCCCAGTTTCAAATTATCCAGTGTTCTGTGACTTCCATAATATCTCCATTGTTGCCTCCATCTGGACTTTGCTCCCAGCGATCCCTCTTCCAGGAAAGCTAGCATCCTTCTCTCCTCCTGTCAACACATTCCTATGTTGTCCTTCAATATTTATGATCCTGCCCCCGCACTTAAATCACTGTCTTTTTACTATGTCCCAACTACGCTTTGGACAGATGACTATGGCAACATCATTATCACTGTATTGCACTCAACTTTTAAAATATTTGTATTATTCTATTCTACCTGGGAGGGGGGAGGGGGAAAGAGAGAGAAAATATATCATTTTTACTGTTTTATGCCTAGCAGTGGGAGAACTAAAGAGAACATGCTGTGGAGAAATGGAAGGCAATGAATACACTGGTCCTTCATTGGAAAAACAAAACAAAACACACACACACACACACACACACACACACACACACAAAATCATAGCCTATTCTCTGAGAGAAAAGGATAATGCTGGGTAAATGAAGTCATGAAATTTTATAGTCATTATTAAAAATGCCTTCCAACAAATCCCACCCTCTCCCACAAAGAGCAAGAAAGGGCACCATCCTCTTTCCCACAAAGCGTAATGTCACCTCAGCAATTGGAAGCAGAAACCCCTCAAAGACAGGCAACCTGTTTCCCATAAGGATAACGGGGCAAGATGAAACAATTTCCTAAACTAAAGAGAAACCTTCAAAAATATAAAGATTTTTTTCATCTACATTCCTCTCTCTGAAAGAATGTAGTAAATGCGCAGCTGGGCCTTCCCCATTGAGGTCCCGATGGACAAGGTGAAAATGGAGCCCCTCACAGAGGAAGGGTCCCAGGACCTGGCACACACTGGCAGAAAGGCCCAGTGATGGCCTGTGAGAGTGCTAAAGAGTCAGCGAGTCCCTAATGAACTGAGCAGCCACTGCGTGAGGACAGTTCAAACAGGAATGTCTGTTTAGGATGTAATAAATGACTCATTTAATCCAGGATGGGAGAGGACCCCCACTGTTTTAGATGGGATCCACTGGCTGACGTGCTGAAGGAGAGATTGGGCCTGTGCGTCTATATCCAGGTATCCCTACCCTTTGTACCATTGTATCTAAGAACAGTCATGCACCACTATCAATCCTGGCTAAAGCAAAGCTTGCACACTGATGGAGCCCGTGGGAGGAGGATGGGCTGAAGAAGACTCGATAAATAGGGAGGGTTCCTTGCCAGAAGGTCTCCATCAACCAAACAGGGGCTCTGTACCTCCTAGCAGCTTTAGAGGACAAAAGGACTGTGAACTGTGCCTGCCAGAATAGATTGGTGAATGGAAGCTGAATATTCTATCCCAGAGTAGGAAGCCACTTTGCCTCCTGCATTATGAGAATGTCTTCCTTGACACATCCCGGGAGAGTTGGGGTCAATGCACAGCTCCTCCCTTAGCCATTCTTCTTCCCAGGACTCCAGATTGAGTTGAGTTTGATGCATGGGGTTTTTTTTTGTTTGTTTTTGTTTTTTTTCTGTGCAAAACAGTCTCTTCCCATTCTAGTTAATACTTGCTTATTCTCCAGTTTTCTCCTGTGTCAATTCCGGTGGGAAGCATTTGCTAATATTCTGCCCATACCTCTACCACCACCCAGGCAAAGGGTTAAGAACATCACGAGGACCCGCCTGTGTTTGCTCATTAGAGCACATAAACAGTAAATTGTCAGGACTGCTTCCCTATCTGCTTAATCTGGACCCAAGTTCCTCAAAGGCAGGAACCATGTGATACACCTCTGAATCTCCAGTTTCCGACATGAAGCATTGTCCAATCTCACATGTTTAATAAAGATCTATTGAACCATTATTAATAAGATAAAAATATAATGTTTTATAATATATAATTTTATATTATAATTATATTATCCTATATAAGGAAAGGCTAATATGCAAATCGACAGAATAACCGAACAACCAATCACTATGACACTCACTAACCACCAGGGAGCAGATGCCCCCTGGTGGTCAATGCACTCCTACAGGGGAAGCATCACTCAGCCAGAAGCCGAGCTTACAGCTGGCAAGTGCAACAGCAGTGGCGGGAATCTCTTAACAGTGCTAAGGATGTCCCAACTGCCCAGGGAGCAGGCTTAAGCCATCAGTTGAGACATCCTCAAGGGCTCCTGGACTGTGAGAGGGTGCAGGCCAGGCTGAAGGACTCCTCTGAGTGCAGGAAAACTCTGTAGTATAAAATGAAATAAGGCACAGCTGGTAATATTCTAAAGTGAAGAATTAAAGACTCTTTTAGTGGACTTCCCAGGGTGGCGACAAGCTAACTGGCAGTAGTCAGTCCGGAAATGCCTTTAGATCCTTTTTCAAACAATTTTTTAAGTACATGGTAAAATACATAATGTGCCAAGGGAAATTAATTGTATTGAGATAACTACCAAAAGCATTTGAAATCATAATTGAGTTACATGTGTGTTTTTTACTAACTTATTAAATACAAGGTCAAGTAGCATTTCTAAAATCTATAATTTTGAGGTAGTAATAAATGTGAACAATATTTGAAGATATCAGCCACAACTGTAATGTAACATGAAAATATCTCTACCTAAGGTACAGGTATTGCCAATAATACTAAGACTTGTTGTCCACATTTATAATGGAAGGAAACACTGAATTTCAATCATAGGTTAGTGAACATAAAAAAGTAAGTTTTCTCAAAGACCCAAGACCTAAATTCTAAATGTGTGAATCACCTAGATTCAGTAAAACCCCTGTTTGTGCAACACAGGAAAATGGACCATCTCAAGTAACAACTAAGAATAGCAATTCTTCCATCTTTGGAGGAATGGTATCTTTTCAAATCAGTGTAAGGCTACCCTAGATAATAGCAACTGTGTATTTCAAGGGTAATTGGGCTTTTGAAGTATATCAGGATTCACTTTATTTACTTAAATGTAAAAGTTCACAGGACCTACTATAAAACTACAGTAATCAAGACAGTGTGGTATTGAAGGATAGCCTTATAGATGAGTGGAACAAACTGGCGAGCTCAGAAACAGATCCACATATATTTAGTCAGTTTGTGACAAAAGTGCCAAATCAACCCAGTGGGGGGAAAGCACTCTTCTCAACAAGTGGTGCTAATAATTGAATAGCAAAAACAAACAAGCAAAACAACAACAACAACAACAACAACAACAACAAAAAACCCTCAACTTTTACTATATATCACATACAAAAAGTAATTTAAAGTATATTATAGACCTTAAAAACAAACTTCTAAAATAAAATGTAGGAGAAAATATGTGTGACCTTTGGTAAAGGAAAGATTTTTTAGGATTCAAAAACATGAAGCATAAGTGAAAAATGACAAATTGGACTTCATCAAATTTAAAATATCTCTTCTTCAAAAGACATTGTTAAGAAAATGAAAAGACAGGCCAAAGATTGGTAAAAAAAAAAAAATGTTAGCAAATCTCATACCTGTTAATGAGACTATATGCAAATACATGAAAATAATGCAACTCAAGCCCTAGCAGGTGTGGCTCAGTTGGTTGGAGTATCGTCCCTTAAAGTTAAATATATATTTGCCATATGACCCAACAATTGCACTCATAGATATTTAACCAAGAGAAATGAACAAGCATTGTCCATACACGTGTTAATAGTTGCTTTATTCATCAACAGGCAAATGAATAAAAATGTTACGGTACATTCATACAACATAATACTTCTCAGCAACAAAAAGCAATGAACTGGTACATATAATATAGATGAATTTCAAAAGCATTACAGTAAGTATGTAGGTGAAATAAATCATATATAACAGACTTCATGCAGTAAGGTTCCATTTACATAAAAAGTCAAAACTAGAAACTGAAAACATATTGATTGGTCCCTGGTTGCCAGTGGGCCAAGGGTGAAGGGAAGGATTATCCTCAGAGAGGCATGGAGGAACTTTTGGGTGATGAAAATGTCCCATATCTCAATATTGGTGGTAGATGTACAACTTGTATGTTAGTCAAAATTAATTAAACTGTACACTTAGAGTAAAAAGGAAGAATAGTATGCATGTAAATTATATCTCAATGAATCCTGACCTTTAGAAAATCCTAGTTTTGAATCACCAATGGCCAATGATTTAATCAATCTGCCTCTACTGAAGCCTCAATAAAACCCCAAAAGGATGGGATTCAGAGAGCATCTGGTGCTGATGCTCAGACCTGCAACTGGCTACCCCCTCCTGGCTTCTGCAGCAGAATACAACCACCTCTTGTCACTGTGGAGGGACTTGGAAGAGGATGGGCCACCTAGACTGATTCAACATGGAGCAGAAAAATGAAGGAGCCAGATCCTAGGAACAAAAAAATTGCCAAATGCAGTCAGTCCCTCCCATCAAAGCCAAGATTGAGCTGATATTTCCAACTAGCAGGAGAGCAGATGGAAGACCTCCCTGGCTACTATGAGTACTGGGTAAGTCAGGCCCATTGCATGTCCTCATCATGAGAAAGTTCTACTAGTTTGGAACCAAACTTAAGCAGCTGGGGTATTGAAGTTTCAGCTTTGATTGTTTTCTATGAAATCGTTCAGGTTATTAAAATGCTGGACCTAAAACAAAACAAAACAAAAACAACAAACAAAAAGAAAACTAAAAAAAAGACACAAAGTTTATCAGAGAGAAAATATAAATTATTTTCATTTCTAGAGCTAAATTATAGTTTTAGAGAGTTGAATCTCAGGATTTCTCCCCCAAAATGAGAGGCATTGGAGTATACTTTAAATACAGAGAGGAGCAGATGCATTGGCTCAGTGTCTCACTGAGTTTGTGTATTATTTGGAAATTGGATTGTTTTGACAAATTATTTGCTAGCCAGGAAAAGCATTAAGGGATTATTTGTCCACTGCGATTTCAAATTTCTCCCTAATGATAAAATCATTTGAAATACAAGAGGACAGCCAAACTAGTTTTACTCAGGGAGATATTATTTCATACATAGACACATCAGGAAAAAGTATAAACAAAAGAAATAGTACTTCAATTTTTTATTTTAAACTTACTTTTAGTGTTATAAATAATACCAGCAAACAATTTTGATTCTAAATAGCACAAAAGTCAGAATTCCTTTTAAGTGCTTTTCAACTTAAAGACTTGAAATAGTTGGTGAATGTAGGCATTATAAACTTCATGTTGCAGTTTGAATCTTTACTTCTCAGTCCACTTTAATCCCTACTTTAATGCTAACTATTCAAGGATATTATTGAACTATATCAGTGTTTTTTGCTTGTTATGTGCTATACTGCTTTCCTAAGGCATTATAGAACATCTTGCTTCCAAATCATTTTTATTTAATACTAGAGGCCCAGTGCACAAAATTTGTGCATGGGTAGGGTCCCTAGCACCTACTGGCTGCCAGTTGGGGCCTCCCTTCCCCAGCTGCTGGCTGGGGCCTTCCTTCATTCCAAGCCTCTCCCTAGTGGTCAGCACATGGCATAGTGAGCAATTGAACTTCCTATGGGGACACTTTGCATATTAGGCTTTTATACATAGAGATAAGTGGTTTCCTTCAGTAAAGCAAATATGTAAAATCCTTTATAAAATCAATGTTCTTCATTTGTTTGTTAATAGAACATTAACATTATCTGTCTTATCCAAAATAATTTTTTCTTACCCACAATTCATAGTATGAAGAACCACCTCTTATTTGAAATGAGTTTCTGTTTAACTATCTAATGAATTAATTATTATATTTAGTGTTGTCAGCTGTTTTAAATAACTAAGGATAGAAGTTTAATTTATTTTTTAATTTTTTTCCAGAAAGAACAACTAACTGCACAATTCGGGTGCATTTTTAATTTTTTTCCATGATCTCTAAGTAATTGCTTACTGTATTTACATGGGATCTGTTCTTATTGTATTTACATCGAGATCTGCTGCTGTCTAATACCCTAGCTGCTAGTCAAATGGGATTATTTAAATCAGTGAAAGTGAAATAAAATAAAAAGTTCAGTTTCTCAGTCACACTAGACAAATTTTGCATGCTCAGTAGCTTTTTGTGTTTCCCAGCTATCCTATTGGGAAGCACAGGTAGGGCATTTTCATGATCACAGCAGTTCTATAGGGCAGTGCAGGTCTAGATGAGGGTCAGAAAACTTTTTCCTTAAAGGGCTGGATGGTAAATATTTTAGAATTTATGGGCCAATAGGCAAAAGTATTCCATTGTGTAAATATGTACCATAGTTTTTTTAAAGAATATCTTTTTATTGATTTCAGAGAGGAAGGACAAGGGAGAAAGAGATGAAAACATCAATGATGAGAATCATCAATCAGGTGCCTCTTGCAAGCCTCCCACTGAGGATTGAGCCCACAACCTGGACATGTGCCCTGACTAGAAATTAAACAGGGACCTCCTGGTTCATGGGTGGATACTCAACCACTGAGACACACTGCCTGAGTTTTTTATTTTTTGTTTTTAATTTTTTTTAATATACCACAGTTGTTTTTTTTATCCACTAATCTCCTAATGTTTCTAGATCTTAGCTATTGTAAGTTGTGCTGCTTTGAGCATAGGGATGTATACATTCTTTCTGATTGGTGTTTCAGAATTCTTAGGATATATCCCCAGAAGTGGAATTGCTGGGTCAAATGACAGTTCCACTTTTAATTTTTTGAGGAAATTCTATACTGCTTTCCACAGTGGCTGCCCCAGTCTGTATTCCCACCAGCAGTGCATGAGGGTTCCTTTCTCTCCGCATCCTAGCCAGCACTTGTTTTTTGATTTATTGCTGGTAACCATTCTGGCAGGTGTGAGTTGATACCATATTGTGATTTTAATTTGCTTCTCTCTGATGATTAGTGACCTTGAGCATTTTTTCATATGTCTCTTGGCCAGCTCTATGTCCTTGTTAGAGAAGTATCTATTCAAATCCTTTGTTCATTTTTTTAACTGCGTTGTTTGTCTATATCCTCTGTTTTATAGATATAAAATAATAGTACATCTAATGATAAAAAATTATATTTGCAAAAATAACATTTATTTATGTTTGATGTTTTATTTTTCTCTACTAAAACATTTTTTTTCTGGAAATGACCTGAGATTTATTCTTGCCAAAAGAACCACTGGACAGAACATGGCTGAGAGCACAGGCTTTAGAGCAAGGCAGACCTGAGTTGAAAGGAAGCTTAGCCTGTTGGCCATTTGACTTTGGGCCAACTGCCTAAGCTTCAGAAGCCTGTTTTTTTTTCCAATTATATTTGACATTCAATATTATTTTATATTACACTTAGGTGTACAGCAAAATGGATAGACATTTTTATAATCTATGTAGTAATCCATCGGTAAGTCTAGTATTCCACCTGGCATTGTACATAGTTAATACACTATTTTTTACTATATTCCCTGTGCTGTACTTTACATCCCTGTGACTATTTTATAACTACCAATTTGTACTTCTCAATATGTTTACCTTTCACCCATCCCCCTTAGAATCTTTTATAATAAAAGTGTATATATTACATATTTCCTTGTAACCAGAAAAAACTTGCCACAGACTAACTCTTAAAATGGTCCCCACTCATTATTGTTTATATTAAAATTCAAATTGAGGCCTTCATTAAACAAAAAAAATAAGATGCACCTAAAACTAGGCTAATGTGACAGATTTTTTTAAAGAACATCTGACCTCATTTTATTTATGAGAACTTGGTATATACAAAATCAGTGAAAATAAACATATACACTGTACTGTCTTTCCAAATATTGACAATATTCCTTGAGATTATATTTGATTTTCTGAGGACATTTGTGCTCTTCACAGTTCATTTAAATTTGGCCTTTTTTATTGTGGCATCAATAACTTTATATAAAGCTAAATATTTAATCACTGAGCAGGTAAGAGAAAATTGAGTGAACAGAAGCAATTCTAAACTGAACACATGTCTTGAATGACAAATAGGCCAAATTGAAATTGTTTAAAGATAAATCATGTGCCACATACCTACTTTGCTTCAATAAATAAACCCCACTTTGTAAAATATGGCTGACTTTACATCAAGATGAGGATGAAGTAAAGGAATGAAATATTCCCTTAGGTCATGACATTGAGTTTTAATTCTTCAATTTCACTAAAATTACGGGCTCAGGAACCAATTCTTCTGCTGACTCAGGTTAACAACGTTTTTTTACAGTGACAAATGAAGTAAACCAAGAAACTAGAATTTGACATTCTCTGCATAGCTTTTTGGAACAATTCATGTTGGAATAATGGAGTTTAAAAACAAATTATTTTTAAAAATTATATTGACCAAATCCATCAAGAAAAGACCACCTTTCAATCACTAGCCGGCACACTACTTTTCTTCTATTTCCTCTGCACAACGTGCAGCACGGAGCTGCTACTGTGGGTCTCCAATGCAGCTTTCCCTATAAACATTCTGCTTCCTTTGTCAAGGCAAATGGCCTCAATTCAGTTTTACTGAGAAAGAGTAAGAGAAAGACAACGAGAAAGAGAAAGTTATGCCTATTTCTTTCTTTATTTATTTTTTAAATGATTTCTTTTAAAAAATATATATTTTATTGATTTTTTTCTTTTTCTTTCTTTTTTTTTTTTTTTTACAGAGAGGAAGGGAGAGAGATAGAGAGCTAGAAACGTCAATGAGACAGAGAAACATCAACCAACTGCCTCTTGCACACCCCCTAGTGGTGATGTACCCGCAACCAATGTACATGCCCTTCACCTGAATCGAACCTGGGACCTTTCAGTCCGCAGACCGAAGCTCTATCCACTGAGCCAAACCGGTTTCGGCAATGCTAATTTAATTCAGAGGGTCGAAGGCCTAGCCCAGCCATCCGGGCTTTGTGTTATCTTGGATGAAATCTCATTGATAAGGAGTATATGTTTTCCTGGTGAAATGTGGAGTTTCTTCTAAGCACCTGAGAGAACATCGGCAGGTGAGCACACCCTGTTCTCCCATGTGAGGTGCCTCTGTCTCCAGGAAGGAGCTGCACCCACAATAACTCTTCTGAGGGTTTCCATTTGTAGAAGTGAAAGTGGCTGCTGGGTCATAGGAGGTGAGGCGGTCGGACTAAAAGGCTGTCTCCATTCCACTCCACCCTTTGTTTCTGTACAGTCATGTGTGAATTGAATCAGTATGTCCTAGCCCTGATTCTTGAGATCTCAGCCATGTCAACATTCATTTGGCAAAAGTTCAGACTCTACTTGCATTTCAAGTGTCCCAACATTATCATCTGTCATGGAGACCCTTCATGGGTCCTTTTGATTCCTCTAGCTCAGGGGTGGGAACCTTTTTCTGCCAAGGGCCATTTGGATATTTATTACATCATTTGAAGGCCATACAAAATTATCAACTTAAAAATTAGCCTGCTATATTTGATCAAACATATAATTAACTCACACTTAATGCCTTGGCAGAGCCAGACCAAATTATTTCACAGGCCTTATATGGCCCTCAGGCCGGACATTTCCCCGTTCTGCTCTAGCTCCTCAAGAAAATAAGAGTTGCTAGGATCTCATTCCCCCAGCAGAAGCTCTCTGCATCAGTCCAAATTAACCCTCGGAGCCTAAGGAAAACGATGGCCAGCAATTACTAGTGTATTTCAGAAAACAGTTCTTTTTTCTCTGAAATTTTTGTTTATGTTATTTCCTTATTCTCTGATACATTTAAAAATATGCTTTTTTTGTAGTTTCTTTTTTTTTGATTGTTGCAGTATAAGAATTGGTTTGCCATCCTGCCCCAAATCAGACCTATTACATTTATTTTGTAAATGCACAAAATTCGTGTGAGGGGCTCAGCCCTCAAAGCCACGGTGGCTTGCCTCAGCCCTTTCAGTCTTGGCTTTATCCAGAAGGTCTTTCAGCTATCCGGTCTAATTAGCATATTATACTTTTATTATTATAGATTATTATAGATGCTGACATATATGTCTCCTCCACCTCATTAATGCCGCTGTTCTTTACAGCAAAGGTGAGACCTATTACGTTGTACTCTCTTTACTTAAGGGATAGAAATGAATATCCAGTGCTTTGTAGAGTTTGGAAACAAACTATAATCATTTTCATTGTTATACAGGATGTGGCAAAAGTAGGTTTACAGTTGCTCATATGGAAAATAATATAAATAATGCCTGGGTCATAGCATCCACAATGACTGAACGCTAGACTGAACGCCAGGCTATACATGCAGCAGGTGAGTGGGTTGAACTGCTGACCTCTGGGAAGAGAGAGAGAGAGAGAGAGAGAGAGAGAGAGAGAGAGAGAGAGAAAGAGAAAGAGAGGCGGAGCTGATCAGCAGTAGAGAGGCTGCTGGAGAGGCCCGAGGGTGATTTGACCCTGCTTTTCTCTCTAGGCCTCGCCAGTAGGCAAGCCTCTCTCTCTCCCAGAGGTCAGAAGTTCAGCCCACTCAACCAGCAGCCTGGGGCAGTTGCTGATCAGCCCTGCCTCTATGATCAGGCCCCGGAAATAGGCCAAGAGATACTGACGGGCATAGAACCAAATCTGGGTGAGCTGCAAAGGCAGAACCTAAGGTGGGGGCTGAGGAGGGGTTTTAAGGGCAACAGCTGTTTGATGTAAGGTGTAAGAAAGTGATTCATTTTTTAATGCCTGATTTGGCAGCATAGTGCATATGGCTGGCTATCAGTCCAGATATAGGGATTATGTGTTTTTGTCTGCCAAGAGCAACTCCTCCTGCTGAAAAAGGCTTTTCCTCTGCATTTAAGCGATCCTATCCTATATAATCTATCTATACTAATAAAAGGATAATATGCTAATTAGACTAGGTAGACCAGGCATCCAACTTCCTTTCAGACAAAGTCATGGGGATGGGGGCTGAGGCAGAGGCAGTGAGGGGTGATCAGGCCAGCAGGGAAGGGCAGTTGGGGGAGTGACCAGGCAGTCAGGCAGAAAGGTTAGGGGTGATCAGGCAGGCAGGGGAGAGCAGTTAGAGGTGAGATCAGATTGAAATGTGTTAATGTGTCCACACGTCCCCATCTGTCCACTTAGCATACACACACACCATTTACATGTGCATACACAAATGGCATTTAATGGCATATGAATTTTACCAGCCTACTTTATGCTCTTGGATGTATAAGGGCACAGATTAATACTCTTATTAATTGCTTTGTGATTTTTTCAAATAGACTTTATATTTTGAAATAATCTTAGATTTACAAAAAAGTTCCCGCTCATCCACTTTCCTTTAATGTTATAGCTTATATTCCCATGGTGCATTTTTCAAATTAAAAAACCAACAATGATACATTAATATTGACTTAACTCCAGATTTTATTCAAATTTCAATCATTTTCCAATAATGTCATTTTTTTGTTTTATGATCTAATCCAGGATACCACATTACATTTAGTGTTTTGTGATGCTTTATAAAGTTCCACATTCCTGAATCCAGTGTCCTTTTTGTGTTTCTATATATTCATTTCATTCTCATTTGAGAATTGTGTGTGAGTGTCAAGGTGCCATGTTTTTCACACTCCAAACTCCTAGGCAGATCTCTGAAGACTATTTGTCCCTTATTTATGACACTATATATTAAAGTAACTGAAATTTTTCTAAATAATGCTTACTTTGTGCAGAGTCCATGAACTCTAACCAGAGCACATAAATGTCAAATTTGAGCAATAAATTTTGATTGATTTTGAAATTCCATTTAAAGTACTATTTTTCTAAATAGATTCTCATGGGGAATATTTTAAAATATTGTTTTATAAAAATATTGTTTCCTATGGGATCTGAAAGTTCCTCAGGTAGATTTTCAGTAAAATATCAGAACAATTTAAATACTATTTCCGATTGTCAGAATGATGACATTTTTTAATGATTTTATTACAGTGATTTACAACTCAAGTCTGCAGTTCTCCAAACATTTCTTTTCCACTTCAACTGAACAATTAGCATTTTTGTTTTGTTCTTTTCCTTGCTGTGTACTCTATTCCGAATCACTTTCAAATTTATATTTCTAAAAAAAGTCTTATATTCAGGGGCCATTAGTGAATGTGCATGAGTCATTATAGTCAATGAAATAAGCAGTGTGTGATTGAAGGTTCAAGAAGGGACTGGTTTATGGTTCCATTAAAAGCACCAAGGTATTCCTGGAAAAGTTATGAAAATATGCTTTTCCATTAAGGAAAAGCACTTATCAATGCTGCCGGTCCTACTAAAGATTGTCTGCTCTAACATAAAGCAGACATTTTTTATCACACACATGAGGAGGGCATTAGGCTTGATCATAGCCTGCCTGTCTGCCAGGTAGAACTCCGGCTTCTGAACAGAACTTTGTGATGCTCATCAGCTGCAGATGACGGCAAAGCTTGGCACCGGTTCAAGGGGCAGTCAGGATTCTGATTAAAGGTCCGGGCTTCGCAATCCATTTGGAAAGGTTTGGAATTAAAGGGGATTCAGCCTCAAAAGAAAATTGCTTAAGCATGGGTCACACACTGGTGACTTGCAGTCTTACTTTGGCATGTTTTGTTTGTTTGTTTGGTTGGTTATAATATTTGAATTAGGTGTTGAACTTTTAAATAGCGGGATATTTCACTATAAAATCCCGAATTGCCCTCATTTATACACGCCCTCATTTATACCTAGCAACAAGCTACGTATGAGTGGCAGGCAGGCACTTTGCTGATGGGGCATGTCTTCTCTCATGCTGTATGCAGTCTCCTCCACAGGCAACGGTTTCCCTGCCCCACAGCTATTGTCATCATCCCCCCGCACACAGCTGTTTCCCTCTGATGAGAAGGCTGTTTCCACGGTGCTGGTCAAAGTAGAAAACGGAATTGTGTTTGAGAAGGCAGTTTTTTTCATTCATTGATGTTCTGGCCTAGAGGATTTTTGATCTTGTGACCCTGGATGAAATGGTGTCATGATGTTTATCACAGGGTAGTGTCCCACTACCCTTTGCTTTTTTTAAAAAAAATATATTTTTATTAATTTTAGAGAGGAAGGGAGAGGGAGGGGGAGATAGAAATATCAATGATGAGAGAGAATCATTGATCAGCTGCCTCCTGCACGCCCCCACTGGGGATCCAGCCTGCAAAGCCTGGCATGTACTCTGACCAGGATTCGAACCGTGACCTCCTGGTTCTGAGGTCAATGCTCAACCACTGAGCCACACAAGCAGGGCCCACTCCCCTGACTTTAAAATTGGGAATTGAGATCTGAGTCCAAGCATAGTGATTTTTAGTTATAAATTTCTTTGACCCAATTGCTTACAGTGATAGTTTAGCGGTGTTAAGCCCAGACTCTGTAGATAGACTGCAAAGGTTCAAGTTCTTACTCTGCTATTCATAATTATGTGCCCTTAGGCAAGTCACTTAACTCTTCACGTAGTTTCCTCTTCTGTAAAAGGAGGGTAAAAATAGTACCGACATCACTGAGCTCTTCTTGTGAGGATTCTACGAGTCAAATGTGGGAAGCACAGGGAATGGGTCCTGGTGTGTGTAATGTGCCGCGTACACGCAGCTATTGCGGTTGTTACTCGTTTTCTGATTAGCTGATGCATAATTTATTATATGCTGCTCACATTGTCTCCTAATGTATAAGTGACTGGTAAAAGGGAATTCATCATGGTGCCTGGCCTTCAGCCACACTTTGTACCTCCCCGGGTCTGCACCAGCTCTAGGGTTTGGCCGTGTATTTGCATACTGAATGAGGTAAATAATTATGGTGAATAAAATGCACTTAGAAATGACAGGGACCTTAGAGATCATCTAGCCTCGGAGTTGGCAAACTTCTTCTTCTGTGAAGGGCCAGATTGTAAATATTTTGGCTTCGTGGCCATATGGTTTCTGTATGGCAACTGCTCAACTCTGCTGTTGCAGCTCAAAGGCAGCCTAGACAATAGGGAATGAATGGGCGTGCTGTGTTCCACTAACACTTTATTTATGGACACTGAAATTTGAATTGCATGTAATTTTCACATATGAAATGTTCTTCCCCTGCCCCGCCCCCCTCCGCCGCCAACCATTTAAAAATATAAAAGCCATTCTTACCTCACCGGCTATAAAAAACAGGTGTAGGGCCAAATTTGGCTGATCCTTGATCTAGTCCAAAGCTTGCAAACTCCAGCGCTTTCTCCTGGGAATTGTACCTGGAAATTTTTTGTTGAAGAATGAAGCTACCTGGGCCCCACTCCAAACCCACGGAATAAAAATATCTGGATGGTGAGCAATGGACTCTTTTCTGTGAACATGTGTGTTATCCCCACTAGTGTGGCTCTAGGAACCCCACTTTGGGAAACTACCAACGGCCTTCAAATGAATATGGAGACTTCATGGCCATCTTGCAAACCTAGAAGTGATTTATGAAGGTTGACTATAACAGGTACTGCATTGCAAAAGAGAGTGGGATCGCTGGTGACCTGAGTTATTTAAACTTAGTCTTTGCATTATTTTGTTTTTTTTTATTAACAAAATCTCCTGACAACAGAGGTCATTATTTTCTTTTCTTGTTTTGGAGGTAGGACCTTGAAATTACCCTAAAATAACGGCACCTTGGAGAAATCTCATTTTGTGTTTTTGTCAAGGTAGAAACAGGTGCATATTTATTGAAACATTCTTTGTGGTGTCAAAAATAAAATCAAATCTGAGCAACTGGTCTGGTGAATAAATTTGGGTGCATGCTTGCTTGAAATATTATGTCGCTGTGTAAAGAATGTGTTTAAGCTACATGTACTGCCCTGGAGCAAGGATGTTCATACCAATAACCAAAAAACAACAACAAAAAGGCGAAATGCAGAGTTATGTGTACAATATGATTCCATTTTCATTTAAAAGAAGATATATTGATGACATTGGTTACCTCAGGCAGCAAAACTGAAGGGGGAAGTAGAGGATGAAAGATTATATTTTTATTTAAACCTGCCTTTATTGTTTAATTTTATAGGAATGATTTTGAAATTAAAAATTTAATAGAAACAAAAATTCTGATGACCATTATTCCTTATTTGGCATAAGAATCCATTTCCATGACAAGAAAGAGAAGTAGGCTTCTGAGACTCACCAACCCAAATTTTAATTTATAATGTAAATCTGGCTGCAAAATCACATAATTATCATCTTTTTTTCCTAACTTAAGTCACCAGTTCCAGAGAATTTTGCTCCAAAGGGAGAAGTCCATTTTTTCCTCATTAGAAAATAAATTTCTGTTGTTTAACCATTTTGGAACTTTGTTATGGCTGCCTGGGAATAAAACAAAACATGGCTCTGAAAATCCTGGGGTTAGTCAAATGCAGGCACAGATGGATTCTCACATTAGGCTGTCTCTCTTAACTTCATTCTCAGTTCAGCATCCTCTCCCGGCCCCACCTATGCCCCATCCCAGGCTGACGTAGTGACTCTAGGTCACCAGCTGCTTCTGTTGATTGTAGTGCATGATCCTAATGAAATCCTAGGGGGAAGAATGTATTTCCCCCCGCAGTTCTGACAAAAGACTTGCGATGGAGTCTTACTGGGCTAGCTTGTAGCAAATCCTATCCAAAATCAATTACTATGGATTGGCTAAGCCTGGGTTGCCTAGCTACCCCTGGAGTGGTCAGTCTCCTTTGAACCTTTGGTGTGAGTGGAGGAGGGTGGCTCCCCAGAGAGAAATACAAAGGGCTTCCCCAGAAGAAATGCCAGGCAGACAACACGGTAAGGTCACCACCATGTTATAAACCATATACTGGGCCTTCAATGCTCAGCGAAGGCCGTGTGTGAAAACGGGAAGCCAGGGCATACCCTCAGCGATCCTGATTAGATGCTTACCTCAGAAGCTTTTCTGGGGTGCAGGAACAAGAGGCTGAAGCCTGAAATACTTTTCTTTTTCATTTGGTAGCTTAATTCTGATATTCAGTTTATTTAGGTATAAATTATTGGAAACTAATGAGAGTGTGATATTTCGATAAAATACATAAATATTTAGTCTTTCTCCCAGTATCTGGCACAGAGCTCCTAAATCCTTTGGAATGTTTTTTTTTAATCCTCACCTGAGGATATGTTTATTGATTTGAGAGAGGGGAAGGGAGAGGAAGAGAGAGAGAGAGAGAAAGAGAGAGAGAGAGAGAGAGAGAGAGAGAGAGAGAGAGAGAGAGAGATGAGGTAAGATAGAAACATTGATTGGTTGGTTGCCTTTCCAAACTTGCCCAGGCCAGGAGTCAAACTCACAAGCAACCCAGGTACATGCCTGGAAATTGAACCCACAGGCTTCCCATGGGAGGGTGCTCCAACCAACCGAGACACACTGGCCAGGCAACCCTTGGACCTTCTTTCCTACATGCCCCAACAGGGAGAGACCAAACTGGTGTCCTAGATGTGTGTCCTGGTTGGAAACTGAACCCACAACTTTTTGGTGTACAGATCTCCAACCAATTGAGCCGCCGGCCAGGGCAGCCCTTGGAAATTTTTAAGTGATAAGAACAACAAAGGTGTCCTAATATTCCTAACAAACCTCTTTCAGCACACCTGATCTTGTGTTAGTTAGTAAAGTGACTTTTGTAAGCATCTAAGGGCAGGAGCTGGTTGCTAAGGATACCAATTAGAGGGTAGGCACATTCAGCCCACGCCCCACCCCTGGGAAGGGGAGAGGGGCTGGCAGTTGAATCTCCAATAGCAATGATTAATCAATCCCACCTGTGTAATGAAACCTCCATAAAAACCCAAAGGATGGGGTTTGGAGAGCTATCGAGTTTGTGACCACATGGAGATTTGGGGAGAGCAGCAGACGAGAGAGCATGAAAGCCCCTGCCCTTTCCCTGTACTTGACCCCATGCACATCTTCCATCAACTGTTTCTGAGTGACATCCTTTTATAATAAACCAGTGACCTGAAAATCAAACTGTTTTTTTCTGAGCAACTCTGTGAGCTGCTCTAGCAAATTAATTGAACTATGTTTGGGGTCCAGGTGGGGAGGTGTTGGAAACTTCAGTCTATAGCTAGTCAGAAGCACAGGTGATACTCAGCCCTTACTTAATCTGTAGGACCTGATGCTGTTGCTAGGTAGATAGTGTCAGAATTGAGTTGCATTTTAGGACACTCAGCTGGTGCTGGAGAATTGCTTGTTGGCAGTGTGGAAACACCTCCCTCACACACCCGTTGGAATTGGTGACCAGAACTTAGACGCCCCCAATTCAAGATACTCCTACTAAAATGCAGCTGTGTACCTGAAATGACATTCCTTTCCCTAGAAACTGGCAAGACTGGTAAGTAAAAGAATTAAGATTGCTCTTTGAGAAACAAATTATGAGATAAACACTGAATGGATTAGAATATAAATATGCAAAGCAAACAAAAGGAGCCAGAATGAGCTAAGGGTAGCAGGAAAATAAATATGCAATGCACTCTTATTACTTTATTTTTGTGACTTATCATGTATATTTGGTGCCAGACAGGAAAAGGACTATAGAATATTTTTCATCCACACACCACTTACTCCCTTCCAAGTATTGATCACTGTTAAATTTGTTCATTTTAACTGCCATCAGTGCCCTATTTTTTTTTTCTGGGATTTATTTTGTTTTGATTTGGTTTCTGCCAAATAAACATGGGAACAAAATCCAAATGAAAGGATGGGCCAGATAAGAAGGAAAAGAAGAACCGAGAGCATGGGAAGGCTGTGAAATCTCTTCCGCTGAGTCTCCTAGCTGAAACAGCAGCGTGGACATCCAAAAATAAAGCTGAGTGAATCTCATTTGGAATAGCAATCATTCAACTATCAGGAACATCTAAGCATCTATGAATATTCATACTAATGAGGTGTGAAATCTTGCTCTGAAACTGTTGGGGGAAGAAATAATCACAAATGAGTGTTTAAGTAGCGATGGGAAATTAATTGTGATATTCTTCCTCTAAGCAACAGAAAATTCTGTCCTTACATTAAACAGAAATGGGGTTTGTTAAAAGACTAAAGTTCAGTTCAAAGAAGCACCAGAAAGCCAGAAAATCAAGCTTAGCATGAGACAGAAATAGGGTCGGACCAGAGCCAAAATCAGGCTGCAAAGCCAGTGTAGTGAGACCACCATCACTGCCACCTTGGGAACCTGGACTTGGAGTTCGATCGCTCGGCCCTGCTTACTGGGTGTCATTGCCACGTGTATCCCAGGACCTGTTTTACAAATATTCCTTGTAAAGGTTATTGCCCTAATAGCAGCTCCATCATATAAAGAAAGTTAATCATAACCAAATTGTTTGTATTTAACTTATCTAAAGAAAGAACCCTTGATCAACATCTAATAAAAATGAAAATGCTCATATTTTACCACCCAGTAATTCCACTCTGGTGTGTATGCCAGGGGAAACTCACTCGGGATGCACGAAGAGTTCCATATTTAAAGATGTTCATTGAAAATGAGTGTCCTCTGCAGTCCTTTCATTGGTGGTTTAAGTGAGAAATTAAAAAATGCTTAGAAACTATAGGATTGCTTAAAACAATTTATAAAAAGTCAGTGTGAAGCCGAAACCGGTTTGGCTCAGTGGTAGAGCGTCGGTCTGCGGACTGAAGGGTCCTGGGTTCAATTCCGGTCAGGGGCATGTACATTGGTTTCGGGCACATCCCCTGTGGGGGTGTGCAGGAGGCAGCTGGTTGATGTTTCTCTCTATCGACGTTTCTAGCTCTCTATCTCTCTCCCTTCCTCTCTGTAAAATATCAATAAAATATATATTTTTTTAAAAAGTCAGTGTGAATCTGAAGAGAGATTTTGGATATTTGTGAAAGCCTAGATCACTGGGGTAAACCCAACAAAATTATGTATAACGAAGGTACATATTTTTCTTCACTTCTTATAAGTACAGGATGAAAAAAGCCTGACTTGTGAGAATATTTCCCATTAAAATAACTTGAGGAGTTTGAGTTGATCACAAACCTAATATGCATGTTATGTGACTGCTAACTTAGCCTTGCTCTTAGGTTACCTCTGGGCATCATGTTCAGTTAGGATGGAGGGACACTGACAAACTGGAAAACCTATAGAGAGAGATCAAGATAAGTATGCTGTCTTAGTAATAAAAGCCTATGGGGTTCTCATGCACGATGTTGTCACAAGATGGCCGCCACAAGATGGATGCATACACAGAGGAGCGGGGCCCAGTGGCCACTCTGTGCAGTGAGGCCTGGCTCCACGCAGCATAGAGGTGGCCAGTCCCAGTGTCTCTGCCACCTCACATGGAGGAGGCAGGTCCTGGTGGAGGAGCCAGGTCACGGCAGGGGCAGGCAGTTGGGGATAATCAGGCCAGCAGGGAGGGCAGATTGGAGAGGGTGCAGGCTGGGCTGAGGGACACTCCTCCCCCCGCACGAATTTCGTGCACTGAGCCACTAGTATTATATAAAACACTAGAGGCCTGGTGCACAAATTCGTGCACCAGTGGAGTCCCTTGGCCTGGCCTGCGGGATCAGTCTGAAACCAACTCTCCAACATCCCCCCAAGGTTCCCAGATTGCGAGAGGGTGCAGACCAGGCTGAGGGACCCCACTGGTGCACGATTGATCAGGGCCAGAGAGGAATGTGGGAGGTTAGCCAGACAGGGAAAGACCACGGGAGGGCTCCAGGGTATGTCTGGCCCATCTTGCTCAGTCCTGATTGGTCAGGCCCCAGAATCAAGCTAACCTACAGGTCAGAGCATCTGGCCCTGGTGGTCAGTGCACATTATATTGAACAGTTGAGTGGCCTTAGCATATTATTAGCATATTACGCTTTGATTTGTTGAATGGAGGACTAAACCAGTGGTTGGCAAACTCATCAGTCAACAGAGCTAAATATCAATAATATAATGATTGAAATTTCTTTTGAGAGCCAAATTTTTTAAAACTTAAACTTCTTCTAATGTCACTTCTTCAAAATAGACTCACCCAGGCCATGGTATTTTGTGGAAGAGCAACATTCAAGGGGCCAAAGAGCTGCAAGTGGCTCACGAGCCGCAATTTGCTGACCACGGGACTAGATGACCAGACACTTTTCATATCAGGCTTTCATTATATAAGATAGGTGAAGGAAACAGTAACATTTGGCTGAAAATAGTGAATAAAGGAAGACATAACTGTCCGTCTTTTAGTATTATGTGGAAGAGAGGGGGGAAATTTTAAAATCACAGAATTCCAGCTAAACATGATCTGTGATCCCCTGGGAACCTGGACAAATGGATAGAAATCACATGAATATAAATTATGTTTTGGTATAAGAACATACTTTCTAACATTTATAGGTTTTCAATAGTCAATTGAATGAGGTAGTGAGTTTCTTATTACTGGAAGTAAGGAATCAGAAACTTGATGGCTATCTTCTTCTATTGGATTAGAGAATATAAATATTTAAAATCTCCTTCTTAATCTTTTCTATTCAAATTGTTATTTTTTGAGTTAAGAAAATGGGCCCTTGCTGAAACCGGTTTGGCTCAATGGATAGAGCTTCAGCCTAGGGACTGAAAGGTCCCGGGTTCGATTCCGGTCAAGGGCACATACCTTGGTTGTGGGCACATCCCCAGTAGGAGGTGTGCAAGAGGCAGCTGATCGATGATTTTCTCTCATTGATGTTTCTAGCTCTCTATCTCTCTCTCTTCCTCTGTGTAAGAAATCAATAAAATATATTTAAAAAAAGAAAATGGGCCTGTAGAACAAAGAAAAAAGAGTACTAAAACTTTACAGAACATTCTGTATTCATGATTCTATACCTAACTGATCTTAGAAGCCATGGGTATAATTACAAAATAATCTCAATTTTGCTTTTCTTTTTCCTTTTTTTCCCCTGCTCAGTGGGGTTATTCATTTCCGTATTCGGATGAGGTCTTGGTCAGCCAACGACTTCACAAGTTATATTTAATAAACCTACAGTCACTTCAGATCACAAACACAATCTAATTTATAATTAAAAACACCCATTATTGTGTTATAATCAAAGTTTGAACTTGATTTAAAATGAAAACACTCATCCCTCCACCCCCTCCCCCCATTGGCTGGAGCCTGCCTTTGGTTGCTGCTTTCCATGCAAGAAGGCCATGGGAGGACAGACAGTGCAGAGGGAGAGTTTTGCTCAAAAGGCACTTTTGTAAATGGCTGCATGTCCTCAAGACCTGGCGGAGGTGGAGGTTGACAATGACTCGTTTGCTCATGAGACACTTTTGAGGACTCCCTCTCGACACTCTGCAACTGCAATTCCCTTGTTATGGGCTGGGCCTCAGCTTTGGGCAGCTCCCCCATCCTCCCCTTGGTCCCTACCCCAGCTAGTACTCACATGGGCCTACCATCTCCTTTTCCTGGCTGCAGGAACCCTTTTCCATGTCCAGCATGGCTCAGGGTTTGGGTTCAGAGTTCGGGTTTTGGAGGAGGTCGCACACACATGAAAGAGACTAGAAAAGTATTAATGTGGTAATATTGGGGGCCGGGTGGGAGCCCACCTCTAGGGGAGGACTATTACTCACTCTGACCTTGCAGTCCCTTTTATTAAGGTAATAGCCAACCAGCAAGGATTTACATAAGGTTGACAAGTGGAAGTTGCTTCAGCTAGCATTGTCTCAATTAGACAGTGAGTGGTTAGTACTGACCTTTCAGAGCTTCCAAGGTTAAGCAGCACGGAAGGCAATGGGGGTTTCCGACACATGGCAGACCGTGTATTTGAGTGGGATCCCTTTCAAGACCACCTGAGGATGATATCACAGCCATTGCTCCCACATCTTGTCCCAGGGTCCAAGGACAAGGACAGAGGACTGAGCAGGTGCACTTACTTCCCAGAGCTCCACACACCTTTTGTTGTCACAGGACCGGGCAGTGCATTGACTTCTCAGGAGCAGCCCTCTGCTCTGCTGTCATCAGCTGCTTGCACATTCTCAGGCATGAGATAGGCCACAGTCTGGGAGGCCCAGGAGCACTGACCATGCTCCCTGCGTGGTCGCAGTGAATGAAGCCTCTCTCACCTGACCTGGCTTGGGAGGCAGCGCCACCACAGCCCTCCCCAGGGGTCAGTCAGAGGGCAGCTCCCGCCTTAGAAAGTCTCCTGACAGATCCACCCGAGTTCCACCCTTCTGAGTGAAGGACCCCTGGGCAAAGAGCTCATCATCATAATGGACACAAGTATTTTCTTTGTAAATTTTCATTTTGAAAGACTGTCATATATATTATATCTTTGTGCTTGGTCAAAAATCCCAATTAAACATCCCCATTCTATTCATTTAGCCCCCTGAACAAACCTGTGTTACAGTCTCCGATAGCCACATTTTGCAGATAGGAAAACCGAGGCACAAAGAGGTTAAATCATTTGTCCAAACCATAATCATCCATCCTGTAAATCAGGATACAGGTTATGGATGCAGAATCTGTTATGCACATGTGCTCTGTGCTTGGATTAGCTGGATCAAACACAAATAGAAGAATCAACCTACGTGTGTGATATTCCTTGTGGGAGTAGAGAGAAAGCTTGTTGCTGCTGCCCAGCTGGAACCAAACATAAATTTCCAATCATTGTACTTCAGTCAATGGCTACTTGAAAGCTCTCCTTTATAGACTAATATACCCTAATGTGTGCATGGAGGTAGCAGCTGCTTGCGTATGGTATTCGGCCAATTTATCTGTAATACATGACAAATAAAAAATAATAAACATTTACTGAGCACTTACTAAGGCTTTACCCGGATTCTTTCATTCTTTCCTCATAACAACACAAAATGTTTTTTTCCCATTTTACAGACCAAAAAAAAAAAGAGAGACCCAGGGAAAACCTGAAGACAGAAGACCAGCCTTCTGCCTTCCGGTTCCTTTCCACCACTTACTAGTGCTCAGAGTTTGCTGGCCCAGTATTCCTTAACGCTCTATTTCTCCTCATCGATCAAATGAGGAGAATACCATCTATCCCATTTGTTCTGCAGGATCTTTGTGAGGTCAGTAAAGACGATGGATGAGTAAGAACTTTTAGAATTATGAAGCACTGTCCCCATTCAGGGGGCCGTTGTGACTCTGCTACTCCCATCTCAGGAAGGCGGCTGAGGGGGGAAAACTGCAAGTTCATCCTCAGCCAAAGGTCACGGGACAAGAGCTGCAAAGATGCCTTACAGAGAGCAGCTCTTAGGCATGGTAGAAGAGAGAATGTGTCCTGAGAATCATTTAAATAGAAAGAAAGGAATCTTAAAAATAAAACACACATACACACTAAAAAATAAAAATAAAAATAATAAAAACCCTCCAAACTAGTGTTGTATTCTGAAACAGGGCCAAGCTGAGAAACCTTTGGGATACTTGTGTTGCTCTTGAGAACTATTATGAGGCTTGAAAATGAGAGCCAGGTGTAGGGAAAGAGAGTAAGTCCACAAAAGATGAGCAGCGAGAGAAAGGAAGCAAACTCACAACTTCAGGGAAAGCTAGCATAACAGTGCAGAAAAATATTGTTAAATCCACTGTGAAACTGACCAAAGATTCTAAGATACAGCTCGGTGTTTGCAAAAACACAGCAGCTGCTGAGATTCACGGTCTAGAAGAGAAATAATGGAAACTTTCTTTTCTCTTTTCCAACAAGACATAACAAAAGCAGAGCTGATGTAATTAATGAAAAAAAGATGGCTATTCGAAGCAGGGAAGGCACTGAACAACAGAATGGGATGGAAAGGAGGTCCACATTTAGGGACAATTCATTATTTATCTGCTGGACTTTTTAGGCACACCGTGTTCTGCTAATATTCCTCTCTCCAGGAAGAACACCAAAACCATGTTGGTAAGTGATATAAGCATGAGTAGTTAAAAGACTACAGTATAAGCAGTGGGTAGGTGGAGATAGTCCTTGAATATCAATTAGTAAAGTCCATCTAACTGAAGACTCTTACAATTGAATACTTCAACTTAATAGATCTGTTTTCAAATTCTCCTTAATGGCCCTTCTGTGACCATAATATCTACTTTTCCAGACAACCTAAGTAGAAACCATTATGGACAACGTATGTAGAATCCCCTACGGATAGCATATGGAGGAGAGAATGTGGATTGCCAAATTTAGCAGCTCTGGAGAGAGTGTTTTTGAATTAAACTTGAGTCTATGGGGATTATAGTTTATTTGTGACTGGCAAAACATATCTTCTCAATTTTGAAAGATAAATCCCACTGATATATGTGTGGATTTCACAAGTGTTTCTTAAAAACCATATGACTAAAAAAAAAAAAAAAGAAAATCCTTTCCACAAATGCAAAAGTTGTAACTATTTTGGAATTATGATGTCACAGGTATTTTGGCAATATTCTTCCTGTGAAATAGAGGGTTTTGTAAGTACTGGACCAACTCTGACCTGAGGAAACTTGTTTCAGAAGTTTCACCCTTGAGATGTTAGGGTTAGATGGCTTTCAATAAACTTAAAGTGAAAGATGAACAGGCCAGTTACTATAGTCTTTGGTATTTTAAAAATAAGTAAAATTTCAAAAATAGGGGAGTGGGACCAAGGAATTGTCAACACTTTCTTTTGCCAAATAATATCAGTTTTAATTCTAGTTTTCTTTATTTAATTTTAATTTTATTCTATTATCTTTTTACTAGAGGCTTAGTGCATGACATTCGTGCATGGGGTGGGGGTTGCGGGTTGTCCCTCAGCCCAGCCTGAACCCTCTCCAATCTGGGACCCCTTGAGGGATGTCCTCTCACAATCCAGGACTGCTGGCTCCAAACTGCTCACCTGTCTCTGCCTGTTTGCCCCTAATTGCTTCTGCCTGCCAACTTGATCACCCCCTAACCACTCCCCTGCCAGCCTGATTAAGTCTAACTGCTCCCTGGCCAGCCTATTTGTCCCTAACTGCCCTCCCCGGTTGGCCTGGTCACCCCTAAATGCCCTCCCCTGCTAGCCTGGTCACCCCTAACTGTGCTCCCCTGAAAGCCTGACTCTCCCAACTGTCCTCCCCTGTAGGCCTGGGTCCCCCCAAACTTCCCTCCCCTGCAGGCCTGGTCTCCCTCAACTACCCTCCTCTAATGGCCCGGTCACCCCTAACTGCCCTCCTCTGCTGTCCTGGTCACTCCTAACTGCCCACAATTGCCCTCCAATACTGGCCATCTTGTGGCAGCCATCTTGTGTCAAGATGGGGGCAACCATCTTTGATCACATGGGGCAGCCATCTTGTGTCTTAGAGTGATGGTCAATTTGCACATTACTCTTTTATTAAATAGTGTCTTAGAGTGATGGTCAATTTGCATATTACTCTTTTATTAGATAGGGATTAAAAATATCATTGACAACACAGACATAGTTTAAAGTCTGGGTCTTTAAATTTAATGTAGTTAGCATTGTGAAAAATTATCTTGGCTTTTCTTAGTATTCCAATATCACTGTGGACCAGTGAAAATGTTGTGGCAAACCAGAGCCAGTCTGCCAATCCCCAATAAACCAATAGCCTGGTTCACTTCATTAGCATCAGTTAGTTCTGTACCCTAAGCTACTATTAAAATCTTTTGTTGTTATTGTTTTTTAAATTTCTTTAATATTTTTTCAATTAAAATTTACATTGAATATTATTTTTATTAGTTTCAGATGTATAGTGTAGCAGACAATCATATACTCTACAAAGTGTTTCCCCTTATATTTCTAGTACCCAACTGGCACCCTACATAGTTATTACAATATTATTTACTGTGTACTTTACATCTCTATACCATTAAAATCTTATTTAAGAACTTCCAACATTTAACTAGAAAGAAACTCCTATAATTTATGATAAAATGATTAAATCTTCTAGTTAACATTTGCATTTATTGGGAAATGTTATTTTCTTGTGTACTAATTCAATAAATTCCTTAGAATGCAATTACATTATTTTTTATTCCCATTTTTAATTACCTGATATAGCTAAGATTTTATCCATCTTTGAATAGTTTCTATTAAAGCTATTGACATATTTTGAAATACTAATAAACTTCTAATTTACATGCACAGACCCCTCTTAATTTTGCCTCCCCCCCCCCCCCCCCTCGTGAATAAGAAAAGTCTTTAAACACCTGTTCTTTTTACAGGTTAAATCAAACCATTATCTCCAAGAAACTATTGCAATTACTTGGGCTGTCTTCCTTCTTTTCTTTCTTTCTTTCTTTCTTTCTTTCTTTCTTTCTTTCTTTCTTTCTTTCCTTTCTTTCTTTCTTTCTTTCTTTCTTCCTTTCTTTTTCTGTCTTTTTTTTTGGGGGGGAGGGCTTTATCTTATGTTGAATGTCTAGTGATAAATGATCTATAGGAGAATTAAGAATCCTTGTGATTCAGAGGTTTTTGATGTTCTGATCTTTTTAAATATTTAACCTAATATGAAGAAGGAAGTTAATTTTATTAACACTGGTGGGATACCTTTCCACTGAAAGTGAAGGCAAGTCTAAAAATCAGTTGTATTCTCTACTAACTTTTTAAAACCTAGCTTTGGGATACCTACATTCCAGTGCACTTTGTTCTTGTCCCTGTCTATCTGAAAATTAATATTAGCACTTACATTTCTAAGAGAAAGAACTACAATCCTCCTCCTGATGCTAGCAGCTGGCAATCTTCTTGGGCATTAAGTTCTTTAAGGGCAGGGAAGAAGAGTATTATTCCCCCTCCTTACCCCATTACTCTAAAAGCCAATATATTCTTAAATTCCACCCCCCTCAAACTAAGCCTAAAATCCAAAACCAGTTAATCTATATACAAAAATAATTTTTTCATGGTAAACTAAATCTGGAAAGTAGACTAAGGGGAAGTGCTGATGAAGAGACTTTCTCTTTTATGCTCATTCAAGAATGTGATTTTTTTTTAAAAAAATCAAGATTCCATTCCTTTTTAAAAAATATATATTTTATTGATATTTTACAGAGAGGAAGGGAGAGAGATAGAGAGCTAGAAATGTCGATGAGAGAGAAACATCGACCAGCTGCCTCCTGCACCCCCCCCTACCGGGGATGTGCCCGCAGCCAATGTACATGCCCTTGACCGGAATCGAACCTGGGACCTTTCAGTCCGCAGACCGACGCTCTACCACTGAGCCAAACCGGTTTCGGCTCCATTCCTTTTTTAATAGTTAAAGATGTTTTTGAAATCTGAAATATGTTTTACTTCTCTAGCAGTTATGATTTAATTCTTAGGAAATAAGACACAAATGGGAGGTCGTAAAAACCCACACGCATTCTTAAACTAAAGAAATTATTAAATAAAAAACTGAAAACTGCATTAAAACCAGCAGCTATCTGTTATCTTTCTTAACCAGTTACTTTTCAACTGATACTGGTAATTTCCCCCCATATAGCATAAAGAAGCTGCTGCTTTTTGCCAAAACTGTCAGTGACTTTGGCTACATTATCGAGAAACCAGAAGAGGTCGCCATCTACCATGGTCTAGCATTGTAGGAAAGGAGAATCAGCCTGAATGCTTGATTCCTCAGTTCCTTGATTCCTTAGAAAATGAACAGAGGTCAGAAGTTTTCAATATGAAGCTTTCCTTTTGGAAGCTTTGCATAATTGAACCAATGCTCAAGTCAGGGGAAAGTATAAATAAAAATAATGGATACAAGATGTTGGTGTTATGGAACTTCAAAAAACAGAATTTCTTAGAAATTACATAAAAATTCTTCTAGTTGACTTAGTTAATTTAAATCTTTCTTTATGTCAAAATGTTGGAATGAAAACCTTAGAAAGTTTTCAAGTCTCTACACAGTAAAAATCTGTATATTTGTAAAACCTGTATATTTCTACCACAATGTTTAAAACTCTTAAAAATCTCAAATATTTACTTTTGCACCAACTTCTGTGATTTTAATTCTATAAATTAGAATTTTTAAATGTATTAGTTTTATCAACTACACAATAAAAGTAAACTTGTCATAGTGTTAGTGTAACTAGTGATCCTCACAATTTACAAAAAAATATTGAAGTTTTGATATATAATTACTGCAGTTGGGTTTCTCAAAGATAGTTTAAAGTTCAATTTATTTTCTTTAAGGCATGATTAAATTGAGAAGAAATGACATTATAGTTTGGAAGTAAAATGTATAGATATCTTGAAATAAGAAAAGATCTGCCCTTTAGAAGAGAGAATAGGTTTAAGCTTAGTGATCGTAGAATGGACAAATGGTTAGACATATAGTGATATGCAGCTCAAACTAAGGGAAGCTTTTCCTATAAACAGATTTTTTTTTTAGAGAAATGGTTGCTTCAGAAGTTAGTGACCTTACCATCACTGGAAATACATAGATTAGATACTCACTTAGTGAGAATATATTAGAGATTTAAATTCTCAGAGTTAGGTGAGAAGCTGTACTAAACTTCTAAGAAAGACTGGTTTTAAGACTTTTATTTTATTTTATACCAATAACAGTATTATATTTAAATTATGTCCTATTAGGATAATGTTAGCTGATATAACAAACAAGTCTAAATATTTTGGTGGCTTAGCACAATCATTTATTTCAATTTCATGCCCTGCTCCTGCTGTTATTGATTTTTGAGAGGTGACTTTCCTCTATGTGAAGATTCAGGAACTCAGCTCCTATCCATTTTCTGCCTCCTCCAACTCCTAAGGCCTAAAGTATTTTGCATTCAGCTGTGGGAAGAGAAAAGAAAGTACAGGGAATCCACACCTACTTCTTAACTACCTTATCCAGGAAATGACACAATTGCTTCTGTTTATATTCCATTGGAAAGAATGAATCATATAATCCCATATAGATTTAGGGAGAAACAGAAGCACAAACTTTGAAGCATAGTTAACTATCTTTTCCTCAGTCCATCTCTCTAACCACATGTAAATATCCTTCTACTTACATGTTAAACAAACTCATTACCTCTTCAAGGAAGTCAACTCAGAGTCACATTCAGTAATTCCATCCAACTCAAAGTCCAGAAAATCAGGATGATGCATAATCATTCCCATTGGGAATAGATGTGACTCCTCATAGTCTAGTGACTGCATTGTTTCTTGAACTAGATTGCAACATTGGCCCAAATATTAACCACTCCTTCTAGTCACATCCTTTGCCATTTATCTTTGCATCTGCTCACTGTGGATGAAATGTTGTGCCCACCCTTTTACTCTGAGCCCAGCCACATGACATGCTTTGACCAGTGAGAAGTTAGCAGTCAAAAATGTAAGCAGAAGCTTCCCCTCACCTATCTATATGAGAATATTCTCAAGCCTCGTCTACACGAGAATGAGAGACACATGGAGCAGGGCCAAGGCATCCTCGGTTAGTTGACAGCTAGCCAACTTCCAAATATATGAGTGAGCTAAGCCAAGACAGAGCCACCTGGCTAAACCCCAGCTGATCCTAGACACATGAGCAATGCATGCTTAATGTTGTATGACACCTAGGTTTTGTAATTATTTTTATGCAGCCTTCTTGTGATAATAGATAACTGATACATTTTCCAAACCATCGACCTCAGTAAACAGAAACTTACTTGCTTTAAATCCTATAAACAGAATTTTTTAAAGAGAAATGGTTGCTTTTGTTTTGTCTTTGTCTGTATAATATCTAATATATGGTTTCCCAAAGTGAAATTCAAGTTTTTGTTTAGCTCAATTTGATTCATAGCAAGATTTAGCCAGAGAAAATGCTTTAAATAATGTCAAACATAAGCACGAATGACTTTTTATCTAATTTTAGCATAGCTTCCTCAAGTCACTTTGAGCTCCTTTCATTTAATTTTTATTACAATCCGAATGGAAGATAAAAGATATTTACTCTGCATTACAGGCTAACAATTCTCACTGACTGAGTGACTTACTCCTATCACTATTGATTAATAACAGCACAAGAACAAACACACTGGAATCCATATCTCCTTACTTTCCAAATATACTCCCATTGCTTTACTAAGACTTTGTTAGAGAATTAAGGACACATCTACCTTCCATTACTGCATGGGGCTGACCAGCAGACCCTGAGTGACAGATGAACAGATTATTCTGACACACGTTTCCGTGAAAGAGAGGGCTAAGGGTCTAGTTTGCTTTAGTAGCAAATAGCCCTGATTGCCTGCCTCATTGGCTTTTTATTGTAACAACAGCTTGAACTCAAATTAACCTTTAGATACAATCAGCAGGGTAAGTACCCTTGAGAAAGTATATGCTTTTATGAGGTCGGGTCTTAAAAGATTAAACATAGAGATTCTAGCAAAAAACCTTGAGGGATTGGACTTGTTTGGAAAAGTCAAGGTAGGGGCTGCCACCTTTGGCAAGGTCCCCTCAGAGGCCCCTGACCTTCCAGAGAATCCTCCTTACAGACCTTCCACCCAAGTCCCAGGCTTCTCCACACATTACTAGTCTATGAAATATATCATTAGCAGATTTTTTTTTAAGGTTAAGCTCTCTTCTTTCTGAAATCTCTAATCCCCACTTATGTATGTTCTCACTAATTGAATGCTTTTACCAATATTTCTACTTAAAAAAACGTCAGTAAATAAGAACTGGATGCAAAGGAATTTTGGCAGTTTCTTAACCTCAACACTGCTGATGTTGTGGACTAGATAACTATTTCTTGGAGGGGGAAGGGGAATCGCCCTGTTCATTGTAGAATATTTAGCAGCTTCCCAGCTTGAACCCGTGATATTCCAGTAGCGTTCTCTGAGTTGTGACAACCAAAAATTTCTCCAGATATTTCCAAATATCCCTCTGGTGGTGGGAGGGGTGGGGTAACAAAAGAGCCCGCTCTCCTACTAAGAAATGGGTCTACAGATTGAATGCAACCAGGATTTAGTACTAGTGTCAGATTCTTCGATATGAAACCTGAAATCTAAGGGGTGAGTTTGAGCAACCTTTTCATTTTATACGGGAAGAAACCACACTGAAAGAGTTTTGCAAGGGCATTAGGCTGGTTGGTGCCATGTCTCTTGACACGTAACTAAATCATTTCATATACTATGTATCTGCCCTTCTATACTCTCCAAGTGCAGTTGTAGGGCTTTTGGATATTCCATTCAACTTCTAATTACTATTCTGGGCCCAGGTAATGACTTATTAGCCTGTCTTTAGGTTCCTATGGGAACTCTGAACCTACCTAGATAGGGTCACAGGAACTCCCTTAACTGACTTCTCTGCCTTTATGACTCACCAATGCACTTGACCATGTTTACCAGTCTCCCCCAGGCCAGGCCCTGATGACTGTCATTTTTTAATTTGTCTCCCCTTTCCAGTCTGTACCTTTAGTTCCAGCGTTCCAGCTGTTCCCAAGACTCTAATTTCTTTGACTGAGCCTGGATATTATCTTCTCTGTTCTTTTCCCTTTTAGACCTTCTTTGCAAACATCTTTCACCATTCCATAATTCTAGTCCTTATGAAATCAACTGTCTCAAGTCAGGGCAAGACCTTCTCAACCTGAGAGCTCCTTTTTTTTTTTTTTTTTAACATACAATCTAGATATCTCATTAGTATTTCCCTCTCAGATCTCCACTTAGGTACCCATGAGGAATATTTACACCTGAAAAGATAAATTATCAGTTTGTTCCTGGGAGTCCCCATGGTTCTCTCTTTAATGCACTTCTGTGTTCTATTTCAGCACACTGGCCCTTTAGCCTCGCTCCCGAGCTGGAGTAGCTGTTCAGTTTCATCATTGCTTTGGGGCACAGGGAATATGCTGCATCCCCATCACTTCTTTGAAACATGTAAGTGAGCAAAACAAAATAGCTATCAATTGTGAATTAATAAATTCAGTACTTTGGGAATGCTATTCCATGAAATTGGTAGACAATAATTATTTGATAAGACTGCTGAACTACAATGAAAAGTTCATAATTAAAAAGCTTGCTATCATAGTATTCAAAGAGAAAAATTTCATCTATTTCTATTCAGAAACTTGACTCCACTCATTATAGCCTATCAAGAATATAATCTGGTTTCAAGTGATTATCTATTAACATGTTATAAAAGTTGCTATAACAAAAATAGCATTCCAGAGAGCATTTGGGTAAAAGGCACTTGGAAATTGTTTACTCATAACTTTCGGAGTGATGCTTTTAAAAAATATCTTGACCGGCTTGGCTGGTGTTGCTTAGTGGTTGAGTGTTGACCTATGAACCAGGAGGTTATGGTTAGATTCCTGGTCAGGGCGCATGCCGGGTTTCAGGCTCCATCCCCAGTGGAGGGTGTACAGGAGGCAGCAGATCGATGATTCTTTCTCATTTTTGGTGTTTCCATCTCTCTCTCCCTTCCTCTCTAAAATCAATAGAAATATGTTTTAAAAAATAAAATTATCTTGACTCATTTAAGAAAAAGATGGAGGCAAGGAGATATTTGGAAAAGGAAGAAACTCAAAATCTCTGTTAATATTTCAGTCAATGCAGTTTGATCCTGCCATAAAAACTGGTGCATAGCAACTTCTGCTCCAGAAGGAGCCTTAAAAAAGAGCTGAGTTCAAGATTTATAAACATGAGACAGAAGTATATGAGTATATTGCACAGTTCTGAAAGACCTATTGGCATGAAATATATATTAAAAATATCACTCAGAACATTTAAATGTTAATTCTAGCTCCAACTTCAAGTTACATTCTTTGGTTTTTGTTTGCATGTTTGTTTTATCTCAAGAAAAGTAATTTCTAAGCTTGAAGAGATACTTTTAGTGTGTTGTCTGGGTTGGAAAAGAAACATTAATAGCTCTATCCAGTTAGACTCAGTGGATAGAGTGTCAGCCTGCAGACTGAAGGGTCCCAGGTTCAATTCTGGTCAAGGGCATGCATCTTGGTTGCAAGCACATCCCCAGTAGTGTGCAGGAGTCAGCTGATCTGATAGATGTTTCTCTCTCATCTATATTTCTAACTCTCTATTCCTCTCCCTTCCTCTCTGTAAAAAAAAAAAAGAAAAAAAAAAGAAAAAAAGAAAGAAAATCAATATATTTTTAAAAAGAAACATTTATGCACTTAGTTTAGAAGCAAATAATTTTTACTAAAATCCTCTTTTTAAAATTTTGCTGATAGCTATGCCATGAATGAGTATTTTTATCTTAAGGAGACATTGTGTCTAGGTCTAAGAAGCCACAGAGTGAAGAGAAAAGTTGACAGTGATCAAGTAAATTTAGGTTGTGGTTATGTTTGTACAGGAAAGTTGGTTTCATAAAACTTAGTTGCTCTGGTTTGCTTGCAATCCTCTTCCCTCTCCCTAAAACCAGGATAGTGAAAAAGTGTCATTCAGTTCTCTTTCCCTATTGATCCGTGGGCATTGGCAAGAGGACACTTGGGAGAACCGGAGCAGGCCTCCGAGTTCTTCCTCTCAGGGGCTGTTAGCGGGAGGGCACACCAGTTCCCACTGCCACGATTATGCTGTGTACAAAACAAACACAGCACTTCGGGGGAACCTATAACAATAGACATTTATTCTTTCTTATGAATATATGACTTGGCTGGAGCACTGCAGAGCTGGACCGGGCTCAGCTCGTCCCAGTTTGGCTTGCCTCTGCCTCTGCAGCCAACTGAAGCCCAGCGAGGGGCTGGCTGTTCCAGGACGGCCTCAGCGCGGACAACCCTGTTCACCTCCACGTTTCTCTCACTTCACTTTAGCCGGCTAATGGGACTCGTTCGCACTGTGGTGGCAGGGATCCAAGCAAGCTGAAGTATACAAGGCCACTTGAGGCCAAGGCTCCGAACTAGAATGATTTTCCTTATGTCACATTCTCATGGTCAAAGCAAGTTTCAAGACTTGGAAAGGGACTTCGGGTCTTCATGGAAGAGAGCGGAGAGCCACATCTCAAACAGGGTGAACGTAGGGATGTTTTTGCAATAAATTAACCACAAAGCACAACAAACTTGGTGGAAATGGGAACGAGGGGGCTATAGCGTAAAGCTGCATTTTCCACAGCAAGTACCTGCTTTTACGTAGCTTGTATTTAAGGGGGGTGTGGTTGGTGGTATCTCCTTTTTGGGTACTATGGCTACTAACGTCATTTATATTGTAAAGCACAGTGTGTGTGTGTGTGTGTGGGGGGGGGATCAGATAAACCAGTTCAGGTTTTTGGTAAATTTTAATAATTCAGAATTTGGTTTATCTAAGTAAATTTCTCCACTACCTCTAACCTAATAGTGACAGTTTCTCAATTTTTTTTCTGTGTACCTATAAGTAAAGAATTTTTTTTTTAAAAAAAACCTTCCATGAAGGTTATGACTAATGTCCCTCTTATGTTTATTTGTACGTACGCACTTCCCCTGTCACTAATTCCCTTGGTGTGGACAACTCTCTCTGTGTCTTTTCTTCTTGTAAGCACACATTCTTCTTCTTACAATAGTAGCAATTGATTTTTCCATGGAGAATTACCCTTTCTCCTTTCCATGAAGATCGGTTATGGCTGTCAAGATTTAGGGACATAGATCAAACTAGGTCAATGGCCCCTCTGCCCAGGGAATTTTATTACCTGGTTCCTTGGCTTTTATTCTGTGAATTGCCTCATATCCTTGTAAGAAATTTCTTTTTTTCCCTTCTTATCCTAAAGTGGGTTTTGTGCCTTACAATCAGAGAACACTAAAAGATGTATCTTTTAAATTTTACATGTGTGCTTTTCCTTATCTGCAAGTTTACAGAGTGTATTATATTGTCACTCTGTTCTTATCTACAGAGTGTAACTTAGGAATTTTTACTTTACACACACACACACACACACACACACACACACACAATACCCATAAAGTTTGAATGTTTGGATGGATGACCAATCCTAGGAGGTGTTGGAGTGGGAATCATGATAAAAAATAGAGTATTTGTCTATGTTTGTTAACAGTAAAAAGAGGTGAGAGGTAATAAAAAGGCTTTAATCTTTGAAGCTACATAGATTAGGATTCTAATTATAGATTAGCTATGTTCTAGTTTATAGTCTTAGGTAAAGCAATCAGTTTCTTACCCATTAAAATGTGATGTATAACACTTTATCATAGCAACCCTAGTGAAAATTAAGAGAAATATATAAAGTGCTTACCACATTGTAGGTGCACAGTAATTTATAAATAGTATTTTATGCATATAAATAGTGAATAATGAACTATATCCAAAGAAAGATCTGGACTTTGTCCTTGCTCCTGGGAATTAACCTCTAAACCTTTGAAACTTTCCAAGTGATAGGAACATCTTTGTTATTCATGGTACATCCCTCAGACTACATCTAATATTTTATGGTAATGAACTGACTCATAGTGAGCCCCTAGATAATGGATGGTAGCAAGATGAGTCAAGATGGGGCCTGGCCACACCAAAAAATCAACCATATGATTAGAAAATTGAGGCTTTGGGCCATGTATCATCAGCCTGACCTCTGGGGAGGAGGTGAGGGGTGGACAGTGTGTTCAACCGCATGAGCAATGATTTGATCAATAGTGCCTTCATAATGAAGTCTTAATAAAAATTCTGGAAACTGAATCTCAGGTGAGCTTCCTGGATTGGCAGTGCTTTATGCATGTATTGCCACATTCATCAAGAAGGGTTTTACATTCCTGAGGACTCAGAAACTTCACATTTGGTGACCTCCCAACCACAAATTCTGCTATGCATCTTTTCCTTTGACTGGTTTTTATTTGTATCCTTTGGCTATGATAAAACTATAATCTTAAGTATAGCCTTTTCCTGAGTTCTGTAAATTGTTCTAGTGAATTATCGAAACTGATGGTAGTTTTGGGAAACCCACAAACTTGAATTTGGTGTCTGAAGTCTTAGACTGACTTGACAGTCTGAAGGCTGTCCTTAACCTTGAGTTTAGTTAATTCTGGGTAGCGTATTATAGCCAACCAAGTGAACCTCTCTGAAACTAAGAAAGAAAATTTGGTTTTTCTTCTAGGCAGCTGGAAGTGGTAATTAGAAATTATATTTAATTGTATTTACAACTACTAATACTCTCTTAGTTTAGTGCATGTGTTATATGTTATTATTGTTTTACTTTGGTAAATATAAAGAAGCATTTTTAGGGACCTTCATATGTTCAAGACTTAACCCTCCTTTTATTAATGTCTTACATTCTTGAATTCTTGAATTCTACCAAAGGGATTTTCAGAAACATAACCCTTATATTTGGAAGAGGCCATCTTTGCTGTTCTCAGGCTAGTGAGCAGAATATAATCTTCCTGAAGCTAACCTATAACAATGACCACCATTTACATTTACAAAGTCCCTACCTTATGCCAGATATTAAACCTAGTGTGTGTGTGTGTGTATATATATATATTTTTCCCCCTAATCTTTATAACCAAACTGGAAGGGATTTATTATCATTCCCCTTTTTAAAATGTCAGTTATTAACTCACAAGACAGACCGCCATAAAAACCTATTGATCAAGCAAAACTAAGTTTAGTAGACTTACAACAGTAAGAGAGAACACTGCTTTGACTTAGTCCTAGTACCATCTTAAAAGGGTAGGGAAGGGTATTAGTAGGATTTGAATACAGAGATTAAATGTTTTAGCGTGGTCTTCCCTGGCAGGAAACTGACTAGGATTGGGCAAAGTTTGTGGTATACCAGTTCAAAATTAGAGGATAAGGCAAGATGAAAGTTAGAGAATCTTGTTAGTAAAAATTTTTGATAAGTCAGTCTGCTTAGATGAGTAATTGTTGTTCTGACAAAATGTTGGCCAGAATGAACAAATTGTTGCCCAGAAAAAAATTAGTTTTCAAGAATTTCTTGAAGCAAAAGTGAGATTTTATATTAGGTTATATTTCTATTTTCCTGGAGAAGATATACCTGAAATAGTTAAGTCATGCTGGTACAGTTGATATCAATTCTCAAAAATGAGGAAATTTAGTAATTTTCCAAGGACTCAGTAGCTCCAGAATCCTAGATTATTCCATAGCACCAGGATTTCTCTCCAAATATCTTTATATATTCATGACAAATAAGATTACATGTAGCTACACAACTTTACTACCAAAACAAGAACTGTGAAACGTGATGACAGAAAACAATTTAGGTGATGCAAACGAATTTTATGTAACGCTTTCTGAAGTGGACAGCCTCTCTTCAGAGAGCAATGAGGCAAGGGAAAAAATGGCAAGCTTTTAAAGAGGGGGAAAAAAGAAACAAGGAAGAGAAAAAATAGAAAATGCATAGGAAACAAGACAATAAGTATAGAGTCCAGAGTTGGCTTGGCATTTAGGGACTGGCTGATTGAATATACTGCATTCCTGGCCAAGCAAAGCATTTACAGGAACACAAAAGTGATCTAAATTTTGGGTTGCTAAAGTAGCACCCCAGACAGGAGCAGCTCCATCATGGGCCTAGAAAGTTATTTCCTCAGAACTAAGGTTGCTTACATTAATATATAACTTTTCTGTGTTGTTGGGTTTTTTTCTGGGAAGGTAAGCCTATAGCCAGTAAACTACTTCATTGCTTTGTAGGGGAGAACATTTAATTTTCCCTCTACTTTCTGAATTCTTGGCTAGAAACCATCTATAATAAAAGCAGGTTAACAGAAGAAGAAAAAATTTAATTTGTATGCACATAAGGGAGCCCCACAAAGATATAAGACTCAAAAGGCAGCCAGATGATGGAGGCTTCTATATTTCCCAAGTTAAGGAAAGGGATAGGGCCTGAGGATTCAAATGAAGGATTTCTCACTCAAAAAAAGGGTGAGAGGAAAAATGTTTGGTACACAAAGATTTTCCTACCACACCAGTAAGCTTCTCAATAAACAGGTGGTTTCTGATAATAGCTCTCTTCCGGACACATGCCCCTCCTTCCCCGTTCTGATGATAATTTCCTTCATAAAGGTAGATTTTCCTTACAATAGGATGCTTCTTTGTTTCCAAAGCTTCGTCTGGGTCTGCAATTTTTTTTTAAAAAAATAATTGTTACCAGAGGAAGTAGGTTCTTCAGTGGTGTCATGGGAAAAGACTTTCAGGGACACTCACATAGGAAGAGTTTTGGAAAATAGTGGTAAGATTTATGAGAGAGAAACGCTGAACTATACCCTCAGAGAGCCAGAGCTAGTGGGCTAGGTAGCAGCTGCATGGACTCAGGAAAGGAAGTTACAGAGGCAAAGGGAGAATCCTGTCACTGCTTACCTGCCCCCTGGTTGCAAGTCTTATGGGGACCCTTAGAGTTTCAGAGAAAAGAAGGCAAAAAGTACATGCCCGAGAGAAGGACGGGCACAGGTGTGCTCCAAGGAGGGCGCAGGCTGGTTCTTTGTCTCAATTCCACATATTTCCTTGGGTTGGGGAAAGAGTAAGCGTTCTTTTAGACTGCCCAATCTTTTCCTGGCTTTTACTGGGCTTCTGTTTGTGCCCTCCCCGTGTATCCAGTCTCTTTCCTGGATTTTTCAGGAACTTGTTGTCCCTTATCCTTCAAAGATGAGACAGAGGGCCAGAGAGCCAGGACACAGGCTTTATTAGAGGAGAAGACCTCTGCCGGGCTGCCTCCCAAAGGAGAAAGAGCACATGAGCCGGGAGGGGTGGGAGGTGGGGGGAGGAACACGCCTTTTGAAGGGAGGAAAGGGAAGGGATGGGGCTTAGGTTACTAGGCACACGCTGATTGGTAGTTTCATATAAGGCACATAATTAGGGATTTAGGAATTGGGGTGGGGGGGCTTAGGGTATTTGGCAGGTGCTGATTGGTGGTTCAATGTCCATTTAAGGTGCCTGGTTAGGTGTTCAGGAATGTTTGGACTGCAGGTGGAGTTTACATCATTCTCTGTCCATCAGTTGGGGGAAGAGAGGATCTAGCAATCCTATCTAATTCTTTTTTCAGGCTTTGACCTTCCCATTTTATGTTCGCCATGTTGGCTACTATTGTACATTCCTCATAGTTCTGCTTCATCATTTGGCTTCTACTATGCATGCACTCCATCAAAGGAACTACCCCTCATTGTATCCCCCTTCTTCCCCCACCCATTAACCAACCATAAGATGTCAGGGAAGTTGTAAAGTTATCTTTCCTACCTAGTTAGCTAGGCAGAATGTTTTGCTATGTTTGGTGGAATGATGCCGGTTACTCCCAGAGGTGACTATTTCATTTATTTCCTCCTGTTTGTTAATTATCGAATTAACTGCCTACTCTCACATTCCCCCTTCAAGAACTCTGGGCCCTTGTAATCTTGCAAAAGTAAATGGGTGGAGGTCTCATCTTCTGTAGTTTCTTCCAGCTGTCAAGTCCAGCCTGTCCACAGGCCCAGAGATTCTTTATATCTGCCAAAGAAAGGAGGGGAATATTAGAGGAGGGAGGAAAGCCTTTACATGGGGAAAATGGATTTTGTAAAGTCAGGATTAGGAAGGATCTGTCTTCATTAACTGCTTCCTGCTGACAGGGGCAGTGGTCCCTGTCTCTATAAGGAATGGAAGTCTCTTCCTGCCTGATCTGAGAGAGACAAGGGATCTGAGACTGGAACATGGAGCCATTGGCGGATTCTTCTAAAGAGAGATGGACCGGAATCCCCAGTGTCATCATTCTGGTATGGAATTGTTGTGTCCTATTTGATTAGACAGGATGTTTTGCTCCATTTGTCAAAATGATGCAAGTTACCCTGCAGGGTGACTGTTCCATGTGTTCCCTCCTCTTTTGTTACTTATCTACCCTGTTTCCCCAAAAATAAGACAGTGTCTTATATTAATTTTTGCTCTCAAAGATGCGCTAGGTCTTATTTTCAGGGGATGTCTTATTTTTCCATGAAGAAGAATACGGTACACATTTATTGTTAAATGAAAATAAAGGAAATGTATTACCTGTATACAGTACCGTAGTACGGTAGTTGTCAACACAAACCAGACAAATTATGAATCCTACAGTATCAAGAATTTACTCATTTATTCAATGACAATCATGTCATCATCTTCTGGAACATCATCATAACAATCCAATTTCTAAATTTCCTGGTGAATTTCTTGTGACTCCATTTCTTTCAGAATCAGTGGACCAAATCTCTCATGTTTAGCAATAGCCCTGTCTTTAAATGAGTACTTCTTGTCTAGGTAGCCTGCTCGCAGTGCATTTGTAATGCAACTGTGAGTGAATTCTTCACCCAAGTCCCAACTTCTTGCAGTTCAGCTTTCACAAAGTTTCCATGCTGATTTCTCTCCATTCTATTTTCAACGTAGTCATTAATTTCCATGTGCAAATTGTCTTTGAATGGCTAGTTTATTGCAATATCAAGAGTTTGGAGATAGGTCGTCATTCCTGCGGGAATCATTATCTGATCTATTTTTTTCTTTGGTGAAGAAATGTCTTCATGTCTTTAGCGCAGTGAGTGCTGGCTGCATCCCAGACTAGCAGACCTCTTTGACTCCCTCCCATAATAAGTGGCAGCATTAAATCGACCCACTTCCTTATAACTGCTTGTGTGGCCCAGGCTTTTTCAGTTTCAAGAATAAAAATGCCCGAAACACGTTCAATCTTTTCCTTCTTGCCCTTAGAAATGATTAAAGGTGGGATTTTAGTGCCATCCAGACGAATTCCCAAAATACAGGAAACACGTGCACCTTCGTAAGCAGTGGAGGGAATGTACACTAAGGAGGCACCCAGCTGTTCAATTGTTGTTTGAGATGATTGGCCCATAAACACTGCAGTTTCATCCATAGCAATCATATTGGAAAGATTGTATTTAGAGAAGTCAGCATCATCAATAAAGGACTTGAATGCAAGTGCTCGCTTAATAACTTGAGTATCTTCCAACCTAAACAATGTTGTAGATCTTCTTAAAGACAGTTCACTTCACTGAAGGAAATTATCCAGCCAGTGTTGTGATGCTTTGAAGTCTTCGGGGGCTATGTCAAACTGTGGTGCCATTGCAAGGGCAAATTCTTGAATCTGAGCCCTATTCACAACCAAAGCCTTTGCTTTCCTGTTAACAACCCATTCACAGATCAGGTCTTCCAGCTCAGAAAATAATGGTTGCCAACCTGATCCACACTTGCACTTTTTAGCATTTCCCTTGTCCACTTGTTCAATGAGGTTACCATACTCTGCTCACCATTTTCGGACCAATCTCTAGATACTCAACATCTTTTCTTTGCAGAAAGCAGTAAGATTTTGGCCCCAAGAGTCTTCCACGATTCCTTTCTTGTACTCTACGGAGTAGCTTTTTCTTTTTGCACTCATTTCTAGGGGTAAAGAAAAGGAATTGGAGTATCAAGGTGGGGGAGGGGGATCATTTAAAATGACACAGGGGGGATCAGAGGAGGGAATCAAAATGGAGAATCAGAGGGGGTTTACCATTTTAGTAACCCCTTTTGATGCTCCTGTGTCATTTTGATTGCCCCCTCTGATCCTCCTGTGTCATTTTAAGTTATTTCCCTCCCCCCACCCCTGTGCCACTGAACACCTTAACCAGACATCCCCCCTGCCCCTTTATCAGACATTTACCCCCTGGGCCTGCCTGGGGACTGTCACTGGGCTTGCTGGGGCCTAGATCTGGGCTGGAGCAGGTTCTGCCACTGACTGAGAACCTTCAGTCATCATGAAGGCGGCCACGAGCATCAGGTAGTGTCACCAGAGACAGACCAGCACTCACCACCTTCACCGCGTCCCTTCCGCTCTAATCCTACTGTTCTTCTACAGGCATCTGCGAAAGTCTCCTCCTCTCTCTTGCCCCACGCACACCACTCACTCCAACCTCTGCTCCACCTCCACACAGCAGTGACATCAAGACTCCGCATAAGGTCACTGGTTGCTAGACACCCGTCGGGGCGGCCCTAGCGACCAGTTTATGGTAAATTAATTTTCATTCTGAGACAGAGCCTGGGAGTCTTTTTTCAGGGGGGAAACCTCATATTTCACTTAGAAGGAAACCTGTAAGTAGGTCTTATTTTTGGAGAAGGTTTTATTTTCGGGGAAATACGGTAAGTGCCTGATCTAATATAATCAGCTCAAGATAATTCTTATACTAAAGAGGCATATTTTAGGATGGCTCATGCTGCTGCTCTTCTTTTTATTTCAGGAATTTCCAGAAAATTCATTCATAAATAAACTATTCAACCAAACCCCTTCTTAAAACAATAGGTTGCTGATGTGGGCAAGGTGCCTACTAATGTAATGATTGCTTACTCATTAAATAACAATTCAAAATCTTCACCTCTCTATGACCACTCAGCTTAAACTATTTATATCATGAATTTTCCCAAATGGATCTCTACCTTGAAGAATAAGGACTAAAACCACTGAATCTCAAAACTCAAACCCTAAAAATATCTACCTGTGACATTTTTCAGGGACACTATTCACTCTATCAAGGTGATATTCATATAATAATCCTACATAATAAAGAGGTAATATGCAAATTGACATCATACCCTTGCACAAAATGGCTTCCCCCATGTCATCATAAGATGGCCGCCACAAGATGACTGGCAAGTGAGGGCATTTGGGATGAACAGGTGAGCAGGGGAGGGCAGTTGGGGGGTAGCAGGCCTGCAGGGGAGGGCAGTTAGGGGTGACCAGGCCAACAGGAGTGTGGTCAGGGGCAATCAGGCAGGCAGACTGGCAGGCATGTGAGCAGTTGGGAGCCAGCATTCCCGGATTGTGAGAAGGATATTCGACTGCTGGTAGTCGGACATCCCCTGAGTGGTCCCAGATTGGAGATGGTGCAGGCTGGGCTGAGGGACACCTCCCCCCTTCATGCGCTGGACCTGTAGTATAATAATAATAATACTAATAATAACAGTAGGTAATGAACTAACTTTGATGGAGCTAACCATCAGCAGATTTTGGTGGTTATCTAGGTCTTTTGAGAAACATGACTAAATGGATAATCAAAGGAAAATTCTAGAGAAAATAGCTTGCTACTGAATTATCTGATGCATAAATATGTCTCCTACTTGCATTCCTCTTATATCTTCCTATTAATCTCTGAGCCAGAATCTCTAGACAACCACCACCTGCCCCCACAAAATAGGAACATCCCAGCCCTTCTAGAGTCCTCTGACAAATAAAATTGGAATAATAGAATGTGAGTTAAAAACTCCATGACAAATGCATATAGAGTTTTTAATACCATACCTGGCACTTTGTAAGTACAGAGTATTGGTAGCTATTATTTTGGTTTAGTAGCATTTGATCTAATTTTTCCTCTTCATAAATTTCAACTCAATATTCAATTCATCAATGGAAGGATTCGATTTTGAACACTAAGCAGAATTTGTAGGTCTTTAATTCTAACATTAATTCAAGTAAATAAATACACAGCTTTCTCCTAAGAAAATAATACATGAATGATATTTATAAATTATTTGCAGAATATTTATTAAAGTGCATTTTTACATTAGAATGTAAATGTTAAACATATTTACTAGATTTACATGTTATTCAAATGCCAATATTCTACCAAAACAAAGTTTAAAGTATGATAGATTTTTATTTTAAAAAAGAAAACTTTCATCTGTATAACACTGTTCCTTACAACTGCCAGTTGTAATCCACCAGGGCCCAGAGTGCCTGGTGTTTACTGGGACAGAATTCAGACTGTTTTATAAATTATCCCTCTCCTCTTTGACTTCGAGAGGGCAACCAATCCTCCCTGATGGGTCACCAGCCTCGAGCAGATTTCATTCTCTTGCTTGGAGGGCTGATAACATCATATAATTACATTTGCTTGTTAGTGCAACCTTTTACAAAGAACTAAAGTATGCTTCTAACTGTCAGACTCAATCACTCTGGATTTATATAAAGTAGAATGTGTTGAAGATTAAGAATGGAGTGATATTTTTAGATCTTTTTAAATTTAAAAAGCTTTATGCCACCATTAGCACATTCATTAAAGTAGCATTTAATTATGAGATGGGTTTTTCTGTGTATAATGTATCAAATTAAGCAGAAGAAAATAACTCTAAGCCTTCTTACACTAACTGCCTTTTCATTTCATAGGTTTTGAAAAAGTAATTCTTAATTTTTCAATTATTTTTTAAATTAAGTACTCTCTGAAAGAATGGAAATTCCCTGGATACTTTGAGAAAAACAAATAGAGATTAGTCAAAGTAGTAGAGATGTTCTATAGGGGTCATTGTGTTTTATTTTACATGGAAACAATGAACACTAAGCAGAATTTGTAGGTATTTAATTCTAACACTAATTCAAGTAAATAATTACTAGATTCCCTTTTTGTTTTCTTTATCCCATTATCTACAATGCTGTAGATCAGGATCAAAAACTCAAACGCCCAGAGACCAGACAGGAAAACAAGGGGTATGTGCTCAGGAGAAGGCAATAGAAGTATGGAGACTGAAAAATGGAACCAGTGTGACTCATCTTAATATCACAGTTGCTATTTATTTAGTTCCAGCCCATTGGAATTGCAGGCCTGGTCTTGACAAATCGGCATGTTTATGAAAATTCTTTATAATTTTTAACTGTTAGCAACTAATTCAAATTAAAGGGAAAATATATTCTGTATATTACACTGTGTAGGCCAAAAAAAAAAAAAAAGAAAAAGAAAAAGAAACAAAAAAAGGAGCTATGAACCAGAATCAGGTCATAGCCCACCAAGTGCAACATCTAACTTAAAGTGAATGAAATTAGAAGACAAAAGTTAACAGATGGAAAGAAAAAATAATAAATGTCAGCAATCCTTTCGCTATAAGGGACACAAAATTCAACTCCAATTGGCTTTTTACAGGGGGCGATATTTACTGTCTTATGCAAGGAAAAAATCCAGAGGTAGACAAGACTCAGGCAGGGCTGGATCTAGCAATTCAAATGACTGTCAGCATCATTTTTCCCAATTCCTTCTCTCAGCCTTCCATGGTGTCTGCTTCGTCCTCATGCTCTATGAGTGTCTATATGGTGACACTCAGGAGATTCAGCTGAAAGAAGCTGCCATGTTCTAGACTTTACACCTTCACACTACACCTACTAAGAGAAGAAAAAATTATTAATCTCCTGCAGAAGAGAGTAAATTTCTCTTTCCAAAAAAGGGTACAAAGTTTCTCTTTTTATGTGACTATCTCGAGTGAGGTTGTGAGCCCTACCTGGGACTATAATGGCCAAGAAATGGATCACCACTGAACTTAAGTTACTCAGAGTTTCAGGGACTCTCCTTGAACAGCCTCACTTCATAGTCATAGCTGACCCTAGCAAAGAGTAGTTTCACAATATTTCTTTAAGGATTGCTGCTGTAGGGAAAGGGAAATGAACTTAGAATTACAATGATAGCCACCAGATTAAAATAAAACTGTTAAGGAAATGGAAGCGAATAAGTTTTCTTATTTAGAAGGAAAAAAATGTAAGAAAAGGTAGTGCCAATAAATGTGAAGTTGTCAATGTGAAAAGTGTGGGGATCAAAGGCAATGATTTCAGGGACCTGAAATATAAGAAGATAAAATACCCACTGTAAAAGTACTAGCAGAAACCATCAAAGAATTTTGTATTTTTCATTTGAAAGTAAGGTCTTTCTAGTTACCATACAAAACTCAGAAGCCATAAAGGAGAAGCTAAATAAACTTGACAGCATAGAACTTTAAAATTCTTCATGTCTACAATAACATTGTTTTATTAAAAAAGAAGACATACTGGTAACATTTGAAACTCACACATATTTACAACTCAGATGATACATAAAGAAATGATATCCTTAATCTTTCAGGAGTTCTTACAAATCAAAAGGAAAGATAAAACCATGAGGAAATTGAATATAAGTTATTAACAGAAAAAAATGGCTTAAAAATATGAAAAGATGCTTAACATAAGTTATAATTAAATGTATATCAAAAATGTAGACATTATTTTTCACATATTAGATGACTAAAGAGCAAAAAAATTTGGTTTTATGCAAAGTGGCAAAGGTGTGAGGAAATAAACCCTTTCATGAACCCTTGGGAGGAGAATAAACTACAATCTTTTGGAAGAACAGTTGGTGGTAGCAATCAAAATTAGCATTCACTACCTTAGGACTGAGCAGTTTGACTCTAAATATTTCATCTGTTAATGAGTGCCCTTCAGTCAAAGAGCACCAGAATCATACCTGTAGTTGTACTATGTGGGTTTATTATTTATTACAGCAAGGAAAGGAGAAAGGGATCTGTGAGGTGTCTTAGCAAGAGGGTGTCATTTCTAACTCCTTGTTAAGGGATTTGGGCTTCAATTGAATGATCAAGGGGACAGTCAGAGGAAGTGGGGTTTTGTTCTAGATTGGATGCTGTCAGAAAGTCGGGACAAGTCTACGGTTATCTCAATCCCATCTAGAGGTAGAGTTGACTAGAATGAGGCTAAAGGTGTAATTAGTAGAAAAACAGTCCAAATAAGCAGAAGGGATGTTTGGTGTTTTGTGGAGTTTTACCATGACCTTGCTTCTTGTTGTTCACTAATTTTATCCTGGTCTCAGAGTGACTTTATCTGATGCTGTTATTCCATGAGACTGTTTATGCCCTTCAGGAGAACAATATGACCTAGCTGTGAGCGCCACGCCAGCTTCAAATAGCACTAAAACCTAGCTATAAGTGCTATCAGGGTCTGTCCTCTTACTTTTCATATCTTAAAGGTATATTTCCATGTATTCAAAGAGATTTATGTACAAAGATGTGCACTGTAGTAATATTTATAGCAAAATATTCTAAATATTCTCCGATGGCAGAAAGATGAAACAAAGTAGGAGTATAGCTGTAAAACGGATTACTATGCAGCTGTGAAAAAATGGTGTAAACATGTGCTGATAGGAAGAATTCTGTAACATAGCTGATAAAAGCAAAATATGAAATAGCATTCGTTGTTATTTGTGTTGGAAGTCATTAGTGCTGTTTGATAAATATTCTGTTTAATCTCCTTTCAGCTCCAGGATAGAAATACCTTTCCTGACCCCTTTGTGTTGAGACAGGGCCATGTTACCAGTTTTTGTAAATCAGTTATCAATAAGACATGAGTCAATTCTGAATTGTAACAGTTAATTATTGGTCCAAAGGCCTCAGTAACTTTCTCTTTGTCATGGCTACTGACAATTATCCAATTGGAAATCTGGGTCCTAGAATGAGAAAACCATAAAGCAGAATCTCCAACCAACTCGCAACAAATGTGGAGTCACAGCATTTCTTATTGTTGAAACCTCTGAGATTATGACGTTATTATAACCAATGCATAACTGATAATGATCCTGGCTAATACAGCATTAGTACCAGAATTGGGGTGCTGCAAAGAAAAGAATATGTGGCCCTAACTGGTTTGGCTCAGTGGATAGAGCATTGGCTTGCGGACTCAAGGACCCCAGGTTCGATTCTGGTCAAGGGCATGTACCTTGGTTGCGAGTACATACCCAGTAGGGAGTGTGCAGGAGGCAGCTGATCAATGTTTCTCTTTCATTGATGTTTCTAACTATCCCTCTCCCTTCCTCTCTGTAAAAAATCAATAAAATATATTTAAAAAAACAAAAAAAGAATGTGTGGTGTTAGGTTAGGGGTTGGGTGATGGTCACTGAGAAAACTTTTATCTAATCTATAAGGATGGAGATCCATATTATGCAGTAGCAAAACATACGGTACAACTGTCGCCAGAAAAAAAAAATTAAAAGACAGTTAATGTACCTATTAGAATTGAGTCCTCAGGGGAAGAAGTTGAAAGACAAAGGTCGTTTGTAGCAAGTGTTAGTTTCTATTGACTGCATTTGGCAAAATATTACAAAAAAGAGACAAGCTCAGACTAGAGTTAGCTGTTTCATAAGCAGGAATGAAGTTGCCCTTTCAAAAGGTACTTCCAAGTCATCTTTCACTTAAGAAAAGTTCCATTGATTTATATTTTCTAGTGTTTGACCTCTAGTCTGTTCTGTCCTCAGGCTCTTCTTTTTATGTAATATTGAGTCGTCTATTTATTTATTTATTTGTCTATTTATTTATGCCTATCATCTATAACTATCACATCTCTCAAAAAAATTTTTTTGAATTTACTTTTATTGTTGAAAGTATTACAGATGTCCCCTTCTCCCCCACCCCCGCCCATTGACTCATCCATCCCGCATAAACACCTTCCCCCCCCCCCCCCCCCCGACACACACACTTTTTACCTCATGTTTCTCTTAAAGCATGCAGTACATATTTGTTGTTTCCCGCTTGTGTTCTTCCTGGTGTATTCTAAAATGACTTGTTTTTTTAAATAAGTTTTTATATTCTGTGAGCTTAAATTTCAACCTTCCTATTCCTTTTTCTCTTCTCTAATTATCTGATCCCTGAATTTTTTGAATTGAGATCTATATTGTTTCACTGCTATTAACATTTGCTTAAAGAATATTATCTCGCTTTGAAAAACTTGGTTACAGTCATTTATCCGTCTTTGTGTTTGAATCGGCAGGCATACCTTCATTGCCTGTAAGGATGTTCTTTTGCTCATTCTCCTTCTTATTATAAAACTTTCTTATAAAAATCCTTTCTGTGGTGCTTTTTATATGCTATACATTTCCCGTATTAGGGAGGGAGGGATCAGATAGCTTTCTTAGCTTCCTAGCTGTAGAACTCATTCTGCTATTATTTTCAAAATGATTTAAAAAACAAAAGCTGATGGATGTTTCCCCATGATCTGCTAACTCTGGTTCCTTCTCCCCAAATTTCTCTTTTCCTTTCCTATTGGGGTTCTAGTCTCTGCAGTTTGTACTTGATACAGGATTTGATTCTGGAAGAGATTTCAGCTGATGACTGTTAAGTTTCCATAAAGCCCAGTTCTTCAGCACCATCTTGCACGCCGTGGTCCCTGAGCTCACTCTGGGGGTGAAGGTCGGTAAATCTCCTCCCCAGCTCCAGCAGCCAGCCCCACACTGCCCTGAGGCGTTTACCAGGGAGGACCTGCTGGCAATTTGGGTATCTTTCAGCTCTGGGAGCCTCAGAACCTTCTTTGCCTTTCCTCTGCTTCCTCTCACGTCTTGCTGACACCATGTGGTTCCTCTTGGTCAGCAGGTGATGGCTGGTCTTCACCTGCTTTCATTTGGGGGTTTATAGTTCAGTGTTAAATCTCCATGTGTTTTAAGTTTCACTGTCCCAGCCCCTGTACCTGTTTACATGCGGAGGTTTGGGGAAATTAAAAAACTGCCACCAGAGTCATCTACTAAAAGTTTGAAAATCTTTCTTGGTTTTATGCTTTTATATAGTTTTATTCTTTCTTATGTATATGCTTTATAATACACAGTTTTATTCACATTATGTGCAAATGTGCACATACATGTGTGTAACAGTACAGCCATATGACATGTTGAGTGACATGTTGAAGGAGATTTACAGACCTTAATTCCAACTCTGTAACCATTATAAATAGCTTAAATCTCATTAAAGCCCTCCAGCATCAATAGCTGGTCTCTAATCTACATGCACACAGAGTGAGGATGAGGACCCCTTCAAACGTGGATGATTCCAAATTTTAGGGCAGAAAAACATCAGTATGGACCTAGGAATACCTATTGTCACTACTGATTTTGCAAAGGAGAAAATTAAACTTTAAAGGGTGTTACTAGACACAAGCATACTTTTTAAAAAGTCAGCCAAAGTGTGAAATAAAGGGAGACAAATTACAGGAGCCCTTATTAGCCAAATTTATACAGTTTGTGCGTTAAAATAAGATTAATGATAATAATTACTATGTCAATTATAGTAGTGAACTAAACAGATTGAATTTATGAAAGTCTAAGTTCCTAATAATAAAGAATAATTTATATAAGATTACCAGAAGGCCTTATAATACACAAAAAGTAAGTGACTAGAATAGAATATCCTTAATATTTTATTGATCTAAATTGTTAATATACAGGGTATTAATTAAATATCTTACTATAAAGTTTAGGTTTGCACTTTCTTTGATCAACACAGAGAACATAAGAAAGCCAAGTTATCTGAGCAAAAGTAGACTCAGTAGCAAGCAAAGAAAGGCCTGATCAGCACTTACAGCAATTAATCAGATTCCAAGAGTGTCCTGTCCATAGCTAATCAGCTTCAGTGGTCACACACAATAATCAAGTAAAAGGAGGGTTCAACAGAGTGTTCTAAAATGATAAATTGACCAAATGTACAAAAGAATAAAGCTGACTATGCAGACACAATCCCTCATCTCCTAGGAGTTGGCAATTCCTGATGGTCCAACTAATTATAATGAAGTACTAATAAGAAATGCAAAAGATTTTAATGGTACTAACAAACTATACTAATACATCAACATGACAGGGCAATGGACAGGATAAAATTTAGAAGAATTCTTATTTTTTGGAAAGTTACCAAGTCTCAAAAAAGTAAAGCTTTTATAAAGAAAACAAATTAGAAGTCTCAGGATGTAATGATTAGAATTTTACTATAAAAATGAATTTACTATTGATTAGTAGCCTCAAAATCACTTTACACTGCTCAACTGGCCATGTTCCATCTAAAAATTAAACCCTCCATAACCCATATCCCAAACCTGGTTACTGTGAAATTATACCATTTTCCTACAGCTCTGGCAAAGTGTTAAAGCCCCAGGTAGGGGTTTTAATGGAAACCTAAGAAAACAAGACAAGACATAATAAAAAATAAGGAGAAGAATGATATAGGGCACTTTTATTATGGTTTTAGAATAAATGTATTCATTTATTTTGCAATCATTGTAATAGTATGTTGCCTATTTTTTAAAGGTGTATACAAGATTGAAAGTAACCTAAAATATAAAGTGTTTAGATGTGTTTTTGTAAACAATATCTTTAAATTGGGGGAAATTTACTTTGTTAAATTTATATATTTGTTCTATTAATTTCTATAATATTTAGAGGAATTTAAATATCTTGCTATAATGTTTAGGTTCACAAAATCATAAGATTAATAATTTAGATATTAATAAAGTCAAGTATTTGTGAGTATTACTCTCACATACAAAACCAAGACTGTCTAATAATAAAAGAATAATATGCAAATTAACCATCACTCTATAGCAAAGATGGCAGCGCCCATAGTGGTGGGGAGGGGGGATGCTGATGGCATCATTCTGGCAATGTGATCCCAGTGTCCTGCACCACAGCTGTGTGGAGGGAGGGGCCTCTGGCCAAAGGCCGGGACATGGGACACTGGGCTCACGATCACCCCCGGTGACAGCCCAGCATCCTTAACCCTTGGTGCACAGAGGAAGGGCATCTAGCCAAAAGCTGGGGCACGGGAATCTGGTGTTGTTGCGGCAGGGCTGAGGGACACCACCACCACCCCCATACACAAATTTTGTGCACCAGGCCTCTAGTTATATAATAACTGTTAATAAATTTTTGTCAGGGAAAAGCAGAATTTTAAAAAGCAAATAAATATATAAACAATGAAAATTTAGGTAGTTTGAAAGGAGCAAACCAAAGTGATGCAATAGAGATGTGTTAGTTTGGATTGAGTTCATGGAAGTCCTTATTAAAGCTGTGATGTTGGGGGTGAAACCTAAATGACAGGAAACACCAGTCATGTAAAGATCTGGGGCAAAGAATGTTGGGCTAAATAAATAAATAGCAAAAAAATAAGTGTCCTAAGCAAATGTTCTTTGCTATCTCCGAGACTTCAAAAGAAGGCAGCAAGTCCGGAAGATGATGGGAGAACAAACCCATTCGTGCAGAGCCATGTGAATAGGGAGGTGCTCACATTTTATTCCTAGCACCGCGAGAAGTCATTGGACAGCTGGACTGAAAGGAGTCAGGAACCCATTGACTTCTTAATCACTGTTCCTATTTAAGAAACAGGTTGTTGGGAAGATAAAGTGGAATATGGAGACCAGTTATTTCCTTACTGGATCCTAAGGAGACACTTTCTCTCTTTCATCCTGTGCGACACTGGGTTGCTACTATTTTATGACATTCATTACATTTAGTCTTGTGTTTTAGGGAGCTGTTATACTGCATCTTCCCTCAAAAATCTTAGGATATAAGATCCTACAGGGTAGAGGTTATATCTTATAAATCATTACATTTGTAATGAGCTGAACTCAGTGGCTAATAAAAGAAGTTACGTGATAAAGGAGTAAGACTTTAATTTGCTCAGAAGCAATACATGGAGACAGTTCAGCTACAGCTGCCATAAGTATTGAAATTATTAAAAAATATGTGATGGTTGGCATTGACATTAACAAAGTGTAAAGAAGGAGGGATAAAGAATGTCTCAACTTTTCATTCAGAATTAACCCAATGTCTATTCTGGATAAAATAGAGAAAGCAAAACTGTTTTTAAAAATTATGGGTATAATTAATCTGGGTGGGGAAAATAAGATTGAAAGCATTGCTGTCAGTTTGACTGACAAAGTTTCTAAAGAAGGAAGGAAAGAAGGAAGGAAGGAAGGAAGGAAGGAAGGAAGGAAGGAAGGAAGGAAGGAAGGAAGGAAGAAAGGAAGAAAGGAAGAGAGGGAGGAAGGGAGGGAGGAAGGGAGGGAGGGAAAGAAAGGACAAAGAGCATACGAAGTTCTTACAGCTAAGTCATAGAAACACTGAAATATGAACCCAGGTTCCCTAACTCCAGTTTATTGCTTTTGGCAATATACTCTGTAACTAGGATGATTATAATCTATTTCCCCTTTTTTTGTCATAATGTTCTAAATTTGGGGATGAGGGGAGATTCGTTCTTGCCAATTGTCTGCAGATGTGGGGACTGTTGGTTAAGTCCCCCCATCTCGGGCTTGAATATGTGACTAAATGCCTGACAGACCTGACTCACGCTCTGGGACTGTGAGTCCTGAACCGATGGTAGGACAGGCAGCTGGTAGGGCTGAGTCACCGCACAGCGGTGACACGCCTGCCCCTTAAACCCAGCTGCTTGGATTCCAGGGACCACCTCGGGCTTGCTTTTTGTAAGCCCAGACCTTCCACTTCCCTTGGGTTTTCAAATTATCCCATCGCATTCGCGTTTCTTTTGGCTGTTGTTATTATATTTTTAATCTTTTTGCTCAGCACAGAAGAGTCCATTTCTTTTACTTAAGCTGAAAAACTGGAATTGCTGCTCTGCTTCTGCTTATAGGAATAAAACATGTCAGGACATGAGATTAAAAAAAAAAAAGATTATAGAACCAGTAAAAAAGGAAAGGAAATGACAGAACTAAAGATTTATAAAATCAGGCTGAAGTAGAATTTCAGATTAGGGGTATACATTCATATCCTGATTTAATACATATTAAAAAACCTATTCTGTGGCAGGCAGGCTGAGATAACCTGTGGGCATACAAGGAATGGAAGTAACGAGATCCCGTTAAAATATGTCAGGGATTCAATAGGCGAGCTAGACAGCCAGAAGCAGAGAACGTGGGACCCGTGAGTGTGGCCCGATGACTTGGGGCAGAGAGCTGTCAGAGCCTCAGGAAGACTGTGCCACTTGGGATTCCTGGAGCCATTTCTTTCTTACTTTTGAGCGTGGTTCTTACACTCTTTCTTTGATTCTGGAAAATTCTGAAATTGATCTCCAGTATAAGGCACAGCTGAGTCCATAGGCAGCACTAAGAACAGAAGACACAGGGAGGTTATTGTACTTTTTCCATCTATTACCCGGGCCTTGAAACTCTATTAAAATGTAACTAGAAGAAAATGGTCCAGGAGATGTGACTGGGATTCTTGCCTGATTTTGCATTTAATACCCCTGAGCCAGACAGTTAATCTCTCTGTACAAGGAACAACACTGCTCTGTTTACCACCCTGAGTTGTGAGAAACATGAGAAAATGGATGCGATAGCTTAGTAAATTGAGAAAAAAGATCAAGAGAAAAATGTTCCTCTCCCTCCGGCATCATTTCCAGCCTTTGTTATGAACAGCCATTTCTCAGCCATGGCAGAGAGAGGTTTTAGAAACACAGAGAGCTAAAGAAAAGGAGATTGTGGCCAGCTTCAAAGGCCAGCCTTCGGGTTATACAGCTCCTAGAAATAAGAACAGAACAGAAGCTCCGGGAAGAGTTTTGACAAAAATTAAACTTTAAGAAAGGTATGCCATGACTGAGAAATTACCAAAGGATTGGTTCAGAACATATAAGTATTTCCACTGGAGATAATCTCTTTGAGGAGAATAAATCTTTTATTTCTGAACTCTATGCCTCTAGGATGGGTTTATCACAAACATTTGTTGAGTAACAAATGAATGAAATTGACTCTTGCCTTGGCCCAAATGCACCTACTAGCCAGTCATACTCATATAATCTAAAATGGATATTCTGTTCAGAATGGCAAGCTGGTTGCAAAGGTTGCCTACTACCTGTCTGTAGTCCTGAAATTTTATATCTCTGAAGTCAAAGTATAGAAATGCAAAAGGAAAATGGGAATAAACTCATAGAAATAAAGGTAAGGTAGCAATATTGTATTAGAAAGTTAAATTGCAAGAAAGCAGGAATGAGAGCAAGAAGTAGGGAAGGAAAGTAGAAAATTAAAGTGGTGCATCACCAAGCTGGCCACAGCTTTTTAACTTAGGCCACTGGTGTTTTGGCTTCAGAGAGGTCTTCTGAGAGTCATATGAAGCACTGTGTCCCAGAACTCCATAGTCAGAGAAAAGGAATGAAGGAATAATCTGTTAGCTTCTTTCTCTCCCAAGACTCCCTTGTTTAAATGCACCCATAGCACAGCACCTCGAGATGCATTACCCACCTATCCGGGCAGGTTCTGGAACCCCTGCAGGCTCAATAAAGCCACTTGGTCAAGTTCTTCTTGCCAGCTGGCACCATGTTTGAGCCTCTTCAATACAGTAGTTGTGACAGCAACTGCAGCCTAGACCTGGTTCTAAGTTTGTGAGAATGGGTTGAGCCATTGCTAGGGTTGCTCCGGGCAAGAAGTCAAGCAGATGACGGAGGCACACAGAGAGAGCAGTGACTGCATGGATCTGGAGCGGAGCTTTAATGGAGTCCAATATACCTCCCAAACACCCTTCTTAGGGTAATGCATCAATTTTTAAAAAAGGCAATTCGAAACTTCAAAAAGCAAAACCAAACAACAAATTCTAATAATTGGATGTAGAGCCAATTATACATTCTAAAAACCTTAAAAATCTAAAGTGAAAAGCCTAACTGTTAGAAGTTAGACTAAGATAAAGAATTAAAAAGATGGGAAAAAAAGCTACAGACACTTTTATTTTCACCTTACAAAGAGGGGATTTCAGATATTATAGTAAAAAAAGAAAATGGGGGAAAAATGAAAGAATTAGTTTAAGTGACTTTGAAACATAGTCATTTGACTGTATATCCCTAACAGAGTTTATCCTAAGAACAAAAGAAAGACATTAAAATCATTAGACAGTATTATATAATGATATTTTAATAATAATATTGCTATCATTATATTGAATTTATCAATTCTATGTTGAAGGCCAGAGCAAATAAACAATTGTGCTCATGTGTTTCGGAACCAGTATTTAGAAAATAAAAAACAGAAATACAAAATTAAAGAAAACTAAGGAAAAGTTGCGATGTTTTTACTAGAATTTTAATGCAGCTTGCTTATTTTTACCTTGCTAAAAGTAACAAAAGCAAAATGCCTTATTTCATACTGGTTTGTATTGAAAATGCCCAGAAACAATACCAATCAGGTAGAAACCCAATGAGTAACCCAAATACCTAGATTTTGGTCTCTGAATATAATTTTTTACTAAGAAGATCAGGGTATCTTTTAAAAACTGATTCCAAATCTATAGCAGATAATACACAACATATCCCTGGGATATCTTGTTGGACTAAAAAGCAAGGAAACCAAGACTATAGAGGTCATGTCAAAATGTCTCATGAATCAACTAGAAGTTCTTACTAGCATAAAAAGGAGCACGGGAAGAAACAATGAGTGCACTATATAAAAATATCACATATTTTTAAAGCCATGAATTTTTCATGATACTAAAACCAAAAAGGCAGCCTCAATGGTTTGCTAGAGCATCCCCTAATTATTCTAAAACTTGGGAAATAAAGAAAATAAATGAAGCACTTATCCTGCCTTTCCTACACAAACTATGTCTCAAGGTACCGTATAGTAAATGTGGAAAAATTACTCCCAGTAGAACACATAATTCATAGGAAAATTAAGAAAGTCAACATTTTGCAATTCTTAGTAAATTTTTTAATAGTGAAAATATCATCAGTGGCTGCTAAAACCACTAGGTAAAGGCTGATGGGGAACTTTATGACAGATGGATTAGACCAAGCATGTCAAACTCAAGGCCCATGGGCCACCAACGAATATTTTTGTGGACCAGCCAATATAATGGTTTTTTTTTAAATGTTCTAATAAAAAATTTCCTAACCTAATTTTTTTAAACATATATTTTATTGATATTTTACAGAGAGGAAGGGAGAGAGATAGAGAGCTAGAAACGTCGATGAGAGAGAAACATCGACCAGCCGCCTCTTGCACACCCCCCACTGGGGATGTGCCCGCAACCAATGTACATGCCCCTGACCGGAATCGAACCCGGGACCTTTCAGTCCGCAGACCGACGCTCTACCACTGAGCCAAACCGGTTTTGGCCTAACCTAATTTTTACAATATCCTGTTATACATACTTATTAATAAAAACTACAACATTAGCTAATGACTGATTACTCTAATAGTGTTGCATTTATTTCCCTTACCGGCAGGTGCACTATTTCTCTCCACTAATACTAGCAGCAAATACTTTAGCAACCCATGGCCACATCATTAGTCTTGAACTTACTTGTTTGGTGTGCACAACAGGAAATATTTTGCTTTCAGAGAACAACAAAAATAAGTTTATTTGCATTACACTTATTAATTTGTATAGTTATTCAGTGTCTGGTAAGTTGATGTTCAAGAAAAAATAGTAATTTTTATTAAGATGTCCTATTATTTTATGTTAATGATTACTCATTTATTTCAGCCCTTTGTATTCAGCGTGTCTCTATGGAAATAAACCTACATTTCTTTAAAAATTGAAGCTTTTGTTTTTTGTGTCCCACATAAACTTAAACCTTGTTTTATTGGCCCATGTTAGCCTTTGAGTTTGACATGCTTGGATTAGACTGACATTCCTTGAACCGATATTAATCCCCCTGTCACTCAAAGAGGAGCAACCAGATCTGACACCTTTATTCTAACGTGATGCTATGAGAAGTACATAGTATCATCTATGAAATATTATTGCCCAATAAATTTGTAATATGTATTTAATTAAGCCTCTAGGCATAACAGTTTAGTAGGAAGCATTTAAAGAAGGACACATTAGCCTGACTAGTGTGGTTCAGTGGTTGACTATCAACCCATGAACATAACAGTTCGATTCCTGGTTTGGTCAGGGCACGTGCTTAGGTTGCAGGCTTCATCCCCAGTGGAGATGTTCAGGAGGCCGCTGTTCAGTGATTCTCTCTTATCATTGGTGTTTCTATCTCTCTCTACTCTCCTTTTCTCTCTGAAATCAATTTAAAAAAACACACACACACATATTAAACCACATTATGATGTGACACACCCAATTTTGCTATTCCATATTTCAGTTTTGGTTCATGTGAGGAAAAACTGCTAGTTTGAACTACCATGGAAACTATAGAATCATTCACAAAAATTACAAATATATTGTCATTGAAGTCCAAAATGATATCAAGAAGTGTATCTAATGTGCATTCGTTTACTTATTCAATCACGATTTATTGGGCACTACTATGGATTCAACACTGCATTAGGTGCTATTGAGTTAGAAGTGACCTTAGAATCTCAGTCCTGGATTTGATTCCCTTAAAAGCCAGGGCTCCATTCTTATATATAAACTTCAGGCCCGGAACATGAAATTCATGTGTGGGAACCATCCCTAGGCCTGGCCTGTGATCAGAGCCACTTTCCCCAGTTGCCCCCAGCCAGCTCCACACCCCACCGCCATCCACCTCTGGTTCCCCATTCACTATTGGGTGATCAGTGCCTGACAGTTGGGAGAAGGAACCAAGAGGTTAGCTGTTCCCACCCGCTCAGCGGACCCAACTTCACCACAGGTGGCCATCAGGCTATCGGAGCCTGTTGTCCATGAAAGGTACCAAGAGGTGGTCAGTGCACCTCATAGTGACTGGTCTAGCAGTTGTTCTGGTCATTCTGCCGTTAGGGTCATTTTGCATATTACTCTTTCATTATATTGGATTAACTGTGCAGAGATATTTAGAAGAAAGTACTAGGGCAGTGGTCAGCAAACTCATTAGTCAACAGAGCCAAATATCAATAATACAACGATTGAAATTTCTTCTAAGAGCCAAATTTTTTAGACTTAAACTTCTTCTAACACCAATTCTTCAAAATAGACTCGCCCAGGCTGTAGTATTTTGTGGAAGAGCCACACTCAAGGGGCCAAAGAGCCACATGTGACTCATGAGCCGCACAGTTTGCCGACCACAGTACTAGGGGAAAAATAGAAAGTACTAGAAAGAGCTTTGACATAGTTATCTAAATATCTGATAGGTAGTAATATAAATATTAGATATGATCCATATTAAGAAGAATGGTGAGTTTTAATTTTGAAAATTAAAATATATATTTTTGTATTTCATTATAACACTAGAGGCCTGGTGCACAAAATTTGTGCATGGAGGGGGGTTTTCCCTCAGCCCAACCTGCACCCTCTCCAATCTGGGACCCCCAATGAGATTGGGCCTAAACAGGCAGTCGGACATCCCTCTCACAATCCAGGACTGTTGGCTCCCAACTGCTCACCTGCCTATCTTCCTGATTGCCCCTAACTTCTTTTGCCTGCCAACCTGATCACCCCCCTAACCACTCCTCTGCCAGCCTGACTGATACCTAACTGCTCCCCTGCAAGCCTGTTTGCCCCTAACTTCCCACCCCTTCAGGCCAGGTCACCCCTAACTGCCCTCCCCTGCAGGCCTGGTCATCCCTAACTGCCCACCCCTACAGGCTTGCTCTCCCCAACTGCCCTTCCCTGCAGGCCTGGTCACCCCTAACTTCCCTACTCTGCCAGCCTGGTCAACCCTAACTGCCCTCTCTTGCAGGCCTGGTCGCTCCCAACTGCCCTCCCCTGCTGGCCATCTTGTGTCCACATGGGGCAGGATCTTTGACCACATGGGGGCAGCCATCTTGTGTGTTGGAGTGATGGTCAATCTGTATATTACTCCTTTATTATATAGGATAGAGGCCTGGTACACAGATGGGGACCAGCTGGTTTGCCCTGAAGGGTATCCCAGATCAGGGTGGGGGTTCCTTTGGGGTGTGGGGCAGCCTGGGGGAGGGGCCTGTGGTGGTTTGCAGGCCAGCCACGCCCCCTGGTAACCCAAGTGGAGGCCCTGGTATCTGGAATTTATTTGCCTTCTACAATTGAAACCTTGTAGCCGGTAGTGGAGCTACGCCTTCTGTTCGCTCATGGCTGCCGCCATTCCTGTTGGAATTTATTTACCTTCTATAATTGAAACTTTGTAGCATTGAGTGGAGGCCCAGGCCAGCCAGGGCAGGTAGAAAGCCTGACTTTCTCCATTGCTGGGGAAACCCAAGTTTCCCTCCTGCTTACTGTCACCACAGCCATCTTGGTTGAGTTTATTTGTATATCTGCTCCTGATTGGCTGGTGGGCATGACTGATGGGTGTAGCAGAGGTATGGTCAATTTGAATATTACTCTTTTATTAGATAGAATAGTTTAGTCTCAATTGTTTATGTATTTTTAATTTGAAATTCAATTTTCTTTACAATTATTAGAATTAAAAGAAAAATCAATATTTGAATATGAACCTTTTAAATTGATTGGCAGGTATTTCATTTATAGATATTAAAAAAGAAAAGAAAACTATTGCAAACAAATTGTTTTAGGATGAAAGTCAAGCAGAATAGCAATATATATTTTGTCATTAGTCACAAATAGATTTCTAGAAGAGTCAGATTATTCTTAAAAGTTTTTAAGAATAGAAACTCTGGAATTTCAATCTCAGGTGACAGATCCAACAAGGAACCCCTGCAGTGGTTACTTTTTCTATATCAAATCAAGCAAAGAAATTCTATGCAGCTTTGACATGTAATTGGAGTAATACATCATTTTAGTAGAGAGACTATAGTTGCATCATTTTGTCCAGTAAGCATTTTTCTATTATCTTGGCTTCGGAGAAAGCTCAGGAGAGTTCCTCGTCTTTGAAATAATTTTGAAAAAGAACCCTTCATTTTGTAGAGAATACATTTTAACAAATTGACCAAAGTTATGGGAGTTTGGGGAAATAGATCCTCCAAACTTCATGGGCTTAGTGAGATTTTAACTTGCATTCAAAAAGAATCTTTTTGTTTTATTAGTCCTTCCTGGGGAATTTGAAAGACTACACTGCACTTAAACTTGTGTCAAAGTTCCGCTTTCATAGGAAGAGACCAATCTAGCTATTTGAATCTGGCAAAATAATTCTAACTTGCATTGAGAACAGTAGTGAAAGACTGGAGTGAAGAGAAGACAATTAGGTCACTGTGAGATGAACTTACTGACAATACCCAAATCAATTAACCCACGGGAGAATCTTTCAAGGAAAGCTCTAAACATGGGATGCAGCTATGATAATATGATGGGTAATCTTGAGGTTACCACCCAGAATCCCTGCTCTGGGAATTTCCTCTTATCTCAGTCCATCCCTGGGTTGTCACAAGTATGATCATCATAGCACTATCTTTGAGTGCCTGGACTTAAATTGTGAATCTTAAAGCTTCTGGGTATCCATGTTTTCTCCACATACAGAAATATACAGAGATAACTGACCAATAGGGAGAAAGGAATAATGAAGCAACAGCATTTTAAAAATGAGAAAAAAGGCAGGAGAGTCCTAAAAACAAATATGTTGATAATGTTTAACAACCAGTTCCTTGGTTTAAAAACAAAACAAAACACAAAGAACAAGAAAACACTAATGGCAGCACGCTTTATTTTCTGTGGTGAAAATATTTTTTATCATGGCTGATTTCAAACTACTAGTGGGATGTCACTAAATGTGCATGGGAAAGAGAACACAATAGCACACACACCATTACATAGTATTTCCAACATACAGATACAATAAATGTAAATGATTTCAAGGGCATGTGTAATAGTAAAATATAAATAGATAATATTAAAATTGATAATACTAAAAAAAATTAGAAAATGGTAAGACCTGTTTAGTTAGTACCTAAATAATTTACTAAAATGTAAATTTCTTTAATGTAATTTTTAATAATGGCTGTGTTTTACAACTAGCTTACAAAATTCTGAATTTAATAATTGATCCTAGTGAACTGAGAGAGCTGGCTCAGGCACATTAGCGATCTTGATAGTATATACATGCCTAGTTTTAATTGCCTTTTAAAAAATATGTTTTTATTGATTTGAGCAGAAGGAAAAGGGAGAGATAGAAACATCAATGAAAGAGAACACTGATCTGTGGCCTCCTGCACACCCCCTACTGGGGATTGGCCCACAACCCTCAACTTGAGCATGTGTCCCAACCATAAATCCAACCTGTGTCCCCTTGGTGCATGGGTTCACTCTCAACCACTAAGCCATACTAGCCAGGTTTATTTATCTTTTAAGCTCAGCAACCTCACTCTAGTCTTTGAATTACTTGAGATAGCTTAGTGCCATTTTTAAAAATCTTTCTATATATATTAATATATAGATATATAATCCAATATAATATTCAAATGGTTGTTACACCAAGAAGCATAATGACTGACCACATAACGACCAGATCATGGATCAGATGGAGGGTGGGCAGCTAACTACAAGTAGAGAGCTACAGGAGGGAGCAGGGCAGCAAGCTATAAGGGGGCACAGAGAGGATGGGAGGAGGAGCTACAGAAGGGTGGGGTGGCAGGCAGAAAGCTACTGGAGGGCAGCAGCAAGCTACTGGAACACGGATTTGTGCACAGGGCTACTGGTATATTATATATAATATATATATTAATGTATATATTACATATCTACTAGAGGCCTGGTGCATAAAATTCGTGCACAGGGGGGTCCCCTGAGACCAGCCTGCACCCTCTCCAATCTGGGACCCCTCAGGGGATGTCTGACTGCTGGTTTAGGCTTGATCCCACCAGCAGTCAGACATCCCTCTCACAATCCAGAACCACTGGCTCCTAACTGCTCATCTGCTTGCTTGCCTGATCACCCCTACCTGCCCCCCTGATGGCCTGGTCATCCTCAACTGCCCCCCCCCTCAATCCTGGTTGCACCTTACTGCCCTCTCTGCCAGCCTGGTTGCCCTCAATTGCCTCTCCATCAGCCTAGTCACTCCTTACTGCCCCCCCTGTCAGCCTGGTCACCTGTAACTGCCCCTCCTGCCAGCCTCGTCACCCCACACAGCCCACTGCTCAGTCATTTGGTTGTCCCTCACTAACCCCCCTGCTGGCCTTGTTGCCCCACATAGCCTATTCGCTCATTCGTTTGCTTGTTTTGGTTGCAACCGTAGCTTAGGCTTTTATATATATAGATATCTTATATAAAAACATAGTACATATGTGTAATATACCGTTTATATATCTTTTTTCAATTACAGCTTATATTAAATATTATTCTGCATCAGTTTTAAATATACAGCATAGTGATTAGACAATCATGTACTTTACAGAGTGGACCCTTCAATATTTTAAGTACCCGCCTGACCCCATGCATAGTTACTATGACTACAAACTGTGTTACTTAAAACAATAAAAAATTACTCTCACAGTTCTGGAGCCCAAAAGTCTGAAATCAGAGTGTACTTCCTCTAAAGACTCTAAGGTCAAATCTTCCCTTTCTTCTTCCAGTTTCTAGTGGCTCCAGGCATTCCTTGGCTTGAGGCTGTGTAACTCCAGCCTCTGGCTCCCTCTTTACGTGGTCCTCTCCCCGAGGTCTCAGTGCGGTCTATTTCAAATCTCCCTTTGCTTTTCCCTTATACGGATGTTCCTTATTGGATTTAGGGCAAATGCTAATTCTGGAATGATCTCATCTCTAGATCCTTAACTTAATTACATTAAGAGGCTCTTTTTCAAATAAGGTCACATTCACAGGTTCCAGGAACTAGGGCATTGACTTATCTCTTGGGGGCCACCATTCAACCACTACAATATCCTTAGAGACTTTTGAAGCTCTCTAATAGATTCCAGTGATGATATAACACATAGCATTTAACTATAAATCAAGGTAAAATGTGATAAGTACCAAATAAAATTTTAAAAAGAAAAAGAAAAAAGTTCACGGGGACCAGGTTGAAAAGTGTAAGCACACTTTTGAGGAAATGAGAAAAGGGCTATTTGGAAAGTGGAATTTCCAATAGGTAGATATGATAAAAAGTACATTCCAGGCATAAAAAAAAAAAAAAATTCATGAACAAATCTTTGAAAGCTGAAAAGGGGAAATATGACCAATGAATTGGGTAAATGTAGATGTTTTAATTGGAAGCAACAGGAAAGCAAACACAACACAAATTTGATCAGAAAATTAATGTATTCGAGCAGTGTTTCCAAAGTGTGGTACACATACCCCCAGGGCTACAGGAAGAGTTTGGAGGGGGTACGTGTTGCACCGGACTTTGGTGGGGATATGCACTGCACCGTGTTTACCTGAGCCTAATTCTACATTCTCATGAGTCAAGTCAAGACATTCTTGTGAGGCATGAGATGGTCCGGTGTGCAAATAAATGTTATTTATAATATAACTTTTATTTATATTTTATTATGAATAATTTTATTTTTCATTTATTATTATTTTGTGTATGTACCAAAAAATAAAAATAAATAAATATATTTTGATTGTTATTAAAATACATCCATTTTTTTGATGAGGGGTACTCAGCGTTATGAAAATTATAGAAGGGGTACACATATGTCAAAAGTTTGGGAAATACTGTATTAGAGGATATTGGGTACTTCACACACTCTTGAGGTAAAGAGAATCAGACTTGTGAACCAGAAATAATACACACAGAGAAAAATTGATCTCATGAGGAAATCATGCCTCCCCACACTCCACCTGATAATTGGGCACTGGTGGCCAAACCTTACACCACTGCTACCTGTGACCACAGGTCCTAGATTCTGGACTCCTGCTCCATTACCCTCTGGCACCTCAAAAGGAAAGCAGTAAGTATTATCAAAGATTGGCCCACCTATTAGGTAGATTTCAATAAAGTGCCTTATATTACCCCGCCTATGTTTCCAGGATGTGAATATGATGAGAGACCTTGACCAAGACTATGTTAGATTACATGGCACAACAGATTATGTAGATGAGCTAGTATCAGTTGACCGTAGGGAGATTAGCTGGGTGGGCCTAATTTAATAATCCAGCTTTTGGGGGGAAAACCAAAGGTAGAGTAATTTATTTTAATTTTAATTTTTTTTTATGATCAGTAGTAGAAGTCAGAGAAATTTGAAGCACAAGAATAATTTGAAGTGCTGATTTTGGCTTTAAAGATAAAGGGGCCATAGAGAAGGACCAGAAATTCATCTCTCGGAGCTGAGAGTGAACTCTGGCTAACAGCCAGAAAGGAGATGGGGACCTCAGTCCTACAATTACAAGGAACTAAATTCTGCCAAAAATATGAATGAGACTAAGAGCATATTCTTCTCCACAGCCTCCAGATAAGAGCCCAAATCAACCCACATCCTGGTCTGACCTGTGAGACCATGAGCAGAGTACCCTGATAAGTCCTCTTTCTACCCAGGTATGGCAAAAATGGCTTGAAGCTAGAAGCTTACACAATAGAACTCTGTTCTTTTAAAAATATATATATATATATATTATTGATTTCAGAGAAGAAAGGGGAGAGAGAGAGAGAGAGAGAGAGAGAGAGAGAGAGAGAGAGAAGAGAGAGAGAAGAGAGAGAAACATCCACAATGAGAGAGAATCATGGATTGGCTGCCTCCTGCAAGTCCCCCCACTGGGGATCAAGCCCACAACCTGGGCATGTGCCCTTGACCGGAATCAAACCTGGGACCTTTCAGATTCCAGGCCAATGCTCTGTCCACTGAGCCAAACTGACCAGTGCCACAATAGCACTCTTGTATCTCACAGAAAATTTAGTTGCTGCTTAAAGATTTGGCTTATCTAGTTTTTTCAATAATATAGTTAAATATAAAACATTTATTTGGCCTCAGTTATCCAAAAGTTATTCATCAAAACTCTGCTCAGCTGTGTGTCCCAGGGGGCCGTGTGCCCGGGTGAGCCATGTGTCCCAGGGGGCCGTGTGCCCCGGGGGAGACATGTGCCCCGGGAGAGCCGTGTGCCCCAGGGAAGCATTGGGACCCGGGAGGAGGGGCAGTGTGAACCAGAGGAGGAGCGGATTCTATTCGTGTGGTCCTGAGATAGTCACCATAAAACAAGCAGACTGCCAAATGAGGAGCAGATTCTATTCATGTGATCCTGAAAGAGTCACCATAAAACAAGCAGATTGTCAAATGACAGTGGGGAGGGGAAGGAGACCTGGGGGGAGATAAGAGAACAACCAAAGGTCTGGTATGCATGCATATAAGTACAACCAACGAACACAGAACTCTGGGGAGGGAGGGCATGAATGGGAGGTGCGGGGGGGGGGGGGCAATGGTAAGCTATGTACACATATAATACCTTAATAAATTAAAAACAAAAACACAAAAAAACAAAAAAACCTCTGCTCAGGCCATACCAGCTTAGGAAAAACCTGCACATTTCAAGATTAAACCAAAGCATCCTGAGACACAAGTGTGCTCTCAAGGCTGGCGGAGCCATTATTAAAATTGCCTTTGCTCATGGATAAAGCAATCAAGGTTCAGTGACCAACAAGGTAGGGGTAAAATCCTCACCAAAATTTTCATTCCCTGTATTAGTTTGATCCTCAAATTTTACTAAATTCTGTTCCTCAAACTCCATGGTTACCAGAGATATTGTAGAGAAGGAAAGACATAAATAGTTCTCTACTTTCCCACTTCTCTTAGCCTAGCTCTCTTTCTCACAGAAAGCCTGAGGCATGGGCTTGCAGGCAGATAATTTATTTCTGGGAGTGATTACAGGGAATGGTATTGGAGGGTGGAGACTGAAACCAGGACAGAAAGTGTGTTCACTCCCTTGCACTTCTAGGTTGTCATACATGAGGGCCACACCATTGTGGGTGCTGGGAAAGTTGTCTTAGGCACCCAAAGGCCTGGAGCAGAGAGTGAGCAGTAAGGTCATCTGAGGTAAACTGCCCTCAGGGTACACTAACCCAAAGCTGGTTATTCAGCATGGCTAGAGGAAAAGGTGGGCTAAGAGGGCATGAGGCTGACCACATCTGATTGACTACTAAAGCCCTGAGCCAAGAGGGAGATTACACAAGATGGCAGATGGGGGGAAGAATACCACCTTATTAATATTTACGCCATGTTGGGAAACACGCCATAGGTGCATGGCAGCAATGCACTTCCTTCCATTGTGACACCAGGCCACCCCTGAACTTCCAGCAGGAAGAAACACAGGAAAGCATATGCTTCCTGCAGGCAGCAGGCTCCCAAAAGGAAGGTGGAGAGGCAGGGGTTGACTGAGCTGTGCTCAGTCCTTTGCCCTCAAGCCCAAGGGGATGAGTGAGTTAGGGAGTGGAGAGGGGCAGAGGGTCCGGGCAGTGGCACTTTTTTTCAGAAAAGGAAGAAGCTTTTCCCCAAGCACAGTGGTCAGCAAACTCATTAGTCAACAGAGCCAAATATCAACAGTGCAATGATTGACATTTCTTTTGAGAGCTAAATTTTTTAAACTTTAACTTCTTCTAACACCACTTCTTCAAAATAGACTTGCCCAGGCCGTGGTATTTTGTGGAAAAGCCACACACTCAAGGGGCCAAAGAGCCGCATGTGGCTCGCAATCGGCAGTTTGCGGACCACTGCCCCAGCAGAACAGCTATCCTTATTGAGGACTTTCACCATCCTTTGGTTAGGGTCAAAAGCAAAGCAAGAACCCCTTGGGGCACAACCTAATGTGCCTGGGCGCCACAAATTCCTTCATTATCATGTTAATTGTTCCTGCACCCACCAAAAGTATGTGTCTATCATTTTACTTTTTATCCAATCCCAGAGGTTTTCCTGCTTTGCTTTCTCCTGCCTCTCTAGTCTATCACCAATGGATTTCGTGTAACCCACCTAGGTCCCTTCCTTTGATTGCACTGTGTAAAAATAGATGAGAAACCACCGTTCTCTGGAGCCCTATCCCAATCTGTTGAGATATTGCTTCCTGGCAATTGTCGAGAGTTTGGCTCAAATAAACCCGCCCACACACAAAATAATAATAAAAACAAAAAGCAAGGCAAGATTCACATAGGGGTGAGGAGAAAAGGAGGCACTACCTATGCCACTGGACTCTGAAAAGAAGTCGCCCATGGTGTTCAGTGGAGGTCACCTCTAAGGAGCTGCACTGTGGCTTAGGGCCAAAGCCTCGGAGTGGAAAGAGGCAAGCTTCTATAGTTCATTTCTCGGGGACCTACAGAACAAGGGTGACTTGTGGAAAGAGAGGATGGCATATTCAGGGTCTCGGGTCCTTCCCATTTGTTTCTCTGTCACTGGCTTTACGTAAATAAATTGCAGTCATTTGATGATGAATGAGGGGTCAGAATTTCTGGATTAAGGGGATAAACTCAGAATTATGCTTTAGAAAGAAGGGAGAAACATGAAATATATATTTCATGGCCTAACATGTTTCAAGAATAATGTTAAATTTTTCTCCTTTAATCCTTACCATAAAATTGTGTTTTTATCAACTTAATTTTACAAGTGGGAAATCTTATACCAAGAGATAGTGAAAAACTTAACAAGAGATGAAACATTGAACTGAAATTAATATTGTTTGACTTCAACACCTATATTTCCAAAACTTTATTATATCTTATGTGAAGACATTAAAGAAGTAATATTATGGCCTCTTCCCTATTAAAAAAAAATTTCCCAAGTGAATTCATTACAAAGGAAAGCATGTTTTCCTTTCTCTATCCTCAAATAGCAATATCAAATAAACTTTTGCAAAGCTGAAGCTTGAATTGCATTGGGTTGTTTTCAAATGTGGGAGTTGAGGCTTAACACATTATGTAATTATTTTCAGGTTCTAAAAATAAAAATTCTATGCCAGTGAGGCACATAGGAAGTTTTCAGTCTTAAAAAAAAAAAGTTTTTATTGATTTTAGAGTGAGAGAGGAAGGGAGAGGCAGAGAGAGATGGAAACATCAATGACAGAGAAACATTAATCAGATGCCTCCGTACTGGGGATTGCCCACAACCCAGACATGTGCCCTGACTTGGAATCAAACCAGCAACCTCTCTGCTCATGGGATGACACTGAACCAGCTGAGCCACACCTGCCAGTGCAGGAAGTTTTCAGTCTTTAGCATGAGCATGGAGCCTGAGCACATTAGTAAAATTTCCCAAATTCTTAATTTCTCTAGACAATAAAGATGCTAGTTTATATAGTTCATATCTAGCTGCCCCAGATTTCATATTTCCATAAACAACAGACAATGAATTTAACATACTTTTCTGAAAATGCTTCCGTGTGTTAAGGATCACTTGAGAATTAATATCAAACATGACTTTGTACTTGGCCCTTCTCCAAGAAGTCTTAATTCTACAAGAAGGTTTCTAATTTAGTTTAGTGAATTATTTAAGCAAAAAATAAGAATATTTTAGTGTTGTTTTTTTCTTTTTTCTTTTTTTAAAGTTTAAGCAAATTACCTTTATTTATTTATTTTTTTAATCCTCACCTGAGGACATTTGCACTGACTTGAGAAAAGAGAGAGAGAGGTGAAAGAAATATCAATCAGTTGCCTCCCTTATAAATTTAAACAGAGAATGACCCAGAATTGAGCCTGCAACCCAGGCATTTGCCCTGACTGGGAATCAAACCTGCAATCTTTTGGTATAGAGGACAACACTCCACCAAATGAGCTACCTGGTCAGGGGAACTTTATCTTTATTAAAGAAAAAAAAGAAGATCAGTGCTATTAACCAAACTTCTCAGATAGAAGCCAAGAAAACATAATAATCCAGCAAAAACAAACAACAACAAACAAACAACAACAAAACTGAAGTAAAACAAAAAGCCTAGGGAAAGTTTTTAAAAGTTCACAGTCAGACACAGGTCCAAAAGCTGATGGAAAGGCATATTTATCCCATTGAAAAAAAGAGAAAAGTAACAGTTCAACCAGAGCCCTATCTTCAACTTTTCTTTTCTAACCTGGAGACAAGGAATCAGATTAGTATCAAAAGACAAATGAGCCCTAGCTGGTTTGGCTCAGTGGATATATCATCAGCCTTTGAACTAAAGGATCCCGGGTCCAATCCTGGTCAAGGGCACATGCCACGGTTTCGGGCTCAATCCCCAGTAAGGGGCATGCAAGAAGCAGTTGATCAGTAATTCTCTCTCATTTTTGATGCTTCCATCTCTCTCCCTCTTCCTTCCTCTCTGAAAGGGAGTCTGTACTTATTTCCAATAAATTTCCACCTTTTCATATACCACCTTTTGTCTGTGGTTTGATTCTTCAAATCACCTGGACAAGAACTGGGGAAAGAAATCACCTTCGCATCCGGCCCAGAAAGAAACCACATGTGTCAGTTTAGGTTCCACGTTTCAGTAGCATCAGACTAGTTCCGGTCCATCAGTCCATTGTGTGTGGGATCCACGTGGCTGTGACCCACGTGATCAGTGCAGAGCATGAGAGCCCCACAAGCCAGGAGTCAGGTGAAAGTATCAAAAGCAAGAGAGCTGGAACTCCTTTGTTCAAGAGCTTAGGTATGTCAGATTTCACAACCTTGGAGTGGCCACACCCATTCTGGGCAAGGACTGGTCCCCCCAGGCTTGACTGCTAGGCCAGTACCTTCCCTATGTCCCCCAGATGTTTCTGGGCATGCCTATAATATTTGGCCTTCCCTTTGTTTTGTTTTTCCAGTTAATTAATAGCTGGGCTAATTATAGTGATAAAATAATAGTAATTTCCTGAGCTGAGGTGTGTGTGTATAAGCAAAGAGTAAAGGAGAGAGTATGCCAACGGTGGACAGAGATGAGGAAATGATTATGAGTGTTTATTTTTAGGTCAGTGAGATTACCTGAAAGGTAAAATGGATTGGAGAGTGGTGGGAAATAAAACTGTATAAGTAAATTAAGGATAGATGGTAAATTATTAGAACCAGTAATTTTTTCCCTTCAGTTGTGGGTGAGAATGAGTAGGTAATTGCCAAACAAATTCCCCGAATAATTTCCAGTTGTCATTGTGAAGCATATACAACTGGATGAGATGGAGAGTAAGCTATTATCTTCAACTGAATAGAAAAGAATGTGTGAGTACAGGTTTGTTCTCTATAATTTACTAGTCAAGGGATAAGAAATAATCTAAAGTAATTTAAGATGGGGATGCATGAGTACTCTCAACCACTTGAAAGGGTGTTGGCAGATATTTCTTATTATTTGTGTAATATCTTCGAATTTCTTTTGGATCATAAAGGTTTCTGAGGGGGAAATCATCTGTAAGAAAACAAGGCGTGCAGGGAGCTGGACGTTTCTAGCCCAGCTAACAAATAACTGTATGCAAACCAATTCACGCTCTACCAAGCAGCTTCAAAAACTGCCCACAGTGGTTGCCATGCTACCAAAAGTAAACTGTGCCTGTCGTCAGTTATTTCTGCTTTGGGGGATATTTTATGCCACGTGTGCCTCAAGGAAGAGCCAGGCAGTCCAGGCTGGGCTGGGCTGCTTGGCCCTCTGGGAAAAGAAGCAAAGAACACATCCCTGCCCAGGGGACTCGGGCTCATTCGTGGACAAAGGTGACAGGCGCTTGCTCTCTGAAAAGACTAGTAGCTAAACAACAACAAGGAAACTCAGCTGTGGTGCATTTCCAATAATAAAAGCCGTTAGCGCAGGGAGGAGAGGGAAGATAACAGCAGACTAAGAAGGGAGGTATAGCCGAAACTGGTTTGGCTCAGTGGTAGAGCGATGGCCTGCGTACTGAAAGGTCCCGGGTTCGATTCCGGTCAAGGGCATGTACATTGGTTGCGGGCACATCCCCAGTGGGGGGTGTGCAAGAGGCAGCTGGTCGATGTTTCTCTCATTGACGTTTATGGCTCTCTCTCTCTCTCTCTCCCTTCCTCTCTGTAAAATATCAATAAAATATAATTTAAAAAAAAGAAGGGAGGTACAAATAGAGTGAGGACCATTCCTATTTGCTCCGACTAAAGAGTTTTCCCAGGATATGGGACTTTCATTTGTAACACGAGGACAGCCCTGGGCAAATTGGAATGGTTGTTCATTCTAAGTACAAACCCAGTCTTACTGGCTGGACATACTAAAGGCCAGATGCTGAACACAGAAGTACCAGCAGAGTAAAGAGATGATATACTAACCTAGCACTTAAACCGCAAGCCATCAGTGTGTAAAATCATCAAGAGTCCATCCAAAGTGACCAGTTGCTTCCTGCATAGGAGTAAGGCAGTATGTCATGTTTTACAAATCTAAATATTAATCAGAAATGATGAATCCCAATAGTATTTAAGAACATAATAAATTGTTGTTTCTTAGTCTTAACAAAATTGCCCTCCATCATTCCTGCCAAGTTATCGTGAATGACTCCATTTTCCTTTTTCCTGGAGAGACTTAACAGCGTAGTGATTATGATCATGGGACTTGCTATAAGACAGATCTGGCTTAAAATCATAGCTTTATTGCTTGTACACTGTGTGACCCAAGATAAATTTCTTAACCGCTCTGTGTATTACTTTTCTCTTTTTTTGTAAAGTAGTAATTCCTCATCAGAAGAATCCTTCCACAAATTGAAATGAGATTAGAATAGTAAATGGGAAATGAGTGGTCAACAAATACTAATGGCTGTCTTGTTTAGTCTTCTTTTCTCTTGGCACTTCTTGACATCAGGTTTCAATCACAGATAAAAATCCCTCGACCTATTATAAACAGAAGGATTTATTTCAGGGAGTTGGGTGATTGCAAAACCTTTAGCTGGGCTGGAGAAGCACACAGGGGAAAAACCCAACCTGCAGAACCACTCTCCTGCCATCATCAGGAATGCTGCCTTCACTGGGAGGACTGCTAACACTGCAGCATATCACCGGCTAAGCTGGGAGGCTGCCCTAGGGTTATTGGGTCCAGAACAAGCTACCTCTGCCAGGATCCATGCCTGCCAATTAGCTTCTCTTCCCAGAGAATTCAGTTCTGATTCAGTCTTGCCCTAGAACAGCTAGCTGGTGAAACGTGAGTCATGTCGGGAGCCCTAGCTGCCAGGCTTTCTGAGAAATGTGTGTGTTTCCGCAGGCACTTAGGGGTTGGAAATGGTTTTCATTGAGCCAATCTATACCTTCCACCACTGCCCTTAAAAAAAGGTTCATTTTGTGTGTTGACTTGACTGGGCTGAGGGATACCTAGATGGCTGATAAAAGAATATTCCTGGGTGTGTCTGGAAGAGTGTTTCCAGAAAAGATTAGCATTGACTCAGTAGAATAGCAAAGAAGATTGCCTTCACAATGAGGGTTTGAACAGAATGAAAACACAAAAGGAAATGCACATTTTCTGGGTTTTTTGCTTGTATTGGGACATCCATCTGTTGTCTTTTTTCTGTCGATGCTCTTAGCTCTCAGGCCTTCATATTTGTGGAAGAAAAACTATTTCATTACGTGACCACTCTATGACCCATGTGCTGGGCCTGGGCCAATATGGAGATTGCTTACTGAAAACCCCCCTTAGAGACTGTCTGATCATAATCAATGCTCATTCTGATGTAAGTCATCACCCCTCCCCTTCCTCCCACGATGTGCTGGTTCCTGGAACAGGCTGTTGTTCTGACCTGTTCAAGCATGTAGAGTAATTTCCTGTGCCTGATAGCATTCAAACACTAGTACCTTGACTATCTCCCCTCCTCTATTTACCCTATATAATCCTTTGGTGCCTGCCAAGTGGCACAGGGATCTAATTCGTCTTCCATCTGCCCAAGACGCACCTCGTACATAAGTTTCCCTTAATAAATTCTACTAAGCAGGGTACTCGAGTGGCCAGCCCGTTCCCTGTCCTCCACTCACAGAGATAGATTTTCAGTCTCTGGGCCTTTTCTCGGGTCTGCATGTACTAACGTAACTCAGACAGGGACTGACACCATCAGCCTCCTGATCCTCAGTCATTCTAACTTGGATTGGAAGTCAAACCACTGGCTCTTCCAAGTTCTCAGGCCTTAAGACTCAGACTGAATTGCACCACTGGTTTTTCTAGGTCTTCAGGTTGTAGATGGCAGATCGGAGGACTTCCCAGCCTCCATAATCACATGACCCAATTTCAACATAAAAACATAAATCTCTCTCTCTCTCTCTCTCTCTCTCTCTCTCTCTCTATATATATATATATATATATATATATATATATATATATAATCAGTTGGTTCTGTTTCTTTAGAGAACCCTAAAACACCTCACTTCAGTTTTCCATAGTTAGTTACAAATATGGGCAAAAACCCATATTTATCACCATGCATTGGACTTTGAGTGGACCCATTTCTATATAATGCAATCCTTGGATCATTCTGTTTAAATAAGAGAGATTCTTAGTCTGAGAACATGCTAAAAATAAATGTTTTGCACTGTTCTAGTGTATCCTAATAAGTTGAGTGGCAGTAGGAGTTGAAATTCTCTTTCTGTGATATGAGTTTGGTGACTTCAGTGAGTCTTTCTGCCTCAGAATGTGATTGAGCTTTGGGTATATCAAATCCAAAATCAGGAGAGGGTAGAGCTCAGGGCCTTTTGAGAACCAAACATTCATTCCCAGTATCCACAGACATGCACCAATGACAAACAAAAACTCATGAAAAGAGAACATAAAGCACGTCACTGAAAACCATCTATTTGGCTCTCATTGGCATGAGCACCTTGGCCACTGACTGACTAAAACAACCTTATCTACAGGATGCTGGCCTCTCAGCAGAAATGATCATCCAGAAGGATTTCAAACTGGAGAGAAATTTATGTTTGAGGGATGCAGCATCCGAACTTTATGGGGTTATTTTCGGAGTCAGCAGGTCTTTAGAGACTTGTTGCCAACAGCAGAAACCTCATGCAGAAGTCAGACACCACAGTGATGACTGATGTCTTTCATTTGTAGATGAGAGGATTGTAATGGGAAGCGAAGAGGCCCTTGTGGGTACATAAGTCTGCAAAGAAGGGGCTGACATGGGGATAGTTGCAAATTAACAAATGTCTTTGGGACTCCAGCCAATCATGACAACATAGAACCAGGAGCAAGGAAGGCACTATTGGTGTATGTTAGCCATTTTTTCTGCCTCCCTGGCCCTCATTATCTTACTCTTCTTCCAATATCCTTCTCCATGAGCTCCCTCTTGCTGGAGAAATTTGGATAACCGGATGCAGAAGTGTATGTTTAATTGTTGTAATTATCTATTGTTGAGTTTAAAGGTTCCACATTGTTCAAAGAACTTTGCACACTTCAATAAGATTGCTGCCTTACGAGAGGAAAAGATCTGAAAAAAGAACAGAGAAATCTACTTTTTCTAAACAACCTAATATGATGGAGAAAAACAAAAAAAGAAAGAAAACTAAAACTTTGTTTTACATATATATATATACTAGAGGCCAGGTGCACGAAATTCATGCATGGGGAGGAGAGTGGCCCCTCAGCCTGGCCTGTACCCTCTTACAATCTGAGACCTCTTACCCCTAACCGCTCACCTGCCTGTCTGCCTGCTCACCCCTAACCATTTGCCTGCTTCCCTGCTCAGTGCACATCATAGCGACCAGTCCTTCCAGTTGGTTGTTCTGCCTTAACAGTCGCTTAGGTTTTTATATATATATGATATATATATATATGATATATATATATATGATATATATGTTAATTTATATGTTATTATATATGCATGTATATAAAGTTGATTGACAGTATTCATTCTGAGCATAAGCACACATTTGAGTGACATCCTAAATCACAGTTAGATATGATAATGACTAGGATTAATTAAGCATCGCCAATCAAATCACACAATAAGTAAAAAACAAACAAACAAACAAACAAACAAAAACACTGCAAGGTTATCTATAATCCAGTAAGTAAAATTCAATGTAATGTGTAATCTTGTTAAACTGTACTCAAATCATTGTGTGTTTTTTTTCCCCTTTAAATTTAAAGGAGTCAGCATTAGAAATAATGATCCTACAATGAACAGTGCCTGGCTGCATAACATGTAAATTATATGTGATCATTTCCAAAGGCCCTCATACCAGGTGCAAATGACAGACACAACAGGCATGATGACAGGGAGTTCTTGTAAAAACCAACAGGAGAGTTAATTTATTAGGGGGTTCAACATCCACAGCTGTTTCCCTTCAACTGATGTGACCGCACTACTTTGTTAATAACCTTAAAATACACTCTGATTATGTTACTTTGTTTCTCTGCTGCCTTTTTGAGTATAAGGTTGATACGGCACTGGAAAGAGACTTGAGAAGATTCTGATGAAATCCAGAAAGATTTCAAACCCAATAGCACCTGCTGGGTGCTGTTCACTTTTGGTCATTTTAACCTAAATGACTGCCTGCTGGCCATAAAAGTCCCACGAGGGTTACTTTTCACTGGGAGCGAATCACACTTTAGTTGAGACCTGCAAAGTATATGCTTCAATTGAATTGATCAGTTGCACGGTTTTTGTTCAGGGCTTTGAGTCAAATCATTTCCACCGGACCGATGGTACTTATGACAGAGATTGAGTCTGTTTGTGTTCACTCACTATTGACACCATACATGCCGATGTGTTCTCTGCGAGGGCTATTCTATTGCCATAGAAACCTGGGTCAACATTCTAACAATAGCAGGCTGCTGTGGGCGCACAGGTGGGTGTGCTGATTCACCATCTGAGCTGGCAAGGGCTCTTGACATACCTAGGACAGCACTCATGTATTCAAAATGACATAAAGTGAAGAACCAACTTCAACATTTGAAAGCAGCATTTACCACCAGCCAGTTCACAGAGTATAATGCCTATTATTAGAGTTGACTAAAGTAAAGTGCAATATGGCCTGTTAGATACTGATGATTCATTGACATTTTCCCTTTTACTGGTGATGAGCTATTCACTAATTTTATCAAGGTTAATAAAATGATGAGGATGGATTCCACTGAGATTAAGGCTTTGTGAAAGTAACCAAAAAAACAAAACAAAACAAAAAAGCCTAGCTTCTGAAATAGTGAGCATGTTTATTATTTTCCTTAATACATTATATGTTTCAAATATTAAAAAACCCCAAAATATTCATCTTAAATTTAGGCTCTTCTAGAATTCATTCCAATAATCTGAACACCAATGAAAGTTAAAATTTGAATGCAGGCATTCTAAAATAGGAAGAAAATATCTGTTCTGTGGAGTCTTTGGGATGGCTGATTGTTGAAGACATGTGGGGATATCTATTTTCAATTGTGTGGTCTTAGTTGATGGAACCATGACGATCAAAACTCAATTTAAGTGGGTACTCAACATCATATCAAGATATAGACTTACTATTTGTAAGCAGTATAAGAATATTTCTCAACTTCAGGCTTATGCTAAATTCAAAGAATTAATCTCTGATTATAATTTAAACTTTAAAAAGCCATTTGACCCACTATAGACATTTTATTTATTCCTGATAATTATCCTCTTTAAGTCATCCATAAACCTCCTTGTGACCAGCAGGGTCCAAATCCACTGAAAAATGTTCTATCGGCTTCGCAGGTTCATCTTTTCAAAAGCAGGACTCACCATGTTCCTCTCTAAAAAGCATTCATCCTCTGAGTTCCCTAGCCTGGTGACAGCAGACTAAGTCAGAAATCCAGACATCACCTCAAAATCCTCCCCCATCTACAATCCTCCACCAAGTCCTATCAATTCTAACTCTTAGATACCTTTTTAGTCTTTCCACTTCTCTTAATACCAATGCCTCTCCTTTAGGTCAACATCACCTGCTGCTGCATTAGGGCTACAACCACTTAATGGATCGCCTTGCTTTCAAGTATTTATTTCATCCCTTTGATTTTCTGTGTAGTAACCAGAAGAACTTCTAAAAAACTCACATCTGTCATTCTCCCACTGAAAGCTCTTCATGAATTTTCCATGTTTCTTAGGACAGGGTCGAAATTTGTGAAATAAAAGACCTCCAGCATACCCTTCAACCTCACTTTTCCCCACATGCGCTGTTAATGTGATTTTTGCCATCCAGACATTTGTCCACACAATTCCACCTACACAGAAATAATCTTCTCTGCCCTTAGCATTATATCCATCAGTCCTTCAGTGGAAAGTGTGGTTTTTTGGGGTTTTTTTTTAGGTGTTATTTTTCTCTAGGAATCCATTTGTAACTTTCCTCCAGCCCCAAGTCTAGGTCACGTGTCTTTCCAGGTGTATCCACATTACTCTGTGCTTATTGCTCCCAAGACACATCACTTTGTGTAGTAATTACCTGCTTGTATGTCTGTCTTTGCCCATTTGATATAATCTCTCCAAGGAGAGAAATCCTATCTCCTTCTGTATATAGTTCCAGGGCCTAGACATATCTCATATATTGTAGTCACTTAATCAACATTTGTGGGATAAATGAATGATATGAACATTGAGTTTGAAGCAACTTATGGTGTGAAATCAATTAAATATTTTTTAAAGTCATTGCTCATACATGACAGACTACAATAAGTTCTTTGTACAAGTTTCCTAGAAATGGATGGCTTCTACCACTAGAAGTTTCTACAGTAGGTCCTTGGGTTATGTCAGAGATCCGTTCCTCTGGCACGACATATTGCGATTTTCGCCGTAAGTTGAAACCCACTTACATAAGCACCTACATCACTCACATGGAGCACATACACACCAGTGATGAAATGAACAGTAAAACAAATTTAAAGGAAAGATAACAATTTCTGACCTTTACTTGTGGTGAATAAATAATAAAAAACATAAAGCACATGTGTACATACGTCGAAATAATGGAACTTTTTAAAAAATAAATAAGTGGGAGATGGCGATGTAATCATGAAACAATGTACATTGAGTCTGACATAACCTGAGGACCGCCTGTATTCTAAAGTGAAATCTAATTATTAGGCATTCCAAAATGTTGTGCATGATGACAAAGGCATCTATAAAAATAGAGTTAGCCATATCTAACCAAGTTTGTATGCAACTTAGAAGAGGGCCAAGAAAATCAGTAAATAGTTATTTGAGAATAATATTATCAGAGCAAACTGAGTTTATGTTGGGATGTCGCTTAACTTACTAGGCAGGTGACCTTAAGCAAGTTATTTAATCTTTTTTTAAATAAGGATATTATGGTCCCACCCCATAGGTTATGGGCAGAATTAACACCCAGAGTATGTTTATAGTATTCTCAATGCTTACCACATAATCTCCCAATACAAATTATTTATATTGTACCTCTAGTGCTAGCATATAATAGATATCTTTCAAATCTTTGAATAAATATTACATAAAACTGACAGAGACAACGTTGTTGGCTTGCACAGAACCCTAAAATTGGTGTAACATGACAAGATGGTGAGGGAGTCACTTAATAATGCCCTTTTCAGATAAGGACAATCCTCTAGTCCGGGCAATGTATTCTGCCAACTAAGAATGGAACATTTTATTAGATATCCACACTCAAAATTCCACCCAAAGTTATAAACATTTTTACCATTAATATCAATGAGAATATATGAAATTCTTATTTAAATTTTTTTCAATAATTTTCAACAAAGTCATTCAAAAAGTTTGAAAATCTAGGAACTTTCATGTCTATGGACTGTTGTAATAATTCCAGAGTTAATGGATAAGAATATACTTACCTGAGTGGCAAACTATATGATACAAAAACTTGTTACAAAAGAAATATATTCCTTCTTTTAAATGCATCCATTAAATATCTTTTATACTTCTATTTTACACTTCTAAATACCTTCTTTACCTCAATAGGTCCCAGGTATTAAAACACCTGCTCAGAGCACTGTCCTGAGCAAGGAAGGGTCACACATTCGATTCCCGGTCAAGCGCATGTACCTGGTTTGCAGGTTCAATCCCTGCCTTTGTCAGAGTAAGTGTGGGAGACAATCAATTAATATGCCTCTTTTACCTCTCTCTCTCTCTCTCTCTCTCTCTCTCTCTCTCTCTTTCTCTCTCTCTCTTTCTCTCTCTCTCTCCTTCTCTCTCTTTCTTCCCTTTCCTCCTTTCCACTTTCTCTAAAAATAAATGAAAAAATATCCTCAGGTGAGGATTAACAACAACAAAAAAGAATAGGAAATATTCTTGTTTTAGGAATGAACAGTTAGGTGGTAGAGATGGACAGATAAACTGGGTAACAATGCAATGTGATAAATTTCGTTACAGTTATATACAGCTGCTGGAATGGCCATAGGAAACTTAGGAAAGACTTCCCTTGGGAAATTTCTCCTTAGTGGAGTCCTAATTTTGTAGAGGGCAGTGAGGAAAAGTTGTAGAGGGAAAGGAGGAAAAGATTTTCTGGGAAGAGAAGAGGTAAAAATAGTATGATATGTGGGGGGGGGGGGGGCGCGGAGAGGGTGTTTCCTTCTTACAACAAGCTGTACAATGTTGATAGAGTGGCAAGAGATGAGAAAGGAGAGAAAACAGAGGCCAAATCCTGGAACCCCTCAAATGATACACTAAACATCTTGAAATTTATACTGAAAGCGATAAAGAGCAGTAAAATGTTTCATGTCAGGGAAAGATGCCAAGAACTTATATGCATTTTAGATAAAGCATGTATGTATATTCTAAATAAAAAGTAGAAGATATTAGAAACTTTCCCAATAGGAATTTATACATAATTCTTATTCACCTTATCAGACTATTGTGTAAATCTATTGGGTTTTCTTACTTTCCTTAGACCACTGGTTCTCAAACTTGCATGTAAATCAGAATCACAGGAGGGGTTGTTAAAACACAGATAGTTGGGTGAAGTTTGTGGCCTGATTTTGCATTTCTAACAAGTTCCAGACTCATGCTAATGAAGCTTATCCTTGTCCATCCTGTGCATACCACTGCTTTAGACGACGTTTTGGCTTCCTTATTATTGATTTTGTTTCCCAAACATCTAGTTCAATGTCTTTTCTTGAAAAAGGTACTCATGACCTATTTTCAAATTAAAAAAATGATGGAATAAAAAAAATTCCAAGTGGAGAGGAAAACATTTTAAGCAGAATAGCTTTATTTCTCCTTCATTGGAAATTACCCAGAGTGTACTTTCCACTGAAGATGAGGACGGGTGACTGCGTTTCCCAGGCATTGGAACACCAGGGCACTGGAACACTGAAGTGGTCTTTCTGCAGCAGAGCAGAAGCACCCGGAGCCCTGGAGCACAGCAGTGAGCTGCTGGTTGAAGGGGGCCTGGCCCCACAGCTGACTCACGGCTGTGGAGCTGTTCACACTAAATGAACTTTCCTTCTTCACTGTATCCCAAACTGGGGTTCCTGTTGGACTTTGAATTGGCAGTGGACATTCCATGGCACCCAACATGGGGCTCTGAAGCAGCTACCAGATCTCCTGACACCACCCTGAAAGCAACTCCTCTGGTGCCTGAATAACCCGTGCTTGAACTGTGTTCCTGGTGGCACCCAAGGATTTTGGGAACTTTGCATTGTGACTAATTGAACTAAAGACTAACCTTTACAACTCCCTTTATTACTATTATTATTATTACTAGAGGCCCAATGCACAAAATTCATGTAAGAGTAGGCCTTCCTTCCCCCAGCATTCCTTCCCCCAGCTGCCAGCACTGGCTTCCCTCTGACGCCTGGGGCCCAGGCTTCCCTTGCAGCCTCAGCTTTGTATGGAAGGTCGTCCGGAAGGACGTCTGGTCTAATTAGCATTTTATTATTATAGACTGCCATCCCTAACATTTGGAGAGGTTAAATGTTACATTCAAGGTCAGATATCCTTCCAATGGGAAAGATGGTCATGAAGCCCAAATTATCTGATCTGGCTTTATATTCCCTCTGGGCCTGATTTCTAGCCTCATATAAGCCCTCACCATGGGCAGATGCAGAGGCCAGAAGGAGCTATTGGGCTGACAGTTGTTTAGAAACCCCCAGTCTTGGGTAGAGCTCTAATGAGAGGATGAGAGTCTAGAATGTGAGACCCTTGAGGGCAGAATTAGTGGTGGCCTTCCCTATGGGGTACTGTGTGCTTCAGAACTGTGGCAAGTAGGCTACTGTTATGATAAGGTAGTTATGGACTCGCCATCTCATGTGGCTGGGATGCTTCCGATGGCCTGACATCTGCACAAGGATCATGCTGGAGCATTGAGAAGCTGCATCCCAGCCGGACCAACAACCATGTTTGCTTTGGGTCACATTACCAGCTAGAAGGACAAGCCATGATTGAAACTTTTTAGGATGGGGGAAGTGGTGGTAAATCGAAGAGTATGGCCAGTGCTAAAATACACCCAAACAAATGCACCACTCTGTACATACTAATAATTAAGACAGATTTACCTCTTCAAACACACAGTTGTGCCAGACAAAAAATATTTGGGGGGAAAAAACAAAACAAGTACTCTAGACAAATGGAACATTCCAAATCCACTAAAATCTCTGGACACAAATTATTACTAACACACAGTATGTAATACTTGAGAGACAGTCATTTTTCACACACTGGCAAGCTCAACATATTGGCAATCTGATGTACAGTAAAACCTGCAAGCATACCAAACTCTGGGCATTTTTATTTTCTTGCCCAAACAACCAAGCATATACTAGCAACCACAAGCATATACTCTTCAACTGAGATAGGGAGAAGGGAACCAGACTGGAATTTCTTTGAGGCCATATCAGGCCAATTTATAAATTCTTTATTTTTTAAGGGATTTATAGTTTCAAGAAATGAAAGAGTTGGCCCACTTCAGAAAAGCTGTTTTCCCATCTTGAAAGGGTTGGGTGGATGATAACATTGGAGATCCATTCAAGTCACTATGCACATGTCCCATGAATGGCTAGACTAGAGTGTTCCCTCCTAGACTCGGGAGAGCTGCAGAATGGGGAAGGGAGGAGGAACAGATCTCTGGATTATGACACCCCTCCCCAAACTAGTTCTAGATCAGCTCCTTTTTTACTTTTGAGATGATCTAGACCTTTTTTGGGGTGACACTGAGGCTGCTGCATTCCTGGGAAGAAGAGCCACGCCCTTTGCTCTGGTCTTTCTTCTTTTGATTTCCCTGAGTAGCTCCATGGGATCTTGGGATTGATTTGTCCTTCCACTTCCTACCAGAACGGGAGGGCTTTTTGGAAGGGGATTTTTCCTTTTCCTTTTCCTTCTTAAGGGCTTCAGCTTGGCATTGGGAGACACTCTGGTCTCCATCCTCTTCACTCTGGTCTTCATTGTCTTTACTCTGGCAGGCTGAGATGAAGGGCTCAGCTCCTGGACCTTCCAAGGTCTCTGTAACAGGTCTGCTGGTCATCTCCCCTCCTGCAACCGAACTCACACTGCCCTCGGGTGTTAATGCCGCCGGGTCAGGCCCTGCCGGTGGCACGGTTAGGAAAGACAGTGTGTCCTTAAGCACAAAGTTGTCCCATGAAGCATATTGTTGGACTCCTTCCCCACCAGCATAAGCAAGAGATGTGGCCCCAGACACCTCAGTGACCACGTGAAGGCTTCTGATGCTGACCTGGTCTTGGGCACCTTCTCCATGGAACTCCATGGACTGTGCCAAGAGGAGAAACAGGGAAGTAGAGAAGAAAAGAAGTGAGACCAGATAGGGCTGTCCCCAAGTCCATTCTCCCAGAAATGCAGGACCCCCCCCCTCTGTGGCATCTCCACAAGGGTCAGCCCAGGAGAGCAGCCAGAGAGCCTTCAGTTACCCTCCTGAAGCACTCGGGCCCCTCTCTGAGTTTCCTCAGACACTTACGGCTGAGCTCTTCCTGTCCTCTGCCTGGAACATAAGTACGTCCATCATGTCATAAGCTGGTACGTCCATCAGGTCACAAGCTGGTACGGCCTGGGTACCGCTATAAGCCTCCACGGGCGGTCTCAGGAAGAACACCAGGTCTTCCCAGTGTGCAAACAGATCTTCTTTTGCTTTTGAAGGGGAGTATAATTGTAGGTAAAAAGAGCTGCCACTGGCCAGCTTCAAGTGGAGCTGTTTGTTCTCGTGGCTGTGGATGGACAGCTTGACAAGCCTCAAAGGAAGCAGCCTGGTCAGCTCCAAGACCTTCGCTGACTTGAGGCCCTTGCCATGTTTGTGGCCGCCATGTCCCGTGCAGTCCTCACAGCTCACGGCCGGTCTTGCCAGCAGCATGACATCGGGTATTGTGAGGTCAGGGTTGGTGTATGCGATGCCCACGGTGACCTTCCCCGCATTGTTGTGCATGCCGATCACTTCTCCTCTTTTGTTGATCTGGATGAAGTCACTCTCGAACATGAGAATGTCCTTGAACATGGCGAACTCGCCCTTGCACAGCTGCCGCTGCAGCTTCCCCACGGAGCCTCGGAACATGGGCAGCACGTGGGCGCCCTGCCGCAGCATCATGTTGCTAACCAGGTCCATCCCTCACTAAGACCACTGCATGTCCTCCCCGGCACCTCTGCCTTGGTCCAGGCCACAGCCTCTCATGGGCACCTGTAAGCTTTGGCTGTGCTTTGTGACCTGCGGCCAGCTGTCACACACAGCACTGTGTCCTCATCCCCACAGGAAGGGACAGCATCCTCCTGTCAACAGCCACCCCACAAAGGCACAGAGCGTACCAAACTCTGATGAGTTTTGCTACGTGAAACACAGCTATGCTTCTTCAAGGCCACTTGTTTTCACGCAGCTACCACGAGCCGTGACATGCAAATTACTAGCAGTCGCACGGATAATGTCTTTTATGAATCTAGAAAGGTGATACGCATAGGTGACAAACACTTAAGGCTTTCTAAGGATTGAATGCGGTTTTGAGCTTTTGCTTAATGGTTTCTTTCACAGTTAATCATAAAATTTCTGTGAGACAATGACTTCAGTCACCGACTTTGAATTTAAGAATGTACCTAGAGGTTTAGCAGGGGAAGATTTTCTAGGAATCTCCTCTTCTTCCTCAAGCCTGCATTTAGTTGTATATGTCTATAACCTGCTTTCTCGAAAACTGAATAATTGGGCTCCTTCATGTTTTTCTGGAAACATACATTTCTTGCCACTTGCCAATACATTCTTTATAAAATATAATTATTAGCCATTATAGAAAACAAAATAAAAGTTATTTACATTCCATTATTCATGTCCTAATCCATGGAACCTATGGATATTATCTGATTTGTAAAAAGAGTCTTTACAGATACAATTAAATTAAGGCTCTTGAGAAGAGAAGATTGTCCTGGGTTATCCAGGTGGGCCTTTTGAAATTTTTTATTTTATTTTTTCCATTACCATTTAGACCCCCAGACCCTCTTCTACATTCCCAACCCCCTCCTCCCCACAATCAGCACAGTGTTGTCCATGTCAATGAGTTCTTTCTCTTTTTTTTATTTTTTGCTCAATCCTCCCACCCTCCACTCCCCCTCCCCTGACAGCTGTCAGCCTGCTTTCTATCTATGAGTCTGTCTCTATTAGTTCAGTTTGTTCATTAAATCCCACATATGAATGAAATCATATAGTACCTGTCTTTCTCTGACTGGCTTATTTCAATTAGCATAATGTTCTCCAGGTCCATTCATGCTATTGCAAGGGGTAAATTTTCCTTTCTTATGGCTGAGTAGTATTTCATTGTGTAAAGGTACCACAGCTTTTTTTATCCACTCATTTATTAATGGACACTTAGGTTGCTTTTAAATATAAGCTATTGTAAGTAATGCTGCACTAAACATAAGGGGTCCATATATTCTTTCAAATTAGTGTTTCAGGTTTCTTTGGATAAATTCCTAGAAATGCAATTGCTGGATCATAACACAGTTCTATTTTTAATTTTTGAGGTAAGTTCATATTAATTTCTATAGCGGCTGCACCAGTCTGCATTCCCACCAATAGTGCACTATGGTCCTCTTTTCTCCATCCTCACCTACACTTGTTTGTTGACTTACTGATGATAGCCATTCTGACAAGTGTGAGGTGATATTTCATTGTGGTTTTAATTTTCATCCTTCTGGTTAATGACGTTGAGCATTTTTTATGTCTATTGGCAATCTGTATGTGCTCTTTGTTAAAAGTCTATTCAGGTCCTTTGTCCATTTTTTAATTGGGTTGTTTGTTTTTTGGTGTGGAGTTGTATAAGTTCTTTATAAATTTTGGTCATTAAGCCCTCATCAGATGTATTGGCAAATATGCTCTACTATTCAGTAAGTTGTCTTTTCACTAGTGGGTAGTTTCCCGTGCTGTGCAAAACCTTGTTAGTTTGATGTAGTCCCACTTGTTTATTTTTTTCTTTCATTTCCCTTGTCCGAGGAAATATATTAAAAGATGTATTGTTAAAAGAAATGTCTGAAATTTTACTACCTATTTTCCTCTAGGATTTTTATGATTTCAAGACTAACATTTAATTTTTTAGTACATTTTGAGTTTATTCTTGTGTGTGATGTAAGAAACTGGTCTAATTTCATTTTTTGCAAGTACTGTCTAATTTTCCCAACACCATTTATTGAATAGACTATCTTTAGCCTTTGTATGTTTTTGCTTCTGTTGTCAAATACTAATTGGCTATAAAAGGGTGGGCTTAGCCAAAACCAGTTTGGCTCAATGGATAAAGCATCAGCCAGCGGACTGAGGGGTTCTGGGTTCGATTCAGGTCAAGGGCATGTACCTTGGTTGCAGGCAGATCCCTAGTACAGGGTGTGTAAGAGGCAGCTAATCGATGATTCTCTCTCATCGATGTTTCTAACTCTCTAAACTTCTATCTTCCTCTCTGTAAAAGAAAAAACAATTATATATATATATATATATATATATATATATATATATATATTTTTTTAAAGGATGGTTTATTTCTGAGTTCTCTATTCTATCCCATTTATCTAAGTGACTGTTGTTTTTTTAATGCCAGTGCCATGCTGTTTTGATAATTAAGGTCTTGTAATATAATAGCATGTTTCCTCCAACTTTGTTCTTCCTTCACAAGATTGCTGGTGCTACTTGGGATCTTTTGTGGTCCCATATAGATTTTTATGACATTTGTTCTATTTATGAAATACATTATTGATAACTTGATAAAAGTTGCATTGAATGTGTAGATTGCTTTGGGTAGTATGAGCATGTTAATGGGGTTAATTCTTCCTATCCATGAATACAGTATGTGCTTCCACTTATTTGTGTTTTATTCTGTTTCTTTCTTTAATTTTTTGTAACATTTTTTTTTTAGTTCAGGTCTTTTACATTCTTGATTAAATTTATTCCTACATATTTTATTCTTTGTGAAGCAATTTTGAATAGTGTTGTTTTCTTAGTTTCCCTTTCTTATAGTTCATTATCTATATAAATAAAAATGTAAATGTTCATTTGTTCAAAATCTGTTAAAAATGCAACTGATTCCTGGATTTTCAAAAAAATATCCTGCTGCTTTACTGAATTCATTTATCAGATCTAGCAGTTTATTTGTTGCCTACAAGGGAACAAAAAAATAAAATTGCATTAAGAGTTTACTAAGAATGAGCAGAAAAATGGAGGCCAAATAGGCAGATGTGTCTTGTACCTTGTCCTGGAGCAGATAGAAGGAGCAACTAAATCATATAACATCCACCTGGAATTGGAAAATTAGACACAGCTGGTGAGATAGCTCATAGCCAGAAAGAGCAGAGGATGCTTGGAGAACAGTAGAATTGTTCTGGATTGGAGAGAGTTGGGCAGCCACCGGGCCAAGAAGGACAGAAGGAGGCTGCACTGCACCAAGGCCATGTCCACTGGGGACAGGCTTAACATCCAACTGGGAAAAGGAAGTCCACAGTGCTGCTGGAGGTTGGGGACTCTAGATCTAAGTCCAGATGCACAAGAGGCTGCACCCAGAAAGGTGGCTTGAGGAGTTGCCTGAGCTTCACAGTGCCAGGGGGAGAAACACTCATAGTTGAGTTGTGTGGTTATTTTGCCTCTGTTTTATCCTTGCTTTTATTCACTAAACCTAGTTCATAGGACCTTTCAATTACAAATACTCACGGGAGGCTGCTGTGCAGGTGGAGGTGCAAATTTGTGGAGTCTGGGGAGAGGCTGTGGAGAGGGCAAGACAGGGAGAGGTGACCAGAAATCCATCATCATTGAGATATTCAAGACCCTACAAACCTAAGCAGCCATTTTTTTCCTGAAGAGCCAGCCCCTTTCAGCAGCCTCAATGAAACTAATACAGCCACACCCAGCCTATACCTAGAGCTTTTTAAAGGAAGCAATGACTCTGAATAGCCCCAAACAGCCCTCAGGCACTGGTTTGAAAAGTGGCTGTTCAGTCCCAGAAAGTGAAACAGCACCCTCCCCCACCCCCAAATCCCTGTCAGAAACAGTCGCTTCAGTGGTTAAGACTAAAAGCACGCACACAGGCAAAGTGGGCAGATTGGTCTACCTGCTTGCAGCTAAGGCTGTGGAGAGAGACACAGAGGAGCAGTGGATTGCTTGGACCTTCAACACAGTGCTGACTTCCTAACAGGAAACTAAAAAGTGGCAGACAGAAGACTGGGGTCTTAAACTAGCCCACATGGGGCATTAAAACTTGGCTAAAGCAAACAACACTTTATTTTTTTTTATTTTTTACCATTTATTTTTAAAATTATTTTTGTTTCTTTTTTTTGTTTCTGTTTTTTTTATTGTTTATTTTTTGTATTATTTTTTCTTCCTTCAATTTTTACTTTTTATTGTTATTTTACTTTATCTTATGTTTTTCTTTTTTCCCCCTTTCTTCCTCACTTTACTCTTTTTCATTCTGTTTTCTCTTCTCCTATCCTTGCTTTAGTTTTTATTTTTTCTTTCATTTTACACCTTGTTAAAAATTTATCTTTATCTGCTTTATTGGCAGTTATTATTATTACAAGAGGCATGATGCACAAAATTCATGCAAGGGGCTTGGCCCACACAGTCCTGGCTACCTTGGCCCTTACAGCCCTGGCTTTGTCCAGAAGGCTGTCCAGATGGTCGGTAGTCTGGATGGTCATTCCGCTGTTCAGTCTAATTAGCATATTATCTCTTTATTATATAAGATAATCTCTTTGTCTCTAATTTCTCCTTCCATGTTATAAATCCATGCACCCTTCTCTTTCTTCACTAGTCAATTTTTTATACTTTTGTTTTTCTCTCCTCTCTCACTCTCTTCTTCTCCTAATTAGTTTCACTCGCTAAACTCAAGCATATCTGCTCTCTCCTCTATTCTCCTTTTCCCAAAATAAATAAATAACAGATAAATTAATTTTTTTGTTTTATCTTTTTATTTTTATTTAAATGTTATCTCTCTTCTTTTCTTTTATCTACTCATCCTCTTTCTACCTCCTCTGTACTGAACCATAGTCCTTCCCCTATTCATTTAATTTCTGAACCTTGCTTTCTGTATATAAGCTCTGCCTCTACAGATTCTGTCCCTCCCCCTTTTCTGGGTGTTTATTGTTTGCATTTTTTTTTGGGGGGGGGGGTATTTGTTTGTTTTCTTCCCATATATATTTTTTTCTTTTCTTTATACTTCTTTGTCTTTTCTCTCTTACATTTTTTTCCTTTTCTTTATATCATTTTTGCTCTCTTTTTGCTCTCCAAATTTTCTTTTCTCTGGTGGACACTTTTATTGGGATTATCAGTGTCCTGAGTATATTCATGTTTTGTTCCTTTTGTGGTAGTTTTGTCAACTTGCACGTTGTGCTATTCAGCTGACATAGTAAAGAGAAAGCCACATGACCAGATACCCTGAAAGGAGATTCCATTCATAAATAGGACAATAATACTCAAGATCCAACTACGCCAGAGAACCCAAATATCTTGAGTAGGACCATTCTTAGAATACCCAGCTCATAAGACCTGAGAGATTGTATCACTGGGTCCCACAAACTCCAAAAAATCTGCATGGCATAGCGGTTTGATTTAATATATAGAAACAATCACAAAGGAATAACAAAAATGAGGAGACAAAGAAACAACCCTCATATGAAAGAAAAGGAGGGATCACCAGAAAAGTAAATAAACAAAATGGAGGCAAGCAATTTATCAGAAAAAGAATTCAGAGTAATGGTTATAAGGAATCTGAAAAGAATAGACAACAAATTCAACAACATGTGTAAGAATCAAGAGAAAATGAAGAAGAACTGAGAAGAATGAAGAATGGCATTGCTTTAATAAAGAACACATTGTAAAGTTTCAACTTCAAAGTAGGAGCTAAGGACCACATCAGCGAGTTAGAGGATAAAGTAGAAAACACCCAAGCAGAGCAGCAACTGGAAAGAAAACTAAAAAAGCAGGAGAGGAGCCTAAAGGAGAATTTGGACAACACGAAACAAAACAACATCCACATAATAATGATGCCAGAAGGAGAGGAAGCTGAGAAAAGAATATAAAACCTATTTGAAGAAATAATGACAGAAAACTTCCTGGACTTTGGAAAGAAAAAAATCACACAAGTCCAAGAAGAACACAGAGTCCCAAACAAGATGAACCCAAATATACTGATGGCAAGACACATCATAATTAAATTGACAAACATCAACAACAAGTAAGAATCTTAAAGGCTGCCAGAGAGAGATAAGAAGTTACCTACAAGGGATCTCCCATCAAACTATCACCTGATTTCTCAACAAAAACACATTAGGCCAGTAGGGAATGGAATGACATATACAAAGTCATGCAAAGCAAGGGACTGAATCCAAGAATACTCTATCCAGCAAGGCTATCATTCAGAATTGAAAGGGAAATCAGGAACTTCAAAGACACACACACACATACTCACACACACAAATGCTAAGGGAGTTTATTAACATAAAATTCAAGCCAGCAACACAAGAAATTTGAAAGGGACTTCTGTAAAATGATGAAATAGAAAGGTAAGAAAGAACACAGGCATAAAGAATAAAAATGGCAAAAAACAAGTACCTATCAATAATAATCTTAAACAATGGATTACATATTTCAATCAAAAGACATAGGGTAGCTGAGTGATAAGAAAACATGGTCCACATATTTGCTGTCTACAAGAGACCCACCTCAGAACAAGGAATGTGCACAGACTGATATGAAGGGATAAAAAAAATTTTTTTCAGACAAATGGAAATGAAAATAAGCCGGGATAACAATAATTCTCAAAACTATCTGGTACTGGAACAAGAACATACATATAGACCAATGGAATAGAACAGAGAACCCAGAAGTCAACCCAAACTATTATGCTCAGATAATATTTGACAGAGGAGGCAAGAGAAATGAAGTCATTTAAGACAGTCTTTTCAATAAATGGTGTTGGGAAAATTGGACAAATATATGCAAAAAATGAAACTAGACCACCAATTTATACTATATACAAAAATTAACTCAAAATGAATAAAGGACTTAAACATAAGATAGAAACCATAAAAATCATAGAAGAATCCATAGGTAGCAAAATATCAGACATATATCATAGTAATAACTTTATATAGAGCTCCTAGAACAATGGAAACTAAAGAGAAAATTTTAAAAAATGGGATTACATTCAAATAAAAAGCTTCTTCACAGTAAAGAAACCAACAACAGAACAACAAGAAAGCCCACTGCGTGGGAGAACATATTTGCCAATGTTATCACCCATAAGGGTTTAATCTCCAAATTTTACAGGGAACATATACAACTAAACAGAAGAATATAAACAATCCAATAAAAAAGTAGGCAAAGGACCTAAATAGATACTTTTGGAAAGTATCAGAAGGCCAAAAGACATATGAAAACTTGCTCAAAGTCACTCATCATCTGAGAGATGCAAATCAAAAGATCAATGAGGTACCATCTCACACCTGTCAGAATATCTATCATCAACAAATCAATAAACAACAAGTGCTAGAAAGAATGTGGGGGAAAAAAGGAACCTTCTTACACTGCTGATGGGAATGCAGACTGGTGCAGCCGCTGTGGAAAACAGTATACAGTTTCCTCAAACAATTAAAAATGGAACTTCCATTTGCCTCACTAATACCACTTCTAGGAATATATCCCAAGAAATCAGAAACACCAATCAGAAAGGATACATGCGCCCCTATGTTCATAGCAGCTCATTTACAATAGCTAAGATTTGGAAGCAGCCTAAGTGCCCATCAGCAGCTGAGTGGATTAAAAAATGGTCATACATCTACACAATAGAACACTATGCTTCTATAAAAAGAAAAAACTCTTACCATTTGAAACTTCATGGATGGACATGGAGAGCCTTATGCTAAGCAAAATAAGCCAGTAGGAGAAATATACCATATTATCTCACTCATTTGTGGAATATAATGAACAATATAAACTGATAAAAAAAATAGATCCAGAGACTTAGAAGCATTGAACAGACTGACTGTCAAACTTCAGAGGGAAGGCAGGGGAGGCAAGCAGTGATAAGAGATCAGCCAAAGGATTTGTAGGCATGCATATAAACATAACCCATGGACACAGATAGTAGGGGGGTGAGGGAGGGCATGTGCTGGAGGTTGGGAATGGCAGGGGAGAGGTCAATGGGGAAAAAGGGAGACATGTCATACTTTAAACAATAAAGACTTTAAATTAAAAAATAATTTAGTAAGTTAAACTGGAATTAATATGTTATGTCAGCTAAATTTTCCTTTTATTTTTCAGTAAAAGGTCTTCATTTCAGTGAGGAGAAAAAGAAATTACCTCAAAAGATAAAGGTGCATATATGCTCATATAAACTGTGGGCAAGAAAACAGACACTAATAATAGCAGAGATGAGAACTAAGTTAGGAATGTTAAGATTTCCACTTACTTTTACATGAATAGAGTAGACTAGAGCAAACTATTTTACTTTCCACAGTACTATACCTGTACCTTAGTTGTATGATTAAGTGGCCATTAGCAATACTTCATTGAATAGCCCCTTTGAAAAAAATCAGGAAGAATTTAATCATATAAAGCCTTCTCAATTTAACTTTAATCTAAAGAATACTACAAATCAAATAAAGGTTCCAAATGCATTAAAGTAAGCATTCTTTTATGCCTATGAATTCTTTTCTACTTGAAAAATTATCCTACAAAGGAATTCTACATTCATTGTAGCACCATACTGTGCTTCAAATGTGAACACTTTAGTTACAGACTATCCTACATAAGGGTGGATTCTGTTATGGTTCAAAGAATGAAGGACCAAAGCTTGGAGTTTCTTTTGCCAGGATGGATTATATTTATATCAAATAATCTTCACTTTCTCCCTTTATACCAAGAGACTGCATTTTCAAGATAACTGAGTTGCCTCTTTGCTGCTATATGTAATCACAATTGTTTTATTGGGTTAAAGATAAAATATGCTTATCCTATAGTAAATTCCATCTAACTAGAATCAATAAGCAGAGATTTAGTGCAATCTCACAGTTAAAATACTTTTAGCAAAAAATCAAATAGTCTATTAGCTATTGATGTGAATTTGTCTACAACACTAGAATTCAAAAAATATCACATTTCTTGAAATTTAATCTGGCTCAGGATCCAGCTCAGTTTGTTTGTAAAGACACTTTCTGTCTCTTAAAACTATTAAAGAACACAAAGACTTATAACAATCTAGAATAAGAGGAAAGACTTTTAGTATTCAGTCAATAATGGCTACCATTGAGATTCTTCTTCTCTATGTCATTGAAGAGCAATTGAAAACCATCTCTTCCACTAACAGCATCTATTCCTTGGGCACCAACCTCAGTCCCTAATTTGAAGTGTCTATACAGCTGTCTACACCCCAAGGTCTTGGCACTTCTTGTATTTCCACAACAGAACAGATCCTCACCCCCAGCCTCGAGTCTCAGGAAATACATCTCGAGGATTGTACAATAGTCCCCTCTTACCCACAGGGGATATGTTTCAAGAACCCTGGTAAATGCCTAAAACCATGCAGAGTATTGAAACTGTCTGTAGATATAAAGAGCCAGGGTCCATAACATCCAAAACAACTGAAGACTCAAATAAACACCGGAAGTCAGTCCTGCAGTCAGTGCTGGGCCATAGCGATCCAGTACTGACTGCCAAAGGGGCTGCAATCAGGCCCAGACAGAGGCCAGGAGAGAAAATCCATCAGTTGGACATCCCCTGAGGGTCCTGGACTTACACAAATTTTGTACACCGGGCCTCTAGTATATACTATAATTTTTCTTATACATATATACCTATGAAAAAGGTTAATTTATAAATTAGACATTATTAATTTATTATATAAGATATTACTAATGTATTTTTAAGGCATACTTAATTAAAATATTAACAACAATAACTAATAATAAAATAGAACAATGTATTCTAATAAAAGTATGTGAATGTGGTCTCTCTCTATCTTTCTTTCTCCAAATATCTTATTGTACTGTAATCACCTTTCACTTAAAGGAAGCACTTAACTGCTTCACTTTTACATAAACAGGGTGGGGCAAAAGTAGGTTTACAGTTGTTATTATTATTTATTTATTATTTTTCATGCAAATAACTGAAAACCTACTTTTGTCTCTCCCTCACCCCGTACAAATTTCCAACATCACTACTCTTGTGCTTTGGGGCCATTATTAAGTAAAATCAGGGTTAGTTGAATGCAAGCACTGTGATTGCTCAACAATCGGTCTGACACAAGATGGGTAGTATGTGCAGTGTGAATGCACTGCACGAGCAGATCGTTCAGATCCTGGGAGGACAGAACAAGATGGCTCCAAATTTCATATGCAGTTTAGAATGGCATGCAACTTAAAAGTTATCAATTGTGTATTTCTGAAAATGTCCATTTAATATTTTTACACCCAAGTTGACCATGTGTGACTAAAACTATAGAAAACGAAACTATGGCCGAAACCGGTTTGGCTCAGTGGTAGAGCGTCGGTCTGCGGACTGAAAGGTCCCGGGTTCGATTCCGGTCAAGGGCATGTACATTGGTTGCGGGCACATCCCCGGTAGGGGGTGTGCAAGAGGCAGTTGGTCGATGTTTCTCTCTCATCGACATTTCTAGCTCTCTAGCTCTCTCCCTTTCTCTCTGTAAAATATCAATAAAATATATTTAAAAAGAAAACAAAACTGTGGATAAGGGGGCCGATTGATGATTCTCTGTCTCATTGATGCTTCTATCTCTTTCTTCCTCTCCCTTCCTCTCTGAAATCAATGAATATATATATATATATATATATATATATATATATATATATATATATATATATGTAATTTAAGGTCTCTTTTTTGATTGAACTACTTGAGTCAGAAATTCCATTACTTGCAACCAAAGGAATGCTAAATTATATGTTCTCTGCTTTCCCTCATAAGTCTCATCTCTATCTGTGCCCCGTGTCTCTCCCTGGCAAATAGGATACATTCAGTAAGTGTTCTAAAAATAAATTAATGTTGTCTTATATCATTTATTCTATTTCAGTGTATTTGCCTGGGCTTGGTGAACTGACCAGCTTATAAATGCTGCCTTTGCTTAAACTTAATCTGTAATTAGTTCAGCCTTGTTGACACAGGCACAAGGCTCTAGATCAGTGGTTCTCAGCCTTTCTAATGCCATGACCCTTTAATACAGTTCCTCATGTTGTGGTGACCCCCAACCATAAAATTATTGTCATTGCTACTTCATAACTGTAATTTTGCTACTGTTATGAATCATGATGTAAATATCTGTGTTTTCTGGTGCTCTTAGGTAACCTGCTAGCAGTTCTCAATCTGTGGGAACCCTGTTGAACCCACAGGTTGAGAACCGCTGCTATAGAAGGCACATACCCAGTGGGGAGTGTGCAGAAGGCAGCTGATCAATGTTTTTCTGTCATAGATGTTTCTAGCTATCTATCCCTTTCCCTTCCTCTCTGTAAAAAAATCAATAAAATATATATATTTTTTAAATAAGATTCCTCCATATCTGCCTGGCTGGTGTGACTCAGTGGCTGAGATGCCAGGCTGCCACCCCAGTGAGGGGATCATGCCATGGGGGTGAGCACCCCTGCCTGGCTGAGACCCCAGTCCAGGCTGCCACCGCTGGGAGGAAGATTGAGCCATGCGGGTGCCCACCCCTGCCAGGCTGAGACCCCAGTGCAGGCTGCCACCGTTGGTAGGAGATCACACCGTGAGGGTGAATTTGTTGTTGTTTTTATAAAGGTCAGGAGGGCCTCTGGGCAGTATTCCACCAGGCCGCTTACTCTGCAGGCTCTCAGCGGCAGCCTTCCCTAAGACTGGGGGACTCTGCTGGGGCTGAGAGGACTGGAGGCTGCCATCTTGTGGCTATGGGAGCTGCCACTTTTGTCACAGAGTGATGGTTAATTTGCATATTACTCTTTTATTACATAGGATAAAGAGCCAGGGTCCAAAATGACCAAAATGGCTGGAGACTCAACCAAACGCCAGGCTGTGTGCGCAGCAGGCTCAGGTGGGAGGAGACTCCTGGTGGTGGGGATGAGGGCAAGGTAAGCAGGGCCCAGTAGGGCCTGTACTCCCCACATATCCAGGGAGGCTGTGAGTGCTCCTGATGGCCCACCAGCACTGCTTCAGCTCTCGGCCTGCAGGCTCTGCTTGGCCACATTCACAGAAGCTCGGGCACCACCTCCATGCTATACTCCCTCTTCCATCAGTCCCACTGCCCTGAGGTGCCCTCCCCGAGCTGTTTCCAGGAAGTTCCTGCCCTCAGAGCCACGGCTCCTGAGGAGGTGGACAGCACTGCAGGCAACATTCGGTGGCCATCATTCTGCTACCACAGTATGAATCAGAAAGAATGCAATGAAAAGGGATAGCTGCAACAAACATTTAAATCTGGAAGGCGGATGAATGTGGTCTGTGCCTTCGCAGCCCAAGGACATTGCCCGTGAAGTGAACCCTAAACCAGGGGTGAGAAAAGCGGAGGGGCACCACGGGTTACCCCGCCAAACCCCCAAAGGCGCCCTTGTTAGTGAACTAAGTCCCCCTGGAAGTGGGAGCAAAGCTAGGGCCAAAAACAAGAGGATTGGTCTACAAACAGCTCCAATCCTCAGATTTCCTTCTCCACTCTGCACAGCTGTGTAGCTGCCCACACCCCACCTCCACCCTCCCCACCCCCCCCACACACAAAGACAGAAGGTTCATTGTCCTGGGAGGATAAAACGGGGTCTCTGAACCCGGGACACAGCAGGACAACTGGGAGGGCAGCCCTGTGACCCACCAGTGGCTTATTTGACTGCTCCATCCTGAATTAGGGAAGCCTGCCTCCTGTCCCGTCACCTGGGGCTCCCTGCCCTCTGGCTCATGAAATCAGGGCCAAACTCTCCATACAGGACACCCCAGAATTTATTCCCTTCAATTTATGGCTATCTTAACAAGTGTTTAGTTACTGTTGTTTTGTTTCCTGTTTGTTTTCATTTTCTTCTCCCTGCATACTGTTTTCTCCAAATTGTTGTGGGGTTTTTTTTCCTGTTTATATTAGTTCTCTTTCAGAGCCCAACTCACCAAGAAAAGAATGCCTAAATAGGTTGGCATCAGAGATTTCCCAACGAAACAGCCCAATCCCAACTCTTGTATTGAGTCCCTGAGTCAACCAACCCACATTACCCTCCCATCCCCCATCCCCACCCCCTGCTGGCATAGGGCTACTCAGCAGCTTGCTTTCAAAACAGTTTTTTGTGTTTTTTTTTTTTTATATTCTTTAAACAATTATAGGAAAATGCAGAAGTCTTAAGTGCTCAGTATGATGGCTCTTGACAATAGTATACACCTGTGCAACCCATATCTCACTCAAGATATAGCACATTTCCATCTCCCCAGAAAGTTTTGTCATGCCTCCGTCAACTGAGGCAACTGCTATGTTATTCAATCTCTTAGACATGAGCAGATAACCAGGGGTCATCAATATTTGAGAGAAACTTCTAATATAACAAAAATAAACAAAATTTTGAGGAAACAATATGCGGGGGGGGGGACTTAAAAACAAAACTATTATTACTATATTCAGACTTAGGAAAATATATGGCACGTATGAAATAAAAATTAGATGCAGTTATGGCGGGGGGACACTCTAAGAATGAACAAAACAAAACAGTTCTTAGACTTAGATTATATCCTAGCAGAAATGCAAACTTACTTAAAAGGGGTCAGCAGCCCTGACTGGTGTGGCTCAGTTGATTAGGCATCGTACCCTGCACCAGGCAATTTCTGGATTCCCTATCAGAGCACATGCCCCACTTGTGGGCCTATTGATGTTTCTCTCCCCTCCCCCCATTCCTTTTCTCTCTCTCTTTAAGAGTCAATAAACTCTTCTTTAAAATAATAAAATAAGATCCTATAATGAAGAGGTAATATGTAAATTGACCATTACTCCAACACACCACAAGATGGCCAGCAGGGGAGGGCAGTTAGGGGTGACTGGGCCAGCAGGGGAGGGCAGTTGAGGTGTGATCAGTCTGGCAGGCAGAAACAGTTAGGGGCAATCAGGAAGGCAGGCAGACGAGTGGTTGAGAGCCAGCAGTCCTAAATTGTGAGAGGGATGTTCGACATTGGAGAGGGTGCAGACCGGGCTGAGAGACACACACTTCCCCCACGCTCTGCCTCCCATGCACAAATTTTGTGCACTGGGCCTCTAGTAAAATAAAATAAAAAGATCAGCAGACTACAGCCTGCAGGCCAAATCCAGCTCCACCTGCTTTTTAAATAAAACTTTATTGGAACACAGCTACACCCACTTGGTTTTTCTTTTAAATTATTTATTGTTGAGAATTACAGTGTCTCCTCTTTCCCCCTCCATTGCCCCTTTCACCCTGTTCCTGCCCTGCCCTATTGTCCTTCACCACCCTATTGTCTGTTTCTAGGTAGTTCATATTCTATCCTATTTAATAAAAGAGTATGCAAATCAATCATCATTCTGCTACACCCACAAGCCATGCCCACCAACCATGCCCACCAGCCAATCATAGAAAGTATGCAAATTAACCCTACCCAAGATGGCTGTAGGAGGCTTGTGTTTCCCTGGTAATGGAGGAAGCCAAGCTTTCCACACACCCTGGTGGGCCCAGGCCTCCACTCAAGGTACAAAGTTTCAATTATTGAAGGTAAATAAATTTCAACAGGAATGGCGGTAGCCATGGAGCTGGAAGAACAGGAAGCTAGGGTTGCCCGGGTGATGGAAGAAGCCAAGATTCTGCAGCCCTGGAGGGCCTAGGCCTCCACTCCAGGCTACAAAGTTTCAATTTTAGAAGGTAAATAAATTCTAGATACCAGGGCCTCCTCTTGAGTCTCCAAGGGGTGTGGCTGGCCTGCAAACCACTACAGTCCCCTCACCCAGACCTCCCAACACCCCAAGGGAAGCCCCACCCTGATCCAGAACACCCTTCAGAACAAACCAGCTGGCCCCCACCCATACACCAGGCCTCTATCTTATCTAATAAAAGAGTAATATGCAGATTGACCACCACTTCAACACACAAGATGGCTGCCCCCATGTGGTCAAAGATAACTGCCCCCATGTGGACACAAGATGTATAGCAGGAGAGGGCAGTTGGGAGGGACCAGGCCTGCAAAAGAAGACAGTTGTGGATGATCAGGCCAGCAGAGGAGGGCAGTTGGGAGGAACCAGGCCTGCAAGGGAGGGCAGTTGGTGGCAATCAACCCTGCAGGGGAAGGCATGTAGGGGTGACCAGGCTGGCAGAGGAGGGAAGCTGGGGCCAAACAGGCTTGCAGGGGAGCAGTTAGACATCAATGAAGCTGGCATGGGAGTGGTTAGGGGGTGATCAGGCTGGGAGGCAGAAGTGGTTAGGGGCAATCAATCAGGAAGGCAGGCAGGCGAGCAGTTGGGAGCCAGCAGCTCTGGATTGTGAGAGGGATGTCTGGTGGGATTGGGTCTAAATTAAGGTGACCAGATGTCCCACTTCTGGTCACATTAGGCTAAATGAGTAGTTGGACATCCCTTGAGGGGTCCCAGATTGGAGAAGGTGCAGGCTGGGTTGAGGGACAAACCCCACCTCCCCCATGCATGAATTTTGTGCACCGGGCCTCTAGTCTATCTAATAAAAGAGTCATATGCAAATTGGCCATCATTCCAACACACAAGATGGCCACCACCATGTGATCAAAGATGGCTGCTGCCATGTGGGCACAAGATGGTGGCCACAAGATGGTCAGCAGGGGAGGTAGTTGGCAGGGACCAGGCCTGCCAGGGAAGACAGTTGGGGACGATCATACCACCAGAGGAGGGCAGTTGGATATGAGCAGGTTGGCAGAGGAGATCAGTTTGGGGAGACAAGCAGGGAAGGGCAGTTGGGGATACCAGGCCTGCAGGGGAGGGAAGTTTGGAGGGACCATGCCTGCAGGGGAGGGCAGTTGAGGGGAACCAGGCCTTCAGTGGAAGGCAGTTGGGGGGATGAGGGGGGAAGAGACCAGGCCTGCAGGAGAAGACAGTTGGGGGAAACCCAGGCCTGCAGGGGAGGGCAGTTGGGGGTGGACAGACTAGCCAAGGAGGACAGTTTGGGATGACCAGGCCTGCAGGGGAGGGCAATTGGGGGTGACCAGGCTGGCAGGAGAGGGCACTTTGGGGCAATTGGACCATCAGGGGAGCAGTTAGGTGTTGATTAGGCTGGCAGGGGAGCGGTTAGGTAGTGATCAGGCTGACAAGCAGAAGTGGTTAGGCACAATCAGGCAGACAGGCAGGCGAGCAGCTGGGAGCTAGCAGTTCTGATTTGTGAGAGGGATGTCTGACTGCCTGTTTTGGGCCTAAACGGGCAGTCAGACATCCGTCAAGGAGTCCCAGATGGAGAGAGTACAGGCTGGGCTGAAGGACACATCTCCATCCCCCACTCCCATGCATGAATTTTGTGCACTGGGTCTCTGGTCTTAATAATAAAAGGCTAATATGCAAATAGTCATTATGCACAATCAGCAGGAGGCTCCGTCCCTCCCCTGGTGGGGCTTACAGGGGTGGGGCCAGCTGGGTCTGCATCTCATGCAATTTCAAGGCACTCATGGGTGGGTGGGGACTTAATTCTGGGTCACGTGGTGTGCTTGAGAATCTGACAGAAGAGATATTTTAATATACATTTTACTAATTTTCTTTCATCTCTGACTCTTCTATTATAGAGAAAGGGCAAATAGCAATATTATAATATTTCCTCTAATTAATTCCCTTTTAATGTGCACAAATTTTGTGAACCAGGCCACTAGTTAAAGCATAAGATACCTTTAGTTTCTGGGGACTTTAGATACTTAGACTCCTCTGTGTAAGGGGAAGGAAACTATCTCTCTCATGATATCTGGAGTCAGTATTGCTACAGACTTTAGCATAATCATTGGTATGTAGATACATAGTATTATTATTTAAATAAGAAAAATCTTGTTTTTTTATGTTTTAGATGCAAAAAAACTTATAGTGAGCTTTTAAAATTTTATAAATAATTGTATTTTTTGCTTTGAGAAGTAGTGGTTTTTAATTATTAAGTATAATGTTGAAAGGAAAGTTGATATTTTTCAGCTTTATTACATCCACTTGCTCTAGGTCATTTTGTCACTGAAGCTGATTAAGATGCTACTAGATGTAATTTAATATTTCAGGCTCATGCGTAAAAATTTAAGCTCTTTTATTTAAAATAAGTTTCAAAAAATATAAAAATTGTCATGAATCTAACCCTAAATTATATTGAATTATGAAATAATGACTTATTAATATACTGAGAAAAGTTCATTGCACTGTATGCATTGAATCACATTTACTCCTCTCTTTGTCTGCTCTCACTCCCTAATTTCTTTATTCTTCCTTTCTTTTCTCTTTTAAATATATTTTATTGTTGATAGTATTACAGATATCTCCCATTCCAGGCCTCTAAATCCACCCCCTTAACCAACCCAGGTCTTCACTGCCCTATTGCCCATGTGCATGGGCTATGCATATTAGTATCTAAGTTCTTTGGTTTATCTCTTCTTGGCCCCCGAACCCCACATCAAGATATGTCAGTCTGTTCCATGCCTCCATTCTTTGTGTCTTATTTTCTTGGTCAATTCAATTTGTTCACTAGATTCCACAAATAAGGGAGATCATGTGATATTTGTCTTTCTCAGATTGGCTTATTTCACTTCGAATAACATTTTCCAGGTTCATTCTACAAAGGACCTGATGAAGCAGTCCTGTCCCATAAAAGATACAGTAAATGTTAGTTAAATTGTTTACAAGTGTAAGAAATTTTATGTAGTATTATGAAAACATAAGTAGTACTCTAAAGGCCAAATTCTAGCAAAAACTGACACTCAAAAATATTACCCTTGAGGTAAAGTTACCACTACTTCTGACCTGGGATACCTATTCCATGGCTATATTTACAGAAGACCAAATCAGCAAATCCACCCTCCCTTTTCCTACCTGCCACCATGGCAGAGATGGATCTGTGGAGTTTCTTACACACATATCCAGCTGTGTGTAAATGATTAATATACAAATCATTTCAAAGCAAATATTAGGTTTCCATAGAAACCCTATTTTTAAAGAGACCTCTTAAACATTTGCCTTTGAGGTTAATAAATCTTTAAGCTTGCCAAATATCCTAGCCAGCATGCATTAAAGACATTTTTTCTTTTGTTTTCATGTATTGCTCTTTGTGATGTCTAGCACCTGAAATGAAAACAAATTATTTCCGAGGGCTGTAGGAAAGGAGGTTGTATTGGGTACATGCAGACAACAAATAAGGCAAGAGAGTATTCAGGGTGAGGATGCAGGGTCAGTTTATCCAGGGCAAAAAATATATTATTCACCAGAAAGAGATCTCTACCCCATTTAGAAGGCTTTCTTCTGAACCAGACGTCAGAAAAAAAGAAAAATCGAAAAAAAGAGTAGGTATGATTTAAGATTCAAGAAATCAATAGTCGCCCTCAAGTACAGAAATACCAGAGCTATAAAAAATCAAAGTTAAATGCTATGTTCCATGGAACTAGTTGTGAAAATAGTTTAGATAATTGAGCAAATTATAGAGTTTGTATCCCTCATTTATCCACGCTCCTATTTGTATTTTATTCCAAGACCAAATTATATTCCTTCCCACATCAGTTCATTGATGTCTAGACTCTCAAAGAGTGTTGGCTTCAAAACCCCAAAGTTTAACTTTTGCTTATAAAGGAGCAAAACTATCACAGAATGCCTTGAGTATCGTGCATTATTGAAATTTCCTATGATTTGTTTGATCAGCCTTTATTTACTGACTAAATATCCTTTTCTATCTGACATATAAATAAAGTAGATAGAATTTTTCTTTTGCAGGAGCAACTATAAATGTTATTCTCTTACATTCAATAGCTTTGATCACTGAATAATTGTGTTGAATGTGTCCAATTGTAGAGAATTAGAAAAGAATCTAGGAAGCTTTAAGAGGGGGGAAAATAGACTATTAAGAGCCCAGAATATTTCTGGGTTCATCTATTTTAAATTTAGATCAAGTTAAAGAAATAAGACCTAGAATTGCACAACTGTTAGAATTGAGGTAAACTTCATGAGATCTGACCTTAAGTCCTTTGACATATTGCTGAGGGATGGCCGCAGACAGTGGTGAGAGGTAGCAGGAGAAGGGCTCTCATACATACCTTCTGTGGGGCCCACAGGTGAAGGAGGCCAGGGGAGTAGGGTAGGGCACATGGCCCCAGCCTCTTAGACATCCCTGCCTGTCTTCTGCAATGCACACGGAGGAAAGGGGCTGCCTCTGAGGAGGGGCCAGACCAGGCCAGGTATCCATCTTGAGTTCTGGCTGAAGTGATGGTCCTCACCCTGAGGTAACATCTAACTGGTGATGGACCCAAGCCTGACTTCCGCCGCCACCCCCATCACCACCAGGACCCAGACCTGACTCCCACCACTGCCATCGCTACCACCAGGATGCAGGTGTTTAGTCATATGTCCAGTTGTAATGGCCCTAGGCTATTATTAGTATAGAATATATAGGCTAGAGGAAGAGAGAGAGAGAGAGAGAGAGAGAGAGAGAGAGAGAGAGAGAGAGATTGCAGCACCATAATCTCATAATCTCTGCTGATCTGTGGCTCTCTCTGCTATTAGGTAATAATTATGGGATGATAATTCATTGACATACAAGTGTATACACAATAAATAGATATGTGATATATCCTTGGGTCCAAAGGCTTATAAACATTAATTCAAAAAAATATATATAAACCCCTATGTTCATTGCAGCATTATTTACAATAACCAAGACATGAAAGCAACCCAAGTGTCCATTAATAGACAAGCGGGTAAAAAAGCTAAGGTACACATATACAATGGAATATTACTCAGCCATAAAAAAGAAAGCAATCTTACCATTTGTAACAGCATGGATGGATCTAGAAAATACCATCCTAAGTGAAATAAGTCAGACAGAAAAAGAGAAATACCATGTGATTTTACCTATATGTAGAATCTCAAGAACAAAATAAATGAGCAAACAAAATAGAAACATACTATAGAAACATAAAATAGACTGATGCTTGACAGAGGGGGGGGCAGGTAGAGAGCCAGGTGAAGACATTGAAAAGAAAGTACAGATTTGGTAATCACAAAATAGTCATGGGGATGTAAAGCACAGCAGAGGGAATATAGTCAATAATGTATACTAATAATAGAGGAATATGCAAATTTTTGTGACTCCGTCACAGTAACGACCGAACAGCAGGCTGTATGGGACAACCAGGCTGGCACAGGGGTTTGTGAGGGATGACCAAACAACTGAATAGCAGGCTGTATCAGGTGAATAGGCCAGCGGGGGCGGGGGGGGGGAGAGTTGGGAGTGACCAGCAGAGGGGATAGTGGGGTGAGCAGGCTGGTGGGGGTGGGGGGAAGGGTTATAAGGGGTGACCAGGCCCGGGGGGGGTGTCTGTTAGGGGGGACCAGGCCAGCAGGGGTGGCAGTTAGGATCAATCAGGCCGGCAGGCAGGTGAGCAGTTAGGAGCCAGCAGTCCTGGATAGTGAGAGGGATGTCCGACTGCTGGTTTAGGCCTGATCCCTATGATTTATAAACCAGCAGTCAGACATCTCCCAAGGGGTCCCGCATTAGAGAGGGTTCAGACCGGGCTGTGGGAACTGCCCCCCATGCACAAATTTTGTGCACCAGGCCTCTAGTATTATAATAACTATGCATGGTGGCAGGTGGATACTTGATTGTCTAAACTTTATGCTGTGCACCTGAAACTAAAACAAATTAATATGGAATGCAAAATGTAATTGAAAAATAAAATTTAAAAATCTCGTTATTTATAAATATCAGTAATAAAAAATCAAATGGAATGTGCAGTGCTATATGCTTAAAATATATAGCTAAATTTAGAAACTCTCCAAATAGATCCTATATATTTTTCTTTTTATACAATATTTTGTTTTCATAAAAGGAAATATGGAAATACATAATGTTAGGAAAAAAAGAGAAAGGTGAGACTTTTATGGCCATACCAACCTAAATACAACCAAAGTTAACATTTTGTTAGTTTACTTTGTCCTTATATTCACAATATTTTTAATACATGCTTTGCTTTATGTTACATATTATTGTTTTTTTAATTTCTATAATATTATAAGCACTTTTACATTTTGTATGTTTAAATCACATTTTTAATGGTTGAATAATATTCCATTTAGTTGACATATCATATTCCAGTCTTCAACATCCCATAAACCTTAAAGTCTTATAGAATTCTTTAAGTCCTATGTTTCATGATAAAATTATTCTCTTTCTCTTTCCATCACTCTCTTATTATTGGTATTTTAAAAAATATATTCTTATTCATTTCAGAGAGAAAGGGAGGAGAGATTGAAACATCAACAATAAGACAGAATCATTGATCAGCTGCCTCCTGCATGCCCCCAACTGGGGACTGAGCCCGAAACCCAGCCATGTGCCCTGACCTAGAACCAAACCGGCAGCCTTTCAGTGGATGGGATGACACTCAGCCAACTGGGCCACACTGCTCAGGGCCTATTGGGTTTTCATGGTTTGAGATGAGAGGAAGAACAACATATCAATATACTTGCTTGCCTTGTCTCCTGTCTTCTCTCCATTCAGTCCTTACATCTGTCCCATCACCCATCTCCATCTTTCTCTGCACTCTGTCTTCCCGTTGGATTTTAGCCATGTCTGAGAGGAGCTCTCCAGAGCAGTGTGCACACCCTCAGAAATGAAGAAGTAAAAATGAATGTTGTTTATCGCTTGAAAGATGAACCAGGCCATGTCTCTTCTTTTTCATCCTACCTGAAATCAGACTCTAAGATTCACTCTGTGCGGGGAGCATGCACAGCTTTCCACTGGTTGTTCTGTGCTTCCCAAACTGAGATGTCCAAGCCTCCTCTGACCCAGGTTACATTTCTTTCAGCTAGAGACATTAGACAGATGATTCGAGTTACTATTCTAAGTTCATAACAAATGTTTCATCACAGTTGCAGCTTCCCCTTCTTAGATTGTTAAATTATAGCTCGGAGTCCCCAGCTTCATATTTTAAGAGTCCTATACATCATAATAAGCTCTTGTATGGAAAATGTGCCATTATCTCCACGATTGCTTTACCACTTCTAGGAAATGCATGTGTAGGAATGTGGGCAATCCTTCAAGATGAATTTCTTTATTGGACTGTGGTGACAAAATGCTATCGTTATCAGAGGCCTCTGTCATCTAACCATTAAATTGTGATGCCTGAGGTTTTTAGTTTTGCTCATTATCATCTTTGATTCCTTCATAAATATCTTTGCCATTGGAACTGCCTTGCTAATTACTGGGATCCATATTCTATTCCTGCAAGCCAGTGAAACATACAGCGCTTCGCTGAAAAGGAAGAAGAAGAAATAAATCTGACCCTCAGCATCAGTTGAAAATTGGTGCTAACGGGGATTCGATGGGCCAATTCCAGCGCAGAGACTGCATAGGCTGTCAGAGACGCCGCCTGTCCCCCCACGTACACTAATGTGTCTAAAGCATCATCACAAAACAAACTGTCAGAATCATAAGGGCTTTCAATAATGTAAATGTAGGATCTCCAACATTGATCCCCTGGGACTAGAATCATTCTTATGAACACAAAGGTTGAAGAATCATTGTTAAAGAATTATAGGCTCTAAAATGTAAGAACCCAAAACAAAACTGTGTTATATGTCTTGGGTTTTTCTACACAACCTTTTGATCAAAATGTTTGAAGGTCACAAACTTATTTTTAGGCTAAACTTATTATTGGCTCATTAATAATTTTACTAACCTAGAAGGCAAGTGATTATACAATTCAACTGATATCGATATTAATAAAAGTTGTGCACAAATGTACAAATATTCCAAATAACTTCAAATACCGGGAGAAGGAAAATGCAATGTATTTCCTTCTGCAGCATACTTTTATGCTATGTGACCTCAGCTGGGATCTCACAGCAGCTCAATGATATTTCAGTCATCTGAGGGATTACCTACCACTTCTCCACAGCTGTTTCTGCAGACTGTTCCTCCGTCTCTCTGAGCATCTGTTTCTCGCCCCTGCGTGTCTGTGAAGACAGAGGCTGTAGCACATTAGTGCTTCCAACTTATCTCCTCTCCACCTCAACATCTCGCTGTATCATTGTATGCCTCTGCACTTTGTATGCATAAAAAAGAAGTCTTCTTTTTCCCCCCTAAAGGGTAATACTGACAAAACCCTAATAGTTTAAGTCCTTTCTGACATTAAAGAGATAATAATACATAAGTTCCAGGAGTAAGAATGACTCCTGCTGCTCACGGGCAGATGGAGGCAAGAGAGAGGTGATAAAGAGTTATGGAAAAGGTAATGATTGTGGGCTAGCAGGGCTGAGATACCATAGAAGTGCAGCTGGAGGGACAGGTGTGGGTGGCAGGGAGTCTGGATAAAAGGGAGAACACAGGATTGAGTAGGTTAGGACTTGAGAGAACAAGAGAGACACCAAATTTGAAGCCATGAAATGAAAGCAGAGCTGCAGTAGCTGCATTTATAGCCAAGTGGGAAGACATCAAATTTTAGTGATGAAAATGAATTTGGTCAGAACAGCCACAGAGAACCAAGATTCTAAATGTATACTGGTATATTGTGCTGCTAGTGTGTTTTGTTTTGTTTTTTGTTTATTTGTTTTGTTGTGTTGTTGTTTTTTGTGTGTTTTTTTTGTTTTTTTGTTTTTTTTTTGTCATTGGTGACCCAGGGATTCTTATCTTTATGTGGAGGAAGAGTAACTTGAGTCTTCCAAAAGTTTTCTATCTAACCCCTTTATCTCATCCTCTCCTGCAGTTTCCAGGTTGCTATGCCATGTATATTTGCGTAGCATTTATGGAGGAAGTAACTTCCTTTCCTCCTTTTGGTGCTGCATTATTACTTTTCTTTGCATAATCCCCAATCCCTATCTATTTTGTTTGAACAAAATTGACCTCAGCTCCTGGCTTCCAGGATGAGCATATAACTCAAGCCTGGCCAGTTGAAGTACCACATCCCTCTGGCCCAGTGATTGGCTCAAAGATGGTGCATGACAGTTCTATGCCAGTCAGAGATGGTCTATGCCAGTCAGAGATGAGAAGCTTTGCTTCAAGACTTTTTAAAAAATATATTTTTTATTGATATTTTACAGAGAGGAAGGGAGAGAGATAGAGAGCCAGAAACGTCGATGAGAGAGAAACATCAATCAGCTGCCTCATGCACACCCCTCACCGGGGATGTGCCCGCAGCCAAGGTACATGCTCCCGACCGGAATCGAACCTGGGACCTTTCAGTCCGCAGACCGACGCTCTACCACTGAGCCAAACCAGTTTCGGCTCAAGACTTTTTGAAAATAATATAAAGAAAGTAGAGCTGAGATGTGGAGAAAAAATGTCCAAATGATTATGTTTGAAACTTAACTTCAGACTTAGTTCTGTCTGAAACCAAGCCCTGTATTTACTGTTACATGAGCTGATTATTTCCATATTTTGTTTAAGCAAGTTTTTCTTTTTAGAGAGAGAAGGGGGGAGAGAAAGAAAGATTGATGAGTGAGAGAAACATCAATCAGCTATCTCCTGCACACATTCTGACCAGGGAGTGAACCCAAAACCTAGGTATGTCCCCTGACCAAAAATCAAACCTGACACCTTTTTGTGTAGGAGATGATGCTCCATCTAATTGAGCCACACCAGCCAGGGCTAAGCACATTTTAATTTGATTTATTTCACTTGAAATGGAGAGTGATGTAACTAACAGAAATTTAAATGTGGTACAATCTTAGTAAACAATCATGTGACTTCAGGGGATGTATAGTGTCACATCCACTCCAGACAAAATAGTGTTTCTGTGATTATTCAAGATTGTGTAATGTTCAACTCTCTGCATGCTTTTGGACTAGAATGTTTCTTCCTGTCCTCTGGTTGCTATGTAAAATTTGCATATTGTTTGTTTCAATGCTACGTTATTCATGAGAGACAACCCAAATTATATGCTTATTTAGTTAACATTTTTTAATGCCCAATGTCTCCTTGTAGAACCATTCTTCTTTCATTCTAAGCCCAATTGGTTTGGATGGTGCTGACTACCCCCTGAGCTCCAGGTTTGTGGGGCACACAAACCAGGCCAATTAGAAATTCCCCTGAGATTTTGCTGAAGTTATCTAGAAAAGGGGTCCCTTCATTCTTTGGGATTGCTACTTATAAGTATGTCTGTGTAAGTTTAAAGCTGCCAGTGTGTATTTTGGGAACACTCGATGCCTATATAAGACTGAAGCTGTCGGAGAGGAAAGCAGAACTTAGAGATGGAGAAAAGGGAGTATTTTGATTAATGGAGATATCGTTGAACTTGAGTTCCCCAATGCTTAAAGTCACTGTTGCTTAGACTTTTCAATCACAAACCCAAACAATTTCCTTTTTTTTTTTTTTGCCTTAAACCAGTTTAGGTTGGATTTTTGACACTTGAAACCAAAGGCTTGACTAACAATACGTTGACACCAAGATGTTGATACTTATGGGTTAGTGTCAGCTGTCACAAGATTCCAAAAACTCATAAAAACAAATGGGAGTTCTGAAATCTCATGTCTTAGAATTTACTGGAAAGATATTAGTGACTGGCTGACTTCTCTGAAAATACCCTTGGTTGTCATAGTGATGGAAGAGCATAGATAGTAATACAGGATTCTGAAATATTTTCATATAAAGTTAAAATCTGAGTTGAGAGGGAAAATCTAACCCAGTACTGAGAGTCCTGGGAACATAAAGACATTGAAAGAATTTCCAAAGATTCTCTGAAATACACTGGTCTTGGCTTCTCTGTGTTGCTCAAGGAACCCAAAGGGGCATTGTAAAGGGCTGACAGACGAATCAGGTCTTGTGTCTCTATTAATACTCAGTGTTTGGTATCAAACTTGGTACCCCTCAACCCTTTAGATCACCACACATATTCTTCAGGGTATTTTCTCTCCATTTTGTAGGCATGAAAATACATAAGACATACGCAATAAGACTAGGCTTTGGTTTTTTTGGTTTGTTTTTCCCCCCAGAATTTTAATTTTTGCATAGCTAGCGACAGATCTCTTACTTTAAAAAAGATAAAATTAGATTCAGATTGAATTCCAGTTTTCTAAAATTTCCCACAATGATAGCCTAAAATGAATATAAAATATCATTTTTGAAAATTCTCTCTGTTTCTAAAGCATTTAGATGTTGCTAAATTTCTTAGAGCAACCTGACAGCTCACCTCTTTTATGTAAGATCACATTTAATATGGTCTCATTCTTTGGCAATCACCTATTCAAATGACAGTATTTATAATGAAAACTATCATGATAAACTCTGAAATGTCACACACTTGAGGGTAAATTTTATGAGATTAGGTTTAGGGGTACATTTTCATTATTTACCCCTTTTAATGGAGTTTTAAAATCCCACTTTATCTTTCATAAAACAGTAATCATGTTAGGGGTTAGGGAACAAGTGCTTGCCCACTGGGTGAACCTGGAACAAGAACTTTACCTCTGAAGCCAGTGTTTTCAGGAATTAGAGTAGATGAGCTCTTGGTCTTTTCCCAACTTTGAATCTATACTTTTATGTATGTAAGCAATACTTACAAAAAGGAATGAGCAGATGATTAATGAAAACCTTCCATATGTCATAGTGACAGGGATTCGTTTCTAAAACTACAAGGCAATCAAGCTACTAAAGCAATTGTTTAACGAGAGGAAATATGTCAAAGGAAGGCTAAATTTGCTTTGCTGGAGGTTACATAAGCTACTTCTGGGAAATGTTTTAATTGTTAGACTTGATAATGCTACTAGAGGAATTGGGTTTGGGGCCATATTTCTACAAATAAAGACCCCTGCAATTGTGGGCATGGAGACTCACTACCCAAATTCCCTTTGAAGGAAGGACAGGGTGCCCAGCCAGTGGAAATGAGTCAGAAGACAGCCTGAGATTGCCAGCTCTTTCAAAGACAGCCATGGTTGCACGGAGATGCCTTCCCTTGGCACACTCTTTCTGGGGGCAGGCTGTGTTCCCTGATCAAGTAGACATGAGGGCTTCATGTACGACCCTCCACAGGCACTACTTGCCCTTGGGCTCCACACTGGGTTGGCTAAGGCTTTATCTGGAGCTACATCACCATCTGACCTTTTCCACTGCCCAGTGCTGCTTCCTCCCCTCGTGTTGACCCCTAATAAGTGTCTTTGGTCCCCAAACTACTTCTTACCCTCTGCTTCCGGGGAACCCAGCCTTAGATGCCAGTTGGTAATAGGTATATTCTACCCAGTGTGCTTAGGAGTATCTATTATTTTGAATAGGCAATAACTTTTGAGCTTTTACTTATCCCCACATATTAAGGAAAGAAGTTGAACATAAATATGTATGGGGACTTTATAATGTCAAAGTCTTCGTCAGACAGATCTTATATGTTTAAAGTTTTAATTAGAATCATGTGTGATACCCACTGGTGATAGGAGTTTCATGACCATGATCATGGTTTCTAGAATATTCTTGTACCTTGGATTTCCAGAATTTTTGTCAATTTCTCTAATCTTAATCCTAACAGGACCCATTCTCAGAGTGACATTTTTTAGTACTTCTTTACTGCTAAGCCAAACTTTGTCGTTGGCAAATAAAATCTTTTGGTCTTAGATAAGAGTAAAAAGTAAAAATTTCTCCTTGGTTCTATCTCTAGAGTGTTACATATGAAGAGTGTTTCATCTATGATATCAACTAATTAATAAACAAAAAACTGCCAAAACTGATTTGGCTCAGTGGATAGAGCGTTGGCCTGCAGATTCAAGGGTCCCAGGTTTGATTCCGGTCAACTGCAGGTAGCTTGGTTGTGGGCACACTTCCAATGGGGGGGGGGGTGGGCACGTGCAGGAGGCAGCTGATTGATGTTTCTCTCTCATCAATGTTTCTAATTTTCTTTCTTTTTTAATTGACATCAGTGAAGCCATTTTATATTTATTTATTTATTTTTAATATATTTTATTGACATTTTATAGAGAGGAAGAGAGAGGGATAGAGAGTTAGAAACATCGATGAGAAAGAATCATTGATCAGCTGCCTCTTGCACACCCCCTACTGGGGATGTGCCAACAACCAAGGTACATGCCCTTGACTGGAATCCAACCTGGGACCTTTAAGTCCAAAGGCCAATGCTCTATCCACTGAGCCAAACTGGTTTCGGCCGGTGTTTCTAACTTTCTATCCCTCTCCCTTCCTCTTTGTAAAAAATTAATAAAATACACTTTAAAATTTTTTTTAAAAAAACCCTTTGTTTTCCAAGCACTACCATATAGAACTTCAGCAATAGTTTAATAATCAGCCACCATACAAACTTTTCTTTCTCTCTTTCTTCCCAGACAAAATTACCAATGTAACCTTTTGTTGTCTCTATATAGAATGTCAAAGGCAATCTAAAGATCAATTCTCCTTATTATGAAAACTTGTTTTAAAAAAACAACACACACACACAAAACAACCTAGTTTGAAACAATATTTGATACTAAATGGACATTCCCACTGCAAAGAACACAAACTTTCTTCATAGTGATGTGGGGATTTTAGCTGCTTGTTTAAAATTGATCAAGTTAGACACCAAGGAAGGCAATTAAACCTCACTAAGTAAAATGGATGGGCTCAGAGCAAGCATCCATGGTCAGACACGGTTTTCCCAAAGACTGTTTGGTGAGTGTCACACAGGTGGCAGAATGTATGGGATGGCTTCCCAACCTTGCAGACGTCAGAACAAAGGCGGGCCAAGTGGGGGAAGAACAGCAATAGCTCTGAGAAGTGGCATTCCAGAGCTCTGAAGTGTCTTTGAGATTTCAATTCAAAGTCCCTACCCACAGGTGGGTTTCTTCCAAGCTCTGCCCTTGGGACCCTTGCTCTTTCGTGGGTCAGGACGACGACGACCCTCCTTCCATAGGGCTTTGTTTTCTGGGTGTGTTGGGAGACAATGGAATGATGAATAGCAAACTCAGCTGGTGCCAGAGCTCTGTCACACAGGCCTGGCATCTGGGAGTCTGGTGTTTTCACTCAGAGCAGCTGTGTACGTTTGGAACGACATTCCAGTTTGAAGATCCATTAACCCCTGCTTAGGGGCACATTTCAGTATGAACATTTTTTAAGGGAAAAATAAGTGTTGAATCCTGTTGAACCCAAGCCCAGACTGTGCTAAAAAAGAACTGTACTAAATAATCTTCAAGGTCTCACAGACTCATGTGTTTCAAGCTCACATTTTGAGAGGTGCTGGCAGTTATCTTGATAATGTAGTTAGAATGGTTTTTTAATGTTGTGCTTTGTCCTGTGAAATGTTTGGAGAAGACATTTAAATAATGTCCTCCACTTAGCATGCGCCTGATCCGTATATGAATGAGTAAGCAGTTTTATAATTCTTGTGAACTTGAACTATGATACAAAGACTGTGCCTCACTAATTCATTCAACAAATATTTATTAAGCACCTACTGTGCCAAGTACATTATTAGGCACTTTAGATTGGGCAGTAAACAAAACAAAGGCCCTACTATCATATTATTGTACTTAAACCAAGAGTATCACTTCTATACTAGCTATAGCCATGTTTCTATAAGAAGTAGAATCTAGGGCTCTGGAAATATCACCTTAGCTTTGAAATTCTTTGCTGCAGCCCTTCTCTTTAAGATATTAACTAAAAGTCTGCCCACATGAAGATTCCTTTCAAGAGCTGCCCTTTGGGCCCTTGATCATTCAGGAGCCAGGAAAATGACCAGAGATCTAGAGAGCTTTATTTTCTGGGTGTGCTCCATTTAAATTCTAGTATTTCAGTCCAACTAGATATTGTGTTATAAAAAGTAAATTTTTCATCTTTATTTATTTTTTTTTTACTGTTTAATTTTTGCACCTGCTCCTCCTTACTTCTGGAATTCTGTTATCCCATCTTAAATTTTTTAAAATATATTTTATTGATATTTTACAGAAAGGAAGGGAGAGAGATAGAGAGCTAGAAATGTCGATAAGAGAGAAACATCGATCAGCTGCCTCCTGAACACCCCCCACCGGGGATGTGCCCGCAACCGGAATCGAACATGCCCTTGACAGGAATCGAACCTGGGACCTTTCAGTCCGCAGACCCACGCTCTACCACTGAGCCAAACCGGTTTCAGCCCATCTTTAAATTTTTAATATCAACTCATCCATCAAGATGCTATTCAAAATTCCCTATCCAGCATCCATCATCCAGATCCCTGAGGTGAACATATCTTTTTCTTCTCTGAGCCCTTAGAGCAGTGGTTGGCAAACTATGGCTCGAGAACCGCGGTTTGCTGCTCTGTTGTTTAATGAGTTTGCTGACCACTGTCCTAGACTCTCGCTTCCAATAATTACAGCCTGTTTGTTGTTCCTTGTGATTAAGCCCCTATCCCAGTGGTCAGCAAACTCATTAGTAAACAGAACAGCAAACCACAGTTCACAAGCCACATGTGGCTCAGGAACTGCAGTTTGCCGACAACTGCCGTAGAGCAACTTGTTTGTATATATTCTAGGTAAGTTATCTACACTAATAAAAGAGAAACATGCAAATTGACCATCCCTCTGCTATGCCCACCAGCAAATCAGGAGTGAGCACCAAACAAACATGGTGGCAGCCATGGAGCTGGAGTGAGCAGGAGGCTTGGGTTACCCCTGGTGATGAAGGAATCCAAGCTTTCAGCCCTCTCTGGCCTCTGCTCAACCCTTGCCTCCACTCAAGGAGAGACAGGGATCTTGGGTCACCGTGGGGCATGGCCAGCCTGAAAACAGCCCTCAGCCTCTCACCCAGGCTGGCCACATCCCCCAGCAGGGACCCCTCACCCCATGGGGTCATGGCCAGCCTGAAAACCACCACAGGCCCCTCACTCAGGGTGCCCCACATCCCAAAGGAACCCCCACCCTGATCCGGGACATCCTTCAAGGCAAACTAGCTGGTTCCCACCCATTACCAGGCTTCTATCTATACCAGGGGTGGGCAAACTTTTTGACTCGAGGGCCACAATGGGTTCTTAAACTGGACCGGAGGGCCAGAACAAAAGCAACCTGACCATGCTGGCACTCTCATCTTGGGCTGCTGGTGAAGGAGTGGAGGGGAGAGAAAGAGAACCCTCCGCTTTTTCAGCTCTGCAGGCCGGATAGAACAGCCGAACGGGCCAGATCCAGCCCTCGGGCCGTAGTTTGCCCACGGCTGATCTATACTAATAAAAGAGTAGTATGCTGATTAGACTGGGAGACCTTCCAGACATTCTTTTGGACAAAGCCATGGTGGCAGGGCTGAGGTAGAGGTGGTTAGAGGCCAAAGGGGGGGGGGGGTTGTAATTGTGGGTGGTCAGGCCAGGATGGGTTAGCAGTTGTGGGTGATCAGGCCGGTGGAGGGGAACATTGGGGATAATTAGGCTGGTGACGACCGGGGTGGGGGGGGGATTTGGGGGTGAGCAGACTAGCAGGGGGGCCAGTTGGAGGTGAGCAGATCACCAGTGGGGATCAGTTGGGGGGTGACCAGGACAGTGGGGGGGGCAGTTTGGGGTGAGCAAGCCAGCAGGGGGACAGTTGGGGTTGAGCAGGCCAGTGAGAAGGATAGGTGGGGGCCAGCAGGCCAGCAGGGGGACAGTTGAGGATGAGCACACTGGTACAGGGGGTAATTGAGGGTGAGCAGGCAAGCAGGCAGAGTGGTTAGGGGCAATCAGGCAGGCAGGCTGGTGAGCGGTTAGGAGCCAGCAGTTCTAGATTGCAGAGGGATATCTGATTGCCGTTTTAGGCCTAATCCCTGTAAACCAGCAGTAGGACATCTTTGGAGAAGTCCCAGATTGGAGAGGGTGCAGGCTGGGCTGAGAGATACCCTGCACGAATTCCATGTGCCGGGCCACTGGTATTTATTATATGTACCCATGTACTAGTAAAATATGAATACAGAAGAACTAAACAAAGATTGGAATTGGGAGGGTCTGTAAGGGGAATTCTTACTCTTACATCAACCTCAAGGCCCTCCAGGAAGAACTACTTGGTTATAATAGCCCCCCTGGCTCCCTATTCCCTTCTATAAAAGAACTTACTCTGCTTTAAGCTGGTGGGTTTGCACAGAGCTCACCATGGCTGAATGCTCCAACCTAAAATTCTCTCTTTTTTTCTGAGCCTGAGAAGTATCATTGGCAGAGTTCAGTTACCTGAAATACAGAGCAAACCAAAGGAAGAGTGGATGATGGATCTGAGAACCTTCAAATCATTAGTATAACTTGCTTACTCAAAATTGTACTACAAATCCTACTTTCAAGTGATAGTATTTGTTTAGTTCATGAATATTTTCTTCAATTAAAAGCCCAATTTGGTTATAAGACCTTTGAACATGGATCCCTTTTGGAGTATTTGTGAGTTAGACTAGTCTCAAAAATATCATGTAATATATTGTTGATTATATCTACTATGTCTACATCTTCTTTTTCAAGGTTTTCTACAATTTGGTTTGCTGTCTTCTAAGTATCCTTGGGTTACTTTCTGTGGCAATGCATACAAGCCTTTCTTTGAACAGATTTCACAGTCAGAGCTTTATTTTATTTTATATTTTTATTCCCCTGTCAAACTCCATCTGAGAGCACTTGATAATCTACTTTGTAGAAACATATAAATAGCTAAGTGTCAGTAGTAAGTTGCCTAGACTGCCTCCATTGATTCTCACCTACTGGAATTCACACTCTTGTATTGTACTTTCTGCTTTGAATCAGAGCTCAAAGTGGAAGTGATTGTGTGACATTTCAAAGGTTAAGTCACATATGGTAATGAAACTTCACCAGGGTCTGTTGGCTTGCTTACAATGGTGGTTGCCAGCTGTCACACTGTCAGGACACTCAAGCAGCCCCATGGACCATATGGAAAAGGTTAAGGCCAAGAGCCAGCACCAACTTGCTGGCCATGGAATGAATTACTTTGATAGTAAATTTTCAAGTCCCAGTCATGCCTTTGGATGATGGAAGAGCTCCAGCAGAAATCTGATTGCAACCAGGAGAAATGATAAGCAGGAAAGGTTTCACTGAGCTCTTTCCAAATTCCTAGTCCTGAGGGTGGATAGCCCTAATCAGTTTAGCTCAGTGAATAGAGCATTGGCCCTCAGGCTGAAAGGTCCCAGGTTCAATTCTGGTCAAGGGCATGTACTCTGTTGCAGGCTCAATCCTGGTGGGGATGCATGCAGGAGGCAACCAATAGGTATGTCTCTCTCTCACACATCTATGTTTCTCTGTCTCTCTCCCTTCCACTCTCTAAAACAAGGATATAATGGGAAAAATACCCTTGGGTGAGGATTAACAAAACAAAACAAAACAAAACAAAACAAAAAGAGGTTGTATAAGCATAATAAAGTTTTGAGATAATTTGTTTTACAGAATAAGATAACAGGTGAATAAAATAACAGGAATAAATAATAGTTATTATTTTCATGATAGTCTTCAAAAGGGAGCATGCAGAGTTAATGTCTTTGTAATGCTGATATTCTCCCATCTCACCAAACTTTGCAAGTTGCATACACTAAAATTTATTGTGAATTATATTCAATTTATAATAAATTTTGGAGTTAAGCATGGTAGAGCTTTTTTAAAATGTGTTTTACCTTACATTTGAGGAAACTGACACTAAAGAGTTTTTCTCAACTGGTTAGATGCAGATTCTAGATCCGAACCCACGTCTTCCAACCCAGTCCCTTCTGGTGTACATTGCTGGGGATTTTCACTGCTACAGCAAGGCACACATAGCGATGTGGGGTCTGGGCTTTCTGATGATCCTCAACATTTAGAATGTGTGCACCTGGCTGATCCACTTTTGCAAGTAAAGAATCAAAAGAGACAACACACTGTGCAGCTGTGGAGCTGACCTGTGGTGGCCAGCTAGGCAGGAAGAGATCCAGCTGTTACTACATCCAAATGCTCTTGTTCATTCCCCTGTATTAATACTGTCAGACTCCCAAATCTGGGCATCTTGAAAATCTAGTTGCAGCTTTCCCTTTCCAAGGATTTGGTTAAGATTATACACACATTGAGCTTGGAACATCCAGATTCTGTGTTATAATGTGTTTCTCATTTGTGCTTTTACTGAAAACTTCTAATATCTAGAATAGTCCCACAGACCCCAAGACTCTTAGCACCCAGGCCTATTTGATAATAAAAACATTCTTTTTCTCTGACAGACCAAAGTAAATTACACACCAACATTTTGTTGCCGGTTATTCATTTATTTCATAAACATGAAAATGTTTGATCCCTGAAATACATTTAGTTGTATGTCCTTTGTCACTTCCCAACTTTAAATAAATAATGCCCTGATTTGTTCCAAGTTGGGCACTATGGCCAAAAGTAGATTTCCCACTAGGTTGAGAAATTCAGTGTGAATGACACACACACACATACTCCACTGCCTCTTCCGCCAATGACCCGAACCCTTTACTTATAAGAAATCAATGTCAAATAAATATCAAGGGTAGCATTGAAGAGAGAAAGTCATGAAATGACAGCTTCAAAGGAGTTTTAAAAGAGCAAGGCTTGGCCCAACCCCTTTACTGGGGGGGGGGGGGGGGCGGAGCGGGGAGGGCAGCGTGTTTCACTTCTTTGCCTAGAACAGTGATTACCTACTTCACCTGCATATTAGAATCACTTGGAAAGCTAGTGCTAATCTGTGTCCAACGTCCTACCTCAGGGCAATTTAAATTAATTCAGAACAGAGCCCACACATGAGCATTGTTAACCAGTCCTCCAAATATTTCCAATAAACAGCCAGGATAGTGAGCGCCAGCCCTAAGTGTGGTGTTGGGATGGACTGGAGACAACAGAACCTTCCCACTGGCTAACTTTCTGGTGATGATCTGTCTCTGGCAGCAAAAGGCTCCGGAGCTGCAAATGACCAGGACGGTCTCTTAGGTATGCTTCATGGTAGGGCCAGTAATGAGCGAGACACCAGAGATTTATGTTTTCTGCCTTGCCCTGACAAAGCTCCATCTTAAATTTCAGGACACTCCATCCAAACCCTACATCCAAACGCTCTTGTTCATGTACACATTTTACTGGCTTCTTTGCCTTCATTTCCCCCGCTCTCGTGGGTTAAGTTACTGAGAGAACACAGTGTATCTTACTTAACAGACTAAGGGCGATGACGATAACAGTGCTAGCCTGTGTTACTCACAACCACATTTTACAAGTAATTGAGTTTAATGCTGCCCATGTTTTAATAATGGGCAGAATATCATTATAAACAAAGTTCATTGTTGCTTTTAAATGGCTCCCATGTGTAAACTCTTGCCCTGTTCTTCTTACTTAATCCTGGAAGACACCGAGGCCAGTATACATCACTTTCTTATAGGAACTTCACATTATCTCATAGTTTCCTCTCCTTTGAGAAAGGTTTAGAACCTTTTCTCTAATTGTCACATATGTCATCACAAGGTTCACAGATGTGTCATCATCCCCTTAGACTTTAAGCTCTGAACATAATGATTCGTTTTTTCATAATCCCTTGTATTCCAGTGACTATTCCAATGATCTGCCCATAATGGATGTTGAACAGGTATGTAAAATAAATGCAGGCAAATATCCTCTGCCATATGGTAAATAGGCAGGCTTTTTCTGTTAGACAAAGGAAAGTCTAGCTGTAGACTGGCAACACTGAGGAACAGGCCCTTTTTGCATTGTGTTGTTTTCCAGGATTTAGTAGTAATGAACAGTATAAATCCCTGATCACTAAAATGATAGAAGCTTCAGCTTCCATGCTGAAACCGGTTTGGTTCAGTGCATAGAGCGTCGGTCTGCGGACTGAAAGGTCCCGGGTTCGATTCCGGTCAAGGGCATGTACATTGGTTGCGGGCATATCCCCAGTAGGGGGTGTGCAAGAGGCAGCTGGTCGATGTTTCTCTCTCATTGACGTTTCTAGCTCTCTATCTCTCTCCCTTCCTCTCTGTAAAATATCAATAAAATATATTTTAAAAATAAATAAATAAAATAAAATGATAGAAGCTTCAGCTTCCAAATAAGTCAAAAGTAGAAGAATGGCAGAAGTGTAAGTACAGCCGCCTTGCGAGTGCTATATTTAAAAGATGGGCAGAGGTAGCATACCTCACCTGAAGGCCAGATTCCTGGGAATAATGTGATAGCTTTTAGTGCCTATACTCATTTTGTTTTCTAGCTCATGCAAACTTAAGACATATTAAAATTAAAAATATAAATCAAAGATATTTTTAATAATGTCTGTTTTCTCTCTAAAAAATTACTTTTAATTATTTTTAACATTGGAATCCACACACGTATGGGAAGTTTAAGATAAACAAATGTACTAGTAGATGTCAAGTGGTGATTTATTATCTTATTCTTAGTTCCCCTTTACTGCATGAAATTGAACATCTCAGCAAATCATTATCCATTGCTTCATTTGCCATGCCCACCACAATCTTACTCTACCTGTTTAACAAACATAATAGAACATTGATTTTTCTTTTTTTTATGAAGAAAAGATCAATAAAGATTCAGTACTGACTCAATAGAATGAATAATAGGAACTGACTCAGAACGAATCCTAGCTATTGAGAGAGAGACTATTATAAAGGGAGTTTCATAAGATGATAATGGCATACCCATGCCCTTCCCATAATTTGATATTAATGATACTACTGTATGCTTAAATTCCCAACTAGAGGAAAACAACAAATGGAAAATAACTATATCGTTATGCATTATGGTTAATGGTTTTATTTTTGTATGCCTGTTTATGAAAAGCCCTTTTATCTGCCAATAATCCTTTTAAACTAAATTCCTATATTTAAAATAAATGTTGTTCTTCATATTTCAAAAATGGCAGAAAGAGAGCAAGGTCTTAGAACTCCTATGGTTCTAAGAAAAAGCTTTATAAAATAATCAGTAGTTTTTCTTGTGCCTGGCCTTAAAAAACATGAGATAATTTTTACTTGAAAGAGTTATAGATGCGCTTAAAATATTCTTTTATTTATTTACACAAATTTATTGAGTGCTTGTTGAGCCAGGAATTGGAGACAGTGAAAACATAAATGTAGTTCCTATCCTCATAAATATGTGTTGTATTTAGAGAGGAAAGATAATAGCAAGTAATCAAATTTATAAATGAGATCATATCACATTGTGACAAATAAAAACATAGAGTGATGGGCAAGGGATGCTATTTTATATAAAGTGGAGATCAAAGTTCTTTTCAAGGAGCAGACACTTGGGCAGAAACTAGAGCATCGAGAAGGAGCTAACCATGCAAATTACAAAGAAATCTTGCTTCAAGCAGGGGACAGGTTCATGGAACAAATCATCGTGTATGATGTCTGCTAGAATTCCATTCTGTATTAAAAGGGAAATGACTGTTATAATCATCAAAGCATGACTTACCTTCGAGGTCAGTCTGCACCTGTCCTGAGCACAGTGATGATTTGCATTTAATTGGCCATTTTAATTTTTATATCCTTTAACTCAGAGACGATTTGCAATTTTATGTCCAGCAAAATCTCCCTGTGAAATGTAGTGTACAATTGAGGGAAGCTTCTGATTTATTCAAGTCTTTTAGGGCCCTAATTACCATCTTTTTTTTTTTTCCTCAATGAAATAATATAAACACTTCACCACACTGGCTGAGGGCTTTTCAGGACTCAGTCCATTTTGCAATTGCCGATTTCAACAAGATTTGGCTGCCCACCATCTGCAGCATGCATTTTACCAGGAAAACAATGCCAATTCCACAACATTAGACAACGTGACAGTCATGGAAGGGAGACCATATCCCCAACAATTGCTAATAGATCCTTTGTACTGCTGCTAGAATTTTTCTTAGGGAAGATCACTTTCTAACATTAAAGCCAGAGGCCATAATTCATTAACAAGAATGAGAGACTCATTTGTTTTTAATTAAAATGAGATGAGAATATGTTTAGAAGGGATACAAGTCAAAGAAGAGGGAGGATGCAAATAACAATAGAAACTTACCTTCCAAAATGTTAGTCAGGCTGTCCCAGCAGGAAAAGGCAAAACAACAAGGAATAGAGTCAAGAGTTTTTATGCAGTTTCTGCTATGAATTCATTATTATTTGTACTTCTTATTCTACAGTATTATGAATGTAGAAAATTATAACTTATTTCCTACATCGTAGGTGTGTGTGACACACATAAAGAATGAAAAGTAAAACATTATCGAGTCACTTCCTACAACAAAAGAGCATCTGCACTTACACCTCCATAATTCTGAATTGTTTGATTAAGAAAAGTAATTGAGGGATATTTATAAAAACATAGATTTATTACCTTCTAGGGCATATTCTCACTTCATGTAATGAATAATGAAGCTCTTGCAAGCAAAGGTTACAAAGCATCTGTAATTGAGGTGTGTTTGTAATTAAGAGCATTGATTATGTGAAAAGTGTAATAGAGTGCTGATAAAATGTAATCTTCTTAAATGTATACAATATTTTCTTTATAATCTTTTAACAAATTTAGTTTTGGGAAGGAGGGGGGAAATAAGGGGAGATATCTGCAATACTATCAACAGTAAATAAATTTTTTAAAATTTTGATTTTTGCATTTGGATATTTTTAGCATCATATGAAAGTAAACTCCAATGCCATCCTATCTAATAAAGATGGAATATGCAAATAGACTGTCACTTCATGACAAATATGGCAGCACCCACAGCCAATAAGGAGGGAATATGCAAATTGACCAAAGAAGGAAGCAGCTGGGCCAGGACACTTGCATCATTGCCATGGCGATGATGCAGGCATTCCACCCAGGCTGCTCTGGGCCTCTGGGCAGTGAGCAAAGGTGGAAGGCAGCGGCCAGAGCAAAGGCCTGGGCCCCAAGTACCAGCAGCAAGGGGAAGGAAGGCCTATTCCTGCATGAATCTTTGTGCATCGGGCCTCTTATATTTTATAATTGTGAATCTCATTAATATGAGAATGTCCAACACTACCAATACTTTGAGTTACTATATTTCGAGAACTAAAATTAGAAAAAATGCATGAGATACACAAATTGGAATTTTGAGGACCTTAGAATAGGCCTGACTGTTGGTAAAACTCCAGGATATGTAATGGCCACAATATATTTTAATTTTTAGGGCTTTGACCTGTACTTCCAGGGTTTCAGCCATCTTGACATGCCCTTTTTTAAATTAATATTTTTATATATCCTGGTCCTGCTCTACTCTTCACCTTTAACTTTTTAAAAAAAAATATTTTATTGATTTTTTACAGAGAGGAAGAGGGATAGAAAGTTAGAAACATCAGTGAGAGAGAATCACCGACCAGCTGCCTCTTGCACAACCCCTACTGGGGATGTGCCCGCAACCAAGGTACATGCCCTTGACCGGAATTGAACCTGGGACCTTTCAGTCCAAAGGCCGCCTCCACTCTGTCCACTGAGCCAAACCGGTTTCGGCCACCTTTAACTTCTTTATCTGGTTAATTCCTCCCAATTATCTAAGTCCCAATTTAAATAGCAAGAGATTACATATGTTAAATTAGTTCCTGTCTACTGAATGACTACTAAGTGCCAGGTATCAGGCTGAGTACTTCACAAGCATTATCTCATTTATTATTTACAATAAATTTGTGATATTTTCCAGATAAGTTAATTCAATTAATAGGTTAACACAAGTGTTCTCAAACTATCTATAAAAAGGATCGTTTTATGCTCTATTTCCAATCTGTTACTAACCAAATTTTATAAAATATAATAAAAATATATTATAACTAATTAAAAATTATTAAAACATGAGCCCTGGCCAGGTGGTTCAGTTGGTTGGAGAGTCATCCCATACATCCAAAGGTTGCAGGTTTGATTTCTCAGACAGGGCACATTTCTAGGTTGAGAGTTCAATCCCAGTTGGGGCATGTGCAGGAGGTAACTGATTAATGTGGCTCTCCAAAAGTCAACAAAAACATATTGTGAGGCTTACTTAAGCCTAGGGTGAGGATTATTATTATTATTTTTTTAATGTCCTCCCCATGCATCAAAGGTTGCCAGTTCAATTCCCAGTCTGGGCACACGCACAGGCTGCCAGTTTGGTCCCCAGTCATGGTGCATATGGGAGGCACCAACTGATGTTTCTCTCTCCTTCTTCCTTCCTCTCTCTCTAAAATAAATAAAAACATATTGTAAAAAACTAAAAATATGAGATGAAAAAGGCTATAAAAATACAACCTCAACCTATTTATTATTAGATTGAAAAACCATAAACTTACTTTATAAATCTATGCTAGCCCTAGCAAGTTTGGCTCAGTGGATAGAGCCTGGGTTTGATCCTGCTCAAAGGCGTGCACTTTGGTGGCAGGCTCCTCCCCAGCCCGGGCTCTGGTTGGGGCTTGTTCAGGAGGCAACCAATTGATGTGTTTCTCACATCAATGTTTCTCTCTGACTTTCCCTCTCTTCCACTCTCCCTAAAAAAAAATCAATGGAATATCCCAAGGGGAAGAGGGGAGATTAACAAAAAATAATAATAATAAAAATTAATCTACTCTAAAAGTTTTTAATTCTACTTTCTTGTACTTTCTCAATGTTAATTGACAACATGCAATTCTTGGACCAACTCTGATGCACAGATTATACTTTGAGCAGTTTATTCCCAAATAGCAGATCATGATTCTTTTGATTCCAAGGTAGACCCCAAGAGGAAAGAGTCATCTAATGTGAACCCTGAGAAGGGATTTATCAGCTGAGATGGGTTCCCCATGGTCAGGTGAGGGCCCACACTTTATTAATAATAGATCCCAGAGGCCATATGCTGACAGGGGCTTCTCACGTACCCTGTATACTGTATAGTGGGAAGAGCCTCAGATTATAGCTCCTGCATTCCAGCCTGTTTGTTAATGTCTCCTGAGTTAATCATGCAGGGAAACCCTGGTTTTCCCTTCCTACCAAGGGACTGAGACCTGCATTATCCAATCTGAACCACGCGATTTGGGTATCTCATTTACATAAACAAACCTAATTGAGAATGTGGGCGGGAACTTCCACTATAAAAGGAGCCTTCCTCTCTGCTTCCATGGAACATCACTTAGGTATTCCCCTAACCTGGGCTGCAGCTCCTTCTGCCCAAATAAATGCTTAGTCTTTATTGCAGCCCCAAACTAATTGTGGTTTACAATGCTTTTGTTCTGAACTCTTTAGCAACCAGACTTCCTTGCACGATTCAGAAAATCTAGACAAATCTGCCCACAGAGAGCTGCTTTTCTCAGACACCGTTTCACACCACGACTTGCCTCATTTCCTGCCCCCAGTCTAACCTTTCTCTGTGGAAGACAGCAGGGACATTCACTAAGGAGTTATTCAGGAAAAGCCACCCGAACGGGTGTGGCTCTGTGACTCAGCACAACAAAGCCGGCCACTGTCCCTGCAGTCAAAGCGTTCCGGTGTAGATAAGCCACAGCGGAGCATGGGCTGTCCTGGGAGGGGGTGTCCTCCAGTGTGGGCTTTATGCCTGCAGAGTTTCCAGCTCTCCTACGGACTCGGTTACAGATTTCCTATAAACTGTTGCCTGAAGGAGAACACCCACAGCTCTCTGGGAATGAGCAATAATCCATAGCAATGGAAAGTTTTAAAAAATTAACATTTCTTCCAGAGAAAACCAGATCCACTCGGGCCAGGTACCCAATTTACATTTCCAAATGGAACAAATGACTTTGTAGATCTGAAACGTCTGCCTTCAAGTAATTTCCATATCTTTTTTTTCAAGATAATGTGAGGGTCTAGTTCTACAACCTCATCACTAAAAAGCCCACTGCATGTTTTTGTTTTGCTCCCCACCCCCAAAAGGTAAATACAAGTGCCCAAAATTTAGAAGACAAAAAGTGTGTAATACTATTCACTATTTTTTTCCCTAATCTCACTGACAATTTAAAGTCTTTTTCTGTTTCAGCCAGTCATTTTATTATTGTTTTTGTTTCTTTTTTTTTAATTTTAAAATTTTTTATTGATTATGGTATCACATAATTGTCCTTATCCCCCCATTCCCATTCCAACCCCCCCCCACACACACACATGTCGTGCCCCCCCCAGCTGTCCATGGCCACTGGCCAGTCATTTTATTATTTATTATTTATTTTATTTTATTTTTTGATTACAGTTTACAGTCAATATTATTTTGTATTCATTTCAGATGTACCGCAGAGTGGTGATGTGGTAGGCAGTTAGACAGACATGAGCAGAACCAGGACAACGGGCCAGGTATGCAAGGTCGCCAGGGTAGAAAGGCCTGGTTGCCAAGCAAGGGGCAATTGTAGGATGGGACTTCACCCTTAGGGTGACCTTCCTCCCCTAGGATATTGCTGGCCATTCGACTTGGATACCCTTACCCTTCCTCCCTAGAGATAGCACGCAGGCCTCAGTGGCATCTCATCTCCAGCTCAGAAAAGCAGAAACAGCAGGCCAGGAACTCTAAGGCTGACCTCAAGACCAGCAGCATTGAAGAATGACCCGGTGCTGACCCATCAGTGGAGACTAGGCCCTGGAAGGACACCCCTAGAAAACTGCTGAATATCCTACTGAGATCTTCCCCTGGGACCTTCCCTAAAATCTCCACCCTAAAACCCTTAGTGTAGAGGGCCAAATGGGAAAACACCTGGACATTCTTTAGACTGTTGCTGACTGGGCCCGGGATATTGGCAGAATCATGTCAGTTGCACCCTTGCCCTGGGAGTGCGGAGATGTTCTTAGTTCCTGGCTTGTGTTTGTCCAGGAGGAAGGAGTGGGTGGGACCTGGGCCCTCCCTGGCTCCTTGTTTTTCTGTGAAACCCCCTTGTTGGATTGGGAGTATAAATAGATGTGCTGCGTGGCTCAGGAGGTCGTCAGTCTGCCTCTCCAGCAGGGGAGGTCAGCGGCCCTCCCAGCTCCCAGCTTAAAATCTATCTCTGTGTCTTCTCTCTTTATTTCTAATATTTCTCAATCCCTGGCCGCCTCCCCTTAGAACCGGTTCTTTCATCTCTCTTTTCATGCGGGATGCGGAGAAGGGAGATCCCGCCACATTAGGCCCCCGCACCTTAGGACAGAGGACCCAGCGCACTCTCCCTCCTGAGGGCGGTCCATGTCTTTCCCTTTCCTTTTCCCGTTTTCTTCATCCTCCCCTCTCCCCGTCTCCCTCCAGGTGCATTACCATTATTTCCCTCACTCCCAGGCTCCAACAGCCCTTCCTTTGCCTCCATAACTTGTTTCCTCAGCCCATTTCTAGTAGTAATATGGATTACTTCTACCTCTGCCATTTTATAAATAAATGCTCTCTTACAGTTTTAGTCTTGGCTCTGAATTCTTTCCCAACCAAAACTCAAGCATCTAAGTTGCTGAACCCAGGTCCACTCTGACCCCACCAGTGTGACACCCAGTGCCATTCCAGCCACCTGCAACAGTTAGATAATCATGTACTTTACAAAGTGGTCCCCTTGGTATTTCAAGTACCCACCTGGTTACTACAATGTTATTGACTACATTTTCTATGCTGTACTTTACATCCCTGTGACCATTTGGTAACTATCCAGTTGATACTTCTTAATGCCTTCATCTTTTTTCGCTCAGCCCCCCCCTACCACTCCCTCCCCTCTGGACACCATCAGTCTGGTCTCTGTATCTATGAGTCTGTTTCTATTTTGTTTGTTCATTTATTTTTCAGCCAGAGTCATTTTAGTTCAGAATTTAACACAAAACATCTGTTTATTTCAGAATTTAATAATTTGCTATAAAAACCAATTGCTCCCCTCTCTTGAAAGAACCAGAACCTAAAATAAACACTGGAATATATTTCTGATCCATAGTGGAGATTCAATGTAATGTATACAGATGACTGGTAACTCAGTTAGGTGAACAGATGTACCTAATTGGAAGTGAGTTGCCTGTCCTGGCGCCTAATCTAGCCCTGAGCACATGTACTGACTGCCACCCACACCTGTACAATTCTACCTGCTGGCATGCAAGTCTCTATTTCATTTTTCTAAAAATCTTTAAAAATATATATATTTTATTGATATTTTACAGAGAGGAAGGGAGAGAGATAGAGAGCTATAAACGTCTATGAGAGAGAAACATTGACCAGCCGCCTCCTGCACATCCTCTACCGGGGATGTGCCCGCAACCAATGTACATGCCCTTGACCGGAATCGAACCTGGGACCTTTCAGTCCACAGACCGACTCTAACACTGAGCCAAACCAATTTCGGCAAGTCTCTGTTTCAAATAGAAGATCATCAGGACAGGGCAGGAACTTCCCTGTTCATCACATGTTTATAAACAGAGATGACAGGCCCAACTAGCATGGCTGAGTGATTGAGCATCCACCTACTGGTATGAACCAGGAGGTCACGGTTCAATTCCCAGTCAGGGTACATGCCCAGGTCGCAGGCTCGATCCCTAGTATGGGGCATGCAGGAGGTAGCCAATCAATGATTCTCTCCCATCATTGATGCTTCTGTCTCTCTCTCCTTCTCCTTTCCTCTGTGAAATCAATAAAAATATATTTTAAAAAACACACACAAAAAACAAAACAAAAAAAAAAAAAAAACACAGAGACGGCAGGAGAATGTTTATGTTGAAGTCAGTTTCAAAAAGCCTTGTGGTGACAATAAATTATCACATTGGTGGTCTCTGTGACTATGTAAAACTTCAAAATGAGGTACCATTTTTACTTAAAGACCACTAACATAATTTTAGAATTTTCTGGAATGTTCTTCATTGTTATTTTCATTCCACGTGTCAGTACCTGTGGTTTCAGGACATACTACCCTGAAACAGGACACTTTGGCATATTGAAGATTTTAAGATGAAGGAGTTGGAGAAAATAGCACAAATAGGAAGGTCACTCTGACCTTCCCCCTTATTCTCCCCTAAAGTAGGTCATAAAACACTCCTCCGAGAGGTTCCATCCTTATTCCTGAAAGAAAGGAGCATCCTTATCTCAAAGACAAAGGGACTCTAACAAGAATTCCCAACAATCAGGACTTGCCAAATTCTCTGGTTTACTACACTTGCCTCATCCTCTAACTCACTGTATTTCTCCAGGGCTGTTCACTCTTCATCAAAACTAGCAGAAAAATACTCAGGTCTGTTTCTTAGGTCCTCATTTCCTATGAAGGCCCCCGTGTCATATAAATCTTACATACATTTTTATGCTTTTCTCTTGTTAATCTGTCAGTTTAATGTTTAGACCCAGCCAGGGACCCAACAAAGGTGGAGGAAACATTTTTCTTCCCCTATACCTGATTATGAGCAAAATGCTAGCCTCAACTTCCGCTGTTCTTTTTTCTCTCTCTCCAGACGACTATCTCAAGAGACTTTTATCCATTAGCTCCATTATCAGTCATCTCTGTAACCTGGGATGAATTTTTCAAATTGGGAATTAGAGATATTCTTTTTGTTCTGTCTCTTTTGGTTTTGTGTCTTTTGCCATTTCAGTAATTGACTAACGCCTTCAAAGATCTAGTCACTAGATTCTAGTGGGAAGAGGAGGGGCATGAAATCACTTTTGCTGTTTACTAGGAATTCTCATAAAGTCGCAACTGAAACAAATGGCTAAAATAAGATTTTTCTTTCCGGTGCCTCCACATCTCAGCGCGGAGAATGGAGTGCTATCTGAACACTGATAAGCAACCCAGCAGTTTAGAATTGTCCTGAGGCAATTTTCAACTTTTTGGTTCCTTTCTTTATAAATAATTCTCTTCTCTGTAGGTATACTTATTTAGTTATTTATCTATTTTCCCCCTCTTTAGGAGAGTAGATCTTCATTCTTGTGTAACAAAGGTTTTTAGTACTTCTCTAAAACTTTTTACCGAGACCTCAAAAAATTTGCATCTACAGTAATATTGTATTAGTTTAGCTTTTTAGTTGCAAATAACAGAACTCAACTTGAGAAGTTAAGTTGCAATGGTGAATTTATTGGAAAGATACTAACGTATCTCTCAAAATGAAAATACAGTGGAACTTCAGTTCTCAAATTCATTCTGGAAGACTATTCAAGAAGCAGTTTGTTCTAAAACTGGATCATTTTTTCCCATTAGAAATAATATAAATGGAATTAATCAGTTTGAGATCCACCAATAATTCTCTTGTTTTAAAAAAATAATTCTTTTGACTTTTCTTACATACAGTACATATCTAATGTACTGTTTAATCTATAAATAAACACTTCTTAAATTTATGGAACCACTTCCTAGAAGCCTTAAATTAGTCACTTTCAGCACTCGGTTCAGGGATGTTTTTCAGGCCAGCATTGCCACTGAAATGCTATTGTTGTAGGCCAGTGTTTCCCAAACGTTTGACATATGTGTACCCCTTCTATAATTTTCATAACACTGAGTACCCCTCGTCAAAAAAATGGATGTATTTTAATAATAACAATCAAAATATGTTTATTTTTTATTTTTTTTGGTACATACACAAAATAATAATAACTGAAAAATAAAATTATTCATAATAAAATATAAATAAAAGTTATATAATAAATAACATTTATTTGCACACTGGACCATCTCACACCTCACAAGACTGTCTTGACTTGACTCATGAGAACGTAGAATTAGGCGCAGCTAAGCACCATGCAGTGCATATCCCCTCCAAACTCTTCCCATACCCCTAGGGGTGCGCGTACCACACTTTGGGATACACTGTTGTAGGCGGTGGGAACTGCACTGGGTGTTAGACACATGGGGTCAGATTGGACCTGTGTTCAGCAACCTCGATGCTCGAGTTTTGGTTAGGAAAGAATTCAGAGCCCAGACTCCAACTATAAGAGAATAGGGAGAGGCATGGATGTGCTCCCAAGAGGGAGAGCGCGCTGGGTCCTCTGTCCTAAGGGCTTTAAGGGTGAGATTTTAGGGGGGGTCCCAGGGGAAGAACTCAGTAGAATATACAGCAGTTCTCCAAGTGTGTTCTTTCAAGGTCGAGGTCTCTGGTTGGTTTTGTTGCTCTTTGAGCCAGAAGGTGAAATGCAGCTGAGGCCGGCATGTATCTTTAGGGAGGAAAAGTGAGGGTACCCGAACCTCATGCCCAGAAATGTGCTAGCGGAGGAAAGGTCCCCCTGGGGACGGACGAGGCCCCGCCCTATGACTGCCCTTTGCTGGGCACCCGGGGCTTTTCGCCCTGTGGAGCTCTGTACCTGGCCCGTCATCATCCTTGTTCTGCCCTTGTCTGTCTAACCGCCTACCACAGATCCACTTAGAAATCTTGAGAGGGACAACTTTATGATTCAGACTTGATTAGCTTCTCATTTCTGTTACTGTGGGAGACGAACAAACTTTCTTCTACCCTAGATGTTCTTAAGACCAGTCTGATAACCAAATTGACACAAGACAGATAACAGGTGAAAATAAGCGAATTTAATACATACATATGTATGGGAACCTGGTATATGTGAGAGAGTCGGAGATAGAAAGGGGGGTTGAAGTATGTAAGGCATTCTGCGCTGAGCAGGAGGTGATGCACACTGGGGGTTTCAAAGGCTAATTTCAGGGTGATAAGAAGAGCAGATGTTTAGTAAAGATAAGTTTGTCTCACCCTACAGGTAGGTGAAAAGAAGTTATCTCTGATAGTCTCCCATTATGGGCTAGGCCCAAGTTCTTCCAGATAGTCAAGGGAGGGGCAGAAGTCCCTGCTGAGCCAGTAGTGTAAGTTGCCTTTAGTTAAAAACAAAAACCATCTTGGGGTGACTCGCTTGCAGCAGATTCTTTTTATCTTTAGCAGTTGTGTTTTAAAATATTTCTTTTGTTTTCAATTTACTAACTTTTGTTCCTTTATCTGTCACAAATTAAACAATGACAGTTTTAAATATAAAATGATTAGATCCAGCTTTAATGGAATGCTTACAATATGCCAAGCTTGATGGTATATAACCACTCCCGATGATCAGGGAAAACCAGAAAGTAACAGTTTCCATTGGTCATCAATCCTCAGTGGCTTTACTACTACTAGCAAAACCTAAATTAATCATTGGTAAAGTCTCAAAGCTGAATTAGTGAGATGGCTTCTATAGATAGTGCCAGATTTTTAGCTTTTGTTACATTATGCATAAGATTAAGACCTCTGGCCATTCACCAAATTTTGGTCTCTCTTCTTTGTGGACTCACGTGCGGCTAAAGTACATTTCTAAGTATCCTTGCGGTAAGGTGTATCCAAGGATTGAGTTAATCCATGGTAAGGACCATGTGCATCTTCCAGACCCTGTCCAAAACCTCCCCCAGGTGCTTCCCAAGCCCTCCTCCGCACAGGCTGGATGTGGCAGTGTTCAGGCTCAGGGCAAGGGCGGCAGAGAAAGACAGCACCCAGAGTTCCGCTGGCTACCTGAGCAGCTGGCCTGGACAGTAACATGAAATTTCAAAATCTAGTCATTTCTACAGGCTACTCTACCTTAACAAATAGAACACATTATAGATTTACATTACGTGTTGTGATTAACTTATTTTATAAACCTGTCTAGTTTTTATTCTTGTCGTTAGCAAGAGACAAATAATAATTAATTAGTTTTTAAAAATAGAATCCTTGTGGATGGCTGACTGACTTATTTTTTTTTTATCATTTAAAATTTTTTTCATCTTTATTATTGAAAGTATTACCAATGTCCCCTTCAACCCTTCCCCACCGCCCCTCAATTGGGCTGACTGATGCAGAGCAGTTGTGGTCCACGAGCAAGAAAAATCTTTTGAACTGTCTTTGTATTTCAGCCAGCGAGCCTTTTAGAGCCATCTTCCGCACTATAAATGAGCATGTGCCTTTACGAAGCAGTCTACCGTTTCATAAGCCTCAATTCTTACCCTTACAATATTTGTTTTGGAGTTGGAGTTCAGTTATATTTTAAATTTCTTCTCAATAGTAGTATTCTTCCTTCCATTTCACAAATGAGAAGACTGTAAGTTTTCTGTTGGAGCTGTAAAAAAAAAAAAAAATAATAATAAAATAAATTGCCACACACTAATGGCTTAAAACAGCAGAAATTTATAATCTTCCAGGGCTGTAGGCTGTAAGTCCGGCACAGATTTCATTGGTAAATGAAGGTGTCTGCAGTCCTGCTTCCCTTCCTAAGGGCTCTGGGAGAAAATCTGTTTCCTTCCCTTTTCCAGCTTCCAGACGCTGCTTCCATTCCTGTCTTTTACTCTCTTCCTCCATTTCAAAGCCAGGAATAGCAGCTTTGAAGTCCTTCTCTTTTAAAATATATTTTTATTTTTATTGATTTCCCAGAGGAAGGGAGTGGGAGAGAGAAACATCAATAATGAGAGAATTGTTGATCGGCTGCCTCCTGCACGCATCCCACTGGGGATCGAGCCCACAACCAGGGGATGTTCCCTGACTGGGCATTGAACTGGGGACCTCTCAGTTCCTGGGTCAATGCTCAGCCACTGAGCCACACCAGCTGGGCTAAAGTCCCTCTTCCACAGCATCACTCAGCTCCTCTTCTGCCCACCTCTTCCACTTTTAAGGAAACTTGTGATTGGGCCCATACTGAAAATCCAGGATAATCTCTCTATTTTGAGGTTAGCTAATTAGCAGACTTCATTCTATCTGCAACCTTAACAGCCATTTGCCATATACCCTTACATATTCACAGGTTCCGAGGACTGGGACTTGGACATCTTTGGGTGGGGGAAGGCATTGTTCTGCCTACCAGGCTTACAGATGTTACATGGTCACTACCATTACTTAGATTCATTCTATCACTATATTTATATACCTTTCATACCTATCCTTTAGCTCTTCACCACTGATTAAGTTCATTCTTCTATCTCCTATAGCTAAGATAAATCTTTTCTTTTTGACAGTCTTCATTTTAAAAGAATTTAAAAATGTATTATCATCTTCTGTGTGGCTAACTCATCTTTGTGACCCAGATTTAATTAGGACACAAATACTGTCAACCACATTTCTCTACGCTTTCAGAACCTGTGACATTTTAAGCACCTCCTTCTTGTCCTATATAACAAAAGGATAATATGCAAATTAACCGAATGGCAGAACTATGACGCACACTGTCCACCAAGGAGCAGACACTCAACACAGGAGCTGCCCCCTGGTGATCAGTGAACTCCCACAGTGGGAGTGCTGCTCAGCCAGAAGCCAGGCTGAAGGCTGGTGAGTGCAGTGGTGGTGGTGGGAGCCTCTCCTGCCCCCATGGCAGTGCTAAGGATGTCTGACTGTTGGCTTAGGCTTTCTCCCTGCAGGAAGTGGTCCTAAGCTGTCAGTCGAACATCCCCCTAGGGCTCCTGGACTGCAGAAGGGCACAGGTCAATCTGAGGGATGCCCTCCCTACTTCCCAGTGCACGAATGTTATGCACTGGGCCTCTAGTAGTAAAATAGAAGCCTTCATCCCTAATGGAGACACTTTAGACCCTAAAGTATAAATCAAAAATATGCACCTGAGTTCACCCTGACACAGATCTATTCCCAGCTCTTGTCTGTCATGCATTGTTTGCACAATAGGCTTGCCCCTGTAAACCCCAAATCCCAGGATTTCTGGCTTCTAAATGGGTTCACCCAGTGGAAGACAAGCGAGGGAAGGAAGAGAGCATAGAATATTTCTCTCCTTCCCCCTCCCTGCTTTAGCACTGTACTCACATAGGGCTGACTCCCCATTTCTCCTCCTCCCTAACTTCCACTGGGAGGCCCCTGAGGCCAGCCCCCACTCTCCCTGAGCCTTGGGGTCACTATTCCTCCTCTTTTCCTTTTGGCATTCAGGGCAGTAATAGTTTCCTCCTGATACTAGTCTCTGAGCTTCACCATATTTTGTTGGTTCCCTTCACTTGCCTATACCTCAATAAAAACTTTTTCAACTAGTCTTTTCATTTTCAATGTATCCTGCTTTCTGCTGAAACTATGACATAATATCCCCAAGCAAATTATTTAAAAATGGCATTATTATTATTTTTTAAATGGTAAAACAAATGGGTCTTTGGCTCGATGGAGCTAAAAGATTTGCTTGGATGATTATAAAAATGCCTATGAGGAAAGGAATGGGAGAACAACCAGTAGGATCTTTCTACACTCTGAGTTCTCATACTCATATTGTGTAATTTTTTTCATAGAGATTAGAACTATCCATTCATTTATTCTTCAGTATTGATTTGAAATAAAATTGCAGTTATATCAAACTGATATGCAAAACAAACCACGTTGGAGCATATAGCTAAGAAGGGTGAGAGGGAGGGAGACAGTTTTCAAATAATTGCAAAAATATTAAATTATAAACTGTCTTACCTGTAATTAAGAAAAAGAGTGACTCTGAGCAGGGAGGGGCTAACTGACCTTGGAAGGGGTCAATTAAAGCTTTCTCATGAAGTGATGTTCCTTGAAGGAAGGAACTGGTGGCTCAGAGAGAAAGGGGAGCTAGGGAAAGCATGTCATGTGACTGTACAAAAGTCTTGAGCAAAGCACACAATGTACGAAGACCTTTAGCAGATGTAGAACTTAACGGTTTTAAGAAATTTAGAAACTAGTGAAACTGGATTGTTGAGAGCAAGGAGAATGGTGAAAGGGTATATGGGGAACAAGTCAGGGGCAACAGTACTCAGGATTTTGTATCTGTGAGTGAAGACAAGATTTTTGTTTCTGAATAATAACTTTAGCTGCCATAGGATGGTGTATAAGAAAGCAACAAGATATGAAGCTAACAGGATAGAATATTTCTCATCCAGGTAAGTGATGAGACTGGCCTGACGCAGGAGGTATATAGCAGAGCTAGAGAAAAGGGGACACATTGAAGAAATGTTTAAAACAGGCAGGAATTTGTGAAATAATAAGACATGTGGATAAGGGAGAGGAACATGTCAAGAATGGATCCTCAACTTGCATATTATGCTAATGGTGAGCCCTCTAATGAGACAAGGACGATTGGATGAAGCCCAGACATAGAGGGGCCATTGGATCAAGTCCAGGGTTAGAGAGTGTGTTTAATTTAGGATATGCTGCTTTAATATGGCTTTTATTTTATTTATTTTACTGTGGTTAGAACACTTAACATGTGGCCTACCCTCTTAACAAAATTTTAAGTCTACAATAAGAATTATTAACTAGAGACACCTCGGTCACTCACGCTGCTTCAGCCCAAGGACCTCTCTGAGTGCACCGCCCTGGCAAAAGGCCCCAGGGTACCTCTGTGAGCCACCAACGGGCACATGAAAATCCAACCAAGGACTCACGACCCCGGCAGCAAAAACTGAGTCTTTCCACTCTATAGCTGCTGACCTCTGGACACCACAGTCATGCTTTTCCAACGCACAGGCCTCCTGAGCCCAAGGCTGCAAAGGCGGCTCTTGGGTGACCCTGTGAGGCCCCGTTGGGTGCGCTCATATTCAAACAAGGACACACAGCCCCATCAGTAGAAATTCGGATTTCTCCCACTCCTGGCTGCCTGCCCACAGACACCTTGGTCATGCAGCTTCGGTGCAAGGGCTCCTCTGAGTACACCACCCTGGCAAATGGCCCCGGGTGCCTCTGTGAGCCTCCATTGGGCGCCAAATGAATCCAACCAAGGTCACAAGGCATGGGCAGCAAAAACTGAATATTCCCACTCCACAGCTGCTGACCTCTGGACACCATAGTTGGACTTTTTCAGCGCACAGGACTCCTGAGCCCTACCACCCCGACAGATGGCTCCTGGGTGCCTCTGTGAGCCCCCACTGGGCACATGTGATTTCAACCAAGGGTGCAAGTCAGCAAAAATTGGGACATTCCCCTCCCCAGATGCTGACCTCCAGATACCACAGTTGTGCTTTTTCAGCACGCATTCCTACTGAGCCTGCTGCCCCTATAGGTGACTCGTGGCTACCTCCTTGAGCCCCAGCTGTATGTTCTCATATCCAAACAAGGGTGCACAGCCCCAGCAGTAGAAATTCGGACTTCCCCCTTCCTGGCTGCCTATCCACAGACACAGTGGTCATGTGGTTTCAGCATGCAGGCTCCCTGAGGACACCACCCCAGCAGGCGACTCCCTGGTGCCTCTGTGAGCTGCCACTAGTCACACTCATATCCAACCAAGGGCTCAAGGCCCCAGGAGCAGAAACTCTGACTTCCCCCTCCTCAGCTGCTGACCTCTGGTCACTGCAGTCACTGATCCAGTGTGAAAGCCCCTTGAGCCCACTGCTGGAACCATGCACCAAGCTGGGGTTGTGCACCCTTGTTGTGAAAACTGTTTTGGATGTAATCATGGTTCCAGCTCTTATGGAAAACATTGCCTGAGGTCTCACTGGTTTTTGCAGCACAATTACAATACCTATGATTTGGAAACAGCCTAAATGCCCATCAGCAGGTGAGTGGATTAAAAAACTGTGGTAGAGCCGAGACCGGTTTGGCTCAGTGGATGGAGCGTCTGCCTGCAGACTGAAGGGTCCCGGGTTCGATTCCAGTCAAGGGCATGTACCTTGGTTGCAGGCACATCCCCGGTAGGGGGTGTACAAGAGGCAGCTCGTCGATGTTTCTCTCTCATCGACGTTTCTAGCTATCTATCTCTCTCCCTTCCTCTCTGTAAAATATCAATAAAATATATATTTTTTTAAAAACTGTGGTAGTAACATCCACACAATGGAATACTATGCTACTGTAAAAAGGAAGAAACTCCTACCATTTGCAACAGCATGGATGGAACTGGAGAGCATTATGCTAAGCAAAATAAGTCAGTCAGAGAAAGATAAATATCACATGATCTCACTCATTTGTGGGATATAATGATCAATATAAACTAATGAACAAAAATAGATCCAGAGGCAGAGAAGCATTGATCAGATGCTGAAACCTCAAAGGGAAGGTAGGGGAGGGTGGGAGTAGGGGGAGAGAGATCAACCAAAGGACTTGTATGCATGCATATAAGCATAACCAATGGACACAGACAGCAGGGGGTGATGGCATGAAGAGGAATGGGTTGTTGGGTAGGAGTGATGGGGATATAAGGACACATATGTAATAACTTAATCAATAAAGAAAATAAAGTATTATTAACTATACACACTACAATGTACAGAAAAAACAATCTCACAATCATATCTATATATATAAAAGTGTAATATGCAAATAGACTGGATAGCAGAACAACCTGTCACTATGAGATACACTGACCACCGAGGGCAGACGCTCAACCCAGAAGCTGCCCCAGCTCACAGGCCCTGATGGGGGCTTTTCAGCCAAACTCTTGGTTCTTCTCTCTGGCCTGCAGGCTCTGATCGCCCTAAGGAGGGGTGGGTGGCGGTGGACATGGGAGGTGCCAGACCATGGTGGGTGCCAGTGAGTGGGGCCCCGATCTCTCGACTCACACACTGAGGATGACCGGCATCGGCAGTGGGGGCAGGGCCTGCGCCAGTAGCCAGGGAAGATCAGCCCTGATTGCAGTCCAGGCCTATGGACCCTACCTGTGCATGAATTTCATGTGCCTGGCCTCTAGTGGAACCATAAAAGACCACAAATTGCCAAATCAATCCTGAGAAAGAAGAACAAAGTTGGAAGCATCTCACTTCCTGCTATCAATATATGTTACAGCCCTATCCAGTTTTGCTCAGTGGTTGGAGTATCAGCCTGTGTACTGAAGGGCCTTGAGTTCAATTCCAGTCAAAGGCATGCACCTCAGTTGCTGGCTCCATTCCCAGCCCAGTTGGATGCATGATGGAGGTAATCAATCTATGTGTCTCTCTCATCAATGTTTCTCTCTCTCTCTCTGTCTCTTCCCTTCCCTTCCACTCTGTTTAAAAATCAGTGGGGAAAAAAAATACTCTCCAGGGAGGATTAAAAACAACAACAACAAAAGATATGTTACAAAGCTACAGTAATCAAAATAGTATGGTACAGTCATAAAAACAGACATACAGACCAATGGAACAGAATAGAGAGCCCAGATATAAATCCACATATATACAGCCAGCTGATCTTGAGTGAACAAGAAAGTCAAGAACACTGAATGGGAAAAGGACAGTCTCTTCAACAAAAGGTGTTGAGAAAACTGGACATCCGCCTGCAAAAAAACAATATGATTTTTATACTAGAAAATGAACTACAATAAAAAAGTAGAGATGCAGAAAGTCCCTGATTCTGATGAGAGATCTAAGCAGAAGGACTATGAGGTTCATTTGAGAACAGATAAGTGCAAATATCCTAAGAAGGAGAGAGAACAGAATGAGAGTAAAAATTGTTTTTCAAGAATTTTAGAGATTAGCAGAAATAGGCATGCTAATTGATCCAGGAGGTACTGGATGAAATATCATTTTCTTTAGGAAACTTTACTGAAGGTTTTAGGATTCCTTAACTGACTGCCTCTCATTCCTTTACCTAAGGTGTAGCTATGTGGCACCTTCCTAATAAAAAATATTCTGCCGAAACCAGTTTGGCTCAGTGGATAGAGCATCAGTCTGCGGACTCAAGGGTCTCAGGTTCGATTCCGATCAAGGGCATGTACATTGGTTTCGGGCACATCCTTGATGGGAAGTGTGCAGGAGGCAGCTGGTCGGTGTTTCTCTCTCATCGATGTTTCTAGCTCTCTATCTCTCTCCCTTCCTCTCTGTAGAAAATCAATAAAATATATATATTTTTTAAATATTCTATTTTCCTTTTTCTGTTCCTTACCTTGTTTTAAAAAAATAAGCCAGAAACCTTAATTTTTCTCATATTCCAAAGAAAACAAATATTTTGATTTTCTAATATTTAATTATTACCTTAGTAATAAAAGTCCAAATTTGTATTTTAAAAGCTTTGGAGTGGAATTTTCTTTGCAGCAGATCTTAATTTTCAGATGGACCTTTGAGAATCTGATGAAATAGTAGACTCTTGCCGCAGAAGAAAGTGAATATGCCACATTTAAATTTTAGTAATCAAATTCATAACACTCCCTTAACACCCCCCCCCAACCACCACCTTGCAAATCCATCATCCAACCAGAGATTCCCTATAAATGGGAGATTAAATCTGCCTGCTATAAAGAAATACAGAAAGAGTGTTTTGCTATTTTTATCTTAATTTCAACGACATAGCAGTCTGCTTTGATTTTGGTTACATTAGGTATTTTTTTAGGACTTGAACTCCTGATATTTTACATATGTTTTGCTTCAGAATTTGTGGTTTTTAATGATTATACATTTTGATACTTTTCATGACTTTGAGCTTTTCCACGAATGACAAGTTGGAAGATCAAAGCGGGTTTAAAGAAGAAAAAAGCAATCCTTGATTTCACAAAAACTATCTCTCGGGAGTAACTTTCAACCTGATAAAATTTCCCTTTGGCAACCAAATTATTTTTTCCTTATGCACAAACATATTTATTTGATTTTTTTCCTTTATTATGTTCCCCTGGAGGAGTACACTGAAACGAAGCTGCATACAAAGTATGAGAAATCTTTTCTAGACTTTTATCTAAAACATAACAGATTGTAAACACTGTAATATAAGACATGTAAAATTAATGCCTCTGCTTTTTCCCATAATTTTTTAATAGCAACAATTCCTCCTTCTGACAGTTCCTTATTGAGACTGCAAAGTCACTGGCTTTTATTGTGGATTTTAGTTTTTGGCATCCCGTTTTATAGCAAAGACTGAATGTATGCTGGCTCTCTAACGGCGATGTTATTGTAGATGTAGATTTGTCAGGAAGTGCGTGTAGTCGGAATTGCTTTATTCGGGGTCAGTCCTGTTCCGGCCACTGGTCCCGGGCCCCTGAGCAAAGGAGAATTCTATCATCCTGCCCCACGCTTGGCACGTGGCAAGGCTGGAACAACACTTGCTGCCGCAGGGGAAGCCAAGTGTGGCTTAGTAGTGGTGGTAGAAAATCCAACGCGCAATCACAGCAGCGTCCCTGCTCTCCCGCAGTTGGAAGGGCAGCGCTTCCAGAAGCAGTAGGTTGGTGAAGCTGAGATGCTTTGCAAACACATATTCTTAGAGAGACAGCCCTGTGTTTGAGATGAAACTGAAGGCCACAGTCTTCCCAAGGCTCAACCTGTGCAGAAGGGCGGGGAGAGACGGAGTTGGCAAGCAGAGCGCTCCTAGCAGCAGTGGAGATCATGATTCGCAGGGAGAAAGAGAAAATACAAGAAGCTGAACGTTGTGCTCTTGACCACATGCAAATAATGTGCCAAATTTTCATTTTATTTATTTATATTTTTTTAAATTTCTCTGTTGATTAAGGTATCACATATTTGTCCTCATCCCCCCATTCCCATCCAAACCCCTCCCCACGCACACCCACCCCTCTGTTCCAAATGTTCATTTTACTGCCTAAATCCGATAACCAAAAAGGAGGAAGAGGCAAAAAATCTGTCACATTTGTCCATATTTTCAGTGTTCTTTAAAAACTGTTTTTACAATAAGAGGAGCATTAACAAAATTGTCATTTTTCAAAAGCCTTCAGATTTGTCATTAAGATAAGCATAGTATTAGTTTGAATGCCTGTGGCAAGAATCAAGTACAGGACCAGCCACTTTTTCCTTGTGTGGTTAGTTAACTGGGCTGTGGCAAGGCCTCTGGAGACTGAATACTGAGGAATGTTGAGGCCAACACACAGCGGCCCCAAGATATTCAAAGTCACCCAAAGCAGTCTGTTGTTTAAGATACAATTTGAGTGGTGGGGAGGAGGAGGAAGTTACTTACAGGGGATACTAACTTTATTTTTTTGTTTGAAAAAAAAAATTTTTTTTTGAGCCTTAAAACCAAACCAAACAAAAAAAATATTTTCTCATAGTTTTGGAGGCCAGAAGCTCAAACTCAAGGTGTTGCCTCAATTGGTTACGTGAAAGCTTCTTGGGGGCTCAGAAGGAGCCAGTAGTTGCTGGTAATCCTTGACATCCATTAGCTTGCAGCTGCATAATCCCCCTCTCTCCTGCCATCATATGGCTGTCACTCTTTTTTGGATCTGTGTCTTCATATGGTCTTCTCCTATTTGAGAGTTTGCTAGGAGGTTCTAGTAGGGGAGTGTGGCTACACGTATACCCTTGACCGAAGACCAGTCCTATCCTCTCAGCAGAAGGAGGTCCTCTTAGACCAAGCGCACAGCTTCCAGAGGCATACACATGGATTGGTGAGGGAGGAGGGGACACCCAACTAACCAGCCAGATCAGCTGAATCAACCCTGACCATCAAGGGGCTGACAGATGTTGCAGCCAGATCACCCTCACATCTGGTATTCTCCTATTTGTATCAGTCTGTTTCTCTTCTCTTTTATAAGGACATCAGTTATATTGGATTAAGGGCCAACCCTACTCCAGCATGACCTCACATTAACTAATTACAGCTTCAGTGACCTTATTTCCAAATAAGATCACATTCTGAGATTCTGAGAAGGACATGAATGTGAGGAGGGCATTTTTCATGACTCTTTTCCTGACTCTTAGTTTAAAATAGGCTGTGTTAGCGGAGCCTGAGGAAAGAATAGAGAATGAGAAGAAGAAGGGCCCAGGAGAACACCTGGAGAAGGTTCAACATTTATTCCAAACTTCCTATCCCAGGTTCCTGCTTCCCAAGAAACCTTCAGATTCAGGGTGACCTGATTACAGGGAGAGAAAGCACTCATCCTGGGCTATCAAGCCCTGTTGCTACGCCAGCCTTTTCACCAAATAAACTCTGAGACTGATGTAGATTCTCCTGTACAGGTGCACATGGGGAAGAATGTGCCGATCGTGTGAATGAGAGCTGTATTTTGTATTTTACATTAATAAGTTGAGATTCTGCTGCTATCTCACTTTCGTTGGTTTATTTGAGTTTCTCAGAACCACACAGGAGAGTCTCAGAGCCTTTGTCATTATCCAAGGGCCACATCCGGCCAGAGTCTCTCTCCCGCAAACCCCACTTCCAGCCTTCATATTACCTTATTTTTATATTCCAACTTTCCATGGAGCCATCAGCAAGGTTCCATTATTCAAAGATTCTGGAGAGACCCGGATGTCAAGGAGAATGGAAATGGTTGGGAATGAGCTTCGATATGAATTTCTAGGAACTCAGCATGGCATGAGTTAATTGCCTGGCAATAAAGACCCAACTTTAAGGTCAAGAGTCTGAATTTGTGGGAAACCTTACTGCTCTATTATAGGTCTTTCTTCCTCAAAACCAAGGAGTCAAGCCACATTTTCTTATTGTGTTCTCTAGATTTTCTTTTTCTATTAGAAAAGCAGTTCATAGTTAAACACATAACAGAGATTACTTTTTATAGGAATATAATGGCTAAATCAATTGTATTTTGGTTTATACTTTTATTGTCAAAGGTATTTTGCTTAAAAGGTTTCTTTAATTTTGGTTTTTAGTAAATGAACGAACATAATTATGTTCATATTGACTTATTTTGCTGTTCATATCTTTTGTTCTGCTGCTATGTAATCAAATTATAATCTTACGAATGAAAGTTTAAATAGAAGCAAGAATATGCAAGTTATTTTTTTTTTTAGGTACTCTTTGTACCTCAATTTTGTCAACTCTCAAACAAGGACAATAATACCTACAAAATGGGAAAACAAATTTCTCACTCTCCACACATTTCTGTTTCAACATAGAAACTTTTCTAATATTGGATTAAAGCTTTCTGTTCATTTTTTCATCTTTATCACTGGCTTGTCCCCATAGGATAAGAAGCAATTTATATAATTGGTGAAATGAAAGAGAGCCTGCCATCCATTAATCCATGTTTCTCTAGTGGGCAGAGAAAATACGTGAAAGCTTGGTGTACACATGGCCTTTCTCTCTCTATTCCTCTGTTTGGGTTAAGGTAAGCCTAGCTGCAATAAGAAATAGGTCCTAATGTGTGTTATTGTTAAATTACAATTAAGGTTTATTTCTCTTGCCATAACAGTCCAAGGCAGGTGTTCCTAGTTAGTGGGTACATTTTAACACAATGTCATTCTGAGGCTCAGAATCATATAATCTGTGGTTCTGCTGTCCCCTAGCCTCCCACTGGACAAAGAGAAAGACAGTGCGGAGGGACAAAACATCTTTTTAGAATCCTTGGTTCAGAATGGCACATGTCAGAGATTTGGATGAAAATTCAGTAGTTTCCCAGGATGTTAGACTTTTGGCCTCTGTGCTTATGTGGTTTCAGTAATAATTCTTTATGATGCTCAGTAAGCCCAAACCCACAAAGTGTCAGTAAGAGATCTATACTGGGCTGTTATATTAGACACTTCTGGCTTCAGGGATAAATTAAATTTTCCAATCCAGCTTCATAATATACTGGTTAAGTGCCATGTCCTGAAGCCACACTTCTTGGGTTCACATACTTGTCTGCCACTTACTACATGCCCATTTCATTTCTTTACCTATTATTCCTCTCTCTCATTCTCTCTCACCCTCTCCCTTTCTTTTTTTCTCCTCATCTGTGAAATGGGGACACCTCAAAGCATTATTAGAAGATTAGTTTAATCAATCCCTGTAAAGCACTTAGTATATGCTCTATAAAAATAAACAATTCTTAGTAAAAAAATAAAAAGTCTGGTTTCAATCTCTCTGACTTCTGTGTATAATGTCTCAATTGAACTGAATATAAATTGAACTGAGATTTGTGATCATTTAACACTTAACTTCACTGTACTTTTTTTAGTCATGACACATACTGGCATTCTAATCTCATTGTAGTCTATAACATGCTCCATAAGAATGCTTACATTTTTACATTTGAATTAATGTACATGGATTCTTCACAGATGACTCTTCACTTGATCTCTTCTTCTTAAATGATGTTCAGCTATGGCTACAGACTCTGTCTTGTATCATTAGTAAACGGGGATAACTGAAGGTGATTTTTAATGCTGTTCTTCCTCTAAGAATTAACATAATTTTAGTTCTTCCAAGGGAGCCAATCACTTTCTTCTGTGTCAAACCCTCTGGTGCTCTGGACAGTCACCTAACCTCCTCCTCACTTACCATCATATTCCTATTATTCTGTACAAAGATTCGCTCTTGCTGATTTCCTGGGGATTTCTCCATCAGCTCACTAATCATTATCAAATATTGTTCACCTTGGATGTGTGACTTGTAGAACTGAATATCATAGGATGATCTAAATGTCTCATATTGGTACAGTACTTCACAAAGTAGTTTATTGTCTATTATCTCATTTAATATCCAAATAAACTCTATAAGCAAGTACCTACCTAAATTTCTAGATAAGCAAAGTGGAGAGCTAAGAGGTTAATCAATTTTGTCATGCTTTCCCACTTTGTAGGAGCTTGGGTGGCATCTCTGGAGTTATGGTTCCATGTTGGACATTTTTCTCCCAATTTAAATTACACTTTCTTTGAAGTTGATAAACAGACACAATTTCAAATTTCAGCTCTGCTATTTCATTTATATTTTCTGCCCTTCAGTTTCTTCAACTTTCAGATGAGATCAATAATGTTATAAATATTTTATAAATAAATTAAATATTTATAAGTATATTAAATATTTAAGACATAAATATAATATTAATATATAAACTGTATTAAGTATTATTATTGATTAATAATAAAACATTCATTTATTATGTTGAAGGGGGAAAAATAAATCAGATGAAGCAGATGGTTAAGTCCCCAGAAATAGAGAGAAAAACAAGATTATGAGATATTATATTTAGTTCTTTGTACTTTTCTACCCCCTATCTAGAGCTAAGAAGCTATCCAGAGTCTTTGGGCTCCCTTGTTTTAAGAGGAACCTGAAGTCTCATGGGATTAGTAGCAATTCTCTCATTTTGAACCCACTTCCTTGTAGTACCTAAAGTAAGTAACAGATATAAAAAAAAAACAAAAAAAAACTTGGTGGACCCTGGAAACTGAACATTTGGCCTTGAGATTTTTGGTACCAATGTGATCATTGGGCCCCGAGCATGGCAGAAAGGCTGCTGATATTAGTTTAGGGCTTATATTAGTTTAGCGCCTAAACTAATATAAACTTTAGGCAATGAGAATTATCTTTAGCAACAATGACAAGCTGAGCATGAAGGACTCCCCTTCCATTAAATATATATATTATATATTTATTTTTTATTGGTTTCAGAGAGGAATGGAGAGGGAAAGAGAGATAGAAACATCAGTGATGAGAGCAAATCATTGTATGGCTGCCTCCTGCATGTCCTCCACTGGGATGGAGCCCGCAACCCCAGCACGTGCCCTGACCAGGAACTGAACTGTGACCTCATGGTTCATAGGCCGACACTCGACCACTGAGCCATGCTGGTTTGGCTTCCCTTCCATTTTTGTCAGCCACATAAGCTCAGGAAAAGAAAGCAGCTGGCCACCAAATGACTGAATTTTAATTTCCAAATGACCCAACTCTGCCAGGGCTGACCGCAGACCCTGAACAATGGATGAATGATCACTCTAACACACGTTTCTGTGAAAGAGAAGGATAAGGCACCACTTGGATAGCGCTGCCAAGTAGCCCTGTTCGCCAGCCTCCTTAGGTTTTGATTGTTATAACAGCTTGAACTAAAATTAAGCTCTAGATACAAGCAGCAGGATAAGTATCCTTGAGAAAGTTCATGCTTCTACAAGGTCGGGTCTTCAAAGACTAAGCGTAGAGATTCTAGCAAAACACCTGGGGGGATCGGACTTGTTTGGAAAAGTCAAGGTAGGGGCTGCCACCTTCCCCAAGGTCCCCTCAGAGGCCCGCGACCTTTCAGAGAATCCTCCTTACAGACCTTCCAACCAAGTCCTGTGCTTCCCCCAACTCCAGTAGCTATCTTTTTTATTTAAGTTAGTTAAACAATTATGCTCCTTACTCACCCTATTTGGGGGACTAAGATTTGCATCCACTAAAATAGCATTAAAAGGAGAGAGAGGAGGGAGGGAAGAGAGATTGATGCCAAATGTGATAAACCATTAGGGAAGGAGAGAAGTCTGCTGCAGGAGAAGAGGGAATGCCAATGTATGACTGAGGAGTGAGAGCACTGGGGGGTTTAAATGCCAAAGGGCAGAAGTAATGCATTTCCATTTATCTTGTTAACTGTCCTGAAGAGGGTCACCATAACTTCTGCATAATCGTAACCAATTAGACAGCTACTCACCAAGTGCCTTTGCTCTCAGAAACTTGGCTTCAGCTGTGCTATCCATGGCAAACTACCAGAGGGATAATGATAGCCATCTCACTTTTGCATTCCTTGCTGATAGAAGCTATGCTACGTCAGACTCATCTTTATACCCCTAGCATCTTGTAAGTAGAAAGTACTCAATAAAACTTCTGCAAACATGTGGTGAACTGAACAGTCTAATAAAATCTTTGGGACATCTCCTAGATACCTCACTTACACATTAAACAATGGTCCACGTACTTCCACCAAGATTTGTGAAGCAGCTAAATGAGCCTAACCTCCCAATATCCTTTTATATCTATGATACTCATACATTTTCTGAAGCTCTCTTGCTCTTTATAAGTGATCCTCGTTTTCAAAACAAAATTAAGAGTATACAGATGAACATTTATTTGCTTTAAAACAGTTCGGCAGGGCTCTCCATGGGTTTCTTGATGATCACATATGAATAAGAAGCATCCTCCTTGCGAGCAATAGTTCTATCCTGTGCATCTGGTGGTAGAGAAATGGAATGGGTTGCCCTCTGGTTTACTGTTATATTTTAGTAACTGAAAAAAAAATATAAAAATAAGAAGGCTTCTTGTATAAATAAATAACTGTAGCATATTTTTCTCCACTGTTGGTACTCATCACTTTCTAATAAAGTTAACGATTTAACACATGGTATTCAGTGGACTTTATCATAGAGGCCAAGATTTTTAAAAAATCAATCCTCAAATTGATTCTTTAAACCACCTTTTGTGGAGATAACTGCAGAGAATGCATGGATTAATTCAGCTCAGCAAGCACTTAGGCGACCACTGGGTGCCAGCCCTATTTGGGGATTTGCCTTTAACCATGATAAGAGGAACAAATTTTTTTTTTTTTCAATCTACTTGGATTTTTCAGGTGTTGGAATTTTTTTTTTAATCTTTATGCTCAATGTAGAAGAGGAGGAAAAAAATATGCATTCTTAGTTCTTATTTCTTCCCTGTTTTCAAAATGGAAAACTAGATAGATCTTATTAATTATTTAAAGAAGCAAAGTAAAGATTATTTTGTGATCTAAGTATCTCTTTGGAAACAAAATGTTGGTGTACCTACAGGCGGCAATTGTGTGAGGTAAAATAGCATCATGCTAACAAAAAGTGTTCAGGATATGAATTTGTGGAGCTGTTTTTATATACACAACAGAATTGACAAAATCAGTCAGTCTCTGGTATAATCACCAAGAGGAGTCAGTCTGTGTATTTTAATTGGAATGTCTGGGAAATCTTGAAAGCTCAAAATAAGTGTAACCAGGTTGCCTTTTGAAAATTAATAAACAAGTTGTGGTAAAGGAATATATTAAAGTAAATGAGGAGCAGTTGGGGATACTTCAAAAGAAATTTATTTATTTACTTGGCAAATCTCTAACTTCGACATTGGCAGTGTATGGGAGAATCTCTCTGCTCTCCTGATCACAGCTTCTCAGAAATCAGATGCAACAGCTGTCTTAACGGGCACATCGACACAACCGTTCCCGATAGGAAGTGTGTTAGGACAGTGAATGTAATTGAAGTGGCAGGATTTAGAGAGGCCACATACCATTGACCAACAGGGAATGCATCCAGAATGTTGCAGCTCGTACTTTTTGTTTTCAGAGAAAGGACCATGTCACTGCACAAAGTCATAAATGCCATTGACTTGACTGAAATCCTTCTCTTCCAGACAGTCCTCTGTCTCTCGTCACAATCACTTGCCATAGTTCCATAGTTTAGGATTGCTCAGAAGTGCCCTGAGCTAAATATACATATATATATATATATATATATATATATATATATATATATATATATGCCATCCTCTGGAAATGTAATATTTCCTTGCAGTCATTTTCATCTTTTAAAAACCCAGATTTATACAGAATACACAGGAAAAGATAAATAACAGGACAGATGACATAGTTGGGTTATAGGATGGTGAAAGGATTAAATAAAGTATTTTTATTTTATAAATTAAAATTTTAAAGTAGATCAGTTGAGAATTGGACCACATGCAATCCTCCCCTACTGATGTGCATTTATGGAGCAGGTCTTATGCAAAGAACTGGAGCACGAAAGGAATGAAGCTGTCTTTCAACATTTTTATCTCCAGGGAAATCTTACAGAACGAACGGCATAGATGGATGCTGAGCCAACAGATGACAGGAGGACTTGCTCCATTCTCTGGAAAATATGATGATAAGAAACAGATTTCAGCTGTTCCTTAAGTTTTTCTTCTACTGGACAACAAAGCTGCCAAGAAATGAAGATACACAGATTATGACGCACACATAACCCCTCCACCTGCATCACATTCTGACAAGTCACAGCATTTCTTTGATTCAAGTGCAGCAGACCTACCCATGAAGAGAAATATTCTCAAATGAAATATTGACTCCATAGAAGAATCAAACAAAATAAATGAATATTTCTATGACAGTCTTTAGAAAGCTGTTTAAAATATCTCTTAACGTAAGAGGCTCACATACATGATAGTCTAGAAAGTAGAATTGCACTTTCACTTTCGTCAACACAAATACAAAAATAGCAACAAATATAAGAAATTAGGACAGAATTCTATTACTCTATATACTAAGTGCACATTATTTTTTTAGCTCTTGTGATTAAAAAATAAAAATGAAACTTGGGCCTGTCCCTAGCATTACAGAGCCCAAGGCAAGAGTATAAATGGAGGCCTATATGGCATCTATCCTTATATATTTACTAGAGGCCTGGTGCATGAACCTATGATTGGGTGGAGTCTCTTGGCCTGGCTGGCAATCAGGGCCGATCAGGGCCCATCTGGCCCAGTCTTGATCAGGCCGATGGGGCCAGAAGGTTGGGAGTTTGGCTGTGGGAGCGCAATGACCACAGGGCACTTCATTGAGCATCTGCCCTCTGGTGGTCAGTGCGCATCATAGTGACTGGTCAACTGGTCTTTTGGTTGACAAGTCATAACAGTTGCTTAGGCTTTAATATATATAGATATGTTTATTAATTTCAGAGAAAAAAGGAGAGGGAAAGAGAGATAGAAACATCAATGATAAGAAAAAGCCATTGATCAGCTGTCTCCTGCATGCCCCCCACTGGGGATTCAGCCTATAGCCCGGGCATGTGCCCTGACTGGAAATGGAACCTGTGACCTCCTGCTTTATAGTTTGATGTTCAACCAATGAGCGATGCTCGTCAGAATATACCATCTACCCTTTTAAATCAAGCAAACCGTTCTTTATGTCTACTTTGACAACTATACTTTCATAACAATAAAATCAGAAAACATGTGTAAAGCTATGTTTTCTCATATATATAACTTGAATTTGGTAAAATACCAAAGCTGAATGAATTTAATTACTGTTGCTCATGTTGGATGTTCAGTTAATGGGCTAGTGATGTCTTGATAAGTCATAAAACAAACAACTATGATTTATACATTATTTTTTTATAAAATGTATTTAATTTTTGCATTCATCTCAGCAAACTCTTCTGTTCTTAAAATCAGGATTTTTATGTTTTCTGATAATCGTAATGATCTGAAAAATGGGCTAAGTACCTGAATAGACACTTCTACAAAGAAGACATACAGATGGCCAAAAGACATATGAAAAAAATCCCCAACATCATCAAAGAAATGGACATTAAAACCACACTAAAATATCATCTCATACCTGCCAAAATGGCTACCATAGCAGAAACCGGTTTGGCTCAGTGGTAGAGCGTTGGTCTACGGACTAAAAGGTCCCGGGTTTGATTCCGGTCAAGGGCATGTACCTTGGTTGCGGGCACATCCCCGGTAGGGGGTGTGCAAGAGGCAGCTGGTCGATGTTTCTTTCTCATCGATGTTTCTAGCTCTCCATCTCTCTCCCTTTCTCTCTGTAAAAAATATCAATAAAATATACATTTTTTTAAAAAATGGCTACCATAAGTAAATCAACAAACAAGTGATGGCGAGAATGTGGAGAAAATGGAACCTTAGTACACTGTTGGTGAGAATGCGGACTAATGCAGCCACTGTAGAAAACTGTATGGAGTTTCCTCAACAAATTAAATATGGAACTGCCTTTGACCCAGTGATCCAACTTCTGGGAATATATCCTAAGAAATCAGAAACATCAATCAGAAAGAATATATGCACCCCTTCGTTCATAGCAGCATTATTCCCAAGAGCTAAGATCTGGAAACAGCCCAAGTGCCCATTAGTAAATGTGGTACCTTTACGCTTTGGAATACTACTCAGCCATAAGAAAAAGAAGGAGGTCTTACCTTTCTTGACAGCATAGATGGACCTGGAGATTATTTTGCTAAATTAAATAAGCCAGTCAGAAAAGACAAATACCACATGACCTCACTTATATGTGGAATCTAAAGAGCAAAATAAACGAGGAACAAAGTAAAAACAGAGGCAAGGATACGTAGAACAGACTGACAGCTGTCAGAGTGGAGGGGCAGGGGGATACTAGATGAAAGAAAGTGAAGGTATTAGCCAAAGAACATATATGCATAACCCACAGACACGGACAACAGTGTGGTGATAGCCAAAGGGAAGGAGGTGGGGGCTGAGTGGAGGTGAGCAAAGGAGGTGGGAGAGATAGTAATATCTGTACTAGTCCTATATAATAAAAGCCTAATAATCAAAATGTCCCCTCAATCAAGAGTTCAAACAGGAGTTCAACCTCTTGCTATGATGTGCACTGACCACCGGGGGTTGCACAGGATATGGAGGGCATCGGAGATGCGGCACTGGCGGCAGGCAGCAGTGGAGGCCCTGCCGCCCCGATGGGCCCTGATAAGAGCAGGACCACAGCAGGAGGGTGGAGCAGGTGAGCAGGTGGTGCCAAGCGAAGGCGGGTATTAGTGGGGCCTGATTGCCTGCCAATCACCCTGCAGATGGCGACCAGCGGCAGCAGCGAGGGCAAGGCTGCTGCCCAGCTCCCAGGTGCTGAGGAAGCCGGATGGGGGCCTGATGACTCAGGCAGAAGGAAATGTATGGGGACCCAGGGACCTAGATGCTGCCCAGAGCCCAGAGGTCAGCTGGGAACTGCCCTTCCACACCAGACGCTTGCCCTTAGATCACCAGCCATGCCTAGTGACTGCTTCCGTGCACAAATTTTATGGACTGGGTCTCTAGTATCAACAATAAAAATAGCCCTAACTGGTTTGGCTCAGTGGATAGAGCATTGGCCTGCAAACTGAAGGGTCCCAGGTTCTATTCCAGTCAAGGGCATGTACTTTGGTTGTGGGTGCATCCCAAGGAGGGGGTGCGCAGGAGGCAGCTGATTGATGTTTCTCTCTCATCGATGTTTCTAACTCTCTATCCCACTCCCTTCCTTTCTGTAAAACGTCAATAAAATGTATTAAAAAAAAAACCCACAATAAAAATAAAGTACTACCAAGCTGATGTTGTTCAGTGGTTGGGCATAGACCCATGAACCAGGAGATCACAGTTCAATTTCTGGTCAGGGCACATGCCCCAATTGCAGGGTTGCTGGCTCAATCCCATCAAGGGGAATGCAGGATGTAACCGATAAATGATTCTCTGTCATCATTGGGGTTTTTCCCCTCTCTTCCTCTCTTTTCCTCTCTGGAATCAATAAAAACATTTTTTTTAAAGTACTAAATAAGTAATTATATTTAAAATGTATAAAATTTAAATATGCTTTCATCAAATTATAAGTTTTATACACTTAAATTATTTTGTTTTCAAACTAAATTGTTTCTTCAAAAATATTCATTATAAGGGGAAATATAAATTATAAATATAAATACTTAAAATCAAAATTATTTAAATAAATCTTATTGATTTTACAAAAATAAATCAACTAATACTCTTACCATTCAAGGTCTATGTAGTTGCCAATGTGAAAAATTAGTATCACATTTTATTAGTAGACCTACAAATGCAAATTAAAAAAATTAATTGTTTGATATTCCATAACACATTTTTCAGCTGCCATGTACAACAGTTGAGAATATCACAACTAACTTTGTGAGTATTTACAGAATCATGAATGGGAAAGTATAAAGAAGTAAGGCACACTGAGACTGAAGCAGCAAAGAAGGTTGAGGGTGGTAAAAAAAAAAAAAGCAATTACCATCGAACAAAAACCTACACCAGCTGTTTGGTGACTTCATGAGGGAATTCTCTTACAGTCCAACATACAGAGTCCAAAGATGTTTGATGAACTTGGGCTTGATTCCAGCAGGTATGGCTATCCAAGGAGATTTAATCTGCTGCGTGGGAACACAGCCAAAAGAGTCCATAGGCATCAGGCTATAGTAAAAGTCAAGAGACGGATGGAACTGTGGTTTCGAGTGATATATAGCAGAACCTTCTTGAGTAGTGGGAGGGTCCAGGTAAGAGAGCTCAGCCTTCATTGACAAGACTGTCAGAACGAGGCAGGATGTCAGGACCTCAGCCAAGTGGGCTTGGGTGCAGGGAAAAGCTCTCTCTATCCAGATGGGTTTTTAAATGGTGAGAGAAAACCAAAGCAGATGTCTGGATATATACGTAGATTAGCCAACACAACTGGGGTTAGAATGAGAGCATTGACTCAGTTAGGCACGTGGTGGGGGTGAAACGGAAGGATGAGGACCCAAGGCCCCCTCCACTTGCTGATGGTGCAGATGTATTTTCTTTCATGATGAGAACGGTTCCTGGTTTTGATTGAGGTCGAGTCCAAATGGAAAGGTGATTTGGGATTATAGTTGAGTGGAGTTCAAGAATCATTTAAAAATAGGGGCTGGATCATTTAAAAATAGATGCCATGTTATGGCATCCATTTTTGCTAAATGCATACCTAGAATTGTTGAGAAAATGATTTATAATGGTTTTAATCTGTAAGTCCAATATACTGGCGAAGCTTGCTTTAATTTTAAGTATAGGACATTCAGGGTAGATTTTGCATTAAAACATTATGTAAATTTTCAATAATTTATTTAAGCTAATCATACATATAAAATCAGTTATGGGAAATCTTTATTATAGATCTTAAGACATCTTAAGAAAAAGGTAAAAAGGTGAGGGGATTAAGCAAATAAAAACAACCTTATGGGTACGGACAATAGCATGGTGATTACCAGAGGGAAAGGGAGGTGAGAGAGAACAAACAGAGCAAGGCGGGGAGGGGATGGTGATGGAAAGAGACTTGACTTGGGGGTGGTGAACACACAATACAATATACAGATGATGTATTGTAGAATTGTATCCCTGAAACCTATATAATTTTATTAACCAATGTCATCCCAATATATTTTTTTAAAAAATGTTTTTAAAAACTCTTGGAATTGCTATTCCCTATGAGTCATTCTTGGCTGTAACCCTGTGATCATAATTACCTTAATATGGATGGTTTTGTGACAATGCTGAATGGCTGGAATTGTGTACTGTGTTTTAGTATCCAGTATAAAAACATATCTCTATTATGAGACTAAGCTGATCCATGGATCAGCTCTGTCCGTGAAAAGGCACATTTCCCAACACAAGATCCGTAAAGAAAGATAAGGTATATTCTTTCAAGTCCTGAAAGATAACTCTAGATTACTTTTATATTCTAAACTGGAATTTAGAAGATTTGTGCAATAGGCCTTCCTTCCCCTGGATACCGGCACCAGTTTTCCTCCAGCACCTGGGACCCAGGCCTTTGCTGCAGCCACAGTAGAGAAGCCAAACCTCTTCAGTCTTCAGTCTTTAGTCACCTTCAGTCTTCAATCTTTGCTCCATGCCTGCATATGCAAATTAATCCACCATCTTTGTTGGGTTAATTTACATATCCACTTCTGATTGTCTGGTGGGCATTGTGGAGGTATGTTAAATTTGCATATTTCTCTTTTATTAGAGTAGATGCTGTCAGTAATACATTGGGTAAGATTTCAAAGAAAAAATTTGGATTTGAAACTCGGGATTCCAGAGACTGGCAATAAAAGTGTAGTATACTGTTCTTACTGGCTTTTACATTCCAAAGATTTAGTCTTTAGATGGCATAAGAGAAGCATAATCAAGTAGTTAAGTAGACATTTAGTTTTAGGGGCTCTACACTTTAATAAGTGGCAACCTGTGAATCATAGCAAGTGAAAATAACTTTTATTGCCTTTTTCTAAAAAATCCCATCTTAAATAATATTTTAACTTTATTAACTGATCTGAGCTAGGAAATGACCTCTCCTAAGAACGTTTTAGTAGATTTATCTTGCTGATATATAGGGGAAAATTTTTTAAAATATATTTTATTGATTTTTTGCAGAGACAAAGAGAGAGGGATAGAGAGTTAGAAACATTGATGAGAGAGAAACATTGATCAGCTGCCTCCTGCACACCCCCCACTGGAGATGTGCCCACAACCAAGGTACATGCCCTTGACCGGAATCAAACCTGGGACCTTTCAGTCCACAGGCCGACACTCTACCCACTGAGCCAAACAGGTTTCGGCATAGGAAATTTTTTTAAATTTTAACTGTAGCTTTGTATTATTCTTGCTTAATAATCATACTAGAGACCTGGTGCATGAAATTTGTGCACAGGAGGTCCCTCAGCCTAGCCTGCACCATCTCCAATCCTAGATCCTCAGGGGATGTCCAACTGCCTCTCGGAATCTGGGCCTGCTTAGCTTCTAACTGCTCACCTGCCTGCCTGCCTTAACTGCTCACCTGCCTGCCTGCCTGATTGCCCGTAACCACCTCTGCCTGCCTGCCTGGTTGCTCCTAACTGCTCATTTACTGGCCTGATTGCCCCTAACCACCTCTACCTTGTCCCACACGTGGAACCTAGGATTCCTTCCTCTGGCCAGTTGCAGGCACCCAGAACCCAGGCCAGTTTTGCCCGAGCCAGCCACAGTTGAAGGGAATGGTGGGTGGAAAGCTTTGCCCAGGCCATAGTTGCAGGCACCCAGGACCAAAGTGGGGTGGCTTGTCCCTCTCCTGGGCTACAGCCTGGCTGATCCCTATTCCTCTCTCACAAGCTCATTTGTGCCTAGCTGGTCCCCATTCCTCTCTCCCCAGTGTTGAGTGTCTGAACCATTATAGCATGATGGCATGAGGGCATGACAACCATTTGCATATTAACTCTTTATTATATAGGACTAGTGGCCCGGTACATGAAATTTGTACGCATTAAAATGGAATTAATTAGAGGAAATGCTTTAATATTGCTATTTGCCCTTTCTCTATAATAGAAGTGTCAGAGATGAAAGAAAACTAATAAAATGTATATTAAAATCTCCCTTCCTGTCAGAGTCTGGGGCACGTGGGACCCAGAATCAAGTCTCCGCCTACCTGTGCTCACCTTGAAATCATCCAAGAACCAGACCCAGCTGGCCCCACCCCATGAAGCCCTGCAGGGCAGGGGGCACAGCCTCAGGTCCCCCATCAAGACCTGTTTGGCAGGGAACATGGCCTCAGGTCCCCTGACCCAGCCGGATGGGGGTGCAGCTTCAGGTTCCCTGATCCAGTTGGCAGGTAGGGGGCATCGCCTCAGGTCCCTGTCCTGGCCTCAGGTCCCTTGGCCCTGAAACCAGGGCAGGGGGCACGGCTTCGGGACCTCCAGCTCAGCCTCAGGGTCCCCCGGTGCCAGGGCAGGAGTTGTGGCCTCGGGTCTCCCCTCAAGCCCTGCTGGGCGGGTGGCGCAGCCATGGGTCTCCTGGCCTGGCCTCAGTTCCCCTATCCTGGCACCGGGGCAGAAGGTGCAGACTCAGGTCCCCTGGACCTGGAGAAGACCATTTGCATATAAGCGCTTTATTATATAGGATTCCTGTTTTACAAAATCATTCTACTGACAGTCAGTTTATTGAAATAAGAGTTATGCTGTAATGTGTATTTTTAAAATATATTCAGTAGGGTAACTTAAAGACATACACAAGTAAATAATAATTATTAATTTCAATGATATCTGACAACCTGAAATGGCATAAAAAGGGTACTCTGCAATTATTCATTAGTTATCACCTAAAGTTGATTTTCCAGCACCACTTCTTTTTTTAAAAATGTGATAAAAAGCGCATAACATAAAATCTCCCCTCTTAACAATTTTTAACTGCACATCGCTAGACTGTAGATCTCTAGAAGCTTGTCACTTGGCATGACTGAAACTCTATACTCATTGAACAACAGCTCCCAATTTCCCTCTCCCCCAGCCCCAAGGCAGCCACTTCCAACATGAATGGTGCTTTATTGAATATTCCATAACTCTAGAATTCTTCAAAAGAATCTATCCGCATTAGTGATGAATTTTTTGTTTTCTTTTGTTTTGAATTGCTTTTATTGAATAATTGTTTCCAGCATCTTTGAAAGCTTTCCAGGGATAAATAGCCAATCTTTACTTTTTTGTTATCTGGTGTTTCTGTTATAAAACATAAATTTTAAGAAGTAATTTTAATAAAAGGAAGATATAGAAAATGTAATTTATGCATTTTTGTGCATATATTGTATTCTTTATTCCTGTGTCTGGCCTCAAAGTATTCTACATAATAGTTGGGGGAAAAAGGTATTCTTTGATTTCTACCTGTGCAGGGTGGCAATACTTTGTTTGTCTCTCAAAACAAGATTGGGAGATACAATTTCCAACAGTGGGAGTCAGCATTTTTTACTGTTAGCTTCTTGTTCTGTGTAGGAATTTACTGCCATTAGTATCTTTATTTTTAATGTTCCAAATTCTTCATATCCTTCAAAAATTCAGGAGCCACCTGGACTTTGCCTTCATTTTTTGTTTATGCAAAACCTAAATTTTGTTGTCTTTGTATGGCCCAAGTCTATCTCTTTCCATTCCATCATCCCACAAACATCTCACCAGAGAAAAAGAAGACACTGAAGTTCTCCCAAAAGTTATTCCTTCACCACTTACAAAGGCCTTAAAGAAGGAGAAAATATGAAAAAAATACTTCACTAAATGGTTATTAGTAATGTTAATAAGATAGACATTGTAGCCATAACCCGTTTGGCTCAGTGGATAGAGCATCAGCCTGCAAACTGAAGGGTCCCAGGTTCGATTCTGGTCAAGGGCATGTACCTTGGTTGCAGACACATCCCCACTATGGAGTGTACAGGGGGCAGCTGATCAATGTTTCTCTCTCATTGATGTTTCTAACTCTCTATCCCTCTCCCTTCCTCTCTGTAAAACATCAAATATATATATATATCTCCTACCTAATAAAAGAGTAATATGCAAATTAATCACCACTCCACTACACCCACAAGCCACACCCACCAGCCACTCCCAGCAGCCAATCAGAGCGAGTGTGCAAATTAACCCCAGCCAAGATGGCTGCCACCATGAGAGCAGAAGGGAAGCTTGGGTTTCCCTGACAATGGAGGAAGCCAAGCTTTCCACACACCCTGGGCAGCCCAGGCCTCTACTTAAGGATACAAAGTTTCAATTATAGAAGCTAAATCCCAAGAAATATGGAGACAGCCACAGAGCTGGAGAGAGCAGGCTAGGGTTTCCCCCGGTGACAGGAAGCCAAGCTTTTCACCTGCCCTGACCATGCCTAGGCCTCCACTCCAGGTTACAAAGTTTCAATTATAGAAGGTGAATAAACCCCAACAGAAATGGCTGCCACCACAGAGCAAGCAAAAGGCTTGGCTTTGCTCCAGGCTACAAAGTTTCAATTGTAGAAGATAAATATATCCCAGATACCAGGGCCTCCACTTGGGTCTTGCGGGGCATGGCCAGCCTGAAAACCACCACAGTCCCCTCTCCCAGGCCATCCCATGCCCCAAGGGAACCTTCAACCTGATCCAGGACATCCTTCAGGGCAAACCAGCCAGCCCCGACCCATACACCAGGTTTCTATCCTATCTAATAAAAGAGTAATATGCAAATTGACCATCACTCCAACACACAAGATGACTGCCCCCATTTGGTCAAAGATCCTGCCCCTATGTGGACACAAGATGGACACCACAGGATGGCCAGCAGGGGAGGACAGTTGGCAGGGACTAGGTCTGCAAAGGGAGGGCAGATGGGGGCGATCAAGCCTGTTTAGGAGGGCAGTTATGGGTGACCAGGCTGGCAGAGGAGGGAAATTGGGGGCAAACAGGCCGGCAGGGAGCAGTTAGACATCAATCAGGCTGGCATGGGAATGGTTAGGGTCGATGAGGCTGGCAGGCAGGCGAGCAGTTGGGAGCCAGCATTCCTGGGTTTGGAGAAGGTACAGGCTGGGCTGAGGGATACTAACCCCATGCCCTGTACATGCATTTCATGCACCGGGCCTCTAAGTATATATATATATATATATATATATATATATATATATATATATATATATATATATATAAAGATAGACATTGTATACAGTTTAAAGTAAAACAAAAGACTTTTGGAACAAGAGAATCATATAGAATTCAGAATCTAGTTATGTTTCCTAGAGCAAGTTTATGCCTTTGACCCTCAATTTTGTCATTTTTAAAAAAGACAATAATAATGTCCATCTGGCCAGATTATTGTGAGAATTCTTATATTGTCCATATATTTAAAACTAGAAGCCCAGTGCATGAAAATGCATGCACTGGAGGGGGTCCCTCAGCATGGCCTGCCCCCTCTCACAGTCTGGGAGCCCTCAGGGGTGGGAGGTGACCTGGCAATCAGGAGAAGGTGATGCCCCCATCACACCTCTGCTGCTGCCATTGCCAGCAGCATAAGCCTTGGCCGGCCCTGGTTATCTGAGCCTCGGGTGGCCCTGGGAGGCTTGGAAGCCACAATCCAAGGCTTGCCTGAACCTCAGGCTTGCCTTGAGCGGCTGCACAGCTGACATCCAAGGCTTGCCAGTGCCTTGGGCCGGGCCTGGGCAGCTGGGGGACTGAAAGCTGGCCTGGCCACACCATGCGCCTGCCACTCCTCCCTCCCCCTCCCCTCCAGGCTGTGCTGAAAGAACTGTGAGACTCTGGCCAGGCTGAGGGGACTGGGTGCCACCATCTTGTGGCTATGGGCACCACCATCTTTGTGACAGCGTGATGGTCAATTTGCCTATTCCCTCTTTATTAGATAGGATATCTGGAGCATAGTAGGTGTTCAACAAATATAAACACATTTATTTCACTCTTCCTGCTTCAGAAACCCTTCTTAATTTGGCAGTGGGTAAGGGAGTCAGGGGAGAGATTAGGAAAATATCACATTTAAATAAGATATAGGCATACAAGTATATAGCCATAGCTCTGGCTGTGGACAAAGGAATTGGCACCTGTATCTGCAGCTAGGGGAAAGGATGCTCTCATCCACTGCAGACGCCAAATCTCAACTGGAATAAACTAGAAATATCTTGAACAATTGACTCCTTTCATAACTGGCAAGATGTCAAGATGATCAATCCCTTGAGTTGCAACTCAAAAACCAGTTTGGATCAGGATCCACCTACCTGCATTGGGTATTTCTGTGGCATGCTTCTGTGAAGTGGGTGGCATAGTGCCATAACTGACCAGGCCACGAGCCCCGAGATTGAGGTCACACATGCTGTCGGCTAAAATGGTAATACGGACTAGAAGACAGGACATGTGCTGTTTGCTGAGAACCAGTGATACAACTAAAGTTTAAACTTTGTAAGATGTTTCTAAAGATGTTGTCTTGTTCTGAATTGTCACAAAAGTAAAACTGATGATAGGACAGGGTCTACAGATAAATGGGAGTTGTTTTGCTGGCAAGAATGCAGGGGGTGGTGGAGGAAGGAGACAGAGATAGATTGAGAGAATGGTAAAGAGGAGACATTTTAAATACTAGAAAAGAACTTGTAACTATATCCATTAAAATTGCTATCTTGTGAATGCTAGTGATAATGTTATCCACATGATAGTACAGATTTGAGTAATAATTAAAGCTAAGTTAAAAATGTAACACTTCTGAAACTGGTTTGGCTCAGTGGATAGAGCTTTGATCTGCAGACTGAAAGGTCCCAGGTTCAATTCTGGTCAAGGGCATGTACATTGGTTGCGGGCACATCCCCAGTAGGGGGTGTGCAGGAAGCAGCTGGTTGATGTTTCTCTCTCATCGATATTTCCAGCTCTCTCTCTCTCCCTTCCTCTCTGTAAAAAAATCAATAAAATATAATTTTAAAAAAATGTAACACTTAAGGCATATAAGGATTTTCTCTTTTTGAACATAAAGGAAAATACATGCTGAACAAATGTTTTAAGGTATTGGTTAAAAGGGATGATACTCACATGTCAAAATCCAGCTCTGTCCATTTTATTAACTATCTTATACCTTAAATGTTCACTCTTACTTCTCATAAAAAATAAAGAGAGAAAAAAATGCTCAGGGAACAGACACACTCACACTTACACACCTAAATGCTCACAAATACATAATCACATACTTATAAATTAGTGTCCCAATGCACAAAATTCTTGCACAGGGGTAGGGGATCCCCTCAGCCCAGCCTGCACCCTCTCCAATCTGGGACCCCTCAAGGGATATCCGACTGCTGATTTAGACCCAATCCCACAGGGCCTAAATCAGCAGTCAGACATCCCTCTCACAATTAGGGACATCTGGCTCCTAATTGCTCGCCTGCCTGCCTGCCTGCCTGTCTGCCTGCCTGGTTACCCTAACCGCTTCTGCCTGCCAACCTGATCGCCCCCTAACCACTCCTCTGCCAGCCCAATTGATGCCTAACTGCTCTCCTGCCAGCCTGAGTGCCCCCAACTGCCCTCCCCTGTGTTGACCTGCCTCCTCTGCTGAGACCAGGCCCCTCTGTGCCCTATGGAGCTACGGGGACCCCCAGGCCTCACTGAGCAGAGCAGCCTGGCCCCACCTTCGCTGTGCACGTGGCCATGTTGTGGTGGCCATCTTTGTGGCAGCCATCTTTGTGGAGGCCATGTTGTGGAGGCCATGTTGTGACGGTCATATTGTGGTGTCCACCTTTAAAAGTTATAAGGCTTCAGTAGTCAAGATGCTTTGATATTGGCATAAATGTAGACCAAAGCACCAATGAGCATAATAGATGTCCAAAACAGACCTATACGTATGTCAATTGATAAAGATGCAAAGGCAAGTCAGTGGACAAAACAAACTTTTTAACAAATTGTGCTGGAATAATTGCCTATCCAAAGAACAAAACAAACCAAATAAAAGAACTTTGAACCATAACTCATCCCAGATATAAAAACTAAGTAAAAATGCATCATAGGTGTCATTCTAAAATCCAAACTATACAATGCTTCAGGAAAAAAACAAGAGAAAATCTTTGTATCGTTGGATTAGACAAACATTTCTTACATAAAACACCAAAAACATGATTAAAAAAAAAAAAAGATAAATTGGACTTAATCAAAATTAAGAACTTCTGCTCTTTGAAAAACATAATTAAAAGATTGAAAAGACAAATCATAGGTGGAGAAAAAAATGTTTGCAAATTAAAGGATCCCATGCACTGTGTTGATTTGCAGATGAAGGGGATCTCATGAGAAGGGGGGTGGGGAGCTCTAAGATTAAAGAGACAAACAAAATGATCTTATAGCTGCAAAGAACTGAGTTTTGCCAACACCTGAATGAGTTTGGAAGCAGGTTCTTCTCCAGTGAGAATCAGCCCCCAGATGAGAGCCCCACTGTGTAAGCCCCTTAATTCTCATCAAGTGAGCCTTCGAACAGAGAAACAAATTGGGCCAAGCTGGACTTCTGATTACAGAGCTCTGATCTAATAAATTTGTGTTGGTTTAAGAAGCCAGCAACAACAATAATAAAAGAAAAAGGAGGCCCAGTTGGCCTGGCTCAGTGATTGAGCATTGATTTATGAATTGGGAGGTCATGTTTTCATTCCTGGCCAGGGCACATGTCCAGGTTGCCGCTCTATCCCCCGTGTGGGGCATGCAGGAGGCAGCTGATCAATAATTCTCTCTCATCATTGATGCTTCCATCTCACTCTTCCTCTCCCTTCCTCTGTGAAAGTAATAATAAAAATATATTTTAAAAAGAAAAGGAAAGAAAAAGGAAGAGCAAATTATTTGGACATGTTATCAAATATGTACAAGTAAAAAATAAACAAATAGCCGAAACCGGTTTGGCTCAGTGGATAGAGCGTCGGCCTGTGGACTGGAAGGTCTGGGGTTCGATTCCGGTCAAGGGCATGTACCTTGGTTGCAGGCACATCCCCGGTAGGGGGTGTGCAGGAGGCAGCTGGTTGATGTTTCTCTCTCATCAATGTTTCTAGCTCTCTATCCCTCTCCCTTCCTCTCTGTAAAAAATCAATAAAAATATGTTTTAAAAAAATAAATAAACAAATAAAAAGGTATTCCACATCACTGGTATTAGAAAAATGTAAATTAAAGGAATAACAAGATGCCACTACATACCTACTACAATGTATAAAATGTAAAAATCTGACTCTATCAATGTTGGCAAAGATGTGGAATAAATGGAAATTTTATAAGCTGCTTGTAGGAATGTAAAATGATATAAACACTGTAGAAAAATGTCTTAAAATATTAAAAACTACAAATCAAAACTTACCATACTAAATTGGTATTTATCCAAAACATATGAAAGTATATGTCCATACAAAGATTTTTCATGAATGTTCATAGAAGCTTTGTTTGCATATCCCAAACTGTAAACAATTTGAATGCTTATCCACAGACACATGAAGAAAATAAGTTTGCAAATTACATGTCTAAAAATAGAACCCGGCTGGTGTGAACTTCGACCTATGAACCAGGAGGTCACGGATCCATTCCCAGTCAGGGAGCATGCCCATGTTGTGGGCGACCTCTAGTAGGGGGAGTACAGGAGGCAGCTGATCAATGACTCTCATCATTAATGTTTCTCTCTCTCCCTCTTCCTTCCTTTCTGAAGTCAGTATCTATTATAATAAAAGCGTAATATGCTACTTAGACTGGACAGCCGAGCAACCTTCCAGGCATCCTTCTGGACGACCTTTTGGATGAAGCCAGGCCTGTGAGAGCCACGCCCCTTGCATGAATTTCATGCATCAGGCCTCTATTATGTATATTTTAAGATTTCTTTATTCAAAATATAAATTACACATATATGAATATACATTTTAAAAGAACTTCTGTTTTGAGTAAAAAATCTTAAACTATAATAAGAAGAAAACAAACAATAATTTTTTAGAATGGGCAAAAATAATCAGAGAGATTTGAAGCATTCCAAGGACTCCACACACTGCTGATTTGCAAATGTGGTATAGTCATACAAATAGAGTATTACTCAGAGATAAAAAGAAACAAACTATTAAAAAAAAAACCACAAAAACAGCTGAAACCGGTTTGGCTCAGTGGTAGAGCGTCGGTCTTCGGACTGAAAGGTCCCGTGTTAGATTCCCGTCAAGGGCATGTACATTGGTTTCGGGCACATCCCCAGTAGGGGGTGTGCAAGAGGCAGCTGGTCCATGTTTCTCTCTCATCCACGTTTCTAACTCTCTATTCTATCCCTTCCTCTCTGTAAAATATCAATAAAATAATTTTAAAAAATTAAAAAATTTAAAACACAAAAACATGAACTAATCTCAAAATAATTATGCTTACTGAAAGAAGCCAACCCCACAAAAAGTACATAGTGTTATTTCCATTTATATAAATTGTACAAAATGCAAATTCACGGAGAGTGACAGAAAGCAGACCAGTGGTTGCCTGTGTCCCATGTTCCCAGTATAAGTGAGGGAGACATTGGCTAAAACAGTCATAGGAGGCCGATCTCAACCTTCTGGCTTGGCATCGGCATGCGATTAACTTCAGGGAAGAGGTTTAGAGGGACGAGAGGCTTCTGGCCACTGTTCCCATTGGTGCTCAGCTTGGAATTGATGAATTCAATGTCTTCATCATTTGTCCACTTCAACCCAAGGACTGACTTTCCGGCACTGACTGTCAAGAAAATAAATGTCTTAGCTTCAAATCTAACATTGCAGACAACCTGTTTTCTTCTTAATTTGTATATATCAGGGCAGTTCTTCACATGTGCTAGGAGGATTTTGTTGTTTTGTGCATTAAGATTGAGATGTTTTTGTCAGAGCTAATATGTGAGAATGAAAGAGTAGATTGAGGACATAAAAGAAGATGAGACAAATAGAGAGCATTTGGAAAGAAAAATATAAGGAAGTATAAGTCTCTATATAGGGCTCTAAATATGTCACTCACTTATAATTATTAAGTATTACAAATTATAAAATATTTATTCATTTAAATGGGCAACTTATCTACTGCAAAAGCTTCAAATAGATTGATTACTGTCATTTATTATTAGATTAACAGAACAAACTATAAACAGACTTTCTAGTAATTTCATTGAACAATAAATGAACTAAATATGCCTTATGAGGTGCAAGTTCGAAGTGGGGTTTTTAACATAATATTGTCACTTTTATGAATGCTTTATTTGATTTTTCAAATTGTACTTTACATTAATACTTTCATTATTGTGTTGTAGTTTGGTTTATGTGACTTATCCCAACTATTCTACTAATAGATGATTTAAACTATGTTAGGAAAAGTTTTTATGCATGATTTTAATACATTTCTTCTTAAACATATATGTGTGTGTGTTTATTTTACAGGGGAGGGTTTTTATTGTACATTACAGTATAGGTTTCTATACCAAATTTGGGAAAAATCAGGCAGAAGTGGTAGAAGATTGACTTCCACAATATTATATCTTGAATCACCTGGAAGAAGGATAGAGGAGGAAGACTGTGCATTTAATCAAAATATCTTGGCTGCAGCCAGGAATTTCCTTATCCAAAGTAGACCCTTGGGGCTATGGCCTTTCTAATGAGAGAAAGAGCAACAAGACTATACTGAGTAGTGGCATAAACTTTTGGAGTTAAAACCATAAGTTCAAATGTCAGTTAGACCACTTAGAGAATGTAAAACTGTGGCCGATTTTCTAAACCTCTCTGAGCCTGGACTTACCTGTAAAACAGAGAGATGGTAATGCATCTCTCTCTCTCTTTCTCTCTCTCTCTCTCTCTCTCTCTCTCTCTCTCTCTCTCTCTTTCTCTCTTGGCTGTTAAGAGGATTAGATGAGATCACAGACACAAGGTGCTCAGTAAAATATTCAATACCTGAAAAGTGTTCAGTAGCTGGTAGCTGTTTTATAAATAAAAGGAAGTTACACGTGGATGCAGTACAGGGTGTGGGTCAGAGCCAGAGGTTGGGGATCAAAGCTTTGACCAATGGGAGGAGTAGGCAGCTGGCTTTTACCTAAACTCTCCTGTAAGACACAGGGGCCCGGCCTTGGCTAGAAGGCCCTGATAGTTTTGTGTCTTTTTAAAAATTGACTTCAGAGAGGAAAAGAGAAGAAGAAAGAGAGAGAAACACCAATGATGAGAAAGAATCATTGATTCGCTGCCTCCTACACAACCCCCACTAGGAACTGAGCCTGAAACGCAACCTGGTCATGTGCCCTGACCAGGAATCAAATCAAACCATGACCTCCAGGCTCATGGTAAGGTGATCAGATTTTAACACTGGTAAAGCGGGACACCATTGACCGGGGTGGGGATGGGTAGGGTTGGGGGGGGTAGTGGCGGGGGGTGGCGGGGTTCTTGATTAAAAATTTGGTCTATATGGAGCAACAAAAATTTTCATAGAATGCAAAAATAGTATTGTAATATATATATATTTTTAAATTTCAACATAAGTACAATTTACAAATATAATAAATAAAAAATTATGTATAGTATTATTTTATTCTTTGGCATATTTCTCATTTGAGTGAATTTTTTTTTTTTGTAGATTGCTGTCACTTAAAAGGTCATGAAAATTTTCACAAGAATTTGTTAAATTATATTTCACACATAAAATGGCTTTTAAAGTCTCAACACTTAATTGTGATTTTTCTGATGTCCACACTTTATTTACCGTAGAAGAAACGCGTTCAGTGGCAGCGTTAGTTTCTGGTAAGGACAGCGCATATTCCACAATTCTAACAACTGATCAACAATGCGAACTTTGATCAGCAGTTCTCGATAATCAGTTCTCAACAATTATTTGTTATTATTAACGTTTAACATTATAAAATTAACAAAAATAATATAAAACTCATATCCTGGCTAAATAGCCACATGGCCTCCGAAAACCATTCCCTTCCTGTTCTCCTGCCGCTCCCTAGCTTGTCCTGTGTTCTTTCCAGAAATCGGGACTTTTTTGTTTGTTTGTTTGTTTGTTTGTTTTGATTTTTTTTACTATTTTAATTTTATTTTATTAAGGTATTTTCTGTGTACATAGTTTACCATTGTCCCCCCCCCACCTCCCATTTATGCCCTCCCTCCCCAGAGTTCTGTGTTCATTGGTTGTACTTATGTTCATGCATACCAGTCCCTCGGTTGTTCTCCTATCTCCCCCCAGGTCTCCTTCCCCTCCCCGCTATCATTTGACAATCTGCTTGTTTTATGGTGACCATCTCAGGACCCCATGAATAAAATCTGCTCCTCATTTGGCAGTCTACTTGTTTTATGGTGACTATCTCAGGACCATATGAATAGAGTCCGCTCCTCCTCTGGTTTTCACCGCCCCTTCCCCTGGGTCCCACTGCTTCCCCTGAGACACACGACTCGCCCGGGGCACACTGCACCCTGGGACACTCGGCTCACCCAGGGCACTCGGCCCCATGGGACACACGGCTCACCCAGGGCACTCGGCCCCCTGGGACACTCGGCTCACCCGGGGCACTCGGCCCCCTGGGACACTCGGCTCACCCGGGGCACTCGGCCCCCTGGGACACTCGGCTTACCCGGGGCACTCGGCCCCATGGGACAAACGTTTTAAAAACGCCTCGGGACGTGGGACAAATTGTTAAAAATCGGGACTGTCCCGCTAAAAGCGGGACGTCTGGTCACCTTACTCATGGGTGAACACTGAACCACTGAGCCATGCCAGCCGGGCGGCCCTGATAGCTTAAGCTGTGCTGTCCAGGATAGTAGCTAACTAGCTAATGTCCCTATTAATTTAAATTAAACAAAATTTAAAATTCAGTTTCTCAGCCACACTAGCCACATTTTAAGTGCTCAACACCCACTTTGGAGAGCACAGATATAAAACCACCTTGGCAGAAAGTTCTGCTGGATAATGCCGCCTTAAATGGTCCGTTGACTGGTGAATCTCAGAGGGAAGGGAGGATGTGGGGACGGTAAGAGATTAACCAAAGAATTTATATGCATATGTGCATTGCTCAAGAACAGAGACAATAGGGTGGTGAAGACCTGGGGCAGGGTGGGAACCCGGTGGGGAGTGGGGGGAGGGGGGGCAAGGGGAAGGAAAAGTGGGGATCCTTAATACTCTCAGCAATAAGGATTTTTTTAGAAAAGGTCCCTGTTGGGCTAATATCAGGGCAACATTCATGAATAACTGCTTAATTTAACTGATATGTCCATCTCTAAGCTAATTTTCTCTTTACCCTTTGATTTATCTGTTAGTCTAGAGACTCCGAGGCTTTAGTGCCAGTGCAAGTGAGTACATTCAAAGAGAGTCTACGAAGGAGGTGTCGTTGCTTCTCTTGATTGAGTTTCTGAATTCTATCATTAGCCTCAACATCTCTGCAATTATCCATGTCTGGTTATTAACATGCGATTTCCACGCCTCCTCCCCTTCTCCTCCCCCACCCCACCCGCTCTGAATTGGAAGCGGGGAGGCTGTGAGATTCTTAAAGCGATCATTATTTTAGCAGCAGCTGGTTCTTAACAGCACCAGGTCTGTGACAGAGGTGACAGGATCTGTTTCGGAGGCTGCGCCGTCCTAATTATATTCCTAACGGATCACAAGTTTTGGGGATGAAGTGATGTTACATATTGTAGTGTCTGCAGGGCAGCGTTTTATGGTAACGCTGGGAAACATCTCAATATAACATGTGTAGCCAATGCATTTACTGCCATTAGTTACCCAAGCAGCCCGCGTGCCTCTCTCAGCTCCCTGACCCACATTTCATCCACGCTCTGCTGTTTTTCCCCTGCAGGGTTATTTCCTGAACAAAGCCCAGAGCTTATGAGTCCCCCAGCAGCGAGCTCTGTTCTGACCTCCCTAAACAAGCAGTTTCACCTGCTGGGCCAGTGTTTTTCTGATGCCTAGTCAATCTGTTAAGATTTTAGCGGGAGATTCTTGGATACCTTTTCACAAAACAGATGGGAGACTGTAATGACTTTGGCGTGGCATATTTTAGAATTGAGGAGAGGGCAAGGAAGAGGTACAAATCTTCTGTTCATAAATAACCAAATCTGTGGGCATTTTTAAAAGGCATTCTGTGCAGCAGGATAATTTATGTGCCACATCTCACCCTTGGCACACTTTCCAAATGAATTGTTCAAAGAGAAGTTATATTAGGACAAATAGAAATGACGACCAAGACCAGATGTGGATTTTTTAGTTAATATTTATGCAACACCCACAGGGAAGATGGTATTGCACAATAAACCAAAAATGTCTTAGGCAAATAAGGAAATCTTTACCCCGAGGAACTGGTGCTGCAAAGGTATGAATTATACAACAAAGGGCTGGGAATGCAGAACAAATGCAGGGTAGGTCGGGGCAACTATAAAAAAAGAATTCATTGAGGAAGTGGTGAAGTAGCAGATGTGTGGAATCTACTTCAGGAAAATATGGGCTTAGCACTTTTTTTGGGGGGGGCCCTTCTTGTGTCTAAGGTAGAAAACTCAAGCCAACTAGCCTAATTTCCTTCATCTGTGGAGAGCGACGGTAGCTTTAAATAGAATACCATGTACATATTCGGATCCAAGGCGGCAGTCTCACATTGAGTAAGTCCACCTTGAACTAAGAGGCAGTGTCACTACATTTGATATGATGTCCAAGGATAGTGCAGAAGACACTGTTGTAATCAGCTAGTCAGTCCTATATAATAAAGAGCTAATATGCTAATTAGGCTGACCAGCAGCACGACTGTCCCCCGAAGACCTTCCTGATGAAATCAGGACTGTGAGGGCCGGCTGAGGTTGCTAGGGGCTGCAAGGGCCCAGCCTCCTGCACGGATTTCATGCATAGAGCCTCTAGTTGCTAATAATAGGAAAGGAGTAAGGGAAGGCCAGACATTATAAGCAAGTTCCCTGCATAACGTTGGGGGAAAGAGGGCTGGACAAGGGGAAGAGAGACACATGCCCAGAGAAGCAGGGTGACAGGGAAAGGTGCTGTCTCTCAGCCACATCTGGGAACAGAGATGGTTGGCCAGAATGGGTGTGGCCACTGCAAGTGCATGGACATTTGGGGTCCTTAGCCCCCTAAACAAAGGAGGAGTTCGCTTTCATAATCTTGGCTCTCTTGGGACTCTTGTGACTGTGGGCTGGCCTGGCTTTTTGCTCCTGCTTCCCTGTGCTCGCCCACACGTCCCACGGCCATGTGAGCCCCGCACGCAGTGGACTAACGGCCTGCAGGCGGCCTGATGCTGAACTGGACCGGCTCCCACAGGAAAAGGAAACTCGGGGCACTGGCTTTGCTTTTGGTTCTGCTGAAGTCCCAGCACCACTTCTTCTGTGACTGGACTAAAGGGAATGGGACTGTGGAAACCCAGGGATTTGATTCCACGGAAATAAAGCTTTCTACCACATCTCCTCCTCCTGTGTGGGCCTCCGGAAATTCTTCTTCCAGCCCCACTTCCCGATAACAAAGACATCTGTAATCTAATCCCCCACCCCACCCCAGAGTTATTCAAGTGAGGGAGAAGATGGAGGCGTTGGCTGCTTCTCAGTCCTTAGCCAGCAGCCTGAAAGCGACCAAGGCTTAATGTACTGGAAGAATATTGAAACCCATGTTAAATTATAATAGGGAAATTTGTTAAAGGCAGCTGGATCTCTCAAACACAGCTGAATTTTCAGCCTTTCAGTCATCGGGGAAAGCAAGACGTGCCACGTGGTGGCATATCTCAGCCTTCTAGGCTGGGGTGGGGAGCAGAGAAGAGGAGGAGGTGAAGGAATATAAGGAAATATGTAAAACTATTGAACACGAAGACAGTGCTGGGAAATGCTTATAAGCTTTTGGCACACTGAACCCAAACTTTATGCTTTCTATGCCTCTGAGTCCTCTTCGTTATTGCAGAGCGCTGCCTCTGTGTGACTTCCCATCATGGGCTTCCCTGCAGAATCCATGCATCCTTTAGAAGTTTTAACCTACTTCCTTCCTCTCTCCTTTGTTAATGCTTCAGCATCTTTAACATTGACAAAAACCAGTTCGTTCTCTCATGATGACAATTTGAGGATTCTCGATAGTTACACAGTTTCTATTACACAGTTTGTTCTCTCATGATGACAATTTGTGGATGACACTAGTTACACAGTTTCTGCAGAGCACATACATTTGTTCCTTTGTTGTCAACTTTCCGTTGCTGTTTGCTTTGTGTTTTTAGTTTTTCCTGCATGTCCAGATGTTAGAGGGTCTGGGTGTTATGTGGAAACCAAGACCGATTAAGCCCTGCCCTCTTAGAGCTGCCAGTTTAGAGGCGGTTCCAGGGACAATGCCTACTATGAAGAAAATAGCACAGGGTGTTGGGATAGAGATGGGGGAGGCTACTTTATAACACGTTGGCTAAGGAAGCTTTTCTGACACAAGGACATTTGAACTAATGTTACTGAAAACAGGGATCTGGCCCCGAGTGGGTCTGCTGGCAGGGTGTGGGTTCTTGACTACGTGCAGAAAACACTTCAGGACACGAGTCCAGGTCACTGTGAGGGAATGTTTACTAAAGCTGGGGACAGTAAAACAAGAAAGGGGTTAACACAGAAGAAGCAACAGGAGAGCCTAGGCCTCCAGGGAAGTCAGAGGAAAGAGCGCTTTGGGAACAAGTTCAGGGGTTAGCCTGGGACAAACTGCCACTGCCCGTTGCTTCTCTGGTTGCAAGTCTCATAGGGTCCCTTAGAGTTTAGAAGATGTATTCCTGTGGGGGAAGAGGAGGAGAAAGGGAATGGCGGATGCATCTGTCTTGAGGCTTTTATTTATTTATTTTTTATGTAGGCAGGAATCTTAGGGGAGGCATCAGGGGAGGGTTTCAACAGAATATTCATCAGTTTTCTAGGTGCGCTCCTTCAAGGTCATGGTCTTCACTGATTGGTCAGTGGCAGGGCAGGGGGTCTTCAGTCATTGTTGCTGATCCAGGTGTTGCCCACCTCCTTTTGCTGCTTTTCTGGGCCTGGAGCGGAAGTACATCTAAGGCCTAGATGTCATTTCTAAGGAGGTGACCTTCGGTATCTGCTGTAAATTGCTCCGTCAGTCTGTTCAGCCTGAAAGGAGCAAAGGGAAGGCCAACTAGATGCGTGCCCAGTGGTTTGGTTATGTAGGGAAAGTTCTTATCAGTCACTGGAAACAGGTCATTGGCCAGAATGCACATGGCTACTGTAAGCGTGGCAAGACTTGATATTTAAACTCCAAAATAAAGGAGCTCTCTCTAGCCTGCTCTCTGGGGTTCCTGGCTCTCTTGCTGCAGAGGATGCGATCCCCTGCATTCGCCCACATGGCTCACAGCCACGTGGACTCCACACACTGGGCTGATAGACTGTAACTAGTCTGAGGCTGTGCGGGATCCAGCTTCTCTACGGGATGGAAACTCCAGACACTGGCTTTGCTTGTAGCTCTGCTGAGTCCCTAGTCACACATCTCTCAGGACTGGTTTAAGGGATGTCATTCCATGCAAACAAAGATTCCTACCACATCTCATCCTCCGGTGGGGGCCTCCAGAAATGCTTATTTCAGTGGTACCCCAAGAACCCCATTCTCATTAGCAAAGGAAAAGGGCAATCCATGCAATTCTCCGGTAACACAGCTATTTGCCTCAGTTTCCCTGAACTGCTTGTCCTGCCTTACTGAGACTTGGATGCTGACAAGGAGCTTGAGAACGTCTGGAGAGGAACCAGCCCTGTAGGAGGAAGAGGAGGTGGTAAAGTCCACAGGAGGTGCTGGAGCTCACGTAAAGGGAGAGAGGTAATCTGGGCCGAGGTGGGCTGGGCTGACCATGGTAAGGGTTAGTTTTATTCAACGTGCAACAGAAAGTCACTGAACATTTTTAAGTAGGGAAATTGTAGGTTTTCAAAAGAATCTTCGGTCTAATGCCTGAAGTTAACACTGGAGAGAAGGTGCATTGTCGAGATAGAATTAGGACCGCTTACAAGGCTACTGACTTAGTCCATGCAGGAAATGTGGGTAGCGTGGACTAGGATAGCAGTAGCACAGATGTTACGGTAAATGTCCAGGGTTTAGTTAACAACCAAAAGGAAAGGAGGAAATTGGAGATCATCATAGTAATAATAATAGTGGGGACTTAAAATGTAGGGTGCTCTTCCTCTAGTGCCGTGGTTGGCAAACTGCGGCTCGAGAGCCACATGAGATTCTTAGGCCCCTTGAGTGTGGCTCTTACACAAAATACCACGGACAGGAAAGTCTATTTTGAAGAAGTGGCATTAGAGGTTTAAGTTTAAAAAATTTGACTCTCAAAAGAAATTTCAATTGTTGTACTCTTGATATGGCTATGTTGACTGAGTTTTGCGGACCACTGCTCTGGTGTACTAGGATCATAATGTAAGTGTTGTGAGGAAGACCTTGATGAGTCAATTGGTAGGTTTTTTTTTTTTTTTAACTTTTCAACAGTGAGCAGAGATTATGGAGAAATAAAAAAAAGGTAAGCCTGCCCAGAGTGGCTCAGTGGTTGAGCACTAACCCATGAATCAGGAGGTCACAGTTCCATTCCTGATGAGGTCACATGCCCAGGTTGCAGGCTTCATCCCCAGTAGGGGGCGTGCAGGAGACAGCCCATGGAAGAGTCTCTCTCATCATTGACGTTTCTATTTCTCCCTCTCCCTTCAGCTCTCTGAAACCAATTAAACAAACAAAAAAGAAAGTCGGCCAGCCCCTGCCTTAAAATACGCAATTTTCTTTCATGTATGTTTACTTCCTGTTTTTCCCAAGGCACAAAAAAATGGGCCCATCCTGCATGGCATAATGGGTGCAATGAATATTCATCATCTCATCTGTGTGAAATTAGGAAAAGATGGAGATTTGTTTTGCAGACGCCCAACCCGCGGCAGCATTTGCCTTTCAGGCCACTGCCAGACATCCAGGGGGCTCCTTTTCTCCCCGCAGTTTTGGAGAGCTTGTTGGTTAGGTGCTGCCCTGGGAGGGAGGGGGCGAGGAGTCAGCCCACACCACAGGTTTGCTCTCCATGCGTGGCGGCTGCCGGGCGGCAGGGGGCGCCGCCGTAGCAGTTGTCCGCTGGCCCGCGGCGAGGGCCAAGCCGGGAGGCGTGGCGGGCCGCCCAGGGTCCTTCTTGGTGTTGCAGCTGGAGTATCCGGGGCTCGTTCTACACGGCCATTCTCCTACCACCTTTCATCGTGCTGGACGCCTCCCATCCAGCCCTGGATCCGGGCGGCAAGGAAAGCGTTCGCTTCCCGCCTTCCTCGGTGGAAGAGGCGGCTCTTCTCTTATGTGCTCAGGGTCAGCTTGACAGTTCCCCTGCAACCATGAAAGCCCCCCCCCCCCAAATGTCGCGTCTTTCTTTCCTCTTTGGGGGGGTCTTTTCTCTTTCACCCCCCGCGGGACTATGTTCCTCCTCCCCACCCGCCTATCCGCTGACAATCGAGACAGCGGTGCGTTCGGAACTGAAGTCTCTCCCTCCGAAGACCCTCCCCACCAGCCCCCCAAGAGAAGGTCGCGCGCGTGTTCGCAGCCACCGAGGCTGCAGAAACTCGCCAGCCAGACCCGCTCCTCTCCGCTCCCGGCCCCCAGGAGGGTCCAGCCGGGGGCCCCGGCCCGGACAACCAGCCTGCGCCCGGCGCCCCGAGCGAGCGAGCGCGCGCGCGCATCCTCCCTCCCTCCGGCTGGCTTCTCCGCTCGCTCCCCCCCCTCCCCCCGCAGGCTGGGCTCCAGCCGCCGCCCGGGGGTCTCCCGGGCTCCCTGCACGGCGGAGTGGAAGGTGGAAGGAACCGGAGGGAGGCGGGCGGCGGGGGGCGGAGCCTGCAGGCCGGGGAGGGGTGGGTGGGAGGAGCCTCGGGGCGCCGGGGTGGGGAAAGGGGCTGGGCGCGCGCGGGGCGGAGGAGGAGGAGGGCTGGCCACGCAGGCGCGGGGGCTGCGCCGGGAACCCCACGCGGGAGCTTCTAGTCTCCGACCGGCGCTTCTCACTTGGCCGGCGCGGGGCTGGGCCGGCCGGGAGCGAATAAAGCGTGCATGAGCGCGGCCGCCCGGCGGCCGGAGTCAGCCCGAGCGGCCCCCGATCCCCGCGCTCGGGAGGCGGCGAGGGGAGGCGGTTCGTCTCGTCCCTCCCTCCCTCCCACCCGCCCCTCTTTCTCTCTCTCTTCTTCCTCCAGCTGGTGGTCCCAGAGCCCGGCTCGGTCCGGGGTCCGTCTGCACCCTCCCCGCCCCAATCCCGCACTCTTCCTCCTCCTCCTCCTCCTCGGCGTCCCGCTCCTCACCTAGGGCGCCCCGAATTGCCATGGGTTAGGGTGGGGGGCCTCGAGCAGCGGGGGAAAAAGACCAGCCCCTGTGCATCCGCCGCCGGAGGGCGCGGAGCCCGGACGCAGCTCGCCCGCGCGGGGCGCCGGGCGATGGGGAGCGCGGCGTGAGCCCGCACCCCGGGGAGGACGCCGGAGGAAGAGCGCGTGGATCTGGGAGGACCCCAGGGAGGAAGGAGGGAGGGAGGGAGGGAGGGAGGGAGGGAGGGAGGCCGGGAGGGTGGGGAAGCGAGGGAAAAGTGGAGCCGGGCGGAGAAGGCGGAGGAAGGTGGGGGATTGATGCTTCTGTGTTTTGTTGCCGCCGCCGCCGCTGCCCTCGCGCCGGGAGCCGAGCCGGAGGGAAGGCGGCGGAGGAGCGATGATTGCAGAGTTGGTGAGCGGCGCGCTGGGGCTCGCCTTGTACCTGAACACCCTCGGCGCGGATTTCTGCTACGATGACAGGTAAGGGGGGGGGGGTGAGAGGGAGGGAGGGGGTGACTCCGACGCTTCCCGCTTTTCAGGCTGGAAAGTGCCCCTCGGAGGAACTGGTCCGGCACCTGAATGGGGAGGCGCGGAAGCGGGAACACCGAGGGCGGAGGCGGCCGGGGCGCGAGCGCGCTGGGCGGGCTTTGGAGGAGTTTGGGCTCCTAGTTTGCAGCAGGTTCTCTCTCCCTTGGCTCCTCCGGGCTGTTGGCAGGCGCTTGCGTTTCTTAGCGGAAGTCGCAGCAATTTGGGAAACTGCTTAAGGAACGTATTAAACAAAACACAAAACAAAAAAACAACAACACTGTCTTAGGCATTTGCTGGGTGCCACAAAAGCACCCTGAGTAGTTTTACGTCTGGGCTGGGAAGCCGCTCCCCGCCCCCCCCTAAGAGATCTTCCCGGTAACGTTTCCGTTTATGGATGGGACGGGCGGTTTTATTTCCCGAGGTTAGCGCACACCTCTGACAGTTGCCAAAAATAATGGGAAGAGGGATCGCACTCTGCTTCAACTTTCCCTTTTGACGTGTAGCAGAACTTGACTCTGAGCCAAGACAATGCTGCTTGCTGATGGTCCCTCCGGCTCTCTTACCGCCCCCCCCCCCCCAAAACCGCGCGCCTCTTTTTTCCTAATCGATGGAGTAGCACTTTCTAAAGGCCCGGCTCTCATCTCTGTTTGTGAGTTTCACAGGAGACATCAGCGATTCTTTTGTGCTAATTGGGGGAGAAGACGCCCCTAGAGACTGAAGTTGTCTTCTGCACTGGGGGTTAGTTTGGGTTGGCTAATGAGACCTGAACTGTGTTGTCCAAGAAACTGCATCGATTTCTGGGAAAATGTCACAGTTGTGCTCGTGGCGGCTCTACCTATTTTTTAAAGCGTTGTTAGTGTTTAGAAACCGATGAAAAGCCCCAACAGCCATTAGGGAAAATTCCAATTTGTGCCTTTCCAGTGACTTAATCTGATTACAATTAAAACAGATGCATAATTAAAATATATTAGGGAGAACAGCACGCCTGGCTAAACTTATTAACCGTCCTGGGGTGTTTCATGCTCCATTGAAATTAAACTATCCAAAAAAGTGAGCACAGATTTACTCTGACAGCTTTTCAGCAGCCTCTCTGGGCTGTGCAAAGTGAATGCTTCCCTAGGGTCAGGGCGAGGCAGTGAGTGAACTCGGGGAAAGTGGTTGATAGTGAGGGGAGGTGAAGGCAAAATCTTCTCCTGGTAGTAATTAGCCATGTTCTCTATTCTCTGGTGTGCCCGCTCTCTGAGTACAAGCATGTTCAGGGATGTATACCTCCAGTCAGCGGATTTTGGTTCACATCCACATGTCTATTACGAACTCCCCCGATAGTCCCCGCAAAGACATACAGCAAACCCTTCTTCATGCATTTGGTGTACTGTCTGTCAGAGACTAGTTGCTAGGAAGCCCCTGCTAGACATAAACTTTCCCTCAGTTTTGAAGCAGTGTGCAGATTTTAGCAATTAGGCTACACGCTCCGAGAAATGAGTGGTCTGTGGGAGGGGCTGCTTCTGTTCCCTCCAATTTTGGGTTGCAGTGCACCTGCTATTCCGAGGGCAATTGGAAGACAAATCTCTTGCTTCTTTTCACAAAATGAGTTCGGGGACAAATCTGGGCAGTGACTGGCTCTGTCGGGGACAGTTCAAATAGTGAGCATTTAAACCAAGAGTATACAGCTTATGGAAAAGTAACTTGCTGTGATATTGCAACTTTTGTAGATCTCTGTGGTAAATCAAGCATGCCTCTTGTATGCTACTGTTTATTTTTTGCTATCTAGTTCTTGGAAAAGTACCTATCAGAAAAAAATAGCCTGTTACGGTTAAAGCTGAAACTAAATTTTCATGTACATTTTTTTTCTATAGACTTAGTGCTTGTTTTGTGTTTTTTAAAATCATCAATCAGAATTGTTAGGCCTTTGTAACTCTAAGGAAGAAGGGTGCGAGTGTGATGATGAATTAGCTGTGCTTTGATGGTGCACAATTGCTATTAATTCTCTACACGCTATCTGCTGAAGGGAGTGTCAGATTTGCTGACCTCTACCTCGCTACTTTGATGAATTTAATGTGATGATTTGCCCACGTCATCTAGTTGATTGCACGCTCAGTATATGATATCTAGACATTATATATGACATATGATATTGAGGGTCAGTAAATACAAGCTATACTTTTGCTACAATTTGAAGTGTACTTGACTCTAATTTTCTAAGTGTCAGACCTGCATATGCAATCACATGCTCCTGAGAGTATGAAGTCTTAAAAGTATCAAACTTGTGTTTTTTGTAAAAAAATATATATTTTTATAGATTTCAGAGAGGAAAGGAGAAGGAGGGAGGGAGGGAGAGAGAGAGAGATCAGTGATGATAGAGAATCATTGATAGCTGCCTCCTGCATGCCCCCTACTGGGGATTGAGCCCACAACCAGGGCATGTGCTCTTGATTGGAACCCAGACCCCTCAGTCCACAGGCTGATGCTCTATCCACTGAGCCAAACCAGTTAGGGCTAAACTTGGTTTTTATGTGTCTTGGTTTTTATGAAATCGTGAAGTACATATTAATAGGATCATGGAAGTAGGTGTTTTCACAGCATGTTCAGGTGATTCTGTGCCAAGGTGCACTGTAAGTTGGGACTTTCAGGTGCAGTCCTTTGTAACTACTCTAAGTCACCAGGGTGTGAAGGGGGGGGGGGGCTGGGAGTCAGTGGGAACTGTGGGATGATGATAATGTGTTTATTTCCATCACTCCATTGCAGACTACAAAGGCTCAAGTTTAAAACGTTGTTTAAACTACATCTGTGGATTCCGCTGGCCCCCCCAGGAACTTCTGTGAAATACAGCTCTCTGAGGAGGGCAGTGCTGGAAGCAAAGAGCTGCGCTCGGGGAGGGAGGTGGCTCTTACGCTTGACTTGCTTAACTACATCAAGACTGTGCATGTTAGCCGAAGAATCTGGCATTTACTGTAGGAGGGCTTTATACTGCTTCAACTTAAAAATTATTGCTGTGGTACTTCTCAAAGTTATCATTTCTTTTAAGTACAGTGATCAAGTTTACTTTATAAACGATATATATAATTACTTTCAGTGTTTGATGTAGTTTGGTTGAAATTAAGTGGTAACCTGAGACGTTTTTATAGCAAAATCAATTTCCCTATGGTAAAATTTAATATTTCACAAGTTTTTCTGTGCTAAACTCAAGAATATGGCTAGGATGTGGTGAAACAAACAGTAAAAGAAGTAGAATTCATCCTATCTGATCAAAAAGCATAAATGGTTTCAACGACATCCCTTCTTCCTCTTGCCTTCAATCTAGTAATGACTGTATTGAACCTTAAGTTGTGGTTAGAGTAAAATTGGAATTATAAATGTGTATTCTTTGCCAGACTTTAAAGTCATGTTGCATATGACTTCTTGAAGGACCCTCTCATTTTCTGGAGAAATTTGGTGTTGAGGTCAGTGGAAAAAACTGGCTGACCCCAAATTTTCTGCTCTCTTATGTATTTGGCAAGGATAATATTACATCACTTCCCCTTCATCCTCTTTAAACATATTACTGTTAATATGCTTTGCATAGAGATAACACTAAAAGAGGAGTCAGTTTACTTCAAAGCAATAGAAGTAAACCCTAACTATTGTTTTGTAGTCTGATTTCACTTTGACTTACCATCTAATTGAAGGCATTTCCGTTAAGTCACATAACTAGTAAAGATACTGCAACTACTACATTTTTTTATTCTCAGATGAGTAACGTAATGCACTCATTAAAAAAAAAAAGTCAATTTGGGGTTTTGAAAGTGGGAAATGGATTTGTGGCTGCTTTGAACACTTTTTTCCTTATTGCCGATTTTGCATTTGTTAACCCAACCATGCTCATTAACATTACCATTATGTTTCTTAGCTATTCCATTTCGCAATAATTATGTGAAGCTTGGAGGAATAACTCCATGGCAGAAATTTCTGCTCTTGAATTAAAACTACTCCAAGCTCTTACCAGCATATTCCTAATTTGGGTACAAATGTAGATCTTTATTTTTATGGAAACACTAGTTAAGCGTTTCTTCCTTAATGTCATTGATTAACAATATTTTAAAAGAAGGAATGGAAGGTGTAAGGCATGTTAACAAGTTTTTTAAAAACTTTATTTTCTAGAGCTCTTCTAGAGCTTTCTAAAGCTCTTTCTACTATGCCTTCTCCTTGGTCTTTAGATGTTACTGTCAGTTTGGGTTTTTGACCGGGTATGATCCTTTGTGAAATGATCAGTCACTCTGTTATCTTGCCTTTAGAAAGTTCCCCTGAATAACTCGCTTCCGGCCAATATGTTATTGGTACCTTAAAATTCTAGTGTATGCAGCCATTGAAGGGATGCCTGGTATTTAAAGTATGTTTACAAAGAATTACTTATAAAATCAAAGTAAGGAAGAGAGAAGTTTGCTTTGAATCAAAGGATATATCATCAAGACTATACTGAAAGAAGCCAAAGTGTACAAGAGTATTTTGTGTTTTTTTTTTACTCTAATTTCCTTCCCAGTTTATAAGACACCAAAAAAAAAAAAAAAAAGCAAGTGGACCCAATTTATAGATTATGAAATATTTTACGTGACATTTTATTTTTTTAGCTGTTTTGACTGTTTAATCAAATCTGTGTAGAATTGGTTCATTTTGCTGAACACATACATCTCAACAGTAAATTAAAATTAGGTGAAGCCAGCAGAAACCGCTTTGCCTCACCCCCATTGAGGCTGCCACAAGGGGATTAGCTATCAAATGACCCAAATACAAGCACCGGATGGACACTTACAAACGCCACAGGGAAAATTGCTTGCCAGCCATCTGTCTCTTAATGGTTCCCGTGTAGATGTGTATGTGTTGGCTGTATCACTACATATTCAGTTTACATTGTCTTGTCATCTGCACTTCGTTTTCCAGTATTATTGCGCCCCTGTTGTAATTCTGAAATAGCCACAACCTTTTGGATTCCAGCTTGAGATGGGAGCACGCGTTGTCTCTCTCATCTCCGCGTGGCTGTTTAGCCCACTAAAGGCGCTTGTTTAAAATGCCGGGGATGGCGCCACTGTTGGTCATCGGCGGAGGGTACGTTTTCTCTAACACAGGCACCTTCATGAGAGGAAGGGGCCAAGTCTACCCGTAAGGCACTCTGGAAAATCAGGGCCGACGAGCCTAGTTTCTTATAACTTTATTTTTTCTCACCCAACATGGTTTATACCTGTAACATTCACTGTTTAGGCTGCTTGTCTCTTGGAAGCTAATTATTTGATCAGCCTTGGGCATTTATTTAATAGTTCCACAGAGGTGGCAAGCGTGGCAGCCTCGATGGAGAGAAAAGTAGGCTGTTGAGAGTAAAGGCCTGTCCTCTGTGGGCAGCTGTCCTCACTGGGAGCCCAGCTGGGGGAAAAGGTAGTGCAGAGGTACAGCACCAGGAACTGCACTACCTTCTGTTTTTCCGCAAGATGAAAAAGGCATCATGTTTGGAGTAATTACGGATGTAATTATACGCAGTGGTTTCTTTGAAGATTTGATTTCTACGTGCTTTTGAGGAAGAATGACTACATTCACGTAACTCACGAGTTCTGAATATTCCTAGGCATGGGCTCCGCATACATACGGTGCATAATACAAGCAGCAGCTGTTCACTCCTGTCAGCGGTGTCCGTACCTGTCTGTCCTTCCTTCCCTGTACTGCAGCGAGTGCTACAGAGTGTGTGAGAGTCAGATGGTAGACTTAGAAAAACGCCACTAGTTTGTCCTTTAGCAGAATTTCACTTGCATTTACTCACGTTCATTTTGACTAAAACCCATATTTTAAAAGTTTTACTGGGACTCTGTCAGCTTCTCTCCCAGGATCCACGGTAGATGGTTTGAACTGGTGTTAGTCTGAACCTGGTGCTCAGGGGCACTTTATTTGGACGTGGGGAAGCTTTAGATTACTTCTCCCAAATGTCTCCTTTTTTTCTTTTTAAACAAATATATTTTATTGATTTTTTACAGAGAGGAAGAGAGAGGGATAGAGAGTTAGAAACAACAATGAGAGAGAATCATCGATCAGCTGCCTCTTGCACACCCCCTACTGGGGATGTGCCCGCAACCAAGGTACATGCCCTTGACCGGAACCGAACCCTGGACCTTTCAGTCCGCAGGCCCACACTCTATCCATTGAGCCAAATCGGTTTCGGCCCAAATGTCTCCTTTCTAATTCATTGTCCAGTCAGTTGTTTTCCGCGGAGGTTGGTAGCTGCTGAACTCTTGGAGTTAACTAGATTTGCCTCTACTGGTCATAGGGTCTGAGAGAGATGTTTTGCCTGAGAGAGATGTTTTGGAGGCTGTGTTTTCTAGACAGTTAATTCTAACAAGATGCAGCACTATTAAATTTCTATTGATCTCTTTTCCTCCTCTCTGACAGTTTACCTTTTCAATCACATTTGGCGGCTCCCCTGATAGACAAGGTTTCTTAGAATAAAGGTATACATGTCCACTTTAATATTTTAAGAACTTTTTCGGAGTCCAAATTTGGGTCCAGCCATGACCTTTTGTCTTTAACAGGTAAATGGGGAATCATTGAATAAACCTTTTGACTCAGAAGAATTTTGAAGAAGTCGGGAACACAAATGAGTTGTTTTTAAGGCTATATTGGGAGTTGCTGTTATGTTTTTGGAGTAGTATATTTTCGTTTACAAGCATTTCATAAAAATGCAGCTAATATGGTCAACTAAAAATGATTTTATGGATGAGAGGGAGAGAGATTTTGATTTGCTCTATGACTACAAAAAATTAATATGGAAAATTCCAACTCCACCTCTAGATTCCATTTTATTGTGGAATGAAATTATATGAGCATTTATTTCTTCCAAGGCTCTGTGCTTGCCTGCTTTGTTGCTGAGGGCAGTGCTACTGTGTCTGTTTTAAAAGTGCTGTCGTGTTTGGCCGTGGAGATGCTATTTGCTTATGGTGATTTCATGTAAGCTTTTGCTGCTTGGTTTCTTTGCTGGGCACTGGTGATGTCAGAGCGAGGCAGGGCGGGAAGGAAGTGTGGCGCAGCATGCAGTGATCATCAAAGAGGCTGGAAAAATGACATGATTTGTCAAAGGAAACATACACCAGTGCCCCTGGAATAGCAGTGGTGAGCTAGGTGCTGTGCCCAGTGGCTTCATTAAGAAACAATGTACAAAAAATATTACCGTGGGGTAGAGGAATTTATTGACATTCAAAACTGAAAAAAAAGTCACAAGTTGTGGTAGTTAGTGAAAGTGCTGGTTTCCCCTCATTGTGGTTGCAGAGACCATTGCTTTCTTTAGAAGGAGAAAATGTGGATTGTCCTAGCCTGGAAACTCTCCCTTGACATCATTTAGGGATGTTTGAACTTCAAAGGATGTGTTGTTTGCCGGAGAGTGGCCACTGGGGCGCAATATGGCTCTTGACATTTTGAGCGGCGCTAAATGATGACATTGAAGTATTTCAAACAGCCATGTTTCAACATTGTTTAAAAACCCGGTGGGGAGAATGACAGTCCGTATCCCTGCATACTTGGAATTCTTGGGGTATTAATTTTAAATGCAGTTCACAAGTTTGCCTCCTAAAAAATAAGTGTTTTTTTTTTTTTTTTTTTTTTTAACAAAAGGGGCGAATGAGGCTAGTAAAAGTTTTACGGCTGTGTGTTATGAAATTTTGTTTTCTTTCTTTCAGTTGCTCATACGCGTTCTATAAAGAGACCGAAAGGATGCAGACCACAGCCTGGTTTTTTGTTTTAATCTCTCCACTGGGTTATATGTCCGTTGTTTAGAACACTGCTATAAAGCATGTTGTTAATTCCATTATAAACTGGAGATTATAAAACTAGTCTTTGAGAGAGGCAGGCAAGGGAAAACACTTTGGGGAAATAAACTCTTGTGTCTGTCCATTTCCAGTTTAAGCGAAGGCACGCGCACCCCACTCTCTTTTCTGTTACCAGTATCTCTTGGGTTGACAATGAGAGTCAGTAGTTTTACCCTTGACAAGGTCGGTGCATGTGAAAGTGACATCCCTGCAAATTGTGTTCTCACCGGGGATGGCCTTAGACCAGTGGTCAGCAAACTCACTAGTCAACAGAGCCAAATACCAACAGTAAAACTATTGAAATTTCTTTTGAGAGCCAATTTTTTAAACTTCTTCTAATGCCACTTCTTCAAAATAGACTCGCCCAGGCCGTGGTATTTTGTGGAAGAGCCACACTCAAGGGGCCAAAGAGCCGCATATGGCTCGCGAGCCGCAGTTTGCTGACCATGGCATTAGATGGTGGGTCTAGAGATGCATTCACAGGTTTGACCGCTTTCCTCAGTCTGGAGGGACATTTGCCATCACCCAGCCATTAGGAAGAAGGGGTCCCTGAGGCAGGGCTAGCACCTGCAATGTTCCTCTGGGGGGGACCTCCCTCATGGTTTTATAAACTGCCCTTTGGCTACGTCTGCCTTTCTGCCTTCAGGTTTCTAAAGGGACAGGACACGCTGGGCCTGCTGCCTGGGATTGTCAACAATGTCTTAGGGTAGAGGGCGAGGATCCGCATTCTCTATCCAGTGTACTTTTAAACAGGATGTTCCCCCGCCTCCTCCTCCAATAATTAACCACAGGACTGCTCTCCCAAAGCAATTGAAAAAGCTCCTTTTGACGAAGAAAGCTTCCGGTGACAAATTTTCCACCTATAACTTTGCAGAAGAAAAGTCCTCAGATGATGAAGAAGCTTAATCAGGCAAAGAGACATTTTTATTTGCAGAAACGGGCCCTGTAGAGGGAAGCAATTATTTACAGCCGATGCGAAGAAGCGGTGTACCTGAACCCATTTGGTAAACCTCATTTAAAATAGGAAGGTTATTCTCCTTATGCTGTTGAAAGAAGAAAAAAAAAATGGTGCTGAATCGTCACTGAACTTATGTGAAAGAAATAAGCTTTTACACTTTAACCCGCTCCCCAGGGATATGGATTGGTTTAACTAAAGAAAAATGCATTTAAGATTTGAATTAAGCCGAAACCGCCTTGGCTCAGTGGATAGAGCGTCGGCCTGCGGACCAAAAGGTCCCAGGTTCGATTCCGGTCAAGGGCATGTACCTTGGTTGCGGGTACATCCGGTGGTGGGTGTGCAGGAGGCAACTGGTCCATGTGTCTCTCTCATCGATGTTTTGTAGCTCTCTGTCTCTCTCCCTTCCTCTTTGTGAAAAATCAATAAAATATATCTTTAAAAAAAGATTTGAATGAAAACCTTTTAGAGACAACACTGTGCAGCCCGAAAGCGCTGACTGCAGTTTACCACATGGAGTCTTCTATTTTAAAAATATTCTTTAGTTTTGGTTCCTCCATCTGTCTATGTAAGAATCTTTGTATTTTTTCTTTTGAAAACATTGGTGTGTTTTGCTTTTGTTACATGTTGAACAGAAAGCGAAATTTCACTGTTTTAAAACCTCTCGTATGCCATCAACCTATAGTGTAAGCCGTTTCTATGAGAAGGTCTTTAGCAGTGACTTTCAAATTCAGCAATGATACAGAGGACGTCTGCGGCAGGCCTTGTCCTTTCTCAGCACCTGCCCCCCTGCCTTTATCCTTTGCTATGGACAATTGCCTTTTTAAAAGAATCTTTCAAAATGCAGTTTAACCCTCAGTTTCTTTGAATCCAATTGAACTCCCTATGCCTTGCCTAATGGGCCACCGGTGAGCCGGTCCTCTTTCCATCTGGTGTGTGTATATGCTTCTAGATCAGCCTACTAGCAAATCACTTGGGGTTGTGAAAATGCAGATTCTGCCCGGAGTGGGCCTCGGAGCCCGCATCTCTGTCATTCACAGGTATAACAGATGGCTGTTGGCTCATGGGCCACACGGTAATAAGAGTAGTAAGGCTCTATTTCATTTAGATGTATTGCACATCAGCTCAGGGTGTTGGACAGGTACTTAGCTACTTGGAAAGGCTACCTAAGTTCCTGGATTAAAAAAAAAAAAAAAGATCAAGGATAAGGTCCCTCCCTTCTTTGTATGAGTCTAGCCATTTTAGTTCACCTCTCTCTGTTCTGTTCAATCACATCTCCTTTACACTGGTCATGTGGATTCCAGGTATTGTGTGGATTTTGAAAAGTTAAGAGAGCCTGCTGAAACCGTAGGAGGTGATCTCCATGGAAATATCTGTCACCATCTTGTATTACAGTGTTATCTTCGTGGTAGCACTCCTGGGGAGACAGGTAGGGGATGCTGATTCTGACAATATGCTGATAGGCGGTCACCTTAGGCTTATGACTTGAATAGATGCCTTCACTGGGTCTCCACAGCCAGGCCTTCATTAGCTTGTGCTTTTGTTAACCAATCCGTCGTTAGGGGATTTGGCTTACATTGCACGAAGGCTTGATAAAGTAGAGGGCGGCAGCACAATATGAGTATTTAGGAAGCTGAGAGTGGGAAAGCTAACAATTTATTGATGACAGCCAGACACTGGGTGATGCCATCGGACAGAGGTGTCTCCATAGCAGAAGTAGAAATGCTCGGGCCCCCAGCCTGTCACTTTGGGGTGATTCTGAATGAGTGAATGCCCTATGACTCTGAAAACTTACATTCCTAATTAATAGGAATATTTTTAAACAGCTCATTCCAAAATGAGTTAAAATCATTCCTTTCTTTGTAAAACACTGTACTGTGCCCTAAGCGGCAGTATTGCAAACAAACGTTAGGCCAAGCTAGGAGCCTGGAGTGATAGCCTTGGAGTTAAGTATCACTTTACCAACTGGGTCCTCCAGCCACTCATCTCTCTAGGACTTGGTGTTATAATTGTTTAGGGAGTGAAAGTAGCAGTAGTGACTGTCTACCTCAGAGTGGGGATCAAATGAAATGTTCTCTGTGTGTTTTAAAAGCTCCATGGCTCCAGATTTAGGTGTGAAGAGTGGATGGAAAGAGGCCACCTGCTCACCTGACAGGCTCAGGGAAGGCCCGTATGGCGGCCCTGAAAACTCGGAGACTTAAAGTAACCACAAAGGATGGTCTGGAATGAAAACATTTTTAACTGAAAAGCAGCTTATGGTGGGTAGTCATGTCCTAGGCCAGCATCTTCCCTGACAAAGGTAGACCTTTGCCTTAACCGAGCCTATTGTCTTTTTGCATCTACGATAACGTATCGTTGGAATGTGAAAGTAATTTCCCCTTTTCCAGACCTCTCAAAGCACGGGCGCTGCTAGGGGGACCACAAATAAACTCATTGCTATTGAGTTGATTGTTGACGGTTAACTATCTCGCACCCTCCTGAAGTAAAAGAAGTATGTGTCAATTATTTTCATTTTATCCAACCCAGATGTTTCCCCACTTTGCTTTCTCCCGGTTTCCCTAATCTATCACCAGTGGATTTCATATAACACACTCATGCCTCCTCTTTTGATTGTAATATATTCAACAAGATGCAAAACTGCCACTCTCCGGAGCTTTATCTCAATCCATTAAGGTTCTGCTTCCCAGCATTTGTCAAAAATTTGACTCAAACTCAAAAAAATTCTTCACAGGTTTGAATGTTTCTTACATTAACAAGCATGGTGGACTAGAGGGTCAGTGGCTCAGTACATTTGTATCTGACTCTCTTCTCCCCTGAGAACGGAGCTGTGTTCCACTCCATGCTATTGCTACCTTTTTCTCCAAGAGTCAGTGGAACTCCTACTGTCCCAGCTTCTATTTAAAAAAAAATATATATATTTTATTGAGTTTTTACAGAGAGGAAGAGAGAGGGATAGAGAGCCAGAAACATCTATGAGAGAGAACCATTCATCACCTGCCTCCTGCATAACCCCCACTGGGGATGTGCCCGCAACCAAGATACATGCCCTTGACCGGAATCGAACCTGGGACCCTTCAGTCCACAGGTCGACGCTCTATCCACTGAGCCAAACCGGTATCGGCTGTCCCAGCTTCTATTGCCTACCCCCAACCCATCTCTGCTTCTAGTGTTCGAAGCCTCCTGCATAAGCACTTCTTCCTCTCCTCCATTTCTTTTCTGTGCTTTCCCTGTGTGTCTTGTCTCTGCATGAAGGCTTGCTTTGAATAGACCTTCTGGTCAATCTGAGTCTTTCCCTTTGCAGGGTGAAAGCATCAATTACAGTGCAGCCGGTGTAAGTAATGTTTGGTACTTCGGTTCTGCCTGGCAGGGTGTACTCATGGTCTCTCTCTTCAGCCACAACGCTTTTTCTTTTAAGAATATGTTCAGATTCAGAGTTGTTCTGGCAGCTGGTGATTAGAAAAGCAGTATGTCAGATAAGCTGTTTCCCCCCCCCCCCCCCCCATTGAAGTGTTCGTGTTAATCAGTCCTGTATTGAGAATTTGCGGTAAGTATTGCTTAGCGCATGTACTAGATGGTCACGTGTCATTTCTCAACAGTTTGACTCAAGTAAACGCACAAAATGGTAACATCTAGTACCTAACCCCGTTGATACATTTTTGTAAGTGATTAGAAAATATTTAATAATTTTAGACATTTTCAATCAACAAAATATAAAAAAATAAATAAAATAAAAAGACCACAGATATATGAAATAAAATACCGTATTTGCCGGTGAATAAGACGATTTTTTGGCCCTGAAAAATACCGTATTTGCCGGCGCATAAGAGACTGGGCGTATAAGACGACCCCCTAATATTTCCACTCAAAATATAGAGTTTGTTATATACTCGCCGTATAAGACTACCCCCCACTTGGAGGCATATTTTTCAGGGCCAAAAAATCGTCTTATACGCCGGCAAATACGGTAATCTAGAGATCTAATCCCGGAACTATTAGTTGCTTATTGGGTAATTTAGATTGTGCTACTAAGACTCTTTTAGCCTCTGTTCCTATTGTAAAGAATGGGGGCAGTAGTAACTACTTAATACAGTTGTTGGGAGAATAGAATGAGATAAATTATATAAAGTGCCTGGTCCAGTGTCTGTTGTCCAGGATAATTATTAAATATTTCTCTTAAGAAATTTTTCATTGACTCTGTCGTGGATAGCTTAAAATCACTCTATAGTAATATCTGAAAGTATTATAGAGCATTTAGAGATTTTTCTTAAAAGCCAATACTCAGAATTTAAACTTATTTCTAGTAATATTTAAGTTAGCATTTCAAATATATTTAGGGTACCTGAAAGGGGTCAGTGAACTCTATTAAATAACTACTAATCTTTATCTTGAGTTATAAGTTTGGAAAAATTATGTTGAAACTTGAGCATTATACACACTCGCATACATGTATGCACATACCCACACACATGCACATTTTGCCATTAAAATGTTTGTAGTATATACTCAATTCAAAGTACATATGAAAAACAGAACTAGGATGTCTTCTGTGTTCTTCACCATAATTGGCTTTCTTTTTTGTTTAAAAAAATATATATTATTAATTTTTTTTTACAGAGAGGAAGGGAGAGGGATAGGGAGAAACAATGAAGAGAGAGAAACATTGATCAGCTGCCTTCTGCATGCCCCCTCCTGGGGATGTGCCCGCAACCAAGGTACATGTCCTTAACCGGAATTGAACCAGGACCCTTCAGTGAGCAGTCCAGAGCCCTATCCACTGAGCAAAACCGGTCAGGGGGACTTTCTTCTGTGAGTTAGATTACACTACATAGTAGCATATGCCTAATTATTATTTCTTTTCTGTGTCTCTCTCATATAGATGTTTCTTGCTCTGTATCTCTCCCTCCCTTCACTCTAAAAACCAATGGGAAAATAGTCTCATGTGAGGATTAACAAAACAAAACAAAACAAAACAAAACAAAACAAAGCTAAAATCCCAGCAATACTTTTTTGTACCTTCTGTTTGACAGCAAGCAAAACTGATACAAAAAGTTCTGTTTGCTTTTGAAATCTTTTCTGGGAAGTTTGTTATTTTCTCTCATTAACTTGCACTCTCACCAAGACCTACAACTTGCATTAATTTATTCTTTATTTATTCATGTTCAGTGACTACTTTTTAAAAATTTTTAATTTTTATTGATTTTAGAAAGAAAGAGAGAGGGGGAGAGATGGAAACATTAATGAGAGTGAGGGAGAGAGAGAATCATTGATTGGCTGCCTCCTGCACATCCTCTACTTGGGATCAAGCCTGCAACCTAGGCATGCGCCTTTGACCAGAATGGGACCCAGGACCCTTCAGTCCGTAGGTCAATACTCTATTCACTGAGCCAAACCTCCTAGGGTTTGCATTAGTCAGTGCAGTTCTGATGTCAGCCAAGAGTTCGGATCTCTGGTTTTGCTGCTTTTCTGGGCATGGAGCTGAAACACATCTTATTTACAGGTAGTTCTGCATTTAAGAATATTGATCTCTTTCCTAATTAAAATAGATCTTTCACGTTAACATTTTTCTAGTGATTTCCTATACAAAGAAAACACATAACCTTCTAACTCTAGCCCTTCTTTTGTTTTTTTTCCATTTTAACCCCTAGAAGAAGAAAAACTTTCCTCCCCCTAAGTTCAGGTAAGCTAAGTATCTTGAAGGTCTACCATATTGATAATACAGGTCTACAAAAGTCTATTTTTCTTTTTTTTTTTTCGTTTTAATTTTTTGATTTTTAGAGAGAAAAAGAAGGAGGGAGAGAGAAAAAAATGATTTTTGTTCTACTTATTTATGCATTCATTGGTTGATTCTTATATGTGCCCTGACTGGGAATCAAACCCACAACCTTGGGGTATCAGGACGATTCTCTAACCAACTGAGCTATCCAGTCAGGGCCACAGTTTTTTCTTTAAAGTCAGGGCTTGGCTCTAGTTATTCTGTAGGGTCCCTGCCATCTGAAAGCAGGTCACAATTCTAGGGACATGGATTTGGGTATATTTGCTTAAGATATACTGGTATATTTGAAATTTGGGGGCAGTTAATAATGTTTTAGGTAAAACATTGGCCATACTGCCACACATACAATGGAAAAGGAGGTTCATTAACACAACAAACCATATCAACTCAGTCATAATCATCATTTTATTTCTTGGGTTACCTCCTCAGTTGGAATGTTTACTCTGGTCCTATTGACAACTGAGTTCTGACAGCAAGTGGCAGTTCCAAAAAGGAACACTTTGGGTTCTGGTTGGACTGCAGCCTAGTTTTTTCCAGTGCACATCTGTTCCTTGGAACATGTTGAAAATATTCAGGTGAAAATTCACCCAGGATTCTAATAAACCTGATTCTGTTGCTGATGGGTTTAAAAAAAATCAATCATACCCTTTTTAATTTAGCAAGGGAAAACAACAAATGGTCTTTTGCAGGATGGCTCACAACTCTCCGGGATTAATTTAAATTAGTACAAGACACCAATCATTTAGGGCCTTATTAGACATGCCTCCGTGGCCGATGTTTAGAACTGAACCAAAAACAGGAGTTGGATTTCTGCAGGGCAGCGGGTTGGATGGAAGAGTGTGTGTAATATCCCTATAAAATGCCCTGTGGCACAATTGAGAAAAGTTGGAGATTTTGCTCCTTTCTTGCTTACTCTGCTTTCCTTTTATGATATCCAGGAGGGATGATTGTGCAGAGATTTGGAGGAACTTCTTTTTTTGTGGGGGGAAAGCGGGCACTGCCAGGAAAGACAGGTCGTTTTGTAGGGTATCTTTGTGAACCGAAATCAGAGCAGCAAACGGTTGCCAGCTTCTAGAGGTGAATCATCGGGAGAAGGGGGGAAGTCTGCTGAATTCAACTCTGTTTGTGGTGGTAGCTCTGGAGTGTTTTAAAAAACTCTTCAATATATTTTGATTGCATGCTGAATTTTTGGTGTGTGAGTTATAAAATAGCAGCTTGCTTGTGTTTTTTAAAAAAAGAGACACTACCATAATAAATACCCATATGCTCATCGTTGTGTACTTGGAAGTTGAATTCTGAGGATTTATTTTTTTTGGAGTTGGGGGTTGGGTTTATTTTTTCCAACTGAAGCCTGAAAGAGTTAGTAAAGTTAATGTTAAATTGGGCAGTTTATTTATATACCAGAGGCCTTCCTTATAGATGAGACCATGGATGTCATTTTTATGCTAAAATTGTTTTTAATACTAAGCATAATCTTAAGTTAAATTTTCCATTTTTATTTCTCTTTGTCTCATCTCTGTTTATGAAAAGTAATTGAAAATGAAGTTCAAAGATGTCCTGTAAATCAATGGATTTGATAAGAACATTATTTGGCTGGTTCTCTAAACCTGAATAAAAACTTAAACACAAACACTTAGCACAGTTGTTTTTTTTCTTTGAGCATCTTATATAAAAAACAGAGTAAATGTTTTGCATGCAGCTTACCTACTGCCCTTGAAGGGATTCTTTGTGTCTGTCCGCAAGCCGTTTATGTGTTCAGAAAGAGTTTCCCCAGGATAGGCGGGAATTTGTAGAAGTAGGCCAAAGCAACACTCCAGCTATAACTGGAAACTGGAATGGGGTTCTCTCTCAAAATTTCGAGTAAATGGACATTAATTTTGTAAAATGCTGTCGGTTTTCATTTACTTCCTGAAAATTATTTGTATTTTAAGGATCTTCCCTCCTCCCCCACAAAAATTACATCAGTTGCTGCAAATCCTTTGTCACTCTTCACAAACTAACTTCTGTTCTTTATCAATCTTGATAACTAGACAAGGAAGGAGATGAATGGAAATTAAGAACGCAGCGAAAATTATAAGTAGATAATTGTCCTTAGACACATGTCAATCAAAAGTTTTAACAGTCATATTTAGCAATGGCACTGAAAATTGTTTTGTGGTGTATTCTGAGCACTTATGTTCCAGGCCCCAAAATGACTGCTGTTATTAGAAGTGATGGGAAGAAAGGAAAAGCAAGGGTATGTTTACCATTTAAGCAGTCTGATTTCTGCAAATTATAGTGTAAAAATATGATAATTCTATTCAGAGTTTGGGAGAAAGATGTGAATGTGGCTTATTTTAAATTCAGGAAATTAGCTCAACTAGGCATTGGCCTTTGATTTAAAAGCGTGAAAACCACTCTTATCTAGAAATGTGCTATCTCACCAGAAACCATCAGCGTGGGGCAGTTTAGCTCATAGCATGAGCGGTAGTCCTGTGCTCCTTTAGCAAGCATTTGTAAACTCGATCTTACTTGGTAACTAGCTGATGCTGGAGGCTTGGAGGAGAGAGGGGAGTTAAAGACGGCTCCCAGATTTCTGTCTTGGGCACGTGGATAGAACAGGAAGCACACAGGTAGATCAGTTTGGGGTGAAGGAGTTGGAAGGTGTGCCTGGCTCCCTCAGAGAGCGGGAGGAGAGGTGAGGTGGTGTGGGCCTTTGGAGTTCTGTGTGCCTGAATTGCTGCTTTGAACAGTTACTGCTACGTGTCATTGACCCTTTCTTTTTGCTAGGATATGATTTATTTTGATAAGAAGGACTCTTGGTTGTAAGTGACACAAGCCCTTTCTTGCTTTTCCGACGCAAGAGCTGTGATGAGGCCACGGATACTTCCCCTCTCTCTCAGTGTGGCTGTCCTGGTGACTGTGGCCAAGATGGCTTCTTCCCTAGCTCTCTCAGACATGCCTCTCAGAGGCCTACCCCGACTTCAGTTACAGTTTTATCTATCCCTGGCTCGGGATAAGCACAGTGCCAGGCTAGAGGAATGGTGGGGCGCTTTGGCCAGACCTGGGCCATGCATGTGGCTGAACTTCCGGTCTGGCCAATCTGAGCGGGGAAGAGGCAGCTTTACCTGTCCCACCTCAGGCGCAGTAGGTTCACCACAGGAAAGGGGGGCTCTGTGAGAAAGAAAAGCAAGGTGCTCTGGGAAGAGAGGGAGTCCACAGGTGCCCACGGAGCCCATGAGTCTATTTCCAGTCTCATCATAGTACCCTTGACAGTTTGAGTAGTACTCTTTGGTGCCTTCCTGACCATGAATGCGATCTTAGAAGTCATGTGACCTTACTCCATTATGAGGTGGTCACCCATATGAAGTAGACTATTTATATAGGCGTGTGTGTGCATGCGTGTGCATGTGCATGTGCATATGTGTGTGTCCCTGTGTGTCCCTGTGTGTGTGTGTGTGTGTGTATTTTGGATTATCTTCCGGAATGCGTATGGGCACCATGGCCTCTGGGTAAAACCTATCCTGTAGTTTGCTTTTAAACAGCCACACCCATTTGTATATACATTGTCATGGCTGCTTTCTACAGTAGTAGACTTGTGTGGTTCCAACAGGCACTTTGGAGCTTGCAAAGCCTAACATGCTGTCTTTACTTCAGTGAAAAGGTTTGCCATCCCCTGATCTAAATGGACAAATACACTTTTAGCATTCTAGTAACCTTACTGAGATTGCTAAGAGCACATCTGGGCACTCTCAGGTTTTTACGGATCAAAGATGTAATTTAGGAGGTGAAGCCCAAGGTCAGACTTACCAATGTGAAACGTTACCGACTTCCCTTTCTCTTGGACGACACCTCAGCGAGCACCGACACCTCAGCGAGCACCGTTGGGCTATTCTTTGAGGAACTCGGCAGGGTGCTGCCCCTGCGTCTAGGGCAGCAGTGAGTGACTAGATGGCATGGACCCACACCTCTGCCAGCGGTAAGCGATGTGCCCCTCTGTCCTGAGCGGACTGGTGAGAAGTGTGTTTCCTGCCAATGTAAGTCTGTCTGTGTCTGTGCCACTGGCCCCTGCCACGCGGCTTCGGTGGGCCACGGGCCACGGTCCACGGTCCACAGTCACGGCGGGGCCTGCAGGAAGTGCCTGCTGCTTCATCTCCGAGGGGCGGCCTCCAGGATGCTTGCGTAGCTGTGTGTGGACCTGGCCCCCTGCCTCCGCAGCCACAAGCCTGCGTTTCCAAGCAGTTGTTGCCCAGCTGTCCGCTGCCTTGTGACATTGTTTCAGGCTCGGCTTCAATGCGCTCTCCCAGGGTTTTGCTTGACCTCCCGGTGGGTATCCGCCTTGCCTGAGCTCGGCTCTAAGCAGCTGTTTGCTATTCCTCTGGTATCCATTTTCTCCCGCCGTCTGCGCGCCCGGCTTCATTTTCTGGGATTGAGGTTTTGACACCTGCAGTGTGACTCTGCGTCACGGCCTGGTTGTTGACAGCCTCGCCTTCCTGCCTTTTTGTTCTCTGGGCTCCCCAGGAGGCACCCTTGCTAACATGTGCTCAGTAATGTACTGCCCTGATACCAATCTTTTTCTGACTGGCATGGAAACAGGGCGTATGGTTCTGCTTTGAACTGGATTGCCATCATCCGCACTCTTGGAGAGTCTCCGTTTGTTGCATAGTTGGAGTTTGGATCCCGTGGTCCTCAGGTAGAAAAATCAGTGTCAGGACCAAGAGTGCCTACTGCATAGTCATAAATGACTCCGGTGCTCTTAGAAATATGGTTGGCTGATGGGGCTGGAAGTGGGGGTTTTAGAAAACAGCAATGCCTGGTTTTCCAAAATTTGTAGCTCAAAGGTTGGTTTGCAGATTTAAAGTAATATGTACATTAATTCTTACTGAGGAAAATGCAGCTTTTGGTGTTGTTTTCAATAGCAAATTTGAAAACTAACTAATTATCAATGCATATAAAATGAAATGGTAGGACCTGATAAATATACTATATTTTTAACCAACAGATACCCATTTTTTTTACTTTAAAACACCATATGTTAATTTGATTTTCAATAAGAACCTATTAAAAATTCTTAATTTGTAAGACAGGTAGTAAACCATTTCTGTGAAAGCAGACATTTATTTAAAAAGGTTTGATCTGGAATTAGTGAAATCTATTAAAAATTATGCTAGGTGAGATATATTTAATCAAACATAATATTTAAAGGGTATGATATTCTGAGTTTGGGGGAAGTTCAATCCTAATGTTAAGTATTCTGAGTAGATATGTAATATATATGCATTTATATGCAATCTTCAACTTGAAACAAGCCAAAGAAAAAACAACCAATTTACAAATAACACAGAGGCAGTAAATTTGTTGGTGGCACTTCTAAGGCCAATTGCAATTCTGTAGTTTTTTTCAAAATGCAAGTGGTGAATTGCTGATGTGGCTGTGAGCCGGAGAGATGGTGATACGTGAACGTGTCCAGGCAGCACTTACATTATGTACGGCCTGAAGGTATTTTGGTTTCAGTGAAATACTTTATGGAAGTAATAGGAAAATGGGTACTGTTGAAATTATATCATAAGATCAGTGGTTACAGTAAAGTTCCCCTCCCATCTCACCTTTCATACTTAGAGGTTTGCTTGGTGCTGTGCGTTCAGTTGAGACGCAGTTCCCTCTGGCAGGGGTTCATGTCATGTCTTAATCCGCACTTCTATCTGGCTGTGTGTTAACCACAGTGGTCATTTTGAGCTAATGTCAGGGAAAATGTGGCTTCCAACATGGATGTTCTGTTTTCTCCCACAAAGTTTCAGAGTATATTATAGTCCTCTTCTTCTTCTTCTTCTTCTTCTTCTTCTTCTTCTTCTTCTTCTTCTTCTTCTTCTTCTTCTTCTTCTCCTTCTCCTCCTCCTCCTCCTCCTCCTCCTCCTCCTCCTCCTCCTCTTTCTCTTCCTCCTCCTCCTCCTCTTAGATCTGGCTGTCATCATTCATCTCTTTTGCTTAGTCTGGGGTGATTGCTATAAACAGGCGTAGGTTTGGATTCTTCTTTTGTTTTATTTTATTTTCTCAGCAGTCTTGTGCTTCCATCTCAAGTCACTCCAGTTCACCTGTTGTGTAACTAAGCCAAGATCTGAATGAATCACGATCATTAAGAACATGATAAAGGAATAATGCACTGAAAAGAGAAGTATTTAGAAGTTGTGTGTTTTAGTTCTCCAAGAGAAGAAGAAATTGAGAAAATGGGCTAAATATTTTTTTAAGAGAAGTTAAAAAAAAAAAAAGGAGAGAGAAGTTAAAACCAAGTATGATGGATCATTGACTAATGGGTGTGGTTGGGTTTATTTTTCAGTCTGTTTTATTTTTAATTTCTGGAAGTATTACATTGGTCACGTCATTATATTCAGCAACTTGTGTTACATTCAACAACTTGTCTGAATGTAGGGTTGCTTATTTCTGAAGAGGACAGTAATTCCTGATCTCATAGGATTATTATGAGCATGAAATCCAATTCGGTGTCATGCACTTTAATTTTCCACTAAGTCTATCAGGTACTGTTAGAGGAATGACTTGCAAGTGGTGAATCCTGTGGTCTCTGGTTTTAAGGGTCTCAAAAACCTGATGGACAGTTAGCACATATTTTGATTTCTTACATGACTGAACACTTAGCTGAGGTATGAGAATATACAGAGGGGCCTGAAAGAATAATTGATGAGACTGGAAAAAGATTCATGGAGAAAATGTCAGGTTGTTCGAATTCTAGGTGGAAACCTCAAAACTGGGGATGGAGAGTTTTACATGTGCCCTTGGCATGGCTCATGTAGATGAGATCAATCAATCAATCAATAAATCAATAAAAAAAGAAGCAAGCTGCCTAGGATGGTGATCCTTGGCCTAACACATGATGAGGGCAGGAGGAAGCGGTGTGACCTAATATTGTGGGATTCACAGATGGATGTAGTGGTGACCTCTCTGACAGTAATCTGAAGATGGATGCAAGGATCAGGGAGAAGGTGCTCCTAGCCTCAGATCTTGCTGGGCCGTGCTTTCTTTTGAGAGTAAGGTAGACTCGGATTTTGAGGGTTATGTGGCATGCCATTAGACTGGCAATGAAGAAGTTTTAGAAAATGGTAAAGCAGTTTTGAAATAGTATAATGAAAACTCTGTAAAAGGTATTTAGGCATCAAGTAGATTATTATGTCTTTTTAATAATTAAATCATGTGCAAAATATCATAGTAAGTTTTTACATATTTTATTTCAGTTAACCCTCTTAACCCAATAAGGCAGTTACTGTGAACTAGAAAACAGGTTGTATGAGGTTAAGCCCCTTGCCTAAGATCCTCGGGGCATGAAATGATGAATCAGATTTGAACTCATATGTATCTGTCTCTGTAGTTCAGGCTCCTGACCCTCACTCCGTGAAAGCACTAGAAAGAGGAAGGTCATGAGATCTGAATTTGACTTTTGTTTTTCTCCCATTGACTGTGTGAGCTTTCACATTTACTCAAGCAAGTATTTACTTTGTATTACCCTATTTTGTTATTCATCAAGAGATGAATCTGAACGAAAATTGCATTGAAAGCAGCCTTTTTTTTTTGGGGGGGGGTTATGTATTTCTTTGGCCATCTGATGAAACCTATGGACTTCCTCCCCCAAAATGGCTTTTAATTTATAAAACAACAACAAACACAAGCCAAAAATGGAAATACATTTATCAAAATCCTAAAACTCCAAGTCATTGTGCCATCACATATACCCTTTTCTGTTGACCCATTAAGTAACAAAACCGAATGGCAGATTCAGTAACCAACATGAAATTGAAGGAGTGATGAGTGCAAACAATTTTTTGAGAAATTTGTGATAACTGTTCCCTGATAGGAAACATCTGTGGTCCCTACTGGTGATAAAAAATCACAGCCATGGTTTCTTTGGGCTTTATTTTTATTCATAATTAAAAGCAATGCTAAATTTCCTTAGGACTAGTGAAAACTAAAATGCCCCTTTTTTTTCCATCCAAGTTCATGGATTCCTTAAATTCTCTGTGTGTTGCAGGATGAGAACCCATGGTAAGACAAGGAGACATTAATTAAGATCCTGTGAAGAAAGAAGGCAGAAAATAAGGGTCATCGAAAGTAGAGTAGAATAAGATTTCATGGGGTTTTACCTTTAAGCTTGAAGGGTTTGGCTTAGCCAGGGGTGGGCAAACTTTTTGACTGGAGGGCCACAATGGGTTCTTAAACTGGACCCTAGGGATGGAACAAAAGCAACCTGACCATGCTGGCACTCTCATCTTGGGCTGCTGGTGAAGGAACGGAGGGGAGAGCAAGAGAACCCTCTGTTCTTTTGGCTCCGTGGGCCGGATAGAACAGCCGAACGGGCTGAATCGGGCCTGCGGGCCATAGTTTGCCCACGGCTGGCTTAGATAGTAGTTGATGCCCAGAAAGGACATGGAGATTGAAAATCAGAGCCCATCACTGACTTCCATTAAAACCTCAAAGCTTACAGATACCCAACACAGGATCGTGTAGGCTAACAAAATGTTGAGATTTTGTTTGTTTTGTCTTGGGTTTTAATCAATAAATATAAATTCAAGGTTCTTTGCACTGCATAGCTTATATTGATCAGAAAAATCTGATTGTTAGTCTTGACTTTTGATTAATAAAACGGGAAGATAAATTGTGAAAAGACTAAGTTCCGCATAGAAACTATTTGAAAGCCAGGCCTGGGGTTGAATGTGGGTGGGTATGTTTATAGTGGTCATTGGAGAGAATGTTGGAAAGCACTGATTTGGATAATCTCTAATATATCTTTTTAACGCTGATCCTTTCACCCGAATATCCTTGGTACTTATGGCATATTGAAATGAGTCTACTTTTCCATGGATTCTGATGAAAGAAAAGAAAAATATAAACACAGATGGAAAATCCTGTAAAGTAACTCTTGGTTGATTGACAGTATAGGTGGAGAATGCTTTAGAAAGGAAATGAAATTTTGTCTCCAGCAGATGGAAGTGTGTAAATTTTTCCTCCACGTTAGAGCTAGAATCACCGTGAGTGGCAGTGTTGCCGAAACAAAAGAATAGAAAGAAAAAAATGTGTGATTATCAGCACAGGTAGGAGTGAAAGAAAGGGTTCACATTTCTATGAAAGGCTCATGCTCAAAGGAAAAGTCGCCCTCAGAGAAGTAGGTCATACCCCTTCTTCCTGTTCTCTTTCATGCTTTGGCCTTTATCTGACCTGTTTTTCCTCCCCCCTTCCTGCCCTTTTATATCCTCCCTCTCTTTCCTCTCCTAATTTCCTCTCTCTGCTTCTCCTCCCTTCACCACTCACCTCCCTCCCTGCTCCATTCTGTCCCTTCCCCAACCATTTACCAGTTCAAGTGACGCTGAACTTGGGCTCAAAAGGAGTGACCTCATTGAATTGCTGGCAGTGTGAGAGCATCTTTTGTATATTACCTCATTCAGTTCTAGACAGAAGAAGCATTTCCAAATCGTGCTAGGTGATCCAGGGAATCTAATAAACAAAGTGATATTTAAGCTAAGGCTTGAGAAAGGCGAATGGCATTCTTGGAGGTGCTGGGAATTGGCTAACTTCCCGGAAGCCCTGAGACTCCCACATTCAGAAAACTGCAGGTTGTTTAGAATGACCAGTACCAAGGGTGTATTCTGGAGGCTGGCAGGAAATGGAAATGCAGAAGAAGATAGAAATTAGTTTCTGATGGGCCCTGGGTGACAAAAGGAGGAGCTAAATTGAAAGCTGGGTGGAGAGCCTTTGCAGGAGAATGAAATGATCAGACTTGCATTTTAAGAGAGAATCCTCTGACAGAAGTAGGGTGGATAGAATAGAGGAAAAGCCAATTGAAGGGAGAGAGAACTGGCTGGAAGCGTTTGCACCAAATCAGGGGGGAAAAAAAAATGTGGGCTGTAGCCAAAACCGGTTTGGCTCAATGGATAGAGCGTTGTTCTGGGGACTGAAAGGTCCCAGGTTCAATTCCAGTCAAGGGCATGTGCCTTGGTTGTGGGCACATCCCCGGTAGGGGGTGTGCAAGAGGCAGCTGGTAGATGTTTTTCTCTCATCGATGTTTCTAACTCTATCCCCCTCTCTTCCTCTCTGTAAGAAATCAATAAAATATATATATTTTAAAAAATGAGCTGTAACTAAATCTGAGGGAATGAAGAGAAAGAGGCAAATTCAAGGGAGTAGAGAGGACTCCAGAGTTTGCAGGCTGGATGTGAGATTGGGTAAGAAAGAGCTTAAGACTTTTTTGAAGTTTCTGATGATGGTCTGGACACTCAGTATTCCCCGTGTGAAGGGACAGAGGAGGAAAGCAGTTTTGAAGGGAGAGCTAAGGGAGTTCATTTGGGCCTTGTTGAATTGGAGACTCCTGTAGTAGAATTACCAGCAAACAGTAGTAGGGCCTTAATGTGCAGTTAGTGTATTGTGCACTTGATATGCGTCAGCCAGTGTCTTAAGCATTTCATATAGTTTATCTTATTCCTTGTAATAGCTCTGTGAGGTGTAGGTATGATTATTGTTAGGCAAATCAGGCATAGCAAAAATGAAATGACTTCAATGAGTGACATATTTAGAAAGTGGCAAAGGATCCTCTTATTCCACTACATGAAATGCCCAGAAAAGGCAAATCTCTATGGCAAAGGGAATGTTGACGAGTGCTTGCATGGGAATGGGAATTGGGTTAGTGTAAATAAGCATCGGAATCTTATTCGGGTCATTGAAAATATTCTCATACTGATTTAAGGTGATGATGGTTGTACCACTCAGTAAACTTTTGAAAAATCATTGAATTGTGCACTCGAAATGGGTGAATGTTACGGTATAAAATAAAACTCAATAAAGTTGTGAGAAAAGTGGTGGGAGTTAGATCATTATGAATATTTCATTGTAGCTGCTTTCATTGGACTCAATGCAAAAATGCTCTTAAAAGAATCAAGGCATGTCAGGAGTGGTTCAGAAATGATGTTCCTCAAAATTGTGTCTGTGGTTAAGGAAAGGGGGGATAAAAGGTGTTTTGGTCTTTTTATGCCAGTCTTTCAGCTGTTGCTTGATTGCTCTCTGGGAGGCATTTTCCTGTTGCCTCCAGTAACTTGGCTGTTGCAAATCTCCTTTGGGGATAAGGTATTGGTTAAGATGTCTGTCTGTACCTCCCTCCTGCTCTCCTCTGCTCCCTCCCTTCTATAGTCAGAAATTGCATTAGGGACTAAGAATTTAAAGATAAAAGAGAATAATTTAAAAACATTTTCAATTTTTAAACAACCTCAAATAATTCTAAAATATTATTCTGGCATTCTAAAATTAGATATTAAAAATGATCCAGTGGTAGTCCTGGCCTGGTAGCTCAGTTAGTTCCATTGGTCCAGTGGGCCAAGGTTGCAGGTTTCATCCCCGGTCAGGGTATATATAAGAAGCAACCAATGAATACATAAATAAATGGAACAAAAAAAATCAATATTTCTGTCTCTAAAAATCAGTGGGCAGCAATGACTCGTTGGCTCTGAGTCTTCCCTCCTAGAGACAGGGGAGGATCTTTACTGGACTGCTTCTCTGTTTATTGGGCTTGGCTTGTTTCTTGGTTCATGGCATTTGAACATAGAAAGCTCACATTTTATGTTATAGTCAGTGAAAAAGATTTCCCCGTGACAGCATTAACTCTGAGACTCCTAGAAGCCAGATATTGACAACAAAAGCAGTTGTTTCCTTCCCTCTCCCTCCCTGGTTGCCTGTCCCAAATACTGTTACATTATCATCATTTATTTTTATGTAATTTTATCAAGTAGCATGATAAATTATCCAGTGTTATATAAAATTTAATAGAAGAGAAATAGTAGGTGTTTTCATTCTTGTGCTGTATTGATTTTGGAAAACCTGGTGTTTCAGTCATCTCTCTCTCTCTCTCTCTCTCTCTCTCTCTCTCTCTCTCATTTTTTGGTCGGTAAATATTTGGAAAATCTGATACATCTTTGGGTAAAATATCAACTTGATGTATTAGTTTAAATATTGTGTTCTAAGCAGCAAGCACTTATTTCTAATCATCTGTAACTTACTTGTGCCATCTAAGAATAGCGCAAATTATGGTGGTGGAATTCAAAACGATAATGATGCTATTATCAGAATCAGTGGACACTTGTCAAATGTTTGTGGTGCACTCATTCGCCTGCTTTGGAATATTTGGTGGATTGTTTCTGTGATGCCAATTGAATGTGGGGGCACACGTAGGTCAGATGTCTGTGTTTATCACAGAATCTAAGTAGAGTGTCTTTAAGGCTGTGCACAATGACACCATAAATTGCAACCTTCATTACATAGAAAACAATAAGGCTGATGCAGGAAACCAAGACTGTCTTCTTTTACCCCTTTCTGCTTCTCACATAAAAGCATTGCTCTTTACATGATTTGTTGAGACACAGGGCAGAGGGAAGGAAATCTATGTACAGAGGAGATAATATTTCCCTGGTTCTGCACATCAGAAATGTCCTCACATTTAAAGCATCACAAATCTAAGGTGGGAGAGGAGATGTGATGTTTGTGTCCATGAGGAGTGGACCACCTCTGCCCTGGTGGGCCCGGGGGGTGAGGTCTCTCAGCAGCTCAGTGATGAAAATTCTTCACCACAGTGTGACCCTGCTCCTAAGACAAATTTATTATGTGTCAGCTGATTTTACTCGTAAGAGTAACAGGTGAAGGCTCATTTTATGTTGTGGACTGAGAGAGGCGCATTTTGGGCATCTAATTTGAACAAATAAAAATCAGCTCTTATAAAACATTGGAAACAACCAGAAAATACAAAGCAGGAAATGAACGATGCAAAATACTTTGAAATCTTCAAGGGACCTCTTTTTAATTATCCGGAGGACATTAATTCAGTAAGTTGTTTAGCGCAGGCAATGTGGTGGGTATTGTTTGAAGTTGTAAATTGGCGGCGCAGTTTTTCATTGATCATGGATTGCATTGGGGGGGGGGGGGAGAGAATGAAATAAACAAACAAACAAAACATACCAGGTAGTAGTGGACACCTAAAGAATTAGTACACTATTATGTCCTGATTCATATTTATAGCATTCTTACTTCATAAAGAAGTTCAAAAGAGTTTGACAGCAGTGAGCTCCTATTCCTGCCAGGAACCAATTAGCAGGAGCAAAAAGAAGTGGCTGGCCCCTCATTATCAGCTTTATAGATGAGACAACTTATGGAACACAGTTAGGCAGCATCCCCAAGGATACGAGATGGTCATTGTGGAGTTAGATTTCAACTTTCATCTAATCCAATTAAAAACCAAAACAAGTTCCTTCTATTCTTTCATGTTGCAGAGAATTATAAGCAAGATTTAAACTAATATATCCTACATGTGAAAATCCTTTAAATCTATGAAGCCTGGATTATACCAGTATATCCCAACAACATGCTTGTAAATTCAAGCAGGTGTTTGAGTCTCGGGTTTCAGGAAGGGAAGCTATGGAAGGTCTGAGCATAATTTACTGACAGTGTCAATATTAGAACCCTGGTCCCTGGCTTCTGGTGCTGGTGCTTTTAGAACACTGTGAAGATCAAGGGCTGGCTAACAATTCGAATATTAAGCCCCAACTCATAAAATATATAATTCTTTCCTTACTCTTCTTTTTTAATTGTCTAAAGTTTTACATATGTCTTCTTTTACCCCAATTGCCGTCCCCGCCCCAACCATTCCCACCCCCGGCAAGCCCCCACCGCCCAGTGTCTGTGTCCATTGGTTATGCTAACATGCATGCATACAAGTCCTTTGGTTGCTCTCTAACCCCTGCCACTCCCCTATTATTTGTCTTTGCATCTATTCTTGTTCATCAAATTATGTTGATCATTATATCCCACACATGAGTGACATTATGTGATATTTATCTTTCTCTGACTGGTTCATCTCGCCTAGCATAATGCTGTCCAGCTCCATCCATGGTGTTGCAAATGGTAAAGTTCCTTCTTTTTTATAGGGGCGTAGTATTCCATTGTGCAGATGTACCACAGTTTTCTAATCCACTCCTCTGCTGATGGGCTAATGTAAATTGTGCTGCTATTAACTTAGGGGTGCATATATCCTTTCCGATTGGTGTTTCTGGTTTACTGGGATATACTCTTAAAAGTGGGATTAGTGGGTCAAATGGGAGTTCCATTTTTAACTTTTTCAGGAAACTCCATATTGTTCTCCACAGTGGCTGCACCAGTCTGCATTCCCACCAGCACTGCAGGAGAGAAAATATATAATTCTTAAGTGTAGGATGAAACATATGACAGTGATGTTTTTGTCTGTTAAGAATGGTCAAAGATCAGCGATTTCATGTGGTTAATTGAGTACTTCTAAAGAGATCTACCCATTCACCCATGTGTTTGATTTTTTTTGCTTTATGTTTAGAGAGATTTAACCTTTCATGGGAAAATGGAAATAGGAAGTATTACTAATAAGTGCATTAAATGTGTAAATATACAAATAGAAGGTGTGAGTCCAAAAGAGCAGATTGAGCATAGAGACCTAGGTTTAGACCTACAAACATTACATTTGTGCCCATTCTGGATTATGGAGAATTTAATGCTCTTGATTACAAATAGGAAGCAGCACTTTTCCACTTTAGCATAAATTCAGTATTTTTGAGTGCTAGTACCCTGTCTCCCCCAAAATAAGACAGTGTCTTATATTAATTTTTGCTCCCAAAGATGCGCTAGGTCTTACTTTTCCATGAAGAAGAATACAGTACACATTTATTGTTAAATGAAAATAAAGGAACTTTATTACCTGTATATAGTACAGTAGTACGGTAGTTGTCAACACAAACCAGACAAACTGTGAATCCTACAGTATCAAGAATTTACTCATTTATTCAATGACAAACATGTCATCATCTTCTGGAACATCATCATAACAATCCGATTCCTAAATTTCCTGGTGAATTTCTTGTGACTCCATTTCTTTCAGAATCAGTGGACCAAATCTCTCATGTTTAGCAATAGCACTGTCTTTAAATGAGTACTTCTTGTCAAGGTAGCCTGCTCGCAAGCCTGCTCGCAGTGGATTTGCAATGCAACTGTCAGTGATTTTCTCCCATTAATTCTTCACCGAAGTCACAACTTCTTGCAGTTTAGGTTTCACAAACTTTCCATGCTGATTTCTCTCCATTCACACAGCAGTGACTGTTTGCTGGATGCCAGTCGGGGTGGCCCTAGTGACCAGTTTACGGTAAATTAACTTTCATTCTGAGACAGAGCCTGGGGGCCTTATTTTTTGGGGGGGGGGAATGCCTTATATTTCACTCAGAAGGAAACCTGTGAGTAGGTCTTATTTTCTGAGGATGTCTTATTTTTGGGGAAACATGGTATATGGAGCTTATTACATTATTATGGGTTTTTCATCACTGTATTTTAAATAAAATTGACTCCCAAAATACAGTAATAAGATAAATAAGCAAAAACTGAAAATGAACACAATACTATCTAATAAAAGAGTAATATGCAAATTGACCACACCTCTGATACACCCACAAGCCACGCCCACCAGCCAATCAGGAGCACATACGCAAATTAACCCAACCGAGATGGCTGTAGCCACAGAGTGAGCAGGAGGCTTGAGTTTCCCTGGCAATGGATGAAGCCAAGCTTTCCACCTGCCCTGGCCTGCCTTGGCCTCTGCTTAAGGCTACAAAGTTCTAATTATTAAAGATAAATAAATCTCAACAAAAATGACGGCAGCCATGAAGCTGGAGAGAGCAGCAGGCTTGAGTTGCACCTGGCAATGGAGGAAGCCAAACTTTCTGCACACCCTGGTGGGCCCAGGCCTCCACTCAAGGCTATTAAGTTTAAATTATAGAAGATACATAAACCCAACAAAAATGGCTGCAACCACAGAGCAAGCAGGAGGCTTGGCTCTGCTCAAGGCTATAAACTTTCAATTATAGAAGATAAATATGTCCCAGATACCAGGGCGTCTGCTTGGGTTGCTGAGGGACATGGCTGGCCTGTAAACCATCACAGGCCCCTTGCTCAGGCCACCCCACACCCCAAGGGAACCTGATCTGGGACACTCTTCAGGGCAAATCAGCTGGCCCCCACCCAGCACCAGGCCTCTATCCTATCTAATAAAAGAGTAATATGCAAATTGACCATCACTCCAACACACAAGATGGCTGTCTCCATTTGGTCAAAGATGGCTGCCCCATGTGGACACAAGATGGTTACCGTAAGATGGCCAGCCAGGGAGGGCAGTTGGGGGCAATCAAGCCTGCAGGGGAAGGCAGTTAGGGGTGACCAGGCTGGCAGAGGAGGGAAGTTGGGGGTGATCAGGCCTGCAGGGAAGGGCAGTTAGGGGTGACCAGGCCTGCAGGGGAGGGCAGTTAGTCATCAATCTGGCTGTCAGGGAAGTAGTTAAGGAGTGATCAGGCTGGCAGGCAGAAGCAGTCAGGGGCAATCAGGAAGGCAGGCAGGTGAGCAGCTGGGAACCAGCAGTCCTGGATTGTGAGAGGGATCCCAGATTGGAGAGGATGCAAGCTGGGCTGAGGGACACACAGTTTGTACATGAATTTCATGCATCGGGCCTCTAGTATTCACATAAAATGCTTTAACAGCCATCTCTCTATTTTGCAAATAGACTATCTGGAAATACGTATTTAAGGAATGAGTGAAAATGTCATGCAATACAGGTATAGCAATAATTGGGCAAGTGCTTTTTCCTTCTTTGTACCTAAACTAGAGGTCCATTGATTTATTTAGGTCTAGAAAGCTCAGCAGAAGATGATTTAATAACTGTTTCTCACCTCCATTATATTTTAGGTGTAAGTAGATCAGGAAAGGAAATCAAGAATAGATCTAATTGCTCATCAAGAGAGGAATAACAAATACAAGTGGTTCCAATACAGACTTAAATTATGTTCCACTTAATGAGAGTTTTTATAAGTGGAGTTAATTTGGAAGGGCATACAAATCATTGGGTTTAATGTGTGTACATTCCAGTAAAATAGCTGGGACCCTTCTCCCCCTGTCCGATTTCATGTAAATAAAAGTTACTCATCAGAAGATCCTTTTACGTCCTTGTTCCTCTGACACAGCAGCTGCTGGGTAGGTTTCCTGGTGGATGCCACCAGGTTAGGGAAGAAATCCCCCTTGTTCCGTTTTCATATCGAACCAGAAAATATGGGCATTTTGACAAAGGAACAGGGAAAGTAAAAGATTTTTCCAGTTGTTTTTGCCCTCGGAATAGTTTAAATTATGGTTTAAAACATTTTTTTATTTGTTTTTCTTTTCCGAATTTAAAAAATGCTATTTCCGTCACTTTCAGTGTTAACATTTAAAAACCAAGAAATAAGGCTTCTTTATTACAGCTTCCCATCGAACAGGGACTGTATCTATAAATATGCAACGGTTCTATTGTCTAAAAATGACCCTCTGCATTCAAATGGACTTTCTGAGATAATTTCTAAAAATAATGCAGTAAGAGGACAACGGACTGCTTTGGCAAACTCCTTAAAAAAAAAATTCCAAGTTAATTTTGGTGAGAGAAGACAGAAATAGGGATTAAAATATGCAAGCTATTTAAACATTTATAGAAAAGTCAGTGTCTTGCCCTGACTGAATCTCAATGATTTCCGTAATGAGTGTGACCGTTATGTGGTATGTAATATTTTTCCAAAGTGCTTTCCCCGTTCAGTATTGTATTTGCCTCCTCATGAGAGCTATCTGATATAAACGGGGCAAACAAGTATTGTCCTTACTTTAGAAATGAAGAAACTGAGGTGTAGAGATGACAGTGATCTACCCAAAGCTGTCTTTTGGGTACAGATAGGGCGGGAACAGAATCGGGGTCCCTTCACATGACCAGTGCTTTTTCTCATGCACTGTAGCTGTTTCAGTGTCTCTGAATTGCTTCTGGAAGAAGTATAAAGGTTGTTTCTTTGTGTATTTTGCAAATTGTTCACCAGCTCTCCCACTCCTGCCATTCTAAAGGCTCTTTTAATGAATTATGCATAGCAATTGGCTTAAAAAAGAGAGAGAGAGAAAAATCAAAGGACTTGGAGTTAAAGAGTGTTCTCACATGGAAATATAGGACTTCTTACTAGTTTTTCTTTTTCCCTAAAATTGTTTGGGAAAGAATGATTTAAATACTGATGTGAAACCTCATAGAATGTTGCCACCTCAAGAATGTGATTTACTAAACTGTGGGATAGAGATAGTTCTAAAGAAAAATTAGCTTCAGTGGCATTAAAAAAGTTCCACTTCTTTTGAACGTCAGTAAAATAAATCTCTCCTAAAAAACAAAGTGGATTTTGACCAACAACTCTCACTTTTTGCCTGGTGTCAGTTACAACATTTGACTCTAACTCATCTGTAAGACGAGGTTTTTTTATGGCAAGTATTTAAAGTATGGCATCTTCCTAGTGCTTAACACAGAGCCGGATACATAGTAGGCACTTATTAAGTATGTACTGAATGGATGAATGTAGGATTCAGTGGGTCATCATCTGATGTGAAGGAGGAACACCACCACAGAACTGAAAAGAAATTTGTAACTATAACAATTAATAGAACTCAGGACTTGCAATTCAGTGCAGAAGGGGGTTAGAGTATGAGCTCACCTACTCAGAAGCAGGGATTCTGTCTGTGAGGGGGAAAGTCTGAGGCATGGAAGTTTCCACTAGTATCAGTTTAGGACAGGGGTGGGCAAACTTTTTGATTCGAGGGCCACAATGGGTTCTTAAACTGGACCGGAGGGCTGGAACAAAAGCAACCTGACCATGCCGGCACTCTCATCTTGGGCTGCTGGTGAAGGAGCAGAGAGGAGAGCAAGAGAACTCTCCGTTCTTTTGGCTCCGTGGCCAGATAGAACAAACGAACGGGCCAGATCCGGTCCTTGGGCCGTAGTTTGCCCACGGCTGATTTAGGAGTTCCCACTGTGGTTTTCTGTGTCCTGTTAGTTGCGGTTGTACCAGGCGTACTGACGGATGGGATCTCATACATCCTTTTCCTCATCCCCAAACCAAAGTATAGTCTAGAATACATTCCAAAGCATCCTAGGACTTCTGCAGACACATTTAGCCTGCTTACTGCCCTGGAAGGTAGAGTAGAGGCCTTATAGCCAAATAACCACTTGAATGCCTCCCTCTCCCCAACATTGTTACTCAGAACTCTGTGGCCCTGGATAGATTAACTTAATTTCTCTGAGTTCTGATTTCCTCATCAACAAAATGAGCATACAAGAACTTCTGGGCCTGTTATAAACATTGATTATTCCTATAGTTCATTATACGAACTAGTGATAATTTAGGTTAAATACCCCCAGGAAGGAAAATCTTGTCTAATTTCCACCTGACATAATTCAAGTTGAAGCACAGGGCACTGTGGCTATTCTAGAAATTCCAGAAACACTCATATATCACTTTTGGAGTATAAGTGCCATGGTGTGCTTTACCTTACCAGAGGTAAAGGGAGACTGGCTGTTTAGTAAGAGTCTCTCATCTGTCAGTCCACACAGGAGGAGCATAACAATTATGCTACTTGTTAGACTTGAAGGGAATAAGAATTGTTAGATGGAAACTTGGAAAGAGACTGATAGGCAACTGTCAGGCTTATAGTCCATCATAAATCTTTTAGAGATAGACTGGCGTGACCCTCTGAGATCAGATGGCCATTATTGAGTGACGTTATTGCCTCATATTTTGTTTCTGGTACATTGCAGCATCCATTCATACTTTCCTAGCGAAAGTATTGAGTGACTCCTGACCTTTGATGATAGTCAGGCTTGCACAACAAACCTCTCTGCTCCTGGTGTGGAGGGGGTGGTACACGCAAACTAAAGAGCATCAGGAAGTCGAGGAAGGTAAAGGTAATGTTAAGCTAATCACCTAGAATTTTTGAGAACTCTTTACTATTATCCAGAATTTCAGAGTATTCTTTTCTAGCAGTGGGAAAGCAGGAAGGGAAATTATAAACTAGATTTAGAGAAGAGTCCTTTCCCTTTTAAAAATAAAATGTCCCGCCTGGCTGGTGTGGTTCAGTGGTTGAGTGTCAACCCATGCACCAAGAGGTCATGGTTCAATTCCAGGTTAGTGCACATGCCCAGGTAGCTGGGCTGTGTAGGAGGCAACCGACTGATGTTTCTTCCCCACCTATGTTTGTATCTCTCCCTCTCGCTTCCTCTCTCTCTAAAAAAATACCCAATAAAAACATATTAAAAAATAAAATAAATAATAATAAACTGCCCCCCCCCCTAAAAAAACAAACAAACTATAAGTAGAGGATATTTTTGGAAAGCATCCAGCTTTGGAATGGGGTTAGAGGAGACATATTTAAAAAAAAAAAACTTCGCCGTAACTGGTTTGGCTCGGTGGATAGAGTGTCGGTCTGTGGACTGAAAGGTCTCAGGTTCCATTCTGGTCAAGGGCATGTACGTTGGTTGTGGGCACATCCCCAGTAGGGGTTGTGCAAGAGGCAACTGGTTGATGTTTTTCTCTCATCGACATTTCTAGCTCTATCCCTCTCCCTTCCTCTCTGTGGAAAATCAATAAAATAAAATTTAAAAAAAAATCTTCTAATTTGTACAGATTTTACCAGTCACTTTTCTAGACTTATATTTTCTGTCAGCTTCCTAATACCTGGAGGTGTTTTCAATAAGTGTGAATACATTTGTTCTGGGTGTTAGTTTTTTTTTTTTTTTTTTTTTTTTTTAAACAAGTTGCTGTAGTAGAAAGCTGAAATTATGATTGATGGATCATATTTTTGGGAATGAGTAGTTCACAAGATTTTTATTCCCGTGAATACTTTGTTACCAAGTCAAGAAAAATTGTTCTGCCTCTCTTGGCTTGTGACTGGAAGTGGTTCCCAACAATTCATAGCGCACACAGATAGGGATTAAGATCCTGGGGAGACGGTAGGGAGGCGGATAAGTGAATACCAGATGATGGTAGTGAGGTGGTAATGATACTCGCAGTTCTTTTTCCTAGGAAAAAATTTTGTTTTATTTTGAATTTTTTGTATGTGCCAAGGCACGTGGCATGTACAGTCTCCCCCACAGACTTCTCAATGTCTCTGGCAGAAAGGTTCTGTCGTTATCTGTATTTTTAGATAAGGTAACCAAAGCCCCAGATATATAATTTGCCAAGGTCACCTAGCTGGTAAGTGGCGAAGATGAGATTTGAGCTCAAATAGCACACTTTTCACCAATTATACCAGTTATTGAATTGCCGTGTGTCCTCAGGAAAACCCTTGTGACCTGCTGAAGAAGGAAAGTCTGATGTTTCTTCGTTTCCCTCCTACTATGATCTTTTGTGTTGGCTTTCTTAAAATAATAAAATAAAGACTTGTTAACATTTATTTTTCTCCCATTATAATGTTTATTATAGGAAATAGAAAAAAGAGAGGAATTAAACTATAATTCTGCCACTTTAAAGCATATAGTCAGTTTTAGCCTTTTGTTATATTTTCTTCTAACCGTTTCTATGTATGTTTGATTTATCTCTTCTACTGAGGTTAAACTACACCACTTACTCATAGCCATTTCCATTCTGCATGTTGGGCTTTTGGATTTTCAACATGTTTCGTTTTTGTTCTTGTTAAGCCTCACCCTAGGATATTTTTTACATTGATTTTGAGAGAGAGTGGGAGGGAGGAATGGGAAAAGGAAAGGAGAAAGAGAGAGAGGGGGGAAAGAGACATCAATTGGCTGCCTCCCACATGCGTTCTGAAAGAGCTGAATTGAACCTGCAACCTAGGTTCATGTCCTTGACTGGACATCGAACCTGAGACCAGTCAGTGTACAGGCTGATGCTCTAACCACTGAGCACACTGGCCAGGGCAGAGCTTGATTATTTTTTATTGGTGTGACAGACTCTTATTTAGAGGTGCCTGGCATCTTATTCCCAAAAAAGGGGATCCACAACTTTAAAAAAGCATGTGTGTGTTTTTAATTCAAAGCCTTTAACCAGAAACCTAAGGAGTGGAGGAAGAAATTACTCCATAACATCGCTGCACTCTAAAGCACACCAGGGGCAAGATATTTCAACAAATTAAAAAAAGAAAGAAGGGAAGAAAGAACAAAACTGCAGAATAATAAATGGGTGAACGACTTTTGGCTCTTAAGTACCTTCATGTTTGTTATGTTGGCGTCTCTTTTTAAAACTCTTGGGGTAGTGTTTTGCGAGCCTGCATCAAGGATGTGAGATTCCTTACTGAGCGGCAGAGCCTAAGGATCTGGTAAGGGTCTGGTCTTCTCTCCTCTGGACTGTTCTGCTGCGGGCACCAGGCATCTGCAGTATTTGCAACACACAGGCCCTCGGAATAGCTGCGAATGCTAGGCCCCTGCCCCCAGGCGGCGCCCTGCCCCTAAGTGGCCCCCAGCATCACTTCTCCTTGAGGGGCAGGGTTCTCTGCTTGCCCTCAGGTTGTGGGAACTTTGGTAAAAGAGATGAAGTCCTATTCTGTATTTCATGTTGTGTACCCCAGGGCCTGTTATATAGGAGGAACTTTATTACTTAAAATTGGTTTGAGATTATATAAAATTGGTTTGAGATTATATACAAAGTAATCCTTTTGCCCTGGCTGGTTCGCTCAGTTGGTTGGAGCGTCGTCATCCTATACACCAAACACTTGCACATTTGATTCCTGGTCAGGACACATAACCTAGGTTGCAGGTTCAATCCCTGATCTGGGAGCATATGGGAGACAATCATATATCAGTATTTCTCTCTCATCTCGATCTCTCTCTCTGTCTCTCTCTAAAGTCATTAAAGAAGACATATCCTCGGGTGAGGATTTAAAAAAAAGTAATCCTTCTAATTTGAAAAGTCAAAAGTACAATAAGGTTTTTAATGAAAAACAGACCCTGCCTGCCTCACCCACTCTCTTAATAGTTGTGTTTCCCCAAACAACCACTTTCATCTCCTTTGAGTTTTTCTTCTGCTATGGAAAGTGTACATTGGACTAATAAGAGAGTGGCCCCCCGCACGGCCACTAACCACTTGTGTGCCCTTAGGAAAGAAGCGGTGCTGGTGCCCAGCCTATAACTTTCTGTCCTCTTTGAACAACATTGACTTTTGTGGAGACAGATTTTGGGTTCCAATAAGTGCTTGTGACCATTAACCATTCTCTTTAACCCAGGTCCACTGCAGAGATTAACACCCTTAGCACATTGTTTTGTTTAGCTGTGTATCATATAAATATATATTTTTATATTTTTCAATATATTTTATTGTTTTTTCACAGAGAGGAAGGGAGAGGGGTAGAGAGTTAGAAACATCTATGAGAGAGAAACATCGATCAGGTGCCTCCTGCACACCCAAGGTATGTGCCCGCAACCAAGGTACATGCCCTTGACTGGAATCGAACCTGGGACCCTTCAGTCCGAAGGCCGACGCTCTATCCATTGAGCCAAACCAGTTTCGGCTTATATAAAATATTCTTTAGTGAAAATATTAATTTGGGAGTGAGGTGGTTAAGTGATCCTAGAATCTGAGATAGTGAATGAGAAATAAATTGAATGGAGCCAACCTATGGATCAGGACCCTCTGCCTTATTGCATGCATCTTCTCCAGAGTTTGAAGGGGCACGCTTGGAAAGCAAGACCTACTTTAGAAACTGGAATAAAATGTCCTAGGGTGGTAAAATGAAGAAGGGAGGCACGCAGATATCTGCTTTGCCTTTCCAAGTATGAAGGCTGTTCTGATTAATGTTTTCACATGGAAAAACGATGGCATTCCGAGTAGCTAGCAGCTATTTCTAGTAGCTTGTGGGGAAGCAGACATCTTCAATAAGGTAATTATTTTAAGTGCATCTGTAGCTGTGTAATGTGCACATGTGTTTGTAATTATAGTTTGCGCATTTAGAATCAAGTGCCAGATTTATCGGTGTTCACATATTCAGCGAATGAAAAAAGAAATCTATTTAATATTGGCTGCTACCTTCACAAATGTGCATTGTTTCAGAATTTGCAAAGCACGCCACTTGATAGTTGTCACCACCCACTGTCGCTGTGTAATGTGCAGCACAAAAGATTGTGGCCCGTAACCTCCGCAGGCTTATCGCTGAACAGAGCAAATGTTACTTCTTGGGTTGCCAGCATGGGGCTCCAGAGTGTCTGGCCGTGTGGCGGTAAGACTTGGCATGTATGAGTTCAGGGTTTTTCCTGATCTTTTAAGAAAGAAAATTATATGTTAGTGAGTACAGTAATATTTTCAGTAAGTAGAAATAACATGCTGTCAAGGACATAATTTATGAGACATATTTAGTAGGTTATATACAAATTTTAGAACAGTGGGAATTTTTGGCTAGAAATTTATAGCTGTTTGCTCTCAAACAGAAGTGTATGCATCGAGGCCTGCATTTAAATACCTGATATGTATATTAATTTGCTTATCGATTTACTGAAAGTTTTAGGCTATGTACATAATACCCTTTATTTTTGGCAAAGTAAAAAAAAAAAAAGAAAAATCAAATGTGAGATTTGGCCAAAGTAATGCCTTAGATATACAATTTAGTTATGTGTATGTACCATAATTAGTTATGCTGTGTAATCAGGAACTAGTAAACGAAGTAAGTGTTTAGCTGGCAAGATCCTGTTTTGTAAGGAGTGGTTTATGTTGTAAATGAGTAAAAGGCTCAGTTTTAGTTCTTGGATCATGTTAATGTATGCAAAACCAATCTAGAGCCAATTCCTGATTAATAGGAACTTTACCTAATTTGTAAGTCATGAGGGTTTCCCCCTCTTTTTCCTCGTTCATTATCTCCTCCCTTTCCCCTGCTCATTTTCATGTCAATCAGGGGTGATGTGTAGAAAGGTTTAGGGTGGGAGAGTGAGGGAAATTTATTTGATAGTGATTTTGGCTGGTAGTTTTTTTGGAGGTTAAAAATTATTAAAATGTTTTGCTGATGTTAAATTTCAGAATTAGTTGTTTATGTATTTAGACAATTATTTGGCTTTCTTTACTTTATCAAAGGCAATTTCAAGTTAACTCTAGCTGTGTAATACTGGCTTAATTCTATAGCATGCTTTGCTTTGGATTTTTATATCAAAGTAAACATTTCTATGAGGCTTATTAAATTTTTTTTTCAATTTATGGTTCCTGTTTTATTGAAGAAAGGCTATAACCTCTCTGCATTTTGGTTTTCACCATCTTTTAAGGCTCAGTAAAGAATTGAACATAGTGGTTACACTCAGACAGATGAGAACTAATGTAGGTCTCTAGCTGTTGTGGCAGCATTAGTTTATCTGTATTTCTGTAGGCCACACAATTAAGTAATTTTATAGTTCTAATTTGGAATATTCTAGCACCCATCTAAAATACTGTTCGCTGGAACTTAGAATGTGATAAAGCATAACATTCCTCTTGGGCACCATACCAATAGGGTTAATTGCCCTAAGAGGCCTGCTGTAAGGGAGTTCCAAAGTGTGGATGTTACTAATGCCAGCCTCGTTATGGGATGTTAGTGAGCTGTACTTATAGAATTATAACGACGATTTATGTAATTACATAATTACAGTTATATAATTATAACATTGACGAATATATAATGAAACTTTAAAAATATTTTTAATTTAACTGCTCTCAGAGAGCATCTCTTTATTTTCTTCATAATACTTTCCACTTGTGAAGTATTTCTCATAGTCATTATGCATATATAAATACAGTTAAGAAGGCAAACTGAATAATAAAAATGATGTGTTAAGAAATGGTGAAAATTAGAAAACATTGTTTATTTTAAGCCTGCTGAATAATAAATAGTAAATTGATTGTAAGCTGATTATAGCACACGTGTTTAAGGAGATAAAAAAATCACAGATTCTAATGCTATTTCAGTTCAGTAAACATGTGTTGAGTACCTACTGTGTTATCAGGCATCATGATAAGTGTTTGGGATTCAAAGATAAATAAATATACAGAGTACATGCTAGCTCCCTGTCTCTGCAGAATTTAGGGTTATGGATGGAGGTTGACATTAAGTAGCTACTTCAGTGATTTTAGGTGTTTTTATTTTTATTATATTTTTTTATTGTGTGTGTGTGTGTGTGTGTGTGAGTGAGTTTGGGGTATATCTTTCTAAGAACTATTTATGGACACTTAGTCTAAGAGATTAGTTTTATTTCATGTTCTTTCTTTTTTTGTGTGAATTGTATGCCTTTGAATAAGGCAGTTTTGAGGGAAGTTTTTTAGAGATTATGATTTTGGTTTTTACATGATAGCAAAGAAGAAGCTGCAAGATGGGGCATTTAAGAGAAGTAAGGAACATGGTGACCTTTGGGATATTTTGCATATATTCTTTGTGGGGAACACAATGCAAAAGCAATTCTATGTTTAAACTTCTGTAGTTATTTATAGATTATAAAGTGAGGCTGAGTGTTTACCCAAGTAAATATCTCACATTTACATGGTTATTATGGAACTGGTCCTTGAAATATGTGTTCCTTCAAATGCAAACCAGGATGCAAATGGCAACGTTTAGCCCATGAATATTAATAGAGGACCTTACTATAAATTTTTATTGAAGACTGGTGTGTGAATTCATTCATTTCTTCATTATCAACTGTGCACCTACAGAGTCTAGCCTTGGGCAAGTTATACCAGGTGTGTGGTAAATCCCTTGGCCTAGATCAGGGGTGGGCAAACTTTTTGACTCAAGGGCCACAATGGGTTCTTGACCTGGACCTCAGAGCCGAAACAAAAGCAACCTGACCATGCTGGCACTCTCATCTTGGGCTGCTGGTGAAGGAGCGGAGGGGAGAGCAAGAGAACCCTCCACTTTTTCAGCTTCGCGGGCCAGATAGAACAACCGAACGGGCCGAATCTGGCCCATGGGCTGTAGTTTGCCCACGGCTGGCCTAGATAATGAGGAGCCAGATTAATAGATAATTGTTATTTTTCTTGATATTATGAGGGAATTATGTGCAGATTGATATATAGGTTTTCTATTTAAACCATTACCGAAAGTCCAAGTAGGCTCGGCTGCATTCTCTGCGAAGGGTCTGACAAAGGTAGAGTTGAGGAGTCAGCTGGCCTCTTAGCTGGGATCTCTAGGAAAGGTTCACTTTCCAGTTCCTTCGGGTTGTTGGCTGAGTCTAGTTCTGTGTGGTTGTGCTGGCCCGGTGAGACCAGCACCAGGTGTCAGACCAGTGGGGTGGGGTCAGACCAGATCCTGGTTCAGCAATCTCAGTATTTGAGTTCTGGCTAAGAAAGAATTCAGAGCCAAGGCTCAAAATGTAAGATAAAGTTTACACAGAGGTAGAAGAAGTGAGCTGCAGGAGAAATGGGCTCAGGAAACAGGTTACAGAGGTAGGAGAAGGGCCCTTGGGGCTTCGGAGAGAGGAAGGTAAAGGTGATGCACCTGGGGGAAGTAGAAGGAAACTGGAAGAGAGGGAGAGCATCGTGGGTCCTCCATCTTAAGGGCTTTTAAGGGTGTGATTTTAGGGGATGTCCTAGGGGAGGATCTCAATAGAATATTGATTAGTTTTCTAGGTGTGTCTTTCAGGGTCTCCACTGATTGGTTGGTGCCAGGGCATGGTGTCAATCAGTAGTCATTGCAGCAGGTCCTGATGTCAGCCATGGGGCTTGTTTTCTGGTTTTGTTGCTTTTCTGGGTCTGGAGCTTAAATGCAACTGAGGCCTAGATTTGGTTCTGGCCAGAACCGCATTGTCCTGGGGCTTAATGTGTAGGGGCTGACATCCCTTCCACTACCAGCCACAGAAAACACCTTGCTTTTTAAGGCCTCATGTGATTAGACTAGATCCACCCATATAATCCCCTTTTTTGGCCATAATCAGAGGAGTGACACAGGGGTGGTGGAGTCAGCTCCATTGTGGGATCCTCCTGTAAGAGGGTTTAATAGGCATTATTAGCAACATGCCAGGGGAGGAAGGGTCAGGGGAGGGTCCAAACTGACCGAGCAGCAATGTGAAATGTCAGGGGTTCTGGACTGCATGACCAGAGCTCTTTTGGGGAGGAAAGGTTACTCTGGGGGTACGGTCCTTGTTCTCTCAGTTTTGCTGGTTGCTGGGCCCCCAAGAGCTTTCTGCACTGGTGATTGTTGTTCATGGCCCATTGTCCTTGCTCTGCTCATGTCTGCCTAACTTCCACCCACTATTGTAGGTCTGGAGTTCGTGTTTCCTTGGTGGCAACAGGTGGGGTCCTGCGCTGTTCCTAGAGGGCACCCACATTCCTTCTCATGTCACTTCCTCCGTCTTTAAAGCCAGCAGTTGTGCGCCAAGTCCTCCTTGTGCTTGGGATCTCTCTGATATCCCTTCCACTACCAGCCACAGAAAACACCTTGCTTTTTAAGGCCTCATGTGATTAGACTAGATCCACCCATATAATCCCCTTTTTTGGCCATAATCAGAGGAGTGACACAGGGGTGGGGGAATGCACGCAAAGATCAAAAGGGCAATCCTAATATTCTGTTTATCACAGTTGTTATTGGAAACAGAAGAGAAAACACCAAAATCCAGCTGGAGAGGTTTAAAAATGGCTGCCTAGAGTTGGCTATGCTGAGCTGTCGGGATAGGTTAAAGTGGAGGGCTCAACTTATGTGCTCTGCCATTATTATCCAGCCAGTATTTGTGGTGGCCTGTGTTAGGAGCCAGTCATTGTTCTGTCAGAGACTCGCTTCCCTCCGCCATCAGATGGGGAGAGTGATATTTACTTTGAAGGGTTCTTCCGAGGGGCAGATGGAAAGTCCCTGACAAAGAGGGGTGCCCATAAATGGAGCTACGAAAAGAGTCTGAGATTTGGTGCAGGTGGTAAGGAAATACCGACCTAGGTTAAATTCATACAGGTATTTATTGAATCCTGTATAAATTAACTCAGCATGGCTGAGTCGAGGAGGAAGTAAGGAAGATACTGACATGAGCACAAAATTTTAAGGAGAGAGAGAGAGCCGCAGTGGGAAAAACTCAGTATAAGATAAATTATATGCTATTGCAATATTTAAAAAATAAGATGAATGCCAAAAATTTATAATGAGCCAGATATTAAAATAAAGACAGCATCAGTAACCATTTGTGAGCCATATTGCCATCTCAGGCAAAAGGAAAAAATCAGTAGTTCTGAGTCTATATTTAAACATTTTTTTGGCATTAACTTTGATTTTAAAAAATATTGTATTATTTTATTTATCTTGATTACAAGTTTTAAATTTTGTTCCTGAGATGAAAACCTCCAAGTAGAACATAGAAGTATGAAATAAATGGCACAGAAAATTCAAAGTTATACTTAAGTTTGAATATTATTTTGACTATATTTAAATATTATTTTAGGTTAACATCCTGGTATTCTTCTCTGTAGTTCTTCTATTTCCTCATTTATTAAAATAATTATCAACAGTTGTTAAGATACTTAACTTTTTTTTAAAAAACAAACATGTCCTATATATAAAGATCAGAATTCCCTATTTCTTGGAGTTGTTTTAAACATTTTCCAGTGTCAATAAAGTCCCATTAGAGCATCTATATAATGACAAATCTCTCAGCTTTTACTTTTTTTGTTTAATTACTCTTTGATATTTTTATGGTTATTCTTTTAGCTATTGCATTATTTCCAGTAATGTGATGGTTTAGGGCATTTACAACATAATATCAGAATGACTTTTTTATTTTAAATCTTTACTCCATTATGTTTTCCTTGTCAGAAAGACTAACATTTTCTGTGGTCTGGGCATTATTCCCGTGTTGGCTGTTTAGTCCCATGATTACTGTATTATTGCTAGCATTTTAACATTTCTGAGAAGTACCAACCAAGATTGCCACTTGCTGTTTTGAATGTATTCCATTCAATAGGCTTTATCTAAGAATAGATAGTTGGAAAAGGAAAATATTGTTTGCTTTTGGCTAATCAAAGGTGGAATGAAGTCTCTAACTTTAATGAACATCACAGTTACCCCTCTTTTAAGATCCAGTAGGGAGACTTACTAATTTCTTTTTACTTTAAAAATAACAAATGTTCCATTTGTATAAACAAATATACTAATGATTACAGACATTCTTAAATCAGATAAAATGTTGTAAGCAACAAAGGATCAATTAACATTTATGACCATTACAATGGAGTGCTTATCAAGTATTAATTGACTGAGGGAATAAAACCTCCATTTTGAAATTTTTCTGATGATTATAAACATTTAATGACACATTAAATAAATATTTTCCTTAATAAAATTTTGACTCAACTGGTAAAATTATGGTATTGTGTAATATCCATCCTTTTGAGAAACTTAAAACACATTGATGTAATGATAAATTTAAATAATAGTAAATATTAACAATAATTTAGCCAAATTATTTAATCCTATATTATGTTCAACTGAATAGCTGAACACATGTGGTTTGTGTGTGTGTGTGTGTGTGTGTGTGTGTTTTTCTTCCTAATGTCAGGTCTGACTTGACACTAACTGGGAGAGTAATGTTAATATTACAGTTGTTTCATGCAGCTTAGTTTAGAAATGAATTTGAACCTATACTCAAAGCAACCACACACTGTGAGACAAGATAGTTCTATTTACTGCTTTAAGGCAACAACTCTGGAAACTTAAAAAAAATACCCACATCATTAATCTAATTATTTAAAATGGCTAGCGGCTCTGTCTACCCCAGGAAAGGAGCAGGAAGTAGATGCCACTCTAAGGAACATAAGCATGGCTCTTGATTTTGTTTATATACATATTGCAAGTAGTTCAGGAAATATAAACGGAGAAATAGAAGTTGAACATTAAAAAGGCACAGAACTCTCCAACTGCAGTTTTGAATGTTTGTGAAGAAATTTGAGGTTGATTTAAATCTGGGCTGCTCAAACTTACTGATAGTAAGCCACAAACAACCAGCCTATTGAGGATTTTTGAATGCTTTTCAAAGGGAGACTATTTTACCTTTCTAATGCCTAAACACCAGTGCTTGAAGGGAGATAATTCCCTGGTGCTCTTTAGAAGACCAAATTCAAAATAAAGCATTTCAAGGAATGACGTGGAACAATAAATATATGTTGGGAAAAGGGAAGAAAGTCCATTGGTGTGGAAGGCAAGCTTTAAATTCTCTCTCTGCTTCCCCAATAATTTACTAGGTGACATTGAATTGCTGTGGTGTTTTTATTTTTCTGCTCTTGGAAATTTCTAATAGTTTCAAGTTAAATAAAATAAGTCATTTGGTCTAGTACAATTGTCAGCAAACCGCGGCTCGAGTCACATGCGGCTCTTTGGCCCCTTGAGTGTGGCTCTTCCACAAAATACCGCGGCCTGGGCGAGTCTATTTTGAAGAACTGGCATTAGAAGTAGTAGTTTAAGTTTAAACAATTAGGCTCTCAAAAGAAATTTCAATCATTGCACTGTTGATATTTGGCTCTGTTGACTCATGAGTTTGCTGAGCACTGATCTAGTATAATTAGGTTTTTTTTTTCTTTAAAAAAAATTATTGATTTTTTACAGAGAGGAAGGGAGAGGGATACAGAGTTAGAAACATCAATGAGAGAGAAGCATCAGTCAGCAGCTTCCTGCACACCCCCACTGGGTATGTGCCCGCAACCAAGGTACATGCCTTTGATCAGAATCGAACCTGGGACCCTTGAGCCCGCAGGCCGATGCTTTATCCACTGAGCCAAACCGGCCAGGGCCTTTTTCTTGATTTTTAAGTTTGAAAAGAACAAATGACTGTAATTATTGTGTTCCCTTAAATTGTTATGTCAGGGGACCAACCTATACTATCTTTAGTATAAGACACATCTTTACCAATGGTGATTGTTAGAGTGGGTGTCATGGAGGAAGTGATTTTCATCCTGTGCTTTAAGCTACGTTGTTGGACTTTTTACCTTTCACTTAATCTATGAGGAGGTTATGTCTTGTGGTTTTGATTATGAAGAGTGTCTGTTGCTTTTTAAATTTTGTGATCACTTAGTGACAGAGACATTTACATTCCAAACGATTGCATAGGAATTGTTCATATGACTTGTTTTCTTCCTCAGACACAAACAACAAGATGGCTCTGGTGCTCATTTTAGTTTTATAGTGTTTTTAAGTTTTAGTGCTGTGTGATGAGTTTTATTTAAGACAAGGGAACATTTTCCTCTGAGTCACTTGGAATAAATTGTCTGTTGACCTCGTAGGAAAACACAATAGTTGAAAATGCTCTTATTCATATAAAGTGAGAATTCCAGATTTTTTACTACCAAATATTTAAACATTTTGAGGCTATGCTGGCAAAGCAGAACCAACTATTTTTGTTACTTATTTTAATGGCAGTGGTACCAGTTTTAATCAGTGGTGAAAAATTCACAAGGATTATCTTTAGTAAGTCTTCTCTTCAGTTAATTAAAAATGGTACATAGAAAAGTGTTTGAGTTATGCTTGTCCTGTGAATGACTATGTCAGTGATTATAGGAATCTTATCGGCAGTGTTTTAAACAGTGCCAGGCATGTTTTGAACCCTTGAACACCAGCCACTTTGTGGTTAGGTGTGGCCATATGATGTAGTTCTGGACAATGGGGTGTAGGAAGAAGAGGTGTGTATAACTTTTTTTCCGGTTTGCGGTTGGCTGGAAGGAAGGTGTGATGGTGGGACCAAGATGGGTGGAAAAGTAGATGCCATGAGTCAAAAAGAGCAGAGCAGCCCTGGCTGGTATGGCTCACTTGATTGCACTGAAAAATTAACGGTTTGATTCCCTGTCAGGGCACATACCTAGGTTGTGGGCTCCATCCTTGGGAGGCAGCCAATTGATGTTTTACTCTCACATAGATGTCTCTCTCTCTCTTTCTCTTTCTCCCTTGCTCTCTCTAAAATCAATAAAAAATCTTTTTTTTTTTTAAAGCAGAGCAAAAAGAAAGAAGTCTGTCTGTGTCCAATATTATCAGAGCCTTGCCATTTCCAGCACTGGAGTATATATTTAAGTAGGTGGTTTGAAAACCCATCTTGTTATTTTGGAATTTCTATTTACTTTTGCTGAACCCTATATTAAAATCTGAGACAAATTTTGTAATCATTAGTAAGGAAGCCAGGATAGGCTAAATGAATTGAGCAATGATTGAGAAGACCATCTGTTAAAAATAGCTGGGGTGTAATTAAGGCAATAATCTAGTTTTCTGTGGATAGGAGAAACTATATCAGGAAGACTGACTCAGAAAAACGAAAGAAACATAGGAGGTTTATTGGAAAGAGTATTATAATTGGCTTTATAGCCGAAACCGGTTTGGCTCAGTGGTAGAGCGTCGGTCTGCGGACTGTAAGGTCCCGGGTTCGATTCCGGTCAAGGGCATGTACATTGGTTGTGGGCACATCCCCGGTGGGGGTGTGCAAGAGGCAGCTGGTCGATGTTTCTCTCTCATTGACATTTCTAGCTCTCTATCTCTCTCTCCCTTCCTCTCTGTAAAATATCAATAAAATATATTAAAAAAATAATTGGCTTTATAAACCTGTATTATAGAAACAATATTGTTGCTTACAATTCCTTGAGCTCTAATTCTTTAAACTATGAAAGTGTGATTGATTGCTATAAAGATGAAATGGAACATGCTTGGTAAATTGCTTTGTAAACCATATCCTGGGTAATTAGCACATTAAGCAGGTACAACTTATGGGTTGAAATCATAATGCAAATTTAAATTATGCTTTCTACTAGCTATTTAAAATATATTCCAAGGGGAAAGTTTATCTCCCATTATTAATGAAAATTCTAGCAAGTCCTCTGACTTTCCTGGTACCAGAAAGCCTTTTAATCCCTTTAAATTGTAATTATAATATCAGTTGGGAAGAAACTCTTTGTCTCTGGTGGACTTCGTTACAGAAGGGAATCTGTATTCTGGAATGGGGCTGTGTGATAGGAGGTCAAGGATGGGCAGCCTGTACTTTTTGAACACTTTCTGTGTAGCAGGCGTAGTTCTAGCAAAAAACAAGACAGAGAACTCTTATCTCTTGGAGTATACTTCTAGTGGCTACTTCTTTCTTCTTTACTCTTTCTTCTGCCGTTCACCAGCTGCTGTCATAGATGCTTATGAACTAACAGAATATAGTGTAAAGCGTCCACAGGAAAGTTCTTTTTTTTTTCGTATTGTGGATTCACACTGGCTTTGTAAATCCTGGACATAACAGCCATTCAGAGCTGACTCATTATCTTATGTGAATCTCCAAATCCATGGGAGCCTTCCCCGCTAGGACCCTCCAGCCACAGCTTCCCTGGACTATTTCATTTCTCTCTCAGACCAGTGCTTTGTCCTCAGCCCTTGTTTTGTGGTGACCTATGCCACAGTCTTTCTTAGGTGGGACCCCACGTTTCTCCAAGCTGACTCTTCTTTCTCCAGACCCACTGCTAATCCATGGGGGACATTTGCCCATCTTCAACCTCTTCTGAGAGGTCGCCCCATAGGTCAGGTCTGATTGCCAGCCAGGCCTAGGGACCCTACTGGTGCATGAATTTTATGCACCGGACCTCTAAGGTAAAGATAAGAGCTGAATGAGCATGCCCCTAATGGAGAAAGGGGGTGTTTTCACAAAACTGGTATTTTTTTCCCATCCCATCTCCATTTGATGTCAGTCAAAACATACCATTGGCCATTTAGCTAAAACAATGCAAATGCTTGTGCACATCCATCAGTTACTTTATGTGCAATAAAGGAATGGGGGAGGGGAAATGAAAGAATAGAGAAAACTATACTGTAGCAGTCAGATGTGTTGAGACCCAATTGCAGTTTTCTAACTGAGAATGTCTTCGTGGCCTGGAGGAACAGAGTTCCGGAGTAAAGTCGCAGGCTCCCTTTGTAGTAGACCCCTCCTGTCGGCTGTTGGAACTCATCAATTGTATCTTCATCCTCCGTTTCCAACCGTGCGGGTATGTCTGCTTCATTGATTGGCTGCCCGTCAAATCGGAATCTGATCTACCTCCTGACAAACCCTGTAAATCACCTTAGGCTTTCCTTAGTCTACTAAGTGGTGTGTGCCTCTCCGTCTTAAACTGCACCGCAGAACCATCCTGCCCCGCCACCTTCAAATTAATATGATCGTGCCCTCAGTCTTGACTCCTTCCTTGGGCTTTTCATTGGCCACGGCGAGCGCCAGAGTCTCCTCAGCGGCCGCTTCACAGAAGAGGTACCAGGTCCGCACCAAACCCGCACACAAGCAGCACCAGGAGCGGCAGAAGAAGGAGACAGCTGGCTCATGCGTTCTTTCTTCCTTTTTTAAAAATTGATTGATTTATTTTAGAGAATAAAAGGGACAGGGAGTGAGGGAAGGGGGAAGAGAGAAAGAGAGAGAGAGAGAGAGAGAGAGAGAGAGAGAGAGAGAGAGAGAGAGACATCAATTTGTTGTTGCACTTATTCATGCACTCAGTGGTTGACTCCTGCACGTGTCCTGTAGCTGGGATTGAACCTATAACCCAGGCATATTGGGATGACATCCAACCAGCTACATTACCCATCCAGGGTGACAGACACATGCTTTAATTTATTTCTTTTTTCTGAAGCCTCCCCTGTGTCATGTCATCCCTGTTCGTATCCCCAGCTTCATGGCTAAGCCTCAGAGACAAGGGGACCTAATCAGGAGGTCTTTAAGAAAATATTGTGATACCTACCACATGTACATTGTTTGTCAGCATCGCATAATAGATAAGAACAGGAAATAACTGGATAACATTTAAGTGAGAGGAAATTAGAGTTGAGAAATAGGCGACTTCTACAGAAGATGGGTTTTCGCTATATCCTGTGTATTCATTCCCTGGGTCCAGTCCACTTTATTACCACTTCCTCATCATCCACACGCAGACCACGCCACCGCCTTGCCTCTAGTTTGTGCCCACTCTGTTGCATTGGGATTGTTTTATATGGAGACAGTTACCTTTCTATTACAATTTTGATTGTGTCTTTACCTATTATCTATCTTTATTATGATTTTTTTTTTTTGGAGCTATGAGTAGCCAGACCACTTAATTTCTGAACCTTGGTTTAACCTTTGGTAAATAAGGATGATAATACTTGATTCATATGATTATTGTAAGGAATAAATGAAAGGATAGATATATAGCAGTCACCACCATGACAGGCAGGCAAGGACTATCAGGCTCTCAAAAAAAAATGGGAGGTTTAGTTATTACTCTTTTTTATTGTTCTCCAACACAAGCCTTCCCTTTCAGCTAGAATGGTGCCCATACTTCCTTCCATATCCAATTTTTATATTGGTTCTAAAACTGGAATTTTTGAGGTTCTTTCTCCCTCTGCCTCATCTGTTTAAGTTCTGTCTGTCCTTTAGAACCCATCACAAGCGCTATTTGTTCTACAGGTACCTTTTTGATAGCTTTATTTTCTATTAATCTGCCCTTTCTTTTAACTCCCTTAACACTATAGAAGATCTCACTCCCTAGTTACAGTGTCTTCCAAGTATATATTTTGTATTGTTTCTCAGTGTTTCCCATTGTTTTTCTGTTTGCCTCCCATTCTCCCTCCTTACCCCTCCCCACCTTCCCTGCTCTGTTGTCTTTTACCCTTAAAAAATAAAAAGCATATATTAAGTGTTTGGTAACCAGTTGTTACATAAATATAAAACTTTGATTACTGTTGACCAGTAATAACTATTAAATTATGTGTATTTGCTTTCTATAAACTTCTTAATGACAATATCTGTCAAAAGCATTTAGTATTTGTGTGTTTGAGAACACATTAGCAAATATGGGAATCTTTTGAAAGTTGAACTTTTAGTACTTCTCATTAAAGAGAATCTGACTCAAGTACTATTTCAGTTTGAAATGCTTTTGTTTGCAAATAACAGGAAACCTTGTCTCTGAAGACTTTAAACAAATAAGGGTTTGTTTGTTTTTCTCAAATAACAGTAAGTTCCGAAGCCACAGACCTTCCTTCCTCCTCCATCATCCTGGGGGTTGACCTGCATCCTCCCACAGGCTGCTTCCTTCTTACCTGATGGTGGCTATGCTTCTTAGCATCAGGCCCTTGTTCTGGGCAGAGGGCAGTTGGCAGAGGCTAAGAGTAGAAGGAGGCACATTTGCATTTGTTTTATAGAGTCAACATAAACTTTTATGGAACTCTAGCCATAATTTTAGTTACATCTCCTTGAATGGAATGGCCCCCCCTGGCGACCCTCTCTGGCAGCAGGTGAGGGCTGGGAAAGACACCAACAAGATGCCTCACAAGCCGAAACCGGTTTGGCTCAGTGGATAGAGCGTTGGCCTGTGGACTGAAAGGTCCCGGGTTCGATTCTGGTCAAGGGCATGTACCTTGGTTGCGGGCACATCCCCAGTAGGGGGTGTGCAAGAGGAAGCTGATCAGTGATTCTCTCTCACAGATGTTTCTAACTCTCTATCCCTCTCTCTTCCTCTCTGTAAAAAAATCAATAAAATATATTAAAAAAGAAAAAAGATGCCTCATAAGCAGCTTAACTAGCTCTTTTCCCACCAAAATCCCACTCCGAAGTGCCCTCAGCTACATATCTCTCAGAAACAAGTTAACTCTTTAGGCCTAGGGCGGGGGACACATGGCCTTCGGCCAGATAAGGCCTACAGTATCATTCGGCCTGGCCCTGCCAAGGCATTAGGGGTGAGTTAATTAAATGTCTGACCAAAGATAGCAGGCTGATTTTTAAGTTGATAATTTTATATCACTTGCAAATGACGATAAAATATGCAAATGACCCTTGGCAGAAAAAACAAACAAACAAAAAAAAAAACAATGGTTCCCCATCCCTGCTTTAGGCTAATGAAACTATTAATTTAACTTTCAACAACAGGAATTTATTTCCCCTTCTGGTCATGTGTGCACCCTTTAATTTTTTTCATCCCAATAGCAGAGCGCAGGCAACCCCACATCAAAGCCACTCGTGCCTGGAGCACGCGGTGATTAAATCTTACCTGGCCGTTCGGGAGATGGACAGGTAATAGTTGCTGCAGAAAACCTTTTGTGGTATCTGAAAGGAGAGCTGTCACAAAGAATGCTGTGACTCCTCTGTGCTACAAGAGAAACTTAAATTACCTCAGCCGAGGTTTCTTTGAAGGTGCCATCCCTTTAATAGTATTTGACATGTGTGAGCGGAACAGAAAAGGCGTCCTAAGTAAAGTTTCATTATCTGCGGGAAGCCTGTTGCAAATCCCACCGTGTTGCGATGTAGGTTTAGCTAATTCCGTGTTCTTTTGAAGCTGCTCTTCAGTAGCTGAAGATGGGTGTTGCCTGGGAACATTGTATATATTAGCACACAGGAGCCCAGAGAAAGCACCACTTCCCCTTTGGTCATGGACAAATAGATAATAGCGAGAGAGGGGAATTATCTTTATGCAGATATCACATCAGCCTGCGGTAGAACAAGATTATTTATGCTTTGGAGGAAAAAAAAACCCATACCGTTTTGTTTGTATCAAGACGCACAACAGGCAAATAGCTGCTAAAGAAGAAATTATTCGAATGGATATTCAGCGGCTTATTTAGAGCATCCAAGAATGTAGCGCACGTTTTTAAATTCCCTCAGACCCACCGGTTTATTTTTTATTTTCTTTTTTAAATTCAAGAAATACTGCAAAAATGCTTCAGCCTTCTGAATGAGGAACTGGGAGAACGGGTTGTTTCTTTTGTCCTGCCCTTTGCAGGGGCAGCCTGTCTGCCTGCGGGCACTGTTCAAGGTGCTGATCCTAAATGGTGCCTTTTCGGCCCTGGCCGGGGAGACGCTGTTGGCGTGGGCTCCCGTGCTGCTGAAAGCATTAGGAAATACACTTAAGAATTCTTATGTAGAGGCCTCTCTTTGTATTAGACGTTTCCTCCAGTGATACAAAAAGCTTCTGTGGCTGTTAGAAAAAGGTATGGGGCATTAAGAGATTTTGGAATAAGCCTGAACTGTATGTGTGATTTTTAAATTATTTTCCTTCGCTTGTTCAGTTACTTAGCTTTTGATCCTACCTGGCATTTTCCTGTTGAAACGACTAACGTCGTCAACATTCCATCCATCAGACTAATAAAGTACATGCCCTGGGGTAGGCACATTGCACTTCTCTCTCCTCTTGAGTGACAGGGCTCATTCAATAATAGCATTTAGCCACCATGTGTGCTTCTTTTTTTTTTTTTTTAATATATTTTATTGACATTTTACAGAGAGGAAGGGAGAGAGATAGAGAGCTAGAAACGTCGATGAGAGAGAAACATCGACCAGCTGCCTCTTGCACACCCCCTACCGGGGATGCGCCTGCAAGCAATGTACATGCCCTTGACCGGAATCGAACCCGGGACCTTTCAGTCCGCAGCCGACGCTCTACCACTGAGCCAAACCGGTTTCGGCACCATGTGTGTTTCAACCAAGGATCCTTAGCACCAATGCACCATCCACAGGAATCCCCAGTGTGGGGGGTGGTGAAGAAGGAGAGTTTTTTTCCCCAATACAATAGCTCAGTTGTGATACAGCATGGTTGTGGAATAGCCCCATAGTTAAGTGTTACAGCTCAATTATGAAGCAGCATAGCCGGGAAACAGCAGCTTTTAAGGAGGCCCTCGGGCCGGTGGCTCTGGAGGAGGCTCTTCTCCTGCTCTACAGCTCTGCTCTGCTCCGGGAGATGTCTTCAGTGTTTCAACTCCATTCGGGGAAACCCAGTCTTCAGTGAAAACGGGAAGTTCGCTCTCCTAGCCAGAGGGGAGCTTACTTATTTAGACAGAAGTTCCAGCCCGCGGTCTTTTATTGGTCCGGCCTCATGCAAACTAAGACTCGAATCCTCCTTTCAGTTGGGTTAGTCTAAAAAGCACTCTCCTGATTGGTCAGAATGGAGTTGCTCTGACTGGAGCTGCTCTGATTGGTTGATAAAGATGCTGATGGGGCCTTAGTCCTATTAGTTGAAACGCAATTCTAGGAACGCCTTCATAAAGGCTGGCTCATCCAAGAGGAACGTAGTGCAGGCAGCCTCTGGGAGGCAGGCAGCTCAGCTCAGGCTGCTCCCTAACGTGCAGTTTGCATGAGAGGCCCTGGATAGGAAGGGCTGCTGGCTCTGTCTTTAAAAGTTGAGCCCATTGAGCCCATTGGAGCCCTTCTCCATGGGTATTTTCTCTTTCAGGGTCCACATTGCTTTTGTCTCCTGGGTAGTATTTTGTTGAATTAGAACAGATATATTCGGGACACATATCATTTCAGCACCTACGTGCACATTGGAATGGAATTCAAAAATGACCAAGACAGCAGCTTTGTGAAGGGACACACACACACACACACACACACACACACACAATGGGCATCATTTTGTCCCCTGGTTATTCAGTCAAACACAAGCCCAGAAACTTTTGTGAAGGGATTTTGCCGATGTCGTTAATAAGCCCCAAATAGGTTGACCTTAAGATGTGGAGATAATCCAAATAGGCTTGACCCCAAAAAGATGAGATCTTTAAAAGCAGAACGTTTTCTCTGGTAGTGTCAAAAAGAGAAGGTGGGAGAGATTCAAGGCCTCAGAGAGACTCTACTCACTTGGCCATTGCTGGTTTGAAGAAAAAAGGGTGGCATGTAAGAAGGAAGACAGATGTCTGTAACGCTGAGAATGAGCAGCTCATAGCTGGGGCAACAAGGATGTGGTGACATCACTCTGAGGATAAGGAACAGAATTCACCCAGCAACCTCATTGAGTGTAGAAGTGCATTCCTCCCTAGAACCTCCGGATAAGAGGCCGGTGTGGCCATCACCTTGATTTCAGCTTGGTGTGAGACCCTGAGCCGAAAACCACCCAGTCATGCTGAACTCCCCACCTGGGGAACGGTGAGCTCATGCACCTGTCTTATATGTTTCTGCATTTGTGGTAATGGATTATGCAGCAACTAAACGGAATGCGATGGTGGTCATTTCCTCCATGCCAGGAGATACTAGTTCTTTCAGTGACACTGAATTAATTTGAAACTTTAGGACAACCCCTTCCCCCATGACTTGGATAACATTAGCCTTACACTTTATATCCTACTTGTACACATAAGAAAAAGAAGTCTAGAGAAGTTAGATTTTGTCTACGGTTTTGGAGCTAGCTAGTGGTGGGGCTGGGATAGGAGCGTGTATCCTGATGCAAGGTTCGGTGTTGTTTCTATCATATCACTGTGGTGCCTAATGAATGCCAGATTTAAAGTGGAACAAAAGCCAAATCATGGCCATTATAAGGAAGGTAAAGAATAAGAAAAATAATTTCAGGAGAGCATTATTATTTTTTTACCTAAAGATTCTGAAGCATGGAATAAAGTGTGGTATGCATTGCTGTGCCTGATTTGTTAGCCAGCATAAAAACATTGACACATCCAGTGGAGTAGCGCTCCCTTCCCAATGGGCCTGTGGCTGAGCTCTTCCAATGAGTCCTCTGGCATTTCATTTGGATGGCATTTTTTTTTTTTTAAAAAGCACCGTCAACTTTTAAAATGACGTTTAAAATACATTTTTAAAAAAATGTATTTTATTGATTTTTTTACAGAGAGAGGAAGAGAGAGGGATAGAGAGTTAGAAACATCGATGAGAGAGAATCATGGACCAGCTGCCTCTTGCACACCCCCTGCTGAGGATGTGCCCGCAACCAATGTACATGCCCTTGACCAGAATGGAACCTTGGAACCTTTCAATCCACGGGCCCATGCTCTATCCACTGAGCCAAACCGGTTTCAGCTGAATGGATTTTTTTTTTAAACACATTTAGCACTTCATTTTGATCATCCTCAGAGATAGCAGCTATTGACACTTGAGGGTTAACTTTATATTGTTTCCAAATAGTTTTGGATAGTTGTAATATGACAAATCAGACTTGGTAATCAGTCTGAATAATACAATAAAAATCAGTCTGTGTAATAGATGAGAAAACTGGTCTGGGTAATGTAATAAAAAGAAAATATTGCTCCTGTGTTAAGATGGTCTTTCCTATTTTTTCCCCCCCGAAATTAAATCTGACCACAGTTTTTAAAGAAGCTTAGAAGCCATTGGGAACAATGTTGGCAGTAACTGCAGTGAGTACCTGTCTTCTGGTGAGCCCTTAAACAGAACATGTGCTTTTGCAGAGAGAGGAACCCTGTCTTGACAGCTCCCCAGCGGTAGGATGGTGGGAGAGGTACTGAGCCTCTGCAGACCCTGACGCCTTAATGTGCGAAATGGAGACTAACAGCATTAGCTTTAGTCTGTCACACAGGAGTTACTCAGTAAGTGAATGAAGTAAGTGAAGTAAATGCTGCAAGTTGTGTGAAGCTCTTAACGTGGAAATGCGGCACGCAGTGTGTGCTTAAACACAGTTTGTTTTTAAAATACTACTTTTAGTGGTAGTTCCATGATATGTGTAGGTTTGATCAATAAGGGTAGCTTGTTGTTTGATGTGAATCCAAGAAATAGAATTCCCAGTGCATCCCAATCTTGGCTTATTTCGCAGAAAATCTGCGTAGAGCCTTCTTGGTCGTGGCCCAGCACGTGTCTGCTGACAGAGGAGGAAGAGGAGTGGATGGTTCCCTTTTCCTGCCCAGAAGACCCATGGAGCCACGGAATCACTCTGGCTTCTCTTGAGTGTGCCAAACTCCTTTAATTTAGACTTGCTTCTACATCAGAAACCAATATGTATTCATACATTTATAGTCACATACCGACGAAGAGAAATCTCTCCTCAACCTATATTCTAGCAAGAGTAGCAGACGCTTTTTTTAATACCACAGTTGACCTGCCTGGCCCCTTCTACCTTACTCTAGAAACGTGGGCGCAGCTTTACTTTCTAGATTCGTTTTGGGTGTGGGAGTTGAACTCCTGATTGAACTCCAGCGTCGGCACAGAGAGCCCAGTGCCCTTGTTCCTTTTGGTCCAAGGGGGCTCCGGTTCTCTTGATCTTATTCAACCGTACTGATTCTGCTTAGCCCTTAGAGCAGATATAAGCTGAAACAAGGCCCATGCTTTAGGAAAGAAGATTAGGATGGTGCCAACAGATAGAAACTATTTATTTTAAAGATGTTTTTGATGGAAAAGAAAACACTTGTCCCAGGAAAACATGAGTAGGAAAATTCAGATGCTGTATGATGGCGCACTGTGTTCATTTGTAGTTTTTTGGCCTTCCCCTTGAATTTACTTCAACAAGTTATGAAGTGCCCCCTAAGTTGAATACCATTGAGCTCTAAAGGTTGCACCATTTAAAAAAAATTGATTTTAGAGGAGAGGAAGAGAGAGGAACATCAATGTGAAAAAGAAACATGTAGGTGGCTGCCTCCTACACACTTCCTACTGGGGTCTGAGCCTGCAGCCCAGCCAGGCGCCCTGACTGGGAATCTAAGAAGGCCTTGGGGTGTGCCTGGGGCACTGCTCAACCATTCTGGCTCAGCAGATAGTGTCAGCTCGAGGACAGCCAGAGATCTGCAGGCTCCATTCCTGGTCCAGTTGGGGTGTATGAGGGAGGCAACCAATTGACGTGTCTCTCTTAATCTCTCCCTCTCCTCCACCCTTCCACTTACTCCCCCTCTCTCTAAAAATCCATGGAAAAATACCCCCAGGTGAGGATTAACAAAAAAGTGACACACACAAGAACAAACAAAAGAGAATGAGGAGAAAACTTCCTGTGGTGTTGTTGGAATGAGGCTTGTGTTGAAAACCAGCATGCATGATTCAGATGAAGGGACTACATGGTTCCCGACATCTTTTCCTTGTGCTTTTGAGAGGTGACCTGAAACCTTTGAGCAAGGTGTTTGCCATTTCTGAGAGCACTTACAAGATCTTATTGGCATTCTTTACTCCATTCTCTTCACCCTCCCTCAACCCCCCCCCATAGAGATTACATCAGAAATAATCATAATGTTAATGATTTTAGTAATAATAACTAATATGGGTAGAGATCATTTTAAACCTGAGGCTAAGTGCTTTTGTACGATAGCTTACTTAATCTTTATAACAATCCTGTTGCATAATTATAGCTGTCATCAGCCCTGTGAGATAATAGCTGTTATCAATCCTGTAGTTTTATAGTTCTTGTCTGTGGAGTGCATCTTTGTGTTAAACAAAACACAAAGTGCTTTATATGCATCATAACGGTGTTTTGGTCCCTGACAGACCGCATCCATGACAGTGGTCCCATAGGATTGTCATGAAAGATAAGGCTGAACCCTGTACACTGTTCACTTCCTGTGAACATCCATCGGCTCTGGGCTTTAATGGACAAGGAGATTTAATGCTGTTGAGGAGCTTGCGAGCGCACCCCTCCCTTTACTCACTAGTGCATACAAACACACGTGTATGCTCCAACTCACTTCCCCTTTCCCCATTCCTCTTTATTTCTCTTTCCTCTCAGTCCTGTTGCTTTCTCTCACTCTCTTTCTCTCCCTTTTATTATTTCTCATCTCTTTGGGTCTCTTTTGAGATCTCTGTCCTCCCTTTCTCTCCTCTTCTCTCCTTCCCTTTGGCACCTTCTGCCTCCCCAACACACATGCACTGTATATAAAATACTTTATATTTTACACCACAATTTTGCTCTATCATGTCTATGCTTAGAAACATTGTGTTACAGTTTCCTACAGTATTCAGTAGAGAAGACTGCTGTAACAGTTTTGTAGCCTCGGAACAATAAATGGGCTATACCATATAACCCAGGTGTGTAGGAGGCTCCACCATCTAGGTTTGTGTAAGTGCATTCAGTGAGGTTTAAACAAGGATGCAACCGTCTAATGATGCATTTCTAAAATCCCTGATGTTATGAATTATTTTTATTTGTTATTTTTTTAATTCCTTACCACAGCCTTATGAGATAATATTCTGCCAGCATATGAGCTCTATGAGGGCAGCAACTTTTTTTCCCCTCCTTTTTTCTTTCTTCTGGGCTGAATTCCTAGGATGGCAGCTGTTATATGCCTGGAGCCTGGTAGGAGCTCAGTTCTGGGAGAACAGATTTCCAGTCTGTGGGTGAGGAACCGGTTAAGTACAGAAAACCTCAGATAAGTTGACCAAGGTCCAATGGTGAGGCTGAGCTTTGCACTTGGGCAAGTGTGACTTCAGAGACTGTAATCTTTACCTATGTGCTGTGAGAGTTCTTACTTTTTTTTTTGGTTAATAAATAATTGTGATAGTGTTAACTTCTGAGCCAGAAGAATGTTTAACCCTGGGTTTCTGAAATAAAAAGTATGAAGGTTTTTTTGGAAACTTTCGGAAAGTTATTTTGAAACTGTTGTGAATCATCTTTTAATGGGGAAGCTATGGATTGAGAGCGCCTAATCGTGAAGAAATCATGGATAATGTGCATATTGCTTATTTATGGGAAACTATGAATATACATGAATATAATAGTATGTATGCGGAACTATATATGAATATGTTAAGATTCTGTGACACTCAATAATCTTTTTATTCCTTTGAAAGAAGGAGGAATGGCAAATACAGCTTTAGCGAATTTGCTAGTGTTTACTTCATAATATATAACATATTTAAAATAGGGATTTTTAAATTTTCTTGACATTAGCTCCTACTATTGCTGTTTCCTAATAGTTTTTTCCTTTTCCTTTCACAAAAAGTCTTTGGAGTTAGGAACCTCTATGTTGTGCAGAGTCTGAAATATGTCTAAATATGGTACTTAAACTTATTTAGGATGCTTCCAATTACCGTATTTGCCGGCGTATAAGACGATTTTTTGGCCCTGAAAAATACTGTATTTGCCGGTGTATAAGAGACTGGGCATATAAGATGACCCCCTAACATTTCCACTCAAAATACAGAGTTTGTTATATACTCGCCTTATAAGACTACCCCCCACTTGGAGGCATATTTTTCAGGGCCAAAAAATCGTCTTATACGCTGGCAAATACGGTAATCAATTTTGCGTTAAAAGGGTGAACAGAATTCCAGAAAGGATTGCACTACATTTTACTGCCTGCAAAGCATTGAGAGCATGTACTGTATTCCAACCAATATTTTTGGTTCTTAGTTTTCAAAATTATTTTAATTTTTATAGAGGAAAAGGGCATGCTCTTTTAACTCGTAGTCTGTATTTTTGGTGAAGAACATTTCTCCAAATGGTTATTAACCAGATATACTCCTCCATGGACTATAATTTTTTAATTTATTTGATGTTTCTGCTCTCTATCTGGTTCAGGGATCTCAGGGCTGGGTTATTATGAGTTTTTCTAATTGGCGAGCTGTTTATATTCTTGGGAGCATAAACTAGGGAGCAGTTATCCACTCTCTTGGTGCATTTATTTAAAGAACTTATAAAGACCAGCCACTGCCTGACTGGTGTGGCTCAGTTGGTTAAGCATCAGGAGGTCACAGGGTCGATTCCTGGTAGGGACACATGCCTGGATTGTAGGCTTGATCCCCAGAAGGGGGCGTGGAGGAGGCAGCCAATTGATGTGTCTCTCTCATTGATGTTTCTGTCTCTCTCCTCCTCTCTGTTCCTCTCTCTGAAATCAGTAAAAACATATAGAAAATATAAAGACCAACCACTACCTCCACCACATTAATTTTGAATTAGGGATATGTGACTTCATTACATCTTACAGGCATGGGTAAACATTTAGGATGTAGAGCTTAAAAGACAATGAATGTAACAACAGAGCTTTGCTTTAACTTCATAAATACACACCTCAAACTTTTGGGGATTATTTTAGCGACATATTAAGTGCATCCTTCTGTCTTCTCTTTCCCCCAACTTTTCACTGTGCAGTGGGAGAGCATAGCTAGTGCTGAAATCTCATGTCGGGTGTTACTCTCTTGCTTTCATTAGGCACCCAACTCATGTCACCTAGATCAGTAGTTTCTGCTGCCCTTGAGGGCTGCTACAGTGGGAGTTTCTCTCTCTAGGACTTTTCATCATCTCTTTGTGTGAGTACTGCTCTCTCAGGCCAATGAGATAAGCCATATGCCTTGTTGACTGGTTGGACATATAACAGATATAAAGTTGCTCCTGTAGGCTGCTTGCTTATTATCATTATTTTTTTACTCATTACTTTTGCCTGCCTACATTCAGGTGACAAGTAGTCTCCATAAATTAACTGTGTACAGTTTATTTATTTATTTTTATTATTTTTTTAATCCTCACTTGATGATTCCTCCACCCCCCCCCCCCAGTTGATTTTTAGAGAGAGTGGAAGGGAGGAGGTCGGGAGAGAGACATCAAAGTTAGAGAGAGATACATCGATTGGTTGCATCCCACAATGGGGGTCCAAGTTGCAACTTAGGAATGTGCCCTGAACCAGGAATGGATTCCCCAACTCTTTCATCCATGGACTGATGCTCTAACCAGTGTTTCCCAAACTTTTGACATATGTGTACCCCTTCTATAATTTTCGTAACCCTGAGTACCCCTTGTCAAAAAAAGGAAGTATTTTAATAACAATCAAAATATATATATTTATTTATTTTTTTGGTACATACATACACAAAATAATAATAAACGAAAAATAAAATTATTCATAATAAAATATAACTAAAAGTTATATTATAAATAACATTTATGTGGATCAATGAGACGGATGAAATTGACTTGACTCACGAGAACGTAGAATTAAGTGCAGCTAAGCATGGTGCAGTGCATATCCCCACCAAACTCCAGTGCAACGCATACCCCCATACCCTTGGGGGTACGCGTACCACACTTTGGGAAACACTGCTCTAACCGATGGCAAAATACTGGCCAAGGCTAATTTTTTTAAAGCATAAAAAGAAATAATTTTTGGTGCAGTCTTGATATTACCATGCTAGTTTGCTTACTGAAAACAAAATGTCATTTATTTTATACTAGAGGCCTGGTTCACAAAATTCGTGCACGGGGTGGTGTGGGATGGGGAAGGTGTTCCTCAGCCCAGCCTACCCTGTCTCCAATCTGGGACCCCTCAAGGGATGTCAGACTGCCCATTTAGGCTTGATCCCAGTAGGATTGGACCTAAACGGGCAGTCAGACATCACTCTCACAATCCAGGACTGCTGTCTCCCAACTTCTCACCTGCCTGCCTTCCTGATTGCCCCTAACCACTTCTGCCTGCCAGCCTGATCACCCCCTAACCATTCCCTGCCAGTCTGACTGATGTCTAACTGCTCCCCTGCCAGCTTGTTTGTCCCCAACTGCCCTTTCTCTACAGGCCCATTCGCCCCCAACTTCCCTCCTCTGCCGGCCTGGTCACCCCTAAATACCATCCTCTGTAGGCTTGATCACCCTCAACTGCCCTCCTTTGCAGGCCTGGTCCCTCCCAACTGCCCTCCCCTGCTGGCCATTTTGTGGTGGCCATCTTGTGTCCACATGAGGGTAGCCATCTTATGTCTTAGAGTGATGATCAATCTGAATATTATTCTTTTATTAGATAGAATAGAGGCCTGGTGCATTGGTGAGGCCAGCTGGTTTGCCCTGAAGGGTGTCCTGGATCAGGGTGGGGGTTCCCTGGGGGCATGGGGTGGCCTGGGCGAAGCTTGTGGTTGTTTGCAGGCTGGCCACACCCCCTGGTGACCCAAGCGGAGGCCCTGGTATCCAGGACTTCTTTATTTTCTATAATTGAAACTTTGTAGCCTTAAGCGGAGACTAAGGCAATCCAGGTCTGTGGGAGCTTGGCTTCCTCCATCACTGGGGGGCAACTCAAGCCTCCTGCTCTCTCCAGCTCTGTGGCTGCTGCCATTTTTTAACAAAATATATTTTGTTGATTTTTCACAGAGAGGAAGAGAGAGGGATAGAGAGTTAGAAACATTGATGAGAGAGAAACATCGACCAACTGCCTCCTACACACCCCCAACTTGGGATGTGCCCTCAACCAAGGTACATTCCCTTGACCGGAATCGAACCTGGGACCTTTCAGTCCGCAGACCTACGCTCCATCTACTGAGCCAAACCAGTTTTGGCAATGGCTGCCACCATTTTTGTTGGGATTTATTTATCTTCTATAATTGAAACTTTGTAGCCTTGAGTGGAGGCTGGAGGGAAAAGCTTGGCTTCCTCCATTGCCAGGGAAACCCAAGCCTCATGCTCTCTCTATGGACACAGCCATATTAGTTGGGTTAATTTGCATACTCATTCCTGATTGTCTTGTGAGCGTGGCTTGTGGGTATAGCAGAGTGATGTTCATTTGCATATTACTCCTTTAGTAGAGTTTTAAATATAGTTTTATTGATTTCAGAAAGGAAGGGACAGGGAAAGAGAGAGAGAGAGAGAAACATCAGTGGTGATGGAGAACTATTGATTGGCTGCCTCTTGCATTGGGCATCGAGCTCACAACCCAGACACGTGCCCTGACTGAGAATTGATCTGTGATATCCAGATTCATAGTTTGATGCTCAACCACTGAGCAACACTGATCAAGCAACAAAATATCATTTTTTTAAATGAAGGAAGTCATTTTCATAAAAGCAAAAAGACTGCTTATTTATAAATATTATTATGTGATTTTGTCATTGAGGCTTCACGGTATGGAAGGCTGAAGTTTAAAAGTTAATACAGCCAATATTTGGTTTGACGTAGTGGGTAGAATATGGTCCTGCAGATTGAAGAGTTCTGGGTCGATTCTGGTCAAGGGCACATACCTGGGTTGCAGGCTCGGTCCCCAGTAGGGGGCATGCAGGAGGCAGCCAATCAATGATTCTCATCATTGGTGTTTCTATTTCTATCTCCCTCTCCCTTTATCTCTGAAATCAATAAAAATATATTTTAGAAAAAGTCAATACAATGTCATTATAATATGGGTTTCTTACCAACTAATTTCTTACATTGGCTGGTGTTTTATATTGGGTAGCTTAGTAATTTTAACTGGAGGAAACTGACTAGGAAAATAATTATTCATTTTTGTTTGCTGAATTGAGAAGAATGTATAAAAAAGAAAACTTCAAAACCTCATTTCTTTCAAAGAAGGTATGAAAACTCTACACATAACTTCTGAATTTGGGTCTTTTTTTTTTAGTTAGCTAGAGCATAATAAATTGTCTGGGAGATCAGGTTAATTAATGTGTAAAGCTGTTTACATTTTCAAAAAGGTTCTAAAATGCACTTCCAGGTTTTTGATGGAAAAGTTAATTGATTTCAGATGTCAGTCTGTGTCTAATGGTGATGAAAGTGTTGGCCCTCCTAGGTAAAAATAAATTATACCCTATTAATTAGGAAAGCTTGATAGAGTTAGAGCCATGATTGAGCAGATTCTTGAGGGAATCTTAGTAGGTCATGTTCTGTCAGGCATTGGGGCATTCTGGGACCTTACATTTACGTCTGCAGAGGGACAAATGAAGATGTCACCAGAATCAGGAGATGGAGATTTATGCCCTGGAGTCCTCTTGTTTTTCCAGGAGATATCCCAAAGGAATGACATCTGCTCATATATCCATTGTTTTGCCTTTTGAAATAAGTTGAGAGAAGACTGAGAAATGACGGCATTTCTTAGAGAACGATAATTAACAATGAGTTCACTGTTTTAAATGCACTCCTTTCTTAATGATTTTTAGAAACAATACTCTGATAATGATTTTCCTCACCAATAATTTAATTTGCTGAGGTAAGAAAACCTTTTTTAAAACAAAAACCAAAAGTAAAACCCATGGGATGTTAGGCTTAACAACTTTGTATTGTAGGAAGTAGACAGCCTTTACCTAAAATAATAGGTACGCTCTGCTAATTTACTTGTAGAACAAAACTTTGTAAATTAAATATTTGGATTGTACCGAGGTACAATTTGGATTGTACCGAGGTACTTGCTTTTCAAAAGTACTTCAGCTGAGTCAGTACAGAGTCAGTACATGCAGTATTGTCTCATTTTGGAATGTGGAAAAGCAATGCCGGAATTTACGTGACCTGGAAGTTGGGTTCTCTTATAGTTGATTTTTCTCCAAGCAAGTACAGCTGCACTCACCTCCATATGAACAGGAATACTTGGGGGTGGGTTAAATGTGCTATAGAAAGCTTCTCAGAGAAAGGTCTGATTGCAAGGCGTAACTATTTTCTAATAACTAAATGAGAAGCTTTCATAATTCAAAGCTCCTGCAAGATAGAGAGTAACAATCAGGTTCATCTGTATACTATTGTATTTGGATTGCCTGCCAGAGTGCCAACTCCCAGTCACTTTCAGGGAAAAAATTGTTCAGATTCATCGTTATTGTAGGCAAATGTAATTTAAATTCAGATTCCTGGGGGCCTTGTTAGAGAAGAGGCACTGGGCTGGTGAGTTGAGCTGCTCATTTTGTGTTGCTGTTGTTGTTTTTCTTTGTTCCTTTAAGGTCTTGACTGTGGTGGCTATCTGTGGTGTATGCTTTTTTAGCATCAGTTCCCGTAGATTGCAGGCTAAGTAAATCTAGTTGTTTAAATATTTTACTTTTTCTAATTTTTTTAGCTTGGGCAGTTGTATATTCTCATTTTCTTATATAACAAATATTCTAAGTGTCTGGTCATCCGGTCATCCATTCAACCAATCAAAGCATAATATGGTAATGATACACTAAGGTCGCTCAACCACCAGGGGGCAGACAGTTGATCAGTCATTATGTTGTGCACTGACCACCAGGGGACAGACACTCTGACAGGTGGGCTAGTTTGCTGCTGGGATCCAGCTGATCAGGACTGAGCAAGATAGGTTGGACATGCCTTGGAGCCCGCCCGCAGTCCCTCCCCAGCTGGCCAACCTCCTGTGTTCCTTCCTGGCCCCGATTATGCACCAGTGGAGTCCCTTGATCTGGCCTGTGCCCTCTTGCAATCTGGGGCCCTCGAGGTATATTGGAGAGCCAGTTTTGACCGGATCCCACAGGCCAGGCTGAGTGACCCCACTGGTGCACAAATTCATGCGCTGGGCCTCTAGTTTACTAATAAATGCATGTGAGATTTTAAAAAGTTAGTGACTTTTGGTCTCCCCCTTACACCTCCTCCCCACCAGTGCTTTTAGCATCGATAATAATTTACAATTTTCCCATTTAGCAGTGTCAGAACTTGGAGGTGTTGTGTATAAAATACTTTCAAGGACAGATAAATCCTTGATAGCCGAGTAGCAACGGTTATTATGGTCTGTGTCAAAAAGTCTGGGGAAAGCATGCATTTTCTTTGCACCAGAAAAGGTTGGCTGTGCTTGGGAGCAATCATCCTGCCAGCAGAGCTACATGAATCCTTCACCTTACTGATGTGGCCTGGCTGCTTTGGCAGGTATTACTGCTTCCAGATTTGGTCACAGCATGGGACAAAGGAACACACAGACCCCCTTCCTGCCTTTGAACAATTAGTGTCAGCATAGTACCCTGAACAGTGATGGGATATAAACAAAGCAAACCGACATAGAGCCTGGAGAGATTTGGGTTTGGGGGAATGACTTAGCAACAGTCGCCAGCTTTGTAGAACTGCGCGTGGAGGCATTTGTGGATTTTGACGGCATTTAGTTATTTTAGGGGAATTTACCACATAGTGGAAGCGATGGCCCTGCACAGATGGGCGACTACCAATCCAAATAGCACACTGCTGCCGGAGGATTCACCCAAATGGATCTCACTAAGCCCTTTGCCCGGAGGGCCTTTTCCTTCCTGGGAAGAACATTTGAATCAGTGCGCTAGTGGTGATAATAAAAACATTGCTATTTGAAAAGTACCTCACCTCTTGCATTTTTTAGTCTATGTTCTTTTCCTAAAATAAAACACCTCTTTCCAGCCATAAAAAGAAAGAACCCCAAACATTCTCAGTCTTGGGATGGCTACCCATGGCCCTAATATTATTTAATACCCACGTTTCTGTAAAGTTGAAAGGAAGTGGATCCTATTTGCAACTGGGAACTTGCGGTTTGATTCCCCGGGGACTCTATTAGTAGCCGTCTCTAGTGATCTTTGGGAAATGCTTAGTGAATGAAATATTCCTGCATTATGTGTTGTGATGTACTTTGTTCATTTGGCTCTAAGTCAAAATAAATATGGGTTCATTTGTGTGACTGTTTTCTCTTGAAATTTTCAAAGTCTCTTTAAAATATTAACATTTGATTAAATGCACTAGAATGTTTACAGAGGGTTTTTTTTATTTTTTATTTTTTTATAAATTGTCTTACCTTCTTTATAGCCACATTGAGGGGCCAGTAGTTCCTGTCAGATAGTTCATTGAAGAGCAAAATCTGAGGCTCTATGTTGGTTAGGAAATGTGCTTAATGCTTAGGAATCCAAACAATGTGCTTAGTGTTTAGGAATTTTAGAAACAAGTTATTAATTAATGATTTGTCAGGTTAGTCCTTATTTGTGAGTCTCTCTTAGTCCTACCAGCATCTCCATTCTTTGTCATCAAGTTGGTAATCTTTTGCTGTCTTCTTTGAACATTTCAAAAGCACAGGCAAATACAATCAAAATGCACAAATCTAATTGGACATCTTGCAAAGGATGAAGGTTTCCGTGGAGTCAGTGGAACCGGCTCAGTAAGAGCCGAGTTAACATAAATCTGTACAAATGGGGAATGTCAGGAGGGGAATTATCAGGCAGTTGTGGCTATAGATAATAACCAGAGAGATCCTTCCAAAGAATATGTTTGAAATATTAAAGGATTAGGTGAGACTCTCAGAAAAATAAAAATTCTTGACTATTTTAACAGAAAAAAATGTTTTTTAAGATTTTACTGTAATGTGAATTAAGACTTGTATGGTGCCGTTATCACTTTAAAAATACAAATGTGCATTATTTAACACTTACAAAAGAATGTTTGTAACATAAATATCTAAATACTTTCCCCAAATCTCATGTTTCTGTTTTCACCAGGAAAAAACACCATCCAGATTTTGTGTTTATTATTTTCCTAGGGTTTATTTTTTTTTTTAAACAAGTAATTTTGCCATAAACGTGTGTGTGGCTTTGAGATTTATAAAAATGTTACTTAGTTCTGTGACAACTTTATCATTTACTTTCTAAAAAATCAGTATATTTTAAAAAATCACTTTGTGGTATATAGCTCAATCTTACTTATACTGTCATATAATATTCTACAATATTTCTGATATAGTTTATATGGATTCATGGGAATTCTTTTAGACTATTGTGTATATGAGTATAAATTGTTATAAAACTTTGAAAAACTTTTTGGCATTAGCTCATAAAGTTGTTTGTATGGTTTCACTCCTAGGCAAAGATCCTAGATCTAGAATAATGAATTTGAATTATAAATTTTACAAAATTACCCATGATGGTTTACTTTAAAAGTGTAGTGCAGAAGGGTAAATGTGTGACTTATAACTAACACCATTCATCTGAAAGTAAAGCTGTGGAATAATTATTTGTCACTCAAAAAGCAATTTAAATTAAAAGTATAGTATCTCTCATAGTATGAATAGGTTTTAACCATAATAAAAAACCCTGAGGACAGCATAAAGTAATGCTGATTAGTTTAGTGTCATTTGGTGAAAATAGCTATCCAGTGAGAGCTTCCCAATTGTTAAACATTTAACATGAACTTGATTTGAGAGATGCAAACAGCTGTAGTAAGATGTCACTGTAGGAGGCAGTGTAGCGATAAGGGGAGATTCTTGGATTGGTCTGTTAAGAATTGGGATCTGCCGAAACCAGTTTGGCTCAGTGGATAGAGCGTCGGCCTGTGGACTCAAGGGTCCCAGGTTCGATTCCAGTCAAGGGTATGTACCTTGGTTTTGGGCACATCCCCAGTGGGGGGTGTGCAGGAGGCAGCTGATTGATGACTCTCTCTCATCGATATTTCTAACTCTCTATCCCTCTCCCTTCCTCTCTGTGAAGAATCAATAAAATATATTTAAAAAAATAAAAAAATAAATAAATAAAAGAATTGGGATCTGTGTAGTGCTCTACCTCTCAAGCCTCCTCTGTTCTTAAACTCTGAACATCGGTTTCATCATAGGCAAAATAGGGACGATGATGTCACACTTGCTTCCATGACTGCTTTTCAATGAAGTGAAATAGACTATGGCGAAATACTATTCAATTATAAAGGCCTAAGTGAGGGTTTACTATGATTGCTACCAACACTATTGTTTGAAGAACCCTGCTCGAGGAAGCAAATCCCAGTCATGTCTCTTGAACATTCATATCAAGAGAATGTGTCTCAGGGTCCTACTGTATATGGAAACAGTCTTTTTGAAGAATGCCCCGAACCCTGCTTAACATCCAAATCTGCTTTTCTTTCGTTACATAAAATGATGAAGAAGCCGTCCTAAGAATTTAAAGTAATCTCTCTTTCAAGTGACTTGTCTGAAACTTATCTTAAAAGAGAGATAAGATTCTATTTATAAATGTTGAATGCTTCCCTTATTCTTTACGGAATAATTCCCAAGAATGGCACAAAAGCACTTTTATATGATGAGAAGCCCTATAACATTGAGGTCTGTATGCTGGGTATATCAGTTTTCTCATGTGATTAATATATAGGCACCGAGTTTTAGCTCAAGTACCAGCAAAATGCTAGTACTCAACTGGTACCGTATTTGCCGGCGTATAAGACGATTTTTTGGCCCTGAAAAATACCGTATTTGCCGGCGTATAAGAGACTGGGCTTATAAGACGACCCCCTAACATTTCCACTCAAAATACAGAGTTTGTTATATACTCGCCGTATAAGACTACCCCCCACTTGGAGGCATATTTTTTCAGGGCCAAAAAATTGTCTTATATGCTGGCAAATACGGTATATTGTAAACTTTATTAATAATAATTTTAAAATCTTGCTTTGTGAAAAGCTGGAAATCTAAAAGCTTAAAAAATAATTGACAGGTTTTTTTTAAAGATCTAGTAACAAATAGAAGTTATTTCCTTTTATAGAGGACACTGTAAAATCTTCTTGATAAATTGTAAATAAATTGTAAATGTTCCCTGAGTTGGTGCTCGGGTGAATCAAATTCCTGAGTTAGAAACCTGGAATTTGATGTATAAAGTGACCCAGATGAAAGTGAGTGTATTTAAACCTTTGGTACTCCTTTATGCTAATGGGAATAATATTACTTTAACATATTTAGAAAATCACCATGTTGTGGGTGGTGATGCCACTGGGTTATTTCCCCTGTTTTGTTGTCCTTTCTTCATTTTTTAATTTCTTCCTTATGTAAGTCATACTGTTACTCCTGTCCAGAGTGGTGCCTCAGGATTAAAAATAGTAACTAACCAAGTAAATTTAGGAAGCAACTCATTTATGTAAAGAAAACAACTGACTTATTTTCTAAATGTTTGTTTTAAAATGTGTAGTCAGCATTTTTTTTTTGAGGAGTCTCTTTTAGGTGAATCTCTACAAAGACATTTGTGGCATCTTTCTAGCAAAAAAAAAATCTGACCATTATTTGGTTATTTCTACTTTTTACATTCTATTTCAAATCTTTATTGTTGAAAGTCCATTGGAGGAAAATGAGAGTTCAGGGTGGTGAAGGTTTCTTATTCACTGAGCTGCTGGGCAAGGAAGGAATCTTCCTCCTGCAGGAGCAGTGAAGCAGATGCCTTGCAAGATGCTAATCTTGCTGCTGAGGTCCTTCTGACAGTTCTTCCTGCTGAGTCTAACTGACAGGTCTTCCTGTGGAGGTCTGTAATTGATGTTCAGTGGTAGTGGGATAGGGCTCCCCCTTCTGTCCTCCTAACAGTATTTTAATTGAAGTTTCCCCTTATTAATTTTTATCTTTCTCTGGGGTTTTGTGACACAGCAACAGAAGCACGTGTTTTGACTTTGCTGTCTTTAACAGACAGCTTTTGTCATAAATATATTTACCCACTTCTTTGTTGTTGTTTTTTTTTTGCCTTCACATATTGATGTGAAGAATTTACACTAATAATTTTGTGGTGACTAAAGGAATACTGCACCTGTGCATAATACCAATATAAGCACAGGGTGATATATTAATATACTGTTGGAGTATATTTTTAAGTAGTTTATTTTTGTACTTGTTTTTGAGTGAGATTGGTTGCGGTTTTCTTTTTTTAAGCTGTATCTGTCAGGGTTATGCTAGCATCATAAAATTATTTGGAAAGCTATTTGAAACATTTTGACACTAATATCTGTCTCTTGGGTTCGTAGGACTTTATATAATCACATTGGCCTGGTTCTCTTCAGAAGGTATTTCATTGACAACTTTTTATTGCTTTTGTGGCTATTCATCTGTTCAGTTTTATTTTTCCTTTTTAGTTATTCTTTTTTTTTTTCTGCTGGGAAATAAATTGTGTCTTTGAGTGTTTAAAATTTATAAGGATAAAATGGTGAAAAGTATTTTCTTATAACTTTAAAAAATCTTTGCCATATATTTTTGTCCCTGTATTATTGAATTGTTTTATTTACTTATTGATCTTTAATAGACTTGAGCTGGGTATAAAACATTTCTCAAGTTCTCAAAGGGTTGTCCTCAGACCATAGATAGTTTAAAGCAGTTAGTTCTGGACACCATCCTCCATCTTTTGTATTTGAGTCAATATGTTTTTAATAATTTCCCTAGTAACCTATAAGTACAATAAAACTAAGAACTATTGATGTAGGTTTTTTTAAAAAATATACTTTTATTTCATAACACTTGTTCTTGGATGTTTTAATCAGTTTCAGTGTTTTCTTTTTACTATCATCTAATCAGTTTCTAGCTTGATTTTTACCTCTTTTTTCCTTGTTATGCTTCTAACTTAAGTACTTAAATGCTTATCTAACTTTTTCTACTTTATAGCTCTTAAAAATAAAATCATTTTGTTATAAATTTATGTCTCCTTACAACTTGGCAACAGAGCATAGGTGTTGAATCTATCATTTTCAATGTTTAGTTTTTACTTATTTTTATTATTTAATAATCTTTAAAATTTATAAATACATTTATAAAAGGCTTCCTTTTGAAATATGCGGAAGTTTTGTTTTTGTTATAATATCAGATTATTTTTAAAAAGTACTCCCGCCCTAGCCAGTTTGGCTGACTGGACAGAGCCTCGGCCTGTGGACTGAAGAGTCCCAGGTTTGATTCCAGTCAAGGGCACATGCCTGGTTGCAGTCTTGATCCCCAGGAGGGGGCGTGCAGGAGGCAGCCAATCAATGATGTTTCTCTCTCTCTCTTCTTCTTCTTTCTCTCTGAAATCAATAAATATATGTAAGAAAATCAAAATAAAAAGTACTCCCTAACAATGAGAGGTGCACATTTTAGAGAGTGTAGAACTTAATACAGAGTGGGGCAAAAGTAGGTGTACATTGTTCATATGGACAATAAGAATAAATGTATTTTGGGTACTCACAATTGTAAACCTATTTTGCCCCTTATATATTAATTAAAGCACACTTATCAGTTGTAATATTTAATTTTTTGAATATCTGTTTCTTTTGCCTTTAAGTTTAAGTGGAAAAAGAATAAGAAATATTAATATTTCCTACCCTATTACATTTATTTCTTTTTTATTATATTTACTTATTTATTATATTTGCTTCTTTTAAAAGTATTTTTAATACTTTATTTTTTGCTATATGAAACCTCTAATTTGCAAAATTTTCATTTATAATAAGGGGTAATTATTACTCCCAGATTTTAATAATGTGAAAACATCATATATAGATGTTCTTGTCACAGTCCTTATCATTGTTCGTAGAATAGATCCTATATAAATATGTCTCCCTCCTTCCCCCTCCCCACCCTTGTTCACATACACTACTGCATTCTATCTGTGTTGCATCTTCACTTATTTTGTCTTTTCATCCTAAGACACTGTTTTTAAATGTAGGACTATGTCACACATACTCCCTTGACTGAAATAATTGTATCTTTATCTCTCATGTAGTTGGATGCTATTGATGGCTTTTTTTTTTTAAGTTATTTGAGAGGAACACATCTTTATAAGTTGCAGTAATACCTACCTTAAATTTTTAAAGAACATGAACAACATATATTTTCCTATTAATTTATTTATAAAAAATACATCAATATCCTCTATTAAAATTGACAATAGTTATAGTATTCCTTTTATTACTCTTCTGTTTATTTTTGGCATATTACTAATGCTTCTTTTTATGTTTTCATAGATTCATATTTTTTTGTTAGAAATTACTTGTGCCTTTTACATTCTTTTTTTGTGTGTGTGTGACAACATTTACAACAGCTACTTATTTCATCTTTATATTGACTCTGTATGTGTATGCATATTGTCTTTTCATTCAAGTTATGTGAGGATCCTAGCATATCTGTCTCTGTTTTCTGTTTTCAGTCATGAATGAACAACTTGTCTGAGTATATGGTTGAGTTACAGTATTGCTTCTTCGGCTTCTGGGGAAGTTTAAGCTAGTTTGATGTTCTATGTGGATTTTAAATGTTCTGCCTTGATAATTTTAGAAGTTTTAAAAAAATTCTTACACTTTAAAGATAAATTAGGCTATGGCTAGACACGGGTCAGTTCTTACTGCTTTTGCCTGGTCCTGAGTCCTTCAGTTTTATATTAGCGTGCGAAAGTTTTTCCCCCACAAATATTTGATATTCTCTTCCTTTTCATATTTCTGTCCCTTGTAAGGTTACCTGTAGATTTATATCTGTTCTTTCTACTCCACACCCCGCTTTTCTTTCTTCTTCATCTGGTTTTTCTTCGTCTTTTTCCTTGGGATGGAGGAAGTTTGTTTTCTACTGGTTCATTTCTTTTTATGAGGATTTAAATTCTGCTATTGAATTTTTAGTGTGCGTTTGCCTCTTTCCTAAGAAATCCAACTATCTTTAAATACTACTCCTTCCTCAGCTCTCCCTTTCTTGTTCTTTCATAGAGGCCACGTTTTCTCAAATTCCGACAATGCAATGGTGAGCTGAATAATTTTTCAAGACTAAGTTTGTCTTCATATTATTGTGTGTTTTAAAATTACTTCATATACAGTTTTATTTTTTCATTTTTCCATCTACGTCATCTTTGCTGTTCAGAACTGGAGTTGGTCTCCCTGTCTTGCAGGATTATCAGGAAGGCTAACTTGTGCTGGAGCGCTAGTTGATAGAAGTCAGTTATACAGGTTGAAGATTCTAGAAGTTAAAGGGTGAAGCGCAGAGGAAGAGGGGGTTCTACAAAGTCCAGCAGGAGTTTTGTGTCTGCTGTCTTGCTCTCGCCTTTTGCTGTCCCGGTAGTGCCAGAATTCACACTGCAAGTCCGTGCTTTTGCTTTGACCTCAACGCCAGGCTTGTGCTATGTCTGTTTCTAATCCCCTGTCTGGTAGTTCAACTTTTTATGGGAGGAAAAGCCCCAGCGCACTTGATTTCTGTAAGTTGTGGAGGCTGTGAGAACCTTCTAGCACAGCTGCTCTGAATTACGCTCGAGAGTGTGTGACCCACCTCCGATGGCCTGTCCACACCTCCAGCCCCCAGCCCGGCTCATTCAGATGCCTTGGTGGAATTCTGCCAGACACATTTTGTTTACTTCCGAAAACACCGAGTCATTTTCTGGTAGTGTGGCCCATTTGTTAGTCCCTTGATGTCTTTTTAATTAGGCTACATGTGCCGTATATCCAGGAACTTCCTTAGTTTCTGGCATCTTGCTCGGTGCACTTCCTTCACACGCAGTGCTGGTGCCGGCCTTCTACAGTGGTGTACTTACTGCTCCTTACGGGTGAGGTTCTGGGAGCTGTGGCTTGATTTGTGTGTATCTGGGTCAGATCAGATCAAGGTTAGAGAGCGAGCACAGGGATCGGAAATTACTCTCTGCTGAGTTACTGATAAGTCTGCTTTGAATGTGGCATAGATAGTGACAATCAGGAGTGCTAATACCTCTTCCTTAGGAAGACTTCCACATCCAGCCTCAAGCAGCGTGAGTCAATATAATGTGTATTGTTGTCAAGTGCAAGAGCTATAGTGGTGTTGCCATAATGGTATAGCTTACATGTACGTGACTCTTACAAGCACAGAGGTCGGCCTAGCTGCTGTGGCCTAGAAAACAAACCCACATGTATAATCTCTGAAAGCAGGTGCATCCCAACGAGGGCCCAGTCGGGCCTGAGCCACCTCTGCCCCGCTCTGTCCCCAGGCCACCACCCAGCAGGTCTTTGCCTCTCAGGAGGCCCAGCTGAGGGGCGATGCCAGCCCGGCACTATTACTCTAACAGCAGGGCGAGATGTAGAGGTTCAGCGTAACTACACAATTATGATGCTGACCTAGATGTCACATATGTTCAAACCATCATCTTCCCCGTATGTTTCTGGAGTATAAAGTGGTAAGTGATCTAAGAAACACTTATTTTTCATGGGTATCTGATTTTTGTTTTCTTTTAATATAGTTCTCTCAAAACCTAAAGAACCAAGATGTCTATATGTGTGACTGTTTATTGAAAAATATATGTTACCCTAAGTATAAAGTTCTACTACTAGAATTTAGTGTTGTGTGTGGATGTGAACCCCATTAGAATTTAGGTTTCCTCGAATAATGTATTATTATATCCTTAATAAAATGCCTAACTGCATGTTAAATGGTGACTTTTACCTGAGTTTGCCCAGGAAATAATCTCTTTTCCAGTGTGAAATTTAGTATCCCACTTATTATAACTGAGTCCATGATGAGGCATTGAAATTTCTTAAACATATGCATTTGATAGATTAGTTTTCTTCTAGTAACTCTTGGCCAGTTGTTTATAAGGGTGTCTGAGGGATGTAGGGTTTCAGATTTTCAGGAACATTTTCTTTATTACAGAATGATGGGAGCTGAGTTCTCTAGTTCAGCAGCATTTTTCTGCACGATGGTTCACGAATATTCTTCCATACAGTCTAGTTCACAAAGAGTGTGTATTAATCCCCAAAGCAAGAAAATAAGTACAACCACTGACCTCTGAAATAGCTATGCTATGTCTTCCCTTGAGGTAATTTTTTTATTTGTGTAAGAAAAACCAAGGGTGACATTAATTTGTCTTGAGCACTTGCTCTAAATGAGCCCATCTCTTTTTAATCACTCTGCTTACTTTAGATACAGCCATTACAATTATCTAAAATTACCCTATTAATTTGTGTCTTATTATTTGTCTACTGTATCCAAATATAAGTTGTTCTAGAGCAAGTATCATTTTTACTTTTAATAATCCTCACCCCATGATATGTTCCCATGCATTTTGAGAGAGGAAGGACAAGGAGGAGGAGGAGGAGGAGGAGGAGGAGGAGGAGGAGGAGGAGGAGGAGGAGGAGGAGGAGGAGGAGAGATATCAGTTGTCTTCTGAATGTGCCCTGACTGGGGATCAAACCTGCAGCCTAGGTATGTACCCTGACTGGAAATCGAACCCACAATCTTTTGGTGTATGGGACAGTGCTTCAACCAACTAAGCCACCTAACTAAGGCCAGAGCAAGTATGTTAAATGTCTTGTTCACCAAAATATTCCCACCTTGCTGAATAGTAAAGGATGGCTGAATGCAAGAAATGCCTAGCATTTATCCTTTAGGGAAGAGATCAGAAATCCTTCTGCAGGATCTTGCCAGAAGACATTTGTTTGATACATTCCATTTTTTTAAAATTTTCCTTTTAATTGAATAAGTTAAACATTTATAAATTGGGTTTCAATTAAAAACCCGAGTTTCTAGCTTCCCTTGAAAACTGGAAAGAGTTGGCAACCCTGGCCCCATGTCACCATGTCCCATCAGCAGCAGGCACTGTGTGATGATGGCTGTCACACATTAGATAGGATACCTTTACTGATGGATGGATGGATGGATGGCTAGTTAGATTAATTGATTCTTGGTCACTGAGGGTTTTTGAGTTTGTATCTTTGTTTTCAAATTTAATCTTATTATAAATAAGAAAAAAATGGTATAGCTTACATGTAATGCTTTTGCACTTGACAACAATACACATTATATTGACATAGGGTAAGATAAAGATAAATAATTAAGTAGGACAGACAGGTTAGCATAAATAACTAATGAACCATAGTAGAAAGTGATAAGTACTATTTTAGTGGAACTCCATCATACCTTTAATTTACATGAATTGAAATATCTAGAATGGTTGTGAAAGACAGAAAGGATGACTGGACAGGAAATAGGTAGTGAAAGAAGAAAGGTACAGGGGTACAATATAAGAGGACAGAGAAAGAACTGCAATTTCATAGGCCCCCCTTATATAAAGTGACCAGATTTTAACATTGGTAAAGCTGGACACCATTGACCGGGGTGGAGGGGGGGGGTCTTGATTAAAAATTTGGTCTATTTGTTAATAGCATGAAAAGACATAAGTCCTTCTGCTAATGCTAATTTTTTTTCTTCGTCCTCATAAGTTGTTTTCTGAAAAAATTCCTGTGTTTTGGAGGAAGATGCAGCAGTATTTAAATATCTTTTATGTTTCTGTGTCTCCAAGTGCTTTAAAATATCATTCTTCCCGCCGTGCGAAATAGAAAATTCACCATTAGATTTCTCACATTTTAACAGGTAATCACTTTTGGTTTTTTTAATAAAAGGAAATTCACTTCTTAGATCATCATTGAATTTGCATCCTCTTTTCTTACTCATTATGTTAAAAATCTAAAAATATAATTTAAAATTATATTATAAATTATTATATACATATTGCTTAAAAACACAGAAAGTAGGTACATAATTACACGAACATATGTTATTGTTAGTTTATAAATTAAATTAATTTGATTGTTATAAAGTAACTATATTTTAAAAATTAAATTTTAATACTATATTTCTTTCTAAATAATAGCAACATTAACTTGTATTATTTTTCCTCTGAATTTGCTGTAACATAAGTCGTGTCACTTTCAAGGCCGGCACTAGACTTTTTGCCGCTACTATAAAATATAAATAATATGAGTACTGTCTACTAAGTTCAAGAAAATTTATGTATTTATGAAATAAATAAATAAATTACTTATCTAAATTATCTGAATACCTGATTTGTAATGACATCACTTGTTTAACTAGCTTACTAGCACGCAGTACGATGTGTATCATCTGAGAGACAGTTACAGAATGTTTTCATCATTGCCAATCCCAAAAAATGCCATTGTTCATTAAGTCCAAACAATGGTGGTCGAATTCTAACAACTGACCAACAATGCGAACTTTGATAAGCAGTTCTCCATAATCAGTTCTCAACAATTATTTGTTATTATTAAAGTTTAACATTATAAAATTAACAAATATACTATAAAACTCATATCCTGGCTAAATAGCCACATGGCCGCTGAAAACCGTATATTCCCTTCCCGTTCTCCCACCATTCCCTAGCTTGTTGTGCGTTCTTTCCAAAAATTGGGACTTTTTTAAAATGCTGCGGGACGTGGGATGAATTGGTAAAAATCGGGACTGTCCCGCCAAAATCGGGATGTCTGGTCATCTTACCCTTATACCACATCCATATTTTCATCAGAATGAGGGTGGTCACTGTTGTAAATGAATCTTCCATTACAGCTGTTGGTCTCATTTATCTTGTGTCTTGCCTACTGCTATCCATTGGAAATTTAGATGTGAATTTTTCTTACATCATGACAAAATCTGTTACTGCATTTGGTGTGTAGCTGAATAAACAGAAATTTGTTTCCAGCTAGATTCAACTTAGGAATTCCAGATCTTCATTTTAAGGTAATATAAAAGTAATGTTGATTGAATTAATTTTCAGCTTATATGCAGATCTTACCTCCTGCAACTTTTCTATGTCTAGTACATTGCTGTGGTACACCGAGAAGAGAGGCCTACCTCCTAGGCCATAGGATCTGGAATGTTTCATAGAGGAGACAGCATGTGAGTGGTCCCTCGAAAGGTGGTGGGAGTAGAGCACCGTCTACACCTGTGTTAGCCACACGTGACAATTAAAATTAAGCTAAAATAAAAAGAATTCAGTCTCCCTTGCACGAGTCACATTTCCAGAGCTTATAAACTGTCTTGACCAGTGGCCACCAAGTGGAGAACATTTCTGTCATTGCAGGAAGTTACTGATGGTAGGCATACAAAGCAGTTGACATCATTTCAGGAGGCAGAAAACGTTTGAGTTCTGTCGAGGTGGACAGTGAACAGTTAAGTGTATTTTCTGTCCTCCCTACCTGAAAACATTTAACTCCACCCACCCCCAATCAAAAGCTAAGCCAAGTACTAGTAATTTCCTAAGATATTCTGGAATTTTACAACTACTCAATTTCTATTCTGATTTCTTGTTTTTGTTAATAATCTGTGGAATTAATCAGCTGTTGGTGTAAACTGGGAGCTAGCCCACGTCGGTGTGGGCAGAGATAATTATTTTCTAGGTATAAAAGAAAGCGACAGGATAATTACTAATTCCTTTAGAAGATTGTTCTTGACAAATAAAAAAAAATGTTTGAAAGAAGATTTTTTTGTTTTGTTTTTAAATGTGGTTTGCTATTTTTAATCTATACATAGTTTATGTTTTTTCTTCACATAATTTATACACCATGTCGTTTTTTTGACAGGAAAATTGAGCTCATGTGAAAGTGTTATATGATGCTTTGCTGCATCTAAACTTTCTGCGACTTTTCTTCTCAGTTATTCCCTAGTTAGTTATATTGGTTGTCACCAGCGACTACCACCTTCTATGTCTTTTTGGCATTTTTAGAGTCTTGTTGCAAGTTATATACAGTCATAAACTTGGCATTGATTTGTTACTGCTCAGCCTAATGCTCTTTTGATTATTTGTAATTTGTGATAAAATATCTGTTGATTTGTGATAAATAATTAATATTGTTTGGACTTTTGAGGTTTCTTAGGTAGTGGTTTATGTCCTAAGGACCAAAGAAAATTTATCTAAACAAAATGAGGAAGAATATTTCTTTGGCCAGGATATTAATGCTTCAGTCCTAAAGTACCCCCTGGAGACCTCCTCAGCACCCCCCTCCCATTTTCTTAAGGCAGATGTGACCCCCCCCACTCCCCTGGCAGTTTTAGAGGTTAGAATTAAAAGGAAGATTTTCCTGTCAGAATGAACAGCATAATCCATTGCACTATAAGCTATGTAAATGTGTTTTTTTTTTTAAATGAAAGAATTGTCTTTCCAATGGTTAGGAAGAATACCTCTTTCATTCATGATTTTTAAAAACTATATATTATATTGATTTTTTTTTTTACAAGAGGAAGAGAGAGGGATAGAGAGTTAGAAACATCAATGAGAGGGAAGCATTAATCAGCTGCCTCCTGCATGCCCCCCACTGGGGATGTGCCTGCAACCAAGGTACATGCCCTTGACTGGAATCGAACCTGGGACCCCTCAGTCTTCAGGCTCATGCTCTATCCACTGAGCCAAACTTGTTGGGGCTCATTCAGGATGTTTTTAACTTTTCCCTGTTATTATGTTATCTAATAAATGAAGACCAATGAAGAGAAACAAAGAGAGGACATAATTTACTCATCAGTTTATAAAAACAATCCCCAAATAACAATGGCCTCACTATAATAGAAGTTTGTTTTTCTTTCACATAAAAATTCCTATCTGGGGCTGAAAGAGCTCCTTCAGGACTGGGCTTTCATCTCCTGTCTTAGATGGCCGAGGGGCCTTCCAGCTTAGTCTTCATTCTGGGCAAGGCTGGGAGGAAGGAAGAGAATGGCTTCCACTTTGCCTCAAGGGCAGGACCTGGCCATTGTCCTCATCACGTCCAACTGGGTGCCCCTTGCTGGAATTTTATCCTGTGCTCCCAGATAGCTGGCAGGGCGGCTGAGAAAGAGCCTGTGAGTGTTCACGTGCTCTGCCCACACTGAGCGTTCTGCTCTAAAGGAATGAGAGGAAAAGTATAGCAGGGAAGAAGTTGCTTCTGCCACAAACCAACCACTTGATTTCCATTCAGCTTTCAAATAATTGTGAATCTTTCCACTGGTAAGACTGACACCAAGATGCCCTTGGTAAATAGGACTTTATTTTAGGGTTTATCTTGTTACTAATTTAAAAAAAAATCTTAATTTAGTCACAAGGAAACCAATGAAAGCAGGACCTCCCTGTTGTGTGAGGCCTGCATTAAATAAACAGACGGGAGCATGACTCCCTTGCTCAGGAGGCTTGGGTGCGAGTCTCTGCGAGTCAGCCCCTGTGGGTGCAAAGGAAAGGACAGTGCGGAGAGGATGTGAAGTGACTCGAGCTGACGTTAGACCTCCTGAAGCCCATGGTATTCTAGGCGAGGCGTAATGGTCAGTGAAATTTTTCACCATCTCAAAAAAAAATATTTTTACTGGAGGATGAAAATGTTCAGCTTGAGGCCAGCCATCGTCTTGAGCAGCAGTAAAAGCCTGTGATATATAATGATGCTCATATTTCTTCCCTTTTCAATAGCACTGTGGTAGGGAATGTAAATGTACCGAGTCGTATCGAGTGGAGTGGAAGGAGACAAAATTCAGCTCGTTTTCCTTTTCCGCTTGGTTTGGTTTTTCCCTGACACATTTATAATCTTTCAATTTCTTTAGCCTCTAGTTGAAGGCTTGGCAGATTTTCCTTCTTTGAGAGGATTGTGTTCTTTTTTTTTTTTTTTTTAGAGGAAACATAATCAAGGAAAAAGTAGAAATGGGTTGTCTGCATGTGCGTGCATAAAACCCAATTTCTGGTTTTACCAGGAGGATCAAGTGTGTACATTTATAGAGTATCGAATTGAATTGAACCAACCTCTATTGAATTTCCAGTGACACATACATAAATACCAATATTAGCTAATGTATGTTAGGAATGTCTTTCATGTTAGCATTTCCAATAGTGCCTTTATATTTAGATCCTTTAAAAACAACAACAACAAAACACCATGTATGTGCTAAACATGACATAGTGTGTCATATATGTGCTAAACACCATGTATGTGATAAACATAACATAGCATGGCATGGAGCAGAGAGGGAACAATAGGTGAGGCCTTTCTGGGGCTCTGGGGCACCAGCCAATGTTGTGGTGCTGTCCCTGGTCCCAGGGGTGGTGGCGCAGCATCCTGTTTCCACTCCGGGTGTGTGCCAGGCTGGGGATCGCCTGCGCATTTAATTTCTGTTCATTTCCTGCTGGGAATTGGATTTGGACAAGAAAAGCTGTTGGACAAATGTGCGCCGTGTTAAGTAAGCTTTAAACCGTATGCCTGAGACTTCCGAGGAAGCAGGAGCCAGCCAACACGCGCTGATGATCTTCATGGTCTCCTGTTCCTCCGTGCTGCACTGCTCTTGGGGTGCCATGTTCATACATTTCAGCGTATGGTTCCCCTCGGGGTGTGGAACAGGATGTTCCTGGTAACAGAGAAAGTGCTAGGTTCATGGTAGTATGTTACAGCTAGGGTGACTTTATCATTTACTGTCCAAGCTGGAATATTTTTTGAGAGTGAAAGGGGATGTCTTTTATAACTACACCATCGCAACGCACGTGAACTTGTGTTTTCCTGGGAACTTGTGTTTCTCCTACTTGCAGCAATCAACCTACCCCCTGGTTGTTTATTGAATTAGGTTAAATACGTTTCTCTGTTGAAAGCATTTCTGTTGTTCTGCAGCCAGGCAGTGAAACAAGGGACTCAAAGGGAAGTATACTAAGACTGATTTCTTCCTTCCATACTGTGTATTTTTTGAAAGAAATCTTCAGAGGATGCCTTGATGTTTTGTGCTGTGGCCATCTTTACAAAGGATGCAGAATGCTCCACCCTGCTGTGTCCAAGTCCAAGTTTCTTCAGCTGCTAAACTGTTAATCGTATATTGAATCCTACTGAGGATTTTCCAATAAAATGTTCTGGAGAGTATTATTTAAAATGTCTTTCATAAGTTCTTCACATCTGATGTGGCCTTGCTCACAAACTGCCAGTTGCAAATTATTACATGCTATCTCATTCCAAGTGCTTTTTTTTTTTTTTTTTTTGGATTTGCATCTCTTTTCAAACTGCATCCATTTCCCACTCCCCAGCTGAGTTTTGCTCCTGCATATCCATCTTTTCACCATCTCTTAAACTGTTGATGCTCATACTGTTTTCATTGCTTTTCAATGGGAACAGCTGTTTTCTCTCTTTCTCCGATTCCTAATCCTTTCCATTCTTCAAAAATTATATAAGGCCCCTTTCTCTGCGGGGGTTGCACCAAGTAAGAGAATGCGAAGTGATGATGACTTACAGTAATGCCCCAGATCCATCATTAGGAAGAATTGTATAACCTGAGATTCAATTTTATTTTTTAATTAGTTGGGTATAATATACATCACTTTTTTTTTTGCCCAAATACAATGATTACATTTGGTGATTGATGGAAATTACTTTATAAATTATAAAATAATATATAAATCTTCAACATTATTCTTCCAGTCTCTTGCTTTTGGTTAGATTTTGTATCTTCTACTTATTTTATCTAAAGTAGTCTTACCATCCCAATGATATTCTTCATAGTTTAAAAGCAAAAATGATCTCTTAAAATGTTTCATTGTCCCCAAGCCATTCCCAAAGAACTGAGATGGTCACATCTTATATAATAAAAGCCTAATATGCTAAGTATCTGGTCATTCAGTCATCTGTTCAACCAATCAAAGCATAATATGCTAATGATATGCCAAGGCTCCTCAATCACTCTCTGTGGTGTGCGCTGACCACCAGGGGGCAGATGCTCCAACCAGTAGGTTAGCTTGGTGCTGGGGCTGGCTGATTGAGACTGAGCGACACGCCATGGAGCCCTTCCTTGGTCTCTCCCCAGCTGGCCAACCTCCCACTTCCCTCCCCATCCCCGATTGTGCACCAGTGGTCACTCTTGGCCTGGCCTGCGCCCTTTCACAATCTGGGACCCCTTGGAAGATGTCAGAGAGCTGGTTTCGGCCCAATGAATTTGTGCACCGGGCCTCTAGTTATTAAATATTGAGCATTCTAGGTCTATCCAAAATTTTCTCTCTTCTTTAGCTTCATCCGTCTGAAGAAGTTTGAAATAAGAACTGCTAAGTATTAAACTGGAGAGTTCCTTTTATTGTGGTTGTCGGTCAACAAGGAATTCTTGCACAGCCTGACACTTCATGGCTGAGTAGCTCTCGCAGTGTGACTGACAAGGATGTTCCAGGCAGAGAGCATACATGAGCAAAGGCAAAGCATCCTAGCATCATGGCAAGGTAGAAAGTGTAAGGGAGTTTGAAATGGTTGCAGAGCTGGATGATGTGGTTGGGAGTGATGGTAGCTGAGGTGGGAAGTTGGCAAAGACCAGATGTTGAGGGGCTTATTGTAACCCTGCCAATGGAGAGATACTGAAGGATGTCAGCTTATCAAATAGGATCTATTAAATATATGATTCTAGCGCAGTCACTCATAGAACATAGCAAATAGAAATGTTTTATATGATAAGCCTTTTGTATGTAACTCACATTTGCTGGCATTGTAAAGCCTATCATGATAAGCATATGCTTGTTATCTCTGTTGTTCAAAATGTATATACTAGCAGGTATAGGTTATTCTGTGATCAAGGAAATAAAGATGTTGATCATAGATGGGTCTTATAGGAGTTTTTTTTTTTAGCATATCATTTAACTAAAGTAGTTATGCTTTGATGTTTCATGTCATAGTTCCAGCATTAATGAAGTCTCATCGATTAGATTTCTGTGTGCTTTATAGGTTATTTTCTGTAACATTTCTTTGTAAATATTTAATAACAGGAAAGATTGTTTTTACTAGTTAGCTGTTCAGTCTTATGTTTGCCTTTAGCATATCCATACCCACTGTAAGATTGTAAATGAATTGGTGGCTTTGAGTGAATTTCCCTAAAATATCAGTGCAGCTTTTTGAAAACGATCACCACCTCTTTCATTGAATATTTATATTATGCAGATGTTGTTAAATACATGTTATAAATTCTAATTATTGTGCTGATACCTTGTGCTATAAATATAGAAAAGTTTAAGTAGCATCATATAAAAGAAGTTTGCAAGGTTAGTTTTCACATTCCTTAACTGTGAAATGGAATGACTGAGAATGGTAAGGAAAGGTGCTTTTAAAAAGTTTTTTAGTCAAAACCGGTTTGGCTCAGTGGATAGAGTGTCAGCCTGTGGACTGAAAGGTCCCAGGTTCAATTCCGGTCAAGGACATGTTTTTTGGTTGTGGGCACATTTCCAGTAGGAGGTGTGCAAGGGGGCAGCTGATCCATGATTCTCTCTCATCGATGTTTCTAACTCTCTGTCCCTCTCTCTTCTTCTCTGTAAAAAATCAATAAAATATATATATATATATTTTAAAAGTTTCTTAGAAATATAAATAAAAAAATGTTTACTCCATGGTAAATTTGAACTAGTATTTTCAGTTTTGTGGTAAGAATGTATTTGTGTTGTCAGAGGTAATTCTTAAAGAATGCATTGGATTTAAAATGTACTTACATATTTAAATGTTCTAGCTTATCTCTTTTTAATATTGATTTCTTAACCTATAAGAAGGTTTGCTTTGTGTGTGTGTGTGTGTGTGTGTGTGTGTGTGTGTGTGTGTAGACTAATGGGCTTTCTGGCAGCAAACAGTTTCTTTTTAAGGTGCCCTCTCATAGGAGGAAGAGCTTCTTAATAGGGTTATATCTCTCATCTGTTTTTGTTACAAAGACAACTTTCTATTTGAGAAAGTAGGGCTCGAATCATGAATGATTTAAGATTTCATTTTGAGTTACTGTGGAAAAAATTTGCCTTTGTAATTATAAATATTTTCTGACCTTAAGTGACTTGCTGCCTGATACCAAGTCTCTTGTCATTCAGAGTGGCTGAAAACTTTCCCAAGTTGGATTTGAACAAAAGCAGGATTAAAAACAAAAACACCCAAATCAAAACAGGGCAGAGGATTATGGTTGATAATCAGATCAAACATAGAGGGATTCCTCATGCTGAAAATATCTCTCTCCAACTTTTCCAAATCACATTTCTGCAGTTATCTTGCAGTAATTTGAAGAAGGAAGGGCTTTATTGCTAGAATGGAAAAACCAACAGTCCTAGAGTACATTTTGAGAAAGAGGTTCTTTGTTATATTTGAATGGTGTGTGTGTGTATGTGTGTGTGTGTGTGTGTGTGTGTGTGTGTGTGTGTAGGGGGTGGAATTTGTTCTTTATCATTTATTTCAACTGAAGAAAAACACAAGTTGTACAGATTTTCCCTTTGTGGTAGGAATGCTGGGATGTTGTGGGAGAAAACCAATGCCCATCTTAACACAGATGCCAGTTGTGCTCTGCCATTCTTCTGGGTTGCCACTGCTATGTTCTTTGTTGCCTTTTATTTGGTGTTTCTCCAGGACCGAAGTGATTACTAATTAGGAATCACACTGCACGAAGAAGTGGGCCATTTGGTTTTCTTTTCTTTTATTCTTTTTTTTTTTTTTTTGAGAGGAATGTGAAAGGAGGGGTGGAGGTTTTAGTGCTCTGCTCATCCCCTACACGTCTGGGCTGCTTCCCTAATTTGCATGGGTACCTTGGGCATTGTCCTTCGGGACTGGGTCCCTTGACCTCTTCTTTAGTTTAGTGACCCTTGTCATCTTGCTGTTCATTCCGGGGGGCCTGTTTAATGCTAATTAGGCCTGTGACCAGTTGCTGTTTACAATTGTGTGCTTTAGAAAGCAGGGGCCTCCCCAAAGGCCACATTGGTGGTCTTAAGCAACTAGGATAAGACTCCCCCCTCTCCCATTCCCAGCGAAAAGCCTCTTAACGTTTTCTCTTTCTGTAGAAATATGTAGCAATCACATCATTAACATATATAAATAGTGAAGAACTGAGTTTTTGACCCAAATGTTTCAGTGCTTCTTAATGATGGCTGGGTGTTCCCTAGGCCCTAACTGCTCCAATCCTTAACTGTGGGGTCCTCAAACAGTAAGTCATCTCAGCCCCCAACATTAATGTTGTGAACTGTGAAGATTGTGTAGAGGTACATAAGAATGCTGAAAAAGAGAGGGCAGGTCCAGTGACCCCAGGTTTAGGAAATATTTTCAATGTTGTTATCTACAGTTTGATGAAACTAATCGAACACAAAGAAAAAGTTCTGTGGATCTCACGAATGACGTGTATTTGACCTTGGTAAATATAGCTCCCCAGAATTTATTGCTGGCTTTGTTAGACATTGCATCTGCATTTCGGCTGAGAGTTCTGTGGGCCTACCTGTGCTTGGTTGATGGAAGGCTAGGAATACCTTACAGCCGGCCTTGAGTGTCCATATCCCCCTATTGCCTCCCCTCCACTCCCATGCATGCCCTCACCCTCCCCCCCTCCAGTGTCTTGTGTCCATTGGTTATGCTTATATGCATTCATACAAATCCTTTGGTTGACCTCTTACCTTAGGGAAGTGTTAACTGAAGCTGATGTAAGTCAAAACCTCACCAGTGACCACTCTGAAGAGCTGGTCACAAGGCCACTCTTGGAAACAGAACCTCTGAGATCAGTGTTTGGCATGGTCCCTAAGCCACTCTTTGAAAAGAGGACAATGGAAAGAAATCTGTGTCCTGTGGGCAATGATATTCCCTACCCTTCCAAGATTAAGTGCATTGTAGATGACTGGTTAAAGCCTTAGGATTTAAGGCTTTTGTGATGCACATTAACTTTGAGTTACTTCTAAGTAGCCTCTTCATTCCTAATTTTGATAGTGTGACATATTTATTGCAACGAAATTAACAAAAAATGTTGAACGTTCCTTCTTGCACAGAAAGAATATGTGGAGTTTATGAGGGGAAATGCTTCCATTTAAGACTTTCATGGGCATACTAAATCTCATGTTGAAAGACTATTTGTTCTGAAAAACTTGTTTATGTAGTTTTTTTTGTACAATGAGAATAGGGTACATCAGAATTTTTGTATTAGAAATGCTTCAATTAAGGGTAAATGATCTTGGATGCTAAATGGATTTGATAATTTACTGAATTTGGGAGATAATTAATAGGTACCAAAAAACAAGTATGGCAGGTCATTTAAACAAAAGTCCTTAGAGCAATCATGGCATTAAAAGTTGTGTGGATGGGTGTGTGTGTGTGTGAGAGAGAAACACACTCACTCACTGAGTGGTTCTAAGATCAACTTAAAGGTTCTTCCTTGCCTCTTGTCCCCCAGTTTTGTCTTCCTTTCAAATACAAACTGGAATGGGATGGATGGTTCAGACCTTCTCTTTCATTGGCCTTGACCGGGCACTAGGATATTTGTAGGCAGTGAGTGGAAATGTGTCCCACCTGAGTGTGCATTTTATTTTAGTAGGTCATTGATTTTTCTCTCTACCTAAATTGTCATTCTTCTAAGTGGAACACTGACATAATTTTTAATCTGGCTGGGAAAAGTTATGTTGTGAAAGTCTAGGGGAAAGGGCCCACTACCAAATTGTCATTTCATGAAGAGTATGTTCTGTTGTTTTTTTCTCTACCACTTGAAGGATTCTCAAGGGGGTGGGGTGATGTTTTTCTCAAAGATACAGACCTGCAGCAGATGAAGTAAAGCAGTGGAGGAGCAGGCTGGGAAAGAGGACTGAAGCAGCAATCAACGTCAGATGGTTTTTTCAAATTCTTGTTTTATTAGCGGTGAAAAAACCGGGATTGCACCCCCATCTACCTGCTGTGTCATAGGGTCGTGATAAGTCAAAATGCAGTGATGTTTATAAGAGGGCTCTGCAATCTTAAATGGAATGCACAAGGATGAGGAGAATTCTGATTACAACCATATTTCACGTTAATTACCCTCCGCAGACACTAATGTGTAGTATAGGTCTGTCTGTCTGTATGCTGGAATAGTTATTATCCAACCCCCTGCACATCCCCCTTTTTAAAACCAATTTGCCTTATTATTCCAAAATACTTGCGAACACATGTACACTTTATATATTTTAAATATATGTTACATACACATTATACTGGAGTCACATATTTTGTGTATTACAAGTGTAAAACATGTAAACAAAAAAGATGATACATTGAAGCTTCCATGTTTATCCTACGTCTCAGTTGGTTATCTTGTACCACCTCTCCTCCTGGGGAGTCTGAAACCCCCCCTGTAGGGGAGTGCAGCCTGGGGAAGATGCCCTGTCTGTCTAGAAAGTGGAATGGCACTTTCTAGAAGTTGACACGGTCTGTTATTGGCAAGTATGGGCCTGGGTGGTGCTGAGAGTTGAGTATGATGTAACCGCTATGCTCCCCTGGCTTCATAGAATTGGTGTTGCCTTCTACCCTGTCGGAAACTAATAGAGGGCCACAGTTTGATTCTGTGCCAGGTCTTATTATGCTTTATGACAGACGGTGAGGCTGAAGTTGTGGACTTTAAAAGGAAGCGACACTGTAGCTCTAGTCTTCCTCTTTCCCAAGCATCTTAGGGCCACCCGGCCCCCTCCCTCCAGGCTGCTTTCCTCTGAACTTTCCTCTGGAAGTTCAAAAGTGGTTAGGAAATGTGGGATTAGCCTTCGACCAGGGTTATTCCGGGCTTCACTGTGTAGCTTTGGCTTTATAATTTTCCCAGCAAATATTCAGCTGGAGTTAATAGCATATTAATTTCCTTAGTGGAGAACTTCGGCTTTATTACAGAGTTCTGCCCTGGAGCTTTCGTGTGTGTGTGTGTGTGTGTGTGTGTGTGTGTGTGTGTGTGTGTGTGTGTGTGTTTTCTTACAGTCTAGATTTTTCTGCAAATAACTTAGGTTATAGTTTTTATTTTATTTCAACTTTTTATTCGGGAGTGACAAGAGAGGAGTGGAAGGCTGTTACCTGCCACAGAAGGGAAGAGATTTGCCCTTCCTCCCTTGAAGTTTGTGTTTTTCTTAGGGATACAGTGTCCAGTAAGATTCAGGTCAATGGAAAGGACTCAGATTTACTTTCCACCTCTCCTTGGGGCCCGAAGCTGCGGGGAATTCCTTGAGCACCAGAACGTTAGGGGAGATGCTAAGGGCAACTCCGTTTTGCTTTGATTTTTGTCAGAATTGGGAAATGCTGCCGAGAGGGAATTTCTCTATCCCATACTTAATCATGAGCCCTCCTAGTCTGTCTCTTGGTACCAGCTATTCAATATCTAAAACAAAACCCCAAACAAAACAAAGCAGAGCACGTTCTTCCCACCCTGGGGTGTGAGGACGGAACCTTTTCTTCCCTTTGTATCATGTTATTATCATTTGGTTTACAAGTGACTGGCAGTGGAGCTCTTTGTTTTCAAACAGGAAAATGCATTTTGTAAAAAAAAGAGACTATTTTGATGAGAGTTTTCTTCCCCTTTACCCTCAGGATTGATTTGCATGAAAAACATTGTGAATTAAAGGAGTCTTTTCAATATTTTGAAGTGTTACTACTTACAATTTATTAATTTCTTTATTAAAATTTATTCATGAATAAATTATTATCTGTTTCATTTCCTGTATGGTTTGTCCACTGATGGGCTTTTAAAACCAATTATTAATTTTTCTAATAAATTAAAAACTGTAGGAAACATATTGTTAGTTATTTTTTGATGGATAGACCTGACATAGAGCTGTTCTTTCTCTTTATCTTCCTCACCCCCTCTATCACAGTTTTCAGATAGAGAGGAGTTGGTTCTGAGATCCAGAATTTAAATATTATGGAATATACTTGAAGTTGTTTATATTATATGTATCCACACATGTATATATGCACATCAGTATTGATTATATATATATATATATATATATATATGCATGTGTATATACATATATACATATATGCACACATATAAATCTATGTCAGTCTGTCTAGCTACTTATTGCTGGATGGCATACTTTAAGCAGACTTCCCAAGATAGTATAGCAATAAAAGGAAAGTTTATTACCACATTTATTTTATTATCCCAGATGCCCTAAAGAACAAAGTGACGTTGAAGGAAAAAATGACTGTCTCTCACCATTGAGCCCGACTTGCAGGCCGAAAGCTTGGCTCCCTTTGTTACTTTAGGATTCTCTAGTCTTCATGATTGTAGAGACCAGGACTCAGAGCTGGCCCCTGATCCTTGGAGGATAGCGTTCATTTCTGCAGGTATTTGTTAAGTATCTGCTGGTGGGAAGCCCTGGGTAGGAGTTTATGTCTGTGTTCCAACTTAATATTTGAGTAAATATAATTGTTTTTCAGTGTCCTTGGGGATTGGTCCAGGACACCCCTCCCATACCAAAATGCAGGGATGCTCAAGTCCCTTGTATTAGATGTTGGAGTGTTTGCTTGATCTTGATCATTATAATTATGTACTATAACCTATGTACATTACATCCATTCTAGATTACTAATAATACTGAATACAGTGTAAGCATTTGTAAATAGTTGTTATTCTGTATTGTTTAGGGCAGTGGTCGGCAAACCGAGACACATGCGGCTCTTTTGCCCCTTGAGTGTGGCTCCTCCACAAAATACCATGTGCGGACATGCATGTATAGTGCGACTGAAACTTCGTGGCCCATGCGCAGAAGTCGGTTTCCGGCCTGGGCGAGTCTATTTTGAAGGAGTGGCATTAGAACACTCAAGGGGCCAAAGAGCCGCATGTGGCTCACAAGCCTTGGTTTGCTGACCACTGGTTTCGGGAATAATAATGAGGAAAAAAGTCTGTACATGATCAATACAGATGCAACCAGCAGTTATGTAGTACACCTTAGCAACGGGGTAACTTTTCCCCCAATACTTACCATATGGGGCTCAGTTGAATCCAAAGATATGGAGGGCTTGCTGTATTAAATTCTGAGTGAGGCGAGACTGCTTTGTATTGCATCCTTTCTGATTTTTAAGTATCTTCCCAAGGTTTATTCACTGCAGCAACTAATGTCTTTAAGGTATTATTTATTTATTTTGCCTGTAGAATTCAGAAAGTTAAGCTGCTCTGATTGTTGTTTTGCTGACATCCTTTTCTTTTCCTGATTTCTTTGTTCTGTTTACTATTTTTATCCCACTATGAAGCAATAGACCAGACCATTTTCCATGTATCTATCTACATGTGTGCAAATGTTAGGGAAAATGCAAAGAAATATCTAACTTTCAACCTTCCTTCTTCAAAGGAATTAGTCTACTTGATAAATTATGACATGCACACCTGGAAAGGTAATTATCCCCTCTTCCCAATTTAAAGAACAGTATAACCTATAATGCAAAGATGTCACAAGGTGTGGTACATTATATATTGCCCTATAAATTGTAGTGGCTCTCACAGTTCAGAAGTAGGGATTATTTCCCCTCCCCCCCCCTTTTCCCAATCATTTTGTGTTGACATAGAGATCAGTGGTACTAAATTAATTTCCTCTATTTTGTACTTTAAGATTTATTTTCACCAGCTGGTCTTCTGGGTAGGAAACTGGATCTTTGAATACGTGGGGGACAAAATATGAGCATGTGCCATTCTGAAATAGCGCTGAGTTTTAGTCCTTAAATGTTGACTTTGCAGACCCTCACTTACTGAGTATTCATTGGTTAGAGTATTGCTTGCTACATCTCCTCCCTTTGTCTCCATAGGTGACCATGTCTGGAGTCCTTGAGTAAAAGTCTCAAGCCCCTTAGGGCTTTTACTGAGAAATTTCCCCCACTCTCTGCAAGTATCTTGGAAATGGATAGTGTTGTTGATTTTTTTTTTTTCCTTTCTGAGGGCATTTTTACTCTTCATTTATGCTGTAGTTGATTTATGTATATGGCCTTTAAAGTGGAATTCCTCATGCATACCTTTTTTCTTAATACAAGCTGGAGAAAACGAGAAGTGCTTAATTTGTTTTATTTGTGTGTATCTACCTACATGTGTGCAAATGTTAATTTGTCTTTATCATGCTGTAGAAGCGTATGTAACAGTACAGCTTGCGTTCAGCCCTAACACTGCCTTATTTGCTCAATGAGTGCTTTATCAGCCTGTTTCTAACATTTAATGTTTGGGCTGAGACATGGGGTTGTATATTTAAATATTGTACCGAATGGAGACTGGTGAAAATGTTTCTCATATTTATATTTTCTACGAGGCAAAGCAGTTTTTTTTTTTATCATTGTTCTATATGTCTGTGTGTTTTCTCTTGCCAGAGTAAATTTTAGATGGTGTGAGTAGAGTGAGATGGCTAACAGATAACATTTATGAGATGGCATTGGACTTATTTTCTGAACTGAATTTTTACTTTAATGTGGAATGGCTTGTTTGCTATTTTCACTGTTTTTGAATTGGAAAGAAGATACCATTAAGGAATTGTTTGTATTGATGTTTAGACTTTACTCTTAAAGGGCTTGAATAATACAGAAACCATCTATATGTAAATGAATTTATATTTTTTCCCCCTGCAGTGTTAGTATTTGTGAAACCTTCCCAGACTGTAGTTTGCTAGATTTGCTTCTGAACGTCTGTGTATCCCTTACAGTTCTCTCTGGCCTAATTCATTTGATCACATTGGCACAGATTTGTGCTTATATTGTTCTCTAGCTGATTAAAAACAGATATTGAAGGTTAACTATCCTCAGACTAACTGTGGGCTAAACTTTTCTTTCCTCACTTCATCCTGATAAAGTGTCCTATTTTAAGGAAGTAATGTATGCTTTCCAAAAATGGCTCTGTGGTGTGAGATAGGAATCAGCTCCCCAGGGGCCCAGGAGTGTTCTAATGATATATTTTAAAAATGTCTGTCATGGGTTTCTTAGGGGGAAAAAAATCTGTATTTTATATATGACCTGATTAGATAATTTTATTATTATGTTATTATGTAACATTTTGGAAACATCCTTTGGGTGAAGGGCTTTTTATTTGGGGGAGAGTATTATGGTGATGTTATTCAAGTGCAGAGATGAGATATAACACTACTTCCTCTGACCCTTTATGCAGATATTTGAAATAAGGGAAATAAGTGTTTTCCCACAAATTTAATGGAAATAGTAAAAATGCTCACATCATTGCAGGTACCTATAACTACTGATACAATTGAGATTAGGTGGCACATAGTTGTCAAGGATTTAATTCTCATGGTTACATGACTTTTATTTTATTTTATTTTTTTTAGCAATACAGTATTTGGTGGGCTGGGAGCAGCAGTAAAGCACATAGTGGGTTGCTTGGGTGAGGACTGGCGATGCTGGGATTGTGGCTATGTCCCCTTTTCCCTTCGCAGCCCGCACATTAATCCTTCTTACTAGTGTTACCTGTTTCTTTGTAGTTTTCAAGCCTCTTCACTTTTTGATAATTTGCTTAGTTGGAATCTTGCTAATATGATGAGAAAAAACTTACTACCTTAGCTTGCTTTCCCTTCTCCCCCTCACACCCTGACACATTGCATGTTTAGGAGCTATTAACCCTTTCTTTTCTAGCTGGTACTTCAGTGTCTCTGGATAATATATGTTATAATTGAATCCTTAGCACTCACTCCCTCTCTCCCTGTAGGCACTTGATCGCTCTTCCGATCTTGGTCCATCTTGGCCCATTCTCTTTCCTGGCTACCTGGAGTTCTAAACCCCTCCACTGTTTTCTCTCTCTTCACTTTCAGAAACAAGAATTTCTGAATAGATTTTTAAAGGCAAGCCTGTTCCATATTTATTTGTGTCTGTCACCAGATGTCCCTAACTCAGTGAGGAATGCTCCTTTCAGATGACAAAGCGTTCCTTGCCTTTTACCAAATGGCTTCCTAACATGAGTTTTCTAATCTTGCGAATGGCACCCATGGGAAAGGGGGTTTTGCCAAGCAATCAGGATCATCTCAAACAGCACCGGGAAAAAAAAAAAAGAATTGAAGGCAGTGGGCTGTAATTGTGTGTGCTAAATTCCAGAAGTTGTTAATAAAGAGGGAAGCATGAGGAAGTAGGTAAATGTATACCATAATGGTCAAGAAACACTTAAAATGAGAAATAGACACTGGGCATGTGGACTCTGAGTGAAATTTGCTATGATGTATTGATGGCATTAGCCACAGGAGCAATGGACGGATTCCTTAAAGTTTGTCTTTCCACCTTGTATGAGCAATGCTGACTTGGAAGTAAAATGCCAGGTCTGATTCAGGTTGTGTAGGAAGGTTGACTGAGTCAGGCTCTCTTCTGGGCTGTTCTGGTTCCTGATCACCCCTGGAAAAACAGTGGTCATGAAAAGAAGCCAGGGGATCTAAAGAAATGTGTGCCATTAATACTACAGGGGGAAAAATATCCTGATTGATGGGCATTTGTTTCATCTCGTGAAATCTCGAGTCCATTGTAAGAACACGATAGGAATATGTAGAATAAGAGTTTGTGATTCACCATGGCTTCAATTTACTTCCTGTGCTCTGTTGTATTTGCCTTTCACATTTAACCTGCGGAATAGGCAAGGAAAGTGTTGTTAATACCCTGTTTCCCCAAAAATAAGACAGTGTCTTATATTAATTTTTGCTCCCAAAGATGTGCTAGGTCTTATTTTCAGGGGATGTATTATGTTTCCATGAAGTAGGTCTTATTTTCGGAAGATGTCTTATTTTCGGGGAAATACGGTATTATCCTGCATTTTTACAGAGGAGGAAATTGCCCAGGGTCATGCTGTTCTTAGACCCCCAATCCTGTGCTTTCTGATGCTGCGCCCAGGCTGTGTCAGTTGTGGAGGCGTTGGCTTTCTCTCTGGCTGTGGTGTGTGTACTGTTCTTGTTTAAATGACTCAGAGTTTGAAATTTCTCTTAATACCAATATTTTGTTGTGCTTTGGTTTGGAAATGTCATTTGATAGGATTTTTTCCCTTCTTGTGACTTCCCTTTAGAATGGAGATACAGACTTTGTTAAGGAAAACTAAATTGCTGGACCAGATTTAATGTGTTGGGAAAAAAAAATGTCTTCTTTTCCTTCCCTCCCTGCCTCCCTCCCTTCTTTCACCTATATTTGGAAAAATATGTAATAATTGCTGGGGTGCTGTAGTGCCGCTCAACCCATGATTAGGAATGCTAGTCGGATGACTCATCCATCCATAGGATGAGGAGGTGAGGGTGGGGTGGCACCACCTGGCTTCTGCGCTAAGACCGGGCGCTCCTGTCTGCAGGCACTCCCTGAGGACAGCCAGGCCGTCCTGGGTGCGTTTTGTACTGCTCCTGGGTGGGAAGCCTACTCAAGAATATATGTTTTAAACTTTAATAATACAGTTCCATTCTTACCCAGACTTAGCAACATTCAGTGAAAGAATGTGAAACCTTAATAGATTTTTTGATTAGGAAGCCCTTTCAATAAGAGACACAGGAGGGAAGCCATGGTCCTAGAAAAGTTATCCTTTTTAAAAATAGGATAATTTTTTAAAAAAAAAATCACTTTTCTTATGGTAAGGATCACACTTGTGTTAGTGGTGTGTCTGATGTCTTATTTTTGAGACTAGGTTCCTGTCTTCATTTAACCATTAGCTCCGTAACAGCCTAGAAAACCTGTCTCATCTTTGATTATTCTTTCTACATGCCTTACTTTCTAGTTAGTCATTCCATAAAGTCTATTCTCATAATGTATAATTTCCGCTCTTGAGCTTTTTAACTTTCCACATTGCTAGGGTATTTTTTTTTTAAATTTATTTTTTACTAATATAGCTGTGGGTCATAAATATTCTTACCTCTAAACCATTTTTGCTTTTATTCCAGTACAGGCTTTCATTGTTTTTTACTTTGGGTATTGTGATATATATATGAAAAATAGATACATGGGCATGTAGACTCTAAATAAATATTGCTATGATGAATTAATGGCATTAGCAATAAAAGCTTGTGGGGGTGTCCCTCAGTCCAGCCTGCACTCTCTCCAATCTGGGACTCCTTGAGGGATGTCTGACTACACTCTCACAATCCAGGATTGCTGGCTCCCATCTGCTCTCCTGCCTGCCTTCTTGATCGCCCCTAACCACTTCTGCCTCCCAACCTGATCACCCCCTAACCACTCCCCTGCCAGCCTGATTGATGCCTAACTGCTTCCTGCCAGGCTGTTTGCCTTTAACTGCCCTCCCCTGCAGGCCTGGTCACCCCCAACTGCCCTCCCCTGCAGGACTGGTCCCCCTCAACTGCTCTCTCCTGTAGGCCTGAGTCCCTCCCAACTGCCCTTCCCTGCAGGCCTGGTCACCCCCACTTCCCTCCTCTGCTGGCTTGGTCACCCCTAACTGCCCTCCCCTGCAGACTTGATAGCCCCCAACTGCCCTCGCTTGCAGGCCTGATCCCTCTCAATTGCCCTCCCCTGCTGGCCATCTTGTGTCCACATGGGGGCAGGATCTTTGACCACATGTAAGCAGTTATCTTGATCTTGTGTGATGGTCAATCTGCATATTACTCTTTTATTAGATAGGATAGAGGCCTGGTGCATGGGTGGGGGCCAGCTGGTTTGCCCTGAAGGGTGTCCTGGATCAGGATGGAGGTTCCCTTGGGGCTTGGGGCAGCCGGAGTGAGGTGCCTGTGGTGGTTTGAAGGCCAGCCATGCCCCTTGGTGACCCTGCTATCTGGAATTTATTTATCTTCTACAATTGTAACTTTGTAGCCTGGAGTGGAGCCAAGCCTTCTTCTTGCTCCGTGGCTGCTGCCATTTCTGTTGGAATTTATTTACCTTCTATCATTGAAACTTTGTAGCCTTGAGTGGAGGCTCAGGCTGGCAAGGGCAGGTGAAAAGCATGGCTTCCTCCATTGCTGGGGAAACACAAACCTCCATCCTACTCTCTGTAGTGGTAGCCATCTTAGTTGGGTTTATTTGCATATATGCTCCTGATTGGCTGGTGGGCGGGGCTTTGTGGGTGTAGAGGCGTGGTGGTTAATTTGCATATTACTCTTTTATTAGATAGGATTCACCTGCTTAAAAACCTGGTTATGCGGCCAAAGTTTTTTAAATTATGGTCACAAGATCAGCAAAATCAACATTCGTTGGCATCTTGTTAGAAATGCAGATTCACTGACCCCACCTTAGACCAAGGGAATTAGAAATCTGTGACTTAGGAAGCCTTCCAGTGATCCCAATACTCCCACAATTCGAGAACTACCTCAGTAGGTCATGGGACAAAAACTCCATGCTCCTTCCCGGGTGTGTAGGGTCTTTGACAGGTTTATGCCTCAGTATAATAGCTTGTCTTCATGACCCACCTGTCCCCCTGTCACTTTTCTAGACTTTTTGTTATTTCCAGAACATGACATGTACTTCCATGCCCTGGTTTCCTAAGCTGTTCTGATTTTATCTAAAGAATTCCTTCTCACTCCACCCCCTTCCCCTTCCCTTCCCCACTTCTCGGGACTTGGCTATGCTTGGTGACTTCTCACAGTTGCTGGCGACTTCTCACAGATGCAAGTCAAGATATAGTGAAAAGAGTATGAACAGGCTTGATTTAAAATCTGTCTACTGTCATGTAATAGTTATCTATCTACTTTTAGCCTGGATTTTCTTATCTAAAAATAGGGGTAATGATAGTTTAGCATCATTATAAAGACTGAACGAGATGTTCTGTATAACCTATCATGTTTTTAATCAGAATTACAATTTTTCTTGAGGCAAAATACACATAACATAAAGTTAACAACTTGAAAGTACACAATTGAGTAGCTTTCAATCCATACACAGTGTGGAGCAGCCATCACCTCTGTCAAGTCCCAAAACATTTCAACACCCCCAAAAAACATTTCAACACCCCCAAAGGAGACTCTTCCTCCATGAAGCAGCCACTCCCATCTCCCCCTTCCCAAGCCCCTCATGCTACTTTACATGTTCTTTCCACATGATCAATAGAGTGATCAGGAGATGAATATTATCATATACACCTTTGATTTTCTGAAGAATCAGAGTGCTTTGCTGTGCCATTTGAGTACAATTCATATTTTAATTATGACAAATTAAAGTATGCCAAGGATTTAATTGCACCACAAAACATGGTCAGTTTTTGCCGAAAATCAGCATATGTTGCACAGTTATTACAATTACTTTGTGATTTCCTGATGTATGCTGTATTTTTATCTTTATTTTAGCAGGACACCTTTTAAAAAACATTTTATTGATTTTTTTTACAGAGAGGAAGAGAAAGGGATAGTTAGAAACATTGATCAGCTGCCTCCTGCACACTTTCTACCAGGGATATGCCCACAACCAAGGCACATGCCCTCAACCGGAATCAAACCTGAGCCCCCCCCCCTCCCAGTCTGCTCTATCCACTGAGCCAAACCAGCCAGGGCAGCAGGACACCTTTTGATGGAATGGACACACAAATACCGTATTTGCCGGCATATAAGACGATTTTTTGGCACTGAAAAATACCGTATTTGCCGGCGTATAAGACGACTGGGTATAAGACGACCCCCTAACATTTCCACCCAAAATACAGAGTTTGTTATATACTCGCCGTATAAGACTGCCCCCCACTTGGAGGCATATTTTTCAGGGCCAAAAAATCGTCTTATATGCCGGCAAATACTATATATATACACACAACCATCTCAGTGTTTCACTGCACAATAGCAGTTTGGTTAATTATTCTGAAGAGTTTCCAGCATGACCTCACAGAACTAATAACTACTGGTATTATAAAGGATAGAACATTATATTCTTTTTTGGAAATCTCACTCTTTTACCTTCTAGGTCTTGGATTCTTAAGTTCTCAACGTACCGGTAATATTTATTTATTTTTATTTTTATTTTTTCAACATAATATTTAACATTTGTAAAGGACTTTGTATTTTGTGTCATTCTTTCGTTTACATGTTTCATTCCGTCTTTATTCCAGGATAATAAAATAATAAAATCAGTCTTTTTAAAAAAATATTAAAACACACCTTGATTTCAAAAGTTACAGATTTAACTTGAAAATAGCAACTCCAGAAAGCATTATTTTATGTTGATTGAGTTTTCCAATGAAATGATATAAATCCAATTTATCCCTAATATTTTAGGTCCATCGGAACACATGCTTGTATTGTGTGACTAAGTTAGTGTTACAATTTCAAATGACACTTGATTTTACTTTTAAAAACGTTAATTATAATAAGGAATTAGCAGCATGAGGACTTGAACAATTTTTACACGCTTTTTCCTCTGTCAGAAAGCAATGACTTAGGAGTTGTAATACCGTGTCGGGGTGGGAATGGGAGTTTTTCAAGTTGGAACACTGGAGCTCATTAGCATCTTTCAGACCCTAATACTGTTTAGTTTTGGATAGATTTATTACACCGTGCTTCTCACCAATTCACTGCAGTGTGTGAAGGCTCAGTTGGAACAAACAAAAGAGATATATAACCCCTGAACCAATTAGCATAGCTTACAATGTTCTTAATAGGCTTATCTACTGTATATGAGACTTGGGAAAATGACTTAACTTTTATGCTTCCTTGATCTTTAGGGAAGTTTTTTCAGCTTCAGCTGCTTTGTATCCACAATGTAAACTGTGCATATTTGGTTTTCAGCTTTCTGATAGAAAACCTTCTTTACAATTCGGTGTCTGCAGGGGGCCGTGGTCACACACTTGCAGCCATTCACTTATTTGCACAGGGTCGGTTGATGCGTGAGAAGAGGGCACATGTGACTTGGTCCTGGGGCACCTCATCGCCCTTGGCTGGCATGTGGGACGGGGCACAGGCCTGCAATTTGTTCAGCTAGTGCCGGCTCCTGGGGCTCGAGCCTCCTCTCTGACTCCTCCCGTTAGCCTTTGTCCTCTCGCTTTTCACCGGTTGTCATCGAGCTCTGGTTCGTCCTTTGTTCCTGAAAGGTATAAATGGTGCACATTTCCCCTCTTGCACTACATCTGCCCACTCCCACACAAAGGGGGTTTCTGTTGGGGGAGATAGATTGCGGGATATTGTTCGTGGCATTTCGGAGACTTGGCCCGGCTCTGCCTTACCTACAGGATGTTGATTCCAAGAACAAGTGGAGGACTGTACCTCCTGTGAATTTAGCTGTTACACATTTTCAGTGAAAGCGAGTCCTGGTTCTATTTTGAATTAGGTCAAAAGAGTTATTGGTATTCCTACTTTCTATAAAGGCTTCTATTATGCACATATGAAAATGATATTTCAATTACTGTAATATATGGTATCCTAATTTGAGAGGGCGAATTTAACCACCTCTTGACAGTAAATTTGTTAAGAGATTAGAGTGGAAAGCCAGAGAGACTCGCCTTAATTTTGACTGTTTGACCTCAGGCACGCTCCTTGGCTACTCTTGAGTTTTAGTTTCTCCATCTGCGAAAAGACAGTAATCATGGGATCCTTGTCAATACTCAGACGAAGCCACCAATAACAGTCTCTGCCATGTAGTAAGCACTCAAGTAAAGGCACCCTGTTTCCCCCAAGATAAGACATCCTCCAAAAATAAGACCTACTTACAGGTTTCCTTCTGAGTGAAATATAAGGCATCCCCCCGAAAATAAGGCCCCCAGGATTCACAGTTTGTCTGGTTTGTGTTGACAACTACTGTACTATCGTACTGTATACAGGTAATAAATTTCCTTTATTTTCATTTAACAATAAATGTGTGGCGTATTCTTCTTCATGGAAAAATAAGACATCCCCTGAAAATAAGACCTAGAGCATCTTTGGGAGCAAAAATTAATGTAAGACACTGTCTTATTTTCGGGGAAACAGGGTAGCTGTGATGCTGAGAGAAACCTTTTGGGAAAATACAGAAAAGGACCCTAGGATCCTAAGACGTATAAGGCAACATGGAATCCTTCATTAAGGGATTCCTTGAACCAGAGGGAACTAATTATATGGTAAGGTAGCCTGCTTATTCCATAAATGATATCTCCTGTGGAAACTCCTGCCCGCACCTTAATTTGCTGGTGCTGTTTTCAGCTCCGCGTTTGTATCTGAGAGGTGGAGATAGGGTTGCCTTACTTGAATGTTGGTTTCCACAGGTTTACAGTCGGAGAGCATGATTAAATAATTTCCCCTGCTTTCCACTGTTATGCTGTAGATGAAGGTTTATGTGTTATTGGCCATGATTTTGGCCTTTCAGAAGTAACAAGATGCCGAAACAGGTTTGGCTCAGTGGTAGAGCATCGGTCTGCAGACTGAAAGGTCCCGGGTTCGATTTTGGTCAGGGGCATGTACATTGGTTGCGGGCACATCCCTAGTCGGGAGTGTGCAGGAGGCGGCTGGTCGATGTTTCTCTCTCATCGACGTTTCTAGCTCTCTATCTCTCTCCCTTCCTCTCTGTAAAATATCAATAAAATATATATTTTTTTAAAAAAGTTAAAAAAAAAGAAGTAACAAGACGTATTAGAATACCAGGTGTGTTCTGAACACCAGAAATTTGAAACAGTCATAGCTACAAAGGAGGCAGACCCTCAGTGTGTGTGTGTGAATGAGATGAGTATAAGCGGCCCCCTGTGGGCCTTTTGAGTCGTTGGACTTTAATAAGACGGGGTGGGATGGGGGTGAAGGTTTCTTGGGAGGAGAGTTTGTAGCCAAGGTGACCCGGCCGGATTCTTTGCAGCCCGGCCTCTCAGCGAAAGCCCCCAGCACCACGGAGGGGAGAAAATAGAGCTGGTTACTAAGGTATCTTGAAACCAGGCCTAAGAATGATTTTATTTGCTGTAAAAAAGTAAGTTTTATAATAGACTGACACCAGCTGAAGGTTCTGGTGGTAAATTGAACCCTACGGCTTCTGCTTTTACTCATGGAAGTTTTCAGGGAAAACTAGCGAATTAGTCTAACACATATATTAGCCAACTGTATTTGGTCCTTTACATATATTTAACTTACTCAACAGCCTCCTTTATCTTTTGGTAAAAGGATTTGATAACAATAAGTTAAGCCTGTTGCAGCAGGTTAATTCAAGTAGTTGATCTAAGAATAACTTTGTTAGGATGGAGAGTTTAGGGAAAATAACGTATTCTGCATAGCGTATGTAATAAAGTTGTATTAAGTTAGAGACACATTAAATAGAATGTGTCTTTCTGAAGTGAGGCATAATTCTGTATATCTAAAATAGTAATTCAAGTGATATGTGTAATCTATGGAACCACTGGAGAGTAGACTTTTTAAAAGTAAGTGGCAAAGAATTATAGAAGATTTGTGTACATTAGTTGATAAAGCAAACTTAATTTTCTGAAGGAAAAGTGATAAAGCTATTTGTCTTTAATTTTGACTGTACATTAACCACAAGAGTTAGCTTTCATTCTTTATTTTTTTATAAATGTATTTTTATTGATTTCAGAGAGGAAGGGAGAGGGAGAAAAAGATAGAAACATTAATCATGAGAGTCATTGGTCGGCTGCGTCATGCACGCCCCCCACGGGGGATGGAGCCTGCAACCCCAGGCATGTGCCCTTCACTGGAATCAAACCTAGGACTCCTCAGTCCTCAGACTCTATCCACTCTATCTACTAAGCCAATGGTCAGCAAACCGAGGCTCATGAGCCACATGCGGCTCTTTGGTCCCTTGAGTGTGGCTCTTCCACAAAATACCATGGCCTGGGTGAGTCTATTTTGAAGAAGTGGAGTTAGAAGAAGTTTAAGTTTAAAAGATTTGGCTCTCAAAATAAATTTCAATCGTTGTACTGTTGATATTTGGCTCTGTGGACTAATGAGTTTGCCGACCACTGCATTAAGCCAAACCAGCCAGGGCTAGCGTTCATTCTTTAACCTTTCTTTACGAGGATCGTGTTAATGTGGTACATTTGAATAAGGCAGCGCTGTTTTGAGAAATACAGCCACTTCACGTTCTGGGTCTTCATTATGTTTTCTTGGTGTGGCACAGCGTTGCGATAGGATCAAACAAGTCTGGGGTTAGATGCTTTGCTTCTTAGTAGCCATGTGACCTTGATGAATATGATTAACTTCAGAGAACCTCAGGGTTAATTGTCCATCATAGTCCCTGACACAAAGAAATCACAAGGGGAAAAAAGTTTCCTCTATTTCTTCTGCATTGGACAGTGTCTTTGAAAGCACATTGCACAATATAGAGCATCTAGCTAGTCTAAGGTGTTGAATGTTTTTAGTCTCTTACCTTTTCCTGTCATTAACTCCTTCCCTTTAATATAACTAAACACCTACTTATATTAACTAAGCATATGCACTTCACTTGATTGTCAGAGATTTTGTTACCAGAAAAACATATAAGTCCCAGCAAGGTTCCTGCTCTGTGGTCTTCTGCCTGGTGGGTTAGGTTTCCCTGGCTGACTTCAGGGAGAGTCCTCCCCCTCTGATGTTGAGGCTACATTAGGGGATGCCCAGCCACTCCAAACCTAGCCAACCTCGAAAGGGCCACCGGGATCAGCTTCAGCATTTCCTTCAGGGGCCTCATCTGAGCCTGTAAGTATCTTCCTGGGCAGTCTCTTTGGCTAAACCTTGGTTAAAACTTCTTCCCAAGCCCCTTTCTTCCCATTCAGTTTTATTAAGCTGTGAGTGGCCTGAAAGGTCTCCAGAGCAACTTATCTCATTAGTCTGGGATGTAAGTGCAGGTTTAATAACTTGCTAGCTACAATTCATGACTGGGCAGATCACTCAGACCCTCTGAGCCCCAGTTTAACATCCTATAAAATGGGAATATAAAAGTTCCTATCTCTTGTTTTTTGTGTGAAATTCTATGTAAATTATCATAAGATCAGATATAATCAGTTTGAAATAAAAGTTAGTAATAATGATAAAAAATCTTTATTATCTATGTAATGCAAGGTTAAATGTTGGTTTATACTATGACGTGTCAACAGAGTATCTTGAGTGCCGGCCAGGCTGAGGGATCCCACCCGTGTATGAATTTGTGCACTGGGCCTCTAGTAGTTTTATATGTTCATTATTTTCCCTGCCTTGCTTTTTGCAGCACCCACTGTCATTTTTCATGACATTATGTGTATTCTGAAAATGACTTTTTAAAAAAATAACATTTTGGAAAATAATTTGATGAAGTATTATCCCGTATGGTCTAGTTCAGCCATGGGCAAACTACGGCCCGTGGGCCAGATGCCTCCTGTTTGGCTGTTCTATCCGGCCCGCAAAGCCGAAAGACCTGAGGATTCTCTTGCTCTCCCCTCCGCTCCTTCACCAGCAGCCCAAGATGAGAGTGCCAGCATGGTCAGGTTGCTTTTGTTCCGGCCCTCCGGTCTAGTTTAAGAACCCATAGTGGCCCTCGAGTCAAAAAGTTTGCCCACCCCTGGTCTAGTTGCTATTGTGAGATTATGTGTTTCTAATTATAATTCCAAAAAGATGGTGGGGGCTATCTTCTCTTTCATTATTTTATTCACCAAGGCAGTCCTTATACTTTGGTAGTATAATGACTCAGGCAATCACTTAAGAGAAAGAAGCCTCCTTATTGTTAAAGTGAATTAATACTTCAATAAAAAAAGTGTCAAGTGGCTGAATTTTTCATAGAAATGACCATGGGCTATGCTGATAGGTGGCAGTTTAGGAATCACTGTTTTCTCCAAGTGTTATTATAAAATACGAGGGGCCCAGGGCATGAAATGCATGCATGGGTAGGGCCCCTAGTGGCTGCCAGCTGCTGGCTGGGGCTTCCCTTCCCTGGCTGCGGGCTGCCGACCAGGACCTCCCTTCATTCTGGCCACCCCCTGGTGATCAGCGCATGTCATAGCTGGCGATCGAACTCCCAGTTGGTCGAACTCCCATGGGGACACTTTGCACATTAGGCTTTTATATAGATTGGTTGCTGTGTGAAATAAGGCCTAGGCAAACAAAAAAAAAGTCATGTCAAAAACATAGCTTAATACCTCTGTTTTCCATAGCCTATGAATTGCACAGTAAATCAGTTCCTATGGTAATAGGCTATAATTCATCAGCCTTTGAATTATCTGACAATGGCTTGATGGCTTATTCACATATTTGGTGCATGTTTTTGAGGAGTTTTGTATAGACAGAACCAGCACAATATTAAGTCATTTTAGGCTCATGTGGGAAGTCTACATCATGTGGTTTATGTACAATGCTGGGAAGCTTCTAATTCCTAGGTACTATGAACGTCTCTAAAGTTTTGTTTGCAGAGCAGTTTTTTTTAAAAGAATAATCCCATGCAGTTTTTATTATGAGAGATGTAGAAAAAGTGACCGTGAATAGCCTGAGGAAAAGACAATATACTTGTGAAACAAGTCCACGCAGTGATGACATTTGCAGGAAAAATTTTGCTTTCAGGAGCAGGGATCCTACTCCATACATGTAGAAAAGTCCGTGCTGCCGTTCGTAACCCCAGCAAAAATATATTTTCTCCCTTTTACAACCTAAGGTCACTCCCTTCTGCCAGCATGTGCATCGCTCTTGCTGAGAATCTAGCTTATAAAATACTTCCATGGGAGAATTACTACCAGGGAAATATCCGTAGAAGCTATCTGTAATTTTAAAACTTACCTAGAATTATTACACCCTCGGTAACACTGATGAAAAATACACTCAGGGATGAAAAATGTACTTGGTCCTGCAGAGATCAGGCCGCTACGGACCAATGATGCAGAGGCCTGCCTCCCTTGATGGGAACTGCCGTGGCTCTCTTGCTTCCAACCTGCTTATTATGGGCAGAGTGGTTGGACCCCGCTGTTCCCCAGAGGTGAGAAGTGAGCTTTATGTAATAACAGGCATTTCCGAGGGAATACACGCAGGGGTAGAAGTATGGCCTCTTACTTGCTACTGTGGTCACACATCTTTTCCATTCTGGGAAGCAGGGTGTATTGGTTTCTTAGGGCTGCCATAACAAAGTATCACAAGCTGAATGGTGTAACAAACACAAATTTACTGACCCCCGGTTCTGGAATCAGAAGTCTGAACTGAAGATGTCCATAGCGCCTGGCTGGCGTGGCTCAGGGGTTGAACGTCAACCTATGCACCAGGAGGTCACAGTTCCATTCCCAGTGAGGGCACATGTGGGGTTGTGGGCTTGATCCCCAGTGTGGGGTGTGTAAGAGGCTGCCTATCAATAATTCTCTCTCATCATTGATGTTTCTATCTCTCTTTAGCTCTCCCTCCCTCTCTCTGAAATCAATTAAAAAACAACAATTGTCCACAGGATCGATTTCTTCTGAGAGCTGGGAGGGAGGGATCTGTTTCCTGCTTCTCATGGTTTGCTGGCAATCGCCGGGCTTCCTTGGCTTGTGGAAGCATCCCCTGATCTCTGCCTTCATCTTTACATTGTGTGTGTGTGTGTGTGTGTGTGTGTGTAGTGTAAGTCCGTGTCCAAATTACCCCTTTTTATGGGAACACTAGTCATATTGGAATAGGACCCACCCTACTGATCTGATATGAGCTTGATTACCTCTGCAGAGACCCTAAATTCAGAGAAGCTTACATTCTGAGGTAGTAGGCACTAAAACGCCAACATATTTTTTGTGGAGAATACAATTCAAACCGTAACAGAGGTCAGCCCTCAGAGTTGCTTCCTGGGGCATTGTACCAGCGAGGAGCATGAAGAAGCATCGCTCTGAAGCTTTAGCCGACACACATGCCAGCAGTCAGGCTTATGTCATTGTCAAGAGCCACAGGGCACACTCTCCAGCCTTTTGTGAGACACACATAGAAGTAAACAACATAATCACGATAAAGAATAATCTAAACAAATGAAAACCGATATAGCACATGTCTTTAGGCATGAAGTAGAGAGGTTAAGCACTTAACCTGGCTTCTAACTCTTACATTACTTACTGTGTGACCTCAGGCAAGTTGCTTAACCTCTCTAGCCTCAATCTCTTCATCTGTCATAGTAGAATCTTACAGAGGACGGCTTGCGGATTAAATGATGTGATACTCTTGAACCTCCAAGTGGAACTCTGGCTTGCGATATGGTCACAGTAAATGGCAGTTAATAAGAAGAGGCGCAGAAAGGCCTGCTGCCCTGTGGGTGTGGGGAAGCAGGCATTTCACAGAGCTCAGTGCTGCCTCTCCTGTGTCCGCTACAATCCCTTACGCTACCATGGTCTCTGCTCTATTAGACTTTTGCGTTGGGCCTTGATATCAGCCCTTGGTACCTAGCTGGACATCAGGTTTCTTTCTTCTCTTTCAAGTTATTTCATTGATTGTGTTTTCAGATCAGGGCTACTTTTTTTTTTTTTTTAAAGCAGCTTATTGGAGGAAAAGTGAAAAGTGTAAATGTCAGAATTTCCACAAGCTCCTAAAGTAATAAATGCTAGTTAACATGCCCCCAACTTTAGTGGTTTCAGTGTCCTCACACTTGTGAACTTGGTAACTTATGGCTTGTTCTCACTGCTGACATAATAAGAATGCCTGTCCAACTAGTTGCAAGAGTACGGGGAGAACAAGGTTTGTCCTTGTTGATTTTTAACGGGTAGAGTGGAATCCTATACAAACACATTTTTCCTGTTAACATTTACTTGGAAATATGGAATGTGTTTGTGTGTGGCTTAGAGCTGTCCCTGTTGGTTGTAGATCATTTTTAAACAACAAAGAGGGGGTTAAATCAGAAACACACGTTGGCATGCTTAGCAGGCATGTTAATGGAAGTTCAGAGTACCAGGCTGTATTTTTGTAGCTTTTATGTACTTTTTTTTTTATCAACTGTATTTGTTTTTGTTTTTAAAACTTTTAAGAGGAGGCAAGGATTTTGACAACGTCCAAAATATTTGACCATTTTTAGGAATCTCTTGTACGCACGGGGCACGGATGTGGAAAACTTCCAGTGTATTAAGGGGCATAGGTATGAGGCTGAAGGCATTTGAAGGGGAAAAAAAAAACAAAACTGATTTCGAATTGGGAAATTCAAAGAAACTTTTTTAGTTTTTCTCCTTAAAGGGTGAAACCAATTTTGACAAAAAAAGAAAAGAAAAAAAAAAGAAAGACATAAAAGGGAATGCCAAGTAAAAGGTCTGGCACATGTGAAAGTGAATTGCCTGGTTGGATGAATAAAGTTTGGAGATAATGTTGGGAGAGCAGAGTAAGAATTGATTATAGGAAGTTAGAATTGGCAGGCAGAGGGCTTTAGACTTTGTGGTAAGCAAATGAGAAACCACTTAGAGCAGGCTCTGTCCTGCGAAGGCTAGCTCCCAGTGTAGGGAACTTAGAGAAGAAGGCCTGGTGATGGGGAGAGCTTTCACAGAGCTTCCGTAGTATTTTTTGGTTTGTAAACATGAGAGCCTGAAAGTTATTAATGGAAGCTGAAAAACAGAGAGAATGACAAGACGTGTGAAATATTGCCTGGCAGGCATGGCTCAGTGGTTGAGAATAACCCGGAGGTCACGGTTCGATTCCCGGTCAGGGGAATATAACTGGGTTGCAGGCTCCATCCTCATTGTGGGGTGTACAGGAGGCAGCCAATAAACAACTCTCTCTCATCATTGATGTTTCAATCTCTCTCTCCCTCTGACTTCCTCTCTGAAATCTACATCTATCTATCTATCTATCTATCTATCTATCTATCTATCATCTATCTATCTAATCTATCCTATATAATAAAGAGATGATATGTAAATTAACCCTCAAGTCCTCACAAGATGGCTGCCTACAACCAGGCTGGCAGAAGTCCATGAGGGATAACCAGGCCACCAGGGTGGGGCAGTTGGGGGTGACCAGGCCAGCAGGGGGGGCCATTTAGGGGCAACCAGGATGGCAAGGTGGGCAGAAAGGGATGACCAGGCAGGTGGGGGGGCAGTTAGCAACCAGGCCAGCAGGGAGGGGGCAGTTGGGGGAGACTTGGCTGGCAGTGGGGGGCAATTAGGGGCAACCAGGTTGATGGGGGTGGGGAAGTTAGGGGCAATAAAGTCAGCATACAGAGGCAGTGAGGGGTGATCAGGACGGCAGGGGGGAGCAGTTAGGGGCAACTAGGCTGGCACGCAGGTGAGTGATTAGGAGCCAGTGGTCCAGGATTGTGAGATGGATGTCTCATTGCTGTTTTAGGCCCGATCCTTGGGATTAATCCTAAACTGGCAGTCGGATATCCCCCAAAGGGTCCCAGATTGGAGAGGGTGCAGGCTGGGTTGAGGGGACCCCCTTCCATGCACGCATTTTGTGCACTGGGCCACTAGTCTATAAATATAAATGTGTGAAATATTGTAAAAGTATTATCAGTGGAACTAGATTTAGGTTGAAATATGAGAGGGAATCAAAGATGGCCCTAGTATTTTGATAAAGCGTTTCTGGGAAGGCTGATTACCATGACCTAATATACAAAGTAAGGAATCTGAGGAGTTGTTAAATTTGAGTGGCCAGATGACACAATGACATCCAGATGGATACACCTAACAAGGTGATTGGAAATATGTAAGAGACTCGATTGGTAGAACAAATATTGGGTTGATCCTCATTGACAAGATAAGGCATTTGATTTCTGTGGGTGGATGCAGAGGAGGAAGTGTAAATACAAGCGAAGAGTAAATTGGCTTCTGAGAATAGAAAGGAGCTTATCATCACAGAACAGTAACAATGCAGTAGTTGACCATGTTATGTGGTTATGTGAGATTAAGGAGGTTGGCCCCTTTATGAAAAAAGTTTTGTACAAGAGGAAGGGTTAGTTCCTGGTCAAAGATGTGGAGTTAAAAAAGTGAAAACTGCTTATAATGAATTGCCCCCTGATTTTTAAAAATAATTTCCTAGAAATTTCTTGATTGATTATTTTTGTTTATTGGAACCTAAGATTCTAAAAGACAAATCCTGAGATTTATAATTAAAGAATGTTGCTTCTTTTCCCCTGTGAACTTTATAAAGCAATTTTGATTAAATTTTGGTTTTCATAACAAAGGACAGGTTTTGCCTGGGACATAATACTTACGTAAATAAGCATGTATTTAAATCCTTCTTCTGTCCAGCCTTATCCTTTCATGAATGTAAAAGGGCTTTTTTTACAAAGTAAGGGCTCTTAGATGGCCATTGATCAAATTATATCAATTTAAAATAGAAGACCAAATTTTTAAAAGGAATCCTTTATTCCAATAACAGATAATGCAATTAGACTTGGATTTCCAGAACTTTTTTTTAAAGTGGAACTCAGCTTTTACAAGAAATCCTGCACTTGAAGATATTGGAAGTTGGACTTCTTCAGAATCCTGGTGATCTTACAGGTTAACCTGATCTGTGATGTGACTGGGACCCTTTGTTTACACAGCAGGTTGCCCTTTTGTATGTTTTTATTTATTTTCTTTCTTTAGCTCTTGCCTTTCATTGCTGTCATCAGTGATGCTACATGTTTTTTTTGTTCGTTTCTTTGTTTTCAAATTAAGTCACCAACCATTACTGAGATTCTGTTTTGTACAAGAGTAAACAGATAAATCACTATTCTACCTCCATAGGTTAAAAACAAAGTGCTATGGGGGCATCTAAAGGGTGGGAGGGGAAAAGCTAGGGTAATTGGGAGGCGGCCTTTTATTTTGTGCCATTGAATTAAACATTGTTGAATAGTCACAACCTAAGTGGTTCGCATATGATCAAAGATTCCAAAAACTCTGTGTCCTTTAATATTTCTGTGAACTGTAACAGCATTTTTTCTTTAAGGAAGAGAAAAAATGACTCAATTAGTCACACAAGTTCAGTAACACTTAGAATTACTTAATTTAAATAGTTAGGAGTTATGACGATGATTTTCCATGGCAACAATAGTTAATTTCCTCTTCAGCTTGCCCACAAGGGTCAAATACATATTCAAATGATAGTGTTTGGCATTTCTATTTATTTTATCCATGGTATTTGACATTTCTATTTATTCTTTTTCCCAGAGGGAGGAGAATATGGAATGTGAATATGTATGCTTTACTCTTACAAATGCATGGATTTTTCTTAGAAAATCTACTCAAGACTTTATGATACCTAACACAGAAACCTATTCAGGTTAAAACAGGTGCAGGATTTAGAGGTATTAAAAGCAAACAGAAATGGGAATTTAGATCTTTAAATCCTAAAGAGTAACAGAAATATTCAGAAACATTATAGGGCACAAATACGTTGCCTCACTCAATGTATGATTTTTAATTCTATGAAATTGATGCATAGGAAGTTGACACATAGGAGGTGATTGTATTTATTGCCAAGTAATTTTTCTCTTTAAAAAAGGATTTACCCAGGATTCCTTTAATTGCATAGTTTACCCAGTGTATTTGACTGTGTATTTCCAGACCATTAACTCCTTGACAGAATACTAGAGGGGTGAGAAGCTGAAACCAGTGTTCAGAATAAGCTTCTGAACTGGCTCCCTTTGGTTTATTGTTCATTGTTGGGGAAAATGTCATTTCATTTTCATATTATGTGTAAGCACTACTTCTGTGTGATAAAGTAGGTGGTGCAGTGTAAATTTTATCTATGATGTAATACACCACATGTAGACTTAGATGCATCAAAAGGGTACTCTGTGATGCAGTGTATAGTTTCATGACATATATGTATGTGTGTGTGTGAATATCCTATATAACAAAAGGCTAATCAGTAATATGCAAATTAACCATCTCTCCACAACAAAATGGTGGCCCCCATAGCACAAGATGGCAGTGCCCAGTCCCCTCAGCCCCGCTGCTGGAGTTTCCGGCCCGTGTCCCCTGGAGCAGCGAGGCTGGATCTGCCTCAGGAGGGGGTGGATCCAGCCTTCCTGCTGCTGCAGTGTTGAGCCTGTCAGCCCTGCTGGCATTTGTGGGGACCAAGCAACGAGGCTGGATCTGCCCCCAGACATGGCAGACAGAGCCCGGACAGCAGGGCTTGGGAGCTTCCTTAGCACTGCTGCAGCGGGGAAGCCCCAGGCCTAGCAGACAGAGTCCAGACAGCAGAGCATGGGGGATTCGTTTGCAGGGTGATGGCAGGGAAGCCCCAGGCCTGGCCTAGACAGCACGGCTTGGGAACTTCCTTGGTGTGATCGCAGCCAGGAAGACACAGGTATGGCAGCAGGGCTTGGGGGCTTCCTTAGTGCAGAGGTGGCGGGAACACCCACAGGCCCAGCAGACAGAGCCCAGACACCAGAGCATGGGGGTTTCATTCACAGGGTGATGGCAGGGAAGCTCCAGGCCCAGCAGACAGAGCCCAAACAGCAGGGCTTGGGGGCATCCTGAGCAAGGTGGCAGCGGGAACACCCACAGGCCCCAGAGACACCGCCAGGACAACAGGGCATGGGGGCTTCCTTAGAGTGCTGGTGTTGGTGACACTCCCAGGCCTGGCAGACAGAGCACACTGCAGGGCACTGGGGCTTCCTTCACACAGTGTGTGGCGGTGGCAGGCAGTGAGGGGACAGCAGGGCATGGGTGCTTCATCTCCATGGCTGCAGCGAAACCTCCAGACCTTGCAGAGAGCAGAGAACCATGGGTAGTGGGCCTAAAAGCTCCTAGATTGTAGAGGGTGCAGGTTGGGCTGAGGGACCCCCTGTGCATGAATTTTGTGCACCAGGTCACTAGTATCCTATATAATAAAAGGCTAATATGCAAGTTGACTGAATAGCAGAACAAGTGGTCACTGTGATGCACACTAACCACCAGGGGGCTGATGTTTAGTGTAGGACCTGCCTCTCTGATGGTCAGTGGGCTCCCACAGTGGGAGTGCTGCTCAGCCAGAAGCTAGGCCAAGCTCACAGCTGGTAAGCACAGCGGTGGTGGTCGGAGTGCTAAGGATATCTAACTGCTGTCATTCAGACATCCCCGAGGGCTCTCCTGCATTGTGAGAGGGCACGGGCCAGGCTAAGGGACTTTCCCGAGTGCATGAATCTTGTGCACCGGGCCTCATATATGTATGGACTTTAGATAAATTATATATGGCTTCTGAATGTGCGGGTAACTTACGTGAGGGTATATGGAGCAGCATATGAGGTAAAACCCAACGTCACTGAAATAACTAATAAACACAAAATATTCATACTAATTTATTGTGGACAGCACAGAAGACTCATAACTAAGTATTAGTATAGTAGGTTATGGAGTCATCCTAGTAGATATATTCAAATTGAGTTTTATACTGGAAAGGATTTTTGAAGATACTATACAAAAGAGTAAAATTAAATAAAAACTATTAATATAGATTGATGATTAAAAACAGCATTATACATTTTATATCTGTAGCTATCTGAAAGTTATTAGCCTTTCTTAACTTATAATGGGTGCTGAGAAATTTTGTCTTACTTGAGACTGTTTAATAAAGACGTGGAAAAATTTTAATTGGATATACAGAAACTGTTAATAGAAATTGAACAATTTTCATTACAGTTCCATATACCTCAGAAATCATTAAATAAATTATCTAAAAATAACATGAACTTTCTTTGAAATGTTTCAGAAAATGAAGCAGATGGCATAGTTAGTGTACATATATCCCTTTAACAAAATTTGCCAGATTTTATTTATCATGCTTTTTCAAAAAAGGTTGATAATGTTATTTTATTTCTATATGTAAGTTAAGTACAGTAAAATTACTTTTATTTGTATATTGCTTTGTTGTTTTAAAAGCGCTTATATTTATACTTTAATTTTTACAATCTCTAGGTAAGGAAGGATTTACTAATGTTGGCTTGTATATATGGAAACAAACTGGAAGACCATATTAATTAATTACCAGGCATGTTATATACTCTCCTTTCATTTAATTTCTTTAATCATTCAGATACTTATTGGTCACTCCTGTATATGACAGGAGGCCCTTTATAAGTACTGGAGGCAAAGTTGTGCTATGACTCTTAAGTTTCTAGGCCGCTCTTCTTTCCTCTTGCTATGTGCTGCATCTCAAATGCCATTCAAAATTATAATTTAGGTAATCACTTCTTATTCATTTTGCTCAGAAATTAAAACCAGCAGTTTTAAATTTGTTTTTGTTTCTTTGTTAACACATATATTTTCTTTTCTGCTAACATTTTTGAGTGTAGGTTTTCTATAAGCAATTTTTCAATTGTAAATTTGTATAAGGCATTGCTGTATCAAATTATACTTAAGAACTCCGATCTTCTCTATCTCCACTTGGCATTAGCCAACGCTTTCAACATTTTCTACAAACTTTGATTCATTACTCAGTGGATTACTTTAATATTTTATTGATTATTTTTTTTACAGAGAGGAAGGGAGAGAGATAGAGAGTTAGAAACGTCAATGAGAGAGAAACATCGACCAGCTGCCTCTTGCACACCCCCTACTGGGGATGTGCCCACAACCAATGTACATGCCCTTGACTGAAATCGAACCCAGGACCCTTCAGTCCGCAGACCGACGCTCTACCTCAGTGGATTACTTTAATGAAAAAGATAGATACCTCAATTGACTTTTTTTTACTCTCAGAGACAATGACTCAGAAATTATCTATTTATAACTTTGCCAGTATTTAGAAATGGTAAGTGAACGAATCCATGGTAAAAAATAAAGGACATTACAGCTAGTCACCTGTAATACATATTGGACTAAGGAAGACAAGTCCAAGTGAACTTTTCTTTAGTGTCTGTATATGTAAGTGTCATGGCAGGTGGCACTTTGAAGATAAAGAAAAAGCCTCAAATTTTGCTTGTAATGCCATTGTAATCTGATTGGGAAGAGATTAATTGTATATGATACAGTGAACATCACAGAGATGAGAAGAGTAAGTCCAACAAGGTTGCCAGCACAGAAGGAAGCCTTAAACTCTCTTGGTGCGTTTTTGCTAGGCTTAGGGAGCCTAAAAGTGAAACTCATTTTTAAAGGATAAGATTCCTGTAGGAGAAATTCACATCTTGAGATGGTAACCCAGAATAAAAAGAGAACAGAAATAGTGTAAGTGTATAGGATACAAGTCTGGCTAGAAATAGAATTTTTTAAAATGATGTTTTATTGCCTTTAGACATTCTTGCAAATACTTAACTATTCATTTGTATTTTTTCTTACTTTTTGAACCTGCAGTCTCTGGGCATAGATAGGGGTTGAAGGTAATCAGTTTTGGAACTTGAGTGTGAGGGTAGGTTGAGAATTCATGACAGGTGTGACCGTCATACAGGAAATGTCATTTCTTACAAATTTTCTTGTGCCTGGTGGCTTTGAGAAGCAACATAGGAATGCCATACTTGGGGTGTACAGTATTTCTTTCAGCTGTTGTTTTTATTGGATAGAATTCTTATGGTATGGGTTTGTGTATTGGAATATTATGTAAATGAGGCCCGTCCTTTCTATGTATTTCACCTTATTAATATACTATTTTTAACTTTGGAGCTGAAACTGCTCTTTCAGTCCTGGAGAAATAAGGAATGCTTTGGTTATATGTAAGGATATTTACTTTCCTTTAGTTGAAATAATCAAAATCTGTACATGCCTAATGAGAGAGAAAGAAGATGAACATATAGTCAGTTCTTATGCACCATGTTCTTTTTTTTTAAGTTTTATTTTTTAAAATATAGTTTACACACCACGTGCTTAGGGTGATTTCCTCCTCTGCTGTGGTAAATGGAAGCTTATGCTGATTACTATCAAATATTAGGTTTTGATTTTCTTTAAAGTATAGTGGGTGATATTTTTAATTTGTCTGGTAAAAGGCAAGGACAGCATGTTTATATGAATTTCACAGTACAAGCTATGTTAATTTTAAACAACATAGATCTACACTAATAAAAGCCTATGTGGTTGTCACGCCCTCACGCGTGATGCCCTTACACCATAACAATCCGTCACCAGGCTGCTGCATGCGCAGCGGGTGCATGTGGGTGGGCTGGGACTTGATGCTGCATGCGCTGCGTGGAGGTGAGTCCTGGGAGCTCTATGCAGAGCTGCAGAGGCGGGTCCCAGTGGCTTCACCATGTGTGGAGGTGGGACCCCCAGCTCCGGCCTACCTCTTTGGGGCAATCCATCATGGAACCCAGGAGGGGTGGGCAGGTCCACCCTTTTTGTGGAGATTGATCATGGGGTTACTGCACTGTGAGAGGGCAGAGGCCAGGCTGGGAAACCCCCTCAATCCTGAGTGCATGGATTTTGTGCACTGGGCCTCTAGTTAATTATAATTTACACTAAATACAGAATTTTAAAAAACAAATATATTATTCACAAAATATTGGTTCCAAAATTGGGTCTATAATCTTCTTTAGAACATGGAAAGTTTTATATTTTCCGCAAAGATTTTTATGAAACAGAAATCAGTAGTTTGTCATTCATATTATGCAGGAAATAATTGTTGAGAGCATAATACTGTGTATTATGTTCTTCTACACACTGTGGTACAGAAGTCTGTCCTCAAAAATGTTGAAAAATATAAAAATAGGAAAAAAAAAACACCAGGGAGAGGTTGAGTATCTTTATGTGTCAATGCAAAATAAGTGTACTATTGGTACATAATAGGAATTCATGAATGATTTCTCAGGAGGGATGTTCCATAGTCATTCATGTCTTGCAAATACACTCTTGATGTAGTATTTTGGGAGGATTAAAAAGGAAACTTATAATTAACAATCAGTGAGGGGGAAATAGGGGCTATTTCAAATTAAAAGGCAATGAGAGCCAGAATTACCAGTTATTCATGGGAGGAACATAAAATAAAGAACAGATACAAAAGGCGGGGCCTCGCTCGAACTGTTTCTTTGCAACCAAATGATTCCTGGAGTAAGCAAGAAGTGGTAACTTCAGTATACGATGCTGCTGACAGAAATCATCGGAAGTGGTTGAGGAACTTCTTTCTTTTAAGAAGACGAGGAGCTGTTGACTTTTGGAAGTTTTGAGTTTGAAATACTGTGAAATCCAGATGGAAATACCTAATAAGGTATTGAAGGATTAATGGTATGACAAAGAAGATAGAGGTGGTAGAGGTAAAGGTATAAGGCATAGAGCATGAGGGCATGACGGGGCAGGGGCCATTGCAGGTCTGCGTCTAAGAATGGAGAGGACCAATGGGACTTTCTGAAAGTGGCCTGTGACAGATTATAGCTTGGCATCTTCTTAGGAACTTTGTATGTAGTTTCAACATAAACCTTTCTTCATGTAGTTGAAACCAAAGGTCCTTATGATTTTGATTAAATTGAGTTGTAAATTCTCTCTTTGGAAATCACCTCTGTCTATAAATTCTCTCTTTGGAAATCATCTCTCTCTATAAATACAGTTCTCTCTATAAATACAACAAAAAGGTTGGCAGAGTATCTATACAGTTGTTTGTCTGGAAAATAATACAATAACTAATAAATAGTAACACAAGAATAAACCCTGTGTTGCCTGTACTCACAACTGTAAACCTGCTTTTGCCCCACCCTGCATACACCCCTCAGAGTCCTCGCCTTTCCCCCAGAGAAGCAGCAGCCCCTGAGGCAGTAGAAGATAGTAGCCTGGGCCTGACTAATGGACACCGTGTGGACCTCTGGCAGGATAATGATGACATCTTGACCTAAGTTATGTTTCATGTCCTGAGCTCTAAGCTGGACTGACCCCCTGACTGCTTTCCCATGAAACCAGAGGCACAGACCTCAGAGCTGTCCTCAAGACTCACCACCCTTACCTCACCTCCTATCAGTCAGACCCCAGCATGTCCCTGAACCTCTAACCCACAGTGCCTTGTGATTTTTCCCTCTATAATCTGTCACCTACCCGCCATCATGCTGGCTTTTGAGCATTAGCTTCTCATTCTCATGGTTGGTGCTATGCTATATATAATAAAAGTCTAAAACACAAATATACCAAACAGTGCGATAATGAAACAACCAGTCGCTATGTCGTGCACTGACCACCAGGGGGTGTGCGTGTAACATGGCAGGCATCGGCAGCAGGTGGCAGAGAGCTGAATATGGCAGGTGTTGGCCACAGTGGGATGGTGGAGCAGGTGAGTGGAGGTGCCAGACCAAGGCAGACTGCTAGTTGGTGTCATTGGGGTGAACCTCTGGTGGTTACTGTGCGCTGTAACCACATCCTGTGCGCTGTGGTCTGCCTGGTGCTCGCACCTGCTGCCTGCACTTGGTGCTGGCCCTGATCTCTCAGCTTCGTCAGCGGTGGGAGCGATGGCTGCCGGCCCAATTGCCTCTCAGGGCTTCTCAACCTTCCCTTGTTCCTGAGGGGCAATTGGGGTAGCAGCCACTACTGAGACCTGCTGCTGGCGCCGGCCCCAATCGCTCTGCGCTGTCAGTGTATTTGAGTAGAGCCGGTGCTGTCAGCTTGTGGGAACTGCGGTGGCAGGAGCAGGGCTGCTGGCAGACAGTGGACTGGGGGCCTCGGTGGGAGGGGCCGAGTGGGGGGCATGGAGGATGGGCCAAGACCCACCCCTGAGCCTACTGTAGCCTCACAGCCCCCAGTTCCTTTCAAGGTGCATGAATTCATGCACTGAGCCCCTAGTTCATAATAAAACAGATGCTATTTCTCCACTGTGATTCTCGGTGTTTAGTGTTTGGCTCTGCTAGTGCCAGGTGGACGAACTCCTTCTGTTCTGTCACTCATTTTCTGACTTTTTATGTCTTATTCTATGAGCTGGTCAACCTCAAACACGTCGTTACTAAAACCAGATGCTAATTCTATTATTTTTTTGCCAGAGTTTCAGATTTAAATGTAACACCCAGATCCATGCCTTAATTTTATTCCTTTCATCACTTGGTTGAAATTTTTCATTCATTTCTCTGAACCCTTTCCTTTTGTAATCTGTAAAATCTAATGTCTCTTCTGATTATAGAGTCTGAATGTTTCTTATCTAGTGAACATCTTGTGGCTTACAATCCTATGTATGCTTCGCCATCAGGTAGCTTCAGTCTACTGATTTCACTGAGGATTCTGTAAAGTATTGTAGCTTGTCTGTATTGTAGAATGTAGCTTGATTTATGTTATTTGATAATGATTTTTAGGAGTTCCTGTGTGGTCTTCAGAGCCCTAGAAATCCATGGCCTCGTACACCTCTCTGGCAATCCGTCATATTTGTGTTGTTTAGTGATAAGAGTACTGAATTTGGAAAGATTTTGTCATCCTGTTTTAAATACTATGCTTTACATTTTACAGATTTTTAAAGAGACAAGAATTCCCTTGGGGATTCATCTGACCATACATTTAGCATTTGAGGGTAAAGTGTAGCTCCTCTGACACTTAAGGTCAGGAATTGAATTCTCTATTATCCTTGCATTTTAAAAGGATCATAACTGTCAATCCCACTGTGGGAAATCTTCACTTCCAGTTTTATTGATGTTGGCAACTGTTCTGCTGACGTTCAATGCATTTTTGCTTATTCTACGGCAGGAAGAAGCAGGCCGCATTTGATGGCTAAAACGTTTAATTGCACAGCGAAGGTGTGACCCAGCAAATTTAAAGAGCCCAGTGTGCTTCAGATTGACAGGCTGACTCAGGGTGGAAGCTAATACTGCCCATTCCAGGAGAGAATGATGGGCTTCATTAACTTCCATTATACCGGATGATTCTTCCCGGTCCATGGACTGAGGTTGGAGTGGTTTAGTTTGAGAAGGCCTTTTCTTCCTCTACTTCCTGAGGGTTCTAATAGACCCATATTAGCTTCACACCTCCCCTGTCCCCTCTACGAGCAGACTGTGCTCATCTTTGAATTTCCATGACTGAGCATAATGCTTGGTAGAGTAGATATGTATGAAGTACATGAATGGACACATTTTATTTATTAGGAAATTTTCCCATTTAAAGTTTTTGTTGGAGCTGAATGTACTAGCTGTTCTTTTTCTAATTCTTCATGTTAGAATTGAACACTGAAATTTTCCATTTAGAGAACATTTTACTTGTTAGAAAATGTATAAAACTCAGAACATTAGGGAAGCCTAAATCATTTCAAAATGGCCAATTATATTAATGGCTAAATTTCCTTAAGTAATATTAAGCTTCACTTGTTGAAGGATTAATTTAAAATGGAAAGATATTTGTGTGGTGTATGTACGCAATGCCACATACTCTATTCACATCACCCAGAATCAGTTAATATCATTAATTCCTTTAGAGATTTTTAAGAGACTACCATGATATCTTAAAAAAAAACCCAAAAAACAAAAACAAAAAAGTCATGGTTTAGGTAGTGCCCTGGTAATGATTTCAACATGTTGTGACCTCTGAGATCTAGCATGAGTTTGTAATAAGTTTGTGTGTGTGCCCAGTACAATAGGCTTCCATTATCTTTGTGTGTGTGTGTGTGCCTGTGTGCCTGTGTGTGTGTGTGTGTGTGCCTGTGTGCCTGTGTGTGTGTGTGTGTGTGTGTGTGTGTGCGCATGCGCACACGCGTGCTCCAATATTTCAGGACCATCAAATTTTGCTCTTTTTACTGCAGATAGCATTGGGCTGAGGTTAAGGTTGTTTATAAAAATGCTTAAAGGAGGCAATTTAGGTGACACAGACAGACTTTTACACTTCATGAAGTGGATAGTCTCTGTTAGGGTTGCTGAAGGAGGAACGCATGAGGCCAAAAGGGGTAAAGAATTATGAATTTACTAGAGGCCTGGCACACAAAATTAATGTGAGGGTGTGGTCTCTAGGCCTGGCCTCAATCAGGGGCATCTTCCCCAGCTGCCCACAGCTGACCCACCCCCGCACACCGCCACCCACCCCAGTTCCCCATTCGCCATCAGGTGATCAGTGCCTGATGGCCAGGGAAAGGGACTGAGAGAACTGCAGTCCCAGCCGCTCGCCCACCCCACACCTGCCACGGATGGCCATCAGGCAATCTGAGCCTGCCTCCTGGGGAAAGGGACCAAGAAGCGGTCAGTGTACCTCATAATGACTTGGTCTAGCAGTTGTTCTGCCATTAGGGCTAATTTGCATATTACCCTTTTATTATATAAGATAGAGGCCTAGTGCATGGGTGGGAGCCGGATGGCTGCTCTGAAGAAGGCCTTGGATTGGGGTAGGGCGTCCACACAGGAGGGCGGGGCCGGCCTGGGCAGGGGCCGCAGGTGGTTTGCAGCTGGCCACACCCCCAGCTTTGTCAGGAAGGACTTCTGTTCTATCTGGTCTAATTAGCATATTACCCTTTTATTAGTATAGATTAGCTCATCTGGAAAACCAGGTGAGTTGAGGCCCCAAATGGTACCAGCGCCCAGGGCTGGCGAGTCAGAGGTATTAAAGGATCTAGAGGGGCTTTTTCTGGGTGGAGCATTCTTTGGGCAGGTCCTGATTCCGGAAAGGTCCTGCAGGGGAGGATAATGGTCTCAGCAAGTGGAATGTGGTCAAAGCGAAAGGGCATGCCCATTGTGAAGTGGTCTAAAAGTCAGTTCCCAGGGGAGGGAGTATTGATTCAGTTATTTAGATACAGTTATTTGATCAGACCTAACAGTCTGCTTTTGCAGAAATGGAAAGGGGTGGGTGTTGAGAAGGCACAGAGTTGTCTGTGCCTTTAGGGACTGGCCGACTGGCTATACTGTGCTTCTGGTCAGTCAGAGCATTTACAGGAGCACAACAGTTATCTAAATTTTGTTTTGCTGAAGTGGTACCCTGAGCAGGAGCAGCTCCATCTTGGGCTTAGATACTTATTACAACAGCCAAAAGGACCATTTTGTGTGTGTGTGTGTGTGTGTGTGTATGTCCTGTAGTTATCTCTAAAAATGGAAAGGGCAGTTTTGCATGTTAGTAAATTTCCAATTGCTAGAAATGTGTAGTAGAAATTGGGAACATTGAAGGAGATTCTAATTGGATCTTCTATTGGAAGAAAGGTTGGATAAAATTTGCCTAGGCAAATAAAACTTTCTTCTGTTTATTCAGTCTACCCTCTAGAAATAGGTTGAAATAGATAAAGCACAGTATGCACATAGGACAAAGATGAGAAGAACCAAGAATTTTTCTTCTATAGAAGTCAATTTTCTCCTATAGAAATCTATTTTGTTCATTTTACCTGATACCTACGAAGTTTTTTTACTTTGCCTGAAATCTTTTGTGTTTATTTTACTGTTACAATATTCTTTCAGAAATTGAGTCTATAGTTCAATACTGTACAATACCATTTGGACAATATCATGTAATAATTCTTGAATGTGAGTCTCTGTTAATGGTATGATAAAAAGGTCATTTGTGCTGTTAAAATCTATAGCCTTTGGCAAAGGAAAAAAGAATGTGTGTGTGTGTGTGTGTGTGTGTGTGTGTGTGTGTGTGCGCGCGCATGCACACGTGCCAGTATTTATTCCTAGTAACTTGCTTAAATCGAATTCTTCACCATTATTCATTAGGTCATTTTTATCTTCAGTCATTAAACTTTGTTTCATGCCTCAGTGCGAGTGCACACACTAAGACTATAAAAGAAGAAATTGGCTCTTCACCTACTCCATAACATGGACTTCCTTACTTCTAAATGAACCCAAGTTGATTATATGACCCTGATAAGAGTTAGCTGATTAAACTCCAGAGCAGTTGCCATTTGCCTCTCTACAGTAGAGAAGACAGAAATTGCAGTCTAAAAATTTCCATTATCACAAAGGTCAACCTACACATCCAAGAACCACTGGTGTGTGCTACCAACTTGAGCCTGCCAGTGAGGAAATGCAGAGAGGGAAAAGGTAAGAAGTGTAAGAAGTCACCAGTGTCAGAGGGATATAAATGGTGATGGAAAAGAGAAAATAAAGAGAAAAAAAAAAGAAGTAAAACACAAAAGTCATGAGGATCCTCATCAACGTGGGTTCATTTGGAAGTAGGGAATTCCATATTAGGGAGTAACTCAAGTGCCCTGTTCTGCTTTTCTTCACTGGCAGGTTCAAGCTGGATGGACCACAGTAGTCATGCCTTTGGGATGATGGAAAATTTTAGGACTCTAATTTCTATCCTCTCTGCCTTTTGTAGCATTTTCTGCACTCTACCAGGCAGTGCATTTTACTTACACATACACATTAAGGAAGAAATTGGCTAGAGCTGTGATTTTTATGATGGGGAGTGAAATCGCCTCTTTCCCCCCTGGTGTCTCATTCATTCAGTGCTTCTGTCTCATTTTTGCGTCATGAACATAGTTTAGCTTTCGGACTTTCCAGGCCTCTTTTATTTATTTATTTTTTTACTTTATTCTGGAAATTGCCATACAACTGCTGACTGGATTTTTTTTGGTTTTTGTTTGTTTGTGTTTTAAGTGAAGCAGCAAAAAACATAGAATTCCAAATACTCCCAGACGATGTATATCATTAAAAATGACTTATTTTTGTCTTTGCTCAAGGTGTGATCTTTTCTTCTCAGTTAAGTTTCTTTTTTTAAACCTTTGCAAAATTAAAACTGTTTCTTATTTATTGGAGATCTAAAAACATGATGGATGGTTTCACTTTAATGCTTCCGTTCTTCTCAAACAACCATATAACAAAATGTTGCCTGAACCCTTCCAAGGCACTCATCCACATGCCATAGACCGTGAGGTAATAGAAAGGCTAAATGCACATTTCTCTAGGTCAGTGTTTCCCAAACTTTTGACATATGTGTACCCCTTCTATAATTTTTGTAACGCTGAGTACCCCTTGTCAAAAAAAGGATGTATTTTAATAACAATCAAAATATATTTATTATTTTCGTTTTTTGGTACATACGCAAAGTAATAAACGAAAAATAAAATTATTCATAATAAAATATAAATGAAAGTTATATTATAAATAACATTTATTTGCACACCGGACCATCTCACGCCTCACAAGACTGTCTTGAGTTGACTCATGAGAACGTAGAATTAGGCGCAGCTAAGCATGGTGCAGTGCATATCCCCACCAAACTCCGGTGTAACGCGTACCTGCACCAAACTCTTCCTGTACCCCTGGGGGTACGTGTACCACACTTTGGGAAACACTGCTCTAGGTCTTTGGTAACAATGAGCATGGATGTTGGTGAAGTATTTGTGTTTATTTTATGTGTAAACGTGTCCAGAGAAGGCATTCCATGGTTTGATTGTTAGCATTTTTAGGGTTTTGTGAATCTAACTTTAGTATGGCATTGCTCACTAATAGTTGCTTAAGGAATATGCTCTAATGTTAAATAGTATCCTAGCATTTTGAACCATCACTTACTTTTCTTTCTTATGTTCAGTTTATTAGAATTTCCTTGGCTCAAAGGGGTATAGGTAAAAATCTACTATTGTAAATTTTGCTATTATTTTAGGATAATTTGATAGATATTACTTATGTTCACTTTATTTCCACAGGGAAATCCCAGGTAGCCCTGCTCATGAGAAGGGGCATGGGTAGATATTTCTTCTTCTGTGTTTATCCTCTGGTTCCGAGTATCTACTTGTGCTGAAGGAGATGGGTAGATGTTTCTTATCTCCTGAACCTTTTTTGTACTTTTCTTGTCCCTTCTTTCTTTTTCTTTTTCTTCCTATCTTTGCTTCCTTCCCCACCTCTTCCACCCCCACCCAAAAAAAAAAGAGGAAGAATAGCATTTATTGAAGAAATCTGCATATAGGTGGATTGGTGCAGTTTAAACCCTTGTTGTTCAAGGATCAACTATATTTGTGTAAGTATTAAGTCCTGGCCTAGTTTCTAGTTAATTTCATCTCTTAAACAACAGATATTTCATATGGATCTCATAATTGATATTGCAGGAAGTTGGTCTTTGAAGAGAGAATACATCATAATTTATGCAGCAGGCTCAGTCTATTAGCAGAACCCAGAGCCCTTTTATGGCTGATAGGGTTTGGTGGCCAAATTAGGTCAGAGTGTGACCTTGATACACTAATAAAAGTGCACACTTGCCTATAATTCAGGATTGTTCTGTAACTCCCCTGTCAAATCAAAGCATCTAGCAGGCACTCAAGAAAAACACAAATGAAACACCCGGTAGGTATTTGAATGAAGATTAACTTAATTCACATATATATGTCAGTGTATGAAGAAAAGGACCAATGCCAGGATTTTGTATAAAGGAAGAGATATAGAATGGGTTAAAAAAAATTAGTAGGAATTTCATGCTGGTAAAAATTTAGTAACATTAAATAGCCTGGGAAGTTGCTATTCACTAGGATGTTAGAAATCGATGCTATAGCCTAAACCGGTTTTGCTCAGTGGATAGAGTGTCAGCCTGCAAACCGAAAGGTCCCAGGTTCAATTCCGGTCAAGGGCATGTACCTTGGTTGCGGGCACATCCCCAGTAGGGGGTGTGCAAGAGGCAGCTGATCGATGATTCCCTCTCATCGATGTTTCTAACTCTCTATCCCTCTCTCTTCCTCTCTGTTAAAAAATCAATAAAATATATTTTTTAAAAAAAGAACTTAAAAAAAAAGAAATTGATGCTCTAGGTTTTATTATTTGTGGTCTTTGAAATTTACATGTGAATTTACACTTTCTAGTTAATTAAGGAGGAAACTAATTATTGAGGTTATTTTCAGCAAATAATTTATTAAAATAGATATAACAATGCCTTAGGAACTGCTGTATATGTTTCATTTTTATTTAGTTCTTCCCTTGACAGAAGAGATAGGAAACTAAGGAAACTTTCTTAAATTGACTCCAAGTTAACAATTGAAGTAAGTTTACTTGAAATGTTTTTGGAACTAATAGTAGCAATACAAAATAGGAGATACAATTGGCAATGTGAGGTGGGGTGTCCTCTTTTTTCCCTCTGAACCTGAATGGGAAGGGCGATGGAGCTCCCAGATTCAGTCAGCCACGGGGAAACAGAGCAAGTTGGGGTGTAGAACCAAGACTTGAGAACAATGCTCTGTGATTTTTAAAAAAAATATATTTTATTCATATTTTACAGAACGAAAGGGAGAGAGATAGAGACCTAGAAACGTCAATGAGAGAGAAACGTTGACCAGCCGCCTCTTGCACACCCCCTACCGGGGATGTGCCCGCAACCAATGTACATGCCTTTGACTGGAATTGAACCTGGGACCTTTCAGTCCGCAGACCAACGCTCTACCACTGAGCCAAACCGGTTTCGGCCAATGCTCTGTTTTTAATAACTTCAACTTCTCAATTGAACAGAGTGTTTTCAGTTCATCACCAGTAGTTTCTCCTGTCACTGGTGCTTTCTTGTTTTGCTTTTCATGCATTTTGTAGGTAATTGCTTCCTTTTCTAATTTCTTCTCTTCCAGACAGTCTCGTGTACTGTCTCCCAATCTTGTGGGATGAAAAAACCCTAATATATGTTTAAATAACAGCAACAAAAATAAACTCTCCCAAGTAGGTGTGTGTATTTACATATGTTACATAAACATAATTATTCAAATAATCAAATGGCATACTTAGTTGAAGACTTAACTTTAAGAAATGGAAATGTTCTTCTACTAAGAAATTTTGTTCTGTATATGTGAGATTTTATATTTTTGCTGCCTTTCTTTACTAGGTCCTCATAATTAGTTCACTTTGTAATAGGAAAAAAAATAAATGAAAACCACCAGGGTGCTAAAAATTGACCAAGTTTCTCATTATTAATAAATGAAAGAGTACACATAAATTAATAATAACTAATTGAAATTTTTTACCACAGCCTCAGAAAACTTATGTCAAAGTGGTTATTGTATTTAAAGGGAAATAGCAGATGATTCTAGATTTGGATAAATTTACACATACCGAGTTAACTTACAAACTTCATTTTTTAATATTACATTTTTTGTGTTTTTTTAATTTTTTTTACTGATTTCAGAGAGGAAGGGAGAGGGAGAGAGAGATAGAAACATCAATGATGAAAGAGAACTATTGTTCGGCTGCCTCCTGCACGCCCCTCACTGGGGACTGAGCCTGCAACCCAGGCATGTGCCCTCCACCGGAATGGAACCTGGGACCGTTCAGTCCACAGGCTGACACTCTATCCACTGAGCCAAATCCGCTAGGGCTTACAATATGCTTTTATTGATCTTAGAGGGGAAGGGAAAGAGAGAGAGAGAGAGAGAGAGAGAGAGAGAGAGAGAGAGAGAGAGAGATATCAAAGGTGAGAGAAATCACTGATCAGCTGCCTCCTGCACACCCCTCACTGGCGATTGAAGCTACAACCCATCATGTCCCATAACCTCCTGGTTCATAGGTCAATGCTTAACCATTGAGGCATACTGGCTGTATCAAAGTTCATTCTTAAAAAATGTATTTTTAAAATTGATATTTAGAGAGAGAGGAAGGGAGGGAGATAGAGATATAGAAACATCAATAGGCTGCCTCTTGCATGCCCCCTACGAGGGATTGAAGCCACAATCTAGGCATGTGAGCTGAATCGAATTGGTGACCTCTTGGTTCATGGGTTCATGCTCCACTATTTAGCTACACCAGCCAAGTCGAAACTTCATTTTTTTAAAAAATAATGTGAATTTATTAATCTACCCTAAAATATAATTTAAATATCTTTTCATCCAGTTTAGAAAATTGGTCAATGAGCACATACTTCCTTGTGATTTCAGCTTTGTTTACAGCACTGTGTATCCCATACCTATCCTGTAGCCTTCCTTCTTATGAAGATTTTTGATTATAAAGGCAATTATTAATTATGATTGAAGCCTATGTGGGAGCACTCTGACCTGCTTTCTGTTTTCTTTTTAAAAAAATATATTTTTAATTGATTTTTTACAGAGAGGAAGAGAAAGGAATAGGGTTAGAAATATCGATGAGAGAGAAACATCGATCAGCTGCCTCCTGCACACCCACAACCGGTGATGTGCCCACAACCAAGGTACATGCCCCTGACCAGAATAGAACCTGGGACCTTTCAGTCCAAAGGCTGATGCTCTATCCACTGAGCCAAACCGGTTTTGGTGGTTTTCTGTTTTCATATGTTAGAACCCTAGAACCCTAGAATAACATGCTGATGCTACTCCAATTATGGCTTTATTACATATGTAATCTTCAGATTTTTAAACTTTGTGCCACATTTGCGTCTTTATTCCTCACACCTCTAATGATTTTTCTTTCATGTTCTCTGAATCCAAAGTATAATTTTAATGGTCTGCTTGAAAAGATATTTTTAATTTTGCATCCCATTTTGAATCATTTAGTCACATAAAAGGACTTGCAGAGATGGAGAGCCTCAATTATGTTCATATATAATTATGCAGCATCATTTGCTTCAAATCATTGCACATCTTTGGTGGTAGTAGAAAGTATTTCTTAATTACTGGATGGACTGATTTTTTCCTCTGGTTGAATGTACGTGGCTTTTCTGATGAGCTATTTGAAATTCTCTCTGATGTGGCCATGTAACATGCACTGCTTACGGGGGGATTGGAATATCTCTTTGGTAATTAAACCTATGAGAAGCTTTCCGGCCTAATTCCCGGAGTCCTGTCCATATTTGTGAAGTATTGATGTCTGCAATTTGACCTCCTTTTCTTTGAAAATTTGCTGACATGATCAATGTGCTTCATCTTAACTTTTACGTATCTACGTTAGAGCTAGAGGTTTCAGGGAGCTCCAATTCCCTTATTTCACTGATGCAAAGATTGGAGTGTAATGATGTTAAATGATTTGCATAAAGTAATTCTTAAAATTGCCGACATTATGACTTGAATACAACCCACTGTAATTTAATTATGTGGCGAAATTCTAATATAGCTAGGCCTATTAAAATAAATAAATGGCCAAAAGGAATATGAGGAGTAAGATATAAAATATCAAAGATAGTGAAATTTAGCTAACCATGATATATTAACTAAGTAGCCACAGTATGCTGGCTTTGTTTGGTGTAGAAATGAAAACCTGAAAGGTGTAACACCTACTCCTTCCTCTCTCATGTGAGGAGGAGAGTGAGAGGTAGGTGAGTCACTTGACCCCTTGTGTAGCACTTGAGGAAAATGGGGCTTAAAGAAGTTAAGGAAATGGCCCATGTTCACTGAATTAGTAAGGGACCAAGCTAGGGCAGGTCTTATAGTTGCCAGCATTCAACCTTTTATTACTCTGTATCAAATGATAACTGCCTTTAAATATAAGAGGGGCACATCTCTGCAACTTCTGGGAAGTTTGAAGATATGATTTGGTTTGAAAAACTCAGATTAAATGTTATCCTATCATATTATGGAAGAATACATAATATGTATTCAAAGACCTAGAATTTTATGAGAAGGGCAATAAGTTTCTCATGGGGCAGGGTCAGCTGGTAATCATGTCTGTGTTCAATAGAGTGTCATGTCCAGATGGTTGCTAAATTGGCTAACACACAGCATGATGATAGGTGTTTGGACTTGGGGGAGGTGGTGGGGGGACGGGACCTAGGCAGTCAAGAGACAAATTCAGAAAGTCCTTCTTTTTAGGGATAATAATTTAGGAAGTTATATGCTATCTAATATAGTGATTAAAATACATACACAAGTACTATCATTTATTCAAAAGCAGTAGTGTTCTTAGTAACCTTAAAGAAAAACAAATTTGGGAAAAATAATTAGACACGGTTATAGAACCAGATTATAACCAGGAGGACTCTGACCAATGCTGTGTTGTTTTGACAGTGATGTTTTTCTAGGTCGGTGTCCGGATTGTCTATGTTAGGCAGTAAGTTCTGAACACTTTTAATTTCCTGCCTGTACTATGGTTTTACCATTCTTCTTTAATTTTTGTTTCCTTTGTTTAAAATCAAGGAACCAGAGACATAATTGATTCAGAAAGCTTTTCAGGGTTATCACAGAAATCTATAATAGGAACCAGACTTACTTCCTGGTGTTTGAATAATTATTGTGGTAATATTGTAGAAACACAGAGTGCTGGAATTTGAAGGAGTCTCATAATCAGCTGTCCTGATCCCTCCTTTATAGATGAAAAAAGGCCTTTTCCTACACAGTTTGTGTTAGCAAACTGAGGTTATCTGCTAAGGTTTAGTGTGAGTTCTGTTTTCACAGTGTTTTTTTGTTTTCATATAAAAGAGACATTATATATCCAAGTTTTTGCTTTCTAGGAATACTTAAATAAATATTTTACAAGTGAAGAGATCATTACTTTGAGAAAAGAGGCCTGAAAGCAATCCCAGCTGAATGATAAAATTAGTGCCATTAACTAATTTTGGCAAATGTCATTCCTAAATGAGCCATATTACTTTAAAAAAATTATACATAGACAACTTAATAATGTTTATATATAATTACTTTTGCTTTTTTGGTTCAACATCTTAAACTTTAAGCAGATTAAATGAGTTCATATTTGTAAAATTCTTAAAACTGTCTGGCATATAACACAAGCTATAAATGTTTTTGTTAAATAAGTAAATCCAATGTTAACTAGACTTATTGTGGTGATCATTTCTCAGTATGTACAAGTTTTGAATTGCTATGTTGTATATCTGAAACTATGTTGTACATTTGAATCATTATGTTGTACATCTGAAACTAATTATTGACTAATAATTATATGTCAATTATACTTCTAAATAAATAATAAACATTAAGTATATAATAAATAGATGATACCTGCTTCATGCTTTCTAGTTCTTTTAGAGAGAGAAGAAGTGAAAAAATGAAATATCAATATTTGAAATTGGCAAATAAAAATTTATAATTTATAAATATTAAGTTATTGATCTTTTAAAAATATTGTTATTGATTTTCAAGAGTAAGGGAGAGGGAGAGAGAGATAGAAACATCAATTATGAGAGAATCATTTATCAGCTGCCTCCTGCTATTCCGTTTCTGGGATTGAGCCTGCAACTCAGTCATGTGCCCTGACCAGGAATCGAACTGTGACCTCCAAGTTCATAGGTTGACACATGCTGGCTGGACAGTGATTGATCTTTTTTAATGTAGTTACACTTAGCCTTTATTCTGTCTTTAATTCAACTCTGTGTCATTTGAAAATAGAATAAGTGGAAATACTGATTGTGTACACATCAGGATAGAATGATAGTGCATCCCGCCAGCATTTATGGAATGTCTACTGTGCACTGAAAAGTATGACACTATGCCTTGTAGCATTTTTATTAATTTTGAGAAATCATTTGAGCACCTTGTATGTTTCAGGCACTCTTCCAGAATCTAGGAATATAGTGGTAGAAAAGCATGATCTGTGCCCTTACAGTTTATGGTCTGGTGGAGGAGACAATCCCTATGCAAATATTTATTACTGTGATGAGTGTTACAAAGGTAAAACAAGGTGGCCTCATCTCAGAAATGTTCTGAGGGTTTTGGAAATCAACTTTGAAGCTGAACTTTGAAGAATGAGAGGGAGTTAGCAAGGTAAAGATGAATGGCCGTAAGATGGGCGGTAAAGCTCTAGACCAGGCATGTCAAACTCTCAGCCTCATTTATTTGCTCCATGTTAGCCTTTGAATTTGACATCTAGAGTCTACATGGTCTTTAAAAGATACTGAGAGCATTAAGAATTCTATGAGAGAAAGGATAAAAGTCTGATGTGACTGGAGGTTTGATAATAAGGGAGAACTGGCATCAGATGTAGCTGAGAAGGTTAGCAGAGGCCGTGCAGTTCTGGATTATGTAGATATTGTTAAAGGGTTTCTTTTTTTGTCCCAAGAGCAATGGCATGTACTTAAGAACATGGGCACAGTGGCCTGTACTTAAGAACATTTTCAAGGCTGAACTTACAGATGAGATTTGCAGATTTGTTGCAGATGCAACTTGACTGCTTTTTAGTCCCCTTTTCTGAATCTGTTTCCAAATGCTGAATGCAAGATTGGAATGTTTGAAACTGCATTTATATAAAATGAAACTGCATTGTCTCAAAATGAATTCTGTTGTGTTTTTATAAATGTACCTTTGTGTCTCTGCCTAGCACAGTGTCCTTATAGTGTTTTTTGACCTAGTCTTCTCTTAGCCAATATAAATGTCTGCAATGTAGGTGAACTAGCTCTGCAGGACTCCACTGATGCACATTAAGCCTTGCCCTTTAGTATTGAGAATAGTTTATTGGAGATACTGTCACAACACAAATTTACAAATAGCCAGGGATTATGTTAGTAGAACATCAGATAACAGTGATGCTTTCCTGAAGAACCATATGCCCCGGTAACCTTTTATTCTTGCCATGCAATCTCACTGTGCCCTCATAGTCTCCAAGGAGATGAACCCTGTGTCTTTACTTTTAACTTTTCTGATTTAATTCATAATTGGAAGACATAAATGAACACAAAACAATGCCATGTGTTTTACATGGAAAAATGTTTAAGTAGTAAAGATATAAAAACACAGGTATAGATGAATCATAACCAACCTCAAGCTGGTGGTAACTTCTAAATGGGAAGGTGAGGAATAGAATAGAGATAAGTTAAAAGATAGACTTTACTTATGATCTCTTATTTCTAAAAGAAAAGCAAAATTGAAATGCTACAAAAATCGATTATTTGTTAGTTCTGGATGGTGAGTAATATATCTGAAATATCAAATAGATAAATAAGCATATTGTCAGTTGCTTTGACTTTAGTGGCAAATTAAAAGTGGCTTAAACTTTTGTCCCAAGAGCATTGGATGTACTTAACAACATTTAAGGTTATTGCTTGTTCAATAAGAAGTCTGGAGTAAAGTGGTCTCAGAGTGACTAAACCATGGTACCAAGGACTTGTGGTCTGCTCATTCTCAAGTGTTAGCAGTTCCTCTTCTATTTGCAAGGTGGCGGTAGTTTCAGACATCAGCTATCACAGGAAGTCAAGAAAGTGGGAGGGGGATTGTGTTACTCTTATCAATGAGAAAATATTTCTCAGAAGAGTCCATTATGTCTCATTGACCAGAGCCTGGGCTAAATTCACAACTAGGACAGGACCTGACAGATTGTAAGTATTTAATAAATATTTGTTGAATGGATGGATCTTCAGCAAAGGTGAATGGATTGTCCCAGTTATTTTGTGGGTTTGTTTTGTAATTGTGTGTGAGCTTTATCTTCAGGCCAATGTCTTAATTGATGATATACTTTTATTAAAATGCTGAGTATAGAAATTTTCATAAAATTTTTTAATGAACCAGTAGAGATCTGAGAGATCATTGATCTCAAACTCTTTTTTTTTCTCAGATGGGGAAGCAGATGTTCAAATAGCTGCTGACACTGCACTTCTAAGTTCTTTATTTTTGCTTCTGTTGTGCTACAACTTTTCAGACTGAATAAGTAATATACTACTGTGGACTGTTTTATCAGTTATTTATATCACAAATGTCACCTTTGTAAGGGACTAAAAGTACCTCTGTGTTTTGTCCTGAGTGATAATTTGTTCTACATTATTGGCCTAGAGAATATCTATCTATTTATCATCTATCTATCTATCTAAAACTATCTATCTATCTATCTATCTATCTATCTATCTATCTATCATCTATCCTATCTATCTATCTGTCTATCTAGCTAGCTAGCTAGCTATCATCTATCTATTTATCATCTATCTATCTATCTATCTATCTATCTATCTATCCTAATATGCAAATAGACCAAACGGTGGAACAACCAAACAACCGAACAACCGGTCGCTATGATGTATGCTGACCACCAGTGGTCACGAGTGAAACATGGTGGCTGTTGGCTGTGGTGGGATGGTAGAGCAGGTGAGCGGGGGCACCAGTCACGGTCATTGGGGTGAGCCTCTGGTGGTTACTGAAAATTCTTTGCTCCCACATGCCACAGTCCCTCCTGGCACTCGCACCTGCTGCTGGTGCCGACCCTGCTTACATCCACCCAATGCCAGCACCAGAGCTGCTGCTTGCACCCGCTGCTGGAGCTTGGTGCCGGCCCTAATTGCCCTTCAGGGTTTCTTCAGCTTCCCCTGCTCCTGAGGGGCAATCGGGGCCAGCAGCTGCTGCTCACACCCACTGACAGTGTTGGCCTCACTCATACTCACTGCTGGTGCCAGCCCCAATCACTCCCTGCCAGCAGTGGGAGTGGGGCTGCCAGCAGACAGGGGACCAGGGGCCATGGTAGGAGGGTGCAGAGGATGGGCCTATAACAGCTCTATGCTCACTGCAGCCTTATGGCCTACAGTTCCTTTCAGGGTGCAAAATTCGTGCACTGGGACCCTAGTCTTCTATAATCCCACTGAAGTTTTTTTTGTTGTTGTTTTCCCCCCAAAGTTGTAATGGAGTTTATTAAAATCCTCATTACTTTATAAGGCTTAGCAAAAAAAAAAAAAAAAAAAAAAATCTACTGAAAGGCACAAGTCTTCACTACAAATAAATTGTGTGCCAGTGGAACTACTAATTCAAAGCAGCTTTTGGATCTGAGCAGAAAGTTTTTAAATTTTCTGAATTATAGCTTTAACTTTATTTTTCATCCAGAAAAGTTGAAGCAGCTTTTTCTTCTTCTTTTTTTAAATTGACTTCTTTAAAAGGAGGAAAGAGGGACATAGGACAGAAGGAGATATAATAGAAGCAAATGTTTTTAGTTCCAGATTTGTAGACCCATTCCCTGGTGATCCCACCCCTCAGGGAAATTGAATTTAAAGTATGGGCCATGGTCAAGGAACTATCCAAGAGATTTAGTACTGTCCAAGAACCATGCCTGGCTTCATTCTAGCACAAAATTCAGTCTAACTGTAGTTAGATCTGCCTGCTTTCTCTCAGTGGAGGTTTCCTTTCTTCCTACTCTTTTTGTCTTCCTTTCCAAATGACAATAAAATTTATTCATATGATATTGCCAGATTTTCTAGAGTGTTTTTTAATGACAAAGTTGTTTATTTGTTAAGGTAGAAAGATGGGAAATAAATTATGAAATTAGTGAAACCAGCTGGACAATTATTTAGCAATTTAAATAGGTGCTAAAGCCTGCATCCCTGTCTGAGCTTGGTCAGATGGTAAGAGCCTAGTTTATGGCAGATATTTTCCAAGTTACTAGGGAGCCAATAAAGCAGGGTCAACTAAAAATGAGTCAACTAAAAGCTTCTGTGTTTCAAAATTTCAATAGTTTGGACCCTGCTCTTTGTTGAGATTCTTTTTTGGAGAGGTTGTAGAAGAAAAACAACTAGACACATCTGTTTCCCCCCCCCCCCCCCCCTTCTTGCTTAAAATGATTCTTTATTCATTCAGTTGTTTCACTCTCACCAAATATACAGTATATTGCCAAATAAGTCTGTAAGGAAAATGGAAATCGCAAACAGATAGGCCAAATATACAGCTGTTAATCTCTTAGCTAACTGGAATATTGACAAATTCAATAATGTATTCAAGGTTTTTGAGTTCAGTTCTACAAAATGTTAATGGTGACCAGAGCTCTATCTTGACACTTAGGCTGTTACCCATTATATGAATAATTGGTTTCCAAAACACGAGGCAAATAAGCCAAGTAAGTAGGACACCTGGGAATGTTTTTCCACTGCCCTTTCTTAAACAAACAAACAAACAAACAAACACAGCAATTATACTAGCACTGTACCAAAACCTAAGTGCGCTTAAAGGTGATTTTCAAAGCTTAGAAATCTGGGAGAAATATCTAGTTAAAAAAATGTGTGCACTTTTGATACTGAGAAGTTACAACAGTGTGTATAAAGTGTGGTCTGTGTGCTACTGATTTAGGAGGTATTTATAGAAACATTTTATCTTAATATTTACATATTTTTAATTAAAAATATTATCATGCCAGATAATTTATGGATATTATTGTTAAGAACAAGGCGAAATACAGTGAAAATAAAAATGAGACAATTAAAAGGATGATACTAAGTAAATTACTAGTACAATTAGTATATGAGTGTGACAGAAATCATGGGGGATCTCTATAAATAACTAATGAGAGGGAAACTGCTTTGTGAATATCTGCTTTAGAAATGATATCTTATAGAAGTAGAATCCTTGAATCCCAAGATGTGGAGTGTCCTTGAAATCTGTCTGATCTAGCCATCATCTACTATCATCTATCTCTATCTATCTATATATCTATATCTATATCTATCTATCTATATATCTATATCTATATATACATGTATCTATATATACCTATATCTATATTATCTATCTATCTATCTATCTATCTATCTCTATATCTACATATATCTATATCTATATCTATCTATATCTATATATGGCTAATATGCTAAGTGACTGACAGTCCCACCATTTGCTATGATGTGCAGTGACCACGAGGGGGCAGATGCTCAGTTCAGGAGCTGCCGTGACATGCACTGGCCATGTACAAAGAAACAGCACTGTGGACTTGGCACCCACAAAGCAGAACTTGGCTTCCCACATGTGGGACACAGGTTTTGCCACCATTCCAGATCAATAGCCCACCAAATCACAGCAGACACAGCCATGATCCCCTCATGGAAAATGTGGCCCACAGCCCAGCCCATCCCAGAAACAGTGGCTCTGGGTGCCAGGTAATGATGTCACATAGCAACACCCAGCTTCTTCTCCCTAGCAACTAGCCTCCTTAGAGTTTTTCAGCCCATGAATATGGCTTGCTTTATAGCCAGGTGGAAACATTTCACACTTTAACGAAATGTCTGTGAAGCATTTGCCCATGCCTCATCTCATTTAATCCTCACAGAAGTCCGGGAGTAGGTAGGAGACTCAGTGGAATCTTATTTTCTTTTCATTACCCAGAAAACAGATATTCAGAAAGCTTAGAAACTTGACCCAACTGAAAAGAAGTAAGAAATGGTGGACCTTGAAAATGACTTCAGGTTTTCTCACCGCACAGAATATAGTCAAGCACTGCTGTAGTTAAATATTTTGCCCATTGTTCTTCCTGCATGATATACAATAATGATCTGCTGCTCCATGTTGATATTTACTGCTGTGTTGCTGACAATTATCTGAAAGAGAAGTTGGGGTGCTTCATGGCCTGGAAAAAGTTTAGCTAAATCAGAAAGCAGGTCTAATTAAGCAAGTTTATTCTTTCTATATAAAAGGCTAAGTTGACTTGCGGATGTGTGATACATACAAAGCTCTCACTGGTGCCAATTACATGTGTGTGTTTCAATCTGTCATTGTTGATCATGAATTTGGTTGATGCTTCTATTATAGAGAAAGGACAAATAGCAATATTAAAATATTTCTCCTAATTAATTTCCTTTCAGTGTGCAAGAATCCATGCTCTCCGGCTCTAGTTCTGTCATAATCACATAGCCTCTTTTTTTGGATTTCCAACAATGGAGAATCATTAGCCCCTGAGCAGATAGAATGCTCCATCACTAGCTATACAACAGTTAAACTTTTTCTGTATAGTTCAGCTGTGGGCAAACTACGGCCTGCGGGCCGGATCTGGCCCCTTCGGCTGTTCTATCCGGCCTGCAGAGTCGAAAGAGCGGAGGTTTCTCTTGCTCTCCCCTCCACTTCTTCATTAGCAGCCCAAGATGAGAGTGCCAGCATGGTCAGGTTGCTTTTGTTCCGGCCTTCTGGTCCAGTTTAAGAACCCATTGGGGCCCTCAAGTCAAAAAGTTAGCCCACCCCTGGTATAGTTCAACATCTAACTGGTAATAATTCCATGATCTCAGCCTGTCTTATTATGTAATGTTTTTGGTTTTTTTTGCAGTTTGAGTTTGTATTTGATATTTGTGTTTGTGTGTGAGTATGTGTGGCTACATCACACTGACTCATTGAGTCTTCATTTTTCTAAAATTTCCAAGTGTTTCTCCATCTGTATGTTGCTGGCTCATATCTTCCCATCCTGTTGCTGCTGGCTTTGGGCCCAATTTTGGGTCTTAAGAAATAATTCTTATTCCTATAAAACTTAACTTTGTTCACTTCTATTGGTCATTCCATCCTGGCAGGATCTGTTTGGATACTGCACTGTTAATTTTGTCATTCCTCCCTACTTAAAATGGTATCTGCAACACCCGCCCTCCCTCCCACCCCCTAAATAGAGATTCTTTTTATCTCACTTTATTTCCCTAAATAGAAAAGTAATGATGCATACATATTCTCTATGGAAATCTGTGACCAACTCTATCAGTTCTGTTGGGGCACTAATAGTTAGCCACTTCTCACTGGTGTGGCAGTTGCAATAGGACATACTGTCCCCTTGAGGGTCCCCTCTTCCTTGACCATTCTGTGCTCTCACCTGAGATCACCTGGATTTCCCCAACATCAAGCTACTTAAAGGGTAACACTAAACACAGCAGAGGCCCTATAACACCCTCTTCTAGTACTAAAGCAGTTTTAGTATTTTTAATATTATTGCTGTATATAATATGACTAGAGGCCCAGTGCACAAAATTCATGTATTGGGGGGGGGGGTCTCTCAACCTGGCCTGCATCCTCGCCAATCTGGGACCCCTAAGGGGATGTCCAATCACTAGTTTTGGCCCAATCCCACAAAACTGGCAATCGGACATCCCTCCCACAATCTGGGACTGCTGACTCCTAACTGCTTGCTTGCCCACTTGCCTGATTGCCCCTAACTGCTTCTACCTGCCAGCCTGATTGATACCTAACTGCTCCCCTGCCAATCTGATTACTCACAACTCATCTCCCCTGCTAGCCTGGTTATCCCCATTTGCCCTCCCCTGCAGGCCTGGTTGCACCCAACTGCCCTCCCCTGCCCGCCATCTTATGGTTGCCATCTTGTGGCAGCCATTTTGTGATGATATGAGAGCAGCCTAGGCTTTTATTATATAGGAAGGATATGTGTGAATTTCATAACCATGAACTGACCACTTACTTACCTCATGATAATTTCTAGTTTTTTAGATTGTACTTGAGATGCAGGAAGGATTTTAGAAGGAATTTTGAGTAATGAAAGCTCTGCTCTGAAAATTATGCCTCTCTCTCAAATCAGGAAAAGCTTTAGGACTTATTTTATCAGCTTATTTTTTTTAAAAAATTATATATATATATATATATATATATATATATATATATATATTGATTTCAGAGAGAAAAGTAGAAGGAGAGAGAAATGGAAACATCAATGATGAGAGAGAATCATCAGTCAGCTGCCCCATACATGCCCCCTCACTAGGGTTTGAGCCCCGAACCTGGACACTTTCCCTGCCCGAGAATCATACTGTGACCTCTTGTTTCATAGGTCAACACTGGCCTGGTTCAGCATATTCTTCATTTTACTTTGTTTTATCTGTGTGCTGATCCAGTAATTGTATCACGTTTTCCTTTGGTAATGTAGTAGAAAATATATAATGCTAATTTTCATTCATTTATATGCTCATACAAACTGTTGATTCTTGCTTCTGCATGTCTATGGAGATGAGTACTTTGTATATTTTAGTGAGGAAATTATTTTGAATAACCTTCTTAATATACTTCAGTAAGCCTAGCAAAAAGGGATATTGGTAGGCAGAATAAAATCTATGAATATGCTATCTTACATGGTAAAAAAGGATTTTACAGATATAATAAAAGTAATGATTTTTAAATGGGAGATTATTCTGTTTTGTTTTGTTTCTCTGTTTTTTGTTTTGTTTTGTTTTGTTTTGTTTTTCTGGGTGGACCCAGTGCAGTGTCAAAAGTTATTCTAATGGAAAGAGGGAGGCAGGAGAGCCAGAGTCAGCTGAGTAAGAGAAAGTGGAAGCAGAGGTTGAATGATGTAAGCAGTTGCTGGCTTTGAAGATGGAGAAGGGCCCATGAGTGAAGGATTGGCCTCTGTCAATTGGAAAAGACAAGGAACTGCCATCTTCTCTTGAGCCTCCAGAAAGAGTAAAATCCTTCTAATACCTTGATTTTAGCCCAGTGAAAGCCAATTTTGGGCTTCGGGCCTCTAAAACTGTAAGATAATATATTTACATTTTTTGTTTTTGCCACTAGGTATGTGGTAATTTATTACAGTAATAATAGGAAACTAAACAGACACCAATATCCGTGTTTGGAGTTGTAGTTCACCCTTTTTGCCAATTATTAAATTAACTAGCTTTAGTTCTTGTAGTGAGAAGCACAAACCAGAGGACAGAGAACCATTATCTGCCCCCATTCCTCCATCGTTGAGTCAGGAAGAGTTGGGACCTTGTGTGGTTGGTGTTCTCTCTCACAGGTCTACTCAAAATTCCCTACTGCTTCTCTGCCATCACTTCTTTTTCTATTCATCCTCAAATTCACTTAGTTTCAAATCTGTATAAAATATGCATCATTCAGAAAGGACAAATTAAGACTATGTTAGAATAAATATAGAAGACCAGTTTTCAGAATAATCTTTTGACAGAAGCTTTTAATACGAAGCCCCTATTGAGATGTGATTTGAACATAAGTTGCTTACTTGTCATAACAGAAACTTTTGTTCTAAATATGAGTTATACTGGAAGCTCACTTGCCTTGGGGTTAACCATCTACTGAGATCTGCTTGGTGAAAAATAATTGCTAAGGCTGAAGTTTAGGAAATAAGGATACGTGTAAAAGTTAAATAATTCAAGAAATATACAGTGGTGACTTCTCAGTAGAGTTAAAAAATTAATTTTCATCAGAGTTGAATTCTGGAAGAGGAAAAACTGTAAAGAGCAGTCTGTTATGACTTTAATAATCTGTTTTTGATGTCTTTAAAGAATGGAAGGCTTTTTGAGTCAATAGAAAAGTCAATAGATGCAGGACGCTCCATGGTGAAATCCCTTCCCTCCCAGACAGCTTTCCTGTGCACTGCACTAATTTAGCACCATTTAGACCTTTTAGTCAATGCTGTTAGTGGCAAAGGAATGGGGTGGGCCAAAGGGAATTGACTGAAATACAGTTGTGCTCTTTTATTGTGCATTAGTCTTCTAGAATAACCCAGGGTTGTTTTTTTGTTCGTTTGTTTTTTGTTTTTGTATTTTGTTTGTTTGTTTTGTCTTTTGTAAATGGAATGGGGGCCAAGAGCACCCCAGTGCAGAGATTTCATGACTGGAGACACTGTAGAGCAGCAGAACTATTTTCCCCTAATTTCTCTCCTCTCTCACTCTGTGATCTTGGATGGGAGTCTTTATTTTTTTCACTAAGAAGATGGGAAAAGCATTTGTGACATCATATGATGCAAATCATAATATTTTGAAAACTAGATGTTCAATATATAAAGTAATGGCGGTTATCATATAAACTTCCCTATCGTTATTCTCACCTCCTCTAGCCACTTTGGGATTCCAGATAGAATCCCAGGATGAGACGGGCTTGTGCAACCAGCATCGACTTTATTGTGGTGACAGCACTCCTGAAATGCTGTCAACGCGCTTGTGACAACCGTGGGTTTGTTGTGCTGATGTTGCATTAATCTCCCAATATCTTTTCCTGCCCTCAAAATTATTTAATCTGTGTAAAAACAGTGCTAGTCCCGGAGTAAGTTGTGTGTGAGCAACATGTAGATAATGAAACTCTTGTTTTGTTTGAAAGTTGGGCTTATGGTTGAGTGCACTTCCTCACCATGATGATCACTTTCAGCATGTGGAGCCCATTAAGCAGGGTTGGAGTTGGATTCACAGTTTAATGTGTTAACACTGCATCTGTTTCTACCCTGATGATAACACCTGGATCAGTTTAGAACTCGTGTAGACGTTTAAGATGTGGTGTAGTTAATTTCTAAAACAACTGTTGATCTTTATATGTGTGAACCCCATGGTCTTTCACATTCCAGATGAATTCACTGCCATTTGAACATGCTTATACCTGTGTGCGCTTTCCGAGTTGGAAATAAAAAACACGTGTCTACCCTTCCAGGAGCTTTGTTTCCTCTTAAATTCTGAGGGGTGACAATGATGAGATTATTATATTTTTCTTTCCTTTTGGGATGGATAGGAAGATGCCTTTATGTTGTACTCGTGTAGCCTTTATCAAATGTTCACCAAAAATGAATAGTTGATGGCTAGAACAAAGGAACAAAGCAGTTGCTTCTTGCTTTGTTAAAACACATGCATGCACACAGACCAAGCCATTTAGGATGCCATAAGCAAGTCATTGATTCCTCCTGGGAGCCCTGAAATGGACAAGCATTAAAAATTAAAGAAAGGCGATTCTGTTACCAACTGCACGCCTTATCTTTGTGGCTGAAAGCAAAGCAGAGTGCCAGTTCACTGGAGCTTTGAAAAATGACTTTTCCCAGTGACCTCCTTGCCTTTTAAAGACAGCAGAGTTTAGAGTTCCTTTTTAAAGTGGTAAATGCCCTTGGAGAGTTGTAGTACAGTTATATTCCCATTAGAAAGATTGAACTTCTCTCCAGGACGCCTTCAGAAAAGAAACCATTAGAAGACAGGGCCGATAGAGCATTTGGGGATGCCTATTTTGTTATCCTCCCCAAGGCAACTCTTAATGTTAGTTTTTTCAGCATGATAATCCATCTGCTGTGAGCAGGGTGACCATGATAGAGTGCATGACATTGCCTTTTCTCACGAAGTGATCACATTTCTGATTTTAAACTCTTCCAGATTCCATTCGGGGCACCACAAATTACAGCCCATTTACTGTCCACCTGCATAGGGTTGGCTTAGATGAAGACTGCGAAGAGGACACTTTAAAATATATGTTGCCCTTTTTTATTAGCAAAGATACAAAAGGTTTAATATATAGTGTCATGCTTTTAAGGACTTGCTATTTTTGAACCATATTGCCGTGTGTGTGTGTGTGTGTGTGTGTGTGTGTGTGTGTGTGATTGCAGATGCATGGAGTAATTATTTTTTTAACTTTGTGCAAGAAAAAATAGGCTTTAGACAGCTAAAAATATTAGTTTTCCAAACGAATTATAGTTGCTTTGTTAGGATGGATGTTTTTTAGTAAAAAAAAAAAACCCAAAAAACCAAGCCCGGCTCCTTTGGTGGTATGCAACTGTTGTCCTTCCAAAGAAGCAGCTTCCCTGGACGTCCTAATTAGGCTGTACACTTTGCCATTAGTCCCGTGACTCTTCCTTCTTTCTCTTATGCTTTTTGATCCCCTCACTTAACCTTGCTGTCATCCATCCTCCTCCCAGATGAGTTAGACTGCTGTGAACATTATTCTTGAGCCCTCAGATTGGCTAATGGCCTTAATTTGTGATTAATACAGGCACAATTTCATGTTGGTGCTCTAGGGGAGGGAGGAACAGAGGTCCTGGAGGACATGCTAAGAGAAATGATAAATGACACCGTGACTGAATGCGAGCTGTAGTGGCATTGACTGACATTTCAGCAAAATAAAAGTACTCCTTTATGGAATCTAGGAAGACAAGGGAGGTGATTCATTGTATGTACAATCATTCATGAAGCACCTACTGTGTGTGCTTATCTTATGTAGTTTTATCTTCACTATAAAACTGAATCATATAGCCAGTAAGTTCAAGAGGAAGAATTCAAGTCAAGACTTGGGTAACTCTAAAGCGTGGAGTGTGAGTGCTTAGTGACACATAATACTGATTTCAGGAGTTGCTTCCGATGAAAGGTGAAGATAGTATTTCGCCCCCTACAGATTGGAGTGAAAAGTTGTATCAGTTATGCTTAGATTTCTTTGATTGAATACCATTTTCCATTCTCAGACTTAGGTTCTGCTTGTTCTTCCATGCTTTGTGAACTTACTTAGCACAGTTACTTATATGTTGAAAGTATTTTCTTTTATTGGCAATGGCTAGTGTGACAGAAATAATGATAATAAAGGCAGTTATGGTCAAGATTGAATAAAAATGATCTGTGGTTTGTTTTAGGGATTTCCAGTCTCCTAGAGGTTAGGTAATTAAATGGTTGTAGATATGGAGCACTGAAGAGGAGATTCCACATATCCCACTGTTGTAAGTTTGAGAACTTGGGGGTCAGCAAGTGGGTAAAATATGCCATGCTTAAGATGCTGACAGGGACACATTGGTGCTTTATAATTCGTCATTAAAATGAGATCTGAGTGGACTGATAAGTTTTCATTTAACATTCAGCATATGTATTTTGAGTGCCTACAATGTGATTTATTTGAAAGGCTACAGAGCTCCCTGAAGTTTAATTTATCTCTTGATTGTCATCCCACAAATGACATCTGTATTAGAAAGTATTTTATATTGGAATGCCCATACACTTTAATGGTGGAGTTCATTTCCCTTTCTCCCCTTATTCTTGGATGAAATATCTCTTGCCTTCCATGACAAATCAGAGTGTTGCTGGTGGCTTGTGAACCAAATGTTTGGGTACTTTGGGTAGGCTCATCTGTGTTAGTTTTAAATTAGAGTGTTTTCCTCCTTGCTTATCTGTTTTCCATCAGGGCTCGTATATTCTCGTGTCCAAAAAGGCTCTCTGATTTAGCTGTGAGGCTGATTTTATTGTAGGGATGTCTGTGTATCCTGTCATCACAGGCAGCCCTGGTGAAACTTCCCGTGTTGTGCGTGTGTGTTGCTGCAATATGTTCGACGTCTGATCTTTCTCAGATATGTGTGTGTGTGTGTGTGTGTGTGTGTGTGTGTGTGTGTGCGCGCGCGCGCGCACGCAACTATTTTATAGTTGAAAAGGGATGCAAGCAGCAACATTTCTTCCAGAATATGTTTTCTATTATATTTTGCAATATGAAATTATAGGTTCGTTTTTTGGCTTTCATAAAGCTGCCTTTTCCACCCGTCACTGGGAGACAACTAACACCTTCCTTTGACTCAGGTTTTCCAAGACTCCTTAGTGTAAAAAGAAGACTTTCCTTTTGAATTGCAGAAATTAAAAGAATATGGCACAAAGCATTTCTATAGCTTTATTGAGTCTTGAGGGCAGATATATGGATTCCAGACAAAATGCAATAATAGACTAGGTAGGATTTTACTTTCAAATTGTCTTACAGACACTTCTCATTGGAGACTTATTGTCCGTGTGGAGCAACAGAGTTGCTTTTAAGGTTAAATGGAGTAGGTTGGAGAACAGCGTTCAAGGTCTTTCTCCGCGTCTAACTAATTTGTGCTCTTCTTTAATTTAACCCCTGCGGCTCCGGGTTCATAGCTTATAGCGGTTTTGTGAGGATAAAATGAGATCACGTCTGTGTGCTTTGCAAGCTTTGTCAGGTTCAGTGCAAGTATGAAGTCACACGAGTGTTTTATTATGTGTGTTTAATTAGCATTATTGCCCCATTGACATGGTCAGGAAATTTCTTTTTCTCTGATAGGGGACATGGATACATCCTGGCAGCAGTAAGAATAAGATATCTCTTAAAACTATTTTACTGTTCACAAAGCAGTTCAACCAACCACTATCATAAAAAATCAGAACACCTGACATAGTATTGGATAAATTTGTTTTTTGTGTGAAAACTAGAAGGGTAAATAGGATAGAGTGTGTACTTGTATATGATGGTCTCTTTGGCATATTTGTTTGTTAGGGCTGCCGGAACAAAATACCAAGGGTCAGGTGGCTTAAACAATGATTAATTTTCTCCAAGTCCTGGAGGTTAAGAGTTCCAGATCAAGGTGTAGGCCAGATTGGTTTCTCCTGAGGCCTTCCTTGGCTTGCAGTTGGCTACCTTACATGGTCTTTTTCTTGTGCTCCCACCGCCAGCGTCTTTCTCCGTGTCTAGATTTCTTCTTCCCGGGAGGATTGTGATTTTTGATTCTGTGTGGGCGGCTCAGATCTTCTGCTGCGATTGTCTCAGGCAGGACTCCGCTTCTCACGTCCGCATCTGTTCACATCCGCTCACTCCCAGGGTGCTGACAAGGGCTCAGGATCATCATGCACATGAGCACATTTTGTAATATGTAAAAGCATGAGACAAATGCAAGATGCTATTATAACATGAATACCTGTGAGGGATGCATTGGCAACATGTGGAATATTTTAAGTAGAAAAGACAAAGGATCCTTGCAAACATTTGGCTAAGAGAAGCTTCTTGGCTCTTCTCTTTGGCTGAAGGAGAAGCATGGATAAAGAAAGGTGACTTGGTTAAGACTTAATTCAGAGAAGACAGGAGTTAGGCAGGCAGAGAAGCCAAACATCTGGATAATGCTACATGAATGTCTTCCTACCCCCAGCGCCTGTTTTCTCAGAGCATGCTAGTGTTTCGTTTTAAATCCCCCCCCCCCCAACCTCCCCTAACTTCGTGGTCTGGCAGTGCTCAGGTTGAACACCCTTAGCGGGTTCACAGGCAGTGGCATAGCCAGGAGACACTGTCCCTGATTCCCTTAAGGGAAGATGATGACCCCTCTTCAAGGATGTGTTTTTTAAAAATGAGGTAATACTTAGGTAGTTGGGAAAACTACCTTGTACTGTAGAATACCAGTTCTGAAATTTACATAGCACATTGATGTAAGCAGGCAAGTATTGTAGCCGAAGAGGTATACTCTCATCTTGCCATGCCTACCTATTTAGAGCACGTTTGGGATAATCAAACCCTTAAGGGCAAAGATAGTGTCTTCTTTTATTCTGGTAAAGAGCATAGGACTAGACCTTGCACAAAGTAGGTGTTCGGTCCTTCAGAGGAAGATAAGTATCACATGATCTTACTCATAGGTGGAATCTCATGAACAAAATAGATCCAGAGACATAGAAGCATGGAACAGACTCAAATCTCAGAGGGAAGGTGGGGGTAGATGGGAAGAGATCAACCAAAGAACTTGCATGCATCTGTGCGTAACCCATGGACACAGACAATAGGGTAGGGGAGGTCTGAGGCGGGGGTGGAAGGGAGCGGGCTATAAAGGGTCAATGGGAGAAAAAAGAGGACATATGTAATATTTTCAACAATAAATTTTTAAAAAATAAAAATAAAGAACCCTGAATTTGAAAACGAACCAAAAAAATGGTGGTCTGGAATCTTCATGGTTACTCTTGTATTTCTCACTTGAAATCTGGTATCTGATAGAGCCCATTCATTTTTTGAAGCCTTTGAATTTCATAAAAATACTACAATCTGATATTCATTTCTTCTATTCGAAAACAGTTAAACATTTGTGATGATTTTAAAGTAGAAAAATTTAAGGAGCCAGTCATACCTTGCAAGGTATTGGTAATGTTCAAGAGCCATTGTAAAGGCAACAGTATGAGATATAACAATTTTTCTTTAAATCACCTTTTTGTAGATTGTGAATATATGAAAACCTATGAAACGGATTGAAATCTGTAAATTAAATAGTGTACTAAAGTGATTCCTATATTTGAGTTAACTTTTGGGAGTGAAAAATCTTCCTAAGTATCTTTTCTAGTGGTTACTGATTTCAAGTTTGGATATTTAGGAAGAAATATACTTTCATTAAATGTTTAAGTTGAGAATTCTGATTAAATTTAGCACAATGAGAAGGAGGTGTATTTGGATAATCACATTTTTTAAATTAATGTTAGGATAACATAATATGGATATAATGAGCAGATTATATGGAAAATACTAATATTGTATTTCATCATGCAAATTGCAAGGCAATGAAAATTATTTTCAGTTGTTAAACAGGTAAATATTAAGGTGGATGATTCCTTTAATCAGTGAAATTAAATGCTTGGAGTATGGTTTTTCTGATAATCTCATGTTGCTAGTTTTTGCTTTAATCTTGCAAAATGCTTTCCATATAAATACTTTTCAAAATATCTTTAGGTAACTGAAGTTTTAATTTTAAATGATCAGCTTTCTTTTGAATGGATTATTAATTAGCTTTCAGGGCCAGAGAAATCTGAAAATGACAGCTTTAATTTATCTGAAGAACTAAAGATACTTTAAAAATATTTAACCAAGATTTCTCCTTCTCATTTTCTCCCACGAAGAGACAAGTGTTTGGGTAAATTCTAGACTTGGGGTGAGCGGGGGGGCTTCCTCACCCAGAAAGCTCTCCCAGAGGTCTGTATCCCGGATCTCTGTGTTCTGGGAGCTTAGTTTAGCAGAAGCCCCCGGGCCACATTGAATCAGAAGCTGCGGGGGAAAGCTCCTACAGGGATAAAGGGAAGAGTCTATGAGATTATCCCTTTCCTTGCAGTTACTTGAGAGCTCTGACCCTTGAATGTGTGACCACAGGGTCTTGGTTATTTCCTGTGGCCTCTTTTCATCCAATACCTGTATGGTAACAATTTCAAAAGTTTGGTTTTTTTTAAGTGTTCTTTGTTTGGGAAGTTATCTCTGCCACTGAAGCATTTAGAGTCTAGTAGGGGGAGATTTAAGATAGAAATAAAGTAAGTTTAGTAAAGTGTTATAGGTGTCATGATAGATTCGTGCCTAGAGCTTAAAGCTTTCCATTTCCACTGGGAACTGGAAACCTAACACTGTCTCCCAATAGTCTAGCACCCTATGCTGAAGTGTACTTGCTCTACCTGAAGGTACTCCAGGGATCTGAAATACCTTGCTTATTTCCAAACTAAGACAAGTTCTTACAGTGTTTCTCTCAGACCCCCTACCATGTTAGTCAAGTGTTTGCATATTCAGTGAAGTTTTCAAAAAATAATGACTTATCCCTAAAGAGGATATTAATCCCTAATTAAAAGATTATAGGTTAAGTGGCAAATGAGTGCCAAAGACATTTGGGTAAGCCAATTAACCTGATGGTTTTTAACAGTTGATTATTATTGGGTGAGCAGAGATTAGCACTCAGAGTGAGTAAACTTTTAGGGCAGTGTTTCCCAAACTTCTCTCATGATGAGAATCACCTGGTGGAGTTGTTAAAATACAGATTCCTGAATCCCAACTAAGAAGTGCTAAACTAGAATTTTTGGGAACTTAACACTAGTTAAGTATACAATTTTACCTGTATGTTCCCAAAAATTCTAGTTTAGCACTTCTTAGTTGGGATTCAGGAATCTGTATTTTAACAACTCCACCAGGTGATTCTCATCATGAGAGAAGTTTGGGAAACACTGGCTTAAGGCATGACGGGGTCCAGCTGCACTAGCAGTTGCCTCTTTGGTAATTGATCTGTGTTCTTTCGTGTTGGCTTCATTCTTAGGCAGGCTCTGTCTTTGGAGAATGTTCTAGTAGCCCTAGGATTTCATCTCATCCTCAAAAGAGGATGACCTCTCCCAGTAGATTATTGGGGCTCTCTTGACTCTGGTTGGCCGGGCTGCTTGCTAAGTCAATTGTTGTGGCCAGGAATGAGGATGGGGGATGTAGTACACTAACTGGCTGACCTTTCATACACATTTGCTGACCTTTCATCATGAGGTCTGGTTAGCCTCACTCACCCTATCCACAGGGACTGAGAATGGATGTGGGCTGTTTTCCAAAGGAAAAACAGGAGACTGTTAACTAGAAGAAGAGGTCCGAAAAACAGAAAACAACAGCAAGTTTCTATTACAAATTTACAAGGCTATGTAAATGTCAGACATTTTAAGTTAATGTTTCCCTGTTTGATTGCTAACACATCAATTTGTGAAAAGCAGCATTAATATTATTATCCATCAACCATCATAAGGAAGCTGAGCTTTGGAGAGGCTAAGCGGCCAAAGGTAACACACCTTTTGTCGGCAGAATAACAAGGATTTCATTAATCTTTTCTCCAGTAAGGTGCAGATATCACCCGAGCAATTAGAAGGGCAGCCTTATGCGCAACATCCAAGCTTGAGGTTCAGATGGAGAAGGCATCTCCTGAGTAGCAGGTGTTAGAGCGGGCCACAGAGGTGGAAAGTGTAGAGAGAAAGAAGGTCAGGGGACAGAACTAGGAGAGAGACATCCACATTTGGAGAAAAGTGTGAAGGGGTGGCTAGTCCAGGAGAGTTAGAGAGTTAGAAAGAGGTAGTCAAAGATAGGAGGATGAACAAAGGAATATGTTAAAGACCAAAAAGAAAGCTTCACACATGGTCATGATCGTGTTCCGAGAGGGTCGTTAACGCTTAAGGGAACTTTAAGTGAAATACTCATGACCATGATCCATAGATTTTGAAGACTATGAACATGATGAATGAGCACTATGTTTCCATTGGTGGCAAGCATCAATTGTTTGGTGTTGATGGTGGTAATAATAATAATAACAGTAGCTAATGTGTGTTATGTATGTTACATATACACATTATGTTACGTACAACAATGTACTTCTTGTTTTCTGACTCATTTACTCCTTGCAATGATCCCATATGGCAAGTACAGTTAATATCTTTATTTTACAGATGAGAAAACAGTTATGGGGAGGTGATGTAACTCTGTTTGTCCACTGTGTCACAGCTTGAACTTAATTTAGTCCACTTGGCTTAAGAATTGGGCTCTTTTTCATGAGTGTGCCATTTGATGTTTGAAGAGTCTGAGCCTCCTTCCTGCTCAGAGGACCAGTCATCATTTGTGTGGGTGCTTTTGACTGCAAAGGTCAATGGACAGAAAAAAATAGCAGCGAGAGAAACCCAGATGAGGACACTTGGGATGGCAGTCACATCATTCACGATTCACAATAGCATTGGCCTTTGCCAGCATTTCCCAAGGGGAAAATCACAAGGCAGCAAAAACAAAGAGCCAGGAATGAACCAAAGGGAACATGGGGTAAGACCTCTTTGAAGATCTGAGAGACTGGGCCTGTGTGCTTCCAAGGACAGTCCCAGCCGTGTGTTCCCTGGAGAATTCTGCTTCCAGTGGTTTCTCCTTCAGATCTGCTGCTCTGATTTCTTTACTTCCCTGCAGTGGAAGATATCATCATTTCTTTCTTTTTTTAAAAAAAAAATATTTTATTATTTTTTTACAGAGAGGAAGGGAGAGGGAGAGTTAGAAACATTGATGAGAGAGAAACATCGATCAGCTGCCTCCTGCACATCCCCTGTTGGGGATGTGCCCGCAACCAAGGTACATGCCCTTGACTGGAATCGAACCTGGGACCCTTCAGTCCACAGGCCGATGCTCTATCCACTGAGCCAAACTGGTTTTGGCATCATTTCTTAGTGCCTTCCTAAATTTCAGTCCCAGTTCACAGAAATAACCTTGGAAATTATATCAGTGTGAAATTTTGTTTTAAATTAAGGGTTTTCATTAGCCGAGAAGTGATTTTACTATTTCCATCTTGGACTCCTGTAAGAAAACACAAATGGATGAAAATCTATTATGCTTCATATTGAATGATTATCTTTATGTTTCATTTTGCTGGCACATTTTTCAGATTCTAATAAAGCCCCTTTGGTCTTTATCTTTCCTAAAATGATGTGAGGGATGTGTAATATATCCCTTATCACTGACGTGCATATGTGACATGACATATACCAGTAGTAAAGCCCAGTACAATTTAGTCTTATTTCATGTATTTTTGCCATAATGTTCACCAGTTAAGTAAAAACCTTCCTAAGCAGGTAACACCTGTCAAAGAATTTTAGCATACTCACATCTCCCTTTTGATAGTATGTTTTGCACATGGGTAAGGTGTTCTCTCACTCTTCCACTTTTGTTTTATTAATACTGTTTGCCGGTTAGATTTCCCCCTAAAATAACAATTTAGGGCTGTACCTCATGACATTTTTTTCTCACAGAAAATTTATGAGATTTTAAAATTTTGCCCTTTTTTTGAAACCCTTGTTTTGTGAGAGTTAGATGTATAGTTAGTTTGTTGGCTGCTTCCTATTACTAGACTTACTGCTATAAATATAAGAAATTCTGGCAGGTTTGAACAGATTTTTTCTTTAAAAGTATGGATTTTACTTTTTTCTTAAAAAAGCCTTTTCAGAGTTGATTATGATGATGAGCTAATAGCCTATAGAAAACCTGGTTTGGAGGACATGATTCTCCATCCTATATGGATCTGCCAGTGGAAGGGTATAGTGCTGTCCTAAACAGTATTTTCATTCTAGCTTTCCTTACTATAGCAGCAAAGCCTTATCCCAGAATGCTTTGCTGTTGAGCTTCTACTGCCCTGACTTGGATAGTATGAGCATTTCTGCATTCATAATAGAGAAATTCACATCAATATCTAGGTTAATGTTTAGCAGAGGCCAGTTTGGTGTTCATTCTGAATTGCTTGAAGTCAGCTCTCTCTGACAACAGGTTTTTTTTTTTTTAATATTTCTTTTAAATTTTAATTATAACTCATCAGGTCTTAAGCAATTACTTCTGAGACTCTTGATGCATGTCATAGCAGGGTGTTTTAATTTAATAAATTCAGAATAACATCTGTTTCTAATATTTTAAAAGTCAGTTTACATGGAAATTCATTTAATACAGAGTCAATACATGGAGACTTGTAAAAATCAAAATCAAAATGAAAAAAAAAAATCAAACCACTAAGATATAGTAGGTCTTCTGTGTACAAAGGATTTCACTTACAGCTAGGTTCAGCTGCCGATAGCTAACACCCAAAATATCGCAGTTTAAACAATATAGCAATTTATTTCTCACTCTCATGCAATGGGGGGGGGGGGTAGGTAGCCCAGGGTTGCTGTAATACCATGACAGAAACTCAATTTCCTTCAGTCTTATTGCTGTGCTGGGCATGATTTCTATTCCTAAGGTCACTTTCTGGGCCAAGATGGCTGCTAGACCCCCAGCTATTGCATCTGTGCTCCGGCAGGAAGGTGGTAGTGGTGGAGGGAAAGAATGTGAAGCTTTTTTTCCCCCTTATAAGGACATGTTTTCCCCTTATAAGTACATAAAACTCTGCTTATGCTCCATTGGCCAAAAATTAGTCACATGGCCATCTTTAGCAGCAATGGAAGGTAGGAAATGAAATATTTTTTCTAAAGACCGTATACCATTAAAAACAGAAGTTCTAAGGGTATGGGAAAAGGCTGGAAATAGACATGGAAAAACAACTATTCCTACACATTGAGTATTTCTTAAGACATAATTTTAACAGATCTTCTGCCTTTTTATTGAGCATCTAGAAAAGTCAACTAGTAGATATAAAAAGAGTAGTATGGTGTTTCACAGAAAGTAGATAAGTTATCATCTACTGATCAGTCTGTTTTATTTTTTATAATTTTTAAATATTTTTTAAATGTATTTTTTGTTGATTTCAAAGGATGGGAGAGGGAGAGATAGAAAGATAGAAATAAAAATGATGAGAGAGAATCATTGATCAGTTGCCTCCTATATGCCCCCTACTGGGGATTGAGCCTACGACCTGGGCAAGTGTCTTTGACTGGAATCGAACCTGGGGACCTTTCAGTCCCTAGGCTGATGCTCTATCCACTGAACCAAACCAGCTAGGGCAGTCTGTTGTAATTTTAACCCCCAAATGTACCCAAGTCCAGAGCTTGTGGGTCAAGCAGATTATAATAAGGGACTTTTTATAAATTTTACCCCAGTCTTTGTAGAGTAACAGTAGCCACCAGCAGGACTGAGATGTCATTTGTTCTAGGACTCTACATCACTCGTGTATCTCTGAAAAGCAGTGTTCTCTGCTTCTCCACATAGAAGGCAAATGAACAATTATAAGTGTTTGTTAAATGATTTCAAGGTAAAACTATTATCATTACAGAAATTGAAGCTCGGCGAGGTTAATTGGGGGGCCGTTTGGAGAAGCTTTTGAAAACCAGCATTGACCAGCCATTGATCTCAAATGGAATACTAACTCTACTATTTCCATTACAAGCCTAGGATGAGTTTTTAATCTGTTCCATACTCTTGTTTTCTAAGTCACTCAGTAAATTACAGAGCTGGGACTCGGGGGCATTTCTCCTCAATCCAAGGCTTTTGCAACTTGATTTTTGGTAAAATTCATACGGAAATTCCTTTAATCATGGATGCCTCACAATGAAAGGCAGAACTGGTGGAGTGGCTAGAGGTAAAGGCCGTCAGAGTGGCCGCCCACCATCTATTCTTTAGCTTGGCATGTGCTCACATCCCCTTAAAAAGCCCTGGCATCAGAGTAGGCAAGAGTTTTCTACCTGAGTGTCTCATTCCTGCTTTCTTCTGGCTCATGTGCCTCTCTCGTGTTCTGTAAGTACTGGGATAGCTGCACTGGAGGTGCAGAAGACTCCAGATGCTACCCTGTTCTCCGGGAGGCGTAACGCCATAGAGCAGGAATCCTTCAAATGGAGTCACTTATGTACTGCTTTCCACAGGTGTACCTTATCCACATACACCAGCACTGTTGATTCCTTCATATCTGTGTTTACATGGACTTTTTAATGCTTAACAGCTTAATTTTTATTAAATAGCCATGAAATCCAGCTTTGATGTAATAATTAAAATTTATTTCAAATATATGTTAAAACCAAAATAGCCATGAAGAGTTTCACACGGTTTGTGTATTTTCTCTCATGCTCCTTGTGGTTTGTGGATCATATTTTGAGAAGCCCATCACGCTGGAAAGAGCATGGGCCATGAAACTTGACCTTGTTAATTCTGACTTGTGTGAATTTAGACATTTATTCATTTAACTTTCTCAATCACAATTCGTTCATTTGAAAGATGCGCATAATAATATTTATGTCATCAGTTATTCTAAGAATTAACCAAGAAAATACAGCCAACACCAGCAGAATGCTTGGCAGATAGGAAGTGCTCGGCGGATACTAGCTTATTCCTCCTTGACATTACTAATCCTCAAAAGCAAGAGACAAGGAACTGCATCATTGTGGCATCTGGTGTAGATGACACTCTAAGTCCTGTGACAGCTCAGAAGGGGGAAAGGCTGAAGTGTCCTGGAGTGTAAGAAGAAAGGCAATATTTGTATAGATGGAAAGCCTTTCTTACTCATCTCTCCAGCTGTATAGGTCCTTGCTACTCAAAGTGGAGTCCACAGACCAGTGGGGTCAGTTTTACTTGGGGATTTGTTAGAAATGGGGAACCTACCTGTTAACAAGATTCCCCCGTGATGTGTATGTTTGAGAAGCATTGCTCCAGGCACAGATATTTTATTTAAAATGTATCTCCCTTGGGGGCTAGTTCTTGTTCCCTTGGGGGCTAGTTCCCGCGCCAGTATCAGCTAGAGCCTTGCTTTAAAATAATGAATATTCTCAGACTCTGCATTTTTAGTCAGCATGCCATGTGATTTTTTAGGACACTTGTTTAGCAACCTCTGCATTAAGGCTTAAATCAATGATAGAATCTCTACATTTATCCTTCAAACACACTTGCATTCAAACAAGGAATAAAGCTTTTGAGGCAAAGAAATACAATCCTGATTGTGGTGCTAGCAAGAAATAAGGGGAGGATCTCAATAGGGAAAGCTCATTTGCATTAATTAAGCATTCCTGGCATCCCAGCATAAAGTCTCATGACAGCAAGGCTAGGGAGGAAGATAACATCTTACCAATATCACCTAATATCTTTTTCCTGTATTTTTCATTTGATTTTTTTTTAAACATTTTGTTTTGTAGCCGTGCTATCAAGACTAATCAGGACCTTCTCCCAGAAACGCCGTGGACACACATTTTCTACAATGATTTCTGGGGGACTCTTCTAACCCACAGCGGCAGCCACAAGTCCTACCGGCCACTCTGCACGCTCTCTTTTCGCCTGAACCACGCCATCGGAGGGCTGAACCCCTGGAGCTACCATCTTGTCAACATCCTACTGCATGCGGCAGTCACTGGTCTCTTCACGAGCTTCTCCAAGATACTCCTGGGGGACGGATACTGGACCTTCATGGCGGGCCTGATGTTCGCCTCTCACCCCATCCACACGGAGGCAGTGGCAGGGATCGTGGGCCGGGCCGATGTCGGGGCCAGTCTCTTCTTTCTCCTCTCCTTGCTCTGCTACATGAAACACTGCTCCACCAGAGGCTACTCAGCCAGGACGTGGGGCTGGTTCCTGGGCACAGGACTGTGTGCGGGATGCAGCATGCTGTGGAAGGAACAAGGAGTGACTGTGCTTGCCGTCTCAGCGGTTTACGATGTCTTCGTCTTTCACAGGCTGAAAATGAAACAGATCCTGCCTGCCCTTTACAAAGTAAGTGATTGTTGGTGCTCAAGCATTGGATTTCTGAGTGATCTCTTTTGCTTGGTCCTGTTTTACCATTTAAAAGGCAAATGTGGTTCCTTTTCAAAAAGAATTTAACATAAGCAACTTTTTGATCTTCAGTAAGTGGAAGTGTCCTTTCTGACCTTTCCCTACTAACCTGGGTTTCAGTCACTGGTTTCTCAGATTTCTTTACTTATTTCATGATTTCAAAGGAGGTGTAGAAGGACAGTTTTGCCTTGTAAAGATTATGCATCTTTAGAATTAATTTATTTTTATTTATTCCTTAATTCTGCTCCAACTCTCTAATCCTATACATTGCCTCCTATGCATAATGTGTATTTGTATCTAGCTCTATTACCGGATGTGATATACTTACAAATACACATTATGTATAGGAGGCAATGTATAGAATACTAACTAGACTATACAGGGGAAATCCTTTGCCTTGTTAATATTAGTTTCCTGAGTTGACGATGGAAAAGAACCCTTCTCTGCAGTGTGCTAGGAACTCAAATTCTTAAACAATGAATCATATTCACCTTTTCCTTTTTGTAGTGTATGAGAATACAAGAGTCAAAACACGGAATGGTTATTATAAGATTTGCCCTGAGGCTAATTAAGGCCTTTGCTTCTGGGCTTAATATTTGTTTCAAATGCAATGTTGTTGGAAGGTCAAAGAAGCAGTTGGGGATCCCATACTCTTAAAGGGATCGGAACAGCCTTTTGCTGGAGTGTTGTAGGCGTTGGGTAAACTGGAACTTCTTGAGAAAGTGCCTTCTACCTGTTGCCCATCCTCACTCACTCTCAATAAACTCCCTTCCTTGGACTTGACATATACAGACTCCACGTGGCCAGGGTTGCAAACCTAGGCCATGGTGTAGGCCAGCTCCTGCTGCTTCTCAGACACTTCAGCATGGAATTACAGATTGGGATATTTGCCCTGAGAGAGCTGTCAAGTTTTCTAGTATTGACTAACTTTTCCCTCCTCAATTCCCCTCTTTTGCTTAAAATTGAATTGGGAAGAAATTAAATTAAAAATGAAAGGAAATAGAAACATTAACATTTACAGTGGAACCTCGGTTCTCAAACTTAATTTGTTCCAGACGCTGTTCGAAAACCGAATTCTTTTTTCCCATTAAAAAGTATGTGAGTTGATGCTGAAACCGGTTTGGCTCAGTGGTAGAGCATCGGTCTGAGGACTGAAAGGTCCAGGGTTCTATTCCAGTCAAGGGCATGTACATTGGTTGCCGGCACTTCCCCAGTAGGGGGTGTGCAAGAGGCAGCTGGTCGATGTTTCTCTCTCATTGACGTTTCTGGCTCTCTCTCTCTCTCTCTCCCTTCCTCTCTGTAAAATATCAATAAAATATATTAATAAATAAATAAATGAAAAAGTATGTGAGTTGAATTAATCCATGCCAGAGCCCCAAATGATTCCCTGGTTTAACCTTTCTTATATACTGTACATGTCTAATGTTCTCTTTAATCTATAAATAAACACTTTAATGACAAAAGGCCATGAAATGTACAGTAAAAATGAAAATTTAGAAATGATAAGCAGCAACAAAAGCAAAAAAAAAAAAATCATGAGAATATTCACAGCACTATTCCCTGAGGTGCTAACAGCATGATGTGTAGCGGTAAACTGACTGATACACACACATTCACTCTTTTGTCACCTAAAAGGTTTGAGACGGATCATACAGTATCAGTATGAAAGGGTTATCTAGTTGAGAAGTGAACGGTTCAAAATGGGAGATGTCGGAAGGTTTGACTGTACTTTTTTTTTTAAAAGTGGCTATTTTTTTTTATTTAGTAGGCAGGCAATTAACTGCTATGCTTCTCGGCAGGGAAGCTTAACCTTTTCAGTTAGAACTCAAGTATCAAGGGCTTAATGAAGTTCTTTTGTGATTTCAATTAAATGCTAAAACCTTGAAAGAAAAGCAAACAACATCTGGTTTGAGAGTCAAGCTCTTAATTTCAAATCAGTTTTAATTATTTTTTTTTTAAATGGAGAATAGGAAGAACAATCCTTTTCTTTTCCTTTAAAACCGTGTCATTAACAATAGCAAGCTTTCTTGTTTTATTTGATACATAAATAAATAGAATAAGTTTAAATCATGGTTCTTATCCCATGGAGGCTGGGTCTGTTAAAGACAAGGTTCAGAGTGGAGTCACCTGTGCTAAGCCCACCTCAGCTAAGCCCACCTTCGAAGTTCCAATTCAAGACTTAATTGCAATTGCAGCCTCTCTCAAAGATGTGAACTTCAGTCCATCTGGAATGACCTGGTTAGCACTGTAGAGGTAATCTGCCTTTCAGACTGTTTCTATCCCCCAGAGTAGGATGAGGTAATTCCACTCTTTCCTTATCTTTTCTGCCTTTTGCCTTTAGAAGCCTTCCATTTTGTATAGGTCTTTGGAGTTCCTTTCTGTTACCTTGGTGGGGCATTGCCTGATTCATGAATCATTCAACGAAGCCAGTTTGATCTTCAAATTTACTCAGAATTTTGTTTTCCAGCAAGACCTGTTTGAAGATGCAGACTCTGGGTGTTTCAAGACCTTGCCTTGAAATCTATGAAACACTGGTTTCTTACAAAGAATTTCCATTTACCATTGATGCCAGACCAAAGGGGTCCATTTGCCTGTGAGCATCAAAGCCCCATAAAATCAAACCTTAGTTTGAAGCAGGGAAATTAAGGGTTTATTTTTTAGGAAGTGGCCCAGCCCCAGAGATACAAGTGAGCAAATGCTCAAAGACCTGGCTTCCCAAAGACTTCTAGTGGTTGGAGTATATAGAGGGGAAAAAAATAAAATTGATTATGATGACCAAGGGAGTTAGGGTCATGTTCAAGATCGTGGTCTCTGTTGATTTGTTGATGCTAGGGTCTGAAGTTGTTGATCAGTGCATTTGGCCCTGATGTCAGCCATGATGTCACTACTTCTGGGTTGCCTGCTTTTCTGGGCCTGGAGCTGAATATAATAACTGAGGCCTAGATATCTTGAATTCTTTGTTATTTAAATCATACATTTCCTTGTCTTTCAGTTTATTTTCTGGATATTTTTATTTTCTTTCTTAGCTGCCTCCCTACCTTAGTTATTCCTGGTATTTGATGGACTCCTTCCTCTGTCTAGGCATCTATGTATGAGGGGGCATTTCTCTAGTTAGATTGACACAAACAAGTTCTATTATCTTCCAGTAGGTGGCGCTGAATCAAGAATTTTTTTTTTTTTAAGCTCTTGTTCTTTGGCTTTTCAGATCCCTGGGGTGATGGCAATTGGGAGGTGTGTGCCTCCCTGTGATCGGTGGTCTCCCCAGTCCTAGGGAAACAACCCCGCCACTGAACAAACGTGGTGGCCTGTGGGGCTTCAAATTTGTGAAATCTCAGTGCTGTCCTCCTCCACCACCAGACACTGCAGTCAGTATAGCCATGATGTGTTGGGGGAGTGTGGACTGGGGTAACCTGTCCACCTTCTAAGTTGCTTTGCCCTCCGGTAATTGTGACCTGGGACTTCTGTGGAATTCTCTTCATGCCCTGATCCTGAGACCATTCACAGAGTGGGCCTTTTGCTCTGGGGAATCGTGATTCTGTAGTACTAGTTCCCAGGTTTGCAAATAATGTGCTCTGCAACCAAGGGTGAAGGAAGCAAGCTTTAGGAGGTTAAGGGGCAGCCAGGCTCCTCGACGTTGGTTTCTCTGTCTGGAATGCCAACCACCAGACAACTGGTTCAGCTGTAGCTCCTAATGCCAACTCCTGCAGGAATGTCCACCGAATCTCTTTGCTCCTCCTGACTGAAGGGAGTGGCAAAACCCGATTCTTCCCCTCTCCAGTGTGAGCCCCACCTTGAGCTCCTGGCTACAGGTGGCTCAGCTCAACACTTTTCCCTTCTCACCTCCTGGGTTCATTCCCACTTGCCTACCTCTCAGTGCTCAGTTCTCTCAGGTGTGTTTGTGCATTGAGCAGGGAAGACTGCTCAATGAAACATCAAGGGGGGAGACTGAGGGGGTCTCTCACACTGCCATTCCTCTGATGTCACTGTCTAGTTGTCTTTAAATATATAGTGGTTTGAAAGCAAGTGAACTAGAGATCTAGTGAAGCCAAATCATGCACATTTAAGCACAAACTTTCATTTAGAATCTCATGATTGTGAGGCTTATAAATGCTGGCATAGATTACATATGGAACTTATAGAAAATTCCATATTCTTTTAAAAAATATATATAGATTTTAAATGCCTGGGTGAGTAGGAAGAGACTGAAGGAGGTGGATTAAAACTTTAGAAGGTTCTTTTAAACCTTAAAAGAATAATTATCCTAAATATCTTACCAATTAACTCTGCAACATAGTTATCATGGGTTTGCCAGATGAAATACACTTTTCTGCCTCATAAAAATGTAACACATATATAAACAGAAAACTCTAGTGAACAAATGTTTAACTCTATTATGCAAATTAGAGAACCAGTCACCACTCTATATCTAAAAATGGAGGTCCTCTGAAAGCTTGAGTTCATTAGAACTAGAGGAGCAAGGTTCCCAGTTTTTCAGTTTTGTCAGTATTATATTTCTCATAGCAATCACCCTCGGCTTCTTTCTTCACAGTGGTTTCGGTTCTGTACCTCTTATCAGATCCTGGTCCCCAAACTCAAATATGTAGCCGGGCCAGGCAGAAGGTGCTGCCCGACAACTAGTACTTCACTCCATCCCATTACTGCAGTAAAAATAAACAAATATGTAAATAAAGGTTTGGATTTGGTAGACTTTTAAGATTTTTCTGAGAAGATAAACATTTGGATTTTTTTCTATGACATCTTCTGTTTCTTTTTTTAATGTTGCTTATTATTGGGCCAGACAAAAATCCTTGGGATGGCTGAATTTGACCAGAGTTCTTGGCTGCCATTTTTTTTTATTTATAAGGCTTATGCAAATGACATGCATGTCTATATTATACATAAGGTTTTCTAAAAAATTTATTTCATTTTATTTTAGAGGGAGAGGAGGGCGGGGGGTGGAGAGAGAGAGAGAGAGAGTGAGAGAGAGAGAGAGAAAGAGAGAGAGAGAGATTTGTTGTTCCATTTATTTATGCATTTATTGGTTGTTTGTTGTATGTATCTTGATTGGGGATCAAACCTACAACTTTGGCATATCAGGGTCAATGATCTAACCAACTGAGCTATCCGGTCAGGGTAATGTATAAGGTTTTTACAGTTCTGCAAAGCCAATATGAAATTTATATTTTTCTTTAATAAAATATGTGAAAAAGAGTAAGTGCCTGACATATTGTAGATATTTTATTTAGTATTTAATAAACACATTTAGTGTTTATATCTGTCAGGTATTGTTCTGAATATGCTAAAAAATTAACATTTAACTTTAAATACTTATTGACAGTAATATGGTTTATGAAATAATATGGTTGAGTATGACATGAAATAAGATTTCTAAAAACAACACTAAATATAAAATCCTCTCAAATATGTATGAACAAAATTAGTGTTCATAACATTGTACACAAAATTTATAACTATTCCTACTTCTTAGCTTCAGAATTTTTCCTACATTATCCTTGGAATGCAGCACACTGTCTGGCACATAGTAGGTTCTAGTACATTAATGAATTTATACTTGTTTAAGATTTATCTTTTAAAAATATGTGCTTGATATGTTCAAGTGAAATTCTGTGCTCTTCCCTTTATATGATGAGGATTTCATTCCTGGTTAGTGAGGTCTGGCAGGTGGGGCTGGCAGAAATGCATGTCAGAAAAATGTTGAAAAATATGCTTTCTTGACCTAGTCTCACCAAGTGATTGTTTTTTTGCCTCCTTTGGTAACTTTCACTTATTTGTTTTTATGTGGTCAAAAAGTAAGAGTAGGGGTAGGGAAGACCCTTGAAATATACTTAAACTAGCTTTGCAAATAAATGTTAGACTTTTATCTTCCCACAAATTTTTTTACAAGTCTCTCATGGCCCCAGGAGGTACATGGGTAATAAAATCAGTAAAAGCAACGTTTTTCTTACTTACCCAGCATCAGTCATTGCTTGTCTAGTGGCCATTTTCTGTGCTTATTTAACATCTGTTAACTGTTTTAATGTGGAAACATCTTTTTCCTCTCTTATTAGCCTCATAATCACTTATTCAGTTACAGGTAGAAAAAAAAATAAAGGAAATCTGAAAGTCCGTGTAAGCAATTCTAATAATAGCCTAAGATAATTTGGAAAAATGAAGCCCTTTTAGTTTGATCTTTTAAGTTTCTCTACATATGCTTTTTTATTTATTTAATTTATTTGTTTTTATTTTATTTTCTCAAATTTATTGAGGTTACAACTCCTGCAGGTTGATAAAATTTTATATGTTTCAAATATACAATTCTATAAATCATCTGTATATTGTTCTGTGTGTTTACCACCCTAAGTGAAGTCTCCTTCCATTGTAATTTATTCTTCTTTCACCTTCGTCTTCCTCCCCCCATCTAGCCCTTTAGTAATTACCAAACTTGTCCGTGTCTATGAGATTTCTTTTTCCTTTGCTTAATCTCTTTACCTTTTTCACCCAGCTACCTAACTCCTCCCCTCTACCTACTGTCAGTCTGTTCTCTGTATCTATGAGTCTGTTTCTATTTTGTTTGTTAGTATATCTTGTTCATTATAAATATGCTTTTTAAATTTTAATACTAAGCATGGTGTGAATGATGGAGGTAGCTTATGGTGAGTGAAGTTAATCTTTATTATCTCTATTCTCACATCAGGATGCAGTCATCAACCCTAAACTAGCCAACAACCCCATATTTCCAAGTAGTTTACAAGGTTTTATTTTCCGAATGGCTTCTGAGGGTGGGAGTTAATGTTCTGTTGAAGGTTTTTGGTTTGTCACTATTTGAACACCAGAGAGATTAAACATGGTGCTTCTGTACAGCTGACATTTTGTGTGACTCCCCATTTATAAAACAGCCTGAAAAGCCAGTTGAATAGCCTGCAGGTATTTACCCATTGAATCCACATGTGCCTTTTTATTTGATTACCTGGTGGGGATGACATTGGCAGAATCTGTTATCAGTTAAGGCTTTGTCCCTTTTCTAGGGTGGGTTATGGTTTTACTCAAGATGTGACCCTCATGTCTATTGCACTGAGTGAAATGTGATATATATTTCTGTTTCTGATTTTTTTCAATCAACATCTGTGCTACACTTCAAGTGCTGTTCCTGTTTTCTTCTGATTTTCTTTTCCTTTATTTGCCTTACACCTGACTTTTTGAGAATCCAGTTAGAGCAAGATAGTCTGATTCTGATCACAGTAGTTCCTAGCATTATTGAAACTGGGGCTATTTGTGATGCACTTACAAATGAATTTGGATTTCCTCCCAGTAAATTAGTTGTAGCATTTAATATTCATAACCTATAGTCCTTTAAAATTTTGAGCAGCTGCCAGCACTGCTAACCAGATAATACCACAAATAAAGTCGAGGTTCAAAAATACTTTACAGTAGAAAAGTCAAAGATTAATAAGGTATTTTATTCCTGCAGGTTGGCTTCTTTGCTGAGCTAATTTAAGAGGATTCTGTACTAGAGTGGAGTAATTTAAATTTGGGTAGCCTCACAAGCTTTGGTGATGCTCGCATTAGACTGTTAGTTCTTGGAACAGCAATCCAGTCTCACAAATCATCATTTTCATTTTTGTGCAAGGCTCTGGATTTGGCAATGTGGGGATTCAAAGATGAATTGACAAAATTCTGTCCTTAAAGACATTGGAGAGTAGGAGGAAGTTGAGAACAGTGCCTATAACTATGGAACTGAAATTCAAGCTGGGAAGTAGTGTGGGCTGCAGTGCGGCACTGGGAGTGCTAGGGGAGTTTAGGTGAAGGGGAGGTTACTTCCAGCCCAGGGCGTCGAGGGAAGGACTTCTGGAGCAGGGACCTTTGGCAGGGCCAGAAGGGTAGTTGGAATATAGGCCATTAAATTTGGAGAGGGGAGGAAAATTGGAGGGTAGAGCATGTGCATTGTGCAGAGGGGAACTCAGGAAGTTCCTACAGACCACTGAACTGTTGTTTTGGCAGACAGAGTGCAGGAATTTAGAGAGGTACATTGAGATAGCTGGTGTGGAGGTGGGTACATTGAGATAGCTGGTGTGGAGGTACATTGAGATAGCCTGTGTGGAAGTAGGTACATTGAGATAGCTGGTATAGAGATAGGTACATTGAGATAGCCGGTGTGGAGGTACATTGAGATAGCTGGTGTGGAGGTGGGTACATTGAGATAGCCGGTGTGGAGGTATTTGAGATAGCTAGTATGTACAACAGTGTAGGAACCTTTTAAGATATGTTAACTGTTATAATTAAACATAATCCCTAATAATGTTTGGAGACAGTGTATGAGTTTTAAATGGGCTTGCACTTCAAATGGTCCATGGGAGAAGCTTGGGAATGTGCAGGCTTGCACCTTCTTGCCACTTGGGGGGACTTTTGCTCTGTCCTCCTAAACCCGAGGAAGGGTCCCTTTGGTGATGAGATTAAGATTCAGACTCAGGGGTGGGGATTATCACTAATTCAGTGAGGGTCTCTCCTGTCAGTGTTTATCTTGTTCTGTAGCAATAAATAAAACATTTATTTTCTGAAGACTAGTATGATTTTACTTGTTACTCTCTAATACCTGGCATATTACTATACACTCCTAATGAGAAAAACAGGGACTCTGAGGGCTTCCTCCCGTGTCTGCTCTCGCAGCATTGCTATACCAAGTGCCAGCATTACCCTGAATGGCCACACGTACAGACTCCCTCTTTGTTTTCCACTCATTTCTCCAGGAGGACAACAATGATTAAAAAGGACCCTTTTTTACACTAGAGAACAACATACTCTGTCACCACTGAACTTCAACCAGTTAATCACTGTACCTTCAGTGAAAATGACACGCAAATTGTGATGAATAAATAACGAGTCTCATTGAAATCACCTATGCTGCTCTCAGAACAGTCTGCGATGTGTATTACATCACTCGGCTCAATTTTCGTTAACCTGCCTCAGAGGAATCAGACTAACTGAGGAGGACCTTGTGATTATCAGCTTACTCATTTTCAACTGGCACTGTCAGTTAGTTTCCCAGAAAACGAAATGACGTGGTTTGCACCAATTTGAAATCCACTGTCCTTGACGGAAGTGAGATTCCCATCTTAAATACTTGGAAAAATAAAAATGTGAATTTAGTGTTGATTTCTCAAATGAAATGTAAGCGATAGAAAGCCACATTCCGTGAGTACATTGGGGATTCCTTAAAAAGACAAGAATAAACCAGGAGGTAGGGTAGATAAAACTGAGTATTAAATCAAATTTATTGATAGTTAAAATCCGAATGAAATGAGATGCAGTGATAAGGTTGCATGGTGTGCTGTTTATTTTTCCTTTAAACATCAAGTGTCATACCTATTGATCACAGTATTTCTTTCTTCAAAAAGGTTAATAGCAAATCAAAAGAGAACAGTCCCACTGCCAAAGTCTGGGTGACGTGGAGCCAGGAAGGTCGGCGCGCCCTTGCCCTCCGGGTTTGTCCTTCCGGCTCTGCAGCACCCAGATGGCTCCTGTATGCTCCGCTGGCCCGATTATAACCCCAGCATCAAGTGAAATAGCATGAATTCAGAATTTATTGTATGTTTCTCCAGTAATTATGGCCTTGATTAGTGAAGGCAGTGTTTCCATTCCAAAGGACCCTTTCTTTCTCCACATGTTTATTCATTTATTTTCAGGAAGTCAAATAAAATGCAAAGAGTGTAATATTTCTCTTTGCTATGACGGGAGAATCTGTAATGCCTGCATTTGGGCACATGATTGTCACTTTTCTTAGAATTAATGTAAGGTTCAAAGAAAACAGCAAGAGACAACATGAGGAAAATAAAGGACATTTAAACACAAATAAATGACTTCATTTTTAGGAAGTGAAGAAATAGAAAATATGTCTAGAATTTTCATTAAAATATTGTCATTCCACTAAAATATCAAGTACGGTTAATAGAGTTCATCAGCTTCAATATCAATTGTGTTTAAAAATAATGAAATTTTGCTGGCTGCTGTGGCTCAGTTGTACCGAGAGGTTGCCCGTTCCATTCCTGGTCAGTGCACACACCCAGGCTGCAGGCTTGATCTGCAATAGGGAGCGGACAGAAAGCAGCTGATCTGGTCGATGTTGCACTCTCTTCCTCTCTCCATCTATCTTCCCCTCTTTCTCTAAAATCAATAAAAACATATTTAAAAATAATGAAATTTTATATATTTAAAAACTAAAAGAGAGAAAAACCTTAATATTTTAATATGTGAATTTTGAGTTGTTATATCTGTTAGCATTATCTTAGTCCCTCTCCCTATAAAAGGTGTGAGTGTTATATGTCCCATCAGATCAGGATGCATGAATGCAAGCTTTTATAACTTGTTCAAATTATAGCTAGGTTATACATGAATGATTTGCATGTATTTCAGAACTTCTATGTAATGGAAAACTCCAAATTATTCAAATTACATAGAATTTTTATTTATCCTAAATTTAGGATTTAGTCAGAATGTTGCCAGTTGATGTGTTCTTTGCAGTGTAGTTTCTTCTTAAGATCTTATGACATAGTGAAATAAAATATTAAATACATCTGTGAAAACAACAACTGTTCATTCTAAATAATCATTTGATGTTTGGCTAATTTTTTTTCACACATAGTTACTGCTGTGCCCAAGTATCATGATCCCCAAAGACTACCAGGGAGCCGAATCCCATACAATTGAAGAAAGCCTGTATTTATTTCAGAATAGTCCAAGCTCTGTCCCACTTACACAGGCGACAGTGTGGCGGGAGAGAGAAAGGATTCAACATATCAGTGGGTTTTATAGGGGTGGTTTGGCTGACCTGATTGGTTAGGTTAGGACTAGGGTCCAGTTACACCTGGAGTTGCCTTATAGCACAAAATGGAGTCGGGAGCTGGCCCCATCTTCTCAGTTACAAGATAAGACTCTTGTAGAAAGGTCATCGGACTGCAGCCTGTAGAATTTGATTCAAATCATTTCCTAAGCATGTGACCTTAGGAAAATCACTAAGCATGTTGAAGCCTCGATCATATGTGGGTAGTTGTTAGATATGAATATAGGAATGTTCACTTTTTAGCAAAATTCTTTCCCCACAGTAGATATCACCACAGTCATCATCATTCTAATGTGTTTCCACAGCCTTCCGGTAGTAGCACACGTTTTGTCATTGTACACAGCACTCAGTGTGGCTGTGGCTTTTCTAAGGGGATGCAGGGTGAGATGTCAATTAATCAACAAAAACTGGAGTCTTTGTCATATGGTAGTTCACCAATGCTGGTAATTTAAAGAATGTTGAAGAAAAATCCTCAAGAATAATTCTTCCAAATACACGATTTGATCATTTATCCTTTGTTTAATTGATTGGACACAATTATGTGTATATTTTTCCCCATTTACCAATATCTTACCATCATCTCAGACTTTCATAGCCTGATTTTTTCCACTCTGGGCTCAGGATGGTGCTGTTGCTTATATATCTGAAGGTGGAGGGAAGACTGGCTTTCCTGTTCCCCTCCCCCCACCACCCTGTTTCCTATATATTTCCTTTTAGCCAGGTTTATAGTAAGGAAGATTAGTTCAGTAGCTGCCAATATCTTACTGCATGCAAGTCTCTCTCTCTCTCTCTTTGGAGAAAGAAGCAAGCACTGTTATCACCTTTAGGTGAATGTTAATCTCTCCCCCCCCCCCCCCCTTTCCCATCCCTGGTGAGCAATATCTTTGTAGCTGATTCCAGAATATCTGTTATAACAAGCCTCTGCAGAGAAAATGGTGAAGTTGGCTTTTATTGTGGTTCAATGGTCCAGTTTATTTCCCCACCTCCTCGGCTAGGGAGAGAATAGAAGGCAAAAAGAAATCTTGTGTTTTAAAATAATACTATTTTCAGGCTACCAAAAATTTTATAAAATATTTTGGATACTTGAATTGCATTTAGACCAAATTGTTTTTACAGAAATTTAAATCTTAAACTTTGGCTAGCGGAGACAACCATATGTAAAACTGGTTTTGATTTCAGAAAATCCAATATTTAAAGTTTTGATTTATATGATAGATGATACATGGGGTGGGTTGGGAGAGGGTGATTGTTAAAGATTTTAGGATTAATCATGAGTTTCCTTGGAATATTCCAAATGTGGTTGGTTATTAGCCTGCCATGGAGAAAGTAGTTTAAATCAGAGATTGAGGCACAAAAATGGAAGCTACTGAATAACAATCTTTTGGTCTGCTTATTTTTTTATTTTTACTTAATTTTTTTATTGTTGACACCCTTACAGGTGTCCCCATTACCCCTCTCCCCACCACCTCCTTTACCCACCTCCACACAGCCCTTCCCCTCCTTCCCTCAGGCTGGTGGAGAGGGAGCAGGATTAAATCCCTGTGATTTAATGAACAAGCTAGGTTTGGGAACCACTGATGAACACTGAGAATCTGATACTTTCATATGATGCTATCAAATATAAAATTTTCATAAAAACAAACTTTTGTAGCTGGAGGAGGATATTAGAAATTGTCTACATACTACCTCTTTTTTTAAAAAAATATATTTTATTGATTTTCCACAGAGAGGAAGGGAGAGGGATAGAGAGTTAGAACCATTGATGAGAGAGAAACATCCATCAGCTGCCTCCTGCGCACCTCCCACCAACGATGTGCCCTCAACCACACACATGCCCTTGACCAGAATCAAACCCAGGACCCTGAGTCTGCAGGCCATTCTCCATCCACTGAGCCAAACAGGTTTCGGACTACCTCTACTCTTTTAACAGAACCGGAGGCCCACAGAAATTAGACACTGGTTTAGTTGAGAGTAGAGTCTAATGATTTTGTAAACCCTCCTTTAATTTTGCTTCCCTTCTTTAATTTATGAAAAGTTTTGTTACTATGGAAATACTTTTCACCTGCCAGTTAAGACTGGAGACTAATTTACCTCCATGTACCCATCCCTCAAATTCATCATTACTTAAGACACTGACCTCCATGAGATTCTCTGTTGTTATGTTAATAATTTCGGGGTGCTTTGTGAAATGGCACTGTTGGTTTTGTTTTGTGGTGGTTGTTTCCTTTATTTCAGCCCCTCCTTTCCTTGCCTCCCCTGCCTCCCCACAATTCCCTTCAATTGCAGAATTAGTGTGTTTGCCTTTTGTCATCCTAGCTTGATTTAAGCTCGCATTCAAATGGAATATTTACTTTCCTGGCTGTAAAGCTTAACCCAGAGAGACTGAAATCCCTGTGCTTTTCTTCCTATTTTGGTTACTTTCCTTTACTGACAGTGTATTACTGTTTGCGATGGGTTCCCTTGACTGGAAGGGTGCTCTCTTTAAAGCCGCTGAGCCTGAGCCTGGTCTAAGAGTGGAGAATTAATAAATAGTGAAGCAGCTCCACTTCACCCCCTTCTCACTTGGCAAGGCACCCAACTGGGGGGGAGGGGGGAGCTGAGGGGAATTTTAGGCATTAGTGGTAGACACATCAGCTGGGTGTAGAGCCTCTCTCCCAGTTCCTCTTAACTCCTGGAATACGTTTCTCACTGGTGGGTGAATATTCAAATCCTAATGTCAAAAGTGAGAATGACTCCAAAAATGAATGTACTTCAGAGGTACCATAGCAAGAAAGGAGAAAATATAGAGGCGCCAATGGAAAAATGGGCTGGCCGGGTGAGAATCGGGCTGAATTGAAGGTGTCACAGCAGCGGCCTTAGGTTTCTGGTGCTTGGACAGGATAATTTGTACTCTGATTCTCTTGCACTCTACAGTGTAATCTTCTCCAAGGCTGTGCTGACTTCCTTATTGTTTAAAAAGGAAGAGAAATAACCCATTTGAATTCATTAGCCTTCATTTGCATATACACAGAGCCAGTGGTAATAATGATAACAATCACCATTTAGCCAGGCTTACTGTGTGCTAGCAAAGTTTCTTCTGTGCATTATTTTGCCCCATTCTGTGAGAGTAGGTATTATTAACCTCATTTACAGACACGGAAATTGAAGTTTATGGAGGTAAAATAGCGTGCCCAAGGATTCACAGATAGTACATAGTGGAAAAGAGATCCCATTCCTAGTGTCTAAGTGTAATGCTCATGTATGGTCTTCCCATTATACTCTTTTTATACATTATTAGCTTCACTGCAAGATCCAAATAATGTATGAAAGAAACAACCATTTTCTCATATCACTTGACCTTGGGACCAATGACATTTACCTGCAATAGCTTTAAATACAAATAATCTGCTCTCCCACACGCAACAGCTGGTTTTATGGGCGCTAGAAATACACAGATGGATAATGTATTTTCAAAGCCCTTAGGAAGCACAGAGTATGCACTCAATAATCGTCACTGCGCTAAGTGGGAAGAGAATCTCATATGAAGTTCCAGAGAAGCACAAGAGTCCACCCACGTAATGTAGCCTGGTTATGGAAGCGTCTGAGAGAGGATCAGAAGAGGAGTGGCGTCTAAATTGCTCAGCTCACCCTGGAGTTTTTGTTTTGTTTGTTTATTTTATTTTTTTTTATTTTAGACCACTTTGTGCTTGTGTATTTAATTTGGTTTCTGATGCCTATCACGCGATAAGAAATGTACTAGATGCTTTCTTTTTTTGAAAAAAAAAAAAAACGATAAATAGGTACTAAGTGTTTTCTAGATATGAGACACCATTCTATGATGTTGAGGATAAAACATTGAAAACAAACAGAATTTATGCTTTTTTGGAATTTACATTTATTTTTCTAACTTAAGGTCTCAGTATTCATGTGATAGTATTATTTGCACCCTGTTTCACAACAGGTTGAGTAAAGCCCTCTGAACCAACAAGGTGCAGTAAGACTGGATTTCAAAGGCAATGCTAATTGTAAGTCTAGTGATTCTTTCTAGTGCACATCACTGTCTCCCAGTTGAGTTCCTTCCAGTCAAAAGTGGCCTGATTTTTTAAAGTATTAAATGAGTGGTACTGATAGATGTGTGTACAGTAGTTGGTTTAGAAATCTCCTTAAGATCAAAGACTGGAAACCCCTTTTCTTTTGCATCCTCCTGTCCCAGAACAGGCATGGAAATCCTGGCATTCCAAGTTAACCGTCAACATCACATTGGCCTTCGAGGGCACACCATGCCCACCACGCTTTGCCCTACAATGAACAGACTTAAAAGAGATGCATTGTAGATGTGTTCTTTGAGGCAGAACTGGGTTAGCTCTTCTAAAGTTCCTTTTGACTTCTGTGTTCTCCGAAATGCACGGTGTTTCTCAGAAATATGCAAAAAAAAAAAAAAGTTATCTGGAGTCATTTTACATTGAAGCATTTGGCTTGGCTCTGAATTTCATATTACTGCATCATTGCTAATCAAACACATTAACTTCTGTGTCCTTGACAGGCAGTTTATTCCTAATGACTTTATAAAGGAAAGGCTGAGTCTGTGCTACATTGGTTACAGTTTGTATAAAAACTGTATTTTCTGCTCAGCTAACGTGGCTCAGTGGTTGAGTGTCCATCTATGAACTGGAAGGTCATGGTGCAAATCCTGGATAGGGCCCAGGCCCAGGTTGTAGGCTCGATCACCAGTGTGGGGTACGCAGGAGGCAGCTGATCCATGATTCTCTCTCGTCATTGACATTTCTATCTCCTTTTCTTTTTCCCTCTCAAATCAATAAAAATATGTTAAAACAACTGACAAGCAGGAAAAAACACACACATGTTTTCCTGTAAATTTCATCAAAACTATAAAATGACTCAGAACGTAGAGCAGTGTTGTGACGGCAAGGAGTGCCTGAGTGACTGTCCTGAACTGCTCAGGACGTCAGGCCTTGTTTAATGCGGACTGTAAAGGCTGCTTTTGGAATCTGAGCATTCCTCTGTTTATCATAAAAAAGGGCTACAAAGTCACTGGTTAATATCTAAAACTCACGACCAGATGTGATTCTGACCTTTAAAAAATTATTCCAAGGTGATAGGGTGCATAAGCTCTGTGTTATATAACACCCCTAACCTGGCAGCATTCCGTAAGAAACGTTTAGTATTTTCGAAGGGAAATATAGGAATGTTTACAGTAAGTAGAATCAATTAAGGTTATAAATGCTTCTTATCCATTTAGGTCAGGTTTTGTGTTTATATAATTAACAGTTTTATTGAGATATCATTCACATATAAAGTTGATCCATTTTTAAGTGTATAGTTTATTTGTTTCCAGTGTATGTTTACTGAGTTTTTGCAACTATTACCATAATCATCTTATGTAATAAAAGGCCAGGACCATAAGCGTAATGACCGGAATCTGATGGACCAGTTGCCATGAGGTGCATTGACCACCTCTTGGAACCCCCTCTCCTCCTCCCTCCCCGCCCCCCGTCCCCCGCCCCCGCTCCTCAGGCTCTGATGGCAGCATGGGAATGGGGAACCAAGGCAGTGGGGCGGGACTGGGGACTGTTGAGCAGGGGAGGGCAGTGAGCAATGAGCAACAGTGAGCATCCAGTGGCAAGCTGCAGCACGCATTGCAGGGCGGCAGCGGTGAGCATTACAGAGCCAGGCAGGGAGCATGGAGCATCTCAGGGTGGCAGGCATCATGGAGTGTCTTGGGGCAGCGAGTGTTGAGCATTTCGGGGTGGTGGAGGCAAGCATTGTGGAGCTTCGAGGAGTGGCTGCAGAGAGCATTGCAGAGAGTCACTGGGTGGTGGAGGTGAGTGTCACAGAGCTTCACGGGGCAGCCAGCATCGGGGAGCATTGTGGGGTGGTGGTAGTGAGTGTCCAGGGGCATTGGACATAGCCTAGGGACTCTATTCATGCACGATTTCACGTGCTGGGCCTCTAGTAATTCCATATTTTTAAGTTAGGGATAAAGGAGGTTACTGGTTTACAGTGGTTACCAGTTGAACAGGATCTGTGGAGAACAGTTTTGACATAGAGCCATGTGGGTCAGCAAAACTGGTCCAACTCTTCCTGAGAACTGAGTAGTTCCACTGGTGGTGTTTAAATTCTGGCCTGTCTTGTTTACTGTCTAACAAATTGTTAGTGGAGTTGGGTAATCAGGGTATCCTTATGTTTCCATCAGAGTGCCTGAATCCTTGTTTTGGTTTTCAAAACTAGGATAAATTGTAGGCCCTTATATCAATGAGCTTTTCTGGAGTCAGATTCTGACATCAGTATTTGCTTCCGTGGCCATGTGTGGTCTATGCAGCCCTTGATTCTTGAACAAGTAATAGTGGTTACAGTGTAAATAGGAACCTGGGGCCTCTTATTTTCCCCCATGCATTTGCCTCTCAGTGCTATGTCATATGTCTTATACATGCAGAAGTACTTAACTGTATTTAAATACATACAAATGACTTGTTTTTCGCTTTGACCAGAAGTTTTATCAAAGTGTAAAGGTGCTTGTAAAAATCTAAGTTAAACCCAATTTCAATTTTCATCCTATTACCTTACAAAAAAAAAAGAAACATTTTTAGACATTGTTAAGCATTTAAAGAAGGGACTGAATGTGAAGTATTTCTTTATCCTGTTAAAGTAATGGCTCTCCTAACATATACCCCCGCTTGCTTCCTAGAGGCAAATTCACTTCTAAGCATTTTAAAGGAGCAATAACATAAAGTTAATTGTGGCAGAAAGGTTCTATAAAAATTTAATATGCCATTAAGACATTTGCTGATTTACGTCAGATTTACATAAAGGTTGCTTGAACCTACACCTTTGCATGCAGCTGGTAGCCTTTTCTCTAGTTTAATTACACAAAAGCCTCTGAGAAATGTTTTTGAGAGAAACTGTGATTTCTGAGATAAAGGGAACAAGCTGTGAAGAGTGTGGCCGTGTGGCATAATGACATACATTCTGCAGTCCTAATCAGGAGCCCAGGGTTCACACGGTTCCTGCCACTAGTTATGTCATTGTGGACAAGTCATTGAACCTCTCCAGGGGTTATTTTTCCTAATATGGGAGTTTCCTGTGGACGTTTCAAGAATCTAATTATATCACTCTATTTCTTAAAGTAATTTTACTACTAATCTTTGTTGGGAGTGAAATCCTCACTTTCTGTGTCTTTGAAATAATCTGGTTGGAGAGATGGATTGAGTATTCAGACATTAAGTTCTTCCTTCCTTCCTTCTTTTTTTTCTCTTTCATTCATTCTAAGGAACAAAAGTTCAGACCCCAGAGTATTTAAAATAATAGGTTTTTTTGTTGTTGTTATTTTGAGAACTACCTATTTGCTGCTAACTGAATTGGGCTGTATGTTCTGTTTCACTTTTGAGACTTTTTTTTTAAAATTTGTTTTAAAATATCTCCATATGATATCCTTGTATCATGATTTGAAGTTGTCTTTTTCATTATCTTTTAAATTTAAATACTACTAACACTTGATTATCTGAAATGGATTCTCTCAGAAGTTAATCATACTTTATAATTATTTTTTAAAACATGCTTTTATTGATTTCAGAAAGGAAGAAAGAGAGAGATAGAAACATCAATGATGAGATAGAATCATTGGTTGGTTGCCTCCTGCACGCCCACACTGGGGATTGAGCAACCAGGGCATGTGCTCCACCAGGAATTGAACTATGACCTCCTGGTTCATAGGTTGACACTCAACCACTGAGCCATGCCAGCTGGGCATACTTTCTAATTCTTAATGAAATAGTTGTGCAATCCAAAATAGCAGATTAAGTTGTTTTTACATTATCTGAGCTATCATTTAGGTATATCATTAGAAATTGACTGTGATCCTTCTCCTTATGCAAGAAAAATAGCATGCCTTCCTTAAATACCAAAATGAATTTGTCCTTCTCTTTAAGAATATTAAAAAAAAAACTTATAAGAAAAAAAAGAAGAAAAAAACCCTAAAAGACATATCAGTTATTAAATAGGAATCTTGGCTGAGGACTTACCATACTTTGTCTTCCGTCTCAGAGGGCTAGATAGTAAATGCTTCCTGCTTTGCAGGCCAGGTGGACTCCGGGACACCTGTTCAACCTGCTGGCTTGCTGAGAACACATGGGCATAGCTGAGTTCTGGTGACGCTTTATCTAAACACCCATTTAGGTACCAGATTTGGCCCACAGGACTCTATCTGGTGACTTAGTTTATACACCCGAGGTGTACTCAGTCATACAGGCACTCCAAATGATCAAGTTTAAGGCGACATATGTACAATAGTATAATCACAAAGCGCTTTCACATTCATTTTTATGCTCTGTTGAGAATATTAATCTTTCCTCTTTACAGTGGAATAAACCTAGACAGGTGTACTTGGCCTGGAGCCATGGTAGGCAAACTACAGCTTATGAGTCACATGCATCTCTTTGGCCCCTTTAGTGTGGCTCTTCCACAAAATACCAAGGCCTGGGCAAGTCTATTTTAAAGAAGTGGCATTAGAAGATGTTTAAGTTTAAAAAATTTGGCTCTCGAAAGAAATTTCAATCGTTGTACTGTTTGGCTCTGTTGACTAATGAGTTTGCCGCCCACTGGCCTGCAGTAACCCTGAGAGCACAGGATCTTTATTCTGTTTTCCTGCTCTATATTTTATCAGAGTACCGACAAGCTCACTGTACAGGTATTTTCAACCCTGCTTTTTAGTAGGATCTCCTTTACCCTAGAATATTGAAAGTGAATTCAAGTATACACTTAGTACTATAACTACTCTCTGGACATCATATTCATTCAAAAGATCCATACAAAGTAAACTCTGGTAACAATTCTCCCGTAAAGTAATCACAAGGTGGTTTCCAAGAATAACCAGCTCTAGAAGTTCATAGCGGCTGTAAAAATATATCTTGGGTTGAAATTCAGCTTGTAATATAAGGGTGCTTTGCATTTTTCTTTTTCATCTTTTTTGATTTTTTTTGAGGGGGAACATTACTTAGAAAAATGAGCATATTTATATATTGCTCTTAATACAAAGGCCCAAACTCTTTTTTCATGAAGGAGAACTGTTAGTGAAAAGAAATTGAGAACTAAATCGTATACCAGCTTAATACTTTTTTTTTTTTTTTTTGGACAGAGTTGGTGGTGGGGTGATGGTGTGTTTCTTAGAGCATTTACCTCCCCAGTAGAGGTGAAGTGATTGACTTTGACAGTGATATCTATCTATCTATCTATCTATCTATCTATCTATCTATCTATTTTTTTAATATCTTGGTGATAAATGCATTGGTGGTTGTGATATAGTTCAGTTGAGAGGTGGCAAAAAGTGTGACAGTGTTATATTTACTGTGTTATAGCTCTCCTCCTGACTCTTTAAAAATAGGTCCTTTCATTCTGTTCAAATGCAGAGCACTTACGGCAGTTGAACACCATTAGAATGATTGGCTCAGAATTTTAAAAATTCAAAGTAACTGCAAAAATCATTGTGAAATTAACATGTATTTTTTCAAACTCATCATGACTGCATGTCAAATCCTGAATGTTCTGTAAATACATTCTAATGATTATTTCTTAATTGTTCTTAGTGAGTGAAACTTTTTTTTTGGCCTTTCCCATAGTTTTTTTATTTTATTTTTGCAATGATTTGTAACATTTCCTTCCCTCTCTTAAACAGATATCTGGTTGCATAAGGAGAAATATAATGCCTGCTGCTTTAATAGCAGCATGACCTGGGAATCCTTCTGATTTTACCTCTTTATGTCTCAGCACCCTTCAAATCTGGGGTTTTTATAAAGATTAAATAACTTAACACATTAAAATCTCAGAGTGCCTAGCACAATAGTAAGTAATTAATGTGAGCCATTTTTATTTTTGTCTATTTTGAGATGATGATGTTCTCCACAAATTGACTAGCTTTAACATATGTGCAATAAAGATTATATGTTTGATTGTTCCTGTTAGTTTACCTTTTTAGAAGGCAGAGTTTATTATAGTTCACTATAGGAATTGTAGAACTACTCAAGCTATTATGCAGTGTTGCAAGGATATTAGTGTATTTTTATATTCATTAATCATTAAATTTTGTTATTTACTACAACGCTAACCTAGGAAGTGGCTGTACTTTTGAAAGGGATATTTAGAAATGAGAATAAAAATAGCTTCCTCCTTGGGACCACAGTTTCCAGTCACTGGGAAGTATGCAATTACATAGAAGTTTCTCAGATCCCACAATAACATCCTTTTGAAGGAACTGACATTGCTGTGTCACTCATATCCGTAATGCCTTACATTTGCCTGGTGTTATATTGTGTGCAAATCCTCCTAACACTTCAGATCACCTCATAAGGACCTCAGGAAGTGAAGTGGGTATTTTAAGGCTATTTATTTAGAGCTGAAAATGCCCAGAGGTATTATGTAATTTGATTTCTTTCCTCTTCAGGTGAACTTGTATGTCTAATGACTAAGCCTTGTCTTCCTGATTCCTTTTCTACCTCATTCTGTTTCTTCCTCTCCTTTTTTCCCCTTCCTTAAGATATTGTATTCTTCTCCTGTTCTTCATTGTTTGTATTGACTATATAGGAACTTGACCTGCCTTCACAGTTCAAATATATTTAAAACACATTTAACATTTTTTCCTACCATAGGGATAGGTCTTATTTGCCATAGGGGCTTTAAATACTATACCATTGATCTGACTCCCACCAGGGAGAAACATCAAATTGTTAAAGAAACTATGGACACTGATATAATCTACATTATAAGTCAAAGAAATAAGGGGCTATAGTATCACTTATCCAAGTAGACTTCAAAAAATCTCTGAGTAAATAATCCCATATATGTACATACATATATATGTAGTAGAGGCCCGGTACATGGAATTCGTGCATGGGGGGAGGGGAAAGAGAGGGTGGTGGTGTCCCTCAGCCCAGCCTACACCCTCTCCAATCTGGGACCCCTCGAGGGATATCCAACTGCCTGTTTAGGCCCTGATCCCCTGGTGGCTCAGGGACTGCTGACTCCCAACTGCTCGCCTGCCTGCCTTCCTGATTGCCCCTAACGACTTCTGCCTGCCAGCCTGATCACCCCCTAACCACTTCCATGCCAGCCTGATTGATGACTAACTGCTCCCCTGCCAGCCTGTTTGCCCCCAACTTCCCTCCTCTGCCAGCCTGGTCACCCCTAACTGCCCTCCCCTGCAGGGTTGATCACCCACAACTGCCCTCCCTCTCAGGCTTAATGCCTCCCAACTGCCCTCCCTTGCTTGCCTGATCATTCACAACTGCCCTCCTCTGCTGGCCATCTTGTTGTGGGCATCTTGTGTCCTCATGGGGGCAGGATCTTTGACCACATGAGGGCAGCCATCTTGTATGTTGGAGGGATGGTCAATCTGCATATTACTCTTTTATTAGATAAGATAGAGGCCTGGTACACAGGTGGGGGCCGGCTGGTTTCCCTGAAAGGTGTCCTGGATCAGGGTGGGGGTTCTCTTGGGGTATGGGGCAGCCTGAGTGAGGGGCCTGTGGTGGTTTGCAGGCCAGCTATGCCCCCAGGTGACCCAAGCGGAGGCTCTGATATCTGGAATTTACTTACCTTCTACAGTAGAAACTTTGTAGCCTGGAGTGGAGCCAAGCCTTCTGCTTGCTCTGTGGCTTCCACCATTTCTGTTTAGATTTGTTTACCTTCTATAATTGAAACTTTGTAGCCTTGAGTGGAGTCTTTGGCTGGCTAGGGCAGTTGGAAAGCTTGGCTTCTTCCATTGCCTGAGAAACCCAAGCTTCTCTGTGGCTGAAGCCATCTTGGTTGGGGTTAATTTGCATACTCACTCTGATGGGATGGCGGGCATGGCTGGTGGACATGGCTTGTGGGTGTAGCAGATATATGGTCAATTTGCATATTACTCTTAAAAAAATATACACACACACACACACACACACACACACACACACACACGCTATGTAGGTACAGACACCAGAAAGATCTCATTGGATAGTAATCATCATATCATGATTTTGGTGTATCTAAAACTGCCTTTATACTAGTATACTGGCTTTACTAATATACTAGTCTCTTGTGTTGTGTTCATTGTTCTTTTGTTCATTCAATCAGTCATTTGCTCAGTCATTCATGTATTCATTCATCCATCCAATATGGAGTGCCGGCTCTGTGCCAGGTGCTGTCTAGTTGCTGTGGACAGTATACTTTTGTGAACAAAACAGACAGTTCCTATCATCTAGGAGCTGTATTCACATGGGAATAGTAAGACTCATTTCAAAAGGAGTGTAACACTCATTAGGATTATGTATGCCTAATGTCCCTTTGGGCCTTAACCTCAGACTTGACCTTTACAATATATGATGTCTTTCATATATGGTATATGTTATAAGAGAATTTTGAGAAGGCAGGGCTTAATGTGGCCTGCAGAAATTGGAGGAAGTCTTGTGGAAGAATTAGAATTTAACTTGCAAGAGAGGGAGAACATTTAAGAAAATGGCAACATTAGGCAGTTGGATGGAAATTTGATTTATTTACAGAACATTAAGAAACCAGTATTCAAAATTTCCACTGAGGGAATTTTGAAGTTTCTAACAAGATACCAATATTGGGAAAGTTTGAAGTCCAAAGATAGTAAAGATGAGCCAAATTTTAGACAGCTTTTAATACAAGACCAAAGACATTGGAATCTAATTATTCTTGTTTTAGAGAATTATTATAGAATAGAGGCCTGGTGCATGAAATTTGTGCACTGCGGGGGAGGGAGGCTACCCTCCTTCAGCCTGCCTGTGCCCGCTCGTAGTCTGGGACCCCTCAGGGGATGTAGCAGTGTGCCAAGCTGCAGGTGGCCAGGGAAGAGCCTGAATAGGGGACAGGGGCCGTGCCACTCACACTCATCCCAGCCTGCTGTGCCTGCTGCCACAGAGTTGGGAGTGGCTCCCACCATGGCAGCTGTGATCGCCATCCATCAGCCCAGCTTCTGGCTGAGTGGTGATCCCCGTAGGGGTGTGCACTGACCACCAGGTGGTGGCTCCTGCAATGAGTGTCTGCCCCCTGGTGTTCTGTGAGTATAATAGTGACCAGTTGTTTCGGTCATTCCGCTGTAGTGATCGCTTAGGCTTTTATTATATAGACTAGAGGCCCAGTGCACAAATTCATGCACAGGTGGGGTGCTGGTTGCCTGGCCCCAATTGGGTTGGTTTGGGTCTGGGCCTGTCAGGAGGAGGAGACAGGCAGGAGGTTGGCCAGCTTGCCTACCCCAATTGGGGCTAATCAAGGCCTGGTCGGCTGGGGCAAAGGGCCATGGAATGTTGGCTGGCCAACCCCAATCCGAATTGGTATGAGGGGAGTGGAGCCAACTGTGGGGTGGGGCCAAGGGCCAATCAGTGTGATGGGGGCTGCTTGGGGATGGGGCTGGCTGTGGGGAGGGGCTGTGGATAGTGGGTGGGCTGGCCCACCCTGATTGGAGTGGGGGAGCCAATTGGGGTGGAGCTGCTTCAGGGGAGAAGCTGTGGGCTTATTTGGGTTATGGGAGCTCATTGGGGATGGGATTGGCTGAGGGGAGGGGCCGCAGGTGGTTGGCCAGCCGGCCTTGCCCATGATCGGGATAGGGGGGCTGACCTGGGGTGGGGCTGGGCTGTGGAAGGGACTGCAGGAGGTTGGCCGACCAGCCCTGCCCCCTATTGGGGTAGAGGGGGTGATCGGGGGCAGGGCTAGCCAGGGGAAAGAGCTGAGGGGGGCTTGGCCGGTGCCCCACCCCCAATTGGGGCTGGGAAAGACTGATCCAGGCAGGCCAGCTGAGGGAAGGGGACCTGGGAGGTTGGCTGGCCAGCCCTACCCCCCAATGGGGCTGGTTTGCTGGCCACTGTGGGTGTCATAGCCACCACCAGTTGTTCCAGTCCTTTCGGCATTCTGGTCACTGGCTTTATATATATATTCTTGATGAAGAGTAGTGATTAAAAATATAAACAAAAACATAAAGTGTCCATGTCATAAACAAAAAGGAAGATAAAAATCACTAGTCCTAATAGGGACTGAATAGCTTACTGTCCTTGGGGAGGGCATTTAATTAAGCTCTATGGACATAAGTTTTTTTCACTGCAAAATACATATTAAGGAGATGCCCTCTGAGGTTCTGAGATTGTACAAATATAAAATTCTGATCTCTAGATTTCTCTAACATTTACCCACATGTGGCTTTATGGCCTTTTCCTGTAGAAATTAGTGGTATTTTAAGTTCGGTGTCACCTTAGGATTGGGGAGTGCCAGCGCAATCAAGGACTCTGGATGGGGAAGTGCTGGAGATAGTGGCTGTGAAGCGGGTACCGAGTGGTTTCAGGTGGGGGAGGAGCAAAGCACCCTGGGTTTATAGCGGACATGGCTTTGACTTCTCGTCTTTCTGTCCCTCAGCTTTGGGAGTCTGGGCAATGCTGCTTTTCCTCTCTGACAAACACCTGCCCTGTTGGAAAATACTAATTTACCAAGTTTACAAACATTGTAACATCTTAGAAAGAATTACTTGAGAATAATATATGTAAAGACATTCTGTGAAATATTTAATGAACACTCATAATTAGTGTTACTACTACCAATAAATGGTTTCCCTCCTATTCCACAGTGAAATATAATGACCGAGGAGAATGTTGTTTTCTAGGCACCGCTCTCTTCGCTGGATGCCAGGACCACATCTGGGAGGTATAAAATGACTTAACAGGTGTTCGAATTCATTAGGCAATTATGTACAATTCTCACTTTGCTCATAATATCTGGTCTCTCATGGAAAGTTTAATGGAGCTTAATTTGTACTTGCCTTCGCATATCATTTAGACGACCTGCATTTGTTTAGATTGTTGAAGGAACAAGATACGTGGGTTAATTTGAGATACGTTGCAGAACAGAACAGATTTGGATTTATTAAGAAATATGACCCTCAGTCAAAAAGTTCTTGTGTGTTTAATTTAGGAGTATTTACGGAAACGTAGTCACGAATGGAATTTCCTGATAGTACTTAAAAAGGGCTGTTTGAATTACAGAAGTTAAATCAAGATTCCAACACATTCTGTAATTTTAAAAAAAAATTATTTTCTGCCAATCAAAATTTATGGCACGGTGTTAAGAATTTTCATCTTTTGGTTTTATTAATGTTTGACTGCCCATGGCCCGGGTGGCATGAGTTTTCTGCAGTTATGATGAGGCTGGTGTTCATTGCTGAATAAAAGGTGCCTCACATGGCCACAGCATGAGGGGCCAGGGAAGACCATTGCCTTTGCAAGGGCAAGTTCAATAGGGAGCAAGGAGACAGAGCCTGCTAGTCATGGGTTTTAACCAATGCCTTCCACTTCCCCTTTGCTTAGTTCACACTTACGGAGTGCCAGTCATGCACCTGGAAAACACGTCTTGCTGCTCTCACAGCAGGGTTCTAAGGGCCAGGAGCCTGTCAAAAAAAATGATTGACACCTGAGTCAGCGAGCGTGCACTAAACCACAACTGTTAAAGCAGACAGAATTCCCTCTGGAGGAATGCTTTCTGGACCTAATCCAATGATAATAATCTATTAAAACAAGTTGTCTAATCTTGTGAGTTAACTTGAAAAGAGAAGTGGATGTGGGGTGAATTGCAAAATGTTTGCACGTGTAAGTTCAATTTATTTAATTTAAATAATTAGGGCATGGCAATGATTAGTACTAATTGGCGCTGCAGTGAACTAAAAGAATTATCCAAATATGTTTTGAAGACTCATGAGAGGGCTTTGCAGTAAATCGTATTTAATTCTAGGTTATTTTAAATGCTGCTAAAAATCAAAGATATACATATTTGGGGGGAAAAACACCAGATTTTAACCCTGTCTGAAATTACTTGAAATATTTAATGATAGCTACAAAAGGTAGACGTTCTTAGAAGATTAACAAGGAGAGTTTTAATGGCCCTTAGAAAAGGTATTTAGTAAATGCAGAATTCTTTTTTAACTAATTTGAAGTCAGATCAAAATTTGGGGGTGCATTGAAGTCTTATTCAAGTAGAAGACAAATACTGCAATGATTATGTGGGTTTCACAGTTCCCAGTTTCTTTCAGTTTTAAAACCTTCTTGTGAAGTTGCCTGTGAACTTTCTGCACACCTCAATTCCCATATGCAATCTCGAAAAGTTAGTATATGATTAAAATTTAATTTTAAATCTCACATTAAAAGAGAATGAAAGACATGAGACAGATTACGTTTATACAAAGATTTCCTCTGTTTAGATTGGTAGCCACCACCAATAGGCTTCAAAAATCACATTTTTTTGCCAAGTTACTCCTGCAGGAAGACCCTTTTGGAGGGACTATCAGAAAAGAACCTGAACTGCAAAACTTTTTAGTATTTCAGTTTTGTTCCCAAATATCTGGCTTATGGCCACTTGGCAGCTATATCAAGCATTTCTATGTCTGTACAATATGAAATATGCAACTAGTTTATTTTTTGTAAAACAATTTGAGGGTCAGCTGATAAAGATATGCATCTAAGAAATGCTTATTTGTAGATGCAAATATTAATTTGTACTCTTAGGAAAGGTATTCAGTTTATTTAAACCAGATATTGCCATCTAGATTTACTGTTTTACTTTTCAAAAAAGAAATTCACTTTCAGAGGTTGCATTGGTCTAAAAAGATCATTTTTTTTTTAATGAAAACTAAATGTTGTGTATTTTCAGATAACTAGTTTTAGGTTACTGCTGATATCACTATTTTGCTGCTTCTTATATTGCTTCTATATTTTAAAGGGAGCAAAGAAAATATTTTTGCCCAACAAAGGTTAGAGTTTTGTCTTTTTTTCTGTAATAGATTCTACTAACCATAACTCTCTTTACTTCTCGGATGCACTTGACAATTTGGCATCGTCCTTTGGGCACTGGGAGGGGGACAGGTGATGACCTTTCTGCTTGCTCAGTAAACCCGAAATGTTCTGCTCAGCTGATCTTACAAGGATTCCAATTCTGTTTGGTTCTGCTCTGATCAACTGCTAATTATAACACCTAATACTGTGTGCCACAGTATTGTCTGGGAATTTCTGAATAGTTGTAATTACCAGGTATTGAAAGAAGAATTCTAAAATAGATGCATGTTTCCAGAAGTGAAATTTGCTTTCAAAAACTCTTAATTACTCTGCCTTGTTTTTCCAATAAAAAACAAAACAAACAAACAAGGAAAGGTAATAAAAGAAAAACAAAGCTAGTGTTGTTTTATAAGCCAATATGGCATTTTGAGAATAAAGACAAACTTCACCTGAGAAATGTATAGGTAAAGGGCTGCATTTTTATTTATAAGAAAAAGTAAATAACCATTTGTCTATTGTTACACTGAATTGCTCTTTGTATTCATCAGAAGACAAATGCAATTATAAAGTGGGAGCATATTTCCCACTTCAGAACACTAAGCATCGAATCGGTGCTTATAAAGATCACCTACCTATAAGGCACGTGTATTGAGTTTTACTTGTGTATAGAAAATATTTTATTGGTATCTTTTGTGTCTTCATAGGAAAACTCCCACACTCACTAAATAGCTGTCCATTATGGTACCTTTGAGAGAAGACGGCTGTATCTTGGCCTCCCCACTGAGGGAAGTCTCATTATAGTTTGTCTCTTTATGTTTTCAAAATGCTGGCCTCACATGCTTACCTCAATTAATGAGACTGAATAATGGCTGGCTTGTCGCACTAGAGCCACACAGAGTTAAAAGAATGTTGCCATTTAATCCATTGGCACGGGGACTACGATTGTAATGCTCTTGCCCACTTGAGAAGAGATGGATAGAAAGGGTTTCTTTTCCAAATTCAGTTCATTTGTAGCTCTCTCATTTTGATTTCTCTTCCTGCTATTTGCATTCTTAGGGATAAGAGAGAGGAGTTTAATAAAAACTGAAAGGGTTTTGATAGTCAAAGAGAGGTGTCTTCTTTTGTTTCTTAGATCACAGAGGTTATTTTCTTCACATATTTCCTTCATAAAGGGTGGATTGTTTCATGGCTAACCTGAGTTGACCATAGTGCACTGCCTGGTGGCAAGTGTTAAACCTCTTATTTTAAGCTAAACAAGGTTACTGTGAAAGCTGGCATTCTGGGGCTTGCTTTTGGTGCAGTGGGGTAGGGTCTGTGGCACACCCCTTGTGGTTCCAGTAATTGAACTCTGGGTATTTCAGTTTCTGTGAGGTGCTCTAGAAGGAGCTTGCCATGGGTATTTAAGGAATTAGTTCAGTGAGGAAGAGTGGTCACTATGACAACAAAAGCACCGTAATAGTGGGTTTAGAAGCATCCTTTCCTCCATACTTTACTCTTTGGGGGTATTATAGTAGGTATGCCACAAATGCTATGGAGTGTCAGACAAAAACCAAACAGAATTTGAAATCACTATGTCATCTCTCATATATGCAACTGTGGTCATTTAACCTGAATTTTATTCATTCTATGTTCATCTTTTTTGGATTAATTTAGACAGCAGTTAAAATGTTAATATGCACTTAACATTGGTATTAATACAGTAATCCCTCTGTATGCAAGGGGGATTGATTCCAGTACTCTAATGGATATGAAAACCCATGCATGTTCGTCACTTATATAAAATGAACATAATCTATATTTGCCTCTAGGCTACGCAGGGTATGCTACCTCTCACTTTATCTGCATGGATTCAGCTTAGTGCCTAGCACATGGTAAATTCCAGTTTTGCCTTTTTGGAACTTTTGGGATTTTTTTCCCTGAAATTTTTGATACGTGGTTGGCTGAATCTGAGGCCATATAAAACCACGCACACAGTTGATTGACTGTATTTTTTTTTTTGGCTTGAAGCTTTCAGATATTGATCCATTGAAGCCCATCTACTTAATTTTATTTGCTTTCTAAAGTTTTTATTCTGCTAACAAAGCATTCTTTAAATGGTTTTATTTTCTAGAACAGTTTTCCGTTTACAGAAAAATTGAGATGAAACAGAGTTCCTATATACTTCACACCCAGTTTCCCCTATTATTGTCATTTTACATTATTATCCTATCTAATAAAAGAGTAATATGCAAATTGACCATTACTCCAACACACAAGATGGCCATCCCCATGTGGACACAAGATGACCTACAGGGGAGAGCAATTATGGGCAATCAGGTCAGCAGGGGAGGGCAGTTGGGAGGGACCAGGCCTGCAGGGGAGGGCAGTTAGGTGTGACTGGGCCAGCAGAAGAGGGCAATTGAGGCCAATCAGGCCTGCAGGGGGGACAATTGGTTGGAACCCAGGCCTGCAGGGGAGGGCTGTTGGCTATGAACAGGCCACCAAGGGAGGGCAGTTAGGAGCAACCAGGCCGGCAGGGGAGTGGTTAGGGGGTGATCTCGCTGGCAGGCAGAATCAATTAGGGGCAATCAGGCAGGCAAGCAGTTGGGAGCTATCAGTCTTAGATTGTGAGAGGGATCCCAGATTGGAGAGGGTGCCCAGGGACATACCTCCCCTCTCCCCCCCGGGGGGGGGGTCACAAATATACACTGGGCACCCTCTCCCAGTATAGTATATATAATTAATTAACCAATGTGGATACATCATTATTAACTGAAGGTCATAGTTCACTCAGATTTCCATCATTGTTACCTAATGTTCCTTTTCTGTTCCAAGGTGCCATCTGGAATAGCACATTCCACTTCTTTGTCATGTTTCCTTAGGTTCCTTCTCATGTGACAGTTCCTCAGACTTTGTTTTTATAAGGATTCACACTTTTAAGGATTTCTTGTTAGCTATTTTGTGAAATGTTCTCCATTGGAGTTTGCCAGATGTTTTTCTCATGATTACATTTTCATGCGTTTTGAGAGGAAGAAGACAGATATAATGATAATACCAAAGGTACCCAGTATCAACCTTACTTATCACTGTTAATGCAGACCTTGCCATCTGGCCTGAGATAGTGTTTTTCACGTTTCTCCACCATAGAGTTAATCCCTCCCACTTCTGTCCTTCCACACTGTGTTCTTTGGAAGGAAGTCAGAATGCATGACCCATATTTATAGAGTGGGGAATTATGCTTTCCTTCTTTGAGGGTGGAGTATGTATGTCAATTATTTGAAAGTCTGTGAGGGACATTTGTCTCTTCACCCTCATGTATTTATGTTTTGAATCATTTCTTGGTATGGACTTATGGGTATTTACTTTATACACTGGGCTATAATTTAATACTTATTTTATTGCTCATTTTGTTCCAGCTTTTGCCATTGGGAGCTCTTTAAATGTAATCCTATGTCCCTTTGACACTATGTGTGTGTTTTGAGCAGATTCTCACATTCTCGCTCATCTTGTGTATTTCCTGCCCTCGTCCTAAAATCAGTTCATTTCTTCAAAGAACCCTAGTTCCTTTTATTGGAAAATAGTATTAAAAATCAAGATGCAGACTCTAGGTAACACCATTGACAAAGTAAGTTAAACAAATGTTTAAGTAAAATTCAGAAGAACCTCAAGTATGATTAAGTAAAAGAAGAATGCATAATCATCTTAGTTTTCTTCTCTTTAATTTACATTTGTTTAATATTCTAAATGTTCATTTTTTACCAACATTAGCTAAGTATCATGTATGAATGAAGATTATGAGGAATTTTAAGTAGGCTAATAGTTATGATTGTAAATGAAATAAGAAAAAAATACACTATTGTTCCCAATGACCTTTTATTACCAAATCGATACAAATATATTTGATTTTAAACTTTGGGTAAGTAACACGTGTCATTTATAATGTCAGATACATGAGTATGCTTTGACACTCTTTGGATTTTGAAGTCACCACAATCTTCCTGGAGGAAAACCTTGTTGGTAAATGATAATCTGGTTTTAAAAAAATCTAAATTTTCATCAGTGAAATGAAATCTATAACTGATTTGTTAAGCTGTTATTTGTTTATGTGGGCATGTACAAATGCTTTCTGATAGACCTTAGAACTCACCATAAAGTATTATAGTGTATTATAGATTCATCTTGAATAAATGATTCTTTATAATCAAAAGTGCTGAATAAATTTCTCAGTATTATGCCATGCTTTCTATGCCCTAAATCTTGAAATTCTTTTCTCACAAAGACTGGAGATGTCTGTCCATTGAACCTCTTTATGCAGTTTGATATACCAAACATTAAAATTATTTTTTCTTATCTGTTAGTTGATGTAGACAAAAGTATATTGAGAGTAATCATTAATTAGGAAACCTGTTTTTCCACTGAAGGGAAACAGAAGTACCCTGATAACTTTATTATGTCAAAGCTTTGATTAATTATATGAATATGTGCTAAGAACAATTACTAATTATCCTTTAGCCATGCATTACTTCGTGTCACAAATTCAGTAAAATATGCTTTTATATTCATGTTTTAGAGTGAGTCTCTAATAAGAACTGTTTTGGAAAGGGAGGACAGCAAAGAGGAAGCCTATATTATTGATATGAGGAAAGCCTATGACCTCAGTGACGAATGATGGCTACAAAATAAAAGATACTGGATTTTTGTTATGTCTGGATAGCCTTTTCTCTCAGTTATTCTTAAAACTTTCAGATACTGATTTTTATCAGCTTTATTATTATAACTCTATTATCATTGCCAAGGGCTTAATTTGGAATTAAATGAGCCTATTGCTTGAGTAACTTATTTTTATTAGTTTGCCAAAAAGTGAGTCTCGTGATGGTTTTCATACTCTACACCAGAATGTTTACATTTTTCTTTCATCGAGTCTAAAATATTTATTTTCAGTTTCTTTTATGCCCCAGAAAATATGAGATAGAATACAATATTGAAGTTGCCAGCATGCATGGCAGTTTCTCTTGAATGATAGGGGAGTTGCTATAGTTGATTTTCATTTTTCTCTTGTGTTCTTTCTTTAGTCAAAGACTCCCATAGAAGGAAATAATTTACTACAGGGCTCCTTAAAAGGCATGACCACTAATTAATATGGCAGGTCTTCTCATCAGCCTTCACTTCATCTTTTAAGTGATGTGTGGGAAAGATTTTGATGTTTTGTGATAAATGCCATATTATTAGCCGATTAATAAGTAGGGTTGTTGTTTTTTTGTTTGTTTGTTTCTTTAGTGTACCCAAAGACTAGAAATAAAATTGTTAACCATGAACATTATATTCTTAGCTGATTTTCATCCTATGATTTTCTGTTTCTGACAATTCCAGAAAAATTCCTCTAAAATTTTGTAACTTAGAAATTCACGCAGGAAACCTATATGTGCATGTTGACCAATGCCACTCGAATAAAATGTAATTAAAAGAAGAGGAAGATGTAGTTTGGTTTCTTTTCAATTAAATGAAGGTTAGAGCTGATTTCCCTTTTTATGTTAAAGAAGAACTTTCAAAAAGATGAAAAGCATATTTAAACATTTAGAAAAATTTGATTTTAATAAAGCCAGTTTATGTCTATTTGTATTTATTTATGATATTTTGTAAAAAAATATATTTTTCCTCTCAATTGCATTATATATTCAAAAGATATAGATATAGCATGGTTTATTTTCATATTGCTTTATTTAAATTTTTAGCTATTTTCTTATTTTTGCATTAATAAGCAGTGATGAATTAGATGTCCTTATATTTAGATCTAAGAGAGTTTCTTTTCAGAGAATAGATAACTAACTCCAGATTATTAAGTTATAAAGAATGCAAAGTATTAATTTTTCTAAATAGTTCCAATTTTCTCATCAAAACAATATAATTTGCTGAAACTGGTTTGGCTCAGTGGTAGAGCGTCGGTCTGCGGACTGAAAGGTCCCAGGTTTGATTCCGGTCAAGGGCGTGTACCTTGGTTGCGGGCACATCCCCAGTGGGGGGTGTGCAAGAGGCAGCTGGTCGATGTTTCTCTCTCATCGATGTTTCTAGCTCTCTGTCTCTCTCCCTTCCTCTCTGAATAATATCAATAAAATATATTTAAAAAAACTATATAATTTATATTTCCCCAGTGACTTTTATATCTAATTTTTTTCCATTTCTATCCCCCCCCCCACTTAGATTCATGTGAAATATATTTTTTCAGTTTGCTTTTCATTTCTATTGATGAATGAAGTAGAACATTTTTTCAGATGTTTTTATCTTTTCCTTAATTTCCTCTCTATATTTAAAATGTTTTTCTATTGCATCATGTGCTTTTTGTGATTCATATTTGGAAGACTACTTTTCTTCCTGGGAACAAATCCTCTGTCTTCTGTATAGTGCAACAACACTTAAATATTTCAACCTTGAGTTCTACTTATTTCAGTGATCTCAGTTCCTTTGTAGCCTGACCTTCATAATGCTCACCACTTCCTTATTATACTATGAATTCAATTTAGCCCTGAGCTTGGGAGAATAACATTGTGTTTCATTATGGTTTATTCATTTAGATTGAGGACGATAAGTTTTAAAACTTTGTGAAATGAAAACCATAGGCCAACCGTATTTTTAGTATCACTAAAAATTATACTTGTACGAATATGCAATGATTCTCAACTTCAACTGCATTAGAATCAATTCCCTATGGAGAATTTAGTTAGATCAGGCATTGGTATTTTTAAAAGCTCACAATTAATATGTATGGTCCTGTAGATCTGAAAATTGTCCTGTAAGTCCCTATGGTTCTTTTCTCATGATGTGTTTTTCTGTAATCTACACTAATAAAAGAGAAATATATAAATTGACCAGACCTTTGTGATGCCCACCAGCCAATCAGGAGTGAGTATGCAAATTAACCCAACAAAGGTGGCCAGTTAATTTGCATACACAGGGGCTGAGCAGCCAGGGGCGGGCATGGTGACAATGCAGGCTTTCTGCACCGCCCCAGCTGCTCTGAGCTTCTGGGCAGCGTGGGAAGTTGGGTGTATAAGAATCTCTTTCACAGCCCACATAGAAAGAGTTCCAATTCAGGGTTCATGTTCTGGAGAAGGGCCGCACACAAAAGAAGAGACTTGAGACTTGAAAAAATTCAACTTAGTGATATGGGGGCCAGGTGGTAGTCCAATTCTAGTGGGAGAACTTACTGCTCTGGCCCTGCAATCCCCTTTTATTGAAGCTTTGGGGAAAACACCTTAGGCAACATAAACAGAAATTTACAGGCAGGAAAATAACAGAAACTTACAAGGGACAAAATAAGGTGGAGGCTGCTTCAGCTTAACAATATCTCAACTAAAGGTTAGAACAATTAAGGTTGTTGACCAGCCTTCCTGGCTTCTTGTCAACATTTCTTTTTTAAGTGAAACTAATTTGTTTTCCAGCAGTTGGGAAGGTAGCTCCGGGCTGGAGCAAAGGTGGTGTAGGCAGCCAGGGGAAGGAAGGCCCATTCTTGCACGGATCTTCATGCATTGGGCTTCTAGTAGGATATATGAAGTTCCAAGAATACAAAGTCTCTTCTCTCTTCTTCCAGGTGTATATCAGGGCATACTAGAGTGCCTGGCATTCAGTATCCTTAATGAAATGTTGAATGAACTGATTATTCTTCCCCTATTACACTGCAATCATTTTCTACTGCTCCCAACCAAAGGTTATACTCAGATGTTTAAATTTCCCTGACTTTGAAGTTGTATCTTCTCTGTGTGAATTTTCACCAGTTTTCTCTTTCAAGTCTGGGGTGGTAACTCAGAACTCAGCTGCCTTATCTGAGAAATACCTCTGCTGAATCAATGTCATACACCTGCCAAGAGCAAAGAGATGCTAAGGCTAAGTGTATGGTTACTTGGCTCCTAGATATAGCTCAATAACAATTTGTTAGCTTGATTTAATTAATAATTCAGAGCATAGAATCTAAAATTAATAAATAAAACCTTTTCCATGCTTTTTTTCTTCTTTTTTTTCTTTTATCTTATTTTTAAGGCTATAAGAAAAATTGGTTTCATCAGAACCCCATTTTTATTACTGATAGATTTCACCAGAATTCTATTAGAAAACTTTAAAGAGACTTGAAAGCTATGATGTCAAGTTTAGACTGATACTTAAAATGTAGTAGCCAATCACAAAGTCTAAGAAACTCACTAAACATTTTCATATCGATTTTCTTTTACCTGTTAGTTCAGTTTTTCTTTAATTTTTCATTTATTTGGCCCTTATTGACTTAACCATTAAGTTAGAATGAACTGTATTGGTATATAAATTCTACATAAACTAATGCTATGGTTTTATTTTTACTCATGATTTTTATGTTTATACTAGAGGCCCAATGCACGAAATTCATGCAAGAGGAGGCCCTCACAGCCCCGCTTTTTCCAGAAGGTCATCCAGCCAGTCATTCCACTGTTCAGCCATTCAGTCGATTTGCTTATTACATTTTTATTATTATAGATTACTATTTCCCCAGCATTTAGAGTCATATAAAATTCACCATGGAATAGTTTTCATTACTCATATTTTATATTGTAGTTTATTGTATTTAAAAATTCTTCCATCACCACAAATACTGGAGTCAATTTTATCACATCTTAAATTTAAATGTCTTATTTTGATGTTAGTTTATTACAATTTAATAAATTATTAAAGATGTTTTTATTACAAATTGATGAATAAGTTAGTTTTGCCTTATTATGCCATTTCTAACTTTAGGAACAAAATAGAATTATGTAATTCTTAAAGCCAAGTTATCCTGTAGTTTTCATGACGAGCACAGAAACTGACTGTTCTTTTCTCCCTATGTGTGTGGTTCTCTTGCTGCTTTGCTTTACTTCTTGCTTGTTTGCAGCTATTCTTCCTTTCCCCCTTTCCACGTAGTCTCACCAGAAGACATTATAATAGCATGGCCTTCAGTTACACTTTGAAATAGATTTTTGGTGCAAATTCAAAATTTAATTATTTTCAAGTTCAGTCTTCTTTATTCATGATATCTTTTCCCATTTACTTTTGCCAAATGATATGTATCTCCTTTTTATAATCTAAGACTACTCAATTATGTCCTTGATCCATCAAGTTATTTATAATTTATAACATTTGGCTTTGTGTACTTTAATTTTTCTCCTATAATCCAGAAATTTTAAGCTTTTTGCTGTGCAGAATTTCAGCAGAGGTAGATAATGGGTTGTAAACTTACTTTTAGGTGATAAAGAGGCTTTGAATAATTTCATTTTTCTAGCAGAGACCTGAAATTTAAAGATTGGTGATGACTGAACATATTATTCCCCTGCCATTAAAAATTCCAAATAACATTAAAAAAGTTAATTTTGAGCAGAGGTCTGCCACAAGAGTTTTTATTTTTATTTTATTTAAATATGTTTATTGATTTCAGAAAGGATGGGAGAGGGAGAGAGGAAGAAAAATCAATGATGAGAATCATTGATTGGCTGCCTCCTGCATGTCCCCTACTGGTGATCAAGCCTGTAACCCAGGCATGTGCCCCCAGCTGGAATAGACCCCAGGATGCTTCAGTCTGCAGGGTGACACTCTATCCACTGAGCCAAACCAGCCACTACCACCGAAGAGTTTTTAAAATACTGAGACCCTTAATTCACAATAATTTAGCATTATTGTGATTTGGTATTAACCAACAATCCCACCTCTTGAAATTTCCATTTATTTGTTGTTTCTAGTTTTTCTTATTCTGAATTTTTAACTTCTAACCTTCTCTTCCTTTACTTCTTGTTTTTTATACCCAGAATTACCCCTCTTTACATATCTAAAATACTGTTCAAAATAATTTTGAAATGTAAAAGTGGACATACCATCAAGAAAACTGCTCAATGAACTATAAACTTTTTGTTTTTTAGAGATAAAAACTTCTAAGATCTTAGAATAAGCTACCATTAATGATTTTAAAATTTGGGATCACTATTATCTGTGTTGGAAAGGGTTAGATTACCAGTTAGGAGAAGTCTATTCTGACAATCCAAGTCTTGGCATTTGAACTAGAGCCATGACAGAAGACATGGAGGGAAATGGACACATCAGAATATATTTTGAAGTGAAAGTGAGAGGACTTGGTGTAATACATGGAGTGTGGAGGGAAGGAGAGAGTTTGTGAAGAAGACACTGCTTATGTAATATTACCATTATCTTAGATGTAATGACTGGACAGGAACTGTTTCATTGGAGAAGGTAGGAAGGCAAGTTGTATTTTGGACATTTAGAGTTGAGATACCTAAGTGTATATGATCAAAATGCAATTGAATAAAGAACTATGGAGGTGAAGGGAGATGCAGGTGGAGTTTTTAGGAAATATTAATAATTTTAAAATCATGAATCTTGCTGAGATCATTAGGTTCTGAGTGGAGACAGAGCAGATGGTCTAGGACCAGTTATGTGGCTTCTAGCAGTGAGAGAGGTGAATGAGAAGAGTTTTGGAAGAGGACAGTATAGTAGCAGTTGCTTATAATATAGAGATGGTTATAATGGAAGTGGTACATGCTCAAGATATATTGTTCTTTGTGGATTGTTTTTTAATTAACATATAATTTACATAGATATTACATTAGTTTTAGGTGCACAGAAATATATATATATATATATATATATATATATATATATATATATTTCTGTGCACCTAAAACTAATATACTGTGGTAATCATACATACATATGTATGTATGATTACCACAGTAAGTTGTTTTGTAACACATAGTTATAAAAATTTTAATTTTTATTATGATGTGAACTTTTAAAGTCCTTCTCTATTATCAACTGTCAAGTATACACTAATACAGTGTTGTTAAGTGTAATCACAACCTTATACATTTCATCCTCAGACTTACTGATCTTACTAGAGGCCTGGTGCATGAAATTTGTGCACAGAGGCATTCCTCAGCCCAGTCTGCACCCGCTCCAATCTGGGACCCCTCAGGGGATGTCAGATCGCAGGGATCGGGCCAACACTGGCAATCAGACATCTCTCTCACAATCCGGGACCACTGGATCCTAACTGCTCACCTCCCTCCCTGCCTGATTGCACTTAACTGCCCTCTCTGCTGGCCTGGTCACCCCCAAATGCCCCCACTCCACCAGCCTGGTTACCCCTTATTGCTCCCCTGCCAGCCTGGTTGCCCCGCACAGCCTGTTCTATTGTCCATTTGTTTCAGATGCTATGGTTATATATATATATATATATATATATATATATATATATATATATATATAACTGGAACTATGGTCATATATATATAACTGGAACTTGTACCTTTTGACTACTTTTGCCATTTACCCCTTTACCTTCCCCCATCTCTGCCACCCATCAATTTGTTCTTTGAATATGTAAGTTTGTGAGGTTTTTTTTTTTTTTAGATTCTTCCTGTGGGGTAATACATTATTTTTCTTCCTCTGTCTGACTGATTTCTCTTAGCCATTAAAGTATATTCATGTTATGGCAAATGGCAGAGTTTCCTTCTTTTTATAGCTGGGTAATATTCCATTTGAGATATATATACATATCCATATCACATTTTCTTTATTCATTCATCTATCGATATACACTTGGGATGCTTTTATGTTTTGGCTGCTACGAATAATGCCGTAGTAAACATGGGGATGCAGGTATCTTTTGGAGACAGTAATTTCAGTTTCTTCAGATAAAGAACCAGAAGTGGAATTGCTGGATCAGATGCTAATTCTATTTTAATGAGGCATTTCCACATAGTGGGTGCACCATAGTGGGTGCACCTATTCATATTCCCACCAACTGTACACAAGGTTTCCCTTTTTTCCACATCATCATCAACACTTGTTATTTCTTATCTTTTTGATAATAGCCATTGTGAAATGTGTGGGGTAATATCTGTTTGTGGTTTTGATTTACATTTCTCTGATGATTAGTGATGTTGAGCATCTTTTCAGGTACCTATTGGCCATTTGTTACATCTTTTTTTTGTGGGGGGGGGAGGGAAAATGTCTATTCAGATCCTCTGACCATTTTGCAATTGTATTTGTTTGTTTTTTCTATTGAGTTGTATGAATTATGTATATATTTTAGATATTAATGTATTATTTGCAAATATTTTCTTCATTTTCAGGATTTAGATTGTTTGAGGTCACTAAATTCTTATTGGGATTGAAAGAGTTTGCCATAATATTCTCAGTAACAAGGATGGCCTTTTGACTTCACCTCACAATTTTCTTCCTCATAAAATAAGTTTGTTGTAAAGTTATTGTATTCTTAAAAAAAGTTGTTATCAACGTGAAAAACTTAACATTTGTGAGGAGTTTTATTAAATAGTGGATTTATTAAATGTCAGTGGCTGCCTGGGTACAGGTAAAAGAAAGCCTGGTTTATAAATTCTGCAAGGATATTCAAGACGATGAAATTAGGACTGGCATAGACATGGCTAAATCCTATTTCAACTTTCGAGCTGAGCAGAATCCTGTTCTCCCTATATATATATATATATTTTGTCATGACTGTTCTTTGTTTTTCTCCGTATCCAAATTATAAAATGAAAGAACTGTTATTACATGCCTACTAAGAATGCTAAGTACTTTCACATTGTTGTCTTATTTTGACCTGATGCTAATTCCAAGAAGGGAATATATGCAACTTACTTTGTAGAGGTCAAGAAATTGAATCTTTGCTTATTGGTACTTTAGAAAAGTCATGAGAAGAAAAACTACTCACCAAAATTTATATACAAAGTTGGATTCCACAGTCAATTTTTTTTAGGTTGGAATTTTCCTAAACATGTTTAAAAAGGAGGTGGATAAGATCATATATTTAAGACATAATGCTGTGTTAACTGTCCATTTAATAATGTATTTCATCTCTAACTGTTAAGTGAAGTGTCACCATGCTGTATTGATGACCATCTTAATTTTTCCCTCCCTCTCTTTTGGTTTCAGGGGAAGAATTTGTCTCTTTTCCTCAGCATTAGTTTGTTAACTCTCTGGGGGACTTCCTTATTGGGTGCCCGTTTATACTGGATGGGAAACAAACCACCGAGCTTTTCCAACTCTGACAACCCAGCTGCTGACTCTGATAGTCTCCTGGCTCGCACACTCACCTTCTTCTACTTGCCAACCAAGAACCTCTGGCTGTTACTCTGCCCTGATACCCTCAGTTTTGATTGGTCAATGGATGCCGTGCCTCTGCTCAAAACAATTTGTGATTGGAGAAACCTACACACTGTGGCCTTCTATACTGGACTCCTCCTCCTTGCCTACTGTGGTTTAAAGAGCCCAAGCGTGGAAAGAGAATGCTATGGGAAGTTTGTAACAAATGGCAAGCAGAATGCAAATGGACATAGCTGCCATTCAGATGTGGAGTACCGGAACTCAGAGATTAAGCCCAGCTTTGCATCCAAAGTAGAAAATGGCATTAAAAATAATGTTCCGCAGACAACACAGCTTCCTTCTACAGAGAACATTGTTGTTCTGTCTTTATCTTTGTTAATAATACCCTTTGTTCCTGCCACGAACCTGTTTTTCTATGTCGGCTTTGTAATTGCAGAGCGAGTATTGTATATTCCTAGTATGGGCTTCTGCCTCCTCATTACAGTGGGTGCCAGAGCCCTTTATGTCAAAGTCCAAAAGCGGTTTCTCAAGAGCTTGATTTTTTATGCTACAGCTACATTAATTGTTTTCTATGGACTCAAGACTGCAATCAGGAATGGAGACTGGCAGAATGAGGAAATGCTGTATAGGTCAGGGATAAAAGTAAACCCAGCTAAAGGTAATACTTTTTTTTATGCTTTTACCTAGACAATTTACTCTTTCTGCCTTTTTATATCTATGCTTCTTGCCTTAGAGCAAATTATTAAGGATGAAGAGGTCCTTTTATGCAATGCCCATATCTTTTTCTTCTTTTTATCATTTAAGAGATGAGCAGGACAATTTAGAGACATATTAACGCTCCATTTTTGGAATAGAGAAGTATTTTCAATGTCCTTGGCTGCATTTGTCCAGAGGAATTAGAACTCTCGTTATGTAAAAATATCGATTACCGTAAGATTTTAGAAAAATACATGGTTTCCACATTTTAAAATACTGATGGACATCACCTCTTCTGGAGTGTAATAAAAGTCAGGTTAAAACAACTTAAGTATATTTGAGCTCTTCTGTTTTGTAAGCATCACCTGAGTAAACACCACAAGAATGACACTGACATATTTAGCAGATTTGGAGGTAAGTCTACCCCTGAACCTTGGAACTGTGCCTCTAGGCGGCTGTGCTTACGCATGCAAGCGTGAGTCACCCTTAGCTTTGCAGAGGCCCAGTAACTGGGGTGCTGCCAAGTAGTGAGCACATTCTTATTTGAGTTCTTCAGTCACTTGGGGAAATAAATTTTTCACTGTACCGTGAGAAGATTGGTTATATATTTTTTAATTGATTTTGATTTAGGAAGTTATTTTAGCAAATCTCAGGATCTATAAATGAATAGTCAAAAGCTGTTACAGCCAAAACTGGTTTGGCTCAGTGAATAGAGCATCGGCTTGTGGACTGAAAGGTCCCAGGTTCGATTCCGGTCAAGGACATGTACCTTGGTTGCTGGCACATCTCCGGTAGAGGGTGTGCAGGAGAGGCAACTGATCTATGTTTCTCTCCCATGGATGTTTCTAGCTATCTGTCCCTCTCCGTTCCTCTCTGTGAAAAATCATAAAATATATTTATAAAATAAAAAGCTGTTACAAAGGATTTCTCTGGGTTAGGAAATTAAATGGTTATGGAAACTTGAAAACAATTGCATGGAAATATATTTTAAGTGCAGAAATATAGTAAATAGTGCCAAATACTCATGCTCTTCATGATCCATTCTTTAGTTATGTATCCTTTAAAGTATCATTGCTTGCATTTGAACTGGACTTCTACTTTTCCTAACACCATTCTGTACCAGTATTTAAATACTAGAAATACAGAACCATTCCAATTGTATGGAGTGCCCTGCGGATGTATATCAGGATATGTACACAATGATCTAGACCAGTGATTTTCAACTTGTTCATGTCATGGCACACATAAATTAATTGCTAAAATTCTGTGACACAACAAAAAAAAATACCCTTTTGCCTGTTCTGACAAAAAAAAGGTATATGTTTGATTCATTCACATCAGATGGCTATTGTGTTGGCTGTTGTTATTTTTTTATTTGACAGTCTGAGTGAAGAGAGGTCAGTGCCCCTGACTAAATAGTCAGGTATTGCATTAAAATTTATATATATATATATATATATATATATATATATATATATATATATATATTTGATGGATTTCAAAGAGGAAGGGAGAGGAAGAGGAACATCAATGATGAGAGAGAATCATTGATCACCGCCTCCTGCAAGCCTACTACTGTGAATGAGCAACTATACTTGTCTAGAAGCCAAGGAACTAATTGTTGTTACTTATACTGTTTAATAGACTTCAGGAACTTTAAGTGGACTAGAAACTTTGTTTTTTTCTATTATTTCTCTCTCTCTTTCTTTTTTTTTGCTCAATCCCTCCACCCCCACCAACTCCACCCTGACAGCTATGTGCCTGATCTCTATCTATGAGTCTGTCTCTGTTTTGCTTATTCATTTTGTTTATTAGATTCCACATGAATGACATCTGTGCATAGCATGTTCTCATGGAAAAATCTTCACCCTGTGCCTTTGGTAGGTAGTGAGTACTATAGTGTATTGGCTGCCTGACCCTAAATCTTGCTGTAAAAATTGTTGCAACCAGTTCTCACAGAATATTTTTCGGTTCATTTTTCTTCATTGGCAGATATAAATATATACAACAAGGCTGTGCTGCCAGTTTATTTTCCTGCTGTTTAAAACAGGTACATAATAAGGTATATTATAAGAAAAATGTCAGCACACTATTTGCATCCCAGGATTGCTCTGAGGGTTTATTTAATGTATTGGTTAAGTTTTCAGTTCCTGTCACAAAGAGCCATGATAACAGTGGCTTGAGTAAGATAGAAGCCTTATTCTTTCATGTAACAACCCAAGCAAGCGCAGCCCAGCGCTGATAAGATGGCGCCACCGCATTCAAGATCCCAGCCCCTTCTCTTTTGTTCCCTCGCCATCTCAGCAGTGTCACCCTGTCCCTGTGGTCCAACATGGCTCATTGTCACTTCAGCACTTCGGCTGACAGGAAGAGGGAGAGAAAGGGCAAATGGGGGGTATACCCTTTGTCGTTAAGAGCATACCTCAGAGATTGCACACCCAATGTTTGCTCACAGACTGTTGGCCACACCTAGCTGCAGAGTGGACTGGGGAGTGGTATCTTTATTCTGGGAAGGCAGGGACCCATGCACAGTTTCTTACTCTGAAGGAAAAGGAGGGGCAGGAGTGTCTGTAACAGGCCCTGTCCTGGGCTTGGCTGAAGCATTTTATAAACTCCTAGATGTTTTCCAGCCTTACCTGCTGTTAGTGTTGAAAGTGATGATTATGATTCTGGTGACGTTATTTTTTTGTTGTTGACATGGTTAACATATCTGATTATTTGTTCATGTATCCATTTACTTGGTAAAATAATTATTAAGCATTTTATTGATTTCCAATTTATTTTTATGCCTTTTTGTTATAGTATTAAGCACTCCAAATATTATTAGTTAAATGAATACACAGCTGCCCAGTATTTATTATATATTTTGAGACATTAAAAATTGAATTCCAGCTCTAGCTAGTTTGGTTCAGTGGAGTGTCGGCCTGTGTGAAGAAGGGTCCCGGGTTCGATTCCGGTCAAGGGCACATACCTTGGTTGCAAGCTGGATCCCCAGCCCTGGTCAGGGAATGCAGGAAGCAATCAGTAGATGTGTCTCTTTCACATCAATGTTTCTCTCTCTGCCTTTCTCCCTTCCTTCCACAATCTCTAAAAATAAGTGGAAAAATATCCTCAGGTGAGGATTAACTGCCCCCTCAAAAATTCTGAACTCCAGCCAACTAACTGTTTTACTCAAAGCCTTTACTATCTCAGTAGATGGCAGCTCCATTTTCCCTGCAGCACTGGTCTGCACTTTGGAGTCATCCCCACCTCCACTTTGTCTTTCACTTCTTACCTCTGTTTCATTAGCAATTCATCTCTGCTGTCTTCAGAATACCTCAGGACCTTGACCACTTTTTACCACTTCCACTGCTACCTTGGGCCAAGCCAACTTCATCTTTCATTGGATTATCATTTAAAGTGTGTCACCTGATCTCCCTGCCTCTGTTTTCTTGTCTTTAGCATGCTGTGGGGTGTTTTATTAAAAATGACCTGATGTATGGATAATAGGAACTGAAGTAAATGGGCTTAGTGGGAGATCTAATTTTAGTCTGGCTAGGAGTTGGGCTGTTACCAGAGGCATCAAGTTTACCTGGTGTCTCTCCTGTTGTCTTTGGGCTTCTCTAAGAACCGAGTCTGTGTTTTGCTGTCATCCCCTGTTCTCATACTGGAGGCCTGGTGATAATCTTGGTAAGGGAGGGGAGTGTTGTATTGTTTCATAGTTAAATTTTTGTATCTCCAGACTCTGTGCTTCCAGTATGTTTATTAGTTTTCTCTGTCTCCCCATCAGTTGAGAGAGGGAGGCTAGATGGGTTGGGACTGTGAGGAATGCCATTCGGCAGGGTCTTTCCTCTGAAGAGTAGACCTTGGTTGTGGAGAAAGATAAGGGCCTACAGTAGTCCCTCTTAGCCTAGGTTTTGCTTTACATGCTTTCAGTTACTCATGGTTCACCTCTTGATCTGAGAATATTATGTTGAAAACTCCAGAAATAAATAATTCTTAAGTTTTAAATTGCTCGCCATTCCAAGTAGTGCAGTGGAATCTCATGCCTCCTGCTCCAAGCTGCCTGGAATGTGAATCATTCCTTTGTCCACTGTGTCCATGCTTACCAGCATGTCCTTGAGAAATGGCATTTGGTTATAATGTTGATGAGAAAAAAAAGTCAGTTCCCCGCTGTGCCACTGTCTGCGGAATTTGCACATTCTCCCTGTGTCTGTGTGGGCTTTTCTCTGGATTCCTCCCAACAAGGAGAGAGAGAGAGAGAGAGAGAGAGAGAGAGAGAGAGAGAGAGAGAAACAGCAAGAGCCCATGCTCACAATTTTTTATTGCAATACACTGTTATAATTGTTCTATTTTATTATTAGTTATTGTTCTTAATCTCTTACTGTGCCTCATATATAAATTAAACTTTATCATAGGTATGTATGTACAGTAAAAAAAAAAACACACCCCATAGTATATGTAGTCTATGAGCTTTCTCTACATGACAGACTACATATAGACCAGTGATCTTAAAAGATTGTATCTTGGCTGAAACCTTCCTATTGCTAGAGAGGTAGTAGCTGTGATTAAGTCCTAGTGCAAGACATTATTCATGTGAAAGTGGTGATGGTGTAAACTGATGGTGTTGCTTCTGTAAATAAACCTCTTACACTGCCAGTCACATTAAACTATGGTCTAGTTCTGTGGTCAGCAATCTCATTAGTCAATGGAGCCAAATATCAAAGGTACATCAATTGAAATTTCTTTTGAGAGCCAAATTTTTTAAACTTAAGCTTCTCCTAATGCCACTTCTTCAAAATAGACTCACCCAGGGCGTGGTATTTTGTGGAAGAGCCATACTCAAGGGGCCAAAGAGCCGCATGTGGCTCCAGAGCCACAGTTTGCTGACTACGGGTCTAGGTTTGTGTAAGTGAGCTTGGTGATCATCCCACAAGATGAAATTGCCTAATGATGCATTTTTCACCATGTATCTTCTTGTTAGTGACACACGACTGGATAGGGATTGGTGTTATCCGGGGTGCCGGGCATCCGCTGGGGTGTTGGAACTTATCCTGTGGATAAGGGGTAGACTACTGTATTTCAAAAGGTTTATTTTTATGCTCCCTCCTCCAGAGCCAGGCGAGCGCCTTTCTCGGCTCTTTACGTGAGAACCTGGTGTTGCCCATAAAGGCAAAACTCACAAAAGTGTAGAGGCCCCTAAGTTTGCTGAGGCTCACATGTGTTTCTCACTCTCACATTCAGCCTTTAGCAGCTCCTCACAACTGCAAGTTAATTGTTCCCATCATTTTCCATCTCCCACAGCTTCTACTCCAGGTATTCGCATCTCTGCTCTGACTCTGGATTTGCTCATCTCTCCGAATGTTAGGGTCATGGCTTGCCCCACCCCCTCAGTTCACTAATAGCTCCAAGAAAAGGCACCGACTTATTTATTTATTTATTTATTTATTTAGCTTTTTCTTGGTGTAAGGATGGGAGTGAGGACTTCTAATCTCTGTATATGTCTGACCTACTTCCATTTTATATCCTTCGAGTCAGTGTTTAACCACTAGCCCTAGTGATTCATTCCTTTGAAACCGAAGTCAGAGTGTGGTACTGATGGCCTTTGTTCTTCCAATGAGTCCCCGTTTGTCTCAAAGTCAAAGCACACCATCCCGGACTGGATCCTATACCTCTATCATCCATTCATTGGCCCCTTTGATGTGCCTTCTATATGCTACATGAGCGCCTGCCTCAGAGCTTTTGCACCTGTCATTGCTTCTTCCTGGAATGTTCTCCCTGGGATATCCTCTCCTTTGTCTCCCTCACCATGTTGAAGGCTGTGTTCAAATGTTGCATTATAAGTAAACTAGAGGCCCAGTGCACAAAATTTGTGCACGGGAGGGTAGGGTGGGGTGGGGTAGGGGGTATCCCTCAGCCTGGCCTGTAATGATGCCAGCATCCCGTGCCCTGTACTCTGGCCAGAGATGTTTCTTTTCCTCCATGCAGCTGGGGCACATGACGCTGGGCTCACTTCTCCAGGGCAACACTGCCACCTCCCGCCCTGGCCGCTCTGGGCCCTGCCATCTTTGTGACAGAGTGACGTTAATTTGCATATTACCCTTTAATTAGATAGGATTGCTGCATATAAAATGGCTAGGAAACACTTCTTGTTAGGAAAGGGTAGCCAATTAAATTCCTAACAATTTAAAAATTGCAACTACCTGCCTTTCCCAGCATCCCCTATTTATTCCCATGCTTTTTTTTTTTTAATAACACTTATTATTACTCTTTGGCACACCACCTCGTCCATGTGTATGTGTTTGTTGTCTTGATATATGTCCAGCATACACTAGAACGTAAGACGCATGAAGGCAGAGATTTTTGCATTTTTAAAATGCCATGCATGTAGCAATTAGGATGGTGCCTGGTGGAGAAGAGGCATTCAGTAGTAAATACACTGAATAACAAATGTTAAAGTCATCATCCTTCTCTTTAAAGAGGATTTATAATCTGTTTAGAGATAAGGTGTGCATGCCTAAAGAAGGCAAACATGTAAAACATTAGGCTGTTGTTATCCTGCGCACTAAGGTGTGCTTCATAACAGGAGGGAGAGGATTGGGAGCGGATTCTGCGGCTGCCTCTGTGACATATGCTTCCTTTCTGATACAAGGCAAACTCTTAAAATCCTGATTTTTTCTTCTTTTTTTCCCTTCTATTTAGAACCTGCTTATAACAATTCTGTCTAGCGTTTATGAGATTGGCAGTAATCTTCCTAAAGGCATTTATTTTTTTATTTTTACTTTATTATGTTATTTGAGCCTAGCAAAAGATTAGAAACCCTTGAAAATCAGTCTTTCCTCAGGTTGTCTGAGAATATAGTTATTTCATGGTTAGGTTTTTTCCCCCCTTCCTTTGAAAGCCTTTGCAAATTTTGGAGTTCTTCAGTCTACCACGTGCTCTAAGTGAATATGATTTTAAGCCTCAGGAAGCATTAGACATGACACTGCTGTCTTCCGTGATCGGCACGATAGACAGCTGCCAGTCATTAACTGATTGGATGCAAATGGCGGTGGGTAAAGCCTGTCTTAGTGACTGTGCCGCTAATTTATGGCTTAAATTGGGATAGCGGAGAAATGATAGCTGATTTGGACTATGTAAACCACAAGTCTCATCTCATTATGTGGCTGATAATGTCAGGAAAATACTAGACATGATTGATTACCGCAGTTTGCTGATTTCACAATGACTCTTTGCATTTTTTGTGCTTAGGAAAGAGGAAATTTTCTCTGATGACTGCTTTAATGAGCAAGCCACATAATATTCAAGTGATTTTTTTTCTTTTTAAACTAACATTTTACAAACCATCTTGATTAATATTTGCTTGAAAAAAAAGCATTTTTAAACTCATTACAAAGTGGCTAAATGTATGATCACCTTTCTTCTTGGCCCCACTAAATCCCCATGTGTCTTTGGCTCTGTAGAACTTGGCTCACTTGGTTTCTGCTTCAATGGCTTTTCAGACACTACACAGTTTTCACTATCTTTTCATTTTTCACAGCTCTCTCTCTTCTGCAGTTTTGCCTCCTCTTCAAATGGATTCATCAAGATTCTGTCCAAAGATTGCCTTTATTTTCCTTTTGGTGTAGAATTAACAATACTATCTGCTAAATAACATGGGTAAATAAATGGGTCATTGAATTTCTGAGGTATTTTCCCCATGACCTCATAGCTGTGTGGAACTTCTCCACCTGGGTGATTTGCCAGCTTCTCAGACTCCTCGCTTATCTTCCCTGAAACCAATGACTTGCTGACATTCTTACTAATTAAGGTCATAAGCACAGGCTATCAAAGTTATAAACAGATCAGTGAGCACATAAACATAAAAGAGAATGATAGCATATCTGGTATGCTAAAAGACATTTACATTTTGTAAGTTAGATTCAAACTCAAGCCAGTTCTTTAGAACAGTTTATTAATTTTATATCAGTATGCTTTAAAGAACATAAAGCTATGATTTTTAAAGGTGTGAAAAAAATCTTAAAAAATAATTAGGAAAAATTAAGCAGGGTCAATCCAAGAAAATTTTAATAAGCTAATGTTTACTTTTAATGTCTATTTTTAATGTAAATATACGAAATGCTTGGCATAAGTATGTATGCACATATTTGAAATTCTAAAGGTAATTATGCAAACATTTTATATTCATCCCATCTTAATGCAAATACATATTGCCCATTTAGATTAAGAAAAGAGATACAAATAATTGTTTCAGTTCTGCAAGATTAGACAATTTTTCTTTCGTCCTGGATTTCTGTAACATTGATACTCCCATTTCAACTTCTCATCGTTTCAGATTTCCAGAAACAAGTATGTTGATGGAATATAATTTTATTCAGGAAACAACTCATAATTCAAGTGAAATCTAAACCTCCAAGTCATGTGAAACTTGACTAATTCATTGTGGATTTTACAGTCTAAGTTTTTGTTTACCTTTAATTGAATATCTTCTACAGTGAATTGCAATTAACCAGCTAGCTTTGAAATGAAGTACTAAATTTTATTATTTTATTTTGTTGATAATGTCATGTTACTTCTAAAGTAAGATGAACATTTTTCAGAAGAGGTTCAGATTTTTATAATGAATAAAACTTGGCAGTTAAGTCAGGAAGGGAATCAGTATAGTGTATGGTTAAGACTGACTGGCCTAATCAAAGAGTTATAAGATACATATTTTCATTTTTAACAGAGATGTGGTAGCAGATGTGGAGCTAATGGCACCAGTAAAGGATGGTTGAGAGAGAAATAGTACAAAGTTGAATCAGACTTCTGTAGGGCAAAGAAATTCTGTGTTGCTTCTTTTCATTTCTTTTGAGTTAAAAAAAGAAATAGAAAATAATAGGGCTGACAAAATAAAATGAAAATGTGTCATTCACTCAATCTAGACTAAAATAGTTTAAAAAGTAAATTTGCTGAATTGTTAAATTAAGGCTCCATTTAAACATTTGACTCTTGAAGATATCAACTGTGATTATTTTTCAGTTGAAATGGAGTATTCACAGAAGTTCAAAAGTGTATGGTTTTCTTGCCACTAAGAAAGGAGTGGCACACAATTATTTTCTTTTCTACCAGTTCTAATGACTGTGAGTAGGTTGTGTTGTAAATCAAAAAACAACAACAACAAAAAACAACAACCTGAAAACCAGATCACAACAGACTCAATTAAAAAGGCTCTATGGTGGTGCATTATCAGTAAAGCAGGCGATATTAATCTCTTTGAGGTTATCCATAACCAACTTTTAGAACCTTTATAGGCTTTCAAAAACTCAAATCTAAAATTAGTGTTGTCTTAGATTGAATAAATTTATCAGTTATATTCTAAAGGAATTGAAACTAACATATAATTTTAAAAAGTATAAATTTAAATTAATGCCATATCCATATTAGCTATTGTTTGATTTTTAAAGTTTTCTAACATTCTATTAAATATTTATGAAATATATTGTTCATTGAGATACATGTACACATATACACTTTATATTTGTACTATTTAAAGAATATTGCTAAAACAAATACCCATTTTGCAGCTGGAGTATTACCAGTATTTTTGAAGTCCTGTCCTCATACCTTTTCTTATTTCAGTTTTCTTTCAATTCATTTTTCTCCCTTTATGTTAGAACTTCACTATGATGTTAAACAGAAGTGATGACAACAGGTTTTGTCTCATTCTTATTTTAAAACGAATTTTTAATATTTCACTATTAACTGTGCATTTTATAATTTTTCTGTAGATAAATTTGATCTGTAGAGATTTATTTCCAGTTTAACTTTTATTCTGAATTTGTTTTGATAATGACATGTATTTTTACACTCCATCTGTTAATTTGATAATTTATATTAACATATTTTCTAATGTTGAAGTTGCTTTGCATCCCTGGAATAGGTGGAGGAATTAGTTATGATGTATTTTTATTTTTATATTCTTCTAAATTTGTTTGTCCCCCATGGTCCAGAGTAAGGTTGGCAGTTCCAATAATGTGCTGTTATTTTCTGATTTTAGAATAAATTAACATCACAGAATCATTTTGAGAGTATCACCTTTTTTGTTTGTTTGTTTCCTGAGAGATTTTATAGAAGATTAGAGTTACCACTTCCCATACATATTTGGTAGAATGTACCTGTATACTTAGTCATTTGGTTAGAATGACTAGGCATGCTGTTTAGTTTAGGAGAAGGTATATATGTTTCTATTGATTTAATTTCTTTTATGACTTTGGAAACATTCTAGTTAACTTTTGGATCATTTTTGCTAAACATTTCTGCACCCCTCCCCTGGATTTTGTTTAGTTCAACTAGAGTCTCAAATGTGTTTACATAAAGATATATAAATAATGTTCTCAGTACCCACCCCCCACCCACCCCCATATATCTGCCTCAGTTTAGTTAAAACATTTTTTTGATTTGAGACTCTTTGGGTGACAGGTGTTGTATTGTCTCAAACTTTGTGAAGGTGATTTATGTAAAGGAATTTTTCCTCTTCTTTTCTGTCTGTCCAAATATGTTGAGCAGACAATATATCCACCTTCTCCTTTTGCTTGTTTTTAGTTCCTCTACTCAGGATGTTTCCTTTCGGGGGTCTAGCCTTTATGTGGTTTCTCCGTCCCAACCTATTGTGTGAAGCCCAGTCTATGGAAAGGCCAAGTCCTTGTTCATCAGAGTGTTCATCACATACGTGCAGGGTGGACGCCATCCTCAGTGCTTGTTCATCCTTCCAGATTCCTGTTTTCATGCAGTTTCTAGACTTGGGATGTTTACTTTTTTCTCAATTAACACGTTGATTAACATATTTTTATTGTTTATCTAGCATTTTTATGTGTTCTCCACAAGGAGGGACTCTCTGAACATTGAGTTCTACTATGCCACCAGAAAGGAAAACCTAAGAAATATCTTCAAATCTGGCCTCTATTCAGGGATGATTAGCTATGTTGGAAGTTATATTTGAGAATAGAGCTGTATGTTTAAGATCATAGCAGATACTTTAATTTTTTTAAATTCTTCAACAAAAGAGAGCTAAGGTGCTAGAGTAAGCTATAAAGTATATTATAGCACTATCTCATGCAAAATCAAATGACAGGCATTTCACCTTATAAAACAAAGAAGGGGATAAGAAAATATCTTTATTTATTCCTGTAATATAAGATTTCAGGTAATTTTACAGATGTAGCAGATTTTTAAAAGACATGAAGTATATTTTTAGTTTTATCATTAGTATGCATACATATCTCATGATTGATAGTGGATTTGAAAGAAGACAACATTTCAGTTAATTTCAGGGATTACAGAAAAATCTGATATGTTTCAAGTCATATAATCATTGAAAAGTGGTTGGCTGTAGAGGACTATTTATATATAACTTTATATAAAAAGATGACTAATGCAAAGTGTGAGACCCACTGTTTTGCATATGGATGTTGAAAATAATCTTTAGCTTTGAATAATAGTGTTAAATTTATTTTTAATTTAAAAATATTACCAACCAGGGGAAGGGAGTTAGCAGGAACATGTATATATTGTGCTTACTAAAAGTAAAGCAAGGATCAAACATTAAAATTTTGTGTTAAAAAATGATAATATTGTTTTCCAAGTCAGAAAGCACAATCTGGTTTGATCAAACAGTAGACAGAAAGAAATTTAAAAGAACAAACAAATCTTCTTGAGGGCAGAACTATATTAGAAACTTCATTGTGTCTTATATTTAGGATTCTAATCCCCAATAATACCAGCTGCTACTCTGAGCATTCATTCATTTTAAACAGCTTAATTTAATTCCTTCATGCATGATACCATGGGATATTATATTAAAATAACAACATTAATATCTTTTTTTGGAAGTTATGTAGGCATATTGTAATTAGGAAAATTTCTCTCTAGGAAGGTAGAAAGAAAAACTGGATTTGATATGCAGTACAACAGCTGAGAGGCAGGTTTTGACAAGGACAGATTCCTGAAGTATCAGTGCGCTTTTTTTCTTAAGTGCAGTGTTTGCCTGGGTGGCAGAGGAAACTTACAGTCTTACAATCTTTGGGGCTGACGGCAGAGGAAATTTACAGTCTTACAATGTTTGCGGTTCTGTGTATTGCAACTTGGAGTTTATATAATAAGGAAATGTGATAAACACTCTTTCCCCCTCTCCTTCTATTCTTGTTCTTTGGGAAACTAGAGTAAATTTCTCAGACTATATATCATGAGACCACCAGCAAAGATGAGAAGTTTTGAAATAATTTTGAAGATATCATCTGGTTTTACTTTATCAGTTGGCTTACTTTCTTTGGTCTTACAATAAGCTTTTGTGGTTTGCAATAATGGTGTAGAGCACCTCATATCTCCACTTACAGTGTTTTGGAATAATCTGGATACTTGCCAAGGATGGCATCAAGTTATATTCGCTCTAGAGATTAATAGTGAATGAAGGCTGTTGTCCACATTCATGGGATGGTTGAAAGTAAATTTAAAGTAGAAATAAGTTTCTGGTCTTGCATAATGAAAACAAGCATGTGAATGATGTCATATGAATCTATGGAGTGTGCATTTCTCTTTTCTCCAGTCACGAGGATATAATTGAAATTACTTTTGCTCTTGAAATTCTGTTATTTGGAAGCCATGCGACAGGATTTTAAACATCTCTTCTGCTGTTACATTTTCAACGACTTTGAGATACTTCCTGCGGGCCGGCTGCACAGTCCCACAGTCCTCCCAGTACCTTACTCCACTGTGGTGCGAGCAGTTGTTCAAGCAAGAGGCTGTTTTCTGCTGTGGTCAGAGGCCCGCCATGTTTTGGTGGTGCCTGTAGGTTTTCAGCTCATTCCCAGTTGAGCTTGGAGTAGATACTTGTTTTTGAGGTTTCACGTTAACATCTTCGGTTTTAGGAGGTATATCCTAACCCCATTTCCAGTCATTTGATAGGAAAATACAGTTTTCCTATGAGTTTTTAAGCAGCCTGACATATAAATAGTGTGAATGTCAGCATTATGTAGAAGACATGGATAGATTATAGGATTTCTGCATGTAAGAGCATATATCTGGTCATAATTACTAGTTGGCAATATTGGTTAATCACTAATATGTTTCCAGTAGATGTGTTTGGTACAAACGACCCTTTCGTGGCTCTGAGAATGCCCTGGTAGGATCCGGTCTGGCTGAGATTAGAGTTGCAGGAGAGGGCCAGCTCTCTCTTTCTTATAGTGCTCAATTGATGTGATAATGTCATTTCAGCACATTGATGCTTCTGAATTTAAAGCTTTTCCTGATTCTTCCCATTTATCTTACCCCTCTGTTGATTGGCTGTCTTTCACTGCCTGGGAGTAGAAGTTTCTGAGTTGTGCATTTAAGACTGTTAAATGAGTAACAACATTATTCAATGTTAAGATTTTCAAGGGATGGAAAAATGCCTCACATTCAAGCATTTACTGCATAACCTTTCTTTTTATAATCTTAACTGTTTTTTCAAATATTTCCATTTACATTTTGTGTTCAATATTATTTTGTATAAGCTTCAGATGTACAGCATAGCGATTCGATGATTATATACTTTGCAAAGTGCCCCCCCCCCCATTATTTCAATGCCCACCTGACACCATACATAGTCATTGCAGTATTATTGCTGGTATTCCCCATGCTGTACTTTACATCCCCAAGGCTGTTTTGTAACTACTCATTTGCACTTCTTAATCTCTTCACCTTTTCTACCCGGTATCCCAATCCCAATCCTACTCCCTCTGGCAAGCATCATTCTATTCTCTACAAGTATGAGTCTTTTTCTATTTTGTTTGTTCATTTATTTTGTTCTTTAGAATCCATGTATAAGTGAAATCATATGGTATTTGTCTTTCTTTGTCTGACTTATCTCACTGAGCATAATACATTTCTAGGTCCATCCATGCTGTTGTAAATGGTAAGATTTTATTTTTATGGCGAGTAATATTCCAGTGTGTATGTGTGTGTGTGTGTGTGTGTGTGTGTGTGTGTGTCTATATCCTCACACACAACCTTTATCACGTTGAATTAAGTTCCCTTTATTTCCAATTTTTTATCCACTCATTTATTGGTGGATACTTGGGTTGCTTCCCTATCTAGCTATTATAAGTACCATAGGGGTGCATATATTTATTTGAATTAGTGTTTTGGGTTTCTTCAGATATATACCCAAAAGTAGAATTCCTGGCTCATAAGGCAGTCTCATTTCTAATTTTTTGAGGAACTGCCGTACTGTTTTCCATAGTGACTGCAACAATCTGCATTCCTACCAACAGTGCCCAAGGATTCCCTTTTCTCTGTATCCTCCCCAACAACTGTTTATTGGTTTATTGACGATAGTCATTCTGACTGGTGTGAGGGATAGATATCTCACTGTGGTTTGGATTTGCAGTTCTCTGATGATTACTGATACTGAGCATCCTCTCAGGTCTATTGGCGATCTGTATACCTATTTGGAGAAGTGTCTGTTCAGGTCCTTGGCCCCTTTTTAAACCGAATTTTTGGTGTTTGTTTCTTTTTTATGTTGAGTTGTCTGAGTTGTTTATAAATTTTGGATATTAAATCTTTGTCAGATATATCATTCATAAGTAACTTTTTCTATTCAGTAGGTTTTATTTGCACTTAGCTAATGTTTTCCTTTGCAGTGCAAAACCTTTTTAGTTTGATATAGTTCTGTTTACTTTTTCTATTGTTTCTCTTGCATGAGGAGATATATCAGAAAAATACTGGTAAGAGAAATGTCAGAGATTTACTGCCTATGTTTTCCTTTAGGAGTTTTATGGTTTCAGGTCTTACATTTAAGTATTTAATACAGTTTGAGTTTTTCTTGTATATGGTGTAAGAAGGTGATCTAGTTTCAGGTTTTTGTTTTGTTTTGTTTTGTTTTTTTCCATGTGTCTGTCCAATTTTCCCAACCTCATTTATTGAATAGACTGTCTTTACCCCATTGTATGTTCTTGTCTTTTTGTCACACATTAAATTATCATATAGGCATGGGCTTATTTCTATTGGGTTGCATTGATCTAGGTGTCTGTTTTTATGCTAGTACCATACTTTTAATTTTATTTTGTTACTATAGCCTTGTAGTATAGTTTGATATCAGGTAACAGAATGCATCCCACTTTTTTCTTCTTTCTCAAGATTGCTGTGGCTATTTAGGTAGGGTCTTTGTGGCTTCATATGAATTTTTAGATTTTTTTTGGCTCTATGAAAAAAATGCTATTCGTATTTTGATAGGAATTACATTGAATCTATAGATTGCTTTGGGTAGTTTGGACATATTAATGATAATTATTTTTATCATGAGCATGGTATACTAATATGCTTCCATTTATTTTTACCTTCTTTAATTTATTTATTTAATGTCTTATTCTGAGTGCAGGTCTTTTACTTCTTTGGGTAAATTTATTTTCAGGTACTTAATTTTTGTTCATACAGTTGTTAATGGGAAGGTTTGCTTAGTTTCTCTTTCTGATAGCTTATTATTGGTGTATAAACATGGTACTGATTTTCAAATGTTTATTTTGCATCCTGCTGAATTCCTTTATCAGTTCTATTATTATTTTGGTGAAACCTTTAGGTTTATCTCTATACAGAATTCCTTTATCAGCTCTTGTATTATTTTCTTGGAACCTTTAGGGTTCTCTTTATACAATATCAGATCCCTGAATTTTACCGAATTCCTTTATCGTTCAAGTAGTATTTTGGTGGGACCTTTAAGGTTCTCTCTCTTTTTAAAAAATATATATTTTATTGATATTTTACAGAGAGGAAGGGAGAGAGGTAGAGAGCTGGAAATGTCGATGAGAGAGAAACATCGACCAGCTGCCTCTTGCACACCCCCTACCTGGGGATGTGCCCGCAACCAATGTACATGCCCTTGCCCGGAATCAAACCTGGGACCTTTCAGTCGGCAGACCGATGCTCTACCACTGAGCCAAACCGGTTTTGGCTGTTTTTTATTTTTATTTTTATTGATTTCAGAGAGAGAAAAGGAGGGGGAAAAGAGAGAAACATTAATGATGAGAATCATTGACTGGCTGCCTCCTGCATACCCCCAACTTGGGATTCAGTCTGCAACCTGGGCAAGTTTCCTGACTGGGAATCTAATATTGACCTCCTGGTTGGTGGGTTAATGATGCTCAGCCTCTGAGCCACACAGGCCAGGCATAGGGTTCTCTTAGTGTCATATCATATTATCCAAATAATGTCAGTTTAATTCCCCTCCCCCTCTCCAATATGGATGCCTTATATTTCTTTCTCTTGTCTGATTGCCGTGGCTGGGACTTATAGTACTATTTTAAATATGAGTAGTAAAAATGGATATCCCTCTTTTTTTTTTTTCCTCATCTTAAGGGAAATGCTTTTAGTTTTTCCCCATTGAATATGAGTTAGCTGTGGGTTTTTCATCTGCGGCCTTTATCATGTTGAATTAAGTTCCTTTTATTTCCATTTTGCTGGGAGTTTTTATCATAAGAGGGTGCTGGATTTTCTCAAATGTTTTTTTCTGCATCCATTGATATGATCATATAATTTTTATCCTTTATTTTTTATGTGGTATATCATTATAATTGATTTGTAGATACTGGATTAACATTTGAATCCCACTTGAATATGGTATAACTTAATATTTTTTTAATGAATTGCTATATTCAGTTTGCTAGTATTTTGTTGAGGGTTTTTGCATCTATGTTCATCAAGGATATTAGCCTATAATTTTATTTTTTGTAGTGTTTTTATCTGGTTTTGGAATCAGAATAATGTTGGCCTCATAAAATGAGGTTGGGAATATTCTCTTTTCTTGAATTTTTGGAATATTCTGAGTATGGTGAGTATTAATTCCTCTTTGAATGTTTGGCAAAATTCACCTATGAAGCCATCCAGTTCAGAACTTTTGTTTGTTTTAGGAGTTTTTTGTTGTTGTTGTTGTTGTTTTGTTTTTTATGGTTGCTCTGATTTTGTTGGTTGTAATTGGTCTGTTCAGTTTTTCTCTTTCTTCTTTTCAGTCTTGGAAGATTTCTATGTTTTTAAGAACTTATCCATTTCTTTCAGATTGCCAATGTTATTGTTTGTGGTATTTTCTTATAATCTTTTGTATTTCTGTTGTTTCTTCTTTTTTATTTGTAATTTTGTTTGGGTTACTTTTTCATTTTATCTTGATGACTATGGTTAAAGGCTTATCAATTTTGTTTTATTTTAAATAAACCAGCTCTTGGCTTTATTAATCTTTTTTGTTGGTTTTCTTTAGACTCTATTTCATGTATGTCCACTCTGATCTTATTTCTTTTCTTACTTTGCGCTTTGTTATTCTTTCTCTTTGTTATTCTTAGGTGTAAGTTTAGAATGTTTATTGCTGGTTTTCCTTCTTTCTCTGGATAGGCCTGTATTGCTATGAATCTCCTTATTAGGACTGCTTTTGCTCTGTCCCATAGATTTTGAGTTGTTTGTGTTTTAATTTGTCTCCAGGTATCTTTTGCCTTCTTCTTTGATCTCTTTATTAACTTACTCATTATTGTATAGTAACATTTTATTTAGCGTCCATGCGTTTTCAGCTTTTTTTCAGGTAATTCATTTTTAGTTATATACTGATACTGACGTGGCCAAAGAAGATGCTAGATATGATTTTAATTTTCTTAAATTTATTGACCTAGTTTTGTGGCATGACATGTGGTCTTTTCTGAAAAATGTTCTATGTGCACTTGAAAGGAATGCATATTCTCCTGCTTTGGAGTGCAATTCTTTGAAAATATCAATTAAATCTATCTGGTCTATTGTGTCATTTAAGGTCACTATTTCTTGCTGATTTCATGTCAGTGGGGTGTTAAAACCCCCTACTATTACTTTGTTACTGTCAAGCTCTCCCTTTATGTCCATCAAAATGTGCCTTAGCTCTCCATTGCCCGCATGTAGCTCACAGCCCCACCCTCCTGCTGATCCCTGATCTGGTTGTTATGCAGTTGGTCATTACACTGCATATTACATCTTTATTATATAGGATAATGTCCTTCTTTGCCCCTTATTGCCTTTGTTTTAAGTCTTTTTTATCTGATATAAGTATTGCTATCTTAGCTATTCTTGTGTTGCCTCTTGCATGAAATACCTTTTTTCCATCCCTTTACTTTCAGTCTGTGTCTTCTTATCTGAAGTGGGTCTCCTGTAGACAGCATATATGTAGGTCTTCTGTTTTCTTTGTTTTTTCCCCTCTTTTATAATCTATTCAGCTACCCTGTGTCTTTAAACCATCTACCATAGGATCATTAAGCCATTTATATTTAAAATGATTATTGATAGGTACTTAGTTAATGCCATTTTTTCATTCTTATTTGTTCCTAATTTTTTTTCTTTTTATTCTTCTTTTAAGAAATCCCTTTAAATTTTCTTGTAATACTGGTTTGGTAGTGGTGAATTCCTTTGGCTTTTTGTTGTTTGGGAAGCTCTTTATTTTTACTTTAATTTTAAATGATGGGTTAGACGTTCTAGTTGTCAGTCCTTGCTTTACCTCACTTTCAATATTTCATGACATTCCCTTCTGGCCTAAAATGTTCCTGCTGAGAAATCAGCTGACAGTTTTATGAGAGCTCCCATGTGGGTAACTATCTGACCTTTTCTTGCTGTTTCTAAGATTTTCTCTGTCTTTAACCTTAGTGATTTTAATTATGATGTCTTGGTTTGTGCCTCTTTGGGTTCACAATGTTTGGGACTCTGCTTTCTGTCCTTGTGTTTGTTGTTTTTTCCCCTTTTCTGGATTTGTGAATTTTTCAATCATTATTTCTTCGATAGTTTCTCAATATCTTGCATGCTCTTCCCTCTTTCTGTGATACAGATGCTGTTATGCTTGATGTCTCCCTCAAGTTCCTTAGGCTATCTAATTTTTTATAATTCTTTTTTTTCCTGCTCTGATTGAGTGTTTTCTGTTACCTTGTCTTCCAAATTGCTGATTTGATCCCCACTGTTGATTCCAAGTGTATTCTTCACTTTAGATTCCTTCAAGTGTATTCTTCACTTTAGTTATTGTATTTGTATTTGTTACTGTTTTTTTTTTAAAACAATTTCTGTACCTTTTCTATGCTTACTTTTTTTGTGTAAATTCTGAGTTTATTTATTCTTCCATTCAGCTACTCTTCAGATGTTCATATAGGTTGATTGTTCTATACTTGAGTTGTAATTTTGATGTGATCATGATAAAAGGTGAGTCTAATTTCCACCTACTCATCTTAGGTCCCCCTCATATAGCCTTTCAAGAACCTTTATCTGTTTGTTCAGCAGAAAAAAGAGGCAAAGAGAATTAATACCTCCTCCTCTGTTAATAGTCAGCTGAAAGTACAGAAGAAACTACTTTAAAATGATAATTTTCCAAGATTTGTTCATATGGCAAAGGTAATTGATATTTATTTTTATTAGTTTCATACATATTTAAAAATTATTTTCTCTTATTAACATGCATAAACATTTTTCTACACATGTAAATATGTTATTCTTTAAATTTGTATTTTTACTTATTATTTGCTTCTAACCTCTTTTTCATTAATATTACTATTCCCTTTCTCTATTAAATACTAGTTGCTGAGTTGATAAACTGTCAAAAGTTAATATATAGAAGTCAATAGATTTCACTGAATTGATCTGTATTTGAAATGTATTATATTTGTATATCAGAAGTAGAAATTTTCATAAAATGTAATCATGAGAAACTCCATTATTTTTCTTTTTTTAAAATTGACTTCTACAGTATTAAATGCTGCCTTGAGCTTTGTTATGATTGGCCCAGATTTACTTTAAAATTAAAATTTTTAAATATGTTTTTATTGATTTTAAAGTGAGAAGAAAGGAAAAGGAGAGAAACACATTGATGGAGAGAAACATGGGCTGTCAAGGTTAATATTATTAACATACTATTGAAATACTAATTAACTTCATTTTTAAATACATTTTTGCCTTATTAGGAAGACATTTAATTTGAGGTCTACCTTAAGTAACCAAAGATAGGGAAATGAGAAATAACTGCATATTAAAAAAATACTAAAATTAGAATTATATGTAAGTATTCTATTATTCTGATCTCATAGTAATCATAATCTTTAAATTATTTCCCTTTTTCCCACTTAAGATTTTAACTACACATGTTTTTTTAACCCACTTAACATTCTTTTTTGTAATAATCTAAGATCTAATTACTTTAAGAAAAATAAATTCTCAGACTTTTATAAGGGCTCCAGTTTCCCTGGGGTCACATGAAATGACTATTGTAGAATTAGTGAAAAGCCCAGGATACAAATGTTGACCCCTCACAATCTTTACAAAGAGATTCAGGGGGAAACATTGTGGTTAAAAAAACAACAGCCATGTTTATCTTAAGTTCCATGGAAATAAGTGCCTCTTTTCTACCCTTCTTGGCCTTCTTTTTTTTCTTTTGCCCCTCTCCATTGTGATTAAAGTTTAACATAATTACCCTTATGTTTTAAAATATTTATTTAAATTATACCCTTGGTAATACCATTTTTGGAAACAAAAATTAGTATTTACCAGCTTATTTAATGCAGTTAAATGCTTCAATTTTGTCAGTTTTTGCATAGAACTCAAGATTTTGATATAGGAACTAAAGACATATATTAAAGTTCTGAGGTAAAAATAAATTAAAGCTGAAAGCAAAAGTGAAAAATGAGAGTCCTTACTGATTTTGACGACTGTGTTCAGTGAACTAGTGAAATGAAAATGCTGTTATAATCTAAAGAAACATTATTGCTTATATAGACCTGAATATTCTGTATTTAATATTACATTGGATTTAATATTATATTAAGTTTAATATAATATTAAATTTAAAGTAGTAAACTTTAAGGAAATCATAATTTTAGCTAATTTTAGAAGCATTATATGCCAGAATTATAAGAAAATTATTTTTACTTTTCTAATAAATGAATATACATAGTATTTTTAAACTTTTCATGTAAATTAAAATATTCTTGAAATAAATTGCTCTAATTGATTTTTGTGAACTATATCAGAGATAAAAATTGAGGTAGTCATTTTAGAGTAAATTTGTTTTTACCCTGTAAACTTGGAACTACTATGTATTTGAATGGAGGTATTTATTGCTGTCTATGACATTATTTCTAGGAAGCACTCACATTTGATTTTCTCTTTAGAACAACTTTAGCAAGATGGGAGTATCTAATTGTTTTTTCTGCCTTTCAAAGAACATAAAATAAACTGTGGCAGATTTTGGACTAAGTACAAGAGGAGCTTTCTTTGTGAATTAAGGTCAAGTTTCTTAGTAAATGGATACCTTTTGGATACAATTGAGTATCAGTTTGAAGGACCCTTGGGATATAAGAATTACTACTGCTTCTTCCCCTTCTGATATTTTAACAGAAAAATTTAGTTTTACTCTTGAAAGTATTATAACTTCACAGATCAGATTTTCTAAAGCTTTCCCAGCAATATGTAATAGTATCAGTTTGCCTTCTGTTCAAGTTATCATCATATATGTTTAATCTTAGGAAATCATGTTAGACAAGTCATGTACTTGTTAAACTATGCTTATTCCATCTCTGTCCTGCATAAGGCATCTTCAGGGCACTTAGAAAATCGTAATAAAGCTCCTTAAGTCCCCAGCATCTTAGAGCAGCACCCATTTGTCTACACAGGTACAGAAGGTTCTACTTCCAGCGAGTTAACTGGAAACTGGAATATGTTTAAAGTTAAATTCCCAAAGAGATGTAAAATAGTTAATATATTATTTGCTATGGAAAATATATTATGTATAAATTGGGACCAGATAGTTTAATTTTACCCTAAGCAGTTCTAAGGAGATGATTTATTTGGATGATTCATTTTATTTTCATATTATACTTTAGTCCAGCCGTGGGCAAACTACGGCCCGAGGGCCGCCTGTTTGGCTGTTCTATCCAGACTGCGGAGCCAAAAGAGCGGAGGGTTCTCTTGCTCTCTCCTCCGCTCCTTTACCAGCAGCCCAAGATGAGAGTGCCAGCATGGTCAGGTTGCTTTTGTTCCAGCCCTCTGGTCCAGTTTAAGAACCCATTGTGGCCCTCCAGTCAAAAAGTTTGCCCACCCCTAATTTAGTCCCTCAATTAAATATGTAAAAATCTTATATAATAAAAGGTTATTATGCAAATGTTCCAAACAGCAGAACAACTGAACACCTAGTCACTGTGATGTGCACTGACCATCAGGAGACACACGTGGAACCTGGCAAGCATAGGCAGCAGGCGGCAGAGTGAGGAATGTGATGAGCATCGGCTGCAGCGGGATGGTGGAAAAGGTGTAGGAGGGCACCAGGTCGCTGTCATCCAAGCGAGCCTCTGGTGGTTACTGAAAATTCTTTGCTCCTGTCCTTCCTGGTCCTGCTCAGTGCTCCCACCTGCTGCCCACATTGGCCTCACTCACACCCGCAGCTGGCGCTGGAGCCACTGTTTGCACCTGCCGCCAGTGCCCGGTGCTAGTCCTGATCACTTGGTGCCATCAGCAGGTGCAAGTACCGGTCCCGATTGCCCCTGAGGGCTTCCCCACCTCCCCATGCTCCTGAGGGGCGATCAGGGCAGCAGCTGCCACTCGCACCCACTGATTGCATGAAGCGATTGGGGCTAGCACCAGCAGTGGGTGCAAGTAGGGCTGGTGCTGTCAGCATGTGGGAGCAGTGGTGGCAGGAGCGGGGCTGTCGCAGACTGGAGGCTGGGGGCTGAGGTGGGAGGAGCCAGGTGGAGGCACAGAAGATGGGCCAAGACCCGCCCCTGTGCCTGTGGCAGCCTCGCAACCCACTGTTCCTTTCAAGGTGCACGAATACATACACTATGCCCCTGGTATTATTATATAATTATACTTTGTATTCAAATACAATATTAAAAGAGTGAGATAGCCTTACATCTAAGTAGATTCCAATGTCTGGAAACTGATTTGGATCTTTCTGGTCATTAGCTTTGCTACTAAATGGGTTAATATCAGTTTTCTCATCAATGAAATGGGTATAGTAAGGTTTTAATTAGGTTAAGAAAATTCTGGATTCTGTCAAGCAAATAGTAAGTTTTTTATTTTTTAAAAAAATTATTTATTGATTCACAGTGTTTCCCAAACTTTTGACATATGTGTACCCCTTCTATAATTTTCGTAACACTGAGTACCCCTTGTAAAAAAAAAAGGATGCATTTTAATAGCAATCAAAATTTTTTTTTTATTTTTTAATTTTTTTGGTACATACACAAAATAATAATAAACACAATTATTCATAATAAAATATAAATAAAAGTTTTATTATAAATAACATTTATTTGCACACCAGACCATCTCGCGCTTCACAAGACTGTCTTGACTTGACTCAAGAGAACGTAGAATTAGGTGCAGCTAAGCACGGTGCAGTGCATATCACCACCAACCAGCGCAATGCGTACCCCTACCAAACTCTTCCCATACCCCTGGGGGTACGCGTACCACACTTTGGGAAACACTGGATTAAGGTATTACATACTAGTATGTGTCTTTTATCTCCTATTGCCCCTCCCTCCTCCATCCCTTCCCCCCCTCCCTGCCTTCTGCTCATGCCTTCACCCCCTTGGTGTCTGAGTCCATTGGTTATGCTTTTATGTGTGCATACAAGTCCTTTGGTTGATCTCTACCCTTTTCTTCCACCCTCCCCTGCCTTTCCTCTGAGTTTTGATGGTCTGATAAATGCTTCTCTGTCTCTGGATCTGTTTTTGTTCATCACTTTATGTTGTTCATTGTATTCCAAAAATGAGTGAGATCGTGTGATATTTACCTTTCTCTTACTGACTTATTTCACTTAGCTTACTGTTCTCCAGGTCCACTCATGCTGTTGCAAATGGCAGGAGTCCCTTCTTTTTTACAGCAGCATAATATTCTATTGCATAGATGTACCACAGTTTTTAATCCACTCATCTGCTGATGGGCACTTAGGCTGTTTCCAAATTTAGCTATTGTAAATTGTGCTGCTATGAACATAGGGATGTATATATCCTTTCTGATTGGTGTTTCTTGGGATATATTCCTAGAAGTGGGATCACTGGATCAAATGGGAGTTTCAGCAAATAGTAAGTTTTAAGTAAATGAAAACACCATTATGATATATATGATATATATATATATATATATATATATATATATATATCCTATATATATGATATATATATCCTCTATGTGTTCTCCTAGGTGAGAATTTCTCTGGGAATGGAATTCCTGAGGTTTGTCCTTGATATATATGTGTGTATGTGTGTGTGTGTGTGTATAAATAAATATATATATATTAATTCGTTACCTATTCTTGTTCCTTCTTTAATGCCACTTAGATTCATAGTGCTGCAAGGAAAAGCCATGAGATCAGACAGAAGTTCCCCCTACCCTATATAAGAGCAACTTCTTATAATATTCATTTTGGAAAACAACAGGAATAAATGAGTACTCTAAATATTTTGAAACACTATTGGGAAAAACTGATAAAAGTTATTCTGATATTTTAGAATAAAGTCATTATATATTTTTGAACTTCAAATAAGTGATTTATTATATTATCTCCTGAGTTTCAAGTGTGAATTGAATTCATCTGTCCACACTTGTCCACTGAAATACAGACTTTAAAAGCATGGTTACTATTTTTGGGTTTCATCAGAATTTCTTGGAAGAATTACTAGTATCTGAGGATTTTTATTTCAATAAAACTGTAGTTTTAAAAATCAGCACATGAGTGGAATACCTAAATAAAATAATGGGCCTAAAAATGTTAAACATGTAAATGACATTACATGTTAATGAAAATACAAGATCTTTTAAGTTCTGCTGGTCCAAAGTATAATTACCAAGTGAAAATTTGAAGATAATCCCAAACATCTGTTTTGAATTGTTTTAGTACAAGAAAAACTTTAGTGAATGTGAAAACCCTTTATACCCTAAGTAGAATATAGGATAACTCCATCTCTATGTAAAAGAATGTGGGTGTGACTTTCACTTTTCATTTCTACCTTCCCATTGAACCCAGCTGCAGAGTGTTCGTTTAATTTTCTTCTTTGACTCATGGCATGTTTTCAGGATGATCCCTTCAAGTTTCCTCTCTTTAATTCATATATTTATTTGCTTTTATCTCTATTGCTAAATTCATCTTCCCTTTGTACCTTAGGCAGCTCCTTTAATGTACTTAATTTGCATCCTTCAATTTATGATAAACTCTTGTAAATTATGTGGTTATATTTTGGGTGCAAATGAAATTTTAATATTTATAACTGGTGTTGTGACATGGAATGCATTTGATATTTTGTCACTTTGTAGGCTTTTTAAGGTCCATTCATGTTGCAGTGTTTACAAGGAATTTGTTGCTGCATAGTAATCTATAAAGTCTGTGCCCCACATAGTACTCCCAGGGTAGACCATCGCTCACTTTACTATCAAGCAAAACTAAGATTAAACACCCTCTACGTGTTCTCCTCGATGAGGATTTCTCTGGGAATGGGATTGCTGGTCAGGGTTTGCCTTTGGTTTATGAGTGACGTTTGTGGAGCTGACTGAGTGTTGTCAGATGGTGTGATACACGGCTGGCCCAGGCCGCACTGCCACCAACCCTGCACAGGGTCCTTCCCCCACTGTGCTTGTCTTTATCCAACTTTCTATTTGTTGCCAATCTGAGTGGAAATTATATTTTGTTATAATTTGCATTTATCCGAGTTACTAATAAGTTTGAGTATTAGTTAAAATTCTTGGTATTTATTTGTCTTTTACTCTATAGGTTAACTCCATAGGTTAATTATGTACATATGGAATCATCTTATTAGCCTATTTAAGATGTATATTTTGTATTCCACATTAATATACTTTTTTAAAAATTGAAATATATCTGCATTAGCTAGATTTCAAGTGATTTCTCAATTCAACAATGTTTACTTTTGCTTTAATATCGAAACGTGACAAATGATCAGCTTTCATGAGAAGAATTGCTATTTGTCTGCTGATGGGATTTTTATTAGGTCATACGGTTTAGGATACTTTTGTATATTTTGTATTAATCTTTACGTTAGCATTGATGCAAAAATCAGTCACCTTTAAATTTGAACAATTGGAAATGGCGATAGCAGTTTTTACACCAAAAATGTGTGTGACAGTTTTAGGCTTTGTTTTGGCAGCTCTTACTTTAAAAACCTAAAATGTGTTTTTATAAACACTGTATTAAAGATCAATTATCTAAGGAAGAGGTAATTTTTAAAAATATATTTTATTGATTTTTTTTTTTTTACAGAAAGGTAGGGAGAGAGATAGTTAGAAACATCAATCAGCTACTTCCTGCATTCCCCCCACTGAGGACATGCCTGCAACCAAGGTACATGCCCTTGACCGGAATCGAAATGGGGACCCTTCAGTCCACAGGCTGACGCTCTATCCACTGAGCCAAATTAGTTTCGGTGAGGGAATTTTAAATGGGATTATTTTTATACTTGAGTGTGATGAAATCCTTGATGTCAGTGCTCTATATCTAAAGACCACCAGCAACTTACCTGTGGCAAGAAAGGTGACTTACTTCTTACACTGAGGGACCAGTGTACCAGGGATACCCTGTGGTATCTCATTACATATCCTGTAGTGGGAACTGGAGTTTGGCTGGGTGCTTTAGGAGAAGTTATAAGGAATGAGGGGTGTCCTTTAAAATATATATATATATATATATATATATATATATATATATATATATATGTATAATTGATGTTTTTACAGAGAGGAAGAGAGAGGGATAGAGAGAAACATCGATGAGAGAGAATCATTGATCAGCTGCCTCTTGCACACCTCCTACCGGGGATGTGCCCACAACCAAGGTGCATGCCCTTGACCAGAATCGAACATGGGACCTTTCAGTCCGCAGGCCAGCGCTCTATCCTCTGAGCCAAACCCATTTTGGCAGGGGTGTCCTTTAGATTTAATGCTAAGACCATTCTATGACTGGATAAATAAATCATTTATAGCAAGTGAGGGGTGTTTGGTATTTTGTGGATTGTTATACAGTGACTCTTTTCTTTTTTGTTTATAAAATTATAAAGTAGTCTTGCTTTTGCTTATATATCATGGTCTCAGAGTATTCTGACCTCAAGCTGGTGTTCTATCAGATTGTGTATGTTTCTCCCCCCCTCCACACCGAAAAACAAGAAAGTTAGCTTTACCTTGTAGCTATGCCACAGATAACCTTGCCCATGATGGATTGCCTCTTGCACGAACCCTAAATAGGGCCTGGGCCAGGGAGGAGCCTGCAACCTAGGTACATGCCCTTGAACGGAATAAAACCCAGGATCCTTAGGTCCACAGGCTGATGCTCTATCCACCAAGCCAAACTGGCTAGGACTTAATTTCTTAATTCTATCCTCACTTTGAAATAGCCCTCGCCCTCTGCTGCCTGTCTTGGTGGAAGCCACCCTACTCCTGCCCGCTTCACTCACTGCAGTTGCCTTTGGACTCTGTTCATCCTGCTCTTCCCTTGCAGTGGGCGCCTCCCCCACAGAGGAGGCAGAGTGATCTTTTCAAATACGTGTCACCAAACTTCTCTCTGAAAGTTCTCCCCCACCCACTGCAAGTAAAGTGACCCTCAGACTTATTATGGCTTAGCAGACCCTGAAGGACTCCTGCTTGCCTCTGTGACTTCATCATGGCTTTTCTTTTCATCTTGCCACTACTCAACTGGTGGCCTTTTTTGTTCTTGGAAATAATCAAATGCATTCTTGCTTTATATCCTTTTCTCTAACAATTCCCCTTGTCTGGAATCATCAGTGTTTGCAAGTCTGGCTCCTTCTCCTTTATTCCTTAGAGATCACACCCATTCCCCTATTTGTAAGTTATCTCTATCTAAATTAGCTTCGTGTACTCTGTCTCACTTTGCTTTATATTATTTGTAGCACTTACCGTTCATTCAGTCTATTGTGTCCTCCGTTTCCCATCTCACTTCACTCCCCACTTCTCTCATAAGCTTTAAGTGGGTGGGAACGTGCGTGTCTGTACATTTCTCAGTGTGCAGCCCCTAAGGAAGTACCTGCCACAAGATAGGGAATTAACAGAGATCTGTTTAGTAAATGAATATACCGTATTTGCCGGAGTATAAGACGATTTTTTGGCCCTGAAAAATACATATTTGCCGGCGTATAAGACGACTGGGCGTATAAGAAGACCCCCTAACATTTCCACTAAAAATACAGAGTTTGTTATATACTCGCCGTATAAGACTACCCCCCACTTGGAGGCATATTTTTCAGGGCCAAAAAATCGTCTTATACGCCGGCAAATACGGTACTTATGAATGAGTAAATGAACAACAACCAAATGAGTGAACATATATTCTATATATATGTCTGTTGACTATTAACAAGAGGAATGCTTGTTAGTTTATTATTTAATTGAGGTATAGCTATCTGAAAAAAAAAAGTTGATCTGTTTCTTTGGATATACGCCTTAAAATATAATGTTCTTTTGAGCATGGTCTAGGACTATGGTTTAGATGATATAGCATCATCATGATGTTTTCCTGGTGCTTAACATAATATTTGGATGCATTTCTCTGGAGTGATTCTAATGTAAATATGTTTTCATGTGTAAATGTCACAATCAAATAAGAACTTTGGGAGAGGTGAAGGGGGGTTGAAAAATAGCCTGGATGTTAGAAGTTTCCACAGAGTCATACTTCATTAATGTGGAGGTGAGAGCCTATGTATAAAATGCACATGGTGTTGTTATGCCTAATAAGTTTGAAAATAATTGTAATTTATTTTACTATTTGTTTCCCCTACTTTGTACTTCTTGTTGTTGCATTTATTGTTTGAATTTAAATTACCTCTTTTATATTTCAACTTAAGGACTCCATTTCTATAGGCATAACATCAAGGCCTAATGCAGAGTGTGTGAGTGTTGTTTTGCAGTGGAAGATGAAATGTGGTGTTACAATGTTAGGTAGTGGGCAGAAAACAGCCAGCCTTGGTTTGGAATCCCTCCTGTCATTAATGCTCCAGTATTAACTTGTCCTTGAGCCTCATCCACAGAGTGGGCATACTATTTATGTTCAGGATTGTGTTGAAAATTCAGCTGACGTATTTAGATTTGTGGCATGGGTGCATGTAGCATTATTAGGTCTGGACAGTCATTAAGTTCAGTCCTTTTTCTCTTTTGTCTGTCAGCAGCAAAAGGAGGTTTTTGACTTTCCAAATATAAGATTATTATTCTGTGTATATAATATAAGTGCATAAAGTGTATAATATTTGACATTTTTTCTATAATCAATGCTTGACACTGTAATTTGCAAAGAGCATCAACCACAACAGTATCAGTGCTAATAGCAAATGTTTATTGTTTGCCATGTGTCAGACATTGTCTTAAACACACTACACATATTACTAAGTTTTAAAATATATTTTTATTGATTTCAGAGAGAGGAAGGAAGAAGGATTGAAATATCAATGATGGGAGAGAATCACTGATTAGCTGCCTCCTACACAACCCAGGCCTGTGCCCTGACCAGTAATTGAACCATGACCTCCTGGTTCATAGGTCAGTACTCACCCACTGAGCCATGTTGGCTAACTAATTTATTAATATCACAAAGCCCACGAGACACTAATTCCCATTTCACAGATGAGTAAACTGTCTGAGACACAGACTGTTAAATTATAGGGCACATCTGGATATAGATACATCTGGATTTGAGAGATTCTATACTTTCTTATGCATTATAAAAATGATACTAAAAAACCGCTTTCATTCTTCAGGTAGACTCAGTAATCACCCAGATATATCGTGACACATAAACTTTCCCATTCCCATCTTCTAGCTGTGAGGGACTCTAGTTTTAGGACTTAACATCCATCTTTCTTTGTACAAAGGAAGGCAGGCAAGAATACCATCCCAGTTTGAGGGCTAGTTCTACTTGAGAGTCATGCTACAGGGTGGCTGTTGATAAAATAATTATAACTTTTATTATTTTTTAATGTTGAGAAATCATGATTATTTGGGGTGTAAAACAAAAGGCACACAAAATATAGATGATTTTAATATGATTATATGTGGAAGTACTGGGATACTGCTTTTCACACAAATGTGTTTGTTAGCAGGCAGGGTATAAAAGAACTTCATTATACTTAACTGTTTTACGAAGCATGTTTTACTGATATGTCCCAGTGCCCATTAAGCCTCTTTATAGCTTTGATCTTGTTTAGTTTTCCTGCTTTTCATTCCCAGTTCTTCTATGTCATTTATCAGTTTTTAAATATTTGAATGAGATCTTTGTTTATTTTAAGATGATTTCTTACCCTTTCTGGCTCAGTAAGCATCCAGTAATTTTGGGCCATGAAGACCCCTACTGAAATCTGAAAGACCATGAAGGCTTTGTAGGTGATCTTAAGATAACATTGTTCTTGGCCTTATGATGAACTGTATATGTGTATCAGCTTTGAGACATAATAATTACTTTACATTTCTTTAGGCTTCGGTTGCATTTAATCTTCTGGTGTGATGAAATGTTAGAGTATAAAGGAAATAAATTTTCCATCTTAAAAATGTTTTATGAAGCTTTTCTCTCCCTGTGGGACTTCCTGATGGCCTGATACTATGTCACATGTAATTGGATTGATACTCAGCCTGAATACTTCTTTCTCTTCTTGGCAGCATGGGGTAACCTTGGAAATGTTCTGAAGAGTCAAAGCAAAATTTCCGAAGCTGAAAGCGCCTATAGAAATGCTTTGTACTACCGTAGCAACATGGCTGACATGCTTTATAATCTGTGAGTATGCATTGCTTTCTCTGCTTTGGTTCATCTTTGAAACCTGCGGCCAGAGGGACTATTGATTTAACTGCTGGAGATGGAGATGATAACTGTTTTTTTGTGTGTTTTTTTTTTTTTTGGTGAAATAGTCTTTTCATTAATCATACCTCAGAGACTAGTAGGTGGATGGTATTTGTGACTTCTTTGTTATGGGCCACCTCACTGATATTCATGTGTATCGACGTGATGTAACTGAGGTACTGTGCCATGTAACAAAAATTGGTTTAAATGCTTTTAAATTTTTTAAAAGTTTGTTCCATTAATACTTAGATGCGTTCATAAAATAAACCTGCTATGGTTGATAATTTATATAACTGATATCTTGACTATTAGTAATAATATATTTTTCCTGTATTAAAAAATTGTTTCCGAGTATATGTAGACCATGTATTAGTGGCTAAGATAATGGCTCTCCTTTTATTTGTCCCCTCTCCAATGGTACTAATAATTAGTTTGGGATAATTGGGTAATTTAGAATATTTGTGTACGTTGGATTAAAAAAATCCCTAGGGGGAAAAATTGGTTTTGTTCTTTAAATAAGAAGTCCCTAGGGTACAGTGAGATGTGGCTGGATAAATGCAAATCAACCCAAAGCCCTTTTTTGGCCTCTTATATTTATGATACTCTTTTCTTTATAAGTAATAGAAATGCAGTCTAAACTTGCTTAAACACAGAAGATATTTTATTAACTTCCATAACTGAAAATTCCTGGCGTCAACTAGATGTGGCACAATTAGATCCAACTGCTTTCTGATGTTGTAAGAATTTGTCTTCATTTTGTGGCTCTGGGTCCTCTGGGTTCACTTCATTCTCTTGGAACTCTGTCTACTAGTATATGCAGGGGGAAGGTGATTCTTACACTGTTATGTGTACAGCATCCTAACTCCTCAGTCTCAGAAGCGATTGTCTTGGTGTCTCTATTAATCTTGCAAAAAAAGGTCTTGCTATATCTTCCTGGGTTTATGTGTCCTTTCCTGGATGAGACACTGGGCAGTGTGGTAGGGGCTGTAAGATACTATTGTTGACAGTGCCACCAAAGTTGGAGTGGACTCCAGTGGAGGGGAGGGGAGTGGAGTGGAGTGGAGGGGAGGGAAGAGAAGAGGAGGGGAGAGGAGTGGATTACCAATTCCCTGCTGGAAGGGACCAGGCAGAATAAGATGTCTACTGCTGTGACTAATGAATGCTTTGTAATATTGACAATATCAAAGTTATCTGTCAGCTCTAATTTTTAGTATGTATTTATGCCCTGGTTGCATCTAAGTCTTTTTGTACTGTCTAAATCTAAAAAACACAGATAAAAAGGTAAAATAAAAGTTAACAGGAAAAAAATAGGTTTTTAACGTCAAGCAGACATGGTGAGCTCAGTTTGATTTCCTGTTTATATATTTACCTTGCTTTTGCTTTGCTTTCTATCTTGAATGTTGAAAGGATTACATACGTCCCCCTTTTCCCCCCTGCTAGTCGGTTCCCCCACCCCCACCCCATGCCTTCACCACCCTTGTATCTGTGTCCATGGGTTATGCATATACTGGTATGCATACAAGTTCTTTGCATTTACCTTGTTTTTAACTTCCCAGACCTTCACACTGGGGTCTGACTCATGGCCTGTGGTTTAAATTAGGTCAGTGTGTATTGTATGTTGACCTGCACAGAATTATTTTTTTTTATTTTTTTACCTGGAAGGCTTTCAGATGGAGCACATCCTTTCCAGCTTGCACAACCCCTGATGCTCTCTGCTGTGTTTCATGCTCACCAAACATATCACATCCTTTTCCCTGAAATAATTTCATTTACATCGTGTTTTTGTTTTCTTTTTCTGGAATAAATATATCTTGATATTCCTACAAAGTCTTTTCCCATATCTCCTCCATCTAAATATTATGATGTTACTATATTATTGGTTAATAGAATCTTTATTTCATGGGGGGAAAAAGCTTATCAGCTTGATAAATTTATGCAAGGTCCCTCTTATTTATTTACTTTTTGTATATGAAAGTAATGTCAAAGGGGCCGCTTGCTGCCAGGACCAGTTTGGCTCAGTGGATAGAGAGTGGGCTTGCGGACTGAAAGGTCCCGGGTTTGATTCTGGTCAAGGGCATGTACCTTGGTTGCAGCCACATCCCCAGTGGGGGGTGTGCAAGAGGCAGCTGACTGATGATTCTCGCTCATCGATGTTTCTAACTCTCTATCCCTCTCTCTTCCTTTCTGTGAAAAATCAATAAAATATATACTTTAAAAAAAAGGGTGTGTGTGTGTGTGCTTGCCTTGCAGTATGGGTTGAGAGTTTTCTTTTTTTTCCTTTAAATATATATATATTTTTGATTTTTCACAGAGAGGATGAGAGAGGGATAGAAAGTTAGAAACATCGATGAGAGAGAAACATCAATCAGCTGCCTCTTTCACATCCCTTACTGGGGACGTTACCGCAAACAAGGTACATGCCCTTGACCGGAATTGAACCCAGGACCTTTCAGTTCACAAGCCGACGCTCTATCCACTGAGCCAAACTGGTTTTGGTGAGAGTTTTCTTAAGGTGTTCATTCTTTGTACATTTTGCGGGAGAAAATAAGCTGAATAATTAGCATCTCTGTTTTGATTTTATTTTTCTCTCTTTTATCCACAGTTCTCTAACACTTGTAGATACCTGTTGGTCAAAAGTTGAAAGAAAAAAAGGAAATGTAACTATTTAGGCTTATTCTTTTCTGAGAAGAGAAATTTATTTTATTTGATAAATTCACTTTATGTGCAATCTGAAAGTTACATGTTTAAAACTCCACTATCTAGAATGCATATATAAACTATGAAAGTATATGCATATACCTTCCCAAACCCTAATGAAAAAATCCTTGTTGGAGAAATGATTGTTAACAAGTAAAACAATCAGATTTTGTCTCCGGCCCTCCTCCTCTTCTTCTCCTCTCTCTCCCCACTAAATGTAGGAAAATCAGCTATGTCATAAATGTCATAGATAGCTTCATAATATTTTTACTAATATGCCAGGGGATTTTTTTTAACTACGTTTAACTTTTAGCTCAAAGGGAATGACTTAAATTCCAACAAGAAGTGTTGACAATGATTTCAATGTCTTAAATTATATAACCCATGTCACTGAGAGAAATCTGATATTCAATAATTACATTTCAGAATAGGGAATTTTTAAAAAATAAAATATCAATAAAATGCACCAAGATAGGTCTTTTACAACCCATAATATCCTATAGAATAAAGAGGCGATATGCAAATTGACCCTCACACCCTTGCACAAGATAGCCGCCCCCTAGTGGTCAAAGATAGCTGGTCCCATTTGGTCAAAGATGGCCACCACAATATTGCCTGCAGAGGAGGATAGTTGTGTGCAATCAGGCCAGCTGAAGAGGGCATTTAGGGGCAACCAGGTCAGCAGGGGAAGGCAGTTGGGGGTGATCAGGCCAGCAGGGGAGGGTGGTTAGTGACAGCCAGGCTGGTAGAGGAGGGCAGTTGGGGGAAACCAGGCCTGCAGGGGAGGGCAGTTGGGGGGGACCAGCCTGCAGGGGAGGGCAATTGGGGGAAAGCAGGCCTGCAGGGGAGGGCAGTTGGGGGTGATTGGGCCGGCAGAGGAGCAGTTAGTCATAGATCAGGCTGGCAGGCAGGTGAGCAGTTGGGAGCCAGCAGTCCCCATTTGTGAAAGGGATGTCCAACTGCCGGTTTAGGGATTGGGTCTAAACTGGCAGTTGGACATCCCCCGAGGGGTCCCAGATTGGAGAGGGTGCAGGCTGGGCTGAGGAACACTCTCCCCACTGCCTATACCAAGTGCATGAATTTTGTGCACAGAGCCTCTAGGTACAAATATATGGTATCTTATTTATCTAGGGACAAACTTTTTCTTTTCTATTTATTTATATAGGTAGGAAGTTTTCTTAAAGATAGTTTAGAGAATATTTGGGAAAATTTTTTCTTTTCAGAAGTACATGCTATTTTTAATACATAATGCTCTCTAATGTATAGAAATTGCTCCTTGTTCTCTTTCAAATCCTGAAAGAAAATGAATTTGCTTTGCTCAATCTTATCAGTAAGTAAACTTAACCTGATAATGCTCCTGTGTGATAGTAGCAGGATTTAATTACTTTTCACATAATCAGTCATAGTTATGTCTCTTAAAGATGCTTTATGACCAAAAGCCTGAAATTAATGAATATCTATTAGTTGCATGAAATACTCATATTCACTGATGAATTTTAAAAGCTTTTGGAAATTATACACTTCTGTTAAATCCTGTACTTTTAATCAGCAACCTAGAATTTTAAAAAAATAATTCAGTGTTCATAAAGCTACTACTGCTTTGTAAATTATTAAGATTTTTCATATTGTTTGATTTTTTTACTAGAAAGATACATATGGTTATGTAACTGTACAAAATGCATCCAGAGATATGGAACAGACTGACCAAACTCAAGGGAAGAGGGGCAGTGGGAAGAAATTAACAAAAGTATTTATATGCATATATGCATAACCCATGGACATGGAAAACAGTGCAATGAAGGCCTGGGGGAGGGGGCAGGAGCAGGGAGAAGATGGTCAATGAGGGGAAAAGGGGACTTATTTAATAATTTCAACAATCAAGATAAATTAGAAAAAACCCCCACACTCAATCATTACTAAAGGAAGGTATACCAACATTGACCAACCACAGGATGATTCTAGGAGGTCAGAGAGAATCCTAAATTAGTCCTTGTATATTGAATTTAATCTTTAAATGAAAAAAAAATAAGAGTAGCACATTTAAAAGCACATCTAAAAATTGTTCTATGTCAGGATAGAGAAATGATTTAAAAATTTATTAAGTAAATAATAGTATAAATGATATTTGGTTATATCTGAAGTTGGGCATCCTTGCTTGATAATATCCTCAAACTTTTAGGACAGTTTTTTTCTTCTTCTTCAGGATTAATATCAAGTTATATATGAGTGGTGCATATAAATGTTATATATCGTTTAAATAAATGAATGGGATAACATTGATTCTTTTTTCTTAATAGCAATTAATTGAATTACTTATATATACATAGAATTCTTCTTAATTCTTTATAAATGTTATCACAGTTTATCTTTAAATGAAGCCTACAATATGAGTAAAATGAAACTCAGAGGCAATTTCTCTAAGGTCCCACAAATAGTAGAGGTTTGAACTTAAGAGATTTTAACTTTATATCCTTAAAATCACATTTCTACAAAATAAACTAAGAGTATGAGGAAAAACTCTCAATGTATATCTGTCAAGTTCAGAAAAAGGCATTAATTCAAATAATGTATACATGTAGAATATTTGAAATTAAATCTAATAGAGAATATAAATTAATTTTTATGTCAGTCACTGTGTTTACTGAACTCATGCTGTAGAATTCTGTTAGAAAGATCATCAGTGACTTTGTACAACTGAGGTAAGAGGGCTTTTAAGAAGAAATTGCATCAAAAAGCTTTTTTAAAAGTGTAAATTATCCCTGGCTGGTGTGGCTGAGTTTGTTGGTCATGGTCCCGTGCACCATAAGATTTCAGTATCCATTCGTGGTCAGGCCAAATGCCTAGGTTGCAGGATCAAATCCTGATGGGGGGCATGCAGGAGGCAGCCTGTCAATGTTTTGCTTTCACATCAATGTTTCTCCCTCTCTTCCTCATTCCCTAAAATTCAATTTTTAAAAATAGTTCTTAAAATATAAATTGATTAATTATAAACTATTGATATCACTTCAATCCATGCTTACAGAAAATAGTCATATAATGTGAAATTTAAAGTAGTACTTACTTCTACTCTTAATAACAATAGATATAGTATACTCATTGCACAGCCTTATATTCAATTGCACAATTTATTGAAATGCAATACTTCACATGACGAAGTTTTTTAAAGACCTGGTACAATAGATCTGCATTATGATGCTGGTTTTTAGTTTCAAGTATAGCAAATTTTCAGAAACAAACGCAGATGGAACATTGCTCAGTGATTTACACTGTCAAATTTCACAAATACATAGTCAGCTTTCAACCTTGTAACTACACCACTCACTGACATCTGAAATAGAATTGATTTCTAGGCTGAAAAATACTCAGCTGATGTTCTTTCATTGTTGTTATAGATTTGTCTCAGTCACTCTGTTCCATATGATATTTAAATAATAATTCAATAGAACATTAAATATTTCATTCGGGATTAGATTTCACAGTGCAGGTAATAAGTATAGGGTTGGGTAAAAGTAGGTTTACAGTTGTTCATAAGGAAAATAATATAATAATTAATAATTCAAAAATAAACTCTGTTTCATAAACTCATAACTAACTGTAAACCTACTTTGGCTACACTGTGTATAATGTGGTTTAATCAGTTTTTGATTATCTTACATAACAAAGCAGATAATTTCTATGGATAATAGAGATTTTGCCACTTTAAGCAAGTTACCTTTTCTATGTTAAAAGAATCAAAGTCATTATCTAATCTGAGAAGCTAAGAAAGGAATAATAAAAATAAACTAATAAATTTAAAGGAAATAAAAAGAAAGAAAATGTTCATAAAGTGAATATAAGAGCTTTGTCTTTATAAGATGAACTATTTCTGTCAATGGTAATATGGAACAAGATATAAAATCTCAAATATACAGCATTGAAAACCAGAAAAGGGTTACAGCTAGATATATGGAAAGTTAAAACAACAAAATATAATTAAATATATGAAAGTCTTAGATATATGAAATCTGTAGATGAATTTTTTGGGGGAAAATAGAAATGGCCAACATTGGCACAAGAAAAGGTAGGTATCTGAATTTAAAAAAAAAGTCGGAAAATTTTGAAAACCACGTTAAAGAATCTTTCCCACTAGGAACCAAGTTAGGGATTTCATAAGTTCTGTCAGATCTTTGATGAAGTGGTATTTCTTGCACCTAGTTGCACTTTTCATTTATTTTTGTGAAGCTAGATAATGCGAATAGCCAAAGGTCTGATTGGATTTAACACCAAAAACAAAAAGAGAATAACAACTCCCCAACATCCCCTCCCTCCAGAAAACCCAAAACAAAACAAAAGACAAACAAGTAAGAACGAAATAACAGGACCAGGACAGGCCAGTTATACTTATTAATGTAACTGTTTACATGTCTCAAATTTAATGTAGTGGATGCAGCAACATATTAAAGATTAAAACACCACTATCACGTGTCGTTTATTTTTAGATTCATGGTATTCAATACTACCATTCAGTTACTCTATTCTTTTAATTTTAAAAGTTGGAGCAGTGAAAGTATATGATCATCTCTAGAAATGCCATGAAGCCTTTTGATCAACATCTGCTTCAGAGAACAAGACATAAATAAGCTGGGAATAAGTGAATACTGTGTAACATGAATATCTGTCTAAAGTTAATATTGAAGCACAGTGGCCATTTTCATTCATATTATTGATTATTGTATCTTCCCATACTTATAGGAGTTCTAACTCTATTTGTTGGTTTTATAAATGAATTATTAAATCCATAGCAGAGCAGAGAAGATCTCAATTGTCAATGTAAGTGATAATATTACTAATGGGTATTAGATAACTACAGTTTTTATTTTTAATATATTTTATTGATATTTTACAGAGAGTGAGGGAGAGAGATAGAGAGCCAGAAACGTCGATGAGAGAGAAACATCGACCAGCTGCCTCTTGCACACCCCCTACTGGGGATGTGCCCGCAACCAATGTACATGCCCTTGACCGGAATCGAACCCGGGACCTTTCAGTCCACAGATCCACGCTCCACCACTGGGCCAAACCAGCTTCGGCAACTACAGTTTTTGAATTGTTTAAATACATTTTGATCATTGTCATTAAATTAGTTGAAGCTATAAAGCCCCTTCTTGAATTAGATATCTACAGTTATTTTTTCTTGCCATTTCAGAAGCAAACACATTCCTATTAGGGTTCTGTATCGTAGTTTGCTAAGAGTGCCATAACATAGTACCACAAACTAGTTGACTTAAAACAATAAAAATGTATTGCTTCACAGTTCTGGATGTGGGCAGGCTGAAATGAAGGTGTCCACAGGACCTTGCTCCCTCTGTGAGACCTGTGGGGGAATTCTTCCCTGCTTCTTGCTGTGGTTTACTGGCATTCTTTGGCGTTTCTGGGCTTACAGCTTATAGCTCTGGTCTCTGCCTCTGTCATCACAGCATTTTCCCCGTGTTTCTCTGTCTTCACATCCTCAGGCTACCGGTCATAGGATTGGGGGGCCCAACCATGGAAACTTGACATTTTACATATTTCCCCAGAATTTTATATTCTGTGGTGCTGGGGGTTAGAATTACAAGATATCTGGTTTTGAAAGGCAGTTTAACCAGTAACAGCTGCCTTTGGGGAGCTTCCATTTAGGAGAGAGAACACTCAGATAGTGGATTTTAATGGGGGAGGGTGTTGGATGAAGATCCCTTTATGAGGCTAAAATTTTGCACAGAATTTCAACAAATTTATATGTTTCATGATGCTAAGAACTCCGTCCTAAGAGGAAGTAACTTAGGGGGGATACAGCAGTGGGGGAAACAGGTGCAGAACTGATAAATGTATGTGTTCATGCAAGGCTAGGTTTTGCAAACCTTTGAGAGGTTAAAAGGATCAAAGATTACAGAATGGAAGTGGTGCTCCCTGACCTGAATATGTGCATCCTTTGAGCTCTGCTGAAAACCCATGAGAAGTGAGGACTGAAGATAAAAGAGGAAGTAATTGTGGGCCAAATGGCGAGAGTTCGGGGCAGGGTTTCCCACCGAGTTCCCTGGATATGTGCGTTTGTGTATATGTATATGTATGTATATTGTGTATGTGTGTGTTCTATTTTGGTGATAGAGGGGCTACTAGGTAAGCAGACTGGCCCCCTAAAATTAGAGGATATCAGACAGGAGTACCTGGAAGTGCCTGGCATCTCTAATGTACAGGAAATGGCACTCAGAGATTTTGGTGAAATTCCATGGCCTTGGGATCATTAGGGCTCTGGGTACATAACTCATCTGGCCTTTTACTGATATATATATATATATATATATATATATATATATATATATATATATATATATAATTGATTTTTTTACAGAAAGGAAGAGAGAGGGATAGACTTAGAAACATTGATGAGGAAGAATCATCGATCAGCTGCCTCTTGCACACCCCCTACTGGGGATGTGCCCGCAACCAAGGTACATGCCCTTGACCGGAATAGAACCCCTGGACTTTTCAGCCCGCAGGCCGATGCTCTATTCACTGAGCCAAACCAGTTTCAGCCTTTTACTGATTCTTGGAAGTGGGGCGGGAGGGCAGCTTATGGGTACCTACCTGTTTACATGGCAAGAACATTTGAAACTGCTTGTTCCTGCTTGTTTATATTTTATTTTTTGAAAAATATGCCTGATTCAAAATTTTTGTGTTTTGCTCTGATTTTTAGCTGAAACTTCTTACTTAGAGTTTTCCCAACTATATCATATTCCCATTGCCTAGGAAGCCTCTTATTTTGCCTTCAGCTTTCTCTGCCCACTTCTCCCCTTCCGATCTGTTTCCAGCCTACTCCCCAACCTTTCTGCTTGGCTAATACCTAAGCATCCTTTATATCTCAGCTCAAATATTTTCCTGGGAAGATTTCTTGATACCTCTCCTTTTTTTCTGAGTTGTAAGATAAGTACCTCTACCAAATCTCACCAGAGCAAGTACTACGTGGTTCTTTATAGTCTGAGTCCTAATTGTATTTGTGTTACCATGTCCCTCTTAATTAGAGCATAAGCTTTTATATATATATATATATATATATATATATATATATATATATATATAATTGATTTTTACAGAGAGGAAGAGAGAGGGATAGAGAGTTAGAAACATCGATGAGAGAGAATCACCGATCAGCTGCCTCTTGCACACCCCCCACTGGGGATGTGCCCGCAACCAAGGTACATGCCCTTGACCGGAATCGAACCCGGGACCTTTCAGTCCGCAGGCCGACGCTCTATCCACTGAGCCAAACCGGTTTTGGTGAGCATAAGCTTTTTAAAGCCAGGGGAAGCTTCTAGCCCCAGTGCCAAGCACAATGCCAGGCAAATGGGCTTAACATTATGCACACTTTGATGAATAAGGTAATGAATGAGTTACACTATAGATATGATGATTAATACACTAGTAAATGGATTATTAAACAAATCCATTATTTGATTCATAGACCAATGTATAAACTAGTGAATGAAAATACATCAACAGAGTTTAAATTTATTGGACAGCAATCCTGTGTCCTGCCCGTCATACCTAGTTGATCTACTTTTTCCCAGCTTGTATTACTGGCCATGTTTACTTAGCTGACTCTTTATATTGATGTATTGTACAACTTGTTCGCATCATATCTATATTTGAAAATAGTCACTGTCAAAAAACATACGAGCAGTAAAATTTCCTCACAGAACATGGTTATTGTATACATACTGACATGGGATAAAGATTCTGGAATGTATCATCCAGTGTCATGACTTGAGTTCCCTTTCTGTTTCTCCCAGAAGTTCTGGACATATTTTCTTTATTACTACATTGAATGCAAACTTTTTTTCAGAATCGGTAAGAGAAAATAAAGAATATGTTACTTAACTGGAAAGCCAGCCAAGGGACATTTCAACAAAACAAATTCTGGTTATTGCCATTGTTAATAATAATAAAAAAGCAAATTATAAAGCATATAATTCTATTCTGATTTATTAAATATAGAATAAGATGTTTCAGGGTTCTTAAAGTATTAATAGGCTTTTAAAAATTCTATTTGGATATAAGTGGTTATACAATTGACTTCATTGACTTCTGTTGAACATATTTAAATTTGCCATCAGTAATTTTCAATTCTAATTTCAAGTTGTACTGTATTATTAACCAAATCTACAGGCTAAGAATAAAAGTTTAGCCTTTATTAAGAATATTTTTGAAGGTAAAAAATAGTGATTATATTGCCTAGGCAGCGTAGCTCAGTGGTTGAGCATCAATCTATGAACCAGGAGGTCACAGTTTGATTCCTGGTCAGGGCACATGCCTGGGTTGTGAATTCAATCCCCAGCAGGGGGCTTGCAAGAGGCAATCGAGCAATAATTCTCTCTCATCATTGATGTTCCTGTCTCTTCCCCCTGTCCCTTCCTCTCTGAAATCAATAAAAATATATTTTTAAAAATAATAATTATTAGTGAAACTAGGGAAAATTATATTTAATTATTTCATCAATCCATATATATGCAATTTTTTAATATAAACCTTTTTATTTTATTTATTTTTAATCCTTACCTGAGAATATGTTTATCGCTTTTATAGAGAGAGGAAGAGGGGAGGAGAGAGAGAGAGAGAGAGGGAAGAAACATCCATTGGTTGCCTCCCTCATTCACCCCAACCTGGATTGAACCCACAATCTTTTGGCATAGGCAATGACACTTCAAGCAACTGAGCCACCTGGGGCTCTGCATCTAAATTCTTGAATATATTTTAGTATTAAATTACCCACCTGTGTGTTTTGGCCATGATGTACTATATTGAAGAAATTTGGCCATGTCTGTCTTGTTAAGATGCAAGAATCGATTAAGGCAAAATGATTACTATATAATGAACTGGATGTCTGCAGGATGGTAAAGAGGAAGTCAGAAATGATTTTACGGAGAAGCTATGATTAGAATATATCCCGGTCAATTTTAATAAACAAACACAGGATAAAACATTTTCTACTATAGGTTTTATGTTGTTAAGCATCATATGTGATTAAATAGTTAAAATAACAAATTGAATGTAACATGAGATCTCATCTTACAGCGTTCAGTAGCATTATTCACTGAGGTTCGGCAAGTGGTCCAAGGGAAGAAATTGGATTTATTCAAGTGCCTGGTGCTTAGTTGAGAGAAACCTACTTAGATAACAAAAACAAATAGATGAATTAGAAATACCCTGTGTGCCGGAGTTTTCATGGAATTTCCTGCACTATATGGTCATTAATACTAGGAAAATTGAAAGTCCAGTCAAGGCTATATGGGAATCACAAGTTATTTGGTGAGCCTATTTACCTGAGTATTGAAACCATTCAATTTACAGTATTAGAGTCTCAAGTTAAGGAATATTGGATGAATTAATTTATAATAAAGCTAGAGGCCTGATGCATGGATTTGTGCACTGATGGGGCCCTCGGCCTAGCATGTGCCTTCTTGCAATCCAGGACCCCTCAGGGGATGTCATATAACCGGTTTGGGCCCAATACACACAGGAAAGGCCAAGGAACCCCACTGGTGCATGAATCCCTGCATTCAGCCTCTAGTATGCATAAAAGATCTTTGGTTAATCTCTTCCCATCCTCCCCCCTTCCTTCTGAGATTCATCTATCTGTTCCATGTTTCCATGCCTGTGTGTTGAATGTCTGTCCCCTGGTGTCAGTGTGACACTTAGGCTTTTATATAATAACTAGAGGCCGGGTGCATGAAATTTGTGCATGGGGCGGGTGGGTCCCCTCAACCCAGCCTGCACCCTCTTCAATCTGGGACTCCTCGGGGGATGTCTGTTCCCAGGGATCAGGCCAAAACCAGCAGTCAGACATCCCACTCACAATCCAGAACCGATGGCTCCTAATTGCTCACCTGCCTGTCTATCTAATCACTCCTAACCTCCTCTGCCTACCAGCCTGGTTGCCCCTAACCCCCCCCCCCCCTGCAGGCCCCAACTGCCCTCCCCCACCAGTTTGATTGACTTTAATTGCACCCCCTGCCAAACTGATCGACCCTTACTATCCCCCCTAATGGCCTGGTTGCCCCCAACTGCCCCCTTCTGCCAGGCTGGTCGCCCCTAAATGCCCCCCTTCCCATTGGCTCTGTCAACCCTTACTGCCACCCTGCAGGCCTGGACACCCCCAGCTGTCCCCCTCTGCTGGACTGATTGCTCTCAACCTCCCCACTGCAGGCTTGGTTGCCCCCAACTTCCCCCCTGCCAGATTGGTTGCCCTAACTGCTCCCCCTACCAGTCTAGTTGCCCCCAACTTTCCTCCTTCAGGAGCCTGGTTGCCCCCAACTACAGGATATGCCAAAGTATAATCTACACTAATAAAAAAAAAAAAGCTAATTGACCGTACCTTTGCTATGCCCACAGCCAATCAGAGCGAGTATGCAAAATAACCCAATAAAGATGGTGGTTAATTTGCATACACTGAGGGAGGGAGGAGTGAAGACTGAAGACAGTATATACTGGAAAGTGGAAAGCAAGGCGGCTGCTGGAGAGAAAACATGTGCAGCCGCAGGGGAGGGCAGGGTGGGGCGTTGGGCATGCAGTAGCTGGAGAATTTGGGGGAGGGGGAGAGGTGGCCATGATGTGAGGGAGGCCTTCCAGAAGTCCTTCAGGAATCTTCCTGCAATGGGTCCTTAGTGGTATTCTATAAATTGCATGGACACAATGACTAAAGAACAAATTCACATAAGAGCTCTTTGGGAACTGGGGATATAAATTATTTGTCTTTGTTTTTAGCACATAGTGAAGTTCTTGGTACCTCCTTGGATCTCAACAAATGTTTTTGAATAGAATTAAATTAAACCACTTACTATTTCACACTTATTTCTTTTATAGCAATGGGAGCTACACATTGTAGTATTGGTGTCTAGGATTGCCTGCTGACACTATTAAGCCTTACCCTAGCCACTCTGACCCAAAGTAAAGTTGGTGGGAAATCAGAGAGAAATTGGAGCCTGGCAAGAGAAAGAAGATTAAATCTTTCTAATACTCATTTGTATTTTAAGTTTTCTATTACAAATGCAATTTTAAATGGCACTGTGTGGGTTATGCTTTCCCATGTAGAAATATTCATTCAAGATTAACTGTGTTAAGAGAGTTAAACTATTTTCCATGTTGGAAAAATGATGAAAGGCATTTTTTCTGAAATCTCATTAAAGTGGCCTTTAATTTTATAGTCATTTTCATCCAGAGCACTGTAGGTAAATTTGAGGATATGATTTAGAAAGCCCATAAAAGAGGTTTATAAAGAAATTCATAATCATATCCTGTCTTAATGCCTTTTGTTTGGTTTAACTTTATAACTGATTGAAGGTTGCTTAAATAGCTAGAAGCATTTTTTTGGTGTTGTTGTTCCTAAAATTATGCTCACATGGAAAGTATAGGCTGATATGCGGCAGGATTTCAAGTAAATTAACTTCAGTTTTCTTAGATGGAGGTTTTGCATTATGGAAAAAGAAAGTATCCTTTTTCTTCTGCTCCTGAGAAAAATGAACAGATGTATATTTTTTACTTGTGTGGTTCCAGCCAGTCCTCTCCACATTTCCAGTTCCTGTGACTTAAAAATTATTTTATAGACACACAAGGAAATATAGTGATTTTTGTCTTCCATTAATTTTATTTACTCTCTTATATAGAAGCTAACTATGATTTGGAGAAGGAAGGCCTACTCTTGAACGAATTTTGTGCATTAGACCTCTGGTATGCATATGATAGTTTCCCAGTTAATCTCTCCCCACCCATCTCTCACCCCACCTTCCCTCTGAGGTTTGTCTGACTCTTCCATGCTTATATGTCTCTGGATCTATTTTGTTTGTCAGTTTATTTTGTTCATTAGATTCCACATGTATGTGAGATCTTGTGATAGTTATCTTTCTCTGACTGGCTTATTTCACTTAGCAAATGGTCTTCAGGTTCCTCAATGCTGTTTCAAAGAGTAAGAGATCCTTCTTTTTTTATAGCTGCATAGAATCAATTCTATGGTATAAATCCGGGTGGGGAACATCAGGCCTGTGGGCCATCTAAGACCTCAAAATGACTTGGTCTGACCATGCCAGGGCATTGGGGATGTGTTAATTAGATGTCTGATCAAATATAGCAGGCTAATTTTTAAGTTGATAATTTTGTATGGCTGGAGAATGATGTTATAAATATTCAAATGGCCCTTGGCAGGAAAAATGTTTCCACCCCTGGTATAAATGTACCACACCTTTTTTCATCTCCTGATGGGCACTTGGGCTGTTCCCAGATCCTAGCTATTGTAAATTGTGCTGTGAACAGAGGGGTGCATATATCCTTTCTGATTGGTGCTTCTGATTTCTTAGGATATATTTATTTGTAGAAATGGGATCACTGGGTCAAATGGGCATTCCATTTTTAATTTTTTGAGGAAACTCCATACTGGTTTCCACCGTGGCTGCCCCAGTTTGCATCCTCATCAGCAGTGCACTAGGGTTTCCTTTTCTCCGCATCCTCGCCAGCACTTATCATTTGTTGATTTGTTTATGATAGCCACTCTGACAGGTGAGAGGTGATATCTCATTGTCATTTTACTTTGTATCTCTGTGATGACTGGTGACTTTGAGCATGTTTTCATATTTCTCTTGGACTTCTGTATGTCCACTTTGTTGCCTCCACTGTTCTCCATTGTAGTGCCCCCCCTTTTGTTTCACCTCTCGGACCCTTGTTGGATGTGGCTAGATGGTATTTGGATGAAAGGCAAGAGGGAGGAATGATCTCATCTTGCTGTTCTGATCATGAGAACAGTGTTAGGAAATTTCCAATCTTTTTTTATTATTAATATATTTTATTGACTTTTTACAGAGAGAAAGAGAGAAATTAGAGAGTTAGAAACATCAATGAGAGAGAATCATTGATCAGCTGCCTCTTACACACACCCTACCGGGGATGTGCCCGCAACCAAGGTACATGCCCTTAACCGGAGCCAGACCTGGGACCTTTCAGTCTGCAGGCCGATGCTCTATTCACTGAGCCAAACCGGTTTCAGCTCTTTCCAGTCTTTTAAAGGAGAACTTCTTCCAGCTTGTTTAGTATATCCCATTTCATCAGCTGTCTCAGAAAACGAGAGGCAGGCTCTTCCTTCGAGAACAGAAATTCCAGGTTAGGAGAATAGTCTGAGCTGTCCTCAAGGCCAAAGATAGACCAGGTTCCAGCACTATTTGTAGTCTACGAACAGCCTTTTTGTTTTGTTTGTGATTGTATATGTATGTGTATCCCCTATGTTTTTTCCTTTTTGAAGTAAAAATCTATATAAAAATATCTCACTCTCAAAGGCCGGATTTAGGGATGGGCGCACTCCTGGAATGTATACACACTCTCCTGCAACTTAGGGCTGGAGAAGAGCGTGCGATTTTAAGCAAAAGCAGCAACTGATGGGGAGGAAAGACAAGCAAGTTGGCCAATTTCTAGGCCGTGTTCTAAAAAGAAAAGAAGGAAAGAGAGGGAGAGGGAAAGGGAGAGAGACAGGGAGGCATTCAAGGCTGAGAATTTTTTCTGGGGCTAGGCCAGTACCTTTATAAAACATAAGGGTGCCGTGAATGTGAATGGAAAAGAGAATAAAACCAATGCTACTGAAAATATTAACCAATTTCCTTTTCATTTGGCACCTCAGCCGCCAACCTTCCATCATTCCGTTCATGTCTCTGGTTCCCCTTCAGCTCCCCCCCCCCATCTCCAGCCTTAAGCTCCAGTGTGCCTCCTGCCCCCACTGCTAGTACCAGTAAGTGATGACTACTGCTATGCATGGATCCTTGCTCTCTTTGACCCCTGTGTTGAGTGAAAGGACATTCCTTCTGAGCACCAGAATTAAATCTGCAAAGGCCGATTCAGGAACATTTTTATAAATGGTGTTTCCTGTCTCTCCTGCAAGTACTTCAGGATAAGCCTATGAATGAACTGTTTCTAGGTTGCAAAATCCATTCCAAGCAAAAAAGAGATAGACTTGCATATTTGGAACTCATCTTGCTTGTTCTTAGTTAGAAGCTGCTTGTGTGACCTAACACCTATTCCTGCTGGTCCGTGAGATACATGATACCTTTTCCCCTTTCATAATTTATTGCTTCAGCAGCAGACTTTTGTTAGAGCACTGCTGCTAAGGGACAAAGAAAAACACCCACTTTGTTGAACATTTATGTTTAAAGTGAGTAAGTGCCCTAAATCATGCGGTGCCCATGGGAACATCTTAACCCAGATTATAACCATATCTATGACGGAATCAGGTTCTGAAGCTTTTATAAAAAAATTTAAGTAATTTTTTTTTGAGTATGTTGATTCCTGTGGAATTCACAAATATGTGTGTGTCATTTCCCCCCACTCCCCATACACACATACTGACTGAACAGATGAATCTAAGTCAACTTAACTTTTCTGGCTATGAACTTTCACACTAATTGTTATAGACCCTGAATACAGCTCTGTTTCTGCTTTTCAAATTATTTCTATTTTCTGCTAGTAATCAAATCTCCATAATGGCATTTTCAGAATATATTTTGAATGAATGAATGAATGAATGAATGAACCAACAGTCTAATGGCATTGACTTCCACAAAGTAGATCAGACTTTGGCCTATGCCTGGATCTCAACTTGGGGGTTTCTCCAGAGGGATTGCACACCATCCAACTGGTGTTTCTCCTTCAAGAAACTGCATAGTATGTCATCCATGTTGGATAATTCCTGTAAACAGCAAAGACTAAATAACAAATCTCTATATAGTTTTAAAGTTCAACCATTGGGAGTAAATGTATTTAATGTTTCTATTAGATACTTTTCAATTCTTAACTACATTTGTTTTAAATCATACTGTGTTCTTATCGGATGAAGGAAATATTTGAAAGAAATTTGTCTGCAACAATAGTTGGGGGAGACCCAGGCCTGCAGGGGAGAGCAGTTGGGAGGGACCAGGCTGGCAGAGGAGGGCAGTTTAGGGGCAAATAGGCTGGCAGGGGAGCAGTTAGGCATCAATTAGGCTGTCAGGGGAATGGTTAGGGGCAAACAGGCAGGAGCGGTTAGGGGCAGTCAGGAAGGCAGATAGGCGAGTGGTTGGGAGCCAGCAGTCCTGGACTACGAGAGGGATGTCCGACTATCCGTTTAGTCCTGATTCTACTGGGATCTAGCCTAAACAGGCAGTCGGACATCCCTTGAGGGGTCCCAGATTGGAGAGGATGCAGGCTGGGCTGAGGGACACCCCTCCCCCGTGCATGAATTTCATGAACTCTAATATATACAGTAGAGGCCCGATGCATGAATTCATCCATAGGTCAGGTGCGGCCAGCCTGGCCAGGGGGAGGGGACATGGATGGTTGGCTGGCCTGCCTGCTGGTCAAACTCCTGGTGGATGGGACAATTTGCATATTAGCTTTTTATCATATAGGATATACACTGACTTGCCAGATTATTATGCGTTCAGAGATCACAATAATCTGGCCACTCTGTATATGAGTGAGAGATTTACTGTAAGGTCCTGCCTCACATCATTATGAAGATTGAGAAGTCCCTCAAGTGGCCTCTGCAAGCTGAAGACTCAGGAAGGCATATGATGTTGTGTGAAGGCCAGAGAGGTTGGTGTAAATTCCAATCTGAGCCTGAAAGACTGAGAGCCAGGAGGTCTCAAGGCAGATCAGTGTCCCCAGCTCAGGCAGAGAGAGAAAGCTCATCTTCCCTTCCTCCGTTTTCATCTAAAGAGGCCCTGCTCAGAGTGGATGTTGCCCACCCGTGTTGAGGAAGGTAATCTGCTTTGCTCCATCTCCTGGCTCAAATGCTAATGTTTTCCAGAAACACCCTCACAGACACACTCAGAAAGAATGTCTAACCAGATAGCTGGTCATCCTGTGTGAAATGAAAACATAAAATTAACAATCACACAAGCACATTGGCCGTTGTGTATTTTTTGGTAAAGTTGATTGGTATAGGAAGTTGATCTTCGTTTGAAGCAAATACTAGATGTTTATTGGGATGGACATGTATAAATAAGGAAAGAGATAAATAGGTTGATATGGACAATGAAAGAAGAATTGGGTACATGAACCAGAGAGAGAGGGCAATTATTAATACTGAAATAGAGAATAGGGACATATTCCCAGCAGACATATGTGAGGTAATGGGAAGACAGTGTGATTTGAAGCCTAGCAGCTCTGAATTTGAATCTCATCTTGAAACTTGTTAGCTGTGTTTTTGTGGGCAAGTGTTTTAACCTTTCTCCCTGATATTTTTATGTCTATAGCCAAAAGCAATAATATATTACATTGTTAATTGAATGGGTGAACATAAATAATATAATATGGAAAATGCTATCATGAAGGCACCAAGTATTAAGTGTCCTTCTTCCTCTTAGGTACTGTTTTTTAATTAGGAAAGTATATTCACACCTATAATTATTTTATGATATGCAAAGAAAAATATAGCCTTAATTATATATTCAGAGGACAGGTAGGTATAAAACAAATTATGCATATATTCATATACAGTATAGCTCTGTGAATCCTAGATCCAAAAATAATTAGCAACATGGATTTGTGAATAACTATCCTGATTTTGGAGCTCCTTATTTGTAAAATGGGTCTTATTTGTAAAATAGGTTTATTATAAGAATTATGTCAGATAGCAATAATGATACATCTTGCTCTGGACCTGTCACAGAATAGAAGTACCTTTGTAATGGATGCTCCATTTAATTGAGACCTCACATATTTTGAAGACTCGGTACTATAGTGAGACTATATTTATTTCTTTAGAGCCTAAACAAACAAACAAACAAACAAACAAAATATATATATATATATATATATATATATATATATATATATGTTTTTTAAAAGTGCTACTACTGCTGAAACTGGTTTGGCTCAGTGGTAGAGCATCGGTCTGCGGACTGAAGGGTCCCGGGTTCGATTCCGGTCAAGGGCATGTACCTTGGTTGTGGGCACATCCCCGGTGGGGGGTGTGCAAGAGGCAGCTGGTCGATGTTTCTCTCTCATCGACGTTTCTAGCTCTCTATCTCTCTCCTTTCCTCTCTATAAAATATCAATAAAATATATTTTAAAAAATAAAAATACATAAAAATGCTACTACTTCTTCATTTTCTCCTAGTGTTAATTGATAAAGTGTTTGAAAACGCATTTGAAACATTTAAACAATCATTTTGATCAGACGCCTACTGCTCCATATTTGACAGGTTAGAATAAAACCTTTTCTTTATGAGGTAGGCTGTCATTCTACTTTATTTAATTATCAAAGTCTCAATAAAATCCAATTTAGAAGAGATAAACAGGGCTGTGTCAGAGCAAAGAGGAGGCTTCACAATATTTTCTGAAAACTGCTTGGCAGTGATGTGACATTAGAAATTAGTTCACGTTGCTTGGTTGTTTTCTTCTCCATCTCTGTTGCCATTCTTCTCCATGCATAAAAAGCACGGAGTGGGAAAACAACTTGCTCATTTCCCTTTCCAGTGGGATTTAACCTTTTCTAGAAAGGACATCTTTTTAGTTTGCTCACAGTATTTCCTATATAATAAAAGGGTAATATGCAAATAGACTGAAAGGTGGAACTACTGATCGGTGGGGGGGCAGGGCCAGCGAGTGGGGGGCACCAGGCCAGCCAAGGCAGGTGCCAGCAGGCAGAGGAAGGGGATGGCGAAGGCTGGGGGGGGGCAGTGGGGCCAGCGCCATCCCCCTATTGGCCCGCTGGGTCACCTCTCACAGAAGTTGGCCACTGATGGCTGCCGATGGGGGGTGGGGGGCAGCTGCTCACCTGCCAATGCTGTCCCCTGATGGGCCCACCTGGTCGCCTCCCATAGAAGGAGGTCAGTCTGCAGAGGGAGGCCAGATTTGCTTGGTCCTTAAATACAAACTCCATTATTCTAGGGCGACAGATATTGGCCTCCCTCTGTGGGAGGTGAATAGGTGGGCCGGTTGGGAGAGTGGGCCTAAGCTATCAGTGGGACATCCCCTGAGGGATCCCAGATTGTAAGAGGGCATAGGCCAGGCTGAGGTACCCACCCAAGTGGATGAATTTTCATGTATCACGCCTCTAGTATTGTATATAATAATCATGTGTAATAATGAAATAGTAGTTTAAATTAAGTATACAATTAAATTTTGCTTTTTGTAGCAGATATATTATAATTATATCTAATAATTATATCTAATAAGTTGAGGCTATGTGTCTTAAATAAAAAAGTAACCACTTTATGCACTTCCTCTATTTGTGGCTTCCTACCCATAGTCATCTTTGTAAAAATGTCATTTTTACTTATTAAAAGGAAAAAAAATAGAGAGAGAGAAAAAAAGAATGATTTGAGGGAAAAGTATGAGTAGAGAAAATTCTTTTGCTTGGTCCTCAAATACAAACTCTATTATCCTAGGATGACAAATGCTGAGTGAGATCAGAAAATATGTGTGACTTTGTCAAAAGGTATCGCCCTCAAAGCTCAAATTCAATCATTTATATCTCACTGAATCTTTTTTCTCTGATGACAGACTACCTATTTCTGTTTCATTTGATAGTTCTTGTGGGTTTCCTTCTTTCTAGCTATTTGGGAATTGAGAGGATTGATTAATTTTTAAATAAAAAAAACACTATTGATGTCATTACTCTTTTGGGCAAAGAGAAAACTCTGACCACTCTGATGTCTAGAGGATTTAATCTAAGAGTTACAATTTCATATACTCATTATGCTCTTAAATTATATAATTTAAATAATTATTTTAATTGCAACTTTGATACTTGACAGTTGCCTACTCTGGTTATCACTCAAAACCAAACTCATACTTTGTATTCCTTAAAATGTAATTTTAAAAAAGTTTTCCTTAAAATTATCTGTGAGAACCATAATTTATGTCACTTATTTTATAACCTTAGATAATGAAAACAAAATAAAATAATGCATGTGACATTTTATCAGTTGAGGAGAAGTTGGTTTGCAAATAAATTTGGCTTAAACCAGCAATTTTCAAGCCCTGTGCCTTAAGAGGCACCCTGGTGTGCTGTAAGAATTTTTTTTTAAAGATGCAATCAATACCTGATTATTTTGTTAGAGGCACTGACTTCTTTTCCCTTATTAAAAAAAAAAAAAAAAAAACAATAGCCAACACTGCAAGAGCTATCTGGTGTGAATGAATCAAAATTATAGCCGAAACCGGTTTGGCTCAGTGGTAGAGCTTCGGTCTGCGGACTGAAAGGTCCTGGGTTCGATTCTGGTCAAGGGCATGTACCTTGGTTGTGGGCACATTCCCCGGTAGGGGGTGTGCAGGAGGCAGCTGGTCGATGTTTCTCTATCATCGACGTTTCTAGCTCTCTATCTCTCTCCCTTCCTCTCTGTGGAATATCAATAAAATACCTATATCTTTAAAAAAAATTATAGCTTTTTTTTGTCAGATTGACAAAAAATATAATACATTTTTGTGTGTGCTGCAAAATGTTAGTAATTAGTTTATGTGTGCCATAACATGAAAGAGGTTGAAAATTGCTGGTTTAAAGTAGTTAATTGACATTTTCTCTCTTAGAAACAGTAGTCCAGAGGAATGCAGTCCCAGGTGTGTAGCACAGTTTTATGGAGGGCTGTTTCCTGGGCTGTTTGTTCTCCACCATCTTCAGGGCAGGGTGTCTGCCTTGCAGTGAGGGGCACAGAAAAGGGCCAGAGGAACATCCTCCCTCTGCAAGGGCATGTTCTCACTGTGCCTTCATCTCCTTGGGCGGAGTTTAGTCACATGACCAAGCCTGACTAATCATGTTTTAGTGTATTGTTTTTTCAATGTGTGCAGTGGTGAGTGCATATTAGACACTTATATCCTAAGCTTTTGCATTGCTCTAACCCTTGAAATTACTTCATTTGATTCATGCAGTAGTAACTTATTTTATTCACAGTGTTTGTTTTTCAAAAAGAATATGAGTTTGGTTCTATTGACTTCCTGTTATAATCACTTGAGATTTTTGCCTTTTATCTGTTTTATCAGGCAAGATTAGGGGGCATTTGTGTTTTATGAGTATGACATGCTATTAATTATTCCATTCCATACCAGAAATTAAAAGTTTATTTTTTTCAGTTGTCCTATTATAAGCATAGCCTAAAACGAAGCATGAATCTTGTGAAAACAGTGAAAAGACAACAGTAATGCTATTTCACAGTTAAATTATATAAAATCTCATTATTGGAGTCATTAGCTAAATTAGCCAATTCGATTAGGAAATTTGAATTAATGCAAAAGTTCAAATATGGCTTCCAACCAATGCTAATTAATTTCACTAAAAAAATTGAACATGAAAAATTTATAATATTTTATCTCTGAGGGAGAAAAAATATTGCTTTTAAAATACCTACACATATTAAAGGGTAATCGAGCAAAATTCAGAAAAATATCTCAGTTTAAGATGAACATGATATCTTTGTTAGTAATTGGGCCTTAGGGATTACAACTTTGATTCTGTGAACCATAACCTGTAAACATTTTTATCTGATTTATCTTGATTACTAAGTACTTTTGCTCAGGGAATAGCCAAACTGTTATCACTGAAGTATTCTAAATAATATAATCTTAATTTTAAGTTCTTAACTTTTCAACTTCCAAAATGCCTCCTAAATAGTCATTTAATTCCATGAAGCCTGTTATTACTGCTAAAATGCTGTGCTCTGTAACCTGAGTAGATAAACATGTTATCCTCTGCAGCTTGGAGTTTCCTTAGCTTGATGTGTCTGGAACTTCCTTAGCTGCATTCTCTACTTCTCTTGGAGCCTCACCTGACCTGTCACCTTGGGAAGGTGTACATTTGTGGGTTCCCAAAACACGTCATGCTTTATTTATACTGTGTTGTGATTCTTTGCTTGTCTGTCTTCCCCGTGTGACAGATCCTTCAAAAAATATTTATTCATTCTTCGGTGATTGTATTCTCAATGTTTAATATATTGTAATGGTGCCACATGTTATTCAATAATGAAATCAAAAGAAGAAGCCAAGCAACTATCTTTTTGTGTTTCCATACTTTTTTATTGTGTTTTTTAAAAGAAAGACTTGTATGTTTTTGTTTTTTTTACATATTTTTTATTGATATTTTACAGAGAGGAAGGGAGAGAGATAGAGAGCTAGAAATGACGATAAGAAAGAAACATCGACCAGCCGCCTCTTGCACACCCCCTACTGGGAATGTGCCGGCAACCGAGGTACATGCCCTTGACCGGAATCGAACCTGGGACCTTTCAGTCCGCAGACTGACGCTCTACCACTGAGCCAAACCGATTTTGGCTTGTGTGTTTTTTAAGTATATATTTTATTGATTTTTTACAGAGAGGAAGGGAGAGTGATAGAGTTAGAAACATCGATGAGAGAGAATCACCGATCAGCTGCCTCTTGCACACTCCCTACTGGGGATGTGCCTGCAACGAAAGTACATGCCCTTGACCAGAATGGAACCTGGGACCATTCAGTCTGCAGGCTGAAGTTCTATCTACTGAGCCAAACCGGTTAGGGCTATTTCCATAGTTTTAAAGGTACATGACTCTACATAGGCCACACCCTGTTTCACCTGTGTTCTGCATAGATGTCAGCTTAATTATTGCAATACCTATTCTTGAAAAATATATCTTTCATTTGATGTGCTTTCTCAATAACTTTTGAGCACCTCAGATTTCAACCTTTTTAAAAGACCTTTCAGAGAACCTGAGGCAAAGATAGCTTTACATGAATATTTGTGTTATGCTAGGACTATTCAGAGGGCAGATTATTACAGGGAGACACTGATTGCTGATGTTTTGTTTAGATGTACTGATAGTGGTGGGGAAAGGCATGCTTTTTCTTTTTAATTTTTAGAAAATATTATTTTTATGAAATTATGGTAGATCAGATTTTTATTGAAAATTACTTAATCCCTGTAGTTTGCTTTCTTTTTGTAATTAAATTTATTTGGGTGTCATTGGTTGACTTGATCATAGAGGTTTCAGGTGTGGGTTTCTATGTTATAAGATCTGTATATTGAAATGTGTGCCCACCTCCCAAATGTTTGCTTTCTTATATTTTTTTTTTGGTTTTTTTACATAGTTCATGTATGTAACTGACATGAGAACTTATTTCTCATAATATTATTTTAATTTCTCCCCCCAAAACACTTTAACTTCACATTAATAGCCCCCTTTCATTAGTTGAAAGGCAACTTCATATAACATGAACAAAATGATTTGCCATTAGATTCTTGCTTGATGGTATATTAAAATATGTTCTTATTTTTAATACTATAAACAGAGAAACCAGAAGATTATATTGATCAGCATGTAAACAAATAATGTCATCAACTTTCAACAGTCCTTTGGTATGAGTGATCCAAAAAGACACAAATCCCACTTATAGTAATGAGGTTGCTGGGCTTGAATTGTAGCACACTTCTTACTAGCTTTGTGCCCTTGGGCATGTTGTTGAACTTTTTCTTGCTCTAGGTTCATTATCTATAATATAGAGCTGGTAAGAATAACCTACCTCAGAACATTATCCTTGAGTAATAAATAAGTAAACACATGTAAAGTGAATAATACATTGTAAGTACTCAATAAGTTTAGCTGGTATTATTACCAACATAATTTATTACAATGTGAACGGTTCTCTCCTTCTGTCATATCTTCAGTAAAATAAAGAATAGGTTCTGTAAATTCAGAGAAGGGGGCAGTAACAGGAGCTTGGTTGTCATAGAGCTAGGACTGACCCACATTCTTCCAGACCTGCCGAAATGGCATTTGATTGCTTCTTTGAGCATCAAAACAAGTTAGCGTTATACAAAAATCTGGAGAGTTTTAGAGCAAAGGAAACATAACCTGGTATGCATTTATGTAGAACTGAATTACTTTAATTATTTCCTTTTTTATTTTTCTTCTAGAAATAGCATAAGATTTAGTATCAGAGAACCTGCTCCAATCCTGCCTTTGTCTTCTTATGAACCATGAGGCTTAGAGCTAGCTGGTAAATTCTCTGTGGACCGTTCTTTCTTCCTGTGTAACACGGGGCCTTTGATAACACTTTTTATTGCTGGCCAACTGCTGCTTGCTTTTCAAGCCTCTGCCATTGTCACTTGGACTCTCTGAACTTTTGTCCATTCCTGAGCTGGGCTGGTGTTGGTCCTCTGTCCTCTATCATAGCAATTCCCCATACCATTTATTTTCTTTCCTGTTTCCCCTAATAGCTTGAGCATCATCGTCAGGTGCATTTCTGTCTTTTTCACATCTGCAGCATGCAAACTAGGGCCTAGTAGATGCTCAATTAAATCCTTAGCCATGATAAATTAGTCACAATAGCCATTTCAATTGGTTAGGCTCACTCCATTGCTAACTTTATGCAGATGGTGAAGAGGATGATGCTCTAATTTAAAGAGCCACATTATAAAATCCTGGACACTTGCTTGCTACAAATCTCCACATGCGTATTTTGCTCCAAAGGATAAGCAGGCCGGACAGGATTGTCTAGATCTGGGTCCCATGCCAATTATTTCTTTCCTCTTCTTTGTATATTTTATGAGTTGGAAAATGACAGGAATATTATGCATCAGTCCTGGGGAGGCCATGAGGCTGAATACATAGATCAGTTTTCAGAGTTTATGGACTTCAGGCCCGTTGTCAAAAAAAAAAAATGTGCTCATCTCTCTTGCTCTTTCTGACTAGCCTAACTGCATACTTGCCCTTTAGAAATGTAATTATGTGGAGACTAATTAGTGGGCTATTGCAGTTATTAGGTGATAGGAAAGATAAAGGGGCTCTGACTGCCATAAAGGTGAACCTTGAGGGGCAGAATGAAGAATCTTAGAAGGGTCTATAGACTTTGGACACTTTATGAAACATGGAATTTTGAGGATAAGTGAAAAGTCAAGAGTGATAATCAGGTTTCTGATTTCAGCAACCTGATGGTCCTAATTATTGAGGAGATTTAATTTCTTTATTTTCATTTGGGAGATACTGTTTTTAAGATTTGGATGTATTGCTTTTGAAATTCCATTGAGCACCTAGGTTGACGTGGTTCAGTAAACTGTTGAAAACAGAGCTTGATGTCAGGAGAGAGAACTCGGTATGTGAGTTGCATGTGTGCATGATGTCATGTAGAGACAATATGTATCATGAAAAGATAAAAATACTTTAAGTCCTGTGAAACACCAGCTCCCCTTAAAGCATTGGTTCTCAACCTTTCTAATGCCGTGACCCTTTAATACAGTTCCTCATGTTGTGGTGACCCCTAACCATAAAATTATTCTCATTGCTATTACATAACTGTAATTTTGCTACTGTTATGGATCGTAACGTGAATATCTGTGTTTTCCAATGTTCTTAGGCTCTATAGCAGCGGTTCTCAACCTGTCAGTCGCACCTCACCGCTGCGATAAAGAGAGTCTAATGGAAAGATTTGAATTCCTAAAAAATGTAGAAAAAAGAGATTAAACGACATGATGGTATCTTTCCTCTGGTGTTATTAGCCTGTATCAAAGGAAAAGCACCTCTTTATCTGAATCTCAAAGGAAAATGATGAAGACAATTAACTTTGTAGATAATTTTCTAAAATGAGATAATGTTACAGTATATGAGCTAGTTAACTGGAAAGCATTTTGTCACTAACATTATTGTTATAAAGGGTATTATTTCTTTTTTGAGAAGTATGTGGGTGTTTTCTCTTTATCAAGTTTATCTATTTTTAAAGGCAATAGAACATTTTCACAAACTCTTGGGTACTGCAGAAAACTGTTCTTTGTTCTCAGCAAGGAATATATATTTAACAGCAAAGCATATCAATTTCATGATTAAATTATTTGTTAAAATTTTGTAATGAAAATGTACATTTATGTACAGGTGTAAGATGTTCATGTGCTTGGAAATGGTTTACTCTATTCAAATTATTTTTTTATTTATTATTTAAAAATTTTTTAAATTGATTTTAGAGAGAGAAGAAGGGAAAGGGAGAGATAGAAGCATCAATGATGCGAATCATTAATTGGCAGCCTCCTGCATGCCCCCGTCTGGGGATCGAGTTCATAACCTGGGCATGTGCCCTGCCTGGAAGAGATCTGTGATCTCTTTGTTCCTGGGCAGACACGCAACCACCAAACCATGCAGGCAGGGTGACTTTTTACAATTTTTATTTGTTGACCTTATTACAGATGTCCTTTTTCATAAACGGTATTAGAAACAGCTATGAAATTAATTTATGCTAATGACAGGAGTGAGCAACCTTTAATTTCAAAATGATTTGCTTTAGATATTTTTAATGATGCCCATTAAGTAATAAGCTGAGGATTTTAAAATACTCTCTAAAATGATAAGCTTTTTATCAGTAGCCTTCTCATTTCTCAAAGCTCCATTCTACCAGCCTTTCAAAAGCCTCAGCAGCTGGCATGGAGAATCTGCAATTTGTGGTTGATAACAGCAGTACTCCGGCCCCAGAGAGGTGCCAAATGTCTGTAAGATACTCGCTGATTACAAGAGGAGAGGGATCGGCCAAAAAGGCCCCTGTGAGAGCTTTTCAACTAAGTCCAGTGCCCTGACACTGTGTTTTCAGGGATATGATTATAACTGATTCTCAAATAGGTCATGAGGGCGGGGTCTGGAATGGCTGGGCCAACCCATGTGGCCACTGCCTGCGGGCCTTGCTAGGGGTCTGGGGTGTGGAGTCTGAGGGTGTGTAGTGAACTGAAATGTGCCCAACTTTCTGAAACTAGGAAACAACAATGTGGATAGTCTTTAATCTTCCTCTTTGTGTCTTTATGACTTCTGATTCAATTCTGACTCTCTATCCTGTGGACCTAGATTGCACTTTGTCTTTTGGGCAGTCATGGACCAGTATTTCCCAAACAACATGGCTAGAGAGGGAGGCGTTTCATATTTAAATAAATACACATATAACCACATATGCATATATATATGTATTTAACTTAGGTTTCTTTTTTGAAGTGATGAAAAAAAAATGTGCATGCTCCAAGAAGAAATGTAGGTGGTTTTCTGTCCAGTGGGAGAGAAAAGACTGTGGGAAAGAGGAAAGTTCAGTGAGGATAAATGGCTTTTTGAAAATACTTCTTTTAATATATATATATATATATATATATATATATATATATATAATGATTTTAGAGAGGAAGAGAGAGGGATAGAGAGGTAGAAACATCAATGATGAGAGAGAATAATTGATCAGCTGCCTCCTGCATGTCCCCTACTGGGAATAGAGCCCATAACCCAGACATGCGCCCTTGACTGTAATCGAACCTGGGACCCTTCGATACACAGGGTAAAGCTCTGTCCACTGAGCAATACCAGATATGGATAAGACTGGAAATACTTCTTAATACTTTCTAATGCAACATAATTGCAACTGATACCTCTCCAACATTTTCTCTCCTGAGGAATAATTTCTCTTCTATTTAGAATTTATTTTTATAGTACCAGGTCAGCATTTTTATGGCCCATTAACCATTTTTGTTTTCAAAACATCAAATAAAAATTTGTGGTTTTATGTATAGTAACACGGTCCTATCTCCAAATTTCTCTTTCCTTCCGCAGAGGGTTACTCCTGCAGGAGAACAGCAGGTTTGCAGAAGCGCTGCATTATTATAAACTGGCGATCGGGAGCAGGCCGACACTGGCTTGTAAGTAACAGTCAAGTTTTTCTTTTCCTTTTTCTTTACTTATTTATTTATTTATTCATTTTAGTTTTTCTTTTTAAATACTTTTTTCTTTTCCTCTTTATGTATTAAAATTATTTTGATGACTTACAACCTCATGGTGCTCCTGTTTTTGAAAACTTGCCAATCAAATTATAAACCTCTAGCAATTATATCTCTCATTTCAAATCATGTTTTGATATCAGTTTATTATTTCTTAATATGTTCAGATAAATCCAACTTTTATTCATCTAGACTGTACGTTCAGAATGTTTTGAACTTTTTGAGAATAGAGACTATTCCAGGTATTTTTCAGTGGTACCAACACTTCTTACTATATTAATTGTTCTCATATGTGTTTGTTGCTTAAATATTTATGTCTTGGTTTCTTTTAAAATCAGAAATAATCCATAGGCAGTAAATTGAAATAAAGGTTACTTACTGTATTCACCATGCACATCATCTTCTTACATTTATACTCCCATGTTTTCCTCTCAGCTGCCTATTTAAACACCGGTATTATTCTGATGAACCAAGGAAAGACAGAAGAAGCCCGACGTACGTTCCTAAAGTGTTCTGAGATCCCGGATGAAAACCTAAAGGACCCTCACGCGCATAAGAGCTCGGTGACCAGCTGCCTGTACAACCTGGGGAAACTCTTCCACGAGCAGGGACACTATGAGGTCAGGCCCAGCCCCCTTTTCCTTCCTTCTCATTCTGCTCCCGTCTCAGTGCTGGCTACCTGATGATCTCATCCCAGGAGCACTGTTGTGAGCATTTAAGAAGCTAATGTTGTTTTATTAAAAGAGTGTCTAGGTAAAATTCATCTGGGGGTGGGGAAACCCTCTGCTAAAGAACACTTATCGCCCTAGTTGGTTTGGCTCAGTGGATAGAGTGTCAGCCCATGGACTGAAGGGTCCTGGGTTTATTTCCAATCAAGGGCACATGCCTCCATTGCAGGCTCGATACCCAGCCCTGGTTGGTGTGCATGTTGGAGGCAACCAATTGATGTGTCTCTCTCACGTCAATGTTTTCTCTGTTTCTTCCTCTCCTTTCCACTCTCTCTAAGAATCAATGGGAAAATTCCTTAGGTGAGGATTAACAAACAAACAGAAAATAATACTTACCAGATTTCTTTTTGTGTTGTTAATCCTCACCCAAGTAGATTTTTTCCATCGATTTTATTTTTAAAAGAGAGTGGAAGGGAGGGAGGGAGAGAGAGGGATATATATATATATATATATATATATATATATATATATACACAATCTGTGTGTGTGTGTGTGTGTGTGTGTGTGTGTGTGTGAGAGAGAGAGAGAGAGAGAGAGAGAGAGAGACACCCCTACTGGAACTAGGATGAAACCTGCAACCCAGAACCCAAGTATATGCCCTTGGCTGGGAATCAAGAAAATGATGCTTCACATCTCGAACTCGAGATGCTTCACTTGCCAGCACTCTAACCACTGAGTGACACTGTCCATGGCAGCAGGTTTCTTTACTATTAATTTCTCAGAGCAACTCTTCAAAGGGGGGAAATTACAACCATTGCTCCACAAGCTTATTTGCTTCTCATCTCTCATTTTATGATCTAAGACACATTGTGACTGTTTCCTTATTTCCAATGTTCGATATTACAAAATATAGTGTACTCTGAGTATTAAGTATTAATATTATATAAATCCTACCTGTTTTTCCTTTAATTGTTTTTAAAACAATAATTAAATGAAGATTAGTTTGTTTGTTTTAATTGAGAGAGAAGACAAGTGATGGAGTTGGGACCTTGCACAGAGAGCTGGGGGGTGGCTGTCTTATCTTTACTTCCTTTCACAGGAAGCATGTCTGCATGGGTTTCTTCTCACATTCAATGTCACTCCCCCCTCTTTCAGACCACACCCCTTCATACTCCTGCCTCTAGTACCAATAATGGATATAGAGATACAACTTTTAAGATTATTGTATTTCATAATCTCAGTGTGTCTCAGTTTCTTGGTTTGTTGTAAATATTTTATTTACATCCTGCTTGGTGGCCTGATTTTAATTGCAGATTATAGATGGCTATGGGTGATTTCCAAATATGAATTGTCTAGTGTTTAAATTGAAAAATCTATGTGAACTGAAATGTTATATTACAATAAAAGAGCTTGGTAATAGTCAGCCCCTTGTGACACTAAATTTTTATCTGGCCTTCTTTTCTCACTGGGTTGAATATTTTTATTCATGAAATTGTAGTAGTATGACATAAAAGTACAGCTGAATTATTTCCCTCCAATGAGCTATTTAGAAATAGCAATAGAACTTTGTAATTTTGAATGGATGTTGTTATTTTATTTTTGGTGAATATTTTTGCCTTTCATCTTTTGTTTTGTTTTGTTTTGTTTTGTTTGTTTGTTTCTTAAATTAGGAAGCCCTTACTGTATATAAAGAAGCAATTCAGAAAATGCCGAGGCAGTTTGCTCCACAGAGCTTATACAACATGATGGGTAAGTCAAACCTCAATATTTCAATTGCTGTTTCAGGGACCTGTGGGGACATTAAAACTGTGCTTCTGCTAAATCAATTTCTAACAAGTTATAGCATTGATCCTCACCAGAAAACTCTTTATTCACAATCAGGTGTCACATTCAAATTTTCACATAGCATATTTTTTTTCTAAGAAGAGCAAATACGTGCATTATCATATTGATTCTCAACAAATTATCCAGATCGCAGAGTTGTTATAGGGGCTCACAAGCTTTTTTGGGGGGAATTAAGCATAATCTAGACTCTGGAGATTGAAAAAGATGAATAAAGTTCACAGATTTTAGTGAAGGTACCAAATTCATGATACTTTTTAATCATGTTAGTTGCTTAAGCAGAAGATCCTCAAAAGTAAGCATGCTGTGATGTAGAGATGAATGCTTTTTGGTGCTTGTAACTAATGGGATTAACAGAGTCAATTTGTATGGTTTTCATTGATCAGGCCTTGGATCTTCATAGGTTTTTTTCTGAGTTACTATTTTAGAGTCAAAACAATCTGTGAAAACTGCAAATGTGCTACTACAATTATTCCTTTTTCTACATTGGGCAATTACCTTAATTTTCTTATTAAAAAGTATTCAGGCTAGGGAATTGATTTTTCTAAGTGCAAGAGCTCAAGAATTAGAATTTCTAATAAAATATCTATCACTTTTAATTGATTTGTGACTGTGAATTGTCACCTCAGCTATTCGGTGGTCAATGGAAGCTGCCCATTCAGCATGTGGCTCTTGGAAAGAGTCCCTGAATTTAAGGTGCTCTGCTGATTGGTTAATGTTGCTGTTTCCATATAAGGGAGGGGAGAGAAAGGCTTGCTTTTGTCCTCCAATCATCTATATATGTATTTTAAAATCCAGAGCACAATATGCAAACTCACATTTTTCTCTTTATTAAACTGGTTAAGTTGCTTACTATTTCTAGGCTTTCCTCATGCATATAAAAGTATTGAGACAACATGGTCTCTAGGATTATTTTATGTTTTTGATTTCTATTATTTGAGAGATTTGATACTAGTTTGTATAGCTTGAGTACACATACATTAAAAAAAAATTATCTAAATCCTCCCAAACTATAGAATATATGCCTGGCCGACCCAGTGTGGTTCAGTGGTTGAGAATCGACCTATTTACCTGGAGGTCTTGGTTAGACTCCTGGTTAGGTCACACGACCAGGTTTTAGGCTCAATTCCCTGTAGAGGGCATGCAGGAGGAAGTTGATCAGTGATTCTCTGTCATCACTGATGTTTCTATTCTCCTTTTCCCTCTCCTTTCCTCTCTGAAAAAGAACAACAACAACAAAAGAATATATGCCTGGCAAGGACACACACTTTTCCTTTTTTCTAAGTGACATAAATTTAAGAAATAGTTTGGAGACAGAATGAGGCAAGGGTCAATAAACAGAAAAGAAATTATAATTTGGAAGAGGTTAATGTATTCATTCTATGTCTCTGGGACCCCTGCCCCAGTTAGCCTGTGCAGCCGTGGAATAATTTAATGCTCATATTAAAAAGGACATTGGAGTATTTCTAGTTGTTTCTTCTTTTTCTCTTTGCTATGATTGCTAAAAACCAAAATTTACCTTCATTAAATGTATTTTTGCCCTTAAACTCTTATAATTTAAAACAGTACCTTATACTATCCATCAGTCTATCTATTCAGATGAAATATACATGCCTAGGAAGTGTGTGTTTAGAATGTTTAGATTTATCAGCATTAACTTTTAAATATTAATAGTGGATGGTTATTTCTGTCAAAGTGAATACTAAAAGGATAATTTTTTCTAGTTTTATCTAAATTATGAAATATGATGTCTTTCTTTAAACTGGGAAGGGACTTTGAGATAGTTGGCAACAGACTGCATTTGGCATCTTGATTGTTAATAGGAAGTGTGACATTCACTATAGTTCGTGATTTCAGAAAATCCATTCAATTATTTTATGTTAATTGATGGAAAACTCAGCTGGTACCTTGGGATCAGTCTCTCTATGGTTACGTGGTTATACAAATATTGAGCACACACAGGCAGAGGGAGATAAGTTTGTCCATGGGGTTATTTCTTGGTCCTTTGTCTTATTTTCCATTACAGAAAGAGGCAGTAGGTTTGCCTAGACTCTGAAAAGCACTCTAACAATTTTCAAGGGGAGAATCCCAATATAATTTAAAATTGCAGATTTCTCCCCTAATTATTGCGGTTGCCTTCTGTTCAATTTTGTGTGAAGGTCTGTTATCTGACCAGGCTTGTAATTTCAACTATTTATGAAACTATAATTTTCTCAGAGAGTGAGTTCACCTCAGAACCAAATGGGTGAAATCCGCTGAGTGTTTGCTTTAACTCCTAATACATTTTGATTAGCTTCCATTTGACAAGGAGGAAAAAAAAAAATGGCCCAGGAGATAAACTGCCTTATCAGTTCATCAGTTTTATTAGTCTGTCAGCATGTGCTGATTATCCTATCAAGTTTATCAACAGCCTTGAATCTGTTTTCTAATTCTCACATTTACATATTATTAGTGCCCTTCAGGGATCAGTGATGGATTATAATGTCTGGCTAGATTTAACCTGTAAGTATTCATTTTTCTCATGGCTCATTCATTTCCCCCTTAATGACCACTGTCTGCAAACACTTGCGTATATGTATACAAAAATTATTTTCCATCCTGCTTTATCTTTTGTTTGAATGTTAGGAGAAATAAATGAATATTTGTGAAAAAATAGTTACATTTGAATGTTATTATTCGTTTAATAACTCAATTCACTGCAGTTGCTCTTTAAAAAGAAAAACACACTAGTTCTTTGCACTTTCCCTTCCCTTGAACATTTTAGGAAAAACTTTTATCACTCTCTATTCTATATGCTGATAGTTGACTTATTCTGAATACCAAATGAGCAAGTATATTTTCCCAATTGTGTATTAATAGAAAAACACATTTGATTTACTTCCCAATTTAATTTTTTTGTATATTTTATTCTGATTGTTGATTTTTATTCTGGCAGTTTATAAGTACATTTTTAAAACTATTTAAAAATATCTTCTCATTATTCTGTTTGATTTTATAAATCCCATGTGACTGAATAACAACAATTGAGAAGTACCATCCCATTCAAAATTATGTAAATTATAAACATAAAAATAATGGAAAGCAAATGCTAAATATTATAAACAAAAGTTAAACTTCTACCTACATGGTGGTTATGATTAGCAAGGTATGAGAATACATAAAATATTTTAAGATCAAATCACAAAATAACCACTAAATGGAGATTCAGTATAGTGAGAAGTCAGATAGCCCAGGTTCAAGTGATGGCTTAAGTGAAGCCTCATCTCTCCCCTCCATAAGATGGCTGTAATAGTAGTGTCGGCTTGAGGATTAATTGGGTTGATGAAAGTAAAGTTATTGGATCAAATGCCCAACCTAGGAAGTGTATTTAGATTACCTCCATTGTAATCATTACCATTTCTGTGGATCTTTAAGCTCTGAAAGCCAATGACTGTAATCTTTATCAGTCATTTTTGCATTTACCAATGTAACTGTTACTTCTCTATAGATAAGACTTTGTCATAGTGATGGACTTAACAGTTACTGCTGATTCAGTGAGAATTCTACTGTTGTGTCCTAGAACTGCTGTATTTTCTCTAAAAGTTCATTTTTCCTTGTCCCTTAAAAACCATAGTCAAAATCATTCTTTGATCAGTAACTATATTAACCAAAATTGAAACAGCTTCCTCAGCTAATTCCCGGTTAACTTAAATTCATTAATAGAGTGCTCCCACTAAATTAAAATTGTCATGTTTAGGTTAGAGTTTCTTCTGTTTTTCCTTATCATGGCATATTTTCCCCCTAGACTTAGTTAAAATTATTCTTATTTTAACACCCAGTACAGGTCTTTATTGAATCTCCATTTCTCTTTTATTTTCAAAGTGTAGGTGTATTTCAGAATCAGAGAATATTCACTTCTATTTTGCAAGATAAAAATAAACACTCAAAGTGCATGCTCAGTATTATACCATTTGTATTAGAACTAGTATAGCTTTTTGACTTAAACTAAAGTGCTTTTCCTATTTAGGCTTCTGTATTACTGAAACTGGCATGTTTTGTACTGGGTCAATATAACTTTTCTTTACCTATTTAAAAATCAGTGAAATACATGTATATTTCATAGATATATATTTTTATTGTGTATCTACAAGAGGCCCGATGCACAAAATCTGTGCAAGGGGCTCAGCTCTCACAGCTGCAGCTTGCCTCAGCCCTTGTAGGCCCGGTTTGGTCCAGAAGGTTGTTCAGCTGTCCAGTCTAATTAGCATGTTCCACTTTTATTATTATAGATTACATAGATATGTAACAAAAACCTCATCATCTTAACAAAAGAGAATAAACTACCTATAAGATTGTGATTTCATCCCAGATGTATTAACCATGCAGGCTATTTTTTTAATTTTATTTTTTAATGTAGGATAATTGCTGTTTATCTTCAAATTTTCTCTTCTTTCTCTATAATTATTTTCCTTAAAATGTCCACTTACACCTTGTTTTTGAACAAGATTATGGGGAACTAAATTAGGCTGTAACTTCCAGTTGCCTTTATCAGCTAGAGCCCTTTCAAACCCCAGTGGTCATTTTAAGCCTATTTACTATTTAAAATGAAATCACTCTGCTTTCTCAATGCAAAGTAATTGTTGGGTTTAATTACATAAGCAATTTAGGCCATTTCACTTGGTAATTTATCCTGAGGACAAAGAGACGTAATGTGTTACATGAAGTAAGAGAGAACTTAAGAGTTAATGCTTTATCATTGCAGTCTATTATAATCACTATATTTAGAAGAATTTTTGCATGCAAAAATAATTTTTTAAGTCACATGTCCCCCACTCAGTACAAAGGTGATGGTGATATGAAATGGAAAGTTCCTGTTCTCAGAGAGCTTTCTAGGAAATTTCACAGTTGGTCTGGAGCTTAGTGCCTTTCCTTAATAAGGAAATGCCCATAAATAAAATGGAAAACTGTACTTCTTTAACCTGGAAAAGATTTTGTCCATGCTGATATAGGCTGTGCTAAGTTGACTGGAGAGCACAAACCAAGCCAAAGCAGACAAACAAGGAAAATATCAAGCTTTTTTACTTCTAATGTGACACCAGTGTCAGTTTACATACCATATTTGCCGGCGGGCGTATAAGACGATTTTTTGGCCCTGAAAAATACCGTATTTGCCGGCGTATAAGAGACTGGGTGTATAAGATGACCCCCTAACATTTCCACAAAAAATACAGAGTTTGTTATATACTCGCCATATAAGACTACCCCCCACTTGGAGGCATATTTTTCAGGGCCAAAAAATCGTCTTATACGCTGGCAAATACGGTACATATTCACATTTTCCTAGGTATTTTTAAAAATTGTGCTTATTTTGGGGTAATATGCTTTTACCTTAGGGAAAGGTTGTTTACATCTTCCAGGGGAATTGTGTGATAATGACCCATTGCTCTTTATGCCTTGCTCACCTTTATTTTCATCATACTGTTTTGATTCTTTTATCCCTGATAATTCCTAGCTTGTTTCTTCTTTATACACATTCTGTTACATTTAAAGTCCTAGCTCAGTATTAGAAAATGTATTTTTCTTCATCAGCCTGCAAATAGTAGATCTTTTACTTACATAGGTATGAAATAGAAAAGATGTTTCTCATATTCTCTAATAAGAAGGGAGCAATACTGATTTAATTTTCTATTTCATGAAAGTAGCTCTTTAATTATGGGAGATTTCCCCAGTTTTATTGAGCTATTTCAATTGAATGAGGAAAGATTCATTGATAGGAAACACAGTGAATTTATTAGACCAGTTTTTGGAGTTAAAAGCTTGACCTAGTTTTATAATTGTATTTTTTTGAGAATAAAAATTGTGGAATGACTTAATGGCTACCAGTGGTATTTAGATTCCTTGCTACCATTCCTTAGTACTATTCCTTATTACTGCTACTATTCGGGTAAGAAGAATTGGCAGATGAGATGTCAAATGTAGCCCCCCACCCACCCCGGGAAAACAAAATAAAAAATGTTCACTTGTAAGTTTATCCTAACTCTTCTTGAAGTATATACACTATAGGCTGTTTACTTGGTAGAATGGCTATAAAAGAAGTTTATTTGTTTCTCAGCCTTCGGTATGGCTGCTTTTTTAGCTGAATCATTTATTTTTGATAAGCTCTTTACCTCACCTTGTTCCAGAATATATTTAGAGTAGAGATATTCAGAGTACATTTTTGACATGATGCTTTACATCCTTCATGTTTTCTCCTATGACTGCTTTTGGGTCGATGGAAGCATTTAGCATGCTGACTGTGAAAGAGATGGTTTTTAACTGCGTGAGATTTGAACTTCACATCTTTCAAGCATGGAAGCATTAACACTCCAGCAGTGTTAAGCTCTTTATACCCACGCGTTTCCTCTCTTTTGAGTTCTGGTGAATTTTCTACAATTGCTTCCATTGGCACTCTTGAAAACCAGTGCGTCAGTCCTATAAACGTAAGGATGACCTTACAACTAGATTAGCCATTGATCTATGCACCTCCTGAGTATTAACTTCTAATTTTAAAGGCAAATCTATTAATATCACTTCCATTTGTTTGTTAGCAGAAAGGACAAGACCAGGAAACCAGTGCTAGGTGTGAGGTTTGACAGTCCAGAAAAGGGAAAGGTAACTTTGAGGGATTTTAGAAGTTCACTTTGTAAGATGTGGAGCCAGCAAGATAAGGAAATCATGAACTTTTGGCTGTATAGCAAAAAGAATAAATATATGAAATTTATGTACAAAATTTATAAAATGTTCTTCCAGAAGTTCACTTATCATTATAAACTGTAGTGGTTTAACTTTTCTTTTTACTCTTCAGGCTTGATATAAATTCGACATTATGTGCCATGGTTGCAGACATTAATTTGCTAGGCATTAGTCTATACACCACAAAGGTCAGCAGCATCCAGTTCAGCTGCATTAAATAGGCAATATGCTTTGTTTAAAGTTTTAATTAAACCCAGGGCTGAAGATATATGGTCCCTGTGGGGAGTTGTAACACTTTCGTGGCAATAATAAGGCAGTAATAATAGTTAGGGCTAGTGTCACTTGCTTTCCTGGAAATACGATATGAGACAGTTGATTATATTTCATTGCTATTAAAGCCATACAAGTCCACCTGTTAACATTAATTCTTACCTTTTCCTGTTTAATGGTAAAGGGGAAAAAATTGGCGCTTAAGATTTTACTTTTAAATTGAGTTCTGAGGAAGTGAATACACTAAAATTAATACTTAATTCTATCTTTCTTATTCTCTGATTCCTAAAAAGTTTTAGTATGTTCTGATCGGAAAATTTGCTTTCTGAGGCTTCAATAAAAATAACTGAGAAGAAAGTATACATTTTACTCTTTCTTTGGAAAATGTCCATGGAAGGAACCTTTTACTAAAGATTGTTGGGTTATCCGATCAAATTCTGTACATCTTCTGTATTCATAAGAAGATGTATGTAAAACTGAGGTGATATAATGTTATACTTGGAATTTTATTAACTAGATTTCAAAATCTGGCATTCTTAAAAGATGACTATTTTGGTGACTAGATAAAATGCACATAATCATGTTTGTTATATGTGTATTTATGGCTGTTTTTCCCAATATATAAGGAAAAGGTTTTTTCTGCATAAAAATCTCATTTAATTCCCCTAATTAGCTGTTTTTTTTGTTTTGTTTTGTTTTTTTAGTTATATCTTCTACAGAAACTATTGCTATACTCAAATTAAATAAAGAATTAAAATAGAACTTACATAGTTTTGTTCCAGAATATGTCTTTTTAGCCCACATGCTAATTATGGGAATGCATTTTTTGAACTGTCATTGAGTCTTATTTTCAAGTGTTCATTAAAAATAGTGTGAATTTAATTAACATTAATATAAAATTATAGTATAAATAAATTATTCATTGCATATTATGGAGACATATTGCTTGATCCAGAAATACATATGAAATGTATTCATAAGAAGATGCATGTAAAACTGAAAATGCTTTTATTATACTCCTTTGACATTTGCCTGCAGATATTCAAGTACTGTTTCTCTGAATACTACTATTTTCCTTAATTCTTTCCAGACTAGTAGAATATTTACATATTATTTTTTTCTTTTCTCTGGTATAAACCTTTTTTTAATTAAGCACAATTTAGCACTTCCTTGACATTTCTAGTGTTCTCTAATTATATTAAGCCATTTCATTTACTCCACTGGAGTTCTTTCTCTCTTTTTTATTTTTTTTATTGAGTTGCGAGAGAGAGAGAGAAACATCGATTTTGTCATTGCACTTATTTATGGATTCATTGGTTGAGTCTTGTATGTGCCTTTCCTGGGGATTGAACCTGCAACCTTAGTGTATTGAGATGAAACTCTAACCAACTGAGCTACCCAATCAGGCCCATTGCATTCTCCTGAGGACAGTATTATATTTTGGGGGAGAGGATCATCAACTCTACCCATACACACAAGAACATACATCCCCACACCTCCCGCACTTATGCAATCTCCCTTTTTCTTTTTTGGAAAATGCTGAGCATTTAACAGGATTGGCTCCAAAAGTGGTTGATTGATTATTTTCAATGTTTTAGTTCTTTGAGAACATAAAAGGAATTGATTAGCCTAGAGAACTTCAGGATCCCCAGTTGCAAGTAGAGAAATATTGACATAGGATTCTGGCTTTTTTCCAAGTTAAATTTTGCTGGCACATCAGTTGTTTCCTGTATATAACCTCACACTAGAAATTAGGAACCTTTTCAACTTTCACCTAAGTTTAATCCCTTTCTTGTTATGTTTTACTTAAAGAAAAGTGTATTTGCTCCCCCTGCCCCTCCCCACCACCTTTCTTCTTTTTGGATTAAAACTCTTATTTCAGGCTTTAAGATTTCCCTTAAGTTTGATGCTATTAACTTGGTGAAGTGTTAAATATTGATCCTTTTCATAAGCTTCCTTTATTCTAAGATTTGGGTCTTATTTTATTTTACTTCCAATTCTTCCACCCAAATGGAAAAAGAGTTATTTAAGTCTGTTGTCAGATACTAAATAAGATCTCTTATTTCTATAATCATTTAAAATTCTTCATCTTTTTCTGCTCTGCACATTAGCTATTGAGGATTTCCTATCAGAAGTAATATATTTTAGGCAGGCAGACTGTGTTATTTTTATAAAGATAAGATAAGAATGTAAATATAAGAAATTCCCCAAATTTGACAGCCAATAGTTATAATAAGTTTATGGTATAAGTAATTTAATAAAGCCAGACTTCCTAATGTTTCTGTGCTAATGCTACCACTGTAAAGTAAAAAGTGAGAATTAAAATTGCAGCAAGTTAAGCTCTTGAAATAATAGACTCCTGATGTCATACAATTTGACAGACCACAGAGTCTGGAAGAAGTATATATTTGATAAAAATGTAACATATAAATCCAAGTTGATATATAATCTGATCAAATATTTATCAGATATTTCTCAAAATCTTTTGAGCCAGAAGCTTCTGAGCTTAGGTTGGAGGACTGATCATGAGATGAAGGGTTTTATGCCTGGCTCTACACATCTTAGAGTCCAGTTTGGGATTGGGAAGCTTATAATTGTCTAGTTATGTCCTCCAGGTACATAAACAAGAATGGGGGAGTTTGGATAAAGGAAGAATTGAGTACTAATCTTAAATAAAGGTAATAAGTTTGTAAAAATTTTCTTCTTAAATTGACATTATAATTCAATAGCAATAAACATTTCAATAAAATTTTATAAAAACTTGACAAAATGCTTCCAAAGTTCATCTGATAAACTTAACAGGAAAGCAGAGCAAATGAGGAGAAGAATAATTTGTTATACTCAATATTAAAATATTAAAAGAAGCTACAGTAGCTAGAGCAGTGTTGTTTGTACTTGTATAAGAACAGAAAACCAGACAGAATCAAAACCCTAGAAACAGATAAAAACATGCAAAACACTTTTGTAGGTAATAAATGTAGAACTAAATATTGGTAAGGGAAGGCAGTTCTTATAATAAAAGTTGATCTGGGATAAGTGATAATGTTTGGGAAGAATAAAACTCAATACTTGCTTCAAACAGTATGGCAAAATGTATTTCCTATGAAATAAGTAGCAGTTGTAATAATGAAATTGTATAATTAGGAGAGAATCTTTGAACCTATAATAAAAAATATTTTTGTTCATAAAAGATAGTGATAAACTTACAAAGGAGAACTCAACTTGATTTGCATACATAAAATAGTCTAAAACAAAAAAACTGTTTAAACCATCTTTTGTAATATCATAAAGGAAAGATAAATACAGTAGTTTAAAAAAATGGTTTAAATCCATTAAATAATAACCTTAACATAAAAATATTCATGGGTAAAATTTTGTGAAACAAAGAAGAAAATTTGTGCATTTTCATTAATCATTAAAATAAAAACTTTAAATGAAAGCATTTTTATCTTTTCCAATGGACATTTTAAAATCTAAAAGTACTAGAATCTCATTTGATGAGTCTTTTAAAAAGTTGTTATCATACTACTTGAGGAAGTGAAGTATTTTATCTTAAATATTAAATTTGCGAATGCTTTTTAGTTTGAGAATGTGTTATAGGGAAATAATAAGAGATATGTAAATAAAAGGAGATTAGTAGGATGGTAATTGCTAAAGTTGATATAGCACCTCCATAAAAATGTGGGTTTTTTTTTTTAAATAAACCAAAATTGAATATTGATCTTGAATGAGAAAATTGAATTTTGGAAAAATTATCACATTTTTATTTAATATAAGAAAATGCTAGAAAGAAACTAAACTCTTATTAAAACTACCAAAATTTTATTGGTTATATAATTGATTTTTTTCAGAATGTAAAATAACTTCTGGAAAAACACTAAAATTTACCAGTTGCTATCTATGAGTAATAGAATTAATACAATGTAATAAAATTGTGATCTTTTAGACTTTCTGTAATGAACAAATATACTTTTAATTATATAGCAAATATATAAATATTTAAAAATAAAAAAGAATTATCAGGACTTCATCAAGATATAGTCACTCTTAAATATATCATCTAGAAAAATACATGAACACAGCAGTTCTTTTTAAACTGACTAGAATATTGTCACTGATTTAAGTAATGACTATGTATAAATTACACAACATTGGTGATTCTTCACCTGATTATCTGTATCATTTTGGAGACAAAGGAGTCATTTATTCTTAGCCCCTCATTTTGTAGGTGATAAAACCAAGGTCCTGTAAATAAATTACTTGTTTACAGCCATACTAACTTAATAATAAAGTAAAAATTTGAAACCCAGTCATCTAATTACTATTTTGTTGTGCAATTCATAATTTAATGCTGCATCATAATTGTAAATGATTTCAACAGGTAGATGAAACAAATTAATCAAGTAATTAAGATGGTTTACTTTATTTTAAAATTATGTGGCAAAATTAATTTCTAAAAAAAGAATTTAAAGTAGCACACAAAAAGAAATAATCATAAAAATGTGAAGATTGGTAAAGTGATCCTCAAAAGCAATGGCCAGGACATTAAAACACTAAGTATAAAAACCACCAAAGTAAACCTAATGTCTTAAATGGAAAATAAGCATTTCTGGAAAATGGAGGATTACCTAGTGACCAGGTAAGTCCTCAAATTTGGAAATGCTGTCAAAACATGCTCCTAACCACTTACCACCTTTATTATTATTTAGTTGATATTTGTTTTCATTCCAAACCATGATAACTATGAAATCACATTTTTAAAAAATGGGTAAAAAATTTTATTAAGTTTTTGTGTATTTTGTTTCCTATGCATCTAAAAATTGAACTTGAAAAATGCTAATAAATTTACTAGTTTTTATTTGTCACTAGATTACAGCAACAGCCATACAGGCAAGAATGAGTGATATTCTTTTATGTTTACCAAAATATGCATGATCCATATTGGTTAACCTAAATTGATATGTAAATATTTATTCAATAATTTTTTAGAAAAAATTACTCTAAGGGGTGATCACTTTTAGTAATGTTGGTCACAAAAGTTTTTTTTTTTGTTTTGTTTTGTTTTTTAATAGGGAATCTGGGGCAGGGAGAATTGGACGAAGGTGGTCAAAAAGTACAAATTTTTAGTTAAAATTCTGAGGCTGTAATGTTCATGAGACTGTAGTTAACACTATTGTATGATACATTTGGAAGTTGCTAGATCCTAAAAGTTCTCATCACAATGGGGAAAAAAATTAGAATCTCTTTTGTATTTGTATAAAATTATGGCTGTTAACCAAAACCAAACTTACTGTGTTAATTATTGATAATATATATGTCAGGGCATATGTGGGAACTTTAAACTCATACAATGCTGTATGTTAATTATACTGAGTGGCCAGATTATTATGATCTCTGAATGCATAATAATCTGGTTACTCAGTATAACTATATTAGAAGCACGGTGCATGAATTTGTGCATGAGTGGGGTCCAGCCAGCCTGGCCAAGGTGAGGGGGCATGGGCAGTTGGCTGGCCTGCCTGCTGGTCGAACTCCTGGTTGAGGGGACAGTTTGCATATTAGGCTTTTATTATATAGGATATACACTGAGTGGCCAGATTATTATGCATTCAGAGATCATAATAACCTGGTCATTCAATGTATATATCAATAGAACTGAAAAAAAGAGGGTATTCAAATCAAATCTTAATTTAAATATATACTATCTTGAGCAAGGGCCAGAGGAACAAAAGGAACACTGGCAAATATGGGTTTTATGTCCACGTGTTCTACAAACTGCAGCTGTCCAAAAACCTGAGTCATGAGAATCAGTGTGATCTGGCCTCTTACATCACCAGTAGTTCAGCATTTTTTCCTTTAAGGAGTAAGTTTTCTCTGGGTTATTTATACACAAGCTTTTTAGGGAAGAAGAGTGACATTATTTGTTTTATATCTGAAACTGGTTTATATCTGCCTGAAGCCAATCTGGAGAAAACAAATCCCTTTTTTTCATGCTGGATTGGAAAGAAATCTGAATGATAAACCTGATCACTACTACATCATTGCACAGCAGATCTTCTCATTATGATGAAAGGGCCTCTGTCATGCCATTTTTATTTTTTTGCAGGATGAGAAGGAAAAATAATCATCATTGCTTTTTATTTTCCCCTCTTGGGTACTGTTCCAACTCATCCTCAGGTGGGAATGTATGCGCAGGTGACTGCGGTCCCTCAGCCAGAAACTGGACTTATACGCGTTACCCACAGTTCTTACTAAGTTTGACCAAGCATAAACTAAAAACAAGAGACAAACATTTAAGATGCATGAATCACACGGTTTATTTACCAGAGTCCTGGTGGTTTCCAGAAGCCTAGGCAGGTCACCTGGAGATCTGCGCCAACAGACACACACCCTGGGCAGGAACGATGCCTGCAGTGCTTGGGTCACAGTTGAGGCCTCAGAGATTTGGTTCCCAGGCAGAGTAAGCATACTCGGGCAGAGCTTCATGCAGTAGCTCGAACAGGAACAGGAAGGGAGCGGAGAGCACGTCAGGTGGAGGAGCCTTTCGTGGTCTCTGACCAGTGCCTCTAGGTCCCTTCTTTTATGGCCATTTCTGGGTGTTCCCTTGTTCCTTTTGGGTGTAACCAATGGGTCTTCAGTGTGTCTTATCGGGGGTCTCACAGGCAGCATCATCTGGCACATTGCTACTTGTTTACAACTTTAGAGATTATCACATGTTAGGGTGTTTACAGCTTTAAAGATTAGCAGCTGTTTGGGCATTCACATACTTACAGGCTAGTATATTCCATTTCAAACTATAATATTCACTCTTAACTTTGACAAAATAGAATCAGTTATGATAAGCACACATTAGACTAGGGCATTCACATAGTTACTATTCATTCTTAATAAACGAGGTATTGATAAATCAAGTATTAAATACTAAATGTCAGACACTTCACACAATTATAACTGTAACAGGTACTATAAACATTTTTTAATGTAAGTTAAGAAGTACAGTACCAGAGAAGATGACTTGTCCTAACTGCCTCCCTGTGCCCATTCCCAACCAAGTATTTTCATTTTCTCATGCAGTGAATTTGCTGAACTTTTCCTGGGGCCACTTCTTTCATGGAATTTTTATCATTTTGATCAAGCTTAAAGTATTACATACGTCATTCTCTCCTAAAACTGAATCGACTGACAGGGCTTTTTGCAGTAACTGTACCCACTCTCTAATGACTGGTCATAGTATTTAGACAAAATGGTATATTGGAAAGGGTCAGGGAGAACTCTGATTTGAATCCTGACTCTGGCATTTGCCTGTTTTTGAATACTGAGCAAGTTGCTTAATCTCAATGAGCAGCAGTCACTTCATTTGTTAAATGAGACAAATATTAATTGCAGTGTAGGCATACTATAAAAGTACCAGATAACATATTAAAGACCTTAGTAGGTAGTCAATAAATAATAAATTTTATTTGATAGGCAGCTTGATGCAATGAGTGGAAAAACAGTGTGGGCTTTAGGGACATTCAAATCTTGTTGGGTGCAATTTCTATCTGTCCTCCTGCAAGTCACTTATCACACCTGAGCCTCCTTTTCACCCATAAAATGAGTATTCTAACCCCTACTGTGAATTAGAAATGAGAAGATGAAGCCCCTAACTTGTCAGTACTTGTTTATTGCTTAAATCTTTATGAGTTACCATTTAAATACATTTAAATTGATATATGACCATTTTCTTACATTTTAGGCTTTGCATCTTGATTTTATTACCACTTTTACCAGGTGTACTGTTTAATATTTAATAATGTATATATTTTTCAATTGATGGAGTTATACAAAAGTTGATGTATATACAATTTGATCTGTATGCTGTTTTGTTGTATTGACAACAAGCTTCAAAACTTCATATGTCAAATTTGTTGAAGATGTTAACATCATAGATATTTTTACACTTTAAAATGCCTAATTTCATGCCAAAAAAGAGCATTTGTGGAAAGTTTTTACTTCTTTATTTTGAAGAAAAGCTTTTGAAGGTTATTATATACTTTAGGAAGCTTATGGTGAACATGCTACATCTCAAGATACTTGTGGATGCTGGTTTAAATGCTTTAAAAGTGATGATTTCCATGTGGAAGACCAAGATGTCCAGGTCAATCAAAAAAGTTTGAAGACCAACAATCACAAGCATTATTGGATAAAGATGTGTGTCAAACTCAAAAACAACTTGCAGAAAGATTAAATGTTGCTCAGCAAACAATTTCTGATCATTTACAAACAATGGGAAATATTTTAAAGGAAGGAAAATGGTTGCCACATCTACAGAATGAAAAACAAATGGAAAACCAAAAAGTCATCAGTAAAATGTTTCTTCAATGGCATGAAAGTCTTTTTTGCATTGAATTGTGATTACGATGAAAAGTGGATTTATTTTGAGAATCCCGAATGCACAAAATTATGGGTTGATCCAGGTCATCCATCAACATCTACTGCAAGGCCAAATCGCCTCAGAAAGAAGACAATGCTCTGCCTTTGGTGGGATCAGGAAGGTGTGGTGTATTATGAGCTCCTAAAACTGTTAATACTGATCACTACTGACAACAAATAAACAAGTTGAACTATGCTTTGATTGTGAAATGAACAGAATGTGTCAGAAGACACGGCAAAGTAATTTTGCTTCATGATGACTCACTATCACATACTTCAAAACCAGTTAAAAACACATTAAAAGATCTTGCCTGGGAAGTATTAACCCACCTGCCTTATTCACCAGACCTTGCTCCTTCAGATTACCAGTTGTTCTGATGGATGGCACACGCCCTTTCTGAGCAGCACTTCAAAATGTAAGAAGAAGTGAATTTGGTCTCTGAATGGTTTGCCTCAAAACAAGAAAACTTCTTTTGGGATGGTATCCACAAATTACCTGAAAGAGAGAAAATGTGTAGCTAGTGATGGGCATTACCTTAAATAAAGCATGTTGTTTCTCTTGAAATTATCGTGTTGGTTTTTTTTAATTGGAAAATCTGAATTATTAACTGGTATACCTGGTAAAGGTCATCCATGGATTATTATTGCTCTTTCTTATTTCTTCAATTCAAGAGATAAGCCCAAGGCAAAGTGAAATAAACTCTTTGGCAAATGTATCACAGACTAGAAAACAATTTTCTTGGAGTAAGAAAGAGAGTGTAATTTTCACCTGAGCCAGAGAGTCAGAAAGTGTGTGATTAGTCTGCACCAGCTAAGTGAAGCAGTATGCTCTGAAGCCAGGGTGTCCTGAGCTGAATCCGCAGCTTTACATTTTCCACATTTATGAGTCTTTGTGTTTTATTTAGCCACTATCCTTCTTACTTTCCTCATTTGTAAATTCCAGGTAATGACATTTCTTAATAAAAAATGAGATGCATATATAAAGCAATGAATAGACTGAAAATGTTTCATTTTACAAACCTACTCTGAATAGCTGGTAGTTATTGAATGGTGGTGATTAAGGCTTCTTGAGGGAAATGAGAAAACATGTTGCATGCCCAAAGATGCAGAATGTGGGTGCACATAAATCAGACATTTACCCATCCTCCAGCTTGCTATTCTGATTCATAGTAAACTTCAGTGAATTATTGTCAATGTAATCATTTTTATACCTGAAATACACTGAGTGGTTATATAAACACTAGGGGCCTAGTGCACAAATTTGTGCACTTTGAAAGGAACTGAGGGCCGAGAGGCTATGGTAAGGCACCAGGGCAGGTCTCAACCTATCCTCTGCACCCCTGCCCTGTCTCTCCCGCCATGGCCCCTGATCCTCTGTCTGCCAGCAGCCCTGCTCTCACCTCTGCTGCTCCCATGCACTGACAGCACCAGCCCTGCTGGCACCTGCTGACAGTGCACAGCAATTGGGGCCGGCACCAGCAGTGGGTGTGAGCAGGTGCGGCGCCATCAGTGGTTGTGAGTGGTGGCTGCTGCTCTGATCGCTCATCAGGAGCAGGGGGAGGTGGAGAAGCTCTCAGGGGTGATAGGGGTTGGAAGCCACCGCTCGCACCCACTGATGCTGCCAAGTGATCGGGATCGGCACCGGGCACCAGTAGTTGGTGCAAGTGGTGGCTCTGGTGCTGGCTGTGGGTACGAGCAGGGCCCTGGAGCCAGCAGCAGGTGAGAGCTCTGGGTGGGACCACAGTGTGCGGGAGCAAAGAATTTTCAGTAATCCCCAGAGGTTCGCCCCAATGACACCAACTGGCACCCTGCCTTGCTCTGGCATCCCTGTTTATCTGCTCCACCAACCCACCACAGCCGATGCCCGCCATGTTCTGTGCACGCCCCCTGGTGTCAGCGCAAGTCATAGTGACCTGTTGTTCCCTGTTTAGTCTGTTTGCATATTAGACTTTGATTATTTAGGATTTTCTGAGTTGTAATGAATAGTACCCAATAGCTTGGCTATATACATTTTTCAAGATGTATTATTAGATTATATTTTTATTTCTAATCCTTTGATATTTCTCCATCTTACAAGCTTTAAAAACTAATAAATTGCTTATGAATTTTTACTGAAGACAATGGGCCAGCCACGAATTATTTAGTAAGTTAATATTTCATTTCAAAAGGAGGTTTTAATAATGATATATTTCTGACTTAGAAAGCACCCTGTCTGAAGTGGTTTTCAGACATCATCAGCTTCAATATAAATATTTGAATCTGAAGCTCTCTGGTATTGTGGTTTTCTTGCATTCTTTTTCTAGACAGACAATCTACTGTAATTATTCTACAAATTAATTTGATTTGTTATAAATTAAAAGTATAATCTACATTAAATGCAATGATTGTACAACTTCTAAAAAGGGACTTATGAATACTTAAAGACCCAAAGTAGAATTTCAGGTTGATTCCAAACAAACTGCAAACAAGCCCACTTTCAGCTGTAACTCATGTTCATATATGTTTTCTGCTGGCTTTAGAATACATTTTAGAGATAAATATTTGAATACAATTTACCATTAATTAGTTTTAAAAATTTAGTACTTTAGAAATTTGTGCATCCTTCCTGTTTTCTAAGTTATATCTTGAATGATTTTAATGTGAAGAGCAGTTCACTTCCTAAGAAAAATTACTGTTTTCTTTATTTGGGAACATTTATTAGTTTGTCATGGCAAAAAAAATAATTAATTAATTAATTAAAAAATATATAAAACTGTTTGACAGCATTTCAATTTTTATAAAGATATTGTAATAAAAACAATATAATTATTACAGAAAATTATGAAAATTAGAAACAATTCATTCCTAATTTTACCAGTCTAACAACTGTGAGCATTTTGTGTATTTCATTGCAGTCTTTGGCCTTTACTTCAGTAGTTCTTGTATCTCACTTCAAGCATGAGATTTAATCTAATCAAATTATTTTAAAGTGCAAATACATTTTAAGTTTTACTAAAATAATACAAAATGTTTTCTAGATATTATCTTTATGATAGTATAATGGAAGGACTGTTCCTAGAACTGGAAACGCATAGATGTATGTAAGTAGATACATACATACACTTTTCACCAATATTTTCTAGTGACCAGCGAGCAAAGGGCACTCAAAAGGTCAGGAAACTCAAATTAATTCAATTCCTCAAACGTATTAGTATTGACAATGCTGTACTGATAGAAGAAGAATATGATTAAAATAAAAGGAAGCTAGCTCATCCTTGATATAAGAATCTACAATCAATGTGGGTTATACATATAGAATAAACAACTGATTATGTGTATCAATGGAAAAATCTATCATTATGATGATTAGTGAAGCTCTAAAAGTCTGCTTGAATAATAATACAGGTTACCAGTCTGTTGCTTGGTCTCAGAAACTGAATAGCATCTACATTTGCAGTGCTTGTTAAAGCTACAATATTTAACTTAAATATACAAATTATTTTAAAATATAATTTTTCCATTGGGTAAATGTTCTTCATAATTATATAAGGGAGAGAGGCATTATAATAAAAAGGCAACTGCTATACTTTTGGCTTTATTTTCAATTATTTTCCTCTTACTTAGCTATTAGTGAAATGCTATTTGGTAAGTAAAATTTATAAAAGCTGAAAGTAATAACAGATGCTTCAAAGGCCTCAGTCTAGCTTTATAGATGTTGATGGACATGATAAATAATTGTCATGTATGTATTAGATTTTTAAAATGAAATTGATAACATTTATTTACTTATTAAAATGTAAAGTGCAAATAGCTCTGAAAAAGTCTAGCATTAATGCATAATCCACAAGTTTTTCATTCCTTCATTTAATCTTACTTTCTCGATGTGGCTGTAAACCTTGGAGGGTAGGACCCTAAACTTTTCTCCTCTAGGTCCTGCATAATGCTCTTCACTTAGTAGTTATCTCTAAATGCTTATGTTTCTAAAGGAATGAATAAATATGAATTTAAAAAGCAAATTATTTTGCACAAGAAAGAACAAACTTAAGAAACACACACACACACACACACACACACACACACACACAGAAATGGTGACAAAGCACATACTCTTAGGAATCAGATGTTCCTAGATTAAAACTTAAGCTTTACCACTTAGTAGATTTTTATTTTAGCCATTTCACTTAATTTCTCCAAACATGTTTTCTCTTCTGTAAAATGGAATGATGATGACTTGTAGTGAATAAAATGAGATAGCAGATGAAAGTACTGGAAATGTCATGGAATATAAGCATGGTGATGAGATGCCGTTGCAAAGGCTGTTGGAGAGCTGTGTCCTCAGATTGAGTATCACGCTTCATTTTCCAGGGGAAGCGTATATGCGATTAAGCAAACTCCCCGAGGCAGAGTACTGGTATATGGAATCACTCAGATCCAAGACTGACCACATCCCTGCTCATCTCACCTATGGAAAACTCTTAGCTCTAACGGTGAGTACCTACCTTCCTCACCCTTTAGAAACTGGTTTTCTCTATGCAGACCGAGCTAGGTGTGGTTTGAGGTGCTGGTTCTTAGCCAGCTGACGCATGATGATAGCAATACTAAATTAGAACCCTATATAGAAAATGTGGAAAAACTATTTCTTTGACTGTGGGTTTTGCTTTATATAAAGTTTGACATGTCATGATCCCTGATGTAAGTTAATGAAAACATATTCATGAAGAATCCTCAATGTGCGGTTACATGATAATTTGTTATAATAACAATATTTGTACAAAGATTATGTTATGTTACTGTAGTTCTACAAGGCAATATTAACCCCAAACTGGCTGCAATGTAAGTCTAAGTCTAATTCTTTTAAAATAGGCAAACTGTTATATGTGTGTGAATCAGTATCACCTGGAATTCCTTCTAGCTGAAATTATTATAAAAGAAGTGGAGCCACCATTTGGCCACTCACTGTGTGACAAGCACTCTTAAAGGCTAAGTCCTATGAAAGTGGTGTTAGTTTGAAGTACAAGAAATTGCTGATATTCTACTCTTGTGACTTACAAATATCCAAATTTCATGTGTTTCAAAGTATTACTAATACTTTTATTTGATACAATAGATCAGTGTTTCCCAAAGTGTGGTACGCGTACCCCCAGGGATACCGGAAGAGTTTGGTGGGGGTACGTGTTGCACCGGAGTTTGGTGGGGAGATGCACTGCACCATGCTTAGCTGCGCCTAATTCTACATCCTCATGAGTCAAGTCAAGACAGTCTTGTGAGGCGTGAGATGGTCCGGTGTGCAAATAAATGTTATTTATAATATAACTTTTATTTATATTTCATTATGAATAATTTTATTTTTCGTTGATTATTATTTTGTGTATCAAAAAAATAAAAAATAAATATATTTTGGTTGTTATTAAAATACATCCATTTTTTTGATGAGGGGTACTCAGCGTTATGAAAATTATAAAAGGGGTACGCATATGTCAAAAGTTTGGGAAACACTGCGAATAGATGATTGTCCAAAATACATGAAATTTCTGAGCCCACTCAGTTACTCAATAGAACTAGCCTTCAATCCTAAACTGAGTCTGTGGCCTATACTGCTTTAGTTACATCTCCTGATCTTTCTCCAAATTTATAAAAATAAATGAATATAAGGAATACAGAGCAAAAGGTCAGGAAAGTGATTTCTAAGCGAGTGCATAGAAATGTATCTTATAATTATTTACAAGTAATAGCATTTATTTTCTCACAGATGATGCTAAATTAAACACTTACAATCTGTCTATTCTAAGATATCACTAAAATGCTATTAGAGAAATTATATGGGCAGGCTAACTAGAAAACATCTCCCTAATAAAAGTCTAGATATGCCAAATAAAATATAACACATATCCTCTTAATGCATAGCTCAAAAAAGTAGCAAGAGAATTTCCTTATGGCTAGAAATGAAATAACTAAACACCAAAACAGCGAACAGTAGTCTATCATGTAGCTGATTTTGGGATAGTTTCCTACTTGTGACAGCCTTTGAGAAGGGAAGAGGTATTTTGTTTGTTTGTTTGTTTTTGTTCTTGCTGGAATAAGAGACAAAGCTTCAGATTGGGTGGAAGGCTAGGAATTAGATGCCTACTAAAGCAGAGAAATTTGTATTCTTGGTGAAAGAATAATACCAAGATCGCTTACTGATACAAGAAAGCAGCCTGTCTCAGCATGGAATCTGAATGGAGAATGAAGGAAGTCTCTGCTGGGAGTTTATCCTATGTCCTTTTCCTACCAGGCTTTGGGTTTTGAATTTACTTTATTTGCATGATCAGAGAATTTCAAGGCCAAGAAAATAAATAAAAAATCAGCCCACTAAAAGATTTTGCCAAATAAATTATAGATGTCCTTAAAAAAAAAACATAACGCAAGTAAATATAGAAGGAATTACTTAGTGAGGTATGGAAAGAATAGTAAATAGAGTAATGGTAATTATGTTTAGAATAAACTTCTACTGAATAAAACATTGAGAAAGAATACTCTTATGGGGATGATCAGAATGGGAGAAGAGATGCTACTTAAACTGAATTTGGAAGTCAGAAAGGAGAAGGAGGTATTACAACTGATTTCTCAGAGCTGGCTTTGGGATGGGATAACAATGAAAATAAATATTACATTCTCAAAAAGAAACCTGGGGAGACGACTCAAGATTTTGAGGCATAGACGAGAGTTAAAGAGCATAAAATGAGGTAATCCATTATAACGTATGGAACAGTCAGACCGATCCCCCATGTACACAATGCCCCAACCAGGCACTTCACCTGTAGGGCCAGGGAAAGGAAGCTCATGGTGGCAGAGCTGTTGAATAATAGAGGTCAGGACTCAGCAACAGCTTGCGCACTTGAAAGTGGAATGAAAGGGACTGAAAAAAAGATTGGGTGAATGTCTTCCAGTGGTTACTCAATAGTCAGTACCCTCCCCTACCACATGCAGAACACCAACAGCACAGAGTTTACACTCCATCAGCTACCCCCACCTCACCACCCCACATACATCCCGTCTCCCAATGAATTGTTGAATTCTCTTCTAGAGAAACTGACCATTGTAAGAAAAATATTTCCACATACCTACTTTTGGAGAGGCCCTATAAATGATAGTTTCCAAAGCAGATACACGGAAGTGAATCTGACCAGTCTAGAAAGCACATCTGTGCCTAAGGTATATCATTCAGCTTTTATTTAACTTACTGCTAAATATCAATGGGCAGAGGCCCTGGCCAGATGGCTCAGTTGGTTGGAGCATTGTTCATATACCAGAAGGCTGTGTGTGGGTTTGATTCCTGGTCAGGGCACATACCTAGTTTGCAAGTTTGGTCTTTAGTGGGGGGAGGGGGAGAATAAGGGAGACAAATGGCAATGTTTCTCTATAAAGTGATGTTTCTCTGTCTTTCCCTTTCTCTTTCTGTCTCTCTCTTTCTTTCTCAAATCACTAAAAAACATGATGTCAGGTGAGGATTTAAAAACATTTATATATGCTCAACCAAGGATCATAAATCATAATATGAAAGCCTCAAATGTAAAAGATTGGAACTGACACAAATTTTTAGGACAATGAAAGAAAGAGAAGTAAAAAAAAAGTTTCTTAAATTATTAGAAAGAGATAGCAATGAAGTATTTCATGAAGCAGTATGTCATTAAAACATAAATAACAAAAAGTGAGAAAGAGCTTTTGGAAACACTAATACAAAAAGATATGTGCATCCCTGTGTTTACTGCAGCATTACTTACAATAGCCAGGATTATAGAAACAACCTACATTTCCATCAGTAGACCATTGGAGGAAGAAGATGTAGTATAAATACACAATGGAATGTTACTTGGCCATTATAAAAAATGAAATCTTACCATTTGCAACAACATGGATGGACCTAGGAGGTATTGTGCTAAGTGAAATATGTCAGACAAAGAAAGACAAATACTGCATGATTTCATCTATATGTGGAATCTAAAGAACAAAATAAATGAACAAACAAAACAGAACCAGACTCATAGATGCAGAGAATAAATTAATGGTTGCCAGATGGGAGAAGCTAAAAGGGCTGGGTAAAACAGGTGAAGTGATTAAGAAGTATAAAGTGGTAATTACAAAATAGTCATGGGGATATAAAGTTTAGTGTATGGAATATAGTCAATAATATTATAATAACTATGTATGGTGCTAAGTGGGTAGTAGGATTTTTGGGGGTGATCATTAAGTATATAATTTAAAAGGATACTTTGTAAAGTATCTAATTGTTTAACCATCATGTTGTACACTGGAAGCTAGTATAAGATAATATTGAATGTAAGCCATAGTTGAAAATAAATAAATACATAAATAAAATAATAAAATAAAATAAAACATATGATATCAGAACAATTTTCATTTGAAAAATAGAATAAAGGTGAAGAAATTTTTCCACATAAAAACAAAAGGAAAAGGAAATAAAATTAAGATATTAAGAAAGAAATAAATATAAGGCTTAACAGAAAAAAATAGAAAAAGGGAAAGGAGAACATTACTTAAAGTTTATGGGGACAAGTTGGTATTTCTTCCATTTAGAGGTTATAATATATTGAGTTTAATCAGTTAGAAAAAATGATTTAACTTATAAAACCATTTTCATTTATTATTTTGATAGTATGGTAATTCATTTAGCTCTACTTAAGAATATAATTCATCTACATCTCTTGCTCCAACTATTATCTTTGAGATGTTCTTAAGGATTTCAAATGGCATAATTTTTAATTAAATTGATAAATGACCATCTTTGAAAAATATTAATATAAGAATAAGATGCCTAATTTTCAAAAACAAAGAAAAGGTCACTTAGGGAAAAAAAAAATTGGAAGCTTCAATGTACTTAGCTCTGAATATACATGGAGTCTGACACTACTTTGGTTGTAGAAGTTGTATGTTCTTTTTTTTCCAAATTCTTCATTTCAAGGCTTAATATTTAAAGTTTCCTGTACCAAAACTATGATTTTACAGGCTGCTTTATTTTTTTATAAGGCATTTGTAAAAAACGGGATTTATAATTTTTAACTCACTTAAACATATGGAAGGGGAGGAAAGACTTGTGTATTACAATCCAAATTTTAATTCCCCCACACCACCAAAACTTTTATAGTTTCCGATTTGCTGATTAGATGAAATGCAAACCCTATTATGGAACGACTTGAAATCACAGTGCCAAAACCTCACAACCATCTTTAACAGTTTATTTTTGAATTATGAGATCTGGCAAATTTCTGATCCCAATGGATTGCTTTTGTCTGAGTTTGGGTTTCTTGGCCTGGTAACAGGCCCTTGACTTCACATGAAATTGGCAAGGTGAAAAATGCCACACATTTTGACTTCTGAATGCTTTAAATATTAAATATTGTAAAATAGAATGGCCTATTAGTCTCAAGAGAAGAGAAATAAAGATGGAGTGGTGTTTTTATTGTTTTGTCAAAACTGACCAAAGGCAATCATGTAAAAATGATATTCAACTATAGTAGACAGACGATAGAGTAGGATTTCATATAAAAATTATATTTTATTAGACATAAAATACAGAATATTGGTGCCTTTTTTATAGCCAGTGGAGTGATTCGCTTAGTACTTTTTGGTATAGATTTTTCTTTAAGAATTTGTATAGTATTTATAATATTTAGAAAAGTTGAAATGATTTATCACATCCCAAAATGTACAAAAAATGTCCTTTTTCTCTACCTGCTCAGATTTTATTTCCTCTGTGAAGTCTTGCCCAAGTCTTTCAAGTAGTTGTTTTTTTTTTTCTTTCTCTGTGCTTCCATACCATGGTCTCATTATCTTTAGAATAGTGCTTCCAGATTGAATGGCAGAAATAAATCTGTGTCTGCCTCTTGACCCTAGACGTGGGACATGAATTACGTCTTATCTTTTTATCTCTTCAGGTGATTCACTCTTTGGTAACCACACCTGTAGCCTCCTTGTGCATTTCTCTTTTTAAGCTATTTAAGGGTTGGCAACGTAACTTTTGAATATTTTTGTTTCCTTAGCCCGATTCTCATTTCCTCATTCCTTTCATTTGGTCAACACATGTATGAGACTTATTACTCTATGCTAGGCATCACTCTGATTCCCAATGATATGTTCTGAGTAAATGAAAGAAGACCCTAGAAGGAGAGATGGGCACAAGAGGGTATACATCTCTTAGGCACCTATGCTTGACATCTGTTATTTTGTGAATCTTTAAAATGAATACCCTCCTCTTTTTATACATAAGGACACCGAGTTTTAAAGATTTAAGGCACATTCCCAAGAATAATTTAGCTACTAAGTAGTAGAATTTGATACAGCCTCAATGTTCTCTTAATTGAGCATCATTAATTTTCACTCTATATTACATAATTTTAAGTGTGGAGTTTTTCTACTTATTACACCTGATAGGAGATTCTAAAAGTAAGCTAAGACTTCCTCTCTCTCCCTTTTATAACTCATTTTTAGATATTACCTCTATAAACTACGTTAGTTTGAATGGTTAAATCGATTTTTATTTTTAAGCATCATAGGTCATGAACTTAGGACTTCCGTTTTTGGCTGATGGCATTTTTAGGTCCTGCATTATAACAAAATACCAATTTCCCCAGGTACTCTAGAGAGTAGTTCTGCCTTAGGGTCACTGGTCTTGTCCATATGTAAATATACCATAGTTGGGCCTGGGTGACACCTCTTTAAAATATCTGGAAGTTTTCATACCAACATCATGTCCAATTAAAATATTACACAGGGCCACCCTCTAAAATTGTGATTTATTTCGTGTTTGCACTTTGTTACCTAAGGCTAATGCCATTAATTTAAAATAGGGCATGCATTAAGAGAAGGGAAGAAATAGCATTTCTACTGCTATGCTATTTCAGGTGTGTATAGTTGTTTCTAAAGCTGTGAGTATTCTATAATCATTTTGATATTTTTGTTTTCCTTCCTGTTTGTCCTGTTCAATTTATTTGAGCAAAATATTTTGCAGTTTTTGTGAGCCAGTGAAATTAATATTGACTTAAATTATACTAAACAGTGTTTGGCTGATAGCTTATTTTACTAACAGATTTAGGTTAGTAAGTAAGAGAGAAGGAAGGATATGGGAGACTCTGACGGTAATTCTTGATACAGAATACTTTTATCTAGAATCAGTCTTATAATCATTCTACTTATTGCCACTCAAATATATCCAAAATGTCTCAGGCTTCTATTTCTTGCTTTTGCATGTCAGTAGAAGTCATTGTTAAGGCATTTCCTTTTGCTCTAACTGGCATAGCTCAGTAGTTTGAATGTCTGACTGAAACCAATTGATGTGAGAGAGGCACATTGATGTTTTCTCTCTCTCCCTCCCTCCCTCCCTCTCCCCCACCCCTTCCTTCTGCTCTCTTTAAAAAAAATCATTGGAAAAGAGATCATAAGGTGAAGGCTAACAACAACGAAAGCAACAAAAATATTTCCTTTTGCCTGATATTCTTAGAAATAGTAAAAATTAAAATATTCAAATTCTCATGCATTAAAAGTTACATGAAATAATTCTAGTTGCTTCATATATACATATACATGCCTATGTTTGAAAACAAACGTTACTTACTTTTAGTGGTAAATAAAATACTGTTGAATTAACATATTTCATTGTCACTATTTTATTTGTTTGGTTTCTGTATTTGGTCGGTGGTTATCATTTAGTGCAATTTAAGCAGCATAGCAGGCTCAGAGGCCTTCATACCCCCCTAGAACTCAGATATGAAGGATGTAGATGGAAAAGCGGCGTGCCCTTAAAAACACACTCTTTTATAAAACCTGCATTTGATACACAGTTGCTGAGCCCACACTTTGGCTTAAGCTCTGTAATAAACAGTGGAGATACAGAGACAAAGAGGGCATTTCCTTGGTCTCAAGAAGGTCTCAGTGCACTCCATTGAGGAGAAATTGGTCCAAGAGCCACTGATGGGTGCTTCAGTGGTGGGTTGCCTTGCTTTCTGACTAGAGGAAATGGCTTGTTTTTGAAGGGCAGTTATGTAGGTATCTTAATTTTATTTTCTTACTCTTTCATTTTTATTATAGACTAGAGGCCTGGTGCATGAAATTCATGTACAGGGGAGGAGGGTTTGTCCCTCAGCCCAGCCTGCACCCTCTCCAATCTGGGATCCCTCAAGGGATATCTGACTGCCCTCTCACAATCCAGGACTGCTGGCTCCCAACTGCTCACTTGCCTGCCTTTCTGATTGTCCTAACAGCTCACACCCTAACCACTCCCCTACCAGCCTGATTGATGCCTAACTTTCCCCTGCCAGCCTGTTTGCCCCTAACTGCCCTCCCCTGCAGGCCTGGTCCCTCCCATCTGCTCTCTCCTACAGGCCTAGGTCCCCCACAACTGCCCTTCCCTGCAGGCCCAGTTGTCCCCAACTTCCCTCCTCTGCTGGCCTGGTCACCCCTAACTGCCCTCCCCTGCAGTCTTGATCACCCCTAACTGCCCTACCTTTCAGTCCTGGCTCCTCCCAACTGCCCTTGCCTGCTGGCCTGATTGCCCACATCGTGATGTAAGTATGTTTCCTTTAGGTGGTACAAGCAACATGCATTTTCAAAATGTGTTTTCAAACGCAAATATCTTTAACCTTTACCAAAGAAAAGGTTACCCTTTTTCTGTGGAATCTGGGTATAGATATATATGCATATACATATACACATACACACACTTGCAAATATATAAAGAAAGCTACATCTGTTCTAAGATTGGAAAGTTTTTGTTTTTGCCGTCTCATAAGTAGGTTCAGAAGCAGCTCAGCTATGAATGTGTTCACAAGTCTATATGCTTTTGCATTTCCCCTATATTTACCCACATTACATCGAGGCCATGAGCCTCAGCAACGTGAAGCATGAAGCCTGCAGAGCCGTAGATTTTATCCTTAGTTTTATAGTGAAATTACACTTCTTCCAAGCAGCAGCTAATTGAGTTCAACTTGATTTTTATCTAAGTCCTGAGCTTCTAGGACCAGCTACTTCTCACTAATTGCCTATCTCCCTTGCCATGAATCTGTTGCTTTCCTACCTAAGAAAGAATTAAGTGTTATATATGGGGTGGCCCTATACTCTGCCTCTTCAGTGGTCATCCCAGGCACAGTCCCTCCTGGATTAGCTCAGACATTTTATCACGTGACGAACTAGACACTTTATTGTGAGATGAACTATGCTGCTCCAACACCTCCTCACAAATCCCAGAATCTAGACACCCAGTGTAGAGATGAGGAGCCTGAGCTTCAGAGGTTAACCCCAGATCTGTGTTCAAGCCTATACTACTCTGCTTTGTATTTTCTGAGAGCTGTGCTATTTAAATTGCTCTGTAGCCTTTTATTTATTATGCCAAAATATGCATATGTGGTATCTTATGTGCATAAAAGCTTAACTTCAAAATGCATAATTTTGCTTCTTTTTAAAGCAAATCTTTTTCTGTTTTTAGGTTTCTTGCAATACATTTCTAAAGAGAAAAGACAATTTCTGTGTATATCTATCTGTAGAAATAAAAGCCTAAATGACTGTTTAGGACCAGAATGATCAGAATGACTGGTTGACCAGTTGCTGTGATGCTCATTGAGCAGTAGGGGGCAGATGCTCAATATGGGGCTGCCCCGTAGTGGTCAGTGTGCTCCCACAGCCAACCTCCCACAGCTTCTCCCCCCCCTACTGGCTGGTCCCTTCCCCACCCCTCTGTGATAGACACCAATTGGGGGGCCGAATGACCAACCTCCCAGGGTCCCTCCCCCTGGCCAGCTCCCTCCTGCCTCCTCATAAGCCTTGATCACAAGCCAGGCCAAGGGACCCCACCTATGCACAAATTCATGTACCAGGCCTCTAGTCATTAAATTAAAAAAAAAAAGAATTTTAACATAGGTAATTGATAAGAGAATTTGGGTATTTATATATGTGAAGTAACAAGGAAATAGGGATAATGAATTTTTAATATAAACATGCTGTGTATGTTATACTACATGTGGAATATAGTTTCTCTCCTATTTTAAGTCTGGAGCAAATGTGGTATTCCAAACTAAAAGGGAGGGCAGGGTGAGAGGCCCAAGTGAAGTGACCACCGGCCTTTACCTGGTTAACATTTAACTGGAAGGACACTGAGTTGGAGCCAGACCACCTTAGCACTTTCCTGCCTAGAAATGTACTTCTTCTCACAGTGGAAAGCATCTTTTAAAGCATTCTTTTAAAAGGCTTAAATTGCAGATATAATTGAGGCTCCTTTCTGAAGTAAAATTGAGGCCCTTTGTCAAAAAGACAGAATAAGGCACATTCTTGAGCCCACACTGTGATTCAGTGTGCACTGTAATTACTTTGGGTGGGAACCAGGAACGTGAGGGTTCACACACGATTAGGACACTTTGGTCAGTTTGACATTAGCCACGGGCATTGGGTTTCAGATGGGCACTGGCCATTGTATAAAGCCCTGCGTTATGATGTCATGTGATGGAGGAATAGGTAGTGTGGTTTTTTGGATGGAACGGTTGCTTTGGGGAAATTTTGCCTCTGAGAAATGGAGCTTGAAGGCATTATCTCCTATATAGTCTGCTCTATTTCTTACTTCTTGAAATGAAACAGCAATTGCTAGAAGAACAGGATTTCTGTCTGCTTGAATCAGAAATTTATGCACTTTAAGCAGAAAATTACTGATCAGGAGCCTATGGTCCTATGTTTTAAGATGTCTTCGCATAACTAAAAAGATTATTGCCTCAGCAGCAGTATGGGATTAAGTTGAAATCTATTGCTTTGGCTTAGATAGTTTCCTGAGGTCTGCTTTCATCTTCTCCCCTGGAGTGTACATTCCCCTCAAGTGGTAATTATCTTCACTCATCTTCCCCTCACCCCTTCCGCAGTACTCAACGCAGAAATATAAATAACTGCTTATTTACATTAGGCAATTATTGGATTTGGTACTCTTGCTTTGACTATAAATGTTAAAGCTGACTCACCAAATAATGTTACATGGCAAGAATTGCTTTCACTTGTTAATAAAAGGGGAGTGTTAAAATATGATGAAATTTAGGGGTACCAACAAGATTTTACCACTGCCATTATTGCTCTGATCGTTTCTATTAAAACGCAGTTCCCAAAAGATCCAGAAGACATTCCCCAAATGTACTCCATTGACATTAGTAATTCTAGATATTTCTTTTTTTAAAAAAAAGTTAAATTAGTGTGGCAAAGCTGAATACCAACTTTCTTAAAATATGTTAATATGCATACAACCTATTAGAGGACCTGAAAGTTGTTTTGTATTTACTAATAAAACCCTACTTAGAATACTTACTTTTTTTAAGTTGACATCATCTAGAGGAAAAAATGTCTTTCTGAGTAAACTAGGGGGAACTTATTAATAGACATAAATGAAAAAGACAGTGAGTTTTACCTGATAGACCAGAACATTGGAGCAAGAACACTTGAGCATTGCTAAGCTAGTAATTTATAGTTTAGTTCATCCTTAAAGTAGTCATTTAGTTTGACACATCTAAGAATTTAGTAAAAATTAAGAGTAATTCTTTGCTTTCCTCCATGATCAGGGTGGACAGAGATATTAAGGAAGTTCCAGGAAATTTTATTTTCTCAAAAACAAGTTACTGTACTCTAGGCATTTAGTTACCACAATTATATAACTTCTCCCAATTCAATTTGAATCTTAAACTTTCGGAGCTTGCAAGTCAAATATTTAGCAGTTCTTTATTAATACCAAAAGTGGTCCACTAGACACTCGCATTCCACGCCAGCTCCACACCAGTGAGCTGGGCTTCTTACCCATTTAAAGTTTGAGAACGGTTGAGATTGTTTCAGCCCCAAAACCTCTAATCATTCGCTTTACCGGATAAAACTGTGTGTCTGTGAGAGCGCCAGCTTTCCTGAGGGAAACTTTGGAGGGAACCAGCTACTAGATGGTTCAATTAGTCTTTCGCCCCTATACCCAGGTCAGAGGACCTATTTGCACATCAGGCCCACTACAGACCTCCACCAGAGTTTCCTCTGGCTTCGCCCTGCCCAGGCAGAGTTCACCATCTTTTGGGTCCTAACACATGCGCTCATGCTCCACCTCCCGGTGGGGTGGGCAAGACGGGCAGGTGGTGCACCCTTGGCGGACCAGAGAGGCCTCAGGATCCCACCATGGTCCGCCGCTCTGCGTCCCTGGACCCTGCCCTGGCGGCCGCCTCCACCGCCTTACACTGCTGCTCTCGTCTCACTGCCACTGTGGCCCCCTGCCCCACCAGGTGCTAGTGGAGGGAGCAGTAGGCATGGCCCGACTAAGTGGCAATATGGCTCCCAGGATGCCTGCAGGCACTGAGCAAGAACAGTGAGTGGGAGCCACTGCCAGAGAGTGCTGTCCTCCCGCCCCGCCCCTTGCGCCTCCACGCCCAGCTCTCCGCCTGCCTTCTGCCTCCACTGCTGCTTTCCCAGGTGCCAGAGTCTGCGCCCAAGCCCACACTCCAGCCGCAGTGCTGCTGGGGGTGAAGCTTGGCATCAAGGTATGGAACTTCCTCCTCGGGTGGCCACTGAGGAGCCCGGGCAGGTGTGTGCGCAGGAAGGGAGCGTGGGCCGCCCTGCCAGCTCCTCCTCCTCCTCTTCCTCCTGGTGGCCTGCAGAGTTAACCAGGACGCCTGTGCCCCCCTCCTCCTCCCCCTGGCTCCACAGTGGGAGGAGAAGCTGAGCTGCAACCTCTCGCTCAGAGCTTGCGGGAACAGCGGCACCCCAAGTGGAGAAGGTGGCCCGGGCTGCCGCAAGGACCTCATCAGTGATGCCTCTAGTCCTTGTGGTGGCTCACTTGGAGGCGGCTGTGGGAGTGGCAGTGTGTTGACATGGCGCGGGGCTGCCTGCTGGCTCCTGGCCCTGCTGCCTCGGGCTGGAGAGCTCCGCACCACTGGGTCTCACGCCCGAACACAGAAAAAGACAGAGGGCCTCTAGAGGACCCCTAAGAACAGTCTTCCAACTCTGTGGAAGCAAAACTGAAAGCTAGACGTCGTCCTCATGCTGATTGGCAGAAGCGACCACCTCATCCTGGGAGAGGATTCCACATCTCTCCTGCCTGTGAGGGGATTCCATGTCTTTCCTGGGAGATCAGAAAGTCTTCAAAATCCTCCAGCTTGTGGTCTTCCAAATCCTCTGGCTTGTGGTCTTCAAGCAGTGTATACCTAGACCTCTTCGGGCATTGCCGACATTAGGGGATTCCATGTCCCTCCAGAGCACTCACACAAGGACACAGACACACACACACACACACCTACCATGGCCAGTCAGGCTCTCTGGATTGGGATCCCTCAGGGTCTTGGGGATCCTGGATGAGCCCCCAAATGTTATGCCCAGATTTCGTGATCCCCAAAGACCACCAGGGAGCCGAGTCCAATGCAATAGCAGAAAGCCTGTATTCCATGCTAGCACGGGTTCTGTCCCGCTTACTCCAACAGCTGTGTGGCAGAAGAGCTAGAAATTAAAATTTTAATGAACATTTTCTTTTAGAATAGGTTTACATTCCAGAATTATTGAGAAATTAGTACAGAAAGTTCCAGTATCTTTTATTATTAACATCATATATTAGTACGGCACATTCATAATGACTAATGAGCCAATATTGATATATTATTATTATTAAATAAAGCACATATTTTATTTCAGTATCCTCGACAGTGTTCTGTTCTCAGTGTCCCAGGATCCCAACCAGTATACCACATTTTACTTAGTTGTCTTGCACCTTAGGCTCCTCTTGGCTAGGACAGTTTCTCAAGTTTCACTTGTTTTTGCTGATCTGAATAGTTTTGGTGCATACTGGTCATTATTTTGTAGAGGCCATTGGTATTTGGCTGGAGTTTTGTCCGATTAGACTGAGTGAGGTTTTGGGGGAAGACCACAGAGATAAAGTGTCATTCTCTCACATCATATCCATGTTATTTACTACTAATGTGACTTGTCATTCACTGTTTTTATGACCTTGGATAACCTGGCTTGAAGGTGGGTTTTTTGTTGCATTTCTCCAGTGTTAAGACACTCTTTTCCCCTTCTGTTTCCATACTGTACTTATATGTAATCTACACTTAAAGAGTGGGAGTTATGCTTGCTCTCTGGGGACAGAGTTCCTATATAGTTTATTTGGTATTCTTCTGCATGGAGATTGGTCTCTTCTCCTTATTATTGAAATTTTTATGTACATTAGTGTAGACTCAGGGATATTTATTTTATACATGTGGTTAAAATGTGTTTCTTCTGTTTATTTTGTTGCTCAAGTTGATTTTGTTGCATAGTTTTGATCAGTAGGAGTTCTTTCATAGGCGTCTATGTCCCTTCGACTTACCTCCATTGTGTGTGTGTGTGTGTGTGTGTGTGTGTGTGTGTGTGTGTGTCTTTGGGTGCATTCTCACTTTCTGTCACTATAACATGCTCCTAGCTGTTATATGTTTTCTGCCCAAGTTTTTTCTGGCTTATATGTTTTCTGCCCAAGTCCTAGAATCTGACATTTTTCAAGGAGCCCTGGATCCTTTTGTTGGCAAGTGGTTTAGAACCTAAGATCTGTGTTCTAGGTACTTATTGCTACTGGGGGTCCTTGTTCAGAAGCTCCCTCAGATGTTAGAGCAATCAGATAGGTGTTTATATTAGCCAGTATATGTGCAATTATATATGTATACTATATAAATATCCTATATGTAACTCTGTATTTTATATTAAACTAAGCATATGTTTATACTAATGTCTTCATCCTAATCCATTACCACTGGGATCTTCCTAGCCTCCTCCCCTTGTTTATCTATACTTCCCATTCGGTGAGAAGCCTGCCTTCACCACCCCCCATACATTTCCTTAACAGTTCATGTTCCAGTATTCACATGTAGTTGTTTTAGAATTGTTACCTTGTACCCCCCTGGGGGGAACAAAATCTTTGTCAACTAAAGGTCTATTCATATTTCAGTGTCTTCCTCCTTGCTGTAGATATTGCCTCGTTTCTAAACTTAGACCAGCACTGTGTTCCCCGTGTTTCCAAACAGACTGCTGCCTTTTTCCCGCCTCTCCACCTGGCAACATCGGACCTATCCCCTTAGTGTCTTCTCTCACCCTCCCTTTCTTAAAATAGCTACTGATTCCTCCCAGGAAGCCTTAGGGCTTCTCTTCCAGGGCTATTATGGCATATGAATATCCCCACGATAGCTGAAGACTTGTGTATTACTATTATTTGTTTTTTTCAGACAGTGAGAGGAGGGACCCTGTCTCTTCATAAATGTCTGTTGAATCATTATGAGTGAAATGACTTGAGGCAGAGATCAGCTCATTTCACATAAAGTACCCTTTGAGCGCTGACTATCACTGCCCCTCCCCACGGACTTAATTCAAAATTTTCTGTCCTCTGTGCTCGCATGAAAATAGGTCCATCACCTTCTATTATTGTTAGCTATGTTCATGGCTGTTTGCCCCCGGGGGTCCCATTCATTACGTTAGATGCCAAGGGAAGACCTTGTAAAGCCATAACTCTTTGTTGAGCCAATAAATTATTTTAATATTGTATGGTGGGAGGAAAGAGTGAGAAAGAGAAAAATAGAACTTTGAAAGGATAAATGGCACAGGTGAAGGTTTATACAAGTACCTAGACAGAGAGGGGGGAAAAAGTGATGTTTTGAGTAGCTAAAAGTTAAGTAAAAAATATGAGAACTTACATTTTTTTGTTTCATTCTGGCTTAAAATGTCAGTTTCTCAGCATTAAAAAAATTAAGAATTAATTTAAAGAAATAGATAAATGTTGTATAACAGCATGTTGGCTGTAAAATAATTTCTTTTTGTCTCTGTAAAAATGACAACTATAGAACTGTACATTATTAAAAGATAGGAATAAAAAAGTGTGAAATTGAATGTATTCCTTTATTGGTTTTCCATTTGATAATAATATAGTGAAGCAGCATCTTCTGGCTGTTTTGTTCTGATAGCCTGGGAAGGTACTCTCAATAGGGTACATCCCATAAATCATTCAGTTCAGAGGGAATTTATAGAATTTCATGAACAGTGGTAGTGATGATAATGAATATGTATTCTTCTGACAGATATAATATGATACAGATAATCCTCTATTCTTTTATTTTATTAAATATGATGTATGGAAGCCAGGAATAACAATACGATTTTTTTCTAGAAATTATCATAATCATTATATGATTTACTTGAAGAATCAGCTTGATATATAAATTTGATGGGATGTAGAGCAATATGAAATATTTTCTACAGGAGATGACTAGATTGAATTTATACAGGATGATTAGAGAAGAAGTATGCTTTTTTATGGTTTTGCTATAGTTTTGCTGAAGTTCATTTGTGATCTTAGAAAGCATTGACTTTTAATTAACACAATATTGTGTACTCTATTTTAAACAAATATTAAAATAACTTGTACTAAGGAACATTTAACAAATCTTTATTTGGAATTGTGAGGAATATTTTTTTTTAGGATAACATTGTAGAGATCCAAATATTTATGAAATGAATGGATTAGTGTTATTTTTGTAAACCACCCAAATCTTAAACTGTCACTATCTCTGAAAGAATGAACATTCCTGTTATATAAAATCTTTCTTAAAATAAGATGATTTATTTTAAGTGATTTGTGGAGGCACAGAGCTTAGTTTCATTCTTTTCTAACTTCATCAATTAATCTACTTAGTCTGGCAGCTCCAGAATATGCCTTTTGTACTATTTCTTGCTTATTCTTCAATACTGAAGCTACCTGCTAGAGATAACATCTTCTCTGGGTGTTCTCTGTACTTTTGTTTTGTCTTTCGTTGTCTATCTGGTATTTCTTATTTTGTTACATCTTTTCTTGTGTGCATGCGCCATGGACAATAGGGGTTGGGGGAATATGTAGGGAGGGGTTTGGGATAGGAAAGGGGGATAAGGACAATTATGTGATACCATAATCAATAAAAATAAATTTAAAAAATTAATAGATAGATAAATAAATAAATAAATAAATAAATAAATAAATAAAACTGATATAATATGGTCATCTATAACCATTTACTTTGAAAGGGAAGTGTGATATAGGACAGAGTTTAATAAAATATATTTTGATTAACTAAACTTTTGCTTCTGTGAAATACCCGGCATCTGAATATTACAATATTGAGTGTCAACTGTCATTTTCTACTTTCTTATTATTCTAAGATTGGTAGCAGCTTGAACCACACACATTACTTCAATCTGAGCTTGCCAAATTAGGTCAGCATTTCAAAAGGGATGAATCTTTTGGAAAATACATATTTCTGGCTGGAGGAAAATGTATTCTGAAACTGTCACCAGTATTTATGTGACTTTTCCAGTTTGATCAAACATGGTCCTACCTTTTTTTTTCCCTTTTCTTTTCTTTTTTTTTTTTTTTTTTTTTTTTTTTTTTTTTTTTACTGAAACTTCAGTTTCAAACTTTGGTATTCTCACTGATCTCTCTTTTCTTCAAATTCTCTGATCTCAAAGGAAAATTTTACCCACAGTAATCTAAGACATTCCAGAACAAGAGACAGTGTGGTTGATAACTGTTTTGGATCTTGAAGTTCTTCATGTGACTGTGTTACAAGAATGCTGTTTTAAACAAATGAAAAATAATCATCTAGTTCTATGACTTACTTTTGGGTAAATGGATTTAGGCATAAGAGGAGCAGTTAAGAAGAGAACTAACTTTTTTTTATGAGTGCTCACAATATGTTGCTGTGTCATGCTTTTTAAATAAATTTTACCCCATTTAATTATTTTAAGATATTGCATAGTAGTTACTACTGTCCTTACACAAACTTCAGAACAGCTAACATTTTTTGAGTACTTCTATGTCATATTGACTGTTCAGTTATAAACCTCATCAGGACATATCATTCTCGCTCCTGTAATGTAATCTGGACAGAAGAAAAAAACTTGCCTAAGTAGCCTAGCTACTAGTTTTTAGGGATTGTTCCTTATGAGATGGTGAAACTCAGATCTATGTGATTCCCAAGACTATATTCTTTCCTCCATGCCAGCGCTTCCCTTATTATAACCTATCTATGCTTATCCTATTAATAAAAGCCTAATATGCTAAGTGTCCAGTTGTCTAGTCATCCGTTCAACCAATAAAGTGTAATATACTAATGATATACTAAGGCGGCTCAACCGCTCACTATGACGTGCACTGACCACCAGAGGGCAGACACTCCAACTGGTAGGTTAGCTTGCTGCTGGGGTTTGATCAAGACAAGCTGACACACCCTGGAGCCCTCCCACAGTCCCTCCCTGGCTGGCCAGACTCCCTCGTCCCTGCCCACCCCAATTGTGCACCTGTGGCATCCCTTGGCCTGGCCTGCACCTACATAATCCAGGCTGAGGAACCTCCTCCCAGATTTCATACACCGGGCTTCTAGTTTTAAAATAAAAGCTGCTTTAAGTGATTTCTTAATTCAATTATTTATGTACACCCACCTCCCAGGCCTTCAGAGTGACTTGTGCTTTTCATGGCATGATACCCTGGATCCCAAAATGCACATGAGTTGCATTTTGAGAAGTTGAATAAGTCACAACGTTTCTTTCAAAGACACCTCTGTGTGTATTTGTATCAGTTTCACAAAGAATGGTGTCAAGCTGACTGCGCTGCCCTCTTATGTACCTTCATATTACCATGCTCAAAAATACATTGTGCATATGATTGGGGGTGTCAATTCACTCCCTCTTGGGTTCCACAGATAAACCTGCCAACTCAGGTGCCAATTCAACTTCAGACTGTGACAGAGACAATTCGGAAGGTTGATGTTTAGTGAGTTTTCTGCAGCCTTTACAGCCCATATTTTCTGCCAAGGTCAACAGGGCGCGAGATGTTGACAGTGATAATTTTGCCGAGTCAAACTACTATTAAGTAGTCTGTCTAGAGGCAAACAAGGTCAGACTTTCTGTTCTCCGTCTCCATGTCACCTCTCTACTCACATTTTTCCTATTAGTGGCCCACAATTTCTTGTGATATTACACATTTTCTCTTACTGCAGGAAAGAGAGAGAGAGAGAATTTTGTTTTGTAATAATGCCAAGACTCCTGCGTGCAAGCTTCAGCTAGCACACTGTACTGCTAGAACTTGGGAATGGTCCAGTTTGGCGCTGTGCTTGTCATATGCATTTATACATACCAACGCGTTCTGCTGGTAACGTGCCAGCCTCTGACCATTTTCTCTGTGTGTGCCTGCACTTGTGTGTGTGTTTCTTTTTTTTTCTACCTACTGTAAAAGTTCCTGTGATCTTGTATGTACTACCTCTGGTCACTTCACACTCCAGACGTGAAAGTGAAAGAGTGTTGCTTACTAAACAATGCCGTTTTCAGTAAATTTTTGTTTTTCTGTAAGTCACATACAATTATAATTCACAGAAGGTGACTCAAGAATTATGTGGCCTGATAGTACAAATGGAGAGTGTAAAGGAAAGAGGGTCAGGAAAGTGGGAGAGAGAGAGAGAGAGAGAGAGAGAGAGAGAGAGAGAGAGAATAATGTGAGAGACACACATCAATTGGTTGCCTCCTGCAGGCACTATGACAGGGCCAGGAATCAAACCTGCAACCCAGGTTCATGGCCTTATGGCCTTGACCAAGAATCGGAACCATGACCCTTTGGTATGCAGCTGACACTCTAACCACTGAGAAACACTCGCCAGATCCATTTTAAATTAACTTTTGTAAGCTGCAGCTCTTTTTAATGGTGTTAAAACAAGAAATAAATTTCTTTATTAGAATAGCTTTCTAAATGTTTTTAAGTTAGATCATGTAAAGAGAACTTTTGAGCACCAGCCCTTGGACTGACTAGATATTTGCCTTGAAGCCTGGCCACCTTGTCTTCAGTGTATGAGCCAGCTGAAATATGCCAGCCACTTCCTTTTTTTTTTTTTTTTTTTTTTGAGACCTCCCCTGACTCATTTTGGCCGAATATATTTGGTCTCCGTTTTCTTCTTTTTTGCCATACATATGTTTAACAAGAGCCCTTTTAAATATCATCTAGCAATTGAAAAGGGCCTACCTACAGAATTGCCACAATATTACTCAATCTCTAAGAGCAGGAGTCATTTTGTCTTCAATCTGGCATAATACTAGGCATATGCTAGGTACTCTCTAAACACGTGATGAAGAATGGATGGATGGGTTGATGAATGAATGTATGTGTGGACCTCTACTGTATAAAGCGTATCTTTAAGTAATAGAATGATTCCTAAGAGTAACCCTCTAGACCAAGACCATCCTATTTAATAAAAGAGTAACATGCAAATTGACTATCACTCCAACACACAAGATGGCTGGTCCCATATAGTCAAAGATGGCTGCCCCCATGTAGACACAAGATGGCCAGCAGTTGAGGGCAGTTGGGAGAGACCATGTCTGCAAGGTAGGGTAGTTGTGGGTGATGAGGCCAGAAGGGATGAGCAGTTGGGAGGGACCAGGCCTTCAAGGGATGGCAGTTGGGGGCAATCAAGCCTGCAGGAGAGGAAAGTTGGGGGGGGGTAGGCCTGCAAGGGAGAGCAGTTAGGAGTGACCAGAGCTTCAGAGGAGGGCAGTTAGGGGTGATTAGGGCTTCAGGGGAAGGCAGTTAGGGGCAATCAGGCTGGCCGGGGAGTGGTTAGGGTTAATCAGGAAGGCAGGCAGACCAGCAGTTGGGAGCCAGCAATCCTGGATTGTGAGGGATGTCTTCCCGTTTAGGGGGAGCTGGACATCCCTTGATGGGTTCCAGATTTTAAAGGGTGCATTCTAAGCTGAGGGACACACTCCTCCATGCCTGAATTTTGTGCAATGGGCCTCTAGTAATGTAATAAATAGCAAAAGCTGTGAAACCGGATTATTTTTATTTTAATCCCAGATCTGCCAAATCAAGCTTTTGTACCAACGGCAAGGTGCTTAACCTCATGGTGCCTCCATCTTTTTTGTTTTTAAATTTTGTAAAGTGGATAATAATAGCATCTCAGCTGTGTTATGAGGACTTAATGTGGCAATCCACATAAAGTGCTTGAGTGGTGCCTGGCACATAGTAATCTGCTCCCTAATGTCTCTGTTCCTATTATATAACCTATAAAGAGAAAGTAGAATTGCAGTGTAGGACCACAGGCTACTTGAGCAATGTGTTTTTGGGAAACAGAGAAGATGAATAGAAACTTAATTGTGCTCCACAGAGATCCCATGGTCTTGTGCTCTGAAAGGATGCCTTTGTTAGTGCTCTTTGTTGGGAGCGTGTTGGGGATTGAAAGCTGAGGTCATGGGGAGGCCTCACCGAGGCTGCTGATGGAGCCTAGTTGTTTCTTCTGGTGGGACACTGCAGTATCAGAAAAGCCATTGTTTCACTCCTCTAATTGAGGCGAACACTCGTGAGAGGTAAACAAGAATTAGGGCAACTACAGAATATTTGTCAGAATCAGGATGGGTTGCTGTTGTGTGTACACTGGAACAGCAGGCATAGAGCAGTTTCAGGCAAACCAGAATAACTTTGAAGCACATATGTGGCGCGGTTGGTTTAAGAACCTTTCTGTCTTTGATGGGCACCTTTACCTTTAAAATACTTTCAGACGAAGATACATGGCTCATTTATCCAATTTCATTTAGTTTCACACCTCAGTACATAAAATGAACCATAGTTGACTTTAGGTCTCAGCTACTGTCCCCAGTGCCAGTGTCAGCTCACTAGGTTAGGGGAAGGGGCCGATCCCTCCACTCTTTTATGCATTGCAGAACAATGAAGACAAAAAGGATGACATGAATTAAGAATGCGACATTTCCTTAATCTGAATTTTAAAATGATGATTACTTCCCTTGAATTAATTCTGTTTCTTGAACAGAGAATCATAACCAGTAGAGTTCAGTTAACCCAGGGCCCTTGATTGACAGCTGCGAACGAAACCTATTCAAATGAGTGGCTTTCCTTGGTGGTTCACTTTAGGTGTCAAAACCAGACTAGAACTCAGGTTTCTGTTTTGAATCCAGCGTTCAGTACCATGGTTAAATCATCAAAGAATGTCATGTCTAAATAAATTAAAGAACCCTCCATATCTTTTACTGCTGAGGCTGTGTACAAAAATAGTATAAAATTAGGGAATCATTTACATCTGGCTTTATCCTCTTGCGAGAGCATTTGGATTTGAGAGCGAGTGGCACCCTGCCAGTGACAAATGGAGGCACTGAGCTTGCCTTCCCATCATCCGCTACCTTTTATGGTGTCTAGGGATTTCTTGCTCTCCTTTGTGACCCAGCTGCAAAGCAGCTGTTGTTGAGAGGCTCCTGCTTTTCCACTCTCACAAGACAGCTTTCTAACCATCCCCATGGGATTTAACCTCTGCAGCACAAGTGTCAATGCTGAGCTCTGTGAGCCAAGGCCTCCTCTATGGGGGGCAATCCGCATAGCCACTTCCCGTGCTATTAAACAGTTGGGGATGGAGCAGTCCAGCAAATGTTCATGGTGTTGACCTTGACAAACAAGAAGCACCCATTGCACAGACTGGGTGGATGGTTCATATGCTTGCTAATAGCTAAGATCTGTGGCTCTCTAACTGAGCTAATTCCTTGAACCAGAATCACATTGACCTTTTTTATCCATCTAAAAGAAAGTTTTCTGTGCTGGCTGGGTGGCTTGGTTGGTTGGAGCCACATCCCGGACACCAAAAGGTTGAAGGTTTGGTTTCTGGTCAGTCAGGGCACATACTAGGGTTGCAGGTCCGATCCCTTGTTGGGGTGCATATGGGAGGCAACTGGTTATATTCTTTCCCTCTCCCTTCCTCTCTCTCTAAAAATCAATAAAAAACATGTCCTTTGGTGAGGATTAGGGAAAAAAGCCAAGAATTTACTCAGAAAAGTAAGTTTCCTATTATAAACCATTTTCTGTGAACTTTAAGTGCCACCTATGGACCACAGAGTGCTGACTAAAATATGGTTTCTTTTTTTTTTTTTACCTTTGAGAGGAGCAGTGTTTGATGACCGTGACAATGGGGGTTACCTCCTGGATATCACATAGGCCTTAATATTTAATCACATTTACCACTGAAACCTACACGCTCCCAATGAGGCAACAATGCTTTCCAATGAGAGTATGCATTTAAGAAGTATATTTTGGTTCAGCCAGTGTGGCTCATCAGTTGACTCAGGAACCAAGAGGTCACTGGCTCGATTCCTGATCAAGTCACATGCCCAGGAGTGGGGTTGATCCCCAGTAGGGGGCATGCAGGAGGAAGCCAATTGATGTTTTCCCTCTCATGGGTGTTTGTATCTCTCTACCAGAGGCCTGGTGCATGAAATTTGTGCACTGGGGGGTGGGAGGAGATGTCCTTAGCCCAGCTTGCACCCTCTTGCAGCCCAAACCCCTTGGGGGGTGTCCGACTGCTGGCTGTGGCTAGATGTCCTTCTGCTGTTGCAAGGTCTGCTGCTTGAGCTTCAGCAGCTGCTGCACGTGTACGGACTGGGTCACCACAGTCTGTCCTGCGAACACCATCAAGTGGGTGAGTCAAACAGGAAGGCAGGCTCACCCTGAGTTCCCTGGGCTTCCCTAAGTCACGGAGTTGATCAGACTGACTGCCTTCTACAGAGATTCCTTAAAGGGCACTGAAATTGGGCCTAAGCCAGCAGTTGGACATCCCTCTTGCATTCCTGGGCCCTGCAGTGTGCCAGGCGGCAGGCGGCCAGGGAGGAGCCCGAATTGGGCTGGGTTCCTTGCTGCTCACGCTCACCCCAGCCCGCTGTGCCTGCTGCTGTCACTTCATAGTATTGCTGTGGAGTCAGGAGAGGCTCCTGCCATGGCAGCTGTGCTCACCAGCCATAAGCCTGGCTTCTGGCAAATGGCGCTCCCCTTGTGGGAACACACTGACCACCAGGGGGCAGACTCTCGATGCAGAGGCTGCCCCCCTCATGGTCAGTGTGCATCATAGCGACTGGTCATTCCACCATAATGGTCACTTAGGTTTTTATTATGCAGACCCCTTTCTCTCTCTCTCCCTCTCTAAAAATCAATAAAGGTGGGGGGGAAATAAGTGTTTTTAGTGGTTGCTTTTTCAGTATATTTCCATTTCCATGCATTTATGACCAGCAACTATGCATCTGACCCTTATAATAAGAGTTGTTTAAACAAGTCTCCTAAAGTGGTTTACAAATAAAAGAGAAGAGAACAAATGGTAATTGGAGTGCATGTGGTGTCACAACAAAAGTAGGAATCAAGTGTTTTAGAGCACCCAAGACTCAATGTAAAGGATTCTGGGCAGGTTTAATTTGGCCAGAGAAAACTTGGAAAGTTATCTAAGACTTCTAAAAAAATACTTTTTTGAGTTATTTTCCTTTCTGATTTTCAATTGAATTAAGAAAAAGAAACCTAGACATGATTTTTTAAAGCCCAGTTGTGATTTATGTTTTGATTTTCTGGGTTCTTTTTCAAAACACACAATGTCTCATCTCTTTCTGTTTACATTATCACTTTCCCTCCCCTTCACAGCCAGATGGGACAGAATTGTCTGCAATTAAGGTATCCATTTCTTTCCACCTCTCCCTCCCGTCCTCCCCCCGCCACACACACGCCCACACACACCCACACACACACACACTCTCTCTAAAGATCCTCCATTCCTTTTGGCTTCCAGGCCTGCTCCACAGAAACACACCTTACTGAGGTTACCAGTCATCTCTCTGTCACTAAATCTAATGGTTATTTTTCAACATTTGACATAATTGACTGCTGTTTCCTTGAAATACTATTTTACCTTACCTTTGACCTCTTCTGCCTGACATCTCAGACTGAATCTCATGGGTACCTCAACCTCTACAACTCTCAAAACTGGATTCATAATGTTACTTTCTTAACCTGTTTTTGTTGTTGTGGTTGTTTGTTTGTTTTGTTTTGTTTTCTATTATTTACCAGCTTCTCCTCAGTTTCATAATCAGGAGCATAGAGGAGATCTTGTTACCTCACATCTCTCACCCTAACCCCCGCCCCGTGCTGCAATCCTCTCTATATTACTTGCCTATCCCCCATGTCAGCACACTAATCCTCATCTCCATTATCAACTTCATGGTGCTTTTTTAACAGCCTGTGCTAATCTGCCTACATCCCTTCCGTTCCCATTCCAATGTTATTCACACTCCCTTAGAGTGATATTTATAAAGCAAATAACCACAAATTCCCTCATGTAACTTGTAAGAGCCAGGTGCACTCTACTCTTCCCTGCGTTTTCTCCTGGCCCACTCCACCCCTCCCCTGCTCACCCTGAGCTCCAAGCTGTGTTTCTGCTTTGCTGCCCTGGGGCTCTCTCTACCTTTTCGGGCCTCGCCTTAGAACACCATGTCTCACCTTCAGGCAGTTAATCAGACACATCTTGCAGATTTTTAGAGGAAGCAGCATTCCCTTTGGAAACCTTTCCTGAGTACTACAACTAGGTCAAACCGACTGTTCTCATTGAAATTCACAACCCTTGTTTGTGTGGACTTATAAGAGCTACAGTTTTGGAAACATCATGGACAGGCTTTGTGTCTGTTCTTCTTCACCATTTTCATCCTGGTGCTAACACAGTGCTAGGCACATAGTAGGTGCCCAATAAATACTTGTTGAATAAAGAAAGCAAATGAATAAATTCAATAGATTCTTGAAATGTCATTATTTTAATTAAAAATAGGCATATTTAGCCTGGCCAGTGTGCCTCAATGATTGAGCATAGACTCATGAACCTGGAGGTCACAGTTCAATTCTGGGTCAGAGCACATGCCCAGGTTGCAGGCTCAATCCCCAGTAGGGGGCATGCAGGAGGCAGCCAATCAATGATTCTCTGTCATCACTGATATTTTGACCAATCTCTCCCTTTCCCTTCTCTGAAATCAATAAAAATATATTTAAAAAAGAAATGGAGTAAAATAGAAATAGGCATGTTTCTGTTTAGTTTGTGATTAAAGACATAAAGTCAAAAATTAGCCAAATTTAACATTTAAGAATGATTTGCATAACTTTAAAGGAAAATTTCAGGATACTTTACCTATAATTTAATTGTAAATTTTATTTCACCACAATTTACTCAGACATCTTAATAAAATTTTTGAAAACGGTCCTTAATAACTGAGATCATGAGTGGAGAAGAGTTATTGGGAGGCATTGGTTTTAACTTGATGTTGATCCCAGTATAGAAGTGCAGTGTAACAGCCTAAGTCATTTGGCCAAAGGGAGCTTACAATGTGGTTGTATCCTGTCAAATTAATTATCTCCCGCTGAAATGTTCTTACAGTATGTGTGGTGACCTCTTTAAGCTTCAAGGGAAAATACACAAATGAACAGATGTAGAAAGGAAAGGAAAACTTGTAGTATAACAGGAAATCTGAATAAGCTGAACACCTTCAGTTATGTAATATTTTAGAAATGAGCTATTTGGTGTTTATACCTTAACCTATAACATACAAGATCTGGTGAAAGCAACATGTAATTTATATTTGAAAATTATCAAATATTTTAAATATTTATAATAGGCAAGATACTTTTTAAAATAGTTATTTTGAATGGTCCTAAATGTTTATATTTCATGATGGTTTTATGATATAATTTTCTTTTTTATTCAAAACATGGTTTAAATGCAAGGGTTTTTAATTTTTTCTCTTTTTTTTTCCTCCCCCCTTGCCGGTCTTTCTCTTTTCTTTTCTTTTCATGAAAGGTACCAGAGAGCTGGTGTTCCTTTCCTTGGCAATGCCTGGTCTGTGGCCTCCTATCTGGCCAGTCTTTCTGAATTAGTTCTCCAATCTCTCTTGCCCTAATATCTCCATCAGACAGAACTTGATTACTCCACTACACATGTAACTTCCTACCAACATTTTTTCCCAGTCTTTCCTGTGTGGTGATGTGATACCTGCATTCACCTTGGTATTTAACTCTAGTTTTTATGTTATTACCATCCATACTCCGTCCTTCAGCCACCTATCTTCACGAGATTCCAAATCTAGCCACATCTCACCACCACCACTGCTTCCCTTGACTCTTAGCCATGGAATATTAATAACCCCCTAGGTGGTCTTTCTGTTTTCCCTTGTCCCCTATAGTCAGTATTTCTACCCAAAATCTACGATGTGGTTTTTTTTGTACTTTTATTTAAAATCCCGTTGTGTTCCTTCCTGATCAAAAGAAATTTTAGTGCTTGCTTCAGCAGCACATACACTAAAATTAAAATGATACAGAGAGGATTAGCATGGCTCCCGCCCAAGGATGACACACAGATTCATGAAGTGTTCCATAATTTTGTGCAGTTCCTGGAGACAGTTCGACCCTTTGCTTGTTAACATCAAGGAAATTATATGAGTCAGAGCAACATGTGGCATCCAATACTGAAACTGTGGTTTGCACTTCCAAAAAAGAAAATTAATTCCAAACCTCTCACAGAGCATACTAGGTCCTACATGATCTGGTGCCTCCCATCTCTCACACTCATTCCCTGTGATTCTTTTGGGGGTTGTCCTCTACCAGTGCCCTATTGATGGTCTTGTGAGGCCCTAACACTCCATGCGTGCCCAACCTTTGCATGGCTCACTTGCGTCCTTTTCTTAGTTCGCTTCTCAAATGCCACTAAATGCCTTTCTTGACCACATTATCAAACATAACCCCATCCCTCCCTCAGGAGAGTATTGCTCTTTTCCCTTGGCCCGTGTTATATTTTAACAGAGTATGTAAGAGCAACTGACAGTGTCACCTTCTCCTGTGCAAAGCAAACATTATACCGCGAGGATGTGAACCGCAGGAGGGAAGGAACTTTGTCTTGATGACCAAGACCTAGAACACAGCAGGGAGCTTATTCCATTTCTATGGCATGAAACGTGACACCTCTGAAGCCCTCTTTTGCCCTTCTCAGTAGACTAAGTGTACTGTGTTCTCCAGACACAAGTCGACACTAACACAGCACTATATTTATCAGTCCACTCCAGATGAGTACTTCTCTCCCCCTCATTCTTGAAATACTGAGGAATCAATACTTTCATTCACCTTTGAAACCCCAGCAGTAAAATTATCCTTTGATTCAGATAGTGTTAATCTCTTCTTAAAAAATATTCTTTCAGTTTAAAAAAACAACAACACACAAGTAATTTGCATTTAAACTACAGTGTATTTCATTTAGCAGTGGGTGTTGAAGATCTCTTGTGGTTTAAAACTTTTCTACAAAAATTATTTTAATGGATCCATAGTGTTTCATTGAAATGACATTTGGTTGACCAAGTCTATGCTGGTGGACATTGAGTTTGTATAAATAATTCTGCAATGAAGATGAATTGCCACCTTTTGTATTTATAGGTGTTTCCTTTGGATAAATACCTAGAAATAGAATGATTTAAAGACATTTGATATATAGCAAAAAAACTCTCCAGAAGGTCCTATCACAGTTTACTATATTTTAGCTATGTATGATATAAACACCTATTTTTGTGAACCATTAGAAACACTGAATTCTATTATCTTGAGGGGAACTTTATTAACAGGGGAATAATAGATTCTCAATGAAATTTTAAATCTAAGTTATTTAAATTTTAGGTAAATTAAATATCGACTAAGTTTAACATGCTTTTATAGGGATATTGGCCATTATTGTTTGAAATTTGCACACTGCTTTTTTTGTGCCCATGGCTCATTTAACATGTCTAACTTCCAGGCCAGAAAGTCAGCTGTATGTGAATGATCCACTTTATCTTCTCTGAATGAAATTCAGTGTATGCAGTCTTCCATCCGCTCTGGTCAGCCATTCCATTTCAGCCTGTTTCGTGGCCTCCTTTCCTCCCAGAGTTTCAACTACGTCTGGGAGACTTAATGATGCTCACGAGGCTGGGGAGAAGCTGCCCTCCTCAACTTGGTCTGAGCTGAATCCTTCACCTGGAAGTCTGATGGCTCTACTGTAGCACTTGGAATGGGTTTCAAGGTTGGGAGTCCTGGTTCTGGGGCCCAGCCTCGGCCTAGGCACACCACAGAGGCATCCTGCCCGCTGAGGTTTTGACACTTCCTCTGGATGGTGCCCCTGAACAACTCCCTGTCCCGATTAGCGACCCTCAGTGCCATCTGATGCCTTTCCAGGAACTTAGGCCTTAAGACGATACCATATTCCAGGGATCCTTCAGGAAGCGTCTGCTATGGGTGTTTAGGAAAAGAGGTCCCAGATGGATTGATATTCATAGAAAATGAGACTTGAGAGACAATTCAGGGAGGAAAAACACAATCTATTATCAGTTAACTATTCAGCCACATTCATTTTTGTATCCAGTATCCTTATTCTATTATAGTGCATCCTATAAGAAATATTACCCTCTCCCTAAATTATGAATGTCATAGTCAAAATTTAGGTATGTGATAATTCAGAGCTTTATCAAAATAAATTTGATGAGGGGAATGTTTTGGTAGTATAGATATAAAATATTTTATCACGAAGTCACCCCTGCCCTGTCCCTTCCCTTTGTCTCCAATGAAGGTTAGCTCTGGTAGAGTATAGTTAGCATATTTAAGAGACATGAGAATTAAGTGATTTGATGTAAATCTCTTGTTTTGTAGGAATTAGTTGAACTGTTAGATTTTTTAAATGATTTTTTTTTCTTTTGAGGAGGGAACACTTTTACAATGGAATACTATACAGCTATAAAAAAGATGGATCTCGCCAAAACCGGTTTGGTTCAGTGGATAGAGCGTCGGCCTATGGACTGAAAGGTCCCAGGTTCTATTCCAGTCAAGGGCATGTACCTTGGTTGCGGGCACATCCCTAGTGGTGGGTGTCCAAGAGGCAGCTGATTGATGACTCTCTCTCATCAATGTTTCTAACTCTCTCTCTCTCCCTTCCTCGCTGTAAAAAATCAATAAAATATACTTTTTTAAAAAGAAGGATCTCTTACCCTTTAAGACAGCATGGAAGGACCCAGAGAATATCATGCTAAGAGAAATGTCAGTTAGAGAAAGACAAGTATTACATGATCAAACTCATATGTGGAATCTAAGTAACAAAATAAACTGATGAATGGAGTGGATCCAGAGACATGGAAGCATGGAATAGAGTGTGAAATCTCAGAGGGAAGGCAGGGGAGGGTGAATGGGTGGGAAGTAATCAACCAAGGACCTTGTAGGCATATATGCAGAACTCGTGGACACATACAATAGGGTGCTGAAGGCCTGGAGCAGGGGGTGAGGGTTGGGCTGGAGGGAATCAGTGGAGGGAAAGAGGAACATTGTAATACTTTAAACAATAAAAAAGTATTAAGAAGTAGGAAAAAAGTGGAAACATGAAGCTATTAAAATATTTTTGGATAAGGACCTCACAAAAACAGTTCTGCTTAAGAAACATTAATCTGGTGAAATGAAATTTAGTGAGGAAATCTGAAATCTATTGTTGCACTCTAGATGTGAACTGAAAAAGTTTTTATTTGAGAGAAGAGAGAGCATTAGTAGTGAGAGTCATTTTACAGGAAAATGGTGAGATTTAGTTGCTACCATGATATGAAATTCTAAAATGGATTTTTGAATTTTGGTAATTAGGAACCACTTTAAATTTAACGACATTAAACTTGGGATGACAAATTCTTTTTAAGAGATAGAAGAAAGAACAATCGAGGAATGCCAGAACTTTATATGCCAGATCTGAAGCTAGTTATTTGTGATTTTACTAGCCATCCTTCACAACTGTGTTCACTTTTCCAAATGAGGAAAAAGAGACTCAGATATTACAAAAGATACTCATAGTCACACAGTTCAGTAAGTAGAGGGAGCAAGATTCAAACACAGGCTTGTCTGTCTAGGCTAGTTCTCTCAAAGAGAATTGGAGAAATTGTTTGCCCACTGTGCTCTGGGACTAATTAATCCCCTTACTACTGGGTAATATGTTCATTATGTGCCTCTTGTGACTAGAACAGAGGGGCAAGCACTCTGTTCATCGTTATATCCCTGGTACTCAGAACTGTGTAAGGCAAATGGTAGGCATTCAATAAATAATTTTTAACTACAAAAATAAAGGAACAAACAAATAAATAACTCACAGAACTGGCAGAAGAGCCTGAGCCTCTTAACTTATATTTCCCTTATTTGTCACAGTTGACCACAGTCTCTCCCCTTCCCTTTCTCTTTCTTTCTGAACCAACACACATGTCCAAAAATCCAAGCCAATGTACCAAATGAGTAATGGTGCTTGATTTGAGGAGTTTGTACAGCCAGTGGTTATTCCATAATGCTTTTAGGAAATGCTGATGTAATCTAAAAGACAACCAGAAAAACATGCTGAGAATCCCTTATTCTCTTCCCTTCTTAACTATCACCCATCTAAAGCAATGGTAGTTGAAAGAGTAATTTTTAAAAAAAGTGTATCCTTATTGTTGAAAGTATTCCAGATGTCCCTTTCCCTGCCCCCATTGACCCCTTCCACTCTGTAACCCCCCTGCCAGGCCTACCACACTGTTGTCTGTGTCCATGGGTTATGCATGTAAGTTCTTGGGTTGATATCTTTCCACCCCTACTCCCTCCCTTCCCTCTGAGATTCTTCCTTCTGTTGCACAATTCCATGTCTCTGGATCCACTCCATTCATCAGTTTATTTTGTTACTTAGATTCCACATATAAGTGAGATCATGCAATAATTATCTTTCTCTGACTGGCTTATTTTGCTTAGCTTAATACTCTCCAGTTCCCTCCATGCTGTCTCAAAGAGTAAGAGATCCTTCTTTTTTTTACAGTTGCATAGTATTCCCTTGTATATATGTAACATATCTTTTTTATTCACTCCTCTATTGATGGGCACTTGGACCGTTTCTAGATCTTAGCTATTGTAAATTACCTATGAACATAGGGGTGCATGCATTCTTTCTGATTGGTGTTTCAAGGTTCTTAGGATATATTCCTAGAAGTGGGGTCACCGAGTGTTATCTCTCAGCCACCATAATCCCTTCGTAAGGGCTAGTAATATGTATATCTACATGGCTTATGAATTTTGTTCATTCTTGATTTTGTATATTTTTGTTAGGATATTATTTCCTTCTTTATTATTTGGCACTTCACTAAATAAATAGTAGTCAAGGCAAAAAGATAGGTTTTTGCATGATGATATGATACTTACCCCCAGAAAGAGTGTTCTGTCCTTCAGTGCATTTATTGTGTAGCTAGGAACTGGTGGGACTCATTGCCTTTAGTAACCTGGTCCCTGGAGTAACCAGAGACCACTGCCCTTTGCGTTCTGGTGGCTGTTTTTAATGCTGTATACAATTATTTTGCCAGTTGACTACAGATGAGGATTTTACTACCCTATTTACTATGACATTGATAAATGAACCAGTTGGTTCTCTTTTGTCCTAAAAAACTTAAGTGGAAGAAAGTTCACAGATCCTTTTTATCTTTGCATACAACATTTGTACAGACTCTCTACCAATGATAGTTTTCTTTGTGCATCTTTCTTTTAATATCATCTGCAAGTTCTTTATATATCATTTTCCAGTGATTATTTAAAGCTGACCATGTGTTTTTGAGGCGGTGTGTATAAAAGAACATACTCTTTGTCATTCAGAATTCTGATTTCTGTTGCACACTATATATGTACATATAAAATAATAATTAACATTTATTATAAAATTACAGTATACCTAAGAATATAATAATGATTCCATGTGTGTTACCTCAGAAATTTAATATCCTTTGAACTATTTCATTATCTTCTTTTGAAATAATATGCTTTATTTTTAGAGAAGTGTTAGATATAAAAAAATTGAATCAAATGTACAGATAATTTCCATATGCTCCCTCACCATCTTGCCACCCTTCACATAGCTTTCCTATTATTATGAACTTGCTTTAGTGACATACATTTATACAATTGATGAACTAATACAGACACATTGCTATTAATTAAAGTCCATAGTTTGCATTAGGGTTCACTCTTTGTGTTATATATTCTATGGGATTTTACAAATGTGTAATGACCTGTAGTCATTCTTATAGAATCATACCGAGTATTTTCAGTGTTCCACCTATCTTCTGGTTTGCAATAGAGAAATTACAGCGAAGATGAAATACACTGAGTGGCCATATTATTATGATCTGAACGCATAATAATCTGGCCACTCACTGTATATCCTATATAATAAAAGGCTAGTATGCAAATTGTCCTCTCGACCAGAAGTTTGGCCAGCAGGCAAGCCCATGTTCCCTTCCCCTGGCCACTCTGGCTGGACCCCAACCATGCACAAATTCATGCACCAGACCGCTAAATATATATATATATATATATATATATATATATATATATATATTCACACACATACACATACACACACACACACACACACACACTGAGTGGCCAGATTATTATGAGTTCAGTTATCTTAATAATTTTCTGATGGTCACATAGCTACACAAAATGTGAGTGCTGCTATGGCTTTCTGGCACCTAGCTCTTAATATTTTAGACTGTCTGACTCATTACAGTGATTTTATCATTTAGAAATCCTAATTTGGTAAGATTATTGCAAATTTTTACTGACTTTATGGAAGTATGATTTGTATATGAAGCATTTTGCTTGTGTTTTACTTTTTTCCCTTTGAAGTTACAAGGCTAGGAGAAATACTTCAGGGAATTAAAATTTTAACTGCTGGATATTTGATGAGATGTGTGAGTTAAAGAGGAATTGTTGACTGGAGTAAAATTATTAAAATAAAAGAAGAAATGAACTCAGTTTTCTGATCATTTGAGGAACACTAGCTATAGGTGGCAGAGGCTGTAGGCTAGGTCTTTCCTTCTAGAAAATGAATGAGCAGAGAATGTGCAAATAAGAGTGAGTCTTTTAAATGAGGGAATAAACTTAAAGGAGAAGGTATATGGAAAAATGAATCAAAGTTGCATGTAGGGTTGAATATTAGGTTCATTATACACTTCTAGTTTTGGAAGATTTATCTCCATAATAGTGGTTTCAAGAAAGAAAAATAATCATTTGAATTCATGTGGTAGGTAGTAAATTAGAAGGAACAAGTAGATAAGATTGTGTGGGGATGTGTGTGTGTGTGTGTGTGTGTGTGTGTGTGTGTTGTTTTTAGCTTGGGACCATGGCTACTGGACACTACCCAGTGCCTTGATGCCACTTGAGGTCAGCATAGATGCAGGCAGTAATGTTTATTTAAAGCTATAGCTAGGAAGATAACCTAATTTTGGATTCAATCCTGAATTAGCAGTCTGTTAGTCCTGAATGACAGCAGGAAGTCCTAGATAAACTGTATTGTTTGATATTCAACAAATTTGACTAGTTTCTTCATGTATAAAGTGAGCAATTAGGATAAAATCCTCTCCAAAGCTAAAATGGCCATAATTCTTTACAAAGAAGAAGAAGGAACGAAAGGAAGCAATTGAAGGGAGACTATAAAGTAAACAATGATGATGGTGTTTCTCGTTATTCCTTCTATCTGTCTTATCCTTTTGGTTTCTCTGAAACCATTTTTCACTTTTCTTTCTTTCTTCCCTGCCTGGCTTCTTCTCTTTGATCTTATTGAACTTACTTTTGTCTGTTCTTTTCATCTTGGTGTTTCCCAGGACTCCAGCTTCCGTCTTCTCTCTCAGTACATTCTCCTTGATCATCTTTGTTCAGATAAGAACAATACATTTTTTATGATGATTATCAAGTAGACATGAGTCCACTTCACTGGGGCCCAGGAGGAGAAGAATCCCTCATAACCCGCTGCTGAATCATCCATTTTCTCTGTTTTTCAAGGGTCGTAAGAGTGAGGCTGAAAAGTTCTTCTTGAAGGCTATTGAGCTGGATCCCACCAAAGGAAACTGTTACATGCATTATGGTGAGTGGTCGAGAGTTTTTTCCATGCCCCCCACATTTCCTACTAATGTTGGTGCGAGCTTTAGGATTTGCTAGCAAAGAACAGTTTGGGAGGACATTGATTTTGTTGTTGCAGAGTTAGCCTTATTCCATAGTCTTCCCTTCTCACTCAAAACGGGTATCTTAAAGAGGGCTATCCATTATGTTTTCCTTTAGTCATTTTCATAGGGCTTCAGTAAGGAAGGCATTTTCACAGTTGTTTCACTGAATATCACTGCATAGTTTCAATGAGATCTTGTTGGGCAAACATCTCTTTCCTAGCCTGGTGAATCATGTATAATCCAACTGTTGGCTCTCTTTTCATTGTAAATGACAATACACTTCTTATGGAATGTGTCATTTTGAAGTTCTAGAGGTTTACATTTTTGGCCTCAAAGTCTTGCTTTGTGGAATATATGGATGCACACCAGCCTCTCCATGCCTGAGATTGAAGTCAAGGGTCAACTGTGCACAGTGTAAAGGGTGGCTCTCTCATGCAGTGTAGCCTGGGCCTTACTCATACCAGGGTGAACTTACGCAACAACTGTGTCATTAGTAGTGAGTCATGTGTTAAGGGAGGCGAAGTAATATAGCTTGTTTGTTGTTGTGAAAGATGTGCTTATTTCTACCAGATTTGCAGTTGGAACGGCTTTTGGTGAGCCACAGAACATTTCCGTTAGCTGATCTCTTGAGGAAAAAGAACATGTTTTTTGACCACTGTTTTTTGCTGTGTGTTAGTTATCATCGAGTAGCAAACTTAAAGGTGGATGAAAATTAAAGCTAATATGCTTATACAATATTTAATTTGTTTTTGCATTCTCCAGTGAGTAACAATAAATCAGTGGCAGGCTTTGAGTGGGAACATGGACGTGGTCAAATGGAGGAGACCCTGACCCAACCACAAGTCCATGTGTTTATTTACATTGTTTGGCTATGTTTATAGTTTTGGGATGCTTTATCTTTCCAGCATAACACAACATGTAATTTCACACAACTTGTTGCCTAACCACTTCTGCTTTTGTTTCGAGGTGCATTTTTATGGCCAGGTTGAGATAGCAGTCAACTAATTTAAGTTTGCTACAGAACTTATTATTACAGGTTTTCTTATATGAAGTATTCTAATTTAGGATTTTTCTCGTGGATACTGTTGTGGGTACCCCTACTGTGCATTAGAATAGTCCCATGATTACTCTCTGAGTGCTGCAGGACCTCCTGTCATTGCATCTTATGAAATAGGCTTGTTGTTGTTTTTTTCCTTATCTTGCTGCCAGCATTTCCTTTTGCCTCAAACTAATTCTACTTAAATGCATCTCCTAAGTTTGTTTCCCCATCATTTTATTTTGTGCTTTAGATTTTTCACAACCAATTCCTTTAAACTTTATCATTGCTTCCTTTGAATTGAAATGGAAAATATCACTATTTCATTGAAGAGTTAGTCCCCTTAATCTCCTTTTATTCTGGCTGGTCTGTCTTTCCCCACTTCTATCTTTGTGTGTATGTATGTATTATTATTACTTTTATACGATATCATACTTCTGATTCTTTTTCCAGTGTGGTAGTAGTGAGTAATTCTCCAATGATAAATTTTTGGATTTATTTTCATTTTTTATATGTTTTTATTTGTTTTAGAAAGAGAGGAAGGGAGAGATAGAAACGTTAATGATGAAAATCACTGATTGGTTGTCTCTGCATGCTCCTACTGGGAATCAAGCTTGCAACCCAGGCATGTGCCCTGATCCGGAATTGAACTAGTGACCTCCTGGCTCATGGGTCAATGCTCAACCACTTAGCTGCACCATCTGGGCTGGATTTAGTTTTAACAGAAAGTACACAAATTTATTATTGTATGTTATTTGGAAAACAGTGGTAACACATGTTTAGCAAATACATGTGTTAAAAACTGATTCTTTTTAGTACCCCTGGATTATTTAAAAATATTGGCATACATTCATTATCAGAAATAGGTTGTTTCTTAAGGGAGGAATGACTACATAATTCAGTGTAATCTTATAATATTTTCTCCCCCACTCTCGAGTAGGAAATGGAAGACACTCAAGATGAGACATCAAAAGGAAAATTATAGCACAAATAATCTACTGGTACAAATGGATAGAAAACCCATAACTGAGTGATTGAAATGTCTATTCCCCTGTGATCACGTTATTAAAGATGCACATTTAATGGTATATTAATGATTTTTAATTTAGGAGTATGTACTTCAAATGACTAAAACTTAGAACTGGGAATTTCTTTTAAAATTATCTAACATAACCCATTTGATATACAAATCAAAGTCTAGGAAAATGAAGTTGACATGTGTAAGTTAGTTGTGGGTAACTAAATTTTGGTTTCTTTTATAACTGCTATTGCTTTTTCTCCTATATGTCCCATTTCTTCTCGCAACATTGGTAGATAAGCAAATGGGTGTGTGAATAGATAGATTTTTTTATTAGTCAGCCCCTTTGTTCAGTTTTAGAATGTCAAAGTCATATAAGTCATGACAGCATAAAATTCTTAAGAAATGTTTTTTATTGATGTTAACATGTATAAGATAAATCTAATAGATGCAAAGCATTTTCCTGTTCTTAGAGAGTGGATAGGGTAATAGAGGAGATGAGCCGCATATTCTCATTTTTAGAAGCTGATGAGGTGAGAAGTCAGGTACTTGCTGAAACCAACTAGTCAGGCAGAGCATCTTTGAAGAGATTACATTTGAAATCCGTAAGCTTAAGTCAGCTATTTGAAGAATGCAGTAAAAGATTTTCAGACAGAAGAAACAGTGATTTCAAATATTACAGGCAAGACCAAGTTTACTTTCACAGCAGAGAAAGAAGACTAATTTGGATAGGAGCAGATTGAACAGGAAGGGAAAGTGGAGGCGATGAGACTGTAGAGGAGGCAGAGGTAGAACTCATGGGCTTTGTAGACCAAACTAAGACGTTTGCACTTTATTGTTCTACTGTAAGAGCAGGACAGGACTAGAGAGGTCAGAGTAGAGCAAAGGGAGCTCTGTGGGGGTTTTAGGTAAGAAATGATGGTAGCTTGGACTAGGGAGTGATTGCGGGAATATAAGTACCTTCTTCAGGAAATTATAAGATAATTAAAAATAAAGGGGACTAATATTCCATTTTGTGCCAATGGAAATGTGCTGTAGTAGTTGTCAGTTGAATTCAGGAGCACTCTCTATTTTAGAATTGGATATGTGTTCCAAAATTGACTGAAAGTTTATTTCATTAGAATTTTTATTCTTGTCCAAGAAGATGCACACTATGACTTTCATACCAGTTACTATTTGTAGATATTCTTGGAATGTTTATACCCATGGATTGAATGAATAACAATACCTCTTCAGCTTAAAAATAAATGTTTAAATGAAATATGCATGTTGTTCTGAATCTTTTCAAAATGCTCTGTCAAATGTCTGTGAAAATGCAGAATAGGTGAGTTTTGTTCTATTAGAAATTCACTATCCAGGGTGATTTTATGTGTTTTTTATTTGTTTATCAATGATACCATTGACTTACAAAATAGCACCCCATTGGGACTGGACAGGGAGAATTTTAGGAATTTAAACTGGCTGCAATCGCAATTAGAAGGCAGTATTTCAAAGCACTATCAATTACTTGTATTTTGAATCCACTAATTTTGTATCTAGGGAGGAGGGATTGCATCGAGGATTGCTTTTTATTTTTTAAGTTGCTTGTGAGAAAGAAACCTAGGTAAGTCTAGAAAATGTACTCAATAAATTGGTCCATTTTATAGAATTCTAGTGGTCGGGTGCATGAAATTCATGCATGTGGGGGTGGGGTCCTTCAGCCTGGCCTGCACCCTCTCCAATCTGGGATCCCTCTCTCAATCCAGAACCATTGGCTCCTAAGCACTCACCTGCCTGCCTGCCTAATGCCCCTAACTGCTCCCCTAATGGCCCTAACTGCACTCCCCACATGGCCTAAATCCCCTAAATTCCTATGTGTTCTCCCTTCCTCCCCAACCTTCAGACAGGAATGCTGAGAGTTCTCCACTGAGGTCCTGTCCCCATCCTGATGGCCCCCTCGCTCAGGGCCAGGTAGTTCCACAGGCCTGTGTTCTTTCACAGGGGGGCGGGGGGAGGGCGTGGTACAGGGAGAGAGAGAGAGAGAGAGAGAGAGAGAGAGAAAGCCACTGCGGCCAGTCCTGATGCTCCCCTCCAGGCCAGGTGATGCCACAGGCCTGCACACGCTTCCGCTGGAGGGTCGCCCCAATAGCAGCCTCACATCCTGGTGGCACAAGTCCCCACCCCCATCCCCATCCCTGCCGCCCCCCCCCCCCCCCCCCCAGCTCCTGTGTGCGCACACCTTTGACTGGTCGTGATTCAGACACCATAATGGACAAATCAGCATATTCCCTCTTTATTATATAGGATAGGCATCTGGTACCTGTTGTTTCAGGGATTAAGATTTCCTCATTTGTAAACTGAAAGAGGTGGATGTGGGTTTCCAAAATGTTCTCCCATTCTCAGATTTCATGTTGTTTCTACTATATACTCAGTTTCTCATTAGATTTTATTTATTTTAACCTCTGCAATTACTAGTTTATTAGTATCATCCAGGACTCATATGTTCAGTATTTCTCCTGAAATTGTAGCAGGTAACACTTTTTCCATCTTTTCTTCCCCTTCCACCTCTTATTTTTTTTATATCCTTGTTTTTGCTCTAGTATATTATAGTATTACTAGAGGCTCGGTGCATGAAATTTGTGCATGGGGGAGGAGGTGTCCCTCAGCTCTGCCTGCACCTTCTCCAATCTGGGACCCCTTTCACAATCTAGGACTGCTAGTTCCCAATGGCTCGCCTGCCTGTCTTCCTGATTGCCCCTAACCGCTTATGCCTGCCAGCCTGGTCATCCCCTACCCACTTCCCTGCCAGCCTGATAGATGCCTAACTGCTTCCCTGCCAGCCTGTTTTCCCCTAACTTCCCTACCTTGCAGGCCTGTTCCCTCCCAACTGCCCTCCCCTGCTGGCCTGATTACCCACAACTGCCCTCTCTTGCAGGCCTGGTCCCTCCCAACTGCCCTACCCTGCTGGCCATCTTGTGGTGCCATCTTGTGTACACATGGGGGCAACCATCTTTGACCACATAGGGGCAGCCATCTTGTGTGTTGGAGTGATAGTCAATTTGCATATTGCCCTTTTATTAGATAGGATAGAGTCTTGGTGCATGGGTGGGGGCCAGCTGGTTTGCCCTAGTGTCCAGCATCAGGGTGGGGGTTCCCTTAGAGAGTGGGGCAGCCTGGGTGAGGGGCCTGTAGTGGTTTGCAGACTGGCCACATTCCCCAGCAACCCAAGCATAGGCTCTGGTATCAGGGATTTATTTATCTTCTATAATTGAAACTTTGTAGCCTTCAGTGGAGGCCAAGGCAGGCCAGGAACTTGGCTTCCTCCATCACTGGGGGAACCCAAGCCTCCTGCTAGCTCTATGGCTGCAGCTATTTTTGTCGGGATTTATTTATCTGCTATAATTGAAACTTTGCAGCCTTAGCAGAGTCCTGGACTGGCCAGGGTGTGCAGGAAGCTTGGCTTCCTCTATTGTTGGAGAAACAAAAGCCTCCTGTTTGCTCTGTGGCCACAGCCATCTTGGTTGGGTCAATTTGCATACTCGCTTCTGTTTGGCGGGTTTATGTGGCTTGTGGGTGTAGCAGAGGTGTGGTCAATTTGCATATTATACAGGATAAGACACTGTACAGTTTAAAAACAAATCTTACATAGTCTTACATTTTAATTTTTTTCTTTAAAAGGAATGAGTTGTATATGGGGGAATAAATGCTTTATAGACAAGGAAAAAACCCCTGCAAGAACCAACTTATTCATCAAAAACCCGTGAGAATGAACTTATTTATCATAATCTTCTTCTTTTTCCTCCTCCTCTTCATCTTTCTCTTCTTCCTTCTTTTTCTTGCTTTTTCAGCCTTGAAAACTCCCTTTTTAGCTGCTTCAGGCTTTCCTTTAGCTCTTTTGCAGCAACCTCCTTTCCATATTTCTCCTTCAGCTTAGCAGGCTTCTTTTCATAAGGCTGCTTGTCATCTGCAGCAGTGTGATTCCACACCTCTCCTCACTTCTTTGCAAGGTCACCAATGGGTAGGTTGATGCTCTCCTTTCATTTTGGGGTGATATTCAGAACAAGACAAGAAAAAGTCTGAAGGAGGCCTCTTGGATGCATTGGGAGCCTTGAATTTCCTTTTTGTTTCCCCTTTCGGAGGGATGTAACTTTTCATTTTTCTCTCTTAACTAGGCTTTTTCCCTGTCTTCAGATTTTCCTTTCTCCTTAGCAGACATGGTCTTTCATCTCTCTGAGCCCTTAGAAAACTCTGAGAAGTTGACTGAAGCATCTGGGTGCTGCTACTTGTGTTCCTCCCAGCAAAGTTGCACAAAAAAAGCATAAGATGCCATTTTACCTTTTGGCTTCTTAGGATCTCCGTTGCCCATGTTTAATTGCTTTTCCCCAGTGAGCACATAGTCACCCTGTGCTTGGCTGGCTCACACTTGCCCTGGCGCTGTCTCTATGGAGCTCCTCTCATTGTTTTTCATCAATATTTTAAGGAGTGTGTAGAAAATAGGTTTCAAATGAGGGTATCAAGTGTAGTATAATGCTGTCTTTATGCACTATCAGTGTATTCCAATGTCCATATGAAACAAATCATATGAAGTCTTTATGGAATTTAGTTTATAAATGTTAAAGGTGAGGATTTGGTGAATTGGTATCTCTTATGGGCCTATAATTCAAGGGATTTTCCATGGATTTTCCCTATAGTTCCAATAGGAAACTTCTGTCAAAAGATTTACAGTCAAGAGATGGAAAGAACATATCATAGATGTTTTCTTTATGTGCACAGCAGTAAATTTAATGTAGATTCAGAGAACTTGAGTCAATACCACCTGGTATGTATAAACCCTTACAAATGGGAATTCTTTAAATACTAAGAACAAAAGTATCAAAAATTGAAAGGGAGCAGATTGCTATAAACCTTATTAAGAAGTACTCTTTTATGTAGACTTTGTATGTTGTTTTTTTTTTCTTTCCCATTACCTCTTATCCATGTGCTGCTGAGTGCAATTTTAGCTTCACTTTCTACATTATTGTTACTCTCTCTGGGTGAAGTGCATTTCCCAGAGTTCAGCTATGTAATGAGGAGTCCTGAAGCTCTTCCTCCAGCCCAGTGTTTATCAAGCACCACATTAGATGTAGGGACATGGCAAGGAACAAGACAGGTTCCAATGGAGACTGCACACTGGTGAGAGAGGCAAAAATTGTATAAATACTTATTTAAAAACAATTGCAATTAGTTTTTTAAAGGAGACACAGCATAATTAAGAAGCCTTGGCCTGGGTGACTGGGGGGCAGGAGAACTACATTCGATCAACTTGCATGTAAGCTATATTGGAGTGATGAGAAGGAGCTCATCAGACAAACCTATAGAAATGAGGAGGTGCAATGAAAAACATCAAAGGACACAAAATGCAGTAGGCAAAAGGCATAGCCTATGTCTGGGGAGCATGTCAAGTACAGAACTAGGACCGTAACCGGAAGTTATGAGAAATACATTTCTGGCTTCATAGAAGGGGTAATATCCAAATTATGAGAGTTGTCAGGTTATGAAATGAGTGCTCACTGAAGATTTTCCAACTGTGGGTTTATAAGGACAATAGAGGCCCAGTGCACAAAATTCATGCACTCTGTGGGGAGGGGTCCCTTAGCCCAGCCTACACTCACTCGCAGTCCAGCACCCCTTGCCCCTTACCACTTGCCTGCAGTGGAGGCAAGAGAGGTTCCTGCCACCCTTCTGTGCTTGCCAGCCAAAGCCCAGCTTCTGGCTGAGCAGTGCTCCCCCTGTGGGAGCACACTGATCACCAGGGGGCAGCTCTGGCATTGAGTGTCTTACCCCTGGTGGTCAGTGCACATCATAGTAACTGGTCATTCCACCATTGAGTCAATTTGCATATTACCCTTTTATTATATAGGAATAGAGGCCCAATGCACGGATTCATGCACCAGTGGAGTCCCTTGAAACCAGCTCTCTGACATCCCCCAAGGGACTCTGGATTGTGAGAGGGAGGTTCTCAGGTAACACACACTGGAATTGAGTTCCCTCCTATCTGGTTCCAGGTGCATCACCCAAGAACCACAGCTGCCGAGTCACTACAGCTCAGAAGCTCCTGTGCTGAGCGTCTGCCCCTGGTGGTCATTGCTCATCATAGCTGCTGAACAGACAGTCACTTAGGCTTTTATATATATACTATGAGCCTGGTGCACTAAATTCATGCATGGTGGAGGGGGGGGTACCCTCAGCCCAGCCTGCCCCTCTCACATACTGGAGCCCTCAGGGGATGTCCTACCATAGTCTGGCCTTCCTTTGTGGGAGACGACCGGGCTGATCAGAGAAAGGCACTAGCCCCATCACCCTGCTGCTGCAGCCACTGCCAGTCACTGCATCCATCAAGGTGTTTTCATTAACACGGACTTCAGTCCCTTCACCATAAAAAAAAAATGACAACTTATATAGGCATTTTCAAGATGTCTCTTTCATAGGATATGACATTTCTTTCTTTCTTTTATTTATCCTCACCTGAGGATATGTTTCCATTGATTTTTAGAGAATGTGGGAGAGAAAGGGAAAGATAGAGAGAAACATCAAAGTGAGAGGAACACTTTGATTGGTGGCCTCCTGCATGAGCCTTGACCTTGACTCCAGCCAGGGAGCAGCCTGCAACTTAGGTACATGTCCTTGATGAGAGTCTAACCCAGACCTTGCGGTTGGCAAACCTAGGCATTATCCTCTGAGCCAAACCACCTAGGGCAGGTTATGACATTTCTCAGCCCTCCAGCAGCAGACCTTTTTTTTTTTTTTTTTCCCCTCCAGAAGTGTGGTAGAAAAGCCCTAGATCACCTGTTTGGATTCTTATACTCAAGTTACTAAGAATATTACCAGTGACATACAGGAAGCTTAGCCAATGAGTGGTCAGAAAGGGTGTTTCCTCTGTAGTTCACACCTATCACCTCCAATCTCCGGCTGGCTCCAATTGCCCAGATCCCCCCCCCCCCCCCACACACACACACACACATACACACATACACATAGGCAAGGCTGCAAGCATTTAGCCTAGGCTCAGGCCCTGGCCAGGGACATACCCCCCCAGTTTGCTCTGATAGACTGCAGGAGACCCCCAGCTGGCTCCATTGCCCGGCTCCACCCTGGCCAAGGCTGAAAGCCTCTGGCTGAGGCTTGGGCTCTGGATAGGCACCCCTCAGCTCGCTCTGATTGCCCGCAGGGAACCCCCGCTAGCTCTGATAGTTCACAGGGAACACCCAGCTGGCTCTGGTTGTCTAGTTCCACCCCCAACCAAAGCTATAAGCCTTTGGACCCTGGGAAGGGACACCCAGATGTCTCTGATTGCCTGGCTTTTCCCCTGGCCAAGGCTGCAAACCTCTTGCTGAGGCTCCAGCTCTGGGTAGGGACTCACAGCTCCCTCTGATCACCTGCAGGGACCCCAGCTGGCTCTGACAGACTCCTGGCCAAGGCCAGCAAGGGCTGGCAGAAAGTCTGGCTTCCTCCATTGCTGGGGAAACCCAAGGCTCCCTCCTGCTCTTCGTGCGGTACCATCTTGGTTAGGTTTATTTGCATATTAACTCCTGATTGGCTGGTCGTTGTGGTTAGTGTTGTAACGGAGATACTGTCAGTTTGCATATTGCTCTTTTATTAAATAGGATAGATTAGAGAAAATTCTACTATTTTCAAAGGGGAGAGGGTTGATCCAGAAAACCATGAAATCATTTCTAACACTGAGGATAGTGCATCATTCTTTCTCTTGGGCCCACAGAAAAGTATAGAAATTTTAAAAACTGTAATTATCTGGATTATTACTATGATTTGGCTTTACTATCAATTTTAGCATCCTGAAAATGTCTTACTGCATTTATCAAACACTTTATCATCTTACCCGGTGTTTTCTTGATTCTGATCTTCTTCCTCATCTAAACCCTATGAATCAGAAATTTTCAATATATGTAGTTGTGGAAAAACTTGAATAGTCCAGCTCTTTCAGTATTTAAGTTCAAAATCTTCTATTAATATTGTACTAGTCAGTTTTTTATCAGAATGGTTAATATACTATTAAATTTTATTTTTAAAATAAATACTGGGTAAAACTATTAAAGATATGTTTGATTGTTCATCAGTGAACACAGAAAGAGAAAAGAGAAAGCTTGAAATATGGGTTGAATTGTTGAGAGGCCTGTGGAAATTTTTTCTTATTCATAATTAAAAGTAGTTAGAAGATGATGATGAACTGAAATTGGTTGTGTTATAGCATTTCATCTTTAATCACTTCTGAAGCTGCAAGAGAAGTTAAGTTAAATAATGACCTAAATAATGATATTTCATTGATTAAAAGTGAAAATGCATTTTTGGTGAGTGTTTGCAAAATTACCTTGAGGTTACAATTACTGTAAGACCAAAACACTTTGTGAAAATATCAGTGTTCAGTGTCCCAAGGATAGCACAGGCCATTCACAGGTACATAATTAGAATTGGATACTATTTTTAAATGTTATTCCACACTATTTTAATTCTTACCTATGATTTTTTATTTTAAAATTCTGTTATTGTACTGTCTAATTATTTAATATTATTTGATATTCATACCTATGTGTGTTTTATGTGAGATACTTTCCAAAGCCTTTTGGAATTAAAACTTTCTCATGAGTAAAAAGGGGGGAGGGGAGTAAGAAGAGGATTCTCTAAGCTTATAAGCAAAAATTAAAGGAAAAATTAAAGGATTAATTTTTTTTTACAAAAGGACTATAATTAAAGAACAAATAGTAAAGTGATAGGAAATAATCACCTGAGGAGTTAGGATTTTAAAGCATAGATTTAGGGAGGACATGAGCATTCAGATTCTAGCACCCATCAAGTTTTATTATGACTCTTCAAAATAAAAACAAACAACTATTAAGTATATAAGGATTGTAAGATACCTCACAATATGAAAATGATTAAATGCATTCAAGTAATATGGTATGACCTTGACTCCAGATTTCTGAGAATTTACTTAAAGAAAAATGCTTGGTGTGTGCTGGACACCTCTTGGTGTATGCTCTTCAATAATGGAGCTATGATAGAAGCTCAGTGTTCCACTGTAAGGTTCATGACCCAGTGCTGGGTGCTTTTTTTTTTTTTTTTTTTTTTTTTGGTATATGTTGTCTCACTTGATTAACCCTGTTCAGAAATAATGTTATCATTATATTACACATACAAGATTTAAGGTATCAAAGTATGAATTATTGAAGACTCTAGCTCTAGGAAGTTGTCCAAGCAAGGATTTTCACCTCATCTGACTCTTAAACCCATGATATGTTTATGGTCTGCCTGGAGCCTTCAGAGATAGTGGCTCTTACTAGACATGAGCCTGGTGGGTCCCCACTGGTGACAGACCCAGAATGTTGAGGTTTGGGAGGACTGGGGCTCTCCTAATCCTTCACGGAAGGCCTCAGGAAGGAAGGACCATCCTCGGGGCAGGGAGAGAGGCTAACAGGGAGAGAGGAAGGGAAGGCACTCATGAGGAGGGGAGGCTCCAGACCTCATGCTGTGGGGTTTTTCTTATTCTGCCTCATTTAGTCCTGATGACACAGCAAGGTTATTGCTGTTTAAATAAATGAGGAGGCTGTGGATCAAAACCTGAGTGTGGGGAATAACCAGAGTTGCCTTGCTCCAGGAATTCTAGCACTGATCACTGTGCCTCACACAGAGAAGGTGGTCAATTAAGGATGCACTGGATTTAAGTTACTTTCACTACTCCCCAGTATCATCTCTCCATTTTTCACATCGGATAGAGTAAGGTGACCAGATCGTCCAGGTGTTGGCAGGACAGTCCTGATTTTTAACAAATTTTCCCGCGTCCCGTGGCATTTTTAAAAAGTCCCAATTTTTAGAAAGAATCTTTCCAATGTTTCTAATCTTTCCAAAAATTGGGACTTTTTTAAAAATGCAGCGGGATGCAGGAAAAATTATTAGAAATCAGGACTGTCCCGCCAATACCTGGATGATCTGGTCACCTTAGGATAGAGTCCACTGGGTTTTAAATTGCTTATAACTACATCATGCTTTGCTCAGAAGTTGCAGTTGAGTACTTGTCTGAGTCCTTTTGGGCTGCTATAACAAAATACCATAAAGAAGGTTACTTATGAACAACAGGCATTTATCTTTCACAGTTTCAGAGACTGCAAGTCCAAGGTCATTCATGGCTCTGGCAGGTTCAGAGTCTGGGGAGACCTGCTTCGTCATTGATAGCTGCCCTCTCTCTGTTCTCAAGTGCTTGAAGAGGCAGGGAGCTTTTTGAGGTCTCTTCTATAAGGGCAGTAATGCCATTCACCGGGGATTTACCCTCATGACCTAAGCCCCTCTCAAAGGCCCACCTCCAAGTACCATAGGCTTGGGGGCTAAGATTTCAGCACATGAGTGGGAAGAGGAGGAGGAAGAGGAGGTACAGACCATTCAGACCATAGCAGCAATTCACCGATATTCTTTTGAATCTGTCTCTGTATAGGACTCACGAAACCACAAAAGCAAGATTGTAAGAGCTGAATTAAATTTTTGATTAGGGAGTAGATGGTGTAATGGATTTGGACAGTGGATCATGGGTTTGGAAATGAGGCATGCCCAGCCCTGCTGCTAATTGTCTCCCAGAGCATGTTCTGCCTTCTGCTAGCCTTTCTGCTCCTCAGTTTCTTAATGTGGAGATGATTGCCACTGCCTGGAATTGTGAGGATTCATTTACATTTTATAAACTAACTAGCATGTAATAGATGCTCAGTACATTCATTGTAACAATGAACATTTCTTATTTAACATTATAATAGAAACTCTACTATGATCCTGGAGAATGAATCATATAGAAAAATGTTTGAATAAGATACATAAATGAGGACCAGAAATTAGTGAAGAGAAGGTAGAATAAAAACCTAGGAATAAAAATAAAGGGGAATCTTTACCCATCAACATACAGACTAAAGACCAGAGAGAAAGAGAATAATTGCTTTCAAGAAGAATGAGGATTATAAGTAACAATTATTTATAGCTATATAGAGAGAGGAGTGGGGAAGGGAAGAGAGAGGGATACTATTTTTCCAGTCTTAGTTAATTTGATCTAGCTAATGCATGCACTTTGTGATTCTTGTTTGCATTCTGATTAAGGCAGTTGTTTCCAAAGTTTGTATATCCTGCTGTTTATTCTCCTGGGCCTCAGTGGACACATCTGTAAAGCAGTACCTCCCAAAAGCCCTCGCAGTTGGCCTGGGAGCACTATGTGAAAATGGAGCCCTCCTTAGGAAGAGGATGTAAGCTCACTGAGCCACCTCTCGGTTTTCATTGCCGCCCACCATAATTAAGTCTCAGATTAAGCTCCTTTCTTCAGTGACCTCAGCACCTGTGTGAGTCCTTCTGTCCACCTCATGTCTTTCCTTGTCTGAGAATGCACAATATCCTAAAGCAAAAGGAGGCTACTCACCTCTGTTATTTGATTAGGGTCTACCCCTCACCTAGGTATGTCTTATCCTTCGTGTGTTTCCTGTAGGTCAGTGTTTCCCAAACTTTTGACATATGTGTACCCCTTCTATAATTTTCATAATGCTGAGTACCCCTCGTCAAAAAAAGGATGTATTTTAATAACAATCAAAATATTTTAATTTTTTAAATTATTTTGGTACCTACACAAAATAATAATAAATGAAAAATAAAATTATTCATAATAAAATATAAATAAAAGTTATATTATAAATATCATATATTTGCACATCAGACCATCTAACGCCCCACAAGATTGTCTTGACTTGACTCATGAGAATGCAGAATTAGGCGCAGCTAAGCACAGTGCAAGCGTACCCCCACCAAACTCTTCCTGTACCCCTGTGAGTATGCGTACCACACGTTGGGAAACACTGCTGTAGGTGATAAATCTCAGATTGTTTGAAGCTTAGTGTGACGTTCTCTTCCTGGTTGGATCACACATGATCCCTATTGAATCTATGAATTACTTAAACTCTAAAGAAGACTGTGTTGCTTTCCCCTTCTTTGTCCCATTCCCCTATTCCTACTTTCTTTTACCTCTTCTCTTCAATTCCCCCCAGTTCCCTCTTCTCCATGCCATTCCCCATATGACAGTCTTCATAAATCCCTCAATGGTTTTCTGGCATCATACCTGTTCTGTAACGGGCCAGGGAGAAATAAATTCAATGAAGAGATGAAAGCCTTCCTGACCACCTTTCAATTGAGCATGGATCCCTGGACTGCTGTTTCTCTAATCTCCTTTTCACTAGACATCTTTCATGCTGTCTGTCCAAGTCAGGGCAAATTCATGGCCTCGTGTTCATTTAGGGACAGATCGAGCCTAACAGCCTCAAAATAAGGGGGTCTAGATTGATCTCCTGGGTGTTCTTTTCTTGTTCACCTGGTGTACTTCTGTATTTGGCCAGTAACTCTGGCATACTCCATTCACTGGGTCTCAGTAAACCACAGCTTTTCTTAACTCAGGCTGCCAAAAACAAAAAACACAAACCAAAACTAATGGAAGCAGAGATTGGTTTTAAAGAGTGAGAGCATTTCTGAAATTCAAGAGGTGCTCTGCAAGAGAGTTGCTCAGCAAGTCTGTTTTCAGAAAAGCAAAGGAGAAGATTCTCCTCCATGTTTTTAGTTCTCCCAGGCAAAATTCGCATCTATTAACCAGTAACCAGCCTTCTTTAGCAGCATCTCCTGTGGACTGCTAGTCTATAAATCCTGACTGTTGCTTTTCACCCACTCTGTCTTGTCAGGAATGCATTATTCACCTCCCCTAATAGAAACACTCATGAAGATTTTGCCTCAATTCCCCTTTACCCACCCATCTTGTTACCATTACATGTCACCAAGGCTAGTCAGCCTCAATATTTCTACCATGGTCTTTTCCCTGTTCCTGTGACCTGAGTCTTTGAAAAGTCCCCAGGTGTCAACGATTTCTTCTGGATGCCAGTGATGTTCTTTGCCATGATATGGCTACTAATTATAGAGTCACAGCCACTTTGTGATAGATCACCTGTGCCCTTTACTTTATGCACATTCAACTTTAATTAGAAGTTGAACAAAATAAAACAAAAAATTATCTTTATCCACTTAACCTGTGTTACCTTCAACCTCCATTTTCTTTCTTTTTTTTAAAAAAAAATATTTTATTGATTTTTCACAGAGAGGAAGGGAGAGGGATAGAGAGCTAGAAACATTGATGAGAAAGAAGCATCGACCAGCTGCCTCCTGTACACCCCCTACCTGGGATGTACCGGCAACCAATGCACATGCCCTTGACTGGAATCGAACCTGGGACCTTCCAGTCCCAGACCGATGCTCTATCCACTGAGCACACCGGTTTCGGCTGTACCTCCATTTTCAAATGTATATCCATTTTGTGGTTAAACTCTGTCCGTAACCTCCTCTTTCCTCTACTAGAATGGCACTGTTTCAAGGATAAATGTTTTATTTATCTTTGTATCTCTGATTGCAAGTGTTCCCATATCTTATGTATACTAAGCATATTATATATTATTTGGATTGGTTATATTAACCTACCTTGGCTATATTACGTTTCTTCTTCTTTTCCCAGACATTGAATTCATTCCTAGCACAGTGAAATAGCCCAATTGCATAGTTTGACCTGTTCCAGAATTAAGATATCTTAGAAGGTCTCATTGATGTCTGGATTATTTGTTGTATACCCAGGCAATTTAGAGATCGAAAGCCAGGCTGCCAGGTTGCTCAACGCTAGGAGGCACCATTCATTGTTCCTAGAGACTTCACTGTGAATGGCAATACCCGGCATGCTGGCCATTCACTGCAGCCTTGCCTAACATCACCGTAAGGTGAGAGGATGTGAACCGATGCCTGCTGACCTATGCTGGATGGATTATGACTTGCTTTTGAAGATGAAACAGGTAGTCATGTAGGGATATGATAGGTTAATTCAGTCCTTGGTCACATATTTATTAAATCCTCACAATGTGCCAGAAAGAAGAGAATGAACCATTGTGGTATTTGGGGAAAGAGAATTCTAGAAAAAGAGCAGTGAGAGTCTGTGTTCCTCCTGTGTGTCAGACAAACTGTCGGAGGCCAATGGAGATTGAATAGATGATCAGAAGGACAGTAGTAAGAAACAGTGGAGGTAAGGTCAGAGAACTGAGGCAGGGATTTGGGGCAAAGGACCACTGCTGATCATATCAGATTGTATAATAATTTGCACCTTCCCTGACTTAGCTGCGTGATGACTGAATCTTCCATTTTAACGGGATCACTGACTGTTGTGTTGAGAGTATCTTGTAAAATTAAGGGCAGAAGTATGGTCAGTTAGGAGGTTATTGCTGTAATCCAGAGCGAGATGATGGATTGAGACAGGGTAGTATCAGCAGACATAAAATCATTCTGGATACATTTTGATAATCTGATGTTCTCTCCCAACTATTTTACTGCACATGTTATGTTCTAATTATTTCATACAAGCTTTTTATTTGTCTTCGCAGATTTTTTAAAGTGACATTTGAATGACTTTTTCTAAAAAGAATTCTGTCATCATGACACCTGTTATATATTGTTTTAGCACTTCATTTAGTTGCATTGAACATAAGGGCATTTTTTTCATCATGTTTTAGTAAGACATGTCCATCCCGACTAATCTAGGGGGCTTATATGTAGAACTTTTACAAAGCAGTGTTTGAGCCTGTAATTTAAGGCCAGCTTACATTTTTATGGATCTCTACCTTTAAGACATCAATTTTAATTCCAGGAATTACTGAGGAATTGATCTTCACAGAATTGTCATATTGAACATTGGTAAAAATTTAGCAAGTGGTTTAAATGGTTCAGCTAGAGAATTGTCCAGAAAGAAATGGTGTAGCTCTGAGTCCAGAATCATTGACTGCTTTTTCCCTTTCCATTGAGCCTGTGGGGAAACCTACACTGTTTGCATCTGGATTTGGAGAGAATGTTTCCTCTTTCTTATTCTCTTCTGGTTTTTCCTACTCAGATGTCTTTTTTTCTTCTTTTTAATTTTTCATTTCATTTTTCTTTTTTTTTCTCCCTTTAATTTGAAACAGTTGAATAAGATTATGATAATTAACTTGGGTAAGACAAATTACACACCAAAGAAATGATGGTAAAGTATGGTGGCATGGTACACCCATGAGAGCAAAACCTATTTTACTTAAGATTTTTGTGGTTTCTTTATTTGAAATTCTACTCTATTATCAAACACAAAGAATGTATTTGTCTACTGCATGTAAAAGAGAAGTAATTTCTCAGAAATCTCTTCTGCATATGAGGGATAGAACTCCTAAATCTCCTTATTTTAAAAATCTGAAAGAGTGATTTTATATTTAACTAAAGGCACAGTACACAACATTCATGCATTTAAGTGGGGAGTCTCTCTCTCAGCGGGGCCTGTGCCCTCTCACACTTTGGGACCCCCTTGGTAGACATCCCTTGAGGGGTCCTTAGCACTGCTGGAGAGACAGAAGAGGTTCTGCCAATGCCACTCCACTGGCCAGCCACCAGCCCCTTGAGCCTGGTTTCTGGCTGAGCAGTGCTTCTCCTATGGGAGTGCACTGACCACCAGTGGGCAGCTCCTGCATTGAGCATCTGCCCCCTGGTGGTCTGTACACATCATACTGACCAGTCATTCCACTCTTTGGTCGATTTGCATATTAGAGTTTTATTATATAGGATGAGTATATCTTATTCATACATACATACATGTGTGCAGCCTGGTCATTATGCCTGTGTTATAAGGAGAGTAATGGCACATGCAGTGAATCAACAGACATGCTCAGTCTAACTGACAGCTAATCTCAGGCATGGATCCAGAGTCTGGTGCAAAGCATTTATTTTGTTCTTTTCATAAGAGACTGATTTTAAGATTATGAGCCCTGGACTAGTAACATCAGCTGGGAACTTGTTAAAAATGCAAATGATAGGCTTTCTCCCAAACCCAGTGAGTTTGGAGCTGTGCAGACAGGGCCCAGCCCCGTGTTCGTGTTCCAGCCAGCCTCCCAGGTGATTGTGATGGACACCAAAGCTTGAGAACCACAGGGAAAGGTGACCTTGCAGAACGCACCCATGTGGATGGACTCCCCTAAGTGCCTGCCTTCGAGTTCTCTTGCTTTCCTTTCCAACCCTCTTCATTCTTCATAGGGTGCTGACTCCATTAATATCGATCACTTTTGTTTTGGGGATACAGTGCCTTATTGTGTAGAATGGTTCACTTTCCAAGAGCGATAAAAGATGAGAGAATGGAGATCCCCATTCTGCCACAGGTACTATAAGTGGGGTGGCAGAATTAGGACAATCTGGTTTTTGTTTCTTGTTACAACATAATAATACCACTCCCTCCTATTCTTTTAAGTGCTATGGTTTAGATGGTAAATTTAGATCAAAAGTTATTCTAACACTATTGAAAAGTGATCAAAGAAGGATTCACTAAGAAGGACAGGTTTTGGGCATAAGCATGAAAGATGTGGGTGGAGAGAAATCTTAGAGGCTGAGACTTCAGGACAAATAATGCTGTAAAGCTGCAGGTTACACTCAGCAAAGTTTAAGTAACTCACAGCCTATTTCTGGTGAGAGCAATCTATAATAATCAAGGGGTGATATGCTAATTAGACCTGATATCCTTCTGGACAAAGCCGGGGTTGCAAGGGTGCCAGAGGGAAGCCAGCAGCCAGGGGGGAGGAAGGCCTACTCTTGCACAAATTTCATGCCTCTAGTAATAAATGAAGTTGGTTGAGGAAGAGTGATTTGAGATCAAGTCTTCTGGAAGGAGTTGGGCAAATTGTGTTTCCTATTATTCCCCCAATAGCATAGAATTCAGGTTTTTTGGATAGTTATTACGAAGGAACTTGGTATATATTTGTTTCCCAATTTATGCTCGTTCTATGTATTTGAAATGCTTATAGCTCTGTTTGTCATCAGTTCTGGGCTATATTTAAAAAAAACAACAACACACAAAACAATCATTATAAACATAGTAGAATAAGAATTGTCTTTCTACTTCAGCTCATATTTTCAAACTCGGTTACAAAATAGATACCAAATGATTTACACCTCATAGTATTTTATGTCTTTATCATAATAATATCAATGCTGGACTATTGAGATTTATAGCCTGTCAAGAACAGAATCGGGGGAATTATGCAAATACCTAACTGATAGGTTGTGATATTGTTTTTCTGAATGTTAATATGATGAATGCATTCTACTGTTATAAAATTACTATATGAGAATTATTTCTGTCACCATTTACAATAAAAAGGTATGTTTTTCATGTTGTTTTGGGAATTTGCAAACTGTTTACAGAAATTATGTTCAATGGCAAAGCTAACTTAAAGCATGAGTAAAAATTATGGTAAAATTGTATATTTGATTTCACACAGTTAGTTAATGTTTCTCTTTTGTTGGTGATTTTGAATCATTAAAGATGTGTTTAACATTAACATAGCTTGAAAAAGCTTTGCCCTGGCCCCTGCTGGGGTCACTCAGTGTGTGTTGGATGGAATTCATGCACTGAAATGTTGCAGGTTGGATTCTAGTCAGGGCACATGCCTGGGTTGTGCAGGAGCTAGCCAATCCATGTTTAGATGTTTGTCTCCCTCTCTCCCTTCCTCTATTTCTAAAAATATCTTTTAAAAAAAGAAAAGAAAAGTTTTGCACTGGGGCATGGCATTGCGTATAAACTCTTCTCTTATGCCACTGTCTTTATTATAGCACACAGACCTCTTGTTACTGATACTCTTTTGTGGACAGTATAGAAATCATGTCCCTTTTTCTCTTTTTTTATCTGGGCTAATATGTCTTCCTTACCCTCTACTGTCTGTATTAATGAATTTTAAGAAAATAACTTCCTTTTTTCAGTTAATCGTTGCATTTTTCTAACTATTAATAACAAAATACATTTGAGTTAATGACTGTCTGAAAAGGAAAAAGAACAATTAATAAATTCTGACATTATTCTTTGTTTAAGTGTCACATAACTAATAAATATATTTATTAATACTTTTTTAGGTAAACATTATGTTTTGAAGACATGTAGCAATTAACATTACATTTTAATTCAAATAATCTATAATAAGCATAACTAACTGAAGAATGGGTTTATTTAGCATGATATCCCTTATTCATATATATGAGGAGACGGTAAATATTCAGTATGCTACACATTGTCTAATTCTTGATTTACTTTTTGTAAAGCATGTACACTTTAAATTGAATGCCGCATCAACATATTTATAGAGTTAGCACATACATGGATTTTATGAGTAATGTGTTTTTCTATTTATAAATGAAACTATTTACAACCCTGTTTCCTTAATCATTATCTAACCCAACAATTATGTTTACTTTGGGAGATGAGAAAGGCACAGAATGTTAGGCGACTAACTAAGAAAGTGATACAAAGTTTTTTATAGAGTAGCTGACACATCTCCAAGTGCTGGTTTTAAAATTATCACTTTATTTTAAAATGCATGCTTGGAATTCTAGGCTTATCTTTATTTACCATTCTTTACCAATTGAATATTAGAAATGCTTATGGATAGTCAGTGGCTGTGGTTTGTTGCAAATCTGAAAGCAGGAAACTTCCCCTGGCATATTAAGGACTGGTCTCTGTGGGTTAGAAGACGATTTGTAATATTTATTAGATGAACAGTAGCTAATGCCTCTTCCAACAGCCACCTGGGAGGATTTACCATTTTTAATTTTTTCTGTTTTCTGTGTGTAATTTAGGTCTTGGGAAGCTATTTTTTTTTTTTTTTTTTGTATTGCTAACAGGAAACCCCAAACAAAAAGAGATAATCATTAGGTCACAGTTCTGGAATCCTGTCAGATGGTTTCTGCATATCTCTGTCATCTCTTTATTTGATTTTCTTTTTAAAAGCGGTATCAGATGAGGCTTAACATCATTACTTTTACTGTTAACAAAGCCCTAGCTCTAAGAAGCATCTATTCTCTCTACTTGCATGTTTACACTCTTAAAACTGAGCTCAGCTCTTACATTTTTTTCTTTGCTTTTACTATATGATTCTGGGATAGCATTATATAACAATTCTGGAGGTAGCCTTTAAAGACTTGTGTAGCTCTATCTGCAATAATTTTAACCTTGTAGGGCTGGCCTGAAAGAAATCCCAAAAATCTGAATCAGTTAATGTTGGTTCCATGTTTGTCAGTCAATCTAATTAAGAGCTAAGCCGACCTTTCTATGTTCTTCTAATACTTAAATATATCTCAGTATGCATAGCCCTTTTAGTGTATATGCATCAGAGATAGAAGCTATTTTAAAGGACAGATAATTAAGATCAACTATACTCCAATTGATAAATATCTTTTTTTTTCTTAAAGGAACTATCATCCTAGAAGCTCAGAGATTTATAGCTAATAATTAAATTTTGTACTATTTATGCATCACATATAATGAATTTATAGCTGAAGGTTTAAGCCAGTTGATTGGTGACTTAGTGAAATATATTGCACTTGAGCTGCAGATTCAGCAGTAGGACTGATACAAAGCCTTAAATCTCAAACACTTTCATATTAAAAAGCTTTGGTAATCATTTCACAAAGATGTCAATGAAACCATCAAGCTGTGTGCCTTAAACTTACACAATGATGTGTGTCATTTATTTCTTAGTAAGACTGGAACCAAAATGATATTCTTCCCATAAGACTTTAAAAATTGTTCTTTTTACATTTTTACATAACATGGTATATCTTTCAAGTTATTATTTGTAATATACATTTTATTCATTTTACTTCTTGCTTCAATAGTCTATACAGGATTTTATTTTAAGAAAAAAATTGTTAATGTTCGAGATAAATGCATTGCAATGTCCTGCAATTATAAGAAAGGCCTGTTAAATATGAGTACATATGAGCATTTATGTATATGGCACATGTAATTCTTAGCTTTATATCACCTTAATCTCTGCTTTTATACTTTCCTCTATAGCAGCTTTATTTATTTCAAAGGATTATTGTATTCTAAATTGAAGCTCTCCTGCTTTCATACTTTACAGGTCAATTTCTTCTGGAAGAAGCTCGTCTGTTAGAAGCAGCCGAAATGGCAAAAAAAGCAGCAGAACTGGACAGCACAGAGTTTGATGTGGTCTTCAATGCTGCCCACATGCTCAGGTTAGTCTTTGCAACTGTACCTTAAAAGATCAGCACTCTGGCTTTGCGAACGCAGTTAATTCTACTAAATCCCCCTCATACTACCTCATTCCACATCCATAAATTGAATTATTCTGCTTAGCCATGTTAAAATCAGGACTATTTTTTTCATTCTACTTTATGTATATATTATGTAGGGTATACGAGTTTTCAGGATTCTCTAAATATTATACAGACCCCTTCCCTTCAAAAACTATTGGTCATAAAATACAAAGAGACAATTGTGCAATTGAAATTAATAACTGTCTAATTAATTATCTCCAAAACAAAACATATGTCAATTAGTCAACCGCATCTCAATATTTGTGGGGTTTTTTATTAATTGCACTGAATGTGCCATGTGGTTACATTGGATTATGTTTGGTGTGGAGAAGATTATAAAATACAAATATATTTTAGGCCTTTCAAATTCTCAAAATGGCCCAATATTAGCACTGTCAACTATGCATATCTTTATACCTTTAGTGCTTCTGTATTCAGAAAAATGATTAGGAAGGTTATTATAATCATAGCGAAACAATTAAAAGGCAGATCAACAATTTTTGTTGTGAATATAAAAAGCCAATGCTTCCTTCACTGGGATTTAGATTAAAAGATGTTTTTAAGAAATTAACAGTTGTCTAAAATACTTTATTTTTTTCTATTAAAACTATGGATACATCTTTTGCCATACTCTCACCTGAATTTCACTCTATTGAATCTGCCCCCTGTATCTAAATACTTCATTTGGTGATATTTATACTATTGGCTCAATGTACAATGTCTAGAGATAGGTTTGTAATTATGTAGATTACTCTTATAAGGGAAGACAATAGGAGAATTGGATCACATTTGTATGATTTTAAAACATGAACTTTTAAAAACAAGTAGAGGAAATATTTTTTTACTTTTTATTTTGAGGTCATTGTAGATTTCTATGCAGTTATAAGAAATAACACAGAAAGGTTTCCCTATACCCTTGTAGAACTACCTTGTAATATCAACAGCAGGATATTGACATAATCCACTGGTCTAATTGTGATCTCCTAGTTTTACTTGTGTGTGTGTGTGTGTGTGTGTTTAGTTCAATGCATTTTTATCACTTGTATAGCTTGTGTAGCCATCACCACAGAAAATACAGACTGTTTACATTATCAGAAGCATTCCTTGTGTTGTCCTTTTATAACAACACTAGATGCCTGGTACGTGAAATTTGTGCATGGGGGTGTGTGAGTCTCTCAGCCCAGATTGCACCCTCTCCAATCTGGGACTCCTCAAGGGATGTTTGACTGCCCATTTAGGTCAATCTCACACCCGAATCAGGCCTAAAAGGGCAGTTGGACATCCCTCTCACAATCCAGGATTGCTGGCTCACAACTGCTCGCCAGCCTGCCTTCCTGATTGCCCCTACCTGCTTCTTCCTGCCAGCCTGATCACACCCTAACCACTCCCATGCCAGCCTGATTGATCCTTAACTGCTCCCCTGCTGTCTCAATTGCCCATAACTGCCCTCTCCTGTAGGCATGGTCACCTCCAACTGCCCTCCCCTGCTGGCCCAGTCTCAACTAACTTCCCTCCCTTGTCAGCCTGGTCACCACTAACTCCCTTCCCCTGCTGGCTTGGTCATCCCCTACTGCCCTCCCATGCAGGCCTGGTCACCCCTAACAGCCCTCCCCTGCTGACCTGGTCCCCCCAACTACCCTCCTCTGCTGGCCTGGTCCCCTACAGCTGCCCTCCCCTGCAAATTTGATCCCTCCCAACTGCCCTCGCCTACAGGCCTGGTCACCCTTAACTGCCCTTCCATGCAGGCCTGGTCACCCCAACTTCCCTGCTCTGCTGGCCCAGTCACAACTAACTTCCCTCCCTTGCCAGACTGGTAACTACTAACTGCCCTCCCCTGCTGGCCTGGTCCCCCCAACTACTCTCCCCTGCTGGCCTGGTTTCCCACAACTGCCCTCCCCTGCTGGCCTGGTTCCTCCAACTACCCTCCCCTGCTGGCCTGGTCCCTTACAACTGCCCTCCCCTGCAGGCCTGGTCCCCACCATCTGTCCTCCCCTGCAGGCCTGGTCACCCTTAACTGCCCTTCCATGCAGGCCTGGTCATCCACAACTGCCCTCCTCTGCAGACAAACCTGGTCCCCCTGAACTGTCTTCCCCTGCAGGCCTTGTCATCACCAACTGCCCTCCTTCTGGCCCAATCACCCCCAACTACTCTCCCTTGCAGGCCCGATCCCTCCCAACTGCCCTCCCCTGCTGGCCTGTTCCCCTGCAACTGCCCTCCCTGCTGACCATCTTGTGGTGGCCATCTTGTGTGCACATGGGGGCACTCATCTTGTGTATTGGAGCTACAGTCAATTTGCATATTGCCTCATTTTTATATAAGCTATTTCTACCTGTCCCCCAAGAACCAATATTTAAAGCAAATTTTATAGATTACTTTGGATTTATTATTTGAGATTCTTATGATTAACTGTATTTCAATGGCTTCCTACTTGAATTTTTTGTTTGTTTGTTTTAAATAAGAAATTCAAAGTTTGTTTAAAAGAAAAAAAAAATGTACTCAGTTTTCTTTTGAATGCCTTTACTCTACATCAATATTTAACATTCCTATAGCTGATACCTACAAAGAGATATCATGATTCCATGGACTATTGCTATATTTATAAAATAAGTTGTTGCTAATTTACAAGAACCTTCAATGTAAAAATGGAAAAATAATTTGTAAAAGACAACTTACTTTGCATGACAAAGTTAGGTACTGCATGAGGGGAACCTTTTTGTTCTTCATGAATAAAGCACTATGCTTTTAGTCATACAAAAAATGTAAATATAGTAATGCACAAGTTTCTGTAGGCTAATTCATCTTAATCATAATAGATACTTTCATGAATAAGGCCTTTTACTACATATTAAATCAGTATCAGAAATTCAAGGTCTACCAATGGAAACCCATTATAAGTATATTACTAAACATGTCCTTGTTAAATATATTACTTGTAACTTTTCCTTAGTTATCATAGTGTTAGAAACCAATGGAAAGTTTTTGTTATATATATATATATATATATATATATATATATATATATGTATATATATAGTAGGAATATTTGTGATTTCTTTTTCAGAACCTCTCTCTAGCTTTTTGCATTCTGCCTTCCTCATTAAGTTGCAGCCAGTCAGTTCCTCTCTCTATGTATTGATTGCAAGTGTGACCACAGCAGCCTGGCCATACTCTTCTACTTAACTTGGTGGCACTCCCCAAAAATGTTTTCACTTAGTTCTTTTGATTCAGTCAAATTCAACTATTTTTGAGTGCTTCCTGCCTAACCTCTTATATAATCAAGAACATTTAGGACATGGTTTGCTGAAAGAAGTAAGAACACTTACTGGTTTTTCCCCTGAATGCAGCCTTATTAAAATGGCTAGCTATTAAGATTTTGCCCATTTAGTGTAATATATAGCATTTCCCCTGGAGATGCAAAATTGTTAGAAGTTGAGTTGGATATAAATTCTTCTCTCAAGTGCTCTGTTCTTTTCCAAGATATTTAGGAGACAAAATTGGCAAGATTTGGTGACCAATTGGGTGTAAGGGAAAGGACAGCTGACTCCCTGATTATATCTTGGTTAGCTGGGTTAATGGATGACCTGACATTCCAAATCAGCAATTTAGGAAATTTATAGTTCAAGTATGGTTTGAGGACACTCATTTAATTTCCCTTTGCTTGGCTAATTCCCAATAAAATGACCCAAATAATCTATTAATGAGGGAAAAAAATGCTCATCCCAAATGCAAAAAACAGTTATTCTGTATAGGTCAGATAAGATTGGAAGAGAAGAGAGGGCCTGGGGCCACTCATCAAGGGGAAAATCTTTATCTTATGGGATCGTTAAGGGACTTGAAACTTGAGAAATTTCTAACAGACCCATTTCAACTCTCAATAATGGATCTTTCTCTGTAGGATAGAAAGTTGTGAAGCACATAGAAAGTTCTGAAGTACATGATTTTAATTTGGCAGTCCAGATAAGAATGACAAGTCAGATGTATACAAGTAAAGAGCCCTCACCGAAACAGTGAGATTTATATTAAAAACATAAGAACCACTTAGAACATCTATTATTCATGATAGCAAGATGAGTCGCAAGAACACTATGTGGTGTGGAAGTATTAATGTTCTTGACCCAATATGTTGTGCCTTCTTCCTTGGAGAAACACAATAGGATTGCAATTGGCTGCTGTTTTCAAAGTCGAAGACCTTCCTGAGTCTTATTTAGGTCATTGAATGTGTGTGAACATGATGAATGTCACTTTTGTAAGAGTCAGTGCTTTCCTCTTTTTCCAACTTGGAAATTGTGAAATGGTCATAGGCAGACAAACTTCCCTTCTCACCTGCTTTAGAATGAGAAATAAACTTGGTTATCTTAATTTATGGAGTTTTGGAATGTATTTATTAACTATAGTGTAATATAGTCCTGTCCTGACTGATACAGTGCATACCTGTGAAAATAAAATTAGTATTTGGAAAGATGAACAATACAACATCAGGAAAGATGGCTAAGAGATTAATAGGATCTCCAAATTTATGACTGCAGTGGAGGCAAGGTACAGCTATTAGACTGATAATTTAGATAGAAGTATTTTCCAAGAAATTGATGGCAAATACTAAAGATGTGAAAATGATAACTGAAAGAGTTAAAGATTAGAGGATAGATTGAGAATACTATGCACATTCATAATTATATATGTTCCCCTAATTATATATAGTATGCAAATATGCATATATAGCTATATACATTTATATATAGTATATACATAGCATGTACACTGAGTGACCAGATTATTATGATCTCTGAACACACAATAATCTGGCCACTGTGTGTGTATGTGTGTGTGTGTGTGTGTATTATAGGACCAGTGCATGAATTTGTGCATGGGTGGGATCTGGCCAGCCTGGCCAGGGGGAGGGGACATGGGAAGGTGGCTGGCCTGCCTGTTGGTTGAACTCCTGGTCAAGGGGACAATTTGCATATTAGTCTTTTATTATATAGGATATACACTGAGTGGCCAGATTATTATGATTTTAGTGTATGTAGCATTGCTACTCAGTGTATGTAATATTGCTATATAGTTTTATTATCTGTATATATTAATATGTATATATAACTATATATATATATTTATATAAATTTACATATTCACATATTTGGTATATGTAAATAGAACATTTCCAAATAAGAGCATAGAGCAGATAAGCCATTATCAAAAAATTAGAGGCCCGATGAACAAATTTGTGCACCTTGCAAGGAACTGTGGGCTGCGAGGCAGTGGGAGACACAGGAGTGAGTCTTGATCCATCCTCCTCACCCCTGCCTGGCCCCTCCCACCACAGCCCTTGGTCCCTTGTTTGACAGAGCCCTATTCTTGCTGCCACTGCTCCCACATGCTGACGGTGCCAGCCCTGCATGTACCTGCAGATGGTGTAGAGCAATTGGAGCCAGCACCAGCAGCTATGTGAGTGGGCCCTGTGCCATCAGCAGGTGTGAGTGGCAGCTGCTGCCCTGATTGCCCTTCAGGAGCAGGGGGAGGTGGAGAAGCCCTCAGGGAACATCAGGGTCTGTAGCCACTTGCACCCGCTGATTGAGCCGAGTGATCAGGACTGGCGCCAGGCACAGGCAGTGGGTGCAAGTGGCAGCTCTAGCATGGGCACCAGCAAATGGGTGTGAGCGGTGGCTCTGGTGCTGGCAGCAGGTCTGAGTGCTGGGCAGGACCGTGGCATGTAGAAGCAAAGAATTTTCAGTAACCAACAGAGGATCACCCAGATGACAGCAACCCACATTGGTCTAGTGCCCCCACTCACCTGCTCCATCATTCCTCTGCAGCCAATGCCCACCATGTTCCTCACTCGTCCCCTGGTGGTCGGCAAATGTCATAGCAACCAGTTGTTTGGTTCTTTGGGTTGTTCCACTGCTCAATCTATTTGCATAGTAGCCTTTTATTATATAGAATAGAGAAAATTTCTAAGAAAGGATGAAGGCCTTCAATCATCATATTGAAAGCAAAATTCATGAAAACAGATCTGTACCTGAACTTGTCTTTATGTATGGGTCACGGGTTTTTGTTGCAAACTAAAGAATTCATTCTTGCCAGTAATAAGAGTATTCTATAGCCCATAAACTCTCTCAGAGGCATTGAGAATGATCTACTCAGCCAGAAATAATCAACCGCCTTGCTGTCTCTGAGCTGAGCAGCTTTACAGTCCAGAGCTCTGCCACCATCACCCACAAGGAACCTAGCAGAGTGAGTGCCCCATTTATTGAAAGATGATTCTCCAGAGTATAACTCTTTCCCCATCATGCTTACTTCCATTCTCTTGAGGTTGTTTCTGACTGGTGGAACCCGAGTTATGTGCTGGAACCTTGGTGTGAAGAAAGTGGGAAGATGAGGGGATTTCTAGCTTCTGTCTTGATTGGGAAGGTGGGATCCACATTGTGCCTCATTACCCAAAGTATTTATAGGGAGGGTGATCACAGATGTTGAGTGGCCTCACATAATGAGTGTTGACTATACTTGTTGACATTTTTAGTACTTCAAATAAAATGGAAAAAGTGCTGGATGCTTCCAGATGAGAGCTTTATAAAAAGCAGATTGCTTATCATCAAAGGGAAATATCAAAGGAATTTAAAATGCTAGAACTCAGTAGAGTTTTATGTCTATAGAGTTGTGAGAGGAAAGTATTGAACCAATTATTCCATTAGAAGCATTTTGTATGAATGGATTGATTCAGTATTCTCCCAGAACTGGAAGCTAGAAAGAGCATGAAGATATTTTATAACTGAGAGAAAATCTAGAGGCACTAAAAACTTTACCTGATTCACAGCATTCCTGGGCTGTGGTGGACACTTACTTTTTATTCTTATTTATTTATTTATTTGCTTTTAATGTACCTACCGAGTAAGGGAAGAACAAAAGTAGCATTTATTAAAATATCTCCCGTCTGCCTGACACCATATTTTGCATTTATATCTGTCAAGTTATAATTCCACATATGTAAAGTAGACACTAATATTCTCATTTTACAGATGAAGATACTGAGTCTCCAAGAGAGTCGTCATTACCCATAGTTGGTAGAGCTGGGATGTAAACTTAGTGTACTCTTAGCAAGTATAATGTTGACTTCTTGTGTCCTTTTGGCTTTCTCCTTGTCTTTATAACTGGGTGGCTGACTAGAAGCTGTGCTTCTCCAATTTATGAATGGATAAAGGATATATAGAGAGTAATAGATTTTCAGTTGTAAATCCTAAATAGCAAGATCCTCCCAATATTTTTAAATTATTTCTTTATGATAGATTCTAGAAAATAGATTTATAGACATAGGAGAGAAAGCTTCAAGTTTTTACTCTCAAAGGGTGTGGAGTCTGACAGAGGACACACAGCTGAGATAAATGTGCACTTACCTTTTTTCCAGGCTTACAGCCCCAAGTCATCACCTTTCCCTAAGGTAGAAAGAAAAGAAAACTACGCTGCCCCAACTGGCTCCCATTATTGCCGGAACATCTAGTGAGCAGAGTAAATGTATGACAAGGAATTATCTTTCTATTTCTATACTCAAATAGTACACTTAACACAGTGGTCTTGATCCAGCATCAAGAAGGGTTCAGGAACTTGGAGAAGGCGCTATACATAAATTAATCAAGAGTCCAGAGTTGAAACACAATTTGGAAAGGCATCATGGGGAGTCAGAGAAGATTTAGCTAAAGGAACTAAGTTCTCCTCATCCCGGGACCACTTGCTTTTTATTAACACAATTTGTCCTAAGGCGAGTTATATGTACACATCAAAGGTTAGGGTTTCTTAGATACAGTCCATTGTCAGAATGGGCAATTGCCTTAGGTTGTTTAGGTGTTTGACCAATGGGAGGCAATAACATGTAGACTGAGATGCCCTGAGCTGTCTGGCAGCAAGCATTAATCCTTTTCAGGTTTGGGGAAATGCCTTTAGCCATTCCCAGCAGACTCAGCCCTTGTTGCATCCCCAAGTTCCATCAACCTTTTTTTTTTTTTTAATATATTTTATTGATATTTTACAGAGAGGAAGGGAGAGAGATAGAGAGCTAGAAACATCGATGAAAGACAAACATTGACCAGCTGCCTCCTGCACACCCCACACCGGGGATGTGCCCGCAACCAATGTACATGCCCTTGACCAGAATCGAACCTGGGACCTTTCAGTCCGCAGACCGATGCTCTACCACTGAGCCAAACGGTTTCGGCTCCATCAACCTTTTCATGAAACTCTTGCAGTTATGACATGCTGGAATTGGATTCCGGCATACACTGTTATAGAATTAATTATATTAAAACAGAAAATTTACATATACTAATTTCTGAATACATTTCACTGCAAGTGACATAAAATTGAAATTTCTTCAGTGAGAAAGGAATAAAATCAGATCCTTTTGTAAAAGAAGATTGGGAGTATGTGTGGGGTTAGTGGGGTTTGTGGGGTTGGGGAAGAAGCTATTGGAAATTATATATAATTCCAAGGCCCTCTAGGCCATATACTTTCTCCTTTAACACCTCCGAAACTACCAAAGACCTCTTGAAAAGTCATTGGGTGTTCCAGTTTCAAATTGTACTTCACTGCCAACTTTTGGTCAAGAGGGGCTTATTTCTACCAGGATGAAAAGGGTTGTAAGGTTGTTAAAGCAAAGAGTGGCAGATGCGGTTGAAGGTGGGTATCATTTAACCCACTGCCTCTCCTGCATTAATGTGTATGCAAATCACCTAGGGATCTGTTAAAATTGCACATTCTGAGATAGTATGTTTGGGTGGTACCTGAGGCTTTACCCTTCTAAGAAGTTCTAGGTGATGCTTATGATGTTGGTTCTTGGACCACCCCTGCATATAAGTTCTATCTTGGCTTTCCTCTTTTCACTCCTCCTAACTCCTTCTTCCCCTCATTACATCTTGAATATTAGTAGTAATTTACTACATATGAATAATTTATTTGACATTGCTAATACATATTTCCTCCCCTTTATTTTTCAGTATATTTTGTTATGTAATCTTTCTAATATAAACTTAACCCATTCTTAGCAGCCTTGAAATATTGGAGGCCATGAAAAAATGTGCTCAAATGTTAATGAGGCATCAAGAAATATCTAATTCAGAGGAATCTTTTGTCAATTTTACCATCAGCAAAGTTTTTTCCTCTATACCATGGTAATTGCTACATTTCTGCTTTACCTCTCTGTCTTTTATAACTGTTTAGAATTGAGACAGATCCCTACAGGTTATAACGCCATTTTTGATGTCTTGACAGAGAAGAATTCTAATTTTAAAAGGTTTGGTGGTCATAAATAACATATTCTGTGTTTCAGTACAAAGATCTTTTCTGCTCTTCTGTTTGTATATACGTGTAACTCTGGTTTTGCTATTTTAAGATTTCTCATACATTTTTATGTCCTTGTTCATTTGAATTCTATTTCTAGTTCTACTGTACAAGTTATCAACTAGAATTAAAGTTTAGTGCTTCTCTGGGTAAGTTAAAGCTAAATGTCAGGTTAGCAGTTGGCAAGAACCCAGGAAACCTCAGCTACTGTTTCATTCTACTTTTATGATATAGGAACAAACTGCTGTCTAGTAAAAAAAAAATGCTCATAGTTACGTTTGAAAATAATCACAAAGACTTTAATAAAATATTGCCTTCTGTATGAGTCATACAGTGGTTATTATATATATTAAATAATTTTTAATTCAAATTTAATAATCTACAACTATTAATAACTGTAGTTTAAAAGAGCCTTCTCAATGCTACTAGAGTTTTCATTTTTTATATTTCAAGGAAGTAATTTTAAATTTAGCAAGCTTTAATTTTATAATTCTCATGGAATACATAAAAATGTAGGTAATTGTAAGTGAGTCTTTTAATCAGATTTTCCTAAAACATTTCACAGGGTATATTAAGTTGCTGTTTCATAATATAACTGATTCCAAATTTTTTTATACATCTCTACTTGTAAGAAATTGGACCATAAACCTACGTTCTAAAAAATAATTTTGTATTATGAAATAACACCAGAGAGGGAAGTTAGATATATGAATTATATTTCTATATTTTTAACAGATGTAAGTTTTATAGTTCCATGTGCAAAAATGGAATTCTATAATAATCAAAAATAGTATTTGTTTGTGACTTTTGTTACTATATGTTTTTACTCTGAGGCTACTTTTTCACTGATGGCAGAAAAACTGAATAGAAAGACTTTTAAAATATAATCAGCTCAATCCAATGAATTGGGGGAGGGGTTCAAGGTTCATTATTTACCGTATTTTCCGGCGTATAAGACGATTTTTTGGCCCTTAAAAATACGTATTTGTCGGCGTATAAGACGACTGGGCATATAAGACGACCCCCTAAAATTTCCACTAAAAATACAGAGTTTGTTATATACTCGCCGTATAAGACTACTCCCCCCTTGGAGGCATATTTTTCAGGGCCAAAAAGTCATCTTATACACCGGCAAATACGGTACTTCATAGCCCAATTTACAAAAACCATTTAGGGCTTTTTTACCTCTCCTAAGAGACCACATATAGTGTGGAAAAGGTGAGGGCCTTATATATGTGATTTGGCAAGTGTTGGAAATAAGAAAGGAGCCTCCATTTGAGATTGCTGCTGCGTGTGTATCATTTAAATATAGAGGGGAACCATAAATTTCCCATATGTGGGTAAAGGGGAAAGCAGCAATCTCAAATGGAGGCTTCTTTCTTATTTCCAACCATTATATTGAACAACATATTATTGTGCTCCATCTTGGTTCTCTATAATTAGGAGTCCTTAGGATTCTCTAAGCCAGAGGTCAGCAAACTCTTTAGTCATCAGAGCCAAATATCCACAGTACAACTATTGGCATTTCTTTTGAGAGCCAAATTTTTTGAACTTAAACTTCTTCTAAGCCACTTCTTCAAAATAGACTCACCTAGGTTGTGGTATTTTGTGGAAGGGCCACACTCAAGGGGCCAAAGAGCCTCATGTGGCTCACGAGCCACAGTTTGCCCACCATGTCTCTAAGCAACTGGCAGAATATTTCTAATTCCCTCAGTTTTCAAATGTTGATTAATGTTTCTGTCATCTTTGCAATTCAGTTTTAAGCATTTCTAGGATACTTGTTGCAGAGAGGAGTATGAAATACAGCATTCACTATAAAGTAGACCTCAGGCAGTTTCTCATGAGTTCTCTTGTCCAAAGAATGGGACGGATATAAATGCACATTTACAGAACTCATATACTCTTTTCCCTCTGGTTTGCCAAGTGTTGTCATAAATGCCTGTTGACTAGTAGTCAATGAAGACCATTTAATATTAGAAGTCCTAGAGTAAAAATTAATTTTCAGTTATATGACAAATCTAATAAACTCTACTTTTTTTTTCTATTTCATTGGCATATCATCAATTTTACTTCTAGCTTATGAAACTAAGCCTTCTAAACGAAGTCTTCTAAACTAATGTCCTTTGGGAATTAAACCACTGAAGACAATAAAGACTTTAAAAACTCATAAGAATATTTTGGAAAGGGAAACTTTTTTTTTTTTTTTACTTATGTTGATTATTATTTTAAAGGCATTTCATCTAGTGAGTTTCTCGGTTTCTCTTTTGATCCTTATCTATCTCATGAATTTGATTGTTCATAAATGAATATAATTGGTAGCTGTGCCTTCTATGTTAAACATATATGGGTTGATTTTTCTTCAAAGTAAATTACTTCTTTGTAGTATTAAGTTACTCTAATTTCCTACCTCCGTGCCTTTTATTTTCCCCTGGAGAAAACCCTTCCAGGGCATGACCTAATGAATTCTGGTTCAAATTTCCAAATGAATCCGAACCAAAGTGACTCTGTAAGTTGGTGGAGGGAACCTTCATTAAATACCCTAGTGAGGGAAATTTTAGTCTTTCATACTAGAATAAAGTACTTTCCTTGACATATTGAAATTGAACTTCAACGTTTATGAGACTAGTAAATTGCAGCAGCACATTGTAACATGTCATGAGTCCAGTAGAGCCTTAGGTCAAGGGTTTTTACTTTCTCTATAACCCCATTAAAAAACAGCAGTGTTTCTAATTATTTTTCCTTTAAAAATTAGAAAAGTATGTCTTTCTCTCCAGAGACATGTTATCTTCAGTTATTTCTATAATTTATATGGTTGCATGGGGTATGTCTTTATAGTTTTTATTTGGCTTGACCAAAGTGCAAATTCAATTTTATAGGTATGAGTAGTTAGCCTTCTCTTTTAAAACCTGAATGTGGTTTTGTAATTGAGAGAGTTAATTTTTGCTTCTCCTCTTTATTCCTGACTCTGCCATCTTCTTATCTCACGGGCTTCTTAACATCACAATTTCGAGAGAACACTACCGCCTTTAACTGAAGGACCAGAATCCATTTATACTACTCTGTTCACATTGTAGTTGGAGTTGATTATCTGAAGTTGGCTTGATATTTTTTCTATAGCACTTCTTTTGCATCCCTTAAATATGGTCACCAGATTATAACAGCCTTCTAGAGCTCCTAGTTCTTTCGATCTATCAACTTTGAAGGGTTTCTGAAGTAACATGACAAGATAAAAAACATATTGTTTTGATGGCTAATTGGCTGGGATTCCTCAGGATGCCAGCATTTTATTTATTCTGCTATCCACATGGCTGACTGTAGGGGTTTGCTATGAATTGTAAGAATAGACAATGCATAAAGATGTATAAACCTCAGTGTGTGTTTTATTTGAAGTCAACTGTGCCACTCATGGCATTTGTTAGTAATAAAGAGAAACTGACTCTAGCCATCTGAAGGCTGTGGGAACTACTGAATCCAACATATGAAAAACATAGCATGAGGAAACAAGGTAGCCCCAGAGATCAAGATTCAGGGTATCCAAAAGCAATTCTTTACCGAAGGAGGCTAACAAGGACATTGCCCGTCTCTTCCACTGTCAGTGAACTCTAGCCCTCCCTTCATCTTTCTGTCACTCACTCAGAAATTAAAGCCTTCCAAACAAGAACATCCAGTTAGCTGAGGTTGTGTCATAAGTCTGGTGGCCTAAGACCACAGAGAGAGAGGAGCTGGCATTTTTTTTTCCTGTTGGCTACCTACAGTGGAAGGTTTTCCTCCTAAATAGGGAAGAAAATGGCTTTCTATATAGATACAGGATTATAAAAATGACTTGCAAATATTTACTATGTTTATAAAACAAGCAACTCATGATTAGCTTTGACAGTTTATTTTAAAAAATTAAGATTTTTCTGGGACATCATGCTGAAGCCAGAGAATCCCACCTCTGTAACATATTATTTGGATTTGCTTGGGAAACAGAAATAACATTTCTAATTTTTAATATACAAATTTGAAGTAATAATATTGACTGAATAAGATTGTGTTGAGATATTATTAATAATGCCTTAGAGCCGTGGTCGACAAACTGCGGCTCTCGAGCCACATGTAAGTCTTTGGTCCCTTGAGTGCGGCTCTTCCACAAAATACAGTGGCCTGGGTGAGTCTATTTTGAAGAAGTGGCATTAGAAGAAGTTTAAATTTTAAAAATTTGGCTCTCAAAAGAAATTTCAGTTGTTGTACTATTGATATTTGTCTCTGTTGACTAATGAGTTTAACAACCACTGCCTTAAAGACAATGACAAATACATTTCATGCATTTATTTTGTTGTTGTTGATCCTCACTTGAGACAAAGAGAGAGAAGCATCAGTGTGAGAGAGACACATCGATTGGTTGGTTGCCTCTTACGCTCATCCTGATCAGGGTCAGGGATCAAGCTTGCAATCAAGGTACGTGGCCTGGACTGGAATTGAACCCAAGACTCTTCAGTCCGTGGGCCAACATTCTATCCTCTCCAGTGTTTCCCAAAGTGTGGTACGAGTACCCCCAGGGGTACAGGAAGAGTTTGGTGGGGGTACGCGTTGCACCGGACTTTGGTGGGGATATGCACTGCACCGTGCTTAGCTGCGCCTGCTTCTACATTCTTATGAGTCAAGTCAAGACAGTCTTGTGAGGCATGAGATTGTCCAGTGTGCAAATAAATGTTATTTATAATATAACTTTTATTTATATTTTATTTTTCATTTATTATTTTGTATATGTACCAAAAATAAAATAAATAAATATATTTTGATTGTTATTAAAATGCATCCTTTTTTTATGAGGGGTACTCAGCATTATGAAAATTATAGAAGGGGTACACATATGTCAAAAGTTTGGGAAACACTGCAACCAGTGAAGGCCATGCATTCATTTTTTAGTGGTATTTTTCTACTTAGGCAACTAATTTGATTAGTATGATTGTAGTTTTTTTAAAAGTTAATATTACTTTGCTGCCTTGTGATTCTGTTCACTTATCTGCAATTTTAAAATAAATTATACAGTTTGATTTTTTTCTTTTTCTTTAACAGACAGGCCAGCCTCAATGACGCAGCTGAGAAGTATTACGATCTGGCCGCCAGGCTGAGGCCCAATGTGAGTACTTTCCTGATGAGAAGCATTACTTACAGGGACAGACTCACAGCATGAGATAGTTGTAGACTAGATGCCCTTAATACTGGGTTTTCTCTCTATCCTTTATTCTGAATACCAACTAAATGGCTAATTCAACAATAAAAATTGCCAATCTCAACCTCTTTTTTTTCTTTTCCCAGAGGTGCAGATGTTTATTTTCTGTCCTGCACAAAAGTATTATAAATGTTTATAATCAAAATACAGGTGCATTTCTAAATAATTTACATTTGTAAGACTTTTAAAATTAGTTTCCTTGAAAGTTTGTTTGCCGTGGTGGTAAATATCTAAGAACTTCAAAACCTCATAATTATTTTTTAATTCTTACATATAGTCAAATAGGTGTGTGCTTTTTAACTTTATTAAGTATGTTTTTATTTTGAATTTTTCCCTGGGTAGTCACACTTCCATAAAGTACGATGATATAAATTAGGTCATTACTATTGAAATAGAGGAACCATTTATGAGGAAATAAGAATGGGTTTTGTATTGGTCTTCTAAGCACTTTTTATTCACAGCACATCACTGAATTCCATTTCATTACTTTTATTCTCATACACACTCCGCTCTGCTCTCTGCATCACTATTTGACACTAAGACCTCTATCCTGCTCTCTGGATCTACACCATCTATTGAGAAATGTAATTTTGTAATGAAAGTGCATGTGTGATGTGACTACAAATGGATTCCGTCTCATTTCTGTACAGTAACTCATCTATTGGGCAAACAAACATCTATAGAATGCCCGCTTTGTGATAGGATATGAAGATTTTGTACCCTAAAAGACCACCCGATGTAGCAGAGAAGACTGAACATATTCTGCTAATCGCAATTCCTATAGAGAGTCCTGTGGGAGCACAAGAAGGTTAATGCTTCTTGAAAGCAACCCACACAGGAAATAGGTTTTTTTTTTTTTGTGTGTGTGTGTGTTTTTTTTCCCCCAGGAGATTCAACCACATGTAGGCTTAGCTCTGAATCAGAAAGTCCTTTGTTTCATTAATCATGCGGTACTTTGAAGAATTGGTGAGCTGTTTGTAACAGAAGAGAATAATTTAATAGCTGTAATGGTAGGAATGATAACAGCTAAAATTTATTGAACACTTATCATGTGTCAGACATTGTGCTAAGTCCTTCCTATGAATTCCCTCATTCATTTCTCACAGCAACCCCTGGGTAGTTCCTTTATCCCCTTTCTGCTGAAGCTCAGGAGACATCCATCCTTGTCACACCTAAGAAGTAGAATTACATTGAAACCTAGGCTACTGTGCACACAAGAGAAAGCTTGATGGGAAAATGCACTTAGAGAGGAAATGCAGGCCACAAGTCTAGGAAACCAAAAATAAGAATAGTCTCCCCACATTTACTGAATACCTATTAAGTGCCACGCACTATACCAGGCACTGGATACACAGCAGTAAACAAAACTGACAGGAGCCACTGCCTGTCGGTTGGGAGCTTACAATCCAGGCTGAGGCAATGGGGCAGACGCAGATGAGCATGGTGGCATGTCAGACAGTGATAGGTGCTTTGGAGAAAAGTGGAGCAGGAAAAGGGAGTTAGGAGGTGCTGGGGGAGGGATGCCAAATGCACAGCTTTGTAAATGCCTGAATTGGGCATCTTTGTGTGGCATTTCTCATAAAAGGGTTAAATTTGAGGACTTAAACTTACTATAATTTAATTGAAGACAGGAATTAGGTTTTTCTTTCTTTCTTTTTTTCTTTCTTTTCTTTACATTGCCTGATATATTGCTCCTAATGTGCATAATAAATGATGATGTTAAGTTTAACCTCTACTCATTGAGTATGTCACTTGAGTGTCACTTTTATTTTTGTTAAGTGGTTGATCAAAAGATCTTCAGCATATTATAGTGGATTAGTGAGAAAGAGCTAGCTGAGCTATTTGACCTGACTTAAAAAATTAAAGACGCTGAGGAATCTTGGATTTAAGCTTGATTTATGAGATTATTTATTTTAAATGACTAGCCAAATCATAAAATCAATATTTAATCTCCAACTCAAAGCCATTTTTTTTCCCCAGAAACTCCCAAAAGTTTCTTCATAAATGTGATTCAGACTGTGCTTGAAAAATGCTTTTATTCAAATGATACTTCCCTTATCTGGTAATGATAAATTATTTTATGGACTTGGAGAGAATACAAAGTTTGTACTTAACAGTAAGTAAATGGTGTTACAGTCAATGAGTCTACAGATGTGGTCTTTCCATATCTGTTTTAAGGATTGTGTTTTGGCTTTCTGTATGCAATTTAGGGAAGTGAGATGTCACCAAGGCAAGACTGATAAAATACAGTACATTTTTCCTCTGAAATGAAGAGGTCTACTTAAACAATAGCCATGTAATGATTTATTAGCAGTTAGCATCTGATCTAAATTAAGGTATCCATCTAACATTTCTCTTGCTTATAGCTGTTTATTAACTTTGTTATAAAAGCATTGTCATTTCTGTGCTTTAACTTAATAAATTTTTGTTGCCTGCTTATATAACATAACAAAACAGATTTCAATTCCCATTCTACATTTAAGTAGTTTCACTATCTCCTCTATTTTTATTGTCTACATGATAATCTACTCTTACTCTTATTTTTCATAAAGTATTTATTTCCACTGTTTAAAAGTCCAGCTACAACAATCAGTAGTTGTATGTGGGGTCTCTGTGGATGTTTTAGCACTGTTCATGTCAGATCATGACTATACAAAGTAAGATAGTAGCTGCAAGCCTTGTACACACCACTTAATCATCGTATTAAAAAGATGGTTGGTTATCTCTGGGATATATTTCTCATATAATAACATAACTATTTCATTTCTTTAGGATGTCCCATAATAAATTTATTTATTTTTTCTATTCTACCAAAGCCATATTTTTCTATAAAATTTACTTGGAAGAATTCCATTGATCAAAACCTGAAATAATAAAAGAAATCTAAATTAGCAGGAACATATATTTTTAAGTTTCAGATTCTGATATTGTCTCTTTAAGAGGGATTCTCAATACATTGCCACTGAAGTACACAATCAGAGAAATATATTTATTATAAAATTGCACTATTAAAATTTATTTGATTGGGGAGGTACTGTAAAATTAAACCTCATATTATATTCAAACATATCTTTATAATGGGAAAAATCTTTACCAAAATAGCCATTTTGAGTTGTTGTTTTTTATAAATGCTGTTTTCTTTAAGAAAATTGATCTTTTGGTGGAAGTTACTTTGAAAACACAACACTGTGCCTCTGTCTTCTCTCCCACTTATGCACATCAAAAAATGCTGACTCTTGAGGACTAGAGGGAACATTTAAATGAAATGGTTTTGTTCTTCCAGTGGGACTCAAGCCAAATTCTTCATTAACGTATGGATTTCTAAATATAAGGAATGGAGAATTTGCATAGCACAAAGTCACCCACTTTAGTAAACTCTAGAGTTGGAAAGGAGTGATTCCTAATGGCCAGTTTTTTTTATAGCTTCTGTTCTTCTAGATGTAATTGTTTTAGTCTGAATTCATGTGACTTATTTTTTAAATCAAGTTCCAGCTTTGTGCAAGACTCTATACCAAATGCAGTAGGATTTAAAAGTTATGAAAAAATTAACCCTGACCTTGAGAAATATAGTATGTAATATGGGGAGAGAGTGGAAGAGAAAACACATGGGCAGTAAATAATACTATATAGTAAGTGCTTTCTGTGGGATATAAACTAGGTGCTAGAGAAATGCACAAGAAAAAGATATTACTTTCAGCTTGATTGATGCTAAAAGGCATAGGCCCTAGGTGGGAAACTTAGAGAATCTTGAAATGACAGGATCTTCATAGATGAAGATATTAGCAAAAGGAGAAAAGAGAGTCTGGAAGGCTGAGGCATATACACAAACAAGGAGATCGAGCTCAGAAAGGATGAACTATGTGCAAGAAATAATAAGCAGATATGGTTTATAATTGCTAATGTTGAGAGGAAGGGGAGGGGAAGACAGTACTGGAAATTATGATAAAACCAAATAAAAGTCATAAATACCATACTAAGAATAGGGCTTAGTATTCCAGAATTGTGTTAAACAGAATGGCATAATGAAAGTGATAATTTAAGATAGCCATTTATATGATGCAATGAATACAGGGTAAGGCAAAAGTGAGTTTACAGTTGTGAGTACATGAAACAGAGTTTGTTCTTATATTATTCTTTATTAATTTTTGCATTATTTTCCATATGGGCAACTGGCAACCTACTTTTGCCCCACCCTGTGCATGGTGCATATGGGAAAGAAGAGTTGAGAAATGCAGCCTTGGGAAAACCAAGTAAAAGGTCATTGTAATGGTATAGGCAGAAGGTATAAAAGATCCTGAAATATAAGCAGATTATTTGACAGGATGTGAGAAAGAAAGTTAGTTGGCCCAATGCTTTTTTCTAAAATTTTGAATTTAGATAAATTGAGGTGGGGTGGTGAGGGGGGGGGGGATACCTTAAATGGAAGTAAGGCGGGTGGAGGGGTGTGTTCATTTCAAGAAGGATTTGTTCTGTTTCCACCAAGCAGATTCTGAGTGAGAGGTAGGATGTTCTGATTTTCTGTGTGTATGCCTTTCAAGTGAGCAGTTTGGGGAAAGGCCACAGTTAGGGATAATGCTGTGGGAAGTCAGTTATAGAAAGGAGAGAGTACCAAAGAGGTGGATAAGGTCATGGAGGTTCTGAGCCAATGTACAGAAGGAGAGAAGAGAGTTCATTTCAAACCCTTGGGAAATCTCTACATTTGATTGTAATGTAGGGAGACAGGAGACGATGGCATGGCATAGAAATAATGTTGATGAACAATTTCCACTGCTGCCGAAGGTGATTGAGAAAGTTCATTGACTTCAGAGAATAAGACCACATTAGCTGGCATTAAAAGTTCAGTTTTATGCAAGTGAAATGAGCAGATTTATTAAGGCCTTAAGGAAATGGGGAATTGGGAGCAAGAAAGTATAAAGTTTTTCTGTAAATAAGTTTTGGAGGTAAATGAAAGACAAGGTAAAAAGACATCTTATGTATATATTAAATATTGAAGATGGTTATTAAGGTGTGTGTGGGTCTACATGTGAGACTAAAAATGTGTGCAAATAGAGGGGAAGGCAAATAAATACTGAAGCTATTATTTTTTATTTTTTTAAATAAATCTTTATTGTTCATATTATTACAAATGTTCCTCATCCCCCCCCATCCATTGCTCCCCTCCAACAGGTTCCCAACCCACTCACTGCCCTTTCCCCACCTCTCATTGTCCTCATCCATAGGTGCACAGTTTTTATTCAGTCTCTTCCCGCACCCCCTACTCCCCTTTTCCCCAAGAATCATCAGTCTACTCCCCTTCCATACCTCTGATTCTATTATATTCACCAGTTAATATTGTTCATCATGATTTTTACTTCCCTTAGTTTTTAGATTCACTTGTTGATTGTTACGTATTTGTTGTTCATAATTTTTATCTTTATTTTCTTCCTCTTCCTAAAGAACCCCTTTTAATAATTCATCTAATTCTGGCTTGGTGGTGATGAACTCCTTTAGCATAAATTTATTTGTGAAACTCTTTATCTGGCCTTCGATTCTGAGTGATAGCTTTTCTGGGTAGAGTATTTTTGGCTGTAAGTTCTTACTAATCATCACCTTAAATATTTCTTGCCATTCCCATCTGGCCTGCATGGTTTCTATTGAGAAATCAGCTGACAGTCGTATGGGTAATCCTTTATAGGTAACTACCTGCTTTTGTCTTGCTGCTTTCAATATTCTCTCTTTGTCTTTTACTCTTGGAATTTTAATTATGATGTGTCTTGGAGTGGTCCTCTTTGGATTACTTTTGTTTGGGGTTCTGTATGCTTCCTGGACTTGTAAGTCTATTTCTTTCTCCAGGTGGGGGAAGTTTTCTGTCACTATTTCTTTCAATATGTTTTCGGTATCTTATTCTCTGTCATCTTCTGGGACACCCATAATTCTGATGTTGTTTCGCTTGAAGTTGTCCCAGAGGTTTCTTACACTATCTTCAACTTTCTGGATTCTCTTGTCTTCTTGCTTCTGCAGAGGAGTGTCCTCTGGCTCCTTGTGTTCCAAATCTTTGACTTGATTCTTGCAATCTTCCATTCTATGTTTAGGACTCTGTATAATGTTTTTTATTTTAGAGAATGTATTCTTTATTTCTAGTTGATCCTTTATTATTTCTTGTTGATCCTTTATTATTTCTAGTTGATCCCTTTTCATATCTTCACAGGTCACATTTATTTTATTGGCCTTTTCTAGGAGATTCTTGAACAACCTTAAAGGGGGGCTTTTGAACTCTATATCCAGTCATTTTTTGTCCTCCATTTCTTTCGTTTGTGATCTGTTTCCTTTTCTCGACATTTTCACTGCTTCCCTGAGTTGGTAGGTTTGGAAGATCAGCTGTGTCTATGCCAGGAGATAGCAGTATTCCACTAAACTGGGAAACCTGCAAAAGCCTCTGTGTTCAGCTTGGATGGGGCAGAGTTTCAGGATGGAGCTTACAGCCTTGGCTTCTGGTTAGCCCCGCCCTCTGAGATTCCTGAGTCTCAGTGTTCCTCAGTGTCCTTTAGTATTCACTGCAAGCACCTCTGAGAGAAAGGTGCCCTAGAGTTTTGCCTGCTACCAGACAGTTTAGTCTCTCCCCCAAGGAGCCCGCAACTGGGGTTCAGTGCAGTTGGAAGTGGTGTTAAGGGGAGTCCAGAGCTTATGTCTCCTTCCCGCTAGGGCAATCCCTCAGCCCAATCAACTGTCTGTCCTCTGCACGAAATGTGTGCGACTCGGGGGCTCTGCCTTTCGCCACTACCCTGAGCTTCTGCCTTACAGCCAAGATTCCCTCTGTATGAGGCTGGGGCCCAAGGGTCTCGCCCAGGACTGGGGTTCAGTGCAGTCAGAACTGGGGTTCAGCACAGTCCGGAGCTTTTACCTCCTTCCCACTAGGGAACGCCAGCCAGGCACTCAGCCTCCCCTCCTCTCAGGCTCCGTCCTCTCCCCACGCACACACCGTGTCACTCCATACCTTAGGCTTTTACAGATCCTCTGATTTTCCTTCTGGTTTTCTCTTTCCTTCTAGTTGTACAATTTCCAGTCAGTCAAATTTCCTGTAGTTCTGGATAATGTCCACTTTATATTTTAGTTGTATTTTTTGAAATTGTTGAGTGAGGCCTGAGTTAGGCGTTTACCTCTGCCGCCATCTTGGTTTTTTTCTCAGTACTGAAGCTTTTAAAGGATCATTTTCTCCCCAGGGATTGAAGAAGAAAAAGTAGAGTATGAAAATACAGAAGGAAAAAACAAAATTTGGAAATGGAGGTGACGTAAGCTTAGGTTGTAAATTACTTCTATCATCTTTATTTGGTTATTGGCTCATTCTGTGGCAATATGGCAAAATTGACAACATTGAAAACCTGTGGACATTTAGATGTCCTGAGGCTCAGTGCACATAATATTTGATATAGGCCTGTAGTATCTACCGTATTTGCCGGCGTATAAGACGATTTTTTGGCCCTGGAAAATACGTATTTGCCGGCGTATAAGACGACTGGGCGTATAAGACGACCCCCTAAAATTTCCACTAAAAATACAGAGTTTGTTATATACTCACCATATAAGACTACCCCCCACTTGGAGGCATATTTTTCAGGGCCAAAAAGTCGTCTTATACGCCGGCAAATACGGTATGTGCGATAAATAAATGCTAGTAGAAATGCATTTTTTTTTTTTTTATTTAATAAATCTTTATTGCTCAGATTATTACAATTGTTTCTCCTTTTTCTCCCCCATAGCTCCCTTCCACCTGATTCCCACCCCACCCTCTGCCCTTACCCCCTCCCCCCACTATTGTCCTCATCCATAGGTTATACAATTTTAATCCAGTCTCTTTTCTGCACCCCACACCCCTTCACCCTGATAATTATCTATCCACTCCCTTTCTTTGCCCCTAATTCTATTATATTCACCAGTTTATTCTATTCCTGAGATTTTTAATTCACTTGACCTTCTTCCTCTTCTTAAGTAATACCTTTCAGCATTTCATATAATACTGGTTTGGTGGTGATGAACTCCTTTAGCTTTTTCTTATCTGTGAAGCTCTTTATCTGCCCTTCAATTCTGAATGATAACTTTGCTGGATACAGTAATCTTGGTTGTAGGTTCTCCCTTTTCATCACTTTGAATATTTCTTGCCACTCCCTTCTGGCCTGCATGGTTTCTGTTGAGAAATCAGCTGATAGTCGTATGGGGGCTCCCTTATAGGTAACCAACTGCTTTTCTCTTGCTGCTTGTAAGATCCTCTTTTTGTCTTTTACCCTTGGCATATTGATGATGATGTGTCGAGAAGAATTTTTCTTTGGATTCCTCTTGTTTGGGGTTCTGTAGGCTTCCTGTACTTGTAAGTCTATTTCTTTCACCAGGTGAGGGAAGTTTTCTGATATTATTTCTTCAAATATGTTTTCAGTATTTTGCACTCCCTCTTCTTCTGGCACCCCCATAATTCTGATGTTGGTGCGCTTGCAGTTGTCCCAGAGGCTCCTTACACTATCTTCAACTTTCTGGATCCTCTTTTCTTCTTCCTTCTCCAGCGGAGTGTCTTTTGGCTCTTTGACCTGATTCTTGTGTTCTTCCATTCTGCTGTTGGATCTCTGCATAATATTTTCCAATTTAGTCAGTTTATCTATACTTTTTAGTTGGATCTCATGAAATTTATCGAGCTTTTCTAGGATATTGTTGCATAACCTTAGAACCGTAGTTCTGAACTCTATATCCTCCATCTCTTTTGTTTGAGATCTATTTCCTTGTCTCGGCATTATCACTATTTTTCAGAGGTGGTAGGATGGCTTTGTGTGTTTGGTGTCCTATATAGCACAGTGGATTAGCCTCCTCAGTTACCTGAGGTAGACACTCTTGGTGATCCCCTTTGTGGACTGCGTGCACAGCTTTGTTGTAGCTAAGTCTCTATTGTTGTGAATTGACCTTCAGGCCAATTGGATGTGGGTATCAGCTGTGTCTACTCTGGGATAACTTCTGTATTGGAGACAGTCTTATAGGATCAGACTTGAAAAACTGCAGAAGCCTCTGCTCAGCTTGGATGGGGCGGAGTCTCAGGGCTGAACTGACAGTCTTGGCTTCTGCCCTGCCCTTGTGCACTCGCCTGAGTTTCCGCCTGACCAGCCCAGTTTCCCCAAACAAGAGCGTGGGTGCCCCAGGGGCTCACCCGGACTTGGGCTGGTCTCTGTGGTCTGGAGCTTCTGACTCCTTCCGCTACAGAGAGGCCGCCATCTTGTACATAGAGGCAGCGGCAGCCTCCGAGGTCAAACCTGGAGCTTCTGACTCCCTCCGCTAAGGAGAGGCCGCCACCTTGTACAGAGAGGCGGCAGCAGCCTCTGTGGTCAGACCTGGAGCTTCTGACTCCTTCCGCTCCGGAGAGGCGGCGGTCAGACCTCAGCGCGTACTTGCTCGTGTGCGCAAGTCTGCAGACCCTGCCGGCTACGGCTCCGGTCCCCGGTCTCCCATTCTCTGAGTCTCTGAGTCTCTGGGTGCCTTTCTCTGCAGTCCAGACTCCACCCGTATGAGCCTGGGACCACGGAATTTCAGCCGGGGCTGGGGTTCAGTACAGTCCGAAAGGGTTCCGTGCAATCGGGGATTCCTCCCCTCCCGCCAGGCAGGTATTCGGCGGCCGCGTGCCCGAGCGTCTCCCTACCTCAGTGCTTTTCGGCTCCCAGTCGGATCCGTGAGCCTCCCTCTTTCTTTCTAGTTGTAGCTATTCCACTCTGCCAGCTTTCCTGACGTTTTGGTGAAGTCCTTTTTGATTTTAGTTGTTTTTTTAATTAAATTGTTGATGAGGCGGCAGCTTAGGAGACTGCCTAGGCCGCCATCTTGGATGTTCTCCGAAATGCATTTTTTGAGGTATGGATGGCATTAAGCCATTAGCCATTATCATAATTCTAAGTGAAGTTGTGGTTTTGATGCAGCTCTTTAACTTTTGTTAGATGTTGTATTCACCATTCATATTTCTAATATGTATAATATTTTATAAATGTTCTTCCACATGCATCCATTGTATGTGAATTAATGAGGAAAGTGTTCCAATGATTAGATTATCCATTAGAAAATTACATAAGGGCATTATATCTTATGTATATTAGGCACTTAGAATATAAATTATTTCTGAGCATTATAATAAAATCAAAGCCAATGTTATCCATTTGGACTCATTAACAACGATTATATGTCAAAAGGTTGGCATGAGAAATACGGGATTCAAAGAAACGAGCTTGCTATAAGAGTACATGAGATTGTACGTGCGTTATGAGATAGTTCATATATTCTACAATATATTACTTTCAACTTGGACCATTTTTATGGAAGTATATGGTGGTGGCATTATGGTTATACAGTAGAAATAATCACTAATTCTGGAATCTGGGGAGAAAGGATAAGAATTAATTATTTGGGCTCTTGTGATGGAGGAGAGGAAATATTGTAAGTTACAGTTGTTTCTGTTGGGAAAGCTATTTCTCAACTCTAATTAGAACAAGAGACCATGAAAATAAAGTTAGGCAGGACAGATTGAGATTTGCCCTTAAAAGGGATTGGGGTTGGGGGAATTATTGAGATTTTTATTTCGTTGGGAAAAAAATGACAGGGTTACTAATAATTAGTCTGGGAAGCAGTTAAACCACACTTCTATTGTGAATAGAGGAAGAACCATATGGCCTCTTCCAAAACTTTCCACAAGTTTCTGTGATGTGGGGGAATGACATACCATGTGTCATTTGACTTTCAGACATTAATAATTTATGGATTCCAGAGTCACCAGATTGATTTGATGAGTAAATTGTGTTTTAAAAGTTGCACATATATTTCTCACCATCACTAGTTATTTTATTTTATTTTATTTTCAAATACATCTATGCATTTTACCATTAGAAAACAAAGTGAAGTAAGCTGAGAAACCCACAATAAATAATAGGTTTCAATCAAGACAGAGATGGGCATTCATTTGCCCCATGTTTTACCTGATTTTATTAAAAAAGGCCCAAAGATATCATTGAAACAGGACTGCTGTTCATTCACACATACCCAAATAAAGTCAACAAACCCTTACTCTGTTTCAGTTCATAAATAGGCTTCATCACGTTGATATTATGCATATTTTTACACACATCAGCAGAAATCAAGTACCTAATTCTTCTCATCTAGTGTCAGCAAGACAAATGCTCACTTCCCTGAGAGTTTCAGTTATGTCAGGGTCCATTTGAAGTCTCACCACACCCTTCTCTGTCTTCCATTTCCTTTCTATTGTAGGCCTTTCTCCCCCAAAATTAGTTAGATGTTGCTGCTCTTTTCTTCTAACAAGTTCCAAAGTCAAATTTTTGGTGCATTCACTTCTCTCTGCTTACATTGTAGTTGCTTTGTATTGTATTTCTATTTTGAAAATGTTGGATAAACAAGGAAAAAATGTATTTCTAAAGTGGTTACCATTCTTCTTCTGTTTATCATCTTGTGTAAGTCTTCATGCTTAGAAGACAGAGATGGTTAGTACAGACCACTTCTTCACTGTTGGTTGGGCTGTTTGTCGCCTAGATTGGGATTAGATAGTTGGGCTGAATTCAGCTGAACTTACAGTTTCTCTGTCCTTGGGGTATTGATATTCATCATGAGCCATAAGCAGTCGTTTTAAACATCCCCCCAAAAAAATCTGTGTATGAATGGTGTGTTTTAGATTCATCACCAAAAAAGAATTGGGGGACGCGAAGCCTGGGCAGGAACTCCAGTGGCTCTTGGGGATAAAGAAAATCCGCTTGAGTACTTTAGGTTGTGAACCATCAAAACCTTTGGGAAACTCCACTTAATTACGTTCTCTGACTCCAAGCATATTTATTTTTACTCACATTTCTTTGTGGGGGTATCCTTTGCAGGATTTATTGCTATAATTGTTTGAATTGTGGGACCACACACTAAAATTACATTTAGTTCTTTTTCCTCCAGAGAAAGTGGATTCCTGGTCACTTTGTAAGCTCAGCCAATCTAAGCACACTGGCTACCTGGAGGTATCAGCTAGGGTGGACTGGGGGCTGACGCCATGGGAAGGATGACCCACCCCCCACTTCCAGTCACCACCACCTTCAAAATCCCCTTTGGTCCTTTGCCCAGCTGGCCTGCCCCATCTCTGTTATACTTTTACACGTTTACGTTGCTGATCCTCAGTTGGCCTATGCGGCTGTGCTTTTTCTAAATACACACTGCAATATTAACAAAAACTTATGTTTGTGTGTAAATCTTTATTCCCTCCCTCTTCTAACTTAAATCTACTTTTGTAAAAATAGATTAAATCTTCTAATGTAAAAATCTGCTTTCCCCCCTTACCTTTCCTCTATTCCTTACTCTCATTATCTGCCCAAACCCTCATTTATAATAACAGATAAAATTATATTGTACTTTACCCTAAAGACTAGCAAAAGTTAGACATATCCTGGGAAATTAATAAGTTGGTAGATTTCTCTTGAAAGTCCCATGTCCTTTTTAATGAAAAAAAAAAAAACAATCAAACAAAAAAAAAACAAAAACCCTGCAACTTTTTTAAGTGGTAAGGAAGATTTGATTTAGGACTATTTTGATTGGAGATTTAGGACTATTTTGATAGGCGTCAAGAAATACCGCAAGAGGGGAGATTGGGTTCCACCTAAAATACGGAGCAGACAGCTGGGATTTATAGCCAGTTAGCCACGCGGATGGGGAATTTGATCAGATATCAGGAGGTGGGGGTGTGGGGTGTGCTCACTAAATTGACTTAGCAGAGGTTTTGCTGCAGCTGGGTTAGGCAGGCCTCAGACAAGGCCCAAGGATGAGGCCTCATCAGACAGATAGGTGGAGAGTTTTCATCCTTGATGACACTATTCTCCCAGTATAATTAAGAGCTTCTCTTTATTACTTGAAAATAATTAGATTAAATATATTGCTGTAGCATTGTTTTTGCTAATGAGGTCTAGAAGGGAGCTGAAACGAGTGACAGCTTTAAGAGGGAAATAAATGTGTGTACTACAAAATTTTTCAGCCATTGTCTTATAATCGACTGTATTTCTTTAGATATCAAGTGCCAGCACATACCTACAGTCGTGTAGTTTTATGAGATCCTGGACCTGAAAGTATGGTTCCATCAAAACTTAAAATTAGATGCCAAGCCAGTGTGGCTCAGTGGTTCAGTGTTGACCCATGAACCAGGAAGTCAAGGTTTGATTCCTGGTCAGGGCACATGTCCAGGTTTCAGGCTCAATCCCTAGTAAGAGGCATGCAGGAGGCAGCCAGTCAATGTTTCTCCCTCATTATTAATGTTTCTATCTTTCTCTCCTCCCTTCCTCTCTGAAACCAATAAAAAATGTATTTAAAAAAATTAAAACTAGAGTATTCAATTTAAGAATAGGACACTTATGTTTGGCTAACCCTTATTATTCCTTTGTTGTTTTTATCTATTTCTTAAAATGATCTCAACTGAACTCCCAGAAATGCAGCTTTACAAGATATGCACATTGCCTATTTGATGAGTAAATGGCAAGTTAAAGAGAGTAGATGTGGTGCCATTAGAGATTTTATGACAAGAATTTTAAGTGGTCACTTCATGACAATATAGAGCTCATTTGAAAAGTAAGTTGCGCAGCTTAGGAATGTTGAATTTTAAAGAGAAAAACAATTTAAAAAGATTTGTTAGAACAGCTTACCAAATTGCAAATAAACTACTTGCAACAAATCATAACAACAACAACAAAAAGATCCTTAAAACACATGTAGAAATAATCAGCTATATTTTTGAAGTGTGATATGTCAGATTTCAACAAGTTCTAGAATGGAAAGATGTAGAACATTACTGCTACTGCTATCAGTCACATTTTTTTCCTTATTTTTCAATCTGAGTTACTCTATCCTTATCTACTTAATAATATAGTAGGTAGCTGGATCTTCCCCATGAGATCTATACTTGTACTACAGTTTATCTCTTTATTTCAGTTGCAGTTTTCACTGGTTATTTATATATGAATCCTAATAAAGCCCACTAAAACAAATCAATAAAAATCCTCAACATATATTAATTTAGTTTTTCTGTGAGACAAATTATTTCTCTTAAATATATAGTTCATTTTCCATTACAATTCCAGAACCAGTGGTGGTTTTGCCTTTTTCTTAACAGTGTCCAACTGTCTTTTCCAAAATGGTTATACTATTCATTAAATTTTCATAATAAGTTTTATCTGTTCCAACTGCTTATTGTAACCACAATCATGCTATCAAACTCTCAGAAAATAATAAATAAATCCATAATATGCATTGATATAACTTTATCCACAATGAGATAACTAAAATGATACCAGAAATTAAGGAAAACTATTTGAAAAATTGTCCATGGGAAGATGATGAAAGACTAAAGAACTTTTAAAATGCATTTCTACTAACTCTACTTAAAAACAAACCTGAAATACATGGACATCTATGTTTATTTATGAATTTTCTTATGAATAAATATATTTTTATTTAGAATTTAGAATTTCTCACTTATATTTAGTTAAGTTTCTCTATTTTAATCTCTCCTTTTTGATACCATTTTTTTAGGCTAGTATTGAGAGCAATACAATCCTCAGATCTCGAGGATGGAATGAATTATTTTCTACCCAAGGGGGATTAATTTGTCTTTATATACTTTAATTAGTCTTGGAAATCTTTACTGGAGGCATGCACATATGCTTAGTTTTTCCTTCATTGAGAAATGTGACATTATTGCTTTATTTTCCAGTATACTGATTGACAGCAAACTCCCAAACATTTCCTACTTGTAGGAAACTTTTATGGCAAACAGATGATGGCTTATATCCTGAGTAATATAGTACCATAACATTCTTCAAACCCATTATTTACTTTTGAATTTGTATAAACTGTCTCTCCATGTTTGGAAGTTAGTAACCTTTATCATACACATTTAATGTTGTAAAAAACAGTGCAATCACCTAAACAGGAATAGTAATATTGAGAAAATTAAAAGTTGATACCGTATTTGCCGGCGTATAAGATGATTTTTTGGCCCTGAAAAATACCGTATTTGCCGGCGTATAAGAGACTGGGCGTATAAGATGACCCCCTAACATTTCCACTAAAAATACAGAGTTTGTTATATACTCACCGTATAAGACTACCCTCCACTTGGAGGCATATTTTTCAGGGCCAAAAAATCGTCTTATACGCCGGCAAATACGGTAACTATTTTAAGTCCACATTTTCATGTGCTTGTCTATTATAAGTTATTTCTTAGACTATCTGTCTTTATAACTTGTCCTGTATAATAAAGAGGTAATATGCAAATTGACCACACACCCTCACAAGATGGCTGCCTATGACCAGGTTGGTAGGGATGACCAAACAACTGAACAGTAGGCTGTTTTGGGCAACCAGGCCAGCAGGGGGGCTATGAGGAGCAACCAGGCCATCAGAGAGGGGGGGCAGTTGGGTGGGACCAGGACAGCAGAGGGGGGAAGTTGGAGGCTACCAGGCCAGCAATGAGGGCAGTAAGAGGTGACCAGGCTGGTGGGGAGTGCAGTTGAGGGTGACCAGGCTGGCTGGGGGGGAGGAGGTAGTTGGGATGATTAGGCTTGTAGGGGGGGCAGTGAGGGGTGACCAGGCAGGCAGGCAGATGAGCAATTAGGAGCCTGCAGTTCAGGATTATGAGAGGGATAACCACCAGTCAGACATCCCTCGAGAGGTCCTGGATTGGAGAGGATGCAGGCTGGACTGAGGGGACCCCTTCCCTTGCATGAATTTCATGCACCATGCCTCTAGTAGAAGAATAAACATGATAATGTTGGGCATAGTCTTAAAATGTAAATGGAAATATCATCCCAGCAACATCTACATTAGTGAAATATTAAAGTTAAATTCTGCCCCATTTTTACATATGGTAAACTGAGGGAAGTTAACTTGTTTAGTATCTGGAAGCTAGTGAACTAATCAAAATACAAAGTCAGGCAGTCTGGTTCTTAGAACCTGTGCTTTTAATTACCTGCTTCTTGTATAAGATTACATACAAAAATTCAGTAATGATCACAAATGAACCTGATGCACTGAAATCAAGGAACAGTTCTTATTTAAAATGTGGTAACCCACCCAGCTGGTGTGGTTTAGTGATTGAACATCAGCCAGGAACCAAGAGGTCATGGGTTCAATTCCCAGTCCCAGCACATGCCCGGGTTGCAGGCTCAGTCCCCAAAAGGTGTGTGCAGGAGGCAGCCGATCAATGATTCTCATCATTGATGCTCCTCTCCCTTCCTCTCTCTCTAAAAAATATCAATAAAAACATATTACAAATGTGGTTACTCAGAATGTTTTTATATTAATCATTTTGTGGAGAAGTGACAAATCCTTGAGATTAAGCTGCAGACCCTTGAATGGATTCCTGTATCCACTCCACCCCACGTGGTCTACAGATCCCAGATTGAGAAACACTGAAGAAGTGTAATGGCCCACTTTAAAGCCAGAGGAGTAGAATAACAATTATATGTCAATTTTTAAATTAGTCACCGGGGATATAATGAGAAGCAAAGTTTTTGTGATCCCTGCCTGGTCAGAAATGTAGCAGATGCAGGCTTAGCTTTCAATTGTTTCTTCATTTTATTTTTTATTTCTTATTTTTGTTAATCCTCACCTAAGAATTTATTTTTTCTCTCTTTTTTTAGAGAAAGTGGAATGGAGGGAGGAAGTGTGTGTGTGTGTGTGTGTGTGTGTGTGTGTGTGTGTGAGAGAGAGAGAGAGAGAGAGAGAGAGAGAGAGAGAGATTAATGTGAGAGTAATGTGAGAGAGATACATCAATTAGTTGCCTCTGGCACTCCAGGTACATGCCCTTGACCTGAAATCAAACCAGAGACCCTTGGTGCATGGGTAAATATTCTAACCATTGATCAACACTGTCCAGGGCTCTTGATTTTTTTTTCATGAGTGGTTTATCTAGTTTATGAGTCTTGAAAGTTTGCATCTTCCACAGTTTATACAACAGTGACTAAAAATGTATTCACTCAATCACCTTGCTTGTGTCTTCAAAGACTATTTAGGAACTTCAAGAAACATAGCAAAGAAGTTAATTATTTTTGTATTGCTTAAAATATATTGATTACTTTGCCCAGGACTGACTCAGGCAAACATAATAAATATGTTTCTCATTTTCTCATTAAAATAGTATTTCCTTTTCTTTGTTAAGCCCTTAGAAAAACTAAAGCAAGCGAAATTTAATGAGAGCTACAATAGAATGATCTGGGTGCATTATGTCAGATTTGATTTTATTTCCACTATATATGTTTGTTTTGAGCTGGAGATATATTTGGGAGAAGCTCATTGTTGTGATTTCATGTCCTGTACAAACTGTTTAAATACACAGGGATATAAAATTCCTCTACATATAAACAAAGCAATATATACTCTGCTTTAACATTTCTTTTGAAAGAGAAAGTAACTTAGATATATGATAAATTGATTGTACATTTTTCACTGTTTAAAATGTTTTGTTAATAGAGTATTACTGCAAAAAGGTTTTATTGGATAGTTAATAATTGATCTTTTAGTCCTTAATTTATCTGATCTTAATACTTCTCTCATATAGCTACAGTGAAGTTGCTGGATATGGTAATAGGACATATAGCATGAAGGTATAACACTCAATGGTTTTTGAAACTCAGTTTGAATGTTCAACTCTGTTTTAATGGAAATTTATTACCACCTCAAATATGTGCGTCCTGTGGCACATAAATGTGCTAGAACATGCCGGAGTCTGGAAATAACCACAGCTGTGCCAGATAGGTGTTGGCAACAGCCTCCAAACAAGTCGGAATCCTTACTGAAGGCAGGAGTAGTGGCAAACGTTATGATACACGCTCTCACTGGAGTTTGACAATCAATGGGCAAGTCATTATTGCAAGGTTTGAAAGACTATTTTGAGCTAGATGTTTTGATAAAGTAACAGTGCATAATGCTACCATAAATGACCCTTAATATAGTATAGACAGCACCTTCAAATGTACATCAGATTTTTATTTTAACACATTTTTAGTCATAACTATAGCCTTTAATGCTATAACTCAAAAGTAGAAGTATTAATCAAGAATATATATCATGGGTATGTTAATGCCATTAGCATTCATTAAATGTTTAGGCACAAGCTGTATTATGCTCATGATATAGCAGCAGTAAAAAAAAGGTATCTACTTCCAACAAGAAACTTTGGGCTTTGTCTTCCTGAATGCATAGATGTGTCTAGCATGTAAGATTTGTCTGTTTTCTAGATGTGCGATAAATAGCACATCTAGAGTAGCCTATATAGTGAACTCCCAGTGGAGCTATATAATAGTCCCATTCCCAGGCAGGTGATATCACTTAGCAGTATAGGCTCTGGAATCCAATGGCATGGGGACTGCATCAAACTTCACTTACCTGTGGCTCTGGGATCTTGGGCATTTTACTGAATATTTGTAAGTTTCATTTGCTCTCTCTGTAAATGGAGCTAGTAATAACTATCTCAGAGGGTTTGATATGGGAAATAAGCAAGACATATAAAGTACTCAGAATGCTGCCTGGTGTATAGGAAGTGCTAAATTATTTACACTACAGGAACTTTATCTGCATGTTCTTAGCACAGAGAAAATAAATTTAAATAAATAAAGTGAATTTAACTTGCCAGGCCACATAGACTACGCGCAGATTGGCGTTGCCTGTTTCTGGTGCAAGCATGCTCCTCCTCCTGCGGGGCATGTATGTTCTTGTTTTCCTCCCGCTACCATGCCTTCCCGCCCACTGCCATGCCTCCCCCTACCCCTCGATAGCAGCATGGCTCGTTCAGGCACTGTCTTAGAAAACTGCTCAAAGCCCTAACTGGTTTTGCTCAGTGGATATAGCATCAGCCTGTGGACTCAAGGGTCCCAGGCTCAATTCTGGTCAAGGGCATGTACTTTGTTTGTGGGCATGTACCCAGTAGGGAGTGTGCGGAGACAGCTGATCAATGTTTCTCTCTCATTGATGTTTCTAAGTCTCTACCCTTCTCCCTTTCTCTCTCTATAAAAAAAATTAATGCATATATTAAAATAAAAACCTGCTCAAAGGTGCCTAGCACCCTCAGAGAGCCCCAACTCTATCCCACGGTCCTTTTTTTTCTCCCTCGTGCTTATCACCATCTACACTCTATATGTTTTCTTATGTATTTGTATTTTCTCTCTCCGGTCTCTAGGGCATGAGCCTGTGTTGGCAGGGACTTTGTTCTCTGTATTTTTTTTGCTTCCCCAGCTCATAGAGTGGTGCCTGGAAGACAGTAGGTGCTCAGTCAGAGGGGAAGGGATTCCGTGAGCCTTCTGTCCTCTCAGCCTCTGCTGGCTTCCTCCCCTTTGATAGTGTGGACTTCCTGCAGCACTGAGTGTGGTTCTAGTGAGTTAAACATATATGTGCATCCTCTGCGCCAATAAAACTTGGCCTTGAAATGCAAGCAAACTACAACATGTGCTGCTCAGCACACAACACTGTGATCTTTTATAATTCTGGAAATAAAACCAAAACGCAGTAAGACTGACTGCCAAGAACACATTGAGAGGCTGATCTACAGTGTACTTCAAGAGCAATGTGGGTGATTTTTAAGAGATTTTCAAGAATGATGTTGATTTTTAACTCTCGCTGAAGGTAGAACCTTGACATTTTCTCTCTGTATGCCTGCACGCAGCCCCTGGGTCTTTCGGTTCTCTCAGTCTTTCTACTTGAGTATCAAGAGGCAGTGATCACAGTGAACTAAGAGCTTTATCAAATTTTAAATTCATACCCCATGAAATTCTGAATCGCTCAGGTAGTTGGGTCTCTTGTTAAGTGTTTATACATTCAGACTCTGAAACTCAGTAGAATAAAAATATATATTAACCTTTGGGACAACTGATATAGAGCTATGTGTTCCAAGTAAAATACATTTTTTTTATTATCTAGAAAAGCAGAATAATCCTTAAACTTCTTTGCTTAGCCCAATGTTATGCATACTTTACTGGCCTCAGATTACTCTGAAAAAATGCAAACTAAATAATAAAGTAGAAGCTGATTTTATTAATCCACTCAGGCTTTACTGAAAATTTGCCAATGGATTTCCAAAAAATTACCCCTAAAGGGCATATCTCAACAGGTAATTTTCCGTATATTAAAGTTTCTTTTTTTAAAAATGACAGAAATAATACAATGCTGAAAATAAGGGTATGTGAAGAAACCTAGGATGTGAATAATGACCAAAAAGTTTTCCTCCCCATTAGTCAATGTTATGAAAGAAGGAAAAAATAGATCTTATCATTTACTTTCCTGTACTATTGTCTGTGGATGACCTATTTTGATATTTGGAGTCACAATAGAAGGAAAGCACCAGAGAGAGAGGAAATGACAAGAACAACTGGTGATGCACCTGTCGTGAGAGGGAAAGTTTGCCAAAGACCTAATATGACAAGCCACAGCCTGTGAATCAGTGGTTTTGTGTCAACCATAAGAACGAGAGAAAGGTCACCATCTCTGAAAGAGAGACAGTCTGCACTTAAAGGAACCAGACTGTGGTTAATAAATAATTATTAAAATGAAAAGAATAAATTGGCTAAACTAGTCTGCTTGCTTTCCAGGGAGAGAATCTTCTTCCAGGCTCTGCCTTCAGTGTAATGGGTAATGAGTCTTTTGGGGAAGGAAGCAAGGGCCAGAGTGTGGACTGCATGGGGATTTGGTTGTGATATTTTGTTTTTAATGGAGCCATTGAACCAACATTCCATCGTTGGAGAACTCAGTTTTACTCTCTGAAATTTACACTTGCTGTCAGTTCTTCTATGAGTTCCCGGGGTTGAAGAATCCTAAAATAAGGGGGGAAATCAGGAAATGTGATTATAAACATTTATATGTTTAACTGTGTCTTTGAGTAACTTTCTTACTGGAATCAGTGGTTGACCTCACTTCCCTCAACAGATAAAATTTACCAAGCATTATCTTTTACCTGCCTTGCCTTTTCCTCAGAGCTGTTCATTTGCCCACAGACGCAGGACATAGTTTTTAATCAGTTTCCTTCATGTTACAAACCATTTTGCATCCTAGGCTTCTCTTTGGGGCTTCATTTGTTGTTTGAAACCCTGCCTCTAAAACAGGGTATTCATTGGAATTGAGAGAAGTGTTTCTCATGCCTTGAGAGCATGGCCCTGTGTCTATGAAAGTGCCACAAAAAGTAGAGCTCACAGGAAGAAATTAACGTTTTAGAGATTAACCATCTGTTTGAGCTCAATTAAAAAAATATCCTGCGAGGCCTCTCCTCACACGGTATTCCTGAACTGTTACAGAAACAATATGGTGAATTGATTATCCAATTAAAACCGATAAGAAAGTCGGCTCTGACATTCATTAAATAAATCCAAGATTCTACCTCTGCTCTGGGACTTTTGGTTTTAAGTTTATCTATACTTCCCTTGCTTACGATCAATACTAATAAGTTTTCTCCCACAGCTAAGCAATAGTGTTATAGTTCTGTTATTTACTACTGATTTTTTAATCTACCTCCTGCCATTGAACTTGAGCCCAAATGTTATTTGTTGAGAATAAAAGTAGTGGTCTTGCCTTTGAGTAGCACAGTGATTCTCAGCCCTGCCTCCCTGGGGAGCTTTGGTAACACATGGAGCCCTGGGTCTCACCAGACACTCTGATTTTAATTGGTCCAAGAAAGAGCCCCGCATCCTTGTGTTTAGAGCTCCCTAGGTGATTCTAATGTGCAATAAGACTGTGGGCCACTGGTAAAAAAGATTAGCATTCTGTTCTTGATTTGCTTTGCTTCCATCAGTCAGTTCCAGCTAAAACACTTACTAAGTGGCCGTGGATGGGTTACTTAAAGTCTCTGTCTTTCAATGTTCTCATCTGTCAAATGGAGCATTATTAGTACTTAAATCATCAACTCGGTTGAGAATCTGAGGAGTCAATAGGTTTCAATCATTTTAAATAGGTCCTAACACATAAGTACACAATAAAGGTTAACTCTCATCAGCATTATCATCTCAATTTTTTAAATGGAAGTGATAAGAATGAACCTTTGGATCGCTTCTCCGTGAATACTTCCTAATGCGTGCTATTCTGGAAGATCTGCTCCTTTGTTCTTTCACTTATTATAAAACTAAGTGAAACTTGCTTTTATTCTGGTTCAGTCACTTAAATGTTGTATCACCTTACACGAATTAACTCTATTCCTTTGCCTCATTCTATCTATTGTATGGAGTTGGTGTGAACATTAATTGAAAAGATTGGACGGCACATAAATAAGTACTCAACGGACGTCACTAATTATTGCTTTCATTATCTTTATAATACTGTTGCTTTTATTAGCTATGGTGTTTCAGAAAATAACTAATTCGCAAAACAGCAGACCTATTTTTGTGTGTTTTATGTGCTTTTAACCAAACTAAGTAATCACTTGGACACAATGAGCAACCTGAAACTAAATCGAACAAAAAATAATAGCCTGCTTGCTCTCTAGCCAGCATGATGGCTCTGTGAGAAGTATAAGAACAAAAACATAAGCCATAAAATCCTTAAATTTTAAATCCTTAAAATCTTTACAGTCTTGTCATGACAGCCTCAGTTTGAAGTATTGCATGGCCGTGAGCAAAAAAGCTCCTTGAAACTCCAAATGCTAACGGCTCCTAAGTCATGACCTTTCCGTAGGCAATGCTAACGCTTAGGGTTTTCAATCATGCAGCTTGACGTGAAAAGGCAAAAGAAGGAGTTGGCTCGATAGTATTAACAAAAGACAGATTTTATATTATTTTTTGTGCTCATTCTAGGTCCTTTATACTCCTTGCATTCTGCAGGATTCAATGCATAGACCCTAGGATTACACTCAGCAGGGGCTCATGGGTTCAAACTTGAGTTGTAATAAAAGCCATCTTTACTGTCCCCATATTTAGCACTCTTATGCCTTCATTTTCACAACAAATTTTTAATACCTTGGCTGGAAATACTATGCACAGGCATAATAATACACCCTAAGATTGTTACCATGGTCTAGGTGTTTTCAGTGTGGCATTAAAACATCTAATTTTGATAAGCATTAGAGATTTAGATGTAGATATACCTTCCTAGATTTAGTCTGTGTCTTGGAAAAATTACTGAAATCTCTGTGCTGACGGAGAGAAAAAAGAAGGAAACCAATTATAGTTGGAGAAATCAAATGAAATATAATCACTAAAGTACTTTATTCTAACATTATACCCTGCTAAGTGTGTCACATTCATGCCCTTTGGAGAGAAAACTCATTTGCTGTAATTTAATATTGAAGGTTCTATTTCCATTGTTATGCATTAAGAGTCATGCAGCTGACATATCTCAAGTGTCTGAAAAAGTTAACCTCTTTGGATAAGATGATTCCCTAAGCTAAGCTCTTTTTCCTGAACTCCCAGAATTTATGAATGGTACATCATCTGCTCAGGCACTGAAGCAAGACACATAGAAAGCTGCCCGAGTCTGCCATTTTGTAAGGCATTCAATGCTTCATTTCTCAAGTCTGTCTTTCCTCTTTCCATCTGTGCCAATACTGCTTTTGCCCAGGACCTCAATACAATCCTAACATTGTACAAGATGTCTCCTTTCTTAGATCCATTTCCTGGGGTGCTGCAGAGTAAAATTGCTAAAATGCTAATCTGGTCATATTACTCTCCGCAAAGAAATAGACACTTGTCAGATTCTGCTTGCACCCAACACTCTAGGAGTTCTCCAAAAGTTCCTCTTGCATTCTACTCCTTTGGTAGATCAGCAAATGCAGTTGGTCATATAAGATATAACCCAGATACTCCAAGACCTCAATATACTCTGACTGTCAAAGTCATATTTCTTTTAATATGCAAATTTCAGTGACTGAACTTTACCCTTCACAAAATTTCCCCTGAAGAATGGTTACATGTTCTATAGAATTGTCTGGATGGTTTCCTAGTCACCACAATGAGCCTTTCTGGATCCAAACCCACTTTGCTCCAATGCCTATCACATCATGTCTGCCCTCCATTCACCGGTCTTCTCCCAGCATGCTTTGCTTCATTTCCCTTCACTAACTACCATTTGCACATGAGGCACTAGTCTTTGGCTTTTAACTGTTTTAAGATGTTGGAGTATATAACCAGAGCCCTTTTTAAAGAGAAAAACATGGTATCAGCATCACTTTGTCAAATTTTACCCTGTTGATCAATATTTCACTTGTGGTTTTTTCCCTCTCTTACTGCTCTTATAAACAGTGCTGCAGAATGCCTTATTTTACATATTTTATTAAACATTTTGTATTTACTTTTCTAAGAAAAAATATTTATGATTGTTGAGTTGAAGATGAACATTTTAAACTTAGTAGCTGCTATGCTACCAGATTATTTTTCAATAAAGGTATAGCAATTCACATCCCACCAGCACAGCTGCCAGATCTGAATACTGCTCATCTTTCATATTATCATCAACCTGAAGAACAAAAGTTGGTATCTTGTTGTTTCAAGTTGCACCTTTCTGACTATAGTGATAACATATCTTTTCACATGTTTTATATATTAATCATTTGTTTACCTGAGAGACCTGCCTGTCATGTCTTTTGCAATTTTTTGTACTGAGTTTTTTTTTCCTTAGTAAAATATCTGTCTTTTCCACTATAACAAGTGAGTTTTCTGTTTTCCTTAAGAAGGCCTCTCTCACAATGAAGTTTTGTTTTGTTTATGTTTTGTTTTTTGTTTGTTTGTTTCTTATTTACAGCTTAGAGTTTGAATTTACATGGAATTTATTTTTGGATGTGATTTCAGGTTTGAGTTAATATAGAGATATTGCCTAGCTGTTAAGAACACACTGTGTTTATAAGATGTCACCTGGAAATATATATGTGACTAGTGAAACTGCAAGTTATAGTTTTAACCCTGCCAGCTTATACACATAAAGGAAGGGGATGAAAGGGTATGTGTGAGAAAATAGGTGCCAACATCTACATACTAGTTTGGAGGGAGACAAAGACGTGGAAATTATGAACTTTCTCTTTAAAAAAAATGCATCTGTGACCCTCCAGAGCTGTGCTTCTTCCCCAGGGCACCCCCCATGGGCCTTCTCTCCTCCTGGCCGCCATCAGGATGCAGAGGTCGTCCTGCCTCCTCCCAGAGGGTGCCCTCAGGCAGCCCTCCTTTCTGCACTGGCCCTCCGCTCCCAGCCTCAGACAGACTTGGGGTTTCCTCACTCCATGCTGTTGTTCTGCCTTCCCTTAGAGCAGTAGCCCTTGTGTGTGGTCACTGCTGGTTGCAGGCACGGCTTTGCCCTAATGCCCTAATGTGCTGGAGATCAAAGGAAAAGAAATTCAGAGTAGATTTTCCTTTTATGTGTGTTGCACTCATACATTCTGCTCACATTTCATTGGTGATAGTTTAATTACATGACCAAATCTGAGCACCTGGGAAATATTGCAACTAGCCAACAGCCATGACGAAGGGAAAACCAGGTTGTAGCGTGGCAGCAGTCCGCAATCTCCACCATATTTTCTATGTTGCATTGACTGTGTAATCTGGCCTTTCTAAATATGAATTTGTATTTATAGTAGGTCATTTTGCATAGATGTTATTTTCAATTGAATAAAACTAGCTTCTATAGTCTTGCTATCCCCATGATTAAAAATAGACCTTTTACTGTGGGTGCCTTCTCAGCCATCCCTCTATCAAATTGTACCAAGTAGTATTTACTGTAACTGTGTCTTCATAGCAAAACCTTGGTTTTCCTTATCTTGAAAAATAGACAAGTGGTGAAGTTAATTAAAAGTATAAAGCATTCTTTCCTCTAAGGTTATGCACATGGATATTTGCAAACTGGTTTGCAGTTTAATGATAGTTATGCAGCATTTTTTTCCTTAGAGATATGATGTGTTCAACATTAAAGTATTGCCATGCTTCAAAGATCCTCACATCGTCCTTTGGAAGATGTGCAGTGGTTGCCCAGTCAGGGTGTTACTCGTGTGTGTGTGTGTGTGTGTGTGTACATGCACATGCACACATTCATCTATCCTCCTATTTTACTTCAGAAGCACGTGGAATAGTTCTACAAGATAGAAAACAATGAAACATCAGAGAAGAAAGTTCTTGGAAACATGATAAACAATGAAATTTCCTTTCATCAAGTCTATAAATAACATTTTAAATATCATATATTTTCTCTCCTGGCTGCACTTGACCAAAATGAAGAAAAGTGAAAGTAAAACACCGCCCTCTAGGCATCTGCAGAATTTATCATTTCCCCTGTGCCTGAATTGAAACTACCAACTTCAGTGAAGGAGACAGCACCTCCAGTGACTTTCCAGATGTACCACAAAAAACAAGGAAGAAAATGCACTAAAATATTTTTATGACTCCTTGCTCCCAATATTTTCCCTGTTTTAAATAACTTAGCATATTTTTTGGGTTTATTTCTGTGAGAGTCTAGAAGGTAGCAAGGGATTGTATATAGACAAATTTATGCTAAGCTTGTACCTGCTACATCTCTGCAGAGGACACTTCCCTCCAGCTTATCTTGCCTAAACAAAGGGAACATAAATTAAGATCCAGGAAATGAAGAGAATAGTAATAAACTTCTCAAAACCAAAGCAGTAGTAGGTAGAGGAGGGAGGAAGAATATGAGAAAATTTTAGATCAAATGGGCAGTTTTTTTTAAAATGTATTACTAATATAGTATTTGTTAATAGGCTTCAATGAGAAAAATGTTAAAAAGGACAAGTAGGGCTTCACATAATAATAAAGATCATAATTTAAAGTAAATTATAGAATCTAGAGGTAGCTTATCTTCAATATAAACAAAGTGGAAATTAGCAGAATCACAGGGAAACATCAACAAATTATAAGCATGCTGACAGGCGGTGTTTGACTCCTTAATAGGTGCAAGGAAGAAAGAGGAGTTTGTAGCTTGGGCAACCAAGTAATTCTGGCACATGCTATTCAAATGAGGAATCTTGAAGAAGGAGCTGTCTGATGGGCAGGATAATGTGCTGCAGTTGACTACTTGGATATCCTAGGTTCCTGTCACACAATTAAATGTGAGCCTGGAGATTAGGGGAGAGGTCAGGGATGGAGAGACAGGTTTTGAAGTCATGCTGTAAAACCAAAAAAGAACATGGAGTCCATGGAAAGATATTCAGGAGGTTCTGGAATTCCTAAAAGATGTATTAGTGCCAGTTAAAAGCTTACAAAGGTGACTGAGAAAGAATTCTTCCAGAGGTGGAAGGATTGTGTGTGTGTGTGTGTGTGTGTGTGTGTGTGTGTGTGTGTGTGTTTGTATATCCGTTTACATGTCCATTTAAGCTAGCGCTCATAGTAGCTGATGGATTTTATGTAGGGTGCAGGAGAGAAGTCTAGAAGATTCCATGCGTTTGCTTGAGCAACTTCCAGAAAGATTGAGTTGCCATTTTCTGAGATGGGGAAAACTCCCTTGGAATAGATTTGGTGAGTGAGTCAGGGACGGAAATAAAGGATGAAAGATTTTTAATAGAAATGCAGCCTTGCATCGTTATCACAGTTATTTAACTAATGATAATGGGTTTTTAAGCCACGCTAGATTATTGTAATGAACAAACTAATTTACATTTAGTGGCTTCTCATTTGCATGTAAACCATGTATTATAAAGTAGTTGGCCTTGAAAGTAGGTTAAATATGCCCCTAGGAAACCCTTTTCACAGTATTAATTTGCTTAACAAGCTCTTTCTTCTTAGATATTAGAAATGGAAATGGAAACTTAGATGAGGAAGATTGCCTCTAGATCTGAAGTCAGAAATGATGATTTCTCACAGAAAAATTTGACTTTATGAGCAATGTATGCAATTGAGAGAAAAACCTTGAAAGATCTCAAATATCTATCCCTTGAACCAATATAAGCGGAAGTTGCTTTTATTCAACATATTTTATATTAGATTATTTAAATATGCCTCTACCTATCTGCAGGAGTGTACAATTTATATTTATAGTTTTCAGAGCCACAGTTTGGAATATTATGTTTCCTGCCACATTTAGGAAGTTTAGTGAGTCACACACCAAATACCTGTGATAGCATGATTCCCGAAAATAAGACATCCTCCGAAAATAAGACCTACGTACAGGTTTCCTTCTGAGTGAAATATAAGGCATCCCGCCGAAAATAAGGCCCCGGGGATTCACAGTTTATCTGGTTTGTGTTGATAACGACTGTACCGAATACAGGAAGTAAATTTCCTTTATTTTCATTTAACAATAAATGTGTACCGTATTCTTCTTCATGGAAAAATAAGACATCCCCTGAAAATAAGACCTAGCGCATCTTTGGGAGCAAAAATTAATATAAGACACTGTCTTATTTTCGGGGAAACAGGGTAGTAGTGTCAGGGTGAGATGTGAAGTAGCTGGAAAGGCAGCATGTAGGGGCTCCTTCACTAGCTAAAGTCCTGAATGTGACCTTCAGCATGACCTTAATGGTGCCGTTGTAAAGCCTGGTTATCATTAACAGGAAGGAGTCAAAGGGAGGACCCAATAACATAGGCATGCCATTTATACAGCTTTGACAAAAAGCCGCATTTAACACTCTCCAAGTCTGTTCCTCACTAATTGATGGGGGAAGGGACTGGAAAAGGCATTTTAGATACAAACCCAGCAATGTCTGAGTGACACGGGAAGGTGCCTACCTGCCTGTCAGTCACACCTTGGAGCGACTCAGTGGCCAGATGGGTGTGGCCACTGCAAGCATATATGAAATCCGAATATTTGAAATTCTAATCGAAGAAGCATACTCTCTTCTCTCTCTGGCATGCTGGGCTCCTTGGCAGGGGATGCAGTCCCCTGTGCCCACCCATGTGGCTCACAGCCTTGTGGGACTCCCACAATGGACTTTAATTAGCTTGGATGCTGAACTGGACCCAGTTGCAACATGGAATGAAAGCTCTGGACTCAACACTGGCCTTGGTGTTGGCTCTACTGGAACCCTAGCTGCACCTTTTTCAGGACTGGCTTAAGGGTGGGGAACTTTATAAACCCAAGGAATGCAGCCCTACACAAGCCTTTTACCGCATCTCATTCTGCCCGTATTTCAGCCGTACCCCAAGAACCTCGCTCTCAGGAGCGATGGGAAAATTTGCTTTTCTGGTAATATCTTGATCATGGATAAAGCATGTTAAGGATAAATTTCTTAACATGAATGGTCTGGTCTCTGACAGTTGTTGTAGTCACATCTCTTTGCTCTCTGAGCACTCATCAGCCTCATTTTATTTAAGGGTCTTGAACTTGCCATGCTTAGTCCCAACTCAACATTGCATCCATTGTACCTAGTACAGAGTCTATTCATGGTAAATGTTTCAGAAGTATTGGTTGAATGAATATGTGAAGATAGGTGATCTTCCTGAAGTCACACACCTAACTAAAGAGAGAGCGAAGGTTTTGATTCAGGCTACTAGTCACGTAAAGAGAAATCAGGGAGAGATGAGTTTTCATTTGCTTCTCTGGCTTGAAAAGAATAGGAGTTATTTACAACTAATTATTATAGGGGATCTAGAGGCCCATTGCATGAAATTCATGCACAGGTACGATGATCCCTAGGCCTGGTTGGCAAGCAGGGCCAGTCAGGGCCTTCTAGCTGCCAGCTGGGGCCCTCCTTCCAGTGGCTGGTCAGGGTCTTCCTTATTCAGTGCCGCCCCTGGTGGTTAGCACATGTCATAATAAGTGATTAAATTCCTGGTCTCCCTGTCAAACTCCGGTGGGGACACCTTGCATATTAGCCATATGCACGACATACACATATATACATACACATAAGTACTGGTGGTAGCTGAGCCTTCAAGATATAGATCAATCATAGTGCAACGGTACCTACTCCCTTTAGCTGTTTTTGCAGGCTTTATATTTACTCTGCGCTCAAAACTACTTTTCAACTCTCCGCTCATGGTTGTACCATGGGGCACTTCTTGCACAGCATGTATTCTTTTATTTAACAAGTATTTATTGACTACCTATCTATCCATCGTCAGCACTGCTCTAGGTATTAGGAAAGAGCAATAAACAAGATAAAGTCTCGTCTATGTACAAAAAAAAAAGATTTTTATTCTGGTGGTGGAAAAGACATAAAAATATAACATTATTGAATTATGCATGTTATGAGGGAAATAAAGCATAAGCCATAAGGAAATAAAACACAATGGGGGATATATGCTTTAGCTTAGATAATTACTTTTTAGCTTCTCTAAAAAGTGAGATGTAACCTGGGAGTGAAGTGGCAATGAGCCAGCCGTGCAGAAGTGAGGCTAGGAGCAGCTTGTGCAAAAGCCAGACGACAGGATGAAAAGCAGTTTGGAGCAAAAGGAAGGCCAGTGTGGAGGGAGCATGTGAGTGAGAGAAGGAGAGGCAAGAGCTGAGGTTGGAGAGGTAAATAGGCGTAGACAGGAATGACTTTGGAATTTATTTTAAATACAGAAGCCACTTGGGAGAATGAGTTGTAGGGACATGCTGATAGCAGAGACAGACAGTTAATCGGCCATTGCAGTAATTCCTGCTGTGGACAGTGACTGGTGCGAAGTACCATAGAGATGAAACGAAATGGAAAGGTTCAACATAGCTGGCTCCATCCTTCCATCCTAGAACATCTCTTCCTCTTGAATTCTAAACATTCAGTAGTGCATTTACTCTCCCTCAGTGGCCAAACTAATCATTTCAGTTACCTTCTTTATTTTATTTGTCCTCACCTTCAACCAACAGATCACCAAAATTCTGACAGATGTTGATTAAAAATGGCATGCTTTATTATTCCTTCTGTATCCATCTTTTCACTGTCTTGGCTGAGGGGTCCATAATTCCTCCTATGCATTTTTTAAGAGTACTCTAATTGCTGTCTCAGGTCCCTCAGATCTGTTCTCCATTCCTGCCATCAGAGCTGCACCTCCCAAACACATATTCCTTCCAATCACTGTTATAAATATTCTTTTAACTTCTCATGGCTCACAATCTTTTCCCCACTTTTTAATTTATTTTTATTTTTTGCTAGAATCAAAACCATTTTTCTAACCAAAGTTTTACTAGAAACCGAATGTGTTAAACATGAGCTGTTTCTGGCAAGGCTGCCCCTGCCCCCGCTGCCCACGCCTGCAGCCACAGTTCCACAGGCACTTCCGGTGTCCCCTCCTGACCTCCCAGCACCGCTCATCATCCTTGAGCTCTCCATGCTTTGACATTCCATAGACTTTACCTTTTATTCCTTCAAAACCTTTCTTTTGTTCATGTGCCCTGCTCTGTTCTTCTTTCTGGCCTCATGAATTCTTCCTTAAAAATTTATAGTCAGTATCTCTGTGTATTGCAGTATTGTTTATAATTAGCAACGAAAGTAGGAAAAAAACACTAAATATCCACTGAGAAAAATTCATTAGATTACAAATGTGTCGTACCATTTTAGTGAATTTAGATAAATTAGCGTATGTCATATCTTTTTTTATGAATCATCTTAATCAATATGACATACTGAGAGCAAGAGATTCATTTCCATGGCTGAGGGTGATTTTCTTATTATCATCAGATTCTCTTAATGTCAATATCCTGCTGTAAAGGTGCAATACTTTTTTTTTTTTTAGATTTCTACTTTGCAAAAGAATGAAACATGACATAGTCTCCGTTCCCAGCTGTTTCCAGGGAGCTCTTAATTTCTTGGCTAAAAGCTTCATTTTATTTTATTTTCTCTTACACAGTAGGTGATTTACTTTGGCATTTATTGTAAAGATTTATAAGAGTAATGAAATTTTCCAAACTGAATAGAAACAACCTCATAGGCAAATGAATGAGTATGATTTAATTTTTTCTCTAATAAAATTCTTACTGCACAATCTCCACCCAGTCTCCTCATTTCGGATTTTAAATGTACACTTGTGATTTAGAGCCAAACTTTAAGCATATGCTGTTTTGAATTTACTTGTGCCTTTATGAATATATTTCCATTTTTCTCGGAGTCCAAATTCCTCCAGCATTAGCAAGGAAAAATAAATACATTTGTGTATGTGCTCTACGCAGAGATATTTATGTCTGCTCAGATGCCTTTTGAGAGTAAGCCAGATTAAAGATGTTCCAAGATCTATTATGGCTCTCCTTCAACTGAAGAATTCACAAAACAAATTATATTCCACAAATTCAATGAGAGAGAGAGAGAAAAAGTGTTGCCTTTCTACTAGTTTTGGGCTACCTTGCCTGTAAATAATGTAGTTTCACCCTTGATGTGACCCCACCTCCTCCATTAAAAAACCAGCCCCTGGAAGTGTGCCCATTACCACTAAAGTATTAGGGCTTTTCTGAGGTAACCTGCTCTGAAGTACTATCTCACATTTCTTTAGAGGTTCGCAGTTTTGCGAACTGTTTGTGTACCTGTTCTATTACCTAGTTCTTACAATATCTAATAAGGAAAATGGCAACTATCTTTGCGGGGTTGTTGTTTTCTTTTGCTTTTGTTTTTAAGGAGACTGACTGGCAGTGCTGGGTAACTTTCCCAGAGTCACACAGGAGTAACTGCTAAACTGAGGACTGAGGCCCTGGTCTTCCGACTGCTCTTCCAAAGCTCCTCCCACTTGCCGTTTCGGGAAATGTCTATGGTCTTGCTGTCTCTGAAAATGTTTCCTCCCCATCTGGGAATGACTTTATCAGCAATCACCTTGATAATCTGACGTCTCTTTGTTATTGTCAGGAAAGAATGATCATTCTGAACGCAATGTAATTATGTAGGTAAAGCAGCTTGGAGAAAAATTCCATTCTAATGCTTCCTAAACAAATGCAGGGCTAGCCTGTATCTTATACCTGGCACACCATTTCTTTCTCATTAACAAATTCTAGCAAGAATAAGCTACAATTAAGATCTCCTATCCACTTATAACACCTAATGAACACAGATAGCTGCTACTCTGGAACTTTTCCCAGAAAGTAAGCATGGCACATCCAAGATGTTAATTGATTAATACATTATTTTATTATTGGATTGCTTTAGTGTCACTGAAGTTCCTATTTTATAATCTTAGTTTTCCTTGTATTTCAGTGGCTAGCTAAAGACAAGTAGATTACATTTTTGATCAGTCTTCAGGAAATAGAACCTGATAAATGAAAATAAATCAAGTAAATTAAAATAATAGTCATTTAACATTATTTCTTGTGACATTATTTTGAATCTATAATAATAAAAGTGTAATATGCTAATTAGACCAGACGTCCTTCCGGATGTCCTAAAGGATGACTTTCTGGACAAAGCCAGGGCTTCAAGGGAAGCTCGGGTCCCAGGTGCCCGAGGAAAGCTGGTGCCTGCAGCCAGGGGAAGGGAGGCCTACTCTTGCACGAATTTTGTGCATTTGGCCTCTAGTTCAAAGATAAAGTTCAATAGAATATTTGATGTGATTAGATAATCATGAGCCGTGGTGTTTTTGTTTTTAAATAGGTAAGCATTATAGTTTTAACCCTACTGCTGTGCACAATGGGACAATTGTAAAGACATAAATTTCATGTTTCTTCAAGTAGATATTAATTTATTTTCATTCTTAAATTACAAGAAGCAGGAAACAAAGACTCTCTCCTATCTCTCACTTTCCTTCCCTCCCCGGCATCCTAGGCCCACATATATCTAATAGTCTCATTTGTGACTAAGCTAATCACTGGGCTTTGACTTCTGTAATCATTTTCCTTTCAAGATCATTCTATTTTTTAAAAAAAATATGTTATACAAAAAATGTTCTATATTCTGTTTCTATTTCAACATGTGTAGTTTTTGGACATCTAAATATTTTGTTTCTGCTGATTCTTAAGAATAATTTCATTAAGAATAATTTCATGGACCCCAAATACTTTTTTTGTGTATCTGAAAAATCATAGAATACTCATGACATTGCACATATAGATATTCTCTGTCAATTCCCCTGTCTGTCATTCTCTTCATCTTTCATTTAGCCTTATGCCCTTAAATTATAGTCATCCATTCTATGCAGATGAATCACTACCAATGTTTACCCAAATGAAAATATCCACTGTATCACCATCAGCATAACTTGAAATATAAGAATGGGAAGAGAAGAAATAGAGAGGGGAGAACTGGGTTTTGGACCCTGCAGTACTGATTATTGGTTTTGTTGCCTGGAACACCTTACTTAATTCTTCAGCATCCAGATCTCTCTGGTCCATTACAAGAATCCTGAGACCATGTAAGTGTATGTTCTTTGAAAATGTAAAAGTAGCAAACTAATGTAAGGTATCCATAGTATAAGTAATAGAAGACAGACTTTTTGATCCCTTAAGACACTAAAATTAAAGGAAGTCTGGGGGCTTTGCCTACAGAGCCTATTGAACAAAATCACATTGAGAATGGAAACTACGTGTCACATTTAACAGCCATCTAAAGCTGCTTCACTAGGGAAATTGCACATTTAGAAAGCAGGTAACAAGTCAATATTATAAAGATAATTCCAAAATATTACAGTTGGCACTAATTCATGTGTGACTAGCTTGCATATTGACATTAGGTCCTTGCAGCTGAGTAGATGTTTGCCACTTTCTGATCCTTAGAGTGTACATATGCCTAGGGGAACATTTGTGCTCACAGGAGAAAAGGTCTGAATTGGGGTAGACAGCAAGGAAAGTAGGCACATGAGTCCCTCCCCCATCATATGAACACCAGTCCTGGCAGCATGAAAAGCATGTTACTTCTTACGCTTTCTGTAAGTGGAAAAAGGAACAAATATATTGGTTGGTGAAGTAGCAGTGCTTGCTACTCTCATTTGCTGCTTAATGATAAAGGGAGAGACTGGATGGAGAAAAAGCAAATTCCTTCCTTCTCATTTTGTGAGGATGAAATTACACTTAATCTTGGCAAGAAATAAATTGCTCTGTTGACAACACAATATCAACTGAATTTTCACTGAAATATAAGAACGGGATTGTGTCAAAATGCAGAGCTGTCAAGCATGTGACAAGTGTTCTTTATAGAGGAGCACTGCCTACTTCTGATGAATAAACTGTGGGTTGTGTAGTGCTTCTCAGTGATAGCTAAACAAAGTGGAGTACTGCCAAAAGTGGAGAACATTCCAGGGGGATGTCAAAGTGTGTCATTGGCTGGCTGTACCCTTTTATTTATGTTGCTCGTCTATATTTGTTGCTTCCTCCCTACCCTTGAGTTTGAAAACATTTTGAGCGCAAGATTCACTTTGTTTTTAACTCCCCCTGTTACATAGAATGGTCTTACATTCAGGTTGCAGACCCCATAATTGTTGATAGACCAATTTTTTTATTAATATGCCACCCTCAAATTTTGAAGCCAACTCCTAAAACTGTCAAAATTTCAATGACTTTTATTTACTTATTTATTTTTTAATATATTTTTATTGATTTCACATAGAAAGTGAAAGTGTGTGAGAGAGAGAGAGAGAGAAACCTCAATGATGAGAATTGTTGATTGGCTGTCTCCTGCACATCCCACAATGGGGATTGAGCCTGCAACCTGGGTATGTGCCCTGACCAGGAATAGAACCTTGACATCCTGGTTCATAGGTCAATGCTCAACCACTGAGCCATGCCGGCCAGCCTAAATTTCATTGACTTGTAGAACCACTTTTGTATCCGTACAAGCAGAGCACAGATTCTCTCCCCTGGTAGAGGACAGAGTAATGTTCTCCTGAAATCCTATGGGGCTTTCAAGAGGGAGATATGAACCACTTTTCCAAAGAGGGTAAAGTGAGGAAACACCCCCCAAAAAAGAAAGAAAGAGAGAGAGAGAGAGAGAGAGAGAGAGAGAGAGAGAGAGAGAGAGGAAGCAAAGAAGGAAAGAAGGAAGGAAGGAAGGAAGGAAGGAAGGAAGGAAGGAAGGAAGGAAGGAAGGAAAAAAATAACTTCAGACTGAAGTTTGGTATTCTTAGTGGAGTCACCTGTACAAGCGGGGTTATCCTGAGCACAGAGTCCAATAACAGCCCAGTGTTCTGGCTGATGCACTTGCGCCTGCTCTAATATAGTGAAGCAGAGCCTGTAATTGAGTCCAGACTCCCGTGGGGGGAATGTGGTGTTTTTCTAGGTTGGGAGAATTAGGTAGCAATTTGCAGAGGTAGATACAAATCCTCTCTGGAGAAAAGCAGCCCGATCCAGGCCCGCTTGATTCTTTAGAAGATTAAGATCAAGCAATTAATTAACAAAAGCTCCAGACCACTAAGACCACAAAGAAGTAACTACTATGAATAAGAGTCAGCAGAAACAAAATATCTAGACGTCCAAAAACTACACATGTTGAAATAGTCAGAAATAGAATATAGAACATTTTTTGTATAAAATGTTTTTTTAAATAATAGAATGATCTTGAAAAGAAAATGATTACTGAAGTCAAAGCCCAGTGATTAGCTTAGTCACAAATGAGACTATTAGATATATGTAGAAGGCCATTACCTAGGATGCCACACAGGGAAGGAAAGTGAGGGATATGAAAGAGAAGTTAAAAAGAAACCTGGAGAATATGAGAATATCTAATACCTGGCAGAGCTCCAGAAGTAGAGAGTAAGGCAGTGAATATCCCAGGATTTTGCCGGATGATGAGAACCTGCACAGCACAATACATCCCAAATAGATAGAAATCTGTAACAGGCTCAGCATCCTAATAGGATAGAATGCCACAGACAAGATGATACCCTAAAAGAGGCCAGAAAGAAAATTTTCCTATGAGGAATGTTAATTCGACCAAGAGCACATACAATTAACAGCAATCAGAGAGAACATCCACGAACTTCCATCACCACATCTGTCAATTAGCCTCCCTGCCTTCAAATGCTACCTTTTCTCTCTTTGTGGATATTTCTAGCTCAACCCAGCCCCTTTATTTCTTCACTAGATACAGTTGCTGTCATCTACCTAAGAACAATCCTCCTGCTGTTACTCCCTTTTTCCCTCTTCCTGTTTTTCTGTTCTCTCTCCTATATTAACAAAATTTCCCCCTCTCCCCATTTCCCCCCACTAGCATTTAAACATATTATTTCTCCCCAAACACAAAAGCCTCTCAAGCCCATTTTTGCCTCTAGCTACAACTCCATTTACCTCTTTCCCTTTACAGCAAAAATTTCCATTTGCATTTGGACCAACTCCAAACAAGCTCTTTGTGGAATGATGTCACCAAAACTGCTCTTGTCAGGTCACTAGAGCCGCACTCAGCGAGATTCAGTCTATTTGTTCTCAGTTCTGATGTTGGCCTATCAGAAACACACATGATTTTTCATTCCTCCTGGAGACACTTTCTTCACTTGGTTTCCAGAGCACCCCCCCCCCCCATGCTCCCTCTTAACTCTGGTTGGTCCCTTTTATTATTGATCCCCTCGGCTGGTTCCTTCCTGTCCATCCAGTCTCTTCAATTTAAAATTCTTCTCCTTTCTTGACCTACTTCACTGTTCTCTGTATACTCATTCTCCCAGTCATCTTGTCCTCTCTCATAGCTTTAAGTGATGGCTCCCAAATTTATATCTCCACCTTAGATCTCTTCATTGGACTCCAGACCAATCTACCTACTGTCTACTTTAGTATCTCCACTCTTCAAGTTACTAGTTCAAACTTCTTCCCACACCTTCTTCTCCCATGGTCTTTCCCATTGCAATGAATTACTTCTTCTAGTTGCATAAGCAAACTTCCAGTGCAGCTGTCCTTGGCAAAGACATCAACACTGACCTATAATAATGACATTGACTCCTTCCTTAGTCTACTTTCCACAATGCGTTCAGAGCGTAAGTCAGATCATGACACTACTGTGCAGTTACTCTCTCATTTCCTTCAGTTCTTTATCCAGACTCTTTCTTCTCCTAAGACCTTTCCAGGTTTCTCTATTTAATATTGTAAACCAGAGTTCAGCAAACTTTGGTTGTAGTGGAACAGATGATAAGTATTTTAGGCTTTGCAGCTATAAGGTCTCAACTTCTATGCTGTGCTACTGTAGCATCAATTAAACCACAGACAAAACATACATGACTAAGTGTGGGGGTTTTTTTTGCAATTCACCTTGAAAGTATGGACATTGACATTTGAATTTTATGTAATTTTTATGGGTACTGTTATTCCTTTTGAGAGTTTTCAATGTAGAGTTTTAAATAACTCATAGTACAATGTATATGACTCATGATTGTAGTTTGTCAAGGTCTTGCCTCATATATATTTCTCGAACCCTTTCTTTGCTGTATTTTTTTACCCTAAATAATATGCTATATATTTTACTTTTTTTTGTGTTTATTATCTGTATCAGACAAATATAATTTAAACTCATTGTTGTCTGGGATATATATATATATATATATATATATATATATATATATATTGATTTCAGAGAGGAAGGGAGAGGAAGAGAGAGACAGAAATGTTAAAGATGAGAGAGAAACATTGACCAGCTGCCTCCTGCACACCCCAAACTAGGAATCAAGCTCACAGCCCAGGCATGTGTCCTGACAGGAAATCTAAGGATGATCTTCTGGTTCATATGTCAATGCTCAACCACTGAGCCATGCAGGCTGGGCTGAGGTCTGGGATTTTTAACCTTTTTTTTTTTAATTACTGAAGCCCCAATATAGGTACTCAATAATTTAATGTTAAATGAATGACTGAATGATCATATTACATTTAATAAGGAAGTCAAGTACACAGCCGGGCGTGGCTCAGCAGTTGAGTGTTGACCCAGGAACTAAGACATCACCATTTGATTCCCAGTCAGGGTACATGCCTGGGTTGCAGGCTCTGTCCCTGTAGGGGGCATGCAGGAGGCAGCCAAATGGTGATTCTCTCTCATCATTGATGTTTCTATCTCCCCTTCTCCCTTCTTCTCTGAAATCAATAAAAATATATTTTTCTTTAAAAAATAGGAAGTAAAGAAAATTGACTGTAATGGATGATGAGAGAATTAAAGAACTCAAATTTATTTTAGAAAGTATAGTCAATCATCAACACATATTTTATTTTTTATTATTATTTTTAATATATTTTATTGATTTTTTTTACAGAGAAGAAGGGAAAGGGATAGTTAGAAACATCAATGAGAGCAAATCCTCGATCAGCTGCCTCTTGCACACCCCTTACTGGGGATGTACCCGCAACCAAGGTACATGCCCTTGACCGGAATGGAACCTGGGACCTTTCAGTCCACAGGCTGACACTCTATCCACTGAGCCAAACTGGTTTTGGCAACACACATATTTTAACTATTTGTTGCCTGAAAGAGGCTCCTCATGACTTTCTAATTAAAATTGTCTTACCTCAGTGTTATAAATTTTCTTTTCATGCTTTCTTAATTGCAAATGGGACATATCTTAATGCTTCGAGCCTCTTTTCTTGGGATGGCCATGCTTCTTGTCCCAGGGTTCTACAGGTTCGGGAGTTAAGTAAACTACAGTTTGCGCAGTGGTGAGTGCTCCTGCCTCTGCTGGAGGCTGCCCTTTTCCGTGGCCCCTGTCAGCGATCACACTCACTTAGCATCCAGGGCTTACAGTTTTCTAAGAACATTGCCTTTATAATTACCATTTAATTCCTACTTGTCTTGGGTGAACCAAAGAAATTAATAAAGTTCTTAAACTTCTGTCTTTGACTGAAGTAAATAAAAGTGTTAAATTATAGGCATTAGAGCATAGCCTAATTTCTATGAGCCATTTCAAGACACTGAATTTCAATTTAATTATTATATGTAATGGATATTAAGCATTTATGAGACAAATGTCTTACAATTTAATTAGATTATTTAGCAAAGTATTCATAACATGCTTTGTTTTAAGAGTAACTAAATGTAATAGCAGAAAAGAATTTTGCCTCTGGTTTCTTACATGATGTGCTTTTTCTTGTACTTCTAGAGAAGTCTTTTTTGTTCTGCTCATTCAGACATGAATGTGTAGCCAAGTGTTCCTGTAATCAAATATCAGATCACTATAAGAGTTTGTTGCATTGTCAATACAAAATTATATTTTTGAGCAGGTGAAAATGTATTATTTTGTGATTTTGTAAATATGTTTACCATGTATCACAGAATCATTATGATTCCTTTTCTCAGTATTTGAAATGAGTCTAAAAGCAACCAGAGTTGGCATAAGAAAGTGAATCATTGGATCCCAAATAATTTATTTTGTCCTACCTTCCTTTCCAAGTTTTGTTTGGGGTGTTATTTGTGGTGTACGGGTGAATAAGTGTCCAATAAACATGTTTGGGGACAGCAGTTGCTTGAACTCTGGGTCAATGGGATTGCTTTGTTTATTGCTTGTTATTTGCTGGTTTCAGTCCTTGTTTTATTTTAACATGGTAAACCCAGGATGAAAGGCAAGCAAGATAAGTAATAGTGTTTTCAAAACCAGAGTTGCTCAGAGAAGAGATAAGACATTGGTAGAGTAGGTGACGGCAATACAAAAATCTGTATTACATAGAGTTTTGGAAGCTGTTGTTGATGAAGTTGTTGTTGATGAAAAAAAAAAAATGTCATCGAACCAATCTTAAAACCTTCTCATAGATATAAAAAGGTGCTGACTTTGCAGGCTTTAAGGAAAATGACTGATGCAGTCTGACTGTGGTGATTTCAGCACCATTTCAGAAATACAGACAGAATGTGCCACTAAGTGTAGAGATCTTGAGGGTGACATGCGAATATACACCATGCGAGTGACAGAAGACCTGCCCTTAAAACCCCCTTGATGTGTGATGCGTTTAGATATGCACAGGCCGTGTTTATGGGTACATTCCAGCAGGTGTGACTCTTTGGCAAGTGGCATGGCTTGGAGTGCAGCACGGCTTCCCCTTTATTGGTGTATCCTGATGGAATATTTTCTGAAATGATGTGTGGAGACCTTGCCGTCATTATTTTTCCAAGCATATATCAGCAAAGCCTTGGCCCTATAAAAGTGCAAATAGAATGTCACGCATCAGACACTGTGTTTACAGTTTAATTTTAGTCCTTGGGAAGATTAATCATTCCCGGGGGAATTGCTTTGCTCCTGCCTGCTGTTTGATCTGATCATCCTAACTCAGAGCATTCGCAAAACTTTCCGCTTCCTGTGTGCATGAAGCCTGTGGTGAATTCTCTCAGTGAAATGTGTTTCTTCCTTCCTAGGAGGAACAGTTGCTGCCTTCTAATGTCATGTTGAAATATGCTTACTCTCAATGACACTGTCACTCTTGGATTAATCCTGCCTGTTCACACCATGGTCCCCATCTGCTTAGTGAGAGGGAAAAAATCTTACCCATCTTTACAGTGTGCGTGCCTACCCAAAAATTTAACCTACTGTTTCGAGGTCTCTGATATGCTCAATTCCATACTTTGTTTATTTATTTTTAAAAAATATATTTTATTGATTTTCCACAGAGAGGAAGGGAGAGGGATAGAGAGCTAGAAACATCTATGAGAGACAAACATCGACCAGCTGCCTCTTGCACACCCCCCACTGGGGATGTGCCCGCAACCAATATACATGCCCTTGACCGGAATTGAACCTGGGACCTTTCAGTCTGCAGGCCGATGCTCTATCCACTGAGCCAAACCAGTTTGGCTCAATTCCATACTTAAAAATAAAAAGAATTTTTTCAATAAGTCTTATTCAGGAACAAATCTGTGATTTCCAAAATATGCAAACTCGAATCTCTTCTGGTCAGCATTTAAGTCAATTGGAGGACTATTGTACATAGATTTAAAAACTTCCTGAATTTGATTGTTGTGGTTTCTTTTGAGCTTTACTCTAATATAACTCTGATTTTTGTCAATGCAGTATATCTGTACCTCTCCCAGTACTGCATTTTTTTTAATCAGATGATAATTTGCATAGCATAAAAGTCCAGAAACCACCCCCCCTAAATTTAGCTCTCTGCTTCTATCTTCTATAAGCCCAAATTTCAACTTCAATATATCTCTGAAATACATTTTAATAGCAATATGATTATTCCAGTGACATGTTTCAACTCCTTGGAATGAGCAATCATTTTATGAAATGTATTCAAACTCACGCTTCACACATACACACTTGGATGGCCTGTACAGCTGGAAATTCCTTCTGTGTAATATGATTATGATTGAGAAAGCATGCATATGTTCCTCCCTCCCTTTCATGCTATAAAGAAATGAATAAAGTGTAGAGTGAATTATGTTGGTTAAATCATATTTGAACTTAGAAACAGGCAAGGAATCTTGTTCAAAAGGAGGAGAATAAGATGCCGAGGAGTTTGTGAGAGCTGTCTATATTAGTGAGGGCAGCACGCTCTTGCTGTTTTAAAAATATAGATGATGCTTGCTTGTTGTACAGATTCTTTTCTAAGCATCTTTCCTTCAGTATCTTCAAACTCAGGACATCCTTATTTTTCCCATTTGTATGCACTGTGAGTCATCCTGTATTTTTTTTTTTTTTTTTAGTTTTTAGAGAACTTTTGACTTAATAATTTTACTGCAAACGATGAGCTACATGTTTATTTCAAATCATAAACAATATTAAGTATTAAGTGATTACATTTTATAAAAGCTATGGCCCGGGTCTAGGTTTTCCATTTAGATTACGTGAGAGGCGTTCTTGCGAAATAAAGGACATCAGGAAAACCTATGTTTGAAAAAAGAATTATCACCAGTGAAGAATAATTTCTTAGGTCACAGCCTTAATTGAATAGATAGACTTTGAAATCTGTTAGAAATAGCCACCACCTTGGAAATCACTCTGTTAGCATCACTCTTTGCTGTCCGCCAGAACTACAGCTGTTGGCATTTTGATTGCCGTAAAAATGAATAGCACTCCACACTGTGGCACTCACACCCATCATAAAAGTTAAATGAGCGTTCTTGTAACACCCGCTGGGAGGGAGCAGATGTGGGAGAGAAGGATTGAGCGCGCAGGAGAGAATGTGTCACTGACAAATTGAAACTACTCCCTTAATACAGCTTGTGTCTCGCTTGTCACCTGTATCTGCTTTGTTTTATTCAAAGCTATTTCAAAAACACAAATACTGTATTGAAACTGAGAATCAAAATGAATTATTTCTTTTATCTGTCAGACTTTGCCTTGTCACTGCCGTATTTCTGGGTTATTTTCCAGTGCTGTATGTACAGTTTGGTAAATCTTTCTGCAGAGATGCTTTCTTCAAAATATGACTGTAGTGAAAATGTGACTACAAAGAGCTGTCATTTCTGAGTTGGAAGCATTGAATTGCTTGTGGGTGTATTGTGTGGTTTTTTTTCCATTACAGAACTTTGTGAGAAATTTTTTTTGTTTGTTTATTGTATTAATATGTTTCATTTTTAGTAAGAATTTTTTAAAATCATTTTTTGGTTTGGTCTCCAAATGGTTAACATCATGGGTATCTTACTGCTGACGTTTTACTCTCCAAACTAATTGATACTCACTCTTCTTTATTAGGAGTTCTCTCCACTGCTGGGCCTGCTCTCAGCGGTTTGTTGAAAGCAGGTAAAGAAGGGGTAGATTACCAAAAAGAAAAATGTAAAAAGCTATTAAGCTTATAAAAATGTTACTAACCTCTCTAGCAATCAGGAAAAAGAAGCTTAGCTCAATAAGATACTATTTCACAACTTTAACTTTACAAAACTTAAAATGGTCAGGTGATACCAAGTGTGATGAAGGACCTGGAATGAAGAAACCTTTGTTACATGCCGATGCTAATGCAATTTGATACAACTACACTGAGGGCAATTTGGTAATATCTGGCGAAGATGAAGATCCCCTGTGATCCAGCAATGCCACTCCAAGAAACTCTCCCAGAAGTATGTGTAGAGACAGCCCTCTATTAAAGAGTCAGTATTTCCATCCTTGGAAGAATGGGAGTCATTCACTGGAATGCATGTGAAAGAACTAACCTTACATATATCCAACATAGACACATTTGAAAAACAAAATGATGAGTAAAAATTCTGCCAGGGCTGACCAGCAGCCCCTGAACGACGGATGAACAGATTACTCCAACACAGTTCCACTGTGGGGGAGAGGGCTAAGGGGCTTACCTGACTCAAGGGTCCAAGCAGCCTTCCTAGCCTGCCTCATTAGTCTTTTATTGGAATTTTTATCTTTAGATACAATCAGTAGAGTGAGTAATCTTGGGAGGACACGTGTTTACATTGTCTTCTAGGCAGGGGCATCCAGATTAAGATTAAGGATTCCAATAAACAACCCAGGTCTGCACGGTGCAAAGATTTGTTTGGAAAGGTCTAGGAATAATTAGGGGCGTGCCTCGACACCCCCCTCAGTCTCCCCTAAGATGGAATTGTAATAAACAGGACAGGCGGCCTTCCACACACTTCCCTTTGCTCAGAGTCCTCCTTACAACTTTCCAACCAAGTCCCATGCTTCCCCACAAAATTCCAGTTGGGTGCTTGGTAGGATGGCATCACATGAAGGATAATGACAAATAGATCAAGTTAAAACTTCAGAATGTGGCATTTTATTATGGGTAGACAAAAAAAATAAGAGTGTAAAACATACACGGGGCTGATAAATACCAACTTTAGGTTGTTTTCTTGGGAGGATGGGAGTGAGCTCAGGAATAGGACAGCAAGAGGTAGTTGGGATCTTTAATTGTCTTTATAATTTTTTATTTTGTTAGGCAAGTACACAGGTTACTTATATTCTCTAAAATTTTTATAAGCCTAAATTATACTATCTAATAAAAATGTAATACGCAAATTGACCATCACCCCAACACACAAGATGGCTGCCCCCATGTGGTCATTAGTGGCTGCTCCCATGTGGACACAAGATGGCCAACAGGGGAGGGCAGTTAGGAGGGACCAGGACTGCAAGGGAAGGCAGTTGTGGGTAATCAGGCCAGCAGGGGAGTGTAATTAGGGGTGACCGGGAAGGCAGAGGAGGGAAATTGGGGCAACCAGGCCTGCAGGGGAGGGCAATTAGGGGCAAACACAATAGTAGGGGAGCAGTTAGGCATCAATCAGGCTGGCAGGGGAGTGGTTAGGTGATCAGGCTGACAGGCAGAAATGGTTAGGGGCAATCTAGGAAGGCAGGCAGACAAGCAGTTGGGAGTCAGCAGTCCTGGATTATGAGAGGGTTGTCCCAGATTGGAGAGGGTGCAGGCTGGCCTGAGGGACACACACCCCCTCATGCACAAATTTCGTGCACTGGGTCTCTAGTCCTATAGTGAAGAGCTACTATGCTAATTAGACCAGATGGCTGAACAACCAGTGGGTGAGGGGCAGGGCCAAGAGGCAGTCAGGGCTGCAAGCCAAACTCCTTGCAGGAATTTTGTGCATCGGGCCTCTAGTTTATAATTTAAAAAAGAAACCTGCATATGTCTTTGCTTGTGTATTTATTCATTCATTTAATCTGTCACCCACCAATCAGTTCAGTTAACCACTTATTTATTATTTTCCACCAAAAATAATTTTATTTAAGTAACCCAATAAAAAATGATTAGAACTTAAACCAAGTTGGGAGAAAGGAACAAAGTATAATTAGAAGACAGATTTAACGGAGTTTCGGTGTAAAGTTGCCAAGACTTAACAGTTGGATGTTTGTGTATGGAGAAAAACAAGGAATCAAGTCTAATTTATTTGGGTTCCTAGCTTGGTCTTGGACTGTCTGGACAAAAGAGTGGGAATGATATTGAAAATGAGGGAAATGATGTATCTAACTTTATTTTAGGTGATATTATAGGTGTGTTTTTTTAATAAGACTAATAGCTAATCTTAAACAAAACACATTTAATCCAGTAATTATTTACTAAATACCTGCCATGTACAAGGCACAACAAATATAAAGAGAATCCTTAAATTTATGCATACTCTTTTTCATGAATATTTTTCTTTAAAGTTTATACCATTAATTTTTAAGCATCATGGTACAGTTACTGCTCCAGTAAATTCAATTGGGTAAGCAATTTCAGCTAAATACAATATGCAACCTTCATCAAGTTATTTAGGAACTACTTGAAAAAGATTGAGAATCCATTAAAAACTTCAGACCATGCAAATTCATTTCTGTTTATAAATTATATTCAGAAGGGAAGTTAAAGGTGGTTATCTTAAAAACATCCCAAGTGTGTATATTAATTGAATATTAGCTGGATAAAGGTAATCTCAGACATTCCTATTTTTAAAAGTTATTTAGTTGATAAAACAGTAAATATGCACAATATAGATAATCTCAGCAACACTTTGAATGAAAATATTTTTAATATCTATTTTTAAATTTATTTATGTATTTATTTATTTATTTACTTAGAGAAGAATGGAAAAAGAGAAAAGTTATTTGTTTTCCACTTATTTATGCATTCATTGGCTGCTTCTTATATGTGACCTGACCATAATTCTAACCCACAACCTTGGTATATCGGGATGACATTCTAACCAACTGAGCTACGTGGTCAGGGCTGAATTGAAATATTTTTATAAAATTAGACATATTGGTGTACTATCTCTGTCTATCTTTTTCATAGCTCCCCTGGCCTGTTGATCTATCTTCATAAGAGGGAAGGCCACAGAGACTAGTAATGAGTCTCAAAGAACCAGTTACTGCCTGGGTTTTCATGTCTTGCCTAATCAGAATATTTCAACAAGCCCTGGTTTACCTTTTCCTAGGTCCCACCTAAGTCCTCTGTTCAAACCTCTGCATTTTAGTCCTATTCCCAACAGAAGCACAAATTCCCAATCCTAAATCTCCTTTGGTCTCCCTGTTCTTGCTCCATAGATATCCTCCCAAGACTAATAATATACAGAGGCCGGGAAAATGAGTTTGTCTTTCAATCCTGTGTGCCTAGAAGACCCTATGAGCTCAGCTGGGCTCCTGGGGAGCCTCATGGGAATTAGTCTAGTATCAGACCTTTATCACCTTGCCTTTGCTCTACCACACCCCAGTATACATCTATTATTTCAGTTTTGCTCTTTCCTCGAATGCTGGAGAAATAAGCCAAAGACCACAGTAAATTAACAATAAAGGCATAATTCCCTAGAGACTTGAAAAAAGATGTCACTTGTTGCCTCAGTGGGACTGCCAGTCAGCCCCTTTGATGTAAAGCATCTGTTCTCTTCAAGGAAACAAGAAAGTCTGGTTCTTCTTTCTAGTCTGTGAAGTAGGAGGTGGTGTCATTTGTTGTCTGGAGCCACAAGCCCCATGTTCCTGGGTTGCAAGCTGCTGACTGCCTTTGTTAACATGCTGAAGATTTCATCGGCTGTCTTTAATAAAAGAGGATGTGTGTGAGGGAAGACATCAGCAGTTGCAGTTGGGTTTCTGTTCTCCAGCCCATGACTCATGGCTGGCAGATGGCAATGACACCCAATATATAACAGACAGCCAGTCACCTGGACTTTTTGCATTTCAGTTATACAGTGAAGCAATCTTTAAATCTGTTTAGGAACCTTACTTGCATACATATATATATATATATATATATATATATATATATATATATATATGCAAATTAGCTGGGACATCTTAAGGCTCAGGAGGAGCTGTGTGCACAGATAGGCAGGAGGGGACTGCGTGCCACCCTCAGCCCCAGCAGCAGTGGGGAGTCTGGGGTTGGGGGTGGGCCGGAGCAGAGACACAATACACAGGGGTGCCTGCTCTGAGCCTCTGAGGCACAGCTTGGAATACGTTCCCCCACTCCAGCGGATACACACCATGGGGGCCTCTGTGCGTGAGCTGCCGAGGAAACACCTTTTCTGACCGCTCAATGGCTAAGCTCTCAGTACTTCAGTCACAATATTCTTGGTAACTTGCATAATAAGAATCCGAGAAGGTGATCTAGGGTTTCTCCACCTCACTCCTGGAGGGAAAAAACGAAGGTCCTCTGCTGGAGGGGCTAAGAAATGCCATATCCTGTCCTAGCTGGTTTTGCTCAGTGGATAGAGCCTCTGTCTGCAGACCACAGGGTCTAGGATGGATTCTGATTAAGGGTATGTACCTAGGTTGTAGGCTCTGCATGCAGGAGGCAACCAATTGAAGTGTCTCTCACATTGAAGTTTCTCTCTGTCTTTTCCTCTCTCTTCTACGCTCTCTAAAAATCAATGAAAAAATATCCTCAGGTGAGGATAAAAAAGAAACAAAAGAAAGAAATGTCATATCCTATGAAAGAGACATCTTGAAAATCCCTAAAGTTGTCACTTTTTCATGGTAAAGGGACTGGAGTCCCTGTTGATGAAAACACCTTGGCGGCTGCAAAGGCTGACAGTGGCAGCAGCAGTGGGATGATGGGAGTTGTGCCTTCCCCTGATCAGCCCAGTCACCAGTAGGTCACCCTAAGCCAGGGGTGGGCAAACTTTTTGACTCAAGGGCCACAATGGGTTCTTAAACTGGACCGGAGGGCCGGAGCAAAAGCATGGAAGGAGTGTTTGTGTGAACTAATATAAATTCAAAGTAAACATCATTACATAAAAGGGTACGGTCTTTTTTTTTTTTTTTTAATTCAATAGTTTTATTCACCAGATGCAGCCCTGCCCTAAGCCATCAGTAGGACATCCCCTGAGGGGTCCTGTGAGAGGGGGCAGGTTGGGCTGAGGGACTCCCCTCCTACCTCAGTGCACACATTTCATGCACTGGGCTTCTAGTTTGGCTATGAAAAGGCTTTTTAAATTTTTTTCTTCTGTCCAATAAGTCATTTACTACTCTGTAAATAAAGCTTTATCTGAATACTTACTACCTTAAATAATTATGGGCAGGGGAAGAACTCTGTTTTATGGGAGGGTAGACATTTGATATGACATATTTTGTTCTATAGGAACTTCATTCTCTTATTAAGAAAAAAAAACTTCATTTCAGAAGCTGTAAAATCATATAATTTAGGATCTGGAAATGACCTCTAGAAGAGTGCTTCTCAAATTTTAATGAGCATACGAGCACCTGAGTATCTTGTTAAAATTCAGAATCTTACTCAGTAGGTGGCGCCTGAAATTCTTCATTTCTATTAAGCCCCTAGGTGATGCTGATGTCCCTCCCTGAACTCTCATTTTTTGTAGCAAGGTTGGATAACCTGCAGGCGGTCAGTCCGGTGGGCATCCACTAAGCTGCCCATGAGATTGCTGTGGAAGGGAGATGAGATGGGCTTAAAAGATAAAAACCCTATCTTTGGAGAGAGAAAACAACCATAGGGGGAGAAAGTAGTCTTTATCCAGTTTTAGTCATAAATTTTTAACAGGCACATGAAATTATTTATGTCAAATGACACTTTCAAAGCAGGTACCTGAGGCAGTGGATATGTATGTCACATATGAGCACACAGCATGTCAATTTCCAGTTATGCAAATAAGAATCTATAAGCATTACATAATATATGTGCATTGATTTTTAAAATAGCTTTTTTTCCTCTATTAAAATAGATATCTTCAAACTACAGTGTTTCCTCTGAAAGAAGTAATCTGTATAATTAGATATTTGCTTAAAAATATTGAATGAGCCCTAGCTGATGTGCTCAGTTGTTTGGGTGGTGTCCAGTGCACCAATGAGCTGCCAGTTTGATTCCTGGTCAGTGCACATGCCTGGGTCCCCCATAGGGGGTATAAAGGAGGCAGCCTATCAGTGTATCCCTCTCACATAGATGTTTCTTTCCCCCCTTTCCCTTACCTCTGAAAATCAATAAAAAAATCTTTAAAAAATTGAATGATTTTCTTAATATGCACATTTTTAGTATATTTGGATTTTTATTCTTTAGGGAACACAGTATTATCTAAGCTTCTATGAGATCTGTTATCCCACATTTGCTTCATAATGCCAGCTTTTGATTATTTTTGTCTAATGAAAAACATGCCAGTGTGGAAAATACAAAATTAAAGCTATTCCAAAACACCAATGTAATTAGCATTCAGACTCATTTTGATAACAGATTTAACTTCTTAATTGTATTTTCTTATAATAATATTAACTATTTTTTTGTAACCTCTGAACCTCTGTGTGTTTTTAAAAATCCCCTTGAGTTGGAATTCTAGCTAGATACAGACACTCTGGTAATAAAGTGATTCAAGAAATAACAGCTATCCCACAGAGCCATCTGGTTTCTCTCCGCCCAACCACTGAGCCTCTTCTTTTTCTGTGAAGTAAGGAATGGTCTCCAACCCTGGTTCTCCCTCCCCATTTCCTCTCTTCCTACTCAGGATAGCAGGGAGTTTGAACACTTAATCTATTTAAGCATCTCTAGTAATTCAGACTGTGAACACACTTCACCAGCAGTTTAGTGGCTGTTTATTGGTTGTGATGAGGGGACATCATTCAGAAGTGTGTTCAAGCATCAAACTCAGGATTATAATGGTGGTATGACAACACAGTTCTCTTAGGAATGCAGAGTAGGAGGTGTTATTTTGGGTTTCCAATGTGGACATCCTCACTGCACATGTAATTTGGAGCTGTGTTTATTTGGAGTGGTGTTTAAAATTAGATACTGACCATCTGTATTTTTCTTGATAAGTGTGGAGTCATCCAGACTAAAAGGTTCTTTGAAGGTTAGTAATAGTTTATATTTGCAACATTCCTTTTGGAAAGGATGTTGAAAAGTTGGAGAATAATGCCCAGTAGTTGAGAACTTAAGAGAATTTTGGTATACATCCAGAAATGTATTATGTAGCCATTGAAATAAAAATTGTAAAGTTTGTATAGCAACATAAATATCACAAACATGCATTTGCTGGATCTCAAGTAGGGTGAGTCAGGAAAAGTAAACTTGACATTTGTAGAGTATCTACAATGTGCATGTACTGTGCTACATTTATTTTCTCTTATCTTTCTAACAATGTGCAGAAAGTTGATATTATTTCAATATTTCATAAATGAAAGACCTCAGACACAGATATATTAGGGGACTTCACCAAGGTCATAATGGTGGCTAAGCAAGAACTCAAATCTACATCTCAAAATCCAAACCTGATCCTTTTTCTCCAGTTGGTTTTTTCTGAGCTATTCACCCCTCTCCCCGGCATTGCTTTGGTTCAGAAATAATTGTTTTTACAGTAAAGAGTAGAGTCATATGAATTCAGCTGAAAAATGCGTGCATTGTGTAAATGCTAAATCATAGAAATAATTGTGAATTATTTTAGGCGGTATCAGATTTGCCAGGACAATTAAGAGTTGACATCATCTGAAAAATGAAAACATAATCTTAGCATAAACACTTTTAGTTTTATCTGATATTTGAAATATGCATTTATCCAACTGCCAAAGTATTAGCTACTCTGTAAGCCAGAAAGTTCCAGGGACAAGACAAGACCAGCAGTACAGCCTTTATTCATTGATAGCAAGCAAAATATTTTTCCCCTTTGGTAAGGAGTGTTATTAACTAATGTCTGAGAATTTGGGGGAGGGAAACCCTGTATTATTAGTGCTACATAACATACTTTTTTTTTAAAGTTTGTCTTTCACATGATAACTTTGTATTACAATTAGCACACATTACAGAAAAATCTGCAAATTACTTTACTTTTAAACAAATAGCATAAAACTTCTCTTACAAAGGTACCATATTTTATCTATTGTTAGGTGTTTTTACTTTGCTGTATTTAGAGGAAACACCATTAGAAGGTTACAAACTGATGTAAAAGTAAGGACTTTGTCTCATTAAATTACTTGAGCTAGATTTGGAAAGGATTGTAGTGGTTTCATTTGAATTTTTTTTTTCCAGGATAGTTTACCCTGAAAACATCAGTAAAACTTTACAGTATATTTTACTTATTTATGTTTTTATAAATGGTGTGGGATATTGCTAAGGAGAGGGAACAAAGGTGGGGGTTGGAGGGGCCAATGGGGGACTGAGTGGGGGAAACAAAGGGTCCATCTGTAATACTTGCAACAATAAAGATACATTTTTAATATATATTTTATTGATTTTTACAGAGAGGAAGGAAGAGGGATAGAAAGAGAGCTAGAAACATCAACATCGATGAGAGAGAAACATTGACCAGCTGCCTCCTGCACACCCCCCACCGGGGACGTGCCCGCAGACAATGTACATGCCCTTGACCGGAATTGAACCCGGGACCCTTCAGTCCACAGGCTGACGCTCTATCCACTGAGCCAAACCGGTTTCGGCTAAAGATACATTTTTAAAAAATAATCTTAAAAAGTGGGTGGACACAGAAATGTGTCAAATTTTTCCCACTTAATACTATATTCCTTGGTGATGAGTTGACCAAAGGTTTAATTCTGCCCATCTGAAATTGTATCCCTTTTTTTCCCAGGGTGGTGCCTCCTGACTAGGTTGCTAGGTTTTCATAGGTAACCCATTCTTTCTCATTAAAGACGAAAACTGTTCCTCTAGCTGCCTGCCCTTTTTACAAAGGTACAGAGTACACATCAGCTGTTTGGAACCTTCCCCCTGGCCCCCCTCCTTCCTAGTTATCTCTGTTTGTATAAATCGCTAAATTGCTTCCATGAAATGCCTCCAGCCATAAGGGAATCATTTGCATAAGTGGATGAAGATCTTTGTCTTCCTCAAAGGAAAGCTTGACGCGGCCTCTTAATCCATTTCCTTCCTCTCTCTGGCCCTAGTATCCAGCTGCGCTGATGAACCTGGGAGCCATCCTGCACCTGAACGGCCGGCTGCGCCAGGCCGAGGCCAACTACCTGCGGGCGCTGCAGCTCAAGCCCGACGACGTCATCACACAGTCCAACCTGCGCAAACTCTGGAACATCATGGAAAAGCAAGGCTTAAAGACCTCCAAGACCTGACAGCGGGGCGGTGCCTCCCCCTCCTCCACCTTTTCAACCTGGCTTCGTTAACCAGCAGGACTTCCCAGCAGGGCGAGGACCAGAGCTTTGTGTGGACCCCAGGGCCAGGGCAGAGGTCACCGAGGTCACCACCACTTCTAGGAAGACCCACTTAGCTGTCGGCACAGCCTGTAACACCAAAAATGGGGGGGAACCTTGGAAACCTCCTGGGGGATGTCATCGTTACCCAGAGAACTAAACCAGAGCACTTAACAGAGGATCTCTCGGCCTTCTTAAAGGGGGACAGCGTCTAACTTTCCAAATGTGTGCATTTTTGAAAGCTAATTTAGAAATCATACTGTTTTCCTAAACACTGTGAGAGGAAGCCAGAGTGTCCATTCAGCCATGGTAAACTATTAAGGTCAAGTGTCCGTAGGGAGTGATCAATGTGTCCTGTGAACCCTAGGGGGCCGGCGGTTGTCCCGACGCTGCTGCCTTCCCTCTTTGGGGCGGCCTGCTTATCAATTTCTGCAACTTAGAAAACTTCTTTTTTTTTAATATGATGTCAGGGCCTGTGAGAGTCTACACCTGTTTCCTGACTGGTGCGCATAACGCATTATGATTTGGATGTCAGTCTTCACTCTTTGGGGAACCGTTTGCTTTTCATGATCGGGAAAGGACACGCAGAGTAGAGCAATCCCATTTCACATGGTATTGTAGGAAGGGCGAGGGAGGCCTCATACTTGTCAAACAGGCATTTTTTACTTTAAAGTCGCCAATATTTACACGCCCTCCCACAAAAATAATGCCTATGAGAATTCATTGTATTAATTATTAGGCTTTTGAAATTGCCTTTTAAAATGGCTATTCCTGGTTAATGCACATGTTTATATAAGGACTAGAGGCCTGATGCATGAAATCCATGCAAGAGTAGGCCCTCCTTCCCCCAGCTGCCAGCACCGGCTTCCCTCTGGCACCCAGAACCTGGGCTTCCCTTGCAGCCCGGGTTCACCCGGAAGGTCATCTGGTCTAATTAGCATATTACACTTTTATTATTATAGATTATAACTAAAGGAAGCTTAAAAGTGTTCTAGCTCCAATAACTAACCAGCAGCTCTGAGACAAAAGGGAAGGTGCTTTGTGCTTTCCAGATGTTACTGGTTAAAAACATCAAGTCTGCTCAAAGGAGTGTATAATGATGGTTACCAATGACTTTATATTTGGGAAATGTTATTATGAAATGCTAATATCTTTCTAATAGGTACAAGAACAGTAATGCTGATACCGTTTTTAAGGAATTGTTTTTATTGTATTTCTCATATTTTGCTCTTCCCAAAAACACATAAAAATTACTTCTTATTTTAAGCTGCAGTAGAGTGTAGCATTAGCCTGCGTGTTTCTAGGTCTTCTGCCAAGTGCTTTTTACAGTTGAAAACCATTTCTCACTAGCAAATTTGGTATTTTGTTTCATTACCTATTTGTAACCACTTCAACGTTCATTTCACAAGTAAAAGAGTGTTAAAGATGTAGAGAAGAACATTTGGACTTTTTTTTTTGCCTTGCAGTCAGACTTTGCTACTAAAAATTAACTTTGTGAAAACAATAGCCCACTATTAGCTTCTTCATAAAGTAGAAACACAATACTCTACATATTTATTTATTTATTATTCTACAGTAGCAGAATAACAAAACTTAACTCATCAAGCCAATCCCTTGCAACTGAAAATTAGCTTTTTCTCCTTCACACTCATGTTCCATGTATATATGGTCAGCATCCCCATTAAAGGGAAGCTGCACATGCACATACATCATATTATGTTTTCTCCACACTTTATATGTTTTTCTGCATATCCGAATACAGTGGGATAAAGAATTTGAAGTGACGTTCCTATGGCATTAGTGCTTTTGTAAGAAGGGCAAATGTAGTGAGAGAGATTTGTTGATGGCATTCATAAGAAGGCCCTCCTACTGTGTGTAGTATTTTGTAAACATTTCACAGAGGGGCCAAAAGTTAAATTATAACTACATGACTGTGTTCTCAGAATGATACTTAACATTTAGCAACAACAAAACCATGGTCAAACCAAAAATAGGGGTTGAAGTGTATTTTTCATCTTCTACTGCATTGGCAATTGCAAACAAATAAATTAAAAAAGGAATTTAATATAAGGATATAGAGATGAATTCAATGTCTAACATTTTTATTTATTTAAATATTGACCTATGATGATTTCCTAGTTTTAATACTTTATGTCTTTGTATTGTTATTGTTCTTCCTTTCAAAACACTTGGTTCTTAATAGGTTTGCTGATTGCACAGTAGAGGCACTTCATGTTGACCCAGTTCCCAAGGAGCATTACTAATTGGGCCTGTGTCATAAAATGCATGGATCTCTAACAACGAAATGTCCCTGACACCTTTTATTACAGGGCTGGGCTTAGACCAACTTGGGGGGAGGGTTATAGGGGGGCATAATAGAACATGGTCAAAAATGTCTCCGCTCAGGGATTTATGGTGGATTATTGCAGACAGTGCTAAAAATATAGAGCACAAGACAAGTTTACTAAATTAAAATTTTATTTTTTGAGAAGCTGTTATTTGTATAAATTATCAAGATTTGTAGGCTTTCCTTTTGTAGAAATAATTGTTTTATGTGCCAGAGAATTTCAATTTTGTTTTCAACAATAAAGCATTGATAACAAATATGTCGCTGAAGCCTTTTTTCAGTCTTCCACAGCAACAACACTTAAACTCTCTTGAGTTTTAGCAGAACTAGGAGATAATTTTTAAAAGGTGGAGATTCAGAGTAAAATAGAGACAGAATGTGGCTAATGTATAGTAAGAATTATTAACTTTTAGTAGGTACAGTAGCAATAAGGGCTGCTGATGTCATTAGACCTTCCATGTTCAAAAAGATGCCATGGTCCTGGCTGGTGTGGCTCGGTTGGTTGAACATTGTCTCATGCACTATTCACTGAAAGGTCACCAGTTCAATTTCTGGTCAGGGCACATGCCCAGGTTGTGGGTTCGATCCCCAGTTGGGATGTAAGCCAAGTAATGTTTCTCTCTCTCTTTCTCTTTCCCCATCCTCCTCTCCCTTCCTCTTTATAAGAATCAATAAAGCCCGGCCAGCATGGCTCAGTGGTTGAGCGTCAACCTATGAACCAGGAGGTCATGGTTCGATTCCTGGTCAGGGCACGTGCCCAGGTTGTGGGTTTGATCCCCAGTAGGGAGTGTGGAGGAGGCAGCCAATCAATGATTCTCTTTCATCTTTAATGTTTCTCTCTTCCTTTCTCTTCCTCTCTGATATCAATAAAATATCCATATATTAAAAAATAAAAAACGTATTTTTTTTAAAAAAAAAAGAAAAGATGTCATGGGTTTTGTTTTGTTTTGTAGATGAACTATAGAAAAGTGTTAGGGAATTTCCCAAGCAGGACCAATTCCCTACTTCTCCAGTTGCTTGGTAAAAAAAGGCCGTAATTAGAAGAACCGATTCTCTAGCTCTAGTCCTGGAGGAAAGCACACCCCCAATCTGCTGAGAGACAGGCACGGTGCATTCAGGGGTCAGTTATAAAGCAACCTTGGATTCCAAGCAAGGTGCAAAGTGACAGATGGAGAATTTGATAGTCTTGAGAAAATTGTCATATATAAAATGAATGTATATTGCCTGATTCTTTTTATTTCAGAATAAAATTTAGCTATAAAGGTTTTATTTTCTGCCAAACAACCTGGATGTGCCAGGTTCTGTTCCAGCTTTAGTTAAGAAGAAAACCAGGGCTCAGAGATATGAAATAACTTGTTCAGGTCACTAAGCTAGCAACCAGCAACCCTGTCCCCATGCTGTGCTATGCTTGTATGTCTCCTGTCACGTGAGCACTCAGACCCTAAACCCAAGTTAAAGATGAGGTTTTTCACCTTCCTCGGCATTTCTCTAGCTATTCCTTTTTCTGTATTCTCTGCCTCTCTCATTGCAGATGATCCTGAAGATTGGAGAGGTTGCTACACTCTTAGTGTTTTTTCTACCCCCATCCCCCCCCCCCCCAAAAAAAAAGCAACTAATGCCTATAGGTGGTAGGGAAGTAGGGAATTGATGAGGTCATGAAGATGAAGCCCTCATGAATGCAATAAGTGGCCTTGTATAAGAATCCTCAAAGAACGCTTACTCCTTTGTCCAGGTGAGGATTGAACAAAAAGTCTGCAGCCCAGAGGAGGCCCTCACCAACCATGCTGGGACCTAATCTCAGACTTCAGCCTCCAGAACTCTAAGAAAGACTCTTGTCTACAAGCAACCCAGTTTTTGTTATTTCGTTCTAGCAGCCCAAACAGACCAAGATGGAGATGATGCATGAAAAATCACATTAAAAATTTAGAGTGTGAAAGCAAAAAAAAAAAAAAAAAAAAAAAAAAAATTAATGTAACTAAATCCATTTACTTACCACCTAAGGAACGTAAGGCTCCTAAGTTCAGCGACTAAACCAAGATCCCAGGACTAGTTAGTAGCAGTTACACAACAGTTAGTAAGAGGTCTTACTATATGAACTAAGTGCATAATTGACTCCAGATTTAATTTAAATGTTAGTTTTCAATTTCAGTTTACATTCAGTATTATTTTGTAACAGCTTAGTTGCTAGACAATCATATGCATACAAACTATTCCCCTAGATATTTCCAGTACTCACCTGGAACCATACACAACTAGTACAATGTTATTGACTATATTCCCTATGCTGTGCTTTACATCCCCATGACTATTTCATAGCTATCAATTTGTACTTCATCCCTTCACTTTTTTTTTTTTACCCAATTCCCTCTGCTTTGGCAAATGTCACTCTATTCTCTGCAACTATGAATCTATTTTTATTTGGTTTGTTTATTTTGTTCTTTAGAGTTCACATATATGTGAAATCATATGGCATGTGTCTTTGTCTGACTTATTTCACTTAGCACAATACTCCTGCAAATGGTAAGATTTCATCCATTTTTATGGCTGATTGATCCCATATTTAAATCAAGGTATAGCTTTAACTTGGATTAAAACACTCTAATCTGAAACCAATGAGGCAGGGGCCATGTCTTTCTTTGTTGGCAGAAATCCTGCCTGGCACATTGCTGAATAAACAAACATAAAATACACTACAAATGAAAATTCTGTGTTATTTGCTCATGACCAATTTGATATTTTAAAAAATCACTTTCTACCAAGTTGAGATTTGGGGATCCAATGTCTCCTTGTATTTGATATGTTCACCTCGGTGATGACAGTTTTCACATAGTCTACATTTCCAGCACAAAGAAAAGACATGCATGGAAGTCTTGGTTATTCTTTCTATTACAAGGAACCAGCGTTTCTGTAGATAATTAAAGCATAATCATCCACTTCATTTGTATGTAACTTTTCAAGATGATTTTTCACTTAACTTAAATATTATTGTCAATACTATATAATTTGCTTCCCACTGCTTAACACCCAACTCAGTTTAGTGAAGGGGAATTACTAGAAAGCTTGGCTTTAGCGCTGGGACAGCCACACTCTGTAAGGAGAGAGCGCGTTGAAAGGGCTGTGTAGTTGTGCTAACTCTGCTTTGCAATAGAGAAAGCTGCATGCGAACCCGGACTTGAAGCTTTTCTTGCTGTCGTTTTGGGTGGTCTTCCTGCAGGATGCAATCAGAGGCCTTTGAATCGGCTTTCATTTCATCTGCCACTTCACCACATCTTGGCCTTTTGTTATTGTTTTTGTTCCATAGAGATTTGAGATATATATTCCCCACCTCCCTCTCACTCCAGAGCTTTTCTGAAATTTGGAGTCTTTTGTTAACTTGAAATTTCTGTGAAGTTTTTCTTCTAAGTTTCCCAAAACATCCCCCCAAATTCTTACAACTGGTCTCAGATGTTACTGTGTTATTTAATGGTCTACTTCCAGAGAGCGGAGGGAAGAGCTTTTGTTGAGCAAGAAAATCTTTGAGTCAAATGAGAACTGAGGATGTTACAAATAAGCGGGACAACTTGGTGAGGTGGAAGGCTTCCGAACAGGCCTTCCAAGCTGTGCTGCTTTGGCATGCGGATTATTTTGAGCTGAAGGAAGTTGAAACCCTGCAGGCTCAGGAAACTTCTGCCACTCCTTTAACTACCTATAAGATTATAAATTGGTGGTCTTGCCCATAATAAGAGTTATTACCAGAGATAACTTTTTATGACCTATATATAGGGCAGGGCAAACTTCTAATTACTGAACATCTGCTCTTATCTTCCTGCAAATTTCCCTCCACCTTTCTGGAGCCCCAAGGCATCTTACTTTATTCTTAAATCCAGTGTGCCATATATATCTCATTTGATTTTCTGTTACTGAACTTCTTATATAGGTAGGGGTCTCGGACTCTGTTATTTATGGAGTTCCTATATGTGTGTATGTAATTAAATTTGGTTATTTTCTCTAGTTACTCTGTCTCATGTAGATTTATCACTGAGGGAGAGAGAGAGAGAGAAACATCCATGTGAGAGGGAAATATCAACCAGCTACCTACTGCTGGGGGGCTAGTGTCAACCCAGGCATGTGCCTTTAAGGGAATCAAGCTGACATTCTTTTGGTGCATGAAAGGATGCCCAACCAACTGAGCCACACAAGCCAGGGTTCATGCGGATTTAATTATTAGGCCAACTGAAAGGAGGGTAGTAACCCTCCCCCCCGCCAACAAGGTCATTAGAAAAATATCTATGGGAATCTAAGAAGTTAATGTAATATCTAAAATGGTATTTGGGAAAAGCTTCTGGGGATTCCTAAAAGGAGAGAGTAAAAGTGGAAAAGGAAGAGACAGGAACACAGGGAATTGACTGTTAATTGCCATTGGTGATTAACTTCATGTTGTAGAGGTATAGGGTTTGGTTAGAACAATCTGAGACTGGGTCCTTCTTGGTTGCCCAAACATCTGTCAAGACTGAGCCACTGTGTTGTAGGGGGAAGACATCGTGTAACAAATAAAAGCGTGGAAGATATCACAGGAGAGGCTAGAGAAATGTTCAACCAATTTGAAGTCTAGTCCAAAACCGGCTATCAACTCTGATCTGAAATATATATATTTTGTTTTTCCTAAGACCTTTGGATTTGACAGGAATATCACTCATTCAGACAAGGCCATCAGCCATTCTCCAGTCAACTGGATAGGATGAAGTTCTGCATTTCAAGTAATAGCTCAAGAATTCTAGAAACATGTTTTTCTAACACTTTTCTATCATATCTTTTTCTTTTTTGTCCTAGAAGACTCAAAATGAAGTAACTCCTCTGAGAACTTGCTCTTGGTAATATCATTGAGCAGCAGCTAGAGACTGCAGTGAACACTTTAAAACATGTATGGAGAAAGAAATAAAATAATTTGTTTCTAAAAATACTAAAAATATCACAATATAATTTAACTGCATCCCTTTTCAGCTTAACACTCCTCTCATCTAGTGTAAAAGATTATTTATTACCATAAAATCAGAATCAATGCAGGAGGGGAGGGATGAGTGAGTGATGTGGGTGGGGAGTGGAAACCAATGATTATCTTTGATTTTAATGTGGGCCCTTTTTTCTAATCTTATTTGGTAAGTAATAACTGTATTGATCTAGTAATAATTAGCTTCAAAACTCTGCAGACACTGACTTATTAAATTACATACAGCCAATTAATAATCTCAATAGATTTTCAATTTTCAATTATTTTTGTGTTATTTTAAATATGTCATTATGCTTTATGACTGCATACTTTATGATTCCTTTGCAGTGGACTGTTATTCTCTAGATGGGCCTTTGCACTTAATGATAATGACAATTCAGGAAATTTCATTAGAATTATGATGTTTCAAAGTAAATCTTTTTAGAAATCTGTTCTATGCCACCGAATATTTAGATATTACTACATGGTGTTATATTAAAATATAATTGAATGATTTTGCATTATATGATATGGAAGAGCAGATCAATGTTACTCTTTTTAAATGACCCATTGGGTTTAACTCTCCAAATTACCCTGTTGATTTTATTTAGAAAATGTAAATATACCAGCAAAACCCATGTCTTTTTATAAAGTGAGTCAAGGAATTTAATTTGTTGTCACTCTGTTTATAAAACTCACTAGAGGCCTGATGCACAAAATTCATGCAAGAGTAGGCCTTCCTTTCCCAGCTGCCAGCAATGGCTTCCCTCTGGCACCCGGGACATGGGCTTCCCTCCCACCACGGGCAGGCACCCCGGCTTCGTCTGGAAGGTTGTCCATTAGGATGTCCAGTCTAATTAGCATATCATGCTTTTATTATTATAGATTATTATTTGGACTTCTATCTGTTCCAAAAATTTGCTCTGTGAGTGATTCTGACACTGATTTAGTCTGCTACTATTTCTCAAGTAGCCATAAAGTAAAACTCATAGACATCATAATCACAACATCAGAGAGCAAGAGGGAACCTTGGCTTTGCCCTCTACACTTTACAAATGAAGCAGCTGTGGTTTGGGGCAGTCAAATGACATAGCTAAGATTTCATGTTCATAGTAGATCCAATGTAGCCGGTAAAATGTTGAAGTACTGGCTGCAGGTTATAAGCTGCATGGCCCAATACCAACCATCCAGAATTGGTGAAAACATCCCTTGTTTGGAACAGAGGTAGGCACAAAACTTGCCAGGAAAGATTTCATCATGGATTTTTTCATGGATGGCATACATAGATGTTATTACTACCTGAAACCCCTATCTCACTAAATTCAATTTGAGTCCCTGGTTTAAAAACAGAACTCTTCACTTGAGGATACGTTTATGAATCGCACCTAACCAAACACAGCTGGTCTGAGGAAAAGTGGCACAGCGAAGCATTTGGGTAGATTGAACTATTTCCAAGGACCCATTCCAGTCCTCTGGTGATGCTGCTTAATTATTTCTTGTGTTCCAATGTTAACTTGCCTATTACAGTAGGTGCTGTGTGTACAATGTGGAAGATTCCAGGAGATGTACCAAATTGGATGTGATCCTTTGTGAGGAAATTGGCTAGCCTTCCCCCCTTTATTTTACTGGAGGCTGTTCTATATAAAAGGTTTTTAGAGCATACTTGCTAAATGAAAACACTTTGGAGGTCAGAGAATAACTGTGAACTATGAATAGCTGTTATTTTCCCATTGCAATGAAACAATAGTGCACATATTTGCTGCAACCTTTCACTAACTTTGTCCACCTTTTCTCCTTTACACACACACACACACACACACACACACACACACACATGGATGCACAGATGTGTGCATCACAAACAAACATACACACCACACACAGTGGCTGGAAGGTCAACAACTAAGTATGAGTTCAAACATAAGCATCTATACATTTGACCCTCCAGGAAAGGAAGTCATTATGAGGAATGAGGCATATTTTAAATGTTTTGGTTAGCAGAGGAAATAAAGTGAGATGAAAGTTTTTGTCCTTAGGTGAGTGATTTAAGTTCAGATAAGCAGGAGTCTAAAGAAGATAAGGACAGACATTTCTTAAGATACTGTTATAAAAACCGTGGCTCATCTCTTTCACACTCACCGGTGTCTGCCCCAATCAAACTACTGCTGTGATTCATCGAATCACTCCTTTATATAGGTCACTTTCCAGTCCTTATTTGGAAAAAGAAACACCACACAGATAAAGAGAAGATATGACGAATGCAGATTTGTGGCTCTCCATTTTTAGGATAAAAGAAATTGCCAAATTGACCTTTAAATGTCTTCGTTTTAAACATACTTCCTTTTGGAGATTAGCCAAATCATCAAACCATATGGACTTTCTAATACAGGAAGCGGCACACTCACTGATTCTGAACACTGATGGAAATGAGGTGAGCACTGGAACACCCTGATTGTGTCACCTCCCTCCTTAGGCCCTATGTTCCCAGGTGACATTGCGTCCCATTACCTGATCCCTCTATTCACCTTGCTGCTTGGGATTTCAAGGCAGTGGGCTCCCTCCCATAGATACACATGAAAATGCACATAATTTTATTTTGTTATTTCTCATGCTCAAGATTTTGTTCTTCTTGTCATTGTGTGTGTGTATATATATATATATATATATATATATATATATGTGTGTGTGTGTGTGTGTGTGTGTGTGTGTGTGTATATGTGTGTGTATATATATATATATATATATATATATCATGCAGAGCATTTTAAAGTTTTCAAAAGGGTTCACAGTCTTTATAGTGAGCATTTGAAAACAATTTGGCAAAGCAGACAGGAGAAACATACAATTATCTTCCAATTCAAACTCCAGATAAGGGTTCAGGAGCTCAGAGAGCGCACATGACTCACCCAGGATCACGTTCAGTATGAAAGCAGTGAGTCTCCCAATCTTAGAACTCCAGTCTAAATTAAACCCTGGGTCGATGTTGATGGGTTTGTGCAGAATCAATGCCCTAGTCTCTAAGGATCAGATATGATTGAGGAGAGTTTCCATCTAAGATTTGCACACTTAAAATTGGAGACAGCCGAAACCGGTTTGGCTCAGTGGTAGAGCGTCGGTCTGCGGACTGAAAGGTCCCGGGTTCAATTCCGGTCAAGGGCATGTACATTGGTTGTGGTCACATCCCCAGTAGGGGGTGTGCAAGAGGCGGCTGGTCAATGTTTCTCTCTTATCGACGTTTCTAGCTCTCTATCTCTCTCTCTTCCTCTCTGAAAAATATCAATAAAATATATTTTAAAAATTGGAGACAAACTGTGCGTTTCTGCATGGTGAGAGGACTGGGGAAGAAGCAAAAGATGGCTCAGTTATAAGAAGACATAGACTCACAAAAATAATTTAGCTTTGGTCCAACCGCCCTGTTATCTTTCTCTCTTTGTTCATACTGGGGGGGGGGGGTGGTATTAATTGTATCTGTGAAAATATTGTACCCTGTTGAAGCTTTGTCTTGCAATCCAGGTGTCAGCAGTGCTCACACACACATTTGCCATTCATCCTCAATGGGATTTTTAATGCCACACCCCACTTTTTGTGTCTCCCCATCTCTTACATTTTGGGTCTTTTAGCCCCATTTCTGCTGTTCTCTTGCGGTTTTTATTTCTTCTTGCTCTGTGAAGCACCGGTTACAAAAAACAGACTCTTTTTTCCATTTTCCCCCAAACCACTCACATTTTTGTATGTAGCCAGCTTTAAAGGTTGGAGGTGACAGAGTGGATTTAATTGAACACCCTTGTTCTTAAAATTTCTCTAGCCTCATGTGAAATTTCTCACCAGTTACCTCTCTCCACACGGTTTTCTCTCCCTCTCAGGCAGTGTTCTCTGCTGCTTGTACCACAGTCTAAAAACTCCTGTTATCTTCTTATGCAAAGGCCTGCAGCCCCATCTTACTATAAGGCAATCGGATTATCCAGGTGTTTTCCAAAAAAAACAGAGTTTAAAAACTGGCAGCCCACAGGCTGAATTTAACTTCTACACATGGTTTAAAAAATGTGAACAAATGGCTAGGAATCAGAGTTTTCCAACAAACAAATAATCCTACTTAAGCCCAGCTGGCGTGGTTCAGTGGTTACGTGTTGACCCAAGAACCAAGAGGTCACTGGTTTCATTCCTGGTCAGGGCACATGCCCCGGTTGTGGGCTCCATCCCTAGCCCAAGGCGTGCAGGAGGCAGCTGATCAATGTTTCTCTCTCATTGGGTTTTCTACCTCTATCCCTCTTCCTTCTTCCTCTCTCTCTCAAAATCAACAAAAACATTAAAAACAAGACAAAAAAAAAAAAAAAACGCACCTAGTTTCTGGCTTTCCTTGAAATACAAGATAGCTGGCAATGGGGGCCACATCTGTGCTGAGCTGCTGCTCCATCCACACAGCATTTCGCTCTCGCATGTGTCCCTGTCCCCGACTCAGCTTCTGCGTGGCCTCTAGAGGCATTCAAGGGCAGCGCTGCTGCTGCAACAAAGCCACTTCCGCCATTAACAGGTGACTCCAGCATCTACTCTTAAAGTGTATTTTTCTCCACTACTCCTCTTACAAAGGGGCTTTGAGGATATTCAAAGATGATGATTACCTAGAATTCTTTAAATATTTGAAAATTTTGTTAAGACTACAGTTGCGATCATATCTTTTTAAAAATTGAGTTGTTTCCACTTTCCAGATATTATGAAGAGTGCCGCTATGAATATTTGTGTACAAGTTTTTGTGTGGACACGTGTTTTCAATTCTTTTGGGTGGAATTGTGCAGTCACAGAATAACTCTACATTTTGTTTTTTGAGCAGCTGCCAAACAGTTTTCCACAGTGGCTGCAGCATTTTACGTTCCCACCAGCAATGGATGAGGGTTCCAAGTTCTCCGTATCCTCACCTATACTTGATCTTTTCTGTTTTTTTGTTTTTGTTTTATTAACATAGCCATCTTAGTGGCCATATAGCTCATTGAGTTGCTTGTTTGCCTTTTTCTGATGGCTAACATCACACCATTATTTAAATTTTAATTATATTAATAATAAAGCTTACAAATGAATTGGGGACATAAGAGGCAATACTATGAAACATTTCTTTCTCTTTTCTCTCAGGCAATTTTAATGTTGCTAACTAATTCAGATAATGCCTGACTCATAAAACTTAACTCTTCGTTAGTGTTTTACTAATGGATTTTTGCAATTTATCATGTCAGAAAAAAAGAAAAAAAAAAGGATCCCTTCTTTATTATGCAACATATTGCCTCAGAACAGTATTACTTTTCATATCCCTTATCTTGCAACCATATCCCATTCACTTACATTTATACAAATAGTTTTAAATGCCTCCTACTGCGGAATTTAATTTTGATTGATGAAAACCCAGTCTCAAACCTATGAGAGTGAGCTGCTGAGGGAACCAAAAAATGAGACAGATGTTTAAGAACATGCATATTCTATTTCACCTTTTAACTTTAACTGGAGATAATAAATGAACATTAGCAAAATAGTCCATACGCAGGGGTTTTGCTCTTGAATTTGGCAATGCATTAGGATTTTTTTCAATAATAAATGGCAACCTTTGAGTCTATAAATACATGATATATATAATTCGTAAGGCAATTAAAGTTTACTTAATCACTTTCTCAGCACAGGTCTATGCCAAACCCTATTAAAAGTTTCATCAGTTTAGAAATTTCTTATCTGAAGGGTCTGGTTGCCCTCTCTCTCCCCGTAATTGTCTTCAATAGAGTGAACTTGATTAATGGGCTGTTTCATTTTTCAGGATAAAGCTAACATTTTCTTTTTCCCAGCAATGCTAGCAAATTACTTGATTAATATCAAAAGGCTCTCATTCACACATAACCTTTGAATAAACAAGTTGTGATACTGTTGGCAACATGCTAAGAGGCATTCCTGTAAGTAGGCTATAAAGGAAATTGCCTTTGTAATTAAATGTATAAAGAGGGAGCCTGTTTTTTGCTTGCTGCAAGTCTTTTTAATTTTTCTCTTACAAGTGGAGAGCGTATAATGAGATTGGGCCAAAGCAGAATGCAGAATATATTTTTCTATGCTGGGGTTCTATTTGCGTTTCCCTCACCACTGGAAGCCTAGGAAGAAAACTTTAAAGCATTTATGACACATAAATAGAGTGTCTAATTCATAATTTTAGGGCTATCTAGCTTTCTCTTTAAAGTGTGGACACAGACAGTAATCAATTCCATGTTGATTAAAAAACAGGTACCCCTCCAAGAGACTTTCCTAATATTAATTACTAAATAACCAAAGTCTGGATACCATCTGCTCTAATGAAGCAGAGAAAAAGTCTTTATGAATAAAAAAGGAATCCGCCATTAAAGTGGAGGAAAGAGGGGAAAAAATAGAATATCATGCTCTGGTTTATATACCAAATACTTTATATAAGCCCTATTTTGTATAAAAAATTAAACCTACCCTTTATTGCAGTATTGTTAGTTATCTATCCAGTATTAATTTCTCCCTTAGAGATAACTATGAGAACTATTAGAACACCAACTTTGTCATGGTTTTTTGTATAGATCCAGTTGATGGGATGTTACTGGTCCAAGCCAGAGGTCAGCAAAGTATGAGCTCATGGGCCAAATCAAGCCCACCATCTGTTTTTATACAGCCTGTGAGCTCAGATTGTTTTCTACATTTGAAATGATTTAAAAAATCAAAATAATAATATTTCATACTATGTGAGCATTACACTACATTTTAGTGTCCATAAATAAAGTGTTATTGGAATATTCAATTGTTTATGTATTGTCTATGGTGGCTTTCAGGCCAGAATGGCAGGATGGAGTGATTACAAAAGAGACCGTATGCCCTGCAAAGCCTAAAATATGTACTATCTGGCCTGTTATAGAAAAAGCTTGCCGACCCTCTTCTAAGCCAATCTTGATACTCCTGTCTCTTGCTTTTCCAGGCTCCACTCCAGCTGGCAGTGCCCATGTGACAATGAAATGCAAGCAGAGGTCTGCTGGGGGAATTCTGGAAAAGCTCTGCTTTCTTCACAAAGGCTGGCATCTTAACTCCCCTTCAGGTCTTGAATCTGAAAGTGAAATCTGGACGTGAGAACAGCCATCTTGCATCTGCGGGTGATGAATATAAAAGCAAAAGCCAACACCCCAGAGGAAAGGAAAGGACCTTCATTCCAGGTAAAATTCTTAAGCAGTTGAACCAAGGCCAATACCTCTATTGCCAGACTTCCTGTTTCATGAGAAGCATTCCTGTCTGTGAGGCAGTCTTCATTTGCATTCAGTCACTTGTAGATAAATGCTTTCTCACTGAAATGCCCTTCTCTTTCTTTCTTTAGGCATAGGACCTATTTAGTCTTAATAATATACAAAGAGTTGAGGGGCCAGAGGACTCTTCCTGGTATTTGTTCAATATGCAATTTGCAAATAGCCATGTAATCTCTCCACAGGTAAAGTCAGACTTGAGTTTGCTCAGCCTAACAAAATATCATCTTCTGCAGCATTATCTTGACATTTGGAGAAATGGTTATGAGAATAGTCTCTTCTCTTTGTTACTACAAGTAGCTCACAGCAGAAGGTCATCAACATTATTAGATAATGGCACCCTCCCCGACCCCTGATTTCCCCTCAATCAGAGTTAGGTGTCTGACCTTTTGTTCTCCCATCATGTTTAGGTTATAGGGTTAGTCCACTCATGACACTCCATTATGTGTTTATCAGTTTATTAACTAATCTCTAGATGCCTTAAAAGACAACACCATGTCTTTTTCTTCTCTGTTATTCTAGGATCTAGCATAGGCACAGAGAGGTTAAGTAATTTGCCTCTAGTCTCAGAGTTGAAAGTGATTGATATAGGACTGGGATTCATAACAAAGTTCTAATTCTAGGACACTACTTACTTAATACCATACTTTAAGGCTGTTTCTCTGATGTATTAGGTGCATGGAATAGAGTATGAAGAAATTACCTTCCATTATGGGATTATAAAACAGAATAACGTAAGATATAGTTTTCACAATGGAGATGTAGGTACAGCATGTTGGGTTTCAAGTCTGGGTGTAGTGTGTATTTATAACTTTAAATATTTTAACCTTTCTGTGCCTCAGTTTTCTTACCAATAAATCGGCATCATAATAATACATGATTCACAGGTTTGTTGTAAGGATTGCATGAATTCATATAAGTAAATCATTTAAAACAATGCCTGGCATTTTTAAGTATAAAACAAAGTTTAGATATTATTGTTATTGTAGTGGACAGTTTTGTAATTATTGGATTGTGATAATAATGACAATAGGTATTACTATTATCCCTACACTCAAGGGACATGTAGTCAGACTATAAATGACCTCGTATATTATTGTATAATGACAAGCAGCAATTCAATGTTAAGCAAGTATGTCAGAGTTCTTCCGAAAAACAGGACCAGAACCAATAGCATGCACTGGCTCATGAGAGGAACTGGCTCACAAGGTTAGGGAGGCTGAAAAGTTCCAAGATCTGCCAGTGACTCTGGAGAGCTGATGATATAGTTCCAGTCCAAGTCGGAGTTTGAGTCCAAGAATCAAGAAAGCCAGAAGTGGAAGTTTCTGTCGCAGTCTGAGTCCGATGTCAGGAGAAGACCAACGTTCCAGCTGAAAGACAGGCAGAGAGAGGAAATTCTCTGCTCCTCAGCCTTTCCTATTCAGACCCTCAATGGATTGGATGAGGCCCACCCACATTGGGGAGGGCACTCTGTTTTACTCAGTCTGCAATTCAATGTTGATCTCATCCAGAAACACTCACATACACCCTCACAATAATGCTTAACCAAATGTCTGCAACACCTGCAGCCCAGTCAAGTTGAGTCATAAAATTAACCATCGCGAGTCTCATCAACTTGGCACCCATTCATCTCTCTTAAAACCATACAAATCTCTAAATAATGACAATATCTAGGTCATAATTATGAGAAATGATGCAATTCTTGAACACTATGCTATAAAGTCAATGTACCTAATGTTACATGATAAGGGAATAAGAGAGAAAAGAAAAAAATGGTATTTGCTTGGTATACACACATATCCTTAAATATTCATAACAAAGAAAGGAATAAATACTCCTGACAATTACAGTCCTTGTTTCTGTAACTGGTTTATACCTACTTTCTTCTACTACCCATTCTGTGCTCTCTTTGCCTTCAGCAAATAACTCAGTTGGTTGTAGTTCTTTACCTGGTAGAGTGACCCAAACCTTCATTCCTGAGGTTTCTGAGCCATTAGTAGTCCTGCCTAGATTGGATTTTGAAGTTTTCTGATGACTTAATCACATTCCTTGCCTCAGTTTTGCAATAGCAGTCCAATTTTCCTTGATAATCAGGATCAACCATCCAAGCCAATACCCTAAGTCCATTCTTTGAGCTAATTTGGAGGCTTGAGACATGTATGACCAGGTGGCAGTCTTAACTTACATTTCAATGGAATCATTTTTTCACTTTATGGGTACCTTTACCATCTGAGCTTTTCTTTTCTTTTTAAATTGAGTTTTGTGCTGTATTAATGTTTGCTGCTCTGAGGCAACCATATGATGATGGAGAGACATACCGGTAGATAAAATCATCACTGCCTGGGAATATGTCTGATTAATTGGGGAGAACACTTTTGTCTTGAGTAGTATTCCCTTTGGGTAAGAGCAGGATTTGTTACCTGTGGGCCAAGCCTGGAATGAGGAGAGGAGAAAGGAGCAGAAAGCTCTAAGTAAGACCTGGGAAAGCTGAGAGGACCCAAGTCCCAGAGAGTCAATCTTACTGAGCCATCAAGGCAAGCATGGGAGGTAAAATAAAATAAAAACATAGGGTAAAAATCCCTGAATCCAAACCTGGATCCAACAAAGCAGTGAGTTGAAAATGCTGAAGCAATCAAAGTGGTTCACAGGATTGCTGAAAAAGTTCCTGCAGCGTCAGGAGTTACTCCCTGTGGGCTATAGGCTGGCTGCACTACTCCAGGATACACAGTGGACTGTGATGCTTTAAAGTACATGGAAGAGAGGAAATGGAGCATCATCTGCTAGTCAAAATACCATATTTCTTATAGCCCTAAACGATTTCATTTTGTTTGGGCCTTTTTATTTCTTTATATAGCTATTCATGCATCCCTTCATTTATTCACTCACTCATTCATTCATTGATTTCTTACCTATCCAATAAGGAATTGAGGAAATTTAAAAGACTTTATATAATGAAAAGTAATGATGCAATAGAAATAGAAGTAGAGAACTAACAAATGGAATATTATGGCAATTTATAAAAATAAAAATGTAATATGCTAATTAGGGGCAATCAGGCAGATAGGCAGAGGCAGTTAGGGATGATCAGGAAGGCAAGTGGTTAGGGGCAATGAGGCAGGCAGGCAAGCGGTTAGGAGCCAGCGGTCCTGGATTGCAAGAGAGTGCAAGCCAGGCTGAGGGCACACCCCCCATGCATGAATCTCATGCATAGAGCCTGTAGTGTAAAATAAAAAAAAATAATGGAACCGTGTTTTGTTTAATTTCTCAATATTAAGTGAAAACTCCCAAGAAAAATATGATGGAAGCCCATCTCATTGTATCTTAGCACAGTGATCAGCAAACTCATTAGGTAATAGAGTAAAATATCAACAGTACAACGATTAAAATTTCTTTTGAGAGCCACATTTTTCAAACTTAAACTTCTTCTAATGCCACTTCTTCAAAACAGACTCACCCAGGTTGTGATATTTTGTGAAAGAGCCACACTCAAGGGGCCAAACAGCTGGCTCGTGAGCTGCAGTCTGCTGACCACAGTCTTAGCAGGTAAAAAGGTCAAAACGAAGAATGGCTTAGGTCTTTAGGAACCTAGATGTCTCATTCCATCTCTCAACTTCTTCAAACCTTAGGAGCACTTGAGCTCTGTTTCTTAACCTGTTTCACTTTTCCTAAAACAACATAGCACCACTTGGTGCAAAGGACTAAGAATTAGTCATCTCAAGTCTTTCTCTGCCACTTGATTTTGGAAAATTTATTAAACCTTTCAGATCTTCAGTTTTTTTCATCTGTTAAATGGAGATAATGTGGATTTTAAACAATATGTGTTGTATAAAGTCCGCATTTTGCATATGTGATGCATTTACCAGAATACTCCATGATATTTGAAAATGCTCAATAATAGCAGCTATTCAAAAATAAAATATCGAAACATGATCTTTAGGTTCTCATTTAGTTCAAAAATTCTGATTCTGTGACTTGACTCATTTATTGTGCAAACTTTCAATAACATTGCTCTTTTATCAGTGTTTGCTAGAATAATTTACCTCTGAATCACATAAATTCTATTCTCAGCATAACCACTAGGGAGCTCGTGTAAAATAAATGCAAACCAATAGCAAAACTGATTTTAAAGGTTTGTAAATCCTTATGAGAAACGGGCTACAGATAAAAAGTTTTGTGTTGGTTTCAAATGAAACTCATTTAAGACGAAAAGTTAAACCAAATACCAAAGTATAATGGAGAAGTACATAAAAAGCTCTCTAGCTCTTTCTTCCATCATCTGCTTTGCAAAACACAATAATGATTCCAATACTGAATAGATTGAAAAGCGATTTTGGACCACAAGAAATTGTGACAAAATGATAACTTTTCCAATGACTGTCACTGATGTTTACAGGAAGAAACATAGAATATTTTCTCTAGGAGAGATGCTGGTTTGGGGGGATGGGTCCGGTGTACTGGCTCAGCAAGCTGGGTTCTAAAATGAAAGGTTCTGATAGCTTCTTGGATGCTGCCAAAACAATAGAAGAATTAAGGTTGAAATAAAGACAGGGTGCCCCGTGTTATGAAGACCTACTCAGTGATCAAAACTGTGCCATAAGCTTCGCTTTATCTTCTTGCTTAACCCTTATAATATCCTGAATGGTTCAATTCTTTATAATTTATGAGGAGAGAACCGAGATTACAAGAATTACAAGGACTGAGTAACTGCCCAGATCTAATTGCTGATAGATAAGCAGATAAACTGTGATTAGAGAATGAGTGTGTCTGACTATAAAACACACTGTTTCCCCTCTGCCAGGCCGAGAAGACATTTCTCTTGGGAAGACAGCTGCAAACCTATTTCAGCTGGGCTTGGCTGCTATTTATCAGCACCGCAGTGGCTACCATCTTCCTGATGGGGATTCGGGCATTTAGCTGACCATGCACGGAGAAGATTGTACATCTGTTCCTGTATCTCCTCAGAGGGTTACCAAGGTGAGAGCGGCTGTAGTGAGAACAGACGGAGGCAGGGTGCAAGAATGATACAGATGATATCTTATCACTCCTTTTCTCAATTTCTCTGTAAGAAAGGGGAGAGTTTACTGAGAGTTTGAGAGTGTGCACAAAAAAAAATTTTTTTATCATTCATAGAGAACTTTAATATATATGGAATAAGTATTCATTATTATATATATGAGTGTATATACACACACACACACAACACACATTATCTCATTAATCTTTTTTAAAAATATATTTTATTGATTTTTTACAGAAAGAGAGAGGGATAGAAAGTTAGAAACATCGATGAGAATCACCGACCAGCTGCCTCTTGCACACCCCCTACTGGGGATGTGCCCGCAACCATGGTACATGCCCTTGACCAGAATCAAACCTGGGACCTTTCAGTCCACAGGCTGATGCTCTATCCACTGAGCCAAACCGGTTTCAGCTATCTCATTAATCTTAATGACCATAATTTGTGGTTGTGAAGAGGATACTAAAACAGAAGAACCTAAAATGCTAGCAAGTGGCAAACACAAGCACAAACCCAGGTCTCTTAACTACTTCCTATCACAATCCCAACACTCTGTAGTCTAGAAGATGCCTGCGTCTTATAATATAATTTGCCAGTTTCACAGGGGAATGGCAAAGCTTACTTCCTATTTGAAATTAAGATCCTTCACTTCCTCAGAGAAAGCGTCTTTATACAAAACATAATGGCATAGTAATGAACTGACTAAATCAACCATCTACTAGTATGCACATCCTCAAATATTACCCTCCCTTTGCTTCCTGTGGCATCCAAAGTAAAGATCAACAGGAACAGTAGGAGTTTTGGAGAGCATAGAAATGGGAAGTTAAAAAAAGTTGAATAACGTGTAAGAATAAGCCCTTACAAATGGAGAAATCTTGGTTTAGACATACTACCGTTTTAGAAGGGCCCTTGGGGCGGAGAGAAGTGACTCATAGATCTGGAACTATATGCACTCTCTCCCTTTTTATTTTCTTGTTTTTCAAAGTGTGTGATTCTATTAAAATAGTCCTCGGCCAATGGAATAGCCCTTGAACAACAACAAAAACATCACTGGCATTCTGACTAGGAGGTTTTGAGAATGTTTTTTTAGATAAAGCTTCTCTGTATCATGCTAATTATATTTGATCGTCATTATCTTGAAAGCAGTGCAAGGTATTCATGGCAGATGGAATTAACATGTACCAGCAATTTGGTGTAAGAAATAATTTCTCTCCACCTTGTATTTGCTGACAACAGATGAGAAACAGCGCTGTGCAAACGTAGTAGAAAAAAATCCTTTTTGGGCTCCTGATAAAACATGTGATTTGGGTACAATGTTTTATTCATTTTTATTTCTTTATTGAAGAACATCAAAAGCCAAAAAAAATGGAAGGCCCACCCGGTTCATCACAGATATTTAAAATCATAGAAGCGGAGAAAGGAAAACATCTATGGCAATGATTCTGAGCTAATACTGAAACCGAAACATGACTTGATCTCAAATTACTTCTTTTAAATCAACTTGGGAAATGACATAACCACATTCGATTCCTCGGAGAAGAATTGTTCAGTTCCAACCATCTGCTAAATTAAGCAGCAGTGATTATAATGAACATTTACAACAGACCCAATACAAAAGGGGATAATAGCTTTATGCATAAAACAAAGTCCTGGAAGGCTACTGCACTCTCAAAGACGAAGCTTACAATTAGGAGAAGAGATTTTTCAGCGTTCCTGGACCTACAGGCCTGGTGAAGGTCAGAGTGCAGCATCGCATTTCCTTAAATTCTGTATTGCTTTTGAGGAAAAATTGTCAACAAATGCTACAGTGTTCCAGTTTTTCTTTCACCCTGTCTCATCAGACCACTAGTTTTCTTTTTCCTTGTGGTAGTGTAGATGTCGTTCCTTAATTCTTTATTGCCTTCCTCTCTGTAAACGTGAAATGATCTTCAGCCTAACTTCAGACAAATCTAAGAGGAACTGTCAAATTTAATTAGCCGCTCTCCTAAGTAACAGCACCCCTGCGAGATGTATTATTAATTAGGTTAGCAGTGTTCTTGGGTCCTGGAATGAATGCATGTTCAATGTTTCTGCAGTTTTCTGGCACTATTTATGTATGAGTGCAGATCCACACACATTTTCCATGGAATGGGTTGTCTCAGGCTAGTATTATTGAAGTCCGTTAATAATAGTAATAATAATAATGGGTGTTTTTGTTTGTTTGTTTGTTTTGTTGTTTTTGGGTATGTGTGTGTTTTTTTTGTTGTTTGTTTTTTTGTTTTTGCCTTTCATGTTGTGGGATGTCACCAATGCCCATTCTTCACCAGGGAACCTATTTTCATGGCGCAAAGTCTCATTATTAAATATTAGCAGGGATTCTTCATCAAAAAAGAAAAGAACAAAATTATGTTCACATGTAGACCCATGTCAAGTTCCTTTCCCCTCCAAATGCCACTTGAAACTAATACGGTAATGGCACTGAGGCACCTGAGAGAGAAATAATTTATGTTTTAGATTTTTCAAAAACCTGGTTCTAATTATGTTGCTGTCCTACTGACAGAATATGAAAGCCTGATAAAAGGGTGACCCTCCTCTCCTTCCTTACACACATGCCTGCCACCGCGAAAGGCGTTATTTATAGTCTCTGCAATAGTCTCGCTCATGAAATGCCAGTCTAGGGAACAAAGAGATCTTGAAATGGATTAAGAGCAGGAACTATCGTTGTATTTAGACATGGCAGAACCCAGTGGAAACACAAATGGTTTCCCCTACTCGAGTGACATGCTCACACAGTAATTTACTAAAATTAAAACTTTAAAAATTATGTGATGCAAATAATATTCAGTTTAGGAATCCTTGTGAGCTTAATAAGTACAGAGTTCTGAATGGCTTTACTTCCTTTTATATCACTAACTGTACCTAATGGAGCTAAAGTGAAGGTTTAACAAGGATTTCTCCCTCTTTCTGGGATAATAATATAGCCTTAATGCCATTTTGTAGGACTATCAGCATGATTCATTGCAAATAATATATTACTTTGTGAGATCCAAAGACCTATAAGAAAGTGTACACCCCTCATCCATCCATCCACTAAATATTTATCCATTCAACAAATACTATATTTCTTAAATCACTACCAAGTTCTAGGCACATAGTCAGCAAGAAAGATAATTTCTTCCCTCACCTGGCTTGTATTCAAAATAGAAAAGACAGCTGAAACTGGTTTGGCTCAGTGGATAGAGCATCAGCCTGCGGACTGAAAGGTCCCAGGTTCGATTCCGGCCAAAGGCATGTACCTTGGTTGCGGGCACATCCCTAGTTGGGGGTGCGCAAGAGGCAGCTAATCCATGTTTCTCTTTCATCGATATTTCTACTATCCCTCTCTCTTCCTTGCTGTAAAAAATCAATAAAATATATTTAAAAAGATAGAAAAGACAGAATATTGAAAAGAATGATTGATCAAGTCCTTTTGATAGACACTGCGTTAGGTTCAGCAAAGAGACAAAAATTTCCCTGAAGGTCTCTCCTAGTGATGTAGTATCTTAGGTGCATCGTCTCCTAGACGTTCTAAAGGTTTCCAAACACTAGTGTGGAAACTCTGGAGGCAGAAGTCTCCAGACCTGTGAGCCCACATGGGCTGGTCCAGTGTTTGTCTCTGTGCTAAGCAGGGAGGACCAATACCAAAGCTATGGGCAGGAGTGGCAAGAAGAGGGACTGCTTGCTGAAAATGCTGGTGATGTGCCAAAGCCACACAAATAACCATTAGTTTTGCAGAAAGGTATAGTAATCCTCAAGTGACAACTGCTGAATACAGTTCTGCTTGTTTCAATGGCAGGTTAGGGATTGTTACTCTAACTTCCAGTGAGACTATATAGAGACGAAATGAGTGCACATCAACTGAAGAAATACTGATATTGACCTCCCTTATGGCCTTAGGAGCAATAGCCATGGAGGTTTTGGTTTTTCCATGGGGCATTTTGCCAAAACTGCTGTGGGCCCACAAAAGACTTTCCTCCTCAATCTGGGGGTTCTCTCCCTCCCTCTCCTGCCCTGCGATTGCAAGTGCTGCTCTGGAAGACAGCAATGAATTTGCAAGTAAACAGACATTTACAATCTACTTCAATGTTTATAGACTAAAAATTGTCTGGCTACCTCACCTTTCCCAATAGTTGGTCCATGCCGAACTGCCTCTTCAATTTCGAGGCAATATTTGTACTATCTTGAAAAAGAACCAGGTTCACAGCTGAGTGAATCTTCTGGAAATGAATGCATTTGATGAATTATTTATTGAAACTCTTGGGGATGTAACTGCTGCCTTGACAATAACTTTGGCTTTTGAGTGAATTATGGGGTCTAGGATATTGGCCCCAAGGAATCTCTTAGGAGGGAAGGAAAGTAATACGTTTTATCACAGCACTGGAATAAGAGCAAGAGAAGTGAGAGAGTTGGTAGGTTTAAAGAGCTGCCTCTGCAGACTGCCTATGTTCCCATTATCTATGCAAGGTTTATTTTTTAAAAAATGATACCTTAGCAGTCAAATAATTAATAGAATAACTAAAAGAAAACTAGTTAATTCAGTCAATTCAGTGATTTAGAGTCAGGTAGACAAAATAACCCATTTTATTAAAATCCATTTTGGGGGAGGAGAGCTCTTTCGAGATGTCTTTATTCAGTTTTGCACAATTACAGCACACATAACTATTTTCTTAGGATGTATATAATTTGCAGCAACTGCTAAGGTATGGACAAAATTGAAAACAGATGTTTTTATGAAAAGCCATGGCTTGTATGCAATGCTTGACTTCTCTTTGCCTTGGATCTGCCCTTATGTGAAGTTCTATTTGTATATGAAACAAATACCATATACCTGTTATTTCCAGCTCTGTCACCCTACATGAAACTGTGAAAATATTTTATTTATCTAGTCTTCATTTGTGACCCAGTGACAAAATACTCAAGTGTTTGCATGTTAGGGCAGTAAGAGTATCATTCTTTGTTACTATGACTAGGATCCCAGTGCATGAAATTCCTGCAAGGGCCTCAGCTCTCATAGCTGTAGTGGCTTGCCTAAGACCCTGCAGCCCAGGCTTTGTCAGGAAGGTCACCTGGAAGGTCGTTTGGCTGTCAGGGCTAATTAGTATATTATGCTTTTATTATTATAGACAACTGGCCTGGGGCATGAAATTCGTGCATGAGGAGGGTATCCCTCAGCCCGGCCTGAACCCTCTCCCATCTGGAACCCCATAGGATTGGGACTAAACAGGCAGTCAGACATCTCTCTAGCAATCTGGGACCACTGGCTCCTAACCACTCTCCTGCCTACCTGCCTGATTGCCCCAACCACTCTGCCTGCTGGCCTGATTAATCCTAACTGTCCCCTCTTTCTGGCCTGATCACCCATAACTTCCCACCTTTGCCAGACTGATTGCCCCCAACTGCCCTCCCCAGCTGGCCTGATTGCCCCTAACCACCTCACCATGCTTTGTCTGGAAGGACATCCAGAAGGTTTCCTGGTCTAATTAGCATATTGCCCTTTTATTCGTATAGATTCTTTCCCTATCCACTCTGTGATAAATTAATACCTTCTCACAAGGACTTGTGTATGTAGAGCTCTTGACTAAGACATGTCATTCTACCATCTGGTCACTTCCCTAATTGTCCAGCTAAGGTCTCCTTCCCTCAAATGTCTGCTGTTTGATCCCAGATCTGTTGAGTCCTGCTTGTGGCTCATACCACTTTGTGCTAGTTCCTGTTCTGTCCTGTACCAACTCTGAAACCAGATGTGCAATGGACTTAACATCAACCCAAACACTATGCATTTACATGGGCGACAAGGCCTTGCTGCTTTATGCTCTCAGGCTCTGACATATGTGTGGTGATGTGACTCTCATTTCATTATTTTTTAAGTTTCATGCCACTTGCTCTACATCTCCATCGGTCTCTTGGATTGGGAGCAAATCTGGAGGATCCAGCACTCACTATCTAGAACTATCCACAAATGTTTCTTTGACACCTTCAATTTCCAGCGACCATTTCTTGAATACTATGTGCTAGGCTGGGTGCTGGAAATAGAGTTTAGACAAGATAGACACAGTTTCTGCTCTAAGGGATCAAAGAGTGTAATGGTAGTCATAGATAAAAATAAATCACTTAATTAATTAATTAATTGTAATTTATTTTAAAGAGGAAGAGAGAGAGAGAGAGAGACGAGAGAGAAACATTAATTCATTACTTCATATATGTGCCCCAACTGGGGATCTAACCTGCAACCTGTTATGCATGGGATGATGTTCCAACCAACTGAGCCATATCAGCCAATTATGTTTAAAAGATAGATGTTGAAGAAATTATTACAAATGTAAAGGTTGTTGCAAAGTGAGAAGTAAAAAGTGCTATGGGAAGGTACATGAGGGAAAATTAAACAACCTCAGAGGGTCAGGAAAGGATTTCCAAGAAAGTAACATCTAAGCTAAGATCTGAGATATGAGGAAGAATTGAATAAATAAATGGCTCTGTGAGAAATTGGGGGGAAAGCAATTGCTCTGTGAGAAATTGGGGTGGGGGGAGCAGAGGAAAAGTGTTATGAAGATAATGCATTTCCAGAGAGCAAACCCTAAGTGAGGAGGTCAGATAAGGATAGTATGCTTTCTTCAAGGAGGCTGACAGAACAATAAAAAATGAAATCAAGCAGGTCCTTGTAAGTCACAATAAAAGGCTCAGATTTTGTTCTAAGATAATGACACACCATCAAATGTTTTATTGATATATTTTAAATTAGTAAATGTTCTGAAAGTACAAACTAACATAAAAATACTATATTAGACCTCTGTAATAATCACTGAGCCTGGTATTTTGCATTTGCTTCACATATTTGGAAGAAAAATAATGTTTCATTTCAGCTAAAATCCAAAACCCACATCTTTCTTCCTTCCTCCTTCCCTCCCTTTCTTTTCAGATAACCACTATCCTAAACGTGGGATACAGCATTCCTGTGCAATGATGAAGCATCCAGTGAAGCTCAAAATGTGCAATTCCCATGACCTTGCAATTTGTTTTCTAAGTTTTTAACGAAACTCTCATACATTCGCACAAGAGACAGTTTCAAAGAAGCTTAATTGGAGCATTGTTCATTGCAATGAAAAAGTAATACTAACATAATAGCCCTCCACAGGGCTGGTTTTGTCATAAAATTGAACCCCACTCATCAGTTGAAAAAAAAATACCTTGGAACTTGATGAGGATAGCATTAAAAAAAAAAATAAGATGTTTAGTTGAAAAGGTTAGTTCCAAAGAAATATGTAGCAAATATTTGATGCATAAAAATAACTGAACATAAATAAAACAATATCTATCATTTATGGAAGCTTATATGTATAATAATATAAAAACATTGAAGACTTCTAAGCAGGGAGATATACAGTGGAACATGTGTTTTAAAAGCTCTGTCTGTCTACAGTTTTGAGAATGTAATCACAAGGGTAGACCAGTCAGGAAGCTATTACAGTAGAGTAGATGAACAATGATTGGAACTTCAATTAGGGAGAAAAGTAGATCGATTTTAGAGCTATTTGGAAAGGGGAACTTTTATGAAAGGGACTTTGCCTATGAGGGTGTACTGGTGGAAAAAGGTCAAATGACTGTCAGTTTCTGGCTTGAGTAACTTGACCACTTGTGTGTCTGTACTGATGTGGGGAATGAGGATTGTATGACAGCTTTGGTAATAGGTGGAGGCAATTAATCCAATTTTTGAAAAAAAAAATAAATTGGGTTTCTTTCTCCAATTAGAGAAATCCAGGGTGTATAAGAAATGGGTCTAATGGTCAATAGAGAATTCAAAAATTAAGATAATTAGAACCAACATGCCAGATATTGACAGAAAGCTTGCAAGATCAATATTGATTTCAATCCCAAACAATCTTTTTCAATTCTTAAAAGCCATGGCATGCTGCAAAGTCAAAGAAGAGAGATGATTGCATTACACTATCTTAATTTTATTTTTTTAATATTGTAACATTTACTGTAATTGTGTACATTAATATGGGTTAAGCAAATATGATTAAAACAGTAGGCAATTAAAAAGAAGCAAAAAAGTTTGAGAGACACACATCAGTGGGAGATAATTACATTTGGGAGAGTGGGTAATATTGTTAGATAGAATATATAAGAAGAGATTAAAAGGTCTAGGACAAAGCCCTAATGGACACTAAGATGTAGTGCTCTCAGTGGAGACTGGGAAAGATAGGCCATGGAGACAGAAAAAAAGAAAATTGGAGGGTGTGGTATATGAGGTCATGGAAGTCAAGGAAACAAATTATTTCCAGATAAAAGGAGTGGTTGTCAGTTTTGAATACCGATGACACTTTAAGCAAGAGAAGGAATGAAAGTATCTCTTGGGTTTTGCTACGTAGAAGTCATTGATAACATAAAAGTGAGCATTTTCAAAAGAATGGTTGAGCTGAAAGCCATTTGGTGGGTTGAAAAGTAAATGGAGAAGTGGAAATGGAGATAAGATATATAGACACCTTGTTTGAATTGTTTGCCTGGGAAGTAAAGGGGGAAAAAATAGGTAGGAGCTGGAAGTTTAGGGAGTTGGGTGAAAGGGAAAATTATATAAGTTTTTTGGTGTGTTTGTTTCCTTAAGAGGAGGCAAAATCAAACATATTTATGTGCCGCTGGGAAGAATTCGGGTAAGAGGAAGAGCCTAAAGATACAGGAAAAGGGAGAGATAGCCAATAGGCGAGCTTCCCCATAAAGGTAAAACCCAAAGCATTCAACAATGATTTATTGTTGAGTTAACTGATAATTGAATAGGAAGAATGATGTTATATCTTCTGAAACTGCAGCAAGGGTAAAAGGATGGCTGTGGATGTCAATAGGTTTCCTGATTTTGATAGTGGGAAGGTGAGGGTTTTCATATATGATTGCTTCTACCATCTCTCTGAGGTGGGAGGTGAAACTATCAGTAAACAGAAAGGAGGGCAGATTCAGAGGTTTTAGGAGAGCAGAGTTTACAATCGTGGTTATGAAGGATTGGAATGCATTCTTCATAGGAAAACAACCTAAGATTTCTGTTACTATTTAGTTCTAGGTTGCGGTTGGAGATTTTTTTATTTATAGTGATGCTAACCTCCTTGGACCATCTTTATGTATCTATACTCTATTCCCTTTAGATTAATTTTTTCTTAAGAGTCTCCTAATTTTTTCCCTACAGACAAACTATCCCTCCAGATGTACCACACCCGTCTGAATTCGCAGTCAATATAAAGCATAGGTCAATGCCAGGGAGCCCATGCTGTTTTCTTAGATGATGTCTGGCATAGTTATAGTTGAGAGAACCCTATACCATGGCAATCGTCTAAGATTTAGCTATCTCTAAGTGTGTCTTAAGCATCTATGAACTTCTCAATCTGTTCTGTTTTTAAGCCCTGAAGGAAGTATTGGGTATGTTAAAGATCTCTACCAATGACAATGTGAGGCTAAAGACTCCCATTTGTCACAATGTTTACAGTCTGTTACACAGGTTTCATCAACCCTGTGCTGGAAGTAGGGGTCCTATTGGGTGCTTCTTGAGTGTGGCAACGTTTGTATTGCACACATTTTTTTTTAATTATTGTTGTCATTTAGATATATCCTTATTATGGGAAAATGTAATAGGTGGTTAGAAGTCTGAGAACACTGAGGAGTGTTCTAGTATGGTTACTGTGGTCTGATTGACTCAGCAGCATCTTGACACACATTTGCCTTTCCATATATTCAAAAGAACCGATGTTTTCTTTTTAAAAGTGACTTCATCTTCCATCATAAATGTCTGCACTCTAAGGCCTGGTGAGAAAATTCCTTGGAAACCAAAGAATCTTTAGTCATTTAGCATGTATGTGGGTGTTGTTGTTGTTTTTTCTCTCTCTCTTTAATTTATAAAGTCCCTTGAGTGAATAAATTAAAAAGTGGTGTGTTAATATTCCACATTTTGTTATTTTTTAGAAGAATTTATTTCGTAAGCAAGTTTATAATTTAAACAGTGTTTGTGATCGTCTATGAAACTTTGAGTTATATGTATGCCACACAAACTAGTTGAACCATTTTTCCTGGATTTTGATCAGAAGGATATAGAACAGTAGAATGATCACCAGTTGTGGAGTAAGAAAACTTGGATTCTACTTCTAACTCTGATTCTAACAACTGTAACCTTGAGTAACTCTTTGTCTGGGATCCAATTTTCTGACCTAAGAAAAGAAGAATTTTATTAGGTGATCTTAAAATGTTTTTCAGATCTTAATCTCAATTTTAGGAATTGACACAGTTGTTGGCAGCATGAGAAAAGGCTAAATGTTGGTGAGGATATTAATTCTTATATGGTACAATTTAAAATGTGCCTGCTGAAGCCTGGGGTTTAAGTTCATAGTATTCATTCATTAATGCATACTTTTATTCAAAAATCAGTGTCACAGACTTGGGGGACAGCAATAAACAAGAAATGTAGCAGTCCTCAGGTGGTTCACATTATAGCAAAGAAGACAAACAGGTCAGCTGGTTCTTGGAACACATATGACAAATGACCCTGTAATAATAGCTACATCTCAGCCTTCTCCTCTTAGTGTATCTAGCCTCAGATGCTGACTTTTTACTTGGCTGTCTCACAGCACTTCAAACTTCACACATCTCAAATTCACTAGTTGACTTTACACTCTTGTCTCAAAACCTATTTCTCCTAATTTTTGTAAATTATACCATATTCACTTAGCCTCGTTACTACTCTCTCTACTGTCATTCTTCATCCCATGTCAACATATTCCAAAAAAGTAGCCATTTTCATGTATGTAGCCATTTTAAATTAATAAAAACTTGTGGGTGATACAAAAGAAATTATTTAAGAAATATGACTATGGATAGTTCTAATCTTGTAATAATAATGTATAGCATATTTTCCATAATAAATATACAGTGAGATAGGTAGACTCTATTAATACAGGGCTGCCTCTTCTGTATTATTCTCATACCAGGAATATTTATAGTTCTCTTATTATGACCCCCCCATATCTCTAGTATTCTTAGTCTATCATATAAAGATGCTTGATTAAATTTTGTTGACCTAAAATGAGGTATTTCTGCAAGTTACTGTTAAGTTCTATAATTCTTACACTCTATACCATATGAATTATCAAAACAGATCTGAATTCTATTTTGTAATATTAAAATTGAGATAATCACTAACATCTTTAGTTATTTGCAGTTAAATTTCATTTAATTTTTGGATAGGCAATACATGCACATGATATGAAGTCAAAAGTACAAAAGATTATACAATAAAAAACAAGTTTCTGTCTCATCTCTCTCCCCCAGCTGCTCTGGTCCTCTCCTTAGGGATTTCTATTTTCTTGCATATCTTTAGGGATATTTTTAGAATTCAGGTGAACGCTCATATTCTCTTTATTTATACAACTAAGACAGTTTGCTTTATCATATTTTATATTTTATATTGATAATTCTATACAGAGTTCCCTTATTCTTTTTATGACTGCATAGTATGTCATATTATATTAACTAATCCTAAAGTAATGGACATTTTAATGGTTTTCAATATGCTATCTAAAAAAGAAGGAATATACTAATTAAACATCATGGCCTCACAAAGATGGTAGCATCCACAGCCAATAAGGAGGGAATATGCTAATTGATTGCCACACACTCAAAGATGGTGCCCAGTCCCCAAAGCCCCAACTGGGTGGCAGGCATGCAGCAAGGCCGGGCCCACCCCCAGGTAGGTCCAGCCACTCTGTGCACCTGCCTCCAGAGTCCCCCAGTCCCCTCAGCCCCACAGCCACAGGCAAGCCTTGGATGGCAGTTGCCCAGCCACCCAGGGCCAACCATGGCTCAGGTAACCAGGGCTGGCTAAGGCTTGTGCTGCTGGCAGTGGCAGCAGCAGAGGTGTGATGGGGGACATCAGCTTCCCGATTGCTGGGTTGTCTCCCATCCCTGAGGGCTCCCGGACTGTGAGAGGGGGAAGGCCAGGCTGAGGGACCCGCCTCCAGTACATGAATTTTCATGTACTAGGCCTCTAGTTTTATTATAAAACTACTTATCTTAGTCTGTTTCAGCTTTTATAACAAACACTGCAGACCAGGTAGCTTATAAATAAAATAAATTTATTTCTCATAGTTTTGGATGCTGGAAGTCTGAAATCTAAAATAGAAATTATTTTTATCGTTTTCACATTATAGGATTTTATATTCATTGTATAGATATATAGATATTGGAGAGTAGAGAAATGAAAATCTTTCTTTCCTCTGGTTATATTCTAGTTGTTAAAGTCATAATTTAATATACAGTTTTATTGTTTTTACTTAATTTATTTTAAATAGTATCACAGTGCTTTTTAAATACAACAAACTATTCTACCTACAGTTATGTCATAATTTACTTACTGTCATCCTATTTTCAAATATCTGGATTATATCTATTCTATGTTAATATAAGGCATACAGGATCGATATTTTACAGTGTATATCTTTATCTGAATTTTTTTCATTGGTTAAATCTCATGATAGAGTTATTTTTATGCATTTTTAGATGTACTTAAATATTCAACAACTTATAATAATAGCTAAATTTACTATGTGTACTTCAGGAGTATGTCCAATATTAATCTTTAAAACTCATGCATGGGAGGGCTCAGATTATGTGACCAAGGTCACATAGCTAGTTTGTCTAGAACCAGTTGTCAAGCATAGATTTTTCTGTCAATAAGGATATACCATCTGAATTAGGTTATTTGGCTTCCATAATAAAGTACCATAGACTAGGTGACTTGAACAATAAATTTATTCTCTCACAGTTCTGGAAGCTGGAAGTCCAAGATCAAGCAAGTTTGGCTTCTTCCTAGGCCTTTCTTCTTGGCTTGCAAATGGTTGCTTTCTCGCTGTGTCCTTATTTCTTCCTTTTCTGTTATGTTTGTGTTCTAATCTACTATTCTTATAAAAATACATTGTATTGGATTAGGGCCGAGTCATAAAACCTCATTTTATTTTATTTACTTTTTTAAAAACCTATTCATTGTACATATGCATAACCCATAAAACTTCATTTTAATTTAGCTACCCCTTTAAAGGCCTTATCTCCAAATAAAGACACATTTTGAGGTCCTGGGGGTTAATACTTCAGCAAAAGAATTTTGGAGGGATACATTTCAGCCCAGAAAACTATCCAATAATAATGTTTTCTTAAAGAAATAATCTTCATTATACTCCATTTATACTCCAAGTCATTTCTTTTACAATGTAGAATAAATGGAAGTACTATTTTTTAATTGAGAAAGCATCTTTTATTTTTAATTTTTCTGGAAATTCTAGACAAAGTAACAAAAGAAAGTATAGGGGAAGGAAGAAACAAAATTATTAACATTTATAGATTATGTAACTATACAATTAGAAATAACTACACTGAATTAGCTGAAAATCTCTTACAATTTTAAGGAATTCTTTAATATCCTCAATATAAAATAAATATTCAAAACCAGTAATTCTTCCATTACTTATTAAAATTGTTCTAACAGCAGTAATTTTATTGTAAAATTTTTATTTCAAAATATATAATATATACAAAGTCATATTTCACTTTGAAACCTATATATAATTTAAATGATAACAATGAACAAGCACATATACACTACACATGAGCTTGGGAAATAAAATACACACAGTTCCCTGTACACCCTGGTGCTCTTTCCCTCCTCCAAAATATAATCGCCTGTTAATATATTTATTACTCCTTTACTTTTTAAAAAACTGGTTTTCTCATATCTGTCCATATCTCCAAGTCCTATATTCCTTATTTTGTTTTTTGTTTTTTATTTATATATGAAATAAGTCTGTATAAGCTATCCTGCGAGCATCTTTTATTTGGCATGTTTTTTGAGATTCAAATGTACTGCTTTGTAGCATTTTTTTTTGCAGTCTAGCATTCCATAATGTAAAAACACCACAGTTTATCCATTTTTCTGTCTAAGAATGTGTAGCATTGCCATTTATTTTGTTATAAATAATCCTGTTATCTATCAATGCTTATGTCTCTTGGGTTACATATTCAAGAGTATTCTAGGGCAATGACTTTGAGAGTTTTTTATTCCAACCCTCAGAAATGAATTCATTTTACATTGTTATGCAGTACATATACAAATCCTCAAACATGTACATGCGCCTATAGCTAAAACATTATTTTTGCAAAATTATGTTACATGCAATGTATACTTATATTTTCTATTCTATTCTAATTTTTAAAATGCTGCTTGTGGGGCAATAAATTGATTTTATGGGTACCTCAGTTGTTTAGAGCATTGTCCAGATATACCAAGAGAGTGGGTTTAGCTTCGATCAGGGCACATACAAGAATCAACAGGTAAATGCATAAATAGATGGAGCAACAGGTTGATGTTTGTGTCTCTTCTTTTCTCTCTCTCCAAAACCAATCAATCAATCAATCAATCAATCAAAAATTTAAAAATAGAAGTGGTAAAGAATAATATGAAGTTTTACACCATATTAAAAATATGAAATATCCCATAGTATTCGTCAAAAGAAGGATGGCTTTAAGTTCTGTTAATATGGTGAAACTTTCTTTAAATATATTTTAATCATATCTATCTTTTTTCCAAGTGCCTCTTAATCTGGTAGATGTTATATATACCTCTCTCTCCAATCCTTTTTTCCTGCTTTTCTCTCCACTAATGGTATTGCTCCACCAGTCAGTCTCCTTGCCCTTTCAAGATCTTTTTGTAGAAATACTAGCCTTAGGATCAATTCACCTTGAAACAGGATGCTTTTTACATCACGGTTTCCAAAACGTAGATACTTATTCATTAATGGATTCTGAAATCAATGTGGTGTTTTCATTGAAATGTTTTTTCATTAAAATGTAGTAGATCAGAAAATAATAAGGTTGTTTTTTTTTGGTTTTTTTTTTACAAAACTTTGCTATGATTATGTGTGTGTTTGTGTGTATAAAGTAGCTTGCAATGACATGTATTTCTTATTTTATATAATAAGTAGGGTTTTTTTTTGTTTGTTTTGATCATGCTCCCCTTTGTGAAAAACATTTTATTAATTGTCCTTACATTGGGTTACACTATATATTTTCATAAATGGTTCAACCTCTCCCCACTTTATCATTGAAACTTTTAGGGATGTTATTATGTGGCACAGACTTACCTTGGCACTTATACAAATCCAATTAGAATGTCAATGGGTCTGAGTATGATAACTGCCTGCTATAATTCTTAAATCCAATTATGACTTCAGTAGGGATCAGATGGTGTTTCTCAGAGTTACTTTCTGATAATGAAATCAGGAGAGATTTTTCTTTCCAAAAAAATAAACCAATATCATGTTACTTCTTACAATTTTTCTGTCAGCCTTGTGGTCTGATTCTAGGTGAACAATGCTTGGGTGATCATGGTGATCTTGCATCTTTCTTCACCAAGTTTAACCTGGGTGCAGATGTGAGGCCTCGGGTTGGCTCTGAGGAGCCCTTGGATGGAGACTGGTCCTCCTTCCTAAGGACCTCCATGGTCCCTGAAGCAGACCTACCTCAGCGGGCTGCACTGGTGTTTCTCATGACTTTTACTCCTTCATGGTAAATACCTACTTTTATCCCTGTTCTTTCTCATGTGTCTTTACTAAACTGTGAGAGCTGTATAGGCTCTGGGGAATACTAAGATTCTCAGGCACACATGCCAATGTGCTAATACATTGTTCATTCTGACTTGTTCCAGTCACTTCCAATTCTTCACAATACTCTCCACATAACCTTTCAGATCTTGCTACCAAAATCTTTTGATTCTGCATAAATGCTTAGGGCAAATCTCTCTCTCATATTTATATATTATATAGTTATCCTATATAATAAATAGGTAATATGCAAATTGACCATCACGCCCTCCCTCACACAAGATGGCTGCCCCCAAGTGTTCACAAGATGGCCACCACAAAATGGCCAGCAGGGGAGGGCAGTTAGGGGTAACCAGGCCAGCAGGGGAGGGCAGTTAGGGGTGATCAGGTTGGCAGAGGAGCAGTTAGGCATTGGTCAGGCTGGCAGGGGAGTGGTTAAGGGATGACCAGGCTGGCAGGCAAAAGGAGTTAGGAGCAGCCAGGCAGGCAGGCAAGCAATTGGGAACCAGCAGTACTGGATTGAGAGAGGCATGTCCGACTGTCAGTTTAGGCCTGATAACACTAGGATCCAGCCTAAACAGACAGTCGGACATCCCCCCCAAGGGGTACCAGATTGGAGAGGATGCAGGCTGGGCTGAGGGACACCCCTCCCTCCCTTTCAGTGCATGAAAATCTAGTATATATATAATAATTTGCACATATCACCATCTTTTTTAAGTTCTTTTGTATGAAGTGCAATGTTCCTTTATAAACATTGCTTTGGGGAAGCACTGAAATCCTAGAAATTCACCTGCCTACCTGTGAGGCTTAATTATACCAACACAGAACCCCCATGTATGTGTATATTTTCAGATTTCAGTGTTTTAGGTTTGTAATTTACTGAATATAAATATGCTGCATACCTGACATAACTACTTGGCCAAACTCCAATGTTTCTTGTGAGTCTGTGTCAGGTAATAACATCCCCAGAGACTTCAGTGATAAAGGTAACTAAACTATTCTATGAAACAAATGATAAGAAACATCAAAGGGAAAGATTTTGAAATGGCATAGAGACTGATAAGTATTTTAAAAACTTACTTGATTACATTCCACACAGCCTCCAAACAGTTCTTTCTCCAAAAGATCACTTTTAAGCATATCTTTTCCAGACATTTTTTCCTCTTAGTGGTATGCTGGAGTCTTTACCTATTAATTCAATAGAACCAATGTGTGCAACTCTTACCTTTATGACATTGTGTTAGTGATGACATCATTGTTGAAATTGGCCATTGTGAGAGTATTTACACAACAGAAATTGGCAAATATATGTTACAAATCAGTGCCCCCCCCCCCAAAGACTTTCTTAAACATTTACTAGCACACATCTGCTTATACCTGGACTTTTTTTAATTTTCAGGAAATAACATAATTTAAGACACATTGTGTCTAGAGAGACTGGGTTAAAATGCAATTTCCAGTCTAGAATTTCATATGGATTCTGTTGGATTACAGTTACGCGCTGCATGATGATGTTTCGATCAATGGAAGGCTATACATACATAGATGACTATACCACCTAGATTTGTGTAACTACACTCTAAGATGTTTACAGGATGTAGTCTCCTGAGGGTGCATTTCTCAGAATATATCCACTTCACTAAGCAGCATATGACTGCATTTCATTAGGGTAAGATTTTATAGCATTGTGTCCATCTGCCTTTTCAATCGAAACAGCCAGTCTTGAATAATACTGTCTTAACTCTCTCACCTGTCAAAAACGGAAAGTGATTGAGGAGAGTTTTCTACACTCTTATTCTAAATTTCATATGGTCTGTCATCACACCTCTGCTCAGTTCAATATTCATTGACTTGCCCTTCACAGTCATTATAGGAGTTCAATTTTGACACAATTGTAAATTGATCATTCAAACTAAGTTATAGCTGTACCTGCATTTTAGGCCAAATATTTTAGGTAGAAACCCATAAGAGTTAAATTGAATGTAACTGGAGCCACTTGGAAACCTCTGCTCTTGCCTTGGGCTCCACTGAGACCAGGCTGCACATCCAATGGGTAAAAATAAAAAAGATAATATTTAAGTAAATTAAAACGTACACACAGATACTCAATGACCTGGGAAAGCACAGATAAGCAATGTAGACCTATGCCAAAGGTTTTGAGATGATTAGGTCAGTGGTTCTCAAGTGAGGGTGATGTTGCCCTCCAGGAGACATTTGGCAATGTTTAGAGACACGTTTTGTTGTTACAATTAGGGATAGAGGTCTGATGTGTCTAGTGGCTAGCACTTGCTGCTAAATTCCATAGAACATAAAGAATGTCCCACAGCAGAAAACTTATCCAGGCCCAGATGTCAATACTGCTAAAATTGTGAAACCCTAGGTTGGAAGGCTATATGCCTAAAAATACCTATCACCTTATAAAACTCCTTTAAAATCCATTTGATTACGTCTATCTGTGTGTTTTGGTAACAGGGGTGAAACACATGTGAAAATCTTTTTTCCACAATTCCAGTCTTCAGGATGCCTCACCCTTCCTTTCACAGGTCACACTTCCTTTTCTTATTTGGAATAATTTAGCAGTGGTTTATTTCTCTTCTTGCCTCCTGTCTCCTGTGCATTCTCCAAAATTATCTTTGCTTGCCATTCTACTCAGAAGGACAAATGAGTTCCCTTAAGATTTCCTTAGAGAGATTTAAGGTAGAGAGTTAAGGAGAGTTGTAAATAATAAATGTGGTTTTCTTTAGTCCTACATGTGGGAAAGTTAAGTTAATCTTAGAATGCATGAGTAATATATTTCTTAACTTTAGATTTCTTTTTATTCTCTTCAAGTTTGTCATGCTTTCTACTTTTGTTTTTCATTTGGGTAATTAAAAGGCAGTAACTCAGCAGGAGGATTTTCCCAGCAGTCAGAATCCCTGCTAACATATGATTAAGAACACCTTGACTCAAAAGAGACCTGATAATGAAAGTGTGGATGTTTTTGTTGTTGTTGTTTTTTTAGTTTTTTTAAAGAATTACATAATGAATGTACTTTTTTGGTAAAGTTTATTTTTTATACTTTACTAAACTTTGAAGTAGAATTACTAATTGTTATTGAAGTATATTTCATTATAGTTAATTGGCTTCCCACATTTGAAAATCATTTACTCCCATTAGTTCAGAGGCTACTAATAGCAGCCCCTAAATCACAAGCTTGACAGAATAGTTTCATGTTCTTTCCTGATTACACTGCCTTTGCACTTCCAGACTTAACAAGGTTATTATATTCTTGAATTTTTGGACTTTGTGAATTGTTTTAGGAGGTGGTTTGAGATAGTGATGCTAAAATTATCCTCTTTTAAAAATTATAATTTTGATTCGTCCTGCATCCTACATTATATTTCAAAATTTTAGCATTCAAATAGCGACAGGTTCAAGATAAAGCAGGATTTTTGGGCTGGAATTCATGGTGTTCCGCTGGGTAGGATGGCTTCTCTGGGCTCTTTGTCTTTTGGAGTCAAAGAATGAATCCATGAATCTACGGACGGAAGATGGAATAGCAAAGGTGGAAATGTATTGAAGAATAAGTACAGATGCCCCTGGGGGGAAGGGGAAAGAATCTCACAGCACTGACTCCCCCGTGGGGAGGGGAAAAGAGTCCCCCTGAGTTCCCTTTTCTAGGGTTTATAAAGGCTGCATATCCTGGTGCCTTGATATCTTGTCTGATTGGTCACTATTCCCTTAGACTGGTTACTGTGATTATTCCCTTTGGGCTTTCTTCTTCTCCCTTTAAATGAGGGGCTTCCTTCCCTTTATTTTGTAAATATAGACCTTCTCCTCTTCCCAGCCCCCTCACTCTATGGAAATGTACCTTCTGCTGCTCTGCAACCCTGTGCTGCTTCGGTGGTCCCCTTAATTTTTAAAATTTCTAAAATGTTCTAAACATGTCTTTTTCACCCTTAGAAATTGTTGTTTCAAATAGTTCTATGGAAAAATCTAGGCAGAATTTTACAAGGGCATTCACAAATGATCCAATATGTGGATACAGAAGCACTTCAAAGATAAATTTGATTCCTCCTAGACAACTATATCTGCAACTCAGGGAAATCAAAGCAGAGTCACATACACCAAAATCATTGGAAACCCCTGGCATCAAAAGAAAAATAAGTGAGTGGACATTGAAGAAAGGAGCAGTTACTGTCCCTCATTAATTGACAATAGACAATTAGATGAATCCATGCATTTGCTACTGTATAGACCTGTGGCAAATCATTTTGCTTTTTGGAACTTTTATAAAATGGGAACAATAGTTTTATGCCAGTGCTGTGTGAATGATTCAGGGAGCTATTTTTTCTCTTAATAAATAGCTATTGAAAACCAAGCATATAGTAGACACTATATATAGAGCCAGCCAGCTCACTGCCCACAGCTCCTTCCCATGGCAAGCCCTGCCCCCAATCAGCCTCCCAACCCCAATTGGACTCACCAGCCAATTGCATGTGGCTCCTTTACCCAGCCAGCCCTGCCCTGATTGGGACAGGTCGGCTGGCCAACCTCCCGCCATATGGTCCTCCCAACAGGCCCAGCCCTGATCAGCCCGATTGGGGCTGGGCCGGTCAGACCCTATCTGTGCACAAATTTGTGCACTGGGCTTCTAGTAATAGATAAAATAGATGTACTGGTGAATAAGAAAGTCAAGGTCTTTGCTCTTTTGTAGTTTTTACTGTCTATAACTCTGCCATTTAAAGAGCAGTGCATACAAGTAGCATGGGCACCTTTAGGAGCTTGTTAAAAATTCAGAATATCAGGCCCTTCTCAGACCTACTGAATTAGAATCTGTATTCTAACAAGTTCCCTAGATAAATTCTATGTACATTAAGTTTGATAAACATTGGTCTAGCAGACATTACTAAAATGAATTCTAAAGTTAGAAAAGTGCTATGCAAATATTTTCAAAAGTTTAGCTACTCATAAAACTAAGAAAAAGAGATACAAATTTTACAGAAATGTAGACACATGTGCTTACTTAAATCAGATAGTTTCTATTAAGATTATAGAAAAAGCCGAAACCTGTTTGGCTCAATGGATAGAGCGTCGGCCTGTGGACTGAAAGGTCCCAGGTTTGATTCTGGTCAAGGTCACGTACCGTGGTTGCAGGCACATCCCCAGTAGGGGGTGTGCAGGAGGCACCTGATCGATGATTCTCTCTCATCGATGTTTCTAACTCTATATCCCTCTCTCTTCCTCTCTGTAAAAAATCAATAAAATATATTTTTAAAAAGATTATAAAAAGTATAAAATATAAATTATTATTTATAATATCATTATACATATTTTGAAGCTAAAGGAGTTCAAGAAAGAAACAACAACAAAACACTATGAGATTTCCAGAGGAAACTATCTATTGAAGTTATATAAAAGAAGACAAAAGGGACACAGCTACCAGGTTCAAACCAGTTTAACAATAGAATCATTCTTAAGTCATTCTTAGAAAACATTATCTCATAGACTTTGCTCTTTGTGGAATCACAAATGAAAACATGAAAGGAAAAATCTTCTTTCCTTTTGAGAAGGAAAGTACAGTTAAGACAGAGACTAAGAAACAGATAAATGAGAAAGGAAAGAACAGAGATGATTTGAGACAAGAACTGAGTCTAAAATGGAAAGAATAAGTTAGAAAGTATATACTGTGTCTCCTGTGGGTGCTCCAGACATCAAAAGGGAGAGCACAATATATTTCAGGGCTTGGTATTCCTAAGCAATCAGAACAGCCACAAACTACTGTCAGCAATTTACCAGAGACACTATGTCAAGGACAAAATCCACACCCACAACCTCATACTCAAACAAATTGCATGCAGTTGCCTATGACAAGTCCCCGTTGGAATCCTCTTATCATGATAAACATCCTCAGTATTCTAAACAGTGTCCTGAAGGAAGAAAAAAGAAAAAAATCCTGAGGCTGGGCACACATTTCCTGTGGAAACAAAGAGGGAAAAAAAAACCCACAAAACTGAACAGCTCTACAGGAAACTGTTGCTCATATACAAAGACAGTTATAAATTGTATAGACACTACACATATGATATATACACTCAAGCATTGTTTCATAAAAGGTAAATAAACTAATAAATAAATCAAAGGTGACTTTCTTATTACAGAGCTATTGGCTTCAGTCCAGAGACCGAGAAGACTTCAGAATTAACCATCCCATTATTGATTTTTAAGCTTGTTAGAAGAACACAAGTACTAGGACACAGCCAAAGCATTGTGCCAACAATATAGGATCAAGAACTTGCCAAATTCTGCTTCTAGGCCAGCACACTATTCATTGATGAAATGTTTTATAAAAGAAGATAACTGAATGTAGCTCACATTTGGGACATATTTACATTGTGACACTAGTAGAGCTTCAATCCATTCATTCACAAATATTAATTAGGTAACTCATATGTGCCAGTTGTGACAAGGGAAACAAGTTTCTAATCAATTGGAAGATATGGAAACCATAGTAGCAACTGAATGAATGCCAATCTTCCAGGTGGAAACCTAGCCCAGACTTATGTTAGGTTCCTTAACAGACCTGATCAGTAATGTTATTGTTTAATGTTGCTATGGTGACTCCAGTTAATTACAAGTCTATTATGTGTCTGGAGAGTGGAGAAGTAAGGGCAATTTCAAATAGGAAAGGCAATTATAATTTAATAATATTGACCTTCAAACATTTTGGAGTCAACTGTAATAGTAGTCATTACTATTGATTCATAGAATAATATAAACTGCAAACTAGTTGTTGCACTAGTCCCAGGATTGATAAAGTAAAAAATAAAGCATTATGCACTATATTCTCTTTATCACATTGCTTGCCACATTTGTAATAGGACAAAACTTCATGTTTTATTATTCATCTTCTCAACTGTAAGTTCCCTGCAATTAAGAATTGTGTTTATATTAGTTACCATTTTATTCAAAGCAAATAGAATGCTTGACTTTTATTCATTTATTTTTTTTAATATATACTTTATTGATTTTACACAGAGAGGAATTGAGAGGGATAGAGAGTTAGAAACATCAATGAGAGAGAAACATTGACCAGCTGCTTCTTGCACACCCCCCACTGGGGAAGTGCCTGCAACCAAGGTACATGCCCTTGATGGTAATCAATCCTAGGACCTTTTAGTCCGAAGGCCGATGCTATCCACTAAGCCAAACCGGCTTTGGCTATTCATTTAAATCCTTATAGAGTGTATGTTTTATGACATTGTTGTCTTATCCACTATAAAATTGTATAGTCAACAAGAAAATTATGGTCCCTGCCTTCTTGACTCTTACAAACTAGTGAAAAAGATGGATATTGATTAAATGATTTTACTTGACCTGAGAATATTAAGTGATTTTAAACCTTTCAGATATAAGGCTCTAATGCCAGAGAAATACACTGAATGGAAAGATTATTGTGATCTCTGAATGCACAATAATCTGGTCACTCAGGATATATATATATATATATATATATTTAGAGGCCCAGTGCATGAATTCGTGCATGGGTGGGGTCCAGCCAGCCTAGCTAGGGGGAGAAGACATAGGCAGTTGGCCAGCCTGCCTGCTGGTCAAACTCCTGGGTGAGGGGACAATTTGCATATTAGACTTTTATTATATAGGATATACACTGAGTGGCCAGATTATTATGCGTTCAGAGATCATAATAATCTGGCTACTCAGTGTATATTATAGGGTTACATATATGGTATGGGATTAGGGAACTCTTTTTTTTTTTAAGGAAGTGATATTAAGCTGTGGTTAAAAGAATAAGGTGATAGCTTGTCAATGTGGAAAAGGAAGAGATGTTTCAGGTAGAAGAAAATGCATGCAGAGGATCTTAGCACAAAGATTGAAATCAAATCTCATCAGATTGGATCTTAGAGAATAAACATCAGGAGAATAGGCCAGGATACAACTGGAGTTTTGGCTACAGCAAGCTTATGGAGGAGCTCAGGGGTCATTTAAATATTTTATATTTTATCATAAACCATAATGTTTTAAGCAGAGGATTGACGAGAAATAAATTTGCACTAATCAAAAGATAAATCAAGCTTTTATATAAAGAATGGATTAGAGTAGACCAGACTGAATGAGGTAAGACTGCTGAGGAGACTTGCAGTAGCGAAAGTGAGAAGATAGTGAATTGGACTAGAGTGGTGACAGGCAGTTGGAGATATTCAAGAGAACAGACAAGTGAGAAATTTAGAAAGTAGAATTTGAAGGACATAGTTATTGATGGAAAGAAGGAGGAGGGAAAGAACTTATTAAGTCAGTGCTCCAGATTCTGACTGAGTAATGAAAGAGGATGGCTGTCACCCTGGCTGGCATGGCTCAGCGGTTGAGCATCACTTTATGAACCAGGAGGTCACAGTTCAATTCCTGGTCAGGACACATGCCCAGGCTATGGGCTCAATCCACAGTGAGGGGCATGCAGGAGGCAGCCAGTCAATGATACTTTCTCTTCATTGATGTTTCTGTCTCTCCCTCCCTCTCCTTTTCTCTCTGAAATAAATAAAAAAATATAGGGGAAAAAAGAGGATGGATGTCAAGAACTATTTTTAAGCTATTTCCTAAAATAAGGCTGCTCAGAGTTAGATACAATGTAAGAAATATTTTGTTAAATATATCGGTGATCTGGTTTGAAAGTAGAGAAATTCTTCAAAGGCCATGAATGAAAGGAAACAAATAAATCTATAAGATGTAAATCAGTTTTTGAGGTTTGGTTATTTAGATAGTGCTGGCCAATACTTAGATGTTTATATCATGGCTTTCTGTTGTTTTTTTTCTAAATAATTTCAAACATACATAAAAGTTGAAAAAATGTGTAATATGAAACATATGAATCCATCATCTAGGTTGAATAATTATCAATTCATGACTCATTTGATTTCATTTATATCTTTGTTCAAACTATTTCCTCTCTTTCTCTATGGAATTGCTTGGGGATATCCAAGACATTAATTATTTCATCTGTAAATATTTTTGGTTTTTATTCTAAAAGATAAGGATTATTTGTTTAAACATAGCCATAATACCATTATCACATTTGAAAGAATGAACATAATTCCTTCATATTAACAAATATCCAGCCAGTCTTCAAATTTTTCCAATGGTTTCTCTGTCTCTCTCTCTCTTTTTCTCTCTCTCTCTCTCATTTCTCTCTCGTTTAAAAATCAGAATCCAAATAAGATCCAAATTATCATTGATTGATTTCTTTTATAATTTGTGGGGATCATCTCACTATCTTTTCCTCAAAAAATATATTTTTTTGAGAAACCAGATTGCTAGTCTTATAGAGTTTCCCATGTTCTGAATGCTGTAGAGCCTCCATTTAAAGGGCCACTTTTCAAAGTTCAGTAGACAAATCCTTGAGAAAAAATGGCAGATGTTTGGCACAGACAACCTGGCAAAAAGACAGGAAACTAAAATAGTGACACCCTCAGTAGAGGAATTAAATAAATATTTTTCAGAGATTGTCTTGTCTCATGGTTGGAAGAAATTGGCAGAAGAAAAGCAAACATTCTTTGAAGGGACATACTTTAAAACCAGTCAAAGAATTTCCACAGATACATTTTCAAAGAATATAAGATCACCATAAAAATTACCAAACATACAAAGAAACAAATACCATACAGGAGAGTCATTAGAAATAACAAACTGTTGAATTCGATTATCAAAACTGCTGATACAGAAATTGGTACATGTATGATTTGAAGTATTTACTATCTTAAAAAGAGAGTTATATTGACATTATGAAGAAGAAAAGATTTATCTTGGATGTTAAATATAACCACTAGCTGATTTTTTAAATTAAATTTACATAGTGGTCATTACTCGGGGTGGAAAGAGTAATTTTTTAAGCTATGAATTCTGATGGCCCAATTTAACAAGTCTGATTTTTAAAGAAACCAACATGAACTTTTAGAATAAAGAAAACTTATTCATATTTGAAATAAAACATAGAGACATACAATTAAACATCAATTAAGCAAAGTTGATAGAAATGATGAACAGGAGATAGATCTGAAGAAATTACAGAAAATCCAACCAAACATTTAACGGAAAGACAAGTCCCACTATACAACTAACTGAAGTTTTTGAACAAGATAAGAGGGGCAGTGATAGGAGTTATATAATTAAAACGATAAATTGCTGAACATTTTCTAAAACTGGTGAAATACACCTAACTCAAGATATAAGAAACACTACTTGTCCTAACAACCTCCAAATCTCCAATGGAAAAAATAAAAGAAATTCAAGAACCAACATAGTGAAAATATAGAACAGTAGAGACAAAGAACAGGTCTTAAACACAGAAAGAGAAATAGCTATTAAAAAACTACAATTAGACTGACAGGTAATTTCTCTATAACAGTAGAGAATTTCTCAATAATATACTCAAGAAAGCCAAGCAAATTATCTTCAAAGTGTTAGGAGAAAATATCATTCTGGAAATCAATTTCCAGTTGTGTGGATTTTTTTTTTCATAAAGGAAGATGAAATATAGATATTTTCAAAGAATGAGGACTCTCATAAGAGATTCCTGCCAAAGGGCTATCTACAGGATGTATTTCTTGGGTAATGAATAAGGAAATTGATCCCAGAAGGACCATTGATAGCAAAGAAAAATGGTAAACAATGAAAATGGTAAAGCTTCTGAAAAAATCTGAATAAACATTGTACAAAATCATTATAATACTTTATAGTAGGTGTTAGGTTTGAAAGGAAACAGGAAACAGAACAACAGGGAGTTTTAAAGAGAGTTTATTCCCCGGTAATGGGCGGGAGCCATCACCGAGGTAAAGATCAGAATTAGGGGAGAGGGGACAGGAGATCGGAACCCAACCGGGCCAATGGAGGTGCCCCTCCAAAGAGCGCACGTGTCCTACCTGGAGTTCCTTTTAAAGGGAGGGGGTTGGGCCCAGGTGGAACAGGAAGGGATGGGCCCCAAGGGCACCTTGGCCCCTGTTAATTGGTGGTTCACTGTTTGGAGATGACCCATTGGCAGGTGTCAGTCATGTTGTTAGCTCCACCCACCAGTTTGGGAGGGGGGGAGCCCTAAGGGGTCATGTGTCAAACTCCGCCCACCAGTTTGGGAGGGGGAGATAACCTTAAGGGGTCATGTGTTAAACTCCGCCCACCAGTTTGGGAGGGGGAGAACCTTTCAGTAGGGATTCTTAACTAGAGAAGCTTGTGAATCTGTGCACTCAGACATTTACAAAAATGCTAAGAATAGCCTTTTGTGTAATAAAATTTAGGCTGATAGAGGCTCTGAAAAAAAAGGAGAATAAATGGATAGAGAGTGGCTTAGAGGGTATTGCTGTTGGAGGGAGGCATGCATTATTTTAGGAGAAAAAGGAAGCTCCTTCTAAAGAGGTTTGTAGACCACTCCAGTGTGGTCTAAAAGCCCTATCAAAATCTGAAAACTGAGGCCAGGTCCCTGAGCTTATAAAAATATACAAGTTGTAAATTTATGTAAGGTTGAACAACCAGCCAGAATATCTCTCTAATAACTGAAGTGCAAGAGTGGATCATAGGGGATTAACCACAAAAGGCATATTGGTGTAAATTAAGAGATATGGAAAATGTTATTGCTATTTAAGAATCCTGTGATTCTATGGTGGACAAGTTAAACAATTTTCTCCATCTTTAACTGTATTGATTATGGAATTATCATTAAACTATTTTACATATTCAAGTCAGTGATTCAGATGCATGGGTTTTCGTGTGCATAAAGGTCAAGCTTTTATTCTCTGGTGGTTCCATTAAATGGATTTTCATATTCATAATGAGGTCATCTGCTGATGCTGTCACATATTAGTTTTCTATTGAATGAGGATCTCAAAGATAAAACAAAGATGATTTAGACTTCTCTGAATCAGCAATAGTTTTTCAGACTCTCATAAACCTATGGTTTTGGTATTGAATTGTGATAAGAAGAAAAAAATGGAAGGCAACCTGTTTTTATTTATAGCTTGATTGTAGTGTCTAATTTTAGATATAAACTAAGGAACAGGGATACTTCTCCATAATTTTATTAGCCAGCTTATTTAATATAATCAGAAAAAAAAGCCTGGGTCAACTTTCAATGTACTATTCATAAGAATAATACAGCATTCTTTGGTTACTATCATCTTTAACATCTTAGTGAGATTAAATTTAATTTTCCAAATGCAGTGCCTCTTTTGAATGTCAGTGTATCACAATTCAGTTAGAAAATGTACATCTACAATACCAATTTTCCTCTCTTCCCTCCTATATTGAACTAAGCAGTTTGGAAAATTTTTCTCTATTGTCATTTCACTGTATTGCAAAAATTATTTGAAGTTGGATTTTATAAAATAATTTACTTGAAACAAATACATTCTACCAAACTGATCTGAACATGACTTTTAAATATGTCTTGTCTGTGGCGAGGACCAGCTTCTAGGCTACAAAGCAGCACAGTACATTTTATAATATGTACTTTCTGTTTGCCTTGATACTCCTGTCTGAAGTCAATATATACTTTGCTTAAATACAGAGGTTGAACTATGTTTAAGAATGACATCAAATATGGGAGTTAACATAAAATGAGAGACTGTTTTGGCAACAGGTAATTAACACCCCTTACATTTTTGGAAAGTGAAAAATGAGCAAGTTGAAGGATAATATATGTATAAGAGGAAAGGTGAAGAATGAACCTATTTGCATATTAATTAAGTATAGTAAGATTAATATTTCATGCAATCATTTGTTGTAATGAATCTACCTGTCAGTGTGAGGTAGTGTGCTTCAAGTTCCCAATTATTTTCAAACTAGGTTTCATTGGATTTTTGTCATGCATGATGCTCTGCTGAAAATAGGAATTCTTTGTCAACTAAGTTTGGAAATTTCTAAATATTATTTCCATCTCTTAGAGAATAACACACTTCACAAATGGAATGTTCTGAAATATTCTGCTGTAGAATAATCTGTATAACTTTGCTTAATTGATCTTTCCTTGCCATGCCTATCCATGGATCTTTTTTTATTTTGAAATTTTTTTTCATAAAAAGCCTATTACCAATATATGGAAGTAGAGTCACTATAAGAAACACACTTTGAGAAAGATTTGAATGATTACAATAGAATGAATCTCTCACTTTTATTTATATTTAAGTAATTAACAACATAACAAGTAACTGTTTGTCCAGAAAGGAACTCACTACAGACTGATTCATTTGCCTCTCAGCTTAACCATTATGGCTTGTCTCAGTTTTGGTTCTTATAAAGGTATATATAAACTGATGAACCAAAACAGACCCAGAGACAGAGAAGCAGTGATCAGACTGTCAAACCTCAGAGGGGAGTGGGGACAAAGGGCAGAGATCAACCAAAGGACTTGTGTGCATTCATATAAGCCTAACCAGTGGTCATGGACAACAGGGGGGTGGGGACATACGTGGAGAGGGGTTTGGGATGGGAATGGGGGGATGAGGACAATAATGTGATACCATAATCAATAAAGAAATTAAAATATATAATATATATGTATATGTATATATATATTATATATATATATATAAAGTAACAATAGCTGATATTAAGTAAGTACTTAGGTATCAGATAGTGCTCTAAGCTTTCACATATATTAATCTGTTTAGTGTTCAAAGAACCACTGTGAGCTAAATATTTAAATGATTCTCATTTTAGAAATGAGAAAACGACCTCAGAGTAAGAAGTAGCCAGCTGCAAGGGTAGAATCTAATCTTGACCCCGATAAACAGGAATAGATCCAGAGACAAATGGTGGTGGGGCGGGTGTGGTGGTAGAGAGCAACCAAAAGATTTATATGCATGCATATAAGTATAACCAATGGACATAGGCACTGGGGCGGTGGGGGTTTTCCGAGGGTGGGAATGGCTGGGGCGGGGGTCAGTGGGGGAAAAGGAGACATATGTAGAACTTTAGACAACAACAACAAAATTAATTAATTAATAATAAAAAAATAAATAAATTTGACCCCAAGTATTCTGGGTCCATAGTTCATATGTTTTGCCCCATTGTCTTAGCCTCTAACTTTCAAGTCTGCTTCCCTGTTAAGAAAGAGATTTGAATGAAACTATATCTGTTTCCTATTCTGCATGTGAAATTTCACATTTGTCAGAGGAATGCTGAAAAAATAACATTTCAGTATAATTATTGATATTAATTATGCATTGGTTTTTATTTAAAATAACAAAAATTTATCTTTCATATGGAACTGCACTTAGGACCCAAACTAATTATTTGACTTTTTATGAGCCTTTCTTGTTTATTGATGCTAACCTAAGGCTATTTTGTATTTAATTTACATATTTGGACAAATGCACACAGTATCATTTTCATATTAAATTTGTCTCCAGTTCTATTTTGGAAGAGATATTTCTGCATGAGAACTTAAGTGTTCTTCCAATTCTGAGTTTCTCTCATTAATTAAGCTAATAGTGGAATCTGGTCTGACTTCAGAGACTCAGAGTAGAATAATTACAAAAATTATATTGTAGAGATGGTAACATTTTTTACTAAAATTATCTTAGAAACAAATACATGATAATTATAGTTATATTTGATGAAGCATATATTCAGTACCAGGCACTATCCTGGATTTATAAATTTTATTATAATCCTTTAAAGTTTATATCAATACTTAGGAGAATAAATATTAATGAAAAACTTGGGTTCAGGAAATTTAAATAAATTGCTCAAACTCATAGAATAATAAAGTAATAAAGTCAGGATTTAAACCCAGGATTTTTTAGTTCAAATCCTAGGATCTACCACTTCCCATGACAAACCAAATGTTTCAAGAGCATTGCTTTATTCAAAACTACCAGAGATTAATTCATAAATCTCCATGTTTTATATTTATACACTCCTTTCTATTTCATATAGCCAGAATGTTTTAGTATGTACTAGATTTAGTTAATATTTTTAAAGCAAGTGATAATTGTCATATATTTATAGTTTCTGTAAAATGTAACATACCGTTCTATGAAAAGGGTTTGCCCTCCTGATATTATCTACCCTGGACACCAGAAATCTGAATGTAGTTGCCAGGTGAAATTTATCTCATAAACTATTTAAAGTTGAGTTTATAACAAAAGTTTTCATAGATCATTTAGCTTTAATTCAATAAAATAATGAAACTTAGAAATATCTTACAAGAAGGTTTGCCTAAGCATAAGAATATGCTACAATTATAAATTACATATAAAATGCATATCCATAAACATCCTATACGAAGGAAATGAGTAGACTCCTAGGTCACTATGACCAAGGGAATGAAGGCCCAACCCATTTTCTCTCATGACTTCATTCACTGTCTCTAAGCTATGACTTCCAAGTTTGTAACTCTCATCAGTTTTCCCCTTTATGAAGCTCCAAAATAGTGTATCCAATTTGATATAATTTATTTGACATTTCCTCTTGTATCCTTCATAGGATTGTTAAACCTGAAATACTAAAAAGTGGCAGCATATTAATTTCTTCCCATATCTATTTTCCCTTCAGGATTTTCTAATTTAGCCCATAAGGATTAACCAAATTGCTCAATTCAGAAACTTGGGCATCATGCTTGATTCTTCATTCTCCACAACCCCCTTCACCCAAGTAATTACAAATGCTTTTTTCCTTCCCTCTAAATAGCCTTAAAACCAGCCTATTTCTCTCAATTCCCATTCACAACTTCTGAGTCTAAAGTAACACTCTTTCATGGATGACTTTAATGGCTTCCTAACTTGGTCTACTACATCTGCTCCTATTATCCATGTAATCCTTTCTTCACACTAGCTAGAGAGACCTTATTAAAACATAGATTTTTATCCTGCCCCTCCTGTGTTTATAATTCTTCAATGCCTTTCCTTTGCTCTTAAGGTCATTTAAAAGTTTTAAAACATGGCCTACAGTATTTTGAATAATATGATATATACCTCATCTCAAAACACTATCCAAATATATTGGTAATCTTTTAGTTCTGCCTTATGCTATGTTTTTTACTTCCCCAATGTCATTGTTCATGAAGTGATTTGGAATTAAGGTATGCTGTGTGACAGAAAGTCCAATAACACAAGCTTAAATAAGAGAGTTTATTTCTTACCTATACAAAAGTACAATTAGAGTTTTCAAGGATATGTTGATCCTTCTATCTTTATATTCCACCACATTTAACCTCAACCTCATCTCTGACTTAGGCGCAGGACGGAGAAAAAAGATAAAGTAGAAGAGGCAATTAACTCAGGTATTCTATCTCTTAATGTTCCTAGAAACTGCCATATAGTATTTCTGTATCATTTACTCAAAATTTAAATGGATGGCCATACTGAGATGCAAAAAAGGCTGGGAAATGAAGTCTTTATTCTGGTGCATGTGTTCAGCTAAAATTTGGGTTAAGCAACTTTATTTACTGATCATCTCTTCTTCTCAATGTTGTCATGTCTAAATCTGTCTGCAATTATTATACTACCCGAGAAGACTGTTGTGGCGAGACAACATAAATATAAGACATAGATACAGCTCCCCCACACTTTAGCCACCCTGTGTTGTCCACCTTCTTTGCCTAGGCATTCTTATTTACCTTTGGCATCTCAGGCTGAAGCCATTTTCTCAAGAATCACTGCCCACTGTTCCGACCCCATACACTCTACACTCTTATCCAAAAGACATGGAGGAACATTAAATGCATATTACTAAATGAAAGAGGTCAGCCACCTAATTAGGTTTCCAATAGTATTTTTTATAAACTTTATTATTTATATGTTATAAATTCACAAAAAAATTGAGTAATGAGCATAGAGTTCCTGTATACTCCATACCCCAACATATGAACAGCCTCCTCCACTATTGATATCTAGCACCAGAGTGGTAGATTTGTTATAATCTATGCCCTTATAGTGACACATAATAATCATTCAAAGTCTATAGCATACATTAGGGTTTACTAAGTGTTATACTAAGTGTTTTGATAGATGTATAATGACATGTATCCACCACAGTATCATACAGAAAAAATAGTTTCACTGACCTAAAAATCTTCTGTTGCCCTGATTTTTTAAAATTCCCCCCCACCCCCTAGAACTAATAATCTTTTTATTGTGTTGAAAGTTTTTCCTTTTTCAGAATTTCTTATAGTTGAGATAATAATGCATGTACCTTTTCAGGTTGACCTCTATCATTTAGTAATATGCTTGCAATGCTCCTCCATGTCTTTTCATGGCTCAATAGCTTATTTCTTTTTTAGCATTGAATAATAAGTCATTGACTGGATATACTGCAGTTTATTTATCAATCCACCTTCTGAAGACTTCATGGTTGCTTTCAAAATTGGGTTTTATGAATAAAGCTGCTATAACATCTGTCTGCAAATTTTTGGACATATTTTCAACTCATTTGGATAAATACCAAAGAGCATGATTGATGGATTATATGGTAAAATGTTTAGTTTTGCGAGAAACTGACAAATTGTCTTCTAACATGGCTGAGCCATTTTGCATTTCAGTTCCTGTTGCTCCACATCTTCACAAGTTTTTAGTGTTGTCAGTATTTTGGATTTTGGCCATTCTAATAATTGTGTAGTGGTATTTCATTTTAATTTGAATTTCTTAGATGACATATTATGTGGATGATCTTTTTAAATGCCTATTTATCATTTGAATATTTTCTTTGGTGAGGTGTCTGCTAAAGTCCTTGCCCATTTTTTAGACACAAAGTTTGTTTTCTTATATTTGATGTTTAAGATTTTTGTGTGTGTGTATTTTAGCAAACAGTTCTTTATAAGATATGTCTTTACAAATATTTTCTCCCAGTCTGTGGCTTGTCTTCTTAGTCTCTTGATAATGTCATATGCAGAACATAAGTTTTTAATTTTAATAAAATTTAATATCAATTATTTCTTTGATGAATCATGTTCTTGGTGTATATCTAAAAATCATTGTTATACCTGAAGTTATCTAGATTTTGTCCTACATTATTTTATAGGAATGTTATAGTTTTGTATTTTACATTAGGTCTGTGATCAATTTTGAGGTTTTTTTAAGGGTGTTGCTGGAGGCTAAGTCCAGTGGGTCATAATAAATATATTTTATATGTATATCTGCTTTGCTAAAGGGCAAAAATGTGGGAATAAAAAGCCCTGGGCCTGGTGATTTGATGAGTCCACTTCACTAGAAATCAGAGCCTCTCCTGCTCCCTCATGCCTTCAAAATTTATATTTCTTGCCTAGTTTATTCATTTATGTGCAGCCCTTCTCCAGAATCCTGAACCCTTAATGCAGAAAGACCCTATAAGAGTATAAGGCCTATGTCTAGATTAAGTTTTTTTTTTTTTTTTGCTTGTGAAAGTTCAGTTGTTCCAACACCACCATTTTCTTAAATATATCTTTTCTCCGTTATATCGCCTTTACACCCTTGTCAAAGATATTTGGCTCTATGTGATTTCTATTACATTTTAATGATCTTCTTATCTATCCTTTCACCTAAAACCAAGGCTGTCTTGATTACTGCAGATTTAAGTCTTGAAGTCGGTAGTATAAATCCTCTGGCTCCATTCTTCTTTAGTATTGTATTGACTATTATAGGCCTTTTGACTCTCCATATGAACTTTAGAATCGGTTTGTCAGAATTTACAAAATAACTCACTGGGATTTTGATTGGGGTTTCTATAAATCAATTGGAAAAAATGGCATATTGACAATGCAGTCATTGGCTTTGATTTCATATAGCTATCAATCTAGCTGGACAGTTTTTAAATTTTTGGCAATAATTGACCAATTTTTTAAAATACTATTAGATCTAATAAAATAAGTATGAGAGCTATATAAAAAAATCTACAAAACTCTAATAAAAGAACTCCAAGAAATAAATAAATGAAAAAATATTCCATGTTCATGGGTAGGAGACTGAATATTGTTAATATGCCATTTTTTTCCAATCCCCCTGGTGGTCAGTGCACATCATAGCAACCAGTCTTTCCACCGTTAGGTCAATTTGCATATTAGCCTTTTAATATATAGGATACTTATAGTGTTTTAATATCTCCTCATATAACATTTGTCTTTTTTACTTTTAATTTCTAAATTTCTCTCCCCCCCACACACACTTTCTCTTTCACAAATATTATTTTAAACTTCAACAATTATCTTTGTGCTGCCTGCATAACTGTGAAATGACAGGAATTTGAACTATTAAGTGGATTAAAAGGTTAATTGTCTAATCTTAGTTTCTTTACTGAAAAGACTATTTTGACCTATTTCCTGTCTGGAAGCTAAGAATCTTTTAAAATTATTAAAATGAATCAATCTATCTCTAAGGTTAACTAATTTTATGTAATAATTCTAATGTTAGTAATAATTCTAATGTTAGGCAACTGATATTTGTCTTGCTAAGCTTTAATGTTTAAAAAAATAAGATTTCAACTTTATTTCCTACTAAATATTTGAGGAAATATTTTGGAAAATGGCATAATCTTTTTTAATAAACCGAGTATATTTTCTTATATTTAAGATGCTCACAGTCTGGAAATAAGAAAAAGTATTTGAAAAATTAGAAATATTTCAAAAATATTCCATTTTCTATTTGTATTAGATACTATGGTGACCCTTCAAAAGTGTTAGAGAAGCACTTCATCTGCAATATGTTGCATAAGAAAAACCTTTATGTCCCAGTAAAATTCTCTAAAGTGCTGGTGAAAAATTACAATTATTTTCAGCATACCATTAACATTTAAGCATCTCAAATTCCGTAATGAGAATTTGAAATATATCATGTCTTAAATTTCCCCAATGTGTTATTTGCTTGAATTTTCACACTTAGCTTACATGACAAAAATAAAGCTAGTATTGATTTCACTGGGCTTGATTCCTTGTGTTTCATCCTAAATGGTCACACTTTCATTTCTACACATTTCCTATCTTTGATTTGGATTCAGGGATATTTAAAATATACTGTTTCTTAGGGATATTAAAACCCTACACTGACGAAGTGACATTTAAAAACTTGGTTATTGATTTGTTCCTGTATAATTTTTAGAAACTTATAAAAGTAGAGGAAAAACCTGTGATAGGGCTGTCAGAGTTAATAGCCTCATATAATGAAATTATTTTTCTTTTACTAATTGGAAGACAAGGGCCTTACTTAGTGAAGTTTAATTTTTCTTTTCTTTCTAAAATATTCACCTTCATTGGAAAGAGACCTAAATCAGTGCTTAGATGTTTCCACAGAGGAAAGGTCAAGGGAAGAAAAGTACTAAATGGGATTGTCAGGAAGGAAAGAAGGAGAGGGAGGGAGAGAGAGAGAGAGAGAGAGAGAGAGAGAGAGAGAGAGAGAGAGAGAGAGAGAGATAGGGCCTGAAGCACAAAAGCAGGGACAAATGAAACAATAACAGAGAAAAGAGAAATATAAAAAATCAGAGAATAGCCTGGTCTGCAAAGTTCAGTGGTTGAGTGTTGACCTATGAACCAGGAGGTCGTGGTTCTATTCCTGGTCAGGGCACATGCCTGGGTTTCAGGCTTGATCCCCAGGAAGGGGTGTGCAGGAGGCACCAGATGTATGATTCTCTCTCATCATTGATGTTTCTATATCTCTCCCCCTCTCTTTTCCTCTCTGAAATCAATAAAAACATATTTTTAAAAATTCAGAGAATAAATAGCACAAAGAAAAATGCTTATATTTCTGACACCAGAAGTTTGCTAGGCCAGGGTGATATTCACCTGGAGATAGCGTGGTGATTAAAGAGAAAGAGCAAATAGAATTGATTGATTGAGTTTGGCTGGGAATACTTAATACCTGATAAGAACATTTTATATATGGCTTGTCTCTAAAGGCCAATAAATGAACACATGACCTGGCTGACATGAAGCACAGAGCAAAATGCTTCAATACATCAAAGCAAGTATAAGGAGAAAATTGCTTCATTCTTTCTTTCCTTGGTCTTTAAAAATTTATGAAAAATTAAAAAAAAAAACATTTACTAAAAATTATGAAATATATACAAAAGAGCATGTTAAATAATGTTTCTCAAACCTAGTTATGCATCTGAAGCACTTGGAAAGCATTTGAAAATATTGAAATCAAAATATGTTAGTATTATTAAATTGGTGCCTGAACATTAGTTTTTGTTTCTGTTTCTGTTTTAACTCTTCGAATGAATCTAATGTGGAGCCTGGATTGAGAGCCACTAGTAAAAAGAATTATAAGATTAATATTAATATACCCATCACAAGCTTAAGAATAGAATGTTACCAATTCCTTTGAAACCCTCTATGCTTCTTTAGTAAGATTGCAAGCATTCCTCTCTCCTCTCCAAACATACAAAGATTCATAGCCTACATTTTGTATTAATCATTCCTTGATTTCTTATCATGTATCTCTAAATATTTTAATTTTTTGTTTTCTGGTCTTGGACCTTTGTGTAAGTGTAGTCCCACTATATCCCAGTGTAACATTTCACTTAATTATGCTTTTGAGATGAATCTATTTGATGCATGTAATCATCTGTTCATTAATTTTCATTGTTGAATGGTATTCTATCTTATGAACATAAACCATTTTATTATAATAACTTGCAGAACCTTCCATAAACTAAACATATCCTTCCTTGTTCTCATGATCAATTGATCATACCAACATCTTATAAGGCTGTTTAAGTATGGACTAAAGGAGAAGTTGCAAAACAGGAGGATTAGGTGCTATAGACATTTTAGTCTTCTGCTCATTCGCTTTCCTTGAAGATTTGATTTAGCCTGACTCTTTTATACCACTTCCACTTGGTTGGAAATTGGTTGTCTTCATGTTCAAAGTAGGACTTGATAGATTAGTTAAAAAAACAAACAAAAAACAGTTTGTGACACATTTAAGGTCTCCTGATGCTCTTTGGTTAAATATTCAGTCTCTTCCAGGGCCCGGTAGCAAGTAGGAACTGTTTCTCATTGAATATTAAGAAGATGTGGTTTTGCTTTTTTGCTTTTATTCTGTGGTTGCTTCCTCATAATTGAGTTCCTCATTTTAAGAGGCCAGCGGGCAAGCACAGGAGTCACTATATTGGCAAAGATAATTGAAAGGTTCTCCCCCTCCCAAACTGGTGGGCGGAGTTTAACACATGACCCCTTAAGGTTATCTCCCCCTCCCACACTGGTGGGCGGGGTTTAACACATGACCCCTTAAGGTTATGTCCCCCTCCCAAACTGGTGGGCGGAGTTTGACACATGACCCCTTAGGGCTCCCCCCCTCCCAAACTGGTGGGTGGAGCTAACAACATGACTGACACCTGCCAAGGAGACATCTCCAAGACAGTGAGCCACCAATTAACATGGGCCAAGGTGCCCTTGGGGCCCATCCCTTCCTGTTCCACCTGGGCCCAACCCCTTCCCTTTAAAAGGAACTCCAGGCAGGACACGTGCTCTCTTTGGAGGGGCATCTCCATTGGCCCGGCTGGGTTCCGATCTCCTGTCCCCTCTCCCCTAATTCTGATCTTTACCTCGGTGATGGCTCCCGCCCATTACCGGGGAATAAACTCTCTTTAAAACTCCCTGTTCTGTTTCCTGTTTCCTTTCAAACCTAACAATAATCAACTTTAATCCTGAGGAGAAGATAGAGCTTCTGTTACACGGTGAGGATAGAGGAAGAGTATGTTATGAACCCAAATGATCCAATTGTGTGTCCTACAGCATTGCTTTGCCTAATTTTGATGGCAAATGGATCAGGGTAGCAACCATGGTCAAAGAACAGCTTGGTGAACAGAGGCTCAGAATAACTGTTTGAGTTACCCAACCACTTAAACCAACTAAACCAGCAGGGGTGCCAGCCAAGGGTGAATCTGGAATGCTCAATAGAGGAGAGAGACAGTGAACATCAATCATCTCTCCAAGAACAGTTGCAACAGTGAAGGATGCAATGTATTCCTTAGCTTTGGACTTATAAATTCACACAGGAATAGAGATAAACCAGAATTCTGAAGGATTTGGTCCCAGATTGGTGAATTTATGTAGGAAGTCCCAACCACACAATATGAGGGCTATTGTGGAGGCTGTAGTGACTCTGTCTGTGGTGAACTCAGATGACCCATTTCTTTCCCCTGCTGCTTACGAATGTTGATTGCTGACAACTCACAGCTGAGTCCTTTCTTGGCATGGCCATCAGCCAAAGAGAGATCCTTGTATGCCTCCTCCTCAGAGGCAACTGCATTCAATGACAGCTCAACAGGAAGGTAGACATGCCCAGGTCTTGCTTTAACTTGGGACATCTCTGAAAGGCTGTCCCATTTCCAGAGCTCCCACAGAATTGACTAAGGCCTCTTTTGCTCTTACATCACAGTTCAAATTCTCCTTATGCTCAATCGTGCTTCACTCTAATAATGTCTTTTTGAGAGCTCTCACTAATAAATCTTTTGAATGCAAATCATTCCATCAAAGTCTGTTCTCTGGGTACCCAAACAAAGACAATGTCCCACAAGATTTCCCATTCTTTTGTTCTTTTATTTTAGTTTCTTTAAACCTACTTTCCAGTTCACTGTTTTCAGCTGCATTCAGTCTGCTGTCCAATACATTTATTAAATTTTAACTTCAGATTTTTTTTTTCATTTATAGAACATTCATTTGATGCCCACTTAAAGATTTTAATTTTCTTTCAAATTATTTAACCTTTGATCTAGTTTGTCTCTCTTTTTCTCTTTTGTTTCTAATGTATGCACCATTAAGTTTTTGAAAGTCCTTGCTTGCAAACAACAATATTAGGGCTACCTTTCCTCTCTTTTTCTTATGAGAGCTGGTCATATATTTCTCATCTCCACATTTCTAGTGATTTCTTAGTGCACATTGGGCATTGCATATAATTAACTCGTAGGGTTCTACATGAGTTACCTTTCTTTGTTGATAAATAGAGTGAGGTTTGGAGCACATGCATCCCATCAGCCATTAATCAAGGGGCTGGGTTTCAGTTTAGTAAAACCAGCCCCCTTTTTTGCTTGAGCCCTGCTAATGCAGGTTTGGAAGACTGCAGAAAATTCAGCTATGCCCTTCAGACACCTCGGCCCAGCTCTCCAGTCTCCTAACTTACATTGCTTGTAACTATGGTAGATTTTTTTAAGGTAAGACTTACGGAATGTTTGAGTTAGGCCACTTCTACAGGACTTCTGGAGATTTCACTTTGCCTTCCAGAAGCTTTTGGCCTAATTCCCCAGATTCCTGTAGGGATCCAGAACTCAGCAACTGTTTTGTGAGGAAGAGCAGTTGTGCTTTTGAAACCCCTCAGGTTTCTAGTTTGTCACACCTGTCTGCAGAATACTGAGTTTCCCTAGTTCCTCTTTTCTCTAATCCAGGCCCTAACTGATAAGCCAGATCCTCCCAAGCACCCAGCATCAGAAAATGCCTGCAGGGGAAAGAGAAAAACACTTGCTCACATAAAAGAGTTTGCGATCTTTGGTGGAATTTTAATGTTCTAATGTTCTCAGATGGTTTAAAAAGATATTTATAATTTATCTGGCTTTGTACAGTTTTGCAACTAGAATGCTTTTCTGCCCTGACCTATTCTGCTCTAAAACGGAATTTTCCTTGTCATTGGTTTTTAACTCCATTGTTTATACATTGTTAATATTATTGTTGTTTGCTAAAGTCAAGCTTCCAAAGATTTATTTGTATGTTTGCCCTTTTTTTATCCTCAAAAGTCATTTTTACATCTTAACTTTTATTTTTGTATTAATTTCTTTCTCCTTCAAGTAAATTATTTAGAAATTCCTCATTGGTAGTAATACTGTTTTAGTAAATGCTTGCATAACATTTACATTAATTCATCCCAGTTCTTCGAATATGGTTTAATTGGATATACATTGTAAGTTATTTTTTATCTGTACCTTAAGATTTAATCTAACTCTCTATTACCTTCCATTTTGAGAACTATATTGGTCTAAATTAGTGTTTCCCAAACTTTTGACATATGTGTACCCCTTCTATAATTTTCGTAATGCTGAGTACCCCTCGTCAAAAAAAGGATGTATTTTAATAAGAATCAAAATATATATATTTTATTTTTTTGGTACATACTCAAAATAATAATAAACAAAAAAACTATTCATAATAAAATGTAAATAAAAATTATATTAGAAATAACATTTATTTGCACATTGGACCATCTCATGCCTCACAAGACTGTCTTGACTTGACTCATGAGAACGTAGAATTAGGTGCAGCTAAGCACGGTGCAGTGCATATCCCCACCAAACTCTGGTGCAATGCGTACCCCCACCGAACTCTTCCCATACCCCTGGGGGTACGCGTACCACACTTTGGGAAACACTGGTAGTGTTCTTTCCTTTCTGTTCAGCTTTTAGTATTTTCTTTTTAATATTTTGTATCTGTATTTTCGGATGGGTCTGACTTTAGATTTATTATTTTCATGTACTTGAGACATATTAAGCTTTCTGAATTTAGAATAGAAATCTATTAGCAATTCTGAAAATTTGTTATGTCTACATCTTTTTCCTCTTTCTCTCTAGTTCTCATTATAGAAGTCTGATGAAATATAGGTTATGTTGTCTCAGTATATCTTCTAAATCCTTTCTTCTGTCTGTATTTTGTATCTTTCTTTCTCAAGTTTCATTTAGGATAGTTTCTTCTGATATGCCCACCACATCACATTCATATCTCAGAGATATTGTGGGTTTAGTTCCAGACTACCACAATAAAGTGCACATTGGAGTAAAGCAAGTAGTAGTCTTTTTATTGGTGAAGGGTTTTGCCTTTAGATTGTAAAAAAGTGCAACACCTGTGAAGTGAAACATAATAAAGCCTGCCGTAGTTCTCTGTTTAGCAATATATATTCTATTAATTCCATTCAAAGAGTTTTACATGTCTAGAATCTGTGTTTGATTCTATTTATAATCACCAGTGCCAACTTTAATGATCATATTCTGAACACATGACTCTATATATTTCTTACCTTTATTTTTGATATTTTTCTTTCTGTGCTAGATTTTAAATAAAGTTTTCATGTTTCTTTCTCTCTTATTAAAACTTTTTTATTGACTTTATTGGGGTGACATTGGTTATTAAAATTAATATAGATTTCAGGTGTACAATTCTATAATACATCAACTGTATATTGTACTGTGTGTTTATCACCCAAAGTCACGTCTCCTTCTCTCCTGATTTATCTTCTCCATACCCTCCTCTACCTCCCCGGAGCCCCCTTATCTTCTAGTAATCACCATATTATTTATGTCTATGAGGTCTTTTTGTTGACTTTATCCCTTTACCTTTTTTGTTGGTAAATCCCCCGACCGACAGCTGTCAGTCTGTTCTCTAACTGTGAGTTTGTTTCTATTTTGTTTGCCAGTTTATTTTGTTCATTAGTCCCCACATATGAGTGAAATCATATGGTACTTATCTTTCTCTGACTGGCTTATTTCCCTTAGCGTAATGTTTCCAGGTGCATCCATGCTGTCACAAAGGGTAAGATTTCCTTCTTTTTTATGGCCCAGTAGTATTTTATTGTGTAAATATACCACAACTTTATTTTTTTTTTTAATCCATTCATCTATTGTTAGACACTTGGGCTGCTTCCAAATCTTGGCTATTGTAAATAATGCTGCAAGGAACACAGGGGTGCATATATTCTTTTGAATTAGTGTTTTAGGTTCATATGGATATATTTTCAGAAGTAGAATCAATGGTTCATAAGGCAGTTCTTGAGATTCATTTATAGTTTCATAGCCTTATGGTCAGAGAAGAAGTTTGACATGATTTCAATCTTCTTAAATTTATTGAGACTTGTATCCTAATTTGGGGTCTATCCTAAAAAAATGTTCCATGTGCACTTGAAGAGAATGTATACTCTGCTACTCAGGGCTGAAATGCTTTGAAGGTATCAATTAAATCCATCTGATTCAGTCTGCCATTAAAGACCATCATTTCCTTGTTGATCTTCTGTCTGGAAAATCTACCATTGATGTCAATGGGATGATAAAATCTCCTACTACCTTGTTTCCCCGAAAATAAGACAGTCTCATATATTAATTTTTGCTCCCAAAGATGCGCTAGGTCTTATTTTCAGGGGATGAATTATGTTTCCATGAAGTATGTCTTATTTTCAGAGGATGTCTTATTTTCAGGGAAACATGGTATTACTGTATTACTGTCAGTCTCTTCCTTTATGTATATCAAAATTTGTTTCACATCTTTAAGTGTTCCTATGTTGGGTGCATAAAAGTAACAAGGATTATATCCTCTTTATTGCTCCCTTTATCATTATGTAGTGTCCTTCTTTGTCTCTTACTATAGCCTTTGTTTTAAAGTCCATTTTGTCAGATAGAAGTATTGCTACCTCAGGTTTTCTTCCCTTTCTTCATATGATTCAGTTAATTTATTATCTCTTCAGAATTTAGTGATTAATATGGAGTTTAAAAATTCATGTATATTTTTATTTCTAGCAATTAATTATACTTCCCGAACCTGCAAGGTAAGTTTATAAACTCTATTACTGCTTAATTGTACTTTAAAATAGTATTTTGTTAATGTAAGCATTTATATGCTCCCTGTGATAACTGTAATATTTGTAGTTTTTGCATTTCTATTTCTGCATTTTATTACTTCTGCTCTCTTGCTGATAGTGCTTACCTACTTTTGTGCTTTTTATTTGTAATATAATCCTGAAATTGTTCTTTGGGAATACTTGATCCTAGATTTAAATTTTGTTTCCAGAGGGAAAATTTGCAGTTCATATGCAATTTACTTGGGGCCACTCTAAACCAATTTTTTGTTTGAACTTTTTTTCTCTCACTGCATCTATGAGCATTAATTTCAACATTATATCCTATTGCAGCAAGTATTCCCATTATTTCACTCTGTGTTCAGAGTTGCTCCTCCTCCTTCCCCTGGTTCAATTATTATAATAATCAACATGATTAGGTTAAAAGTAGTTAAAATTAAACCCCACAATTTTAGTGGTTTAAGAAAATAAAGTTTCTTTTCCTCATGCCATTTCTGATGTGGAGTGGGAAGTCCTCCAACAATTTTTTACTTTCCTTTGTAGAGCACATTCCCTTTGGAAGTCAAATACATCATTGTAGCCCACATCCTACTGGCCAGATGCTGTGATGCAGTCCCAAACTGCATGGGAGGCTGGGAAATGTAGTCTTCCTCTGTGGCCAGGAAGGATTATGATGAATGTATAATATTATCTTTGTCACATCCACTAAGGTTGAAAGCCTCTCAGTTGTCCAGCATTAGGTGGAGGTCTCCATTCTGACGTCCCACCTTTCAGGGGACCAGGCTTTTTCTAATGATCCCCTAAATTAATGTTTCCCAAAGTGTGGTACACATACCCCCAGGGGTACGGGAAGAGTTTGGTGGGGGTACGAGTTGCACTGGACTTTGGTGGGGATTAACACTGCACCGTGTTTAACTGTGCCTAATTCTACATTCTCATGAGTCAAGACAAGACAGTCTTGTGAGGCATGAGATGGTCCAGTGTACAAATAAATGTTATTTATAATATAATTTTTATTTATATTTTATTATGAATAATTTTACTTTTCATTTATTACTATTTTTTGTATGTACAAAAAATAAAAATATATATATTTTGATTGTTATTAAAATACATCCATTTTTTTGACAAGGGGTACTCAGCATTACGAAAATTATAGAAGGGTTACACATATGTCAAAAGTTTGGGAAACACTGCAAATCAATGTGCTTAGTTGGAATAAAACCCTTGGAAATGCCAATGTTAGTGTTTTAGGGATTCCTGAGTTTTTACGTTGTCGATAATTCTAGCCTCTGAGAATTTCCTGATTTTTCTGCTAACCCATCAGTAAATTTTTAATATTTTTCTTACAAAACATATTATGTACACTATTCTTAGCTGTTCTGTGCAGGGGGGTTTCTTAGGACAACAGTGTGACATGTTGCTTAAAATGGACATCAGCTCTGGTCTTCCTGAGAAGTCATTCTACGTCCAACTGGTAGCCACACTGCACTTTCTCATGTTGAAGAAAAAACTGGGTGATTTCCTCATTTCATAAGCATCTGAATTATTAAGGGTGCCATAGAAGCTGCTGCTCCTGTATCCTGGTAGTACATGTCTCGTTCAATTTTATATTTAATATGAGAAAGCCTAATTATTCCCAGGCAAATTATTTGAATTAAGTGTCCAAGAGGTTGCTATTATGCAGTTTTCATTTAGACCAGTAGTATATCACCTTTCTCACTGTTTTCACTTACAGGTGTCCTTCAGGAATTTACTCTATAGGAATATTCAATCTGCGGGAAAGAGAATTGATTTTATGACACAAAATAAATTGATAATAACCCATATTCCACTGTAATCTAGGTAACATAAATGCCATTAAATATTGAATTATAGTAGCGTATTAGTTTTTCCTTATTTATAAGAATTAAGTAAAGCTCCCTTGTCAGTAAAAATCAAGTGAAGACTTGAGATGTGATCCAATCCAAAAGTATTATTAGTCTTCATAGTTATTGATCATAATCTGATCTAAATGCAATATTTAACTACTTCTAAATTATTATGTGTTTTTTTTTCCAGAAAAATTAGTAATATGGCATAGTCAAATTTAAATTTAATGGCTGTTAACTGGGATTATATATTCTCACATATTGTCAAACAAATTTCTGGTGTAAAAAATGGGTTAAAACCACCCTAGCTGGTTTGGCTTAGTAGATAAAGCATTGGACTGTGGACTGAAGGGCCCTGTGTTCCATTCTAGTCAAGGGCACATAGCTGGCTTGGCTTAGTGGGTAGAGTGTTGGTCTGTGGACTGTAGAGCCCTGGGTTTGATTCCAGTCAAGGGCATATGCCTGGGTTGCAGGCTCAATCCCCAGTGGGGGGCAAACTGGAGGCAACTGATCAATGATTCTCTTTCATCATTAATGTTTCTATCTCTCTACTCTCCTTTCCTCTCTGAAATAAAAAAAATATATATATACAAAATGGATTAAAATTACTTTTGAATTTTTTTGTAAATGTTAAGAGGCAACATCTGATTGAACACCATTTATGATTTTAAGTCTAAATAAGCTTTCATTAATTTGGTGTGTTAATAAAATCTCATGTTTTGTTATTTCTAAAATAATTATTTTTTAAATATATTTTTATTGATATTTTACAGAGAGGAAGAGGGAGAGATAGAGAGCTAGAAACGTGGATGAGAGAGAAACATCCACCAGTTGCCTCTTGCACACCCCCTACCGGGGATGTGCCCGCAACCAATGTACATGCCCTTGGCCGGAATCAAACCCGGTACCTTTCAGTCCGCAGACCGACGCTCTACCACTGAGCCAAACTGGTTTCGGCTCTAAAATAATTATTTATGATATTTCTAAAGTAATCTCAGTATGGAGAAGCCGTTTTAGTAACAATTTTATTTTTCTTTCTATTTTGTGAACTGACTTCTGGAACTTCATCATAAGTATTGCTATAGAGTAAGATCAGTAACATATACGGTAGACCTAAAATCTTTTCAAATTCTTTTTTTCAAATTGTATCTTTTAGCTCCTCAACTAAACAGGTTGATATTCCCTGTTAAATATTTCTATATTGCTTCCTTAATCCTCCTAATTACCGGTCTTGTCATTTGGGCCCATGATAAGAAAGAAAAAGTGTTCTTTGCTATGGTAGTTTCCACAAATTCCAAGGAATGACTTATTAGGAAAAATTTGAGGAAGGTTACAGATTACTTATTGTGTAAAAGTATTCCAGTGCATGATTAAAAACTAGAATTTGCCATTTAGTTGCAAATACCCATCTGAGATCCTCACGTTTGCCTGTGGGGAAGGTGCAGGGGAAGGCTCTCTTTTCTTCAGTGGATGGCTATTGTGCTGTTGGATGTCCAGGGGCAAATTCCGAGCAGGAGAAACAAGTTACTAATTGCCGAGTGTTAAAACAACAGCCAGATTGTTTCTTCTTCACTTACTGTGCACAGTATGGGCTGGCACTGCTGTGGTAGTTTAGAAATCTCAAATGCTGTCAGGAAAAACAAACCAAGCCCTCCAGAGAGAATAAATGGATGAAAAAGCAAGCCAGGAGGAACACTAAGAATTTATCTGCAGTTAACAAAAGAATAATCTATTTGCTCACAGAGTGGTGGAAACTGTTCTGTGAGGAGGGAGTGATCTCAGGAAGTGCCTTTCTTCTATTTTGCTGTCTTTGTACCTGAGTATAGCATAAATGTTGATCTAATTAGCGGCGATTCTTTTAATATGTAAAATGTCCTTTAAGACCCCAAATCCTGTGTAGCCTGCATGGTCCTGACTTAAAGAGCTCATATATTACTAAGATGATTATTGAAAAAAGTGTTGTATGAAGTTTTTCAGTGAAAACTGAGTAGATAAAAAGGGAAAGAAAAATAAATTATATTTTATTACACTAAACTATTTAAACTATTTACCTTAAACAGTATGTCACAGGATGAACATTTGTGGTCAATAGCCTCTCTTCCTCTCTCTCTTCCCTTCCCCTTCCTCTCTCTCCCCACATCCCCTCTTACATCCATCTCCCATTTCTCCCCCACCCCAACCCTCCATAAGAAATATTAAATCTCTGGAAAGTTCTTTTTGGAGAAGTTGTAACATTCATCACCACTATTACATAGTTGTAATAGTAATCACCAATATTACAGCATACATGTAAATTTAAATTGCTAAAAAATTTACCAAAAATTTGAATCAATTAGGTAGTTTTACTGAAACTGTAAGTTGTTTGACTGAAATGACCAAATGATCAGTTTTATTTTTTTCTATTGTTTGATTGTTTCTATACATCGTTTTCTTTTCTTACTCAGGATAGGTCAGATTTTATTTTATCATTTTCAAGAGGTGGGTTGGTGGTTATGGATCTTTCTATTTCTCTCAATTAAGAGTGCTTTGAACTGATTTTCCCCTTTCAGGGTTAACAAGTCATGTGGTTTAACTTAAAAAGTAGAGATGGGAAAAGGTTTGCTACTACTAAGATACATTATTATAAAAACTTATATAAAAAGCACTTCATAATAGACTCTTATTATCTAAAAAAATTATTCACATTAAAGAGTTTGAAATCCTGAGTTAGAAGATATGGGCAGGCTAGAAATGGTCAAAATAGGGGAGAAAAGGAGACATATATAATACTTTCAACAATAACTATTTTAAATAAATAAATAAATAAATAAATAAAAATGTCTGACCACCAAAAACAAAATCAAAACCAAACAAACAAGAAAAGAGCTTTAGCTACAAGATGACTAATATGGACTATAGGACATTTGTTTGTATAACATTGAGACACTTAGAAGGGTGGCAGAAAAAAGCTGGGAAATGAATGTAAAATTAACATACTGATTTATAAAACAAGTTCAGAAGCCAGTCCTCTTTGTTTTACCATTAGCATCATATTTGAAGCTTAAGGACTTAATAGAAGTTATGTAGCTAGATTTTTTGTGAATGAACATACACATTTCAATCTTTTCAACAACTAAATCAGTATGTAGCTATAAAAGGAGCCAGAACAGAGAAGGGGAATAACTCAAATTATTTTATTATTTTAACATGTGCAGCATGTTTTATTGTTTTAGCACAATTGTCCTGAAATTTATCACATGTTTTTGTGTCTCCATGTTCAACAGACTGATTACGTTTTTGACTAATGAGTAGATATTCAGAAAAAGTTCTTGAAATATGGGTGAATGTGATACCATTATAATAACCTGGTTATTAAATAACAGGAAAGGAGCAAAGGGGAGACTAAATAATATAGGCCTGCCATTCATACAGCTTTGCCAGGAAGCTGCAATTAACATTTTCCAGATCTGTTCCCTGCTAATTGCTGGGGGAAGGAACTGGACAATAGATGCATGCCCAGTAATGTCTGGGTGACGTGGGAACATGCTTACCTGTCAGTCACATCTGGGAATAAGTCAGTGACCAGAATAGGTGTGGCCACTGCAAGCAAGGGAAGATTTAATATTTAAACTCCTGAACAAAGAGAGTTGGTTCTCTTGGCTCTCTCTATGACTCCTGTTGCATGGGGAAGAGCTCCCCTGCATTCACCCATAGCCACGTAATACCCACACAATGGACTAATGGACTGATTAGCCTAATGCTGCGCTCAGTTCCACCTCTGGGTACTAGCCCTACTTTTGAATCTGCTGTAGCCCTAGCTGTGTCTCTTTCAGGACTGGTAAAAGGGCATGGGGCTTTATAACCCCATAATTATATTCCATACCTTTAAAGGCCATTCACTCTCTCATGTGAATCTTAAGAAAATTCATTTTCTGAAAATATCACAAGAGAACCCCCCCCACCACCACTACTTTCACTAATGTCTGGGAAATTGGACCCACTGATTTATTGGGCAACATATGACTGAATACTTCTTAAACATCTCCCCAAGACTGCCTATATAATAAAGAGGTAATATGCAAATTGACCATCACTCCAACACACAAAGATAGCTACCCCCATGTGGACACAAGATGGCCAGCAGGTGAGGACAGTTGTGGGTGATCAGGCCAGCAGGAGAGGGGAGTTAGGAGGGACCAGGCCTTCAAGGGAGGGCAGTTGGGGGTGATTAGGCCTGCAGGGGAGGACAGTTAGGAATGACCAGGCCAGCAGGGGAAGGCAGGGGCAATCGGGCCGGCAGGGGAGTAGTTAGATGTCAATCAGTCTGGCAGGGGGAGTGATTTGGGAGTGATAGGCTGGCAGGCAGAAGTGGTTAGGGGCAATCAGGAAGGCAGGCAGGCAAGTGGTTGGGAGCCAGCAGTGCTGGATTGTGAGAGAAATGTCTGACTGCCTGTTTAGGCCCAATCCTACTAGGATTTTTATATGCATAATAGGTATTACATTATATATGCTTTCTAGGTATTACATTATATATTATGTATATCGCATTATATATTACATACTAGAGGCCCAGTGCACAAAATTTGTGCATGGGAGAGATGTGTCCCTCAGCCCAGCCTACACCCTCTCCAATCTGGGACCCCTTAGGGGATACCTGACTGCCAGTTTAGGCCTGATCCCGAAGTTGGACATCCATCTCTCAATCCAGGACTTCTGGCTCCTAACCACTTGTCTGCCTGCCTGCCTGCCTGCCTGCCAGCCTGATAGCCCCCTAACTGCTCCCCTGCTGGCTTGATTGATGCCTAACTGCTCCCCTGACAGCATGGTCATCTCCAAATCCCCTACCCTGCCAGCCCAATTGCCCCCAATTGCCTTCCCCCGCAGGGCTGTGGGGACTGGGAGACTCCAGCTTGATGAGGCAGGGCTAAAGGGACTGGGGCTGCCTTCTTGTGGCTGTGGGCACTGACATCTTATGAGGGCATGACAATTAGTTAGCTTATTCCCTCTTTATTAGATAGGATATATGTATGTTTGGTAGTGTTTGGTGATTTTAATTAACTTTATATTTTTGTATTGCTCCATACATTTCACTTCTTCACATAATATTTCTGACATCCTTTGTCCTCCTTGATTTAATTTCCTTTATCCATTAGGACACTAGGTCCATGAAGTCATTTCAATCAAATGCTGCTCATTCTTCCACATGTCCATGTTTTTTAGATTTACTATATTTCTAGATCAATTAGGCATTTAAAAATATTTTTGAGTGATTGTAAAAAGATTATTCTTTCATATTTCTGTAGAACTCATTAATAATGATTATAGGCTAATGGAGTCCAGCAATGCTCTCCGACTTTTTAAAAATGTCTCTCTTCGAAGTTCAGTTACTCTCCCATATTCATCAAAAACTTTGACTACTTGCCAAATCTACTTGCTGGTGTCACTATTCATCCCTCTCTCAGATCAATATTTCTGTTTCTAGCCCACTTGGGGCCTTAGTATGAGAGGCTGTTATTCCATTCTAAACCACATAAGCTATGCCCTACTTAGTAGATGGTTAGACGATAGATTTTCATATCAGATGGGAATCTGAACTTTTCCAATCTCTTCTATCACTAAAACTTCAAACAGCTCATGAGAGTTCTACATTTGTCATCTTACTATAGTACATTATAGCCATTCTAACTCCTAAAAACTTGGCATATTTTTCCTTAGAGCACTCATCACTATTAAGAATTATTTATTTGGTTTCATTAATTACTTTATTCCTCTTTATAGAATGGAAATTCTAGGATGAAAATAGTTTTGTCTCATTCACTAGTAAATCCCTAAAGTTTACAACAAAGCAAAATGTAGAAAAGACATTAGATAGCATCTGTTAAATTGATGAGTTAGTAAAGCAATTTCAGTGGATTAGAGAGGTTTTTTTTTTAATATATTGTATACCAGACTAACAATATCTCTCAATCATTTCTACAATATTTTTCTCCTAAATCATCTCAGAAGCATACATGTTTATGGTAACTGTTTTATTTAGAGTATGTTTACAAATATGAACTATAATAAATTAGGTACATTGTCTTTTATAATTGAGCTACACTTTTTAATTCTACTTCTTGATCACCCTTAGTGAAAAGACTGAAAAGGTGAAGGAGGCAAAAGAACAACACATTTAGTGCTTTGTAAATTGAAAGTATGATTTGGAAAGTGACATATATGTTATTGAATATTTTGAAACAAAGCCTAGATAAATGATATATGAAATTTCTTTTGCATTTCACCTAGAAATAAGAGTACCTTCTAATGCATTTTAGTTGAGATGATCAAAATAGGTTGCTTTATTTCCTTCCTTCTGCATATTAGAATGTAACCCCACTTTTTATTAAGAATAATTCTGATTGTAAAATGAAAATTAAGCAATGATATGAGCTTTCAATTGGTGTCAGTGTTACTTACTTACAAAGTATTATGTAGAATGTAATTGAGAGTCTGGAATGTCAGGGCTAGCATTATATTAATCTTTGTATCCTTCCCAAAGCAAAACACTGTGCCTGACATTTGGAAGGCACTAGTGCTTGTAAAATAATTAATCAAATTTTCACTCTAGAGATCCGATATTTAATATGCATTTTTATTCATTTTCTTAAAATTAGTTTTCTTTTTCTTGTCTTTTGTTATTGTTAAAGTCACTTGGTCTATGATGAATTGTTTAATTAGGATTAAATAATATATAGCTGTGAATCCATTTTATCAGAGGAAGAACATTCTGAAAACAGAATTTTAGGGCTGGGTGAGTCATTAGAGACCAGCCAGTCCAACCATTTTATTTTACAGATGGGAAAAAATTGTCCCAGAGACTTAAGTTGACTTGTCTGGGGTTTTACAGCTTTTTAAATTGAACTAGAATCTAGGTCATTCAGACCTGGGCTACTTCCATCATATTAGATGATTATGTACCATAAAACACATTCAGAGAGTAATGTAGTAAACCTATGTTGTATGATATTTTCTAAGGCAGTGATTCCCAAACTCTTTCCATGGCATACCCTAATGAGCAATTTTGAGAATACTCTCAATAAATCTAAAGTTGTTCATCAATAAATTACTTAGTAAAGCTAAATATGTAATTTTCATAATAGAAATGTAAAAGAATGATATAAAGAGTAATAACACTTTAATATTATTTATTTTTATTAGTACAAAGACCTTTTTCTGCTTGTATCCAAAATTACTATCAAATTTTTCAGAGAATGTAGTATGTTTTATTATTATATGCTTTATTATTTTGGAAGATATTGGTTTAAATACCATTTGATAGAGTGATTTAAAAGTTGGGTTTTGAGTTCAGTTTATTTTGATTCTTGGTTTTAATGGCTGTCATGGAAGTAGTAGATTTAAATGGGAGAAGCTCAGTGTATAATACAACATGAATAAATTCTGGGGAGCTAATGTATAGCATATGACTATAGTTAATAGCACTATATTATTTACCTGAAAGTTGCTAAGAAAGTAGATTTTAAATGTTGTCATTACACTCATACACAAAATCGTAATTATGTGAGGTAAAGGTGTTAACTATCATTACTCAGGAAATCATTTCATGTTTGCAATATAAGTATGTGTCAGATCATTATGGTGTTCACTTTAAAGTTATACAATGATGCATGCTAGTACATCTCAAGAAAGCTGTACATTTTTAAAAATATGTAAATAGTGGAAGAAATCTTTCATTGGCTGTAGTTAATGCAACATGGTATTCACTTTTAATATATATTTTATTGATTTTTTTACAGAGAGGAAGAGAGAGGGATAGAGAGTTAGACACATCGATGAGGAAGAGTCATTGATCAGCTGCCTCCTGCACACCCCCCACTGGGGATGTCCCCGCAACCAATGTACATGCCCTTGACCGGAATCGAACCTGGGACCTTTCAGTCCGCAGGCCGACGCTCTGTCCACTGAGCCAAACCGGTTTCGGCCATGGTATTCACTTTTAAATTGCATTCACCAATTATGCAAAGATTTGTAGATGGAATTCATCTTTTAAATTCTCATATCCCCTAAGAGTTAAGAATTTATTCTTTATAACAAAAATCTAGATTTTGAATAAATGGTGTAAATATCAAAATGTTTTCTTTGGATTAAAGTGACATAAGCTTTTCCTTTGAAATGTTGATACAAATTTTCACAGTAACTGCACATAAGGGCAGATATTTAAAAAAAAATTGTTTTCTCCAAAATGTTCTCTTCATAGCAGAAAGTTCTTTTGGAAACCAATTACTTTCTTAACATTAAGAAAGGCCACAAGTACCCTATGAATATGTTCATTGTAGATAATATATAAATTCAAATTTCAAAAGCTTTCTATATATTTTTAATTTTTTGGCTACTTTTTATCAAATATAATTAGATCATTATTGTTTCTCTCTCAATGGCTAATGAGGAGCTGGTAGTAGGGTTTAGAAGAATTAGTTCTGCAAATTTCTATTGCTAAATTTTACCCTTTCCCTATATCATCAGTCCATATTTTTTACAGAAGTATTCTATAGTTAGTTGCCCATTGAATGAGGCTTAGTTTTCTTAAAACCGGAAATATAATACATAAACCACCTTCCTTTCCGCTGAAATTTAATATACTATGCTGAAAGCAAAGCAAATGAGTGAGTGAGTGAGAGTACTAAGTCAAACTCTGTTGTAAAACTTTCACACTTCCTTTGGAACAGCAAGCCCACATAACAGGAAGGTATCTGAATTACATATCTGAATATAGACTGAGTGAGGACAGCAGTATGAAATCACACTAATAGTTAAATGCCAGTACATATTGCTTTTTCTGATTCTTTTGATTAAAATGTAAGAGAGTCTAACTGTTTTCTGTAACCTTAATAGATCATTTTACCAATACATTTTGAGACAGCTATCATTGTGGTGCTGTTTACCTAATCTTAAAACCAGAAACAGAACTCTCATTATCTAAAGAGAACTTACTCAGACTAGGTACCTACCCAGATATAATGAAGTTGACTATTGTTATCTTGGTTTAGTCCTGAATTATCTTAGAGAATTGTCTAAATTTTTTCTGATGCTTTGAGTGTCTTGCTTTGATTTCTACTAAGAAATTATTTTCTTGAATTGGGACTTAATTACTATTTACTAAAAATAAAATTGTTACATCTGTAATTGTTCAAGGTTTAAGTTTTATTGATACTTATGATGCAATTCAGACAATATGTTCAGCAAAATTCACAGTTCTAGTTGTTTATTTCTTAAGTTATTGCTTGCTTTCATTTTGATTATTTTGGAACTATTCTTACTCTCTCTGCTGTGAATGTCCTGGGAGCTGCTCAAGATGATGTGATCTGAGAGGTGATTAGCTCAGCTTGGATGAAATGTTAATGACATGGTATTCCCAGTGTGGGTCTGCGCACATGTCCTGCTGACTGTCATTTACAATAATGTTTAAAAACTAAATTTGAATACTTCAAAAATTGTGTGTTATAAATGTTTTTCATTTCCCATCTTGTATAACTGAAAGATACTAAACTTTCACGAAAGCTACCTTAAATGTGATGATATAGATATAATTTGGGTATCTGCTTCAACTGTGCCATTGCATTAATATTACAAAAGGTGGATTCCTGCCTTGGAGCATGCACACAAACTCAAAACAGATCAAAGACTTAAATCTAAGAGCTAAAACTATAAAACTCTTTGACATAACATAGGTGTGAATCCTTATGACCTTGTATTAGGCAATTATTTTTTAAAAGTATGACAGCTAAAGCATAAGCAATTAAAGAGAAAGTTAAATTGGATTGCCTAAAAATTGAAAACTTATACATTAAAGTGCACCATCAAGAAAGGGAAAAGACAACCCACAGAGGGGGTGAAAATATTTTCAAGTCATATATGCGATAAGGATCCGGTACCTAGGACATATGAAGAACTTTTATTACTAAACAGTAAAAAGGGGCAAAAGATCCAAATAGACTCCCCCCCCAAAAAAAAAGATATGCAAATGGCCAATATGCACATGAAAAGTTGCTCAACATCATTAACCATTCGGGACATATGTATTGAAACCACAATAGAATGTTACCTCATACCCACTAGGACGGTTACCATTTTTTAAAAAGGAAAATAAGTATTGGCAAGGAAGTAGAGAAATTGGAGCCCTCGTACATTGCTGGCGGGAATGTAAAATGGTGCAGCACTTCTGGAAAACAGTTTGGCAGTTCCTCAGAAAGTTAAGCAGATTCAGCAATTCTGCTTCTAGGTAATCCCAGATAATTATTTGGCAATAGAAAGGAATGAAGTGAAGTATGGATACATGCTACAACATTGGTGAAACTGAATTTAATGAATACTATCACTTATCTCCCCAGAAAACAACAATACGCAAATATACAGACATACATTTCTGGGCATTTAAAAGCCTCCTAAACACATTCATGAAACCCCAGGGTAAGAATCCCTAGTCTGTGAGATGCCCGGATGAAATGATTTAATCATAAATAGGTCTTTGGCAGCCATCATTATAGTAGTTACCACATTTGGGTGTTAATAACCACAAAAAACAACTACAACTACAACAAAAACAGAAGTTAGCATTTATTGGTAATTTATTCTATGGCAGGCACTGTGCTTTTCAAGCATTTTTTCATTTAATTATCCCTCTGTTACAGATGTCGACTAGCTCCAAAACACTTACTTTTGATATCCTGTCTGCAAAATGGTAAAAGTTAAAAACTACTCTGCAATAGAGTAGAAATGAGGAGTTCTATGATATCAGTTTAAGCAAATTCTGCTATTAACTAGCTTATATGACTTTGAGTATCATTTAAAGTTTCTGTCCATCAGTATTTTATCCATAAATTGGGAGTGTAGCTAGGGAAGAATATCCTTCTAATTTCCTTGTAAACTCTTGTATGATATTATTCTAATTTAACTTAAATTCTTGTTTGAGTGTGTGTGTACATATATACACGCATTCATATATGATAGCTAAAGTGAGAATTATTATTACTATTGTTAAAATGCACTTAATAAATATGTTATTTCCAAATCAAAATGAACTGAATTTCAGATTTTATTTTGGAAGGGATACTAAAAATATCCAGATAAGGTGGCCTCCAAGGCCAGCACCTTGTGGGGCTTAGAGATGGTAGGAGTCCAAGATAAGAAAGGAAGTTGCTGCTTTGTTGATCTCTTTCATTCTTCCGGAACAAATGTTTTCCCCAAGGTGAGAAACAATTAGTGGTGACCGTTTGCTTAAGCACCAGAGAGACTCTCCAAATGGACTAGCTGGAAGATTTCAAAGGAAGATCAAGTGACTTTTGAATACACTTGTAGAATAAAAGCAACGTTTTATTTGGGCTATTCCCATAGCGTCTTACTGTATTTTCTGAGTAAAAGTTTGCCTTAGCTGGAACTTTTGTGCCAATCTTCTATCTGAAAGATTCTTAAGTTATGTGTTGAGAGGTAAAGAGAAAATATCAAGCTGTAAAATGGCTCCTCTGTATAAACCTTCTAGTAGGGTAAAAGGACAGTGGAATTAATGCCTACAGAATAGGTGTATCCACACTAAATGTATTTTCCCTGACAACTGGACAAAAGCGCTCTGGAGATGAAGTTGTAACCAATCAGGCATTTTGCTACTGAGATAGTACTTGCCTGGCTAGAAATGGAGAGAGATGTCTGTGGATAATTGAAGAGTCATAGTCCAGAAAGGGTCCAGAAAAAATAAGCAGTTGAAGCGATGTGGAAGAATATAAAAAGTTAAAGGAAAAATACAAAGAGAGGTCAGAGACACTGGTGGTTTTAATTTAGAAAGTACATTGCATCTTACACAGAGATTGAGGGGCTAGTTCACGGTTATAGAACATTTTAAATAGAAGATGTGATAAACATAGCCTTTTTCTCTTTTGTTTGCAATGAAAAGTTTTCCAGTATTCTTGTTTTTAAAATAAGAAAGTTTAAATGGTGTGTTCTCTTCCCTTTGTTTAAACTACTATTTCCCTTCAAGACACAGTTTTTGGCTGAACTGATTTTCCCCTCTCCTACTGCTGAAGGTTTGATTACTATTTCTTTATAATTTAATTATACTGTGTATATTTCTATATTCTGTGTCTATATCTAACATGCCACATGACAAATTATATTAGCGATCATTTTTATCTCCAGGTTTCCTGTAACAGAGTACAAGGCCCTTGATAGAGGATCACATTTATTTTACTAGCACCTGGCCTGGGTCCTAATACATTGCATTCAGCCAATATAATAAAATATTTAATAAAAATTTATAAACCACAGTCTTTAAATTTTAGGAGCCACAGTATTGATTGTGATGTGGTTTTATCATATATTCAAAAGAATACCTCTATGTTGATTCTGCAGCAACCCAAATTGCAGGTATTCTAGACTTATCCTCTTTGGAGGCTAAGGAAACCGCTCTAATCTATGACAAGCTTATGTAGTCTAGAGGATAGGATGACTCCGCAAAAAATAGGCATATCAGAATTTTGAAAAATATGATACACACCAAATAGAGAATTAGCAAAGTCTCAGCAGGAGTAGGAGAAGGCCAGGCTGTGGGAAGGAAGGGGTAACACAGATTCTAACTTGGAAATAGCTTATTGCTTCCAGACATGCACGAGTGTGATAAATGGATCTCCAATGGTCCTTACCATTCCCACTGCTCTTTGACTGCCTGATGTACCAAGGCAAGTGAAGCTAGAAGGAAACTTTCATTAACAGTCAGAAAAAGATTGTTGTTGACCTCGGTCACAGTAGTTTTTATAGGTAGAAATAAAAACATCAAGCCATTGAAGAATGGAAGACCGAGGTATTCTAAAGAAAATAAAAAGGCATTATATCTGAAAATCGTAGTGAAAGGGAAAGTAATGTAGGAGAGCAGAATAGTTGAGTCAAGAAAATGATTTTCTTACTTAGAACTGAGAAAGTGCTTTCAAGTTTAAATGTCCCATAAAGACACCCAACCATTCAGTAAAAATTGACCAGGGAGATAAATACTCAAATTAAAACTCCATGTTATAAGCTAATACTAGTATGTGAAACTATCATGAAAGTCAAGATAGAAAAAAGGAGAAATTTGGAAACTAACTTTTTTAGAAAGAACATGATCTTTTATGTAAGATTAAACATCCTTTTGATAATAAAGTCCTATATCAACTTCATCAGCAGTGAATGTTGCTTTCATCTGTTCATTTCTTCATTATCCTTATATTTTGGAAGAGACTTCTAGCTCAATCACATTTATTAATAACTAGAGACCAATGGACAAAATTTGTGCAAGAATAGGCCTTCCTTGACTGTTGACATGGCTTCCCTCTGGCACCCAGGACTCGAGCTTCCCTCACAGCCCTGGTTTAATCCAGAAGGTGGTCTTGCAAGGATGTCCAGTCTAATTAGCATATTATGTTTTTATTATTATAGATAACCAATTTCTCATTAAATCTTATAATAAAAGAGAGCTGCCCATTGGAGCTTCTCATGAGCATGAAATGAGCCAAAGAAATAGCCTACACACCTGTCATTTCACAGAAGATCAGGAGTCATCTGACTCTCCAACCCTCCTTCCTTTTTTATGAAGAATTCAACCAAAAACAAAGTTCAAATTCTGGTTAGATTGTGTGTTAATGATCTTACATAAACACATTTTATTGAGCTTTTTAATGTTATTGATAATTACACAATGTACACTGTTTAAAAGAATGCCCCTTTCAGTAATGTGTATTGGGAATTTTCTCTGTTTTTTATCACTTTCTGAATTTCAGAGTTGAATTCTAGTCAAAATCTTTTCCTCTCACATAGTTCCATTATACATTATAGATATTGGTTACCGATTTTCAAAACCTTGCTGTTATGATAATGACTTCGTAAACTTAATAATGGGCATCAAGGCTCAATCTTATTTTTGGCCACAATTTCCTGTAAAATTAAATATTAAAGCTTGTCTAAGAAAAGTTATGAATTAAAATAGAATTTTTTTTCATAACCACTATCATTCTATCAGCTGAAGAGTGAACTGGGTGTGGCCCCAACCGGGTTAGTTCATGGAGCAGGCCCTCTGTCAGTAATGGAAGAATAAACTCGAGGAATATATTACCTGGGACAGAGTAATTAGAAGTGGTCTTTGACTATGTGATTAAATCATTAGTGTTTTAGTTAAATTGAAGGAACTTAGTTATTGTGTAAGAAGAAAAAAACTCAAGGCTTTGACACCATAATTTTCATATACTGAAATGAAGGGAAAGTGGAAAACATGGTTAGTTTAATTCCAATAAAATGCCTTTTAAATAATAGTGTATTGTAATGTTACTAGCTAAGTAGTTTATAGCTAATGCTACCATTATTAACTCCTATTACTGCTATTGCTGTTATTGCTACTAATACCAACAAGAAGAGCAGCAGCTTCGATCAATTCAGGAACACCTACATTTGCCAATGCTAGACATTTAAAATTGTCATTTAAAACTCTTCCAACAACTTGTAAACCACTGCTATCTCCAATCTAGAGATGCAGAAATTGAATCTGGAGACATTAATTTCCTGAGGTGAAATTGTAGTAAGTGGTGGAACCTGGATTGGCCAGACTTGATTACCTTCGAACCCCATAGTTTTATTTATTTTTATATATTGCACAGAATTCATAATAAAGTTCCTGTGAAGAATTCAAGGAAGGAGGCAAGGAGAATTACAAAGAACTAGCCTACACACCTGTCACTTCACAGAGGACTGGGGATCATGTGACTCTCCAACCCCCTGCTCAGCTGAATATTTGTGTAGAGTTGTTTTTCTCTCCTTATTTCTATATGTCATGTGTCCTTTTTCATAAGCTAGTTCATTCTTGGAGATGAAATCATACATATAATTCAACTTTGTGGTGTTTTATTTAGGTTTAAGAGACCAACTGTCTGCTATTCATTGTTCAGTTCCTGTTCATTGCTGATATTATTGCATATATTAATTAGAAAGACTGGGACTTTGAGCAATTTCTATTCATACTAAAAATAAAAACTGGAGCCCCAGCAGAAATGATAGACATTCTCAACGCCAGAAAGTGCACATTTCTATTTTTAAATATATTTTGCCCCTTTTCATCATGGTGAGGGAAGAGACATTTTTGAAGAGAATGGGAATCATAAGCATCCCTTTTCTAATACATGTGATCCTTTCTAACACAGAAAGATCAGTGAAATGATAAATCCAAATGGTACATGATTCTGGTGAAATTAGCAAAGAACAAAACCTTTTGAGATAATTAGCAATAGCTCTTTTGTTCTTTTTGTGCTTTATTCATGCTCCTTCCCTGTCAGTTTGGAAGCCAAGGCCAACTAATATTCATTTAAAAATGAAAAGCTCATATTTTCTTGTATCTATCTTTTATAACATTTGACATTTCTTACTGTGAAACTCTGCCTACACATACTTATCTATATTTATTTTATTGTTTTTTTTTACCTGTAATAAACATAAAAGGCATTATATAAAGATAGCAAAGAAGAATATGACTATAAATTATTCATTTAACAATGAAATGGTTACAATGTCCTCAGTGAGGTGTTATGGGCAGCAAAAGTGACCCAGTTGCTGCCCTAGTTGGACATAAGTTGGGAAGGAGCATTTATGCATATTGTTGTTTTGTTTTTTAAAATATTTTTATTGATTTCAGAGAGGGAGAGGGAGAGAAAGAGAAAGAAACATCAATGATGAGAGAGAATCATTGATCAGCTGCCTCCTGCACACCCTCCATTGGGGAGCAAGCCTGCAATCTAGGCATGTGCCCTTGACCAGAATCGAACCTGGGACTCTTCAGTCTGCAGGCCAATGCTCTATCCACTGAGCCAAACCATCCAGGGCTGTATATTATTTTTTTGGTGTGTTTCCCTCACACCATCTCACTGGTTATTCTATGCTTCTGAAATGCTTTGAAGGAGCATAGGACGCAATGTCAGACTAAAATGTATTAAACCTACCTGGTTCTGAGTTTTCTCTGAACCCCAACTTTCCCTTTTGTAAAATGGGGGATCACACCTTCTCCAAAGGGCAATTGTCAAATTATATGAAATACTGTATGGGAAGAGCCTAGCATAGTGCCTGACAGAGAGGCAATTAATATTAGCTTTTATTACTATCATCTCTGTTTCTTTAGGTATTAGGGGATATGTACCTATATATTCTAGAACTAAGGATTCTAGTACTGAGATTCAAGGACTTTGGATTAGGAAATTAAGGGGCTTGGCTCAAAGGCCAGAAATAGGGAGCCAAGATAATCACATATCTGGGAACCAAGAGTCCTCAGCACCACGAGGCATTCAGGTGCACCCCTTTATGAAGGTATAGTTTTTTCACCTATGTTTTAAAGATATTAGTAAGTTTAAGTCAGCATTAAGCAAAGGCATAGCTAATAGGAGAAGAAGAAAAACCATTAATCACAGGAGAAGAAAAGGAACAACAACATTATGTAACTAAATGTTTAGTTCCAGTTGAATCAGAAGTTCCCCACCTTCACCCCCCATTTCCCAAGAAGTTTTATGGATGTTGTGATAGTCATCATAAAACCATATATATATAGTATGGCACATAGTTTATGCTCAGTATATATTTGCTGAAGAAGCAAATGCACAACAACAACAAAAACTATGCCCTTGATTAAGTAAAATTGTAAGTGGATCACTAGAAATAGTAATTTATGAGGTAGGAGAATAAGTTAACAACTTTAATTATATATATATATATATATATATATATATATATATATATATATATTAGAGTCCCATTGCATAAAGATTCAGGCAATAGTCCTTCCTTCCCCTGGCTGCTGGCACCAGTTTCCTCCGGCACCTGGGACCCAGGCCTTCGCTCCATCTGCAGTGAAGAAGCCAAGCCTCGAGGCTAGGCTTCTCCACTTGGCCACAATGGAGAAGTCAAGCCTCTTCAGCACTCAGTCTTTAGTTGTCTTCAGTCTTCAGTCTTCACTCAGGCTGGAGCCTTCAGTCTTCACTCCACACCTGCATCCGCAAATTAACCCATAATCTTTGTTGGGCTAATTTGCCTTCTCACTCCGGATTGGCTGGTGGGTATCTTGGAGGTACAGCCAATTTGCATATTTCTCTTTTATTGGTGTAGATACAATATATATTGGTGAGGATTAGAAACTTGTACTGATTCAGCGTGAGTTAAACTTTTTGGAAGATACTTGAGTTTTCAAAACTGTCAACCCAAGAGTACACAGACGCATAGGCAGTAACTTGTCTAAAGAGAAATAATTTAACTACCTAATTTAATCAACTAAACATTTTCAGAGATATACTATCCCAAGTACAACATTCTAATTTACAGTGACATTGTAATACCTGAATGAACTTAACAGGATTTTATTCTATTATCATGCAGTCCTTGTTGTCTGACACCTTTAATCAGAAAAATGTGTTATCTTACAAAGACAAGCATTTCTATTGGCATTGGAAGTTCTCCAAAGATGATTAATTCATTCAAAGCTTTTTAAATGTAATGTTGAGTTGTTATTCAGTTTGTGATATAAAGGCTCTTGTTGATTTTTTTTTGTTTTAGTTAAAATTTATTTTCTCATTAAAAAAAGTGAAATGGTCAATAGCCTAATGTCTCCTTATTCCATGATATCCTACTTAGAAAACTGAAGAGTTTAAGCAAACATTTAAAGTTTATAGATCTCTAGGGAACCTATAGAACATCTAGTCCAAACCTGTGTATCAGGAGCTAAAAACTTGAAGGATAGCAAGAGGCTCAAGGTAGTTCACCTTGACTGGAAAACCACAGCTTAGTGATATTTGCTTTTTATTTAGTATATTTACTTTCTCTCAGTTAATTTATTGGTCTGCCTGTATATGTATTTTAACATAGAATGTTAAAGAAAAAACAGAAATAAAGATAGTTATTTGGGAGAAAAGCCAATATTTGATACCTATCAGTTGATTTGTTCTTAGCAGCACTGAACTATGTTGTATTTCACCCCAAGTAATCACTCTTTAGATTCTCCTCTTTTCCCCTAAAACACCACACAACACCAATGCAATGACAAGATAGTATTGTTGTTGTTGTTTTGTGTAGTTATCCTTAAAATTCTCTTATTATTTTATCTATACTAAAGTTTTTTCACTTAATAACCATTTAATAGAAATATAAACACATTCCTTTCCAATAATATGCACAGATATATCTATATAATCTTTCTGTATTTGGTCTCTTTAGAGAAATAGCACAATCAGATGGAAGATAATATGACTTATGTGTCTGATAACCAGAGAAGTTGAGAAAACGGATGATAAACATTAGTAGATCCAGCCTTACTCAGGTAAAATTGAGTAAGCAGTGCTTGAAAATTTTGCTCAGCTTGATAATATATGTAAACTCAGCTTATTTTTGTTAGGTAAAGTAATTCCTCTAAGTAATGTAGTTTATGGCAAATTGTGGTAGATGAAAAAAAAATGACAGAGAAACATTGTTGCTTGTTTTTATCACAAATAATAAAATCCCATGAAAATAATGTTTCTCCTGTACCTTATCCCTAAAACTAGAGAGGTCTAATTTAGCCTTTTAAAAATTGTTTATTTAAGATGTCGTTATGTATTCTTCCTTTAAAAAATGTCTATGTAACATTCTTCTTTTTAAAAAATATCTATGTAGCTCTGGCTGGTGTGACTCAGTTGATGGGAGTATCCTCCCATACACTAAAAGGTTCCAGTCCTGATGAGGGCACATACCCAGGTTGCAGGTTCAATCCTTGTTCAGAGCATATGCAGGAGGCAACTGATAGATGTTTCTCTCTCACGTCAATGTTTCTCTCAATCTCTCTCTCTCTCAAAATCAATTTAAAAATCTATGTAACCTGCCAATTGAATGCTCTTGGCTTCAGTTTCCTCATCTGTAAAATTACAGGTATTTGTAAGGTCACTTCCAGTTCTAATTGTGAGATACTATTATTTAGTTATACCACAGCAAACAGTATCTTTCTGTTGAAATAGATGCATTTGTATGCATGTGTTCAGAAGTCCTCTCCATGTTGTACCAATTTATTCAAATTTTAGCAGGTGCACACTACTTGCCTGACAATTTGGATGCACAGGGGTAAATCTAGGCTAGCAAACTTTGATCCCCAGGCTAAATGTGGCCTGCTGCCTATTTCTGTGAATGGAGACTTTTAGAACATTGTCACCACCATTGGGTAGGTATGTCTATGGCTGCTTGCTTTCACACTGCAGTGCAGAATTGACTAGTTGTGAAAGAGCATATTGCTTACAAAGTCTAAAATAGCTGTGTATTTTTTTTAAAGAAAAAGCTTTTCAAAACAAATTTTATGTATATAATTTTTTTACTGAGTCTGTTACAAATTTTTATTTATTACACTATTATAAGGATTTTTGTTGTTGGTGTTCTTGGCTATGAGTGTGTGTGTCTGTGCATTTGGTCTTTCTGGCATTAAATTGACCCCTTGTTTTGTTCATTTTTTTCAATATATTATTCTGTTCCCTGCTAATATTTTAATTTATTTTACATTACATGACCAACTGGAAACTGATAGTTTCACTTAAAAGCCAGTAATGTATGGCTAATAGTCCTGATACTACTAAAGATGATGGTGAAATAGCTTAAATAAAACTTGCATTTTTGTTCATGAAAACACTGTCAGTATGCGAAGAACCATTTCTTAGTTCCATATAATTCTGATAGGTTGCACTAGAATATTTTCTTTTTGTGAAAATCATAATATATGCAAATATCATCCATTATTTTAAATTGATATTTACATTACTTCTGGAAGATTGAAAAGTGAGTCTTATTTGATAACTGGAGAATGATTAGACTACTTTTTTCTCTTTAAAATGGCCTTTTCACTTAATGTCTATTGTCCGTTTTCTCCTTGCTTTTGTTCTTTCATATAGTCTTTTTTTTTAGTGGGGGGAGCAAAGGGAGAGAAAATAGCAGGAGCCCTAACAGTCTGTGGCATTCTAGGAAAGGATCCTGCTTTAGTTAACATTTAGGTTTGATACTTGCTTAAGCTCCACCATTTCCCTCATCTCCTCAGGAAATTAGGCTTAATACAATTTTTGCAGTTGACTCTATTATATAAGAAGATGATTAATGAAGATGACATTTCCCTTGATTGTTGTGCTCTTTAAAAAGCTATTCTCCATGAAGAGCTCACATTTCTAGGCTCCAGATGGAGATAACGTTCTTTGGTGAAGTAATACAGATGAACTATTTCACTAACCACATTTTCAGGTACAGATCCTATCATAGTGCTTCTTGTCAAACTCATCAGAAGAGATCTTTTCTTTGAAGCACAGCACTCATTAGTTTCTGAGCACTGAATTTCATGACCCCCTTTACTTTTATTTAAAGTCCATTAAAGATGCTAACACTCTGCCTTAAATTAAACTGAATTGTTTCAAAAATTTCAGGAAACTTTTGTTGGAGAAACTTCAAAGACTTCAATTGTGGCCTAACTGGTAATTCAGGTCATGAATAGCTAAAAGCAGATAGTTTACCTCCCAAATAGTTACCTTTTGGATCACATAAGCAGGAGGACTGATCAACTGCTCTGATCTTATAGGGATTCCAATATCCTTGTCCCTTGGAAGTGGCATGCAGCCAGTTTTGCTAATCAACTTCAAACAAAAAAAAAAACTTAGATTCATCTGGAGTTATTGGAAGCTAAATGGGCAGGAAGTAGTGCTAATGTAATTGCAGTGTGGTTTTTTTTATAGATACAGAAGGCAACATAGATGCCCTAATAGCTGGGGCTGGACTAGATTTATTTGTTAATTAACTATGGAGTCCCTCGTATATACAGCAGGGATTGTATTCTAAAGGAGCTCAGAGTCAAAGTGATCCCCAGAGGCCCGTGAGAGCAGGATAGTCCCATAGAGGACCCCAGAAAATGACATCAATGGAATCTAAGAGATGGTTTTGAGAGAATAAATCTTTAAACACAATCTGAGGCATACAGTCTAAATTAAACATCATTCTAAAAGACAAGGCTGAGATTCAGATTCTAGTTATAAGGGCACAAGACTATACTAGAGTTATTGAGCAGGCCTGAGAGCCAGGGTAGAGAAATGGAATTGGGGCTGGACAGGGGCTGTTCGGAACTCTGAGTTGTCCAGTGAGAATTCATCTTCTTATCATTGCAGAACAATCCAGGGCAAGAACCTCTGAAATAAAAAGCATATTCATTCACAGAAAACTTCAATGAAATGTTTTTGTTTATTTTTAAGCTTCTTTGGAAGTTTTTGTTGTAGTATCTCAATTTAGGACTCCAAACTTATTGCCCAGTAGTGACCCCTTAGGGATGGTCTTTAGAATAGAAGCCATGGATTTGCAATTAAAGCATAATGTGCTTTCATATTCATTACTGCTTTGAAGTAATTTAAAATAGTTTTTGCCCACTCAGTTAAAATGTATTCCTTGCAATTGCACTTAGACTATTGCTTAGTTAAGCCCTATGTATTCTGAAAATTCAGCTTTCTTTTAGTGCTGTAGCCACCTGAATATAAATCTCATATCACTGAAGTTCAAAATAAATCTTAGAAATATTTGTTTGTCATTCTAAATTAGGAGAAATGATAGATCCCCCCATTCTATATAGAACCTTATCTTATTGAAATAAAAAACTATCAGCAATAATTTATGAATCAAAATAAACTTGCGAAGACCCTACTCTGAGCATTGCTATATAGAGGGATTCAAACAGAAGACCCTGCCCCTTTAGGGAGATGAATGCATTCTTTCAAATATATTTTAACTAGAGACCTGGTGCACAAAATTCATACACTGGGGGGGGGGGTACCTCAGCCCAGCCTGCACCTTCTCCAATTTGCCAGTTTAGGCCCCATTACATAGTCAGACATCCCTCTCATAATCCTAGACTGCTGGGTCCCAACCACTCGCTTGCCTGCCTGTCTGATTGCCCCTAACTACTTCTGCCTGCCAGCCTGATCACCCCCTAACTACCCCCCTGCCAGCCTGATAAAAGCCTAATTGCTCCCCTGCAGGCCTGATTGCTCCCAACTGCCCTCCCCTGCCAGCCCAATCACCTCCACCTTCCCTCCCCTGCCAGCCTGGTCACCCATAACTGCCCTGTCTGCTGACCTGGTTGCCCCCAGCTGCCCTCTTCTGCTGGGCTGGTGACCTCTAACTGCCCTCCCCCTCCAGCCCAGTCATCCCTAGTGCCCCTCCCCTGTTGTCCTGGTTGCCCCTAAGTGCCCTCCCCTGCCAGCCTAGTCAACCCCAACTGCCCTCCCCTACTGGCCTGGTTGCCTCTAACTGCCCTACCTGCCAGCTTAGTCACCCCAAACTGCTCCCCATCCCTTGCAGGCTTAGTTGCCCCCAACTGCTCTCCCCTGAAGGCCTAGTCGCCTCCAATGGCCCTCCCCTGCAGGCCTGGTCACCCCCAACTGTCCTCCCCTGTAGGCTATCTTGTGGTGGCCATCTTGTGCGAGGTCATGATGGTCAATTTGCATATTACCTCTTTATTATATAGGATATTTCTAGAACCTGGGCAAGTCTTTGATTACAAAATTTTTTTTCCAGACATAACTAAAATTTCAACTATCTTTTAAAGTTGTCATTTAATTGATGATGTGCCTTGCAATTGAGGGTATTTGGAAAATAAGAAAACATGGCTTTTAAGATTCTTTGACATGCTCATATTTCAGAGTTTTCTGCCTTTTTGAATCTAACTTCAACCATAAGTCTGATAAGCTTTTCCTTCTATCGCTAGGAAAATAATCTGCTTCTGATCACCTCTTCTTTTTGGCCATTTACAAAACACTTTTTCTTGACAACTTTATCCCCTTCAATTCCTTTTCCTGGTTCTGTCAGGGACCATTACCATTTTTCCTTAAGCTTTTCAATCCATCCTTGAGCTTTCACTGTCAAAAATAAATTTGAGTCTTGATCGAATAAAATGGGCTTGCTCAAATTTTCTCCTAGTTTCCACTACACCAAACTACACCTTTACCAACTTTTACTTTTATTATTGATGTGTAAAAAAATGATCATTTTATTTACTCCCATCTCTTTTGGGCCTTTGCCTCATTATTGAGAACATGTTTCTATAATAGCCTCCCTTTTATTCATATTGATTCCTTCTCTTCAGATTTTGACCATAATTGGCTTTCATAAAACAAAATTGCCACAAAATAAATTAAAAAAAGAAAAATAACCTTGCCCTAAATTTATTTACAAGTTTGCTTTCCTTCTATTTATCACCATCTTTTAAAAACAAATTCACTATCATTGCTGCCCACCTCAGTTCCTTAGTCCTTTCTCAAAGTTCAGATGTCTGAATATACCTTCTTGGTGAAATTGGCCTCAGGGGTCAATAGAACTGCCCCGGTTATAACATCTAGTATTCCTTTCTAAAATTTTTGCCATTATGGCCTATAACATAATTTCCAGCATAATAATTTAAGAAATAAAATGTTTAAAAGCTTAGTTTACGCTTTGCATTATTTTGTTTCATATGCTTGCAATACCCAACTTTCCTTCTCAGGTTGGTAAAATTCAGCTCATTTATAAATACCAATGCAAGTGTCCTCATATTTGTGAAAAACTTCCCTACTTTTGTGCTCAGGCAGAAATAATTCTATTAACATCCCTTCTCCATGTCTCAACTATGGCTGTTCTGTTTTTAAGAAACAGAAACTTAGTTTCATTAGGTTATGTGGAGAGAGATTCATAGGAAAAATAAGATTCACTATGCTTCACTATTTGTATTAGTTTTATATTGCTGTGTAACAAATTGGCAGAGAAGTTTGTGGCTTAAGTCAATACATATTATATCACAATTTCTGTGGGGCAGAGACCTGGGCCTGGCTTAATTGTGTCTTCTAATTCATGTTTGGTTTTTTTTTTTCCAAATTGCTGCTATCAAGATGTCAGTCCAGGGTTTGTAGTTTTACCTGAAGCCTTGAATGGGGAAATAATTACTTCTAAGCTCAATTCTAAACTCTCAGTTTCTCATGGGATGTTGGATTGAATGCCTCGGTTCTTTGCTAAGCAGTCTTTCCCTTGTGTGGCAGCTTCCATCATCAAAGCCAACAAGAGAGAAATTACAGTCTTTCATAACCTAGTCATGGAAATATTATCCCATTATCCTTGCGATGCACCATTGGTTAGAAGCACATCACTAGGCTCAGCTCATATGTAAGAGGCACGGATAATACCTGGATGGGAATACAGGTGAAGATGATATGTTACTATTTAGAAGTTTGTCTATCACACCATCATCCCTCATAGCAACCTTATGAGATAGATAGCAATAATAATATCTTTCTGGAACCGGTTTGGCTCCCTGCAAGGGAGGGCAGTTGGAAGTGATCAACCCTGCAGGGGAGGGCAGTTAGGGGTGATCAGGCCAGCAAAGGAGGGAAGTTGGGGGCAAACAGGCTGGCAGGGGAGCAGTTAGACATCAATCAGGCTGGCATGGGAGTGGTTAGGGGGTGATGAGGCTGGCAGGCAGCAATTAGGGGCAATCAGGAAGGCAGGCCGATGAGCAGTTTGGGAGCATCTGACACCCCAGCAGTCCTGGGTTGTAAGAGGGATTTCCGACTTCCTGTTGGGATCGGGCCTAAATGGGAAGTCCAACATCCCTTGAGGGGTCCCAGATTGTAGAGCTTATAAAGCAATTTTAGTAGAGCAGAAGGTTCAAAGTTAAAGTGAACCGATTTAAAATGTCAGTTTGTATTGCTATCTTGTTTATGTAAATTATTTTTAAAAATATTTTTTTATTGATTTCAGAGAGGAGGGAGAGAGATAGAAACATCAATGATGAGAGAGAATCATTGATTGGCTGCCTCTTACACTCCCCACACTGGGCATCAAACTCACAACCTGGGTATATGCCCTGACTGGGAATGAAACCATAAACTCCTGGCTCATAGATTGATGCTCAACCACTGAGCCAGGTTGGTTGGGCTTATTACTATCTTATTGGAATGAGATTCATCTTGCATTTGCAAGAAAATCTGAACTCTGTTCTAGTCCAACAAAGCCTTTTGGATGGGCTGCTGCCTATCTCTCTGCTTCAGGTCTTAGCATCAACTCCCTAGTTTACTGATCCAGACAGGTCTCTTTTCCAGTCCCTGCATATGCCATATGAAAGTTACAAAGTAAACACCTGTTAAATGGGCTGATTAAATGAATTTATGATAACTAGATAAATGAAAAATATGTTTAAAAAATGAAGGTACTTTGATCTATTTTTCCTTTCACTAAGTCTATGACTACATAGTTGGATTTGAATAAAATGAAAAACAAAAGTGTTTGATTCACAGTCAGATTCACAGAGCTGCATAGCCTTGTCTATAAGACTATGTCACTTTCCCTGTAAAACTGGGTTCATTTTCTATGAAGTTGAGACCCAATTCCTCATTCTATAAAGTAAATCTATTCAGGTAATCAGATTTCTTCCAAAAGAAGTATTTGCTTGCATCAGTTACTCCTTGGTATTTTATTTTGAAATTTTAGCTTACTTTTTAAGGGTAAATCCATACCTAAGTGCATTTCAATTGGATATTTTTACTAACGTGGGTAAAAATGGAAAGCTCCCCTCATTTTTCCTAACTAAATTTATGGATTGTTTGATTTAACAATTGAAAAGTTATTATAGTGTTCTTTGGTTATTTTCAAATTAATAGTCCCTACACTGTCAACCTCAAATATGTTTAAATATAGAGTTATAAGTTTCAAAAAGTCCTGGGTTTAGTCTTGAATGAATCCAGAAACATCATTGAGATATTTCTTTCTACTACAGGCTGAAACTTCATAATAGCCAATTCTATTGGAAGCTTTTATTCTTATGTCACAATTAATTCATTTTCCTTCTAGTACATGATCTGGAACAAGCTAAATAAGAATAATCTTTATGCTTCTTGGACCAGTGCTTCATAAACGGATGAAACTTGTAAACACAACAAGACATGTAGTGCTGAAGTCTAAGCTAACTGTTGAGTCAGAACTTTGTTTGTACCAAAGGCAGCTGGCCCATGGCAAGGGTGTTTTTATCCATAGAAAACTATACTTACAGATAATGTTCCCATGTCACTGAAAACTGTGTTGTGCGGCTGCCCTGTAGTTGGGCACCACAAATACAAATTAGTGAGACTCTGTAAAACAGATGTTCTTACTCTGTGGTACCATTTAAGTGGTCTGCGGATAAATGTTTGAGGGTCCTGAAACCTCTGTCATTGTACACTAGATGTTGGTATAATTAGAATATGCATTTTCTTGGAAGGGAGTCTATAATTATTATCAGAATCTACAATATCTACAATACCTCTGCAACTGCTCTGCTTCAGATGTGGTTTACTTGACTATATGTCTCACTAGACTCTAGTCATAATCAAACATGGGACTTATTCATTTTTGAAACCCTGGTATCCATCTTAGCACTTAATACTGAAAAGGTAGTGTTGATTAATATGAGAATTAATGAATATATGTTTGAGAGAATAAACAAATGGACCATATCATCTGTTGTTAGCATCTAGCATCTTGTTATGATGGCGTGGTCCTCACATTTAACTTTTTCCTTGACCTAGACCAGATATAATCTCCACATTGTGTTTTCCTTAAGTGTTTCATGACAGACTCCACTTAGCATGGTGTTTATGCTCCTAAAAAGTTCTAAAGCAGAGCTGAGAATAACTTTTAGTGTATTGCATAATTAAACGTTCAGGTAAAATATTTAATTTTTTATTGGCATGAGGATCAACAAAGCTAATAAATTTTTCCAAAGATATATTTACTCTAAAATTATTTTATATTTTTACCTAGTATCTCATCATTAAATTGATATCTGATTTGTTGTTTATTGTATCAGTCAAGCTAGTTTATACAAGGGCCATTATTCAAATTTCTAGGACCTGGTCCTCTTGTTCTCTAAGACACATTTATAAAACACATGATAAAAACATGCATAATGTAATTATAGAAAGACATTCCCAGCATTAATTGATACCCCATGAATTTTATGAAGACTGATAAGGGAACTTAGAAACCAAAGTGCATTATTGTGTTCTCATTTATATTATAACTCAATAAATGTTTGTAAAACAACATTTGATACTGAATTGTTTTTCTAGTTCAGCAAAAACTATGTGAGTCTAATGTGAGAAGAGTATATGCATGCAGGGGAAAGGAAAGTGGTTCAGGGTGAATACTTTTGATTAGAACCAGGCTCATCACCACGCTTAGACTCATTTCAGTGGGACATTAAGTTCTTTATGTGAATTGAAATAAATTTTTGGTTTGTCCTATTCCATTCAACTGAAGAGATGAACTGGTTCCAATGGAATTTCCTGGTAGTGTACAGCCACTAATAGGGAATTGGGTATAAAAATTGTCTTAGCTTAGCCTGCCACTGTGGCTTGGTGGTTGAGCATTGACCCATGAATCAGGAGGTCATGGTTTGATTCCTGGTCAAGGCACATGTCTGGCTTGCGGGCTTGATCCCCATTAGGAGGTATACAGGAGGCAGTCCATCAATAATTCTCTCTCATCATTGATGTCTCTCTCATCATTTATGTCTCCTCCCTTCCTCTCTTTGAAATGAACAAAAACGTATTTTTACAAAATAATTTTTTAGTCTAACTATATACTAAAATTTATAAGTAAATCATAACTTAGGGCTAAACCATTTGTCATGTATCTTGATTCTGATAAATTTATACAAGAAAAATGAGAAACACAGATATATTCATGTAAAAAGGAAGAAACTATGAGCTGAAGTATTGGATAGTTTATATTAAGCTATTTTTGGATAGAACTAAATTATTAATCCACAGAAGATATCTCTTTCCTTCTAAAACCATTGGTATGGGTCATTTTAGTAAGATAATCCAGTTGTATTTTTTATTTAAAACAACACAAAAGATATATCACCCAAAGTTGTTAAAATTTGTTCAGTATCTGTCACAAGTAAATTATGTCATTTTCTTCACTTTGTTTCTATTATCTGTTCTATAAAGAAAAAATGAAAAAATAAGACTAGAAATCTAAATCATTGTTTTTAGACCAAAAGAATGCTTTTAATATAGAAAAGACCTTCCTAAGATTTGGTATACATTAGTGTTTTTTGTTGTTGTTTTGTTTTGTTTTGTTTTTTTGTCTTTTGTTTTTTACTATTTTGAAAGATATTGTGGGGGGGGCAGTGAGGGGCCTACTTTGTCTAATTTGTTGGTTTTAAATCTCAATATGGATATAGAAGCTAAATAGAAAGAATGAGATAAGGAGACACAAAAGATGCTCTGCTAGGCTATAGACAATGGAATGTTGGCCCAGAACCCATAACAAAGGAGTCCAATTCAAAAGAAAATCACACTGAACTGAAATATAACCAGCTTTGTGAGTATGAATCAGCCCTATTTTAAAGCTTTCACAGGGGCAGGGACTTTTAGCTCTGGGAAGAATGTGATATTTCCCCCCTTTAATTTATGAAAAAACAAATTCAAATCAGGAAATGTTATGGACATTTTCATTTGTCCATCCAAGGTCTTGTACCTATTTAGATTCTGAGCTGGAACTAGAATCCTGGATTGTTACTAGACATCTTTACTACAATGCACAACTTCTTGTGAAAAGCCTCTTTTGTATATGACATCATTGACTGTATTAGTTATCTATTTTGCATAACATATTATCCCCAAACTTACTTAAAACAACAAATATTTATTATCTTAAAGCTTCTGTTGGTTAGGAATCCAGGTGCAACTTAGCTGGGTCCTCTGGCTCAGGGGGTACCACAGGGCTGCAAGCTAGGTGCCAGCCAGGGCTGTTATCCTCTGAGCTCAGCGCGGCGAGGATCTGCTTTCAGCTCACTCACATGGTTTCTGGTGGATTCAGGTCCTCACACACTGCTCTCAGAGGCTGCCCTCCATTCCTTGCCACAGGCCTACTGATGCCATGGCAGCTCGCTTTATGAAAGTGAGGGAGAAATAAGAACCAGAGAGAGTGCAAGCAAGAGAGCAGTCTTCTCTTGTACAACCTACTCTTGCTGTCTTCTCTTTATTAGAAGCAGGTTACTAGGTTTATTCACACATCAGGGCATGAATATCGGGGGCCATTTTATATGCTGCCTATCAAAGTGACCAAATCCCAGCACTCTGTGTTCTTACAGATCAGGATAAAGCCCTTTGTAGGAGTCTCCGATTGTAATACTGCATGAGCAAAAGATGGATTCAGGGTTAGGCATCAAAATGTAACCTTCCTCCCATTGTCTTCATTTTTGTGAATTTTCATTCATTGTGGTCCCTTCCCTTGACCACGAGTTCCATGAAGACAAATGTTTTCATCCTGCTAATCATTATAACCTTCCCCCACCCCCAAACATACTATTATATCTCCAGGACCTCTCAAGTTAATGGCACTATTAGGAATATAATAAATATTTTATGAAGAAATGATTGGATTGTGTCCAGAGAATATTAGGCTTGCATACATATCCCTGTCCGGGATAGAAATCTGTGTATAAAATTAAAAGCCACAGGAAACAAAGACAGTTCCATATCCTGTTAGAACTTTTTGGTACCTTGTTTCCTTACATAGTAGACATCTAACCTAGCATATGCTCACATATGAAAAAGCATTGTAAGCGTGAAATTTATACTTCAAGACAAGCAGACTTTGGGGAGCAAGAATAAACTGTTAGTTTAATCCCTTACCCACTAATCAATCAGCTCAAGGATCCTGAGGACGTGTGGGTGTTGAGGCTCAGGAAGTGCTTTATTTGGTCCAAAAGTACAAAATGTTCCCTGATGTAAAAGAAATCATTATCAATAAGTGATGTAAGACTAATATATGAAAAATTCAAATAATGTCTACATATTTTAAGAGTCAAATGAATGGAAAGGACAAAAAGAGGCTAAAAAGGAAAGAGACTTATCAGATGAACTGATTAGGGAAGACTTTATAGCAATTCTGGTTGTTCACCTATATTTTCAAGGATATCTCCAATGTAGATGGCTAAGGAGGGTAGAGAGAAAGGGCTTTTTTTTTTATACTGTGGACAGCAAATGGGCTAAAAGAGGAAGTTCAGTGAATCAGTTTAGAGGGATAATGAAAAAAAATCATATTTAAAGGAAATGCAATAGAATTAAGGTTCTTACTGGCTCCATTTTGAAAGACAGAAACTTAATGATTATGAAAATTTTTGTTTTCTTTTAAGACCTTTAACTCTGTTCTATCTCTAGAATGCAAGAGATATTAGGCCAACCTAACTAAATTTTTTCTTTATTTATTAAGGTATTACATATGTGTTCTTATCCCCACATTGCCCCCTCTACTCCCACCTATGCCCTCACCTCCCTGGTGTCTATGTCCATTGGTTAAGATTATATGCATCCATACAAGTCCTTTGGTTGATCTTTATCCTTTAATCCTCCCTCCCCTACCTTTCCTCTGAGGTTTGACAGTCTGATTGATGCTTCTCTGTCTCCAGATCTGTTTTTGTTCATCAGTTTATGTTGTTAATTATATTGTACAAATGAGTGAGATCATGTGATTTTTATCTTTCTCTGCCTGGCTTATTTCGCTTAGCATAATGCTCTCCAGTTCCATGTTGTTGCAAATGGTAAGAATTTTTTCTTTTTTACAGCAGCATAGTATTTAATTGTCTAGATGTAGCACAGTTTTTTTAATCTACTCATCTGCTGATGGGCACTTAGGCTGTTTCTAATTCTTAGCTATGGTAAATTGTGCTGCTATGAACATAGGGGTCCATATATCCTTTCTGACTGGTGTTTCTAGTTTCTTGGGCAATATTCCTATAAGTGAGATCACTGGGTCAAATGGCAGTTCCATTTTTAGTTTTTTGAGGAAACTCCATACTGTTTTCCACAGTGGCTTCAGCAGTCTGCATTCCCACCAGCAGTGCATGAGGGTTCATTTTTCTCCATATCCTCATCAGCACTTTTCATTTGTTGATTTGTTGATGATAGCCATTCTGACATGTGTGAGGTGGTACCTCATTGTCATTTTGATTTGCATCTCTCAGATGATTAGTGACTTTGAGCATGTTTTCATATGTCTCTTGGACTTCCTTATGTCCTTTTTTAAAATGTATCTATTTAGATCCATTACCCATTTTTTTAATTAGGTTATCTTCCTTTTTTTTTTTAAAGTTGCACGAGTTCCCTTCAAATGTTGGAGATTGAGCTCTTATTGGTGATAACATTGGCAAATATGTTCTCCCATGCAGTGGACTTTCTTATTGTTTTGTTGATTTTTTTTTCCTGTACAGAAGCTGATCTAGTCCCATTTGTTTGTTTTCTCTTTGGTTTCTATTGTCCTAGGAACTGTATCAGTTAAGACATTGCTTCGGCATATGTCTGAGATTTTGCTGCCTTTGGATTCCTCTAGTATTTTTATGGTTTCCCATCTTATGTTTAAGTCCTTTATCCATTTTGAGTTTATTTTTGTGTGTGGTGTAAGTTAGAGGTCTAGTTTCATTTTTTTCATGTATCTATCCAATTTTCCCAGCACCCTTTATTGAAGAGACTATCTGGACTCCATTGTATGTTCTTGCCTCCTTTGTCAAATATTAATTGAACATAGTGGTTTGGATCAATTTCTGGGTTCTCTATTGTATTCCATTGAGAGATAAAAATCACAGTCATATCACTTGATGCAGAAAAAGCATTTGACAAAATCCAACACCCTTTCTTGATAGAAACCTTTAGCAAAATGGGAATAGAGGGATCATACCTCAACATAATAAAAGCCTTATATGACAAACCTATAGCCAACATCACACTCAATGGGCAAAAACTGAAACCATTTCACCTAAAACAGAAATGAGACAGGGATGCCCACTTTTACCACTCCTGTTCAACATAGTTCTGGAAGTGCTAGCCATAGCAATTAGACAACAAGAAGAATAAAAGGTATACAAATTGGAAAAGAAGATGTAAAACTGTCATTCACAGATGAGATGATACTGTACATAGAAAATCCTAAAGACTCCAACAAAAATTATTAGACTTAATAAATGAATTTGGCAATGTAGCAGGATATAAAATTAATGCCAAGAAATCTATGGCGTTTTTATACACCAATAGTGAATTTACAGAAATTTTTTAAAAATCCCATTTACCATTGCAGCAAAAAAATTAAGATACCTAGGAATAAACATAACTAAGGAGGTAAAAGACCTGTACTCAAAAAACTACAGGACACTGAAAAAAGAGATAAGGGAAAACATAAACAGATGGAAGAACATACCATGTTCATGGATTGGTAGTATCAACATCATTAAAATGTCCATACTACCTAAAGCAATCTATAGATTCAATCTACTCCCCCATTAAAATAACAATGGCATATTTCACAGACCTAGAATGAATTCTCCACAAAGTCATTTGAAATAAAAAAAAATACCCCAAAGAGCTACAGTAATCCTGAGAAGTAATCCAGAGGGATCTCAATACCAGATATCAAGCTGTTTTACAAAGCCACTGTTCTCAAAACTGCCTAGTACTGGCACAAGAACAACCTAACTAAATTTTAAAAGGAGTGCCTACATTCATTGATTTGTGTTTATATTCTGGGTGCAAGGAATTATTCTCTGTATCACTACTAAACTTTTTGTTTCAAAATTCATTTTCTCTTCTCATTTCTCAGACTTTGGGCAATCTCAGCTATTTGAGATAGTAGATTAAAAAATTCATACTAGCAAAAGGGCTGATATTCTTGGAGCTCTCCTGAGGTGTTTAAATTAAACAAGACAAAACAACAACAAAGCAAAAACTCTCCAGGAAGGGGTTTAATGCCATTTATTACTTTGGGGAAATGAAAGCTTACTTAGTATTCTGCAGGTCCAGGAAGGAAGTCAATCTCTGTGTATCCACTTTTTTTTTAGACATTTAGTTTCCTCAAAGGGATTCCGTAGCATTCATTGCCCATGCAGGCCACACATCATACCAGCTCCATTCACTTGAAATCTGCTTTCTTCACTGAAAACTTTCACAGGCACAAATCCTGCCCAGAGCCAGACTTGGTCTAGTTTGTTTTTTAAGGAATTGGGGTACAGTGGGGTCCCATGACAAAGTATCACAGACTGGTAGCTTAAACATAAATTTATTTTCTCATAGTTCTGTATGGTAGAATTCTAAGGTCAATATCTTAGCAGGGTTAGTTTCTCCTGAGGCTTTTCTCCTTGGTTTTTAGATGGCTGTCTTTCTCACTGTGTCCTCATGTGGCCTTTTCTTTATATGTCTGTATCCTTGATGTCTCTTCATCTTTTTATAATGACTCCAGTCATATTAACACTTTGCTGATGGGTAAGGCGATACCTCATGTCTGCAATTACATTAATTTAAGTAACTGAAAGCCATGCAGAATTTTAAAATTACTTAAATTAATGTAGATGCAACACCAGTTGTCTCGTGACTGGTCAGCAAGGTGTGAAGATCCCATCCTTATGACTCGTTTAACATTCATTGCTTTTTTAGAGGCCCTATCTCTAAATATAGTCCGATTGGGGATTAGGATTTCAACATACAGATTTTGGGGAAACACAATTCATTTCCTAACTAGGCCATTTCACAAGGAAGAATCTAAGATAACCCAAAGAGCACAGAGTGCAGGCCCAAAGTATTTCAGCTTAATACGTGAGCACTTAATATTTGAGTGTTAATACTAAGCTAGCCCTTAAACATTCAAAGGCAGCGAAGACACTTGCACACATCTTGCTTCCTTATTCTAACCAATGAAGTCAATGTGTAAATGCATTAATTACCAAATATGATGGGTTTTTTTGTGTCAAGCGTGATTCTGTGTATTTTTGTAAAGGTGTATGTGTGTGTTTTTTTGTTTGTTTGTTTCTGTGGATGAGATTAATATTTAAATCAATGGACTTTGAATAAAACTGATTGCCCTCCTTAAGTGTGAGGGCGTCATCCATTTAATTGATTGTAAAAGAAGAAATACTGACCTCTCCTGAACAAAGAGGATTTCTGCCACCGGCTTTCGAACTTGAAGTGCAACATTGATTCCTACCTGGATCTCAAGCCTACTGACTGCATTCACCTTGCAGATGTTGGATTTGCAGGCAATTTTTAAAAGTAAATCTCTTTATCTGCACATATACATACCCTATTTTTTTTTCTCTAGAGATCACTGACTGGTATACAAAGTAAACTTGAATAACAGATTGTTCCTGTTCTTTAGTCACTTGTCCATTCCTCTACTGACTTCACCTGTTCAGACTGTATACTTTGGGATAGAGGAGCAAAGGCAAGGAGCTAGAATGTCAGTTTAATTGAATCCATCCAAACCACTGAACAAAATCAGCCCATTTTTTTTCATGGCCTGGTTTTCCTACTCGGTGATTTGATTTTATAGTCAGCAATTCACAGCTTTACACAAATGAGAATAAATACATCAAACTATCCTCTCTAATCTAGTTGGACTGGCTATAGTGCAGAGACTTATTTGCATGAGTGTCTGATGCTAATTGTGTACACAGATATTGTAAAGCATCCTGGGAGGGGGCATGTTATATAATGTAGTATAGATTTGGGCCAGGGGCATGCACTAGGCTGTGTGTAATTGTATTTCTAAGAGTAGCATGAGGCTCTGTTATTTCCCAGGCATGTTTAGATTGCTCACTAATTTACAAGTCTTTCTTAGTTAGTTTCCTAACTAAGCATTATTTGCTCCTTAGTGGCATCTAGGGACACTAACATGCAAGGAAGAAGCTCTCCTGACACATATAATGTTGCAAGCCTTGGAGAGGATGCCACTGCACAAAGCTGTCTCCTCACATGGTCATCCTTGGAAGCCACTGTTAATATGTGAAATGTCCTTCTTTTGTTCTATGGGAAATCTTATTGTTGTAACTTGTGGTATATAGAGAAAGAAAGCTTTTTCATGGGTATGTAAATGGATGTTATGTTTTTCTTTCCTAAAATGGCAAAGTCAATCAGTGAAGAACTTGAAACAAAATAAAACCAGGAGATTTAGTAGTTCATATTGTTATGCAATTTATTTTACCACACCAGGGGATTTGAAGAAATGATAAGCCCTACATAGAAAGAGTTTAAAGGAGAAAAGATGTAAAAATCAATATTTTAACTCCTTTAAATTAAATATGAAATTATTATGTACTAAAATGTTTTCTATACCCTCACACAAAAGCATAAAAAAAATATCACATTTTAGAATTTCAATTTTTCACTACCTTCTGTAGCAGGATTGACTTTAGGAAAACTTGAGGAAAAATGCCCGCCCCCCCCAACCCCTTGTATCTCAGAATCCTAGCTCTAGAGACTATTCTGCCAAATCCTCATTTTGCTTATGAGAAACCAGAGTTAGGGGAGTTAACATTTTTGTTTTATTTTATTTTGCATATGTATGTTTTTGTGACTAAGATAAGCCTGTTGTTCATTTCCAACACAATGAAAATATTCCAAACCCAAAAGTACAATAAAGTTTGCTACACTTTGCACTACTTTTACTCAAACTTTGTTTGCCACAAATCTGGTAAATTAAATAAAAAGTAATTGGTGTTGGAGTTGACTACCATTCTAACTGAACTGAGGGTGTAATTGAATCAAACCAATGGTTGAAATGGGCTTTTGGGAGTAATAAGAACTGGTGTGTGCTTTTCCTTTAATCATGTTATTTTTATTATTGAGGGAGTAAAAATGGCTCCCGAGCCTCCATCCTGTCTTCTGAAGCTGTAATACATAGGATAAAAGCAAGAGATTTGGTGTCAAATAAACCTGTTTTAGTTCTCTCTCTTCCATTTTTTTCTATGTAACTTTGAGGGAGTGTATTAACTTTTGACAGAATGGTAACTATCTTACAAAGTATTGCAGATATTAAATACTGCAATACCTAACAAAGTTCTTTGAAGTGAAGTATCTGTTGTCTTGTGATGATGATTATTATTATTAATTTTATTATAGATTATTACTAAATTTTTCCTTTTGTCTCTTTCATTTAAATTTTCACTCTCACCAAAACCAGTTTGCCTCAGTGGATAGAGTGTCAGCCTTTGGACTGAAAGGTCTCAAGTTCGATTCCGGTCAAGGGCATGTACCTTGATTGCAGGCACATCCCCAGTAGGGGGTGTGCAAGAGGCAGCTGATCAATGATTCTCTCTCATCAATGTTTCTAACTCTCTATCCCTTTCTCTTCCTCTCTGTAAAAAAGCAATAAAATATATTAAATTTTTTTTTCATTCCCCTCTGTTTTTCTTGTGTAACGTAAAATATAAATTAGAAGGGGAAACTATATGGCCAAAGAAAAATCCAGAGGATAAAGTATATTCCAGGATGAAGGAGAGGTCAAAAATCTATATTCATGGAAGAAAATGATCTCTGCTTAAAAGTAAGTAACAAATCTATTGTGGTTTATTCATAAAATAGAATACATATTTTTAAGAAAAGAAAATAAGAACTAAATGTAAAAATAAACGTATCTCTAAAATAATGCTGAGTAGAAAAAAGAATTGTAAAGGATATCTATTTTATTATACAATTTATTTAAGTTTAAAAAGATAGAAAAATACCAGCTATTGTTTATAGATATACACAGATGTAACAAAATTATTTAAAAACATATGAGAATGACAATAACCAAATGTAAGCTAGTGGTTACCACCATCCAGAGAAGGAAGGGAATAGGTTGAAGATAAAAAGTAGTGACTTCAGTTTTATCTGTAATGTTTTATTTCCCATGCTGAGTAGTGGGTATATGAAAATTCATTATAATTCCTTTGCACTTTTATGTAACTACTAGAGGATCGGTGCATGAAATTCACACTGGGGGAGGGGGGCAGTGTCCCTCAGCCCAGCCTGCCCCTTCTCCTATCTGGGACCCCTTAAGGGATGTCCCACTGCCCATTTAGGCCTGACCCTGATGGGATTGGGCATAAACGGGCAATCAGACATTCCTTTCACAATCCAGGACTGCTGGTTCCCAACTGCTTGCCTGCCTGCCTGCCTGATTGCCCCTAACCGCTTCTGCCTGCCAGCCTCAATACCCCCAAACCACTCCCCTGCCAGCCTGATCAATGCATAATTGTTCTCCTGCCAGCCTGATTTCCCTTACCTGCCCTCCCCTGCCGGCCATATTGTGGCAATCATCTTGTGTCCACATGGGGGTGGCCATCTTGTGTTTTGGAATGATGGTCAATTTGCATATTATCTCTTTATTATATAGGCTTTCCTAATAATGAAAAAATAAAAAAAAGGTAACTTTGGGGAAGTAAAGAGATTTAGGAAGAGGAAACTATGGCTCAACTATGTAACTATCAGGACATCTATTCAGAAGAAATCAGGGGGCTAGTGCAGAGGTGAGCTCAGGAAGAGGATAAATACCTGTTTTTATTTTCCTGTTGGAGAGCCACAAATTCTCACTCTTGCTTGTCCCTAAAGTATTCATCAAAGTCACAATTACACTGGCTAATACTATTTAGGAGGTCTCTTACACTGTGTTCCTCAAGGCAATATCGAATATCTACTGGTTAGCAATGTGACATCTGCTCTTTCTTCTTGGAAGGGGGAAGGTTGTAAATATATAGGGTTGTGAACAAGATGCTGAGGAACTCCTCTGGTTGGAGATGTGCATGAGGAGGGGGATTCTGGAAGAGGTACCCTTCATTTAATACAGCAGGTGTGTGTGAGTGTGTGTGAGTGTGAGTGTATGTGTGTGTGTGAGTATGTGTGTTTGTGCATGTGTATGTGCACATTGTGAACATGTGTGAATCACAAGCAATTTATCACTTTAGAACTTTATTTCCTAACAGAATGACATAAAGTAAAAACCTCCATAAATTCAAGGAAATTATTTTACTCCCTACAATGCTAAATATGTGTACAGCTCAATTTTGTAGACTTGTTTCCCATAGAATTTTTTAGTCTAACTTTTTGTTCTATTTCTGTGAGCCTGTAGTTTGTAAAAAGCTAATTTTCACCCTCCCTTGTTCAAAAGAAAATATAAAAACAGAAAAATAAAATCAAGAAGAAAATCATAGATTTATCAAAACCATGTAGATCTGACTTTAGGTTAATTAATTTCTCAAGGACACTTTAAATTTGCTGTCATTCTAGCTTTTAACATAACAAATGATCTTGTGGTATTAACAGTTAGATCAAGTGTTTAAAAACAAGCCTGAAATAAGCAAGAGATATTTGGTTTGGAAACTTTATCTCCTAAGTGTTGCCTGGAAGTGAGATATGTGTGGTTGAGAGTCTATTATTGATGCCAGAGAACTTTTAAATTTGCAGACAGAGAAATTTACATTCACTGTGGCTTGCTACCATGGTGGCTGATTCTTAAATTATTTATGCAAAGAAGCAAATTGTTCTGCTCTTTTTCTGAAATTATGCCAGTTGCATGCTTAACAAGGCTAAACTTTACACTGAAAATGCAGTTTCTTTTTTTAAGCTTCTATTTTTTATCTTGTCACTACTGTTACACTGAGGGAGATGAATCATGATCACATAGTGCAATGCTTTGTCCGGACTCTTGAGAGAGTAATAACTAGAAGCTGGGATAGCAGATTCCCTAAGCAAAACCTAACAGGTTTATACTTTAGCCGGCAGGCTGCTAATGCTTCTTGAAGTTGTACTGCTGAATAAACAAGTTTGGGGCATTATTTTTGCTCAGCAGAATATATTCTCAGTCAAAAAATTGGTGGTTAAAAGACTGTCACCCCAAATCTGTTTGCTATAAAACTAATGAACTTTATGTGCCAAAGAAAACTCGGGCATATCAGAGTTGAGATTTGGTCTACTAAGGAAATTGAAAGGAACAGAGCCCAAATGGTTTATAAGAAGCATAAAAAGCAGAATTATTTTGGACATTAATCACCAAGCCAAATGCAAACCAGCACACTGAACATTCACATTTGCTAGGTATTGTGCTCAATGTTTTTTACATAATTTGTCTCATTTATTATGAGCAGCCTTCTGTGTGGTAGGCATGACTGTCCAGTCTCAGACAGGAGAAATGGCTCAATTGTAGCGAACAATTAATTAACCGTATAGTACAACTGGCTCTCTGAAGTTTTATTTTGGTACAATATGCTACTGACACATAACTTGAGAATTTCTCATTTCCCAGATTTTCTGCAGTACAAGAAAGAAGTTTGATATCCTTTTAAAAAATGATTTCTTAGTGTCATTAGCAGGATAAGAATTGGTCCCAACAGGTTTTTTTTCTTTAGTTACTCAAACTGGAAGTATGGTTAGCTCTTAACCATAAACTACATGATCTCACAACAACATAACTTTGCCTAAACTCAAATCAAGAAGCAAAATATTCTGGAGAGAAAATAAACCAGAATTAGGACTTTGGGAAATAATAGAGCAGGCCTAGTTTTATTTTTTCTCTTGCTTTTTTCTTATGCCAATACCAAACTTTTCTTTATTCAGTGGCTTTACAGTACACTTAATTTGTACTCTAACGTTATTTTTGCTTCATTCTCTCTGTTTCACACACTTCTTTCCTTCGAAACCTCCTCCCCAATATCCTAGGCCATTTTGCTACATTTATTATTCTATGTTAAATATTTTTCTAGTTCTAAAACAAAATAAACAAAACAAACATTGAGTTTTTAAGTGAAATTGCATTATGCTAATATTAAATTGGAGAAGAGTTGACTATTTTATTGTAGATTTCTTATCCAATAACTTATTTTCTGTTGTTCAATATTGCATATTATCCTTCAAGAAGACTGCATATTTTTTCACTCTTGTGTAAATATTTAATATAATCCATATTTCTAATTGCTACTTGCCTTTGGGACTATGTTTGATATTGTATATACCATCATCTATATTATCTTATATATACAATGGTTTTCCTACAGGCTCAGAGGAATATAGAAGAAGAAATGGATTTATTGAGAAAACTTAATATGGATTTATTTGAGATACCACGAATAAAAGAGGAAATTTTAATAAGGGGACTTTGGCCAAGAATGTTATACATTTTCATAAGATAGTTCTATTTTTAATTTTTTGAGGACCCTTCATACTGTTTTTCATAGTGGCTGCACCAATTTGCATTCCCATCAAAAGTGCATGAGGGTTCCCTTTTCTCTATATCCTTGCCAACACTTGTTATTTTTTTTTTATTTATTTATAGTAGCCATTCTGACAGGTGTGAGGCTATATCTCATTTGGTTTTAATTTACATTTATCTGATTAGTAATAGTGAACATCTTTTTATATGTTAATTGGTCTCTTTGTTCTGTTTGGTGAAGATGTCTATTTTTTAATTGTTTTTGTTTGTTTGTTTATTTGTTTGATGTTGAGTTGTATGAGTTCTTTATAAATTTTGCTTATCAAATGTATCATTGGTGACAACAAGGATGGACCTAACGTGTATTATGCTAAGTGAAATAAATAAGACAGAGAAAGACAAATACCATATGATTTCACTTATACGTAGAATCTAAAAGACCAAAACAAACAAGCAAACAAAACAGAAACAGACTCTTAAATGCAGATAAGCTGATGGTTGTCTGATGGAAGGGGAGATGGGGGAAGGGTGAAAAAGGAAAAGGGATAGAGAAGTACAAATCAGTAGTTCCAAATTAGTCATGGGATGAAAAGTACAGTATAGGGAATATACTTAATAATATTTAATAACTGTGGTGCCAGGTGGGTACTTAAAATATCAAAGGAAGAACACATTGTAAAGTTTATGATTGTCTAACAAGTAAGCTGTACACCTTAAACTAATTCAAAATAATATTAAATGTCAATGGCAATTGAAAAATAAAATTTATATATAGAGTATTACACATTTTCAAGAAGTGAAGGAATTTGAGGACTTAGAAAGTTGGAATGTGATTATACAACCAGAGTTCAGCTTTTATAATGTGTCAGCTTGTATTTGTCAAAGAGTTAGTTGCTTGTTTAAAAATACTCTGAATTGCTCAAAGTGCAATGGAAAAACATAAAATGGTAGCTGAAGAGTGAACAGTATAAAGTGAAGTTTTTCTTGGGAGGAGAGGTATGGCTTTAGAAAGAAGGGAATGAATCTATGGAGAAGTAGTTGGAGGTAGAGATGAGAAGAATAATTGAGTGAGCAAATTATTTATTTTATTTTATTTTATTTTACTTCATTTCATTTCATTTCATTTTTTAGGCTGGTCAAGTGAAGCAGTGGGAGTGGAGAAGGAACAAAGAAATCTGTAACTGGCTGTGATCAATTAGTTGTAAGACACCACTGCACTCGGACCAGCCTGAATGAGCAAATTCTTAAATGGAAAGTTATAGGCAAAATGTCTGTAATTATGCTTTATGAGTATAAAATAATTCACATCAGACATTATGCAATATAACCCTTTTACTGTTTAGTCCCAAACTGTAAATTATCTGACTTCAATTTTAAGCTTTGTTCTTTTAGTTAGAAAATGCATCAGTATGTATTGGAGTTTTGAATTATTTTATTAATGATCTCCTGACCTTTTCAATTTTATTTTAATGGAATTTTCGCAGAAAAATAAAAATCACACAAGTAATTATTTCACAAGTATAGGTTTCTAAATAATACTTTGACCATATTTTTCATTTTCTATTAATTTTTTAATGTTACACAAAATGAGTAACTTCATCATTAGATCATCATCTTCACTTAGATTTGGCTTATCATGTGTTGGTAGATGTACAATGCATATATATGTACTACCTTATTAAAATTTCACAGTAATACAATAGGAAGATAACAGAATCATCTTTGTTTTATAGATGGGGAAACCAAAATACAAAAAAGTTAAATAACATGGCCATGGTTTTATAGCTAGTAAGTAGTAGAACTGGTATCTGGATTGGTGAATTCTGGCTCTAGCTAATGTGTTTTTAGTTGTTGCCTAAATTTAACTTCTAAAATGTAAATTTAAAGTATAAAAAACCCAAAATAAAAATGTGTATTATAAAATGAAACAAACATACTTAGAATGTTGGGGTAGATTGGAACACTGTTCAACAAATGCAGGCTAAGTGCATGTATAGCACCCCAGATCATGTTTTTCTTGTAGAAAGCCTTTTGATTTGTAATGATCAACTTTATATTGTGTACAACATCTTTTGGCCAATGGAACACTTATGCTTAAATATACAAACCTCAACACAACAATGTTCAGACATTAAGTAGAATGTCCAGTTTTCCTTCCTGAAGATTCATTTCCCCTCTGTCCTGTCTGGAGTCTGTGGGAGGATTTTCTGTCTCAGCCCCACTGTATACAAGAATGGTCATGTGACTTTGTCCAGCCAATGAAATACAGATGTAACTGAGTTGTGTAGATTTCAGGCAGAAGCTTTATGGGCCTGTGTGTGGTCTTCTTTGTTTTTCTCTGCTAAAGATCATCAATATTCCAGATACAGACCTGTGTCTTAGAGAAAACATGAAGCTAGGCTTTAACAGTCCTTGAGGAATACATAGCTTGAATGAAAATTAATCTTGCTGTAATTACTCACTGAGATTTTGGGTCACTTGTTATCTAATTTATTCTAGCTGATTAAAGAGTTATAATTTGTTGGTATTATTACTTTCCATTAAAATTACTTTTTATGTCATTACTGTAACTATGTTTGAAATGAAACTAATTTAGGTGACCCAGTCTCTGAGTGCATTTGAGTTTTTTGTTCATGTTTTAAACCCACAACCAATATTGTCAAGATGATGAAATATCTTAAAGGGACATGTTTTTCATTCCTAGTGTCTTATATTCTTACTTTGCCAAAGAGACTTTAGATTGACCTACTTCATTTCCACATTTGTGTTTGGTGTGAAATATAAGTCATAGTTAATAAAATTTTCTATAAAAATAAATGAGCATTTACATATCTTGCTTTACTTTCTAACTCAATAACATAATTTGTTTCAATTGATTCCCAGAAGCAAAAACATTTGGTGAATAAATAAACTAGAATCGATGTATTCATATATGAACTTTAAATTATATCTAGGAAAATAATAAATATTTAAATACCAGCTGCCTCACCATTTTTAAAGAGGAATCATCATTAACTGTTTGATTATATAAAATTCTGTTGCTTTCAACTTTGGAAAGGTTCTAAGAGTTCCCCATTTGAGAAAGACTTTGATAGCAAGTTTTTCCCAGTTCCAAAATGTCTGCCCTTATAATTTTGACTTGATGTTTATATTTGAAACTATCTTGGTGTTTTGTTTTTTCCCCCATGTGTGAAAGGTTTATGTTGTTAGCACTTCATATGTAACTGCCCTTGACCTACTCAAGTACCCTGAATGACTGCTTATCTTTTGGGGGTACATAACATGGACATTCCAAAAGAATTTTTCATATGCTAATGAGATTACTTCAGACCTCAAAACTTCAATTTGTGTAAAAATCTGCCCAGGTTTTTATTATTGTAGTGTAGCAAAAGAACAACAATCAAATAAAACTTTAATTTATTAATGATGTGGATATAGAGATTGATAGAGAGGGAGATGATAGGTAAAATGGTAGAAAGAAAAAGGAAGGAAGGAAGGGAGGAAGGGAGGAAAGAAGGAAGGAAGAAAGGAAGAAAGGAAGGAAGGAAGGAAGGAAGGAAGGAAGGAAGGAAGGAAGGAAGGAAGGAAGGAGGGAGGGAGGGAAGGAAGGAGGGAGGGAGGGAAGGAAGGAAGGAGGGAGGGAAGGAAGGAAGGAGGGAGGGAAGGAAGGAGGGAAGGAAGGAAAGGAGAGAAAAAAGGAAGAAAGGATGTTCAGATAATGTTGTTTATACAGATGGATTTTGCCTTGTTAAAAATTTTCATTGGGGACCATCACTTTAGAGCTACCTAAGATATTTGTCTTGATTTATACTTTAGGTTAGATATGATGATGAAAATGTATGATTGATAAATGGAACTGCAGAAACAAACTTCTAATCTAAGGATCATATTCTTACTAATGACACCTACTTTTTACTAATGTAGGCTCTATGCTGTCTTTTATTTTTATTGTTACATATTAGAAATAAATAATCTTGTACTTTTTAATCAATTTCTTTTCATTTTGAAAAAAAATATATAATATGTTAGACCTAGAAAGGTTAGTGCTTTTCTGGCTAAGTACCAGCTGAAACTGAGACATTGAGTGTCTTGTCAAGTGTCTCCTAGCTAATTAGGAGCAGATTTAGAAACCCTGACTCTCAGTCTAGTATTCTTTCTCTCTGCTGGTAATCATGCCCCTATATAGGGTGATAAATCAAAGAATAATGAATTATTGCTTGCATGTGGGTGAGTAGTAGAGGAGTATTTTTGGAGTAAAGTAGAATATACTGGGAAATAGTGAGGAATTTTGTTGTATTTGAATTTTAATGAGAAAAGCAACTTGGCAGAGAGGTGTAAGAAATCATGTCACATGTATACAAATATGACATGTGAGAGACAAAAGGGACAGAGTCAGGAGGAACAGGACTAGTCTCTTGGCTACATAATCAGTGTGACTCTTTGAGAGGAAACATAAACTGTCATACAGATATCTGTGTTTAGGGCTGTCTTTCTCAGAATAGTAGGATGAACATAGAATAGAATAAAAGCATTTCAGGTTACATATGTCATATCTGATCAGAAACAGTAAAATAATAGAAAATTTTAAATAACTCTAGAATCTTAAGGTACATAATATTTTTTTAAAGCCAGAATATAAAAATCATAGGAATCCTTGTCTTTAGAACAAATATAGTTCAGTGGAATGCTAATTTTAGATGGACATTAATCACTTAATAAAATGACCCTATCTAAACTGTTATAAGTTGGTTTGTTTCCTCACCTCTAATATTGAAACAAAAATATGCACTTTATTCAATTCCAGGTCCCTTAGGATTTCAGGATAAACTACTGTTTGAGCTTGTTACAAAAAATGTAAGGATGCGTGGCCAGTCTAGTGAACATTGACCTATGAACAAGGAGGTCACAGTTTGATTCCAGGGCAGGGCACATACCCAGGTTGCATGCTTGATCCCCCAGTAGGAGGTGTGCAGGAGGCAGCTGATCAATGATTCTCTATCATCATTGATGTTTCTATCCTATTCTCCCTTCCTCTCTTTGAAATAAATAAAAACATTTTTTTACAGTAAAGATACATGTAAAATTTTAAGTCAGTGTTTTGTAAATAACTAACTTTGGAGTAATTTATTGCTTCTCTAAGAACTCACAGTGGCTCTACCAGAGTAGAAAGGAATAATCTAAAGGTAGTACATAGTATATTTCATTTTCTAGTACAGATTTTGGTCTAAAATTCAATGCTTTGTAATGT